>JAUMJK010000037.1:0-2755784 GCA_033558105.1 Coccyzus lansbergi | reverse complement strand
GAGAAGAGAAGAGAAGAGAAGAGAAGAGAAGAGAAGAGAAGAGAAGGTAGTTTTCTGAATCTATAAACGTAATTTTGAAGTTCCAGTTCTTACTAGTCTTTTACTGAAGGGGAATCTTTCACATCTCATAGCCAGGTCTATGAATATGGTAAGTTTAATAGCATGCTTTAAAGTGATATGAAATAACTTCAACAGGAAAGCATCTGGCTCCTATTTATATTAGTAAGGTCCGTATGCATGCAGTTTAAGTCAAAACGTGCCACAAGTGATTTATATGGTTGGAGTTGATCCATATCTCCTAGAAACAAATAGAAAGTTTCTCACTGAATAAGAGATTTTACAATGGAAAATTTATGCTATAATTTATCCAGCCAACACTGATAGATTTCAGTTGGAATCATGCATTTACACACACACGGAAGAGCAAGAAATGGAGAAGAAAGCCCAGAAATGCTAACACTTACTGTCTGTCTTCATTTCATTACAAAGAACTATATTAAATACTGGTCTTCTACATAGAACAACAGAGTGAGGAATAACTTTATATAATTGCTAAACAAAGGAAAAATAAATAAAATTAGGACTGCAGGGATTAAATCTAAGCTTACCAGTGTCCTGTTGGATCCTAAGCAATATACTTATTTGTATTGGTTATAGACATGCAAAAACTTTATACTTTAAAAGTGTTGAGCTATTCAGTTTCTATTCTTTAAAAGCCTGTACCTCAGTAATTAGAACTCTTAAATTCTGTAGCAGGTGTCTTTACTCAGGGAGAATAATTCAAGAATATTCATTCAAAATCAGCTGTTAAGTTCTGGGTTAAAACAGTAACAGCTGCTAAAAATGCCACAGGTATGTAGTCCCTTCTGTGTGGTTCTTTGATTGTTTTGTTTAAATGGCTGCAAATCAAGAAAACCATCTTTGTTTAACAAAATTTTACATTTTTAATATGCAATATTTTTGCTCTTATGGGATCTAACTCCTGCTCATTATCAGTCCAAACTCTCCCAAAATGTATGCCACATAACTCCTACAAATACAGTTTACAAGGAAAGAGGAAGGGAATTAAGATCTCTCGAGATCTGTATTTCAGTTCTTCCCATTGACTTTCATATTTAGTAATTTAATATTTTACTCAGTTTAGCACTGCAGTTAGCTTACCAGCGTGTAACTGTACACTGCTACTGTCTATTTACTGAGGCCAGAATTTTGAAAGGGGAAACACCTCATTTCCACAATTCTTCCCTCTGAATAAATAGTATTTGCGATACGTCACTTGCTATGTTGAAATTTGTTCTTCCATTTACACAGCAAAACCAGACTTTATTATATAAAAAAAGAATTTTAGCTACTTATGCTAGAAAATATAAAGAAAGCTAAGATATAATTAACCCAAATTCCTTTTTCCTTCTTTCACTGTTTTCTCCATCTGTTAAATGACTGCAGATACTAAGTTGCTTTGTGAAATGCTTTCAAATCTGCAGATGGGAAGGACAGCATTTGAACTAGGAATTACATTTTATTAGGACTAATGTTGTTAACATTGTGAAAAGTCTACATTTTAGGAGACCTGCTTACTCACAGGTGTTTTGCTCATTTAGACACCCTACAGAAATGCGAGTAAATTTAAATATACATTTACTTTAATATCTCCTTTTACATCAAACCTATACAAACAGCTTTACAGTAAGTGAGTATTTGACAAACTGAGCTTACAACAGCATTCTTTCAAACTCTGATAGGATGCAGGATTATGGATTTGTGATGAAAGACACTAGACAGTCTGAAAAGACGTGCCTAAAAATTTTAAACCTGAAGAAGTTATTTACAACAAAATGGATAATACATGTAATAGACATACCTTTTCTCTGTATATATGTCCTCTGACATCATTCCTTGTCTTAAGAATTGAAATTGAGAGTCTACCAAAACCAGACTTCCATATATATTTACAATATTACAGGAGACAACTTTTCATGTCTTCTTCCTTAGGCTGGATACCAAAACACATTATTTATTCCAATCTACCTTTCACTAGAAGAAATATATGTCTTCATGTGTGACCTATAGAATAAAATGCCTGCTGTGGCAGTGAAATAAGTGATACCAGACTCTACAGAAGTAGACAAATTGTAGTGTCTGTTCATATGCATGGTAATTTCTGATTATTAATTAACTTTAAAATCTTCTCATTCTACAATAAGGCACAACCTCCATATTACATTTTCACATGGGTTTTTGGTGTCTTGCTTTTACCTATTTGGAAGGAATAAATGTAGTCATCACTTGACTCCCAAGTAATTTACAGTTCATATTCTTCACAAATTCTCTCCACTAGGCTGACACTAATCTGTAGTTACTGCACATGAAAGTGTATCCTATCAATTTAGTGACTAAAACAGAAACAATCTGTAGCATTTACTGGACCTGAAAGCTATAAATTCTGTGAAGACTCAACTGCGACTTTGTAGAAAGCTTTAAGCAGTTGGCTGCTGTGCAGGTATACTGCCTCAGGGTCACATCTGAACCCAAAATATAAATCAAAGTATTGTAATCCAGTCACTGGGTTTTCTCCATTCCATCTCTTTAAAGATATAAAAGCCACTACCCTTGCCTTAAGGGGTTTTTTTGTACCATTCTATAAATTTGCTGAGCATACTTCTATCTGCACAAAACTGTTCTCTCTAAATTAAACAAGAAACTATAAATAACATAAAGCCACGTGAAGAACCTACAGCAACAAGCACAGTGCAATTCAAATATTTTCTGCTAAGAATTACCTGTGAATGATAGAATGCCAGGTTCTCTGTTTATTGTTGCTTATATTAATTCCAGAGTTATTCATAAAGCTAGAGATTTCAAACTGATTTTCTATATACTTCTAATATTCCTTCACCGGAAAAGTTTTCACTGGTACACAAACTCATATTGTAACAGTTATGGATGGGTATATATTCTACAGAAGTGCTTTTAGCAAGCTTTGTGAATGTTCTGGAACATACACTGGGGGAAAATTAAATTCCTCACTACCAATTTTTTTTTCAGAAATTTTCTGATGAAGAAAGCAAAAGTGTACTTCATGTGCCTCTCCAAGTAAACAGTACTTAATGATAGATATCAAAAACTACCTTTAATACATTATCTGCTGCATGTTTTGTGATATTTCCTTCATGCTGGGCTTCATAGAAGTATAGAATTTCCCAGCCATCTAGCTTAGTAGTAGATTGTGCTAGTAAAGACTGGAAACAAACCTAAACAGAGCACACTGTCACTGTCTGAATCTGCCCTGTGAGACTAATACTCAGTATATAAATTTACTGCAGAAATTCAGCCAATTAAATTGGATTGCCTGAAGGTTCTAAACAAGACTGGAAAACCATAAATGTAGGCAGAACTAAAGAGGAAAAGGATACAGGTGTGTAAGTTCCTTATGTGCTCTGAAGTACAACAAATACCAACAGAAGGGTGGAGATAACCTCCAGTAAACAATTCTGCACTAACATTCTGGTGAATGAACAACAGTGACAAATGTTAACAGAATTCGTGTCCTCCAGCAATACAAGAATAATAATTTACCCCTACTGCCTATTAGTTATCCAGGTAGTCAGAGATTACATTTTGTAGTCAGAGATTACATTTTTATGTGTTAAATATTAAGTGTAATGAAGTCATGCGTGTGGGACTTGGGCACCTCTGTGACGGAAAACTTTTACAGAATGTTATAGTCTTGTAAGAGACTTTGAAACCATGGGCATAAATGGATTAAAAATGGACAAACAAGGTATATAGGAAGAGGAGATAGCTCTTGATTGGTCTAGCTGGTGAAGTAAGAATGAACACATAAGTCTTACCCTTTGTTACTTTGTGTTTACTTATTTTGAAGTTATTTTTATAGAACTATATCTGTTTCACCCGTCTAAATTTGGTGGGTTTCCTTTTAGAGTTTCATTTTTAAATTACTGGCATTTTCCTGAGATATTGGTTTCAAAATTAAACTTTATAATGTAACAAAATCTCTCTGAGAGAATAAGATATGTGAAAAGTTTTGCCCAGATTTGGATGATCTGTATTTCTCTTTAAAAAATCAGTAATACGAGCAAGTCACTTGTAATTTCATTGTGGTATTCTACATATTCCCCTGCAGAGTCAGCCTTAAGATTGATTTCTTAATAAATTTGTATGCAAGCTTTCCATTCAGCAGCAGGAAAAAAACTGGGACATAACCAATCCCTGTATGTAGCATTAGCACTCAGTATTAAAGTTCGTAATTAGTGGAAAATCATAGAATCATAGAACAACCAGGTTGGAAGAGACCCACCAGATCACCAAGTCCAACCATTCCTGTCAAACACTAAGCCATGACCCTCAGGACCTCATCCACCTGTACCTTAAACACCTCCAGGGAAGGTGAATCAACCACCTCCCTGGGCAGCCTGTTCCAATGCCCAATGACCCTTTCTGTGAAATTTTTTTTCCTAAAGTCTAGCCTGAATCTCCCTTGGTGGAGCTTGAGGCCATTCCCTCTTGTCCTGTCCCCTGTCACTTGGCAGAAGAGGCCATTACCCTCCTCTCTACAACCTCCTCTCAGGTAGTTGTAGAGAGCAATGAGGTCTCCCCTCAGCCTCCTCTTCTCCAGTCTAAACACCCCCAGCTCTCTCAACCGCTCCTCATAAAATAGGGTTGGCCTTCCTTTTTTCAACAGAGTTTAATTCTGAGAGAAGTAGTTCTTGTTGCTGACAAAATATAATGATTTGTTGTTTCTTTTTAAAACACATTTCCATGAAAAAATTGTCTGCACTTTGCTAGTGAGCACAAGAATCCACCAAGAGGAGTTAAGATGCCTGGTTCATACATCTTCCATCACACTGAGGCTACCCAACCAAGCAGCTGCACAGCTCTCTTTCAGCCCCAGGAAGTCAGGAAGTTGAGGGAGGACACATTGTGTCTGAGTTTTTTCAGGTGCAGATTCTGATCTCTTGTAATTGATTTTTTTTTCCAGACTCACCTGAACACTGGTGGTTTCATACTGAAGGTTATTACACTACATCACATCATTGATACAATAAAACCCTGAACTCGAAATGTAACTAAATTACAAAAAAAAAAAAAATGCTAGACCTTTTTATTTGTTTTTTGTATTGATAAAAATTGTGACTTCTGAAGGTGAACTTCAGGATCTCTAAATTCGAGTAACTATTATTTTTTCCCCTGTGCACTGGTACATAACAAACTGGCTTGAATGGTAATTCCAGGAAAATGTAATGTCAGAGAAATGGGTTGTTTTGTTTTTATTTTCCCACAAATACTACAATTCATCAATGATCTGAATGAAGGCATCGAGTGCACCTTTAGCAAGTTTGCAGATGACACTAAGCTGGGTGGAAAAGTCAATCTGCTCGAGTGTAGGGAGGCTCTAAAAGGATCTGAACAGGTTGGACCACTGGACTGAGTCCAATAGCACTAGGTTTAACACGACCAAATGTCAGGTCCTGCACAACAACCCTATGCAGAGCTACACACTAGGAGAAGTCTGTCTAGAAAGCTGCCAGGAGGAGAGGGACCTGGGGGTGTTGGTCGACAGCCGACTGAACATGAGCCAGTAGTGTGCCCAGGTGGCCAAGAAGGCCAATGGCATCTTGGCTTGTATCAGAAATGGTGTGACCAGCAGGTCCAGGGAGGTGATTCTCCCTGTGTACTCAGCACTGGTGAGGCCGCTCCTCGAACCCTGTGTTCAGTTGTGGGCCCCTTAGCACAAAAAGGATGTTGAGGCTCTAGAGCAAGTCCAGAGAAGAGCAAGGAAGCTGGTGAATGGGCTGCAGAACAGGCCTTATGAGGAACGTCTGAGAGAGCTGGGGTTGTTTAGTCTGGAGATGAGGAGGCTGAGGGGAGACCTCATTGCTCTCTACAACTACCTGAAAGGAGGTTGTTACCTCTGGACTGGAGACTGGCTGATGTAGTTCCCATTTACAAGAAGGGTAGCAGGGAGGATCCGGGGAACTACAGGCCAGTCAGTCTGACCTCAGTGCCAGGGAAAGTCATGGAACAGGTGATCTTGAGTGCTATCATGAAGCACTTACAAGAGAAACGGGTGATCAGGCCCAGCCAACATGGGTTTACCAGAGGCAGGTCCTGCCAAACCAACCTGATCGCCTTCTATGACAAAGTCACTCGGCTGCTGGATGAGGGAAAGGTTGTGGATGTGGTCTTTCTGGACTTCAGTAAAGCCTTTGACACAGTTTCTCACAGCATTCTGCTGCGGAAACTGTCAGCCTCTGGCCTGGACAGATGCACACTCTCCTGGGTAGAAAACTGGCTGGATGGCCGGGCCCAGAGAGTGGTGGTAAATGGTGTTAAGTCCAGCTGGAGGCCAGTGACAAGTGGTGTTCCTCAGGGCTCAGTGCTAGGTCCAGTCCTGTTCAATGTCTTCATCAATGACCTGGATGAGGGCATTGAGGGTACCCTTAGCAAGTTTGCAGATGACACAAAACTGTGTGCAAGTGTCGATCTGCTGGAGGGTAGGGAGGCTTTGCAGGGGGCCTGGACAGGCTGGACCGCTGGGCAGTGTCCAACGGCATGAGGTTCAACACGGCCAAATGTTGGGTCCTGCACTTGGGGCACAACAACCCTATGCAGAGCTACAGACTGGGAGAAGCCTGGTTGGAAAACTGCCAGATGGAGAGGGACCTGGGGGTGTTGGTTGACAGCCGACTGAACATGAGCCAGCAGTGTGCCCAGGTGGCCAAGAAGGCCAATGGCATCCTGGCTTGTATCAGAAACGGTGTGACCAGCAGGTCCAAGGAGGTGATTCTCCCTCTGTATTCAGCACTGGTGAGGCCGCTCCTTGAATATTGTGTCCAGTTGTGGTCCCCTCAGCACAAGAAGGATGTTGAGGCTCTGGAGCAAGTCCAGAGAAGAGCGACAAGGCTGGTGAAGGGGCTGGAGAATAGACCCTATGAGTAGCGTCTGAGAGAGCTGGGGGAGGAGGAGTCTGAGAGGAGATCTCATTACTCTCTATGAGTTCCTGAAAGGAGGTTGTGGAGAGGAGGGAGCTGGCCTCTTCTCCCAAGTGACAGGGGACAGGACAAGAGGGAATGGTCTCAAGCTCTGCCAGGGGAGATTTAGGCTGGAGATTAGGAGGAGGTTTTTCACAGAAAGGGTCATTGGGCATTGGAATAGGCTGCCCAGGGAGGTGGTTGATTCCCCTTCCCTGGAGGTGTTTAAGACATGGGTGGATGAGGTCTTGAGGGACTTGGTTTAGTGTTAGATAGGAATGATTGGACTAGAAGATCCGATGGGTCCCTTCCAACCTGGTTGTTCTGTGATTCTGTGGAGAGGAGGAGAGCTGGCCTTTTCTCCCAAGTGCCAGGGGACAGGACAAGAGGGAATGGCCTCAAGCTCTGCCAGGGGAGATTTAGGCTGGAGATTAGGAGGAGGTTTTTCACAGAAAGGGTCATTGGGCACTGGAATAGGCTGCCCAGGGAGGTGGTTGATTCACCTTCCCTGGAGTCTTTTAAGGCACGGGTGGATGAGGTGCTGAGGGACATTGGTTAGTGTTTGATAGGAATGGTTGGACTTGATGATCTGGTGGGTCTCTTCCAACCTGGTGATTCTATGATTCTATGATCTTAATTTTGAATATCCTGCAGTAAAATGACACCCATCACCTCTACTTGAATATTGTTACTCACAATACCACAGGAAACCTCTATGCATTTTTGTGTGCCACTTATGTAAGTACAAAATTTAACAACAAAAAAACACTACACTTCCTGCTCTTTCCAGTAGTGACAGGAACTGCTCACAGGGCTGTTGTTTGTGTGCCTCTTACAACTTTAGAGGGCAGAATTCATTTTTTTTCCAAGTACTATGGCAATGATGACTGCTACAGCAACTCCTATATTAACTGCAACAAGGAGAGGAAAGGAGAAAGGAGACATAAAGGGAAAGGGAATAAGGAGGAAGGGAAAGTGAGCAAGAGGAAGCGAAAGGGGACAGCAAAGGGAAAAGAAAATGGGAAGGGAAACTGGAAGGGGAAGAGGAAGGGGAAGATGAAGAGGAAGGGGAAGAGGAAGATGAAGGGGAAGGGGAGGGGGAAGAGGAAGGGAAAGGGAATGGAAACGGAATGTAATAAAGGGGAGGGGGAAGGGAAAGGGGAAGGGGAAGAGGAAGGGAAAGGGAAAGGAAAAGGGGAAGGGAGAGGGAGAGGGAGAAGGAGAAGGAGAGGGAGAAGGAGAGGAAGAGGGGGAGGGGGAGGAGGAGGGGGACGGGAAGGGGAAGGGGAAGGGGAAAGGAAAGGGGATCAAAGAAAGCACATCTTTCACTAAGCTGTAGGAAGATAAAAGGTTTTTAACTTCACCTAACTTACTGAAGGACTAGATTCCATTCTCCTTTCTCACTCAGTGAGTTAAGGCACAGAACTGGTTATGGAGAAAAAAGCTAGCAGAGAGAATCAGATTACCTGGATTTAGCCCATAAACTTAAGTTTCCCACTTCCATGGAGGTCTTTTCAATTCTTACAACATTGCTGACTGAAAAAACTTCTTTAAAAGACTTTGGCCTAAAATCATCTGTTATCATTGTTTTTATAAATTACGTGGGTCATACAAGTACTTAAGTACCAAACAATTCTTTGTGTATTTAGTTTCAAAAAGCTCCTATATAAACACTCCAGTGAGCTGGGCAAGCATTTTGCAGAGGGAAGACCAGGATACTGAAAGGGTAAAGTATCAGACACTTACTTGGCTGTGTGCATACAGCATGATGAATTACAGTTGATGGCAAAAGCACAAAACCACTCTATGTATGCTTCTAGCTACGGCAGACATTAATTAAATGTGTTACCTTATAGTTCAGAAATGTTGTATGAGGGATACTGTGGTATATTAAAGCCTAAGTTAAAAGTCACAGAATGTGAATCTATTACAGGAATAGTTTATCGCTACTGTGTTCAGCCCCGGGAATCTTTAAACTACCGGTATATATTAGTTTATTTTCATATAATTAACAGTTACCAGCATGGTGATATTTATAAAAGTTCCAAGTTTCTATTTGAACTTTCGGTTCCAAATTGAACTCCAGTTTCTTAGGGCAAAAAAGACTATTCACATTAGAAGTTCTTAACAAGCTGTGTCTATTGCTTGGACAAAAAACTTTTCAACCTAAGTAGGTACTCCTGCCTTTAGGGGGTTTGTACAATGTTTAGAGGTGGTAAACCCTTCCTAAGTGAAGAAGAGAAAGGTGTGGATGACATCTGCTTCAGAAGGCAGTTTGAGAACAGGGCATCACATTCTCAGGAACTTCAAAAACAGGAAGGCAGGAGAGCCCTCAGTATCTCAGTGAAAATCTTAAGAGTGTCCAGGAGGTAACAGGATACTTTAGATGCCTGTGTGGGCAAGTCTGGAGGGTGTTACACCTGAAAGGGACATCTTTAATTGGTAGACTAGATATTTCTTGACATTGGAATATCACAGCACAGGGTTATCACACAAAGCTATTTCTAGAAGCAGTATATGAAGTTACTAAGAAAACCTGTTTTCTTAGTATATTTTGTAGGTCAAAGTCATCAGTCTTGGAAAGAAGATAGAACTATAAACTGAGGAAAGAAAACACTTCAACATCTCACAGCCACAATTAATAATAGTTATCAAAGGTATTATAAAATATAAGGAGTCACAGAATTGCTTGCAAATGCTTCACTCTCTGAGCATCCAATATTTCTCCAGGATGTCAAATGGCATTGCCTGAGCAGGCATTTTCTCCAATACTTATTTTATGTAAAGGAGCTAATATGCCAAGATTAAGATGTCTCTAAATATAATCTTCCTTTTTGCAGATTTTTAAATCCCCAAATATAGATTGTCATTACATATAAATAATTTAAATCAAAACCTGTGTGAGCATGAAACAATTTTACTGTCACTAATACCTACTCAATGCTCAAAAGCTGTGGAATCTGGTTAGACAAGATCAACAAAAGAATATTTTCATGTGTGAGCTGGGATGAATCTACAACCTGATGTATGATGGGTAACAACTGGATGGTGATAGAGGAGAGATTTAAGGCACAGAATTATGAAGGTTAGTGACATTTTTTTGTGGTTGAAATGACATTATAGTGAAAAGTCTTCTTGAAAGTAACTTCGTTACAGTCACAGTCTCTTGCAAAAAATATTTTAAACAAAATACAAAGTAATACACTGTGGGAAACTGACCCAGATCCTTTCCTCTGCCCGCTCAGCATATGTGAGAAAGTAGTAAAAGGGCAGAATAAACAAAGAACATAAATGAAATCCACATCACCACTTTCCATCCAGAAACTTTCAAAGGCTGTACAAATTAAGGTCCTTTGCGGATCTGTCCTGTTAGCCTGACTTCTGCTCCTCTCCTCCTCTCTGGAGATTAACCAGAGGTGTATAAGGGACACAGACTTGTACAATTTCCACTGAGTCTTCTGTATGTCCTTGGATATTTGCCATATTTGGGGAAAAGACAGAGTTCTCTTTTTTTGCTAGTAGGGATCATCCCTCCTCCACAGTCCAAAAAGAGGGATGCTTCACCTTTGCACATCTTTTCTCAGACTCTTCCCTTCTGCTAACTCCTTTTCTAAGGGGATCACTTAGGTCAAAAACCTCTCTCCCACATCCCATCTTTTAGAATTATTTCTAACTCTTTTCCCCAGCTGGCACATTGTGCCTCATTCACAGCTGGCTCCTTTCAAATTCTTTAAATGGTTTATGTTCATCACTTTCTGAAATGAAAACATACTATTTGCACATATGTTGCTAGGTTACATTATATGTTAGTAGGTTAACCACCTGCACTACACAGACACACTCCAATTTGAAGGTAATCTTGTGGCTTTCCAATATAATGTCGAGTACTCTATACCTTTTAGAAGCTCTCATAAAATAAAATTACTTGTTGTTATGTAACACTTAGCATTGACCCCCAAGAAGACAACATATCAGAGGGCAAAACAATAACTGAATTTAGGAAAGTATCTGTGGCAGAATTGATTCCAAGACAGTGTAAGAGGCAGACAAAGAAGACAGTAGTTGCTCTGCACCTTCTGACCCTAAACAGCTGTTATGTAATTTCATATCAATAATTATCAATGGCAAATAAATTAGTAAATCTTTCATCTTCATATTAGAAGGAGAACTTTCCAGGGTGTACTGGTATGAGAGAGAAAATCCAGCTCTTTAAATCCCGATTTTCAATATGCTTAATTAACAGACAGTGCAGGTGCACACTCCTTACTTACATAAAATTAACTTTTTTTTTTAATTGTGATTAAGAGGGTACTTGTTATACTAGAGTCCTTGAAAACAGGAGTTTAAACACAGGATTTAGGTACAAGACTTGAGGAAACCACTAATTCCACAAACATTTGTAATACGCTGTTAATAATCAAAACTAACTAATCAATCAAAACCTAGCTGAGAAAATAATACATTCAGTAAGGAAAATCAGATTATTTTATAGTTTTTATATATTATATATACTGTATTATGTTAGATGATACCACATAATGGTACCAGTATCATTGTTCCAAACCACAGGCTTCTTTCAAGGTCTGTTATCTGAAAAACATGTTTAAGAAATGCCAGCTCTGAGCTAGCGCTATACATACTTACATATTACCTGAACTTTTACAGACAAAGCAAATAACTGAGGAATATTAATTTTCTCCAGTCTCCTTCCCTTCCCACCTTAAAATGGATCACTTCATCAGAAGGTAACTGAGGTAACTACAGGATCATGTGGGAACCAGAAATGAGAATTTTAAAAAAAAAAAAAAAAAAAAAGAACATACAGTTCATTTTGAAAAGATGGTTTAGAGATTGGTGGGAATGGTTGGACTCAAGGATCTGCTGGGTCTCTTCCAACCTGGTAATTCTATGAAAACTTTCTATAATGTTTAAATTTTTGTTCTGCCTAAAAGTGCCAATTCAAGAATAGACACATTTAAACAGATTTTAGTTGTAGTAGTAGTAGTAGTAGTAGTAGTATTTTAGTAGTAGTAGTATTACTATTACTATTATTAGTACTATTATTATTTTAGTAGTAGTAGTAGTAGTATTGTTATTACTATTATTATTTTATTATTGTTGGTGGTGGTGTTATTGTTGTTGTTATTATTATCATTATTATTATTATGCCCAGTCCACATAGTACAGGTATGATGTTATCTTCCCATTCTCTGGGCTTTTGTTTTTCTTTGGATAAACAAATCCCTGAATAGTGATTATAAAATAGAGTTACTTTTTTTCTGTTTTGGAACTTAATATGCAACACTAGTTAGCTCTAAAATGTTTCTCGAGATTTTAAGGCATTCATCCCACTGCCTACTTATTGTTAGGAGTTTTTATAGATACCCAAGTGCTAACAAATGCAAAATAAAAGAACCTGGTTTTCATGTTGCCGGAGGAAAACTTCAGACTAAAGCAAAAGCAAGAAAAGAAATACTTGTTCAAGATTCTCTAATCTTTCTGGACAACATGAATGCTCATAAAGGCATCTCCTGTATTTTCACTCCATCCCTCAACTGAAAATATTTACATGTAAATAAGACACAGTGTGTAGTCATTGTTATGATTTATTTTTTTTTTTTACCCCTTCAGAAGAAGGAGCAGAGTAGTAATGCATTTCAAACATTAACAAAATAAGTCCAGTTTTCTTTTTTGCGTCTCTCATGACTTTTAGTTGTGATTGCAGGAAAAGATTCCTAGCCTTTACAATGTTGGGGAGGGCTACTAAAATATTTTAAAATCTCTTCCCTTCTTAATCCTTGGCAAAATCAAAAGAATAATTCAGGCACTTAAAATGTAATTTGTGCAAAATTTAAAAGCTTCTGTTTGTGACAAGCAGTATCTGTGGTATCAAATACTCTAAGCCAAAACGTTTTATCTGTCTAAACTTGACATATTCTGCATTCCAGATACACTGTCAGCTATTCACCTCTCACCTGAGGCCACCTGGAACTGACAGCAAGACATCCCTTTGTCTAGAAAGTGTGCTCTGCAGCACAGAGAATGAAGATAAAATTTACCCTAAGTCAGAAATTCTGAGTGAAAGGAAGAATTTGTCCTGAGGGTTTATGCAGCATAGAAGTAGGTGTAAATTATCTCGTTCTTATCTTCTCCATATTTGACTCGGTAATCTGAATTCCTACTAGACCACTGAATTAGGCTATCTTAACACTGAATTATTCCTGTAGCTGGCATGACAAGTTTCCAAGCCTCTTTTGTTCACTAGATCTGACTTTTTCTAACTTACTCCATAACAAAATACAAGTTTTCAAAAATAAAGTGACAGGATAAAATATTCTCTCTAGCTCTATTTCCTAAAGACCAATACTCTTCAGGAACTTTAAAGGGAATACAGTGGCAACAGTGTTCTAATTACATCTTGTTGGAGCTTGACTTGTTCAAAGTATCAGTTTTGTATACATTTAGTTCTGTCTCTACGAATTTTTTACTTTGATTTCTCTAAATTATACAAACGTGATTTTGATGTTTATGAATTACATATACTTCAAACCTTCACGTACAAATAACTGTAAAGGACCCAGCCAGCAAACACACTGGAAAATGTTACCAACCAACCAAAGAAACTAGTTATGTGTCTAACATGGAAGAAAATATCAAAGAACCAAGATATTCATAGTAGCTTCAAAAACTGAGATCTGAGAGCCTGAGTACAAGAAACATTCCACCTGAAAAAAAAAAAAAACACCACCTTTTTTTTTAGACTGTCTTATCTGTTGACAGCGAGAGAAAACATATGCAAGTAACAAAGAAAAGAAAGAAGTCTGAAGCAAGATATGAAGTCTTTGTGAATATGAAACATTGAAGGGACAATTTCTGAAATCCAAATAGTGTTAAGGAAACAGAGACACAAGCCAATATATAGATATTTAATGTAATTACACAGTTTCTTCTGTCTTTCACAAGAAAGATGGACACACCCACCCAATTCTCATTCATTGTTAGACTGTAACAATAGATCTACTGGGTTAGAGCTCCCTAGTGCAATATTCTTTTCCTACTAGCAGTAAAAAAAAAAAAAAAAAAAAAAAAAAAAATCCTTGGGGAAGAGTGTAAGAACAGAAAAAAAAAATCAAAGAACAGAGCAAGCACACAGTGACTCTCCCATACTCCTACCCGATGTTACTGCCTTATACTTGCTCCAAGGATTTCTTAGAGGATTTTACTAAAACCAAAATACCCTATGGCTACACCATGAGGAAGGTTTGGTTTTTGAGCAAGCTAAGGAATTTTAGGGTGTTCTACTCTACACGGTGAATATTAGTGATAAAGTGCAGGACTCTCAGAGAGGTGTCATACAGAGAATCTACTTAAATTATGAGACAAAAAAAACCCTCTTCCAGTCAGTTGGTCATTGAGATCAGTAAATTACATGCTTGTCCCCTGAAAAGGAGTACTTAGCCTGTGTTCTAGTAGGAGCCAAATGGACCAGGTAATACTCATCTAGCTTTCCAATTCCCAAACTTAGTCATCATTGGATCCCTACTAGCTGATTGTGCTTAGAGGGAGGAAATCTTTTATGGCTGAAGTTATTATTTACAGCTTAAAAGGGAAGGCATTATCTTTTGAATATGAATTTTATTAAACAATATCTAGCTGTACAGTTTCATATAACTCAAGAAAAGATGTGAGAGTATAGAATTTATACCTGTACAGACATTCTTAATGCACACAGCTAGCATGAATCCACAGCAAATTCTGCAGGAGGAAAGTATCTAACACACTCCTTCATCCCAGGCTCTCCAAAAAGTGCTGCAGAAACTGCCAACAGAAAAGAAGTTGAGACAGAACATAATCTGCTGTAATGGCAGACCCAGGAAAGATGAATATTGTGTAACTGCTGCCTCCAATGGCTCACTGCTTTGACCAGTGTGGTCTTTTATTACCACCCTAAATTTTTACCTTGGTTTTATTTCCCCAAATCTTATGATAATGGCTAAAGCACTGAAAGACTGAAACCTGGAGAAGAGAAAGAAGGGGAAAATATGGCATCAAAGCTCTGCGTAACCTTATGTAGACGAAGGTGTCCCTGCTCTTACTGAAAGGATTTTGGACTAGATCATCTTTAATAGTCCCTTCCAACACAAATTACTATTCTATGATTCTATGATCTACTCACTTAAGTCAATGCAAGTATGCAGTTTGATTCTGAATAACAGAAAAAGATTTAATAGCAGGGATATAACATTTCCAGTAAAGTCTGCCTTTAATGGTTATCCCAGTTGCACAGATTTAAAATTACTTGGAAAGGTTTTTCTCAGTGATGCCATTGTACTGACCATGATATAGTTCTGCTGATGGAGAAATGAGCAACTGGAATTCAAGAAGTGAAACACAGGTGCCCTGCAAGACCTCAGTATTTTTGTTCCCCGTGTTACTAATGAGGTCTTTGAATCTGTATAGTAATAAAATGGAATAAGAACATTTCTCTGTCAGTTGTACACTGAAATGTATCAGCAGCTCTTTCTCATTCAAATTTCAAACAAAAAAAATTATGCATCTCTTACACTTTACTGTCCAGTTTAGGAGACATTTTCCATTGAAGGTGACGACTTACTCCTTAACCCCTATGGGAAAAATAATACAAGCAGTATGTAAGCCCAGTGACTAAAGAGTGCAATAGGAAGAAACGGTTCAAGGGAAGAGATGTAACGAAAAGCAGGAAGGAAGAGCAATGGTGTGGGAATAAAGGAAAAGGGACTGATGAAAGGGCAGAATGGTAAAAGGCAGAGGAAAGGGCAAGAGAACTATTGTGGAGGTGGAAGGTAGGAAAGAAATGATCTTCAGCCTTTATAAGCATCTGGAAAATCTGGGAACACTGGCAAAGCCTCTTCTCAAGCTCTAGAACTCACTGCAAAAGCAGACCCTGCTGACCTTCTCTTTCAAACCCTTTTAAAGTTCTAAACATTATAAAATCTATCCCAGTGGTTCAAATAAACTCACTGACTGCTTGCAGTGCGTGAATCCTTGATCAGTCTTTTGGCTCTGCATAATCAACTTTCCACAGTACACTGAGATTCTGGCATTGCTTCTCAGTGACCAGTGCCAGCAGCAACCTGAGTTTCAACCATTTTAAATTTGGAAGGATTAAGAGTTTAAATCTAAATCCAGTGATTTCTTTTGGCCTAAAGGGACATTTTATGTTTTGATTTTGCTTTTTAAGAAAAAAACTTAACAAGCCTAGTAGTTGTGCCTAAACCAGCTGATTTTCTGTTAATTTCATTTTTCAGCTCTTAATCCTTGTGTTCAAACTACCCCTCATATTTTTTAGCCATTTGCCCCAACAGGATCAAACAGGGCATTTTTGTGTAATGAACTCCTTTCTCCATGACCACAGCTTTCACTGTGGACAGCAAGAATGTTGCAAATAGGGCTTTATTTATTTATTGTATTTGTTATATAACACCCATCCCCATGTATCTGGCTGCCCTACAAAAGTGAAAGACAAGAATAAATAAAATAAGGCTATACTGAGTAGCCAGAGAGAAGCAGCTGTTCTGCCAAGAGAAGAGCCAAGAAAAAAACAACTCAGAGAAAAAGAGCTGTTGAGAAAATAAAGATAAAATGATCAAAGATGCAGTGTCCAGAAAGGTCAGCAGAGTTTATTATTGAGGTCTTTGCATGCCCTGTCTGTTTGATGGCTGTATATACACATTTTACTGTCAGCCCGGGAGGCTAATGCAGGTGGAGAAGCTGTGCAAACCTATCAATGAAACAAAAAAATGCTCTGCATCTGTCCAAAAGTCACAGCAGCAAGAAAAAGAAGAATTGTGACACTCAACTATATCTGCTTACCAAAGTTGAGGACGGTTTACACCATTTGTTAGTCACTGCTATAGTCATGCAAAACTTACTGTGAATACATAGCAAGAATAAAACAAAAGGAAATTTAGTTATCTTTACTACTAAAAATGAAAGTCAGTATCTGAAGTACTCTAGAAAAGTACATTTTACATAGCACAAAAAAGATGTCAAATTCCAGAGAATCCAAAAAAATTATCAGCATCCCATTTATCACCATCCTTGTTGAGTTTCTTATAGAGTCATTAGTATGCTGGATTTGAAATATGTCACTTCACAAAAGAGTGTGTGAAGGGGCGTTTGTTATTCTATTCATTTAGCATAAGAGAATGCAGTAAATGGATTGATTTTGAGCCCCATCAGTGCAGTCACTATGCCCCCAGCTTTTTATTCAGTACAACTATATGAAGATGTTAAACCTTGCCAGGAAAACATACAGGCAGGATTAGTTTACATCTGAGCTGAATTATGTCATTCGTATGACTGGGCAGCCAATGAGACTGTTCTGCTTTTTGCTGTTGTTTTTCCTCATGTTCCCTACTGACCTGGCACATTCCTCTGAGTAACCTACTTGTACAGCAGCAGAATATGAGTATTTTAGGGCACACATAGGGTATGTGTCCTTTCTGGCTGCACCTGTGCCAACTCAAACAGCTACACGTCCTCTTCATTCCTGGCTACTTGCTGGTGCACTCCTTGTATAATTTACCACACTTTCTGTCCTGCCAGCAGAGCTTCTCTGCAAGCACCTCCTGAAACATTTGAGTCAAACTGAATTAAACTCACAGTATTCAGTGGGAATCTCACATGTGTGTTTAGTTCCTAAATAAATCCCAACAGGTACCTGAAAGGAGGTTGTGGAGAGGAGGGAGCTGGCCTCTTCTCCCAAGTGACAGGGGACAGGACAAGAGGGAATGGCCTCAAGCTCCACCAGGGGAGATTTAGGCTGGAGATTAGGAGGAGGTTTTTCACAGAAAGGGTCATTGGGCATTGGAATAGGCTGCCCAGGGAGGTGGTTGAGTCACCTTCCCTGGAGGTGTTTAAGGCACGGGTGGATGAGGTCATGAGGGACTTGGTTTAGTCTTAGATAGGAATGGTTGGACTTGATGATCCGATGGGTCCCTTCCAACCTGGTTGTTCTGTGATTCTGTGATTCTGTTCAAATCAGCAGTGGTCCAGGCTAATTTAAAGTAAATAAAATACAAAAAGTCATGGCACTATAAATAACACCTACTGTTATAAATACCTCACATTCCCTATTTCTCCATTCTGTCACCAAAATCCTAGGCACTATTAAAATTCCTTTTATTATGATGTTGTGGTTTGGAAAACTTTCCTTTTAAAGTTCCAATAAATAATTGGAAGTTACTTTATCTTCCACCAAATCCCTTTGTAAGGCCCCAAATGCCTGGCAAATTCCCAGCTATAAAGATTTTGTGTCTGTTCCCATTCCTGTATTTCTTGTAATACTACTTCCTTCCCAATCTTCAGACTCAGAAGCACAACAAAAGAAACAGTGCATTCCATACAACTCTGACAGCAGGGCAGCAGGGCCAGTTCCCCAACAAATCAATTTGTTTGATACAACCTACCCTTGTTCTGTGTCTTCAGACAGAAAGTCCTTTGGGGCACAGTTTGTCTCTTTTCTGTGCTTAAAGGACACAAAAGGCCCAACCCTCACTGAGAACCTGGGCACTATCTGGATTCTAACATGCTTTGATCTCCCTCCCTTATCAGGTCACCCCTACAAGGTATAAGGATCAGTACGCTGGGGCTTTCCTGACATCAGACATTAGATCCATGTGCAAATGAATGTACATTTCTTCTTCTTGTAAAAAGACTCTTCATCCTTCTTCTTCCTTTATGTTGTTCTAAGCACATCAAATTCATCCCTTACAGTCTCTGAATCTCTGCCGACAATCTACCTCACACTGGAGCCTGTAGTTGCATGCAGTCTAATACGAGCTGGGCCAGTAGTCAGAAACCAAACCTCCAAATACACACATTCAAATATGGATTTTTGAGCATGCAAATTGCAGTTACAATGGTCATAGTGGTAAATACACAGAACACAAATCCCTGCAAGCGTTTTGATGATACTGTAAATTTGGAGTTAGGCAATCACCATGCAAATACGAAAAATGTTTTCTAAACTACTCACCATGCGAGGCCCAAACTGAACAAGTGCAGAGACTGAATTACCTCTTGTCCATGAAGAAAATATTGCTTTTGATCACAGGGTTGAGGTTTTTGGCAGGATACCAGGGAGCTCTCAGTGTGGCTGCCTGTATCACACAGAACCGTATACAGCTAGAGGGCAAACATAAGATTCCCACTGTGCCAACACATCAACCTTTGTAGACACAAGTATAGAATTAAAAATAAGAAGCCACAAGACTCTATCATGTCAGTAGTACATGCCATATTTTTATTCTAGCGCATATGGTCTGAATAAAAAGAGCTTTGTGGGGGTTCCACTTCAAAATAAGGCATTTTAAAAATGCACAAAACCTGATAAGAATACTTTTCAAATTGAAAAAGATCATATGAAGAGAAAGGTAATTTAATAATGTCTCATTTTTTCTTACAGCCTTTTCCATTTTTATTTTCTTTATTTTCTTACTATGATGTATCTCAAATCACTGTCAGCATTGTATCCAAAGGGTATGATCACAATGCAGTGCTTAAGGACAGCAGCTCCCCTAGTCTCTTCAGTAACCAGCCCCTACCACTGAGCAGCATGTGGAGAAGCTGCACACCATAAGAACAGATTTTCCCAAACCTATCTGTGCTAAAGCAAATTCTAATCATCTGAATTATCTCTATTCACCATTATAATTTAACTAGCACCTTCATTTTAAACAGATCTGAGGAAATGAAATTGTTTTCTGAAGTTGTTTTCATTGTTCTCTTTTTAAATTGTGATGGAAAATATAATAATACTGGAAAATGATGGGTTAACTGTGTCAATCCCATTTTACTCTTTCAGTTAACTTATGTCTAGATTTTATACAAAATTTCTTCACAGTAGCCCTGGAAAGGAATTAACAACTCTTACTGTAAGCAATGTGAAATGTCTTCTTCCTTCTTGCAGTTTGCTCGGAAACGGCATGATTTTCTGAAAACAAAACAACAGATTTCTATACTTTTTCTGAATCACAACTCTCACATTCTCATGTGCTTGGAGACTCTACTTTTTACTCTTCATTCACAAAACATCCACAGGCACTGCCGGAACAAGAGCTGTGCCAGGAGTAAGGCAGCTTCAAGATCAAAGTGCAGATTTATCAAGAAAACAATGAAGAATGGGAAAACAAAACCATTTTAACTATAAAAAGTCATTATACATTCATATCAAGAAGATTTCACTCATTGCTGCATTTGTGGGGAAAAAAGAAAAGAGAAGCAGGCATAAAGAGGAAAGGCAGAATGACATCAATGAGGCTGCAAAAATGTAGCTGAGAGATTTGTCCCTCAAGTTTCAAAAGTGTGTAGTACAATCAGTGACGGATTAACATGCTGGCAGTGAGTGGTTTGGTTGCTTTTTTGAACACAGAAGAATGTTTGGTTTAACAGTGGTGCTGTAGCTATTTGGAACAATGTACTACAAAACTTTCTGAGAGCATCTGTGGCAAGAATATTGCAATGTTAAACTTTTTTAATAATTTTCTTGTTTGAATGTTGGTAGAATTTACAATGAGAAAATACAATGAGAAGTAAGTTTAGGTTTTCCTGTCTGCAAGACTCTTGTTCAAATGTACTAAGAAACACTACACTAATGGCCACAAAACACTGTAAGAAGCATTTTAAAAATGACATGATCAAGTCCATACACAGCATAAATTATAGTGGCAATGAAACTAAAGATATAGTATATATATAGGTGGTCCTAATGAATTTATTCTTTGAGGAATCTGTTTAAGACTTTCCTGTGCCAAATCTGTCAATTCAGAATTTTTCTATTTGTGTGCTTATTGATCAGTTCTGCAGTGTGCACAGAACTCTTGTGATTCAAAAGTCAGTGCATATACTGATGTTCATAAGTGCGGGTACAGAAAAAAGACAGGGAATTATCTTACATATATTCTTAGAAAAGGAAAAAGCGTTATTGATAAGGAGGAGGTTCTTTTTTGTTGTTTGTTTAGGAAAGGTCAGGTTGTTTGTGATCATATTTAGGCAGAGAAGGATTTTTTTTGGATAGCAAGGGAGAAGGGATATAAACTACACAGATCTGGCTGCTCTCATGAAATTGTGCCTACTTCTCTGCCATGTGGTAGGACGAACATCCTGTCCAGAGAGCCAACGACTTCAAAACTCTTAGCATGAGAAGAATAGTTTTCAGATTAACACACATATAGCTTTTCAAACTATTAACACCTAGATTTAGAATCAAAAGATTTGTACTCTAAGGCAACATCCAAATTTCACTGAGTATTTTTCTCACTCAAGAGCCATTTGGCCTGGTGATCAAGGTGAAGAAGGGCAAGTAAAGATATAGAGCCCTTAGCATTCAGCAACTTTCACAAGCAGTTTGTTGACTAGAAGGATGATAGCCAAGCACCTTTTCATTTTCAAAGAAGTGCACAAGATTCTGTTTCACTAAGAATTAGGTGTATGAGCTAATCATTTCCAAGTACAAGGAACCATATATTTCAGGTGACGACCAATTTCCAAAGAAGATCTAACTCTCAGAGTGAGTCCAGAGAAGAGCAACAAAGCTGATGAAGGACCTGGAGAACAGGCCTTATGAGGAGCGGCTGAGAGAGCTGGGGTTGTTTAACCTGGAGAAGAGGAGGTTGAGAGGAGACCTCATTGCTCTCTACAACTACCTGAAAGGAGGTTGTAGAGAGGAGGGAGCTGGCCTCTTCTCCCAAGTGACAGGGGACAGGACAAGAGGGAATGGCCTCAAGCTCCACCAGGGGAGATTTAGGCTAGACATTAGGAAGAAGTTTTTCAGAGAAAGGGTCATTGGGCATTGGAACAGGCTGCCCAGGGAGGTGGTTGATTCACCTTCCCTGGAGGGGTTTAAGGCACGAGTGGACAAGGTCTTGAGGGACGTGGTTCAGTGTTTGATAGGAATGGTTGGACTCGATGACCCAGTGGGTCTCTTGCAACCTGGTTATTCTATGATTCTATGATTCTATTATTCAGCTGCCAGATAGAAGTGTGTGCACCACTGCTCTTTGTAGTTCCTCTTGCTCTCTGCTTATGGCAAGCATATACCTCAAGGATTACAGCAAGTCAGTCCTACAGCCTCATGTTTGCAATGCCCAGCCCATTCAATGTAGTTTCTCTCTGGGTCTTCTACCTCAGCTATCACTTTTGCCTGAAGTTCTTGTTGGGCCATAAAAGAGGATCTGACTATTCCTCCATTTGGAGCCAAAATCCATGACATGAATTTTTTTCCGTTATTTTCACTGCAAACACAAACACTACATTGTCCATGTCAAAAAAAAAAAAAAAGAAGAAAAAAGAAAAAAATAAAGATCAGCACTAGATATTTACAAACATTACAGTTTCAACCCAAACAATAAAATCTTGTACTCATGAAAAATAATAGATAATGAATGGTGGTATATGCATAATCCAATGCTTACAGCTTTCTGAAAGACATATTAAATTTGTATGACACCAAAACTGGTTTTGAAATAAAGTTCATTTAAAAAGCATTTCAAAAATTACATGAATGACATTTGAGAACTTTCAAGACTAAGTCTTTGACATGAAAGCATTTAGTATTGTAGTCAAGAACTGATACACAAATAAACAATGAATAAACAACGGAAAAACAGTGCTCTGAGTGTTGGATAACATGACATATGCTTAAACATGCTCCTTTGCTTCTCTGGCAACATTTGCATGGTCTATGCCAGTTAATTTCATAAGGGATAAGATCATCAAAGACCACAGCTCTTCTACATGGACATTTTTCCTCAACTCTGCCCACTATCCTGCTCTCAGCTGCACCCTCCTGTCTTTTATTCTTACATGGCTTTGATGCTTGTTCAGATCCTTCTGTGATTTGGTTCAAGTTATAAAGCAACAAGGAGTTCAGAAACAGGAATGTTCCTAAATGATTTGTAGTCCAGGTTGCAGTAGTGCTATTTGTTAGTCAAGGATTTGTTTACAAGTCCCTTATGTCTTTTAAGACAAAACTGTGAATTTTGCAAAAGGCAAATACAACCATCAGAAATGCCTTCTGTTCCGTGGACTGTTCCTAGCAAGTAAGATGATCAAAGGGTCACCTGCTTGATATCCATGAGGGTAATGGTCTCTTTTAAAGATCTATACATGTCTATAAGAAATAGAAGAATATGTAAAAATAACAGAAACTTTGTGTCCACTTCACTGTACTCTGATGTACCATAATATTCTGTAACATATAGATGCTGCTTCAAATAGGACTTTCAAAATTAGTTCTAGAGTTCTATTTTACATATATTCAATGCCTATTCATATTCATACTTACAAACAAATTTTCCAAAGAAATCAAACAAATAGAATATACTCTAAAAACTGGTTTTACAGATTTGTTCTGCTAAATAAGAATTGAAGTGTTTCATTTTTTTTAAAAAAAAAAAGAGTAAAATTCTTCTGCTGCTTGAAGATTGCTATATTGCTATACATACTAGATGCTGAGACCTCAGTTGGAAGCGAGGCCTCTGAAAATCCTGTGTTAGAAGTATCAGAATGAAGAGTCCTGAGTTCTTGAGACTGAGAGAATCTGTTTTCATACACTCATTTCCTGTGATGGAAATTGAACAGGTCCCTTCATGACTCTTATCTGTAGAGCCCAGAAAATTGTTCTAACTGTGCTTAAAAGTCCAGAGTCAAAACCTACCTTTGCATAGCAATTGTAAAAAAAATAAAAATCAAGAGGGAACTAAAATAACTCTTGTGAGTTTCTTCATACAACTTTCTTATTGTAATCTACATAATCACAATGAAGGAAAAATGCAGTAAAGTTAAGAACATAACTTCTGATAACTTCAGAAAAGAGCTCTAATGGGTCCCTTTTACATTTACCAACGTGATTTCAGAGGGAAATTGTTCAGGAAGCAGTCTGACACATAAGAAACAAAAAATATCTAGTTTATAGAAGTCATAGAAAACTAGAAGTCTAGTCATAGAAGAATTTAGGTTGGAAGGGACCTGTAAAGTTCATCTAGTGCAAACCTCCAGCAATGAGCAGGGACATGTTCAAGTAGATCAGCTTGCTAAGAGTCTCTTCCATCCTGACTTCGAATGTTTCTAGGGAGAGGGGATCCATCACCTTATGTCAAGCCTGAACCTCCCCTGACAGAACTTGAGGCCATTTCCTTTTGTCCTGTCCCCTCTCACTTGGGAGAAGACGCTAGCACCCTCCTCTCCACAACCTCCTTTCAGGTACTTGTAGGGAGCAATGAGGTCTCCTCTCAGCCTCCTCTTCTCCAGGCTGAACAACCCCAGCTCTTTCAGCCACTCCTTGTAAGACTTGTTCTTCAGCCCCTTCACCAGCTTTGTTGCTCTTCTCTGAACTTGCTCCAGAGCCTCAACATCCTTCTTGTGCTGAGGGGCCCACAACTGAACACAGAATTCCAGGAGCGGTCTCACCAGTGCCGAGTACAGAGGGAGAATAACCTCCCTGGACCTGCTGATCACAGTGTTTCTGATCCAAACCAGGATGCCATTGGCCTTCTTTGCCACCTGGGCACACTACTGGCTCATGTTCAGTCGACTGTCAACCAACACCCCCAGGTCCCTCTCCTCCTGGCAGCTTTCTAGACAGGCTTCTCCTAGTCTGTAGCTGCACAGGGTTGTTGAGCCCCAAGTGCATGACCTGCCATTTGGCCTTCTTAAACCTCATGGTATTGGTCTCTGCCCAGAGGTCCAGCCTGTTCAGATCCCTTTGGAGCCTCCCGACCCTCCAACAGATCCACACTTCCACACAGCTTAGTTTTACCTGCAAACTTGCTAAGGGAGCAGTCAAGGCCTTCATCTAGGTCATTGATGAAGACATTGAACAGAGCTGGACACAGCACTGAGCCCTGGGGACACCACTTGTAACTGACCTACAGCTGGATTTAACACCTTTTCCCACAAATCTCTGGGCTCTCCAGCCAACCACTTTTCTACCCAGGAGAGTGTGCACCTGTCCAGGACAGAGGTGACGGTTTCCATGGCAGAATGCTGTGAGAAACTGTGTCAAAGGCTTTGCTGAAGTCCAAGTAGATAAATCCACAGCCTTTCCCTCATCCAGCAGCAGAGTCACTTTGTCATAGAAGGCGATCAGGTTAGTTTGGCAAGACCTGCCTTTTGTGAACCTGTGTTGACTGGACCTGATCCCCCCCTTCTCTTGCATGTGCTTCATGATCATTCTCAAGATCACCTGTTCCATGACTTTCCCTAGTACTGAGGTCAGACTGACTGACCTGGAGTTCCCCGGATCCTCCTTGTACCCCTTCTTATATATGAGCACAACATCAGCCTCCAGTACAGTGGTACCTCCCCAGTCATCCAGGACCACTGGAAAATGATGGAAAGAGGTATGGCTTGACATAAGGAAAAACTTCTTCACAGAAAGGGTCATTGGGCACTGGAACAGGCTGTCCAGGGAGGTGGTTGACTTACCCTCCCTGGAGGTGTTTAAGGTGCAGATGGATGAGGTACTGAGGGGCAAGGTTTAGGGATTGGTGGGAATGGTTGGACTTGATGATCCCATTAGTCTCTTCCAAACTGGTGATTCTATGATTCTATGATTCACCTCTCTGGGTGACCTGTACCAGTGTTTCACCACCCTCATTATAAAAAATTTCTTCCTTATACCTCTTTTAGCTTAAAACCATTACCCTTTGTCCCATCACAACAAACCCTTCTGTAGCGTCTGTCCCCATCCTTCTTATAAATCCCTTGTAAGCACTGAAAGACTGCAATAAGATCTTTCCCTAACTCTCTCTTCTCCAGACTTAATGTGCCCAGCTGTCTCAACCTATCCTTACTGGAGAGGTGTTCCAGGCCTTTGATCATTTTTGTGACCCTTCTCTGGACTCAGTCCCACACATCCATATCTTTCCTCTGCTGTAGGCTCCAGAGCTGGATGTAGTACTCCAGGTGGGGTCTCACCAGAGCCGAGTAGAGTCACAGAATCTCCTCTATGCTGGCCATGATTCTTTTGATGCAGCTCAGGGTAAAATTGGCTTTCTGCGCTGCAAGTGCTCATGTCCAGCTCAGCTTTTCATCCACCAGTACATCCAAGTTCCTCTATGCAGGGCTTTTCTTAATAGTTGTATTAGGAATGGTTGTATAGTTGTATAGGAATGGTTGGACTCAGTGATCCAATGGGTCTCTTCCAACCTGGTGATTCTGTGATTCTATGATTTACCTTTCAAGATTGTACGGAAATTTGGACATTTAGCGATGTGAGTTTGCTGTGTTCACTGAACAAAACTTGAGCAAACCAATATTTAGGATGTGAAAAAGACCTGTGATTACCTTTTTATTCACCACATTATCGTTTCATAGGAAATGTTCACCACTGTAGAAAAGGAAAAGCATCTTAAAAAGCCATTAAAAGCAAGTAAAAACCCTAGAAGGAAAAGAGTTATCAGCAGGGAGTTTTCTGTTGTAGGATGAAAAGTCCTGGATTATCCTATATGAATGCTATGTCTGAAAATAATCTTATACAAGAGGAAGATAGCGTGCCTAATGGGGAAAAAAGAACGAAGTGAATCTCAACAAAAGCAAAGTCTTGATTGATTTCTGACAACAGTAATCTGATACCTAGGTGATCTCCATCCCAAAATAATGGGGGAATTACCTTACCGTGATTGTCTAAAAATTCCTGCTCAATAAATTCCCCACTAACATCCATCTGATACATAATCAAAGTGAAAAAGCACTACACTATGCTATAATTTTTGAGGCTTTTGGAGGTTTTTACTATGCATGTACCTTTTTAATGCAATCCCAGGGAAGTTGTGTTGTAGGCAGAGCGCTGTGCTTTCTGCGTCATTGCTCCCACACCTTAGAGAGCAGTGTGCCATCTGTGGAAGATGGGGTTCATTGTTTCCAAAGGTTCCTGGAGTTTCTGGTAATGCAAATTAAATATATTAGGGTTACACGTCATATCTATTAAAAGTATAATTTTGCCATATATTGCCAGATTGTGAAAAACAGCTTCTATTTAAAATGTTTACAGAAAAAAATTTTAAATACACACAATCCACACAAATCTTCACACCAATTAAAGTAGTAGGAAGTGAAGATAGTAGCATTTTACACTTATTTTGCACTTCATTCAGAGCATGTTTAGGTATCAGAGGGGAAAAAAGGAATTAAGTTGGTCATGCATCACTAATAAAATGAAAGAATATAAAATAAAAAAATATAATCTGAGGCAAAGTATATTTGATTTCTATGGTATTGATGTAGGTCCATCAAAATAAATTACTGTTCCTACAGTTGGAATGAGATTTCAGCTGTTGTAACTATGTTTTTTATTCAAACAGAAATTCTTAATTTCATTTGTTTCTGAACCGGTGTAGACTATAATAACTCACAATTAAAAGAAGTTCATGCACCTTGTTGTAAGCTGTTGGAATACAGCATGACAAAATCAACTGAATGCAACCATCTAATTTCATTAATCTTTTGTTTTATTTTCTTATTTTGAGTCACTGGATCACTGGAATTCTCTCTATAAATAATTTATCAGGAATCTAGTAAAAGAATTAAATGCTACTGTATTCTTGGGCTTAGAGGAAGTCAAGAATAGCAAATATTTTTCGTGACTTATTTAGATCTCATAGAAAAAAATGCTCTAGGGATAATTTTCCCAAGATGATATATTCCTATATGTGTTGTGTTTTTAGCATTTGGGCTAAATCAAAATTCCTGGCTAAATCTACAAAGAATTTGATAATGATTTTACAGAATTAATGAATCATCAGGAAATTATTATCAAAGCACAGCTGACTGAGTTCCTATTCAGCACTTCTGAATCACTGCTCATTGAGCAAAGCAGTAACTGGACAATGGGGGTTTTGCCTGAGCAAAATGTGAGTCAGGAGACCTGGACTCCCATTGTCTTCACTGGGAGTTTTGCCTGCATATGGAGTGAGCCGGGACTTTTGGTGAATGGGAGCCATTCACACAGTAGCTAAGTAAAGCACCCAATACATCACCATTTTGAAGTTAACACTAGGTGGTAGACATAACTGCAAGAAATACAGGCATTTTTGGAGCCATGTGAAAGGCTTGTATAAAGCAGCATTTCTAATGTATTGTTTCTTGTTTCCCCTTATTTTTGCCTAAACATTTTTGTTTTGAAAGGTATCTGGCTGTTCGCTCTGACATGGCCTTTGGTTTAACAAATTAATTAAAATTACTTCCTTTTTACAAATAGTCTGTAGGCGGAAGAAATATCTCTGTTGGGGTAGAGGGGAAGAGTCGACATCCTTATAGCTGAAAACAGTCATCTGTTCCAGTGCGTGTACCCTCTATCATTGTTGAGTTGGAGGAAGGACAGGTTTCTGACTAGCCAGCTCTCAGCATACTGCTATTTAAGTCCAAACTCAAGGATCTACAGAGACACTCCCAGATACGCATTTGCGATGCAGACTCCTCCACAAACACACATCAGTATGAGTGAGACTTTCAAGCCCATTTCTCAGCTGAGAGTTGGTATAAGCAGAACACAGGGAAAAGTTAAAGGTGAAAACAGAGATAGAGTGAAGTAAAGAAAAATAACAAAATACTAGCTGATGAACTTAGGAGTAAAAAGGGAGGTAGACTTAATTAGAATAAAGGGAGAAGTATAGTAGCGAAACTGTGAAAACATGAGGAGTAGTTGCTCTACCAAGGAAAAGAGGTCGAGGGGAGAACTTTGCTGCCTCATGGAGCAGAAGTTTGGGAGGGATGGAGTAAGTGACTACAAGAAAAAACAAACCTGATGTATGTTACATAATGAATGACTAAGTGAAGGATAGGATGCTATACTGCAGTTGAAATATTTGATTTACATGTTTCTTTTAACAATTTCTGGTCTGAATGATAAGGCCACAATCAGTGTTCTTTCTACAGATGCATTTATAATGTACACCAAAAGTGTTTTCATACTATACCAAATAAACTAAATACAGACAATGTATTCAGTGTCAATCTTCTTTGTAGTTACAGACAGATGGTTTTAGAATGTGAACTCAATACATTTATTTTTCTTCACTTTTCTTAGTTTTTATTTACAATAGTCTGAATTGCTTTTGTAAGACAGCAGTATTCATATCCATTCAGACACCGAGTGAAAAACTTAGTTCTTGTGAACAGAACAAATTGAGCTAAAATATCACACCAGTAATATGTCATCTTTCCTTTGAAACTTACTTGTTCATCCAACTATCTAGTGCTTAACTTTTCCGTAGATCTGATGACAGCCCTTTGGCTGCATTTGAAGAAGAACAATGATTAAGAAATGTTAAAGGACTGCTCCTATTTTCTTTTAAGTAAATCACAAATTACCACTGAGTTCTGTGGGTCCTGAATCCCAGCAGGGAATGGAATTTCAGAGTGAAAAACACAGATAGAAAATAAACGCTGGCCACCACACAGCCCAAATGTCTGGATGCCAGGGATACTATGAAACAGAGATATGTTGATATCTTCCATAGAATATTAACCAGAGATCACCCAGAAGAACCTATTAACTCTAAATAATCTCAGCCTATGTGGATAAGAAAAATAGAAGCAAAGGCTTTCATCCGTTCTGTTTTCCAATCCTGAGGCTGCTTTTTCCCTTGCTGAAAATTTGCATGTTTTCTCAGAGCCTAATTCTTTCTCACAATAAACAATGCAAAGCCCTCCTGCCAAAAAAATGTCTGAATGCTAAACAGTTGCTATTATAGTCATTATTATAACAGCAACTTTGAGCTTTGTGCTTTTAAATTATAATTATTTTTACAAAGGATTTTTATGTGCCTTGATTGGTGTAATTATGATTCCAGAGAAGTAAATGTATGTTTAAAAAGTCACATTAGTTCCTTGCTCCAAATAAACACATTTCCTTAAATGAAATTCATACAAATGTGTGGTTTTCTTTGTATTTATCTTACTTGCTGTGCTAACAATACTTTAGGATGTATTAAACAGCTGATAAATCATCATTTCACCAGGATAATAGCTGTGGACAAAGATGTCCAATTAAAAGCAATGTTTTGTATGAAATGCATTTCATGCAGATAGTACCAGACTCTAATTGAGAAATTCACATCTAGTTTCTCACCTATCAGCCCTTGCTTTGTTTAAGGAGTTTCTGTTGAGGAAATAATGTGACAAAAAAGGAATCTGAGACTGTGTTTGTTGTGCAGTCTGGCACATGCACTAGTGATAAGCCTGGACCCTGTGTAAAGAACACCCAATATGAAGAGCATCACAGGATCCAAGGAATGGGCTTCTTCAACAACCAGACTGGTAACAAAGACAGAAAACAGTTCAGCCACTGGAACACCTACCAATGGTGTTATTATCCCAAAACAGGACCTATGTGCGAACATTGCTCATTGCTGCTGTGACCAGCAGGGACTGGAGGTCACAATTTAGAGTAACGGTGACAGCATACTTCCAGTCAGAGGTTCCCCAGGGGACTCAGTAGCTCAGTCAATTCACAAGCTACTGAAGTTTACAGCTGATCAGAGAAAAGATTTAAAAAAAAAAAAAAAAAAAATCAGGAAGAGGAAACAGAGAGGACCTGAGAGAAAGAGTGTAGTTTCTGGCTCCAGTGTCACACTCTTTTGTAACTAACCACAATGCTGTATTAACTTTTCAAATGAACCGATCTGTCCCTTGGCGCCCATTTAAGTGGTTGCCACTAGCTGTGGGAAAGCCAGTCAACCCATGCTATGCAGCAGTTTGGATCTGAAATCCTATCAGACATCGATTGGATCCCATTAGATTTCTTACAATGACAGAATTCCCTTCTATCTCACATCCTTCCCAAACAACCTTGCCTATTCTTTGGTGAGAATTGCTCCATTGTACATGTAGACATTCACATTCTTGATAAGACAGTCAGGGTAAAAGTTCATGAGCCACATCCTCTGCTGGTTTAACTTCATTTCCCTTCCCCCGTCTCCCAAGAGTGAGTGGGTGATCTGACTCCCTGTGTTGAAAGGAAACAAGGTTGTCTATTCAGCTGCAGTCAGACATACAGTATGTGTTAAGGCCCAGACAGCCCATGATGCTGAATGGAGATACTAAAGGTTCGTGTTTCTCTGCTGGGAATTTTCACAGAGCACAAAAGGAATGCTGCGTTTTTGTTGTACAGCTTCCGACTGACAACTGACAGAGCTCAAAAGCATAAAATCACAATTATTCTCATGGCACAAGACCTGGAAATGAAGAAAAAAGTTACCAAGATGATCTGTTGGCTGGCTTGAGTGAGCAATGTTAAGACTGTAATGACACAATAAATAGAAATGGAGAAACAGATAGTTGAAAGTCTGCTGCTGATTAGGTTGGCCATTACTACTCTCAAGCAAAACACTTTGCTTTTATAATATGCTTTGGTGGAATTGTGGCATTTTATAACAATAAATTGAACTTCACTATCAACAGAACATTTTACTATATTGGGGTTTTTACGTATATAACCGAGCTCAACCAATGGTTTGCAATGTATCAAAGATAAACCCAAAGTCAGTGTAACCAGTAGAGGAGGTTTCCTGCTAAAAGTAACAAACAGAAACATGCTGTGAATCATATAATGGAGCAGTCTTAGCAGGTGTGAACTGGATTGCTTTAGAAGAAACAAAATCAGATCACAAACTAACAGGTGTTTGGACCAAAGAACAAGGTTAGAATCAATGCAGAGAAACACTCCCATTATGTGAACAGTGCAAATGTCACATCCTCAGTATCAACTACAGAGTTACAGCTCTTTTCCTGCAGCTCTTCATTTTTTGCAAGTGGAATGTGTATAGAGCACGTGCAAGCATGCATATTGTAGCACACTATCTCTTCCCACTGTCTGTAACAAAGCAATGTGGTAACTCCCATTACATCAAATCTTAATTGAAAAAAAAAAAAGTATACTTTTCACGTTTAGGTGGCCGAAACTGAAATGTTTGTCAAATCCTACTTTGATGAGCATATTTGAAAAGAAACGCTAGACCTCAATTTGCCATATTTTAGAATGCTCAAAAAAAGCCAATCCAGTATCTCAGGAAAAAAAAACAAACCATGTTCCTCTGGAAATATTCAGGAGCCCAAGGCTAGAACTTAACTCTGCCAACTATCTGCTAACTTATATGGATTAAACTTGACATCTTGGAGACAGTTTCTTCATTGATACAACAAGGTATAAAGGTAGTTAACTGTCCTAAACTGGATTAAATAGCAAGGCAATCCAACTTAATTGAAGACTAGGGACATACCAACATATTCTTTACTGTGAATAAACATTCTTTCACAATAATTTTTTTCCAATTTTGCCTTTGTACTTTCAAGAATACTTCATTGAACTTTTGCCTAAAACTCCAAAACTTAAACATCCAGACAGCACTAATTTATAGTGTTGATTTATTAATGTGAAGACTGGGTGACTGTGATTGTTAAAAAGCTTTTTTCAGCTAGAATCCATGTTCTTTCGTACTAGATTTATTATTGTCTGGGAAATGAAATGGTTGTGCAGTTTGTTGCTTCATTTCCACTTCTTGCATTTGCTACAACTGACTTCCCTGGGTTTTTGTTTGATAGCTCTAGTCAGCTGAAAATAACAATACTTTATGTTTGAACAGTAGCTTTCACTCTAATACCTTTATTTATTTTACAAAGGCACTCAGATACTTTGCCGACATGCAAAGTACATTTACTGACGGATTTTGTTATCCAGAACCAAACAGGGCTGGAGTTTACCGCGACACGTGATCTCAGCTGGCAGGATGAAGTTCAAGTTGGAGCCAGTCCTTACCCTATACTTGCATTTCTCTGCTTTGCAAGGGACCTGGTGCCTTGTCAAAAAAAAAAAAAACTGAAACTGAAACCCAAGGCTCATCAAGACATTAGGCCATTCCTTACCCTAGATGTAAAGTTGTTGGCAACACGAATCACTGCTGCTCTTTGTTACTTTACACCAATGTTTTTGTGTATTTCTGCTGTTGTCTGATCCAATCTAAAGTCTACAGTGTTTCTAGCAACTTTTATTTTTCAAGTTGCCCTTCCTAGGAACTATTACTACTACATACATTTAAAGACACCAGCACTTATTAAGTAACATTTTAAAGTTGTCCTAGCATAAAATACTATATCCTAAATCTGTTAAACCTGTTGTATAAGCAAAAGGAAATTCCAGCTCATTGTAACCTCATCTGTTGCAGGGTGACACTGTACTATGAACTGTGATTAATTTATTGCTATACAGGTGTATCCAAAACACACATTTGTTGTAATATAATGGATAATACTCTTTATGTAGTGTAGTTTCCTTATTTCATTGTCAAAGTTAAAAAAAAATGCACATCAGGAAAACAGGGAGAGATAAAAAATGACAGAAAGACAATTCTGAACATGAATACCTTGCCAAAAAGCTCTTAATATTCTGGTTTTCTAAGCTTAGCGTAATAATATCTGTTGCTCACTGAAAGCCAATAGAAGTAGCACTGCTGAAGTTAGGCTAAGCTGTACAATTGCTTATTGTCTATTTCCATTTTATCACACTGAATAGCTAATTATCTCACAGGATTATCCTTCTTTCTCACAGACCTCTTCATTAATGGAAGCGTTAAACGATGGCATACTTTCAGATCACCTCCTTTGGGGCCTGACCCCTGTTTCATTAAGACAACTAGAACATTACTATTCATACAATCAGAGCAGAGAATGAAGTCATTATCTGTGAGGTTTCACAGAAAACACACCATGCTGCAAAAAGAAAGATCAAACAAGCAGATTATTAAAGTCCATAGGTCAGTCAAGAGGTCAATTCCCACCTCTGGGAATTGCCAGCATAAGAAGGTTATGGAACTGCTGGAATGGGTGTAGAGGAGGGCCACACAGGTGATGAGAGGGCTGGAGCATCTCTGCTATGGGGGCAGGCTGAGAGAGTTGGGGTCATCCAGCCTGGAGAAGACAAGGCTCCAAGGAGATCATATATTTTCCTTCCAGTACATTAGGCCTATGAGAAGGCAGGGGAGGCACTTTTTCCAAGGGCATGGAGTGACAGGATGACAGGGAATGGCTTTAAACTGGAAGGCAGAAGACTTAGATTAGACATTAGGAAGAAATTCTTCACAAAGGCTGCACAGGTAGCCCAGGGAAGCTGTGGCTGTCCCATCCCTGGAGGTGTTCAAGGCCAGGTTGGATGGGGCTTGGGCAGCCTGGGCTGGTGCGAGGTGTCCCTGCTCATCACAGTCGGGGGTGGAATGGGATGGTCTATAACGTCCCTTTCAACTTAAACCATTTTATGATTGTAAGATTTTTAAGTTGCCAGGTATAAGAAACATGTGTTTCAATCTTTGCAACAGAAACTTTCAATATTTTTGTATTGCTTTTTAAACTCAATGAATAAGTAAGATTGTTGGAGCAAGAATCCAAAACTTTATTATATACAGTAGTTTGAATTAGTTGTAAATCAAGAAAAGAAATTATTTAAATGCATGTAGTAGTTTTAAAGTTACAAGAAATCTTAAAACCTAGTGGCATAGAAAGAAGTGTTAGTTACTTAGGAATGCTAGCAACACCATGAATACAAAGACTTATACAGGCTCAAAGTTTCTTTTACAACATTAAGTGATTGTTCTGCTATAATGCTTCTCTTGTTTCTCACTGGTAACTTTTCTTTGGAAAAAAAAAGTTCAATCTCAAACTTACATTAATCTTGAGCAAGTTGGCATTTTATTAAAATATTATTTTTCTTTTCTTACATAATCATTTCTCTACATACATCACATTTAAATTAGAAAGCATTCCAGTCAACCTGCTTCTGTGACTGTGTGGAAGTAACACTGCTCTTATATTGTACCTATTTTTTCTGTATCTACTACATAATTTTGCCTGAACACTTAACATTAAAAAACACAGCAAAACGTTAAAATATACCTCAATTGTTAAAAAAACCTTCTTAAATTGTATGTTTAGAATAAATAGATATAAAGTTCCATTTCCAGTATTTGTTCATCTTTGGGAACACACTTAAAAATTTCATGAAGGATGCGCTGAAACATAATTATTGGGTATTTTAAACTAACAGTATCAACATTTGAAATGAAAATATTTCTCTGAAAAGCAAAAGAAGGTCCTTGGGAATTCCCCTGGATCTTCTCTGCAAACATCTTTTCAATAGTACAGACTTTGAAAGGCTAAAAAAACCTGAAGGTTTTCTATTTCTCAAAAGTGAATGTTTCATGCTTTTCTCTTCCTCATTTATTCCATGCTATTGAGACAGGATGAATGGCTCTTAATACCACTGAGTTTAAATTGCTAAACAAGAGGCAAGTGTTATCATGTGTTTTGGATATCTGCTAGAAACATACAAAGAGTTATAGCTGATTGTTCTTCTCTGCTCTTGATAACACTCCAGTTGCTTCTGAAAGATACGTCTGCTTCCCCACCCTGGGAAGCACAGATCATGAGTAACTTAGAAAATACACGTTAGCTTCACATCATGCCTTATTTTAGCACAAAGTAGCCCACTCACATAGTTTACAACCTATTTTGAAAAGCACAGAGATAGGATTGTATAATTATATTTGGGCTTTTCAGATTCCCAGTCGGGAATATCTAATGAAGAAAGGTTCCAGCCTGCCCTGCTCTGCGTCTGTGTGAGCAATCGCTCAGTTCTTCCCGGGTTCTGATTTTGCATTTCCAACGAAGCTGAACTGACAAAGCGTGAAAGTGGTCTGAAAGGAAAAACAAAGAAAGTGACCCTGCTTTCACTCTGCCAAGACTAATCAATATTCCAGAAGCTCAGCTTTCCCCTCTCTTCTGATGCGTTTTTTTTTTTTATTTTTTTTTTTTTCAGAGTTGCTCTGACAGTCTCCTCCCCTTTCCTTAAGTTACAGCGATAGTAAGTTGCTGTATTCCCGAGCACATGCAGATTGTCAGTTTTCTCTGCCTCCTGCTCGCTCAGCTCGCAGCTCTGTTGCATTTGCTGGGAAAACCCTTCCTTTTCTACCGCCACCGTGCTCTTAAACCACTGAAGATCTGAAAAGGTGAGCCAGTTGTTTCATTTGGTGGGGTTCTGGCTAGAAAGTCTTAATTTTTCACTCTCTGCCTTTGTCTGTTAATGTAATGATCTTTTTGGCTGCACCCATGCTTGTCTTGATCTTAATGTAATTTATAAAGGGCAGATTAGCAGCATTAATCATCTTGGAAAGGAAAGGCACTGTGCATTATTTTTTTTTCCTGCAAATAACTATAATTAATTGTTCTGAAAAAAAAAAAAAATCATGCTTGCACACAGGAGCTGTCTCCAAGCTAGAATACTTACTGATTTAAGTATCTCAGTCAGTGTTTCAGCTCTCTAAAGAAGCAAAACACAGAGCATTCTGTTAAAGTTCAGAGGGGATATTGTTCTAAAGCGCTAATCTTAAAATATATGGTAGAATGAGTGACCAAATCCCTCCAAAGTATATACAGCATAGTACTTCCTCAGAAGCATGCTGTTTGAAAACTCTGTGTATTTATACTCTGGATGCTTCCTGAAAAGAAAGATATTTGGGCACTGGAGTCAGTACAAGTATGATGTTAGATTTGGACTGTCTATAAATGAATTTTTTTTTTTTTTTTTTTTTTTTTTTTGTCAAAGTATTAACTAAGACTTCAGAAAACGGGATTCTCAATCTGGAAAATATCGTTGTGCAGGCTCCAGTATTAAACAAATTCATACCAAGCAGCCACAAAAAAAAAAAAAAAATCATTTTAAAATGAAAAATAATGTTCTAAACAACCAGCTTTCAATATTTAAAACTTTTAAGTTTGATTTAGTGTGTGATTTTTTAAAGATCAGATTATATCCCCATAATTGCTGTCAGTCCAATCTAAGTATTACTTTGCTGTGTGAACTTGTATTACATCTGGAGCAACAAGCTAAGTGGGATATAACTTCTGATGTTTCACAGATGTGCTCTGAATAGTTTATACACTTCAAAGATTAGTGTTATCAACACAAAATTGTCAAAGGCATATCTTCTAAATAGTGGTTGAGGGATAAATACACTATTCCTGCTGCATTTTGCCATTGTAAATGGAGGAATTCAGCCAATGCATTCAACCATTTAAGAACATCTGAAATGCAGAACATGTTAAATGTACCAGTTCAAGCAAACTATTCCTCTCCAATGGTTAATGTGAAGGTGAGGTAGAATTTTTTTTCAGATACTGTGGGCCTGCTAAACAAATGAAAAGTGAGCCTGACAGTCTTAAACTTTATAGAACCTTATGCGCCTATGAATTGTACTAATTCTACACTAGCATATCTCCAGCAACTGCAAAAGTTACCCCTGGGTTTTACAGCATGACAATAATTTAGTCTAATTTCTGAAGATGCGGGACGTGTATTTGATCAGTCCTTATAATATTTCTTTCAAAGACCTTTTTAACAGTCATTGAGGCTATGTATCAAAACTTGCCAGTAACAACTTAGATATTACAAATAATAAACGTTTTACTGAAATATGAGGAGTATTTTCTTCCAAGTAAACAAATAGCCAATCATTCCTTTAAAACCTTATTGCAATATTTGAAATTTCTTGTTTTGCAGGTTTATCCAATACCTCCCACAGAAAAGATTCTTCCACTTTTCTGAAGGGATATTGACAGAAGTTTATTATAAAAGAAAACTCTCTGCAAGATAAATGACTAAAGGTAACGGAGAAGATCCAAAAACTGGAAGTAGGATGGAACGCATTCAACAAGGAGTCAGGAAACGTACACTTTTGGCAAAAAAAAAAGTGCAGAGCATAACAAAGGATGATGTTAAAAGTTATTTATTGAGGAATGCTTTTGTGCTCTTCACCGTTGTTGCTGTGATTCTTGGTGAGTAATTTGTTCAATAGGAATATTCTGCTCTCTAGTGTATTTGACAATGACGATTTGCATTACAAATGAGGTCCCAAATTCTTCTGCACTGATAAGAATGTTCTGGCTTGGAGAGATTTGGCTTTGACAGCTGCATGTTGAAGTTTAGGGAAGAGCCATTTTAATTACTCTGGTGTCCCTAAGGAGAAGAATCAGCTGGTTTATGGATTCTTCTCTTAAAGAATCAGTAACAATAACTGAATTGAATGTTTTCATTGAAATATTTTTCTACTAAAGCTATCTGAAGCAAAGTACTCAGGCTGAAACTTCTGTTCACCTATACTATCAAAAAAATAATGCCTTGAAATGACAAACAGAAGCCCTCAATTAATGTAATGCAGTGATATTTCTAAGCAAATGTATTTCTCTGTATATTAGAATCTCAATCTTTTCAGTTCTCCCTTGATAAATGCAAAACAATCAAACCTAAGCACCAACTTATGCTCTCTTAGTCACTCACACTCTTTCAAGTGCATCTTTCAGGTACAGTTGGGGCAACAATGGCAATGTTACTTATTCAAAGGGCTACAAGGTAATGCCTGATTAAATACCTTTTAAGAGTATATTGAGAGGAATCCAGAACATCAAACTGCATTTAGATTTGTAAATCACCAAAAATGTACATTTAAACTACAAATTTTGAATTTACATTAGAAAGAGGATCTTCTGAGAAAAATGTACAACTTTAAAAACAGGTTTTTCTTCATATACTTACGTGATCACTTCTGGTAATTTTTCTTCAACTATGGATATTCTAAATAACACCGTATGTTTCATGAAATACTATTTTTGATAGTGTGAGCAAGAATATTATGGCTTTACTGTACTACATTCCCTTTTTAGTTAAAAATCTAAAACTGTAAAAATTCAGGTGTTAACACCTATAGGTAAGGGTATGTATCCAGAACCTACGGAGAGCCTAACATCCTTATTAATGCTATTCCATTTAAACCACGTGCCATGTTTCTACAACTGTTTTAGGAATTAAAATTATAAGCTTTTGCTGTCATTGTTGTATGATACCACATCTGCAAGGTTATTTTAAATTAATTTCAGGTTTGATGTTCTTCTTTGGGGAGAAAATTATATTAATTCGCATATTGGTAAAGCAAAGTACTTTGTTCCTGTTATAGAAATGTCTTTCTTTCATGCTTACCAATAGCATTTGGTCATGAGTACTTTAATTCCTAAATGAGAACTTGTTCAGTTCAGACAAACCCATTAATGTCAAGAATAACACAGTTAGGCACTTACCTAAAATTGTCAGGAAAGGCAGAACAAATAAAACATATTTTTAAACACTGTCCAACCTCAAATCAATGCAGCTCTTAGATTGCCCACTTGTCTGTACTGCACAAGACTAAAGCAAAATTGCAATTTTTTTCACTGTTATTTACCTCCAGTGTGAATCCTGCAAAACTGACAATGTGGGAAAAGAAATGTAGTCTGGTCAAGGGTTTTTACTGTTAATACATATCCCTGTTAACTTCAGATGTGTTCAGTGGCAAATGCCTACCCACAGCTCTACTAACACCTACAGCAATTGCAGAGCACCAGTCAGGCTGGAATGCAACTTGGAGAACAAATTAAAATGTGCAGCCTAGGATGAGCTGGCTGCTTCAGTTCTGGTCTTGAACAAATTGATATATCTGGTGTAATACATGGGGGAAAAGAATCTTCTCATTGCTATGATAGAATTGATCAACATTTTCTTACATTTTTTATTTGTGCTGCTATTTTACAGTACATATATATCATTAAAACAGTAAGTTCACACTTGGTAGCACATAAAAAAGTAAGGGTTTTTTTTTTTTTGTGGAGTCTTTATTGCTGCTGTGGAAATACTCAGAATAGAGAAGAGTTGCCTAGAGAGATTACAAGGCACTCAGTGGTTGAACTCCATCTGTCTAGTTTGGCAAGGACTAAATTATCATCTTTCAGTTGTTTGGTGATTTGTGGAAAATCAGATGGTGGGCTTGATCCCTTTCCTAGCAGGCAGTAACTGACATTGTGAAATTAACCCACCAATTAGCACCATGGGCTGCCTCATCAGAGATACTTGAACATGAGTGTAGGTGGAAGTGAAATTATATTGAGTCCAGGGCTGAATAATTTACAAGAAATTATGCTTAATACTCTCTATAATCTAAACAGACATGACACCAGATTTTACAGCTGTCATTCCAGCTATTTTCATAAAGACTAAACTCACAAACCCTATAATTTTATCTTTAAAGACAGCAAAATTTATTCAGAAACATTTCTTTCAGGCCTCTATTGTTAAGGGACTGATATGAAAAGGCATATTATTGGAACATCTCTGATTTTTCTTCTGAGAAGGGTTGATGCTGATAGAGGTAAGGTTAGTAGGATAATGTGCCTTAGCCCAGTTTCAGGACTGTAGTTTGTAACAAGGACTTTGTGTCTGTGCAGACATGCACTTTGTTACGAAGTGAGTAGCTGCAACATGCATTTGTTTGTGTTGCATGCAATCACAGAAGAGATTTTTCTGGCATTCACGTGATAAAGAAAAATATGGCCACTTACCCTCACTTGTGCTGTTACTCTGACTCTGAACTGAATTCTACATGTAGTTCGCTAGCTCCTACATCATAAATCCAATTAATCTTTTAAAACCCAATGAGAGGACACAAGAAGTAATAATTCATGTTGCAAACTGCTTGGCAGTATTCTCCATTTCCCCAAAACCTCATGAAAGTTTCTTCTGACTTCACATTTTGCCTAGGTAGGTCTGTCTGGCACATCATTGTTATCATTGTTGTTGCTTTTTTAAAGTGGAATTTAAACTGCTTTCAGGCCCTCTGTGAAACTTTGAGAAGTGTGTGATCAGTACATGAGTTATGTGTGGGGTTTCAGATTCTTCTGGTACATCTAGAAATAAAAAACTAGTTTTCTGCAGTGCATATTGGCAAGAGGCAATAGATGAGAACAATTATAAGAATTGAACTTGGGAAGCTGACCACTGGTAAATTCAGAGTGTCATGATGACCGGTAGCACTTTAAGGTAGGCTAGGGGTCATTGTGGCTCATGGAAAGTCTGCAGGAAGCCTTCCACACTTTGAAGTGCTTGCCAAATTACTGGCAAAATCTCAGGCAGTGCCCTCTCTCCCACGCTACTTAGCTCCATCATCGTGTCCCCAAAATGCCTCCCTTTCAGATACCCTTCCTTAAGCAAACTGTCTTGATTCTCTGCTACTTACCTCCCATTTTCCAAAAATGCCACAGGAGTCCAGACTTTACTCTGGCAGAACTCCTAAATGCCAAAGAATCTCCTGTGGATTCTGAACTTGTACCGAAGGAAAGATCAAGACACACAAGGCTTCTCAGAAGAGACCTTGAGAAGCTATTCACAGAGAAACACTGTTTTAATTGAGGAGCTCAGTGAAGTTGAGGAGTGGAGTCAGTACTATAAAAAACAGTTTCTGCATAGTTATGAAGACATTATAGGTCCAAATCATTAGCTAGAATCCTCTTTACACTGCTGAAGCTATATGCTGCAGTTGCACTTGGATGTTCAAGGGTGATGGAGATGATCCAGTTCTGTCCTCTGGCTACCTGACTGCTGAAGTGACCACAGGACAGGCTGTGTGATTGGACACAGTCTTGTGTAATTGCAGGCAATTTCACATTATATATGAATGTAGGTAGGCCCATGCAACACCGTGCATCATATATAAGGTTCCAAAACTTTCCAACATATTTAAAATCAAACTAGTTAAAAGTACAGGAAGAAGACAGGAGAAATGAAATCATTGCCAATGTCCCTATGTCCCTGAAAAAAAACTGTAGTGTCAAATAAAGCCTGCAGGTGATCCTCCATAATACAGAAGGAAAAAACCTCACAACCCCACTAAAATATCTCAAGATTGAAAACCTGTGCAGAGTAGCACACAACACAGTCCTGGTCTGAATAACAGCTTAAATACGTCCCAAGGAGTATGAATCTGTTACATGCAGATAGAGAGAATCCTGGATAACACCCACAAAGCAGATAGTCCCCTGTGTGTGAAACAACATCTTTTTTTGCCACTGGCAGATCCTCTGTATCCACTGAAGTCTGAAGCTGACATAACCCAGAGAAAGGTATTTGACCCCATTACACGCTGACAATGAAGACGATGACAGTGCCCAAGGCAGCCTTGGTAAAATTTGCATAAGAACAAAGCAAATATCCATCACTTACAGGAGAACCAGTTTGGGGATGAGTGCTAGGTGAGAGAACAATTAAAATATGAAGGGAGACATGTGATACCAGAAAAAAGATTAAGGTATATACAAGAAAAGCAAGATAGCTGAGGAGAAAATAATTCTATTCACGCAGAACTTAGGGGCTGCCTCTGTCCCAGTGTCTCTCTTAAAGAATCTGTCCAGCATAATTGTTTTCTCACTGAGTGACAAAATCTTATTAATTAATCTTGTCAAAAAAAATTGCCAAGCAAAACCTTAATTCTTTTTCTAAATTAAAACAGTTACAATTTTGGGGAAAACCCCATGCACTTCATGATCCAGAATAACATACACTCTAAGATCCAGATCTTAAAAATTCAAGAGAGATGATCCTTTTCAAGAAGGAGAACGAGTACAGAAATATAAATAACGTGATTTCTGCTATCAAGTACCCAGTAACAAAAGTCAGACTGTGAAATATGGACACTATACTAGTGTAGCAGTTACTTGTAAAATAAAATTATGTTAATTTATTATCAACATCTTAATTTTTTTTATCATACACTCTGGTGTTATTGAAATGAAACAGTTCTGGTTCTTGTACTCCCTTATTTGGCACAGGGTGGCAACAATAAATTTGACTACTTTGTGAATCACAGTTGCACATTCTGGAGACACAGCTGTGCATATATGTAGAGCAAAGGTACAAAATGTGCCTAATGTAGCCTTACTAACTTCTTATTTGCTCTGAATTGTCCAGTCGGTGGATGCACAAAGTATTCAGAAGCTGTGTGAGAGGCCAAAAAACTATCCAGAGAAACATACATTTGCTGGTCTCTTCAAACTGTGAAAGGGAAGGTGATATGCTCAAATTTATCTATGGAAATTAAATTTATTTTTGTAATACTGTTTCTTACTAAGTAGATTTTGAGACTGTCCTGAGTGAAATGCAGAACTGTAACCACATGAGACCTTTAGGATGTTAATGTGTTTTCACAGAGATTTTACAGGAAAATTCCCTGTATGAAGGTAGAATATGGCAACTGTGCTACCAAAAGATTTGTTACAACAGAAACAGCGGCCATCTCAAAGACTGTAAAAAATAAATCTTGTGTTCAGCATTAAAGGGGTCTAAAAAGAAATTCCAGCATCTAATGAGCCAGTACTAGGACTTGCCACTCATTTCCACTTTTCTGTAGGCATGCACTGTGGCCACCATGAGGACAGCAAAGCGGTACAAAATCATAAGTAAAGTGTCAATGATTTGTGTGCTGAGTAAATGCATAATGTAGCTAGATTCTTAGTAGCGCCTCAGCTGTTGTAAAGCTAGGATGAGTTCTCATCTGCACTGGAATGCTTTTAAGCTGGCCACAATGAAGGTGTAGCTGAAGATGGCATGTTCAGTTGTTTATGAATTCCTGAAACTTTCATTCATGTGGATAACGTTCTCACACAATTTTTTGAAATAACCAGCCATCAGATAGTTTCCAGGGATCTGATGATCCTAAAAAAATATTTTTATAGAATACTTATCTTTTTAGATGAATTAAGATAAAATACATTTGAAAAAGTATGTAAAGAAATACAATATTAAAGACAGGTAAGTAAAGCAATTAGATCTTCTGTGTTTTAATAAGGCTGCTTAAAAAGTAAGATATAAATGCAAACATTGTGAAAATTTATACCCCAGTATCAAGTTCCAGATCAGCAACTGAGAGATAGTGACTTTTTTTTTCCCCCCACATTTTGTTTAAAAAAAAAAATCAGATGTTTTGGAACCATCAGCTGTATAAAATATTCCAAGCAGTCACATTAGCTGCGTATAGTCTCTGTCCATCCTCCCAATTCCTTTCACTTTCTGTGCATTCCCTTCAGATTTTGCATTTCATTCAGTTTCAGGTTATGACTCAGTAATCCCCTCACTACAAGAAGTACAACAAGGGGCTGGTGTATACCTGGAGAAGGTCAATGAGGCTGGGGAAGGTTCTGGAGCACAAGTCTTAAGAAGAGTTGCTGAGAGAACTGGGGATGTTTAGTCTGGGGAAGAGTAGACTGAGGAGAGACCTTAACGAAGATGTGGTGAGGCCAGCGTTAGTATCATTTCCCGAGTAAGAACAGGACAACAGGATACAGTCTCGAGTTGCACCAGGGGAAGTTTAAGTTTCCACTGAGTATTAGGTAAATTTTCTTTACTGAAAGGGTTGTCAAGCACTGGAACAGGCTTCCCAGGAAGTGGTGGAGTCATCATCCCTGGAGATGCTTAAAAGGCTTGTAGATGTGGTACTTTGGGACATGGTTTAGTGGTAGACTTGGCAGTGCTAGGTTTACCATTGAACTCAATATGAAAGTCTTTTCCAACCTAAGTAATTCTGTGATTCCATGATTCTTTGGAATTCAGCATATTTTGTCATATCTTTGTTTCTCAATGTGTTACAGCTCATTCAAGCTGGAGCTTTGAAGCAATAAAGCAATGCAAATGATGAACTAAAAAAATAGTGAGGACATAAGAGATTTCATAAAATCATAGAATGGGTTGTGTTAGAAGGGACCTTTAAAGGTAATCTAGTCCACTCTCCCTCTTCCTCCAACCCTATTTTATCCAACTGTGTTGTTCATAGAGTATGCTCTGTTGCCTACAGTATATGTTAGAAAAGAACTGGGCCCCTCACCAAGGACTTTTAAATTAGGCCTTGACCCAAGGAAAATACACTGTATGAAATAGGGAAGAAACAATGGAAAATAAGGAAAGAAGAAATGGAAATTATTCCAGAGAAATTTTACTGAGAGCTGGATTATTCCATCTGTTCTGCTACCCTATCAGACTTGAAATTGTACTGACACTGACTGTACTTTTAATCGAAAGGCTGAAACTTTTTAAGAATCATACAAAAGCCATTTACTTTGATAAGACACTTTATAACACGTTTTTTAAGAAAAGAGAGAAATAGTAGGTCTAGTAAACTGTACAACAGTGAAAAGAAAAACAGATAAAAGCAGGAAAAGAGGCAAAACCACCGAAGGACAGCAGGAGAATCCCAAGGGTAATGACATGCTAGTGTTACACAGACGTTGTGATCTTTCACCAGCAGTTAAATATACCTTTTGGATTCTTGTTCAATTTTATATATTGAAGAAACGCATTTTCTTGCTTGAAATTTGGCATGCTTATGTACTTTCTATTGGCATGTATACAAGATCATAAATGGAAATCAGCTTGACAGTTACAAAGTGTGAGCTTGGTTTTCACCATTTACCGTAACTTGGCATAACTGAAAATTCATTTATTAAAAAGTCAGTGAAACATGAGATTTAAGTAGTAAGCATAATTTACACTGAAACATTACCTGGTCTTTCAAACTGGCTCTAGCTAATACTTTCATTTACTGTTCACAAGAAGTAAATTTAAAAAAAGAATCAAATCACCCTTGCATGAAAATAGCAAGACCATTAATCAGAGAATTCCTGGGAGTACTAACAAACTACAACCGATAAATAAGGCTTCTGCTTATATTTTGATGACTTTTAAAATAAGTTTTACTTGGGAATGTATAAATTATACAAACACAGATGCACTATATATTTCTTCAAAGCCTAGAATGTAAGCAAAGGAAGCTGCATATGCAATGCAGCTCTCAGAGCTGGGTCTTTTTATTACATGAGCAAAAGCATGTAGACTCAAACTGGTAACCCCACAGCTCCACAGGCTAAGCACTTAACGGCCTAAAACTTGCCAGGAGAAAAACAAACAAACAAACAAATAAACAGTTTGCATTCCTACTCCCACTTCTTTCTGAGTGTGCCAGCACCATACCAGGCATTTTCAACAGTTTCAGATCCAGAAGCTCAAGAACCCTCACTTTGGGAGTGGTGTCAGCAGAGCCTGAGGAACTGGCTTACTTTACTTACTGCTTTTCAAAAAGCAATTTACAAGGATGCAATTCCATTCTTCCTTCCAAAGCTATGTCATCAAGCAGAAGGAAATGCAAGACTTCTAAAGGCAAATACATTTGCCAAGAGAGCAGAAGGTTGATTGATGTTTTAACCTAATGGCTAAAACATCTACAACATGGAGCCCCAGGCTGTGAAATCTTTTTAGGAAGAACAGGAATACAGGTTATACAAAATTCAGGTGATTATCTGCATGCAGTCAGTTGTGTTCAGCTTCTAGATTCCACGGGACTTAGCCTGGAATTAGACATATGGACGTCTAGGTCAAGGAAATTATGAGAAAAACACAAGCAAAATGATGAGAAGTAGAGGTCTTAAAAAGAAGAGAGAAGTGCCCAGCAACTTAATAGATTTCCAGAACTAAGCTTTGTTATCTACAGGGACTTTTAAGGTCACAGTTTGAACTCAGATACTTGCTGTGTAATTAAGTATTGTTCCAGGTACCCGTTTCCCTTTGCAATTTTTGTGACCTTTAAGACAGAGAAATGCTGCCATTATTAATAACACCTAATACTGAGGAGAGAGGTACCATAAGCTATACAGAACTTACCTCTAAATTAATGCTCACTGCTACAACATATCCTTGGGGTGAATTAACTCACAAGTTAGACATGAGACCTCTATTTAATCAACTGAAATAAAACACTTCTGGAAATTCTTGTGTTGAAGGAGGCTATTTACCAGTAAATTAAATAGATTCAAGGTTCTAGTTATGCGTAATTTCATATCATGTTGAGGTTTTTAAAGATTAAGTGGCTCAACTAACAAAATCAAACAGCTAGGCACTGAAAGCATCCTACCTGTCTTTTTAAAAAGATGGTAATATGATTCCATGAATTTTAGTCATGAACCCAATTTCCTTATTGAAAGAATTCACTGAATGATAAATCAAGGATTCTGGTAATGATGACTCCTGATATGGCAAAAGTCTTATATTCTGCAACAGGAAATATTTCCTCTCAGTCTATGCAGGTTGTTTGTTTTTATCAACAAAAAGATTAAACAGGTTCAGTGAAAACCTTAAACAAAATCTACCACCTGAGTTATGTTCCATGACCCAAGCAGTTCTGCCATAGGCATATCTTGATTCAACAAAATACTTCATCATCAGTAGCAAACAGTTACAGATTTAGTCTATCAGCACTGAGCTAAATTAACAGGTGGTTTTATAGGAATGAAAAGCTGGCGTAACTCCATAGAGACAGGAATTCATAATTTGAGTGTCCCATTAACGATAATGCAAAACTGCATATCAAGGAAGACAAGCCCACAATGAACTGTCGTGTAGGGTATATCCAAGATGTAGTAAAAAAAAAATAAAACACAAATGAAGGCAACTGTCAAGGTCTAACTTCAGGCTCTCTGTTAAACTACACTAGAGCTTCACAGCAGTGCCGTGTTTTCTGAGGAAGTTTTCACAGACTTCTTGACACTAGGGGTATCTCAGTCTCATTGACTGTGATTCCTCAGTGTTACAATACTGTAAAAAAAGCTGGTAGAGATGGGCTGCTGAAACAATAGTCAAGAAAAGCGGATTCCAGGGCTGTTAAGGGCTATGTCAGCTTCCAGTTAAGGTAAAACAAGAAAGAAAGAAAGGTTAAGGTAAGAAAGGAACTACACAGATTTTAAGAAATCATCTTCCTTAACTCTTGAGAACTATTCTTTACAGGGTTAAACACAGCATTAGTGAAGAAGTTGAAGCAGAAAAGTAAACCCACACATGAAAAAACTAGTTATTACAGCAACATTGTAAAGCACAGAGTACAACCATAGTTCCAAATAATGCATCACAAAACATAACCTGGGATAGATTGTGAAAGCCTGATATTTTTATATGTATAGTAAGAGAGAATTCTTGGATTTTGATGGAATTATTTGGAGTTTGTGGCTTGAAACTGTTTTTTTTTTCTATAGATCAGGGGCTAATAAGAGTATATAAAGTATAAGCAGTATATCTTTCAGTTAAGTATTATGCTTAAGGATGATATTGGGAATAATGATCCTATTCCATAAAGAACAGTCTGCACTTCAAGGAAAACAAAGAAAATAATAATAAGAAATATGAAGGCAAACAGAAAAACAGAAGTTGCATAAAAGGTGAACCATCTTTTGGACATGTTCTCGAATAGAGATGAGGACGAATGGCAAATGAAGCATTTAATTAGAGAAAAAATAGGAAAAACATATGGGTGTAACACTGGAACCTAGAAGTAGGAAAGGACAGATTTCAGTGAACTTTTAATAAACTTTATAACAGCTCCCAGATACTATTATATCCAGTATCTCATAGAACAGTGATTTTACTCATTCCTTATTTACATCCATTCATCTTTACATCTTTAGAATCACTGTTCCAGTCATATACCTTCTGTGCACAAAATCCAAGAGAAGCTACTTTGCAAACAAAGACAATGTGCAAGTTTTACGAAGGTGTTTCAGGTCTTCAGGCACATCTGGAGTTAGGCAGTGACAAGCAGAGATTTTGAACATCTTGATTTTGAGCTGCAAATTAGTTGCCAATGCATATATTGTTAATCTAGGTGTAACCAGCCATAAAATACACTCATATTATCAAACGCATCTGGATCTTTGCCTATTCTAGCTGAATAGCTATGTTAGAAATCTACTGTGATGTTTTGGAAGGTAATAGGTTGCATTGGATAAAAGAAATCATCAGGGTCAGGTTCAGGAGGCAGGTGTTCCTGACGCACAGTGACTGCAGCACTGCAGCTCTGTCTCTTTTCCCTATAGCTGAGGGCACAATGGCACTTTAGTGGCTTCTGAGCAAAGATAACACACTGACTTCTCTTCTGATACAGGGAACAACTCTTTGAGATGAATGTAACTCTCATTTCACTATAAATTCATTCACTATTTTTGCTTTTCTCTGGACATGTCTGTTATTAAGCCCTTGGAATCCTGCTTGTGTCGAATTGGAAGCTTTTTGGCCTGATGTTTTATGTCTTTCAGAGCTTAAGAGAGGCAGCAGTTTCATTTAAATTACTTATTGTGTGGAAGATTTGGAGGGGCAGGTATGCATGTACAGTATGTGAACATGCATAGGACATGTGGACAAAGACTTCACCATAAATCAATAAGTGCTATTCAGAACTACGATGGGTAGTTGCTTGTGGACAATAAGCATAGTGCCTAAATAAAGTAGGAATGTGTTTTATATACAGATCAAACATGTAGTTTGTCCTTCCCAGTGGAATTATCAACAGATTGTATCACACTGCTGCTAGAACTACCTCATGCCATGACATGTTATATCATTGGGATCTTCTGGATCCAAAACAGGTCTAAGACATATAGCTCTTCTATAGTACCTCTCCCATGATTCCCATAGTGGTATCTCTCCAGCAAAGGCAAGTTAGCTATTTGTGATCTAATTAACCCTTATTTAACTTCAATATAACCACTTGTAAGAGCTACTTGGAGCATGGGTCCTTAAGCTCTCTACTACACTGGTAACATCTAGTTATAAGAGGAGGAATATATGAGGGAAAAAAAAGAAAAAACATACACCTGTGTATTTGAGATTCTCTGTTGCTCTCCCCCCTTGCCATCATACCAGTACCACCATCATCTAGCATAGCAGTAAACCTGTCCAAGGAACTAATCTGACATAAAACTAATCCAGTCAGAAATAGTTGCTCCCTGCTTTAGCCTCAAAATGCTCTCTTTTCAGTATGTGACAAGTACACTGAAGTAAGGACATTGGACTTGTCTAATTTGGAGAAAAAAGGGGGCTGAGGAACCACCTAATTCCCCCCAGAAAGTCTGCTTCAGTATTTAGTTTTTGAATATGCAGGTTAGGTACCTAGAGGTATTTAGGTGAAACAAAACGGTTTCAAAAGGAACATGCCTCCCTACCTATATAAGAAAAGCAGAAAGTAAAGAAGGAGCAGGTGATGTTCAAGGGGGTGGGGGTGGAGGGAGTTCAATATAATGGTGAAAAAAGATTTTTAAAAAAAGAGATAAAATCAAAATAAGGATGGAATTGGTGAGACTGTGGTTCTTGTGGCAAGCAAAGAAAGAGATTAGGAATGATTGCAAATTTGTCGGCAACTTGAAGTATTTCTTATCACTAGAGACCTTATTTACCTGTTTGTCTAGAGTAAATACCGTGGCAGCCTTGTCTGAAACTCGTTGTTAGAAGAAACTATATCAGAACCAAATAGTAAATTAAGCAGAAACAAATGACCTGAAGAACAAAAGCACTCATTCCAGTGCTCTGCAGGAACATAAGAATTAAATGGCTGGGCAGCTAACAAAAATATACAATGTCTGACTAAACTGGTATTTATGATTCTCTTACTGGCTGTAGCCCAATTACCCTTATCAAACAAAATGTTATTTTCTTGCTGGTTACCAGGTTTTCAGGAAGAACATTAATAAGAGCTGCTAATTTTTGTGCTCCCTTCTACCTAGTTTAAGGTATTTTGAATTATTACTAAGTTTTATATTTTCTGTTGGAAAAAATATTTGTATCTTCTCTATCAAAAAAAAGGTTATAGATAGGGGCCTCATGCAACAATGTTTTGAGATTTTCTGGTAAATAGTGGAACTCTTAGAGTTGTTTTCTATTTGACCTGGCAAGCACTAATACAGTAAAAATATCTCTTGCACTGTCACTAATATGCCACCTAGTAATTTCCTCTTGAACTATGGTTCAGTGATTTTTGATCAGTTAAGTAAAACTGCTAGAATTTCTACTTTCTGCATGAAAATACGGAAGAGAGTGTATACTTTGTAAAAATATTAGCTCCAAATAAGAGTATGATATTAATTTTTTCATGTTTCTGAAATAAGAATAATTTTAAAAACTGAAGCTTTGCTTTATAACAAAACAGCTGCTGTTTGTCACTTAAAAATATCATGCCAATTATAAAATTTGTTCCTCTCTTAAAATAATGAATTAGTTGGCATATTAGTATGCTCTATCTCTATTAAATTTTGCTGTCTAATTCTTCTAAATAAGCCAAGGAAGACAATCCACTAAGCTTGACTGAAGTTCTCAAATGAGCATTTAGGTCTGGGTAAAGTCCCATTTTTCATCTCCTAAGAGTTCTGATTCTACCATTGCAAGACCAACACATCTGGTAATACAATTAAGAACTCCATCTTCTGCATGAAGGATTTTAAAGTTCATTCTCAGATTCACTTTAGGAAATGGCATATAAGTAGATGATACTCTGGTAGAACACTAAATTTTTTTTTTTTTAAGAAAACCAACCAGATGAAACAGAAGTACTCTCTCTATAATAAATCTATTCCTAGAAGACTGAATATCGCAAAAGTATTAATTTTTGTCTTGCTGCTTCAGAATCTGATTATAATGGTTGTTTTATCACACTTCACTCATGTTAATCCATTTAAAACACGTTATATAGAAGGTTGCATTTTTCTTAGGAATTATAGGAATACCCATAGCTTTTAAGTCTGACACAAAGAATTTATTGTTTCTTTTCTGGTACTAAGCATCTAGAATTGAAAGTCCTAGGCCATTCATCAATGTTTTCTTATTGCAGGAATAAGCACTTTCTAATCTTATCTTCTATTTTTGCCATTTCCATCCCATTCCCATCACTGTCATAAGTATTTTCACCATCTGCCCCTTTCAAGATTCATGTCCTCTCTTCACTGTACTCAAACAGATTGAATTTTTTTTTAACATCTACACTGATATAAAAGAAAATATTAATGCTATTTTCTTGTTCAAGAATTTTGATTATCAGGATTATTTTCAAAAAGAGGTTTCTATAGATTTCACTTTATCACTTGCAAGAACACCTCAAAAATATTTTTACAAATCTCATGTGGTTTGCTTCTTCATTATGAGCTGTATAATTTATTCATCAATATGGTTCTACTACAGAACTATATATATGTATAGAATTCAGCTCCTTAACTTAAACAAACACTACTGCTTTTGGTCCAGAAAAAGCCTTAAAATACTGTCAAGAAATCTACTCCTCCCTGCAGTGCAGAAATAGTACACTAACATTTGAGAAGTCGGTCTCTGATAGTGTTGATTAGTTGTTCTTTACTGTTACAAAGGATAGACAGAAACCCACACAACAGGTTGTGGAGCTCGTTTCACACAAGGCTTTGTTTCATTACAATTTTCAGAATTAATCAGGAACTTGAAACTTTTGCTGAGAAAGGTCAGCTCCAGTATTTTATCTTCTCATTCTTGATTGTGGAGGGTGCTGAGCACACGCAAAAGCGTGAGTGGTTATTGCAAGCTTTTCAAAGGTTTTCTACCTCCTAGAAGATCTCAATTCCCAATTTTATTTTGATATTTTACAGCAATGTCTAACTTCAAATAATCATTATACGCTGTTATCTCATGATTTAAAACCTGTGAATGCTGGTTCTGAGAAGTGAAGTCAAAGCTATCCTGCCAAGTTTGGCTGTTCTGTTTCAAGTTCATAATTTTTCCTGATAAAATGTTGTCAGACAGGATATAATACCCGGTATCTAGGTATTTGAACTCAGAACAGAAAATAAACTTTCAAGTCCATCTATTCTAAAATCAGGAGAGATATAATTAGGGGAGTCATGAGAGAGGTACTGTAGAAGAGGTATGTATCTTAGACATTCTTTGGATCCAGAAAATCCCAATGATGCAACATATTGCAGTACAATACAGTTCTAGCAGCAAAGCGATACCTTACAACTTGTTGACAATTCCATTGGAAAGAATGACCTACCTGTTTTATCTGTATTTAAAACACATGTCTACGTTTTTCAAGCACTATGATTCCATTATCACATGCTACAATGAGGAAAACATTTCCTTAAACCCCTTCTTGTGCTGCTAAGACCACTGTGAACACAAATAAATTTTCAGAAACATCTGTGAAACAACTAGTACCATATCTTTTATACAATTAAAGAAACTGAGTCAGAGAAAGGTTCTTACAGCTCAGGTATGACTGCATATAAATTAGTACTAATGCTAAGACTGAAGTTGAAGAATTAGTTGAGTGTCGAGTGTTGACCCAGTTCACCAGAATACACAACCAGGGCACATTTTTTCCACATTGCAGAAATTCTTTTTGTAAACTGCAATGCTGGGCAACCCTGTAATTATGCTCAGAGCACTTTAGGACAAAAAAAAAATTAAAAAAGCAATGATTTTTGGCTCAACAGGTTTTCATTGAACTTCAGAAACTTACGCTCACTACCAATTAATATTCATTCAAACAGCCATCTACTCAGGCCCTGATTCTCTCTTAGGCCATTTCATACTGCTTGGACAGTAGTGGACCAGATAATCGAGCCCTTATGGTGTGGCATTAGGACTAGTTCTTATAGCAGCCTCAGAAACCTTTACTAACTTGAGTGAGCCTTTGTACTAGTGCAGAGATTAATTCATGTGAAACTAATTGCAGAACTGTGGCCCAAGTAAGAAACTGGTCTAGCTCTATTTGCTTGTTATCCAGTTGTCAAAATGTAGTGCTCATTAAGTGCAGAAACAAAGGGTCCAGATGGATTCTTTATATCTGACAGTCCTGTTTCCCATATAAAAGAAAATAATGAGTAACTGCAGAGGAATTTAAAAACCTTATTGAAAAGAAGGGAAACCCTAAGGCATGTCTTTTAATCAAGAGTAGTTCAGAGGCCCTTCTATGTATTTTATTATCTCCTTTTACCTAAAAAATTTTTTTTGCAAAATGCACTTTGACTGCCCAAGTCTACAGGACATGATTGAGACTAAAACAAATGCCTTCTAGACCCACTGCTCTCTTCCAGTGTGAACTCCATGCTCACTCGAGTTGTCTTCTAATCAGTTATCTCCCGCCCTGTAGCAGTAAGATTTTATTTCCCACACAAGTCATTTCCAGACTCATCTAACTAACCAACCTGCTAAGTCCTTAACAGCAAGGTCAGACAGACAGGGGTCACTGGCATGAGAGTGATACCTAATTCCTTACGTAACAGATGTCAATAAGCTAGTGTAGGAGATGAAACAGCATATTTTAGCTTGTAAAATTTGGCATGAAGATCTGCTGTATTGATGTATGAATCTAAAATCTGGTGTGATTAACAACTTGAACTAGCAGTTGCTAGAAATATGCAATGTTACGGTGTTTTCAGGATGCACCCAAGCTCTAGCATGGTATAGAAGTGAGCTTGAATGCTCTGCCTCTCAACATCACTGAGGTTGAAGTTTCACTAAGAATTTTAGGAAACCTAAATTTGCTTATCTGTCAAAAAGGGCAGCCTCACTCTTTTCCTAGGCACATTTCTAGCTATTCCCTTGTGAAGGTACCAACACTTGTGCAGCCACACAAACAAATTACCTCAGAGAATTGACATGGTTAAAAATGAAATCAGGTTTTTTTGTTTGTTTGGTTGGGTTTTTTTTCAGCAGGATCTGTTTTCTGATCCAGTTTTCTGTGCAGTCAAAATTAGCACATATGGCAGTTCTAGACAGTGGGGAAGAACATGGCGCCAGGAATGGGAAGGAGGGGTAGCTGAATTTCACCACATGTATTGTTAAGATGTTCCAGATAAAGCCACATGTTGCCTGGCTGGATATAGAAGACCTATATCAGACAGGCATCAAACCATGTAAAAATCAGAAAATTGTAACTAGTTACGTCAATTAACCAAATAATTAATGAAAGAAGCAAGTAAAGCACATGGCTCCTAGTACAGGACAAAGTCTACAAAGTTCTAGCTGAGAAGTTCAAGTTACCATGCATCAGCGTATCTATGGCTTCTGTTTGTAAATGTATCTCAAGCCTCATTTATCTGTTCCCAGCAAAATAAATGGATTCAGGCTCTCCCTTAACCCACTCCCTCAGGCACTGAAATCCACCACTTAATCATTCAGTAAGACCTTCCAGCCCTGATTAGCTGCTTCTCTGCAAGAGCCTGTGTTTCTGAAGTTAGGTCATGTGTAAAGCTATTTACCTTCTGTTGCGGTTTTCTATGTAAAGACGTAACCACAAGGGAATTCTCAAATACCTCTGCTCTGGTTAGCATCTCATCCAATCTGCAGCACATCTACAGGATCAGGCCCTGCAGAGTAAGCAGTCATGGGCCACAATTCTGAAGGCTGGTAACTAGTATCAGTATGCAATGCACTCAAAATCCCAGAAATCAAAGTACTTGGCTGCAGTAGCAAGGGATGTTTCGTTTTCATTAATTCTCAAGATTCTGAATATGTTACTGTGAAAAATAATAACTTCAGTAGGACTGCTTATAATACCAGTCAATATTTGAGAGAGCATATCAAGAGTGCAATCTGGAGCTTAATGGGAACTGCATGTAACTGATACATAAAGTAAGTATTATACAGATATTCATGTTCAGATGTTACTACTACTTTAAAAGAGTGAGTCATGATATCTTTTCCGTTTCTTCAGGTGTAATCCTTGGATTTTCTCTCCGGTCATATAAGATGAGCTATCGGGAAGTGAAGTACTTTTCATTTCCAGGAGAACTACTCATGAGAATGCTGCAAATGCTGGTGCTGCCACTCATTGTATCCAGTTTAGTCACAGGTAAAAAAAGAAAGATGTGTGGGGTTTTTTTTTTCTTTTAAATGATGTTATAATTATGCACACACCAAATCATAAAAAATGAACATTCAGTATTGTACAAGTGTTAAAACCTGCAGAAATACATACTTTTGCTATTGCCGTTTTAGAGACAACATAACAAGAGGTTTGAACTAATATACGAAGAAACTAAAAGATGCTTTTCCCAGTTCCAAGGTACTCTTAACTCTACAAGTTACTATATGTAGCTGCTATGAGGCTAACTCTGTAATCCACTTTTTTCTTACTTTCTAAACAGCTATTGCCTTCACAATATCCTATTGTTATTGAAGATAATGTATCTCAGAAAAAACAAGACCAAGAATGTTTAAACTATTGATCATGGGCAATAAACTGTGCCTGTAAACCCAGATCCATAAAAAATATGTCTGCCTCCTAATCTTTTAGGAACAGATTGGGAAAATTTGTTGATAAATGGAGTAGATTGGATAGCTTGGATGATACTTCATTCCATCAGTTCTGGTTTCCTGTCTTCTGGTCCTCAACTCTATTAAGATTCAAGCCATCCTAAGTCATTCCTTGAGCTAGAAATATAACAATTAACTTCTTATGATGAAGTATGCCTTCTCAGAAGTTCTATGGAAGAGCTCTTAGATTTTTTTATGAGTGTACAGGGCATATCTCTGATGTATATATCCTATTAATTATCCGAAGAAGACAAAACTTAGACTTCAGTTTGTCAGCAAATCAGTGGTGCAACTAGAAGACCCTAACCAAAACTACCCTCTGTATTGTGCTAGGATCCAAGCATTTAATGCACTAACACTAATTGTCAGAGTATCTGGAGACTAGAAGTTGTTCCCTATTACACTGATTTTTCAAATATTGTCATATTAACCTCTCCTCTTACAAAAGAAAATGAGCATAGTCTCAAGCTTCACAGATACTAAAGATAGTGTGTATGTATGTAAGCTGTTAACGCAACAGCAGAAAACCTCAGTATTCACAATTATAAAATCATCCGCTTTCACATATTTCAAGGAGAAAGTAAAGCTTGTTTCTACAGACATGTGTGAGATGGATACTGGAAGCTTAATGAACTCTTAAACTAGAGAGAAATTTTAAAATTTCATAGGGCAAACAATGGCAGGTTTTATTCCTAGCTACTGTATAATTGTGTTACATGTGATAATCGCCTTGCTGTCTTATCCCTTTCACCTGCAGAATTCCCCAGGTTGGCTGGACACTAATGGAGGAAGCATTAAAGTAGAAAAGGAAAGATGTTTACCCTTTGTCAAGTGTCAGCTGAGACTGGCAGTCCTGCTCCGTTTTGTAGGATGAGTTGTTGTAGGAGGCTTTACCTACTTATTTCCTTGTAACTCTGCACCCACACTGATTCCTTGAGGCAGCTCAAGGTAAAACAGGAAATTAGGTAGATTATCTTATACAAAGATTTGAATACACTTCCAAAATTCAAAGTAGAAACACTTTGTTCAGGTAAAGATCAGCAAATCCACCTCAGAGAATGCCAAGCCTCACAATGAGCTGGCCTTCTGATAAAACAAGCTCATTGGCTGTATTACCAGATCTCAGGAGAGATTTTGTGAATTACCAGAACAATGAGTTTCCAGCTAGTGTTATTCTGAAAAGAATCTTCAGTTTCTGGATTCAAATAATACTTTTTTATGGTTTTCTTCCCCTTTCAATTATTTGGAGCTCTTTATCCTCTACAATGTGCTTTTTTTTTTTCTTGTTACAATAATTTCCTCTATTATGTAAAGGCTTTTGGCAATGAGCAATCTTATCTATAAGATTTTTCTTACTATCATAGAATTGCCTTGTAATATTAAGTGGATTAATCTTAGTTTCCCTTTGAAGCAGAGGCAGTAATTTTCACAGTGAACATTTTAAACTTCTTTAGTTGGGCAGGGGACAATCAGAGAAAACTCAATGCAATTTAGAAATGACATTTCTCTTTTAAATATAACATTAAATATAGCAGGCTTTCATCTTTATTTTTATGGGTTTAAAAGACATTTCCCACTCAGTAAATACACAGATACTATTTAATATCTTAACAATAATGAACTACAATCTTTACAGCTGTACCACTATGCAATTTTATAGATAGTATTGATTTGGTTTTGTTGCACATTATAGGATAATTCTATAGGTCAAAGTCTAATGCTTCACTCTTTGCATCCATGAGACAAATCTCATATTTCCTATATTTTGTTTGGAAAAGCAAAATGGTTGCCTCGTAACTAACTTGGGAAAAGATTCCTCCAGGGTCTTGCACTTTGATGATATAATTGCTTCTTCTTATTGTAAATTGCCTGAACAGTTTTCAGACATGACAGTGACTCCTAGATATCATGCTCTGCTTTTCCATTTGTATTTATGTGTGTTCAATATAACTCATTACAACAATGTCAGAAAATATGGACTCTGAGGTGTTAGAAATAGGCTGGGGATGATCATATTCCTTCATATATTCTGCAAATGTAAAAGAAATTAGAAAAATAAGAACAAAGTAATAACTATTGAAGCTATAAGCCATTGCATAGAAAGATAAATTGAGAAACTGAAGACTTCTGCTCTGTAGGTAAACATTTATGAGTTATTCACAGACTTTTGGGAAAAGAAACTATAATAGGTGAAGACAACCCTATCACATTTCTCTTTAGGCTGTTTTGATACTCATGAAAGAAATTATGCAGAATCACACTCAGATGCTTTCACTCACATTTGCCTTATGACTTACCTTTATTTCACGTGACTCAAGCAGGGTATGTGGTTCTTTCCGTGAGACTCTATCTTCTGACATATGTGACCAGGAATGTGCTAAGATCTGATTGGGAGAAAATAGAGGTTGTTTGCATACTTCTCACAGAATTTACTGTTTATAGAAAAATATGATTATGTGAATATCTGTACTCTTTATCTTTTGTGGTTTAGACACAAATCCAACTGTATACTCTATGCAGGTATTTGTTCTCTACAGTCTTTCAAACAGGACAACTCCTAGGTCAGTATTTCACATCAGTACATCTTACACAGTCAAAGGCAGAATTAAAGCACAGTTTATGTGAGGCAGCACAAACAGCAAACAAATAGATTCAGTTCCCATTTGGATTATTTATGGCCAAATCTAACTTGGATACTTAAGCAAACACAGGACAGGCAATATTCTTCCATTTCTGTTTTAAATTTGCTGCAGTTCTAGAAGTTCAAAATCTCTTATACTTTCTTATTTTATTACAACTTGAAGCATTTGACATAAACAAGTTTTTTGACATAATTGTTTCAAAATATGCCTTATTGCTGAAGGGTATACAAGATAAATACAACAATTCAGCTCATCATAAAATAGGTAAAGACAACAATATCTGCAACAGCATTAACAGCATTATGCATTAACATTTTTTGACCTGTTACAACAAGATCAGAACAAAATTGAAATTCCAGTCCTTAAACCTGACCCACAGGATTTTTTGTGTGTTTCGATTATTCAATGACTGTAAAGGCATCAGAACAAGGCACCTTCCTTTAGCCAAACTGTATATTAGCTGAAATCACATTCACAAAAATAGTTCATCACTGGTGTTTATGAAAAGCATAGATGAGACAACATTTGTGACAAATAGTAATACTAGAAAGTTTTGCAAGCATTTTTTGCAAATATTTTGCACAATTCTGGTAGTAGCTCAGTTTAATAGACTGGCTGTTTATCCTCTCCCAGAATTCTGAATGCTTGGAATTTAGTTGTGCAGGGACAGCAACTTTTAAATGCAATCAAACTAGTATTAAATGCTGTGCATTTCTTTCAAATATCTTTGCCTGGCAAAGTATAGAAAAACATTTAAAGCCCAGTCAAGATCTGAGATTAATTTTTGCAGCACCTTTCAGAAACAGTAAGAAAATAATTTATTTACTTTACTTTAATAATTTATTTACTTTACTTTATAAAGCAAGCTGGGCAAAGAGAAAGGGTTTACAGAAACAGTGAAACAGCAAGGTCTTCTGGTTCACCAATGATTATACAGAAGTTCAGCAATAAGATAATCTCGTAATTATTCCAATCATGGATACTACTGTACTCACTGTGCATAGATATTAACACTTGTCCAAACTGTTAATGGGAGTAACACTAATATAGTACAAATTATTATTAATCACACAACAGGATTTTGTGAGCAAGATTCTGTAAAAATACAAAGAAAAATAATGTGAATCTTCTTACACAAAGGAAGTCTGTATAGTGAAACAGTTCAGAAGATTGAGTATGAAAGGTTTACTTTGAAGAACAAAAACAACTTAGTATGCAGTTTGAAGCATGTCTTTATTTCTATTCATTTCCCTTTCTAATTCAAATAATGACATGACTCTCTTTCATGGATTCTAGAAGACAGACATTTCCCTGCCTCTGATGCAGCATTGCAGTAACAGGCTACAGTACTCACAGCTGCAGGAGGCACAAGTGGCTTGCCTTTGGGCAGACTCAGAGACACAAGGATTTGTTCCTAGGCTTTTTCAACACATTCCTATTACTCATCCCTATAAAAACCATAGGAAGTGGTGAAAGTGTTGATGAAGTGCAGAAAGCTGGGATTTCCATGTGTGGATGCCTGTTGACTATTTTCATATGTACATATGATGCTTTTGATTTCAGCTGTCAAAGAAGTGCAATGAACTGTGACGATGTTAAAAACAAGTAGTAAGGAGCATGGTCTGTCTCCTCAGTGAGATAAAAGCAAAGGCAGAGTGTCTTAAGTAATAAAACAAACAAGTAGAGGTCACAATTAACAGCCAGCTTGCAGATGTAGTTGCTTGAGATTACCTATAATGAAACAAGGATCATATTCAAGGAAACAACTGAACTTGAAAGTTTCCAAGCCACTCCCTTACCTAAGTCAGGAAAAATGTAGCATCTGGACAGGAACAGATTCAACTGCTGCAAAGCTAAATTCTACCTAAAGCAACTTATGGGTGTAAAATGTGGAAAATTTAGACTATGACATATTGTATAATCTTAGGTAAATTACATTTTCCTTTTGTATCTCTGCTTTCTTTCTCCTTTCAAATGTAGTACTGGTGAAGGATTTTATAGCTAGTAAGAAAAAAAGAAGATGACTATATACGATGGAAATTTCAATGGAGGTGTGGAGATTAAGGTGCCACAACTTAGCAGATGCAAAGCACATTGTTATTTTAGTTATGTTGCTATGCAGATGGATGTAAACTTACGCAAATAATTACAGCAAGAATGGGCCACCGCTACAATAGTTGCTGTAGAAATACTGCACCCAAAGTTACCCAGTGACTGCTCACAGCTAGCTGTAATGATATCACTGAAAGTCAGAAATGCATAAATGGATCATTTTTCCACCAGATAGAACTGTTTAACAGGAGTGTGTTACTTAAGTTAAAGATAAACCGTTCTCCTGAAGTTAGCAACCTAAACAAGGATACAACGGCACAGCCTCCCACATCTAGATGACAGCTATACCTAATCTCCTGTAAAGAGATGTTTCTAGAAAATGCTGCAGTCACATGATATTAAATGTAAGAAATTAGGTTTGATATTTGCCTTTCCAATATTTGGAATGAGGCAGCAAACAACATATCAAATATACTTAAATCTATCAAATGCTATTAAATCTTATCAAAGTCTCTAACGTCTACTAAATTACTAGCATTTTTTCATGCTGATAGTTTTAATGTGTTTTATTAACATATAAAATTAATAGCAGAAAATATAAAGTATCCTAACCCCTCACATCAGAGCACACAATAGGAAGACCTGTGCATCAAGAACTGTGCATCACCTCTTCAAAAAATAGTCTGAGAACCCATTCCATTTGTGGATAGAGGAACCGCACTGCATGAAATCTCTCTGTAGTTGCAGTGTTCTCATGTCTATTCACTGACAAGTCTATTGAGGAAAAAAAGGCTATCACTTACTACAAGGACCCAGGTGCTGTTTCATATGAGCCACAAATAGTTATGGTAATTTCAGCAGATGAGAAATAAGTCAGATTTCAGAGAGATGAACAAATGTTGTGGAGCCTGCACTACCCTTCTACCAGGGAGAAAAAGGAGAAACCTAGCAAAAATTCATTTTAATTAATTCTGGCAGAATAATCAGTGCCTACACAACATCTTGGGTACTCACAGTAAAGCTGGGAGCTAAAAAATATTAAGAAAAATTCTTCTAACTCTTCTGCATTCCAGTTTTAGGAATATAACATTCCTTATTCAGATTATATAATTCATATATAAAAATTATGAAACATTTAGCCAGTGTTTGTTCAATTTGACTGGTTACCAGAACAATGAACCCCTTTTCAAAATTAAAAAAAAATTGAAATTTTCTGATTTTCCCAGAATTCTCTGGGGTTTGCGCATCCTAAAGAAATTATTTGAGAAGTCAAAATATTCAAGAACCATCAAATCAGTGAAAAGTTTTAGACTGATCTCAGTTGACTCTAGCTATAAGCGAAAGAAATGAATTGACAATATTCTCAATGAGTGAAGCATCTTTTAGATTGTCAGTGTATTTCAGCTACCTGTATATTTGTCTTGGAAGCTTTCTACAGAGGAACCTTGTAGGTATCACTCACAGTGGTGGTTCTGCTATGAGTAACTAATCCATTGACATCCTAGGAGTATGTTAGTTTTCTACTTATGTCTTTCTTTTAATACACAAAATGTTAATAAAATACTTAGTTTTTATTTTTATCTTAGTTCAAATGCATCAAGACTTTGCTTGCTGACAGACTAGTCTTTGGCAAAATAAAACACACAAACTACTTGGAAGAACATGTAAGAATTAAAGAATCTTGCCTGAACATTGATGGACCATGCTAACTCTGCCCTGTCTCTTTATCAACATTTCTGTCTCAATAAAAAAAAAAAGAACTACATATATCTTAGAGAAACTCATAACAACATTTTTAGTTTAATTCAACAGTAATTGGTTACAGAAAAACAGTATATCAGAAAATTAAAAATCTAAAATAGAAAAGGTGAGAGTAAATACATTAGATAGTAAATGGAGAAGACTTAATATTTTATTGTGTACAGCAGAATGACCAAAATGTCAGACCAAGTCTGCTCGGTGTTTTTGGAATTTGGACACTGAGAGCAAGCATTTTATTCAGGATATTGAAGACTGAAACTGTAAAGAACTACATTCTCAATAATGAATGACTGCTATAATGTGATGGATGAACTAGAATGGTGCCAAGTCCAAAGTAATACATCTGGAAAAAGAGAACATGCTACACCCATACTGCACCTAATCATAAGCTCTCATTTGACCATTAGTACACAGTCAAGAGTTCTCAAATACACTGCAAACAGTCTGGAGATGCTGACAGGGCTGATTAGTGGAAAGGAGTTCTAGTGAAGTGTAAGGAAGAATTAAACAGATGACCATTCTTGGCCTGAAAAAGATACAGCTATAGAAGATCATAGTAAAAGTCTGTAGAAATAATGAATAATTTCTAGAGGCTTAGATAGAGTAAGTATTTATTGCTATATCTCATAATTATTTTTCATAATAAAAGAAATTAAGGAGCGATTTTGTAATAAATTAAAGTGATTTTTTACATAGCACGAAATTAAATTGTGTTGTACAGTACAGCCCAGATGTTAATAGTTTCAAAATGAAACTAGAGGGTTCAAAGATATAGCCATCATTGACTATTACATTTGGGGAACTAGTGATTTAGGAAGCCCCTAGTCCACACTGGTGGCTAAATGCAGGAAAGCAAGCAGGGGCAGTGAACACTGTCCTTTTGTTTCTCATAGTCTTTCACTAAGAATCTGTTGTAAGGTAGAGCTGAAGACAAAGAAACAGATTGGCCAGTCATGAGGCTGACTAATTTCCCATAAATTCATGCTGCTGTTGCACTCCATAGAATTTCATGTTGGATTGAAGGGATATCTCCGATTTCACCTACTACTTTATCTAAGGTAATGACTACTGACAACAGCTTTCACTTAGCTCTCTTAAGAACCCATTCAAAACCAAGCAAAAACTCACAGAATCATCTCACCTTCAACAAATTTAAACTCACTCAACTGACATGAAATTAGACTTATTTTTTTCTAAAAAAATAGATAAATTATAAGTCAAGAAAAAAAAAGGAAAGAACTACCCGCAACAATTTCAACAGCTCTTATTAATGCCACTCTTCTGCGGTTGACACATAACAACATTGTAAGAGCCATTACCAAAGTGTGACAAAAAGCAGCCTGACAATCTGTGGAGAGTTCCACCCAGTGATGGTTTGGTACACAGATGCTTCATTCAGACTTTAACAGTTTTCACTTTCCTATTCCTTTCACCTCTTTACCTCTAAGCTGAAAGCTGTGATCTGCATCTCCATTTCCTACATGTGATGTAGCACAGACTCATTGTATTTTCTTCCCTGTTGTTTTGTCTTTGCTGCAACTGCTTGTGAAGACTGAAACAGTCTAACTGAGAAAGTTCCTAGAAGTTCATTTTGGGGACACCAGAAACATTACTCAGAGTACCTGCACACAAGCAGAAGTAACACATAATGAACTTCCATCAACTCTGCAAATCTGACAGATTTATTTATCAAAATGGATCACTGCATCTCTTACATACTGCCCTCCCGTTGTGTTTTTGTACTGTGAATTTCTACAAGGCAAAGCAGTCCTTATCATCAATACTGGAGGCAGAGATACTGAATACTTGACTCTTGATAGTGCTGCTGGGTGCTCCAGCAGCAATGAAGTTCTGAGCAATGAAGAATGAGGAAAGTCACTGTGTACCACAAGAGCTACGAGTCTGAAGCCTTGGTTCTGGGTTCCAGTAAGATGTTGGATTGCCTGGAAGAAGAGAAAGGCTAGTTGTTCATCCTTATATCCAGCCACATGACACATATCTCATTGGTGATGGAGATCAAGACAGAGGAAACAGGCACACTCAGGACAGAAATATTTAATGATTTCCTGAGACCACAGATAAAACTAGGGATCAGCAACATCTGGAATTAAGACTCCATATTAGAGGGTCACAAAACATATCCTGCATCACCTAGAGTTCCTATCATCAAGAAGTTCCTATTGGTGTGTATTTTTATTTCACTTTCTCTTCCAGACTGTCACCGAATATATTCTATATCACTCCAGACCTTGAGAAACTGATGCAGCAAAATATAGACAGTTCTACTGTATATGGCATGAAGGGTCCCTGAAAAGATATCTTTGCGAAGAATTAAGAACTTGCTTGGTTTCTAGAAATTGTTTTCTAATTGTGTCACAGTTCCTTATCATAGATGTCAACTTTTTGCAGAGGTGTGGCTAGCACAGGGTAAAATACCTGTTTCTAATTATTTTGTCATAGTGGTGTCTCCAGATGAGTGCCTGAGACAGTCATGAGCAGAGAAAAATATTTGCTGAAGCCTAGAATCTACCTACAGAACTGCCAGCATTTTTGAAATTGAGTGAAGAGTCTCTTGGTGCAAACTTTTTCAGGCTTACAAAGTCATATCTGGTCTTCATCAGGCGAGTGAGTCCAAGTTACAACAATTCTTGTAACGAGCCACCAGTCACAGAAATGACTGGTTTTTTGTGGCAATGGCTTATTCTAGAAAGCCTAGGCTAGGTCTGGGGGTACTCCATCACTCCTGTGTACTGCCTGAGGTAACTTATTTGGGCCACTCTGGTGACACTTTCCCCCATTTACAAAAGACCTTTTTCCTTCAATTCTCTCTAGAAACTGATCTTCCCAGGTTTGACTGAATGATGCTACTGATACATACCACAGCAAAGTTAATTCTATTTACCTGAAAGTCCTTCTGTTTATCTCTTGAAGGTAGCAAGTGCCATCTGAATTCCAGAAACTGGGAAAAAGAACTTCTTTAAGGCCTCTTCCTATTCTCAGGTTTAACCTTTCTGGAGTCACCTATCTCAATGTTGCTCAGGTCAACAAAGTTTGTAGATTAAACATTTTTTATCTTAGCTAAGCATTCATCATTGTGAAACACAGCATTTCCATCTGAAAGAGGGACTCGTCATCAGAATAAACACAGATTCCTCAGAGGTTTGCACACTTAGCCAGTCAGTTCCTGCTGCTGTGAGGATAGTTATACCTAGCAAAGTAGCAAGAAAAGCACTTTGGGTGGCAAGTTCTTACACTTTGGTTCCTCAGCTCACCAGATACAAAAGTTCCATGTATTCCTTCTATTGGCAGTATCCTGAAAGGCCTTTTTTCTCTGTGGGAGTCTATCAAAACCAGATCTACCACTGCTGATCTACAAGGAAAAGTAAAAGCTACTAGGATACAGAAAGGTTTGTGCAAAAAAAAAGTCTCATTATTTATGGGACCATATTCTGTGGGAATGTAAAGATAGATTTTCCTAGAATATCACACCATTGAATCAGAATTCAGTTCTAATACTGAGCAAGAAACATGCAAGTGAAGAAAATAGTTGAGTGCTCAACTCTCATGCCAACAGAATCTTTCAGGTCTTAGTGTTATTCTTAATGGAAGTCAAAGTATTAAAGTGAATTAAATTCCTAGCCATTGGTTGTGAAGAAAAGCTCAGAAAGAGGTCTTGACTATATCTGAAAACTCAAGAGTCACAAAACAAAGAGGATTTACTTGAAAAAAATGCTGGCATTTAGGGTATTCCAGTATTTGAAGAGCATGACTTGTAGTTCGTGAGTAGTTAAAAGTTATCAGATCTGGTATTAATCTTTAACAAATACTCATCTCTTCTACTTCACTGGAGAGTCTGAAGGGCTTCAAGCAAGACATGAAGGGGTTTTTGGACTAAGTACATTAACACAAACATTTACTTAGGTGCATTTACTCAGTTAATCACGTTTTCAGGATGAGGATTCTGTTTGTAATATGTATGTAAGCAGATTTCAATTTTTTTCAGATAATTACACCTTTTCCTCCTTAGAAACTATACCACCAGTAGTAGATAAGAAAAATAAAACCACAGCTTAATTCTTGAAGTACACAATTTGAATTAGAATTAGCATACCTCCATAAACAGCTCCTTTATTTTCTCTCCACTCATATGCAAAACTAAATACTTACTTTATTATGACATATCACCACCCATTTCTAACTTAGATCTGAATACTTAGATAATATCAGAGATTCTCCAGTGACTATAGTTTCTTTTCAGAGCCAGAGAAGAAGTAGGTTTTGGTCAAGAGTTCACCTAATGAATGGCTATTTCATTAATGAATACATTCTTGCACTGAAAATCAGCTTTGTCCGGTATTTACAACTCTAGTATCTCTTAACTACCCAAACCCTGAAAACACAGCTAGAGAACACTAGTTTACTAATCCTGGCTAATATCTGTCTCAAGACTAATGAAGCTGGGCAAATGGCCCATAAATAAAATAAAACTTTCAAATTAAAGATGGGACGTTTAATAGTTCATTAAAAAGTAAAAAAAAGGAAAAAAAGTGTGTCCAGGGCACAACACACTACAACAATAACAGTGATCAAAAAGGGATCTCTTTTCATCCCTTTAGTTTTAAATCAGTTGATATTTTCTTTGGTATATCAGACCTCTCATAGATACTAATATCCTCAATCTTGCCTGCAAGCAGATTGTGCTGAGGTGGCAACTGTATAACATTTGAATTGTGGAAGCCAAAAGCTACTTTTTAGTTGTGCTTAATACTGCAACATCCTGGAGAAAAGCTTAATAATATTATTAAAAAGCACAGATTGCTACCGCCAGGCACTGCAGAGGAAGTCTAAACATCTTTCTATTACCTCCTAAGTCTGTGAGGTGGAGAAAGACAAAGAAAAAAATGTACAGCTTTGATGTCGCAAGGCTGTAACTGCATCAGTGACCCAAAGTTCAAGAGGTCACCAAAACAAAGGAGAGGAAAGAAGAAAAACAAAAGCCTGTTCACATGAAACTCCAGTTCCACACTTTCATAATGAGTTCTCAGAACAGCCTTAACATCATTACTGAATTGTGAAAGAAATCCAAATTATAAAGACAATGTAAAATATAATAGACTAATTGCAGTTAAAGTAATTACTCCTTAGTTTTCATACAGCGTATTACCAGAGAACCTTGCATTCACAAATAAGAAGTAATTTTTTTCCTAAAGTTGATTTTATTGTTACCCATTAAATTCTTTGGGTGTGGTAGTATTTAAGGCATAATTAAATTACAATTTACTACTTTGACCCAGGAAAAAATGGGGAAAATGTTTATGTTATGCAGTAGATGTTCTTATTTATTACTAAGATCCTAACTTCTAAAATACTGCCAGTCAATAAATTTTAAAATGTGTAGACATACTTTTTCAAATTATGTTCTGTATCACATCCCACACTCTTTACATAGACTTTGCTATAATCAGTAAAGGAAGTCTCATACTGTTTCTAGATACAAGATTTTTTTTTTTTTTTTTTGCTATATAAAACTTAATATACAGAATTTTTCTTATCAAATCTAAGTTAATGTGATTCTTTGAAAAATCAGAATTTGAAAGTAATCTGTGTGGTCAGGCTTGTTAATTTGTGCAATTTCTATAGCAAATTATATAGACACATAAAAAAATCTCCTTGCATTTGCTTTTGACACAGACAGATAATACTAAGTAGTGGTGCATCTAATTTGTACCTGAACTATCAGAGGGACTGAGGTATCACTGCGGTAGGTCCTGCACTGAAGTCAATAGAGTATTGGGGGTGTGTTTGAGGACAAACTTTCTCAGGCTGTGAAGACATTATGTTGACATGGCTTACTTCACTGTCATAGATAACAGAGCTAATTTTCTATCAATACAGGGAGCAGCATAGCAACAGCAGCATGGAGCACCATTCAAAGTGATTTGTGTAGCTCCATGTGAACACAGATAGCACTACAAGTTGGTGGAAATTAGTATTATACTTGGAGCGTGAGAGGAGGAAATCAGTACAAAGTGTGAATACACCAAGAATAGCTCATGGAGGCATATGTTCTGTTGCAAAATGTTACAAACTGAAAAAAATACGCAAAGCATGAGAAGGAATGTAATAAAGTAAAAGGATTACAAGAATATGTAAACAACAGCAGGGTGCAAAAAGGAAAGAGGCAGCTCCATGAGCAACTCAGATAAATTCTCTGGAAGATAAATGGACCAGACAGCAGCAGATGAATGAACTGCTGGCTTGAAAGCAAAATGAAAATTTACCACTTTTAAGTGGGACATAGATGCATTAATAAGTGTTGTATCACAGGTAATTTTCCTCAGAAAAAAAAGGAAACAAAGCAATTTTGACTATTATTAAAACTAGTACAAGAGTAGACAAGAGCTGTTGCAACAAAAAAAAATACACAGGACTCTTTAGTGAGTGGGCAGTTACTAGAGCAACTTCAGATTACTCAAAACAAATCAAATCTTGTTGAATATATCTCATGGCAGTGTTGCACTGTTCTTTCCCAGATTACCTTAAAATTACTCAATTAGCAAAGAAAGATGATCATACAGATTTTAAAACTGTGCTAAAATTAAAATTCCAGGTAGAAATCCAAAGGCATTACCAGCTGCATTCGTAAAACATTACCATTAGTTCAAATCTTACTTGAGTCACATCCAAGTGGGCAAAGCTTCTTTTCGAATAATGGATGCCACATGAACTCTATAAAATTAACTTAACTAGTGTCAGATCCTGGCAGACAATCATTCAAAAAAAAGACACTGTCACTGTAATACAGACTGTTATTAGAAGTTTTCATGAAGAAGCCAAGAACTGGTGCTCAAGAATTGTTGATTGCCCAACAATACTTGATCATATTTTGAGTGAGAAGGTTACAGACCAGTACAGTTCCAAATCTCACATCATTTTGCAAGCAGATAGAGACATATCTCATCATTTTTTCAATGGGCAAACTTATTTTTCCAGTCTTTGAATATTGTACCTCTCTGACTAAAATTATGTTTACTTTGTTTTTCTAGGAATTAAACAAAAATGTCTCCTTAGACACCTGTTACTTATTGAAGAAGTAAAAGCAAATGCATTCTTACATTAGGCTGCATTTGCTAGCTACTGCTCTTTTATGGATATCCGTAATTTTAGATCTGTATTCTCGAGTATGTCATTATTATTTTTTCAGCAGTAGCTAAAGTAGATTAGGAGTGATATAGCATAGTGAATGGCTTACAGCTTCATCGCGTGCTATACAGCTAGTGAGATAGGAGAAGCACTGTAGATTTGTGGAATGTTGTTTAATAAGTGCTGCACATAGAAAAATACGTGAGTGAAACTCTGTCAAAACTGAGACCAGCATTTTAGCACATTAAAAGTTTCCACACTTATTTTGAGAAATTGCATTATGGAATTTTATGGACCACTAAGTAATGTGCTTAACACCATCCAGAAGGCAAAGGGCAAGGTTATCTTTATCAGTGGTACCTTGCCAGGATGAGGTGCACTTCATGTTTAAAGTAGATATTTTTGGCAATATGTTCAGAGTAAGTGAAATTTAATATTTTCATCCTTAGGGAATAGGGTAGAAGTCTTAAAACTACTAGCATATTTATTTCAGTCTTGTAGCAACATGTCCTGTAGCTAACTTAACATGCTTTGGCTTATCAGCTACCACAACTAACTTTTCTCCTAGTTATACTGAAATAATTTACTGTGCTACTTTATGATTTTTCTTAAGCAAATGTGCTCTTTTTCTTCAATTCTGATACAGAAAATAAGTAGCTTTATGTCCAAGCAAAGAATTCTATTTCCAGGAAAACTTAGTCAAAAAATCTGGACGTTAAAAGGATGTCATTTTAGAATTGCACTGTGCAGGTAGCAGCAGTGTTTTGTTACCGAAAAAATTGTGAGCTGCTATTTTCTGTGTTCCTGGGTCTCTGATTCTTGGCTTGAAGACAGTCAGTCCTTTGTACTCTGTTATTACAATGAGGTAACCAAAGAAAGAGAGTCTTGGTTTGAGACTGTCAGCTGTTACTAATCACTGCTCCATGGCTTGCTGTGAATCCCTGCTTGCCTCTCCCTCCTGCTCTGCTTAGCACACATAAAGAAGATAAATTACTCCCTAGTTTCCCTTCAAAAAGCATATTGTTTGGCACATTCCAATACTCTGAGCAAAAGATGGAATAATGCGAAGAGTTAAATGGGTATCTAAACAACTCCACAGCAGGGTCCTTCTCAGGCAGATGTGAGTTTCAGGAAATGTACTTTCCTACTGATTCTCCAAATGTATTCTATTATATCGCAAACCCCAAAAATAAATAAACTATAATTTTTAGAACAGTAGAGCATATTCCTGCAAGAGGTTTCCTGTAGTAATGCAAATATTACTGTCACTCAATAAATGCTGCATCTAAGTGTACCATATGTACATATTTCATTTTACTGCTAGGTGTAATACTTCAGCATTTAGAAATTATTTAGCAACAACAAGCACAGTGTGAGGAAGTGTATGCATTTCTCCCCTGCCCTCACTGACTGACTACGTCCTAACACGGAGAAGAACTTTAAAGGAAGAATAGAATAGTTTGGGTTGGAAGGGACCTTTAAATGTCATCTAGTGCAACCCCAGTGAAATGAGCATGGGCATCTTCAACCAAATCAGCTTGCTCACAACCCAATCCAGTATAACCTCGAATGTTTCCAGGGATAGAGCACCTACCACCTCTGTGCACATCTTACAGTGTTTTACCATCCTCAGCATAAAAAAATTATTCATTATACCTAGTTTAATTCTGTTCTCATTACCTCTTGTCCTATTGTCACAGGCGCTGCTAAATGTTTGCCCTCATCTTCCTTATAGGCTCCCTTTACGTATGAAAAGGCCACAGTAAGGTCTCCCCAGAGTTTCGTCTTCTCCAGGCTGAACAACCACAATTATTTCAGCCTGTCTTTACAGGAGAAGCAGTCCAACCCTTTGATCACTCCAAGATGAGTGACAAAGTTGGTGAAGGGTCTGGAGAACAAGTCTTACGAGGGAGAGAGCTGGAGTTGTTTAGCCTGGAGAAGAGGAGGCTGAGAGGAGACCTCATTGCTCTCTATAACTACCTGAAAGGAGGTTGTAGAGAAGAGGGAGCTGGCCTCTTCTCCCAAGGGACAGGGGACAGGACAAGAGGGAATGGCCTCAAGCTCCGCCAGGGTAGATTTAGGCTGGACATAAGGAAAAAATTCTTCACTGCCCAGGGAAGTGGTTGAATTGCCTTCCCTGGAGGTGTTTAAGGTGTGGGTTGATTAGGTACTGAGGGGCATGGTTTAGAGATTGGTTGGACTTGATGATCCAGTGGGTCTCTTCCAACCTGGTGATTCTTTGATTCTATGATTCAAGATGTCATTATCATTCCTGTGCTGAGGACTCCAGAGCTGGGCACAGTACTCTGGGTGGGGTTTCACCAAAGCAGAGTTGAAGGGCATAATCAACCTGCTGGCCGTGCTTCTTTCGATGCAGCCCAGAGTACTGTCGATCTTCTGGGCTGTGAGCACATTTTGTTGGCTCATATCCAGCTTTTCATCCACCAGTAGCCCTAAGTCCTTGTCCTCAGGACTGCTCTCAATCCTTCACCCCCCAGCCTGTGTTGATACTGGGGGTTGCCCTGATCCAGGTGCAGGACCTTGCACTTGGCCTTGTAGAACCTCATGAGATTCACATGGGCCTGCTTCTCAAGCCTGTCCAGGTCTCACTGGACGACATTCTATCCCTCAGGTTAGGATGCACCACTCAGCTTGGTGTTGACTGCAAATTTACTGAGTGTACACTCAATCCCATTGCCCATGTCATTGATGAAGGCATTAAACAGCACTGGTCCCAGTCAGGACCTCTGAGGGACACCACTCAGTCTCCATCTGGACATTGAACTATTGACCAATTAAGCTTATTTGTGCATGGAAATAAGCAGAGGAAGATCTGAGCAAGGTTGTGGAATACTCTACCATGAAAACACATAGGGTAAAAATAGCAACTGTTTTGAACCTCAGGCTCAATAAATTTCTAACTGATACTGTGTAATATATTTACTTGCTGTATCAGAATGCTATATTTAATGACCCAGGAAATACTTTTCAGCATAGATTACTGTCATAATTTTTTACAAGATAACTAATCTTTCACACACCCTTGTTCCCTCCTTGCCTTCAAATGGTGGATGCTGTTTGCTCAGTTACCTGATGAGAACAGAGCCAGCTTAAAGATAAGCAAGGGGAAGTAAAGAATGCTTAACTTGCTTTAGAAATACTGACCAAAGAGCAAAGGATGCAGCTTAAAATACAACCAACTTGAAGTAATGACTAGCTGCTGCCAAAATGCTACTTTTCTGCCCCCTGACACACTCTCTCTCTCCTGCCTCTATACAAGACCTGGGTGTCCACATGATGCAATTCTGAGATTATTAAGAATGATAAATTAAGAGAAAAACTAACCTGACAAAATGTAAAGCTGATAGCTTTCTATGGCAAGGGATTAGGCAGGACTTCAAGCTATAGATTAGGTCTAGTCCTTTAGGAGCCACTTGTAGCCATTAGATTGCCCTCCTGAATTGCATTACTATATCAATGGGTGGGTTTCATTGTCAGCTTGGCTTAATAACAGTCTTGTAATTTTGGATGAAATACAACTGCTAATCTTCCTGTGAAATATTTACCCAATGTTCTTAACAAACCTGGAAAAATTTATAAAATGTCTAATTTCATTATTTAAATTTTGTATTCAAATAAGGGTGAGTTCAAGTGAGGTTTGGGGGCAGCTTCTACCATTAGTTCATGCAAAAAGGCATGCAGGGCTGTTTCAGAGATGTATTTGATGTGGCTTCAGGAAGTCACTAGCTGCATTGACTTAATAATTAGGTGCATATAATTCTTTGAAAATGCTATTTAGCTTTCTGCTTTGCAATTTTGTTTTTCAACCACTACTGCTATGAAAATGAATAATGTAGAATTTGGTCTGATTTTGGCCCTGACCTTGTAAAGGGATCAGTCATCAAAGCTTTAAACATTATTTGTTTTCCCAGAATTCTTAGCACCACTCAGGACATGCTCAGCAGCTATCAAAATAAATCTCTAGAGTTTAATCATGTTAATTAAACTTGGGCAATACTTGTACTATCTTTACCTAACCAGTGCTTTTCCTTACAATTTTTCCATCAGCATATTTTACCATGACCTTGCACAGTGCTATTCATTTCCACAAATCCTCATCAACATACACAAAAGGGATTGTTCTTGTAGTCTCACACAGAGAGTTTACTCATCACACAGTGCTTTGTGGATGCAGGGGGTCGGGAGTAGCCCATTTAAAACCGCTTCATTAGGGGAGTGAAAGACAACCTTAAAGAAACAAAATTAGGGCAACACTCCTGAGTCAACAGTTGCCATTATCGCTGTTCCACCGTAAGAGTCCCTAATAAGCATCTATAATTTCCTAATGAAGAGACAGTAAAAAATAAACAGGAAAAGAATAAGTAATATAAAGATTCTCTGTTCATAATGTTTTATTTATAAAGTCTTGAGTCCAAAACAGTTGGAGGAAATTTATATAAAAATCTACATTAGCAAGGAAGTGTCACCAATGCAGTTCTAATATATTGAATAAGGAAAGAATCCATCATGACCATAATTAATATCTTTAAGAACCAGAATGCAGATTCTTCTTTACACTTATTCACAACTGATTAGCCATTTTATAAGTTTGCAACAACATAACAGTGTGTCTCAGAGAAATTCTGACTTGCAGGTGTTCAGTCATATGCCTACAGATGGTGCCTCCTCAGCCAAGCACACACACCAGGGCTCTGAACCTGTGGTTCCCTTCACGCTGAGTAGGATTACTGCTATCCTATGAGGAGCAGCTACAGACTTCACTCTTGTCTGGCCTGGAGAAAAGGAGACTGAGGGATGACCTCATTACCCTCTGCAGCTTCCTGAGGAGGGGAATCACTGAGGGAAATTCCGATCTCTTCTCCCTGATATCCAGAGATAGGATATGTGGGAATGGTTTAAAGCTGTGCCAGAGGAGGTTTACACTGGACAGTAGGAATCATTTCTTTACCCAGAGTGTGGTCAAACACTGGAACAGACTTCCTGCAGCAGTGGTCAATGTCTCAAACCTGGACTATGACCTTAACAACATGTTTTAACTTTTAGTAAGCCCTGAAGTAGTCACAGTAGTTGAAGGTCCCTTCCGACTAAACTATCTATTCTATATTTAAAATGTTCATCATTATTCATCAAAAATAATTTTAAAGCACACAAAATTTAAAAATCATGTGGGCAAAATGTTAGATTTTCTTGCTATAAACGCAAGAATTTTAGTATAGGAAAGCAAACACAAAAACTTCTTATTTTTTGCAGAAGTTTTTGAAAGGCAGATAAATGCTTTCAAAAACAGTGACTTTCAACACTGAAGCAGTAACTGAGCATTTTAATTCTTTTCAAACTGAAATTATAGGCATGCATATATGCATACACTCATATGTAGATGGCCTTCCCACAGTAACAGAATCTTGCTTAGTCTGGCAATTCATAACATCACTGAACATACTAGGATCAGCCCTAAGTAGTCACCGGGCTTTCTATGACAGGTGAAAGAGAATTAATCCTGCTACATGCCCAGTTCTTCAGCAGTGTACTATTTACTGTTTAGTGCAAAGACAAATATCCCATTTTAAAACTGTGTAGCCATGGACCCCAATTCAGCAAACCACATTAGTTAGTGATTAACGTTAAAGACAAATGTAAGTCCAAAAATGCTTTGCTGACTGTGAGTTTACACACTGAAACAAGGCCTCAAAATTGCTGGCTGCCAGCCAGTTCTCACTGTGGCAAGTATGCATATTCCATCCAGTTATATGAATATGTATATTCCGTCTTTTTCAATAAGAACACACAGACAGACACTCTTAGGAACTGTAACAGGATAATATGTACTGAAACTCAAATCTCTGACTGAAATAGCTCATTACTTATGGATTGAGGACATTGATTGTTGTAACAAAACCCACAGTTGATGTAGTTGTTCTAAGTAGACAATATTTTCTGAAAGTGTAGGGTGTTTTATTATAGGCTCTGCTTTTTTGCTTTTAAAGTAAGTCTTTGGAATTTATTTTTGAACAAGTAGATCCAAAGTTATCATTGGCTTAAATGTTTTCTAAAGAAAACTTTCTCAGTATGTTTTACCTTTGATCTTACTGCAAAGTACAGTATAATCCCTCTGCTTTATTCTGCCCCAGCAGAATCCAAGACTACACATAGAATACATACAGCATGCTTTCAATGTCAAGAAAACGGAAAAAAAAATAAAAGCAAATTCTGGAAGTAAATTCTAGAAGTAAATTCTAGACTTCTGTATAATCTAGAATTGTACGTACAATATAAAATAATATAATTGACAGAAAACTAGTCATAGCATAGTTACTATTCAGAAAAGTTGCTGCATCATTAGTTCATGCTAATTTGCAGAGCCACGGGCAATTCATCTGCATGATCAGAACTATCAGATTGAAAAATCAGAGTTTTCAGCGAGCTGTCCTAACTAGACACTTTTCTCCTTTCCCATCCATCCTTTTTCTCTATTTCTCCTTTCTTGCAGCTATCTAACTTCTTGCTTGCTGCCATCTACCTTCTTGCTTGCTGCCTTGTCTACAACCTGAAATATTTTCAATTTTTCTGTAACACCTCTGCTAAAGAACAACAATACAGTCCTTTACTTTTTGCCTTGACACTCTCGAGAACGCCTTGTCATGTCTTTATTTCACTCAGTGTGACTGGGTCCTCACTTACTTCTCAAGAGAGGGAAAGAGTAGGTGAAGGGAGAGCACAAGCGTAAGGTCTTGGATTTGTTTGCCATTTTACAGACTTATACCAGCCTCCTTCTTTCTTCAGTTCCCTTCTTCCCTGGCTGTCTCTCTCACTCCCAACAGTATCTAAAAAATCATTCCCATTCACATTGTGTGCATGCACACGCTGGGAGAGATTACAGGCACTCTGCTCCAGGTTGCCCTGACAACTTCAAGGTATCCCTGTGCATGGGGACCCGTGGCACAGCAAAGTTTCCCAGGCCCCCTGGGGAAGAGGAGGGGAGAAGAAGAGAGGGGGCAAAGTTTCTGGAGCCAGCAGCCGTGTGGAGGAGAGAGCAGCGAGCAGGATGAAAGGGGCACATACATCTCTCCGGGGACAATGGGAGTTCTGCTGGCTGGCTGTGAAAGGACGCACTGAGAATACAAGAGTCTGTGACACATGAAAGCTTTGGAGGGAACTTTATTGCTTCTCCACTACGGACCTTTCCAAATCCCATTCAGCTCTGAGAAATCTTGTCAACATCTTAAAATGCAAAGAAAACAAACCCCTTCATTTTCTCATGTTTTAAAAACAGATTTAAAAAAATTTTTTTTAGGTAATTTCTGTTGTTGGCACATGGGAAGCTCTTGCAGTTTTGGCCCTGAATAGTCCATTAGTTACCATTAATTTCATCGGGAGGGGAGGCTGCCCAGCAGCTCTTCAGTAAGGGGTCACTGAGGTGATTGCTTCCTTCCTCCTCATATAGCTTTTGTTCATACTTGGGCCTGTCATCCCTCTGTTTGAATGCCTAGTGCTATACATGTCACAAGCAGTTAGAGCTCAAGAAGAGAGGAGCTGCTATCCCCTACTTTCAAGCTGAGAAGTCATTTATATGACAAGCAAGAGTAAGAATGAGACTGAGCAACCTAAAACAGGGGGCCGGGTATTGACAACCAGAGTGCATAATAGGAAACTGAGCTGGAAAGTAGCTTATAAACAAAAAGGCATGACTCTTGCTCCCTGACATATCACTTGCACATGGTTCACCACTAAATCCCAGAGTCTGTCCAAGTAAAAAATTGGATCACAAGCTCTAATCCTTCGACACAACAACCTTTAGCAGTAAGATATGCCCTACATTGACTCCTCATGATTTTTGGAGTGAAGGAGACTGAATCTAGTATTAGATGTGGAGTACAAAACCCAGGCTTGGTTAAAGCAGTAAGCATGTACATTTGCAAACCCTCAAGACTGACAGTGCTCAGCATCTGGTCCTGAATGTATTACCTGACAAGTGCAGGGTATTTGGAACTGACTGATTTAACATGTGTGCATTTCCAAAACTTCCTACCAAACTGTATAGGTTAGCCTTTTCACACTCAGGATCTGAACTAAGTTTAAAGCTGATCTTAGCTAAAATGAAAAAATACACAACCAGTTGCTGCTACCTTAGACATAATGAGTAAGAAGATAAAGCAGCAACTAAAATATACAAAGATAAAGTTGACTCAACTTGTATGCGCACATTTATTTTTCACTTTTTAATATGCACTTCATTTTAAGTTACATACCAATACTTTAAAAATATTTTTTTAACAAATGCTGTCTAATATAAACATTGTGTAGCTCAGTCGCAGAGCTGAAATTCTCCAAAAAATATTACTTTGATTTTATCCATTGGTTAATCATATTTGCATTAATTAGCATTTGCATTATTTTGAGGACTGTAAAAAAAAACTCAATCTTTCATCCACTGACAAGAAGACTACAGGACGTACTTCCTGTTTCTAAAGAAAAAAAACCTATTTGTTACTTGGTACTGTTTTCAATTTCCCTCATAGAATTTCAAAACAGAAATGTAAACTTACCACAAACATTGTCATCCAGTTTTAGAGATGGAAAAGCTGAGGAGGGAAATGAAGGATTGAGTGCTTCAAATGCTGGGTTTCCATTTTCAGTTTCTTACTGTGCCAGTAACACTTTGGTCTTACATTATTGTGGTGTATGTAAATCAAGCAATTCAGGGTGCAAATCTATTGATCTCCCTTTGCAATTTTGCATTTTATGGGTACAAATCTTACTCTGGCTGTAAAGGCTTTTGCTGAAAGGACAGGCAAACTCTAGCTGAAATGAAAGGGTAAGTATGAAGCATGCGATTGGTTTTATACTTTGGAGATTTGATCAGAGTCTGGAACAGCCTTGATCTCAGTAACTTCAGTGACTACAGTACTATCACTGTAACTCCAATAGCAACTATTTCCTCCTTTAGCAGATGGACAGAAGTATATCTACAATTATTTGAGAAAACATTCAGTTTAGCCAATTCATTCTTCTAGTTTCATGTTATTTATATTCATGCAGCCCTGTGGTCTTATTTTCAGTGCTTTCTCCTATGAGACAGGTACCCAGAGCAAACAGTAGTCAACTTCCACTATATTTTTTATGTTCAAAGGTGGCATGTAGATAAATGTGTGGATCGTCTGCAGAATTCTGGACTAGACAGTGCCATACAGTGGTCCATAGGAGGAAACAATAAAGCAAAGAGATTTTTTTCTTGACCTCTTTTTTAATCCTGCACTTTTAAAGCTTGATTCCAACAGGAAGCATCAGCACTGTTTTGAAATATATATTGTAGTCCTCCAGATGAAGTATGGGGAAGCTACTGAATACGTGAAATTTTAAGTAGAAGGAGCAAGGGGACATTTTAAGGAGAAGAACAGTAACTACACCTGCTGGGAGAGAAAAGGAACATTTCCATTTCTGACAGACCTCATGAGACACTCTTTCTCAGATATTCAGGGCTCTTTCCTTGGCAGAACTGCTCCGGCATTTATAAAACACATTGCAGCCCTGTTGGTGCAATTTTATGAACAAACACTTTAGCAGAAGCTGTAGTAAGCACCCCACTACTAACATTATATCAGATGCATTAAGATGAGCCAACAATTAGGATTAATGTTGCAAGTTTTGCAAAGCTTATAAAAGACTCTAAACTTTTATTCATACAATAGTAAGGATTTTCTGAAACAAGCTAACAGCGTTTAGTGTGTTTTAAACTCCCATGGCTTGGGACAACTAAACTGAGGTCGTTCCATTAGAATCACAGAATCATAGAATCACCAGGTTGGAAGAGACCATAAACCATGCCCCTCAGGACTTTGTCTGCTTGTGCCTTAAACACCTCCAGGGAAGGTGAATCAGCCACCTACTTGGGCAGACTGTTCCAATGCCCAATGACCCTTTGTGTGAAAAACTTCCTCCTGATGTCCAGCCTAAATCTCCCCTGGTGGAGCTTGATGCTGTTCCCTCTAGTCCTGTCCCCTGTCACTTGGGAGAAGAGGCCATCTCCCTTCTCTCTATAACCTCCTTTCAGGTAGTTATAGAGAGCAATGAGGTCTCCTCTCAGCCTCCTCTTCTCCAGGCTAAACACCCCCAGCTCTCTCAGCCATTCCTCATAAGACCTCTTCTCCAGCTCCTTCACCAGCTTTGTTGCTCTTCTTTGGACTCACTCCAGAGCCTCAACATCCTGGAATACAGAGAGTGCCATAATGTATCAGACCAACAATCTAATAAGTGTTAACAAAGTACAGAAATCTGGAACTCTTGTAATAGAAAATTAGATAATAACAAGCACTAGGGGTTTGATGAGACAACAGAGCCAGTACAAGCTACAAAAGAGGGCCAGCTTAGCTTGCATAGCTTTAAACATGCTGGTCATCAAAACACTTCCCACAAAACCATTTTCATCATTCTGAGTTTATACTCTTTACTTGCAACTGTACGAGATTAATATATTTCTGCTTAAATTTACTAGGAATTGCTGCCTTGGATAGTAAAGCATCAGGGAAGATGGGAGTCCGAGCAGTAATCTACTACATGAGTACTACGATCATCGCTGTACTGATTGGTATCATCATTGTTGTCATCATCCACCCTGGGAAAGGTACTAAAGAAAACATGCACAGAGAAGGCAAAATTGTGCAAGTGACAGCAGCAGATGCCTTTCTTGATTTAATCAGGTATGGCTATGATATTGCACATTTTCTGTACCAATAGCAACAGCTGTAATGCTTGGACTCGCAAGAGAACAAATATAGAGAATTTTAGAAAGTGACTGCATAAACTAGCCAAATCTCTTTCAATTATGTAATACCTCTAGCCCCTACAATGCTACAAAAGAATACATGGATATATTTTCAAATCAAGTTGTTGTAAGGAAAGAGACTGCTTTTAATATTAAAAGAAAGATTCCTTCACACACAAAAGGAAAACTTCTTTTCTGCTGTCTGCATGGGTCTTTTCTCCTCCTTCCATAGCACAACCCTTCTATGAAATTCCTCTACCTTCCTCTTCCTCCAACTCTCAAAAGTTCTCTTACTTCACTTGAATACCTGATTTAGCTATTCGTCTTAATTTTGAATTGTGGCCACCAATCTGGGTGCATCTACTCAACTTGTTAAATTGTGTGGATGGGAAATAAATTCCAGGAACAGGCAAGTAAAATGCTTGAAATAGAGGGGCACAGAAATAAAATCTTTTTTTCTCCTTGATCAGAGATTCTGCAATGCCTCTTTTATAGAGCTAATATGTCACAGATGTATTCCAGGGAGTAGGGAAGCTGAGGTTTTGAACTCGGGAGCTTTTCCACAGGTAAAGACACCAAAATTTTGTGTTCCACTAACCCATTTGGAGAAGCCAGAGACATGGAGAAAGGCCTCCAAGAGTCATGCTGCCAGGAAGGGGGACTTCAGAAAGACCCATGAAGAGGTTTGCACTCAGATTCCTCAAGATTTATTCAGTTAGGCTGCTTCTAATTCCCTCAGAAATGTCACCATTCTGGAAAGCAAAGAAACAAATCCCAATATGTAACACTCATATACAATTATATGTGTATGTGTTCCTAAGGAACACTCAAACCTCAGAAATATTTACTTTTGAATCATGACAACAATCTAAATTGAGTGATAAATATTTTGTGTTAGGCTATGTGCAAAAATTGAAAAATAGAAATGCATTAAATATTAACAATTTCTTTACAAATCTGGATTCAGAATGCATTAATAAATACAAAACTTAAAGTCATCACTGACCAACAGAGCTTTTTGCATTTGGTAATTTATCTAATATTCTGCTTCATAACCAGAACTGCTGTACAATATTGGATGCAGACAATGTAGTTGCCAGGTTCTATCCAAACCTGCTACACCTCATCCTGACAAAGCTAACCAGGCCAATGCTATATGCAGAGGTCTACTCACTGTATACAGAATTACGTATTTGTCTCAGTATTCCTCTGAAAATCAGTTGGCCAATTCTTAAATAAACTGTGCCCCTACTCAAGATGTTACTAGAGTCTTACTACTTCTCATGTTACTTTCTTTCTTTTTCACAGAAATATGTTCCCTCCAAATCTGGTGGAAGCTTGCTTTAAACAGGTAAAATTGTCATGTCATTTCCAACTAAAAATAACAAAGTAAGAAATTGAAATGTGGTAGCTTTTCCTTGAGGAATATCATGTTCTTGTATGTACAACAGCAACAAATCTTACGTGTGCTGACAACTCTCGAAGAAACCCACACTAAACTCCGTGCTTCATTTTCAATCACATTGTCTCAGTATTTGCTATGAGAAGTAAAGAAAACACATCTGGCACAGCAGATCAAAGAATAAGGGTTTTTTCAGAATGTCAAACTCGCAAGTCTACAGCAAGCCTCACTGAAGTCAACGTAGAGTTTACTTTTCAAAACAGTCTTATGTTAAATTCGGAGATACTAAGGTATACACCATCTGTACAAAGACTGGAAGATGTTCAATAATATCGTGTGAGAAATGTACATAGGTTCAAAACAAAAGAAAATAACTGTTGACAAAATCAAACCAGAGGCCTTCCTGTTCACTTATGGTAGGATTGCATTGGGATCTTCTTCATGTAGAATCATATAATAGTTTGGGTTGGAAGAGGCCTTAAAGATCATCTAGTTCCAACCCCCCTGCCGTGGGCAGGAACATCCTACTAGATCAGGCTGCCCGAGGCCCCATACGGCCTGGCCTTGAACACCTCCAGGGATGGGGCAGACAGAACTTCCCTGGGCAACATGTTCCTGTGTCTCACCACTCTCACAGTGAAGAAATTCTTCCTAATGTCTAGTCTAAATCTTCCCATCTCCAGTTTATACACATTCCTCCTTGTCCTATCACCACAAGCCTTTATAAATTGTCCCTCTCCAGCTTTATTAAGGTCTCCTTTCAGGTACTGAAAGGTCGCTATAAGTTGTCCTTGGAGCCTTCTTTTCTCCAGGTTGAACAATTCCGACTCTCTCAGCCTGACCTCGTACAGAAGGTGCTCCAGCTCTCGGATCATCTTTGTAGACCTCCTCTGGACCCATTCCAACAGCTCCATATCCTTCTTATGTTGAGGATTCCAGAACTGGACACAGTACTCCAGATGAGGTGTCACAAGAGAGGAATAGACGGTCAGAATCCCCTCCCTCAACCTGCTGGCCACGGTTCTTCTGATGCAGCCCAGGACACAGTTTGCCTTCTGGTGTGTGAGCACACATTGCCAGCTCATGTCAACCTTCTTATCAACTAGCACCCCCAAGTCCTTCTCTGCAGGGCTGCTCTCAATCACATTATACCCCATCATGTACTGAAAACAATCATTGCCCTGACCCAGGTGCAAGACCTTGCACTTGGCCTTGTTGAACTTTGTGAGGGTCTCACAGACCCACTTTCCAGCCTGTCCAGGTCCCTCTGGATGACATCCTGTCCTTCAGGTGTGACAACTACACCACTCAGCTTGATTTCATCTGCAAACTTGCTGAGGGTGCACTCCATCTCACTGTCAATATCATTGATGAAGACATTAAACAGCATGGGTCCCAGTACAGATCCCTGAGGGGCACCACTGGTCATAGATCTCCATCTGGACTTTGAGCCATTGACCACTACTCTCTGAATACAACCATTCAACCAGGTTCTTATCCACCGTGCCGTCCACCCATCAAATCCACATATTTCCATTTTAGAGAGGAGTATGTTGTGGGGGACCGTGTCAAAGGCTTTACAGAAATCTAAATAGATCACATCAGTTGGTTTACCCATGTCCACTGCTGTGGTCACTCCATCATAGGAAGCCACTAAGTTGGTCATACAGGATTTGCCCTTAGTAAAGCCATACTGGCTGCCATTAATCACCTCACGGTGCTCCATGTACTTTATCATAGCTTCTAGGAGGATCTGTTCCATGTTATTCCCAGGCACAGAGGTGAGGCTGATAGGTCAGTAGTTCTCAGGTTTGTCTTTTCTGCCCTTTTTAAATCTGGGCACAGTGATATCCTTCTTCCAGTCACCAGGGACTTCTCCTGGTCGCCATGACTTTTCAAATATCACAGAGAGTGGCTTGGCAATTCCCTCAGGACTCTGGGATGCATCTCATTAGGTCCCATAGAGTTATAGATGTTCGTGACCCAGGAATGGTCACAAACCTGATTCTCCTCTACTGTGGGAAGGGATGTATCCCCCTGGTCACCAACTTGCTGTGCCATGTCCCAGGAGGGGTGAGGAGAGCAGTTATTGGTGAAGACAGAGGCGAAACGTTGTTAAGTACCTCAGCCTTCTCCTCATCTGTTGAAATGTGAACACCATTTCCAGCCATCACTGGGGGTATGTTCTCCTTGACCTTCCTCTTTTGACATACCTGTAGAAACCCTTCTTGTTATTCTTTATTTCCCTTGCCAAGTTTAGCTCCAGCTGCACCTTGGCCTTTTTGACTTCATCCCTACACAACTGGGCAGAGTCCCGTGTATTGCTTTGCAAATTCCTGTATCATTAGCCTGGACTTAAACTTACTTTTTCTACAGAGAAAATAATATTAGCTAGCTACATTATTTTTTTTAGAAGGATGGTACAGATTCGGTGAAATCTATAAAGTGTATTTACATAATCTAATTTCTTCATATTGACCTCACAGACAATCTTGAACCACACTCTTAAACCAATACCATTTACCAGTTATTGTTGTAGCAATAAAAAAACACTGAAACGTGGAGGTCAAGAAGCAAAAGGATAAAGCAAAAATTTTCCAAAGCCCAGATGAGTTACCTCTTGCAGAAGAATTGAAAAGGAACAGTAATATTTTCTTCAGTTATATAAATAGAGATCAATAAAAAGCAATGACTTTCTAGATTAGAGGTTTGGTCAAGATTTAAAAGCAACTAGACCAAGATCCAAAACTAACAAAAGTTATGCTTTTTTTTTTCAGTAAGGATAATTATGAACTCACAACAGAGATGCAGAAGAGCTGTATGGAAATACAAAAGTCCATATCTAAATTAGAAACAAAATTCAAAGAATTTGATCTAGTAAAGTCAGGGAATTATATCATCTTTATCTCAAAATAAGAAAGAACTAGGGCATAAAGTTATAGATATATCAGCAAGTATTTTTCAAGTTATTATTATTTCCTATATTATTATCTATAACTGGTGAGAGCAATCACAACACCTTTCAAACTGCAGTTTCAAAAGATTTAGGACTACTTCTCCAAAGTTAGCAACCCCTTATCTTAATCTCTGTTGTCCTGAAGAATGTATATCCCTTAAAGGAAAGAGTAAAAGCTTTGTAATAACTGAAAATGAAAGATACATGAAAAAAGATAAGGAATAACACGGGTATCTGAAACATATTGTATTAGAATAACCTTCCACCTTTCTCCCACAGGACTGATCATTTTCTTCTTTTATTTTTTTTTTTAATATTTATTTATGCCACAGAAATGCAATGGACCCAATCAGTTCGCACTTCTGTAAAACAGAGATTTCAATATAAAGGAAGCCAAGTACTTGAGCAGGGTATAAGATTATTGCAAGGTTTGTAAAATTACTGGAAACAGCAACGTAAGTCCAAGTAAGGACTTGGTGTACCTCAGCTGGTATTTCTATGAATGACATTGCTATAAGACACATACAATGACGTTTAAAAATTACAAGATAGTTCCAGAGTTTTGTATGGAGTTATCTAAAAAAAATCAAAAAAGTTGGTATGTCTCTTACACAGTGTAATTCTGTACAGTCACAGCAGCAAAGAGAACTGGCTCTTGCAGACATTGACATGTTTGATTATCATCTTGTCGCTCTTCATCACATGAAAAACAAACACTTAGAGATAGCAATTTCTGCTTTGATATGGGAAGTCATCATTAGAAAGGAAAAAAAGAATTATCACCCTTCTAATTCAGCTGTAGGATACATTAGGTGACATAACTACAAGGGAGTGAGTAAAGCCAGAGGAATGTGACGGTCTGGAATACCAAATATATTTGGGTTGTTACATTCTGAGTAAGATCCATGCAAAACTAGCACACTGGGGGGAATTGTTGCTGGAATTATCAAAAGAACACAGTGCATAAAGCAAAAAGGCACTTGATTTTAAAACAAGACAAAACGGAAACCACTATGACCAAACTTAATGTGGGCATAAATAAGATTTTTAGCCTTCTTTACCTAAAAGGTGAGGTCCTAACCTTCAGTTAGGACTCGTATAAACACTACATCATCAGGTTTAAGATACAACTTGAAAAAATTCTTTCAATAAAGAAACAGCAACAGGAAACTGGACTTGGTAACCAGCAGTCCTAAATCTATGTTCTTAATTAAAGATGTCCTGTAGATTTGTTTATATTACACATATTGTATTTCTCACGTGCTTTACAGCTTAGAGGGATTTCTAAAACATAGTTCAAAAAATAGCAAATTTCTCATTAAAGAGTTTTCTGACTTCCAGGCTCAGCCATGCTTGCTGCCACACCAGGATTTAAAATCTCTCATACTGATAACATGACTTTTAGAATCAGATACCAACATCTAGATTTTTAGGCATAAGTTATTTTTTCGTAGCTGATTTGATGAATGAGAAACATTTTACAGGAGAAACTAGCATGTGTAAGATACATAGGTATCCAGATGACACCATAACCCCATTTTCAAAAGTTTACATCAGGTTTCTTGTATATTTCTCAGAAGATTTATGGAGAAGGATGATCTATCTGGCATTAATCTGTTTCTGTAGTATGTTTGCTAGCCCAAACACAAAACAGACTTCTAGTCACAGTTTTCCACACTCTAAGGCATAATACCGATGCATATCTTTGCACACCTGGAAACCATCACTGACATATACACTCCACATTCAAATCACATCTTGTGATGTATTAAGTGCTCGTATTCGGTCTCATAGCATCCTTGAGTGGTTTCTTTCCTGACAGAGATTTGCCCTGGAACCAGTTGGAAGGCTTTTCTTTCTCTATAACCACAACCAGTAGACAGGTCCTCTAATGACTATGTAACTACTCTCAGCAAGTTTTGAACCTGTTACTTTCCCCATCAACAGCAAGCACTTCCCAAATCAACTCCACCAACACATATGAAGAACTATCATTTCCAAAAATTTTCATCTCTAAAGATCAACTCTTATTCAAATTTTGTAATACCAAGATGTGGAAAAATGTACTTCCCTTCACATAACTCATTTTATTGAAGTAAGGTTAGTTTTATGGATGGAGAATTGCTTTCGTCAAAAATGAAAGGGAGCTATGTGGAGAGGTTAACCAAGGTGCTTTCAGATGGAGTTGGGAAGATTTTTCTAGGATTGCTGCTAGGAGAAGAGTCATGAACAAAGGCTAGGACCTTAGGTCTTATTTAGGAAAGATGATCCTTAATTTTGTACTGTTCCTCATTCAGTCTTCTGGTCCTTTGGATTCCCTTTCCTGTTCTTGTTTCACAGCAAGTCTGTGAGGCAAACAAAACCGCCTCCTCTAGCATCTTATTCTCTTCTTTGTATGTCTTTGCACATTTTCTTCCCCAGAAACAGGAGTGGTAGGACAAAATACCCTTTAGCCTATATTTTGGACCCCAGAAGACAGGAGGAGTCAGCATAGCAGAGAAAGAGATCCCAGAGAAAAGCAAATGAAATCCTTGCACTCAAACCTTTCACCAGAGAACTGGCAGAACCACTTCAGTCTTTCAGAACCACTTCAAGTGGCATTCAGCCCCATGTCCCAGGAAAGTCTGTGGGGACAAAGAGCTACCCTTGCCCAGCAGGTCAAGTTAAGAAGAATAATCTGGAAAATGCTGGGCTTTAGCTTCACTTTGTTCTTTCACCAATTACTCCCTCTCTCCTTGTGAAAGTCCAAAATTGTCTTGGTGCCCTATCTCTATCAGGACCTCCCCCAATTAAATCAGAGGCAGATGGGGATCACTGGAAATAGTAGAATGCTAATCCAAACAGCATACTTTGTGATGCTGGTTATTTCCATACGACATATGTTGCTACCTTCACTATGCACTGATCATTTGGGTCCTTTTGTGATTCTTAACAGGAGATTCTGGAAAGACTGGCTGCAGATAAAGCCACATTATTTTATTCAAAATTTTCTCTATTCCACTATATCCACACCCAGTTTAAGGATATCTAAGGAAATATATGGATTTATTTTTCAGCTCTGGATATTATGTCTTCATTTCTCTTTTTAAAATGCTTCTTTCTCAGTTTCTAAAATGCTATTAAACCTAGAGGTAAGCAGTCTTATGCAGGCTGCTGGTTAAACAGATAATGCTTTTTAACTATTTGTTCTTCGTGCTGAGCTCTGGTGGGGTGTATCAAATATAAAAGAAACACAAATGAACTTGGGACATCAGGAGGAAAAAAATTCAGTCTAACAATCTGGAAATGGTCATTATGTTGTGAGTAGGCAGAACTTGATGCCAGCTGAAGCTTAAAGAACTGGAAAAGTGCATCTGATAACTTCATTTCTTCTGACCTATTTTAAATTTTCTTTCCTGAACTCACTCTTGTCAAGGAGATTGGAAGTGTTTATCACACATCCTGGAATGAATAGTATTTTATATATGCTGCCTATTTGTTTTGGTAATTTTGTCAAGTTAAGAGATATTTTAACCTGTATCAGCATCTCTTCTGCAGAAAACTTAAAAAGCTTTCACACATGTCCATATGGAAAGAAAAGAAAAAAAAATTAATTAGGAAGATAAGATAGGTTATCACTGCCTTATTTTCATTTCACTTTTTTAGGTTTGCTTTTGGACCCGATGGTCCTGGAGGTCCTTTCCAACCTAGCGATTCTGTGAAAATTGTTACTTTTAAAATCCTCATTCACTAAAAACTAGATCATGATCCAGATTTAGCACAGACAGTGCTAATTTTACTATCTCAGAGTACTGCAAGTAAATCATAAGTTTTCAGAGCAGTTACCCATGTAATTAACTTGTCTGCAAGCTAACCACTAAGTATACTATTACCATGTGATAATGCTGCTTCTTAAAAACTCAAGTAAACTATTCAAGTCAAATGACTCTGAGTATCTTGTATCACTAATGAAAGCAAAATAATAACATAAGTGTAAATAACTGATTCTATTATGTAATAAAGTATTATACTGATAATTAATGATATTGCCTATTTCATGACGAAATAATTCCATTCAAATTATTTTTGAAGTTGTTCATTAGCAATGTGTCTTTTAAAAAAGCCCAGAAATGCCATTACTTTTATACTCTGCTTTCAGTTAAGGTTGTTTATAGAAATCTATTAGTATTAATATGCTCCAAATAATATTTACCTTGTTCCTAAGTCATTCTCTGTGCATGAACTTAAGGAAAAACTGAATATTTTATATCTAGAATCTTACCAGGCAAAATACATCTGCCTGGAGACAAAACTCAGAAATGGCAGGACTTCAGTGATGTTGTCCAGCCCATCACAGATTAGGTCTATGGACTTCCAGTAAAATGCGGTCAGCTCTTCTGAGACCCTAAAACCTACAGTCTATTCTATGTGCAGTTTTTCTTTGCCTGATTTCTTCAATAACTAAACACTACAAAAGAATGAGGACCTGTGGAATCGCAGTCTGCTATTAAAATGTCAGTTTGAGCTAAAGGAACAGCTGGTAACTCTTAATTCCCACCAAGATAGAGGTCTGCCTGAAAGTAGGAATCTTGCTAAAGTTCACAAAATGATCTCTTCTCACCAGTTTCCTTGCAGAGCAGTAATAATGAGCTCTGCTATTGCCTCATCTGTTTCAAAACCTTTGACCTTTTCTATCATCCTGAATGTGGTCTTTAATCCTACCACTTCCTACAAACATTTGGCTTTTTCACTGTTCCATACACAGGAACTTTGTTTTGTCATGGTGATCAAACCTGTATTTTGCCTTTAGTGTTTTCTGAAAACCCACTAACAAGAATAAAGCTCAGACTATACTTTTTTCCTTTGTAGATAACTTTGCATTTCCCATATTTGCTTCAGGAGGAACCTTCTCATGACTTTTGATAGACAGTTGTGGGTGTAGGAAGACAGACACATCCACAGAGTTATGCTTAACCTCATTTAGCAATAATGAAATAAAGACTAGCTCAAGTGACTATCCCATATCAAATGAAGTTGCTCTGAATCCAGTTGCTCATATTCCCATTTTGACTATTGCTATAAATAAACCATTTCTCCACTGCTCTGGAAGGTGTTCTAGGAAGAACTGTTCTCCCTTGTAAGGTTCCTGAATACTTAAGTGTGAGTCAACAGAGAAATTTGAATCTGTGTACCAGTCTAGTAGCACAAATGGAAACAAACTTTGCAAAGTGAGTTCCTAAAATCCACATCATACCCTTAAAGAGACTCAACTAATAAAAAATAAAAGGCATCTTGCTGCTGGGACAGAATTCCAGAATCAGAACAATTAAAAAAAATTTATCACTTAGCTCACATCCTGTTCCAAAATGGCCAATGGCATCTTGGCTTGTATCAGAAACACCATGGCCAGCAGGTCCAGGGAGGTTATTCGCCCTCTGTACTTGGCACTGGTGAGACCGCTCCTCGAATCCAGTTCTGGGTTTCTCCAGAGAATAGCAACGAAGCTGGGGAAGGGGCTGGACAACAAGTCTTACAAGAAACGGCTGAGGGATCTGGGGCCATTTAGCCTGGAGAAGAGGCTGAGGGGAGACCTCATTGCTCTCTACAACTACTTGAAAGGAGGTTGTGGAGTGGAGGGAGCTGGGCTCTTTGCCCAAGTGACAAGATAAGAGGGAGTGGTCTCACATTGCACCAGGGGAGATTCAGGCTTGACATCAGGAAAAAAAATTTTATGGAAAGGGTCATTGGGCACTGGCAGAGGCTGCCCAGGGAGGTGGTTGAGTCTTCTTCTGGAGGGGTTTAAAATACAGGTGGGCAAGGTGCTGAGGGACATGGTTTAGCACATATGGAACACTGCCTAACAGCCATTTCATGTCTTACTTTTGACATGTAGGTAGGGATGCAATGGAGGAGAATCAGGACAAAGAAAGTTACGATGTGTTTAGGAAAAGTAGGAAAAGAATAAGCAATTCAGTAGAACATTAGGTTCTAATTCCAGCCCTCATTAGGCATACTTCTTTTTTATGTTTGTCTAATCTGTACGCCCACAAGGCCAGCATTAAGGAATTATTACCTAATTTTCCTTTCTACTGAAAAACAGTAATAAAAACATAGACATAACAATATCATCATACTTATACACATTATTATTGTTGTTGTTGTTATTACTAATAATAATGTGGCTTATGTATAGTGTTAGGCAGTATTTTAACATTTCTCTCAGGACTGAATTAAAATCCTTCAGTGAGAACTTCTAGAAAATTTCCATTTCTACTCTAATGCCTTTCTGTCACTTAAAGAGGCAATCCCATCCCTCCTTCCCTGTGAGTGATCATCTGAGTGATTCCAGCCTCAGTGTTTTGCCTTCTGTGGTTTTCATTGTTAGTGAGCTGATTCCCCTCCGTAGCCTTTACACCAAAATGGCACCTTTTTTCTTGATAAGTTTCCTGCCAATTTAAATAGTAGAATTAGCTCATGAGAAATCAAATGAGAACTGACAAAAAGGAAACTATCACAGGTTGGATGTGAGTGGGTGATGGATTGGAACTGGGCTTTTCTGTGTCAACCACTGAACAGTTGAGGTGTCTTCCCTAACTACAGTCCAAATCTTAAAACATTTTGAAAAATTTCATTTAAAAGTTAAGAATATTTGCCCTCTACAGAGATTTGTTCTGCTACATCTTACTCAAAACCTTTCCATAAATCTCCTTTAAGCAAGTTTTACTGTAAATTCTGAAAGACTTAAAGCTTTCAGAGGGATACAGTAAATATGTGGGAGTGCACAAACTATTTAGGTGTGAAAATAACAGAAAATTAAGTGAGTTTTGATAGAGGCTGATATTCAGGTTTTCCATCTCATTTGTGAGTACTGCATTTCACTCAAAAACTTTTAGATTGTGCAACAATCTCAAAGGAATAAAAATCCAAAGATGCTGAATAATCTTTACATCAGGATCCCATTGCTTTGAGAGGATATTTAGGACCATGCAGTAGATGAGAAATGTTTTGCTAGTAGTATTTAGTGCACTCTATGTGAACAAAATTGATCAGGACAGGGCTGCAGGACATTTTAAGTCTGGACTTCAGATACTGAGAATGTACATTTCTCTTCGAAAAAGTGTTAGGTGGTGATGGTTGGTTTTCAAAGTAGATGTTTAGGAGCATATTATGATTTTGAAATTTATTTCCCATTACATACTGTAGCCACTTAAGGCAGGACCCTTTTCTTAATTAAGAAAAGTGGTGATTTGTTATGACAAAGCATAGAAAACTAATGGAAGAGGAAGAGGAAAATGGAAAGAAAAGGAAAGGAAAGAAGAGTATGTTATATTTATATTATTTTCAGTCTATTTTTATCTAATTTATTCTAGTAGTTGTAATAATGAGTCATATTTCTAAAGAAGACAAAAAACTAAGAAAACTCCAGAGCACATGACAATATTTTCACTAGAAACAGTTGGAAATACATTATTAGGAAAACTAGAGGTTTATAAAAATGCAAAATAAGAATCAATACTTTTGTCACAAAACTCATAAGTATTACTTATTAACTCAACTTTAGTTTTAACGTATTTGTAAGAAAACGAGTCCTGGAAGCTAAAGGTGAAAGTTTAGCTCTTAAAGGTAATGTGGATTTCTGTTGCTTTCAGGAAAGCCAGGTATTCATCACAGTACAACTTATGGACAAACTTTACACAAAGAATTCGAATATACTACAGCAGTAATTAATAATTTAATGCATGGGTTTTACCTTTGTTTGCTGTAATTCACAGAATTCCTATTTTTCTTATATTTTTGTTTTGACAGTTCAAAACTAACTATGAAAAGAGAATGTTTAAAGTTGATATTCCACCCAATGACACGTCCACAGTGGCTTCCATAATAAGCAATGTGTCAGAAGCAATGGAAACCCTCACCCGAATGAAAGAGGAAATAGTGCCTGTTGCAGGTTCTGTAAATGGAGTGAATGCCCTTGGCTTGGTGGTTTTCTCAATAAGCTTTGGCCTGGTGATTGGAAGCATGAAGGAACAAGGTCAGGCATTAAAAGACTTCTTTGATAGCCTTAATGAGGCTATCATGCGATTGGTAGCTCTAATCATGTGGTAAGTGCCTCTTTGATAAATCCCTTTTTAAGTTACTACCAATAGTTTTTCAAAGCAGTCAGGCACTGCATAGGTAGGGTCTGTTTGACAGGAAGTCTGGTAATAGGATCTTAATTACCTATTAGCTTTTTTCCAGAAATGAACCAAATAACTGTAATTCTGTAAGCTGATAATTTGCCAAAACATACATACTCTTTCAGTGTGTGCAGCTTTTGAAAATTCAAGATCTATGGCAGAACTTGCTAGGATTATACAGAGCTATAATATATTTTCATAAAGATATCAATCACAACAGTATGTTACCAAAGTTTCCTTATATCCTAATGTGGCTTCACTAAAGAAAACCAGCAACTTTTTCTATAATCTTATTTGTACATATTCATTTCCAATAGAACTGGTTCCTGTAGCTTGGTAGTGTATTCATATGTCCTTTGCACAGTAACTGCATTGTTTACTCATACACATGATTTTCTTGCTTTCTTTAATGTTCAATAGGCAAGTAAAACCAATACTTTTTCTCTTAAACTCTACCCATGAAGTCTTTTCAGCAATGAAGATCTGTTATTTCACAGGTAGAAGGTTAATTATGAGAATAATTTTTTTCTTGTTGTCTTCTTTACTGTAGAAAACAAAGAACCAACCAAACAAATCAGGTCCAAGAGAACGCGCACACACACATGTTGCAATAGTAGACACAAAACTAAAAATAAGTATATTTTCTGCAGTAACTAGAATTCAATTGTGCCAGGAAACATCTATACACTGCAATAACTTTTTTTTCTTCTTTACAAGAATGTTTAAGATAATAAAGCAGTAAATGAGAATTGTTGCTTTAGAGAAATTTCTACACAGATTTAATGGCTTAAATTGTGACTCAGACAGATGCTGCATAAATTTTGTTCTGTGGTTACATAGTGTGAAAACCTAAGCAAACATGTAGAAATCGGGCTACACTGAAAGTCCAGCTGCAGCAGAACTATACTAGAGTTTTGTGCTCATCACTAGCTCCTTCATCTGTAGCTGTGCTTGCCAGTGGGAAGCAGCAGAACATACCACCTTTGTTTCTGCCTCACAGTGCAGCTGACCTCTGTCACACAGATGGCTTCATGCTAAAGTATTTATCCAGTACCCTGGATAAATGGGATGTGGACAGAAGCATCTTGAAATCATCAGAAGTTATCAGCCTTCTGTGTAGCTTCCTTCCCAAAGAACATGGGAAACAGCACTGGCAAGATAATAGAAATGGGCACTTGGCATAATCTACTATGATGCCAGTGGAGTCTGTATTCATAGAGACAGAATAGTAACAGACTTGGCGAAACTAGCTTTTCAGTGATGCTTGAATTCCAAAGCAAGCTTATCTTGCTACATGTGTGAAAGCATGCTACACATGTCCAAATCCTTTCCAGATTCTTAATCCAGCACAACCAGTCAGAAACATCCACTCCTGTGTTTTAGTCCAGGCTAAACTGTTAAGAGTTAAACTCTCGAACTACTTCTGAATAAAGGTATTCGTACTAACAGTGAAACCCTACATTCATGTATGCTTATAAATACAAAAGGTACAGATAAGGAAATGAATTTCTACTTTGTTCAGTACAATACTGATTTGATTTCTTCTTTGCAGGTATGCTCCACTTGGAATCCTTTTCTTGATTGCCGGAAAAATTGTTGAGATGGAAGACATGGGTGTGATTGGTGGTCAACTTGCCATGTATACTGTAACGGTTATCATTGGTTTGCTAATTCATGCTGTCATTGTCCTACCTCTCCTCTACTTTGTAATCACTCGTAAGAACCCCTGGGTATTTATTGGAGGCTTAATCCAGGCATTAGTCACGGCTCTGGGAACATCTTCCAGGTATAATACAATACTTCAAGGCCATATTTGCTTTATAAAATTACTGCTTTGAGAAACAAATTTGTCTAATATAATTGGTTAGCTCTGTATGCAGGTATTCACTTGGGCATCTTCAATTCTGCTGCTTTCTAAAAGAGATGATTATTATAATTATTGTATTGACCTAAAGTCTGTTTTCTACAAATATCCCTGAACAAAGATATTTAGTGTTGTAAACTGTATGGTCAGAACCCTTGTGACTTTGATTAGCCTCGGTGTTTGAGATTTTAAATAGTTTTTAATGGCTTCCTGGTAAAGGATACAGCTGGAAAAGGATGGCAAAATGGAGCTGCAAACAGGATAGTTCAGAGGGGATTCTGAGACATCTTGAATGCCTTTCTTGTTAGCTGACGTTCTGTGTTCAAGATCCTGGTAGCCAGTGATGGATGTACAGCCTACAACTTAAATGCCACTTTTGCTCTTTGTTGGTGAATTCATAGGCATGTCAGATGAATAAAAAAAGTGTTCGCATTTATGATGAAAGGAAACATTATTAATTAAATATACATTTTATGCATTTGAATCAGAGAATCATAGAATGGTTTGATCTTTTCCAATCCAAACCATACTGTGATTTTTGTTATTTCAATAACATATACCCTTTCATTTTAATATATTTGTTTGAAGTTAGACAGTTGGTATTACCAAATTGAAGTTCCAGGTGTTTGGAAATATTTTGAAGAGCTGGATGAGAAGCTCATTGCAACCATTAATTTAGAATCTGATTGAGTTTTGCACAACTTAAATAAACTCTTGAGGACTGAAAAAAATTATGACAGTATTTTGACAATTACTTATTTCACATTTGACATTTTGATATCAATCTTCACAAATTTGCAGAATGCCTATAAGGGAATTTGGATTAATTATTATTTTTAAAGAAGATAACAAAATTAATGCCAGTCAACATAGCTTAAGAGAAAGCAAAATAGTGCTTCAACTTTAGTGGGTAGCAATAATTGTCTTGAGGATATGTTCCAGCTTCTCTAAGACATTCCACTTGGCGCTTCTCAAGATTCTGTGTAAGAACCTAGATTGATGAAGGAGAGCACACTAGTGGATTTAAAAGCTGTTTAAAATACAACTATAAGTTGAGAGTCATGAAAGAGATTTTTCTAGCCCAATCTTCCACAGTTCTTTTTTATTTTACATTTTATCAGTAATTTATTTCATTAATATTGATGAAGTTTGAAAAGACACGAAAATCTGTTAAGTAGTTACTGATGAAGAGCTCACTGAGACAGAACAATCTAGATTACTGGGGCTTGAAAAATCTCTTTACTTTGATGTGATCAGATGTTGAGATAGATCTTTCAGAACAAAGAACCTAGGCAGCTCTCACAAAACATCCACCTTGTCTTTCTTTCCAAGCAAATGTCTCTGAAAATGGACTTGGCGTCAGGTGAGCTGAATGGGCACTCCTGTAGAACATAAAGGCACAATGTAGAGTTGGGTTAGTCTTTAAATGAAATTATCATTTAAATCATATTTGGATGTAGCAGCAGGGGAACAAGATAAAGTAGTGCATGTGGCCTGGCTGAGACAGTCTCAGCTTTCCTCATAGCAGCTCTTATGATGCCACATTTCAGATTTATGACCAGAACAATGCTGATCATATACTGATATTCCAGCTATTGCTGAACAGTATTTGCACTGCATCAAAGCCATCTCTGTTTTTCTCACTCTGCCCTCTGCCGCTAGAGCGAGTAGTTGAGAGGTACAGATTAGACTGGGAGGGCACAGAGCCTGACAGATGACCTGAGCTAACCAAAGAGATACATTATGCCATATAACAACATGCTCAGCAATAAAAAGGGAAAAGAGGGGATTTTAGGAAGGCCAACCATTTTTCACCTAGGACTGGCTGGGCATTGGTCTACCTGTGGGATGTGGTGAGTGATTGCCTCACCTGTCTTTTTCTTTCATTCATCTTCCACTCACACTTCTCTATTATATATATATAGTTATATGTATTTTATATACATATATATATTCTCTATTATATATATAGTTATATATATACATATATATAAATCTCAACCATTTTCCCATTTTTACTCAAGCATTCCTCTTTGCCTGCCTTACTCAGGATGTGGGGGCAAGTAAACAAGTGACTGTGTGGTGCTTAGCTACCTGCTGGTGTTAACCCACAAACAGTAAATGTAATCCTCTATGGAAATGCCCTTTCCACCTGAGCCAGCAAATACAAGAGAAATTTACTGAAGACTTCAATAACCCAATTTATATAACTTTAGGAAAATGATGCTTTGGGGTGACATAACCATACCTCTATGACATAAAAAATAAGAAGCAGGAATAATGACAAAATACTGAAGTTAGTGTGGTTCAGAATAGAGACCACATAGGCAGTGAAAGTAATTAGCCATTGGAAAAACATTAGAAGAGCACTAGGAGAACATCCATAATTAGAAGTATTTAAATTCAGCATTAACATTATCTTATTTAAATAGTCTGGTATATCACATAGATCACAACAATCTCTCCTGTCACTACACTATGTGACACTCTTTTCATTCCCTCTTTGATTTATACGTAAAATACCTTATTGTTTGTTATTATTTCAGTTCGGCAACTCTACCTGTTACATTTAAGTGTCTAGAAGAAATAAATGGAGTGGACAAACGTGTTACAAGATTTGTACTCCCAGTTGGTGCTACAATCAATATGGATGGAACTGCTTTATATGAGGCTTTGGCTGCAATTTTCATTGCACAGGTTAACAACTTTGACCTGAACTTTGGGCAGATTATCACAATCAGGTACAGAAACTATTATTACCTCTATCTAATACCTATTGTTACCTGTATCTAATAAAAGCAACTCTGTGATGAATCCTTCGTGCTCTTATGCAGGGGATTAAACAAAAGAAAAGCATCTAGAGCTAAAACCAAGAACTGCTCTGATAGCATAATGATTTACATCTTCTGCATGGAAGAGGCCACACAGCACATGTTCTCCGTTAGAGAAACCTCTTAAAAACTGTAACGAGCACATCTATCATGGCACTTAGTAGAGTCAAGAAGAACACTTTTTAATAACTTTAAAATTTTCTTTCTTAAGATCCCATGCAGCTGCTAGGAGTTGTACACTTACTATCGGTGCCAGGTTGTTTATAATGCATGGAACAAAGCATCAGCATAAAAGCATCGCAGTGCTAATGCTAGGAGAGGTAGTGTTTTCCCAGTTCTGATGGTCTTAAGATAAAGAAGAGCAAGCTGTGTAAGGAACAGTGATGTCTTATTACACTAGCTAACAGAGGTGGAGAATATATTTGAAGCACTCCAGTCTTTATTTTTGAAACAGAACAGAAAGCAACCCACCAAGTAGCACATCTCCCCATAAAACCCACCAGCTTCATTCAATATTAGTCAACAGAAGTATAAACTCTGCCTTCACACTCTGAGGCAATAGTTCCATATGCATTAGTACTGGAGCCCCTCCCTGCTGTATCACCTGACAAAACAAAGTCTTCCTAAAGCAAGTGTGAACAAGCACATTTCTATCAAGTTACTAGACTGTATGATTCAGAGTTCCTGGCAGTTTTCTGTTTTCTGATGGCAGAATGCCAGCTGCCAGAGGACAGATACTTCACCTGGCATGAAGTCATATTGAGATGGACAGAGAATAAAAGTTTTTGCGTTAGATCTACCAGGACAAAATTACCTTCCCACCTTTTCTTTTAACATGTTTGAGCTTGTGGAGTGGGTTTGCTCAATGGGTAGGGCCATAGTGGTTTCATCTGACCCTTAGCATCTACCACCTAACAAAATCATGTTTCAAGGGTTCTGGATAAAGATTTAGCACAAATATTTTGGATTAAGATCCACATTCCCCTGTAGCTACATGCAGTGTTCTGCCAAGGGACTGTACTCATCTTTTTATTTACTATTAAGCAAAGGCCTTCTTCCTTCATGTCTGTTTTTGAAGTTTGCCAGGTGATACAGAGTTCATCATGGAAGTCAATTAATTGCTCTTACCATCTCTTTGCACAGCATTACAGCTACAGCTGCCAGTATTGGGGCTGCGGGCATTCCTCAAGCTGGACTGGTCACCATGGTCATTGTGCTTACATCAGTAGGTTTGCCTACAGATGATATCACTCTTATCATTGCAGTGGACTGGTTCTTGTAAGTATTTTTATGGAGTCATTAAGGTCCAATAACCAGTAACACTCTAGAAGGACTTCATTCAGTAGTGCACTTCTTTTGCTGTGGAAGGAACCTGGAAAGAAGTGTCAAAAAGAGTCACAATTTCTTGCAATTATTCTGTTTTCTTGGAGCAGATGATGAGGGGTGTTACTTAATGATGACTCCTCTCACATAAGAGTACTAAGAAAACTTGCAGACACACTGTAATTAAATTAGCAAAGACTTGCTTTAGTTTTCTGGCTTTTTGCAGGATAGCAATGAAAACCTTTCCATCAGGCTCAGAGCAGGTTCAGATCTGACTCAGTTAATTGCTGATTATCTAATCTAGGAAAGGTTCGTACGTCTACCCCAAGGACACAATTGTGTTACTCTGTTATCCAGCCACCACAGTTTTTCCATTCCATTGTCTAGAAGACTGACTGACACCTATGGCTATATGGGGGAATCCCTTAGTCCAGGAACTAAATCAAAAGCAGAAGTTTCCTTCAAACTCTAATTTACCTAACCCCTTTAAATTACAGTTTCACAGGCCTTTACCCTTCAGTCTTCTTAAGTGATCCCTACAAGAAATAGCTTGTGTTGTTATCACAACATAATGTCTTCAAGTTATTATCTAACCACATGCCCACAGCCTTATGTAGGTGAATGCCTGTTGAATAATGATGCCAGTCAAGCCTGGTCAAGCTGGCCCTTATAACTGCGTGGAGCCATCTGTGAGCACTGGACTGTTACCTTAATTTTAATTATTTCACCAGAATTCCACCCCAAATTACTGACCATAGATTATGCTTAGGAAGGAAAAGACCCTAAGAAGGCAGATTCTTATTATCTTACATGTTCAGGGTGTATAAACCCAGACCACCAGAGTATAGAACAGCCTCCAAGAAGCATCTGCAAAATGCTCCCTTCGTCATCCTCATCACACAGAAGTTTCTTACTATGAAGTTTCCAAGAGTATTAACAGATTTTGTGACTTCAAATCCTAATATATCTGTTCATTTATGTAGAAGAAATTGTGGCATTAACAGTTCAGATAAATGGATTAACTGAGTCATATAGTTTCTGTTTAAAGGCCATTTTAACAGCTAGTCTGCATGCTCCCCTGAACAAGTGGTAAAATCAAGGCTAACTTGCTGATTCTCCTTAGGGATCGTCTCCGTACCACTACCAATGTCTTGGGAGACTCCATCGGAGCAGGAATTGTTGAACATTTATCACGCCATGAGCTGAAGAACAAGGATGCTGAGATGGGTAATTCTGTGATAGAGGAGAATGAAATGAAGAAACCATATCAACTGATCTCACAAGAAAATGAGAATGAGAAACCATTAGACAGTGAAACCAAGATGTAGGGCAAAGAAAGCATTGAGTCCAACACTAAAAGTGTAGAAAACATGTACTTTTTCCAGTCATTTGTATCTCAAATTTACCAAGTTCACTTATTCCTTATTTTCTCCCTTTATGCTAGCACTGGAAAGAATTAATGAAAATATACTCCAAATTAGCAGTGATGATGGTATTTGTTGGCTTCCAACTTAAAAAAAATTAACAGGCAAAAATGCTGGTCCTGCTAGAGATGTGCTAACAGAGCATAAAAAAAGAGACTGTTAATTAAAAACAAAAATCTGTGCAAATCTTACTCACCCGTTGAACTTTTTTTTTATATTATGAACTGGAAAGTAAAAAAATGACAGACATTTTTATTTGTGTTTAAATACTTGTTGCAAAACTCCAAACACCTATAAACACACAATCAGTACTTCTAACTTGATAACTGCATCCAGCTAAGTAAATTAATAGGAATTTGGCTTTTTTATATGATTTTTTTTTCTAATGATATATTGTTGTTCAAATACTAGCAGGATAATAAAAAGGACATTAAAGAATAAATAAAGAAAGAAAAACAAAATCAGCACTTTTATCAGCTGAGTTGAAATATTTCAGAGAAAAATGTTTTATCTAGACAGTTTTTTTGCTTTAGCCTCAGCTGATCTTGACAAAAAATTAGTGTAGTCAGGTCTCACCGACTTACAAACATTTATATATGTATGTATGTACCTCTAATCTCTATTTGCCCACTTAATTCCAGCATCGCAAAACAGCTGAAAAATTCCTGTGTGTAAGTGCTTGTAAGAGCAAGGTCTAAGGCTGGCACAGAAAATCTGTCTTCATCTCTGTTTGGAAAAACTCAGCACGCTCTGGGTATGCCAATTATCTACTCATTAAGCAATAATAAGAGTAAAAGGCTGTGCCAGCCTTCTGCACAACATGTAGGCAGGTGAGATGCTCAGATCCTAAAGGGACTGAATTCTAACTATGAATCCCTGATAGCAACAGGAGCTTTTCTGATTGGAAACTTCCCCAGTGCTTGGTCATCCCACTGGTAAGTTATAGAGCTATTAACTGGATTTACATTTTTCCATCTGGAGAAGAAGGCTCCATTATCTCAATGTGAAATTTCAAAACCTTTGTGTCTTTATCAGTAGTATCCTAAAAAGAAAAAATAACCCTTTAGAAAAGAAGACTAATGGGTGCTTTTTTACTTTTTACTAGGAAAAAGAAAGCATAAATTGCAAAATAGTAAATACTATAATAAATATTGAAATTTTAATTAGAAAGGATTTTAAAGCGCAATATATTAGGTTTCTTTCAGGGGATAGATAAGGAAAGAATGAAAAAAGGGAGACAATGCACTTGTAATCCTGTGGCTTTTTTTGTTCATTTCAAGATTGTTCCCTGTTGAAACCCTTTTCTAGAAATACAAAATATGTATTTTTTTCCTTTTTGCCTTGTATTATCATAGAGGTTAAACTGGAAAACTTTATAATGCAGTTACATTTGGGGATAAAAAACGACAGGCACAATAGTGTTGAGTGATTTTTTTTGTTGTTACAAATGTCGGTTGTCTTCTTTCTCCCTCCTCCACCAAAAAAATCTGATGACGGAAATTAAGAGTTCCCTTGCAATGTCCTAGTTGCTGCTCAAATAATATTCGATATAGCGTTTTTGTCACTAAAAGACTATTAACACGGTGTACAAATAACTGTAGTGAAAATGTCAGCATGTTGGTTGAAGCCAAATCTTTTCCTAGGCAAGGCTGGTTTTTTTTAGGACTGAACACTCCTTCCTATCTTCTTCCTTTGAGCAACCCAGACAATACAAGCAGGAACTCTCTAGTGAATGAAGTGAGCAAGGCTTAATACAGAGTATTGAGCACTCAAATCCACAAAGCTCTAAATGAACCTCTGAATGAAAGAAAACAAGCATGGTGGGGGAGGGCTAAGAGAATGCAAATCTAGGATACAGACAGGTGTTTTCTGATATGTAATTAGAGATATTTTTATATAGATACTGTATTCAGAATGTGTGTATAAATATTAACTGTAGAATTTATGGAATAACAATTTAAATTTTTGTTAAGGTTTTATTTGAAAATACATTGCAAAGACAATGTAAAAGGCTGTCTTTCTATGACATCAGCTGAGAAAAATGAGTTGTGTCACAAAGAATGTGATCTTTTTTTTACACTAACTTTGTTTCTTATGGAAATCAGGTATTATAGAAAGATTCCCTTCCCCATCCCTCGTTGGTTCTGCATTGGCATGCACCCAGAGTGGACTGAGAGACATTACTTTGTAGATGTATTTTCAATAAAAATAGTTTTACATTACTGCTTTTTTGTGATTTAGAATTTCTTTCAAAAGCTATGGAATAGAAGCTTCACACAAATTCAGAGCCAACAAACAAATCAGATTTCAGGAATTTCTGGCCATTTTATACAACAAGGCTTTGATATAGCAAGGCTTCCACACTTCAAATACCAACTTACAGATTCATGGTCAAAAACAAACGAGTAAAGGCAGCAAGGGAGGAACTTTAAAGATTAAAAGAACAAATGTTCTGCCTAGTTAAGTTCATTCAAATTAAAATCCATAAATTGATATTGATATATGCAAAATACTAAAAAGATAAATGTTTGCAACTTCATTGATTCAGCTACTACAAAGCTGCCAGCTCCTTTTGGTTGTATAATTAAACAGTTAAAAATCTCCACTGACTGGGATATTACAGCATCTAACATTACAGCCGTCCCAGACAAAACACTGTTTTTCTCACAAAAGAGGTGAGGATGTTGGGGTTCATTAAGCAACAGTTTCACCTAGCAGTTATCATCTAATGGAAGAGAATGTCTTGTGAGAAGGACTGGGAAGTTATGAAAGTCATGAAATTGATCACTTGCATCAGAAAAGTTGTGTCAGCTGGAGTAGACGGAAGCAGCTGAAGTCTGCCTTCCTTAACATACCTCAACAAACTACTTGGATAATGATGTATATGAATTTGTCTGTGGTATTTAAAATGAAAACAAATGTACAATGCAACCAGTTTTGTACAAAAAACCAATTCAGGGAACACATAATGTTCCAAAGTGCACGAGCATAAAATTTCCAAATTTTTTTCTGTCTAGCTACACACTCATTCACTCAGTCCAGGTAAGTATCTTTCTGTTTCTAGAATTATTATCATGATGGGGAGAGATAAAGAAAGCGGGGTATAGTGTATTACTTGGAGGTATTACTGGCACGACGGCCTTACTTGCTTTTCTGCCCCCATACAGAACAAAGATCTTTGGTATTCCATAATTTTTCAGCATTGTTTTCATTTGGAAGTTGGGGCACGAAACAGCCATGCCATTCTTAGGCAAGAATTTATGTCTCTGTAACAGTGTGTGGCCAGTATAAAGCAAAGGGATCATGCATGTGGAAAATCAATTACTGGCACAGGAAAGCATTTCTGTCTTCCCTTCTGAAGGACTGAGTTTGTACAAGTGACATTTGTGTTTCAACACAGGCACAACTGATAAGAAATAGAGGGCATGTTTTTTTTCAACTCACCCTATAATGTGTGCGTGTTTTAATAACGTCACAATGGAAATAGTAGAAGAGCATATCTTGCTTCCATTGTGATCAACAGTGTGCTATTTATGATCAAAAATGTGTGATCCACTTGCTTCTAGTGTGATCAGCTTCTTCCCGTAACAAGGTAAAAGATCAGAGACGAACTGATAGGACACTCCTTGTTTGGATTTTTGTTGTCATCTTTTTAAAGTGATTGTATTAACCTGGGAGCATGGAGTAAGATGGAGAAAGAATCATGCACCTCCAAGCCAAGATGAAACCCAGACTTGCAACGTCAGTGAAGGTGCAAGATTCGTTCTGATAACAGAGAGCTGCAGTCAGATAATATAATCTTGCATGGTGAGCTCCTTCCTATCCCCTATTCCCTCACCCGTCTCCTCACACATCCTTTCTTCGGAAGTATCTAACATTCCAAAATTGTAGTACAGGAGCACATGCATCTCAAACCAAAGTTTTTCTTTAACATGCCTCATTACACAACTAGGGCTGCACAAATAACTGATTTTTCACTTCAGTGAGAGAACTGAAAAACTGAGTAATTCTTACAGGGCATTGTGAAACTATCCTTTTATTACTTAAAAAAAAAGAACAGTCTCTTCCAGGTATAATGAAATGTTTCATTCTTCACTTCTTTATACGTCCTATCTCACTTCTCAATTGTTTTTACTGAATTTCAAACTAAACTCAGATGTAAAATAAACTGTGACTCAGAAACAAAACATTGAACAAATTTGCTAGGAAAATGTCAAAATGAAATGTTTCAACACTTTACTACATCTCCTCAATTTAAAGCCAATTGTTCTTACAGAATTTGGCACGGTTTCACAAGTACTTGTCTCAAAGCTACATTTTTGCAGTATACTTTTATATTTATGCTTTTTCTTTGTTCTTTACAACTTCCATTCTCCAGACATTGCACATTTTTCTGCTTTTCCTGATTACTTGGATTGTATCTTCATTATTCTACTGGCTTTTTAAGAGCTTCTTTAAACTTCTGATATTTGCTGAAAATTATTAAAAAACCAACTATTTCATTATATTTGTGCAATATCGTTACTACTATTTTTGCTCTTGAACCTGTGTTCCTTTTCTGCACCATTTTATTTTCAATATCTCAAACAGTTTCCTATTGTCTGCAGTACCACATTCTTCTCTCCATCTATCCCATTTTCTCTCTTGTTTTTACTCTTCATTTTTACACCTTCTCATCCTTGGTCTCCTTCACAAATGTAGACATGAGCCAGCCTTTCTCTGCTTTGGTTCTCAACTGATATAATGGGGACAATAGCATTGCCCTAGAACCAGGCTTGTTTTCAGAGAAATCAAGATTGTGAAAAGCCTCTACAATGGACCTGACACAGACCTGTGTCAGGTCTCGTGCGTGGATTTGCCCTGGTGCCTATTACCTTTGTACTATTATCTCCTGTACTGTAGATACTTAAAGTGTATTTTAGAATTTATACTACTTCCTCTTCAAAACAAATCTTAAATTAATTTGTTCATCATAATTCTACGTAATTGTAGATTCACCTTCCCCGGAGGTGTTTAAGGCATGGGTGGATGAGGTGCTGAGGGGCATGGTTTAGTGTTTGATAGGAATGGTTGGACTCCATGATCCAGTGGGTCTCTTCCAACCTGGTTGTTCTATGATTCTATGATTCTATAAAATCTGGCCAAATCCTGTGGTGTTTGCTGATTTTCACTGGAAAAAATCCCATGAATAGCAAAAGGAGGAAGGAAAAAATAAAGACCTGACTCAGATTTCACAAACCGGGAATAAACTACAGTGCAAATCTATTCAGAATAAAATTGGTATTGATGACAGATGGTGACTGTGATTCAGTCTGAGCAGGTGCTACATAAAACTCCCTTCATGGATCTGCCGGTTCACCTTGCTCGTGACCTGCAGTTCCTCTCCTATTCAAATCCCACTCCTCTCCCAGGCAGCAACTCCTGGCCATGCCAAATTGCCTGGTGTTTTTCTGATACACACAAATGAGGACTGGGATGAGGCCACCCAACTCGCTTTCAGTTGCAGGCTAAGCCAGGATGTAAGACTGAGTTTGCAGAAGAAAAAGACTACGGCACTAATCCACTGTGCCACTTAGCCTCCCCAGTGCAAAAGAGCTATTCAGATGCTGCCAACGCTTCATTTTTAGATGTACTGTGCCTGTGTAACAATCAACCTCCTAAAAACTGCAAAATGTTTCCCAGCAATGACAGCCAAAAATTTTGTCTCATTAGATTATGCTGCCATCGTGTGGCAAAGATTTTTAACAAGTAGTATTTCCTCTCCAATTAAAGAAATTAAGTTAAACTTTCTGATGAACAGTTGAGCATAACTCTCAATGTTTGCTTCAGCTGCAGAATGCTTCTATTATTATTATAATTGTTATATTATTATTATCATTATTAGCATTCAATTTATTCATATAAAGAACATATTCATCTCGTTCTCTGTTCAGCACAGCCTTATAGTGATTCAGCTGTGAACACATTAATTCTTACAGTGATTCTTTCATGTATGTGTTCGTTTGTCTATGCTTTATCTATGAAGCTCTCAGAGAAGATGAAGGTGTCTTGGGGAAAATTTGTGCCCCAGTTCCTGAAGCATTTTTTAGATATTGGGGGAATGGTGGTGTATAGTTTCATTTGCTAGGGCTAATTGCTAACACAGTGGAGTTTCATGCAGTTTTTAATCTCTTCTTCAGTCTCAATTGTTTCTCATTGAAGGGACTCTCTCTTGGTAAACTGTTGTCCCTGAAGGTGCTATGAAAATGCTGTATATGCACATTTGGAATCTATTCATGCCAAATCTCCCCATTAGCAGATACAGACAGCACACTGACAGAATGCATTTTTAAGGGGCATGAGAGCCAGGTCAAATACTGGTGTTTTTACAGGAACCCTTGATTAACACCGAAGTAAAAAATGTATCATCTAAGCTGCCAGATGTAGCCAAAGAGCATTTGATATATATCATAGAATCATAGAACAACCAGGTTGGAAGACACCCATTGGATCATCGAGTCCAACCGTTCCTATCCCATCACTAAACCATGCCCCTCAGAACCTCATCCACCTGTTCCTTAAGCACCTCTAGTGAAGGTGACTCAACAACCTCCCTGGGCAGCCTCTGCCATTGTCCAGTGACCCTTTCCATAAAATTTTTTTTCCTAATGTCCAGCCTAAATCTCCCCTGGCGGAGCTTGAGGTCATTCTCTCTCATCCTGTCCCCAGTCACCTGGAAGAAAAGGCCAGCTCCCTCCTCTCTACAACCTCCTCTCAGGTAGTTGTAGAGAGCAATAAGGTCTCCCCTCAGCCTCCTCTTCTCCAGGCTAAATGGTCCCAGCTCCCTCGGGTGCTCCTAGTAAGACTTGTTGTCCAGCCCCTTCACCAGCTTTGTTGCTCTTCTCTGGACTCACTCCAGAGCCTCAACATCCTTCTTATGCTGAGAGGTCCAGAACCGAATACAGGATTCGAGGAACGGTCTCACCAGTGCTGAGTACAGAGGGAGAAGAACCTCCCCGGACTTGCAGGTCACACCATTTCTGATACAAGCCGGGATGATGAAAAGAACATATAAACCTTTTCAGTTTCCTTTCTCCTAAGGAACAGAACCCAGGCTAGTTCCCTGAAAGAAGGGTTCTAACCAGTCAACAGGTTGCAGAACCCCTCAAAGTACAGACAAAGCTTGAGCCCTCAATTTTTCTTCCTTGTGTTTCCTCCTCATGGGCTGATGATATGCCTCAAAATCTCTGAACTACTTCAGAGTGCAGATGAGTCAGGTGAGGTCTTCTAGGGTGGTCTCTGCTTGCCTAGCCAGGGTCTGAGTTTTAATTTGGCATACAAGGAGTGCTGCCAATTCTTGCAGTACTAGGTATGGTATTGAAGACTGCTAGAGTCAGAATTAGAAGGATTTTTCTTACTGTGTCTTAAAATACTTCCCCACCCCTCATTGCTGTCTAAAAGCATGAGGTGATATAAAGTACCAGAAAGCAAAGAAAAAGACTTCCAAATTTTTACTTTTAAGTCAGTCTTAAAAGGGCCTAACCCAAGATGTTGAACATTTGATGTCTGTAATTCTGAATCCTATGTATGTAGTACTGAAGCCTACGAAAATAATGACCTTGTCACACTGCACCAGGTCTTTCATAGTTTAGCCACAACCAAACCACCATGAAATTCCACTGGTACCAAAAAGTGCATCAACTGCTAAAATTATAGAGAAGAGTTTTAAAATTGTAAAAATAATTTCAGGAGCATGAGCAGGGCACTGTTTACTTCTGTTTGAGAGCCATAAACAATAAACTGTAGTGTCAAGCTTTGCTAGTTCTTTCTTTACTTTCAATCCATGAGATCTCACGGTATACTTTAGTCAGATGGGTAAAGCATTCTCCAGATATAAGCTCAGCTGTGAAAACAAAAAAAGCCAGTATTTGAAGGGTGAAAGTGTGCTGGAGGGGATATTGGGGATGACACAGCAGCAATTCAAACTTGCTGTGATGGTAAGATGATCATACAAACCCACTCAGAACATGGACAAATACAGAGTATTGCAAAGAAGCTGAAGTTTCTGCAAAAAGAATACCTGCCTCGTGGACCAGCTGGACTTGTCTAAGTGCACTAGTAAGGAAACCAGTGGCTCAAATATATTTAGGCTTAAAATAAAGGTTTTAATGATGTCCTACACCAAAGTTTAACTCAGAAAATAAGTTGCCATGGACAGGAGGATAGATCTTTTGTGGATTTAAGGGTTGATAAAAGATAAAGTGGTAGGAAGGGCTTAACGAACATTTCTGAGGATGAAGAATTGTCCAAAGCAAGTCATCCCAGAAACTGGTGATGGTTTTAATGAATGCCTTTATCAATCCCCTGGAGAAAGAAGTTTGCATGGAAATCCCTTTAAGTGTGCAGATAACATTATGCCCTTTCAAGTAGTTAAATTCTTTGCCAGTGGCACCAAATTCCAGAAGGAACCTACAAAACTGAGTAGATAAAAGCTTTCCAGGTAAGTTTCCCTTTAGACAAACATAATTTAGTGCATCTATGGAAAAAAAAATCTGAACCAAATCTGCATAATGCTGAACTCAATACTGACAGTTATAAGCCAAGGAAAGGACCTCAGAGATATCAGTGATAATTTCCTGAAATCATTGGAACGATACACTGGCCCAAAATGGCAGTAAGATGCTGGATGTCCTCTGCAAAAATGTAAGAATAAGAAGAAAAAAGGACATAATTTTGCTGCTATGTAAAGCCTTTGTTGTAGCCACACCTTGAGTCCTATAGATAGTCCAGGTCTGAGCATTTCAAGAAGGACATACAGGAATTAAGAGAGATACAGAGAAACAGGCATCGACATAAAAAAGCTGCCTTATGGGGTGGTACAAAAAGGCTGTCATTCCTCACTTGGAGAGGTTGTATGATGAAGAATAACAAAATCAAGAAGGCAATGGATAAGACAAATGTAGAACTGCCATTCATCATATCTGACCCCACTAGACAGAGGGGGGAATTTGATGACCCTACGTAGAAAGTAATTTAAAATAGAGAATTTAAACTAGTTAAAAGAGAATACGAATTTGCAAAGCACTAAGTGAAACATGGAAATTGGTGAAACATGGAACTTGGTGAAACATGGAACTTGGTTGTCACAGGACATGCAGGCAGACAGTATCACAGTGGAGGCAACAGGTTCAAAAAGCAAGTATATGTTTTCATGAACAAGCCTAAAAGCATATACTTAAAGGAATACAGAAGGACAAGCCCTCCAGCATCTTCACTGCAACATCGTTACAGGTTAAGAAAGTCACCCACAGAAGTGGTCATGCCTTCAATAAATAATATCTTAAATCTCCACAGGCCAGTGAGGATACACTGAATTTAGCAGAGCATTGGTCTGAACTAGCAGGACATTTCTAATGTGTTTACTTTTTTCCACCTGACCTACAACAGCAGGGATCTGAGCAACACAACACAGCCCGTTCTTTATGTGCTGACATGTATCCTATGGCACCACTAGCTCCTTCTGTGGCTTTCCATACCACCGACTCATGCCTTGAATTTCTGCACCACAGAGCCGCAAAGTGATAGTTAATGTCTTTCAACAAGAACTTTTATCTGCTTTCACACCTGCAATGTTGTGTGTGCTCATGTGCCTGATCTGCCTTTCAGTATGTTACAAAGTTCCTGTGTTTGCAAATCTTTCACAAAACTGACATGACTTCCCTAGGCACAAACCTCTCTTCTAGACCAGGAGCAGCAAGACTTGCTTCCTAGATCTCCTAGTTAAGTACCATTTTGCAGTTTGGGCAATGAAAGAAGGGTCAGGTTAAACGGTGAACAAAATGTCACATCTTCTCATCTTGCGTTTTTCTGTTCCTTAATCAATTTTAGCAAATCCAGCCTCCTTTTGGAACTGCCTGGTAATTGTGAATGCAAAGCTGTACAGTTGCACTCTGCTGTTTTCTAGCCAGTCCACGCACTCACAGAAAGCTCAAAGTATGAAGCACAGATGCTTCAGTTCATCTACAGGCATGTTCCTGGAACATTGCTTTTGTGATTGTCATCTTTCTGCCACTTCATGCAATACTCTCTTAAAATACTTAGGGAATTGTTTGGACTGGGGGAAAAAAACCTCGGAAAAAAAGACTTTTTTCAGATTCATCCCATTTCTTTCATTGGAGAGAACAATGATAAACAGCAATTTGATTCAGTAATTCATCATTTGTTAATGAAAGTGCTGTCAGTATTGATGACTGATGAGCTCATTTTAAAATATCTTTAAGACAAAGAATATTGAATCTATTTAATTCATTTGCTTTGTTAATACAAATTATCATTTGAATAAATAAAATTATTGTGGATTTGTTAACATAAATAATTATTTAAAATGTACTTGTGTAAATTTTTTATCAATATTCATGGCAAATCTATGAAACTATTTTATTAAAAGCATGCCATGTAAAAATGCAGCATAAGGATGTTTAGAAATGGCATATTCTACTACAAAATAGCAATTACTACTACAAAATTTCTCTCTCTTCTGTACTGTGCCTTGTAAATTTTTATTGTGTTGAAAAACAGTTCTAAAAAAAGCATGCAGAAAGTTTACATAACACAGCAAATTACATCTCTGCCATTTTGAACCCCTCTAACGCATCTGTGTGGGGGAATTCATGACAGACACAAATATGATTAGTAGTAGAATCTTAGGGGCTCCAGATACAACGTCATGTCTCTAACTGAGGTAGCATGCCATGTGTGATGGAATACAAGACTTATATTTTCCTCCTCATAACAGAGCAGGGCTGTAAACAGTTATAACCCAGTTATGGGGTCATCATTCTTTGCCCCAATTAGCGGCTTTTGCCACGATTGGCCTTTCCTTCAGCTGACATCACAGAATGAAGCACCCCTTTATAGCAAACTGTAAAGGATAGCAGCTCTGTACATTTAATTGTTGCCTCTTCATCACCCTCCTGCCTCTTGCTCTCTGGAGCTAGGAGTGGCATTTTTTTGTACATTGATGTACATTGCCTGTGAAGCAAGAGGGTTCCTTGAAGTTCCTCTGGAGACTGTGCAGTGGACATCTATCCTCATGTCATGAGGTTAGTTGGGAGAAGAAGCAGCACAGAATTTGTTAGCTCCCACACAGTAGAAATTTAAAGCCCTTTCAGCACTGTGCTTGTATCCAGAAGATGCACAATCCCTACAATACCAAATTTCAGTCTTCATAAGGGCAGAGTTCACCATACAAAGAAGTGCAGGGAAAGTCTGAGCAATAGGTGTGACACACAGCACTGCAGAGAAAGCCCGTCCAACGTCTGTGAGCTTGTTTTCTCCTCCTTTCTTCAAGTGGATTCATAGTCTTTGCAGCAATGCCTTACACCAGGACGAAATTCAGCCCAAAGCAGGCAGGAAGAATTCTTTGCTGTGCCTGACATCTAGTGGTCCCAAACGGAAGCATTTTCAGCAATCCTGAACAGCGTTTTCCTTGTTTCCCATTTGGAGAATACACACTAAGCCTGAATATCATGTCATCGAGGTCTGTCGCTTTTTCTACCATTATTCCGTGTAAATTATTTAAATCAGCATTTTCTACTTACTTTCCATATGAAGAAAGAAACCTAAATAAAAATATAGAGGTATCATTCAAGAGAATTATTTGCCATGGGTATTTCCTGTGTGCACAAGCATATTGTGGAAGAAAAGCACTGACACAATCATCCTATTTTTTTGAAAAACAGTCGAAATACAGACTATCTGGAGTAACCATGTTACCTTTAGACATGACACTCAGTACAAGTGATATGTGGAAATTAACTTTGGGTCTTCTGTACCTTACTCATCACTTTTCGTTATTCTCATTTAAGGATTTAGTATCTCTTTCAACTATAATTTTCAAAAAGATACCCAAGAGCTATTGGTATGAAATGTGGTATCAAAACAGTCTATACCTAGAAATTATGGATAAAAGTAGAAAATAGTTGTGGAGGGGTTTTTTTCCAATGGGCTGAATAGATATTGCTCACTGTTCATCTTCAGTAAAATAACTTCACAAACTGAACAACAGCAAAAAGACACTCTGAGAAAGGCAAGAGAAATAATATTTGAGGAGTGGAAAACCTTCCAGTTGAAAGAAGCATAGAAGTAGAACTAGTTAGAGTACTCATAAAGAAGTGGCCAAGATCTCCATTAAAGTGTAGAGAACATATGCTATTTATATTGTCTTCTAATGAAGATGCAAAGTAGCAGTCCATGAAATAAGAAACTTACACACACTTACAAATAGCTAAATGGCAGGTGTCAAGAGGATGGGGTTGTGTATTCTCTTCTCTGTGCCCAGGGAAAGGACAAGGGGCAATGGGTATGCACTTTACTCTGAGGATCATGGAATAGTCTGCCCAGGGACATTCTAGATTCTCCTCTAGATAGAGTAAAAACCTGCCTGCACTACTCTGCAACCTGCTCAGGATGAGCCCTGTGTTAGCAGGTGTTTGGACTGGATGATCCCCAGAGGTCCCTTCCAATCCTGAACATTCTGTGATTCTGTGAAAATTCACAGATTATGCTTCCGATTATATTGAGGTGATGACTTCAGCAAAATCTAAAGAGTTTCTGTGTCTATAAAGACAATAAGAATATCCATATTCATATCAGATAAATTAGTATCCAAACTTTTAAAAGGTACAGAAGATTTCATGTCTCAGGATGCCCACTAGGCTTTGCGTACCAAGTAGGAGGAAAATATCCCTGTGGGACCCTAGATCACTTCTTCCTTTGCATTTTTTTCACTTTCTCTGAAGTTTTGTTTTAATGGTGATGCCAAAATCAAATTATCAAATGAAATTAACTGGAAGTCTTATCCAGAATGGCAGTTCTCCTGTCCTCAATCACCACAGTAATACTGAAAGCAAGAGATGTGTATGTTTATTACTGGAGTATGTGAAGGCAAGAAAGCAACTGCTTGTGAGACAGATGCCCTCTTATCATTGGTACCAAACCGTACATCTCCTGTCATGAGTTTACCAAGCTAGATTTTAACAGTAATTAGGATTTCGTTGTTTACATTTATAATTATAATTGGGAGGCTGTCTATTAAGCTATCCAATGGTTAGGGATTTCCTTTTGATTTCCTCTTTTTTTAATAAAACCTATTTTATATCCATTTGTTCTCATTCCAGATAATTTCTGGAACATAAGTAGCTCTTATCTCTCCCCACATTAAGTTACACTGTTCCCTCTCAGCTTTCTTTTTGTTCAGCTAACGGCAAATGTTTTCATGTTTACTTCCACGTATCTCTGCTTCCCTGACTGTGCTAGCAGTCCTCTTCTACACTCAGACTCTTACCCTTCTTGCATATAAGTGACCAGAAGTGCTAATGTATTTAAGATTAAATTAGCCATGCACAAAAACATTAATTCTTCTTAAGAGTTGACAGATACTTCACTGACACATCCCAAGATCTCATTTACTACTTTACTATCATCTCTCTAAATGCAGTCATCCTTTAAATATTTTCAACTTATCTCCCAATTTATATAAAAAATTCTTGTTATTAGTCCCTAAGTCAAATGACTTTGCACTTTTCACAAATTAATTTCATTGCATTCAATCAGTACTTGACTTCTTTTTTTTAAGTCGTTGATAGAAATACTAAACATTGTCTCAAATAAGGTATTTCACTAGCTGCCCTCCCTTCAGTGTTGCTTTTCCCTTCTTCTCTTCTAACCAGCAGATCAAACTTTTGAGCAGTTCCGCACAAACTGATCTTCTTTAATTCAGTTAATAATTTTATTCAAGACATCATACTAAACACTAGGTTGAATATCAAATGAATTACATCCTGCAAATTTTTTGTGTGAAAAAAATTATTTAGAGAGAAAACAATATGGCAAGTTTGGTTTGACCTGCATCCCATGAATCCACATTGCATTTTATTCTGTTTACTTTAGTCCCCACATCTCACTTCCTTCTGGTTTTTGTTTAGTCTGTACTAATCTCAGGCTGGACTGATGTGTCAAAGAGATCTGGGTAGGTGAAGTGCCTCTGCAGAGGCAAGATCAAGTACAATCAACTTTATCTTTGATAAATGTTTGTCAAACCTGCTTTCAAATACTAACATAAACGTGAAAATATTCAAATAACCTCAGAAAGAAGTACCTCCTACTGCTCACTTTCAGCCCTCACTGTAACAAAAGATGATTTTTTTTCTTGCTTTTTTCCCCCCACCCAGAAATAAAAAACTATTTAGCACCTTTTTAAAATAACCTTTATGTCTCTCTCACAGTCTTCTTTCTTACAGTTTAAACAAACCCTGTCCCTCAGCCTCTCTTAACAGTACATTTTACAAACCTTTTACACTTCTTCACAATCTCTCTGGAACTTTTTCCAACATATTTAACAACATTTAAACTATTATATATTCCAACTTATTCATTATAATTTACAGTATAATTTCCCTGCAGTCATGTAATTAGAGCTTCAATCATGACCGAAACTTGATATCCAATACAGTGAGTCATACGACATGAATAAAGGTGCACATGTGCCTCTACAAAAAAATAGGCACACCATTTGTCTAAGCTTGGTAACCAGTGAAGCAAAAGTCTTCCTATCAATCAAAGAGACATTTGCTGCCCATTTGAAGTATTTTACTTTTTCCTCTCCTTCATGCATCTGAAGTTCTGATCCTACAGACTTAGCTTCAGTCACCTCAATCACTCCAATGAGTTAGAATCATAGAATCACCAGGAAGAGACCCACCAGATCATTGAGTCCAACCATTCCTATCAAACACTAAACCATGTCCCTCAGGACCTCATCTACCCATGCCTTAAACACCTCCAGGGAAGGTGACTCAACCACCTCCCTGGGCAGCCTGTTTCAATGCTCTATGACCCTTTCTGTGAAAAACTTCCTCCTGATACCTACTGGTTTTGATTACTACTTAAGCAGTACTATTAACGCATACAAAGCTACAATTTGTATACAGGACCTAAGGTAGCTAATAGACTCATTACCTCTGTGAACAGCACAAATGAGAATGCAGCCTCGCTCAACAAGGGAGATATAGATATTCTGGCATCAACTACTCCAGGAGGAGTAGTCCCCTCTAGGAGGGCTGAAGGCTCAGCTACACAGCTGAAGTGCATTTACACCAATGCACACAGCATGGGGAACAAGATGGAAGCGCTGGAAGCCGTTGTAGGGCAAGGTGCCTTTGATGTCATTGCCATCACAGAAACGTGGTGGGATGACTCTTATAACTGGAGTTCAGGTATGGTGGGGTATAAACTCTTCAGGAGGGATAGAAAGGGTAGGAGAGGGGGTGGAGTAGCCCTCTTTGTAAGGGAGGACTTGGACACCTCCGAGATGGACTGTGGCGATGAGGAGATTGAGTGCCTGTGGGTTAAGATCAAGGGAGCCCATAAGAAGGGAGACTTTGTGCTGGGAGTCTGTTACAGGCCACCCAGCCAAGGAGAAGCAGCTGAGGAGCTCTTCTTTAAACAGCTGGGGTCAATCTCCCAGTTAGTGCCTCTTGTCCTTGTGGGAGACTTCAATCTCCCTGATATCTGCTGGGAGTACAACACAGCAGAAAGGAAGCAGTCTAGGATGTTCCTGGAGTGTGTGGAAGACAACTTCCTTGCACAGCTGGTGAATGAACCAATTAGGGAAGGTGCCCTCCTGGACTTGCTGTTTGTCAACAGAGAGGGGCTTGTGGGGGATGTGAGAGTAGGGGGTCGCCTAGGTCTTAGTGATCATGAGATGATAGGGTTTTCTGTCCTAGGTGAAGTGAAGAGGGTGCTAAACAGGACGGTAGCACTAAATTTTCAGAGGGCAGACTTTGAACTGTTTAGAAGGCTGGTTGGCAAAGTCTCCTGGGAGACAGCACTTGAGGGCAAGGGAGCCCAAGAGGGCTGGGAGTTCTTCAAAAAAGAGATCCTGGCAGCTCAGGAGAAAGCCATCCCCGTGTTCTGGAAAAAAGGCCGGCAGGGGAAAAAAACAGCTTGGTTAAGTAGGGAAATCTTGAGTCAAATTAGAAAAAAAAGGAAAATTTATAGGCTCTGGAAGGGGGGACAGGCCTCTTGGAGGGACTATAGGAGGGAAGCGAGGCTATGTAGGGAAAAAATCAGAGGGGCTAAGGCTGAGCTAGAGATCAGATTAGCTAAGTCTGCAAAAGACAATAAAAAATCTTTTTATAAGTATATTAACAGTAAAAGGAGGACAAGGGAGACCATACAGTCCCTTTTGGACTCAGAGGGAACAGCAGTGATAGGGGTCGAGGAGAAGGCTGAGGTACTTAATGCCTTCTTTGCCTCAGTCTTTAATTGTAAAGAAAGCTGTTCCCTCTGTGTAGATACCCGGGAAACAGAGGAGCAATACGAGGCTCCCATAGTCCATGAGGAGGAGGTCAGAGCCCTGCTTGGCCAACTGGACACCCACAAGTCCATGGGGCCAGACGGGATACATCCTAGGGTTTTGAGGGAGCTGGCGGATGTATTGGCCAAACCCCTTTCCAGCATCTTCCAACAGTCCTGGAAGACTGGGGAGGTACCTCTGGACTGGAGACTGGCTGATGTAGTTCCCATTTACAAGAAGGGTAGCAGGGAGGATCCGGGGAACTCCAGGCCAGTCAGTCTGACCTCAGTGCCAGGGAAAGTCATGGAACAGGTGATCTTGAGTGCTATCATGAAGCACTTACAAGAGAACCAGGTGATCAGGCCCAGTCAACATGGGTTTACCAGAGGCAGGTCCTGCCAAACCAACCTGATCGCCTTCTATGACAAAGTCACTCGGCTGCTGGATGAGGGAAAGGCTGTGGATGTGGTCTTTCTGGACTTCAGTAAAGCCTTTGACACAGTTTCTCCCAGCATTCTGCTACGGAAACTGTCATCCTCTGGCCTGGACAGACGCACACTCTCCTGGGTAGGAAACTGGCTAGATGGCCGGGCCCAGAGAGTGGTGGTAAATGGTGTTAAGTCCAGCTGGAGGCCAGTGACAAGTGGTGTTCCCCAGGGCTCAGTGTTGTGTCCAGCCCTGCTCAATGTCTTCATCAATGACCTGGATGAGGGCATTGAGGGTATCCTTAGCAAGTTTGCAGATGACACAAAGCTGTGTGCAAGTGTCGATCTGCTGGAGGGTAGGGAGGCTTTGCAGGGGGACCTGGACAGGCTGGACCGCTGGGCAGTGTCCAACGGCATGAGGTTTAACACGGCCAAATGCTGGGTCCTGCACTTGGGGCACAACAACCCTATGCAGAGCTACAGACTGGGAGAAGCCTGGCTGGAAAACTGCCAGATGGAGAGGGACCTGGGGGTGCTGGTCGACAGCCGACTGACCATGAGCCAGCAGTGTGCCCAGGTGGCCAAGAAGGCCAATGGCATCCTGGCTTGTATCAGAAATGGTGTGACCAGCAGGTCCAGGGATGTGATTCTCCCTCTGTATTCAGCACTGGTGAGGCCACTCCTTGAATATTGTGTCCAGTTCTGGGCCCCTCAGCACAAGAAGGATGTTGAGGCTCTGGAGCAAGTCCAGAGAAGAGCAACGAGGCTGGTGAAGGGGCTGGAGAACAGACCCTATGAGGAGTGGCTGAGAGAGCTGGGGTTGTTTAGCCTGGAGAAGAGGAGGCTGAGAGGAGACCTCATTACTCTCTACAAGTACCTGAAAGGTGGTTGTGGAGAGGAGGGAACTGACCTCTTCTCCCAAGTGCCAGGGGACAGGACAAGAGGGAATGGCCACAAGCTCCGCTAGGGTAGATTTAGGCTGGAGATTAGGAGGAGGTTTTTCATGCAGAGGGTCATTGGGCATTGGAATAGGCTGCCCAGGGAGGTGGTTGAGTCACCTTCCCTGGAGGTGTTTAAGAGATGGGTGGATGAGGTCTTGAGGGACTTGGTTTAGTGTTAGATAGGAATGGTTGGACTAGAAGATCCAATGGGTCCCTTCCAACCTGGTTGTTCTGTGATTCTGTGACCCTGTGAAATATTCTAGCAGTTTCCACAGTGTTTAAAATTATTCAAAGATTATTCAAATGAAATTTCTGTCAATGTGTAACTTTACACTTCCAGTCTTCCTGCAAGTGCCCTCACAGGTTAATCCAGCAGTGACTGCCTTCTGGGTCACAAAGTACCTTCTCTCCCTGGAGGAGACAACTTTGCAAATGCCAGCAAAAGGGTGCTGCCCTCTCCTTCACTCATTCTTGGATAAAGTAGAAGGAAAGTACCTTTCTTTACACAGTTGTGAGAGGGTGCACCTGCCCTGGGTGTAAGAACTTGTCCTGTAACAAGCTCTCAGAATAGGGGCAGACTATCTCTTTCTTTGCTTAAATCTGTACCATTACCTGGAGAATAATCTTGGAAATCTGAGCCTTGTCATGCTCCAAGATCTCCTATCTCATGTTGTAAGGGACTCCTAAGGCTTTTCCAATGGAACCTTTCCTCATGTAGAGGCCTTAGTAAAGTACTAACGCTTTCTAGATTTTATCCATTTTTTAAAGAGATAAATTTATCATTTTGACAGCTAATATAATTTCATCTATCTCACACATTTCTTCTGCAGCACTGATTTATTTTGGAGTTTCTCCTTTGCATTCTAATTCAGAGCCTAAAGTGTGCACTTAGTAGTTTTTCTTTCACTCCTTCCCGTCACGGAGGTAACTAATACATTGCAGTTTGCTCTGTAACCACTGTTGCATCAGCTTACGGGCTTGAATTCCAGTCCTGTTGTCAGAACAACCGTGTAGAAAGTACCTGAATAACTGATGGAAGAGCACAGACCTCAAGAGGCAGCTGTACCTTATCAACCTTATTAATCTTGATGTGAACCCCTCTCTTTATCTCTCTCAGAGAATGCTGGAATCCCCACCTCTACTATTTTCTGCTGCTCACTGTTCTTATTTTGGCAGTAGGTGTTTCAGTGACTTCCTCTCATCTCACCTTCCGCTGCCTTATGCTTAAATGAAATGAGCTGAGAAGGATGTTGTCTTTCAGCCATGAGAGGTTTTATAACAATGCTGTGTTCCAGTCCCAGGTAGCTTTTCAGGTTTCTGGTGATTTGGATACACGATTGTGTTGGTTTTGTCTTGGAGCCTTATCCTCTGATTTCCCAGTGACCATATTATAAGCTCCTCTCTCTCTAGGAAGGAAAATAAGAAAATAGACCTGACATGCTCTTTGAGTGTACCTCCTCAGAGAGGGAGATGATCTTGTCCTGGATAAAACCATTGGTAGCATTCACTTGAGTTATTTGGGTTTCGGTACCTATATATGAGGAGCATGACATTTAGCATAAACATCACAGAATTTGCCTTCCCTGTGAGTCCTTCACTAATTATCTCCGTATTCATTCTTGCTTTTGCTTCACTCATACAGTAAGCATGATGTTTTCCTTTCCAGGAAGCAAGTAGAATTCAATTTATATTACAGTTCCTGGAAGTTTCATTTGCTTCAGTAATTAATGATTAAGGAGAGAGGGGGAGGGAAGAAAATAAAATATCACTAACTCCCTAAATCCCCATAGTTGACTGGTAGTTCGGTTTTTGCAGCTAACATTGTACTTACTGATATATTTTCATTCAAGTGTGAAAAATCAGTCAAATACCAATAACTTTGTTACCCAGAGAACTGACAAAGGAAATAATGGAGCAATTAAACAACACATCAGAATAGGCTCATTAAACAAATTCAGCCACCATTTTACTGGCAGCAGCATCTTCATTAAAATCTGGTTCACTATCAGGCAGAGGGAGAGGGAAAAAAGGCAGAGGAACCAGGAAAGTGCGAGTGAGTGCAATAATATTTTGCAGGACATTTTCTAGCATGGGAAAGAACAAGGTACGAAATTGTGTTGGTTTATCCTTTGTCAGAGAGTCAGTGCTAGCAGTAAACTACGTTGAATTCCTTTCACACAATCAAGGATCTTCTTGGTACACATTTGAGTAACTATAAGTGAGTCATCTTAATTCAATAGCAGATTTACTCCAGCAAAATTCTGAGTGGCCAACAGGATATTGTGTTCTGACCTATGCAGGATTATAGGTGTTCCTGCAGGATCTACCTTTAAGTCTCGAAACGTCATGGGAAGTAATCAACTGATGCAGTCAGGCATTTATCTAACTACATCCGCAAACTGGGAAGGAAAGAGGCCAAAACCAATCCCTGATCTAGATGCATCAACATCCTTTCTTAAGCTAGAATAGAGTACAGTTTTCTGCATAGATCCTGGGATTTTCAGTGATGTAGTTATTGTCCTTTTGAGCAGTAACTAACTGGCTATTTGAACAGGTTGTTTGGTCATTGCACAGCTTTTCTGCTTTCCTGCTTGAAGAAAATGGCAGTTGTTACAGGAGTGATGAGGTGAAGATGAGTTATCTAGGCTAAAAATATCCTGTGTCAGAGTCTGCAAGCAGATGTCTTGAAATGACTGGGGTCTCCTGGGGAATCTGTTTCTGCCTGAAGTGGCAAGCCTGCCTCAGTCTGAGCCTTTTGAGCTCACTTGGGTAAATATCTCACTGTCTTCATAGGTTACTGTGCCCAAGTCACGTTTGCAGCCACAGTCCCACCACAGTGAAGATTTTCCGCTGCACCTGCTGTGAAAATCCTGTTCCTGGCACCTACATTTTATTAGTTTTGTATCATCTTTCCCTCTCAAACCAGCTCGTGCCTCTGCTTCTGTTACGGGCTCCACTTGTGAAAGCTGTCTTCTAGTGGAGGAACTTCTTCGCATGGTGGAGGAGTTAAGGGAGGAGGTAAGAAGACTGAGGACTATGAGGGAACATGAGAGGGAGATAAACATGTGGAGCAATGCCCTCTCATTCCCTCAGCAACCTGTTGTACCTGGTGTGCCCAATAACCAGCCACCTGCAAACTGCAAGCTCAGGGCTATAAGGGATGGGGAATGGCAGCAGGTTCCTTCCAGAAGAAGAAAGCCTGCTCCCCTTAAGCAGTCAACAATACCTGAGATCCCCCCGGTGAACAAGTACTAGGTGCTCCAGGAGGAATCTAGTCCTGTGGATGATGGCCACCATAGCCTAGAATCTTTTCCTAGGCCACACCATCCTCAGAAGAAAATTACAACCTCCTCCATTAAGAAGAAGAGGAGGGTGATTGTTGTAGGGGACTCCCTCCTCAAAGGAACAGAGGGACCCATTTGCAGACCCGACCCGCTCCACAGAGAGGTCTGCTGCCTGCCAGGGGCATCAGGGAGGGAAGTAGCTAGGAAACTCCCTTCCCTGATCCATGAGACGGACTACTACCCTCTGGTAGTAGTCCAGACTGGTAATGATGGTCTAGTAAACAGTAAAGCTAAGGACATCAAAAAAGACTTCAGGGACATTGGGAAGATGATGGAGGGCTCTGGGGCACAGGTTGTGTTCTGCTCCATCCCTAGGCTAAATGGAGTGGACCCACAACTTACAGAAAAGAACTCAATTAATGCCTGGCTCTGAACCTGGTCCAAGGAAAGGGGCTTTGGATTCTTTGATCACAGGGTGGTTTGTGCACCCCCTAACACAGTTGTGAAGGTTTGGGCACGTAGGTCTCCTGGCGGGGCTAAGGCCCTTGCTAAAAACTTAGCTGAGCTCATAAATCGAGCTTTAAACTAGATGTGAAGGGGGAGGGGATTTAGTCCAGGTTAGGCAAGAGCGAGCCTAGATGTGGGGAACTAGAGATTAGGAGAGGGTGTGCTGGTGAGGACCACCAGCACATCACCTCAAAGGAAGTGGGGGAGAGTGCACCTCAGAGTGGTAAAGGAGATACAGGCACTCTGGTGCAAGCTACTCTAGTTAACAGGCAATTGGGAACAAACACTGTTCCCTCTAAGAGGGCTGAAGGCTCAGCAGTTCAACTGAAGTGCATTTACACCAATGCACATAGCATGGGGAATAAGATGGAAGAGCTGGAAGCTCATCATAGGCAAGGAGCCTATGATGTCGTTGCCATCACAGAAACGTGGTGAGATGACTCATATAATTGGAGTACAGCTATGGTGGGGTATAAACTCTTCAGGAGGGATAGGAAGGGTAGGAGAAGAGGTGGAGTAGCCCTCTTTGTAAAGGAGGAATTGGACACCGTTGAGATGGATTGTGGCAATGAGGAGATTGAGTGCCTGTGGGTTAAAATCAGAGGAGCCCATAAGAAGGTAGATTTTGTGCTGGGAGTCTGTTACAGGCCACCCAGCCAAGGAGAAGCAGCTGAGGAGCTCTTCTATAAAGAGTTGGGGTTAATCTCCAAATCAATGCCTCTTGTCCTTGTGGGAGACTTCAATCTCCCTGATATCTGCTGGGAGTACAATAGAGCAGAAAGGAAGCAGTCTAGGAGGTTCCTGGAGTGTGTGGAAGACAACTTCCTTGCGCAGCTGGTGAATGAACCAACAAGGGAAGGTGCCCTCCTGGACTTGCTGTCTGTGAGTAAAGAAGGCCTTGTGGGGCATGTGGCAGTAGGGGGACACCTGGCACTAAGTGATCATGAGATGATAGGGTTTTCTGTTCTAGATGAAGTGAAGAGGGTGGTTTGATGGACAGTTGCATTAAACTTCCAGAGGGTAGACTTTGAACTCTTTAGAAGGCTGGTTGGCAGAGTCTCATGGGAGACAGTACTTAAGGGCAAGGGAGCCCATGAGGGCTGGGAGCTCTTCAAAACGGAGATCCTAGCAGCTCAGGGGAAAGCCATCCCCGTGTTCCAGTAAAAAAAAGCCAGAAGTGATAAAAAACAGCTTAGTTGAGTAGAGAGATCTTAAGTGACATTAAGAAGAAGACAAATGTTTATAGGTTCTGGAAGAGGGGACAGGTCTCTTGGGTGGACTACAGAAGGGAAGTGAGGTTGTGTAGGGAAAAAATCAGGGGAGCTAAGGCTGAACTAGAAATCAGGTATGCAAAGTCCATGAAAGTTAATAAAAAATCTTTCTATAAATATATAAATAACAAAAGGAGAACTAGGGAGATCATACAGTCCCTTTTGGACACAGAAGGAACAACAGCGACAGGGGATGAGGAGAAGGCTGAGGTACTTAATGCCTTCTTTGCCTCAGTCTTTAATTTTAAAGAAAGTTGTTCCCTATGTGTACAAACCCCAGAACTAGAGGGGCAATACGAGGCTTCCGAGATCCAAGAGGAGGTGGTCAGAGCCTTGCTTCCCCAGCTAGACACCCATAAGTCTCTGGTGCCAGACGAGATTCACCCAAGGGCATTGAAGGAGGTGGTGGATGTACTGGTCAAACCCCTTTCCATCATCTTCCAACAGTCCTGGAAGACTGGGGAGGTTCCACTGGACTGGAGGTCCATCTACAAGAAGGGTCGCAGGGAGGATCCAGGGGACTCCAGGCCTGTCAGTCTGACCTCAGTTCCAGGGAAAGTCATGGAACGGGTGATCTTGAGAGTGATCATGAAGCACATGCAAGAGAACTGAGGGATCAGGCCCAGTCAACATGGGTTCAAAAAAGGCAGGTCTTGCCAAACTAACCTGATTGCCTTCTATGACAAAGTGACTCGGCTGCTGGATGAGGGAAAGGTTGCGGATGTGGTCTTTCTGGACTTCAGTAAAGCCTTTGACACAGTTTCTCCTAGCATTCTGCTACGGAAACTGTCAGCCTCTGACCTGGACAGACGCAAACTCTCCTGGGGGTAAAACTGGCTGGATGGTCGGGCCCAGAGAGTGGTGGTAAATGGTGTTAAGTCCAGCTGGAGGCCAGTGACAATTGGTGTCCCCAGGGCTCAGTGTTGTGTCCAGCCCTGCTCAATGTCTTCATCAATGACCTGAATGAAGGCATTGAGGGTACCCTTAGCAAGTTTGCAGATGACACTAAACTGGGTAGAAGTGTCGATCTGCTGGAGGGTAGGGAGGCTCTGCAAAGGGACTTAAACAGGCTGGACTACTGGGCAAAATCCAATGGCATGAGGTTTAACACAGCCAAATGCTGGGTCCTGCACTTGGGGCACAACAACCCTATGCAGAGCTACAGACTGGGAGAAGTCTGTCTAGAAAGCTGCCAGGAGGAGAAGGACCTGGGGGTGTTGGTCGACAACCAACTGAACATGAGCCAGCAGTGTGCCCAGGTGGCCAAGAAGGCCAATGGCATCCTGGCTTGGATCAGAAATGGTGTGACCAGCAGGTCCCGGGAGGTTATTCTCCCTCTGTATTCAGCTCTGGTGAGGCCGCTCCTTGAATCCTCTGTTCCTGGGCCCCTCAGCACAAGAAGGATGTTGAGGCTCTGGAGCGAGTCCAGAGAAGAGTAACAAAGCTGGTGAAGGGGCTGGAGAAGAGGCAGAGAGGAGACCTCATTACTCTCTACAACTCCCTGAAAAGAGGTTGTAGAAAGGAGGGAGCTGGGCTCTTCTCCCAAATGACAGGGGGCAGAACAAGAAGGAATGGCCTCAAGCTCCGCCAGGGGAGATTTAGGCTAGACATTAGGAGGAAGTTTTTCACAGAAAGGGTGATTGGGCATTGGAACAGGCTGCCCAGGGAGGTGGCTGATTCACCTTCCCTGGAGGTGTTTAAGGCACAGGTGGATGAGGTGCTGAGGGACTTGGTTTAGTGTCTGATAGGAATGGTTGGACTCAATGATCTGATGGTTCCCTTCCAACCTGGTGATTCTATGATCTTACATGGCAATGGGATGCCACAAAGCAACCCCACCAGTCTCTTTCCAGTCTGTACAGGATACATGCATACAAAGTTTAACATTAATTTAAACTAAGAAATCTCTGCTGGGCATAGACTGGGACCATTTTAATTTTGGACGGCAATTATTCAACCAACATAAAAATGCGTGAGTCAGATGCTAAAAGTGATAGCTCGGTAAGCAGCCCCAGCAGGGCAGCAGCACTCTGCACTGCTGCCTGGAAGAGCCAAGCACTGGCAGCAGTGCCCTCAAAACAGGAAAGTGCTGTTGATGTCATGCATGACAGAGATGGAAGATGCATTTTTACAGTGACAATAGCAGTTGTGTTGTCATCTTTGAAATACTTTCTGAACATTAAGGATCAATTCTGGCCTTTCTGTTCCCTTCTCTGAAAATATGCAAAGCAAAATGCAAATAGGGCAACAAACGCAAAACATGAGGGGGAAACAGAATCACTAGGTTGGAAAAGACCCACTGAATCATTGAGTCCAACCATTCCTATCAATCTCTAAACCATGCGCCTTAGCACCTTATCCACCAGTCTTTTAAACACCTCCCAGGATGGTGACTAAACCACCTCCCTGGGCAGCCTCTGCCAGTGCCCAATGACCCTTTCCATGAAAAATGTTTTCCTGATGTCAAGCCTGAACCTTCCTTGGCGGAGCTTGAGGCCATTCCCTCTTGTCCTGCCCCTTGACACTTGGGAGAAGAGGCCAGCTCCCTCCCCTTTACAACCTCCTTTCAGGTAGTAGCTAAACACCCCCAGCTCCCTCAGCCGCTCCTCACAAGGCCTGTTCTCCAGCCCCCTCACCAGCTTCATTGCTCTTCCCTGGACACACTCCAGTGCCTCAACATCCTACTTCTGGCAAGTTACTGCAGTGTAACCCTCCTGTAACCCCTGCAACACTGCATGTAACCACAAAAAGTACCTCCAGCATTGCTTTGGCACATTCAGGGCCAGTAAGACCTGAATAGACGTCTTAAAAGTCAAGGGAGCAGATTCCTATCTTTGACACACTTCCCTGTGGCCCCAGTGAGGTCTATGCTTCCAGCAGCACATCTTTTCACCCTTGAGAGAGAGGAAACTTATTGCTAGATTCAGAATTAAATGCTAAGAAAGTGTAATGATGCATCCATGAGAAATAGCCCCACCCCAAGCATTCAACTGTTTTGCATCCCACACATCTCTAGCTGGGAGATCCTATTGATCGCTTACAGTCAAAACTGGGCAGAAAGCTCAGAAAACTCTGCTGGTACCTCTAAATTTCACCACGGTGAACAGCAAAAGAGGGTTTTTAGGGTAAGCAGAATACAAGACAAGGTTGTCCTTACATATCCACCTCTACTTGGAGCTAACACAGTAGTTACTGTGGCGAAGGATAGAGTTGGGCATAGGACAGAAGTGCTGCAGCAGATGGTGATACCTGAGCTGTCTCTTAGGATCTTTATTAGCTGGGTGGAGTTATCCCACATTTAGGCCCAGAAATGACAGGTCCTGGCAGCAGAGCAGAAGCAGACACTGTGGCTCAGTGGAGGGCTAAACAGTAGGGAGGTGGCAATACTAATGTTTGGAAGTCTAGGGAGCAGCAATAGCTCAGGAACAAAGATAAAGAGGCTTGAGTGAGAGCTGGTGAACAATTAATTTCATATGAGAGCAAAGAGAAAAATGAGTGGATGGAAAGAGGGTGGATCAGAAGGACTCAGGCTGGTTTGTGATCTGTCAACACAAAGACAGAAGAACTAGCATAAGCTGAGATGACCCAAAAGTCAAGTGATGGAGATAATCCTCTTAACTAAAAGATTAGAATTCTGCAAACCTGAAGCACCAAGTTCATGTAGCCTTTTCCTTTTTCGTCTTCTATTGATCTTTATAGGATTACAGTGTGTGTTCTGCCCTGAGAGATATTGAATCAGATCTTTTGTTCAAATAATTATTTAAGCACTAATCTGTCCCTACTCATCATTCTTTATACAGGATTAATCCTGTATGCTGCTTTATATGGGAGAGAATCCTGGGGATGTGAACTACACGGACTATCATCTTGGGGGTCTGCCTTTCTTATTAGAAAACATGGACAACAAAACTGAAGTACATGTGGGACCCAGAATTAATCTGCAGTTATTCCTGTGCAGTTCTGTGCCTAGCTTTTCAGTTACACTTCTGACCTTCTAGACAGATCCATGGCCCAGGCTTTATGCAGGAAAGCAGAATTCAGACTTTCCACCTAGATCGACATTACAGTAACATCATTCCTATGGGTAAAGGTCAACAGATTTGTTCATACCAGGTGAACTGCAGAGAATGATTGTCTGAGTGCTCTGGGTGCATACAAATTGTAAGGCACTATGACTTACTTTAACTTTCTTTCACTGCAGGCTTATCTTGTACAGGTGTTATACAGATCATGCGTTGGAAAAGTAAGATTTATGAGATTCATGAATAACACAATGTCAACTAGCATGAAGGAGGACTGCTAAACCCTTGCTACTACAAAGATATTCCCACACTGAACAGTTTTAAAAACTGTTCTCTCACCACTTTACAAAACAGAGTAGTACGTCTTTGAAGTGACTAGGAGGAGATGTTGTCTCTTGCAATTCTAATTCAGTGCAGCAGAGAAGAAAGATGTTTGTCAGCAGTTAGAAGTGGCGAAGTTGAATTTTATTTTACACAAACTGGCAAACTCCAGAATAATTCCAGCTTCTCTGTAGGAGTCACTGTATGCTCTTTATTCCAAAACAAAGCCTTTTTAGGGGATCAAGAATCGCACTGAGAATGGTTCAAAACTGCACCAGGGGAGGTTTATACTAGACATTAGAAGGCATTTCTTTCCTGAAATGCTGACATAAACTTTCTGGAGAGGTGGTCAGTGTCCTAGGCCTGTCAAGTATTTCAGAGACATTTGGGAAATATCCTTAACAGCATGCTTTAACTTTTGGCTGTCCTTAAAGTGGTCAGGCAGTTGGACTAGGTGATCATTGTAGGTCCCCTCCAACTGAGTGATTCTATTTTGTTCTTTTCAGTTGGATTCTGTTCTATGTCACGGATTTAAAAATTCAGTTACAATTAAAAAGCACTATTGCTTGGTAGTTTAAAAAAAAAAAGAATGTAAAAACCCTTTGGTGTACAATGCAGTCTGCCTCCAGATTTCCTCCCAAATCCTCCTATCCTTCCCAGGAAAAAAAATTACACTAAAGGCAAATCCACAGAATTAGGATAAACACTACAGACAGACTGTTTTCCAGTGGGTACAAGAGATATTTGTGAAATGTCTGAGCACAATGTTGTCTATCACAATTAATTCCAGATTCATAGCTGTGAGTTTTGGCTTCTTCACTAGGGATAAATAATAGCTGTACAACACACCTAGAGAACAGATGTGTGTACAAGACATCAAAAAGTATATAAGCCAAGTTCTTGCCTATAACCACTTGTACTACCTGATGACATTGAGCCTGCACACGTGCTTTAGATTAGAGGAAAGGATTCATACTTGTCATGTCTCATTCCTCCTGCTCTTGCGTTATTTTCTTATAACTCAAATCCAAGAACCTTAGCTCCACGGACTAAAGGTTGCTTGTATTGCATAGGAGACTGTCCACTGGGGCTGGGGTCACTTTATTTCCATGAGGTAGCTCAGGGCACTGAGCGTGTATGGTTCATGTAGTTTAAGGAGAAGAAATTTACAAACATTCAGTGTAATTCACTGCATCAGTGGTGGTTGTTGTGGAAAAGCCCACAAGGTTCTTTTACATCTGCTGAAGAAAATAAATACAGCTCCTTGGTGCCAAAATCTGGTAGTTGGAATGGTTGTCAGTAGATCATTCATCAAATCCATTGCAAGCACCCCTCAAAAAAAAAAAACAAACCAAAACCCAGAAGAGTATAAGAAAATCAGCCATGCAGATCTACTTGTTCTATTGGTCTTTCAAGTCAGTGTCCTGCCACTTATCACAAATCACTGCAATTACAGCCTCTCTGCACACAAGCAATGATTAATATCATATTGAGGTAAATCCTGAGATACTTGGGCTGAAATAAGATGCAGGGTAATATGTTCACGGTACAGGGGTCAGAGGGAGGTCAGCTGGCATTACCAGCTTCTTACGAACTGCTCTCTCCCAGGCTACAGCTGGGTCAGGCTCCACTGCTCTTCAGTTAGTGGAGCTTTGAGTGTTCAGCAGACAAAGCAAAACTCATTAAAAATAAGGGAGAGTGGGGGTAGGAAAGCGGTGAGATGAGAGGGCAAGTGAGAAGAACACAGCCAATTGTGATATAGTGGAAATCTCCTCTTGGCTTTAAGCTCAATGATAGCCATGGTCCTTGTGTTCAGGAGATGAACCAGGGGACAGAAGCAGCAGGAGACAAATGTTGAGAAAAAGGAACAGCTTACACTGAGATAACTGTTTATTTTTTTCTAACTGCTATACTTAATTAATCATCTTTTCTCGAGCTTTTTGTGTAATGATGAAACTCAGATGTACTCTTTCTAATAGGAGTTTAAAGGCTTCCTGATTACAATTGTAGGGCAGATCTTCAGGCTTCCTGCAAATGGATCTAGCAGTCTTAAGATAGTCTTACAAAAAGCTTAGCTTTTGGCAAATACTAAGATAATCTTTTTCTCCAGTTACATCTGCTACAACATCGCTGTGGTCCTCTGCCTGCCTCAGACATACTCTGGAACTACACTTACCAGTGTAATAGAAACAGGTAGAAATAAATAACTTCGGAAGACTGAAGCAATGACAAGAAATGTAAATAGACATGCCTTTCTCTCTTCTCAAAATGTATAGCGCCACTGATAGTATCCCCACTGCAAAGATCTGTGGCGACTGAACTGGTGAGGCACTGAAAAGGAGAACAAAACCCCAAAATATCACTTAAGCCCACTCTTCTCTATCCTCCCAATCTGACTGCAGGAACAAATATCCTGTGAGCTTCACACTACTTTCATTAATTTAAAAGTCCAAACACAAACATGTTTTTGTACATGCCAGGGAAAGGGAAAAATCACTTTTAAAAGCCTCAAAAATAATGTTTTATGTTACAGCACACTTTACTATTTTTAAGAGAAATTATAATCCAATGAAATTTCTGCTAGATGACTCATTAATTTTCATTTCATATTTAGGAAAAAAAGCAAACTGGCTTGATGGGTTCTGTACACGATATCCAAAATATGTTCAGAATAGTGGTGGCATCTTTTTGGTCAGAGCTAATACCCAATTTTCCACACCAAGAAAAATCTTAAGGCTAATTTTAGTTATTCCTGTCCATGGTTTGTTTTCTAAAGTTCCCTTTTGCCTAGATGGTATAGTCAGTGGTAAAGATTCGTATCTTGTTTTTTGCTCACACATTGCTCATATCAAGAACACATGGAGATCTTGCAGAACGTGAAGCTGTCACTCCAAGTTCACAAACCAGGCCACAGGATGTCATGTCATGGATGCAGTTTTACTTGATCTGAATCAAACTGCAAGCGTGTGGTGAAAAAGAAGAAAATCAACGTATTACCTGCAAACTGCTTGTCTGCTGCGAAGGACCCTTGTTAGGTACAGCAGATCCACAGCCCTGCTGGAAATAAGAAGTGATGGAAGAGCAAAGCTGCACTGTAACTGCACAAGAGGCAGGTAACACAGCAGGAGGAGAAGAGGTGAGTGCCACAGAACTACCTCTCCACATCCAAGGCAGGAGCTTGAGATGCTCATCTGCCTCTCCTGGGAGAACGTCTGCACCACAGCCAATGACACCTTTCTCCTTTCAAAGCATAAGCAAGAAAGAAAGAACATGTGTCAAAATATGGCCTATTGCTGCTAAGTATCTGTACTCATTAAAAACAGGTTAACCTAGTCACACATAATCACCATCTGCGTGTGGGGACTGTCAGTTACCCTAAGACATGAGGAAAAAGCATCACCAGTACTGAGCACTTTCTCTGTACATCAAGAATTCTTTTCTATGAGAGAGGTAGGGGTAGGAGAGAGAGAGGAACAGAGGTTTTAACTTCAACTACAGACCGTGGGCATGCTATGACAGAAAGATAGCAGAAATTATTTTTTCTCTTTTTTTCTATGAAGTAGGTAACCAGCTGAAGGCAGTATACTGATGTAGATAAAGGATCACTACGAGTAAATGCATGCCAAGAATTGGGACACAACTTCAAGATAAAATTTTGCAGACCGAATAATTAGCAAAAAACCTCACTTTGCGTTCTCACAGTAAATAATATGGGTAATATGCTTAAGGCAGGTATGTATGTTCCTAGACATTCATGCAGAACCCTCATGACATGATAAGAAACTGCAATTTGATGAAAAGTGTGGCACATTATCACTGGTTGCTCATTATTTATTTTGGTTTATGCATTTTGGAAAAGTACACATGGGCAAGAAGAAATCTGGGTAAAATAAACCAACTTAAAATACTGACCTCATAGTCATGTTTTATAGTGAGTTCAATGTGAGAATCATAATCTGTCTGCAGCAGATAGATTACCCCAGTTTATAGCCCTTTATGCAAATAGCACAAAACTCTTCTCATTATATGCAAATGATAATATTGGAAACTTTTAAGACAGTAAAATCATAGAATCACCAGGTTGGAAGAGACCCATCAAGTCCAACCATTCCTATCAAACACTAGACCATGTTCCTCAGGATCTTATCTACCTGTGCCTTAAACACCACCAGGGAAGGTGAATCAACCACCTCCCTGGGCAGCCTGTTCCAGTGTCCAATGACCCTGTCTGTGAAAAACTTACTCCTAATAGCTAGCCGAAATCTTCCCTGGTGGAGCTTGAGGCCATTCCCTCTTGTCCTGTCCCCTGACACTTGGAAGAAGAGGCCAGCTCCCTCCTCTCCACAACCTCCTTTCAGGAGGACTAAGGCTTATGCCAAAATTATTTTTACAACTGTTACAAGCAAACTAATTTCTATCATTTGAATGGTGGTGTATTAAACCAGAGAAGCAAATGCTGTTTAATTTCATATTAATATTGAACTGTAGTATCAATGCTGCATTAACTGGATTTTTTTCTATTTAATTCTTCAAGGCAATGTATTCCTCAATCTATAAAAATGTTTTAAACTACAAGGTCATACCACCAGAGGGCAATGTAATAAAGTTAGCTTTACTAGGCATGTTAGGAAGAAATAGCCGGCTCTAAAACCAATTATTTTGCATATTAAAAAACCTTTTAAGTTATCACATTTATTCAACATTTTCATTATCTTAATTGTCAAAGAAAACAATGAACTGTCTTGCACATCAGTATTCCAAATAAATAAATACAAAGGAGCAAACAGAATACACAAAAATAGTAGTCCTGGAAAAAAAATGTAAAAAAAAAAAAAACAAATAGAACAGAGTATCAGTAATAGTTCCTGTTGTTTTGACTCACTGGATTTGTACTCTGAGGTGGTGTGGGATGCTGGGGGTATAGAAAGAGAAAGAACTATGATCTTTTAGTACATTTTCAGGCAGAAAATGTTGTTCCACTAACTGTAGCTAAGAGCAAATTTAAGTTAATTTTGAAAATCTGTTGATGTGTAATGATTGGGCTTAGCAGCGTGTGATGCCCTTTACTGCTGCTGGCAAGAATTTTATGTACAGAATTTCTTCCAATTGTGCATATGCAAATAGTGCCCTGCAGAATAAACCCCAAACTAAGTTTACTGTAGACCTGACTCTCCAGCTAAACTTAAGGAAGCTGATCTATAACAGTTTAAATTTGTGACCAAAATGGGAAGGGAGAGAACTACAGGGAAACTGATAGTTAAATGAGTAGACAATTTCAGATATAGTGTTTATTCTTAGAAAATGGAGACTGGATTCCTCATTTCATTTCATTTCATTTGCCTGAGTAGTAATTTGCTTTCCACTTTACTTTTTAAATAAAACTCAGACTTGAGTTACAAAGAAATGCCATTTAGAGGCAAGATCCTAAGAGGATGCTTCTAAGAAATACAGAAGCATCATAATACATAAAATAGAATTTTATACAGAATCAATACCTAGACTGTCTAGATATCCATTTGAGCTAACCCTGAACAAATGAGGAAAGGAAGACATTTACCTCAAGACACATGGCAGCAGAAATTTCTGGGTTTCTAGCACTGAAAACACAGGAGTACAAGCTTATGAAACTGCTTAGCATTCTCCAAAGTTTGATACTGTTCCATTCCAAAGGGAACGGTCTACTTTCCCACATGTGAAAAATGTTACAGAAATTAAAGTATCCTAGATATCAATATGGTAACATTTACTTAATATAACTAAGAAGGCTCAAAGACCCGGCTGGGATCCCTCACTGAAACTTAAGAAACTGTAACTTGCAGTATGCAATAAAAAAATGCACAATAGAAGACACAGGAATTGTCTGTTATCAATGGGATTGGAAGGCACATTCCATTCATGGGTTTGCAGTGTTCCCAAAGCCTGGTAACATCAACTACATTTTAAAAACATCAAACATAGTGCTTATTTTGTGCAGACAAGTGGGAATTTCTAGAAAATGGCTTACCAGCCAAAAGGAAGGCAGACAGATAGTGAAAATGACTGCAAATTCTGTGCAGAGAAAGTATGCTCAGAAGAGAGAATGAAAAAAGAAATAGCTTAGAAGGCGAGAGAATTGCACCAGTGCTGATGCTTTGAATTTGGATGCTGTCTTCCATCTAAGGAAAGAATTTACCAAAAGTCAGGAGAACATCTGAGAAAATAAAGGGATCTGATTTAGCCAAGTTAACACCAAGAATCAAGGATTTAGGAGCAGATATCCACATCTGTATCTACCTGATCTGCTTCCCAGACAATCTTCACTACTTCTTAAAAGTGCTTTTTTCACATGATGCTCCTGTTTTTCTGTCACTGAAAATGGCTAATTTTACTCAAACCACAGCCTACTGGGCTTTCGGTTACGCTGAGAAGTGAGTGTTTCACCTGCTGCTGCATTATGTTTAGTGTGTTGCACTCTGTGATGTGAAACTTGCCGCAACTCATTTGTGAACCTGACTATATTCTGAGCTCTAGGCTTCTTCAGGATTTCAGTTCAGTTCAGCAGAATTTGATGGCTGTGACAGGGTATGTGATGAATAGAGGAGAAAAGAGGAAGACACCGTTTAGCTGGATTTCCACCATCCCCTGATATTTGAGTACTCAGGCCAGTACAAAATAGAGACAAGATGCAACTTCAGGACACACTGCAAAGTGAAACTGCTGACAAATCCTACTACTTTCTCGCTTTTAATCATCAGGCACTAGTTAGAGATAGTCTCACTAGCAGTGCAATGACACTTGTAGTAACTAAATCCTTTGTCCTGGACAAAGCACATTACTTGGAGAAATTCAATAACAATATAATGATTATGAAAGGCCAGAATTGTCCTGAAGAGTTCATAAAATGAGCACTGAAGGCCAGAAGGGCACTGAAGTTTTAGTTGTTGGTTTCTTTCGCGTTAGAAAGTTGGTGATGCTCTCTCACCTCTGGGGTGCAGTATTGGACAATTAAAGTAGATTGGAATCCTTTTATAACACAATAGAGCAGAACAGATGCTTCCACATGTTGTTGATTCTGCATTAGTCAAGTTTGACAGCAGGGGTTTTTTTTTCACTTTTTGAGTTCAGAGGAGAAAATGGTAATAATATCTACAATTTCTTAACTGGAAGCATTCAGTTTTCCTGAAGTATGTCCTAGGCTTCCTATAGTCTGCAAACCAAGTGAAGTTAAGTGAAGATACGCATGGTAGAATATTAATTCATAAAAGAGCTCTGAACTTTACATCATTGTCCTTTCTTTTCATATAAACAATGCCTCGCTTGATTTGAAAATTTAATCAGAAAGGTACAGCATTTGCTAGTTATGAATACAGTCATAATTCTGTCACATATAAGAACATTTCTTCCCAAAATTCAGTCTTGCAGTAGTTAAAGAGTTCAAGTCTTATGAATGGCATGAATAAAGTAAAGCGCCAACAAGACATATTATGTGTTAGTAACAGAAAGATTGTGAGGACAGAAGGAACAGAAAAGTAACCAATGCTTAGAGGCATATACAATTATTGTATATTTATGGCTCTAAGACTATAAATTTGCCAGACACAGATACAATTGTCATCAAAATAGCGCTGACCTGAGTTGAGTTATGCATGTCTCTCAGCATTTAGTGCATCTACTCAGGTAGCTGAAGCTTGAGTTTATCAACATCTTTGGACTACAATTCACATCAGAAAGCAACTCGGAACTCATAATGAACCAGGAGTACAAACGGTAGGAGTACAAACATAAGGTTTCAGTTGCATATTCACTTAAGAATCTAATTCTTTAAAAGATGTACATCTAATTTTGAAACTCTGTTTTTATAATAAAAAAAGAAAACAATCCTAAACTAGGAGTCCTTTCCAGCTACTTCTCTTCAAAAGCAGTATTTCAAATCTACAAAAAATACTTTACCTGCAGCCCTAAGGATGAATTAACTCAGATTTTAACTCTTTTGCTTGAACTCCAGTGGATGTTTAAGTCCCTTAGTATTCTTGACCCCTCCCATTCTCTTTTCGTAATCTCAGCAGAATTGGCACATATCTCAGGGGACTGATTCCTAAAGGCTGCTTGGTAAGAGTTTAAAAACTGCACTTTTAAAGCTCTCTCATGCTATCAATTTAGCTTAATTAAACTTGGGTAATCTGATTGTATTTATTCCTTCTTCTCATATCTCTTTCCCAGAACTAGCCTTTGAGCTTCATGATGTAGAGCTGTGTTGTTGAAATCATGAATTATTTGACTGAACAGGGAATTAGAAGGAGATGATACTCAATGACCTCAAAGCAAAGACATCTTCATGTGGAATCTATCACACAGGCCTGTTCTATAAACATCTCCATTTAGAACTTTATGTAAAGAGTGGAGGAATAGAAAATTGATCCATCTCACTGTTACTTCCAAAACTACATATTTTCTAGCAGGACCTGTTTAATACAATAGCTTTAAGCTCTTCAGTGTGATAGGATGCCCGTGTGTTACTTTCCATTAGTGTACAACAGCAGCAAGTCTTCACACCTGATACTGCTCTCTACATGCCTGCAAGCTCAGGAGCTTCTCTTATAGATGTTTCCAGCACATTTACATGGCTGGAAAAAAATAACAAAACCAAATCATGTTCCCCCTCTCCACACTGGTTTTACAAAAATTTCATTGTTTAATATTTTTAATGAGAAATTGCTGAGCTAAATGGAATCCCAGATTACAGATTTTATAAAACTTAACATTACAAGATCTAACAGAGTGTTTAGAAGGTATTTTTTTATCCCAAATGCAACAAGAGGATGTCAAAGAAGACGAACAATTCCTGCAGTGTTTTTAACCCATGTGCTGCATTTTTTAAAGTACATAGTTTCTGAAAGTTAAGCTGTACTCAAAACCAAAAAAAAAAAACAAATCCAAGATACAAAACCTTCTTTCAGTTTCTAATAACATACTAATATCATAGTGAAAGACATGTTTTACACCTTTTGGTTTGAGAATTTCGTCTCTGGCTAAAATGACTCTTTAGAGTCAATCACTGTCAATAAAGTTGAAAGCTAGGAGAGCAGATGTGATCAGCATAGCAAATCCTTGTTCTGGTCTGGAATAAAGTGCACGAGAAATGTGGGGAGTCTAGAATTCATGCTTCGTATTCCTTCTGTAACAGAAAAGGATGTGCTTGAGAGTGAGAGAAAGGGAGAATGTATGGCACAAATTTGCCTAAGGTCCCAAGATTTTTAAGTTCAATGCTGCTTGAAGACTCATGTGATTTGTGGCAGCCCATGTCTGTTTTTTAATAGATTTTCAATTTTGTCTAGTTCTCCAACCAGCAGTAACATATTGAAATTCTGAAAGTTTAAACACACCTAGTAGAGGTACATGTGGATTATCCCTCCCCATCAATGTAATCCTGGGGTGCCCTTTCTTAACACAATTTGCTTGTGCCATTGCTCAACCATTATTAAAGGAAATAACTCTGTTTTTTTCTAGTACACTGGAAAGTAACTGAGGTCTTAGGCACATTCAAATAGGTTATTATAGATAATATGAGTGTCTAATTGCATTTTTTCAGATACTGTGATTGCACACCCATCTTAGTATGTCTTAAAATACCAAAACAGGAGCCTCTGTATGGTTGGAAGTACATCAAGCCTGGATTTCAACACAGAGAAAAGACCAGGGTAGCAAACTACTTCCATAAATTCTGAAGAAGCACTCCACAAGCTGCAGTGCATAGGTCCTCTAGGTACTATACAACTTTTGCCCTTTCCCTGCCCTGGCACATCTTTTGGCTATGTAATATGGTCAGAACTACCCAACCTTCACTGTTTAAACAACACCTCTTCCTTAGTTAAGGACTTTCTCTCACTGAGGTGTTCTTCCTTCATTGACTGAAAAGGCCCTGCTTACCCTGATGTCCTAATCCACTTTGATCTTGGCAGGTCTGGTAGCTTCTCCAGATTCTGTGCGGCTGACTTGCAGTGCTGCTTTTCTTCCCTCCCAAGTCTTTAAATGATAAGACTGCAATGATACTGATCTATGCTGGTGACCCAGCAGAGCTACTGTAAGAATGTTGCAAATACAACTGCCCTACAGAAAAAAACTTCCCCCAGAAAAAAATAGCTTAGTATATTTTTTACCAGGCTTAGAGAGAAATCAATAGCTTTAGTTCTTTTATAAACACATTGTTCACTTTTTTCCTTATCTCAAATCGTCCCTGCTCCTTTTATGTCTACTTGCATACATGAAAACAGTAACTATGAAAATATCCTTCACAGCACATGCAGATGTAACTGTACACACAGTTGTAGTACTTGAAAGTACTAATACAGACAGTGACAACACAAATGCTTTGGTAGAAAGGACAAGGATCTGTTTTCCAGATGACACCTACCCAGCAAGATCACTTCGCCTTGTTTCTAATGTTCTTTCCCCATCAGTGCTGTATATGTCCTCCCTTTGCTCTTGCTTGCATTGCTAAGTTAAATAATAAACATCATAAATCTCAGTTTGAACTTGACTATAGCTCAGGTTTGACAGGGTAGCATCATTCCAAACGCTCCTGCCCACGCCTTAGGTACAGTCTATCCATTATTCTTCTGACTTCTACATCGAGTCAGCAGGATGGATCTTTTATCAATCAGATGCCAATTCACTCTATGGCAGCTTGTGGATCATCTCAGCCTGTTGAACAGTCTGCAACAGATCAAAGTCCAGTGGTCTCACTGCAAGCCAAGTAAAATAGCGACTCTTTACTCTGTTCAGAAAATACAGAGACATACAGTCATAATTAGTTGAAAATTTCTTTGTTAAGCATACCTGAATGACAACAGCAAAATTATGACTCAGCTATCATTAACCATATGGCTTGTTATTCAGAGGACTTTATAAAGTCAGTGAAGCAATCACCTTTGGCACAGAAGATAAAAACATCTCCTGCCTAACTAGTACTGTTGGTCTGTAAAAAACACTTCTATTGATCCACTGACCACAATGGCTTCTCAGTAGTTACGGTCTTCCAATTTATTGATTTGCAGATCAAATGTTGTCAAAGTGGACTTTGATGTGATTGACTCCAGCAAGTACTGCTTATCAGCTTTGCAGTTTTTAATTTGCTAAGTAGAAGATATCCTGATTTTGCCTTTGTCACTCAGAGGTCCTAATCATGCCACTAAATTTATTGCTAGAGTAGTTGATTCCTGTTTGAATTCAGGAAGAGATTTCAAGGCTGTTTGATCTAGAAATATGTCATCTCTGCTCTTCTTTACTGCATTTCACTCTGCTGACTCATTTCCATCCTCTGTGCCTTCATTTGTAAACTAAGTACAAACATCCCAAGAATTTTAAGGCCAACGGGACTGCTGTGTTAAGGCCAGTCACTCCTGTGTGACTAAACATACCTTCCACATAATTAATTATATAAGATAATGTTATTCTTTATCCTTTAAGATCTATTGAAAAAATGCTATACAAAAGCTATTGTAATTGCAGAACAAATCTATTAAATCAGGAAAGAAAGACTTAAGCTGAAAGTCCTCACTTTTGTCACCTCTTCTAACTCACTAATATGTTCTTTAATTCCTCCAGTGCTAGATGTCTTTTTGAATATAGAGGTATGCAGGATTTAGGTACTGATTAAAGTTTATGTCAAGACAGTAAAGCGAATATTAAAGATCTATGTTTATAGTAATTGGAATTATTACAAACTTAATAGCAGGTAGTGATTTTTTTTATATTCTTATGCTGTTCCATTAAATTCTCCAGAGAAATTGAATAATATTTTCAAATATATATCTTACTGTTGAACTAGTATTAGTAAACAAAATATGTTTCCTTTCATAGTTTATTTCAGTATCTTTATTGAAAAAATGGTTCTCATTCTCTTCTAGAAGATCTAAAGGTCAATTTGATGTCCAATACATCACCAGCTGTATGAAGACCCATTTCCAAGCTCTACTCCTAGAACTTTCTCCTGTCATATATTTTACAGCAACAAACATTTTGTATATAGTCCTAGTGAATTCATTGCTTCTTATACTCTCTTATTTATGTCCCTTGCAAAATGTTGATGGCATAGTCATGCTCTAATAGATGGATTAGAAACTCTATTGTACCTCTAATACCCATTTTACCACATCTATTGTTCAAAACCAGGTAAGATCCAGACTCTTTCATCCTTCATAATGAATGCCACTGGAGTCATATATCCTAATAAATTAATGTTTAGTTGGGAGCTAATTAGAGCAACAGGACATTCATTTGAAGGTTTTTCAGCTTGTGCTGTAAATTCAGAAGTTTTTAAGTGAGATGCTTCCATTTCTGTAGTGACATCTTTCAGCCTTTTTTTAATTTTTTTTTTGCAGGAGAGACATAGAGGGAGAGGAAAAAGAAAAACAAAACATTGAATTTAAAGTTAAGCATGCCTTGTAACTCTATGGGTTTTTTTCATTCAAAGGTAATTAACAAACTTACAATTTGGCAGGATTTAAAACATCAGTATTAGCTTGTAATGTTTTATGAGTATTTCTTATTATTTTATCATTTGTTATAATTTTTCTTTGTGGTTTATATCTAGTCAAATTACAGAATGATTCACCAAACTCAGATAGAATACAATAGCACCTAGAATTTAATCCTACTAAACAAATCAGTGAACATTTATTACTATTAATGTAAATTATGAAATAGAAAGAAACAAAACAAAAAAGGAAAGCTATTAAAACATATAAATAAAAGCTGATAAGATTAAACCACTCTTCATTTTTATTATCTCAAGGTGAGATTGATGGAAGAGAATCTGAGAAATTCCAAAAGCAGCCCAAGCAATAAACACTGTGGAAGACCTTGTAAATTATTCAAATCAGCCCTTGGTCAAGTCCTGACTCCCAGTTCTGACACCTCACTGGACTGGATGGCATGTGTAGGTTCAGTGTTTACCACCTGGGGGCCTGGTAAGGAAATGTTTTACATCACTCATCAAAAGTAAACAACTTCGAACAACCAAGCAATACTACTAGATTATTTGTCATTATCTATATACAGGAGCTAAGGCCTCTGTATATTGTCATTGATTTCAGAGGAACTAAGACAGTTTACACTAATTGAGGGTTTGGCCTGATATGGGTTTTGGAAAGCTAACAAATCAAAAATGAAGTTTCCATAAGCCAGCTCCAGATTATCTTCTTTGGGCACTATGGAAGGAATACACATTTCATTCCATGCTGTCTTTCTAACTGCATTGTCAAACCTGTAGAAGATGTTAACAATGCCATAATCCCTGCCTTTTGGTAAAATAATCTCACTCTAGCTATGATGAAAGAGGCAACACTGGTAGGTAAGTCTAATGATAAGCTGTGGTCCCCAGTCAAGTTCAAGTGTTTGGTCTGCACTTCAGCTCAGCATAACAAGAGTGTATATTATTAGAAATTGCTCATACGGTCTGTACTTCCACCTCTGAACCCCTGGTGGAACTTACAGATCATAGCACTGTCTTTTTCTCTTAGGACATCTTCAGCACCAGCAACTCACAGCATTGTTTCCAGTAAATAATCACCAGAACCAAAGCTAACTCCTACCCTCTCCATTTATGTCCATTTTCCGTAAGGGTGTAAGGTACCTTATACACTAAACATCCCCACTCTTAACTACTGAAGCAAGCTTGTAAGCCTAGCAGGTGCAGCAGCTTTGCTGATGAGATTGTCATGCTAAATTAAGCAAAATTAGTAATTTCACAATGAAATAAAATGTTTACCTATCTCTTTAACCGTGTTGTTTTCATTTATATTATAACTGCTGCTTTGTTTTCGTCCTTGTAGCTCAGTGCTATAGAAGTAACAACCACAAAAAGTTACTCTCTTCATACCTCAACTGGCATGAAAATTAAAAATACATGGTACAAGCAGCTGAATCCATTTAATTTGCACTACAGGTCAAAGTAATTTACTTGCATTCATTTTTCAGAATTACTGAAGCTTAGCTCACTCTTCTTCTCAGAGCTTCCTTTGTCATGTTTGAAATTCAGTGACTGCTCTCATATTGCCTGAAGTGCTTGTGAAAATCTCACTTCACACGAGGAAGAGTTCTCCTTGTCCTTCAATCTTACACCTTCAATTTTGCATCTCTTTCTCCGAGAGTGATAGCAAAGGAGCCACTTATACTCCCATTTGCAAAAGACAACTAACCATTAAAAGAAAGGCAGCTGCCATTTCCACACCAACCTGACTCCTCAGAAGAGCTGTATTCTTAGTTTCAGACCTTGCAGCTGGAAGGAATCATAGTGAGGATGTTAAAACTGGTAAAAATATTTCCCTGCTGCCCATTGTATTTCTCAGTAATGTGTGAGACTTTCCTTGCATGGACTGTGGAGTCACAAATTGGCTACAGTCACAGAGAGGAACACACACAGGCTGTAGTGCCTCTTTGAAGCATCTGCAGGTCCTATTACTATTCTTCTTTTCACCTAGGAATGCACCTTTGTTTCAAGCCTACAGGAAACATAACACGTCATGTCATGAAAGGATTCAGTATTGCTTTTCCTCTTTCCAAGTGGAAGGATATAGTGGTTCTTTAGTTTCAGGTCCCACAACCAATTTCCCTCAGGCAAGCTGACAGCATTCTTTCCATATAGAACATTCTGGAAGGTTAATAATTGCTGAATCTCACATTCATTTCCAATATGCTTTTGCTTATCACAATGCATACTTTTTACTCCTTCTGTTTACAATAAAAATGCACATAAAGCTTCAGTAAATATATTAACAATATGGTATGTGGAGTACTTCATCCCATAAAATCACAGCAATCATATGTTAGAAAATAATTTTTAAGTTAAATAGGAAAAAAAACAGAAGCAAAGCAGGAAGGAGCATAGAGTAGAAGAAAATAAGAGAAAGGGTAGAAGTAAATGCTCCAGTTATGAATGCAAGGCAAAAAGAATAACACCTGCAATTAAATCATTCTTCCATTAACTTGCTTTTTATACAGTGTTTTCTCATATAAAGTAATTTCACTTAATCCTGTGATGTCTTCTGCTGGGATTTTTTCTGATTTCCAGCATCTTAGTATTTTCCACTCATAATGCTTACAGTTGTCTGTGCTGGATATTGACATGACGTCAATCACACTTGGTTTGCATGCAAAACAATCTCCTATTTTCTTCCAGAGGTCTCACTTCATTCTTCACATTCTTGCTGCTGGAATATCTTATTCTCCTATGTAATACCTAAGACTCTCCAAGGACTCTCCCTCCTGACTGCTCTGTAACACAAGCCGTAATCCAGCAGAGTAAAAATAAATGCAGCCTGTTATGAGTAAATTAAAGTATGTGGAGTCAGATATGTACATTGGTTTCCACTGAATCAGACCTTGTAGCATTGTATCAATAAAGACATCATGTGTAGATATTTGCAGTGTTTTCCAGAATTCAAACGCACAAATTGCACTTGACTGTTCTTCTGAAAATCTGACCATTACTAATCTCAAGTGTGTATTGAAAGTTCAGTTTATCAGGTGTCCATATCACAATGTGGTACTTAGTACAGGTAGTGTCATTCTGCAGGTATTTTCGTTCTCATGAACCTCTAGTTCTCAATTATGCACTGAGGATTTAAAAGAAAAGAGATAAAAATGTGAAAATTACTTTCATTATTTGGACTCATGAAAACTAGCAGATCAAAACAGCTACCAGATTTTTTTAATACTGAAAGTAGTCCATTAAACATAGTTTACAGTGCAATGGAGATCTATGATTCCATTGGAAAGAGCAGGACTGCAAAGTAGCTCTTTCCATCCCCATCTACAAAAAGACTGCAATTCTACTTGGCATTCTCACGAGCCACCCAAAGCAGGGAAAACTCATAAGCCATTCTTTCCTCTACTCCTACATAAAAGAGAATCTAACTCCAAGAAAGCACGTGAAGATTTGGCTCCATAGGAAAGGAGCTTTGCCTTCATTACAGTTAGAAAGAAAAAACTTCTAGATGTATGTGACTCAAGAAAATTAACTAGGTCAACTTTTAAAGGAACTGTGTCTTTCAAATTAAATAATAAATAGAATAAAATGTAATTGATAATCCTCTAAGAAATCCTGCTTTTTTTCCTAAAAGCACTTATGGTTTTAGTCTGATCAGAAGGAGGGGGAAGAGAAAAACACAAAACAAAAAAAACCCACAGAGTACAAACCGCCAAAAATGCAGATCACATAAGACTCTGGAGAAACTTGTAATTGTACAGAGAAAGCTTTTTCTATGAATAATGTGGATTAATCCTAGACCTAATCCTATAGAATAGCCTATTATCATCAAGCAGGATGCTTAAATAGTTTCCAATTTGCCTCATTTGACCTTCAAGAACATTAATATTTTATAATAAACAGTTAAAAATAAGGAGAAAAATTAATTTGACACTTCCGAAGTGCAAACAATAATACTAAAACATATTATAATATGTTAATATATTATAATATTCAAACACTTGCTTTTGCAAGAAAAAGTGGATACCAGTCTTTGTCATACAAAATAGTCTCTATGATCTTTCACTGAATTTTCTTTGGTACCGTGTAGATCCTATTTACGTGAATGGAAAATTATATTTGCCTCTTTAAAATGTAAGAGACATATAAGAGGCATTAGTAATGACAATGGATCTTCTTGGCTATTATGTAGCTCAGTAGCTTCAGATATATCTGTAGATAAAATGCTTACTTTAAAGAAAGGCAAAATTGATTACTAAAAGGATGACTTCCACAAAATCAAAAAATCTTCTGAACAAGATCCTGACAATAATAACTTTCACGCTTGTGAGGAACTGCTGGGAATGTATTCTGGTGGTCCTTCAAAAGCATATTTCTGAAACCGAAACTTGCAAGCTTCTGTGTTAGGTTTCCAAATCCTTCACAGGAGTTTGGGTGTATCTGTTCAGAAGAGTGAAAAATTAATTCAAATGAGATAAGTAGGAACGCAACTTGAGAACAGAAAATTGTCTTTACAGTAGTTTTCCGGTTGTTGTCAGAAAAGATAAGAATCCATTACAGAAACCAGAAGAATAAACCCAAACCATTCATTATTAAAGAACATTTCTAACTTGTCTATATAAATCTGACAGAAATAAAATTGTTTGTGGGTGTGACATAGCCTCACAACAACTTACTGGGAATTATGAAATAAGAATACTACTTTGTACAGAATGCCATTGTAGGAAGTAATTTAATCTCAATAACCTCAGTGCGTTTCTCTGCTTCCAGATGCTTGGAATTTTTTCTGTTGAGCAGCTATCTACAATTTCTCTCTTGAGCTCTTCAGAATGGATCATTGTGCATTTTTCCTTTAAGATGTTCAAATTTTGCTCTAAAAACTTAGAGATCTGTAGTTATACTCTCTTCAGAATCCTGCTCAAGCAGTTCCTTCCTTTCACTATTGCTAGTTAGTTCAAAACAAATGTTAGGAAAGTTCACATTTCCTCTGCAAAGGAATTTTGAGGGAAACATTTCATTTTAACAAATAAAGAATGAACTAACTGAAATAAGTTAATAGGTACCATGAAGCTTTTATAACCTCTCTTTTTTCCACATGTACAATACACTTCACATTTCTCCTCTCTCTTTGTTACTAAATGTGTCTGAAATTGATCTAATCCAGTCCTGTCTGGCATTTCCTCCCGTTCACTGACAAGTTCTTTTCTTTCATTCTTAGCAGAGCATTACACAGTCCACTATTAAGTTCATCACATGTCAATAAGTCACTGATATTTATTTTCACACTGAAAGATCCAGGTCAGCGTGCCTTGCTACGCAGGAAATGCTGAAGGAAATTCACCTAAGCTGAAAGTGTAATCTTTCAGTGTATTTTTATAACCGATGCTGCCAAAACCTAACTTGTACACATAACTGAAAATCTCTCCCGAAGCAGTTTTCAAGATACAATGTTCACATTTGACCTTACTTTGCTCTGTAACACTTCTCAGTTTATCTCGTTTTATCGTAATTATTGTCCAGTAACCTAGCATCATATTTGTCTAACAGCAATCTCACTAACTTGGCAAACACAAAGGTGTTTTAATTTCTCCCTGCCACATGGAAATCACTCAATTATTTTCTTAGTGCTATGTAAAAGTCAGATAATTCATAATATTTTTTTATATTCTATTTGAATTTGTCAATAGGATATACAACCTATAATGCATCATGTTTAATAAAGTCATCTAGTCCCTCAAATTTTATTTTTTTTGCATCCTGTAAAGGGCAATTAGGCAAGTTCTAGGTTTGTTAGATAACACTGGAATAATATTGAATGCTTCACCTTACTGTCCCAGTCTTTCCACTCAAAAGCGTGGGATTTCTACACTGACGTCATGTCAAATTCCTTTGACGTGCAGGTGTCCATGTAACTGCATAAAATAACCCTTTTCATCTAGGGCAATGGTAGTCTTCTCATCTCTGCTTATTCTTTGTGCTTAAGTGCTGTTTCTGGAAACACAGGCTATACCTTTACATATATCTTGAGCTAGTTAGTCAGCAATGCTGCCAAACAAGCAGTCTTACCTTCTTGTTCCTATTTCTACAAAATTGTCTTTGCCCTGCCACAAAGCAAATCACCTGGCAAAACTAGCACAAGCAAAACCAAATGTTAGTTAACTGGCTGATAGAGTTCGCTGACAGTCTGAACACTGATGCTAGGACAGACAAGGGGCAAACAGCAGCAGTAAATCAGGAGAACAAGACAACTTTGTTTTGGCAATGTTAGCTTATGCCGTCTTAAGCCCTCTACCTCCATTCAGTTAATTTATTTCTGGAGTCACAAATCACTCTTCAGTCAAACTTTGTACATCTCTGAAGACACCCAATCAAGATTTCATTGCTGTTGGCACTTTGTCCTCTTATTCAGCAACAATGATTCTGCTGTTCTTGGAAAGTTGTGGAGAAAAGCAGGCAGCATTTTTTACTTCTGTTCAAAGGAGAACACAAGAACACTCTTGCCTGATACCACTGATTTGTGTTGTAATCTTTCTATCTCTTACTGAAAAACTTTTGTCCTTCTATCAAATCATCTTTCTTTTATGTTCTATTTTAATTAGATTAACTCATTTTTAATAGAATGACAGAATCACCAGGTTGGAGAGACCCACTGGATCATCAAGTCCAATCATTTCTATCAAACACTAAACCATGCCCCTCAGAACCTCATCCACCATCCCTTAAACACTTCCAGGGAATATGACTCAACCATCTCCCTGGGCAGCCTGTTCCAGTGCCCAATGACCCTTTGTGTGAAAATTTTTTTCCTAATGTTCAGCCTAAATCTTCCCTGGTGGAGTTTGAGGCCATTCCCTCTTGCCCTGTCCCCTGTCACTCGGGAGAAGAGCCCAGCTCCCTCCTCTCCACAACCTCCTTTCAGGTAGTTATAGAGAGCAATGAGGTCTCCCCTCAGCCTCCTCCAGGCTAAACACCCCCAGCTTTCTCAGCCATTCCTCATAAGGCCTGTTCTCCAGCCCCTTCACCAGCTTTGTTGCTCTTCTCTGGACTTGCTCCAGAGCCTCAACATCCTTCTTGTGGTGAGGGGCCCACAACTGACCCCAGAATTCAAGGAGTGGGCCAAGATCCATTTTCAAAAGAGACAGGTTGCTCACTATTAGAAAGGTGCCATGAAACTTAATTTCCTTAGTAGCTGGAAACTTCTGATTTTTTTCTTATTTCGTTTATTTTCCTTAATTATGGAAGGTCAGTCTTGCTTGGAGTCACCTACATTAAGGCTCATGAGTACCTTCTATTTGTATAGTAATTACTCCCTATTGATGTAAGGAATGCTTTATCTGATCCATGGCAGGCTAACTATTGTCTTTTTCATGGATGCAATACACGATCTTCTTATGTCCTTCTTTTTTATCATCTCAAACCAACAAATCTTATAAGATTGTCTGTAATTTTTTGCTGTCAAATTGTGTAAGCAAGGCATTCTCTGAAGTTTTGTAACACTACCATGTTTGGAAATATTAAACATGAACAACCCAAGAAAACAAAAAATGTCAGAACACTCATAATTCAAGAATTTTACTCTTTAATTGTCTACTTGCCTAAACAATACTCTTCAGTTCCCAGATACAATGTCAGCAGTGTAGTTTTTTTTGTGCTAACTTCATACTGTATTTCAAAGATTTTTTTTTTCTCTTAGGACACCCCAGATATTTATTTTCAATCACAACAAAATAGACTGTAAGAGGCTCCTACAAAAGACTCATACTTTCTTGTGCAAGTCAGTAATTTTCTCACAAAGTCGCTTAAAGATATCATCCAAGACATTTTGTAGGTGCCAAAAGAGGTCTGGCAAAACCTCAGCATTAGTTCTCATGAGACTGAATGCATTTGTACACAAGTCAGATGCTCTGTTTATGTATGTACATATAGACTCAACAGAAATGAATCAGAATTCAGGAGAGAAACGTATCTCAAAACTTTAAGGCAAATTGTGAAGGTGCAGGCTCCAGAAGCCTGACAAGTTCTGTTCTCATGTGTAACCATATTTTGTCATACGAGAATACATCTAACACATTTCCAGTGCAAACCACAAGCTCTGATTTAAGTCTCTGAAAATACAACTACACACACTGGCTTTACAAAGCCACATTCTGATTTCTGACAGGGACATCCGTGCACCAATTCTCAACCCTGCTCAGCTGGGACATAATAACAAGTAATAGATCAATGGATGACCCATGCAAACACTGTCTGCAGCAGTAGCTGCAGGAGATGGGAAGAACAGCACAGAGGAAAAAAAGTAAATACAACACTGTGTAAGAACTGGGAGAGAGAAGACTCGTGGATAGAAAATAAAAATGATAGTTTCAGAATACTCCACATGAAGAGAAAGTTCTTCAGCAGTAGTTTGCTACCCCCTCAAACGTCTTGCTTTGCTCTTTCAGAGGAAACAAACTAGCTTGCGTCTTTTCAGTAGCTTTGAATAATAAAAGACTTGAATTGATTTTTGTGCAACAACTACTGCTCCAGAGGGCAGTATTTGGCAAACAGCAAATAAAAATGGTAAATATTTTAAAAATGGGAGATTACTGTTACTTACAGATTTTCGATTTTCATATTCTTTCTCCCAAATGAAAGCATGATTCACTTGAAACTACAAGCCATCTCAAAATGTGCAATAGTCAGATACTTTATGTAATTCTCAGGCAAAAAGCAATCTCATTCTTAGAGTTTATTGCTATAATCCTAGTAATTAATTCCTCCTTAGCATGTTTAGATCTCAAATACAAACATAAAATGATATACCCTTATGTGATGTAAAGCATTCACATCATACCATATAAATATCACAGTACGGTTAGCATAACAGGATTAAAATATGCAGATTGAACCTCTCAAAGGCTCTTGAGCTATAAGAGTCTGCCTCTCCTCGATGTGTCAAATGGTCCTATTCCTAAATATAACTCTTCATATACCTCAACACATCCAGCAGAAACAAATACAGAAACAGATATAAGCAAGCAAATCCAGGCAAGAAAACACAGAAGACTGGTTTTGCAGAAGGTTGCTATTACTCCATCTGTAGACCACCAAAATTATTCAGTGAAGCACAAGATGGATTTTTTTTCAGAATTGAGGAGAAGATCAGCGTAATTTGCATCACATCTAATTTTTGCAACCTATTTCTCACTGCTGATGTAGGCTTTCTGTTTCTTATGAAACACCCAGTATTTGCCTCTTTAAGAATGAAGGTAAAAGAGACATTACTGAGATTATGTCTGAGGAGGAGTGGAATGGAGAACAAGTGTTCTACACCAACAGAAGCTGCATAGAAGAAGTCTACCATTATTGAAATTACTAGGATTTAGCTTAGAACTGTAATTAGTAACAATGCAACTGTAATAAAGGGATGAATACTAAAAAAGTGTTGTGCTGTGGTCAGAATAAATTGAAAGAAAGAAAACAATAAACAATGCTAATTTTGCTAACATGTCCCATATCTTTCCACAGCTTCAGTTCAAAACATGGCATTTACCAGATTTTATGTTCTGTCCAAATATTGAATCAACTTACTTATGAAATAGAAAAGCTAATAAGGTAAACGTATAATTCTTCAGCAACCAGTCATAAAGTGTATGTTTTCATTTTCTCGTAAAATTTCCTTACTTATTTTAAGAACGTTCAGATTAAATCGACTGGTATCTCTCTTCTAATATGAAAAGTATAAATGCAAATATTTCAGCCAATTTCATAATATTTCAGCCAATCCCCCAAGGAACACTGTGTTCCCTCCCAAAATCACAATAATTAATCATGACCATTTTTTTCCAAAGGAATAACTGATATTAAGATGTTACAGTATTCTTTTCATAGCTAAGGTTGATACCAAGTTACTCTTCTGCTGCTTTGGTTTAGTACTATTGTAACCCACACTGGTGTTTTTCCTCTGCCTAGAAATTACAAGACATACATATTTTTTAATGCATAACATCAGAAAAAGAAATAACTAAAGAATTTTTATTTCAGATTTGTTTGCCCCTAGATTAAGGATAGCTTTTTACTGGTGCATCATACTTATCTCTGCTTCATTTCTTTGTAGACACGTGTACTGGCTACATATGAAAAAAAATCCATGAAGAAATTTTGCTGTTTACAAATTATTGACCCAGTTCTGCTTCTACTGGTACCACAATTATTTTGCCACTCATTTGAGAATATATCTATCTACATTCAGTGGAATTAAATAGATATCGCACCTGGTCTTTAAATCTCTTGAACAATTTCCACTTCAGGCAGATTACATGACTTTCACAGCTCTATAAGCAGGAGCTTCAACACTGAACTCTACCAAATCTTGTCTGATTAGAAAGCTGATATTAAATTTTGGTGATAGGATTTATTATGGTCACAATTTCAGCATATGAGCATCTCATGATAATTTCTCTTTTCAGTTCTCAAGATGAAGATCTTTTCACTGCCTCTATCATTAAATACACTTACTAATTACCTTCTAGATTTTCATGCAGCTGATAAATAGGATGACTTTATTCCTGATAATGATTTCCTTCATGGAATTAAAAGCTCAGCCACAGGATCTCCCGAAACACCATTAATTGTTAATATGTATGGGAGATTTTGAATATTGTAAACATAAACAGAAAAGTAACCAATTTTTCAACATTATTTTGAAGAACAAAGGTATTTAGAAAATAATAATTTTGCCTGTAAAAATGTTCCAATAATATCATTTTCTTAGCTTACAGAATGAAAATAGTGAACAAAACGGAGCATGTAGTATGTTTTATATAAAAATTTTATCAAGCTAGAACTTCCTATACTAATTGTCTTTGAAGAAGTCCTAAGAGATACATCCTATTACATTAGAACAGCTGCCACTTCAATATATGTGATGATCTATAAGATTCTACTTGAATAAATACGCACTTAAGAAGAGTATGCATGTCTTTTGCAGAGTTAAACAAAGGCATATCCTTAATCAACAAGTAAATTCGTATCCCAAGTGTGTTTGTAGGGCCCTAACTTACATCACTAAATTTATGGAGTTGCAGTCATTCTGGTTAGCACGTGCAGGATCAGAAGCTGTCACAGAGTGTTAACTCACATGCAAAGGTCTGTCATATTTACCTGAAACTCATTCAGTTCATCAAAATTTTTAACACAAATATGTTACCAGTGGGAAACCTGGCTAATCAGGGAATACGCTTGAACTTCCAGATTGAAAACCAACTTAATTTTAACGAGGCAAACTCAAATTTACATCAAGATAAAAGCGGTTATAGTTTTTCTTATTCAGGAACTATTTTCGCTTTTTTTCAGCCTCTGACTGAAAGTGCTTCTCATGTTCATTATTCTTACTTACGCCAGTCTCCCTAGTGCCCTACTGCGACTGCTATAAGGATGGAAACCACTGTTTTGTTATGGTTGTACACAGCATTTCCCATTGTGGGACAGTAGGAAGGAATGGTACTGACCTGCAATAAAACCAGTCAGCTGTAACTCAGCAGAAAGCTTCAAACTGTTATGTAGAGTTTGTTACAGGTGTTGTTACTTTACCTTTATTTTGGGTTCTTTCCCTAACTAACTGATTAACTGAAAAAAAAAAGGGATTCTGGTTTTGGCTTGTATTTGAAAAATCGTACTGTCTTTAGTAAAATGTCTTTAAAATAAAAAGGCCATTTCTTTTTTCTGAAGTTGGACCTGAAGAAATCCATTTCTCAGAAAAAGAAAGATGCTAGGAAATAAAAATAATTCTTTCAAACCTCAAAAATAGAAAAATTCTTATTAAATATAATAAAATAACTACAGTAAAATTACATTACTGATAAAGAAAAGTACAGGAGACAAAGGAAACATCAGAGCTTCATTAACCAAGGTAATTTCATTAGTCATTATCAGTGCTGGCAATGGATGTTCAATAAAAAAAAAATCTGATTTTTTGAACAGACAATGGAACCTCTCTATCTATCCAGGCATTGAATTTTGCTGCACAATACAATACAGTCTTTATCCACTCCCTGCTGCTTCATAATATTCATAGCATGCATAATATCATGAAACAATAAGGAAAGGCCAAAGACAAACAGAGGGCTTTAAAATGAGAACCAAAGATTTATTTTCCTGGAGAAAAAAGCACTGCCACTAGTGACATCTCCTCTCTCACAAGGGCAGGAATCACTGAGGTCAGAGCAGCTGAGGCAGTAAAAATGAAAGTTGGAAACTGAAATTACACCAGGGGAGAGGATTGTTAGATAGACTCAGAAAAACTGCTCCACAAAAATACAAAAAGATTAAATAAACTAATACAATCGGTCTTCCCAAGTAGCTCAGTAGTTTGTTTCCCAAAATTTAAGAAGGTCTTTTTTTTAAAGATTGTTTTAAAGGAAAAACTGTTAGGAAATAGCCATGGAATGAATAAGGACCACAGCAGAAGTGGAGGCAATATGAATCTACATATTTAAGTCATAGTCCAGAGGATAAACAAATGGACACAATGGATATGCCGAACAATAATGCTCAGGGGGTAATTTGATATTTCAAAAGTATCATTAATATATAGCCACAGATGAGTGAGAACAGTGATACAAGACATCAGAACCTTAATTGCTGGAGTAATTATTACCAAGACATCAGAACCTTAATTTCTGAAGTAATTATTACCAAAACCTTCATGAAACAGCAACCAGAAAAAGTGATAGGAATTATACAATGATAAGCTGCATTTAACTGGAATGGCTATGTGCAAAAGGCACGTATTTAGTGTCTCTTATGAAATATGGAAGGATCAGTGAATTGCATCATCGCAAGCAAAAATTTACATATTGTTTATAAGTTAGTGAAAATTAAAAAGATATGGTTTTGCTCTCATTCTTTTACCATTATCACATATTACATGAGAAGCTAAATTAGGTCAAGCTGGCTAGCCTTTGAATTGAGGACTGTCAGAAATACATCTGCTGCAGATAATGCTTGTATCTTCTTTGACATCCATGTTTCATTTGCACTTCTAGGAAACCTTAGCATTAAGAACAGCATGACACCTTCTTTGATTTCATCAAACTATATGCTAAGTAATATAGTCACTTTTACCCAAATTATTCTTGCGGGTTTTGATGCGCTACAAGCATCTTTGTTCTCATTAAAGACACCTAAGGAGTATTACTTCATTTGGTTACATAGTCACATTTCACCCCAAAGGTGATTAGATTCATGGCCATTGAACTTATCCTTGTCCATCCATAACAAGAAAAGTACTTTCTGGTTTAAAGGTGTTAATGAAAGTTGTATATTATCAAAAATGCACCTCTCAACTGCCATAGACTGACAGATTTAATGACTGGGAAGAAAATGAGAGAGTAAACTGTTGTTACAATAATGCACAGAATACTCTGGCAATTAAGGCTGACTTTCTTGACTTTCTAATTTAAAGCCCACTATGCAGTCTGTAATATCTCAATGCTACAAAATAGCCTGGGACTTTGTGAATAATATGTGATTAGTAAAGATGGAATATTTCTTTCTTTCTTTCTTTTCTAAAAACAGTATGTAGATTCCTGCTTCTTCCTAATGAGTTGAAAATAATCTCCTGGTTTTAACTTAACATTTAAGAGGTAATATTTTCAAGAAACGAGTACATGGAGCCATTTTACTATGTTAAAAAAATGGAGTGTTTGTACATTGGGAAAACTGTTATTGAGCATACAGGGTAATTACTTTCATAACTTCACTCCATCATTCATCTTCATGGGACTTTGTTTCCCATCCCGCAATCCCAATTGTGACAACAAGTGTACTGGAATAATGCTACAGGAACAGAAGGAAAACATGTAATCTTCATTTTCATAATGCCTTTCAGGTAAAAATCATATCAAAGCTCTGTAAAACATACAGTCATCAACCCTGAATTTTGTTTCCTACATTAAAAAATATTATTTTAAATTACTGTCCTTTGGTGGACTTAATATTTTAAATGTGATGAACTGATGAAAACGGTGTGGTTTCATGGTGAAAATTAATTGATCTTGCATGAGCTGCAAACTTGTGAGTATACACCTACGGGACATGAAGCATTTGGGAGCTGAAATAATTAAATAATTTCCTTTGCAGTCCCTTCTTCCACGGGGACTGCCTGTAACACAATTTTCTCAAAGTAACCAGGATTATTGCAAAAATTAACAAGAAACTGTTTGGAGTAACACTCTCAGACAAAGTATAGCATCAGTTAAGCATCACTAAATTAATTTTGACAGCGTTAGGAAAAAGCAAATAGATTAAATGCCACAACTTCTGATTCAGGCATTTTCTAAAGTGCAGTTTTTATTTTGTCTCTCGTGACAAGAGACCATGATTTTTCATAAACTACTGTGACAGTTGCTTGCATCCTACAGTAATAGTCTTTCACATAGGAACACTTCAAAGAATGAAACAAATGCTGTTTGTGTCAGCAAGCAGCACAAGGCAAAGTGAGTCAGTCTGTGGAGTGAAATCATGGGTGCTGAGGACTCATGCCCTTTCTGGCTATGTTGTGGGGCCTCAATCCGATGGCCTGACTGGCCATCAACAGCTACTCTGCTGGAGCTGCACTGGTGTGCACATCCTGGTTCAGCCTCCCCTGTTTTGCAATGCAAAAGCAAGCGAGACTGGTGCTTCAAAACTAAAAAAAAAAAAAAAAGAAAATGCACTTAGTTCAGGAATGCCAAGTGAATATGGAAATAATACCATGACCTAATCATAAAATAGCATAGAAAGAACTTTTTTAAAGAAACATTGCCTTAAAGGAAAAGTATTGTGAACATCAAGAATATCAGGAGATTATTTGGGGAAATAAAACCTAATAATGTTTACCCAGTTTTACTTTTTAAAGTGTGTCACATTTCTACAGAGAAACCAATTCTTTTTACATGAAAATCTAGAATTTAAAAGTTAGATTTGACTCAAATTAATAAAGTGCTAGTATACAGAAACTTGCTAACTTTATCCCTAGAAAAATAAAGATGGCCCAAAAGGAATATGATTAAGTGACTTCTCAGACCAGATACTCAAATTGTGTAAGGCATGATTTGAAGTCCTACTGAAACCAATAAGGTGTCTCTTTTATTGTTTACTATTACTATTTGGGTTATCCACCACCCAAGTCTTGATCATAATAAGGAGCAAAAATAAAGAGTATGTTTAAAAGTTTGCAGTATCGCTTCCAAATACAAAGAAATTAAATAGATAAGGTGGGCACAAGGAAATAGACAACAAAGTAGCTGCATCTAACAAAATTATGAAAAATTATATACATAACTCTTGCTAACAATAAGCAGAGTATAACCATTATAAATATTATAAGAAAAGATTTGGAAAGAATTGTGAAAAATATCTTCATTAGTTTTGTCACAAGAGTTTTTCCCAATCACAGGCATAAGAGAAGAGAAAAAAAATGGATGTTGCCTGAAAGGATTAGATGCTTTCTGGGGAAAGATTCTGTGAAAGTTGCTGAGGTGAAGACAGAAATCAAACTTCCTATACATATGAAATCTAATAGAGCAGGAGAGTTGATAGTAATAAAAACTCTAGTAGAAAAGCAGTGGGTTTTTTTAACTGCAATAATTAAAAACTGAATGAATATGACATGAGAATATTGTTCTTTTTTTCACTTTGGAAAATGCAACAGATCACAGTAGCTACATAATTATCTAGAAATGTTTTTTCCTGTACTTCTTCAAGATGCTTTCTCTAAATTTGTGAAGAGTAAAATACAGTTAAATACAGCTACTTAGTAATTTACTTCAACTGGTGACTACGGGCATGAAGGATTTCACTGTAGTGTGTATGCCGGGACAAGCGGTCAATGCCTTGGCACATCCGTGATATTAGTAGCAAGCACAGAGCAAACAGCCAGTGTTCTCACGCTTGCTAGCTTGTGAGACCTTGGAATCCTTACTAAGACCCATGAGTTAATAATAAAAGAATATATTGGACAGAACATGAAGATAAGGGGCACATCTGTGGTAAACAGTGGGTTGCACTCTATCACTGTAACTGCGGGTTTCTCACAGGTGGAAGTTCACTAGGTTAGCTGCTGACTGGATACAGAAACACTATATAAGGATTGCATCCTCTCAATAAAGGTGGTCTCGCTTGTTGCCTCATCAATGGTGTCCATGCCTTAATTGCGACAGCTGACCACAGGCACAAAAATCTTGTACCAAATATGCAAAGAAAAAAAAATCAGATTAGTATGGATTTCCTTTTATGGTTACCTTTCCTTGGATAATCTTAAATAGAAGAAATAAAAATCATACTTTTGAAAAAAGTGAATTTGCATTCTGGAGATGACCCCTACAATCTTTGTCTTTCCTAGTATCACAAATGTACAAAGGTTGTGTAACACAATGCAAGAGCAAAATTGTTATAGCTTGTTGGTATAAACACTGCTCAAGAATGCCATGCTAACATCTTTAGAGCCTGGCTCTGCTTCCTTTTAAGTGTATAGGAAATTTTTACAGACAGTATTGGATTTTAGGTAAAGTTCTTATTAATCCCTGAATGATTCATCAAGAAAATGCATCAAATACAAAGAGCGAGACTATAGCACAACCGTAGTGCACATATTAGATAAAACAGGGAATACACTGGCATGTGTTACTTGAAATAGGACATATCCAACACATAGAATAAAGCAGACTAATTAGGAGGTACTTCCAATGTTTACACAGGAAAATCATCATCATCACCATTGGATTTAAAAATCTACGACCCCTAAGTAGCTTGGATGATTTCAGCTTAAAACCACTCAGCCTGAAACCATTGCAGCTATCACATTAATTTTATAGTATCTTAAATGTGGCTCATAAATAATAAAGTAAATATAACAACAAAGCAGAAAGCATCACGAGCAAATCAATTAATCAAAAGCAATTTCTGATAGCAAACTCCTTACTCTTTTCAACTTAAGAAAGACCTGCATCATCTATGACTTGCTGCCATCTGTAAGAAAAAAACTAAAGAAACTACCAAACAATAAAAAGTTAAAACACAATAAAACTTATTATTCATCAATGTGCATAGTCTTAATGCCAAAGAGTTTCTTGGCTGCAGCTCCACACTTTAAATTTGATTTAATACAGTTTAATATTCTAAATTTAGTAACACAATAAAGACTAGTCTCAAGAAAGGCACTGCAGTGGTAAGGTTCACATTTACAGGTGATGCTCTGCAGCTACTGCCTAATGCAGATTTATTAGAAATAAATTATTTTGTAATAGGTATAACCTGAAGATTTAAATTTGTAAACCAAAAGACTAGATCAAGTCATTCCTCCTTGAGAAAGAATTTGATCCTTACCTTCCTTATATTACTGTGCATCTACAGGAAATATATGCATATTGGTACAAATCTGATTAGCTCTGGAATACAATGCATTATTATTATTAAAATAAAAATGTTCATAGTCAATGTCTCATTCAAGAGATTAAATTTGTTCATATTCTTTGTTACAAGCTTACATTCCAGCTGGAATCTAAAAACACAGGTCTTCTGCTTTTAAAATCACAATGCAAATTTCCATCTGCATTAATAGAGAACAATCATTAAGACAGAAACAATGTTTATTTATCTTGCCACTACCCTGTACCTCATTCTCACAGCTGACTTAATTCTGTAAGGCAATTATAACATCTAAGAATAATAAAGTATTGAAAGGAAACTCATTGAGTCCATTCTTTTGCCCAAAAGCCAAGAACTATTCACAGTACCTACTCTTAAACCTTCAGTGACAAAGATTCTGCACTCTGTCCAGACCATTGACATCAGTATTTATATGCCTGAGTGTGAAAATAGTGAGGTTTTTTTTCTTTGATGCTTAATGTAAATCTTTCTTCCCGCAAACTGAGCTGTTACTTCTTGTCCCATCCACAACAAACACAGGTGTTTCTTTTACCATCTTCACATACACTTTGCCTATTTGAACACAATTGTGAGAGCCGTCTTGACCCTTCCTTCCTTTGGCCTGAGTTAACTCCAGGCTGCTAGGTGGATCACGTTTTCCAGCAGGTGGTAGGGAGTGAAGCTATCATTCGATTTTTTTAACCATTCAGCAATTAATTTAGTCTCTCCGTAAAAACATCTTGCTAATGATTAAGTTTATTATTTTGAACATTTGAATTTTATTACATTTTTAAATCCTGATATTTTAAAATCTGGTTTAGAGTAACAGATAAAATCTTACCTATAGAAAATTTTAATTAAAATAGCAGTAATTTTGTATATATACCTAATTCTCGAAAGATAAATCCACTGATTTTCTCATAGCAGTATGCTGAATGTGTGAAATTTTCTGTAAAAGCTTTTCAGATGTTTTTAGCTTTTGTGTCAACACGGTAATGAAAACTAAGCTATTACAATATCTGTTCTTCTATCTAAGCAAATGCCTTTCAGATACCCTAATTTTAAGTGATTATAATAGAACAAAAACCTAACTTTGTAGCATATATTTAATTCTAGTTTTCATTCCCTTGCTAATTTTTTGAAGTTTTACAGCATGTTGAATTCAGAGTTACCTATGGTTTAATCGTTAAAGGCTTAAACTACTTTACAAATTACTGTATTAATGTCACAAACATTATTATAAACATAAATATTACATAAACACAGATGTAACAGCATAAATATTAGCTATTCATGAGCCTTCCCTGAGGAAGGGAAATTAATGTGTCCATCATTAAGCTGATAAGATTCAGATTTTGTTTTCAATCAGAGCAAGTCAAAGCAGGAATAAAACCTGAGCCCTCATTTTAAAGACACTGGACTACAGTAACTTTGCATCTCAAATATTCCTACCAGTGGCTTGTAAAATTTTTCAGGTTCATTTTTTTAGAAAACATGATGAATGACATAGTTGTCATAGAGACAATGATAGTGTGCACTTTGACTATGACAAGTTACAATTTCTGGCTGTATTTAGGGAGTTATCTCCTCTACGTAGATTGCACTTAGGTGCAAGGTTCTCTTTCTGACTGCAAACCCAGGCTTTCCAAACCAACTTTATTCTTCAGTGGTTCTATATACAGTGTTATATTTTCATGGGCGTAGCGTAACAGGTCTTCAGGATAAACACTTAGATAACATGTAGAGGATCAGAAGAAGGAACAGAAGAACTACCAGGGAGTAAGAGCTGTGGAGTAAATAGTTTGAAAATGGTGCACGTTTATAAAAGTGCAAAAGTTAAGACATTTATTGCCTGTTTCTTTTAAAGAAACTGAAGTTCCACATGTAAGAAAGAAGCTTGAGACTGAGCTGTTACCAGTTCCTTACCAGATGTACCATTACTTTCTCACAGCTCTGTAATGTCCAATTGCCTAATACTTATACCATGTATTTTTTGTTATAAGTATCTGTCTTTCTAAATATACTCATAACTCCAATCTCTCCTGCTTTCTTTACACACCTGAAACCCTGTACAAAGAGTAGTTCTGCATTCTGCTCTCTCTGAAATAACTAAGCCGTTCCACAGAATCATTTATGTCATAAGAACTGGAAGGCTGTTGTGTGCTGAATTAAGCCATTCTTTTTGTAATTAGGCAAAATATTTTGACTGATGCCACTTAAAATGTCAAATATCTAAGATATGCCTTCCTCCAAAGTCTTCACATGAATATTATCACCTCACATATTTAGACGGTAATTACTCAGTTTTGAACACCTCCTCTGCATTGATTAAGCTCACTCTTCTTTACAATCTTATCACAGACTGCACTTTCCACAAAACAGGGAAGAAGTTTGTTTGAAAGTAAAGCCAGAGGTGCCGGAGCCGCTCCTCTATCACCACCTAGTGGGAAAGGGCTGGGAAGTGCCAGAGGATTCCAGCCTGCCAGCATCTTTATGTCCTGAGGTTAAATCTCAGATAGGAAAATCACAGAATCACAGAATTAAGTGGAACAGTAGACCAGATACCTTAAAAAACCATCCCAACAGCTCTGGGTACATCTTTTTTTCATCGTTTTACCAGTTCAGCCTTATTTCATCTTTTATCAATTCAGACAGAAACAGTAATTTTTTTGAATGCCGTAAATTCTGTTCTTAGAGGTTAAAAATTAGAAACTGTTCTTTAACTGTTATTTGGAGTAAAAATTCATTACAAGTCACAAGTTTCTTTAAATAAATGAGCCACAACGATGTCACAATTACTTTAGGGAAGTAAAACAACTGAACATAATTTGCTCACCCCCTGAAACAAGGACAAGAAGGTGACGCTAATCATATAATCATAGAATCATAGAACAACCAGGTTGGAAGGGACCCATCGGATCATCGAGTCCAACCATTCCTATCTAACACTAAACCATGTCCCTCAGGACCTCATCCACCCCTGCCTTAAACACCTCCAGGGAAGGTTCCCAGTACTCCCAACCCTTGCTCATAAGAAAAGGAAAGCTCTGCATTTGATTGAAGAGAAGCAAACAACAACATTCACTTTTTAAAAATAAACTTGCACAAGTTCTCCAAGCAAAAGCAGACATTTCTTGTATGTATTGTATTAAACAAAATCTCGCAATTTATTGTTATTATTTTGCAAAATGGTTTCCTTCTCCTTTTACTTTTAAGGATTGTGGTTGCAATTGTACAGCATGTGTGCTTCCTAGCTTAGAAAATTAGGCCTAATGTCAAAATAAAAACCAAATGTGCTGAATGCTTTTCAGACAAGTAGTTATGTAGCTGAAATAATACCTAGTTTGTAATAGGAAATATGATACCAATATTCATGAGTTGTCAGACACCAGCAGAAGTAACTCGCCTGCTTGGCCTTAAGCTGCCTAGGACCTGCAATTTGTACATTCATTCAGAGAATCTGGAAGACTTTTGGAAAAATCTCTTTTGCACAGGGGGCACAAACTGCTTGTAGAAGTTCTACTGGAACTGTTTCTACAAGTTCCCCACCACCAACACATACCTAATAACATTAATACCTTGGAGTAAAAGTAACAATTTTCTTCTGCATTTGCTTTAAGCTATATGCCTCTTTCTTCCTAAAACAAATGTGAATAATGCTTACTTTGCAGTTCAGAGTGGTTCAGAACATCACCTTGTGGGTTAACCTGACCCAGATGTCAGACTGCGTCAGATGGCAGCAGTGAGCATACCCACGGGAGATGCATCCAGGTAGAAGAATTCTTCCACTTAGTGGCAGTAATCTGGGAGAAGGCAAATAGGTTGAAGAATTTCAGGGAACATGAGAGAGATAAACTATTGGAATTGAACTCTATATTCCCTGAGACAGCCCTGACAGGCAGACAGGATGCATAATATGGAGGATTCCCTATCCTCTCTCCATGTGGTAGAATGCAGGGACTTAAGGGCTGGGGGGATGGCAAATAGTTCCCAGTCAGCACAGCAGGTGCATCTCCTCTGACTGTCCCACCTTCCCACATGCGTTGGTACAATAGGCACAACATTAAGCAAGTGGAACCAAACAATAACAGGGACAATGGTTCATCATCAACCATTGGAATGGTTGGACTCAATGATCCAATGGGTCTCTTCCAACCTGGTGATTCTATGATTCTATTGAGCTTGGAGGATGAAGAGGCAGATGAATTATACTATAAGCAGCTGGGAGGAGCTTTATGATCTCTACCCTTTGACCAAGGGGTGATCACAGCCTGCCAGGTGCCCGCTAGAAATACAACCCAGCAGGGAGGAAGGAGTCCAGGAGGTTCCTGGATCATGTGGAAGATAACTTTCTGACACAGCTGGTGAGTGAGACAAGCAGGGAAGGCATACACTGGACGTGTTGTTCACAAACAGAGGAGATTGTGCAAGCAGTGTGATGGTTAGAGGGTTGTTTTCAGCATAGAGATCATGAAATGATTAAGTTTTTGGTTCCTTGAGAAATGGGGAGGAGGCTCAGCAGAACATCCACTTTGGATTTGCAGACTGCAGACTTTGGCCTGTTTCACTCACTGAAAAGGCTGTCAAGCACTGGAACAGGCTACCGAGGGCAGTGGATGGTTCAGTCACCATCGTTGGAGAAAGTTGAAAGACTTGTAAACGTGGTGCTTAGGGACATGAACTTGGCAGTGCTAGGTTAATGGTTGGACTTTACGATCAAAGAGGTCTTTCCCAACCTAAACAAAATTATTCTGAAGCTTTTAGAGGGATTGAATTCCACTTGAATTTGAGGGGGAAAAGGAATAGAGAAGTGAAGGAATAGTTGAAGAAACATAAATTTGATGATCTGAGTGACCTCTTGCATTACAGTATCTCAAAAAGTATGTACATTTACTAAAATTTTCTTCAACATCCCAGCAACTGGAATTGGGAAGGACTGCCTATCAAAAGCCATGCTATCTTACCACAGACACTTAAGTGCTTAAATTGAGCCCTGCAAGTTAAGATCCCAGATCATAGTTCAGGACACCTCTACGTCACCAGTTACTGCTCAGGAAAAAAAAGAAGTTGGAGTTGATGATCACTAAGATCTTTTGCAACCTAATGACTCTATGATTTTGAAAGGTGACTCTCACCTGAGAGAAGCACTCACTCTCCACTAACTGACATCAGCACATCATATCAAGGGGTGAGGAGATGGGGAGACAGGGGAAGTTGGATGGTGCCATGCAGGATATAAAAAATTTTCCACTGTAGAACTTTTTTAAAAAAAAAATCATTATCCAATCAGCAGTTACGCATTGTCACATGTTTCCTCATTTCACACTGTTTATGTGAGATAGTTCTTACAGCCTTGACTTGACCATGCTGTGCAAGCACAGTAGGGCCTGAGGCAGACTTTACAGCAGCCTTGCAGTACTGGAAGTGGGGCTGAAGGAAAGCCGAGCAGGGACTCTTTATCAGAGGCTGCAGGGACAGAACGAGGAGGAATGGTTTTAAGCAGAAAGAAGGCAGAGTATAACCTAGATATTAGGAAGAAATTTCATTCCGTGAGGGTAGTGAGGCACTGGCACAAGTTGCCCAGAGAAATCATGGATGCCCCATCCCTGGAAGTGTTCAAGGTCAAGTCGGATGGGGTTTTGAGCAACCTGATCTACTGTAAGATGTCAGTGATGTAGACTGTGAGACTGAGTGTACTGTCAATAAGTTTGCAGATGACACAAAGCTGAGTGGTGCAGTTGCCGCACTGGAAGAACGAGATGTCATCCAGATGGACCTGGACAGGCTGGAGAAGTGGACCTGTGAAAACCTCATAAGCTTGAACAAGGCACACTGCAAGGTCCTACAGCTGGGTCAGGGCAATCCACAATTTCAGAACATGATGGAGGATAATGTGATTGAGAGCTGCCTTGCAGAGAAGGACTTGGAGTGCTGGCTGATGACACACTCAATGTAAGCCAGCAATGTTCACTCACAGCCCAGAAGGCCAACCATGTTCTGGGCTGCATCAAAAGAAGCGTGGCCAGCAAGTCGAGGAAGCTGATTCTGCCCCTCTATTCCTCTCTTGTGACACCCCATCTGGACTACTGTGTCCAGTTTGGGAATCCTCAACATAAGAAGGATGTGAAGCGGTTGGAACATGTACAAAGGAGGGCTACGAAGATGATCAGAAGGCTGGAGAACTTTCCATATGAGAATAGTCTGAGAGAGTTGGGGTTCTTCAGCCTGGAGAAGGCTCTGAGGAGACCTTTTAATGACCTTCTAATACCTGAAGGGGCTATAAGAAAGCCGAGGAGGGATTGTTTATCAATGGTTGTAGTGATAGGACTAGGCGAAATGTGTATAAACTGGAGAGGGGCAGATTTAGATCAGACATAAGGAAGAAATTCTTCACCATAAGAGTAGTGAGGAACTGGCAGAGGTTGCCCAGGGAAGTTCTGTCTGCCCCATTCCTGGAGGTGTTCAAGGCCAGGTTGGATGGGGCCTTGGGCAGCCTGGTCTGGTGGGACAGTCTCTGCCCATGGCAGGGGGGCTAGAACTGGATGATCATTAAGGTCCCTGCCAACCCAAACTATTCTATGATTCCATAATTCTATGTTCCTGTTCATGGCAGGACGGGTTGGAGTTGGATGAACTTTCAGGTCCCTTCATAGAATCATAGAACAACCAAGTTGAAAGGGACCCATCGGATCATCAAGTCCAACCATTCCTATCAAACGCTAAACCAAGTCCCTCAAGACCTCATCCACCCGTGTCTTAAACACCTCCAGGGAAGGTGAATCAACCACCTCCCTGGGCAGCCTATTCCAATGCCCAATGACCCTCTGTGTGAAAAACTTCCTCCTAATCTCCAGCCTAAATCTCCCCTGGTGGAGCTTGAGGCCATTCCCTCCTGTCCTGTCCCCTGTCACTTGGGAGAAGAGCCCAGCTCCCTCCTCTCTACAGAACCAGAACATTCAGAACCAGAGCATTCTATGAGGCTATGAAATAAATGACCTTTTTAATAGGGGCAGCGCTGGGGTTCGGCAGAGAAGGGGTTAAAAGCGGAGGGCCCTTTTTCCCCCCCGGCGGGCTGTTCCATTGAGGGGGTAGCGGGGGGGGAGGGTGAAGAGTACTTACACATTGTTAATTATTCGCTGTAAAATTAACGAAAAAAAAAACCCCTTAAATTCCAAAGGAGAGCCACGAGCAGTCATAGTAAAGCAGGAGGAGGAGATCCGTGGCTGAAAAGAGGCGCTCATTAGGCAAAAAAACTAGGGCCCCCTCTGCGGTTTCCCCCGCGCCGGCCGGTTCCACCTTGTCGGGACGGGGCCCGGGCGGCGGTGGCGGCTTGGCGGGGCGCTTGGATGTTTCCCTCCTCAGCGGCTGCTCGTTGCGGGGCCCCTGAGGAGAGAGAGAGTTGGTGACGGCAGAGAGAGAGAGACTGAGGGGCTGGGGAGGTTGTTTGGAGGAGCGGGGAAGGCAGCGCCGGTGCCGCTTCGGTGAGGCGGGAGGGAGGGAGGGAGGGGAACGAAGGGGTTGGGTTGCGGGGGGAGGTGGGGAGGAGGGGGAAGGCGCGCGCCGGGAGCCCCTGGGATGAGCTCCTGGATCCAAGGGGCAGTGAGGGCGCCTGGAGTCACGGAGCGATGGGCTCCTTTGGTTTGGAAGGGACCTTAAAGGTCACCCTCGAGGTGCTGTTCTTGCTCCGAGAGCTCCTGCGGGACGTGTGACAGACTGTGGCAAATGGATCGTAGGATCATAGAATCACAGAACAACCAGGTTGGAAGGGACCCATCGGATCTTCTAGTCCAACCATTCCTATCTAACACTAAACCAAGTCCCTCAAGACCTCATCCACCCGTGCCTTAAACGCCTCCAGGGAAGGTGAATCTACAACCACCTCCCTGGGCAGCCTATTGCAATGCCCAATGACCCTTTCTGTGAAAAACCTCCTCCTAATCTGCAGCCTAGATCTCCCCTGGTGGAGCTTGAGGCCATTCCCTCTTGTCCTGTCCCCTGTGACTTGGGAGAAGAGGCCAGCTCCCTCCTCTCTACAACCTCCCTTCAGGTAGTTGTAGGGAGCAATGAGGTCTCCTCTCAGCCTCCTCTTCTCCAGGCTAAACAACCCCAGCTCTTTCAGCCGCTCCTCATAGGTTCTGTTCTCCAGCCCCTTCACCAGCCTTGTCGCTCTTCTCTGGACTTGTTCGGTAGGTTGGGAAAGACCTCCTGGGTCACAGAGTCCAGTCGTTCCTGTCTGCCACTAAACCATGTCCCTGAGCACCTCATCACCCAGCTTTTAAACACTTCCAGGGATGGCGACTCCACCGCCTCCCTGAACAGCCTCTTCCAGTGCGCAGTGACCCTTTCTGTGAATTTTTTTTTTCTGATGTCCAGTTTGAGCCTCCCCTGGCGGAGCTTGAGGCCCTTCCTTTTTGTCCTGTCACCTGGCAGAAGAGGCCAGCACCCTCATCTCTACAACCTCCTTTCAGGTAGTTATAGAGAGCAATGAGGTCTCCTCTCAGCCTCCTCCAGTCTAAACACCCCCAGCTTCCTTAGCCACTCCTCTTAAAGACTTGTTCTCCAGCCCCTTCACCAGCTTCATTGCTTTTCTCTGGACTCGCTTCAGAGCCTCAACATCCTTCTTGTGGCGAGGGACCCAGAACGGAACACAGGATTTAAGGAGTGGTCTCACCAGTGCCGAGTACAGGCAGGGAATAACCTCCCTGGACCTACTGGCCACGCTGTTTCTGATACAGCAACTGCTCCTGAAAGAACCAGTGTCCAATGACGTTATTGACCAATGCATATACTGCTGTTGCTTTTCTTGCTGGTCAGCCTGTGAGAAACACTCATTCAGTGGTAAAATATTGGAAAGGACAAAAGTCTTGGAAACAAAGGCAATAATATTTTTATGTTACAATTCAGCACTGAATTGGATGGCCTTCTAAAGAAGGTATACCATCTTACAAAAGCATTGTTCCTAGACATAAGGAATTCTACATATAAGGAAAAAATCTTCATGATGAGAGTGGTGAGGAACTGGCACAGGCGGCCCAGGGAAGTTCTGTCTGCCCCATCTCTGGAGGTGTTCAGGGTAAGACTGGATGAGGCGTTCGGCAGCCTGATCTAGTGGGAGATGTCCCTGCCTGTAGGAGATGTGTTGGAATTGGATGATATTTAAGGTCCCTTTCCAACCCAAACTATTCTGTGATTCTATGATCCTATATACTAGTTGGGTATATACACTAGTTTTAGACAAAGAACTGTGTAAATCTTCTAAGTATATTCAGTCTTTAGATTATCCAACCATGTCTGGAGACTCCCTTCAGGTTATCTTGTGACCTAAACCAGCTACATCTTACAAGACAACTAAGCATATCAATAAATTCTTGCAGCCCTAAGACAGGTTATCTCTCAACCTAAAACAGCTAATCTTAGAAGACAGATTTATGTGATGAGATACTTAAACATACAGCTGCAGCAAAACCTATAAATTCTCACAAGCCCATGCTAGTCCTGAAAGACTCAGGCTCCTCAGCAGTCCTGCTGAAGCAGACCCTGTTGTGGAAGGCATACATACCCTCAGTAAATAAAAAGTCAAGCCACACTGGTGTCAAACTGCCTGATCTAGTGGTAGGTGTCATAGCAGGGCAGGGTGAACTAAGTGATCTTTAAGGTTCCTCCCAACTCAAACCATTCTATTACTCTGTGATCCAGTTCCACTCCCCTGCCACAGACAGGGATACCTCCCACCAGACCAGGCTGCTCACTGCCCAATCCAGCCTGGAAATGCTCATGAAGTAGCTGGTTTAAGAGCTTTCCATCATGTTGAAAATATTTCTGTACCATCCTAAGCATGTGCAGCACCAACACGCCAAGCCCTCCGCTGCAGAGAAACTGTGAAACATAGGCAAACCAAAACCACACGGAATAACCAAATTAGGAGCATAAAATTAGGTAACTGGTGTTTTTAATCACTGTGTGATTAATAAGAACTGTTCTTGTGTGTGAAATTACACTGAAATAACAAATGAACAGCATTAGCACTAATGCTGTGGTAACGCAGTAGCTACAGACAGGCCACGTACTCAAAAGAAAGATATAAGAGGTTACATTACATTATAATCTTAAGGGGGGGTCTCTTGGGAGCACCAGTCAAACATCACCAGGAAAATTGCTTTAATCATCGTTCCTGCAGTCTTCACTTTTGTGAATAAATAGGAACCTCAGTGCACTGACCTAGCAATCTAGAATCTTTCCTGAGCTCCACATTGACACATAACCAAAAATAGCATAAAATTCAGAAAAAGTTGCAATATATTCTTTAAATCAGACAGAAGTTTGTATGCTGGAGGAGAGCTTTTAGATTAATAGTACTGTAACTGTGGGGGACATAGTTCTAAGAGCTTGTCCTTCAAATTTCTGCAGATGAAAACATACTCCTAAGGGCAACAACTAGCTATTATTCTACAGTTAACTCAACATGTAGTTGTATTTTTTGTAGCCAGATTATTATTGCTGGATCAGCAACTTGAAATTACATGTGAATTTTCTATTTCAGACATTTTGACATCAATATGTAGCATTTTGAATGAAATTTTTGGAAACTGAACAAATTATATCATGTGAAGAACACCACCCATAAAGAAGTCTCATGTAGACATCTCTGAACTGCTTTTAGAAGAGGGCAAACCTGATAGAGGCCTGGTAAGAGAAATCTTAAATACACACATTTCTTTTTATTGTTGGGAGGGAAGGTTATTAGAAGAGTGGAAAAAAAGTAAAAAGATAAAGATGTCAGTGAGTGCTAAGGATAATTGTTTTGATAGATACTTAATGTTCAGCAGTTAACGCAGTTTTATACTACATATCACCACGGAAGTCATCAGAATGCTGTGTAACACAGTGTTCGTAATAGTGAAACAAAGCCTCACAGACAGGCTATGAAATATGTATGCAACATTGCCTCCTCCATAGACTATGTTATATTTTTTAAATCATCAACAATGTAGGAACACTAAGCATTTTCCTTCACTTTCCAAGTTCTAGCTGCTATTCATTACAAGATTTACAAAATAAGGGGTTCATAAGAGTATCGTGACTAACTAAAACAAAACTTAATGCTTCCCATTCAGAGTTCAGATGGACTAGAATGAACTGCATTTAACTTTATTAATCTAGTTCTAAAATAAACAAAACAAACACTCCAAACTTCTATTAGTACTTGCTCAGATGACCAGTTTTTCATGAAACTATGTTCTTGAGGAAAACTCAGATCACAGAATCACAGAATCGCTAGGTTGGAAAAAAACCACGGGATCAGCGAGTCCAACCATTCCTATCAGTCATTAAAATATGAAGATAATAATATCGAAACATGTAGCATGTCCATCTCTACTTAACATGGCCCTAGGCTGGATAGTCAACTTCAGTACTTCTGAAGATGATGAGGCAAAATCCAAGTTCTCATAGTAAGTAACATACTAAGTTATTCACAATTATAAATACAACACAACATTTACATTTTAAATTAAAAAAAAAAGGAATCAAACAGTTGCACTCTGTATTATAAATGATATTTCTGAAACTGTGAAAAAATGGAAAATGCATAACATTTTCAAGTCCGTGCACGTATAACAATTTTTGTGAAACTCTTTTCATGTAAGTACTTTATGCTATACTATACTTCAAATATAAATTTTACAGTTCAAGTTTTACAATTAATCTCTTTACTTGCAGATTATCCCTTACTTAACTGACTTTTTAATCCAAACATTATTCAAACACAAATACCTTTTCTATAGCATTAAAATGGCATCCCCACCAAAGGAAGTTTTACAGTTTGTTTACTCAAAGACATTGTACATCCTTCTTTGGCCTGTGTGAGCATTCAACTAGTCTGTAAACAATTGCCAGAAAAAATAAAACCAGTAACATCATTGCTTATAGAGACAGCATCTTTTAAGCCAGTGGATACTTTAAGAGAAACAGGTGCAGATTAACAATCTGAGTTATTTTTGGCAATGAGGAAGACTCAAAATAGGAAAAGAAGGAAAATAAGGACTGTTACTTGCTGTTTCTGCCTATGGGAGCAATTAAGGAAATAATCCAAAATATTAGGGAAAATGCAGCCTAAAAGAACCTCTTTGACCAGAAAGAATTGATCAGAACTATGATCTGGAATAATTACAAGACCCAAGTCAGGCAATGAGGGGAAACAGCAATGGAACTCTGGAAGGTGTGAAAGTAATGAGTGAATTCAGGGACAAAAAAATCTAGTGAATGAAAGTATAAAAAAGTGTTCTATGATACACAGTTATATATTTTCCTGTTAGGAAAATTAATACTTTGAATACTGCCAGGTTATTGTAATTTGTGGATCTATTTCGAAGACAAGTGTCATTAAAACTGGAAATGTATTCTTACTTGCTTTGACCTGAGTGTCTAGTGCAGTGTCTCTATCAGAAGAAATACATGATGGCATCAGATGTTTTTATGCACTCTGTTTCTAAAGACTGTGCATACATAGTTTTCCTCTGAAGACATGCAAAGATTTCAGTCTGAGTCTCGAGGCTTTTCTGGTTGATAGTCATTTTGAATCTCTCCGGCTCCATTTTCCTTAGAGCTACATTCTGTGACTGCTGTGCCCTGTGTATGGGTTTCTGCGTCTTCTCTTGTCTTTTTTAATTTTTTTCTCAGACTTGCCTATCCTGAAATACCCAACAAAACATGTGCCACCCACATAGGTATTAGTTTCAGGTGGTGATATGTACCCATTTTCTCCTGGTGGCTGTTCTTTTTCCAGAAAGTTTAACTACTTCTTACATTTAAAGATGTAAGTGATTTTAAAGTACTGTCTTTAACAACTGGCTGTTTAACAGACTGCCTCAATGAATTGAACCCTACCTGGAAAACATACTAGGAAAAGCTCAGGTATACATATTGCAGCCTCTTTAGGAGAGTCATTGTATCCCCCTTCATATGAGTACTTGCACTGGATTGTAGCCTTCAGTGGGACTACAGTAGAGAAATCTGGCCAGTCTACAAAATGTTCCATAGTAACTCAAAACTATAGCTTAGCATAAATTAACAAAGCTGTGCACACTAGTTGTCTTTCATTATAGAATAGGTGAATTCTTCTTTCAGTATTTTTTTTTCCTTGCGAGCAGATTGCACCACCTAGGCAGAGACATCTATTTGTATTTAATTGCACTGTAAAAGCCTAAGCAGCTTCTCCAGGACAACAGTTCCATTTTCTGGACCATTGATTGTTCTTGTCAAAAGTTTTAAAACAATTTCAAAAAGCTTTGTGCTTCAGAATGCATCACATTGCAAGCCTGTGAGAAATTAAATCTGTGACAAGCCAATACTGGTTTCTGGCTCACTGATGGAGCACCCACACATCTTCTGAAGTGCTGACAAAGTAGATGGCCTGATGTTTGTCCCTGTGGCCACACTGAGAAGAAAATTGCCAACACATGTCCAGTTATGAAATGGAATAGTCTCTTTTTACAAAAAAGAAAGCTTTAAGAGGAATACGCAGCATTTAGAAAACAGTCAATGATGTTTCATTTATTCTTACCTCTCTTCCATTCCATCCTAAATTTAATAAATTATAAGTTACTTTAATTACAGATTGATGTTAACAGCCATAATTTAAAGGACTTCAGTAGTTACTGTAGCGATTAAGGCAGGGACCCCATCCATGAGGCAACAAGTGAGATCATCTTTATTGAGAGGATGCAAACCTTACACAGTGTTTCTGTATCCAGTCAGCAGCTACCCCAGTGCATTTCCACCTGTGAGAAACCCACAGTTACAGTGATAGAGTGCAACCCACTACTTATCACATGTCCTTTATATTCATGTTTTCCATCTAATTCATTCTTTACTTATGAACTTAAAGGTCTTAGTAAAGATTTCGAGGTCTCACAATCTACCAAGCATGAGAACACTGGCTGTTTGCTCTGCACTTGCTGCTAATATCACGGGTGTGCCAAGGCATCGGCTGCTTGTCCCAGCATACACACCACAGTGAATTCTTTCATGCCTGCAAGTTACTTATTTCATTTTATTGCACAAGGTGTGCATTCTCTTCCTGTTCTCACTGCAACATCCTTTCTTGTGGGCCACGAGATGTCTAAAAGGGAAAGGGGCTTCTGCTGCATGTTAGAAGGCTCTTTCAGCCATCATACAGGACTTTCTAAAATGCCTTCCCATGAACAAATAGCTAACTTGATAATAGCCAAATATCAATCAACTTCTTAATCGTTTTTCTTTGATTAAAAAAGGTTATTTGTTGCTTCTATAAAAAATTAGTTGGAAATACAAACATGATTTGTCTCTACGTGAGGGATCACAGTTCCCTTTTACCTTCCTTTTGACTAATCCCTCTGAGGAGACTGCCTTAGGTGTGACTATAAAACACACGGTAAATGAGACCATCACAAAATGTTCATGGACATTGGAATTGTTTATCTGAAAACTCTGTATTGCAGTGTTTCAACAGACCTTGCCACAGGCTAAAAATATGCCAGCTAGCACTTTACCAAAAATTTCTTGGGCACAGTTTGGGAGTCAGTGTGAGTCAGGAACCATTCCCTATGGGCAGTAGATACATGTGACTATCCTGTTTTGAAGAATAAAAAGGTGTAATAATATAAGCATGGAACGTTATGCCGCTACCAGCCCCAGTGCCAGAGAACAGTCCCAGGCATGTTTAACCTCTTAGTTTCTTAGTTTATAGGTAGCCATTGAATCTTTTGGCTGAGATGGTTAACACTTCAGTATCTGCAGAATGGAAAAGTTCTGCTTTCTTTCAAAGCAGCAGCTTATAAATTCAAAGCCCAAAGATCTTTTTTAAATGTACGTGATTTAGATCATCATATCTCCACCTCAAATCTTTTTATTGGGAAGTTTGTTAAGAACAGAGTGAGAAGGCATTTTAAGCGTGATATGATGTGCTCAGATTTCTGTAATCCAGGAAAGTGTGTATTTAGTCTTGCCCTGAATAAAACTGTAAGGCCAATTTTTAACTTCTGTCCTTGCCAGAAGATGAATGTCCACATTGACTTGCTGGCCCATGAAACTGCATTGATTTACCTTTATACCTTGAAAAGTGAAAGAAGAAGTAATCGCTGGAATGTTTTTATCTTTATCTCTCAAAATAACCTATAGTGGCCCTCATAGCTCTTCAAAGAAATTGCACAGGATTTCTCATGTAACCAATGTGCAATTCTATAGCTCTCTTATAAAATATGACAGTAAGTTTTTTTTCCCAGTGCCTATCCAAAATGACATTTGAGAGAACAGTCATATTAGGATCAAATAAAACAGGAAAAAAAAAAAAGAAAAAAAATAAGGAAGTAAAGTTAAGAAAATGAATTTGTGCGATGTTAAGGAACTTAGAGCAGGAATGGTGCCTGCTTTGTTTCACCAATGGTGAATACACAGAAAAGAGCCAAAAAAGCATCTTTAGGCAGATTCAGATTTCTTTCAGTGACAATATAGAATCTTTTATCTTCCCTACAAAAACAACTGTTACTAGGTCTGTTCTTATGGCCCATAGAGAACAGTACTGGGACAGTCTCCTTGTCCAGCAGACTCATCTATCACTGATCTCTTTTTCTGTTTTACAGCTTAATGGTATGCTTTACATTATCTATGTTTTAACATTTTTTCCGAATCCCTGCTGCCTTGCATAATAAGAACTGACAATAACATTAAAATGAGGGTACTAGAACTTTGTCTTCCATAATTTTTCCTCCACAAAGAACTGTTTTTCACAAGTCAACATTTTAGAAGACGTATCTGCCATAGAATTCATACCGGGTCTTCATACAAGCAGAAGTAGTCTTAACATGGTAGAAGCAGTGCAAGTTTGTAACCAGGAAAAAAGTGAAACAGTATTTTTTTTAATTTAATATTAAATTCCTTGTGGTTAATTATGCCAAACAATTAGAAGAAGGGGAAAAAATTACCTCCATCTGGCTTACTAGAAAAGATAAAATCAGAAGTCACCATCAAGCTTTAAGCTTAGAGAACGTAACTGCACAAATATTTTACTCCCCACTTTACAGGCATCCTTGGCTTTTTATTTTATCTGTGTCACTGAAGGCCTCTTCTGATACTTAGGTTGCTTGCTTTTCAAAGTGAAGTGAATGTTCCCCAGTGAATTAATTGTATGGTGCTATTATTTGCCCCTGTGAACTAAAGTCACTGCAAAGAACATAACTTTATATTATTTGTCATGAAGCATTCATTATTACATTCAGTGTATTCACTGTTGTACTCCAACCTTAATACCAGATTCTAAATAATTGGAATACTTAAATTTAGGATGATAGATAATATTACTATATTACATTCAGATAATGACCTCCCAGGATTTTATGGGGAAGTTCTGTCCACTTATTGGAAAAATATAAAAATCATACAATAATGCTATTTTTTTTATTTTACTGACACACCACATTTATTATTAAAAAATGCTTAGAAATATATACTAACTATAATTTACTAAAAGGCAAAATATAACCATGTTTGTGGATCACATTGATAACTTAAAATGACAACTACCTGCTGTATGTTATACCACTTAAAGGGACAAAAATGGAAAAGCACAATACACTTTTCATTCATTCTATAGGAAAAAAAATCAAATTACAACAAGTGACCTCTAAGAAAACACTGCTGCCAGGTGTATTTTCACAGTAATATTACATGCTGTCCATAATTTATGAAGCTGAGTAACAACATGTAGCTGTCAGGGAAGTTAGCATCAGTATGAAGAGTGCAAAGAGGTCTCTTCATTATTTTCAACAGAGCGCGCGCGCACACACACACACACACACACATATTGTGATCTCGTGTGGGCTTAGCTCAGGGTGCAGTTGTAAACAGCAGCAAGAGAAGTACCTATGACTTGCTAATTCATGCCTTTTATGGTTGCATTTAAATACTTGAAGAACAAGAAACGAGTCACAATAACTGGCTGTGCAAATAGCTTAGAGTTATGGGAGCCAAATCATTTGTGTAGGGCAAAAGGCACATTCTCCTTTGACATCAAAGGGAGTAGGATGAGGTTCCACAGTTGACCCCGAAACTCGCAGTTAATTTTTAGGAGTACATAGGTGTGGATTTATCTGTAGAATTCGGGGAATTTTGCCTTCCTCTGCACTGCCACCAGCTTTGTTCAGTGCGGTGTGCTCTCCTCCTCGGTGTGCCACAGCCATCGCTGTATGACGGCAGAGGGGAGCTCCTCCCATACCGTAAAGGACTATCCCCACCCCATGACTCAGGCCCGGAACAGAAACAGGGTTTAAAGGATCTTGATATGTTTTCAGCCAATATTCTGAAATACTCCATTTATCCCGATTTCTGGCCATTTCAGGCATAATGAGATGAACCCCATGCCTCCGTTCTGCAATAAATCACTATCAGTAGACCTTTAAAGACAACAGGAGTAAAAGGAACCCTTTGCCTGAACGTAGCTGAAGAATTTGACCTTTCCTTTTAAAAACTGAATTACAGTGGTATCTAATGGAATAAAAAATACTTTACTCCCCTTAAGGAAAAAACAAAATCCTGATTTGTTTACGTATGTTGCACCACCACTTTCTAAAACACCTTATCACCTAAATTAATTGTTTTCTTGTGTGAGTAATAATATCATAGTACTTGGGCATAATAGCCATTGCTACAAGTTCTTTTAGTTGAATGGGATTGTAGAAGCCTAAAATGATCCAGTGGTAATATCCCTGGAAAATAATGACTGAAATAGTAAAAAACACCCAAGCTGATATTTAAATTTTATCTACACACTAAGTAACCAAGTAAGCAAAAAAAAAAGTTGTAAATTCCTCAAATTGCAGAAATACTCCATTTCCATGAATTGGTAACAGTCAGTTAGAAGTAGAGTGATGTGGTGTTCCCGGGCCAACTTTGTAATTTTAGAATTGCATTTTCCTGTGCATATGTTGGCATGTATGTCCACATACACGTGGGTATGTGAACTCCAAATAGGTAGTAGTCCGTTAAGCTTAAGTTTATTACCAAGAGACATATCCTCCCTCCTTGAGTTACAGAGTTGCACTGTATCAAATTAAGCACAAAGACTTACGAACATGCTTAATTTACTACACCAATTATTTCCCTTTATTTCAAATGGGTAACTTGAAGTTGTAAATGCATAAACAGTTATAGGCTTGGGATGTTTTATATTAACTTGGAGCAAAGGTAGATAATATATTTTTTTCAGGGCCCGGTTTAATCTGTCTCCATTAAACTTGGATGAGTGAGTACCCCATGAGGTATCAGTAGTTCCAGTACTGAGTTACCGTGTTCTCCGGTGCCATCTTCAGTTTTGTACTTTCAAACAAAACCATATGCAGTTGTAGAATGAACTTTGATTCATCCAGCCTTACGAACTGAATAGTTGTTGAGGGTTGACAGAGACATTTTAAGGGTATAGTTCAGGAAGTCTGAAAGCTTGGAAAGATTCAAGTGCACTGGTTTTAAGTATTATCATCCCTTTGTGCAAATAATATCCATCCGGAGCTGAACGGGTGTGTTTCTGTGTCTCAGGGTCTTTACAGCCACGTCCAACAAAACTGTACAGCTGAATCCTGGAGGCTGTCGACAGGCGAGCTTCCTTTAGGAATGCCGGGATTTTTGTCCAAGTACCGAGGAGTGAAACCGCACAAGTGAGTACGAAAAGGCGTAGTTAACTCATCGGATGGATATGCTGCCTCAGTTATCCCCCGCGCCGTGGTTATTCACAGTGCTACCTATGCAGATGAACACCAGAAAATCTTTCAGTCAAGACACTCTCCGAACGGCCCTTCACAGCCCCTAGTCGGACCGTTTCCCGAAGCTCTGGCAGCGGCTCGGAGCATCAGGCTCCAGCGAAGGTCCCTGCGCCCGAGCGGCCGCGTTTCCCCCGCGCTCGTCCCCAAAAAGGTGTTTTTAAGCGCCGCTCCGGGGCCCCGCGTCCCCCTGGCCGTGGCTCTCCCCGGCGCTGCTGCGGCCCTGCGCCGCGGCCTCGCTCCTCCCGCGGGGGCGTCCGGCCCCGCTCGCCCCGGGGCGCCCTTCGGGGTGCCGCCCGCGCCGCCGTCCGCAAGGAGGGTCGTCGATAAAGGCCGAGGCGCGGGGGAGGGGGGCTTAGCGGCGACCGCCGGCCCCGGCCATCGCGCCGCCAGGGGAGCCCGAGCGGGGGGGGCGGGGAGCCGCTCCGGCGGCGCTGGGAGAGGCCGCTGGTGTTTGGCGCCGGCGGAGGGAGTCGTTCCCGCAGCTGCACTTCCGGTCGGCATTTTGTTCTGAGAGGGAGCGAGAGACGCGCACGGGATCGTTCCCCCACCCCCACCTCCCCGGCCCCGCGCCTCCTCCTCTCGCCCGCCCCCCGCTCGGTACCGGCCGCCCGAGCCCCCGCCCCGCGCGCAGAGGCGGCGGCGCTGCCCCCGGCGCCCCCCGCGCCGCCGAACCGGTTCGGCGCGGCCCGCGCGGATGTCGTGAAGCGGGCTCGGGGGGGGGAAGGGACTCGCGTCGGCCGCTCACCCCCGGCTCTACATGTTCGCTGCACTGAGGAGGAGGCGGAAGAGGAGCCAGCCCCCCTCCCGGCCCGGATTATTGTTGTTATATTATCTCCCCTCCTCCTCCTGCTCCGCGGCGGCGGCGGCCCAGCGGCGGCGGCTCCTCTGAGGAGGGAGGGGGGCGGATTTCTCTTCCCCCTCTCCTGGATTCTCGTTGGATTCGGACGCCGATTTGCTCAGGTAATCCCCCCCGCCCCGCTCGTCTTCCCCTTCTCCTCTCTGCCCTCTCCGGCGAAGGGCCCGGCCTCCGGGGCCCGGCCGGCCCGGCAGCCGAGGGGATTAGCCGCGATCCGGGCTCCGGGGCGAGCGGCCGCGGCCGGAGGTGTTTATTTTCGCCGCCCCGCTCGGCGCTCGGCCGGGGTCGGCGGAGCGGGCTGGCTCCTCCCGGGCTGCCGGCAGGCCCAGGCCCGGCGGAGAGCGCAGGCCCGCCGGCCAGCGCCTTCACTCCAGCTCGGGGATTAGAAAGGCGAAGCGGCTCCTCGGTGACAGGCCTCAACCCGGAGAGGAGCAGCGGGAGGAAACAATACAATTAGCCGCAAATGTGCGCTGATCCTTGGCCGTATTTATAACTTGGCCGGGGCGAGGAAGGGAGGTCCCGGCGCAGGCAGCCGAAGTGGGGAGAGAGTAAGTGGAGAAATAGGGGAAGAGGGAAACAATGTCAACACCCGGGAACAAAAATATCGGTTCCCTCTGCTGTTACCTTGTCCTCTTAACCAGCTGCCTTCTGAACGTTCAAAAGTTAGAATGCGATATGGATTTAAAGTACGCAGAGATTTAATCTCGAAATAATACAGCGATTAGTGTATTTATAGCATAAAGCTAGCGCTTGTGGGATGATCGGCACAACACAGACACCTGCAGACCCAGGAAATGCAGATAGCCCAGCATATTGTATCAGGTACCTTGCACAATCTCGGTGTCTGTGTGCTGTGTACAGCACAGGAATATTTATGACATTCAGAAGAAATAGTTTTATGCTTCTAGCAAACAGAAAATGAGAGGGGGAGTTGTGTATAAATGGCAGCATTTATGATGTTTAAGGGACCAAGGTGAACATGGGACCTCCTCAGAAGTATTTGAGAATCAAACGTAAATTTAATTAATGGAAAGTGAAGAATACTTAAAGGGTGTTATCCTTTCTTGTCAGGCCAAATCACTTTGAGATCCTGAAGTTGTTATTGGCTGTTTGTGTCCATGGTGTTTGAATATGTAATTAGGTGTCATTTTAACAGGTCAGATGTGTTTTGTAAGTGACTGTATAAATAAAGGGTGGTGAATTTACAGTAGAGTAAATCCCAGACTTCTCTGTGTTAGAGTTGTTAGAGTCGAGAGTGTTACTAAAAATTGAAGTAGATTTAAAACAGTCACTGTGTAGACTAATAACAATAATCCTACAGAAATTGCCTAATTGAGGGAGATTTTAGGATTCCAAGTTTAATTTTTCTTATAGGAAGGAAACTTGTACATGGCAAACAAGTATCAACATTACATAATTTGTTTGGGGTTTTAGTGGGATTTTTATTCAGGCAGATCTGTTGTAATACTAAGTGGTTAATGTATCTAATAGAATAACTTGCTGGTGCTGTGTTTAGAGTCTCATAATAAAACTGTGCTATCCTGCATCCGAGTGCCCTGATACATGTTTAAAAGGGTGAAGTTAATATAGCTGTCACGTAGAAGGCGTGTTTTTAATGCTGTAAATCCGTGTAGTAGTCAGTAGCGTGTCCGTGATTTGTATTGGTCAGGGAGCAGTTTGAATTTTAAAAAGCCTGAAGATCCTGCTGAGCCCCAATCCCGGCCTCCCTCCCTCCCACTAATCTCCCATTCCTGTCTTTGTGCTGCCTGGTCCTGTTAGACACTGTTTGCAACAGGGCCTCAGGCCTACGTGCGTGGAGAGAAACCATTTACACTTCGAAAAAGCAGCTTTTTATTTTTAAACTTTGTGAATTGCAGAGGGAGCCACTAGTTGTCTCTGGTTGTCCCTGACTCAGTGTATGGCAGCAGAACTGCTGTTTTCTTCTGGTCTGTAGCATGCAGAGAGGCCGAGTGTAACTCTGCTTTACAGGAAAGAAAGGACTGTGCAGAAGTAGTTGTAGCTCTTGGGTAGTTTTCATCATCAGGAAGCGACGCTAGCTGTGGCGTTTCTCTCCTTGTCTTGTTTCAAACAGCTCTCCTTTTAACAAAAGTGGGTTTGATAAACTAACACTAGTGAACTTCTCCGACTTATTTTTCATTTAAGGAGTTTTGCTTTAAGCATACCAGATAGGAGCAGGAAATGAGCTACTGTAGTTATGTAGTTCCTGTCAAGTTTATCTTGCCAGGGTTGTGTTTACGCTGCCTTTTTTTTCCTCTTTATTGGAAAGCATGCACTTTTCTGGTGAAAACCAGGCATATTTATGGAGGGAAATTTAAGATGCTGTCTGTGATTTGTAATGAGTTTTTTGTGTTTGTTCTACTGAGACACATATGATTAATTAAGAATTAGTTGCTTTACCACATTTTATGTAGTTGTAAATTTCTTGATATCAGGAAAATATATATTTAGCATACAGAAATATTTAATGTGGAAATGACCATAAGATGAGTTATTTTTGGTTTAGGTTGTATTTTTTAACATATTTACATGAGTGTGTGTGAGGTAGGCCTATGTCACTTTTATGCTTCTTTTTCCCTATCCCCATGAGTTTATATTGATCCAGTATTTATCATAACAGCTAGCTGCTTAAGGAGGATATAGATACTTTATTCATGTTACAGAAATACAAATTATTGTCAAGATATTAGTTGTAACAATTCTTTTAACTGAAAAAGGAGAATACTATCTCCTTATTACCCTTTATTTTGCACTCTTGACTACTTTTAAAATTTTTAATTTCCTTCCTGTGTACAGGGTTGTTTGGTTTTTAGGTTTTTTTCCCTTTGAACTGCTTAAACATTTTACCTGAAGTTATTCCAAGAAAAAAAAAAGCATTCCCTGAAGGCTTTTTGCTGTCTTTTAAGTATACTCTTTTACTTTTTTAAAAATAAAGACATAGAAAGAGGCATACCAGGAATAATAACTATTTTTTCACACTTGAAATGTGTGAATTTTTGTTTAGCAGAAATGGAACAGTATCAGAGAAGCAAAACTATATCACTAAACCCCTTTTCACATCCCTGCCGTACATAAGAATATATGTGAGTACAGCCCCATTGCGTGTTTGAGACTTCATGCGCATTAATCACGTGGTTTGGGTTGGAAGGGGTGGTAAAGATCCAGTTCCCACCCCCTCCCATGGGCAGGGACACCTCCCACTAGGAAGGTGTTCATATGACTCTTCTTGTAGAATCAAGGCAATAGGTAATAACTTCCTTGGGATAAAAGCATGGGGGGTTGTTTTGTTTGTATGATTAAGGTAACATAACCTTAATTTTAAATGTTTGTTGTTTGTGTACATTGTAGAAGAATATACACTATATTTTGAAGGAGACAAGATGAAAAAATAGTCAGAGTGTGATTTGATTCGAGAGAGGGAGTGTTATAACAAGTTTCCAGTTGTAATTTTCAATGTGTGCAGTGGGAAATGTATTATTTTTATATGTGTATTATGCTACAAAGGGTTAAAGTTATAATATTGAATTTATGTTAACATTTACTTCATAAGTATTGCACAAGAAATCTAAAGTTAGTGGATAATTGCTGTAACTAGAATGAAAAAGTATACTTCTATTCTGAATAGCTGCACCTAGGAAATAAATTAAGTCTTCAAATTCAGACATCTGTGCCTTCTAGAAATCATTCTAGAGGAGTATATAATATTAATTAATGTGTGGACAATTTGGCAATAATTACTGGCAAACTTAATTTGAAAAAATATGAGTAGCAACAGCTTTAGAGTCTGATGCCTGATATGTATCATCAAGTGTTGGCTTAGCAGGAGAGGCCCTGGGGGTGGGGAGATCATGCTTTAGGTGTGCGTGGGGGTGGAGCTCAGGCTCCTGATGTGTGGGGTTGCAGGCCCCCCCAGGGTGTCACAAAGTACATCACAAGGAATATTTGACATATTGACGTGGCCATTTCAATACAGTACTGCTTACTTTCAATCTTACTTTTCATATGCTTTTGTTAGAAGTAATACAGATTAAGTTAGCTTCTAATTTTGAATCATCAGTGGTAACGAACACTGGGTTGCACAGAAATACAAGGATATTGGTGGTACCTGTGCATTATTGATGATAAGCCTGTACGATAATGATCCTTCATCTCTAATCACAAAATGAAGTCTTTTTGAAATGGCAACTGTTAAGGGACTGTATTTTAAAAATCTTTAATATAATTAATGTATAGTTGTGGTTTTATTTTTGTAGTGTTACAGGCATACTTATTCGTAGCTGATGCTGACCCTCAAAATATGTGTGGGAGAAGTGCTTTATATTGACATCTGCTGTACCCTAGGAGCAAGGAAATTGTGTTTGAGGAGCTTGTGCAGGATTTGTGATTTGTGTCACTTCCTGTCCCTACTGTTCACTGTGGAAAATGTCCCTAGAGAAAGGAAGGATTTTAGCAAAACTCTTTGTAGAAACTAGAAAGAGTCCCAGTCAAATTGAATGCATTTGTTCCTGGACTTGAAGGAGAGTATTTGGTTTATACAACTAACTTAAAATATCATAAACATTGAAGACCATTTTTCATGTTAAATTCAGAAAAACAAAAATCTAAAAAAAATTTGGTTTATGGCTTTTAGTATTTGTATCACTTGGTTCTAAGTAGTTTTCCAAACAAATAAAAATTCTTCATAGGTAGATAGTTTGGGATTTTTTTATTTTTCAGATTAGTGCTGTGGTTAGATTTGAAGCACTTTTTTTTTTTTTTTTTTTTTGTAGGGGTGTGTTTACATAGATATGCAATGCATTTTAGAGGAGTGCTGTTAAAATATCCTAGACTGCAAAGTAAGGGTTACAGATAAGGTAATGGCAAACAAAGATTACAGAAACAAGAATAATCCAACGCTCTTCTTCGTATGCTGGGCCTTCAACTATGTTATTGTGTTCCTCCTTGCTCTCACAGCCACATTTCAGTGCCTCATACAGTGCCTGGGAAATGACAGCTGACTGCTGCTGTTATAACCTCCTATATATGTTTGTTTTTCTTGGTCATTCATTCTGCAGCCCACTGCCTTATTACCTGCTGTATACCTCCAAATCTTTAACGAACACTAGCGTTTTCATTTGTTGGGATGAAGTTGTAGGAGTTATTTCAAAATTAATATCTGTGCTTCACAAACATTAGAGAACTGGGTTCTTTTGAACATCAATAAAGTATTATTTCCATTTTATAGGTGGAAGACTGAAACTGAATCTAAATAATGAGTTTTAAAACTGCTTCTTTTGTAATTTGACATGTTTTAGTCTTCAGACTTTCGGAATTACTTTACAACATTTAGTAAGTTCCTAACATTGCTTTCCTTGGCTTTATTTGTCATTGTGAGCGCACTGCATTTCACCATGAGGCTCATTGTTTCTCATGCAGAATCCCTAGAAAGTATAGGATAGGGGTTTGCTGATAGCTCTAAACTTCATATTAAGTTTTAACTGTCTTGATCATACCAACAGCTGAATAAAAATACATTTTTCTGTCCTGACTAATTAGAAAAAATCACCCTCCATGTTGTGAGAAACCCAAAATCTATTAATCAGGAAGAGCAGAGACAACGAGATAATGACCCAAATCCCACAAGTAACTAAATTTTTTGCCTTCAGTATTGGGCACTGGGATTCAAATTGTTACTGTTGACTTCCAGCAGGAACTAGCAACCCTGGAGAGTATCCTAAGTATTGGTTGTGGGTGTTCAGGGTGAAACTCCGCCTCTTAAACTGGTAATTGTTGCAGTTGATGTAAACTGCTGAACAGAAACCTTTGAAGCCTGGTGGTCAGACTACTTCATTATGATACCGAGTCTGTGATCCAGCTGCTCTGTGGCTCTTAGAAAAGCAAGACTGTTCTGAGGTGCAGTAAGCAAGTGAATTCCTAGGAAGAACTTGGCTTTTGGGATGCTGGAAGTGCAGGTGCGAATACCTAATCTGTATCTGGGAGAGTAGTTCTTGAGCTTTTTTTCTCCCCTTATAGCTTTTGATGTCACATGCTCTAGGCTGGGCCCAGATATTAAGAAACAGGTAGAATAAGTAGCACTCATTTTTTCCTTTTTTCTTTACTTTCATTGTGCTGGAAGTTTTCTGTGAAAATAAGTTGTTTAGGTTTTTTTTTAAAAAAAGTTGGGGTTTTTTTTCTTTTAAAGAATTGTTGATTTTTATAAATGGCAGTTTCCAGAAAAAGATCACTTGGATGGGAAACTGGTTTTAATTGGTTGAATATATTACATATTTTTTTTTATCCAGATTCCTTAGTAAAGGAGGGTAATGTCTCACAGAAGGTACCTCCTTATATTTCACATTTTTTATTTGTTTCAATGCATATATGTTGTGTGGTGTGTATGAGGCAGAGATCCCATGAATAACATAAACTAGTGCATGATCATTTAGTGAATGACTATCACAGTGCACAAGGGATTATATTGTAGATGCAAGCAACCATAATCCTAACATTTCTTAATACTTTAGTGCTTATATTTATAGTAATAAACTTTTTTTATCAAATGTAGTGTAATGTCACGGAATCAGTATGTTGGAAAAGACCCACAGGATCATCAAGTCCAGCCATCCCTATTAATCACTAAACCATGCCCCTCAGCACCTCGTCCACCCATCTTTTAAACACTTCCTGGAATGGTGATTTAACCAACTCCCTGGGCAGCCTGTTCCAGTGCCCAGTGACCCTTTCTGTGAAAAAAAATTTTTCTGATGTACAAGCTTCCTGGCGGAGCTTGAGGCCGTTCCCTCTGGTCTTGTCACCTGTCACTTGGGAGAAGAGGCAAGCTCCCTGCTTTCTACAATCTCCTTTCAGGTAGTTGTAGAGAGCAATGAGGTCTCCCCTCAGCCTCCTCTTCTCCAGGCTAAATACCCACAGCTCCCTCAGACACTCCTCATAAGGCCTGTTCTCCAGCCCCTTCACCAGCTTTGTTGTTCTTCTCTGGACTCGCTCCAGAGCCTCAACATCCTTCTTGTGGTGAGGGGCCCAGAACTGAACACAGGATTTGCAGTGCGATCTCACCAGTGCCGAGTACAGAGGGAGAAGAACCTCCCTGAACCTGCTGGTCACACTGTTTCTGATACAAGTCAAGATGCAATTTATCAAGCTCCTTGACTGTAAACATGTCAGTGGTACTGTAGTCTCTATCTTTCATCTATGAGCTAAATGTCTCACCACTATGTTGGCCAAGTACTTAGAGGGTATTGTTACATATACTTTATCCCTGAAATTTTGTTTTCAAGTCTTAGGTGTTTATAGATACTGTCACTCTTTATTTCACATTGCTTTCCATTCAGGTATGTTTCGCACTCTTTATTCTTCAGATATGCTTTGGGTGACTGCCCTTTGTTGACTCACTTTTTTAATAAAGCTTAAAGCTGAAATAGTTTGCTGGCTCCTAAGAATCATGTTAGATAAAAAAATTGTTTGAAACTTATTTATTAAGTAAATAGAATGCCTTAATTCTTTGAGAAAGAAATTTAAAATTTGAGAGAAAGGTGATTTTCTGCATTAGGGGTATGCATTTTGTTGCCATTTGAAAACCTACCCCAAAATTAGGAAGTTAAGTGTCTGAAAAATTGACTGACTTCTCTGATTGTACACATTAATGTTCAAAAAATTTTGGGTGCACAGCAGAAGTTCTGTAGTAAGTATAATTCGAGGCAGTGAGATGTAGTATGGAGCATTTGGTTTCTGGTACGTGTTCCCTGCTTATCCACAGTGCTGACTGAAGTTGCAAGTGGGTGGAAGAGTGAACATAAGGAGGAGAGTGGTGAACTGGAACCAGACTTGCACAGGATGGTGATGGAATAAAAGTTTGAAGGGCAGGATTTGGAAGGAGGGTAGGAGCTTAGAGTCCCTAAGGAAGTAATGACTAAACTGTGAGGATGGGATAAAGTAGCTGGTGGGATAGATACAAGTGTCCGTAGTAAAAATACAGGAAGAGCTGTGAAACAGCCGTAGTAAGATGCTGAGAGAGAAGAGTATTCTGGCATTGGGTGTACAGTCAAGGGAAGCAGATCAGGAATGGGAATGGGTGGGAAGTATGTACTGAGAGAGGCCAGATAGGGAAAGAAGAAAAAATTGCCTGAGCTGCCAGAACAGGAATTGGCTGGACAAAGAAGAGTTATTCCCTGGACAGAAGTTCATTGTTTGTATTGTCCTTTTTTTGTGTGTGTTTTTGTTTTGGTTTTCTATTATTAAAAGAGGAAATCACAGTAAAAAAAAAAAAAGTAAAAGCTCAGAAGTGTGGAGTATTTCTTACAGCAGAGAATTCTGTAGTTCACATTCCTGTGTAGTCTGCATCTTCATGAATGCACTGTGGTAGTCTTTAAGTCTGTAGTCACTTTTTTTCCTTAAAACTGGGTGCCTAATTCACTGAATGTGGAATGACTATAGCATCTTTAATGGAGAGGCTTGGAGTTTTTTTTTTAAAAAAAAAAAAAAGAAAAAAGCCAAACACAACAGGTTATATTAATGTTTTGGATGTTGTTGATTCTACTTTGGGGAAAGGGGTGGTCAGACTCTTGAGATTGCTTTTATGATTAAGTAGTTTGATTTCTTTTTTGTGTTCAATATGTAGTCCTTTGTCTTAATCACTTCACACCATTAAACTCTGCCTTAGAGATACATGGATACGCATGGACTTTTCTGTATTATAATATTGAAATAGTTCATATATACTTTTTGAAATTTTTTGAGGAGAGTATGTTATCATGCAAGCTGGGAACTGAGATCTGAAAGTTGGTCTTCATGACTTCAGAAGTCTTAAGTGGAGCAGCTGTAGGACCTGACTTTTAAATTAGCTCAAATTTTTGTGCATCATAACATGTGTGATATTATTATAACTGGTTCTGTTAATTTTGGTTACAAATGTTACTAATCAGTGCTGCTTCAATTTGGCTTCAGAGCATGCAGGAAAAAAAGGAACACAAATACTTAACTTTAGTAATAGAAATAGAATGAGGTTACAAAGAGTGGCATTTTTCTGTTTCTTGCTATATGATCTTGCTGTCTTTCTCTTTCCCTTCATGCATCTTTTTTGTTTTTATTTGAAGTTGAAGAGTTATGTGTGCAGCAGAACTGGAAGCTGTATGAGTAGCCTCTGATTCATTTACAGACCAGATCCCTCCTGTAAAATGAATGAATCCTGGGCCAGGGTGTGGGAGGGGAATGTTACACAATTATTTAATCCAATGACTGTGTCAGAATTCTTGAGCGCAAGGAACATTTATTTTGAGTTTGCAAATGTGATCTTTCAACCTGGGGGTGTGGGATTTCCTGGTAGAAATCTAGAAATTTTTGAGTTGACACACAGAAAAAATGTTTGAATATTTGCTGGTGTAAACTTTTCTGTGTTATATGTTCTGGTTTAGAGGATTTTTTTAAAGTCAGGTCTTTAACATTTTTAATGATAGGAATTTTAACATACGAAAATGTGTTCAGTATAAAATCTTTTTAAATGTTGCCTTGCTAACCAGTGTCACAGTGCAGTAAGTAAAATTTTTAATCTCCGTTTCTGCATCATGAAAAGAAGTTGGACTGAGATCAAAAATCACTTTTTTGTTGTGATACTGCTGCTGAACTGGTCAGCCCTCAAGAATCAATTAAAAGTTTGAGATGCGTGAACATGGGAAATGGAACTGATCTCCTGTGGTGCTGACTAAGGGTTCCATATTGGTTAGTCAATAGAAAACATTAGAGAGATTTTTGACTCCTGAAAGAAACTTTAAATCAATTTATTTGATAATCGTATTCTCTTTTGGGCGTTTTCCCTGTACCAATTATTTTTCTTTGTGCTGTGATGGTAGTACTCTGCAATGAGATGAGAAAGGAATGCTTGCTGCTCCATAGACTCGTAGGGCCAGTTGAAGGCTTTAATGGATAATGACAAATGCATGTTTGAACCTCCTGCTCCTGGGGAGGATTTTAGAATGTGTGTGATAACCTGATCAAGTGCTTTTCCTGTCTTTAGCCAAGATATGGAGGGAAGGCTTGGAGGTGGTGGCAGGCACACAGTGTGAAGTGTAATCAATTTTGTGTTGTAGGCATGTTCAGAGTATGCGTATGACTGGACTTAACCTATGCTGAAGATCTTACAGAAGCTTCGGCATAAAATAGGCATCAAGATGTTTAGTTCTGCAAAAATAGTGGCAATTCTGCTATACAGTTAGGCAAAGCTGTAGGTGAAGTTTCCTTGTGATAATGTTGGTGACTAATGACTTAGAGAGTTGTAAGAACACACTGTACACTCTAGGGTCACTATTATGAAGGATTGTTTAGAGTTATAGTTCTGCATATTTACTCACTGGAGTAATTCCCTCTGGTTCTGTCTAGCATGATGTAAAGTTTAGTCATGTTATTTGCAGAAATAAATAATTTATTTTTACTGTGGAAAACATCATTAAAATGTTCAAGGAATTGCAATAAAAATGGTATGGTTTAAAAGCTGTTTTGTCTGTAATTCCTTAAATATCATTACATGAACAAGCTATCATAATACTGGAAGGTAAACATTCTCTGTTTTCACGTTACGCTATAATCTTAGCCTGTGACCTGGAGAAAGAATACTTAGATACTTTAGTGCCATGTTAAATGAGTAAATTGAATCAGTAAACTTCAGAATACTAATTCTCTCTCTTTCTGTAAATGTTTGTGTTTATTCCTGACAAATCCTATTTCTAGGCTCAAAGTAGACATATGATGTCATGGGATTAAGCAAATTCCTAATCGCATCTTGATAAATAATTAGCCAATTAAGTCTTATAAAAAGCTCTGTAGATGAACTTCAGAGGATTCAACATAACTTGTTAAGTCCTGATAATTTGAAGTTGTTGCATGCTCAGCTGGGGTATATAATTGTGTGTATGTAGTCAGTGGCAGCTGCATACAACTTGATTTAATTTACCCATGTTCCATCGCTGGCTGAGAAAGGTTGAATTCGTTTGCATTTTTTCCATGGGTTCAGTGTATCTGCACAATTGTTGAAAGTCAACTGATGCACAATAAGTTGGGAGTCTAGGCTAATAAACTTGCCCAAATGTGGCTGATATTCTACATAACACTATGTGAACTCTGGGAAAGAACAGAATTTGTTTTAAACAAAACTGTTGAAGGTCTTCTGCCTGCACCTAATTACTGGTACTGGTATAAATTTTAGTGAGTGTTTTAGAAAGGACAGTGTAAATGGATTAAATATCTTGTAAAATTCACTGATTTTGAAATCCTCTTAGAAGGTATAGTAGAGCTTGCTATTGATTTAAACAGGTAACTCTTTTAAACAAAACCAGAGACACTTTATCAGTTTTATAATGAAACAGCTTATATGCTTATGCTATTTTGTAACGAGAAACAAAAATTAGAAAGTAGCCATACTTCAGTTTTAAAGATGAGCCTGTAGAAATTGAGTCAGTTACCAAAGACTTTGCATTTGCTGTACAGAACTTAGAGTTTTTATTAGTAAAATTGCATTCACCTTGCTAAAAAGAATTCAGTTGATTTTAATGTGCATGATTATGACAAATACGTTTTAAATCAAGTAACATGTAGGTTCATTGATGGGCTTGTGTGTCAAATAATGCTTATGAGCATACTTCTGCAAAAGGATTGCTTTCATTGGGTTTACACAGGTAAATTACTTGAAATTTATAGCTATTCAATATATTTACTACCTGAAATAAGTTAGAATTTCAGCTGACTTCAAATAGCTTAGTCCCTAAATGTTAAGGTGTAAGATACTTATTAATTGAACTCCAAGATTATATTAGTAAATAGTCTTGGCACATGCAAGACTAATGAAGAAGCGTTTTTGGTTTTCTTTAAGTAACACATAATCTTTTTGTAGAGTTGATTTACCCTGTTAAGACCCTTAATATCTTTAGTGATTCTGTCATAGTAACTTAGTATTGTTCTGTAGTTATGTTGGGGCTTGTCATATTCATTGTTAAGCATTTTATGAATCTGTAAATTAAAGATGCTTATATTTGGGTAGCATGGGGTAGGGGTGGCCTGGAGTGCTTATTGCTAATAAGCTGTGGTAGGCTCCCACTTGTGGTTTCTTTGTAAAAACTTCCTGACTCTGAACGTAGTAAGCTACACAAGTGTTCAATTTATTAAACTAACATACTCATCAGTGGTATGTTAGTTTATGTTAATTAGCTTCATGTAACTTGAAAGATTTTTTTTTTCATAATCACCTGTGTAAAAGGCATATATGATTGGGTAATAACTCAGCTATTTGCCCACTGAAAAGGACAGAGGTGTGTTTGAAAATTTGCCTTAAAGTCTCTCAGAAGTAAGAAATACTTACTTGACAGCCACTGTCTTAGAAGATGTAGAAGAGGATGTTTGCTGTGAATAAATGTTAGGAATAATTAGCGGTGGGGGGAGCTCAAGTTCCTTGTACCATGAACCTAGAAAACACAAATGTAAATGAACATTGGATTATGTGAGACAACAATTTAGTACTCACAGAATACTACTGTCAGAATAGGCCTGAGTCTATATATAATCACATGTGTCAAAGCTTGCAGATAATGTCAAACACGTGGCCTGGGACGGCCATTTGTGGTTCTGTGAGCTCTAATTTATGGTCTCCCATGGCAAGCTTTAAAGTGATAAAAAGCATTTTGAATTGAGATGTTGATACATGCAGTAAAGGAATGGGTATGTTTAGCTTGTATACTTGGACACAGGACTCAAATGAGGTCACATGCCACTGTTTCTTTGGTTATGAGGCATGCTCTGAAAAAGGAAAGAGAGAAGAGAAGAGAGAGAGATAAAGATACCTGCTTCCACGGCACTGGGGCATCTCTTCAGTCTAATGCTCAATTTGGTGGAAGAGCATTCTTCAAACCTCACTTTTGCTTCGTCCCTTTATGTGCTCATGTTCGTGCCTTGCCAAAAGGCTCATTTCACTAACTCTGCCCCTTATTTTCCCGCCAAAACTTGAACTTGTTCAGGCAAGTTCAGCTCCTGGTGGTTGTTTTGTCTGGTATGTGGATCCTGCAGACTGTCCTGTATACTACAGATGTGTCCTTGGATCATATCCTATGAATTTAATGCTAAAAGTTGAAGTTATTGTTTTGTGAATGTAAGTCATGTGTTGCCAGAGGAACAGATCTTTTCCTTGTTGCTGCTGCTTTATTGCTGTTGTCTCAGCTGTATGTATTATCACAGAAGTTGGTGCTAAGTTGGTGTTCTGGTTTGAGCTGAAGTAGAATCAGTTTTCTAACTTCATCTAAGCCTCGTCTATGTCATTTCATTTTCTGAAAGGTAACTGCATGGTTTTCAGTCAGTGTTTGTCTCTAACAATGATAACATTGGTATGCAGAAAGGTCACTGCTTGTACTTATTTGTGTAGTAACTGAGGCCAGTCTCAGGCTACTAGAGCTTGTAAGTGAAAGGGCCAAAAAGGGCTTGCACCTGCAGGGAGGAGTGGGCAGGGCAGGTGACCCCAGATTGACCAACAGAGTATTCCATCCCATATACATCACACTGAGTATAAAATTGAGGGATCACAAAGGTCAAATTCTCTTCTTTAATGGCTGACATCCAGCGAGAACCTTGTCTGTTTGCCCTGATTCCATATCCACGTGAATCCAGTTCCTGAGTCAGGTTTGGCCCCTTTTCCTCATGGCTTCTCTGCAGCACCTGTGGTGATGTAGTTGCTGAGGGGGAGCAATATATTAGTATATATGTTGTATTATTTTCTTACTAATAGTAGTTTATTTCTGTTGTTGTTGTTTATTATAAGTCTTTCTCTTATTTCCCTTTCCCTGGGAGAGGGACAAACACTAACTGCTCATGTTTAGCTTGCAGTCAAGCTTGGTGGGGGCTAAACTGTGATATCTGGTGATGATACTGCTGCAAAAGAGGACAGAATTTTTGTAGTTTGTTAGCCTGGATGAACAGCCAGCAAAGGACAGTCTCCCTATCTGTATAGGTTCCTCAACATCCAATGTAAGAAGGAAGGACTGAGAACTTGTTGCTACTTGTGCGTACATGTCAGTCTCGATGCCAGTTTAAGGTGGTTGAGACCTGATGCATTTCAGCTGCTTCTAGTTTCAGTTCAAATGGTGTGTGAATGAAACTGGAAGGGTATCGTGCTTCTTTTTTAATGAGTAACCTCTGGGTCTCCCCTGTGCTAAAGTAATTTCCAGTTGGAAAGAAAGCAAATAGATTCTATTTCTTCTACAATAGCAAAGCTGCAGAGAACTGAAAACCATCTACAAAATGGGCCTGTGACTTGTGAAATAACATAGAAAGATTAAGCTGCCTCTCTAAAAGGTGGGTGTTACCACCTGCATCTCAGGAAATACTGCAAAGGTGAGCTTTAGTTTTCCCTCACAGGTGCTGCTGTACAAATCTGTACTTATAGAAGTACTGTGTGTTACATCTTGCTCTTTGCATGCTCGTTTTAATTCATCAGTGAATAGTGGTAGGCAAACAGCTATAAGTGCATGTTTCTCGTAAAAGAATGACCTGGAATACAGATCACATTTATTTTAGGATATTTTAAAGCATTTAGATTTTAAGTAATGTAATATGCTGGTGATAATCCAGTTTCAGTCGGGTTTTTTTGTTTGTTCTCTTTGTGACCCTTCAAATACAATTTACCTGCGTTTTTAAAATCCATCCTCAGGATAGAAAAAGGAATACTTAATTGCAAAATGTTGCAGTTGAACAAGATATAAAAGTAAAGTGCTCCATAAGCAGTTGTGAATTTAAAAAATAAGCATGACTGAGTAGTCTTCGATTAATTTATTAATTTGATTTATCTGCATGGTTAATTGTGGTTTGTATATTTGGGCCACATTTCGCTTTTGCCTTAGTGACAGCTAGGACAATACTGCTGTCTGAATTCTATGGTAGAAGGTTTTGTAGTGGAGACTCAGAGAAATTGAGGGCTATAATTAGTGCTCTCTTCCAAAGTAGTGAGTTTTAGACACTTCAAGAAAATAAGATGGACATAGTTTGGAATTTAATGCCTCGGGAATAAAGTACATAGAAGGTATGTGGAACATCTCTGGGTTGGATACAGGCAGGGATAGAAGGGATCTGTGTTTTTTGTCTTGGTGCGGTCCTGTGAGGACTAATCTGACCTTCAAGGAGCAGTTCCTGGGCCTTCTCCATATGTCCATAACGTTGTTAGCTTGGTGGCTCAGTCAGCAATTTGGAACTGTGTTGCTAGCCTAAAATATACTTTTTAACTTTTGCATGTCAATTTAGAATTTAGAGATATAGGATGGATGTGGGTTTTTATTTAATCGATAATAGGATATCTGCAACTGTCTGAGTCAGCAGTGTGCCCAGGTGGCCAAGAAGGCCAGTGACATCCTGGCTTGTATCAGAAATGGTGTGCCCAGCAGGTCCAGGGAGGTTCTTCTCCCTCTGTACTCAGCACTGGTGAGGCCGCTCCTTGAATCTTGTGTTCAGTTCTGGGCCCTTCACCATAAGAAGGATGTTGAGCCTCTGGAGCGAGTCCAGAAAAGAGCAACAAAGCTGGTGAAGGGGCTGGAGAACAAGAGGAGCGGCTGAGAGAGCTGGGGTTGTTTATCCTGGAGAAGAGGAGGCTGAGAGGAAACCTCATTACTCTCTACAACTACCTGAAAGGAGGTTGTAGAGTGGAGGGAGCTGGTCTCTTCTCCCAAGTGACAGGTGACAAGACCAGAGGAAATGGCCTCAAAGCTCTGCCAGGGGAGATTTAGGCTGAACATCAGGAGGAAGGTTTTCACAGAAAGGATCATTGGGCATTGGAACAGGCTGCCCAGGGAGGTGGTTGATTCACCTTCCCTGGAGGTGTTTAAGGCATGGTTGGATGAGGTTCTGAGGGATGTGGTTTAGTGTTTGATAGGAATGGTTGGACTCAGTGATCTGATGGGTCTCTTCCAACCTGGTGATTCTATGATTCTATGATTCATAAAGTTTACAAATGGGAAATGGCAGTTTTTGCTGTGTCAGTCATTAATCAATGACCAACTTTCTCATATTGAAGGGTGTGACTCACTTATTTAAATGATTAAAAAACCCCTGTAACATACTAATAAACAGAGAACTAGTAGCAGTGCATTTATCCTCTGAAATTTTGTTACTTCTTTGAAGAAGTAATTTTAAGATCAATTTTTTTCTTTTTTTCTATGTTTTATATTTATTAACCTTATCTCCTTGCTGTTGTGAGAGCTTGTATATGTGACACAATTAGAATATACTTTCTGGAAAGGTCATGAGAATACTTAACTAACTGAAGTTGAAACAGGCTTAACTAAACCACAACAAGCCACTTGGATCCTCAGACTTAAATTTCTGGTTTTTTCTTTCATGTTGATTTAACTATCCTACTATTTTAGTATTATAACTCTTCTTTTTCAGTGAAGACTTACTAGTCTTTTTCCTGTCCCACTCTCCCCACAATTTCTGCCTGTTTAATGAGTTCTAAAATTTCTCACCTTGTTTTAATTTGGAGCCTTGACAAAGGAGGCTGATCAGAGGAAGTATGAATGAGACCATCTTTCTCTGGTCTCTGCTTTAACAGATCATCAAGTGAGGGCTTTGCAAGTGTGTGAAATGAACACGTATTTTGGCTTGGGTGGGTTGAGTAGGTTTGTGTGAGAAAGCTTGATTTCTGAGGGCTTTTTGAGTGCCCATGACTGTTGATTTGCAGTAATTTCATAGTTTGTTTTATAGTATGGCAGTATTTGACTAGAAGTATGTATAAATTATTTAGGAATACTGGCTTTGAAATTGTGTTATAAGATAGATCCTGAGAAGTGTTTAGGCTGATGTTAATAACCTAGATATTTCAGTGTAGTAGAATACATAAGTCAGCATGGTTTGGGGTTTTTTTAATTAGACTTATTTCCTTGGCTTTTGGGCACATATGGATTAGTACATATGAATATTGTTTGCTCGTATTAAGTTTCAGAAGTAACATCAACCAGTGTGAACTTACTCTCTGCTTGGTATGTTGTACAATTTTCAATGACACTACTCCAATACAGAAAAAAACCAGTGTATAGCACCTCTGATGAAATTCCTGGAAAAGTTCGTAAAAGTACTTAAATTGACATTTGAAAACAACATAGTGTTATTTGTGGAAAATATAAATAAGTCAGAAGTGGTTTACATCTGTAATTTGAGGGTAACTGAAGTGTTTTATTTTTGAAGTATTGTAGAAGGCTGAAAGACTGTGGTTCTGTTATTTTAAAATACAATCTGTTTAAATGGAAGTATTTTCTAAGCTATGTCCAATTTGGCAAATGACACTTTCCAGTGAAAAGTTCTAATTTCAAAAATTCCCAGTCAGTTTAATGGACAGCTCTTTGGGAGAGAGGATCGGCATAAATCCTTTCCTGCTGGTCTTTAATTGTGAGGAAAGTAGGATTCCACCAGTTATCTCCCCTGTACTTTATTCATAGGAGTCTGTATGCTGTAATGTAATCTGAATAATGCTCTTAAACTTATGGCTATCAAATGATTTCTCTTTTTGTACATGTATAAGGAGTTAGTAGCTGTAAGATGTCATCTGGATCTTTCATGTGATTCTTGCTTCTCTTGTTATTTTCTACGTCCTACCACAGTCTGCTTTAGAGAGCCTCAGACAGCTTTGATCTCACAAATTATTTTAAATTTTTCTAACTAGGCAGGTTTTCTAAGAGGAGATGGCGGGTACTTTTGGAGGCGGTTCAGTTGTCTTTGCACTAAGGTAGATTTTATAGATACTCCTTTATCAAACAGAAGATCTCTGTTTCCTGGATATGAATTTAGAAAATACAAGACACAGAGGGTTGTGGTGTCTGTAGTTTGGTTTGTCATTTCTCATCCTTAACCCTATCTACTGTGCTTTTCTTGTCAGGTTCATATCATAGAATCATAGAATGGTTTGGGTTGGAAGGGGCCTTAAAGATTGTCCAGTTCTAAACCCCCTGCCATGGGCAGGGAGATTTTCCTCCAATCTAGGCCTCATCCAACCAGGTATTCAACACCTCCAGGGATGGGGCATCCACAACTTTTGTGCCCAACATGTTCCACCTTCATATTGAAGCATTTCTTTCTAATGTCTAGTCTAAATCATCCCTCCTCCAACTTACAGCTATTGCCCTTCATTCTGTCACTCCATGCCCTTCTAAAATGTGACTCCACAACTGTCTTGTAGGTCCCTTCAGTTACTGGGAGGTTACTGTAATGTCTCCCTGGAGCCTTTGCTTCTCCAGGCTGAACAATGCCAACTCTCTCAGCCTGTCCTAATAGTAGAAGGGCTGTAGCCCTTGGATCATCTTCATAGCGCTCCTCTGGAACAATTCCAACAGTTCTGTATTCTTAGGTTGCTGATTCCAACACCAGACATAGTATTCCAGGTTGGGTCTCCTGAGAGCAGAGTAGAGGGGCAGAATCACATACCTTGATCTGCTGGCCACACTTCTTTTGATGCAGCCCAGGATACAGTTGGCCTCCTGGGCTGTGAGCGCACGTTAATGACTCACATTGAACTTCTCATCAATAAGCATCCCCACATCCTTCTTTGCAGGGCAGCTCTTAATCACGTCATCCTGCATCCTGTACTGAAATTGTGGATTGCCCTAACCCAGGTGTAGGACTTTGCACTTGGCCTTGTTGCAGTTCATGAGGTTCATACAGGCCCAGTGCTCCAGCTTGTCCAGGTCCCTCTGGATGACATCCTGTTCTTCTGGTGTGAAGGACATATAACAGGACAGCAGTCACATGTTTGTGCTGTTTCCCATCTTCATATCTAAATTTCCTTTAACCTAAAAAAATATTGTATATGCAGTGATTATCAAGGCCACTTAAGGAAACTATGGTCTTCAATGAAGTATAACTTCATAGCTGAATTCTCTAATTTCTTGTACTATAAAATTGGCAGTTTAACTGTACAAGTTTTGACAGTACAGTACTTGGAGCATAAAACTCATTAATACACGCTTCTGTGGATAATGTGAAATGAGGTTAGGATCCCTTTTCAGAGTATGGGTGCTTGTTTGTGACCATGCTTTGTCAGTGCACACCCTATCCTAAATTATTGACTAGTTACTTTGTTTACTTGTTTTGTTTACTTGTATAGTAATACTTACTCCACAGTATGTAGAACAGGGGTTTGGAAAATTGCTAATATTAAACTAGTTCATTCTGAACCGTTGAGTTGTACTGAGAAATAGTTGATATACTGGGCCATGATCTTCTGACACTCTGGAACTGGAAAAGTAATGAAAACACTTCTATTCAAAATTAATGACTAAAACCTGCATCGGTTTCATCTACATTTTGTGGTAAGAACCCTCCTTAACACTGCAGTTCAGTTTAAATCAGTGAAAAGCACAATCTCTAAAAAGTAGATTAAAACATCTGTGGTAGTGGTACTGGGTGCAGTCCTTACGTATCGGCAGAAGAATCCATTCAAGGTTGTGTTTCCCCCTTCCCTTATTTATCGTTTGAGGTGGATGATTTAGGGAGTTGTTTGTTTTAAATCATATTACCAAATAGATTGTCATATGCAAGAGTTTACCTTAGAAAAACACTAATAAAATCTGAAATCCTCTAATATAATTTCTTAGTTTTACGATATTTTTTTCTCTTATTTTGGTATTGCTTGTCCAGTTGCGCCTTTAACAACAGCTTTAATTTGCCTAGACTAAAATTGTTGTTAATTTAAGTACTGTTACTGGGGAAGTGTTACTCACTAGAAGTTTTTATGATTGAGTTCATGGCATTAATCCTGCTTATGTTATCTGTCTGTGTGTGTGTCTCTATGTAATAAAAAGAGAACTGACAAATGTATAATGTGGAAAGCAATTTGGGTACCAAGCAGAAAAAAGTCCCAACTACTAGGCAGGTAAGCTGTGACTCTAACTTAAAATGTCCCTTCCTATTAAAAAAAAAAGTCCTTTAGAATATTTGATCATTTCAGGATGATATCAGTTGCCTTTCAACCTGTTTTCTGAAACTATGGAGGACATGTCTCAGTGTGTTGGAAATTACTTACATTTTCTCTTAGGGGTTTGTCTATCTTAACTGTATGTATTAAACCACTGAGAGACTGTACAAGACCAGACCTTAATATTAACAGTAATCATATTACTCTTTTCTGTACTTCAAGTTACATGTGCAGTGTCATTTCTTAGCTTTTCAAACTCTAAGAAGAGCAAGTGGGTAAAACAGCGGAAGACTTGACTTAAAATGCTTGGTCATAATTTCTCTGAAGCGCCAGGTACTTTTAGCATGCAGACTGAAACTGGTAAAAGTGAGAGAAATCTTTCTCAGCTTACCTAGGCAACAAAATTGCTTTTCAGGTGAATTAAAACAATGGACAGGTCTTGTAATTTTAACAATTAACTGAAAAAAAGAATTAAAGAAAAGCTGTTGGATAAGAAGGGTGTTTTCATTTGTATTTGTTGTTAGGTAGCGTGGAATCTGTTCTTAATTGAACTCTGTTACTAGTGCAGTTTTATCTGATTGTGAATAGTATGAAAAACTGGCACAGCCTATGATTCTTACTGTTCAGGAAAGAAAAAATAGTAGAGAAAAATATTGCACCTGAAAATGTCACACTGTTAAAAAAGTCAAAGTGCATTCAGTGATGGCAAAATACTGAAAACCATTCTTAAAGCGGTGTTCTCCCAAGCTGATGTTTTTACTCCTCCAGTTTCTGCTGTCCTTGTTTTTAAAATAGTTTTCAAGTTTATTCCTACAAAGATCTCCGTGTGACCAAGGAACTGCAGAAACCATTCTCTTGCACAGATACTGGAAAACTTGCAGTGACCTAAGCAAGTTTCTACAAGTCAGCTAATAACTCAGCGGCCTTCATCCCTTACAGAAGGCTGTAGTACACTGTCACCCCTCACACAGAGTGATGAAATACCAGTGATACACTGCTGCTTACCTTCTTTTAAATATCCTCTTTTCCCTTTGGTGTGTCTTCATAACAGGGTGACAGAAATACCACAAATGCCTATATGCGCACAAAGCGTAGGTACTGCATCAAACTGAGACCAACTAATTTCATTAGCTTTCCTCTCTATTCAGTGGACAGCCTGACCTCCAACTGTGAGGTTTTTTCATATTTTGATATTACAGCTGTCAGCACATACTGTGTTTAAAATTATCCCACCTCAATCAAGAGAGAGAAAAGCAACAAAACAAAACTGTATCAGAGATTGGACTTCAAAACTGCTTATTCTTAGTCATTTGATAATATGTTTAATTTTGTGAATATCCAAAAAGATGGAAAAGAGAGAGAGTAGTGTGGGATTGATGTCATTGTACAAGCTTTGTCTTGTTTGCAGAATTCAAGCATAAGATCTTTTCGTTAAAGGCCAGAAACAACTACCTGCAGTTTAATGAATAAGAACCTCTCCCTGTCCACCACATCTTCTCTTAATTGTGCATCTCTACCTACTGTCTTCTAAAACTGACAGCTTTCTGCTCTTTGACAGGTCAGTGAACCAGTGTGCAGGACCTGTAAACATGTCTGAGAGATACTACTATTCAAGTCTAGACTTTACTTGCATCTTCATGAAAGTGTTACATATTTTTTAATATTTACTAGCACTGTTACATGTGAATCATGTTTTGGGTCATTAAGGTTTTTTGAGAGGACTACATGACAGTGTTGGAGGTGTTGCCAAAATTTTCCTGAAGTGTCACACAGAAAATTTTACTGCTTTGAAGGCATGTACACGTAATTTGGAGTTGGAGGTCAGGCTGTCACTGACTAGAACTCAAGTTAGGGACAAGCCTGCCCTCCGTATCTGAAGCAGGAACCTGTACACAATGAGGCACTTTTAGTGGACAGTGAGAATTAATTTAAAAGTCTGCTATGTATTATTGAGTGCTGTTTACTTAATGTACATAACGGGTTAACTATCTGCGTATAAACAGATGTTCAGCTGAGAGTTGATTTCAGTCAATTTATTCAGTACACCAAAACTTCCTTCCAGTGAACTGCTAGGGGGCTGTTGGCAAGTGAAACATCAGGTGTATTTTGAATTTGTTTGGTTCTCCAGAGACCACTGTGGTTAATTCCTGTACAGTATAAAAATAGAAATTGTGATAATTTTGGTGACTTCCCAGTCTGCAGTAAGTAGGAGTAACTTGGCTAAGTCTCTGATGTTTTCTCTACAGTAGTACCAGGGAAAATGGCTAGAGCTTGCTGGTGTTGTTATGGTGGTGTGCTGCAGAACAGCATGAAGTTTTTTGCATTCTGCAGAACAGCATGATAGAAATTCTTCAGTGACCCAAGTCAGTTTTAACAGTGGCTGTAATAGTGGATTTATGCCTTTATTTTAATGTGGATATAGTATATGGTGTTTATTTTATATGGTTCTTGCACATGATTTTTAACATATTGGTGCTTATCACTATAAAATTGTCCTGCCAGAGGTACAGATATCACTAGGATTGCATTAGAATAACTGAAGACTTTTAGTCAGGTATGTGGGACTAGATATGGTGTTTGACAGTGGACTGTACATTGGGATGTGAGTGTTTGACGTGACCCATTTACCCTCACAGACCAACTCTTGATAAGGTGGCAGCAACAGGCAAAACAAAAAATTACATGCTTTGGATCACCAGATAGTTTTGGTGGGACTTGGAGATCAGAAGCCTGTCATTAGAAAGGCATTTTCATAATTGATAGTAAGTTCTCCATGTCCTTCCCTGTTTTGTTTATGGTTTGTATTTTTTTTTAATGTTTTTGTTGTTGTTGTAGCTTTTTGCCAGCATGTGTCTGGGGTCAGGTATGCATCTCAGGTTTGAATTTGGAAGTACCTGTAGACTGAACAGAAGAACATAGCAGGTCTGTGCTCTACAGCAGTTACATTAGTTTCTTTCTGTTGTTTCTACTAGTACTGATATTGATACACTACAGTGCTGGCCTCCTCTCCTTAGGGAGCAAACAGAAAAGGATTAATTCTAGTTATTCTTGGCATTTCTGTAGTTATACTTACTCTTAATTTCTGCATGGAGCAATAGGGACAGTGTGGAACAAAACCTGGCTAATGAATACGACTGAGAGAAAGGGAAAGCAGTAAGATGCAGAATAGTTGAATTTGAGGAAATATTTTTGCAAAACAGTGTTCTTGAAGAGTTGCCAGTTGCAACAGTAGTAGGAAAGGAGGCATATTTGGTTTTGCTTCTGTATACAAAAATACACAGAAGGAGAAAAAGGGAGATAAACAATTAATGTCTCTCCTGTTTCTCAGTCCAGCTCTTAATTGCATTAGAAATTTAAAATACAGATTTATTCTTGAGTAACCCCTTTCAGGATAAGATTAGATCATCTCATTCTTACCCTCCTATGTGTGTACTATATTGTCCTTTCTCGTTGAAATGAATAATGAATTGGAGACAGGGCTGTAAGAGCGGTAGCTTTCAGTGGCAGTAAGATACTGAAACAGTTCAGCTGTTACATTGAACTTTATTCAGTGCTTTTTGTTAGCACCTTTAGTACTGCTACTTTCACAAAGCGTCTCTGGTTCTCACATTGTCCTGCATTTATTGTCTCGTATATTAGATTTTATTTACTGTTCCTGTTTCCTGATGCATTAATTTAGAGGAAGTTGTGGCACTAACTTTTGTCAACTGATCATGCTACTTCTTGCTCCAGTTCTTCTGTTTATGTACATAAAGTCAGTTAAATTGATTTATGTTGCAAATGGTCTTAAATTAAAAATGTGTGCATAACAGCGAGCTGAGTCAGACTACTGCTTCTGTGTCTTTAATCCAAACTTGCAATCGGAAACACATATTTTGATAAAACCACCATACTACTGCAGAAGTAAATGAAACAGTAAGGTTACTGATGTTTAAAGCATATGTTTTGTAGGTGTAAACTTTGATTGTCAAAGTACTACAGCACAGTGGTTTTGTATACTGACAGACCGCCAGGAGAGATTTAGGCTGGAGATTAGGAGGAAGTTCTTCACACAGAGGGTCATTGGGCATTGGAATAGGCTGCCCGGTGAGGTGGTTGAGTCACCTTCCCTGGAGGTGTTTAAGGCACAGGTGGATGAGGTCTTGAGGGACTTGGTTTAGTGTTAGATAGGAATGGTTGGACTAGAAATCCGATGGGTCCCTTCCAACCTGGTCGTTCTATGATTCTGTGATTTGCATTTATACTGTGTATCAGTTGCAGGAGTCACATGCAGTTACATTAGTTCAGTCAATGCACAGAAATCTGAAGAAAAGCCCAAGACAGAATGTTTATAGTGTATGTATGGAAGAAATATTGATGAAGACAGTTCTTTTACTGAACTAACTTAAAATTCAGCAGTTTATCAGGAAAATAATAAAATGCATTCCTGAAATAAACAGTTTTCAAAAGTAGTGAAATAGTAGCCGGTTGCCTCAGCTGTGCTACTGCCTTCTGAACCAAAACCTGCAGTAACCTTTCAGTCTCAGGAAACATGGGATGATTTTTGAGTACATAAAGTAAGTAAATAGAGTCATGTTTATAAGTTTATATAAATAGGGTATACTGGTTTTGTGTATGACAATCAACAGACGCTCCATGCTTTTCAAAATGAGCAGCAGAATCATAGGATGATTTGGGCTGGAAGGGACCTTGAAGATCATCCAGTTCCGTGGGAAGGCACACTTCCCACCAGGCCATGCTGCTCAAGACCTCATCCAGCTTGGCCTAAATCTTCCCACTTCCAATTTAAAGCCATTCTCCCTTTTCCTTCTAAAATGTCCCTCTCTAGCTTTCCCCTTCAGATACTGCTCTAAGGCCTCCCTGCAGCCATCTCTTCTCCAGACTGAACAACCCCAACTCTCTCAGCCTGTCCTCGTATGGGAGGTGCTCCATTCCTCTAATCATCTTCATAGTCCCTCCGTGGACCCATCCCAACAGTTCTGTATCTTTCTTAAGCTCAGGATTCCAGAACTGGACCAAATACTCCAGGTGGGGTCTCACAAGAGAGGAATAAAGGGGCAGAATCTCCTCCCTTGATCTGCTGGCCACGTTGTTTGAAGGAGATTCTAGGCTAAAGGCAAAGGACATGTGGTAAACCTAGGAAATGCACTTTCTATACAGATGACAGAACAAAGCATTTGACTATTAGTGTGAAAGGGGCAAATGGTAGATGGTAGAGGCACATGGCCTTATTGACACTGGAGGAGGTGGAATGAAATGTGATGTGAGACAAAGTGTGGAAGTGAAACCAGAATGTGAATGACATGATCAGTTAAGAAAAAAGATGTTGACAAACTGGGGCAAGTGTGACAGAGGGCAAAGGACTCTGAGATGGTTTGAAGGCTGGAACATGACATGTAGTAGGAGAACGAGGTAACTGGGTTTCTTTACTCTGGTGAAGAGAAAGCTAAGGGTCATTGAAATAATGTCCTTAACTAGGTAATGTTTAGATAGAAGACAATGCAAGCTTCTCTGGGCTGTACAACAAAAGAAGGAACAGCTGCTGTTGCAAAAAGGGAAGTACTGATTGGATTTAAAGAGGTGAAAAATTCAGTGACTCTGGCCTTGGAAGTACTCAGCAGTTGACTGGGAAGGCCCTTAGTAAACTGATGTAAATTTTTGAAATTGATTCTGCTTTTAGCAGAGAGATCCAGAGGTCACTCTAAGCCTAAACAGGTACATGATTTTCTGTTTAGAATCATTATCATATACTTGCAGTAACAGGAGTTATCAAAGCAAAGCATTGTTAAAATACTGAACCACTTAAATCTTGCATGATATATTCCATGCAGAGTGTGAATACAAAGTTCCATTAAAGCACAATGCCTATAAGTTGTTCTCCTTTCCACAATGAAGTATGTGGCACCTCTCATGGATTTGATGAAGGTTAAATATTTTGTTTAGACTAAGGTGTTTATCTTAAAAATAGCTTTTAAAATGCAATTTCAAGTTGCTGTATCTAATTTACTGTATTTGCCTATCTGGTTTTGAAATTCTATGTTGAAATGATGAAAGAAAGAGTGGGAATGGTAGAGAATAGTTCCTACAGGGTATTACTCAAAGCAGTCACACTTACAAGTTCGGTTTCTTCCTAGTAGTTTCATTCTTTGTCTCCTGTTCCTATAGATGGGCTTTTTTTGTAGACAGAGGCTGCTGTATAGCTTTAACCCAAGTTTCTTTCACAGTAGTGTTATTAAAAGAATATAACTTGATCTTTTCTAGAGAATATATATTTTATTCTTTTGGCTAGTGAAAGGTTATTTTCTGGTATAGCGGCTCATAAGTAAGTGCAAGAAGGAATTCACTTTCCTTGTAGAATAGTATTAAACATTAGAAGATGGTTAATACTAAATACAGGTTCTGCGGAGGGATGTGCAGGCTGTTTAAAATTCTGTGAGTAAAAAAATAGATTAATTGTATCATTTGTGGATGCTAACTGTTGCTAGCTGTTGTCAGTACAAGGCAGGATGGGAATACCTGTCTGGGAAAAAACGACCTTGGGAGATGTAGAAGTGGGATGAAATTTAAGTGCCAAATGTTGATACATTTAGAGATTCATTACTTGAATTTCTGATATAAGCAGACAGTTTTTTCAGCTGGGTGTACTAGAGGAAGTGTAAGATCTGTGTGTACTAATATTATTACAAAATACCAAGTCAGTCTTCAGTAAAATGAGACTATTCAAAAGTGTATGCTGGTTTTTTTATCAGGAAAGGTATGTCAATGTGGAGATGTTAATGTGCCGGAGTATTTGCATTAAGATTGCATTCGTGCATGTTTCCTTTGTTCTTAGGAAAGAAATAGTGGGATAGTATCAAATATGGAAGTTAGTAAGAAGGCTGGGAAAAATTATTTTATGTGAGAACTTATTTTGTAGGAGGAGACTCAGCACAACTTAGAGTGCAGCAGTAGCAGTCTAAACTAATTTGTTTACAAGGCTTCTGGGCTACAGCTGGCTCATGTCAGACTATCTCAGGGTGTTTACTGAGAAGCAGTCCTAATATCCACCTATTCATGTAACAGCCTGCAAGATTTTCTGCTTTCTTGTTGCATTTCTGAGCCTGTGACTGTGCCTTCCTGGGAAGCAATGCTTCTGCTAAACTTGTCAAATCTGTGAAGTGCTTGTGTTCTGCAGTTCTGTCATTAGATTGTTGAGGGATGGTAAAATAAGCACTCTAGATATTTTGAAAGGGTTCACATCTGGAAGGGAGAGGAGCTACAGGAAAAGGCTATGTAAGAAAAAGGTAGTATAAGCTGACTCTGAATAATTCCAGTCTGAAAATTGATATAAAGCTCTAAAATACAAAAGAGTTAGATACTCGAGTTACCGTCTGAAAGGAATGATGAAGGCAAAATGTTTAACTAGTGAAGGAAGAAAAGTCGATGAAATTACAAAATGCTTGAAATACATTATGTGATATAAATTATAAGAGTCTGGACTTTTTGATCACAGAAATCCCTACTTCTTAAGTAAGTAGTGGGATAAACTGTTAAATAATTTTTGATATAACGTGAAAAGATAAGATCTGTAAATAATGAAAGTTAAAAGATCTTGATAATTATTTTACAGAACTGCTATCTTTTCCCATATTCATTGCCATGGAATTACTGTTACACTTTCAGCTTGTGGTACTGTTAGACTGTGCTTCTCTTTGAAAGCGAACTTTATATCTAATGTATTCTGATAGCTTTCTGAAATGTATTCTGAACTTTATTTGTCTAGATAGATAACTAAAGCTTCTGGGTGGTTTTTTTTTTCTTCCCTCTACTACTAGAAGCTGAGATTAATTTGTCCCCCTCACTTTGCTTAGCTAGAACTTAATATTCATATATAAATCCATCGGTGATAATAGGATTAAGATTTCCCAATATCTTAAGGTGTAAATGAAACAAGTATTTATAGTGTTGAACTGGTTTTACTGGAGGATTTGTCAAAGTATAATGCAGAACCTAAAGAAGTGGCGTATTTGAAGGAAAGAACCTGGTTTGATGCTGTGGCTGTAGTTGGACACTGGATGAAAAAAGCCATGTGCTTTTTTAGTGCTGCATGTTGCTCCTTCTATGCGATGAATATAATGAATTGTGGTGTTGATTGTATTCATTCTGCTGCAGGAGCTATTTGCTTGGGATATGAGAATGGTATTGTGCTGTGTGAATCATGAAAAAGTAGTTAAGACCCAGTTTTGGAAAGCTTACATAGTGTATTACCTGTTCTCTTTACCAAAACTATTTGTGTTGCTGAGGTGCATTTCTTTGTTCAAGGGAATAGGTTTGTCTGTTTTGGGTGTAGTCCAAAATAGTGCTAGTTTGTCTTCATAGCTTTTCAGATAGCACTTTTGTATTTGAATGCTTTTGTGAATGACCACGTTTTATAGGTTTTAGAAACATGTGCAGGAGGGGTGAAGGACCATGAAGATTTTTGTGTTCTTATGGCAGAAGTGTATAAAGCTGTTGCAAATTTGAAGGAAAACTGAGGCACCAAGAGGTTGGACTAGAAGATCCGATGGGTCCCTTCCAACCTGGTTGTTCTGTGATTCTGTGATTCTGTGATAATTGACTAGACCAAATTCAAATAGTGAATTAATAGATTGCTGAAAAAGGGAATCCTGGTATTTCTAGTCCAATTCGGAGCCCATTCCTTTGCTATAATTTCAACCCATACACTGGGACCTAAAGAACAGGTTGATTATGATAGAGAAACCTATATTCTGTGACAGTTGGAGAACAGAAGAGTTTTGTCACCACTTTGAGCTGCAGACCTATAATAAAAGCAAAGGACTTGGTGATGAATCTTCCCTGCTTTCCCCAGCAAAGTCAGAGCTCCTTAGCTAAAGAGTGGGAGACACTTCTCCAATTCCAGTATCCCAAAAACTTAGTAAATAGAGTGAATAGCATCATAATATTTGGCTGTATCATTATTCTGTTCTTGTTCTTAATGTAATGAAAATTTCTGGTAGTATTGCTCATTTTCTCTAGTTTCCTTGCAGTCAGCAGTACACCGTTTCTGTCTGTGACAGTAAAATAAGTATGAACTTCTAGAGTAGTAGCTGATTATATTGTGGATTTTTTCCCGCATATGTCTTTTGATTACTTGGAAATAATTTTGAACTTAAATTTTATGTTTGACAGCTACAGAAAGATTAAATATTTGAAGTTCTTGAAGTTCATAAAATTCATGTGAAACTAGACAGTATTTCTAAGTTTGTAAAATTTAGGAGTTTGTGCAAGCAGATTGAGTTGTATCAGCGAGATAAGGCAGAAAATTAAAAGGTTGAATGAGATTTCAATTATATTGCTTTAATGATCTAGGTTACTGTTGGCTACACCATCATCCTTTCATAACTTGATAGCGTAACAACATTTCATCATGTGGTCTGTTCTTTTTAATGAAGGATTTGATGTCACCTCTACCTCTGAATTAAGTTGCCAGTGTGTTAAACTTGTTGAGTAACGTATGTCATTTCCTCTGGTGTGTCTCTTATCTGCTGATGAATGTTTCTTAAGACTGAGTGTTGTGGCATTGTATTTCCATTCCAGCGTGATAATTCTGCACTATACTCTTTAAATAATCTTAGAATATTTAAAGTGAAACAATGTTACATTCTAATTTTTTAAAAATACATTTCTAGATCATATTAATTTGTGTAGATTGTATTTTTTACTGATATTCCAAACCATTTTGATCGTATCTGTTACTCTCATTAGTTTTTAATCTGTCTGGGATTTCTTTTGCCTATGACTTTCAATTTTACAGTCAAAGTATGCAAGTTTAGTTTATTTTTTTTCCTACTATAAATTCCTCCCTACTTATGAAATCTTGAGCTACATTAGTTTCCTTGGTTTTGACCAGGCCACTGGAACTGTGTGGATCATTTAAAGTTACTAAAATGTTTTTAGAAGGAAAAAGTGTATGAAAACTAAACCGAACATTCTCGAGGTAGTGATCAACTAAGTCATATTTTGAGGGAGATTCTGTGTGAAAATAAAAGTTAATCCACTCAGATTGAGGTGAATGATAGACCTTTAGAAGTTCCCTCAACAATTGCAGGAACTAAGAGGGACAAGTGAGAAAACCAGTATTTTAAGGTCTAAACATTTGACTTTTTTAGTCCTTGGTACTCTGGTGAATAAGAATAATGTAAGCTGATTAGTGATCAGTTCCGTGGTTCCTTATAAAATGTGTTAAGTATTGTTGAACTGTATGAAAATCAGACTAATTTGTAAAATGCTCAGTTATGTCCACAGCAGAAAGAAAAAAAATTAGTGTACCTCTGCTCAGATAGTACAAAGCAGCAGTCCAGTAGCTGATAAGTGGAATTCTTCATATCCAGAAGCTGTATAACTAGCAGCTAAAATTGAATCTTGCATTACCAGGTACCTAGATTTAAAAAAAAAAAAAAAACAAAAACAAAAAAAAACCCACACCAACGCAACAACAACAAAGCAAGCCAAGACAAAACTTTATACCCACAGAACTGTCATGTGTTTCAGAATCGTAAGGGCCAGTATTTGTTTAGCTTACGGGGGTAGAACTTGTACTGAAAACAGCAGGAAGTGTCTAAAGTAAGTGTCAGGGGATCATGAATAGTTCTTCATTGACTGCTTAATACATACAGGTTTCTTTTATTTTTTTAATGCTCTCAAAAGTGGTTGTCTGAATTTGCCCATTTGAAGCGTATCTGATGGCTTTACCCTCTCTCAGAGAAGGAGCCAGTAAGCATTTAGGGTAAGCATTTATTAAAATAAGACTGCTGGGAATTATCTCTTTAGAAGACAGAAGCATTTAATGTTTTGTTAATCTGTAGGTAATTGGTAACTTAAAGATGTAGAACGAAGCTTACTATAAGTCAATTGGCATCAAACCCAAGGAGATTCTTAATATCCCTCTTATAAGGCATTCTTTATCAGGTGAGGTACTGATTTGATTGGTGCTTTGGTGGCAGATTAAACGTAATTAGATGATAAAAATTAAAATTTCTATCATCCTATTTCATAGAGATTTTCAAAGACAAGATTTTAGTTAAACAGAAAAGCTGTGATAAAGTTTTCATGTTGGAAGTTTTCATCTTGGCTGTTCATGGTGGTCCAGTGCTTGGGAAGGGTGGTAGTATTACCCTGAAACTTTTTAATGTTTTGTATGTCCAACCAGAATTACTGGCCAGGTTGCACTTACCTGCAGTTAGAAATTGTACATACATTATGTAATGGTTGACATGAAGCATAAAATTTTGTAATGTAATTTGTAGAATTAAGTTCTGAGACATCCTTCTTTTTGAAAGGCACAGTATTGCAACTGAGTCAATATCATTAGTCAAACACAAAGAATCTCATTGATCCTTACCGGTGTTTCTGGTATTAGAATTTTGCTTTTGTTTCGCAGTGCTTTCTGGTTTTGTTTGATCTTTAATGTATTAAAACCTGAGATCTCATGCATGTTGCAGAGGTCTTTGCCTTTTTCTAAACTGTAATTGATCTTTGATTTTGTTATTTGCCAGTATAACCAATGCTCTGTAATAAAGTGAGCAATGTTTTCATCAAATTACAGCTTATTGTGGAAAAATATTCTAGTGGATTTCTAAGATGATCTGTTTTGATTTTTTTTTGTTTTTAAATAATCTTTAAAATGTGACTGTTGTCAGTCTTTTCAAGTTAGTCATTAGATTTTGTTAAACAATTACAAAACTGAAGCAGTTCACCAACCAAACGTCAACTTTGTTGAAGCCAAAGTCCCTGTTTTGGATTAAATAGGAACATTAACATTGAAAATGTTGGAATTGAGTTCTTTTTTGGTTTACACGTTGTTCCCCCTGTCTTCATGGCAAGCTTTTGTATGTAGAGTTTTTCTGCTCACTGTATGTGCTTTTTATATGTGGCTTCACTGTCGTGATGAAGTTTGCAATGTTGATTCCCTCCATAGAGCAAAGGAAGCATCCTGAGGCTGGGTGCCTCTGGATTACGGCCAGTAATTGTGATGGTATCCTTTTAACAAAAAAGGAAATTGGTAGAACTTCCCATGTGCATTTGAAGACACTTCAGACTTTCTTCAGGAGAGCAATTTTTTCCCCCATATACCTGCTGAAATATTTTTGTTTGTCTCTTTGCATTAAGTCTTACTTTTAAAAAATCATTTGGAGTCAGCAAGCTTTCTGAACCAGTGCTCTATTAGGTTTATGTAAATATTTTCACTCCGTCTCTTGCTGATCTTTTGAAGACCTGTGATACGCTGACAGGCACAAGGAAGCTAGAAAACAAGAGCTAGCTGATGGAGGATACATTTTTAATAGGCTTACATGGACCCATGGAAGTGTGTTTGTGGGGACATGCTAGGGACTTCTGGAAAGCAGCTCCTTGTTTTTTGTCTGGTCTTCTTGGCTTGAAAAAACTTCAGCTGAATATAGTTTAGATAATGTATGTTTTCTCATACCCTAGACTTAGGGTTTATTCACATGCAATTTTATTTAATGTAAGTTTTTACCACCTTTCAGAGAACATTGAAATCATGTTGCTTCGTTCCTAATAGCTTCTGAAGCTAAATAAAAAGTAGTCAAACTGAAACTCTGCATTCATAGTGGATGCATGTCTTCTATCACTATCTCCTTGTACCCCTTTTCTTTTTCCAAAATCGATACAGAAAGCCCCCAAGCTCATAATCAGTGAATATGAGGTAATTTGAGACTTTTCATTAGATGCTGGTTTAGAATGTGTAAGCTCAGCTTGTAACTGTATTTGAAACTTTGTATTTCAAGTAGTTCTTAAAAACCAACATCTAGTTACAGAGAGATGCGTTATTCCACCTGCTGGAATAAAGAATTTACACTTTCTGCTATGGATTTGTTTTGATTGATTAAAATGTTATCTAGCAGTCCAGATTTTTAGTTTCAGTTTAGACAATTCTTTCTTAAATCCACAAAAGAAACAAAATTTCTTCTGCAATATTTAAATGCGATGTTAGGTATCTCATTTAAGGTTGGTTGGTTGGAGGTTAGGCATGTAAACCTCTTCAGATGGTACTGGGCAACTTGCTTAGTGTGAAGAACCATCGCACTTTGAGGTCATTAGGAAGGAAGTGAGATTTTGGGGTTTATTTTGGGTTGTGGGGTTTTTTTTTTGTTTTATTTTTAATTTCTTTTCCCGTGAAGTTAAACCTTTTCAGTTGTGGAAGATAATGTAAATAAAGTCTCCAGGTGGTGGTATAAGCTTGTATTCTCCATTATGTCAGTAAACAGACACAATGGGCCACATATTTCAGTTTAAGTGCTACTCTGGAATGTTACTGTATGGATAAAGCCTTTCACCTCTTCATCAAAAATCATCCTGTGCTGGAAGGAAGAGGATGCCTAACCCACTCAGCCTCTACACCTGCAAATACATATTAGTGATTAAATTTACTCCAGCTATAGTTGTTTAGTTTTGTACTTCAGTCCCTTTAAATACACAGTTGAAGCCCTTGTATTTGGGTGTGGGTGAAGTGTAAGGCTTTCGTACATTTTTAGCATCAATGTAGAAATGCTGAATTTATTGCTACTGTCCTGTAGTGCGCACCACAGCCCCACAGCATCCCGTACCCTAATCTCTGGTACAGCAGTGTTCCCTGTGGCATTTTGCATTACATAGTCTTACCAGACTGCTGTTGTCATTCACAATCCTTTCCCTGTCCCTCACAGGTGTTTGGAAAAAACCATCATCATACTGTACTTAAGTAAATTTCATGCATGAAGTTTAAGGTAGCTCAGCAGAGGTGGAGGACAGAGAGACATTCTTAAAGGTACCTTCAAAATGTTCAGTTGCACAGTGACAGTGTATTTGGCTTTAGTAGTTGAAGAAAGGTAACTTTCATTCCCCATAATTTCTGCAACAAGTTAGGTTGACATGGGTGTGGCAGGGGCCACCTAGGCCATCAGTTTTATCTCCTGCATGAGACAATGGTACAGTGGTTGTCTACCTCACAAGAAGCTCATTACATGTACTATTTCTGCTTGTCTCATAATTCCAGTCTGATAGGAGGCAGATAATACTGTTTTTTCCTTTTTTGTTGTTCTGGTCTTGTTCTTTTTTTCTTCTTCTCCTCTCCAGGGTTGAGGGGGTGTTGGTGGTAGGGGTTAATCATGAAGAAGTCTGACACTTGTTAGAGTGGAGTAGATGGGAGAACTGAGTGGTAGTTTCTGTTACTGAAGGAGGCTGAGACTTGTAAGATTTGATGCCTCTTTACCCTCTTCTAATCAGTCTGTTCTTCCTATCCTTTTCTTCTTGCTTTCCTGTGTGAAATAACACCTTGTGCAATACATGTAGCATATGATAATTTTCAGCAGGACTATCTGCACATAATTTCTGGTTGCAGGAACTGATGGTGATGTTTTTCTTGCAAAGTGAGCGGTAAATTTCTTAAAGAAGTGGTACTTCAGTGTAAAGTTTTAAATGAAAAAAATCTTAGCACAAGTATATGAATCACTAGATTGGGAGGACACCAGAGAAAGTTTGTGGAGAAAAAAAAACCAAACCCACCAAGCATACACACTTGCAAACACCCACAAAAACCTACCTTATTCTAATGGGGAAAAGGGAAGGTTTTTATTAATCCGTGCTTTTAAAGGAAAGTGCTTTATTTGAAACACATAAATTCTTGTAATTGCTTGGAGGTATGCAGTGTATATTCATGCTTTTGTGCCTCTTGGAGTTGTAAAACGTGAATGGTGAATTAGCAAGAACTACTGCTGTTAAAACACAGTTTCAAGGTGTCTTGATGCTTTCTAGAAAGTACAGCCATACAAAATTTGCATTTTTAAAATATTGTGTACTTTAAAGAAACTCTACTGATGCAAATAGAATTGTCTGTATGTTGTAGACATACAGGACACATCATAATGTCTTTCTGTTGTTTGAACCAAAATTTAAAAGGAAACAAATTGACCTCTTTGTGCTTAAACTCTTGACTGTAAGGCCAGTAATATTATTGATTGAACTGAGGACTTGGTTTTGTGTGATAGCTGTGCTGTATTTTCACCAGTACAGATGTACCCTACTGTGTGTTAAAGATGTTTCAAAAAAGTGGAAAAGTTAGTCAAATAACAGGGCAAAATACTCTTTCAAGTAAGAATTAGTGAAGAGAGAAGAGGTATGTAGACTTGTGAATTAGAGTATAACTACCTGCTGTAGGTGAACCTGCTTTAGCAAAGGCTGGACAAGATGATTTCCAGGGGTTTCTTGCAGCTCTGACCATTCTGATTCTGTGACTGACTGTTTTCCATTTTTATTCCTCTTCACCTCCTATTGATGTGATTTCTTACTCATCAGTCAGGTCATGCCACATATATGTAGTACCATGGATGATGGCAGTTTTAACATACCTGTTCCAAAGCAGGCAACTAAAATTCCAAAGTCACACAAAGTGTTCCGTTTCAAAGAGGAATCTGCTGAGATCTCCTAGAGTAATGGTACATTCTTAAAAGCAAATATCTCTTGAGAAGTGTGGTGGTCCTGCTGATCCTATCTCCTGTAACTGTCATTTGTATCTCCCTTTGCCTACGCTGTGTGTGTTTGTGAAGTTCCTACGTGTGTGTGTTTGTGAAGTTCCTACGTGTTTTTCCTCACCTCTTCCTCCTCCTCCTATTACATCAGTTTTAACAGCAAAAATTCCTCACACTCTATCAAGCTTAGCCATTACAGCTGCAAAACAGAGTGAGTTGAACAAGATATTAAACACCTGGGAATGCAAGTGTAAAACAGTGGATAAAGAGGTGATGAATGGCAGGATAGAGGCCTTTTTTTCAGTGTTAACTTCCCAGTTAAAGCACTGCCCTTGCTATTTCTTTGCTGCTGGATTGTTTCACTGAAAGGTCCTGTGTTTAGTGGTTAGAAGTTCCAGTAGCTACACCAAAACTGTTCTGTGGACCACTAAGTCCATATTTGGCATTTTGTAGTTAATTTATGTGCCATTTGTCAGCTGAAAGAGAAAATTTTATATTGCTTCTGATTATTTAGGAGAGACTTTCACTACTAATTTCTAGGGGGTGTGTCTAAGTTTCTGGTTTGGAGGTGGAGTATTTTTGTAAATATTTATCCTTAAAGTTTTAAAAATCTGTTGTAGTATATTGATATACCCTAAGCGTAAGTTATGATTTCATAATTCCTAAAATTAAATGTGAAAGAATAGTAAAAAATTGTGTATTTAAATGTATGACTTTTCACTTTCTTAGCACCCTTACTTAACATAACATTTGCTTCTCTAGCGTAATAATGAAATGGAGCAGTCCTGTTAGCTTTTAACTGGTTTTTAATTGATCATCATACTTGTTATGGAAGAGGCATATTTCAATTCCCAGCTGCATTTTACTTTTTTTGAAGTGGTTATCTCTGCAAAGGCTCATCTACAGACACCTTTTCTGTAAATACTAAATTTCTCCTTGTGTTTATAACTTTGTTTTGGTCTTTTCTTTCTTTGTTTTGTAAAATCACTTTTCCTAATGGAATTTCAGATAAGGAGACAATATTAATGCACTTTATAGTTATCTGAGGTGGACAATGCACTAGAAACTTTTGCAAGCACAATTGTTGTGAATTTTTATATAGGTGATGTTTTCTTAGTAAAAGATGTAACTTTTGCTGGTGGGTAATTTATGTCAGTGAATTGATACAGAATGTATCTAAAATGTACTCTTAACAGAAGATGCTAAACTAGGGAATTATGTAGCAATTAAGGCAGGGACCCCTAGATGAGGCAACAGGTGAGATTGCCTTTAGTGAATGGATGCAAACCTTTTGTAGTGTTTCTGTATCCAGTCAGCAGCTACCCCAGTGAATTTCCAGCTGTGAGAAACCCGCAGTTACAGAGATAGAGTGCAACCCACTGTTTACCGCGTATGTGCTTTTTATCTTCATGTTCTGTCAAATGCATTCTTTCCTATTAACTCATGAGTCTTAGTAAAGATTCCAAGGTCTCACAAGCTACCAAGCGTGAGAACACTGGCCATTTGCTCTGTCCGTGCTGTTAAAACACGGGTGTGCCAAGGCATCGTCTGCTTGTCCCAGCATACACGCCACAGTGAAATCCTTCATGCCCACAGAATTATGCTTTTTTTATAGCTAAACCTTAAATGCAGACTGAAGCAGTAGTCAGAGGAAAACTGACTTTCTGACTGCCTGCACCTTTTATTTCTTTTGAGCATTTTGTAATGATATGTCTCTTCCCTGGTTTGTATTAATTCGTACTAGATAAAAAAAGACTGGGAAATTCTGTGCTCTTCAGCAGTGCAATGTGAAAGAGGGAAACTTTGTCAGATTTTAGCAATGAAAGATAGTCTCTTTCTCCCTGACTTTAGTTTTTAGGAATAACATAGAACCCTTCTGATTTTTGGTATTCTTTTGTGTTGTTCTCCTGTGTTTTTTTCTGATGGTGTTGGAAAGACATGTAATATTGAATTAGGTGGTTAAAGCCAGATAAGGAAACAATATGCAGCAGATTTTGGTAATGCCTTTGATAGTATTGTGGAGTTTCTCATCAGTGTCTGTGCTAAGCTCTCATCATTTGCTCTTTCATTTTTTAAAAAAAGAAGCCTTGATCAGCTTTTAATTTGCTTCCTCCTGCATGGTCACCAGTTTCTGTTAAAAAGTATCTTGCAGGCTGTTCTAGAAACCACTTGAAATAAGTTGTGATTTATATATTCAGAAACGCTATTTGCAGTCATACTTCTCATGCTTATGTAATTCTTGCAGGTAAATGCCATAACTGAGAATCTTCATGAGTTGTGGGGCTTGATTTCTGAGTATCATAGCTGCATATTTATTAGCTTGATGTTTTAATGAGTGTTGAAACTACTTCTGTTTCTGGAAGTAGGATGTGGTGGTATTGGAGACCACATGGTTGTTCAGTGCCTTTTAAAAGAGTTATGGAGTTTTGACCACTATGCTTGCCTTGGGAGACCTGGACCATTTGCATATTTAGGTTTGTTCTTTGATCTTCAGTTCTTTCAAACCTGTCAGATGAATGCCACCAAATCCTTGCTACTAATCATACTGATTTTAGCAGTTCCTGTATTGTGGTACGCTCCTGTATTTGACAATAAAATGTGCTAAGTAGTGAGAAACTGTCTTACAGTATTTGTCAAGATGGATGATGGTGTGAAATTCAAGTAGTCGTCCATCATCTGATAGTTCTCCTGTACCTGGAGATACTTTTTTCTTGGTATCTCTTTATAGGATTAGGCAATGCTGCTGTTATCTAGAAGCTAAGTGTATTTAGATGTTTTATATTATCCATAGATTTCAGGATTTAATTTAACTGCCTGCCTCTCCTTCATCACCACATTCTATATGAATTCTTTTACAGGTCATCTGGATACAGTTTAAAATCTGTTTTAAGTTATACACTCAAAAGCAGAATTTTCCATGTTTACATAATTCTTGGATTTAAAAAGTCAGAAAGAAATACCAGCTGAGGCCTTCTTTAGACAACTGGAAGGATCCTTTATTCCACAGGTCATGGTAGTCATGGAAGACTGTAACTACTGTGCTGTTTCCCGAGTAACACCATTGCAGGGCACAAGTAAGTCAGGAAGTTTCTAGAGTTAATTGGCAATGACTTCTTGACACTGGTTACTGACTGGCTGCCAGAGGGGATGCTCTGCTAGACCTTCTCCTTGCAAACAAGGAAAAACTGGCTGGGGATCCAGGCTAAGGCAGGCTTGGCTGAAGCAATATGAGAAGGTGGAATTTAGGGTCCTGAGAGGAAGGGAGTAAGGCAAACAGCAGCATCATAACCATGGAATTGAGAATAAACAACCTTAGATTATTCAGGGATCTGCTTGGAAGATTCTCTTAGGGTACAATTGTGGAAAGAAGAGGGATCCAGAAAGCTGGTTGATTTTTTTTTTTTTTTTTCCCCAAGAAAAAATGTGCTCAAAAATGGTCCATCCTGACATGCAGGAAATTGAGCAAAAGTAGCAGGAGGTCAGCATGGAGGACCAAAACACAGATGTGAAAAGGAAGTGTAGAAGAAGCGTAAGCAGGGTCAGGTGACGCAGGGACATGCAGGTCTGTCTGAGCATGCAGGGATGGGTTTAGAGAAACCACATCCCATCTGGAGCTGTGTGCTGTGAAAACGTGGTGGACAACCAGAAATATTTCTATGAGTACATCAGCAGCAAAAGGAAGGCTAGGGAAAATGAGGGCTTACTGCTGAATAAGCATAGGGACCCTGGTGACAAAGGACATGAAAAAGGTTGAAGGACTCATTCTTTTCTTTGTCTTGGTCTTATGTGGTAAAACTGGCTTGCAGGGGCCCCAGATGTTGAGGCCAGTGGAAAAGTCAGAAGACTTACCCTTGGTAGAGCAGGATCATGCTAGGAAATGTCTAAACGAACTGGGGAAGCACGAGTCCACAGGACAGGGTGAGATGCATCCACAGGCGCCAAAGAAGCAGATCAATATTATTGTGAGACCACTCTCAGTAATCTTTGAAGTGTCATGGTAATTGAGGGAAGCACCAGAGGACTGAAAAAAAGCAAATATTACCTCTGCCTTCAAGAAGGGCAAGAGGAAGGAAAACTAAAGGCCAGTCAACTGTACCTCGATTCCTGGGAGGGTGATGCAGCAACTAATTCTGCAAACTATTTCCAAAAACATGGAGAGGAAGGTGATGAGATATAGTCAGCATAGATCTGTGGTGCAGAGATCCTTCGTAATAAGCCTGATTTACCTTCTGTGATGACATGACTGGTGGTGTGCATGAAGGCATATTAATTTTTCACTTTAGTAAGGCTTTCAACACTGTATGTCCGTAGACAAATGAATAAAGTGCAGAGTAGATAAGTGGACAGTAAAATGGATCAAAACCCGACTGAACTGCTGGACTCAAAGCACTGTGAACAGTGGCATGAAGTGCAGCTGGAAGCTGGTCGTCAGTGATGTGCTCCAGGGTTTGATGCTGGAGGCAGAACTGTTTAGTATCTTCATTAGTGACCTGGATGATGAGACATGGTGTAGTCTCAGGCAGTTTGCAGACAAAATTGGGAGGAATGGTTGATAGGCTAAATCAGCATGCTGCTATTCAGAAAGACCTCAATGTACTGGAGAACTGGGCAGATGGAAAGATCCATCAGTTCAACAAAGGGAGGTGCCAGGTTCTGCATCTGGGAGTGGATAACCCTATATAGAGGCTGAGTGCCAACCAGCTGGGAAGCAGGTTAGCAGAAAAGACCTAGGAGTCGTGGGGGATGGAGTGGAATGTGAGCCAGTGATGTTCCCTGTGGTAAGTAAGGGCAAGCAGCATCCTGTGATTTATTAAGAGAAGCATTGCCAGAAAGTCAAGAGAGATAATTCTGCTCTGCTCATCAGTGACGAGACTCAGCTGGAATTCAGTTCTGGCCTCCCAGAACAAGACAGACATGAACATACTGAATTGAGTCTAGTGAAGTACCAGGGAGGTACTTAAGGGTTAGGAGTAACTGGTATTTGAAGAGAATCCAAGCAGAGTGGGACTGTTCAGCCTGAGGCGAAGAAGAGGGATTTTATCAATACATTGCTAAAAGATGTGATGGAGCAAGACTCTGCTCAGTGGTGTCCTTTGGCAGGGCAAGAGACAACGGGCACAAACTGGTATACAAGAAAATCCATTTAGAGGAGAAGCTGTTTAACTTATGGGTGAACAAACATTGGAATATGAGAGGCTGGTAGAGTCTAAGCTTGGAGTTATTCAAAACCTGACAGGACACAGCTCTTAGCAACTTGCTGTGGCTGACTCTGCTTTGAGCAGGAGGAATAGACTGGAGGTCTACCTTGCAACCTTAACCATTTTGGGATTCTAAGATTTTTTTGGGGTTTTTTTTAGTATGCGATGCCCTTAAGGTGGCAAAACATACTCATGTTGTGCAAATCATCACAGCTGATAACTGCCAGCTATCTATTGCACAATTCTTTTATAGCATTAATTCCTGACTTAAGTAACTTACCTTTCACATGGATTTCATTGCCATGAAATGTAAAATCCTCTTCTCGTGCCACATATATTTCAGAAGCAGCAATTCATTGCCTGGACACTTTATCACCTTTTTACTTCTAAAGCTCTTGCTTTGACTTGTATTGGAAGCTTTATGCATTGTGGTGTTTTTTAAAAAATACATCATAGAGTAGTTTGGGTTGGAAGGGATCTTAAAGATCATCCAGTTCCAACCCCAGTGCCATGGGCAGGAGCACCTCCAACTGATCATGCTGCTCTAAGCCAAATCCAACCTGACCTTCAACATCTCCAGGGACAGGGGATCTACAGCTTCTCTGGGCAACCTATTCCAGTGCCTCACCACCCTCACAGTAAAAAATTTCTCCCTAATATCTAATATCTAATCTAAATCTCCCCTCTTTCATCTTAAAACCATTCCCCCTCATTCTGTCACTGCACTTCCTGATAAAGAGCCCCTCCCCAGCTTCTCTCTAGGCCCCCTTTAAGTACTGGAAGGCTGCTATACAGTGCCCAGAACCTTTTGCAAACTGAACAACTCCACCTCTCTCAGCCTGTCCTTGCGTGAAGGCTCTCCCACTCTCTGATCATTTTCATGGCCTTCCTCTAGAATCATGTAACAGATCTCTATCTTTCCTCTGCTGAGGACTCATCAGAGCAGAGTAGATGGACAAAATCACCTTGACCTGCTGGTCACATTTCTTCTGATGCAGCCCAGGATACAGTCGGATTTCTAGAATGCAAGCACACATTACCAGCTTTTCATCCACCAGCAACCCCAAGTCTGTGCTCCTCGGGGTTTCTCTCAATCCATTCTCTGCACAGAGAATGTATTTGTGCTTGGGATGCATGCACAGAACCATGCACTTGGCCTCATTGAACTTCATGATGTTCATATGGGCCCACCTCTCAAATCTGTCAGGGTGCCTCTGCTTGATGCTGTCAGCTTGGTGAGGATGAATTCAATCCCACTGTCCATGTCTGCAGCAAAGATGTTAAGCAGTGCCAGTCCCAATACTGACCCCTGTAGAATGCCAGTCATCACTAGGATATTGAGCTGTTGACCTCAACTCTGAGTGTGGTCATCCAACCAATTTCTTATCCATAAAGTGGTCCATCCTTCAAGCCATGTTACTCCAGTACAGAGACAAGGATGTCATGTGGGACAATGTCAAATGCTTTGCACAAGTCCAGGTAAATAATATCAGTTATTCCTCCTTTATCCACCGACATTGTAGCCCTGTTGTAGAAGGCCACCACGTTTATCAGGGACAATTTGCCCTTCACGAATCCATGTTGGCTGTCACAACTGACCTCTTTATTTCTCATGTGCCTCAGCAGCGTTTCCAGGATGATCTGCTCAATGATCTTGTTGAGCACAGAGGTGAGACTGACTGACCTGTAGTTCCCCAGGTCATCTTCTCCTTTCTTAAAGACTAGAGTTTTGTTTCCCTCTTTCCAGTCAGTGAGGAGTTCACCAGACTGCCACAACTCAAATAGGTTGGCTAATATGTTAGCCGCTTAATCTGCTTGTTCCCTTTGGACCTGCAGATGCTTCTTCTCAGGTCCCATGGACTTGGGCATCTTGTGTTTTCTGAGGTGGTTTCAAACTTCATCCTCTCCTACAGTGGGCAGTTTTTCTGTCTCCCAGTCCTTCCCTTTGTCTTCTGTGACTTGGGCTGTGTGTCTTGAGCCTTTTCTGGTGAACACAGAGGGGGAAAAAAGTCATTATGTCAGCCTTTTCCATGTCCTGGGCAACCAGGTCTCCCATTTACTTCTGCAGAGGGCCCACATGCTCCCTAGTCTTCCTTTTACCACGGAAGTATGTATAGAAGCTTTTCATGTTGTCCTTAACGTCCTTGCCCAGATTTAATTACAGAATCACAGAACAACCAGGTTGGAAGGGACCCATCGGATCTTCTAGTCCAACCATTCCTATCTAACACTAAACCAAGTCCCTCAAGACCTCATCCACCCGTGCCTTAAACACCTCCAGGGAAGGTGAATCAGCCACCTCCCTGGGCAGCCTATTCCAATGCCCAATGACCCTCTGCGTGAAAAACCTCCTCCTAATCTCCAACCTAAATCTCTCCTGGCGGAGCTTGAGGCCATTCCCTCTCGTCCTGTCCCCTGTCACTTGGGAGAAGAGCCCAGCTCCCTCCTCTCTACAACCACCTTTCAGGTACTTGTAGAGAGTAATGAGGTCTCCTCTCAGCCTCCTCTTCTCCAGGCTAAACAACCCCAGCTCTTTCAGCCACTCCTCATAGGGTCTGTTCTCCAGCCCCTTCACCAACCTCGTCGCTCTTCTCTGGACTTGCTCCAGAGCCTCAACATCCTTCTTGTGCTGAGGGGCCCAGAACTGGACACAGTATTCAAGGAGCGGCCTCACCAGTGCTGAATACAGAGGGAGAATCACCTCCCTGGACCTGCTGGTCACACCGTTTCTGATACAAACCAGGATGCCATTGGCCTTCTTGGCCACCTGGGCACACTGCTGGCTCATGTTCATTCGGCTGTCGACCAACACCCCCAGGTCCCTCTCCTCCTGGTAGTTTTCCAGCCAGACTTCTCCCAGTCTGTAGTTCTGCATAGGGTTGTTGTGCCCCAAGTGCAGGACCGGGCATTTGGCCGTGTTAAACCTCATGCCGTTGGACACTGCCCAGCGGTCCAGCCTGTCCAGGTCCCCCTGCAAAGCCTTCCTACCCTCCAGCAGATCGACACTTGCACACAGCTTTGTGTCATCTGCAAACTTGCTAAGGGTACCCTCAATGCCCTCATCCAGGTCATTGATGAAGACATTGAACAGGACTGGACCTAGCACTGAGCCCTGGGGAACACCACTTGTCACTGGCCTCCAGCTGGACTTAACACCATTTACCACCACTCTCTGGGCCCAGCCATCCAACCAGTTTTCTACCCAGGAGAGTGTGCGTCTGTCCAGGCCAGAGGCTGACAGTTTCCGTAGCAGAATGCTGGGAGAAACTGTGTCAAAGGCTTTACTGAAGTCCAGAAAGACCACGTCCACAGCCTTTCCTTCATCCAGCAGCCGAGTGACTTTGTCATAGAAGGCGATCCGGTTGGTTTGGCAGGACCTGCCTTTGGTAAACCCATGTTGACTGGGCCTGATTACCCAGTTCTCTTGTAAGTGCTTCATGATAGCACTCAAGATCACCTGTTCCATGACTTTCCCTGGCACTGAGGTCAGACTGACAGGCCTGTAGTTCCCCGGATCCTCCCTGCTACTCTTCTTGTAAATAGGAACTACATCAGCCAGTCTCCAGTCCAGAGGTACCTCCCCAGTCTTCCAGGACTGCTGGAAGATGATGGAAAGGGGTTTGGTCAATGAAATTCTGTCAGGGCTTTAGCTTTCCTAACCTGATCCCTGGCTGCTCAGACAACTCTGTATTCCTCCCAGGCTACTTGTCCTTGCTTCCACCCTCTGTAGGCTTTCTTGTTGTGTTTGAGTTTGTCAGGTTTTGTTTTGTTTCTTGCTCATCTGTGCAGGCCTCCTGGCATTTTTGCCTGACTTCCTGTCACGTGTGCTAATTTTGCTAATTAAAAATATCTTTTTTTCACTCCTCTTATTTTTCCTTGGAAAGCCATTAAGTATTCAGTAGGTAACTGGGGGCAGCTTTAAAATTTTTAGATGTCTTAGTGGGAATTGTGATGACAGCTTTCTGCCAAAGAGTTAAAACAGGCCTTTGAGTTTAGGGCCCACATTCTATAGCCCTCTAGACTAATACTTCATTCCAGGGAATAAATATGACAACAAGAAACTGAAATTCGTTTGATGCCTAATTTCTCTGTAACAGAAGGTGTAGTCACTCAAAAAGGAAAACGTGTAGTTGGTGAAGATAGTACTGAGAACTCATGGAAACTGAGGAAAGATCCTAAGTGTTTCTTGTGACAGTGGTGAAAAAAATATTGCTGTTGAACTGTTGAAAATTATTTTGGGTTTCATTGTATTTAATTGAAGTGGAGCATTTGATGAAAACATCTGCTTCGTGAGTGGTTATGCTCTCTAATTGTTTTACATACTGATAGAGTAAGCATAGTCATTCTGGATTTGGGAAAAAAAGATAAACTCGGTCTTCTAAATGCTTCATGCCCTAAGTGACAGAGGGAATTGTCACTTCAGAGACTAGTAGTGTGAACCTTTCCAGTTTCCTCAAATTATTAGTATAATCCAAAATTTGTTTCCAGCTAGAATTTATTCTTGTGTGATATGCAGTGGAATTCAGCCTTGCTTTGATATTAGAAAACTGTGATTGTCCTCTGTGTATTAATAAGCACTGAAGTCTTCCTTACTAAATATACTTCAAAAGAAGTAGACAAACATAGTGGAAGTTTTGTGGGAGTGATTGGCGGCTTACAGCTTTCCAAGACCGTCTGTCTCACATAATATCCTGGACACTTAAATCACACTTGAAATAGAGATTTTGCATGGTTTATGAAGGCTACATATCAAAATTGCCTTCTGAACTGAGAACTTGGAATCAGCTCAAGAGCTCTTGCTGTCCCAGTCCTGTTTCCATCTTATTTTAAAATTTGTGGTGAAGGGGTTTGTTCTTCCAAGAGGAACTGAAGTCTAATGAAGGCATTGCTAAAACCTGCTATCTTAATTTTGCAGAGGATGAGTGTGTATACGTGTGTGTTTGCTGTTTATTGGGTTTTATTAACTGGGATGCAACTTTTAGTATCATTTTGGCTTTGGGTTATGTACTGTCAAGTTTTGATTGACAGGTAGCATAGTTTCCCTTGGGAGAAGGTACTCATCTGCAGAACTCTGCTTGAAGATGGAATTTAATTGAATGAAGTCAGTGAAGGAAGTCAGATAGTCATTATAAGGATTATGACCATTGCTTTCAAACCAGTAAAAAATGTTTCAGGCATACATACACATGCAGTAGAAGTTATTTTGGAAGAATGTAGCAATTGGGCAAAACGTTTTGTTCTTTCAATACTTGGGAAGCCAACCTTTTCCTTGTGAATCTGTGTGCTGAGTGTTTATAGTGCTTACTTCATCAGATCAAATGCATTATACTTAGTGATCTCAGAGAAGAGTTGCTGGGAAAAGAGAAAAATTAGGAACAGGTAGATTTTCATCTTTATCCAGCAGTGCACCTTATTGTAAATGGTTTGACATCGCTATAACTCTTAATTTCTCTTATTGATTGTAGCAAAGTTATGGGCGTTTTAGTCAAGATTTTACCCTTTTAATTATAATTTCATATTTGCAAACTGTATTACATATTCTCCAAAAGAGAGAGATGGGTAGCAGGTACAACAGAAGTGGCAGATGGAGTAGTTAGCTTTGATTAGATAGTGATTGACGACATCTTGTAATGGTAATGTCATGTGATGTTTAAGGCTCAGCTTTGTAGTGCATCATGTACTATTCAGGGTAATTTATCAGTAAAACTGCAGGTGTATTGAATGAAAGTTGAACAAAATAGAAGTTTTATATTTAAACTGTTTTAATGCTATGTGGCAGTTTAGTGTAGTACACAGCTATTTTACAACATTTTTCCCCCTTCCAGGTATAAAGGGCATGGCTTTGCTGGTTGGAGACTTTCTTTGAGGATGAATGTAGCTGGTTTTCATGTTGGTTGAGTAATTGTAGTGCTTGTACTAAACTATAGCTATTGTCTTATTAGGGAAGATGAAAACTTAGGTCCTTTGGTCCAGTGTTTCTAGTTCATGCTCTTAATCTGGTTGCAGAGAGATTGGTTTAACCAAATGTCTTTGTATTTGTCAAACCAAGAATAGGAAGCCTTTAGCTTTTATTAAGTATTTTCCCTTAAAGTTAAAGGTGAAAGCTGAATGTCTTTCAGGTCCGTGTGTCTGTGAATAGAACAGTGAAGACTTCGGTGCATCCACTACTGCATAGGAAAATATGCCTCTGTCATTATGTATGTTTCAAACTTTGTTTAAAAAGACTATTTCCATTGAAGATGTTGAGTTACCTGTTTCTTTTTGCAGGATGTATATTTAAAACCTTTGGTAGCTTGGGATTTTACTTTGTTTTTTTCCTTTCAGTAAAAAGGATTTTTTTTTTTTTTAAAGTTTGTTTGGAGTGCACACCAGCTCTCTTCAAGCAAGTAACTTAGGTTCTGCCTTCTGTTAAAGTAAACCATGAATAGAATTGAAAGCCAGAAGTGAAAACTGCTATATGAAATAGCTTGGGGAAACAAGCAAACTTAAGTATAATTAAAGTATAGACTTAATTCTTTGCAGAACTTTGTGCGATTTCTGGATTACTGATGCTTTTTTTTACATTCATATGAATTTTTAACTATATGTAATCTTGGTGTGTGGTTATTTGTTGTTTGTAACCCACTTGATCTAAAGACTTCTGTGTGTTGATCTTTATAGAAAGTTTTTGTTTTCTTCCTACCAATGTCAAGATTAGAAGTGCTAGATGCAACTTTCTTTGGGTCTTTGTAATCTAGAAGTCTTGCTGCTTTTCTTTAGAATAAAATGGAGAACATTCCTACTTTTTAAAGAGAAGTTAAAAAAATAGAGTATAGGCAGCATCTCTAGTATTTGCTGTCATGTACTACCTCATTGGTACTAAAAGATCTTCAGTACAGAGCACGGTAGTTGCAGTGTTTGCTTGATGGTAATTTTTAGTCCTGTCACAGTTAAAGTGACCTGTTTTCTGCTCTTCTTTAAGTTGCATACCGTAAAGGAAAGCTCTTCAAAAATATCTGCATAGGCAGACTGTGTTTTGTGGAGGAATGGGATTAATATAAAAATCATAGATATAAGGGAACTTATAAGCAGTTGGGGCAGGAGAAAGGCAGATCAGGAAACAGTAAGTTTCTGTTGTGCCTTCAGTCGGCTAAAAGCTGTGCTCGTAAAAGTTTTGGGAAATGTAAATGCCTTCCTTTTTACACACTTATCTTTGTGCTGTCCTCTGAGTTAGCAGAAGGCTTATTCTGTAAAAGGACGTGAATCCCATTTACTGATTGTATGTATCTAAAGTAGTTCTTCCATCTTTTTCCCAAATCTCCATATGTGCACATACATGTATGTGTACTCACCTGCCCAGGTAACTGAGTTGCAGCTTTCCAGCTCTGAATCAGCTTCATCCTTGGGAATTATGAAAGACAGCTGGCAAAACATATCAAATCTGACGCAAAAAAAACCATGAGAGTAACCCTGTGGGTTGGGGACTTAAGAGCTGGAGGGGAGAGACAAAGAGATGGCTGCAGAACATCTAACCTGTTATGGTAAGACACGGCTCAATTCAGTCTCTTCCCTCAGTATGAGTGGATGTGTGTTCAGATGTAGACATTTTCTTACCCTTGGTTGGAAAATGTCAGTGTACAAGAGTGAGCAGTGAGTAGACATCAAGTTTCTTGTGAAACTGAGGAAAGCTGTGTTGAAAATGTCTCAATTACTGACTGAGGCATACAGTAGAGAGATCCAAAAGATTCAGTCATTGCTCAAAGGAACCCATTTTTTGTTGGTAGAAGATGTGAAAGCAAAAGTTACGATCTTCAACAGCCTTCCATAGAATGTCCTGTGGAACTGCTTTGAATGTTGGCAGCATCACGTGCAGCTGTGTGTCACCTCAGATAGGAACTATTCTGAAGGTGAAGGTGCTTGATTTTCTTAATTTGTTGAATAAATAAAGGTACAGGCTCAGTCTGGGGGCTTTTTTTTTTTTTTTTTTTTTTTTTGGACCTCATAGACCCAAAGGAGCAAAACAAAACCAAACTAAAATACGGAGGCATTACATCTAAAAAAAATGTAACAGTAAAGGATAACTTCTTTACTTAGTAATCACCTTAATTTCATAGACTGTTCTGTAAACTCTTTGACCTTCTTTGTCTCCTGTAGCCTTTTGTCTTTTGGAGTTGCTGTGGAAGTAGGAGGTACGAATTATACAAGTGTCATTTTCTGGTTTTTTTCCAAAATAATCTGTAAATTAAGTGAAAATTTTTAGCAGATCTTCACAGTGGGAGGATTTCTCAGCTTTTTGTTGTGGACCACAGTCCAGCTTTGCTCTTTAGGATGAAGACAAATTCTACTATTGATTGCTCACGGTCTGATCTCATTCCATGACCTTCAGTGTTTCCACTTGGTCTGCAGTGGTGTCCCTTGGTTTTAACATTGCTATCCCTTTAGATTGACAGTGTTTCAGTCTTGAAGTTTCATGAGGAATTTTCTGTTTTCTTCTGTTTGTTCTACCTGCTTCTGTCGTTCTTGATAAGTCTTTGCCAAAAGTTATGATAGAAATTTGCAATGTGAAACATAGAATTTTCCCTATTTTTTTGAAAAACAAAATTGAAGCTAGTTCACTGATTTGTTATTGGTGTTCAGCTGAACTGTTTCAAGATGTGTGACTGACTTTATCCAAATAATTAGAAATAAAGGGATTATTCAAAACTTGTCTATGTAACAACACTTAAGGCTTTTAATGTAAATTAACAGAAGGAAATGAAGTGATTTAGTTGTCCTACGTTAAACATTTGAGATTACATTCTTATTCAGAATTAGTAGCTTGAAATTAGTTGGTTTTATTTTCCATAAAATTAAGTTGCATTGAATGAACGCTGTCTAAATATGAAGAAAATTTCTGAACAGGTTTTAGACTGTAAAGTTTGTAAGAATCAGATGAGTCTTTTCAGGAATCTATATTTATAAGGAGATTTTCTTCAAAGTAGTATTCTTCATTGCACCTGTTTTATATTAACTGGGCTGTGGTAGTCCCATCCACACAAATATTTAGCTCTTGTTTGGCTCCAAATTATTACTTTACAAGTGTGTTTTTGCTGTTGAGAGCTCTTCTGTGTTTCCTTAAACTGTGACAATACTGTGGAGGTGAGCTGTGAATGTTTAACATGGACAGGTCGAATACTGAAAATCCTCAAGCGGTTTTGTGCATGGTCTTCATAATTTTGAGATTCCCCCTGATAGTTATTGATGGAATGTTTACTTTTTATGCTGTGACATTGGTAATTCTGGCAAATTTCAAAATTTTAAGCTTCATAGAAGCTGGGGGCTTGACTAAGCCTGCAAGCAGCTTTGCAGAGCAATTGCTGCAACTCCTAGGTAGCTTTGGTTTAGAATTGCAACATCTGCAGGCTATCCAGGGTAGGATATGGAAGAGGATCAGTAAGGTGAAGGATACACCACTTTAGACAAATTACACAGTGCTTTTAGATATTGTGTGCTGTATGCTTCAGAGATTGTTAATAACTTTGAATATATGTGATTTTTCCAAATGTAGTTTCCATTTCTTTCCTGCACTATGTCTTTGAGTTCATTGTTCTCCAAAAGTTTAGCTGACTGTAGTGTTTATGTGAAGAAAAAGACTTTAGTGAGGAGACTGTGCACTTGAGAACAAGGACTATCTTGGCTGACTAGTGATACTGTTATACGTGCTTGTTGGTTATCTCTTAGTTTACACTGTTAATAGGAATGGTAAATAAGTAGGATTGGAAGATGAATTTAAAAAATGCCATAAAGGAAAGACTGAGGGATTCCTGACAGTAATAAGACTTTCGTAGTCACAAGGTCATGAACTCTCTATTTTTGGTATTGTTGAGTTGGCTCATGTATGCAAAAAAGCTTATTGAATCCTCAGTTTTAGTATATAAATACTAACTAAAATCAGTTATCAAGAGATGAAAATATTTACATGTTTTGAGATTCTTACACAATTATTTATTAGACGCTAACACGGAGTTTAAAAAAAAAAACACCTTAGTTTTACTGAGACTCTCAATCTTTCCAAGCAAGTGTTTTTACAAGATGCTTTTGCAATCTTAATTAAAATATTAAATTGTGTTGATTATTTTGAGTGTTTTGTCTTTTAAATGCTAGCAAGTTTTCCTTTAGAGAGAGTATATCTTATTCATGTGTTGCATGAGCAATCTAAACTGCCTTTTGTAAAATGAATGAAGTGGAATAAATTTTTGGTAGTGAATGTTATGAAATTACGAAAATAATTATATTACCTGTAATTGTGCAAATGCTTACAGTAGAACAGTGCAAACAAAGCTCTCTTTGTTTCAACACGGTTAGAAAAACACTGATTTATTTAATAATTTTCTGCCTAATGATCGTGAAGTGAGATTATGTAGAGAAAAAATCGGAAGGGCTAAGGCTCAACTGGAAATCAGATTGGCAAAGTCTGTGAAAGATAACAAAAATTCTTTCTATAAATACATAAATAATAAAAGGAGGACTAGGAAGACCATACAGTCCCTATTGGACGCAGAAGGAACAACAGTGACAGGGGATGAGGAAAAGGCTGAGGTACTTAATGCCTTCTTTGCCTCAGGCTTTAACTGTAAAGGAAGTTGTTCCACCTGTGTACAAACCCAGGAGCTAGAGGAGCAAAATGATCCAAAAGGAGGTGGTCAGAGCCTTGCTTGCCCAACTAGACACCCACAAGTCAATGGGGCCAGATGGGATTCACCCAGGGGTATTGAAGGAGCTGGCGGATGTACTTGCCAAATGCCTTTCCATCATCTTCCAACAGTCCTGGAAGACTGGGGAAGTTCCACCGGACTGGAGGCTGATGTTGTGCCCATCTACAAGAAGGGCCACAGGGAGGACTCAGGGAACTCCAGGCCTGTCAGTCTGACCTCAGTGCTTAGAGGCCAGTTACAAGTGGTGTCCCCAGGGCTCAGTGCTGGGTCCAGCCCTGTTCAGTGTCTTTATCAATGACCTGGATGAAAGCATCGACTGCTCCCTTAGCAAGTTTGCAGATGACTCTAAGTTGGGTGGAAGTGTCGATCTGCTGGAGGGTAAGGAGGCTCCAAAGGGATCTGAACAGGCTGGACCGCTGGGCAGAGCCCAGTGGGATGAGGTTTAACATGGCCAAATGCCGGGTCCTGCACTTGGGGCACAACAACCCTATGCAGAACTACAGACTAGAAGTCTGTCTAGAAAGCTGCCTAGAGGAGAGGGACCAGGGGGTGTTGGTTGACAGCGACTGAACATGAGCCAGCAGTGTGCCCAAGTGGCAAAAAAGGCCAGTGGCATCTTGGCTTGTATCAGAAATGGCGTAGCCAGGAGGTCCAGGGAGGTTATTCTCCCTCTGTACTCAGCTCTGGTGAGGCCGCTCCTCGAACTCTGTGTTCGGTTCTGGGCCCCTCACCACAAGAAGGATGTTGAGGCTCTGGAGCGAGTCCAGAGAAGAGCAACAAAACTGGTGAAGGGGCTGGAGAACAGGCCTTATGAGGAGCAGCTGAGAGAGCTGGGGGTGTTTATCCTGGAGAAGAGGAGGCTGAGAGGAGACCTCATTGCTCTCTACAAGTACCTGAAAGGTGGTTGTAGAGAGGAGGGAGCTGGGCTCCTCTCCCAAGGGACAGGGGACAGGACAAGAGGGAATGGCCGCAAGCTCTGCCAGGGGAGATTTAGGCTGGACATTAGGAAAAAAATTTTCACAGAAGGGGTCTTTGGGCACTGGAACAGGCTGCCCTGGGAGGTGGTTGAGTCACCTTCCTGGTGGTGTTTAAGGCATGGGCGGATGAGGTTCTGAGGGACATGGTTTCGTGTTTGATAGGAATGGTTGGACTCGATGATCTGATGGATCAACCTGGTTATTCTGTGATTCTGTGATATATCTGTAAAGTTCCTCCATCTAATAATTTTGGAACACATCAGGTAATTTCAATTATGTTTTAGTGTGATGGAAGTTTCAAGACAGCTTAGTTTGTGAAAGTTGGTTCTTAGGTGGAGGAGGTACTCATGTCACCATTGAAGAGGAGGCTGCAGCATGTGCTGTGTCTCTTCCATCTAGCAGTTGAGAGGTGTGGGAATGGATGTGAGGTAACAGGAGGGAACTGGGTGTGTTACAGAGGTCAGTCTTTGTAGAGCCCTTGGACAGAGGGCGTGTGGTCAGAGGGATGAGGGGAAATAATACAGGAATCAAGAAGAAAAGCACCTTAACCACGTGCACTGCTGTACAACAACTTTCTTAAATATGTATGGAGCATAAGTAGAAAAACAGGCAATAAGATGAGTATTAGGAGAAAGGGAATAACATACACAGGTCAATAAGAATTCAAATATAAAAGGACAGTGAGGTGCTTTTGGAGTGTAACACAGTAATGCTTTTATATAAGCATTTACATTGGCATTCATTTTGGATCTCTAAGGAAATGTTATACTTGTGCATCTGTTTTCTTAGTGTGTATTAAAGAAGCTTAAGGGGATTTTAATTGTTTTTCAGAGTTGAGAGGTGTAAGATGTGTGACTAGAACTGACCAAAATTAGCAGCTATCTCAACAGGTTTATTTCTTCCTCAATTTTTTAATAAAGGCTCTGAATCAGGGAGCATCCAAGGGCAGAAATATAACGTTAAAAATTCTAAGAAAGCCCTGAATTAAATAGGTTTTGATTCAGTGCACAGTCACTAGGTTTTTAGCCTGGTTAAGAGGAAACCCAATTGAGGAATGAGAAGTCCTGAAAATATAAGTAAATTACAGTATAGAACCCTTTTAGAAAAGGACAGCACCAACTTGCATGCATGAGTTGTTCAAGAAAAGCTACTATGTCCTCTCTCATACCTGTCACAACTGTTTTTTCATCAAAGGTGTGTGTTCCAACTTAAAGCTTTCTGCACTTCAGAAAGCTGACCTAACGAACTTTTTAAATTGTTCTTGCTCTGCTACAAATCTCTTAGCAGTTTTCTTTTTATATAATGAACACTATTTGCTATAAGCTGCTGTGTGTGCCTGAGCAATCAAAAGGGCTGTGCTCACCAAAAAATACACAATACACACACAGATGGACAAATACAGATGTACTTTCTTTGTTGGAATAGAAATTCCGTGTGAAATCACAGAATTGTTTAGGTTGGAAAGGACCTTTAAGATCATAGAGTACAACAGTTAACCTGGCATTGCCAAGTCCACCACTAAACCATGTCCTTAAGCACCACATCTACAAGCCTGCTAAATATCTCCAGGGATGGTGACCACCCTGGGCAGCCTGTCCAGTGCTTGAGAATACTTTCTGTAGGGTAGTATTTTCTAATATCCAGTCTGAACCTCCTCTGGTGCAACTAAAGGCCATCTCTGTCTTCCTGTCACTTGCAAGTTGGGAGAAGAGTCCCACCTCGCTACAACCACCTTTCAAGTAGGTGTAGAGAGCGATAAAGTGTCTCATCAGCCTTTTGTTGGCTGGGCTAAACAACCTGAGTTGGGCTGCCACTCCACTTAAGGCTTGTGCTCCATACCTTTTACCAGCTTCACTGCCCTCCTCTGGACACGCGCCAGCATTGCAATGTCTTTCTTGCAGTGAGGGGCACAAAACTGATTACAGCATTTGAGGTGCAGGTACACTGGGACAATCCCCTTCCCTAGACCTGCTTTCATACACCTCTCATCCAAGCCAGGAAGCTTTTGACCTTGACCTCCTGGACGCAGTTCTAGCTCACGTTCAGCTGACTGTCAACCAACACCCTTAGGTCCTTTTCCGATAGGCTGCTTTCTGGTCACACTTCCCCAGTCCTATAGGATGCATGGGATTGTTGTGTCCCAAGTGTAAGACCCAGCACTTGGCCTTGCTGAACACTATACAGCTGGCCTAAGCCTATCAATCCAGCTTGTCCAGTTCCCTTTGTAGAGTCTTTCTACCCTTACGCAGATTGGCTTTGTGAGCACTTCCACCAGTTCCTTCAGTGTCCTTGGGTGGATGCCATCTGGCATCATAGATGTGTGTGTCTAGGTGGAGCAACAGGTCACTACTCATTTCCCCTTGGATTGTGGAGGCTTCATTCTGCTTGCCATCCCTGTCTTCCAGCTCAGGTCTATGTATCTTGAGAACAACTAGTCTTACTGTGAATGACTGAGGCAAAGAAGACATTAGTTACCTTAGCATTTTCCTTGTTCTTTGTCACTATGGGTCATCCTTCCCCCCCCACCCCATCCACTGAAGGCTGGAGATTCTTCCTTGCCCTCCTTTTGCTGCTGTTATATTTATAGAAACATCTTTCTGTCTTTTACCTCAGTAGCCAGATTTAGTTCTAGTTGGGCTTTAACCTTTCTACTTTTTTCCCTGCATAACTTCACAAAATCCTTGTAGCCGTCCTGAGTTGCCTGCCCTTCCTCCAATAGACATAAACTCTCCTTTTTTTCCTGAGTTCTCACCATATCTGTCTGTTCAGCCAGGCTTCTTTGCTGCTGTCTCATCTTTTGCCACATATGGACAACCTGTTCCTGCACTTTAAAATTTCCTTCTTGAAGAATGTTCAGCCTTCCTGGTCTTCTTTGTCCTTCAGGACTGTCTCCCAAGGGTCAACCAGTCTCCTAAACATATGTAGTGAAAGTGAGAAATAAATGTATAAACTACTGAAGCCACTTTATGTTTGAGTTTTCCAGCTACACTCAGTATCACAACTGCTCCCAAGAAAGTTAGATTTTTACAGTTTTAATTCTATGTTTGCTTCTGCAGTACAGAAGGAATTCAGTAATTCTCAATAGCTTCTGAATTTTTTACATGAAAGGAGACCCTCATAAAGAGAGTATTTATTACTAAAGATGGAAAAAGAGCAGTAATAAACTCCCAGAATAATTGGATTCTCCCTGACAGAAATTTTAACTGCTTTATTCTGCCAAACTGGTGAATATAACTACCCTACAGAAGTGTTTCTTGTTTAGTAGCTATCAATGTTATTGTGCCTGCAAAAATAATGTGTATTGTATATACAGGTTAACTTTTTTAATTGTACCAGTTGTTTGGTTTTGATTTTGCTGCCTTATCAGTAGAACTTGATCTTGTGTCACTTTTCTAAGAAGAATTAGCTAATATCTTATTTTGGAACTAGGAACAAGTTTTGTTTTCCATTCACTTCAAATTTATCTCCATGTTTTAAGATGACAGCTGAGGTGCCTAACAGGAAGGCTTTTTAAACAGATTCTCTGTTACGTTAGTTCTCTGCTGAAATAGCAGGACATATACCTTCCTGAAGAACAGTGTTCTTTGTTATTTACATAGACTCATTGATACACTGGGTGTTTTTAGTGAAAGTCAGCAGTTCTGAGCTATGCATTTTTCTCCTCTGCTGAAATAAACTGCACTTAGATCATCTCAACACTCTGTAAATGTAATTTGACTTTCTGCAAATTTTGGGGGATTTTGTGTTGCCTGAATGAAGAAGGCATTGCTTGTTGTTCTTTGTGCTAAGGCAGCTGAATTAAATATCTGAGATGTTATTTTTAAGTGCAGAACACTGTTTATAAGGGTTTTTATAATTTTTACATAGAACTAATAAAATGGGAAAGTTCCCTGTGTTTGAAAGACAAATGGCTTTAGCATGAAAAGTTCTAATACTCCCAGGGACCAATTCTTTCTTTTCGGGGAGTTATGTTCTAATGAATTTTTACTCTTTGTAATTGTAAAGTAGCAAGAGAGGTCAGTGTTTCCTACTAGACGTTCAGGTAGTGTATATCAATGAGTCTGCGTACTATCCGTAACTGTCTGCTGTCTGCATGTGACTTAGATTTTCTTTCTGTAGCAGTCCAATTCTGCCAATTCCCCTCCTCTTCTACCCCAGGAACAGTTATTGTAAGTGCAAAGTACAATGTATGCTTTGTTTTAAATTACCCAGATAGAAATGTAGGCAGCTGAGACAACAGTGTCATTGCTGTCTGTCAGAACAGTGAAGGGCAAAGTAACATAACAGCAGCCACAAAGAAGGAAGCTGGATGCTCTAAATTTGTTTCCTAAAGGTTGATTTGTATTCAGAAGCAACTTATGATTGACCTAGTAGTGTATTTTTCACTAAGATTTCTTTTCTTACAATGGTTGTAGTTTGTAGTGATTTGAGCTCCTGCTCCTACAACAGTTTTAGAAAAAAACATGCTAATTGGTTTAGGAGTTATACTAGGTAATTCTTCTCTCAAACTTTTTTTCACTTGCTTTGTCAGCATCACTGATACTACTGACTAACCACTTTATGACCAAACGTTCAGATTTCACTAATACACTTAATTTCATCTTGTTGTTTGCTTCTGGGGTCTCTGTATCTGTGTTTTCACCCTTAATATTTTGTGCCAAGGTAGAACTATTTTGTATGCCCTGTGAATTTACTGGTTTTGTAGACACTGATGTGCTTTCATGGGCTTTTGTTATTAATAACAGGTTTTCTGGGTTTGTGACCCGCAGACCTCCACACACTGTCTGTCCACCGCAACCACACCCTTCTTGGTTGTTTAAGTTAACATGACATAGCTTCATAGTTTCTTGAATTACTATTTTAACCTCAGACAGCTGCATCAGTGATTAATTACTGTTTATTTCCAATGCTGACTTGTTAAGAGTTTGAATTTGGTTAAGATGCTTTAGAGTGTAACGTGTATGGCTTGGTGTGACCCCCCCGGTATTTAAAGGTTAGACTGTCTAGGCAACTGTTTCTCCTTCCTTAGTATTTTTGGAAGTATTTTTTAAAGCATATAATTCTGTAAACTTGCAACAGAATTACTGTCATTGTATCAAAGTGAAGTTGTGGTATGGAAAACAGAAATCTGCCCTCTTGTGGGTAAATCTGTATGGTGCACGTTATCACACTGTTATTTGAATGAGAGCTAGTGTGTATTCACTGATTCTCTTTCTGCCTTTCTCCCTCATTCTCTAAGTGATATGTTTTGGTTTGGGTTTTGGGGGGAAGTTCTGTTCGGTTTCTTAGAGGGGTTTGTAAGCAGTTTATGGTCTCATAAATAGCAGAGATTCACGTATAGTAACTAACAAGAAAAGTAGTTTATTGCAAAATGTTTAAGTTTCAAATCATGAGGCAAGGCTTTTTGACTTTCTAATGCCATGTTTACTGATTAGAAGTCCACTGCACACCTAAATTATTAAATACTTAGTATATGAGTTGTACTGCTTTACTTTGAGTGTGCAGCTGCATAAATCAACTTTCATCATTGTGCTGTGGTTACATCAGTACAATGCTACTCAGAAAATAAGAAACAAACCCAATTTTTAAAGTATTTTCATTTTACATAAAGATTTTGTAATTAACCTAAATTAAAAATGTATAAGTAAACTTTGTAAATGCAGAGCTTGAACCTTTGTATAGTAACTAGTGGTCAGAATCTTCTTGTTCTTTCACTGATAGTCAGATGCTGCAATATCTGACAAAATACAGTTGCAGTTTGCTTCATATTTGTTGGATTTTTCTCGTTACGCCTTTTTTTCTGTTTGCTTGGGTTTGTTGTTATGGTGGGGGGTTTCCCCCCCCTTCCCTGGTTTTGATCTCCTTACTTTTCACTGGGTGATCACTGACTATTTAGCCAAGTTGTTGACAACTTTTATCATGTCTTCCTACCTTAATTTTACCCAGACCTGTCCATTCTTTCTAGAGAGATTCTTGTTAGTCAGTAACAGAGTGCTATGGTGAGAAATCCAGGATATAGAAAGAGATGAGAGGATCCACATGATGCTTCCCAGACCTTGTACTACTTAAGGCAGTCAGTATTTTCCGTAGCCCTGTTATGGACTATTTGACCAACTATATATTTACTTCCTGCTTTAAAAGAAAGGTGACACCAAAACCCTCAACAATGCTCCACATTGTAAATTTAATACTTTGATAGGAATTTTCTTTGGAGTATTAATTTACACTAAAGGAGAATGTACATAATTGACAAGAAAAAAGGGAAGAAGATAACATACAGAAGTAGCACTTTACACATGTGTTTATTATCCATAGCATAAACTTTTAAAATATTACTTTCCTTGGCTTAACTATGCTCCATTAACATGTACTACAATGTTAGCTCTTTCATGTATTATTTTCAATATATGCTGCCATTTCTCTGTTTTCCTTTCACCGAGGGTTTCTTTGTATCATTTCCTTTGTGATAGAAATGTCTGAAACTTCTTTGCGATATCTTTTGTTTCTTATAAAGAAGCAAGATTCTAAATACATATGCACTGAATATGCTAGACCTCCTTCACATATGTGTAAATTGGATTTCTACCTCTGTTTGAACTCTTACTTTACACTCTGTGATATATTGTTTAAAATCTTTCCCATGCAACAGTGCTCTGATTTCCTCAGTTCAACTAATGTAACTACAAATTTCTTTTTTTATTATTTGAGAAGAAATGCCATACTACTGGTAGCAGCTACTGGACCAAGCTGATAAGGCAAAATATTCTAAATATTGAGAAATGGTGGTTCTTTTGGTGAGCTGCTACAGTGTAGTACTTTCAAGGCTTGTTGCCATTGAGGAATGAAAAAAAGAAAACCCACAACAAAACTTGTCTGGCAGTTAAGCCATTAATTGTTGGATGCTGTTCTGATGTTTTGTATGAAAGAACCTATTTCACCTTGAACTGTCAGGTTTTTTCACCTAACTGCCAGATATTTTAAATTATATAAGTGAGGGAGTTTACTAATGTTCTAAATTCAAACAAAGTTTGAGTTCTAGTTCAACTGGATCTCAGTCTCTAGTTCCATTATTGAATCCCAGCTCATTTGCCAGTGGTATAACATTTTTCCCCTCAATACAACAGGTGTAATATTTGGACCCATATATTATATATGTTTTCTTCATATGGCATTCATTGCATAAACTAATCTTGTCACTTAATCCTATCAGTCTCTCTGTCTTTTGTTTACTCTTAACTGTTTACTCACACCATTATACTTAGAAAAACTTTGTAGTTTAAGAGACACACTTTTTGAAATTACTTGCTTGGTTCCCAGCTGGTGCAAGCAACCACATCCTGTCTCTTCTGTAACATCTGCATGATACATCTTCTAAGTAATGCTGTTGTTTATCTATACTACTCCTCATGGAAGGCTGTTCCAGAAACTGGCAGCTCTGAAGGTGAGCAGCTCTGTCCTCATTTTCTTCTTACCTGCATTCATCCCTTTTTGTGTTGTGTTAGCATTGCCCCGTAGCCCAATTCTTCCTTTGGAACCTTCTTTGACTGCATTAGAGAGCAACCACATCCCCTCTTGACCTTTTTGTTTTGTTAGCTAAACAAATCAACCCTTTCTACTATACTCTTGCAAGGAAAGTTTACTCTTCCCCTGACCATCCTACTTCACTGCATTTGCTCCGCTCTCAGGTCTGCATCTTGATAGTTCAGTTTCTTGTCATATATCTGTGCAGAAGGTTTCTAATCTAAGTGTCTGCTTCAGGAGGATGTTTTCCTCTTGTATATCTGTATAATTTGATTATTTTGGCAGTAATACCAGGAAAGAACTTGAACTAGTAGTATCAGCCTGTGATCCTCATGGCTTTCCCAGGTGATCAGAAGGGGAAAGTGAACAGATTTGGGTTTGTTCTTGTTCAGTCATTTCTACGTTACATCCCGGTTTCCCAGTAATACTGACTAGTGACGTGGCCTTAGTCAGATTTGATTCAGTTTCAGGCAGGAGATGAGAGGTCATTGGGCATGACCTTTTTATTGTGCATTTAATTTATGTATGAAAGATGTTCTTTGCTTTTTTAATTATTAAAGTTTCAATGAAAACTTAAATTTGAAAATTGTTAGCTCCTTGGATTTACTGTTGCAAAGTCTTAACTTTAAGAAAGTATTTCTCATTTATGTCACTATGAAAGCACTGAAATTCTTTGTGTATCAGTATTTGTTTCAGGTAGAAAACCTCAAGTATCGAATAGTATTTGAAACTGCTCTAGGTATTTGATAGCTGTTTTTTTCCTTTGGATAAAAATAAATAATAGAAAGACAACAACCCACATAGCATATCTATCTGCAAGTTTCCTTAACTCAGTTTCCATACCTGTAATGTGTTACATATTTAATGAACGAGCGTAATTCTATGGTGGAAATGAGACCATGACTGGTGCAGCCAAGGAAGTCAACCGAGTGTCAGTTCTGTTTAACATCAGTGTTGGTATTTTTTTCCCCCAAGAATTCACTTGTATGTAGATAGGGAAATTTTGAAAAGTTAACTTCACAAGTTCTTGAAAATTCTGAGCAGGAAAAAGACTTGCAACACTTTGTTTCATTGTCTTGCTTGGAGCCTGCACATAGTTATTAGCAGTGCTGTCCTCTACATTGCAATTAACATGGTATAGGAAGAGAATGAGATAAAAATTAAGAAGACGAGAGTGATCTTCTGGTTTCTTTGTATGTATTGTATGCGTAATTCTCAAAAATGTTGGCTGATAAAGTAAGTGTAAACAAATAATGATTTCAGTATCTTAAGTAGATGACAAAAATGTTTACAGAAGTCTTTTTACAATTTCTCAAACTTTTGGTATGGGTACCTACCTATAATAGGTAACTGCATGTATAGAAATTCCTCCTTTTCTTTTATGCATTTTGTCTTCAGAAAATACATTGTATTTCTGTCATTGGATTACTACTATAGTGGATTGTAATGTGTGACATTTGTAAATTTTTGTTGCTTCAGAACTGCAGTTGATGTTACTGTGATGACTTTTCTTTAATATTGTGGACTTCATTACAGTTGGAGTCTGTCTAATTAGTGACAATAGTTGAATACAACCTATGCTTTTTTACTGGAAATAAGTGAGCTAGTTCAATGGTGGGTAAAGCATATTCTGGTGGTAGTTTGCCCATGTAGGCAGTGTTCAAGAGTAAAGAGAATATCAGAACAGTTTTGAAATATCTACTACTTCTAAATATACTGAGATTTTGGATTTTTTACTGTATTTACTCCTTGACTTTTGCATCTGTAATTTTTTTCTGCTAGCTTCTCCTTATATGAAAAATATCTCCTTCTGTAAAACATGGAACTGAAATAGTAGGTAGTTACTTAAACTGGTTATGCATTCAATGTTATCCACTCCCGTGTGAATTAACAGAAGTTTTCTTACTGGTTTTTGAGGTGGTACTGTATAACCTCACAAATTTTCTTTTGATTGCATTATGTTACATATTTTTTGGCTAAGAGACACCAGAAGTTTGCTTTTTAATTGGTCAATACTGTTTAATATTTAAAGTCTACATTGTTCTACCCATTCTTGACCAAATTTACTTAGTATGCAGTTGAGAATAATGATGTATGTTTCATTTATGTCACTGAATTTAAAATTCTAAAAAAGTAAACTGAGAATTTTCATTTGATTTTGTTCTTTTTATTATTATTATTTTAGTGCTTGGGAGATGGGAAGTAATGACAGCTGGCACCTGAACTAAGATATCTGTGTAAGCACTACCATCCCAGAACTTCAGGATGAATGGGGATATGCCTCATGTTCCCATCACTACTCTTGCAGGGATTGCTAGTCTTACAGACCGTAAGTACTGGTTTTTTTCCTTGTCTTTTCTATGCTGTTTTCTACTTCTTTGGTAAATACCTGCATTTTCAACATAGTAAAAATAATTGTATTTTAAAAGTCCCTAAAGTTGACAATCAGATTTGGAATTAAGAATGTTAGTTTTGTGATTGCTTGAGTTGTAGAACTCTATTCAAATGAAGCATGCTAATTTAAACATGAAATGACATGTGTGTTTAAAAAAGCCTTGAGGAGCCCTGAGACATGGTACAGGAATTCATTGTTCATTTGCAATATCATTCAGTAGCATATCTGGATAGTCCACAAATAATGAAAACATAAATGATAAAACACTTCTTCAAAATATATATCTCATCATCTTCACTGAAAAAAAAAGAGAGAGGATTAGCTAACTAAAGAAGAGTTGTGGAGTATGCTGAATATATTTGAAAACTAATTCCATAGTTTTGGACAAAGTGAAACTCAAAAAAGTTGGTGTGATTAATTGGTGCAAGAATGTCTTCTGAAATAACCAGCTGAACCTACAAGTGTTCTTTCTTAGCTGTTCAGCCTAGAAAAGGAGCAGATGAGGTGTGTGTATGATCTTTAAATGTCAGGAAGACAAAATTCAAGGAAAGGAAAAGAACAGTTTACATTAGAAGTTGATGCTGGCACAAAACCAAATGGTTATAATGTGACCAAAAATAAATTTCTAGTGAAAATTAACAGATTTATTATTACTGTAATGAGGTCCTACAACAACTATTGCAATAAGGGCAGCTGAGGCTAAGGCACATCTTGTTTGTAAAGTGTAAGACAGTTTATAGCTCACTAGCCTGTCTGAGAATAATTGGACTCGGTGACCCGGGTGCTGCTTTTGAGCTCCTGTTTTTATTATTATACTGCTGAATTTTGGAGAGTTTCCAAGAGACACTTAAATATATACCCAGCAATTCAATTTAATTGCTTACAATAAAAAAAAAAAAATAAAAAAAAAAAACAAACCACAGATGCATTTAAGGAAAAAAAAACCACTTCTTGTCATTCTGATAGTCTAAAATATGAAATTGGAAGATGCCACCTGTTTGTTTATGTGTGTATATTTATAAATTTTATGTCTAAATGGACCTTGAGGATGCAAATAATAATTTTCCAGGCCGTAGGTTGTTTTCCATCAGTAAATATTTGCATATAAGGTGCTAAAGAAAGTTAAAATACTTAGGTGTTGGAAGTCACTGACTACAGGCTTGAAAGAATTCACTGTGGTGTGTGTGCTGGGACAAGAAACCGATGCCTTGGCACACCCGTGATATTAGCAGCAAGCACAGAGCAAACAGCCAGTGTTCTTATGCTTGCTAGCTTGTGAGACCTTGGAATTTTTACTAAGACCCATGAGTTAATAAGAAAAGAATGCATTAGGTGGAAAACATGGTGATAAGGGGCACATCTGTGGTAAATAGTGGGTTGTACTCTATCGCTGTAACTGTGGGTTTCTCACAGGTGGAAATTCACTGGGGTAGCTGCTGACTGGATACAGAAACACTATGTAAAGTTTACATCCTCTCAATAAAGGTGATCTCATTTGGTGCCTCCTGAGGGTCTGTGCCTTAATCGCTACAACTGACCAGATTCCTGGTGTTGGTGGGATCAGACCTTGTGATTAGAAACTTAAGAACAGCTGAAAGAGAAAACTTGTCAGTCCTTCACCTTATTTTTCTATGTGTGACAAGAAGGAACTGGAATGGGCAAGACCTGTTGTCCCAAAAACATGGAGGACATTTTTACTGTTTTAATATGTTTTGCTGGTCTTGCTAATCTTTCCAATTTACTGACACATTCAAGGTATTCTGATGTTTGTAATGAAAGGTAGCTGTTATAATATAACAGCTTTTATTTGAACTGCAATTTATTTCTAAATACAGTAATGATATACATTATCTAGGGGGAAAAACACTGGCATCTTCTCTCCCCTCTCTCCTTTTTAGAGTCTGTTTGTTTTTGCAGACCCATGGAAGTGACTTTTCTACGTAGCTAGCTTTTTGCCCACTTTTGGCTTGTCCTCCCCTTGTGTAGCTCTTCCAGTCATCTAGTCAGGGCTTCTTATATCGTGCACTTCCTTCCATACTGTGCTCAATTATAATCTGATTGAAATACTATGATGGTGTTTTCTTTCAATCTTCTTACTAAGAACTGTTTTTTCAGTCTTCAAAAGTAGGTTTGAATGCTGTGTTTTACCACAGCTGTATTTACACAGAGGTAAGCCCATTGTTGCCACAATAGAGCCACAGATAAGCAAGGAAAGTGGAAGAGAAATGAGGGAAGAAAACGGGGAGAAGGAAGCACTGGATTAGCACTATCCTGCACTTTTTTGGTCTCCGCATGGAGGCGTGGGTATTGATAGGAGTGGTTGGACTTGACAGGAATGGTTGGACTCAGTGATCCAGTAGGTCTCTTCCAACCTGGTTATTCTATGATTAATAGGTGTGTTGACTGAAATGACATTTTAGTGATCATACCAGCCAACAATGTTACCCTTGAGAAGACACGTAGAAATGAACACAACAAGAGAATAAACTGAGAATTGATTTGGTGGGTTTTGAGTTGTCTGGGGTTTTTTGGTGGGTTGAGGTTTTTTTGGTTTTGTTTTTCATCTCCTCTGACCATACAAAGTAGGAACACTAATGAAGATGAGAGTAGAAAACTTGAAGTATATACTCAATATGCTTATAGTACTGCACACAACTGTCAGCCTTTTGCATTCCATTCTTTTATCAATGTTTTTGGTTCCAAGAGAAAGCTGTCAGAACATACTAAATAATATAATATTCTGGAATGTTTAAAAGTATGTCTTTATTCATAATACTTGCCTTAGCACAGTTAAATATTTTACAGTAATTTAGTAATGTAACTTTTGGATTTGACTGCATTGCTTTGTTTGAAACAGAGTCCAGGCTTTGTGTTTGCATTCTTTATTAAAATCCAGGAACCTTCCCTGTATTTCAAATGGAGTTGTCATTTCTTCTCAATAATGTGAAGGACTAAGGTGTGCACATTTGTATGTTTGCATATCGTGAAATGATTCTAAACTCTTTTCTGTTTTCATGTAACAGTTTTGAACCAGCTGCCTCTTCCATCACCTTTACCTGCTACAACAACAAAAAGTCTGCTTTTCAATGGACGGATAGCTGAAGAGGTGAACTGCCTTTTGGCCTGCAGGGATGAAAATCTGGTTTCACAGCTCATCCACAGTCTCAATCAGGTGTCAACAGATCACATGTATGTATTTTGAACTTCAGCTATGTTATCTCACCATCTTTATTGCTCGCAATCAAAATTAACTGGATTTAGGATGCTTGTGAGAATCTGGAAATCAGAATATGTAGAGTTTTGTTAGGTTGGCTTAGCAGATGACTGCTGTGAGTCAAATGTTTCAGTTTGTCAGAACATTAATAAATGTCTACTGCCCCTTATGCATAGTTTTGGAGGTTATTTTACAGGTCGTCTGCTTATTCTTGGTAGTTAGTGCGGACTTTCATGTTGGTGTTCATTGTGCAATACTCACCTATGTTCCAGTTCGATTAATAATGCACATAGGTAAATTATATACCCAGTGTTGCACAAAAAGGAAATATTTGTGATGCATTTAAGACTCACATCAATTCTGATTAGGTATTGTACTTAGATATTTTAATGAGTTGACACAGCAAGTATGCTAATGTATTCCCTTTCTGTGGGTTTTTTTCTTTTCTTTAAAAAAAAAGTGCCCTGATATTCTTTGAATTGTCTTATGGTCTATCTTATTGCATTCTCTTGCACTGTGTGTTTTTCCTACATATTCCAAACAACTCTTTTGAGCAAATGGAGCTACTTACTGTAACTCCTCAAAACTGCAATAAGTGAAACATATACATTCATAGAAAATCTGTTACATAACTTATGAATCAGAGGGAATCCTGTGATGTCAAAGATATGCCAATTTCCTTTTTTCAAATAAAAGATTCTCAGAGCATTGGACTGCAAGCTGAATGTGCATATCTTTATTTTCACTCGAACAGTAATGCTTTCTTGATGTTATGCAGAAGAATTCTTTTATGGAGAAGTTCAAGATATAAAAGTGGGCATAAGAAACTTCCTGTAAAAGTCTGAAACAGACAGCTGTGTGTTTTTAAGTGCTTAATAACAGAAAATAATTTTTGAAAACTAATAGGAATACTTCTACCATTCCGTAAGGAATTGGGGGCATGGAAAATAGAGGCAGGGAACAGTGCTTTGCACACTTCGGTTCTTGCTATGTTTTAACAGTAAATTGTCTTCTTTCATTTTGGTTTTGTTTTTTGGATTTTGGTTATTTCTTTTTTTTTTTACTTGACTCATAGTTTCTTATAATTTGAAAATGCATTTGCCTCTTTATTTGCTTACTTCCACAATTCCAGAGAGTTGAAAGATAACCTTGGCAGTGATGATCCCGAGGGAGATATACCAGTCTTGCTGCAGGCTATCCTGGCAAGGAATCCTAATGTTTTCAGGGAGAAAAGCATGCAAAACAGATATGGAGTGCAAAGTGGTAAGGACTTTTGGTTATTTATTGCTTGGATTGTATTTTATGTTCTTCTGTATGCTTAGATACTAACTACAAATATATTCAAAGCACAATTATGCCTTACCTTGTATTTGGTAGTGATACAAAGCTGTGTACATTGGTGTCTTCTAAGACTGATTCTATTAAATAAGTGTTGAAATAAACTCTGCCAGGATTTTATGTAAAAATATGTTTAATTCCACTAAAAAATTTAATCTCCAAGATGAGTGATTGGATTTTATTTTATAATAACTTTATTTTCATTTCTCTATGGCTAGTTTCATGCATTTGTCTCAGTAAAGAGTTTAAGTTGGAGAAGTATGTCTTAATGTTACTGTAAATCTGTGCAATTCCAGCATATCATTGCAGCAGCAGTTCTTAGGGTATGGGATAAGACTGAATGAATGTCATTTAACAGCTTCTCCCTGCCATTCCTTTTCTTAGCAATTTCTGATGCCCTGCAGATTTTACTGTTTTGAGAGCTAATTCTTTTCTAAGTTGTAATGAAAGATTCTGCTGGATAGCGAAGATGGAGAGAGGCCAAGCAAAGCATTAATTGGACAATTCTAATTGTACATCTGGAGACTTGTACCTGAAGTATGTTCTTTAAACACCACATTGCAAAATGAGTAGGAGTATTTCCAGAGTTTCCACAGTGAGAGGATAAAGCTTTGCTGGCTCTGTAAAGGTATAGATAGCTAGGAGTATTACTGGATTCCAACAAAGGTAGGTGGTGCAGGGTAGTTTTGGAAGGAATAAATAATGAGATTATTAAGTTCTTTGAGCTAGGATGGTGATTAAGAAGCCATACAGTATTGAAAAGCGTTTGACAAGAGTGGAACGTGTAACATTCCTTGAAAGAATGCAGAAATTTCCTGGAATGAAAATGTGAAACGCAGTGTTACAAATTTGTAAGGTCATTGATAGGTATATCCTGAAATTTAAGCTCTGAAGACAGTCTCCATATCCTGTGTTTAGTGTGATTTTCCCAGCCATGGGAAGAGTTGTGACTATTCTACCAGTTTGCAGAGTGGTCGTACAAAGAATACAGGCTTTTTTAGAGTTTTCCACTAGCTTTGTAGATAAAAATAATTTTTTGCCAGTGAAAAAGGGAGATTTCATTTTTTAAATTATTGTTCCAGCGAGGCTTTTGAGAGGAAAAAGACAAAGATGGTTAATTTATTCCAAATTTTTCCTCATTCTGTGCCTCAGGGAGTGAAGCATTTTTGCAACTTGAATCTGCAGGTTAAGAGTAATCCTTAGTTAGATAAAATCACCTGTATATTTAGTAAATGTTTTGTCGTATGATTGAAGGAAGGTATTAGTATGCAGTAAAAAAATAATACATTAAACTTAAAAGAATAGTTGATGTTATTTTAAGAAAGTTAACGAAGTGGTTTCAGAGAACCAGGAGAGATGGGGCTTTAAAACTCCTTTGAATATTTAACTTTATATTACCTAATTTTGAATCCTTGTACAAATGCAAGCTTTGCAATGTAAGTGTGAAATCTTAAAACTACAGAAAATTAAGGAAAAGGGGAAAAGCATAGCTGTAGGACCACGTAGAGGATGAAGGCCATGGAATGAATGTTTGAAAGAGCTGGGTGAATTGTAACTTCACTTAAAATGGAAAAGGGCCATAATTTTACCTGGAAACAGGTGTATATTTAAGCTGGAAGCTGGCAAATTTTGGTAGCCTTATTAGCTGTTTCTGTGTCCCATTCAGATCTCCAGGGCCAAAAGAGACTACTAAACTGATGTGTTAGGGCAGCAAAGGTGGTGTTTTCTTCTACTTTCTGACGAGATACAGTAGCCTCTGTAGCGTCATGATTTGTAGAACAATTACAGGTTTGGTAGGAGACCTTATGTAATGCATTTTGTCAGCTACAATAATGACGTCTAGGCTCTTTTCTAGTACTTCAAATTAATCTCTTCTGCTTTCCATACTGTCTTACGAATGTTGTCCTTCCACCTTCTGTTAAGTCCAGCATACAGTGGAGTCAGCACTGAGTACTGTGACACGGTGTCTGTAATGCCCAGAGTTAAGAAGGAATGAAGGCAGCAGGACATTTACTCTGTTGAGGATGGGTCTGTGCACCATGATGACTTCATTGTCAGTTCCAGCATTAGTGTGGACAAAGTGAACTTGGATTTGTTTCTTCTAGTCTTCTTTTCTTATGCAAGTACAGGACGAACAGAGGGCTAAAGAATTACATAAAAACAGAATAAAATTCTTAATTTGGTGTAGTTTGTCAGGAAATAAAGGCATCTTCAGAAAGTCAAGTACTGCCCTTTGAGTTCTTGTGGATAGAAAGTAGAGCACAAACAGATTTTTGTGCTCATTATTTTCCTGAGTTCATGTCAATCTATAGTTCAATGGTAAGTTGAGAGTAAGAATCATTTGTAGTTACAATGAACGAATAGTTCAAGAAGTATGTATTATGTGGACGCTTAATTCGCTCTGCGTCCTGAGCAGCCAACTTCTTCCTCCCCTGCCCCCTTACTGATGTATTTTGGCTAATGGAACAGAATGTTTGAACACCTTTCCTGTCCTTTGATAACAATCCCATTGTTGAAACCATATTCAAACAGCTTAGATTTTTAGTTAGATTCTTCAATCTGTTCTCTATAACCAGCTTGTCTGAGCAGAACAGGTTGTACTACCATGCAGTACCAGACCTAACTTTGTACTGGAGGTAAAAATGTTAATTTTATTTTAGGCCTTTTTCACCAGCTAACGTAGAAGGTTATGGGTGCCATCTTCAACTAAATCTGACTTACATCTTACAGCCTATGAGTGAAGTGGATTTCTTTATAATTATTTAAAATTAATACATTATTTAGTTTGATTTTCAGAGTATTTTTTTCTGTTTTCCCTCTCAACACCTCAGCTTTGGCTTTTGGCCGATATGTGTTGGGAAATATGTTAAAATAGCATATTGCAATAGATTAGTATTCATAGAATCCCTTAGGATTCAGAAAGGACTTAGTATTTGTTTTAAGCTCTTTATCAGAACTTGTGAATTTTTGAAGATTAAAATTTATGCATCTTTGCATAAACACCATTTACTCGGATAATTGTTTTCATTTGTAGAAGAATTGTAGTGCACGTGCACTTGTAAAAGAGGAAAACTTTGCAGGTGTACACTTTCAATAGGAGTGTGTATTTAAATGAAAAATCACCTGTTGGTGAGCAGTCACGCATGATGCTGTAATGCAGTGTGATCATACCATATTTTTTCTGTGACTTTGAACTGTGTTTCATGTTGTGCATCCTTTGGCATTTAGTAGGAATACTAAAATGGACTTATCACGTTTTTCCAAGCAAAAAAAATTATAATCATGACCAAGAGTACGTGTTAAGGAAACATATTTTAGTAGTTACTACTAGGATGGTGTTTTCTCAAACTTGAACTTACAAGCATTCAGAATTAATGTTGGGTTTAAAAGAAATTCTTAAATGTTTAAGGTCTGGAAATGCACTGTGGAACCCTAAATCTGTTGCCTAGTGATATGACACCAGTGTAGAAGATGCACAAGAAGATATTTTAGTGCCACAGACTAATTTCAATGCCTTTTTCATAATACATGTTTGGGTCTTATTTTCAATTCTTTCTAATTACAGCATTATCAAACATATTCGTTATCTCTCAGGAAATTTTGGAAACACTGTCATGTTTCACTGTTCTCTGCTTGTTGATTTTTGTGTTGGTTTTGGATGTTTTTTTGGTTTTTTTTTCCTTTCTTCTTTCTTTTAAGTTAACCTAGATTGTACCCACAGTGCCCAGCTGCCCTCAACAGAGATAAGAGAATGAGAACTGTCCATAACAGTCAGTTATGGACTGACAGTCAGTTATGGACAGTTAAACATTTCAGTTTCTTAACTGAAATTTAACATAGATTTGTGTATATATTTTGCATCATTCTTTTAAACCAAAACTTGCCATATCCACAGTTCAAAAGCTGTTTTAAATTTAGGCATGAGAAAATACTTTAAAACTCTCTTAAAAGTGCAATCTGTACTTTAAACATAAATTGAAACTTCATCTGTATAGTTGCATACTCATGCAGGCACATTGTCAGTTTTCAGTATGTGAATGTTAAAGAGAGCATAGTTAGACAAACGCATCGTATTTTACTGACCTGCCCAGAGTGGGGCAGTGAGAAGTGAGCCGGCAGTGGCTCCAGTGACAGAGCCCTAGAGTTTCCTGCTCACTGGTCTCTCTGGGAGGCAACTAGTCCAAATTTTGCAGGAAATGCAGAGTCGCCTTTTGTTACTTGGGACATTTAAATGTGGTCTGTCCTAAGTATGAAAGTTTCTGGTGTTCTTTCAGCACAACATAGGACTTGAACTCCTGCTCTGGACTCCTTCTCTTGTGCTAAAGTACTTGGAATGCAGCACTTCACACCTACCAGGAGGTAGTAACGGCTGCATTCCTTGAGGATTATCACATCTTTTCTTTGCTGGGGAGAGGGGAAGAGAAAAAGGGGGTGCCGGATGAGGGTGGAGGAGGGTGGATTTCTGAAACCAGTTTTGCTTGTGTGAAAATCACAATAGCAATAGCAATTCAAGAATTGGCAGCTCCTAAACACTCCAGTCTCAGGACTTCCATCAACCTTTTCTCTAACCTTTAGTTTAAAAATTTGTGTTGTTGATGTGCTTTTTACCCATAGTTGTGAATCACTTACCATGGGTTCCCAAACTGCAGCATGCACGTGAATCTGACACTGTTTCAGCTGCAAGATACTAAATTCTTACATTAAAATAATTGAAATTCATTTAAGTTTTTTGTGATTTGGCATCAGTTCAGCTTCCACTATCATGCTGTTATAAGGCAATTCTTTATACCTATATTGAAGAGAGGGGGAAAAGAAGTTCCATTAGGTTCTCTCTAATGATTAATGCAAACCTGAACCGGACAAGACAGGAATGGAATAGCACTCGAAGAAATCTGCAGTGATCGTCAAGGCCATCAGCCTGACCACTTCACAGCTGACTAAAAAGTCAGTCAAATGAAGGCACTGTCCAAATGCCTCTTATATTATTTTCAAACACGTTGGTACTTGTGGCTTGACATCTAGTACAAGTCCTGAATTTCCAAGGCATGACTGTGGGAACCCACAGTCTCTGGAAGGTTACAGCTGGGATATTGGTTCTGCTTTGCAAGTGAAATATTTCAGCACCCTCTTTGATATCCTCCCTTGTAAGCGTAATGGAGGTGAAATAGAAAGGTTTTGTCCCTTGGTAGGAATAAAATATAAAGACATTATGGGAGTGATGAGAACATCTTGCAACACTTAGCCCAAGATTGTTGGTTTTTGTGCTTGCTTTAAAAATTTCTGTGTTCTTGTCACTTCTGAAGTTTCTGAATCTTTTTATTGACACAATAAGTACTGTATACATCAACCTAGGGTGTGGAGTATGTCCTGTAATAAGATGCTTCTAGTTACTAGTTGGTTTTGGCTTTGGAGGCTCTCAGAAAGAGAGGACGGAACTACTGTTAATGTTTATAACTGAATTAACAGTGCTTTAGGGAAAACTTTTTTTTATGTCATTATAAAAAATGGGCATCTTGCCAATTATCTCAATAATTTCTAGTGCTTCGTAGCAGTTTTGGGTAGACAGTGTTGTCTGTGAAGTTTGTAATGTCTTAGTGCATAATAATTTCTGAAATGAGAGACTGCGTTGATTAAAAAGGAAGTGTATGTGAAATAATGCTGCTATCTTCTTTTTAATAGGGATGATGATGTCACAGTTTAATATTTCTCAGAATTCCATGCGTGGTAGTCCTGCATCTTCCAATTATCAACAAACCACTATCTCACATAGCCCTTCCAGGTAATGCTTTCTTTTAAATGGAGTGGGAGGGACAGGGCACTGCAAGTTCTTAATAATTTTGCATTTATCTGACAGCAGGATGAGTGTCTTCAGCTGGCAAAGAAATATCTATCAGTGAATTAATCATTATATTCTAAGGATTAGTCATGATTCTCTTCTCTTTCTCCCTCCCATAATCTTGTTTTAAAAGCATGGAGTGTTACTGTAACAGTTACACAAAAGGGCACTCGGAAGAGGATAGGCCAGGTTGTTTGGCCGGGCTTCAAGCATCCTCCTCCTCAGCTTCCTAGTTCTTTTTGAAATTTCTGAGTGTTAGCAAGTAGCATGTAAATGTAACTCTGGACTAGAGGGAGGGGTTTTAACCCAGGTACTCAGCTTTCATAGATTTCATATTCAGTTAGTAGATAAATTTACTAAAGTAAACTTCCTTCAAATTTCAGCTTGTTACTGTAATTGTTTTGACAAAACTGTATCTGCACAAAAAACAGTACAATTTTTACTTTTATATCTTAAAAAGTTATTGAGGTTTTTTTAAAATTGTGAATATTGCAAAGTCTTCTCAAAATTGTTGCAAAATTCTTGCTATTTCTTTCTGTATAAGCCTAGTTTTATGGAGCTGCTGTCTAGAACCAAGGGTTGTGAAAGTGTGTAATGTACTTCTGAAGCATTTACTTGGCTTATTTTTATTTTCAAAAGCTGTTGTAAGGATTAAGTTGTAAAGTACATGTATTGTTATCACAAGCCTGTATTGTTTTTATGCCTCCCTTTCTTGTATGGTTAGTGTAAGATAAAGCCAGGGAAAGAAGAACTTGTTTTCAGTGGGCTCTGGTTTAAGTTCTACTGAACTCCTTTTCACATTTGTGTATCTTGGCAGTACAGTTGTTAGATGAAGTCCGTTTAAGTCTTACTTAAAAAGTCATAGTTAGAGTAGATAGCTTAATCCTAGTGATCTAGTTGTTGACTAAAACTTAGCAGTCACTGTCATTCAGACTTCTCAGACTAAGTTTTGGAAGTTGTGGATCTTATTTTAGTACATATTTGTGTCATTGTTTCCTTTTCCTAGGTGGAGGTGTTATGAATGCTTTTTTTTCTGTTCTTTTCTTTTACTGATGTAGTACCTAAGCTGTGACTGTTAAGTAATAATCAAAGTTGGGATGGGATCAGTAACTTAAAATAAGAAGGAAAAAAAAAAGAAGTTATAATATTCTGAATGTGCCATATTCGAAAAGAAATAAAAAATACACCTAAATTTGCTTTTCTGAGTTTAAATTTTTTTTAATTATTTTTATTTTTAGCCGGTTTGTGCCACCACAGACAAGCTCTGGTAATAGATTTTTGGCACAACAGAACAGTCCAGTGCCTAGTCCGTATGCTCCTCAAAGCCCTGCAGGATATATGCCATATTCACATCCTCCAAGTTATACACCACATCCTCAGATGCAGCAAGGTAAGTCAATGATGTCTGTTTTATTTTCCTATCTTCTGTCAACTTCACCATTATGTGCGTTTCACATCTTTCTGCTTTCCTTGAAGGAGTCACATGTTTAATGCAAGTCTTTGAGTCAGCAGGCTTATCTGAACTTTGCTCTCCTGACTGTTCAGGGGGGTAGCATACACTTTATTTGGGGGTAGGGGGGGAAGAAGAGGAGGTAAAACACATGTTCATGTTGCATTGCTCCCATATGTCACCCATTTTGCAATGACTATGTATAGATGACAGACAAAAAAAATCAAAACAACCCCCAAACTTTTATTTTTTTAATCTATGGCCATAATTTACCGGTACTCATTTTTGCTAATGTAACATGAGTAGTACTACCAGCATATTTAGCCTTATGAAACTTTTGTAATGTTGACTAAGTCAATTCTAGGTTGGTTAGAATGATGCTCAAGGTATGCAGGATGGCAAAGATGACCTTCAGAATTTATACCTTTGTTTTTCACAAAAGGGAAGAACAATCTTGAACAACACGAACACAGTTACTGTATCTAGGCATTTTTTTATTTGGGAAGTAGAATTCTCATTAGATTCTTAGGCATACTTTGTTCTTAAAGTTTAGCATTGTGCTTAGAATATATGTAGCTATTCTGTATATAATGTATGTCACATGAATACCTTGGAAGTTACTAAGGGTAATGAACACAAATTATATAGAGGTTACAGAAAACCAGTAAGAGTATGATACTGACTGTAGTTAGGATAGAAGTGGAGAGAAACTTGGCTAGTCTGTGAAAAGAATTTAGGTTTTAAATCCTCTTACAAATGAGAAATCTTAGATGTCTTTATCAAGATGTTTGAGGCAAAAGGATACAATCCACAAGTCCAGTTCTTGTTCAGATTCCAGACCCCTTGCATCCAGCTCACCAATATCCACTAATGTGATGTTTTTTCTGAAATTTAGAGTTAATGTATGTGAATATGTCAGTATAGTTACTTCTGTGTTTGGTATTTCAGCTTCAGTATCCAGTCCCATCGTCACAGCTGGGATGAGGAATCTCCATGAAAATAAAGTTTCAAGTCAGTTATCTGGAAATTCAGCTAATCATCATGCTGATAATTCTAGACATGGCTCAAATGAAGACTACCTACAGATGGTCCACAGACTAAGTAGTGATGTATGTGATCTAAATCAGTTTATTATGATAAAGCAAATACTTACTAGGATAAAGCAAGTATATATTCAGCTGCCTTGGAAGTCAAGTATTTTACTATGTTGTTGATGATGTATAGAGCCACTGCAAGTACATTTCAATTTAAGGTGTGCACATGCAACTCTGCAGCTTTAATGTATGAGATTTATTTTTTTCTAGATCTTTCTTTCCTTTGGAACAGTTTGTAATGTACGTTCTGATGAAATTAGGAAAAGTTAAAAATCTTCCCGTAATCTCATATGTGAGTTTATTTTAAAGAAACAGTAAACTGCCTCTACAGTAACGCTGGCAACAGGTTGATGCAAACAATACTAGGTTCTAAATACATGTATGTCCAAAGACCCCCACAGCTGCCAATTAGACTTGACATATTTGAGTAACCTATTGGTTGATATAGTACTACGGTCAAAGGCAAGAATTCCTATGGACATTTTTTATTACTGGTCTGTGGGGGTTTTATGTCCTGGTTTCTTCATAAAAAGTTTTCCCATACTAACTTACTTCCATGTGGGTGAAATTCCTTCTGATGTCTTGAATATAAAGGAAAAAAACCCTCAAATTTCTCCCACAATATTTTGAAGTACTGATTAATCTTTTTAATGAGCGTCTCATCCTGTGGATGAAGCTTATTGGGATTGTTCTTTATCATTTTGGCACATAGCTCTTAAGGGAAGAGCACTGAATTTTCATTTTCATTTTGTTATTAAAATCTGGTGCAAGCAGGCCTCTTCTTTTTCTGTGATTATGCATGTGTTTTATTAGCTTACAAAATCCATGGGCAGCTCCTGTCTTCTTAAACTAGCTTTTGGAAGCAGAAATGTGTTTATATTCAACTGTTCACTAGTCACTTTACATCTCTTTCTGAGATTAATACAGTAGAACTCCAACAAAAGAGTTGTTAGTTTTAGTAGTTGTCTCTTTTTTTTTAGTACAAGAAATATACTGATTAACAATACTAGCTAAGTAGTAGAGTCTTAAACAAAGGAATCTCTCGTAATACACAAACATCAAATGTTTTTATTTGTCTTTGCTTCAGCAGTGCAAATTCTTCAAAATGGGAACATGTTACTGACATTAAACACATGTACCCCCCCCCAACTATGTTAAAGGTGCATTGTCAAGAGAATATTGGTTTTGTTAAGATTTTTTTAAAACTTAATTAGGATAGTATATTTCATAATTTTAAAAGAGGAAGTATTTGAAAATAGTCAACCCTAATTTTTCATTCAAGCAATGCTGCCACGTGCTAGTTCACCAAAACTTAGAAGTTAAACTCTTTGAAAATCTACATACTGTGCAAACATAAAGTATACTCTTATTGGTCGGTTTAATTGCAGAAGTAGCAAACATTGTAAACTCACACTTTTATCTCTTTATGCATTTTCTTAGTGGATTATGTTTATTTGATTTGTAATTACACCTTTAAAAGCTGGGTTTGGTGGCTGTCTTGTAGAAAACAATTTGAAGAATTTGGATTAAAATTTTACATCTCTGCATGAATAATAAGCTTTATCATAATGTTGCAGACTTTTCACAAGTAATGTGACCTATGAAGATAGTTCTGAGGATTATTAAATAATATGAGGATTATTAAATCATAACACTTTAGAATAGTTTTTTTAATTCTTAGTTTTAGATTTTTTTTACTTAAATAGTAGTTGCAGGATACTGTGTGTTTGCGATATATGGTTCTACAAAATCAGCAACTAAACCCTTAAGGACTTAGGGCATACACCCAATTTAAAGGTGATTTTTTGGTAAACCTGAGAGCATTCAGAGATGATAAGTTTGGGCTCATGTATTACTGTTTGGTGAAACTCTGAAGTAGGAAACTTTGTGTAAATGAACAGTTCTGAAAATTTGTCAGCAGCTGTTGGAATGGCTTGTTTAACTGAAAGGTCATTTACCTAGTTAGTCTGTTTAAAGTCTGTTTAATTAATTTAATAAAAGTTGCCTTCGCCCTTGTCCTTGACAGTCATGGGTATAGGACCTGCTACTAAGCTTCCCCTTCTCCCCCCGTTTTGGGAGTAACTCGCTCATGAGGAAATTAATTCACTTTGATTTACAATAATAACATATAAGTTTAAGATACAGATCTTCTTGTGTAGAATCAGAATATTAGATTTCTCTGCACATGAGGCTTTCCTCACATGAGGAAGCAACTTTTCTGCAAGTACTCTTCCAATAATTAATAGTTAATAGCACAGAGTGAGTTTTAGATTCATTGTGCTGTGGTAGGGAAAAAACCCACAACCTAACAGAATTGTTATATAAGTGCTCAAGGATGGTGAAGCTGATGGAATCTGATCTCTTACAGATTTATATTCTTTGATATATAAGCACCTTCAGCCCTTTTCCGTAAGCAGCATAAACATGCCTTCACAAGGTGTAACACATACATTGTCTGGTCTGCGGCTCTGCATGTGGAAATTGGCTGTTTGGCCGTTGTCAGAGGGAGTGTTTTCTTGCCCATCTATGCAGGCTTCTTCTCCTGGAAGTGCCAGTTCAACTTTCTAACTTAGTACTGGCTGCTGCTTTCCCCCCCCCCCCCCCCCCCCAATACAGACTTGTAAAATCTTAATGACAGTTGGGTGTTCTAACATTCTTTTAATTGAGTTGACATTGGTCAAAATGATAAAAAGTATTTATCGGACAGAGAATTTGGGTTTGTGGAAAAGAACTTACATGGAAGAACTGCATGTGTTCAGGTAGCTCAGTAGGAGCAATGCTAGACTATTAGCTACTGAAATAATCAATTTAATTAGGAAACAGATTAAATAACATCTTCGGAGACTTCATTTCTGTAACTTTGCTCTTTAAAAGAAATTACTCATCGCAATTTGTCTATATTTGTAGAAATTTTCTCCTTATAGATGTAGAGGTTGTTAGTTTGTTGTTTTCCAAAACATTCCTGTAGTTGTGTAAAAACCAGTGCTAAATATGCGAAACACTGTTTTGTAACAGTTTAAATCTCATTAAAGCATCAGGGGAATGAGTATACTCATGACCAACAGAGGGCACCATAAAAGCAATAAAAAACATGTGTAGAAGATTTAAGGGCAATCTGAATAGTGGGTTTCACATTTAATTTCAAGATAATGTAGAGGTAAAAAAAGACACATTTACATTGTAAAATAAAGAGAAGGAACATTATTACATTGTAACTAGTATTATATTATGAATATATTTGTCAGAAATTATTAATTCTATTGCAGCAGATTGTTCTATTTAAAACTGAGAGGACAGTAGAACTTGTTTGCCATGCTGAGAAAGTGCTCCATATTGACATTCAGTTGTTTCTTATAAACTATTGAGATGGGTAAACAGCAAGCTAGAGTCACTCCAGTTGTGTTTTACCTGAGACACTCTCAGCTGCTACAGTGGAAGTGCTAGAGATTTTGTTCCGTGCTGATGTGTGTATGCTGGAGGATATAAATTACAAAATGTTAATTTGTTCAGCTGTAAAAATAAGGTCAAATTATAGGTAAGCTTTAAGTGTAGGTTAAGTGAAAAACTTATGAGTTTGTGTTAAAAATCTGCATTTTATGCTCAGTTTGTTTTAGTTGGTATTGTATCTGCTTTTCAGCTCTTTACTATGAGTGCTTGTAACAAAATGTTTTTAAACGAGTCTTGGTGTAAACCAAAAGTGGTTATTCAGCTAGGAGCCTTGTACACAGTATTTTTGTAGGCATGTTCTGGTTATAGATTCTTCTTTGGGCTGATTGTGCTTCGGAGTATTGCCTATGCAGTAGTCTAATAGCAATCTAAATTACAAAGATTTCTTGTAAATAGATATTTTTATAATATTTTTTGTATGCTGTTTTGATCCAGTCAATTTTATCAGTGTACATACTGATTTCAAACTGTGTTTTATCAAGTGTCCATGTTCATAATGTTATTTTTATCATTTAGGATGGTGATCCTTCAATGAGGAATGCTGCATCTTTTTCCTTGAGGTCACCACAGTCAGTCTGCTCTCCAGCTGGAAGTGATGGAACCCTTAAAGGTAGTCTGGTAGTCATATATATCAATGTATTTTTTCCCCCATTTTAAAGAGCAGAGACTTTAAAGAGGTACTTAATTATACCTCTTGACTTCTGTATTCAAATAGCACTAGACAATGTGTCATTGTTTTGGGTGCAACTTTGAGCCCTGATCAGAAGAAATTTCTCGAGGTCTGAAAACTGACTAATCATTCTCCAAATCAAAGCTCAAATTCATGGAGGACAGAAGGATTTAAAATCCTTTACAATCTGAAGATTAAATTTTCTAAAAAATGGTTTCAGTTGCTCTCCATAAGAAATGGTTTAAAGGCAGCATTACGAGTATTGAACTTTTAACCAGCTCAGAAATATTTTGACATGCAATGCTTGTCATAATTGCTATCATGAAATTTGAAGAACATGAAATTAAGGGTAGTTCATCAAACTCAATACATACAGCATAATTTAAGCCCAAAAGCCTTAACTGTGAAGGAGTCAGTCAGCTCAAACTGAAAAGAGAAAAATCTTCTCAAAAATAACTCTGTGCTAAAATCTAGAATGCACACTGCTGTTTTCAGTATTAACCCTAAAGAAGCAATGACTGAGATATGAGATTTAGCAAAGTATGAGTTTGGGCATACTCTTGCTCATCTACATTTTTGTGCTTATATGTTTATATGGCAGTAAAAGAAAGATGCCACAGTGCTTGCTTCTCTTCAACCTCAAAATAGAATTAAGTTTTTCTGGATGGTCATATTAGGTGGAAGAGGGAGACCAAGAGATCCAGGGGATTCCAAAGAACACGAAGGTATTGCTTTTGTGTAGCCAGGGTAAGAGGCTTCTTTGTCAGCCTTCCTGTACCTGTAAAGAGATTATCAGGAAGACTTGAGTCAGGCTTTTCAGTGTTGTTAAGAAAGGATGAGATATAATGGAATAATTTAAATGGGAGGTTCTAACTAGGTCAAAGGAAGAACTTTTTCACTATCGGATTGTTCAGTCTTACCAGAAAATCTGTGTGTTTTCTGTCCTTGGGAGGCTTACACGATCAGAGTGCATAAAGCTTTGCATACTGTAGTCTTGCTCACCCTGCTTTGAGCACGAAGGTAGACTAAAACCCTCCTGAGATCCCCTCTAATTGAATTATACTGTGATCCTTTGACTGCTAAGTGATCTCTGTGGTTCACCTTCTGGAGGTGTATACTGTGTTAAACAGTGATGAAAGAAATGTGGTTCAAGTGGCAAGTGAGAAGTACATGTGTGTCTGACTTACCAGCAGCATCACTTATTTCAGGGATCTTGTGCTTAAAGTACTTTTTTAAAGAGGTGTAAATGTTGAGGATTAAATGTGGTTGCTTTTCTGTCTTTGTTGAGCTTATCAGTTTGACATTGTAAATCTAAGCTACTTCCACTCAGGTATGTAACTACCACTCAGACAGAACAATATTTGAATTATTTTTCATTTAAAGTCACTGCTTTTTCAGAAACCCTTTTTGAAGGGATACTTTTTCAGATTTATTTTCTGCAGGTAGTCTGATTGTACAGTTCAGATTGTAATGTTTGAGCATTAGAGGAACTGAAAAGTGCAAGAGCAGCTTTTTTATTTATTTACCTGTATGTCAGCTTTACTTTTCCCATCGATAAAGCACATGGCTGAAATACTGTTTCTAATGGTGCTACTGTTTGGTCCTCTTAAAGAGATCAGTGAACCATGACTGAGAGAACTTGTCCTTGATTCTGCAAGAATCTGCCAGATGTTTATTTACCTCCTCTAATCTTGTATTTTAGAAATATATGAAAGAGCTGTGAGTAATTACTATGTTATTTGGAGAATGAGATCCCTGACAGTGTTGGGCTTATGTGTATTTTTTGAGTGAAAGTTGTGCTGATAAGTTTTCCATTTATGAACAAACAGCAAGGATCTATGCTGAACTTTTTGTGATAAGAAAATGGGCGAAATACTTAACTGTTTGTTTATGAGGACAGAGGGAATGACATGAGATATCACCAGTTCAGAGAGAGATCTCAGTAAGGGTGTTGTAATATCTAAGCTTTCTTATATAACATAGAAACTTGAGGCAATTGCTGAAGATGCAGGAACAGAGCACATCTATGTGCTTGTCATGCAAGTAGTAAGGACTTCTGGAGACGTGGAAAATGTGATTGCACAGTCTTGGGTGACTTTAAGGCTAATATAGCTGTCTGATAGCATCTGAATGAGAGAAGTTTTGATTGCAACTTCAGCAACTATTTGAGAGATGGCAGAAATTATATTTCTTATTGTGGTTGGTTATCCATTTACTAAGTGGAGTAAGTTTTCTCTGTTACAGATATCTTTGCTTGACTTCAGCTTCTGTAACGGTACCAGAGCAGCTGAAGTTTTATGCAGAAGTTCTAGACTGATATTTATTCTTTATTTTATTTATGTAAGTTTTGTATTTTTAGCTATGCAAACAGAGTAACGATTCTGCTTTCATGCTATCATCTGTTATCACATCCAATTTCTTAAAAAAAAATCATTTCTATGAGTTCATCTGTGAAGAGTTAACCTGGAGTGTTTTCTTTTTATTGATCTCAAAATATTCCGTGGCTTCCACTACCCGATATCAATTAAAATCCTTTATCCATTTGTTCCACTTTCCTACTGTTCTGGAACCTCAGAAAATATTATTTTTTTAATTCAGAAATCTAAAGATTTGTATAAAGGAAAGCCTTCCAGAATGTTTTTAGGTCTTTGATTTCTGAAGAACAGAGATCATATAATTTACAATCTTGTTTCCACATAGTCTCCTAAACATCCATAAACATGGGGAAACATTCTTAAGGACAATGAACAACCCTTAGGAAAGTATGTAACTTTGTGCTCTTTTCCAGAAATAAGTTATATTCTTTCCAGAAATTGTTAATGGATATTTGTTTTTCTCAATAATTACTTTTCCTTTCTGAGGGATTTACATGAATTCTTCAGCAAGATTCTTCTTAGCTGGATCTCTGAACACATAGTGCATAGCAAAAAGAATTAGGCATCTTCTCAGTCTGTAGTACAGACTTCAGTGCTCTCAAAGCTACTTGTTATGAAAAATAATAATTTCGTACTCTCCCTTTGGAAGAAAGATAAGAGAATTTTTATTTATTTTATTTTTGTATATTTTTTGTATGGCCAAAATGAATATTCATTCTTTCTTTCCTCAAATAATTTTTTTTTAATGTGAAGATGCTTCTGAATACGGCAGTTCTGACCTAGAATAACCAAAGCGCAGTTTTTAATCAGACATTTGAAGCTCTGGAGAAAGTGGTGGGACACATCCCTGAAAACTACTTAAAGAATATGGGGACAGTGAATAATATTTGTCCCCCAAAATCTCCCAAATGTATGTTCTTCTTTGTCTGTCTTGTATGCTATCCCTTTCAGTTTGAGTTTTGAATTAAGTTATGCTCTTCAAAAGTCAATTTCAACACCTGTTTAGTCAAAAGAAATAACAATTTATTTATATGTAGTGCAAGACATGGATAGATTTCCAGGGAGGGTTCTGTGATTTTAGAAAGCATAGCAGGAAAGGACTTGAGGGCTTCCCATCTTCCTCCCATTGTACCAGACGAACTGTTCCAATATTACTCCAGATGGCTTCCCTGTACTGTTAAAATGTCAATTATGGAATTCCCTTACTCTTGCCATGCAACTTCTTTGAATTCTTAGTGCTAGTAAACTTTTCTCCTAATGCTTAACCTCAATAAATTTTGCTGCAGTTCAATAGGACACTTCTTTTCTTTCTAGTGGGCAAGGAAAAATAATTCATGTCCTTTTTTTAATGTAGCAGTCTTCTGTAGATCAAAGAATTTTGCCGTGTCTTGCACTAATCTAATACACAGCCTGAACAGCAGGATTTCTTTCTATCATCTTGACATAAGTCATCATTTCTGAGCTTCTAATTGTCTTTGATGTTTTTACCTGAATTCTAATTCCAGAGTTGTCTTGATGTTTACTGTCCTAAGTTATAGATACAACTGTGTTCGAATACTTAGAAGGATAAGTAGTCAGAAAAGTGCAGCAGACAATTTTGTATGATACCACTCTTGTGTATGACAGTATTATACTCACTAATGATAACTTAGATTTGTATTGCAATTTGGTTTAAGTATGTTACTGTTTTTCTGGGGCTTATCTGTCTTTCTTTCGTGTTGTTAAAATTGCTTTTGCTCACATTAATGAAAAGTTTCTGCTGCTTTTCAGTGAATTTCTTTTGTTTCACAAGGTTATTCAAATTAAGCAAGAAAGCTGTCATTTTTTTATTCTGTTTTTAAAAGCAATTCTTGGCTTCTCTCTCAAAGCCTCAACACCAAAATCTGTTAGGATCTTTATATTAATAAAATACTGTCTGCAACACAAGAAGTTAACAATGAGAAATGCTTTAAACTACTATTCTTATTACAGTGTTCTGAAAGGCTGCACTTGTTCACCTGTACTCCTTTCATCCCTTTTTACAGAGAACAATCGTTAGTCTATGAATACAGATTTCCAATGGGGTATAGCTCAGTCTTAATTTTTGACTAAATCATACTTCCTTGGTTTGTTAGTGAAATTGTTATGAGAAGCTGTACAGGAGATTTATTACTTTACAGAATAAAATTGCTTTGATTAGATTATATTTATTCTTAAGAAATCAGGTTTGCAATATGACCTCCTTATTATTGTCTCGATCTTTACAGAGAAATTGTGCTTCTAGTATGTGCCTAAATCATATGAACTATATATAATACTCTGGTCAATTATTTACCATCTTTCAAAGGGACTGGTTTTGTCTTTTTGAGACTACTGAAGGCATAAATTTTCAAGATGATTATTACCTGCTCTGAGATTGGGGTAGCCGGAGTTCTAGGCTGAATTTCTTTGATCCCATTTTCATGAAGGCATTCCATTGATGTGAAACTGGTAAATAGGTAAATATTAAATTTAAAAAAAACCCTGAGGCACTTCTATTTACGCAGTGTAACTGGAGTCTCTTAAAATCTTTTGGCAGTAATGTGTCCTCAGGTTCCATCATCATCAGATTCTTAGCTTTTACAGGAAACATCAGTATGAAAGCAATATGGGTGCTCTGGTTCTTTTCTCCTTCTCTGGCTTCTGCCCTTAGGACCTTACTTACCGTATAATTATTCAGTGTGAAGGCTAATACACATAGCACATATGCATTCTGTAAAGCCCCTCTTTCCAAAGATTTTTGTAGTAAAAAGCATCGAATTCTACATCCAAGTTTGCTCAACAATTTGATACACACTTAAAAAATATTTCTGGAGTCCTGAGGGTCATGTTGCTATGGATTTAAAAAGGCACAGCATTTGAATGTTCGTGAAGTTGACTTCGAGTGTGCTCTGAACCAAGTATTAGACATTAGTCTTCATTTGTTCACTGGCAGTTTTTTTCCAGCTGTCATGTGTTGGGAGCAATACTTCTGGCAAAAGAAACTGTAGCATTGGTGAAGGACTTTGTGTCAACACCTGAGAACCCTTATCTGAAAGGGAGTTGGAGGAATATGAGGATACGTTTTTAAGTTACCCTTTGGAAGTTATTGTTGCAAAAATGGAAAGATAGTAAGTCTTTAAAATTTTGTGAAATATGTGAACTCTAAGTTCCTGGTAATCTTAATAGTTCTATTTTAACCATGTGGATCGTGACAAAGAATGTGAGCATCAGTGTGACTTTGGTGCATCAGCTTTGAAAGGCAAGTGGTCTTTTCTCAAAGAGGCTCAGAGATTTTCAGAGATAGTGTCGTGAATGCTTAAATGATATAAATGTGGTGTTGTGATTAGAAAGTGTAAAGACGAAAACCGTAAGATGGGAATGTCAGTGATGTGTGTAGTTACCTGGACAGAAGCTTATTTGTTTGCTATACAAGTTACTAATGCATGTTAAGTGAAGCCATTCCAGGGGTAAACAAACAAGAAATGATTTAACATTTTCAACAGGACTTAAGTCGCTGTCAATGCGATGCATTTTATAGTTGCTTTCATTTTAAAGAATTTGATAAGGTATCAGTCAAGAGTCACAGAAAAAAAGGTCTTTACAAGTTGATGCAGCAGCTGATAAAACTTCTTTCATACTCAGTGCCATCTACTGCTAGGAATCATTATAGACAACTGGTCCCAGGATTGTCATGGGTGGTCAGGATGACTGTTACTGGAAGGATGTGGAGGTATTGATGATGTGCGTGTTTGTCCTCTGTAGAAGTGTCTCTTTGGTGTTATCTGGCTGACCGTCAGTATTTGCTGTTCAGTAATGATACAGTGACCTTCCCAAAGTCACTGTCTCTCTCTGTATAGCAGGAATATGTAAAACTTTCACAGAACCACCAGGTTGGAAAAGACCTCCCTGATCATTGAGTACAACCATTCCTATCTGCCACTAAACCATGTCCTTGAGCACTTTGTCTACTTGTCTTTTAAACACCTCCAGGGATGGTGACTCAACCACCTCCCTGGGCAGCCTATCCCAGTGCCCAGTGACCCTTTCTTTGAAAAATTTTTTCCTGATGTTCAGCCTGAACCTCCCCTGGTGCAGCTTGACATCACTCCTCCTCGTCCTGTCCCCTGTCACTTGGGAGAAGAGCCCAGCTCCCTCCTCTCTACAACCTCCTTTCAGGTAGTTGTAAAGAGCAATGAGGTCTCCCCTCAGCCTTCTCTTCTCGGGACTAAAGAACCCCAGCTCTTTCAGCCACTCCTCGTACAACTTGTTCTCCAGCCCCTTAACAGCTTTATTGCTCTTCTTTGGAAATGCCTTTAAAGCCATATAGAAAGAGTTTACACAAAGTTCTTTTACTGATACCATGGAAGATCAGCTACAGAAAGTCTAATTTTTTTTTCTCCTCAATTACTGCGCAGTCCTAGATTTAGACTTAACTGCTGCCTACATATTTTGCTGTTCTAAAATAATATTCTGAAATTTGGCTCGTTCCTGAAGATCATTTCTGAAGAATATTGTGTTATTTTTACTACAATGACAGCATTTTCTGGGACAAACATTCTCAGCTTTGTAATCTCAGCTGGTTCAACGAACAGATCATGCCTGTCTTGTCTGTGTATTCTTTACACAAAAACATTTCTTTTGTTGTCAACAAGTCTTACATGAGCTTTGTCCTCAACATACAATGGCTCAAGCTTTCTCCCATAGGAAATATTCCAGACAGACATCAACGGTAATAGGCACAGCTCTCTGTATAATGGGTGATGGGCTTTGTCTGAAGTCTAAGCATCTGACAGAATGAGGTACATGTTCAATGTGTGATACCTATTCAAAATTGCTGGTGTCTGTAGTGGAATAAAACTGTTTCAGAATGCTTCATCTTTTTCTGTTTCTTTTCACCTCAGTATATAGGCATTGTGACTTCTAAACATCGTTATTGCTAGAAACCATCATTAGAATCTGAGAAATATGTGTAGTTATTGCTAAACATGTACCCTTAAAACACAACTTACTATCAACACCTTTCAGGAATTTCCTTCAGTAGGAAGATACTTTCAAATACCTGTTCGTAGTGCTGCCTAGGAGAGGGAAAACTTTACTTTTATTTCTTCATTTACTGGATTCTGAGTATGTTCAATGGAATGCACTGAAATCCTTCTGACCTCCTCAAGTCTACCCAAAAATGAGAAGAATCTCCTTATCTGTTATTTTTCAGCATGCCAAATACCAAATTAATACCAAATCAGAACAATCTTGTCATGTTTACTTAAAAGTTTATGACAAGAGATAATCAGATTTGTGTCCTCTATTTGAAGTCTGTGAAAACCAGTAAATGTTCCATTGTTGCAACCTATGAGGTATTTGTATAAGAGATAATTAAAGAGTTAAGATGTCAGTAATATCTCTTTGAAGAGTTTTGCACTACCTGTAATATTTGTAGAAATAAATACACAGCAAGTATTTCCTGTGTGTTAGTTGTTACCATAAAAGAAATCGGTTACTAATGATTTCTGCTATACATTACACTAAGACAATTTGGACAGTTAGCAAAAGAGACAGTAGTTGGCAGATGGGAAGGAGTAGCATCACATGAATAGTACTGGTGGTTGAGTTTGGTATTTAATTTTAGGAGGGGAAGTGGAATAATGGGAAGATCTAGATGAGTCAAAACAGGACATCCCAATAGTGTGGGTGCTATTGGCACAATATGGAGTTGTTACTGGTGAACCAAGAAATGGGAAAGATAAGGCCATTTGATACCCTGGTCTCTGCATACAGAAGTTAGAGAACTTCTCACAGGACATAGTAGGGGGAGAAAAGTAGTATAGCCATCTATGCAAAGAAGCCACCAGTAAAGACGTACCTTTCATATGAATTGAAGTTTTGCTAAAGACATCCATTCTGATTTTCATCTACAGGTCAGTACATTGCTTAATGATTCATAATATCTTTTAAAATACCTGTGGAAACTTAAGCTGCAGAATAAAGCTGCATTCTTACTTAGTGCTATTTTTTGAATGAAGCACATGGGGACCTGTATTCCCATTAGGTTTTTTATTGATGTTATAAGTACTGACCTATCATGATCTGAACCAGAGTGACTAATAATAATCTCAGTCACTGCTTTCTGAAGCTACATAATCTCCAATGGATGAATGGTATCTGATAAATGTTTGCATTAAGAGGAGGCTGGATCTACTGGTGCAGCTAAGAGGCTTACCCCACAGGTATTCCAAAAATTATAGCTGAAAATTATAATTGGGACATATTGAAAAGCGTCTCATTTTTACATAGTTTTTTTTTTTTTCTGGGCTAACAGTTATAGGGAACTGGTTTAATTCAAGGAATGAAAAAAATATATTTTATTAATTGGAAACTGCTTTTAACTAAAAATATCCTCTTCTAAAAATTTCTCTAGATTTACTCAGAACCTGGAATGAGTGCAAGTAGAGGTAAAAAAAGGGGTAGCAAGATAAGGCAGGGAAGGGTAGAAAAAGCCCTTGAGACAGTTCATGTTTTCCATATAGTCATGGGTGGGGGAAGTTGGGATAAGTCTACCTCAATTTAATTAAAAAAAAAAAAAAAGTTGAAAATTAACTGTAAGGAACCCATCTGAGGAGGTTGTATGTATTTTAATTTTTTTTTTCAATTAAAAATTTGAAATGGCTAATGCGTATACAAAATCATTATCTTCTTTACTAGACCTTGCTAAGAATCCTTTTGATCTTTCCCTTTTCTGTATTCTGCTTGCTTTCATTGACCATTTTCTAATAGCTGATAATCTGAACCTGCAGATACTCTTTTTGTTTGTTCTTTTTTGGTGGTGGGTTGTTTTTTTTCTCCATCTTCTCTCAAATGATCCTTTCTCTACCAGCAGTGGACTGCTAAAATACCTAGGAATACACTCAACTATCTGAATTACATCTTGATCTAGGAATGATGTGCTTCCTACCAATCTTATTTAGACATTTGTGAACACAGATATGCGTAGAAATACAAATTAAAATTTTGTAGGTTATATTTAGTGTGTTTTTATATAAACATGAAACAACATAACTGTTCAGTTTTTCTGAATTATTATTCTAGGATCAAGACAACCTTTAATCCAACAGTCTCAGCCTCCACCTTACTCATCACCTAGAGATGTTCCCCCAGACATATTGTTAGATTCTCCAGAAAGAAAGCAAAAGAAACAAAAGAAAATGAAGTTAGGCAAGGATGAAAAAGACCAGACTGAAAAAGCTGCAATGTATGATATCATTAGTTCTCCTTCCAAGGACTCCACTAAGCTTACATTAAGACTGTCACGTGTAAGATCTTCGGATATGGACCAGCAGGATGATATGCTTTCTGGTTTGGAAAACAGCAGTGTGTCAGAGAGTGGTATTCCTTTTAATGTGCAGTACCCAGGACAGACTTCTAAAACACCCGTTACTCCACAGGATGTTAACCGCCCACTAAACGCTACTCAGTGTTTGCCGCAGCACGAACAGACAGCTTTCCTTCAGGCACAACAAGTGCCTGTTTTACAACAGAACACTTCAATTGCTGCAAAACAACCTCAGACCCCTGTGGTACAGACACAGCAACAGGTTTCGCAACAAGGAACTATAACGTCATATGATGAAGTAGAATTGGATGCATTGGCTGAAATTGAGCGGATAGAACGTGAATCAGCTATTGAAAGGGAGCGATTTTCAAAAGAAGTGCAAGATAAAGGTAAAAGGATTGTGTGTGTGTATACACTTATATATATTATATAAATATATATATATGCATGTAAACACCATATATATATATATATACACAAAAACTTCTTGTCATTGTCACATAGTTCAATTCTGTTTACTCAGTGTAGGCTCTTCTGCAACATTCATCTCCATTCCCCTCCAACAGTGAACTGTTATCTCTCATATATGCTTTTTTCATATCTGGTATCTTTATTTTGGGCTTTAAGGTGAAGTTCTTATTTTTCAGAATTAATTTAAAGCTATTCTTATATTGAATCATGAGACAGAATGAAGTGCAATTGATGCTACTTATAGTTTCTAAAATCCCAGCAGTACCATAAGTGAAAATTTGCAATAAGTTTTGGTAGTTGAATTATTAATGAACTACCTATATTGCCTAATTTAAGAAATTATAGGAGAACTCTTAACCTGCTTCTGTTCATATCCTCATCTGAGCCTAATGTGATGGAGGTGTTAGGTTAAAATCACATCTGTTCTTTTAAAGGCAGTGTAACGATTGGGAAATATATGCTACCATGCTGTCTCCAGTGTTTACTCAACTGGATAGCTTTTATCATGTAGGCATTACAAGCTTTAGAGAACTACCCTGTATCTATATGGTCTTTAGCACAGAACTGGTTGAGGCTCTGAAATAGTTACTTTTCTGCTTCAAATGGCTGTACCAGTTGTCTTTAATTGATTTCAATCTATCCTATTTGGGATTTTTAGTCGGTTGGTTGCTTTTTTTAGCTGTCTTGAAGGTCTTTGTCTTCACAAATCTCAAAAGTAGATGTAAAGCCCATGTATAAATCTTAAGGATATTGTATATTTTATAAATTAGATAGTGACAGGTTAATACAAGTATTTTTTAGAAGCTTTTTCTGCACTGTTTCATTTCTGAGTTAAAAATCATCTATATTATAATGCTAAAAATCACACAGATTGTAAAATGGCACGTATTCTGTTTTTAAAATTCACAGGTGAAAGTGATCAGTATGGGACATACTTGCATAGATGCACCTGATTTTTCATGCAGTTTGGGTCTTTAACCAGGAGAAAGAGCATACATTTTCTCTCTATTCAAATTGGGTTTTTTTCTGTTATTAAAGGTGTTGGGGGTGGAGGGAGGAGAGAGAGAGAGAGTGAGTTTGTGTGTGTGTTTGTAAATGTGGTTGCTGCAATTACTAAAAAGTTTAACTTCCTAGATATTTCTTATTCAGTAATGAATCAAGTCTTTTTAGGAAATATTCGTGACTGTGAAGAACGTGTGTGGTCACCTCAGAAGATACCTGCAATACTGCCTTTAATTTTCAGTTAATGAAATGAGGGATTTGTTAGTTTGCTTATGTCTCTTCTGTTGATTTAATGTTTATTGAAGAAGAGCCTGTGGCTTGTGTCTCCTAATAGTTCAAAAGCTACTTTTATATCCACACAGTTTGAGTAGAATCTCCAGCATGTTTTAGCTGAGAAGCATCTGGAAAAATGCTCCGTATTTTTGATGATGCACAGCAGCCTTCAAACACTTAGAACCAAGTGTAAAACACCCTTTCTTTTCTGTTCTGTCTATCAAGAAATGTTGAGCATTAGTTGTAACATTTGTTTACCATAATCACACGGCCATGGTCAGGTTCTGGTTTGTTTCTTGTAGGGAAAGGAGTGATTTTTGCAGAATGTGATCTCTTCATTTCACTACTGCTCAATGAAATCAGGATTCTACCTTATGCTTCCCTTCTACTTGCATCTTCTGGCGAGTTGCAGTCTTTCATGAGTTCCTGCAATTGGTGTGAGTTGGTTACAAGAGTTGCTGCCTTATGTCTGGGACAAATGATCACCAGTTATTCAGTGGTGGTGAGTTGCCCTAAGCTAGACAGCAGCTCTTATCACCTGGACTGCTGAGGTTTCAGCCATGAATGAACAGCGTTAGGTAGAAGGGGTTTTTGTAGTCTTGGTAAAAATTTTCTGAAAAGCTCTTATGTTGGACAAATACGGTTCTTACTTTTTGGTAGTGTGTTTACCATTGCATTTAAGTTTGTACTACGTCTGCAAGTTGATACACTGCGGGATTGTCCTTGTTATAGCTGTTTGGTTTGGTGTGACTGCAGGAAGAAGCTTCATCTACTGTTCCTGTGTGAATAAGTCTGTTAGAAATATCCAGTAACTCCTAAATATGGGATTCCTTTTCACAAAGCCACTTACTTTACTTATGCAAAAACCCACTATTCATATGTTTTAGTACATACACTGTAACTTCAGATCAAATCATTTCAAGAGAGTGATGTGACTGTATCAAGTACTTGGCCTAATTAGACCGGGAATGCATAGTGTGAGCTGAAGCTTTACAACAGTAAGCATCTCTCTAGTGATATTACTTGAGATGTAGCACATGCTGATCTTCATGGAAGCATCTTTGCTATTTTTGTAATCGAAACCTGGGAATACATATTACAGCCGCACTGTCTGTGTAGGCGCACGTTGGTGTTTTTCTTCCATAAATTACTTAGAATAGAATTGTACTCACAAATGTTGGTGGAAGATTTATGGTCTCTTCTGTCCCTTTTTTTAGACATGAAACCTCAGTGGTATTGTGTTTTATCAGAAGTTTTCAGATACTTTCTTTTTAATATTAAGTCTTTGGTTGGATGTGACGCTTTCTGAGGGTTGGAATCAGTAGTACAGTAGAACTGTTTATTCTAGGGAAGAGGCAGATATATAAGGAGCACAGGGATTCTTGCTAAAAGTTGTACAACTACTATACTTGCATAAGACAACACTGAAGGTTTTTTGGTTGTTTGGGTTTTTTTCCTGTTGCTGAAGTCCTTTTATAATGTTTTTAAAGGTGGGAAATGGGGATTGGAGCCCTTTAGTAATAATAGCACTTTCTGAAACAGATGTTAATTTTAACAAAACTATTGAAATATTTAGCTTCCACTGATAAGAGTCTGTCTTAAAGTGGGAGGCAGTCTCTGATTCAGAGACTGAACTAACCCTGAGTTTTGCAGAACTACCTTCTTTGAAAACCAGCTTAACTTTCTGGAACTTGATTGTAATACTTTTGCTTTCTGAAAAAGGAATTCTTAGTGCAAAAGTTGCTAGTGCAAAATCTGGCAGATTTGACCTAATGCATTTCAGATTTGCGTGAGGAGTGTTTTTATATTATAGACCTTTTGCCTTATATCAAAGTGCTTTTCAGAGCTCTGTCTTTATAATTCTATCCTTTTGGTCTATTTACATCTTGGATTAAGTGGATTATATGGTCTTTCCATCATTGTAGAGAGGTATGAATTTTGAAAAAGCTATTTTCATCCTTATCCTCTGTGTGGAAGAACAAGAGCCCATCACTTCTTCCTACTTTTTCCATAGAAGATACCTGTCTGTATTGATTAATCTTGCAAATAATTTGTCTGTATCTGTTAATGAAAGGAAAAGAATATTTTTCAGATGAGGGTACCTGGCACCAAAAGTTACATTCTAATAGATCTCTTAGGTTTAATAGCCTCAGAACAAATAAATAAGTCCATGGAACGTGACAGACTTGAGGTCTTCATTTCCCATTGTCCCCCTTCCCGCGGCCTCTATGCCCTCAGCGGATACAAGTTGCCAGTCAATACTAGACCTTATCTTCTCTTTTGAAAGGATGTCTAGTATTACAGATAGATCTAGCTATTATTTATCAAGACTCAGATTATCTGAGTTGAAAACAAAGTGATTTGGAGATGAATTGTCATTTTACACAACAGTAGACAAAAATGCATCCTCTGCTTAGGTGCATTCTGATATTTTGAGGATGTAATATCTTCAGAAAGGTAATAAAGCTTTACCCACATTTTCTTTTCTAATCAGTAGTCACATTTCCTGTACTTGGTGCTGTTGAATACTTCTTCAGCCTGTTCTGTTCACTTAACTGGAGTTATGCTTTCTTCACATTCTGAAGTTGACTACTCCAGGAAAATATAGGAATCCTGTTGAGTTTTAAAAAATTCTGTCAGGTATTTCTCTTCTTCTCATGTATCTTCTTTTCCTCTGATTCTTGGGGTGGACTTTTAGAGATAAATTTAATTTTGTTAACCTCTGTTCTGTGTTTTGCCATTGTTCAGATACGAGTGGGTTATTTCTGTGTATTGTCAAGTACTTGGTAGCTAGTTAGACACCTTCGGTCTGAAACTTTCCTAGAACATTACTTAAAGTTCTTGCTCTTCACAATTTAGACCTGCTACTGAGCTAATTTCTGAGTTCATGTTTTATACCTCAAAAACTGTAAATCAAAGGTATTTAAGATAATAACGTTAAGAGGAGCTCTAAGTATTCTAATAAGGGGAAAAGGGATAACAACATTGAAAATTACTTGGAAAACCAGAAAATAATCTACCTTTTTTTCAGAGACTCTTTTTAAAATTTCTGTTATTATGTTATTCTGTTATTTGCTAAGTTTTAATTTGCACTTAGTATTGTATTCACTGTTAGGTTTTAACCTCCTTCAAAGACACTTCAAAATAATACATCTGTTTTATCAGATGAAGGAGTTATACTTCTACTTGTAAAAGGCACTGTTCTCTGGAGTTTGTGAGAAGACTAATGAAATCATTAATCACTGTTTCATTGGGAGGCTAATATTTTTTTAAAAAAACTTTGAAGTGTTAGAAACCTGTTTAAAGTAAGCCAAACCTACTTGTATCTCTGTTTTTTTTCCCTATATATTTTACCTTTGGGGATACATTTTACCCACTTCTTATTCTGGAATCTTTAAATCTTACAGTGGATTCTTTGAATTAGGAAGAAGTGAAGCTATAATAACTGTATTTCCAATAATTGGGTCAGTTAGGGGGCATTTGGATGCCTGCTGTGGGCCCTTCTTTTTTAAGTTCGTTTCAAGCCCATAGCAGCAGAGACACACATCCCAAGAGTGTGAATCTGCCGGAGCAAAACTCTCAAAACTTCAGTTATAGGTAAGTAACATTTTTCTCTTACCTTTTAAGTTCTTGTGCAGCTCCCCTCCCTTTTTCCCAATTACCCATCTCCCCCCAGAAGTTCCAAAACCAGGAAACTGATAGAAGAACACTATTAAGAATGGTTTGGTTTCATCCTATTTTATGTAGCTAATTGATGAAATGACAGAATGTGTAATTATAACCACTATATTAGCATTCAAAAATATTTACAGGAGGCTTATTTCATTAAAAATGGGGTTACGAGTGTAGGCATTTGTAATCTGGCAGAAGATAAGTCACTAGTACCAGAATATTAAATAAGACAGTGTCAAATACAAACATCTGTGTCTATGTAGTAGGTCAGTGTGGGAATTAGGTATCATGTATTTTGTGTATATAAGCTTTCATTTGGTCTGCATTTTATAGTGTGACATAATGGATGAAACTAGCACGTAGTGTAGCTTTGCCAAGAAAACACAGCTTTGCAACCTCCAGTTCCTATGGGTGATACATTTTTTAAGAAAAGTTCAGGGAAGAAATTCCTCTTCTATATAGAGAAATAGCAAAGAAATGTTGAAATGTTTCCGTCTGTCTAGGAAAAATTACTTTCTTCTATATTTTTTATAAAGAATGAAATAACTGGTTTTGGTTTGGTTTTGCTATTTGTTTGTAGTTTTGTTTTAAGTAGAGGCATACTTTTTAAATGGCATTTACTTTATTTTGGTGTTCTTGTGTAACATGAAAACAAATTTCCCCATTTATTTGCAAACTGGCCGTGCTTTATTTAAGGTAGCACAGAAACTTGATCTTGTGAGCAAGTATAGAAAATAAACAAAACCTAGCTAGATTGGTAAGAAGTCTGATTTTTTAAGCAGTAACTTAAAACTTTAGATTATAAAATCAAATATAATCTGCATGTAGCATATGCCCTTGATGGATAGGATTTATATTATTACTTACTAATAATTACTTAATTTTGTTCTGGGACATTCACTTCTCTATAATGAACTTAAATTTTGATAAAGAAATGGCAGGTATAATTAATAAACCTTGTTAAGAGCTTAAGACCAGCATTTCTATATTTCATATTCACTAAGTTCACTCTGACACCAGCTTAAGAAAAAAAAAAAAACAGACGACTTTTCATTGTCATGCAGTATAAATGTTGCTGGATCTAGTTGTTGAAGATATTTTTGAGTGCAGGCTATGGTGTCAGTGTAAAATCTACATCTATATCGAAGGGATATTCCAAAGTCATTGCTTATTTCTAAAGTTTGCTGTTCATACAAGTGAATGAAAAACTAATTGGATCATTAAACCTAGTGTTGGCGTGTTGCATTTTTCTTGTGAAATTCGGTGCCACATTGTATAATTGCACTTAAGATTTTGCTCAGATGTTTTAACAAATGAGTCTACAATACTGTAATTCTTCACAAAGCAACCATATGAATTAAACATAGCATTTGTGCAAGAAAATTTTATGTTGTAAGTGAATTAAAATCATACCGTTCGTAAAAGCAATATTAATTTCAAGGAGTTCGTTACCATTTCCAATCTCTAAACAAGTATAGACTATTAATTATACTTTTCTGTAGCTCAGTTCTTGTTATTTTCTAGTGTAATATTTCTATTATGTTACTATAATTGATAGGGAATCATGAGTTACCAGACATTTTTAAGTAGAGGGATTTGTAAGATCATATTTGCTGATTATGTTATTGTTATATTAAAGAAAACAAGGAAAACTTTACCAAAATGAAGGTTTTGATGTCTGTGCACCCTAAGGTGCGTCAGAGACTCTAGTAGTCTTTGTGTTTTGTCTTGACTCAGTTTTGACATCACTCCTGGTGGACTTTTTTTTTTCTCCTGGGCACAGTGACCAGAAATTTAATGAAGTCTTCTAACTGATTGTTTAAAATTAACTGCTGTTCCTGTTCAGATTCCCTGAAAAACCCTCCTCTGAACTGCAGCAGCTGGAAGCCTTCTGGTCTGTGCTTTAGAGTTGGCGATTCTGTGCCCTTCTATAAATATTCATATATAGGGTTCTTGGCTATACTTTCTTAGTTTCTTCTGTAAGGGAGCAAGCAGTGAGAAGAAATATTTTAACCTATGTTTGCTGAGTGTTTCCTTCAAGGGGAGGAGCTAGTACTGTGAGAATCTCTTCCGCTGATGGGAAGAGTTACCTCTGGTTGTTTGATTTCTTTACTAGACTGTGACTTTGGGAGAAGGTCAAGTGAGGTCAAACACTGATGGTCAGGAATGCTGAATCTTCATGAAGTACTAGAAAGATAAGAATGGATATTTGCCTTCACTCCACTGATAGGTGGAGCATCAGTACCGTAATTTTAAACCTTCTTGTACTGACATTAGATTGATTGGTTTAGATATTTGTGGTCTACAGAACACTGTTGGCTGAAGAGACAAGACAGCTGGAGAGCTTTGAAGAGATCTATGAAAAATAAGTTAGAAAAGAGAAAAGCTGTCAGTGGACATAGATTTGTTATTTAAATGTATGGCATGTGTTAACTGTTGAAAATTCCTAATCTTGAATGTTAGCCTAAATAAGATAAGCTTCTAAGTCAGCTTGGCTGAGGCTATTAAAAGATGGAAGGGTTGACCACAACAACTGCTTAGGACTGGTATATTTTCTTTAAATATATTACTTGCTGATTCAAATAAGTGATGTTTCAAATCAGTGGAGGCATATCCCAGGAATCTCTGAAGTGTTTTAAAGCTTTAAAATATAGGTAATTTTAGAGCTTTGAAAGACAGACCTCTTATTTGATATGCTTTTAAAAAAGAGTGTACTGGAGTTATCAAAATAGTTCATCTAGAATTTGACATTAGAGGATCTGACTCCTTCTTGGTTCTAAAGCAGAGTACATTCACGTTTAACCATCTTGGATATGAAGTCTCCAACTGAATCCCTTGCAGGGTATAAATGGGGAAGTCATAATTTGGCCATTGTGTCTTTGATATCACTCAAGATCATTCAGAAATCTATGGACTTTAGGGTCTGCTAAACAGTATTAATAAAGGAGGAATGTTACCATTCTGCTAAAATGAAACTTAGCAGCCATGCATGTGATTATTATTTAGAATTGTACCTTTTCACAGGTACTTACAAAAGGCCCATTTCAGTTTGCTGGGACAAGGAGCTGCAGAAGTTTTTAGGCTGTCTCATTTGTTGAAAGACTAATCTTGGACTTAAAATGATCATCAGGTTTTCAAAAAAGCAGTAACATCAGAGTGGTGTTCTGGCTGCTGCTCTGGAAAGATTTCAGGTTAGATGGAAAATGAAGTTTTTTTTAATTCAACTCCCCTCATGCAGCTGCTGTTCCTCGGCTTCCAAGCATATCCATTACCAGTATGGGTGTTGTTCAAATCATGACTAACTTGCAATTTCAGCAGAAATGTATTTGAAGGCAGTTGTGGTTATTCCAGCACCGTGGGGTTTTTTTGCACAACGGATCCACTTTGATTCATTGATTTCTGAATCTGAAAGGTTTCATCCCATTGATACACAGTTCTATCCAAAGGGCTACAACCTGTCTCGAGGAATACTGTTCGTAAGAAGACAGGTGAGAGATAGCCACTTGGAAATCCAGCTAATCTTTTTTCCATTTCAAGCTTGTGGCTCCCATAATGTTTTGTTTCTTGCCTCATGGTGACCTGTTTAACATGACAAAGCATCTCTACTACTTTTTGGAATAAGGTAGCTTCTGATCTTGCTTAGAGTAACCAAAATACTGCCCTTTGAACCTTTTGCAGTGTAAAGAGAATATCCATGTGAGTTTGCCAAGCCAAAGAGATGTATGCATAAGAGAATAACTGGGATCAGACTGTGGTCTTAACTGTCGTAAATTTGTTCAAGGAATTGAACAAAAAGTAGATAATGTTTTTGGATCAGTCTGTATTATTGGAAGCAGGAAGGAGCGAGTAATGTTTCTAAAAAGGAAAGAATCTGAAAACAGCTACCTTGGATACTTGATCTCCCATACAGTCAGAACGCTCTTCTGTGGCTTACTACAAAAAGTGAAGCAAGAAGCACCTGATGAAATATTATTAGTCTCAAGAATTTCTAAGCTTACATGTTCAGAACTGTGGCAAGCTTTGAATCTCTGTCTGCGGGATTTGAAAGAAAATCCATTACTCTGATATTTTGGCAGAGTCCTGCATCCTGATAATGAAAAGGAGTTCTATTATGCATAGAACGAAGTGGATGAAGCTTGGATACTGATGCCTTGAAGGATATGAAGTATGTTTGGATATTGTAAAAGTACCTAACTTTAGCAATTTGTCAAAACCCTAAAGGGTCCCTGTTAAGGACTTATGCCTTAATGAAGTAGATATATGCAAACTTGCATCTGTCTGAAGACGTCTGTTTTTAGAAGATAATTGCACTCTCCTCACCTCTCTGTTAATTCTTCCCATATTGTTAAAAGTGAGTGCAAGCTCTTGAAGCCCAAAGGTATATTTCAGCATTTGGATTCCTGTGGCTTTCAGATTTCACAGTGATTTTAAAAGTTCTTGTGCTCGTTTAGTGGAGTTTTTTCATTGTGTTCCATGAAGATTGCAGTACCTTGGTACTCATCCTGCCTTTTATGCACCAGTTCAACCTGCTATTTTCATATACTTGGAACAGCTTTCAAGATGCAGAAATCTCATAGAAGAAAAACAGCAATGATCAAGTCTAGCTCAGAGGATCACCATCAAGCACTGGAAATACGAAGAAAGCCATGAGTAATCTGTAACTGTCTGGAATTACGTTGCCACTCAGGCAAAGAAAACTTTGAGGGTGTCCCTTCCTTCTCAGACAAGATGTCAACAGGCAATAGGTTGTTATAGTGACTTACTAGAACAAAAGTATTTAGTTGATAAGAGAAATGAAAGAAGGTTCATCAGAAGAACTCTGTATTTAATGCATGGCAATGTGTGATGTGATCATCTGCTTCAGTCTTCTCAACTTACAATTTGACATTTTGCATGATGAAGAGCAGCAGCATTTTGAACCTGGCCAGTTACGGAAATTCAAGCAATTCTACTTGAATTGTTTGGGTTGTTTAATCTTGGGGCCTTCAGCATGAAGGGTCTGAAAGGTGAGTTTTGGTTGATCCAGCCACAGCTGCTTAAGGCATCACAGCTCCTGGCCATCTGCTTTGCACCCATAGTAGAGGTAGCAGAGGGAAACATTAACTGACAAGCTCTTAACTGACAGGTTAATGCAAACCATCTCCACTAGCACCTTAAGACGATGTTTTGGACAATGAGGTGCACTCGTGGGAAATAGCAATGTGTATTCTCTTCTGCTACACGTGATAATAGGGGCAAATAGGCTACTGCTGAATCCACCATCAGAGGTTTACTGAAATATTTAAGTGTGGCTGACATCTTAGGGTTAAAATGAAAAAGCTGGCTGACTTTTTTGTAAGAACAGAGTTTTCTCAATTTGTATTTCAAAATGTAAAGGGGTTTAATTGAGAAGGTAATGATGTGTGTGGATGTATGTGTATTCACATATATATATTTTTTTTTTTTTTTTTATTAAAATCAGTTTTGAAGACTTAATCAGGAAGCTTGTACTCCATGACTATTCTTAAAGCCTGCCTTTAAGCTCAGTGAGGTCCAAGCCCCCTTAGTCATAGGGAGAAGACAATGATTTGTCACTGGGTTACAGGTTTTTAAAAATATATATTTGTTTTAATCAGTGGTGTAGGGAAATTTACCTATGTAAGTTCTCAAATGAATCCAGCAGTCGTAGTACAGAAAATGTAAAAGTCTCCATGCTAAAAAGCTGCATCTTTGATTTGGCAAATCCATTTTGCTTCACTTGCCTGTCATAAAGTTGGTAGGCATTCCTGCAGGGCTTTTTGTTTGCAGTTGACCAGTTTCTGCATGGAGTTTATTTTATCTGTCTTCACTGTCTTCCAGTCATTAAACGTTGTATGTGATTTTGAGTTTTAGGAAGTTAGAGATGTTCCTGTAGATTTTAGAATGGAAATGATGTCTTACATTAGTAGAATTGACCACTTTACTGCTTGTTATTGTGTTCTAATGTTAATTTTTAATATCATTCTTTAAAGTTTTAATACTTGTAAATAAAAATTTCCTACAAATACAGAGGAAATTAGTAATCATATATTACAATTCTGACTTACAGTTTGAGAGGGTGGTGGATTTTTTTTTTTTTGAGTTTGTTTCCATATTCCTTGATTGCATCTTCGTTACTGTTCCCTCTCCCCAAAAGAAAGCTGCCTTTTTGCATATGATGTTAAGGCACCACAAAACTAGGCACAAAATACTTTCCTTACATTGCATTTGTAGTGTAGCTATTTTGAGCTTAGAGCTACACCAGAATTTTCCAGCCTACATTTACTCATTCCTTAGACTTCAAGTCATATTTCCTCATAACAGAAAGTCATTGGTTTTTTGGCAAATTACACAATAACTGAAAAATGAGAATATAAGCCTTTATGCATATAGGGCTTTTGCTTTTCATGGCAGAAGTTAATTTTAGAGTACCATGTTGGTAATGTAAGTAGTTTTTAGTTTAAATGAATAGAATTTGGATACTTTTGGATACTCCAGTGTGCTTTTCATTTCTACAATTTCAGCAAAATTACAGGGTGTGTGGTTTGCTTGCTCAATTTTTCTGTATTCTAGTCTGCATGCTTTTCTAGAGTAAATTGAAGGACTTACTGCAGAGTCAAGCTCTTGACACTGCATAAAATTATCACTGAACTTATTTCATTAATGAAATTCATCATGATTGCAAAGGTAAAATACTCAAACTTTTAAGTGTGTAGTGTCCTCACATCAAATATGTATATGTCATGGTGTAGACTCCAACTTTTGGTACACTGTTTTGCTTCAAAGAGAAGTATGAGATGTTGGAGTTATCTTAGTAATTTTTGTTTGTTATTCATGTGTCTCCTGGCTAAAATTTGTGCGAAGTCCAACTGATGCACTGAAACAATGGGTTGAGAAGCTTTGTTTAAATCATTGCAGATCCTTCCTTAGTTCATTAATAAGTAAACAGGTTGAATCTGCAGGGGAGAGAATGTTCTGTACTAGTATACCTCAAAAAGTAATTGTGGAGGTGCACCTGAACTTCTTATTTGCAGACTTTTGCTTCAAGTGTAATTGATTACTTTGGGGGTATTTTTTTAATATTTTTTTTTTTTTTTTAACTTCATGTATTGTAGCTGCTTTATTAGATGTTTCTCTTAGGAATTACAGAGGGATTCTGATTTCATATGTTTCAAGGGTGGTTTTTTTTAATGATTAAACGGTACCTGCAGTAGACTGACCATGAATGATAGTCTCAATACATTAAGGAGTATTAGCTAGATAAGTTTTATTCTTGCTTTTAGATTCAATGGATTTTGTGGTGTTTGCACTCAACATTCTGAGAATTACTTGATGGGAGTGGAGGGGTATCAGCATTCTTGCTTGGACTTTTACCAGTCTGTATATGTATAATTTGTGTGATTTTTTTTTTTTCTCTTTTGACTTCCAGATAAGCCTCTGAAGAAGCGAAAACAAGAAAACAAACCACAGGAGGCTGGAGGTGCTACTGGAGGAAATAGAGCAGCTTCTCAGGAGACAAGTTCTACAGGAAATGGGGCAAGGCCAGCGTTGATGGTTAGCATTGATCTACAGCAAGCAGGAAGAGCAGACTCTCAGGCAACAGTAACTCAGGATTTGGACACCATCAAAAAACCTGAAGAAATTAAGCAGTATAATGATGGGTTTGTGTGTGTTCCTCAAGAAGACACTGTTGGAGTTCTTAAATTTAGACCTGAAAACCATCCTGAGATTTTTAGGAAAAAGTCAGACTTTGAAGGTCAAAAGATGGACATCCAGCAAAATGAAAATAGACAAATGGAATTTCAGCAAAATGAGAGCAGACGGATGGAAAGTAAATACAATGAGAATAAACAGTTAGAAGGTAGACATGAAAGCCGACAAATGGAAGTGAAACAGAATGAGAACAGACAGACAGAATCTAAACAAAATGAGAGCAGACAAATGGAGATGAAACAAAATGAGGGAAAACAAAATAATGGCAAACAGGAAGTAAGGCAGCGGCCTGAAACACCAAAACAGAAGAGCGAAGGCAGGCCCGAAACGCCGAAACAGAAGAGCGAAGGCAGGCCCGAAATACTGAAACAGAAGAGTGAAGGCAGGCCCGAAACACCAAAACACAGACATGATAATAGGAGAGATGCCAGTAAACCATTGTCGGATAAGAAAATTGAAATATCTAGGCATAAATTAGATGTGAAACCTGATCTTTCAAGGGTAAAACCTGAAAGCAGATCAGATCCAACAAAACAGAGGCCTGATGGGCGTTCGGTTTCTGATACACCAAGGCGTGACCATGATAGCCTTAAACAAAGATCTGAGGACAGGGGGGACTCAGAGAGGTACAGAGGAGATCCTTCCAAGATTAGAAGGCCTGAATATTTGAGATCCTCAAACAAAAATGAACATGATTCTAAGCATGGTATTAAATCTGATGGTTCAAAACCTGAGAAATTTGAAAGGAAACATAGGCACGAGTCTGGTGAATCAAGGGAAAGGTTTTCTTCTGCCGATCAGAAATCAAGACCTGACAGCCCTCGTATTAAACAGGAAAGTAAAGGGGATACTAGTAAATCAAGACCTGATAAACCAGGTTTTAAATCACCCAACAGCAAAGATGAACGAAGGACAGATGGTAATAAGAGTAAAGTAGACAGTAATAAAGCACATGCTGACAATAAAGCAGAGTTTCCCAGTTATTTGTTGGGGGCAAGATCTGGTGCATTGAAACATTTTGTCATTCCAAAAATCAAGCGTGATAAAGATGGCAATGTTACTCAGGAGTCAAGGAAAACTGAATTTAGAGGTGACCAGAAGGACAAAGTAGAGAAGATTGGACTAGTTGAAGATCTAAATAAAGGAGCTAAGCCTGTAGTTGTCCTTCAAAAGCTTTCTTTGGATGATGTGCAGAAATTTATTAAGGATAGAGAAGACAAGTCAAGGGGATCTTGTTTTAAACCTAACAAGAACAAGACATCCAAATCTAGTAAAGGTAAGGCTTTTTTAATATTAATTTCATTATATCTTTTACTCCCGTATTCTTTTAGATTTACTGCTTCTGTGGTAAGAAATTAAACACAAATGTTTGATGGTTAGTTTGTATACTTGCTTATGGTGATTTTGAGGAACAAACTGAAGCTCATCTACAGGTTTGTCATTACTGGAAATCTTGCTATGATGTACCTGAAATGATTTATTTTCTCCAGTGCAGTACCTGATGTGGGAACACCTAAATGGTCTTAAGCTGAACTTCAGCTGCATTAGTTTAACCTAGTAATTTATCCAGGGAAATGTAACTGTTGTTATATGTGATTTAAGCTGATGTAATTGTCTGTATAAGGGACTGGTGCTGCTGTAACTAAACCATTGTTGCTGGAGTAGTAGGAAATACTTTTATATAGAAGCCTTGAGATTTTTTAGTATTTTTAATTGGGACCAAAATGCGTTTTTCCATGACAAGTTTTGATTAAATGCTGTGAGAACACAGTTACAAAGTCCCATCTACCTCTTTTAAACTATAAATACAACTTTGCTGGAGAGCCTCCACGCATGAGGCTGTGGGACAATAAGCTTGTAAAAAATACTCTGTCTTTAGGAGAATTCAGACGTCATTGTGTCTAGGATCCATTGTACACAGAAAGAGAAAAGGAACTGGTGAAAATTGGCTGCCATTTTGGAATTATTAATATGGACAGGAAATAATTCAGAATAGTTTATAGGTTTCATGTTTGGTTGATTGTCTTTTCTGCATATATAACAGTTTTAAACACAGAGATTTAACATTTGACACTTTCTAAGACTTTTCTCCAACTTTTCTTCTTGGTGCTCTAATTTTTGACTTCTTTGATTTCAGAGTGAAGTGGATAATTTCTCATTGTGAAATCAGTGTTACTAACTGGGCAGGGTGCCTTTCAAGTTTAATGTTTAGCAATTAAAACATCTAAATTTCTTAAGTAGTTTTGTTTATATGTTTTTGCCATGTCTCAAAATAGACAAGTGGCAAGGTAGAGCATTTCGGCTGTATGGAGGATGATCTATGAATTCAGTTCCTGTACATAATGAATTTCAGATGAAAATATTTTCTCACATGGTTGACCTGATAAGAAATGATAAAGAAATCATCTTTGTGAATGTATAACTGTGTTTATGGGCATGTGTAGAGAGGTGATATCTGTGTAGTGAATTTATTGTGCTAAGTCTGTTCTTGATCTACTGACCTGTTTGTATTAATTCTTAAAGACTTAATTCAGAATTTGTGTTACTTATTTGTAAAATATTAGCCTCCTTGTTGAATATTTTCTCTTTATTCTGGACATATGAATATTTCCCTTGTCCCTTACTGAGATTCAGAACAGGCAATACCTCCATTTCTAATAATAGATACCTATACTTAGATATAAAATTGTAACATCTTTGTTGTCAGTTTAGTCTAAAGGTTGCAGATAAAACCTTTATGTTCTTGATAAGGTGCTATTGAGAACTTCCTGGTGGAACTCAATTCTCATCTCAGAAGGATGGATTTTTAATTCACAATCCTGTGTGCAGAAAATCAGTAATTTTAGAGCTCTCAGAGCCATATACAACACATGTATGTGGTTTAAAATGTTTCTAATATACTACTTTAAGTCTAAATTTTATATGGTTATTTATATAGAATGTTTCAGTAATGTGTGAAGGTTTTGATGACTTTTGTCTTGTTGGCATGATGAGGCTGTGTCACAAATTTTAAATTTTAAAGTCAGATCTATAACTTTTTTGTGACCTTTTGGGGTAATTTTTGTTTTCTGAAGTTATATATTTCTTACTCCCTCTCAACTTGGATATATTTCCCAAGAAAAGAAAACATTTGAATCCATTATCAGTCTTTTTGCTATTGAATTGAGAGTAAGGTTCCTAAAATGGTACTAGAAACAGGTTTATTGAAAATAATAAGGTTGTACCTCTGTTCCTCTTACAAATCAAGCTTTGAGTATTCATCCAGTTAGATTTTGGAAGAAGTGTCTTTGAATTTCGGATTTTTCATATGTATTTTTGCTGTATTTTGTTTTCCCAACTTTCTGCTAACTTACTCCCTAGGTTATATTGTGCTAAATAGCGACATGAAATCCAGTGTTTGAAAAGATTAATCATTTATAAAGGTATCTCTTTGTATGCTAAAGTCTATGTGTTGCCATCTGACTGAAAATATTCATGTCATTGCCACTATGTCATCACTCCAAATGAGAGGGAAAAAAGAGTTCACTGTTTCACTCTGTGCCATTTTTAGTTACAAGCAGTTGAATACACTAGGAAATGTAATTTTCATAAACATTCTCTTTTAGTTCATCCTATATTTCTTAACAGATTGTAGCAAATCTTACCTAGTGTTGCCTTTTAGCGTCATTATTCTACTTCTCACATCCCTCTTATTCCATGTAGCTTCAAATGTTTTGCTTTATCTTTTCTTATTTTACTTCCTTATATTTCTTATCCTTTGTTTTTGCTTTCTCATCCATCCCTCCCCAAGAAAATATCTTCTGGCTTTGTCACAACATCATATCTGTGATTTATCTGAAATCAGTTTAAAATAGTATTAGTTTAACTAGTTGAAAACACCATTTTGGTAGTCATTCTGTCTAAAGGGACTAATGGCCATTCATCATAAAACTCAGTGAAGTCTGATTTATTTTAAACTGAAATTAATGCTCTGCAAACTTAGTCTTTGTAACTTTTTATAGTGTTTCAGTAAAATTTTATGTTTGAGAATCATCCCTTTGTTGTGCATGTGGATAAATCTTACATTATACTGCACAAAAACAAAGTAACATTTTAATCTAGTTTTATAGAAAGGTTTGAAATTCTGTTAAGTTGGTGTGTGAATGAGAGGGATGACCATAGTACATGCCTGTTAATATTGAATCATCCCAACAGTCGCTTTTGGCACTGTTTTTCACATTCTTTTGATATTTGAGCATTTTTTCCTCAAAGATTCACTAGAAAATTACTTGACCTTTTTTTCATGGTATTTTTCTTGAGGGGTATTATGGTGAAATTTGGTGGCCTGTTAGGTCTGGGTCAGAATGAATTGTAGCACTTTTCTCTTTTGGTTTTACATCTGTGAATGCCTTTTATCCTGGTTTTAATGCAAATGTATGTTGTTGGGAGATCCCTCAAAGTGTTTTCCCGTTGAGTTTGTGCCTACGAGGAGGTCATGTTTGCTATCCTATCTTTTCAGAGTCTCAGTGAATACCTCCTCTGCTGCTTCTTAGAGCTATATTGATCAGCTATGTTGCGATGGGAGCTGTTATTGGTTTCACAGTTACTGCATTCTGAACAAGACAAATTTTTCTTTGTTAAAATATGCCACTGATATTTTTATTGCGAGATTTTTATTGCGAGATATCGTCTGTATAAGGAGATGTCTGAGCTGGTTTATAATATGCTTCAAGGATTGCCTTTACAAAATAAGCAAATGAGTGTGTATTTTTTAAGCCTTGTAAGGAAGCACCTTATGGTTCTCAGTATCACCTAAAAAAAGTTTCTTGTTTAAAGAAAAAGGAAAAACTAAAACTGATTTGAATGCTACTTCTTCATTGTGTGGTTTGCTATAGGATTTCATTATCTGTACAACATAGAACTTCAAAGAGAGGATTTTGTTGCTCACTAGAAGTCTGTCTAACTATACTACATTCTCTGCTGCTATGATTTTAAATTTGATTGAAGATCTTCCATGCTTTCAAAGGTGCATTTCATACATATTCTTACAGGATCGACTGAAAAAATTGCTGCTTAGTAATCTTCAAGTTGCAGTGTTAAAACAGTGCTTCTAGATTTTTCTGTGCTTGTGTGATGTCTTGTTGGGGGGGTTTTTTTGGATTTTTTTTTTTTAGTTTGTGGTTTTTTTTTTTTTTTTTTTTTTTTTTTAAATCCAGGTGACTTTTTCAGAGCATATGGTAACTATTGTCATGTATGCGATATGGTCCATCTTTGAGTTCTGCCACTGTTCCAAATAGTCTCACTTGTGAAGAGGTGCTGTCAGTTAGGTGCTTATCTTCTAGGTAGTAGTGACAAGGCAGGGAGTATTCCAGGATGAAAAGCTGTATCCCTGTTGCACTGACTCAGTGAGCCAACTTATGATACCTCTCAAAGATGTCTAGTCAGCAGAGCAGGCCTACTCAAAAATACTTCCTGGTACAGCTGAAGTCTGTGGACATAAAAGGAGGATCAGTTTTAAATACTTCCAAGCCTTCCTGTATAAATCTTCTGTAAGCATGTAATTGGCAAACCTTTGAGAAAAAAAGCTTATGGATTTTAACATGTGCAGCAAATTTTGAAGTTCACTCAAATTTGTTTCCAAAACAGCAATCGCTTGATGCTGAAAAAGATACACTGTTTTACCCCCTGAAATCAGTGAGACAAACAGCTGAGCTAGGAGATAACTGGAGTAAAAACATATTTTCTTTTGAAAAGAAAAGGCTGCAACTCAACTTGCTTGCTACAGATTATGATCTTGTTGAAGATCACCACTGCGAAAGTCTATAGTTCCTCAGATCCGAAAATGTGAAATCAGTGTCTTGGAGTTCCTGGTAGCAACTGCATTTGTATGTGAGAAGGCCAGAATAATACCACAATGTGTGTTTTGCATCACCAAGTGGATCAAGTGTGCCCTAAGTTTCTCTGAAGCTCTACAGAAAATTATGCTGTATTTCAGAGGGGGGGGGGAAAACCCCTTTTTATATTTTTTTTCATGGTTTACAGGAAGAAGTTTGTAGTAATTTTTCTCAGCTAGAGTCTTTAAAAGTTCTCTTGAAGTCTAAAGCAGTTTTAGGAAAAAAGCATCATTTTCACAAGAATACCAGTCTTCCTGGTTTTCTGCTTTTCTGACATGTTAGTGACTACGTCTTTTAAACTGGACTAGTAGAAGGACTGACTGTCCCTCGTGGCATTTAGAAGTATTTAAACGTATGTTGGATTTGCTGAGGATCTGATATACACTTCAGCTTTCTGGACTGAAGAGATCCGCAGTTTGAAAAGTATTTCAGACGCTGTTTAATCAAAAGCCAAAACCAAACTATACGTAATCTATGAAATCCAGTAGTCTAGGAACATCTAATTTCTCTTGCATGCTATATGCTGGAATCCTACTTGCATGGAATTTTTAGGTACGGTGTGTCCTTCCTATCCCAGAAAGCATGTTGAGATTTCTGTTGGCAATGGACATTCTCCCTGGGGCTTTTAATTTTGGTGCTATTTTATCAGAAGTAGATGTTAGATAATCTGATATTGGTAGTCAGCAGGAATTCAGCTTGAGTCTTTTCTTGTGTTGACCTGTTACTAGTAAATAGGAGATATTTTCAGCACAAGGCTTTGCCTGGAGGCTGCTTTAGTTATTTCCTGCTTTAGTCTTTGCCACTAAAGTAAATACTCAGATTCTCAGATGTCCTGAAGTTTTCTCTGGGTACTAAGAGTGAACTTTGCATCTTGTGCATCTTTCTTAGCAGCAACGATAAACATGACCAAACCCACTGGCTTTATGGTATGGCGATTCATCCAAAATACAGTGCTTTGTCTGCAGATTTAGGAATGCACTGTTTAATTAGTTCATCTTTGAAAAACTACTTCAGCACATGTATGTGATAGAAATTTATTATCTAATTTGTTGATGCAATTGGTTAAAAACTGAAACTGCCTTTAGTTCATGGGCACAGATTCTTGATCAGGTTCCTCTTTTGGGAATAGCGAGGGCTATTTTGCGTAATTAATTTTTACAACAATGCATTGCAATATGTAAAAATGGGGCCCAGCAATTTGTCTGATATCAGTTACAATATGCAATGCAGACTTGTTCACATGTGTAAGTATCTAAATAAGAATGTTATTTCTTGGCTTATGTACAAGAATATGTGCTGAAAACTTTTGATTTTAATTTTCCTCTAAATAAAGAGAAAATTTGGAATAATATTGATAGGTCAAAGCCTCACATTTGCTTCTGATAAATCAACTTTTCTGTTGTTAAACATTTTCAGATGGTTTAGGTGACTCTTTTTGTGTTAGAAAATGTAAACTGTTTACTTGAACTTTGAAATTTAGTTTTGTTCCATGGGAACATTACCAATAAATGGAAAAGGAAAGGGTACGACCTATTTTTTTTCTTCAGATAACCAGACTCTTCTTTGCATTGAATAGAGGCTCCTTAAATAGACATACTGTTTAATTTCATTATCTTCTGAGGAGCTTTCATGTAATATTCATATTAAAAGCTAAAACATAAGCAATCTTGTGTTGTTGCTTATGTAATTAAGTTACTTTGAAGAAGCAAAACAAGAGTAGCTTCATGTGAAATTTTCAGTGGTAAGGCTGAGAATGTTTCTGTGGCAGAGTGAGGAAAAAGCAGATCTTCTTGATGGGCCCATACTCTCAGATCAGATTTTACTTGTTCTCTGCAAAGATCTTGGTTGTATTACATTGCTTACATAGGAGTTTTTGTTTTCTAAGAAGAAAAATTATGCAATGTAATTCTATTTTATTTAATTATTTTTTTCCTTCTTAGGTGAGGCCCCATGGCTCAGTTTGCATCAATCAAAAATTTTGGATTCCAGACTTTCATAGTAGCAGGAAATTACATGCTGTGTTTTACAACAGTATAAAACACCTTAGTTTTTAATACAATAAATTGATTGGCTTTAAATTTCAGTGCATGTTTTTACAAGTAATGACAGTGAAATCCAAAAGCCCTCACTGTGATTCATAAAAACATGGGGTCGATTGCAAGCACTGTGTTTGTTTCAGTTACCAGTCTCGGTCCATTTTCCTGAGTACTGCTTTTGTTTTTGTGAAGTATCCTGCAAAATCAGACTGCTCTAGCCTCCTTTTATTGTTTGGTTTGGTTTGGTTTTTTAATGAAGACATAAAAACACTGAATAGCAGTGAGGATTAAGTTAACTTTTGGCTTCATTGCTCTAGCAGTCAGATAGCTTGAGGAAACCATTGATACCAATGTAAATATGGGTTCTCCTGATATCTTTGGAGAGTGTGTGTTGGGTATATTCCCTGCTCTCTGGATCTTTCAACATGTTCTTTGGGAATCTTTTCCATACATCAGAAAATTCTTTTTAATTCTAAGACTGTTTTGCACTGTTATAAAATCCTTTTTGAGCCTGTACTGCTTAGCTTTGGACAATGATGACCTCTACTGAAACATGGACTTAATGGGCCCAGATTCTTCTAAGACTCCACGAGCCTGTCTGGGTCCCATTTTCAAGGCCAGAGCTAAGGACTGGAGTATAATGAGGGCATCTGAACCTTTCCTTTTGAAGGCCATGAACCTTCTTTTTGTGTCAGTATTGGGGCACATGAGTAAAAATTATTTTGAAAGACGTGTTAAAGCAAGTGCTATAGAGTGATATAGAACTTAGGTCTTTCTAATGCTACTTCTCTCCCTCCTGCCAAATTTCTTGCAGCAGAACATCCTGTGGGCTCAGTCCTTTGGGTGATCATGAGGGCATCTCAATCTCCCGCCTTTTTTCTGGAATGTGTGTGTGTGTGAGCTGAGCTGAGGAGTTATTCCTTCGTGGATATAGGGTCTCAAGAGAGAGTTAGCTGTATATGATTCCATAAATTTTAAGACAGAGAAGGGGAGAGGGAAGAGGAAAGCCACTGGAATAAACACACTACTTCTCAGATTGTTTTCAGCAGTGTTTATTTGATGGTATGTTTTTCAGTTGATGATATGGAATTGAGTTAGAAAGGAACTTTTATCTTATAACCAGATGTACTTCATCATACCTAAACTTCCACACAAGCAAGTGATACTGTTCCCTTTTAGACCCTTGTGTAGTTTTTTACGTAATGTCTTGGTAGGTGGAGAAGTTGCATTTTTAAATAAAAGATATTTAGCTTACACACAAGAATTGCATTAACTGCAGTTTTACTTATTAAAACTATTTGGGTGCAGAAATTGGAACAGTATTAATGGGAGACTTAATGGTAAACTCTGTTTTGAAATTAATTTCTAGGCAGTTTTTCATCATGCGCTTATTGGTTTGCCTCAGGAGATGTATGTGCAAACAGGCCATTTTGATGTCACAAATATTTTAAAAGCAAACTAATATGCATCATTTTAACACTGCCTCTTGTAGTTATAAAAGTACCTGTTCAGTGTTTAGTTTTCTAAATATATTCAAACACTGGTGGCTTGTTAGCTCATAAGAAGTTGCACCTAAATATAAACTGTACCTCTGGTTTCCATAGTTTACAAAGGAGAGATAAATCATTAATGAGAAGATAATAAGAGTTCATAAGTGTTCATTTTATTTAATGTCAGGAGTGACTTCTCTGATCCAGGAAGACTAACCTAAGCATCAGCAAACATTATTACCTTTTCCGTAGCTTGTCCAAAGTTGTTATATTAAGTCAGGTGAAGCAAATAGGGACACACTGATTGTTGTGTCAAAAAATAATTGTGCTATCCACATGAATTGATCCAGTAAAAGTCCATAATGATGTTACTTTTTTTTTTTTTGTTTGAGGTTCAACCTCTCTTCATCTTCCTGGATCAGCGAGATTTACTTGACTTATCCTTCAAAAGCTTCCCAGATTACAATATTCTGTTAAAGAAAGTTTTCAGAATTATTTTTTTTTAGCTATACTTCTCTGGATAATGTTTATTTTGTTAGGAACTGAGAAAACAAGTGTCTTGATGGTCAGTGTGTACTCGGTGACAGCTGAAGATCCTTGAATAGCTTCTCTAAGAAACTTTTGATAATGTCAGTCAAACAAAACCAAATATTTTGTCCTCCAGCAAGCAACTGGTGTTTAAGTCATGGACATCACTGCATATCGTTCAAGGAGCACTGAAGAAGTAGCTGCTCAAGTATGCAGTTCTTTTATGTGAATTAGAGGTACCCTGACTTTCATTTCAGTTTCATTTATGGAGTGGAGTTTGTTAGCATGATCTTCCTTTACTGTGAGACAAAGATTTTGTTATGGTACTTTTCTGTCTTTTTGGTTTATTTTAATAGTTATAGCAGCTTTGAGAGTATATGGAACACTTGTTTCCTTTAGCCCATTTCAGGCATATTGTGTACGCTGACCACACACATTGCAAAATCTTGAGTTGCTCCATTGTTGAGAATGGTTCTTCAGGAAGTAGATTTACTGGAACATTATTATTAACTTGCAGAATAATTTTTTAGTAAAGTTATTTTCCCCTTATCTATTTAAAAAGCTGTGCAAGCATAACTATTGAAAGTGGAAACACAAAAGTAGATATCAGGTCTTAGCAAACTTATCAAAGAAGTTGAGAAGTGACCATACATGGTTTTGTAGGCCCCTCTGAAGGGGGTTGTATTGTATATTCTTTTTTCAATTGTTTTTGAAAAGTATCCCATAAACTGAAAAGGCATTATCATGGATTTTATAACCTAATGTTTTTTGCCACGTGACTGGATTCATATGGTGAAGTGGTTTCTCTTCAGCTTTTCTTTACTACCGTAAAAAAATCAGCAGTACCTTTGTTGTACAATATAGAGGTATAAAAGAAAGAGTTTAGTAGAATGTTTCTAGTGAAGATTGGGGTGCCCTGACTCAATGTAACATAAGTAATAGAGTAAAATAAATATTAACAGGCTCTTGACTGGAGTCCCACAGTATGTAATATGCCTAGATTTCCTAAAAAGGGATGGAGAGTCTTTTTCCATGTGTATCAGAATTGTAGGTAAGTGTGCAGTCTTGCTTACTGGTTTGCATTACAAGAGTGAAATTTTTTAGATTCAGTTATTTGCAGTCCTCAGTAGCTAAGGCAACTGGGAATGAGGCAGACTTGTGTCAGGGAACATTGTGACAGAGACAAAAAATTTAAAGATAGCTTACAGATAACTTTACAATAGTTCTAATTGTTTTTAACTTATTCCCTAACAAAAGAAAAACTGTGAAGCTTATACTGCCATCTGTAATATCTGTAATACAGATAGAGCACAATTCAATCATTAGTTGACATTAGCACTGGAGAACATAGAAAATTTGAAACTTTTGAGAACAAAGTTTCATTTGAAATATTTAAAGAAGTTGCATTTTTCCCCCCCACTGTTGTCTAATTAGAACTGTGGTAATTGATTTATTTTTAAATCTTGAGAAGTGTTCTACCCTGGGAACAAAATATATAAGGAAAGCAAGGATAGATACTCTTAGGAGGTAGGAGAGTGGTAGCCTGTGATGTCTTGTTTGTTATTTGGGGATTTAATGCAGCTTTGTTGCTTTCATTATAGCTGGCTTTCGCAATGTCTTTGTTTGGTCAGGTTTACTGTAGGCTTTATGCTACACATGTAGTCCTGCTGATTTCAGTGAAATTGCCAACAGTGTATAAAATTGACAGTATATGTTAGGGAACCGGGGACTGAGGTCTTAGAGCAATTTCACCTGTGGAAATTGTCTTAGAACTTGTGTATGTGAGTTTTCCTGTATTTTGGGGCTGGCTGTAAGCTAAGTCTCTTCAGGCAGTGAGCAGGCATGCAATAAGACGTGAAGTGGAGACACCACTGCTCAGGTGCATGGCTGTGGAGCAGCCAGATTAGATCTGGCTGTTGTCCACGCAGTTGTTGGTGCACACAGGGGAATTAATCTGTCCATGCTGTCATACTGCTGCCTATCTTAAGTCACAAGTGCCTTGCGTGCAGAAAATAATCCTGTCACAGCAACCTGGTCAGTGACACTGTGAAATCTTCTCTAGCAATTTTGAAAGCAGTATTGAGAGTATAGCTACCTCTGACAGGTGGTGATTATATGAGGATAAGAACTTAATGCAAATAACTGAGTGTGATGACAGCATAGGGGAAGCAGGGCCAACTTTTGCTGTCAGTTTTACTTTATAACTGTTTTCCCTGATTCAGTTCAAAATCCCCTTAAATTAAATCTTTTTTTAAAATGAGATGACTTGCTGAACGTACTTGAGAATTATGGATAGCAATTGGCATGTGATTTCATCTCTAAATATACTGTATGCCTTGGGAAAGAGAGAGATGCTTGTAATGAAGATGATTATTCTATTGTTGAAAAAAGATTAATAGTTTAGTCCAGTAGTCTTGAAATCTGTGCAATAGATTCTTTGATAAATAAAGACAAGGCATCAAATAAACAAAGCCCCAGTGTGTTTGAATTAATTGGTTTCCCTTGTGTCAGCTGTAAAAACTTTGACTGCAGATCTCCTTCATTCTGACTGCATGTGGTTCTACTCATAGTTTCAAAATGTATTGAGAATGACACATTGTTGTCTACTTATTTACCATTGTGGAAGAGAAACCTGATGTGGTCTAGCTAACTGTTCATGTATATTAAATAAAAATTTTTCATCTTTGCTTTGTAACAAAATCCAGAAAAAAATGGGATTGCATTATAAAACCACTCATAGGAGGTAAGAAGAAAATCTGGACAGAGATTGGGTCACTGAGGATTTGTCTTGTATAAGACCCCAGAGGTTCTGCCACAGATTGTCCCAACTTACTGGAAAAGAGAAGCCTTGTGTACACTAAGTAATATGAATGACAATAAATGTAACTGCTAATGAGACACAAAAAATCCTTGATTTACCTACACTGCTAGAAAAACTTGTTAAAATCAGAGGATGAACTGAAATAAGACTAAATTGTGTGGAGGGCAGGGATACCTTTTTACGAAGAAATTTCTGTTTGGATTTGTTTATATATAAATGCCTGTTTTATTGAATGAGGTATGTATGCGGTTTATTGTGCTGATTTCTAATTGTAGTGTGAATGTAAATACAACTTTATAAAGGACTGTTAAATACATCCAGGTGTATCTAACTGCAATATACTGCAGATGGTTCCTGTGAAAGCACTGTAGTATTTGGCCTTAATTTTTATTTTCAGGTTCACATGTGCTCTTCTTACTCTCCATTAATAGGTAGCATAGATCAGTCAGTGTTAAAGGAGTTGCCTCCTGAGCTCCTGGCAGAAATTGAATCCACCATGCCACTTTGTGAACGCGTGAAAATGAACAAGCGCAAACGTAGCACAGTTAATGAGAAACCAAAATATGCTGAAATCAGTTCTGATGAAGACAATGGAAGTGAAGAAGCTTTTGAATGTAAGTAGTACATCTTTTTGTTCCTACTCCTAAAGGAAGCTAATATTCCACGTTTATGAGAAGATATCATAGAACCATAGAATCATAGAACAACCAAGTTGGAAGGGACCCATCAGATCTTTGAGTCCAACCATTCCTATCAAACACTAAACCATGTCCTTCATATTTTTTTTTTAAGTTGGCTGCCCTAAAACGTAAGAAAATGAGTTTGATGTCCTAGCATCTACTTGGTCAAAAACAGCTTTTTTCTTTTAAAAGAATTACTTGTTTTGAATTTGTCACTCCAGAGGAAAAGCACCTAGTTATTAAATTTCCTAATTGCCTTAGGGGAGTTAATAGGAAGCCACTGCCTCGATTTTTTTTTTTCCAGTTGTACTATGAAATGTTTTAGCCTAAGAAAAACACAGAAAACTTGTGTACAAAGGTATGCAAAGAAATTTCAGTAAAGAAATTGTTCTTAGTTTTATTGATAGGAAAAGGGAAGAATACCCCCTTGAATCTTACTGTCCAGAAGTTTCTTAAAATATTTCTTCTTCTATTATACCTCTGACATATTGCTTAAAAAACTGAAGTTGCTTTTGATGGGTTCTCGAAATATCATTTCTTGGTGACACTGTTCTTGTATTAACCGTTCTCAAAGGAAGAAGGGAGGCTTGTAGTTAGAATTCTGCTGTACAGTGGGTTTGTTATGTGCCTCTAATTTAGGGAAGATTTTCCAACTTGCTAGTAAGAATTCGACTAGTTCATCTCTAGGCTAACCTGAGAAGGGTCTTGTTGCTAACCTGAGAAGGGGTCTTGCTTATGGTTTTTTGCCCCAAGTTTAGACTCTTCCCACCTTTGCTTGTATAAACATCTTAATGAACTTTAGTAAACCACAGTGTTTTGTTTTTAAGTCTTTCTTAGATTCCAAAAGAGAGATTTGTTTGTTCTACTTCATAATATTTCCAATTTTCATCCAACAGACTTACAGCACTTATGCATATATACGCATAAAAATTATAATAGCAAAACTTCTGATCTTTATCAAAGAAGCAGAAAAAAATGTACATTTGTTTGTTGTTCCTTTTAATTCTAACTGAATAGTGCTGTTTTGAGCACGAGTATGAAATCTTGGTGTAATTTGTAATCAGTCTTGGTTGTGACAAAGGATTAATAATGATTTGTTTCATTCAAAATCCTGTGTTCTTTACCCTATCTTATCACCTGTTTATGATACTAATAGTCTGGAATAGTGAATTGAAAAAACAATTAAAGCTAAATTTCTGAGCTGGTTGAGAATAGAAAGAATTGTCAAGAATTTCAGATACCTTTCTACCTATTAGCCACACTGGCTACTGAAATTCTGAAATGCAAAATGAAGCAAATGAATTAAAACTTTCGCAGTAAATATGTTTTAACAGACTCTTGGTTCATTATATCTGCTCAAGAGATCTGACTATCATTCTAAACAATTCAGTGAGGACATCTGATTTTAAAATAAAAATTCTTCAAAGCTATACTAAATTAAAATGAGGCAAAATGATCAAGGGAATGAAATATTTGTGATGAGTACAGTGAATAGATTTGAATTCTTACAAATATGTATTTCAAAATTCTTTTAGTTGTGTAAAATTGAGCTTTAGAAACTATTAAATAGTGATTGTTATAGAGAAGAGAAATTTCTTCAAGAATCTCATGAAATAGGGAAGTTCCATTAAATTCAGTGATGAGAAATTAAAAAAAAGATTGAGTTCATCTAATACAAGCTAAATGTGTTATTACATAGAAGGTTGACAGAATTCAGAAGGAACTTGTGCATTTATTTTCCAAATAGTCTTTATTTGTGTATAAAATCAATAATTAACTCCTGAAATGTTATTAATACTTAAATTTTTAGTTATATCTACTTCTAAATAAATTTCTTAGAGCAGTGATTATGGGTAGGTGTTCACATGTTCATCTTACATGCCTTGCAGACCAGCACAGCTGTAACACATTGTGTTCTGTTGTGTACCATGGATAAACTTATCAATTTAAAATTCTGTTGGAAAGTAATACTGGATGCCTTTTCTTCTCATGGAGATGTATTAGGTTGGTGCAACAATAATTGCTGCTTTAACCCTCAACTTCAAAACAGAATATCTCAGATTAGAATAAAATTATTAACTGAAATAAGAACCATTAGAATCTACCCATTTTTGCCAGCAAGAAGCAAGTCTGTTGTTTCTGGTAGCACAGGATTCTGAAGTCCTGGAACTGATTAATTGATCTGAGGCATTTTGAGCTGCTGCTTGGCTGTGGAAAACCTTCTCTTGCAGGAAGAGGTTGCAATGCTTGAGAATGTGGTAATTGATGGGAGAAAGTCCTGCCGAGGAAGCTGGGTGAGGTTGAGTTTCGTAGCCCAGTTTGTGCAGCTTCTGCGGAGTCATTTGTGAGAATTGTGATTAGATGTTATCATGAAGAAATTAGTCCTTTCCTACTGACCATGCTGGATGTAAACGTTGCAGTTCTCAGTGCATTTTGTTGATGTCCCAGCAGTACTTGTCTATTGTGATGGTCAGTCAGTTGTCTGTCGCAGGAGGATGTCCATGACCCTCCTCATCTTCAAGGCTTTTGTTTCTGTTACAAAATTTTTGGAACCAATGTCAAGCTATATGTTCATTGACAGTCTTCTGGCCAAATGCTCAGTTGATACTGCTGGCAGTTTCCACTGCTTTATGTGCCCTTTTAAATTCATACAGCCAAATTGTTTGAATTCACTTTTTTTTCATCTTTAATTTGACAGCGTAATATATATATAAAAAACCCCAGTTAAACTAAAACCATTACTATGAGTAAGTGGTGTGAATTTCATAGTTCAAAATGCTTCACTATATGAACAGAATTATATAATCGAAAATAAGCAACACGGTTTACAGTGACAAAATGGCAATTACTCTTGCACAAACTGAATTGCTGAGGTCAGAATTCATCCTACAGAGTTTAAATTGATACTGGTGATTTGTGAAATATGTTACTTGCCTCTACAAAATAGTATCAGATGGGGTGGAAAAGGAACCTGTTAAAATGTATAAAGTCTTTTTTGCATAAAACACTTTCTTCTTCAGTATGCTCACTCCAGGTATCTAAGATGGTCTTCCATTTCTTCAGTTGCGGTTAACTCTTTTAAAAAGACAGTTAATGATTTTAAACAGTGTTAGTAGGTCAGGCATTATGAGCATGACTATATTACTTCCAAAAGCAATACGACTTAAAGCCTCAATAGTTATTACCATAACAACTTGGACCACCTCTGTGCAGAAGTCTTTTACTAATTTTTCAGAAGTGCAGAGCATTAGTGTTTCCTCAGGTTTAATTTTATTTTTTTAATTAATTCTGAGCTTCAGCTGACAATTGACTCTATCCAGGAATGTGGATGACTGTATCTTTGTGTGTTTCCCATGCTTCTCAGTAAACTGGGGTTGTGGGAAGAACTTGTCATTTCAGTTCCAGTTTTATATAAATGCTTGGAACCAATTTGCTCAGAAACAACCTTATGTACAGTCATACCTCTCTAAATTTCAGGAGACTTTGGTGGAGACACACAAGATGTGACAGCTGTTGTAAGCAGCTTCACAAGCATAAACTCGACAAGACTAAAACATGGGTTTTTTGGAGGTGTTTCAATCTTCCCAGCACTGTGTTACACATCTCTTTTCTAGTCTAGTTATGCTGTTACATTACATAAGAGACTTCTTCTATTACACCCACCCCCCTTCAAAATACAAGACTTTCTTCACAAATAACGGAGAAATCTCCATTCTTGTCCCTTGCTTTATTTTCACCAAATGTCTGTTTCTATACAGAACATTTATCCCAGTTTCTCCAGCGTTCACATCTGCTAGGCTTTTGGGTCCCGACTGAAAACTGGTTATAACAACTTCCTGTTGTACTGACTTGCTCTGTGGCCCAGAATTGTGACCCCAGTTTTCTTCTTTAAACTGCATATCCTGCAATATATAGCAAGCCAAAACTTTAGTTGTCTTGTCAAAACAGAATATTTTTAAGCAATTAGATTGCCAAGTTCCATTGGAATTTGCTGTGTTAGACAGACAGAGCAGTCACTGAATTGGAATGTGGACACCCAGTAATTGTCACAATTTAGATAACTGAAGAAAATACCTTAATTTTTTTTATGAAAAGGTGAAACTTTTAATTTGTTCCACTTCCCTTGCTTTTTTCTTAAAAGGATTAATGCCCTGTAAATTTGTATCTGAAAATATTTGGTGGTGTCTTTATCAGTTTCTGGCACAATTTTAGTGCAATTTAAAAAAAAAGAAAGTTAGGCCAATGCCAGAAGGGAAACTTATGTGACTGTTTTAGAGTATAATCTTGTTTTGCAGAACAGCTATACAGTAGTGTTCAGCTCACGTGTCATAGAATCGTTAAAGTCGGAGATCATGAAGTCCAGCTGTAAACCAAATACTGCTGAATCTACCACTAAATTATATCCTTGAGTACCACATATACACCACTTAAATGCTTTAAAGTGTTTAATTTTGAACTACTAAAAGAAGATTTTTGTGCTTATAATGGAAATTCATTTAATTTCTAGCTTCTCGTAAAAGACATAAAAAGGATAGAGATGAAGCTTGGGAGTATGAAGAACATGACAGAAGAAGTTCTAGCGACCACAGGAGAAGTGGTCATTATCATGAAGGAAGAAGGACTTCTGGTGGTGGCCGTTACCGTAATCGCAGTCCTGATGACTCTGATATGGATGATTATTCTCCTCCCTCTAGCCTCAGTGAGGGTAACTGATCATTTTTAAAATTAATTTAATACCATAATGCTAGTGCATTTTCGTTGAAAATCTTAAACATCATTTCAGGTAATATTGAATACAAGTGTAAAAAATGTAAATAATCCTTGATTTCATTTTTGAGAAAGTATATGTTTAATTCTTTATTTTATTACTTAGTTGCTAGAAAAATGAAGAAAAAAGAAAAACAAAGGAAGAGGAAAGCTTATGAACCTAAACTAACACCTGAAGGTAACTTCAGAAGATTTATTTTCTATGATTTGTATTATCTATTTTGTAGATAAAATAATGATTTATAATTTTCTTTTTTTTTTCACCAGAATTGATGGATTCTTCATCTTTCAAAAGGTTTACTGCTTCAATAGACAATATTTTGGAAAATTTGGAGGACATGGATTTTACGGCTTTTGGTAATGTGCCAGAAATTTTCAAAATGCTTTCCCCAAATAGAAATACTGCATTTATATGGCTTCCACCTTGAATGGTGGCCTTTACCTTTTGCATTTCACCTGCTGCTACAGGAAGCAAGATCATCCTTCCTCCTCCCTGCAGAATCCAAAAGAGGCATAAATCATGAGACAAATAGTGGTCCCTTGGAATGGAAAGGATACCTGTTTGGGATGTCATTAGGGTGTTACCTTCTTTCAAACGTATCCTTGTAAGCAACACTAAGATAAGATGATTCTCTTGCTGGTGTAGTGTCTGAGGCATCTAATTTTGCATATGTTGTGGCCTTTGACCCAACAGAGCTTGATTGTTTTGTTCAGGCAGCAGAGTCTGTACTTACTTTCGGCTGAGGTACTGAGTCACTGTATGTGATGGGGGAAAAAAGGAAGACACAGGGAGGTACAGACCAGTCAGTCTCACCTCTGTGACCGGCAAGGTCATGGAGCAGATCATCCTGGAAACTCTACTGAGGCACCTTAGAAGATAAAGAAGTAGTGGGTGACAGCCAGCATAGCTTCAAAATGGCCAAATAGTGTCTGACGTCTGACAGATATGGTGGCCTCCTATGATGGGGCTACAGCGTTGGTGGATAAAGGAAGAGCAGCTGACATCATTTACCTGGACTTGTGCAAAGCATTTAATACTGTCCCACATGACATCCTTATCTTTGTATTGGAGACACATGGATGTGAAGGATGGAGCACTCAGTGGATAGGGAATTCGCTGGATGGTTGCACTCCAAGAATTGTGGTCAACAGGTCAATATTCAAATGGAGATAAGTGATGAGTAGTGTTACGCAGGAATCGGTATTGGGGCTAGCACCATTTACCACCTTTGTCAGCGAAATGGACAGTGGGGCTGAGTGCATCCTCAGCAAGCCATTGACACCAAGGTGTGTGGTGTGGCCAGCACGCTGGAGGGAAGGGATGCCATCCAGAAGGGTCTGGACAGGCTTGAGAGGTGGGCCCATACGGACCTCATGAATTGAACAAGGTCAAGTGCAAGGTCCTGCATACAGGCCAGGGCAAACCCAAGTACAAATACAAACTTGTCAGAGAATGCATTGAGAGAAGCTCTGAGGAGCAGGACTTAGAATCATAGAATCACCAAGTCGGAGGAGACCCACCGGATCATCGAGTCCAACCGTTCAAGAGAGTTTGTTGAAGGGAAACTCAGTGTGAACTGGCCATGTATGCTTTCAGTCCAGAAAACCAGCCATATCCTGGACTGCCTCAGATGATCTGCGTGACCAGCAGATCAAGGGAGTGAATTCTCCCCTTCTGCTATGCACTTATGAGACCCTAGCTGGAGTAGTGTGTTTAGCTCTGGGACCTCCAGTGTGAAAAGGACATAGAGCTGTTGGGGCATGCGCAGAGAAATGCCACAAAGACAGTCAGAAGACTGGAGCACCTCTCATGTGAAGACAAACTGAGAGAGTTGGGGTTCTTCAGACTAGAAAAGAGAAGTCTTTGGAGTGGCCTTACTGTGGCCTTGCAGTACTTAAAGGAGGCCTAGAAGAAAGCCCAAGAGAGGCTTTTTTCAAGGGCATGTACTAACAGGACATGGTGTAATGGCTTAAAACTGAAAAAGGATGGGTGTAGGATAGACCTAAAAGAGGCCTAGAAGAAAGTCTGAGGGGGACTTTTGACAAGTAGGACAAGGGGTAGTGGATGTAAATTGAAAGAGGGTAGGTGTAGATTAGATATAAGGAAGAAATTCCTCACAATAAGAGTGGCAAGGCACTGATGCAGGCTGCCCAGAGAAGTCTTGAAAGCCCCGTCCCTAGAAATGTTCAAGGCCAGGTTGAGGCTCTAAGGAACCTAATCAAGTGGAAGGTGACCACAGTGGGAAAGGGTTTGGATCTTGATCATTAAGGTTCCTTCCAGCCATTCTATGATGCATTTCAGTGGAAAAACAGCCAGCTTACAGTCGAGGGTCTCAGGAGGAAGTTCAGGTTTACCAAGGTAGCTTTTTGTTTAAATGGATAAGGGAGTATTTGTAAATTTTTTTCCTACCATCCTTGTTTTCAGAAACAAAACAAGAGGACAAGAGGAAGAGTGTAGTAAAAAAACAAGTGCAGTTTTTAAAGCAGTAGTGTATTCTTGGTTTTAGAAATGAAGTGTGTTCTTTTGGTGTCTGGCAACATCATTCTTTTTTTGTAAGGGTAAATATAAAAGACACAGTGTATTCCAAGGTTCTTAATTTCATTGAATTATCGAATCATCAGGTTGGAAAAGACCTTAAATCATATGTATATTTCATATGTATCTTTTCATCTACTGTCCTTTCCCAGTCTTGAATTCAAGAATTAGGACTACAGTCGCTTATGTTTTATTTTACTAAAATGAGGTTGATGGCACAAAAACTGCAATTAATAGGTTTTGCTAATTTAAAAATCTTTAGTTTATGACTCCCAGAAATGCATGCCTCTCATTAGGCTGTTAAATTATATTTCAGAATCAGTTATATTTGACAGTATTTTTAACACAACCAAAAGTTGCTGTCATCGGTTTTTGTTAGATGAAAATATTAGATGTTAACATTTGGGAACTATTAGATATTAGTTTTTTTGAAAATCATTGGATTTTGTCAGTTTGCATTTTCTTATTTACTGTAAAATACTGATTTCTTTAAAGTTGAATTAGATATATGACTGTTTATTTCTTAATTCTTTTTTAAAGGTGATGATGATGAAATTCCACAGGAGTTGCTACTGGGAAAACATCAGCTGAGTGAGTTGGGTAGTGAATCTGCCAAAATCAAGGCAATGGGGATAATGGACAAGGTATTTCTTCATAGTCTTTAACTCTTTTTGAATGTATAATTTTATTGAGCATATAAAAACTTATGTCCTCTCTCATAATATTCCACCATGTTCAGGCGTGCACGTGACAGGTACTGGTGAATAGTTGTGCTTCTTGGGACTTAGCTAAAGTGCTTAAAAAAGTTACCATGTCTAAACTATTGCTGCTTCTGAAGATGAGGCAGTTTTATTGAATGGTTCTTCTTCGTGTCAGTACTGAGGGTATGCCAATGTGTAATATCCATGCCTCAAGCAGTAAAATCTAAAATAATTAATCTGTTTTCACAAAAACGCATCAATCTATAGACTTTGCTTTTATAACTGGTACAGTAAATCAGAACCTCTTGGCAAAGTTAAAAAATCTACCCTTTCTGTTATATGCCATCAGTGCAATGTAAATGTATGATATCCAGCCAGCATCACACTGAATCGCGTACTTCCTCCATCTCTCCAAAACAACCCTTCATACTTAAGAGCATTTAACACCCCAGGTGATAACATGATTCATTTTCTGTAGACTGCAGTGGTATCTTTGCCATTCTTTTTCCAACTTAGATTCAAGGGAACTTCTCGTTGGTATCATACCTCTAGGAACAATGTTTTTGCTTTCCTTTTCTTCCTCAAACTCTTGACTTTGGCCAGTTTGGTATTAAACTCTTACTCTGCCTGCTCATGACCACTTAGTCTGTTTATTAAGTGTCTTGTGAAGCTACATATTATAGAAGTAGCACTGAAGGATTTTGTTTAATCTAAAATTTAGGTATTCTTCCTCTGGATATTACTTTGGTCTCTCTGCCTTCCTTTGCTACATGTTGTTGACCCGAGTGTTTCTCATTCTTGTTAGTCCTCTCCCTTAAATTCTATTCCCAGTTTATCAAATGTACTTACATAGAAATATATAAAATGAGAATGTTGTTGCTTCTAAAGTGAGAACCAGTAGTATCTGCGTGAGTTAAACTGGCTATGCTTCAGTTTAGCAGGTTCTACAAATTATTTAATCACAATTCTGTAAAAGATTAGTAAGTGAGGTTGCGTTACTTTTTTCAACGTGCTGGTTCTTTGAAGGTAACACTAATGTTAAGAACACATTTCCTTTTTCTTAACACTTAAGTATCGAGGAGTTCTATTTCTGCTTGCTCATGGAATTCAAATTTTCTCCTAGTAAAGCTTTATTACTATAACATTCTAATAATATTAGAATAACATGACTGTTAGGATTTGTGATTGATACTAGGATTTGCTAATTTTCTCTTTCTAGAAGCAAAATGTAACTATACAACATTAATGCCAGATACACAATCCTAAATCTGTTTGGGTGGATTTTGCTGGTTGAAAATAGAGTTTAATTGCTATCTTAGAATATGTTTAACCTAGTTTACTTATCAGCATTCTCAGTTGTGCTGTGTTGGAAACTACCAAAGTCAAGACATGATCCTTATTTCAAATTCCTTACAATATAAGTGTTTCTGATTATATAAGAAGTTCTGTCTTTCATCTGTGGGCATTGTTTTCAGTAGTCTGGAAGCCGTTATTTTCCTGCAGCTGTTTCATGTATTTCTTTTCTTGTTTTAGCTCTCAACAGATAAAATAGTAAAAGTCCTGAATATTTTGGAAAAGAATATTCAAGATGGATCAAAGCTTTCTACATTACTTAACCATGTGAGTTTGAATTACATAATTTCACTACATTGTGTATAAAAGTTTTCTTCACTTGAATCCTGTTTATTGATTGTTTCAAATACTCTGTTTTTATTTGAGGGAAATTTCTCACACAATATGTATATGATTGAAATTGCCAAATTTTAAGATTTGAGGCAAAATTCAATTGATTATATTTTTTCAGACCTAAACATGTTTTGCTATAGTAATGATAACTAACAGGTGCTTTGGGAGCAACTGAATTTTCTTTTGTTTTAATTTTTAAGTATTATACTTTCATCCTGAAATACACATGGGAAGTGGCGTAATGTGAACCACTGGATATTTCTGTGCCACGTGTCCATAATACATCCCATACACAATAAAAGAAGCACCACAACTTTGAGATAGAGATTATTCTTCTCCTGAGCATTGAGAAAGGAGGAAGTGATTTGTTTTTTGAAGACCGTTTCTATGCTGCAAATTTGTCAGAGTAAACAAAATTAACAAGCAGTTTAATGTTTTAGTAGTTTTGTCCCGATACACCTGAAACTACATGGGGATTTGGAGTTTTTATGAGGCCAATGTGTAATATTTCACATTTATTTCTTTATTTCTACACTTTCTAGTCAAAACAATATTTTAGCATGAGTAGAGTTCTTGAGTTTTACGGAATAAAACCCCTTGATCTGCAGCGAGTAATTATTCACATAGGAAAGAAAGAATTTGAACTTGCAGATGAAAACCAGAGGCACATTATTTGTACCCTAACTAATTCCTTCCAGGTAGTTTGTATGGTTTTCAGAGTTACAGCATACAGTTCTGAATTAACCTCCTGTGTGTTTGTTTTTGAAACTTGTACTAACACAGAAATGCAGATATCCCATAACCTGTGCTACATCTAAATGGACATATTTGATATGACATGTTTTAAATCCATTGATGATAGGTGGGTTGGCCTATGAAGCAGACAAAGTTGTGTCTGGAGTTTCATGTGGCTTGTAACAGTCTTTTTGTGTAAGAATTCCCTCTAGTGGCAAGAATTAGACTGATGAAGGCAGCAGCTGGTGCGGGTAGGCCACTGAAGTGAACACTAGATAAACAAGTTTAGATATTGCTTAAGGGACATGAGTCTTAAGAAGATTCTGTGGCAGTCTTCCCTCATAGTGTTTATCAGTGATGTGGAGAGAGCTTCTTTGTGTACTAGCAGAAGAATACAGTGAGACTGAAGACTCGTAGCTTAGGGAAATACATGATGAACGTGTTGCTAGTAAAATGAACATTAGTTGATTTCTAAAGTGAACTATTTTTCTATCAAAAAGGAAGTAGAACATTTTATACATTGCATTTGTGAGTATGTTAAGGTAGTGTTACTATCTTTTACTTGGTCAGGATAAAATTTTGTTCACATTATCCTGTTTTTCTTGACTATTACAGAACAATGACACTGAAGATGAGGAGAGATTATGGAGAGATCTTATCATGGAAAGAGTGACAAAATCTGCTGATGCTTGTCTTACTGCTATCAATATTATGACATCACCAAATATGCCTAAAGCTGTATATATTGAGGATGTAATAGAAAGAGTTATTCAATACACAAAATTTCATTTGCAGAACACTCTCTATCCTCAGTATGATCCTGTATATAGAGTGGATCCTCATGGTGGTTAGTATGCCAAGAAATTTTTAAAGATCTTTCCACATTAAAATATGTCAAAACATAATCTATTGTATGGTGATGCAAGGGATATGAGCTTTTGGAATAAGATTTTTGTATTCAACTCATATAATGACAGTTCTTGCATATCACGTACAGCATCCTGAATTTAATGCTTGGTGTTAGTTTGAGCATGATGAAATGTAGAGTAAAAGAAGATAAATTTAATGTGTCCTCTGAATAACCTAGTCATGCTTGGTTTACTGCAATAATGTAAATGTAACCAAATTATTTAAAGTATTTACAAGTTTGTTTGCAGTTCAGCTTCTGTGTATAGATATTATCAGTCTTCTTATAGTCGTAAACTCTGTGTATATAAAACTGTTTAGTTATCACATGCATGCCTTTACATGCAGGTGTCCAAGAACCTTATTTAAAAATTTTGGATGCAGACTTTAGAGCAATTGTGAAAAATTCATGGGAAATTCTTCCTTTCCAGCTGATGCTACTGATTAGGTGTTTTCTCTGATAAGCAATTGCTTTTACAAAGCTGCTGTGATGTGATTGTTTTGGGGATACTTTTTGAGGAAGATCATCTTTCAAATATATGATGTGAAATATTGAAAAAAATAATGAAGCTACTTTTTCTTTCCTAGGTGGTCTTCTAAGTTCAAAAGCAAAACGTGCCAAGTGTTCCACCCACAAGCAAAGAGTTATAGTGATGTTGTATAACAAAGTTTGTGACATTGTCAGTAGCTTATCAGAGTTGCTAGAGATACAGCTTCTTACTGATACAACTATTCTTCAGGTAAGTTTTATCAGAAGTTCTGCCTGTGAATGTTTTTCTTTTCCTAGGGAGGATGTAAGTAGTATTTATCTCAGTGACACGAAGTATGAAATCGGTACAGACTTACTAACTTCAGAGTAACTGGTTTGTTTTGTAGTAGGTAATCTGCAGGACAAAAGCATGTAATGTTTAAAACTTTAATGACTATTCTTGTACACTATAGAAAAGTTGAACCTGATTGTTTTCAAATATAGATTCATAGAATCTTTTATGTTGGAAAAGATCCTTCAAATCTTTTGAGTCCAACCATTAACCTATCGCTACTCAGTCCACCACTAAACCATGTTCTTAAGTACCACATTTACACATCTGTTAAAATCCCTCAGGGATGGTGACCACCACTTCCCTGGGCAGGCTGTTACAAACTTGACAACCCTTTCAGTGAAGAAATTTTTCACAATAGCCAATCTAAACTTCCTCTGGCCCAACCTAGCACCAGAGGAAATTTCCTCTCATCCTATTGCTTGTAACTTGGGAGAGGAAGCCAATATCTACCTCTTTACAACCTTCTTTCAGGAAGGTGTAGAGAGCAATAAGGTCTCAGCCTCCTTTTCTCCAGACTAAACAGCTCCAGTTCCCTTAGCTGCCCCTCATAAGACTTGTTCTCCAATATCTTAGTAACTTTATTTGCAACTAAGATGAAGCAATACAATCATAGAACAAGATTGGAAGAGACCCACCGGATCGAGTCCAAACATTCCTATCAAACACTAAACCATGCCCCTCAGCACCTCATCCACCCATCCCTTAAACACCTCCAGGGAAGGTGAATGAAACACCTCCCTGGGCAGCCTGTTCCAGTGCTGAATGACCCTTTCTGTGAAAAAGTATTTCCTAATGTCCAGCCTAAATCTCCCCTGGCGGAGCTTGAGGCCATTTCCGCTTGCCCTGTCCCCTGGGAGAAGAGGCCATCACCCTCCTCTCTACAACCTCCCCACTGGTAGCTATAGAGAGCAATGAGGTCTCCCCTCAGCCTCCTCTTCTCCAGGATAAACACCCACAACTCTCTCAGCTGCTCCCCAGGCACAGGCCTGTGCTCCAGCTCCTTCCCCAGCTTCGTTGCTCTTCTCTGAACTCACTCCAGAGCTTCAACATCCTTCTTGTGGTGAGGGACCCAGAACTGAACACAGGATTCAAGGAGCATAACAGTACATCTTGTTGAATACCTTACTTGCTGAATGAACAACCTACTTGTGAAAATACATATCAATCTATTAGTTAAATAAACATAAAATAATTTCTTTCCATTGATAGGTGTCTTCTATGGGGATAACACCTTTCTTTGTAGAAAATGTCAGTGAACTACAGTTATGTGCCATCAAATTAGTGACTGCAGTAAGTACTTTTTAATTTGCAGTTTCGTATTCCTGTGATTCTGAAAGGTAATAGAACATTTACATAGACTGTAATTCTCTTCCATATAGAATTGGCATTTAGAACTAACTTCCATAAATTTAGTTCTTTTTTTTTGGTTCTTCTAAGTACATTTTGTTATCGTAATCTAGAAGCAGTGTTAAATCTACCTGAGCTTCCTATATCTACTGAGTACTTTGTAGGAAGGAAAACCCTACTTCTTAAATTTGGTTATGTCATTTAAAGGGTAAACAACCCCCCCTTACTTTTACAAGTCCTTTCTTATCTTAAGAAATCTTAGCAATGTAGTTTTTCTTATATCCTATGTTAAGATTTGAATTTATGCAATGGATTAAGGCATAGAACTAGTAGGATACTTCTTCGTAATAGTATAAATTCTTTTCCTTGGAAGAGGTGGCTATGTGAAAAATTCATGGGGCATATAAAACATTATTTCAGGAAAAATGTAGCAAACTCAGATGTGCTTGTTCAAGTGAGTTTTCCATCTCTATAGGATAATATACTCCAGTATTCTTCCGGTACAAAAGGAGAGGCAAACTCTGCCATCCTGAGCTTTTAAATGGAAGGAATATGTCATGTCAGGCAAACATGAAAACGTATGATATCAACTAAAACTGCTTTCTCAAATGTGCTTTATAACTGAACACAAGTTTGCTTAATTTATGTTACCACAGAGTTTTACTCTGTAGTGGAGCTGAAAGCTTAGACTTCCCTATATGTGTATTTTAACACTGACGGAAGTTTTTAATATGTAAGCTATTTTTAAGAGCTGTTACACATTTAATGTTATTTGAAAATTTTAGAAAGTCTTTATTTGGAAAAGGTTTTATGTATTTTATAAGGAAATGTTTGCATTGAAAAAACTAAGTAATGTATTAAAAGCAAGGTATGCATTAGTTAAAATCTGTCATATCCAAGTATATGTTCCTATATACAATTTTTAACAATTTATTTAACAAGCAGTATTTTATGTAACAGTGAACAGTGTTCTAACAATCCTGTAACTGTTGAATAGGTGTTCTCCAGGTATGAAAAACATAGACAGTTAATACTAGAGGAAATTTTCACTTCCCTTGCAAGACTACCAACTAGCAAGAGGAGTCTGAGAAACTTCAGGTAACGCCTGACATAGATTAATAACTTGTAGACAGTAGCATATATTGTAGGATTGTAGAATTACTATTAAATACTTTAAAAATCTGCAACTCCACAAACATCACTTTATTACAGGTTGATATTTCAAACCAATGAGAGCAGAATTGTCTGACAAATGTCTTGTAATAATCACTGCTACTTACGCCATTGTATTTGTGCATGCTTACAAAAATAGTAATGAAATATGCTCTTACTTGTCTCACCAAGCATGTAAATGGGTGTAATATTAGTGTGCTTTCAGAGGTTTTTTTATTGGAAAATTCTTTGGTTCTGTCAGTATGAAGTTACATAATTTCTTAGTTGCTAAAGCTAACTAGGAAAATACTGGTTGGATTTCTTTGAGGACATAATCAGATAACTCTTTTCAGCAGGGAAATTAATATCACTTTGAATGAGTTTCATTTTGAAACTATTCTATCCATTTTAAATGTCTTTCAAGCTCTTCAGCTGGATTTCAGTGTCTTCAGAATAATAGCACAGGTCCAGGTTCAGTCTAAGGAAGAATCTGACCTGAACTGGATTTCAGTTAAAATCAAGGTTGATTTTTGTTCATTGCTTGCACATATCTAGTCCCCAGAAGCAGATAAATTGTCAATTAAATGTTTTGCCTAGACTGGAGTGGGTGAACAGGAAATAGCCAGGAAAAAAAGTACTCTGAAATACTGAAGTTGAATTGACCCTAACATTAACATATGTGCTTGTTCCTCTTACTTCCTATTGTTTTCATTATAAGCACATGGAGATCTAGCAAATACTAAGGTAGTAGGAGTGTAAATAGTAGATAGGCTCTTTGAATTAGGAGACATGCTAGGAGGAAGTCACTGTCTCAGGACTACAATGTTTATCTGTAGAGTCATAACTGTGGTCTTTTAAGGAGTGTTCTGTAACTGCGACTACAGTCATGAAGGGTACAGGTTACACAAAACTTTATATTGAAGGGGTTTTCTCTCTAGAAGTAGCCAAAGATACAATCTGATATGTGCCCAGTTAGCATTGGATAACTTGAGGAGAATGATGTCAGTGATTATTACATTTTCATATTGCTAAGGGTGATAGCATTGATGTATTGTGTGGGTAGTAAACACCATACTGTTACTCAGGTTGTGTCATGAGAGAAATGTGGAGGTATTCATAGTGGTCTTACCAATATAAAGACACAGTTAAGACATGCTTAAAAGACACTTCTATGCTGAAGTACATAGCATGTTGTGCTACCTCAGATTATCATAGGTGTAACTCTTGTAGAAGTCAGTCTAGGTCGTAGTCACTATTTTCTCTTGTTACAAGGCCTGCATTTTCATATATATGAGGTAATATATAAGTAATAAAGTGTAGAGGCTCAAGTTTTTTGTATTCGTTTTTTGGTGTTACGTTAGAAACTGATATGGCATATCTAATAAACCCATTAGTAAGTGCCTTAGCATGTAGGTGTTTGATTTATTCCTGTATTCCTGTGCATTTTTTGGCTGCTGAACTTCACAAGTATTCTGATAGCTGCCCATGGGCTGTTTCAGTTCAGCTCTTCTGCCTAAGAATAATAGTTACTGGTTTTGTTAGACCAGATTTTACACTACGTAAGAGAGAAACAAATGACTGGATAAATGTCTGGAATATAGATTTCTGACTGTGTTAATTATTTTAGAAAGATATTATTTAGGACCAACGTTTTTGTTTGTCTTTCTTGTTTAGTGTTGGTGTTAATGCTGTCTTTTCTTATTAACAGATTGAACAGCAGTGACACCGATGGAGAGCCGATGTACATTCAGATGGTAACAGCGCTAGTTCTGCAGCTTATTCAGTGTGTGGTACACTTACCATCAGGAGAAAAAGATTCTAACTCAGATGAGGAATCAAACAAAAAGGTACAATATTTCTTAAAAGGCATATTTTTTTCTGTGTAGAAATTATTTTGTGTGTTCCTAAGTATAATATTTTATTACGGTGCTCTAGTAACCAAATATTGTAGTTCGAGAACTGCGGTAATTAATTGATGCATGAAAAATGTTGATCTGGAAATTACATTTCTCTGTATGCTAAAAGAACAGATAAATGCATCTTGTTATTTTTAGGTGGATCAAGATGTGCTTATTACTAACTCTTATGAAACAGCCATGAGAACAGCACAAAACTTCCTTTCTATTTTCCTTAAGAAGTAAGTACTGTTGCATTCTTTAGTATATTGATGAAATGAGCTCCTACGTCCTTCAAGACAAAGCCAACTGCTTTGCAATGCTATATATCTACTCATAAAGTTATTTATGACAGTGTATTTCATAGATCCCTTAGAGAGCTACCCATCTGGACAAAAACTTTTATGGAATAGATATTTTGCAGAGAGTTCTTTATACATTTAAGAATCTTTCTGATAGTTCATGCAGGATCCTTTTATTAGTGGTCCATTGCTCCTCAGAAGCCTGGAAAAGGAGACTGAGTGAATATTTAAGTCGTGAAACCAGATTCATTCAGTCATCAACATTATAAGGATGTCAAAAACCCTAGAAGTACTTTTGTTTGGCTGAAGTTAGGAATGCCAGTGTCTCAACAGTGGAAATAAAATCTAGTATAGCTGAATAACCAAACAAGTTCTGAGAATAAGCCATGAGGTTTTTATCGTGTTAATTATTACTCTTAAGCTGAAAGGCTATTAAATAGCTATCTAACAATCTCTGCATTTTTCTTTAAAGTTAGAGATGCCACTTCGAGGTGAAAAACAATCAGTACATTATATTTTGCCTTTTTTACCTTCTAGTTTTAAACTTTGTGGAGCATAAATACTGAGCTATCTTACCATTATCAGATAAATCAGATCAAGCTTAAGGAATATAGATGCAACACCTTCTAAATGCCGTACTCCAATTTCAGCTTTACAATTCTACCTACTTTGTCCACCACCCAAGTTAATGCAGACTGAAAGTAAAAAAAAAAAAAAACACTTTATAAGAAAATTCTACTGTCATGGATTAGCTGCTTCACTTGCAGTGCAGCTTGGAGTGGTCGCTGTTCTAACTATTTCTCCGTAAATTAGTAAAAGACATTTTCTGCTAATTTTTCAGAATATTTTTTTTTTCTTATTAGACATAGGATTACTTTTGTTTACATCAGAACAAAAGCTTAAATGGCTCTTAGATTGACTTACAAAATGCATTTTCTTTTAAACAGGTGTGGCAGTAAACAAGGGGAAGAAGATTACAGGCCACTATTTGAGAACTTTATTCAAGATCTTCTTTCCACAGTGAATAAACCAGAATGGCCAGCCGCAGAATTGCTACTTAGCTTATTAGGAAGGTTATTGGTAAGGGATTGTTGGTTTTAACTGTTATATTCACTTATTTCTTATTACAGTGAAGACTTGTTTATTTCAACTGAAACTACTACAGGAACGCTTTTTTGTTGTTGACACACATGCGTAATTTAAGGATTTTCTTATGTGTATCACAACTATGTAATAATACATAGATAATTAAATTTGGATTAAAGGGTCATTGATGTGAAACTTGTTAAAGATCAGATATGCATACAGTTTCTAATGGCAGTCCACTTTGGCTATTCTGTGGTATTTTCAACATGGAAAAAAAGGCATTGGCTACCACCTAGTAAGTGTAGATATTCACTTAGAATAAAGTCAGGTTAATAGTTGTAATAATTCATGCTAGAGATCTGCTCTGCACTATTCATAGAATCATAGAACCTGAAAAAAATTAAATGGGGGGTTTTTTTACCAATATTTGCATTTACTTCTCATATTTTACAGAATGTAAATATTTTTCTTTACTTATTTTGGGAGTCGTTCTTCAATATAACAATGCAATTATCACAGTAATATGAGCAGTTTCTTGGAAAAGCATTTTATGGTCCTGTTCCTGGGAGCATGTGAATAATGAGGAGGGTGCATTACATTCCTTAAGATTTATGCTATTGAAAAGCTCATCATCTAGGTATTTTATGAAAATACGTATTTTAAGAAACTCTTAACAGGCATAGTTGTACAGAGGGAAACCCAATAAGGGAGGAAACATTAATGTAAAGTTAAGGAGTGTGTCTGTAACGTAACAGTAAATTACATCATTCTATGCAGTATGCAGGTAAGGTGGAATTTTTAATAAGGTCAAGAAATCTTTTGTAAGAAGAATCTCAGTTGCATAAATAAATATTTGTTTTTAAAAGTTTATTCTGTTTTTCTTAGGTTCACCAATTCAGTAACAAATCTACAGAAATGGCATTAAGAGTTGCATCACTTGACTATCTTGGAACTGTAGCTGCAAGACTAAGGAAAGATGCAGTCACTAGCAAAATGGATCAAGGATCTATTGCTAGAATCCTCAAACAGGTATGTGAGAGATCCCGCACGGCAGGATTGTAATGTATCCATTGAAATGCATGAAAATTTTAAAGATATCTGACAAACTGGCATTTGAGAGAATCAGTTTTCTTTGTTCAGGTTTTTGAATTGAATATACTCAGTTTCTAGGTACAACATCTGTTAGTGTATGTCTTCATTGCATCATCTCCATAGTGATCATAGAAGGTGGTTAATGACACTGGTTAAGCCATTTTTATTTCTGACAGTACAGGGGAAAAGTTGGTTTCTGTCTTAAGAGGCCTTAAAAATATATATGTATGTCCATTTGCTGTTGCAAAGTGGTAACTGAACTTGTGGCACTCGGGTACAGACTTTAGAGGTTTAAACTGTTAGACCTATAAGAGTAATTTTTCTCTGATTTAGCTGGTATTGGTCATCTTTCTTTTCCTTTTTAAACTGGACTTGCATTTATCTTTTACTAGAGTGCAGATTTGTAGTTCTGCTAATGCTCCTCCATATCTGCAAGAGTGACAGCAAGTATTTAAGCAATAAATGCATTTGGGCTCTGTCCAGTACATTGGTTGATGAGAAACTACCAGATCTTTTGCCTCCTCTAAAAAATGTGGGCTTAAACTTTTCTTATGGATGCTACATGTTTCTGAACCACTAGGTGTTCTCAGTATGATCTAAAGTTGAGTTGTCTTATCAGGTTCATTTCCTTTTCAATTACCTGGAAAAAGACCATAGATGTATAACATGTACTTTATGTTGAAGGAAAATCTTCACTTTACAGGCATTCAAATAAAGAATATAAGTTCTTCCACTCCTTTATAAGTCTGATTCTTTCCATAACTTCTGGCAACGGGAATATTCTAGAACATATAGTGTCAGATCTTTGTCTTAATATAATGGTAAAGGCTTTTTTTTTTGGTCTATTCAGGAAGTTTTACATCAGTAGTGGTAGATCCATGCATTATGGAGGTTGTATGCTATCCAGTACTCTCAGTCAAGGTAGACAGTGCGTTATTTATAGTTATTGTGCCATAAGAACAGGTAAATACTTGAAAACGTGTACGTGACAGCTAAGCTTCGGTTTGCTGTTCAAATGGTGAGATAATTATCTATTGATAGACATATTCAGCTGTGGTCTTCAGAAATTTAACTTACACCTGTACGGATTTTTCTTTCCTACTGAATTGAATACTTGTCTCTGATGGATATTTCCTTCTATGCTCCAACATAATTACCAGTATAGTCCCAAGTGATTAACGAATACTATAACTCTTTCTATTCTGGTTTGGACTCATGACCCATAAAATTAGATATTTAGGAAGAAATTTATTCTGTTTTGACATTTTTCCAACAGTAGATCTTTTTTGTAGAAATCTGTCATAGATTTTCAGGTTGATTTGAACACGTGTGCATGCTTTTCATTGGTATTATCACTTGGTACACTGATGTTCTGGACTTGTAACTGTACTCCACTTGCTGGTATTTGCAAGCTGTGTATTTGTGACAAGATTTTCCATCTTTGCAGTTCATAGAGAAATTAAGATGGTTGTAAGTCTCATTGCTGATGAAGAAAGTTGGTTTGCAGCTCAAGAATTTTAAGCAAGAAATTACTTTTTCTGCTTTTATTATCAATATTGAATATGATTTGTCAGGGGTTTCAGCATTCCTCCTTCTTTGTTTCATATTTTTACTTGTTCAAAAATAGGCAGTTATGGCTCATCAAACAATCCTTTTATTCAACCAGCTAGCCATAGAATTTAACATTGGTTGAAAACAAGAATTTGCACGTATATTAAGGTGCCAAAGGTATATGTAAGCCCATGTCAATATTAAGTGCATCAGAGGCATGTTTTGAACTTGTCTGCTAGTTGTCAACAACTTCAAGGACTTGCATATCTCAGTATAACACTAAGGGGAAAACCTGGTTGTAGGTTTGGTTTTATGCTTTCTTGTGGATGTGGAGAAAGGTAGTTTCTGACTCATACACAAGTTCATTGATACTGATTTAATCTCTAACCTGTATATGGGGAGGGGTACCTTGTCTTATGGTCATATACAAGGAAATTTTTTGATTTACATAGACTTAGAGCATTTAATAGATCAGAGTATATGTGGAATCATAGAATGATTTCTTGGAAGGGACTTCTTGAAGGTCATTTTGTCCCACCCTCCTGGAGTGAGTAGGGACATGTTTGACCAGGTCATGTCACTCAGAGCCCCATCCAATCTGTCCTTCAGTGTTCCCACAGATGGGGCATTGCATCGATCACCTCTCTGGGCAATCTGTGTTTCACAGCCCTCATTGTAAAAAATTTCTTCCTTATATCTAGTCTAAATATACCCTTTCTTAGTTTAAAAACATTATCCATTGTTCCGTTGCAAGTCCTTACTGGAAAATCTGTCCACATCTTGCTTTTAAGCTCCTTTTAAGTTTTGAAAGGCTACAATAAGGTCTTTCCAGAGCCCTCTCTTCTCCACAACTCTCAGCCTGTCGTCCTAGGTGGGTGTTCTACCCCTCTGATCATTTTAATGGTCCTCCTCTGGACTCTTTCCAACAGGTCCATGTCTTTCCTGTGCTGAGGACTCCAGAGCTGGATGCAGTATTCCAGGTGAGGTCTCACCAGAGTGGAGTAAATGGCAAGACTCGCCTTCCCCAGTCTGCTGACTGTGCTGCTTTTGTTGCAGCTCAGGATATAGTTGGTCTTCTGGGCTGCAAGTGTGCATTGCCAGCTCACATCCAGCTTTTCATCCACCAGTACCCCCAAGTCCTTCTCATCAGGGCTGCTCTCAATCCCTTCATCCCTCATCCTGTGCGTCAACCCAGGTGTGGGACCATGCACTTCGCCCTTTTGGACCTCATGAGGTTCACGTGCCTCTGGATGGCATCCAGTCCCTTGAATCTGTCAGCCACAGCACTCAGCTTGCCATCGTCTGCAAACTTGCTGAGCGTGCACTCTGATCCCACTGTCTATGTCATTGATGAAGACAGTAAACAGTACTAGTCCCAGTATAAGCCCCTGAGGGACACCAATCATCACTGTTCTTCATACAGACATTGAGCCATTGACCACTACTTTCTGTATATGATCATCCAGCCAACTTCTTATCCACCAAAGAATCCACCCATAAAATCCATCTCTCTCCAATTTAGAGAGAAGGATGTTACAGAGAACTGTGTCAAAGGCCTAACAGAACTCTTAGTCTTCCCTTGTCCACGGAGGTAGCCATTCCATTATACGGGGCCAGTAAGTCAGGCAGGCAGGATTTGCCCTTGATGAAGCCACGCTGGCTGTCTTGAATCACATCTCTGTCCAAGGTGGGGCTTTTTTCTGTTTCGTGTTTCTTTTTATTTTACTTTTTTGCCTTTTATTTCTTCTTCACCTGAGAAGTCACTCTTTCAGTGCTTAATATTGGGGAAACAGCTAATGCTGAGTTTTATATGTTAACCCTTGTGCTAGATGTGATTTCAACCCTTCTTTTTCCCTCTGACAGAGGATCTTCACACAAGATCATGGGATGAAAACTAATCAAATCAGTCAGTGTTAATCTGCTCGTAACTTTATCTTTTGACTTCTGGCAGGCTTCAGGAGGAGAAGATGAAATTCAACAGCTACAAAAGGCTTTGCTAGATTATCTGGATGAGAACACAGAAACTGATGCATCATTAGTGGTAAATTTCACCTTTCTTATGTCAAGTGTATAGAAAAATAATTTCAGTAATGTGTACTGAATAATACTATTTTTGGTTGTGCATATTGGTGCTTCAATTAAAATGTCACCCTAACATTTAACATGGATTGTGTTTTCCAAAGTACTGTGGATTTTCATAAATATTGTTAATTTTCCTTTTCTATATCTTTTGGGTTTGTTTTCTGTGCATCCTGCTATATTTCTTCAGTTTTCTCGGAAGTTTTATATAGCACAGTGGTTCCGTGATACCACTATGGAGACAGAGAAAGCAATTAAATCTCAGAAGGATGAGGATTCGTCTGAAGGAACTCACCATGCAAAAGATGTTGAGACCACAGGACAAATCATGCACAGAGCAGAAAGCCGCAAAAAGTTTCTTCGCAGCATCATTAAAACGACGCCATCTCAGTTCAGTACATTGAAGTATGTTTCTGTACCATTTATTTCTTATTAGTCGTGCATTTGATGATTTAAGTCATTCTTGATAAGTCCTAATTTAAGTCCTAATTAAGACTTGGAATTTATTACAGGATGAATTCTGATACTGTGGACTATGAAGATGCATGTTTGATTGTTCGCTACTTGGCCTCTATGAGGCCGTTTGCCCAGAGCTTCGATATTTATTTGACACAGGTAAACTGTGCCTGAAGTCTTGATACGGTGAAATACAGTTAGTTTCTGATTCCAGGCACTTTTTGTGCATGCTGTATCTGCATTGTTAAGCATAGGCCGTGATAATACCATGTGCTTTTGTAGTCTGTATTGATGACATAAGAGCTCATGTTTTTCTTGTATGCATTTTCTATATCATATTGTATATACATGACTTATTTGTCCAAGTATGCGTATGGCAAAATTATTATGATTGTAGATGTGTGCAATAAGAGGATAATTTGAAATAATTTTCATAGTTTACGTTTATAGTTTTGATCTGTATATTTTGATCAGAGCTATTCTTAAAATATGACCCCCAAGTCCAACTCTCCTGTTTAAAAGACCCATGGTAAAAACTGCAGCTGAGTGACAAAAGTAGAGTTTAAAGAGAAGGATCTTGAAGTGAACATGTGGACCCTGTGTAAATCCTGTTTGGACCGGTGTTACAGATGTAGCAAATCATAGTAAATATCCATGCTTGGTCATTAATGCCATGGAACGTCACCCACAAGCTCCTTTTTTCTGAGAAAATTAAATTTTTAGTTGGAAGGAATTCTTGTTTTATTTAAATTGTTTGTGCGTTATTCTGCTGCATTTTTGCATGGTGAATATTGGTTTCTACCTTCCCAAAGCAAATGAATCTTTGGTTTTGTTCTCTTATTAGATTCTGCGTGTACTTGGTGAAAATGCAATTGCTGTTCGAACAAAAGCCATGAAGTGTTTGTCTGAGGTTGTTGCTGTGGACCCCAGTATTCTAGCCAGGGTAAAGAAGGAAATATACATCGTGCACATAGTTTCTTCTGTCATGCTTAAAAAAAAGTTCATTTCTTATTTTGAATCTGTTTCAATTCTTTTTAGCTGGATATGCAACGAGGTGTTCATGGACGATTAATGGATAACTCTACTAGTGTACGAGAAGCCGCTGTGGAACTGCTTGGCCGATTTGTGCTCTGTCGTCCTCAGCTTGCTGAGCAGTATTATGACATGCTGATTGAAAGAATTTTGGTATGGTGACTAGTGATGTTTATGGTAAAATAAGTGGCACTGGAATATTTGGGTTGTATTTAACTATACTGAATGATTTTCCCATGTGTAAATTGTATTGTGTTGTTATTAAAACAATTAGATACATTTTCACTTGGGGAACATAATGCTTTTTAGATTAGTCTTGTAAAATGCATCACTTGTGTCCAGTGAGGCTTTGTTATATCAGAAGGTATACATATATAGGAAATTGTGCTGCATCAGGGCCACAATTGTATTCCTTTTGTTGCAATAATTAAGTTACAACCTAGGTGAAATTAAGAATTTTGCCACATCTCCGAAATCTGAGATAAGGGTCATTGAGAGTAGGTCAGTACTGTGGGTGATGAAGAAAGACCTGCAACACAGGAATATAAAGATTCTATTTGTAATCTAAAATAAGAAAGAAAAAAAAAAAAGATAGAACTACTTTGCTTGTCTATGCTATTTTTAGGGTTTTGAAAGACTTCTTATTAGAGTTTTTGTTCAGAGGGTTTTTTTGTCTGGATTTTCAGGTAAAATTAGGTGTTAATTTAATTGCAAGATAACACTAGCTTTAAGCATCCATTTTAAATTTTTTGTCAAACACCCCTGTTTTGCATATTTAGATGACAAAACCTGTTTGTGAAGGTTTTGTTGATAAGTAGCTTCATATGCAGATGAGCATGGATAAAGCAGTTCATCCTGACATTCAGATTCAGCAGATTTTGAATAAGGTGATATGAAGTGAATTTCATCATCCATCTGCTTAGACAAAAACTAGGAATATAGAGAAGATAGCTACATGTATCTTATCGATAAGGCTTATACAAAGGCTTGAAGTATTACAACCCAGATCTAAAAAGACTCTTGTATTCTAACAAAACAGCTAAAGCATCATCACATCTAGCTTGTAAACTGTAGAATCCTACAATTGCAACATCATGAGCTCTTAGATGGGAGGGAATAAATTGAGGAAAGCATCTCAATGTTCTGGAGACTCAGCCAGAACCTTTAGAATTGTTGTATTTAAAGTGGTACAAGTTATACTGACTTTTTATATAAATTCACTCCAGAGTATTTTATCTGCCTTCTCTAAATTGCTTTTGCAAGTCAGTTTTGATGATCTTCAAATATTCATTTGTTTAGTACATAAATTAATTACTTTTTCTGATTTGTTTTCAAGAGTATAATGCTTTTCTCTTTACAGGATACTGGTATCAGTGTCAGAAAGAGAGTCATAAAGATACTTAGGGATATCTGCATTGAACAACCAACATTTCCCAAAATTACAGAGATGTGTGTGAAAATGATTCGGAGAGTCAATGATGAAGAAGGCATTAAGGTAGGATGAAACACGTCCTTCAGAATTCTCATTATTGTCATTTCAATTCTTTTTGTCAAAATACAAAAATATTAAAGTATTGCAGTGCTCCTTTGTGATATTTACAACTTCTGTTGTTTCAGTTTTTGAGAGCAAATATTTTAGCTTTCTGAAATGCTCTCTGACTTGTTTTTCTTTCTTTACTGTATTCAGCTTTCTTGAAGCTGTGGTTATAATCAAAATACTTTTAAAAGTTATTTTCTAGAATTCTTTGTCTTCTTGCAAATATTGTTTGCGGTACTTGTCTTTGCTAACAATTAAGATTGCCATATAAAACCTCTTTCTGCAAACAAAACAAACTATAAGACAAAATTAAATACTTCACTATAATGCAAATTTTAGTAGTTTTGCATACAAACATTCTAAAATATTAATCTGTACTAATTTTGTGTTAATTCTCATTTTCCAATCGATTGATTATTCCCCCTAAAATGTTACTTATGTGATCATACTCTGCTCTGCAATGTGTATGTAGAAGGGTATAAATCTAAGCTTGTGTGCTAAGTCATAACCTAGACAATTAGAGGTTTGTGTGATTTTTTTTAAGCAATTTTAAAATTGTTGGTTAATTAAGAACACACCTGTAATTTTTTTGTTTGAGACTTACAGTAGAATTTGAAATCTGCAATTTAAAGCTGCAGCATGTGTTTACCTCTTGAGATAGGGTAATACCAAGTGGCTTTGTGAGAAGACTGTTAATCAAGAAGTAAATGATCAGGATCCAGAGTGCTACTGGGAGAGGAGCTTGTTCTTTCTCCTTCTTCCCCTTGCATGTGCCTTTACAACAACATCAGAAAAAATGAAGAACTATCTTCAATGTATTTTTATGTTCTCATGAATGAGGAGAGCTTCTTAAAACCAGATGCTTTATAAGTAATTTGTGAATAATTTTATTTGCTTTCACTCTATTCAATTTTTTCCTCCATCAAAAAACATTGAAAAGTAGTATACTTGCTGTGTTTGAGTAGGGAGGTGCATGTGTTCAGTTGTCAGCTTCTCAGGGTACTGTGTTTGCCTGAGGAATGCAAATCAGTGCAGGAAGGTGGCAACTCCGTTTTCTGTAGTATCCATTCCATGTGAACATTTTGCTGGTTTGCTTAGAGGCCCATATCACAGAATCACAGAACAACCAGGTTGGAAGGGACCCATCGGATCATAGAGTCCAACCATTCCTATCTAACTCTAAACTAAGTCCCTCAAGACCTCATCCACCCGTGTCTTAAACACCTCCAGGGAAGGTGACTCAACCACCTCCCTGGGCAGCCTATTCCAATGCCCAATGACCCTTTCTGTGAAAAACCTCCTCCTAATCTCCAGCCTAAACCTACCCTGGTGGAGCTTGAGGCCATTCCCTCTCGTCCTGTCCCCTGTCACTTGGGAGAAGAGCCCAGCTCCCTCCTCTCCACAACCTCCTTTCAGGTACTTGTAGAGAGTAATGAGGTCTCCTCTCAGCCTCCTCTTCTCCAGGCTAAACAACCCCAGCTCTTTCAGCCGCTCCTCATAGGGTCTGTTCTCCAGCCCCTTCACCAGCCTTGTCGCTCTTCTCTGGACTTGCTCCAGAGCCTCAACATCCTTCTTGTGGTGAGGGGCCCAGAACTGGACACAGTATTCAAGGAGCGGCCTCACCAGAGCTGAATACAGAGGGAGAATCACCTCCCTGGACCTGCTGGTCACACCGTTTCTGATACAAGCCAGGATGCCATTGGCCTTCTTGCCCACCTGGGCACACTGCTGGCTCATGTTCAGTCGGCTGTCGACCAACACCCCCAGGTCCCTCTCCTCCTGGCAGTTTTCCAGCCAGGCTTCTCCCAGTCTGTAGTTCTGCATAGGGTTGTTGTGCCCCAAGTGCAGGACCCAGCATTTGGCCGTGTTAAACCTCATGCCGTTGGACACTGCCCAGCAGTCCAGCCTGTCCAGGTCCCCCTGCAAAGCCTCCCTACCCTCCAGCAGATCCACACTTGCACACAGCTTTGTGTTATCTGCAAACTTGCTAAGGGTACCCTCAATGCCCTCATCCAGGTCATTGATGAAGACATTGAACAGGACTGGACCTAGCACTGAGCCCTGGGGGACACCACTTGTCACTGGCCTCCAGCTGGACTTAACACCATTTCCCACCACTCTCTGGGCCCGACCATCCAGCCAGTTTTCTACCCAGGAGAGTGTGTGTCTGTCCAGGCCAGAGGCTGACAGTTTCCGCAGCAGAATGCTGTGAGAAACTGTGTCAAAGGCTTTACTGAAGTCCAGAAAGACCACATCCACAGCCTTTTCCTTCATCCAGCAGCCGAGTGACTTTGTCATAGAAGGCGATCAGGTTGTTTTGGCAGGACCTGCCTCTGGTAAACCCATGTTGACTGGGCCTGATCACCCGGTTCTCTTGTAAGTGCTTCATGATAGCACTCAAGATCACCTGTTCCATGACTTTCCCTGGCACTGAGGTCAGACTGACTGGCCTGTAGTTCCCCGTATCCTCCCTGCAACCCTTCTTGTAAATGGGAACTACATCAGCCAGTCTCCAGTCCAGAGGTACCTCCCCAGTCTTCCAGGAGTGCTGGAAGATGATGGAAATGAGTTTGACCAATACATCCGCCAGCTCCCTCAAAACCCTAGGATGTATCCCATCTGGTCCCATGGACTTGTGGGTGTCCAGCTGGCCAAGCAGGGCTCTGACCACCTCCTCTTGGACTATGGGAGCCTCATATTGCTCCTGTATAAAATCCTGTAACAGTAGATCTGAGTGTGTCTCAGCTAACGTTTCCTAGAACCATCTCCCTTATGAAATGGCATGCAATATCAACCAAATCTGTTGTATGGACGTATTAGAAATAATACATATGTACCAAGAAAAGTTTGTTTATTTCTGCTAATATTTTTGCCCTTCAGAAATTAGTAAATGAGACCTTCCAGAAGCTCTGGTTTACTCCAACTCCACACCATGACAAAGAAGCAATGACAAGGAAAATACTAAACATCACTGATGTGGTATGTTAAACAAATTTGAGTTAAATTGCATGAAAATTTCCTTACATTTCTAGCATCTTTGAAGTATTGTCTGTAGTGTTCTAGGATTTAATAATTTAATTGTTAGAGGTTTGGGGGTTTTTTATCTCTTGACATTGAATACATGCCAAAATTAGTCATCTGATGGAAGAGGCTGTAGGAAACTTGAAATGCTCACTGATCCTGCTGGCGATGGGAACTGGGTCCGCACTATATTCAGATTGTATAAATACTTGTTCAGTTAAAACACAGCAAATATTTATTATATCTAACATCTTCCAGGAATTGCTGGTAGCATCATATGGTTAAGCCTAACTAAGAAGTTGTCTCTTGAAAGAAAATTTTCCTTGGAAAACAATAACATTTATTTTGTAAGGTTAATAAACCATTTTATAGTAAGTGGGTCAGTGTAAACTAGTATCTGTAGAATTGCAACTACTTTTAGCAAATTCCATGGCAAGACTCCAAAATAAACAAAATCTCTTTCAAGTAAATGCTTTAATTTGTAGTGAAAATGCGTTCTGTAAAAACGCTGTGTTGAGAATGTGTTTTCGTATCAGTTATACCAAAACGTAAATATCAAATATACTTGCTTCGTTCTTTATAATTATGGTTTAAACTTCATCTTGCTTTTCAATATTTTTACAAAGTGGTAGTCTACAGTGATTTTCTAGACTGAAAAGTTAGTTTAACTTAAGTTTAATTCTCAGTTCTCCTGCTACTTCTACTGTGGGGCACTTGTGAGCTGCTCCTGACACATGATACCAGTGGAAGGCTTGGGTTTTTTTGTAAAAAGTGTGTATATACATATATATACACACACACATAAGTTCATTTTTATAATGTCAGGCTCATATATCTGCTTCAGTCTGTAATTGTGCTTTTGTGCTTTAATCTGCAAAAACAAAATTTGGTTTACATTTGGACCAGTGACCTCCAGTAGAATTGTGTGCACTTTGTGTTGTGTGTTACGCAAATTATGGAGTCACTGAAATGGTGAGAACAATTTTTCAAATGCAGAAGACGGCTTCTCTTCTCCAAAGACATAAAATCATTGTAGTGAAAGCATCTGAAAATATACCTATGTATGCCTACTAGCCTTTCTGTATTGAAGTAATTTTTCCTCACATGCTTTTTTTACTAACCAATTTATTCTCAAAAATACTTTCAGGTTGCAGCTTGTAGAGATACAGGGTACGATTGGTTTGAACAGCTTCTTCAAAATGTAAGTAGTAAATTTTGAATGGGTAGTACAATCATTGTTAGAGTTTTAACATTTCTTTTTGTACTGAAACGCATAGAAGGGGGACTACAAGTTCAGTCCTTCACAGTAGACAAATTCAATCCGTGCCCTTTAAACATCTAACTTTTTTGACCTTTGTTGGTGCAGTTTATTTGTCTCTGACATTAGTTTCTGTCTTTCTATATGATCCATTTTAAAAATACTTCTTGGTTTGGGGTATTTTGTTTATTTTTAATTTTGTAGTCTGCTTAATAATGAGTGACATAAGATGAATTTCACAGCTAAGATACTTCATTATCAATTGAGGCACCTAGTGTAATGTAGATTTATTTTTTATAAATGGCATCTAGGGGTTTTTTTTCACATCCAATGTATCTGTTGCATAGTTTAGTCACATAGAAGCTGTGATTCTTCAGAGTATACATCGTATTTATTCTCATATTTCAAAGAGTTGAGTTTAGCCTGTGTTATCATTGTCTTCTACATCATGTATGCACTGGTTAGTTTTCAGGCAAAAAAAACCCTTTTGATTTTACTTTAACCTGGAGTGGCATTGAAAGTAAAGTAGCTGAGTAAACCAGAATCTCTTAATAGCTGTACTGAAGACCTACAGTATGGTCTCAGCTCTTCTTCCATACTAAAGAATCTTCATAGACAGAATTTCAGTACCTAAAGTGACATCAAAGAAAACTAACGGCTTAAAATGTTTGTTAAGTGGTGTTTCGTCTTTGTTTCATGTTTTTGCTTAGTGTCAAAAACTATTTTCTCTTTGAATTTGCTCCTTTTTTCCTGAATATTTTAACAGCCCTCTAGCTTCTACTAGCTACTGCTGGCACATATGGCTACATTATTTTCTGCATTATTTCATTGAGCACAAAGTTAACTTTCATCCCAATACAGAAATCAGTAGACCTTTTCTGTTTTCTTATTGTGGTTAATATTCCTTTACTTGCATTTTTATTTGAATTTTTTTACTTCCCTTAGTTTTTTCTTTAACATATCACTTTTGTGGAGAAGTTACAGAAATACTTTTGTAGTGTAAAAACCTTGTGTATTTATAGTAATTGTTATAAAACCAGCATATATCCTGTGTAAATGAACGCACCCTTAGTACTATATAACTTTGTTTCATCTTCTACAGCTCTTGAAGTCAGAAGAGGATGCCTCATATAAACCTGTGAAGAAAGCTTGTACTCAGCTTGTTGACAATTTAGTTGAGCACATTCTTAAATATGAGGAATCTTTATCAGGTAATATTATGTACAACCCAGTAGCCAAGTTCCTTTGAATTTTATATGGTACTGTAACAGTCGTTGTTCAAATTACTGTTGCAAAAAAGTTACTCTGGAATTCCTGTTAAAAAAAAGTGGTAATAAATTATTTGGTTTAAGTTCATTGTGAACATTTGAGCACTGCATAATAATAAGGCTTATCCTAATTTTCACTAGCTGTTCACAGTAACAGAACTACTTTTGAAATAACTTCTTCAAACTTTTAGATCACTAGAATATAAACAAACATAGCGAGTTTTATTTGCATTAGTATATTCTACAGTTGTAATAGGAATCATTTGCTGAGGCAGTGTTCTGTGTACAGTAAGTAGTTTAAAAACTAGAGATGTCTTTGAAGTATATTTTTTTCTTTTTTCACGTTTTGTGATCACATACAAATGTTAACACATTGTGTTCTCATCTCTAATATAATAAGGATATTCTGTATTGATCTTTAAAGAGATGTATTGGAAAAGATATTCAAATAATGTTTAAGCCATATGTCTTCCATTGCTCAAACATTACTTGAACTTGATATCCTTTTTGTTTTTTTTCTGATCTGTTGCAGATTCTGACAGCAAAGGTGTGAATTCTGGTCGATTGGTTGCTTGCATAACCACTTTGTTCTTATTCAGCAAAATCAGGCCACAGCTAATGGTCAAACATGCCATGACCATGCAACCATACCTGACCACTAAGTGTAGTGTAAGTAGAGAAAACGGGTCCTTTTTTCCCCCCCAGAAACAAAAGCATAGAAATGAGTGGCTGGTTTGTATACTTGATGAAATTGAAGGTAGGAAAAGAGAAATAATATTTTTATTCCATGGGCATCACAGCTTTGGAAGATGCCAGGTGCTTCTAATAATGTCTTTAGCTTCCAAGATTCTATTCCTCGCCCTCTACCTGTACATTTTTCACCAAATGAAACTGTAACCTGCCTTTTACCCTTGAGGACTAAGACCCAGTTTTTCACTTGTTACGAAATAACTTCTTTAAATCGTTTTGGTTTATAGTCACCATCTTAAAAGTGGTTAATATTTAGCCTGCAGATCTTAAGACTAAAGATACAGTTCCATAAGGTAAAATAATGTAACATACAGCAAACGTCAGAAGGAAAATGTTGTGCTCCATCCTCCTCCACGCTTTGCTTCTCACTTCCCTAACTCTAGTTTTTGTGTTTCCTGCTAAGACAATTTATGTCAGAAAAATAGTAGAGAGTAACGCTGACACCACCACCCCCAGTCTGGTAAAATGGTCCCACTCCTCTGAAACATTGTGGCACTTTCTGCCATTTTAATTTGCACAGTTATCTCAATGAATGTTGTGATGGAAACCCTGATCTGGCAGAAGGAAGAGGGCAGGATCACTCAACCACACTTCTCTTTGAGTGGCAGCAACATACTACATTGGGTCAGCTGCCCAGGGCAAGCTTGAGAAGTAACTCTGGTCAGCTTAGATTGTAGGTATAGACTAGCATTTTCCAGCCTTAGCCCTCATGTGTTCTCTAGGCTTGTTTACAACAGATTTTTAAAGCTGCTTCTGATCAAACAGTATAGGAAAAGGGTTTATGATTATTTACTTGCTGTAGCAAATTTAGTGAGTTACATTGGTTTTGTACTTATATAGGTAGAGGTGAATTGTAGAATTACCACTGTTACTGAATGTGTTAAATAGATGCATAGTAGCATTTGGGAATTATTCTGTGTTCATTGGAGAGCTTGATTTGTCAAAAAGTCAAGATATGTCTTTCATAGATAAATATATTTTATAGATTTCTCATTTAGAATGCGTGTACAGTCATGATAATGTAAACCAGTAATAATTTTAATTTATTTCTATATTTGTGCACTTTATTACCTATCATATTTAAGGCTCATAGCACAACCAAAAGTTTTCAGGCCTGTCACAGACTGATGAGATGTGAAGTTCTGCTCATACAGACTTCTTTTTCCTAGAAGTTTTCTAGAAGACAGAACTAACTTTCCTACTAATACGTAATTTAATAGCGGATATAAACTACGTAAATATTCTTTTGGATGTTTACCAAGTGTCTTAAATTATTTGGGAACTTTGACTAGCAGTTCATATTAATAATATTTAGTTTATAGGTAACACAGTCAAAAATGTTAAATGCTATAAATGCTGTTGTTTCAGACCCAGAATGATTTCATGGTGATCTGCAATGTTGCAAAAATCTTAGAGCTTGTAGTGCCGCTAATGGAGCACCCAAGTGAGACATTTCTTGCCACTATTGAGGAAGACCTCATGAAACTCATCATCAAATATGGCATGACGGTAAGCTTTTGTGTGTAGTTTATTCAGTTTCACATTGTGAAATACACGATTGTGCTTTTAAGACTGTCTGTCTTCATGATGAAGATAATTTCTGAGGCATGAGTATACCGTGTACTGGGGTTTGTGTGCATTGTTAAATTTGAATGAGTGTGAGCAGGTTTTCAAATCAGTCTGGGAGATTGACATTGCATCCGTTACAGCAGTAGCTGTAGTTCAGCATAGGTTTTTCCTACATACAGCCACAAAATTCTTAATTTTGACTTGTAAATATGTCATTCATTTGTTCTTTCTTGCCTCTAGGTTGTTCAGCATTGTGTGAGCTGTCTTGGGGCTGTTGTGAACAAGGTCACCCAGAACTATAAATTTGTGTGGGCCTGTTTTAATAGATATTATGGTAGGTAAAATCATATCATGTAATTGTAACTTTCCAGTTCTGGCTACAAGTCTGATAGTAGGGATGCACCATGATTAAACACTGTGATCAAAACTTTTATCTTACTGTAGGTGCACTTTCGAAATTGAAAAGTGAACACCAAGAAGACCCCAATAGTACAATACTTACTGCCAATAAACCAGCACTCCTTAGATCACTTTTCACTGTTGGAGCACTGTGTCGGCATTTTGATTTTGATCAGGAAGATTTTAAGGGCAACAGCAAGGTAAAATGACTTGTATTTACTCTCTGTGCCTTAGATATATAGAATATTTCCCTTTAATTTATGCCTAGTACCTCAAACTATTCATTTTTTCATAATGCATACATTGTAGCTTTTGATGTTTTAAATACACAGTTTTTCAAAGGCCATACACTAAGACTGTATTTTTCCTTTTTTTTTTTATGTTTTTTGTAAGAGATTTGAAACACCTCTTTATCTTCAAATAGCTATTTTTGTTTTATTTTGCTCAGGTTAACATTAAGGATAAAGTACTTGAACTGCTGATGTACTTTACAAAGCATTCAGATGAAGAAGTACAAACAAAAGCCATTATTGGCCTTGGTAAGAAGTATTATTATTTTTGGTTTGATATTTAAAAATCCACACATATCAGTAGGAATTCATGTATATGTGTAGTGACAAGGAAGTAGAACTTACTAAATGTTTTACTTGAGAATTGGCTGTAGAAAAGTGAAAGCATGCTTCTGCAAAAGTGTGGTGCCTTTTGATGTGTGATCAAGTCTTCAAAGTGAAACAGATTTTTCAGAGTAATGGAAGTGGGTTTTTTTCTCCACATGCAAATATCTTGTATCTCCAAATCTTGTTTTCAGTCCACAGTTTATTGTTAAAGAACAACCAGAAAAAGTGCTGGGAAAACTTTGAACATTTGAACCGTATGACCGGATATTCTATGCATGAGTCAAGGGGACTCTAACAGTTTAGACCAGATGAGTCATGCTATGTGAAATTTCACAAGGCATTGAGGTGATGTCAGTCCAGATATTAGTTTGTTTCAGGATTTTAGCTGTATTTCACTTTTAAATAGATTCTCGATCTGAAGGCACTTGTGTGGCATTTCAGTGACTTGCAGTAGCACATGAACTACTCTTGAGTGGTTTGTATAATGTTCGTCCTCTGTTTTAGCTTTTCTAAGTGTTGTATTCGTGGTTATGGCTTAGTGTAAAGAAAGGTATCTCTGAGACCTTGTGAGTTTGTATTGTATACTTCAGCTGTGGATAGGAATTTGCCTTTATGTTGCTGCATAGGTGGCTTTTTAGATATCCTGCTTCAGTTCAGGCTAGGGAGGGGTCCAAGGATAAGAACCAAGACTGAATCTTGGTTTCATATTTTATGATAAACTATTTCGGACAGCTGAGCAGGATTAATAGCTTTAGAGTTGCCTCTCCTGCAGGAGCAATGCTGCATCTTTCTGGATTACTTGGGAGTTTTTCTAGGCATTATAGCAAGGTGCACAACACTTATGGTACTCCAGCCCAATATAACTGTCTTCTACAGAATAGTGCATGTGGAATAGGGGCCGTCTTCCTAGCGATAGTTAGGATTGATTTGCTTGTGGATTTAGAGAATATTGCATTCACAAAAGATGTTTCTAAATTATAGACTGAGCTGTGATCAGTTTGTGGTAAAGGGGGCAGGATGGAGGGTGGCTGTCAGTAGTAGTCTTCAGAGTTTTTTTTCTTTTCCTCTGCCTGTAAGCATATCAGATTTCCTTTTAATTAAACCTTCAACAACCATTTTCAGTGATGTATTGATCTCATCTGTACTGATTTCATTTTGAGGGTAGCTGTTGGGTGTATGGAAATGTAGTAGACAGTGCAAAGTTCTGCCTTGCAAGCTGGTAATTGAGCAAATTGTCAAACCCATTCAATATTCGTGTGCAGCAATAAGGTGAAAAGAAATAACAACCTGATTGAACACAGAAACGTAATGGAGGTGTCATGTGAGGAGTGTGGACTTTCCTATCACCAATTACTAATGTGTCATTTCAGTAAGGAGACTCAACTGGTTTAGCCTTTCCTCTGGGATATATTCTTGTAAGAAGTAGTTTTTACAAGTTATGGATGGTGTCCATATAGAAAAGCAGTACTGTTTGGACTAGAGAAAGCTGTGCTGTTGGGAGGAGATAAATACGATAATTCTATAGAAGTGCAATTTCTAGATGACAGTAACAAAGATTATTTCCTTTTTTTCCCCCCACTCTTAGGATTTGCGTTTATACAACACCCAAGTTTAATGTTTGAACAGGAAGTGAAGACTCTATACAACAGCATTCTTTCAGATAAGAACTGTTCAGTAAACTTAAAAATCCAGGTGTTGAAAAACCTCCAGACCTACTTGCAGGAGGAGGATACACGTATGCAGCAGGCAGACAGAGACTGTAAGTGTTGAGTGCTTTTGCGCTTATGAGGGATGCAAAACCTAACTTCCTTGCATACAATTAATCTGTATGTGAACTGAGTCACTTAAGGTTGTTATTAGGTCAGTAGTATTATACGCAAAGTATCTTAGAATACTTTTCAAAAAGTCATTATGCTTGTAAACACGTACACACAACAGGTATGTTATTTACTTCAAAGATGTATCAACACTAGAAGCCATCCGGAGTGTGTGATTGTTGTAATGATAGTAGTAATACATCTTTATCAAAATCTCCTCTAAGGGTCATTTTCAGATATGAAATAATAAATACAACTTTTAAATGAAAAACCTTTATTCTGGAATGAGGCTTCCAATAAAGTCACATCACTTTTGGGTTTTGATGTACATTTACTATCCAACTGTTCGGCATTCCATGAGATCATTAACCCATATTTGAGATGGCTGAAATGTGCGTATATTGTAAAACTTAAAGATTAGCATGCATCAAGTAATTTATTATACTGTGGTGAATGTGCTGTTGTTTTTGTCCTTCTTACAGGGAAAAAAGTAGCAAAACAGGAAGACCTGAAAGAAATGGGTGATATATCCTCAGGGATGAGTAGTTCCATCATGCAGCTGTACCTCAAACAGGTCCTTGAGGCTTTCTTTCATACCCAGTCCAGTGTTCGCCACTTTGCTCTTAATGTCATTGCATTGACATTAAACCAGGGTCTCATCCATCCTGTTCAGGTATGGTAGCCATTTATGATAGGAGGTTTCTATTCCAATTCTCAGAAGGTTTTACACTTGTACATAAACTTCCAGTTTTTCTCTTCCAGCTTGTTAAAGTATTTTCTTATTTTAGCAAGGGGTCTTTACAGAAAGCATATTTTGAAATCCATTTTATGTTGTTTAGCTAGTGAAATTCCAAATACTGTATTTTGTAGTTTTGGATAAAGATGTGAAAGCCCAACCAGTGCCTCAAGAGTATGTACAGATATACATTGGAGCATATTTCTGTTGTAATTTTCAGGCACATGCTAAGTTGTCTTCATTTGATTCCTTATCCTAGAGAATGTGTTAGCTTGCCTCCAACTCAATCCTCATCTCCTCCAAGCACTACGTAATTCCACAGGCAATGTCAGGACTTCAGTCAGCATCTGCATTATTCCTTTCTTATACAATGATTTTGTTATTTTTCTTTATATTGCATCCATTGTGCATATTCAGTCATAAGTGGTGTGTTTTGGTTTGGTTTTTTTGAATTATATTTTTTGTAGCATAAATTGACTTCAGAGTTTGAGAGAAAAGCAAATACCTGAAACCTCTCACGATTTCTATTATTATTCTACTTTCTTATGTATTTTGTACTATTTGCTTGCAAAAAGTAGTCAGGTAGTAAATTGCATAGTTTCCTAGTTTCTGCAGTAATTGGAATATAACAAGAAAAATAATGTACCAGAAGAACAAAAACTGAGGAAAAAAGGGAGGTACAATGACTCAGAATACTTTCATTTGTTTTTCAAGTGTGTACCGTACTTAATTGCAATGGGCACAGATCCAGAGCCTTCTATGCGAAATAAAGCTGACCAGCAGTTGGTGGAAATAGACAAAAAATATGCTGGGTTCATTCACGTAAGTAATTCTAATTTAACATTTTGCAGAATGCTGTTATCTTCTCTATTAGTTTAACATCTGAATATGCCTCAGCTTCAGAAAAAGAACGTGAAGTAACAAACAATAACCGTAAGCAGTTAAGAAGATGATCTAGACTTTCTGCTGTTTGGAGATTTTTGTTGTTATAAACAGAAGGGATATAATAATTTGAGTTGTCTTCCAGTGCAAAATTTCCTTGAAGTTATATTTCACAATAGTGCCTTGTGCACTTAGCAGTGCTTAAGAGCATTTGTTTGATAAGAGGTAAGGACAGCCATTTTGCAATATTTAGCAATGATTTTCCTGTATCACTGGACTAGGGAAAAGAACACTTTATACACTAAGTACTCTAACAAGGATTAGAACATTAGGGCATCTAGGCTTTATAAACTGTGATCTAAGCAGAAGGAACATAGGAAACTGCTTAGATCTGAGGGATCTTGCTGAAAGGAAAGCCTGAGGGCCATGTGAGCACGTGTGGAGTGGTGGCATAGTGGCCAGTAATTGTTCTTGAGATCTGAAACTAAACTGCAGCACCCACTCCTGATTTCAGGAGTCCCCAGTCTAGGTTCAGTGTGTGTACCACGTTGTGGAATATCTTTTATCTGCATGTATTCCACTACAGTGGAGCACTGGAATGTTGATATCATCCAAACACATAACTAGTCCACAAAGAGAAGTCTAGCAGGTGAAATTTGCTACACAGGCAAATGGGATTTAAGACAATGTATAGATAAAGAGACAACTTTGCAGCATAGGTAGTGTGATGAGAGTTGGATATGCTGCCTGACTAGAGGTGAAGTTTGTTCTGAAACTAGAGTGGGAGCCCTTAAGTAAGTAAAATAATCTGGAAATTACGGGTTATATGCAAAAAAGCCTCATTTTCTGTTTGTTAGTCCTGTTGTACTAACATGGACTCCGTTATTTATTTCACTAAAGGGGTACGAAGCTACAATAATCTGTTCATGTGTGAAAGCATTTCAGTATTCTTGAAAATGGTTTAAATTGGAACACCAGGCAGTAATGGGTAAAGAGATTAGTGATATGCTTTTAACTGAATATATAGAGTGCAAGTAAATCACAAGACATTCTAATAACCGACACAAGCTCTGATTTAATCCACTCACCAACAGAAAAGGTAATGTTGCCTCAGTTCATGTTTTAAGGTTAAACTTTAGGTGAGCATCCACTTAAAGGGAGTAAGTTTTACTGCTTTTGAAGGTAGTGGTTTGAAAACAAATAAGTATATTTCCATTTCAGATGAAAGCCGTGGCTGGTATGAAGATGTCTTACCAAGTACAACAGGCAATTAATACCTGCCCAAAAGATCCTGTGAGAGGTTTTAGACACGATGAATCTTCCAGTGCATTGTGTTCACATCTATACTCCATGATCCGAGGGAACCGTCAGCACAGACGAGCATTTCTAATTTCTTTACTCAACCTCTTTGATGACACTGCAGTAAGCATCACTTTTCCTCCACTTAAAAAGAAGTTAAAATCAGCACTACAAGCTAAAATTCTCTTTTACAATGTACTTTTATAACATAATTACCGATTACTCTATTTCCCTTATATACTTACTTTACTTTGCTTTGTAGCATTGAGGTATTCACTTATCTAATATTACATGTATAATAGGATGAATTTGTTATTTTTGCATCATTCTGTACCTTTCTGTATCCAGTTTTAACTGATTAGAAATAATGTTTCTTCAGGTATCACTAAATTTTGTATCTGTACGTGTTTAGAGTAGGTTTGGACAGGTACGTACAAAAAAATTAATGATCATGTCTTTGCTCTAGACTGTTAAGAACACAGGCTAAGTGTGTAAAACTAAGATATTTGTACGTGTATTTATATGTACTTTTTTTTCATGTTCCAGAAAACAGAGGTGAATATGCTGTTGTACATAGCAGACAATCTAGCCTGTTTTCCTTATCAAACACAGGAAGAGCCACTGTTTATAATGCATCATATAGACATTACGTTGTCAGTTTCTGGTAGCAACCTATTACAGTCATTTAAAGAGGTATGTGCATTTATATTTCAGTGTATTTATTATGATGGCAACATAGGCTTCTCTGGAATTTGGTCAGATTTTCAGTGCATACAGTACTGTTATTATGATATGGACCAGTAGCATTGTTTTGTAACCAGTAGTTAAAAACAAGCAGTCTTTTCTGTTCTGGTCTACATCTGGTAGTTACTAGTGTAAAACTTTCCTTATATTGCTGCTCACATTATTAATAAAGAACAACAATGTTTAAGACCTTAATATCAAATCTGTTTCATTCTCTGAGTAATGATTAATTGCATGCATCTGGCAACACAAGTTCATAATCATCATGAAATACTGGTCTATTGTGATTGTTTGTGTAATATTAATAATGAAATCCAGCTAGCTCTTTGTTTTGTTGTCAAGTATCTGGTGACAGCTGCTTGTATATCCTCCGAGATATCTTAAATACATTGTTTAGTACAAGAAAAGAGTGCACAATATGTTACCTTTTCTTAAGGTACCATATAAGAACCCGAGTCATGGTATAGAATCTGTTGTTATGACAATACAGAACTCTGTAAGAATAAGGCTTCTGCTTCCTAAACACTTCAGTGTCTTCATTTCCTGGACAACTTTAACAGTAGGAAGTGGAAACTTACAGGAAGCAAACCCATTTCTAGAATGTCCAATCTGACTAGTCAGAGTTGATGCCTGGGAAGTAAATGGCTTTGAATTCTCACCGCACCAAAGTCAATTTTGACAGACTGGGGACCAGTGTGTTGCACCCGGCACAGAAAGGACGACATCCTGCTTAGGACATATTTAGTCTGTTATGAAAATTCATGCTGAGTGCAGTAATAGTGCACGTGGGAAATTCTGTACGTCTACATGTAGTAGAACTGATTATAATTGATACTGTGTGTGATCACTTGGGGGTTTCTTTGGTCAGCAGTATAATGAGCATAATAGAATTTTAAGATACAGAAATTAAAACCAGCTTCAACTGGTCTATACCAAAGTACATATGGAGATCCATGTGAAAAATTATATCCAGGTGAAATAGAATTTTGTTTTGTTGTATTTGGCCTTTTACTGCATTTTACTTGAGCAATCTTTTAAGAATAACATGTTAGTGGAGTACTTGCTGCTTAAGGTCTTTCAGTACTAGACTTGCGAAAAAATGTGGACTTGGAATCAATTTTTCAGCATCTTTTTGCCATATGTAATTTCAGATTTGAATATTGATTTATAACATATTTCAAGGAATTCTTGCTAATTTAATATATACCAATAGTGGTTTGGGAAGATTTTTTAGAAATGTACATGATGCTACTTACACTCATTTTGGAATTTGTGTTAACTTCTCTGTCTTGCAGTCTATGGTGAAAGATAAAAAAAAGGAAAGAAAACCTTCATCAGAGGAGGAAACTGAGAGTGACAGTAACAGTGCTAGTGGGAGTGAAAGTGAAGAGGAAGCCTCTAAGCCTCGGAGGTTACGGAAACGAGTGGACTCTGATTCAGATTCTGATGAAGAAAATGATATAAATGCTGTGATGAAATGTTTACCAGAAAATTCAGCTCCTTTAATTGAATTTGCAAATGTCTCCCAAGGCATATTATTACTTTTGATGCTGAAACAGCATTTAAAGAACCTCTGCGGGTTCTCTGATAGGTAAGTATATCTGTTTAGTAGGCTGTCTTGTTATCAAGTAAGTTCTTTTTATGGATTACATTTGGAAGTTTTTTTTAAAGTGGATTACATCTAATTGTTTAAGTAATAGATTTGTGTAACCAACAAAATGTAAACATAATAATTTGAATGTAATGCAACTTTGGCTTAGAAAAAGTAGTGATTTTATTTCTTACCAAGATGTCTGTTGTATATGAAATGCTAAACTTTGAAATATGCTTATATTTCAGTGTTTAAAAACTTTTCCGTGAAATTACGGTAGACTTTCCATCAAAGCTTTTCCCTTTTGTTTTCTTTAAACAGTAAAATTCAGAAATATTCTCCATCTGAATCTGCAAAAGTTTATGATAAAGCGATAAACAGGAAGACAGGAGTGCATTTCCATCCAAAACAAACTCTGGATTTTCTACGGAGTGATATGGCTAATTCCAAGATCACTGAAGAAGTGAAGAGGAGTATAGTTAAACAGTACTTAGATGTAAGTAACATTGCTCTGCAGAAAACCTGAAATCTTTTCAGACTAGGTAACGGTATGAACTCCATGCTGATACATTGGATGGATACCTTAAAATGTTAGATTCATATGTGATATATTGCATCAGTTACCCAATATACTGATGAACAGCCCTTTCTTACAGAATGTTTAACAAGACTGTCTTTCAAAGACTTCTAATAGGTTTAATATAATGAAAATACATTTTGACTTTGTAGAGTATTTTCTAATTGCTGGTATCCATATTGTATACCCCCTCCATATAACTTGTTCATTGTATCCTGGCTGCTTTCACCAAAGGAATTGTCACTAAATCTAGTGTGTTTACATCACACTTCCACCCTAATGTTTAAGTATCATTTAGAGAAAATTCACAATTTTGTAAACACAGGGTGAAAGCTTTTATGCATCTACTACATAGAGAGGAAAGTAAGAAGTTCATAGAACAAAACATAAGCTGTTTAAATTTGACATTGTCTGCCATTTATTTTACCCTGTTTCTTTACTTCATCACTTGAGCTTTTTTCCAAAGTGGTGCGATATAAATGTCCGTTTTAAAATTACAATGTATATGAATATGTTTTTTTAATAGTTCAAGCTCCTTATGGAACATTTGGATCCTGATGAAGAGGAAGAAGATGGAGAGGTGTCAGCTAGCACAAATATTCGGAACAAAGCAATTACCTCGCTGCTTGGAGGAGGCAGCCCTAAAAACAATGCAGCTGAGACAGAGGACGATGAAAGTGATGGGGAGGATAGAGGAGGAGGCACTTCAGGGGTGAGGCGGAGGAGGAGTCAACGTATTTCGCAGCGTATTACGTAAAATGATTTTTATGTGCTTATAAATGTCAGTCTATTATATTAAATGTACACCAAGTAATGTAATCCACATGAAAGAAAGCATTTTGTAGATAGAGATTCTCTACTTAACCGTTTATACAACTTTTGTAGAAAGTTTAACAGAAAAGACAATAAAAAAAACACAAACTAGAAAATGAAATTTATCCCGTATAAAAAGTTATTAATTTTCCTTTGGAATGTATTGTGTGTTATCCTTTTTATTGTTGCCAAGTTTTTATGTAGCTTTATGATTCATGTGTATATATAATTTTATATATCAATAAGAGATAAAGACACGGGTACAAATTAAGAGTATGTGGTTTTACAAGGATATGTTAACCCCTTGGCGCTGGCGGTCGCGGTGCGTCTCATTGCCGGCAATGGAATGTGTGCCGGGAAATCCCAACTCCCGGCGTCAAGGGATTAAAAGCAATAAAAGCAATAATTTCACTAAAGTTCTTTTGTGTAACACTTGGTCTTTTTTCCCCCCAATGTTTTAGTCATTGAGAAGGTCAAAACGAAATTCAGACTCTACGGAGTTGGCAGCACAGATGAATGAAAGTGTTGATGTCATGGATGTCATCGCTATTTGCTGTCCAAAGTACAAAGACCGACCACAAATTGCAAGAGTAGTAGAGAAAACCAGCAATGGCTTCAGTGTTCAGTGGATGGCAGGCTCCTACAGTGGCTCCTGGACTGAGGCTAAGCGCCGTGATGGCCGCAAACTGGTGCCTTGGGTAGACACTATTAAAGAGTCAGACATTATTTACAAAAAAATTGCTCTAACGAGTGCTAATAAGCTGACTAATAAAGTTGTGCAGACTTTACGATCGCTGTATGCCGCCAAGGATGGAACTTCCAGCTAATGAATATGTACATGCAGCCAAATTTATGAGATGAAATAACAGAAAAACTTGAAATACCAACTTTCTGGCAAAAAAAAGAGTTAAATGAAGAGTAAGAATGGAACGTGGGACGCGGGAAAAAAGAAGGAAATGTTTGGTAAACATTTTTGTGGGAGCTTCCTTCGCTGTTGTGCAGCAGAAACTTCTCAGTTCATTTTTACTCCCACTGTATTATAGTTTAACAAAAAAATTGTTTATATCTTGAAAAAAACCCTTTCTGTTTAAAAAAATAAACAAGTGAATGTTGGAAATTAGTCTGTTAATGTTCTTAATAAAGTGTTCTTGGAGTTTAACCTAGCAGCGGATGGCTTTCTTTAGCTTAGCCCAGTTTCCAGGGAAGCATTGTTTTTCCAGGCTGTAAAATGGCAGAATCTCCTGGATATATAATTTATTCTGTTGAAGAAAAAAAAAAAAAAGGAAAAAAAAAAAGCATAAAAAAAAGCATGCAGTATCTATGACCTATCTGCAGGAGGAGTTTTTGTAAATGTAGATTTTGATGTATTAGGTCACCCTGAAATAATACAAGAAAAGGGATCCCCAGCAAATCTGGTGGAACAAATACTGCAATAAATTTTTTACTTCTCTTTGTTACTTGTCTGTTTCCATTTGAATTTCTTATTGTAAAGATCTGTTTAAATCCATTTATATTATTTTGCAGTCTTTTATGTAAAATTTACAATTTCAGTGGTTTTCAAAACAAGACATAAAATATTGTTTATACAGTTTGTATAGGCTGACTTCTGAATAATTGGTATCTTTTTATTTTTTTCCCTTAAAGGGTGTAAACACAAGTTAACTCCAGGGTTTTATTGTATCCTGCAATATTTAGTATTAACTATATGATTTAGCACTGTGCCAAACACATTTTCAAGAGTACATTTTGATATAAAAAGAAACTATAGTTTATTCCTTGTATGCTTCAATTTCTTTCTAATGCTGTCCAAATGGTAATTTATGACAGTTTAAGTCTGGGGAAAGCTGAATGACTTCTGCTTGGGCTAACTGGCCATGTGTGCATTTCTCTGCGTTTAAATAGAGTTTTGTGTCAAAAGGAGGATAGCTACCGGTATCTGAGGAGTGAATGGGTATGAGTTTGCGTAATTACGCTACATTCCTTCACGAATGAATTTTTTTAAAAATGTTTGTATATTAGACTATTTTTTTTACTAATTGAAAGATGTTTTCACATTTTGTAAACTGAAAAAATGCTATTGAAAGCTTTCAGGAGCATTTGCTTCAGCTGCGTTGCCGCAGCCTTTCACAAGCAGCTCGCCTTCCTAGAGAGTAGGAGAAAGCAGCATATCTGCAAAAAGAAAGTACTTAAAACAGCTAAACTTTTTAGGGGGCTATAAAACCCGGTTGTGTTTTCAAATGTATTTATCTGAAACAGGTGTTCCTTAATAAGTAAATCTATTATGTTTCTTTTCTCTTACAAATTTAATTTATGGTAGGAGGCTGTTTGTATGAAACTAGCTTGCAGGATTCCAATATGTTATTTGTTTTGTGAGGAATAGCAACAGTATTCCAAAATATTCTCATGTAGAAAAAAAAAATTAAACTGAAATTATTAATAACTTCTCAGAATCTACTTAGTAATTGTTCCTATGGGAGATGCCCTTTTGCTGTTTCACCACTGGAGCTTTTCTGAACTGAAATATTTTAGTACATTTTTTTTTTCCCCTCTTAATGATGTTTTCTTTACCATACAAGAAGCCACCCCTTCAGCTAAAATAGGTATTGTTAAAGTAGGGAGAACTCTAAGCAGGACACTTAATGTAGCAAACAATGAAATACTCCTATTCTCAGGGCCAGAAGCAGCTTTTACAGGGGAAATTCATACTTGGAGAACAGTGGGGTTGCAAGACTTGCTGTATGTTACTGCTAGAAAGAGTAAAAAATTCTTCACAAGGAAACTCCCAAATGATACAAAGAATAAATTCATACAGATGGAGGCAAAAAGGAATTGTTTGTTAACCATTTCTGATGCTATATATATTAAAGCATCTTATTTTTTGATCGGTAATGCAAATATTTCCTTGTTCACCAACAAACTTGTTTCCTGGTCACATGGCTTTCCCAATAGCAAAGAACTTTTTGTTGTTGTTGTTGTTTCAATTTGCTTGGTATTTATTGGAATAAATTTATTAGAAAGAAATTATAATTAAACATTAGAAACCTGAAGTCTTAAGTTGTCTTAGTTGACAGGATTTGGAACATTGCTATATTGTGTGATACGCCAAAGGGCGTACATGCTCCTCGATGGGATCTCTTAGTTATAATGTAATATTATAAAGTTAAGTATAGATTATTGAATACATTTAATAAGATTCTCACTAGTTAAGAGCTGAATTTTCTCCTTCTGCACCAACCACATTAATACCTAGTTTTACTTTGCCTGTTGCTAACATTCACGCTGCTTTCTGCAATGCAAAAGAAAAAGGCGGTAGTGTTCGTTTTTTGGGAAGCAGATTCCTGTTGGCTGTCTGATGTTGGGCTGGCGGCTTTAGCAGTGCAGAGCAGAAAGCCCGAGGCTGCAGCTGTCACCAGCGATGGGCTCACAGCCTCTGCCAGCAGAGGTTTTGCCAACACGAGCCACTGTACTGGCAACAGCGCAACAGCACACAGTTTAGGGATTTTCTATGTTGGAAGGGAAAAAAGATGTGGTTTGAGTTTGGTTTTCTTTTTTTAAAAAGTACTGCACTGCAGTAATTAATGTAGTGACAAGAGTGTTACTCCTTTGCATTGACATAGCCTTGTTATATTTTTTTCACTGTATGGCTATAGATTTTTGCGTACAAGACTATAATGATTATTGAATTTTTTTGTTCTTACTGCTTCTCTCTTTGAGTTCAAGTTCTGTATGTGGGAAGCTGTTGCGGTAGCTTACTTAACGAAGGCGTGTTGTCAAGCCTTTAGCGCTAACACTAGCCGTATTTTACTTTTCAAGAAAATACAGATGCTTCCACAATCTAAATAAATAAGAATGTTTATTTTTAATCTCAGAATAATTCTTGAGTATTTTCATTATCTGCAGCTATGAAAGATCACAATAGTTTTTAACAAAACTTAAATTATAAAAGAAGTATTTTTTTAAATTATTCAGTAATGCCCTTTTGTATTTTTTTGAGGTTCTTTATTGCTTGTATCAACAACTTTAATGTTTATAAAGGTAGGCATGGTCAATATTCAGCATAAGTGTTTTAGTGAGGTGTGACCATTTAAAAAATTATAAATTTGAGTCAAATTTTATCCTTTGTTTTGCTGTTGTGCTGTCACTAGTGCCAATAGAGATACTGTGGAATAATTAGTTTCTGATAAGCATTAGCTCTAACATGAAATACCTTGTAGCACTGAAATAGCTCTTCAGTGTGTTCATAGCTTACAACCAGAGAGTTTGTAATGGAGTCCGACTCACCTGATGCTTCAGTGTGGGTGTTAGTGATGTTCCAGGGTAATGAAGGGATCACTCCCAGTGTTCCTTGCTGTAACACTAACAGGTTTTAACTCCGAGCCCCACAGATTCTGATGGAGTTCAAACACCTCACGCATTTGTTGTGTGAGACTCCTACCTAGAAATGGCAAGAGGCCAAGGTGCAGGGCTTACGTCCTAGTGTGCTTCCACTCACTGAAGGGTCACACCATCACCACCCAAGTGTTCCCATATCCCACAGAGAATTTGTCATCTTTCCATTAAAGTTCTGAGTTGTAATGGGTGAGTTCTTAATGTAAGTAGTGAGTTTTTAGATTTCATGGTTCCTTGACTAAATATTAAACTGTTATTGTTATATACAAATAAATTCATAGTATTTTCATATTTCATTTATTTAAAATAAATGTTTTAAGATTTCAGTTTGGACCCTTCCAAAGTGAAACTTGCAAGCTTTAATCCTAGAGTGCACATACACTTCATTGATGGCTTCCTCATCGTGCTCTCCATACTTGAAGTCTGTCTGGGGCACCTTTAAGGCACCCAAGGATTCTAATTTATTATTATTATTATGAGAGAATTCTTACCAGTCTGTGTGCAATCCATCCGACCCAACTGCATTGTTTCTAGTTTCTACATGATTCATAAGTGAATCATGTGGAAACCTATGGGGAGCGGCTGAGAGAGCTGGGATTGTTTAGCCTGGAGAAGAGGAGGCTGAGAGGAGACCTCATTACTCTCTACAAATACCTGAAAGGAGGTTGCAGAGAGGAGGGAGCTGGGCTCTTCTCCCAAGTGACAGGGGACAGGACAAGAGGGAATGGCCTCAAGCTCCACCAGGGGGGATTTAGGCTGGAGATTAGGAGGAGGTTTTTCACAGAAAGGGTCATTGGGCATTGGAATAGGCTGCCCAGGGAGGTGGTTGAGTCACCTTCCCTGGAGGTGTTTAAGGCACGGGTGGATGAGGTCTTGAGGGACTTGGTTTAGTGTTTGATAGGAATGGTTGTACTAGAAGATCCGATGGGTCCCTTCCAACCTGGTTGTTCTATGATTCTATGATTTCCCACCTGATTTTGGAGTTCCCTGTATTAGGAAGGAGTAATTCCCATTAGCATGCATTCAGCTGCATACACTGCTTGCAGCTACCCAAGTTGTTATTTATCTTCACCAAATATTGTCCTCAAACAAGTCCTTAGTCTGAGCATTGGCTTTTGGGGAGCCGAAGGGGTGGAAGAGGAGAATTTATCCTTCCTGGAACAACACTGGCTTAGGCAACCAAACGCTGGTGTGGTGACTGTACTTACCTGACACCCATTTCAGTAATCGTCCATCCCTGTGAGGTGCTCTGCTGCCCTGGCACTGCAAACGTGTGTCACCAAATAACAGTCTGTCCTGGCTGCAGCTGCCAACACAGGGTAGCAAATATTTCTCAGATTTCAGTGACTATCTAAAAAATTTTTATTTGACTTTAAAACAGCATTTCTCCATCGCTGTACTTGGTGCAAATGTGTTGAAAGGCTCATATTTCTGCTTTGAAAACAAGTATTCTGCTTCCTGAAAACTACAGTGATGATTCAGCTGATTTCCAGCCCCACCTCCCCAGGGATGGGCGATTAAGTAGGGTACGGCTGTACTTGTGATGTCACCTCCATCTTTTGGGAGTTGTATTTACCAGCACTGAACTGTGCTGCACAGGGCACTGGCCAATTTGGCTGCAGACCTCACACATTTCGCCAACAATTGTTTTTGCCAATGAGCTACATTTCAACACACTTCACCTTTTCCTTCTCCCAGAAAAAGCTTCTGAATTAGTTTCATGCATCCCTTATTGGCAATTTGATCTTCTCAGCCGCAGAGGGCTACAAAATTTTTTGGTAACAGCGCAAGTCTGTCACTACAGTTTATTTATTTTTGAGAGCCTATAAAAGGGCTCATCTGCTCCTCATTTTCACTTCACAAACACAGGCTGAAGACTTACACTTTCCTTGGGCAACAGCTTTCTTTCTGTCTCTTATGTGTTTAGTTCTCTTACTAGGGCTTATGCTCAGACAGAGGTAACACAGAACCTTGATTTCATTTGAATTCCTGTAAGCCAGAAATATATGTGTAGAGGAGAAATTAAATGGCTGCATGCTTCCTGCTCAGGCTATAAAAACATTTGTTTCAGATTCATGAGATATTTTTGGATTCTGAACAGTCCCATACAGAGATGAATTTCAAGACCAGCCTTGAGCACCTCGTGTCTGATGCAGCCCTGCATCACCTCCATGTACAAATCTGCAGGTCAGACTCATGTAATGCCAAGTTCTCAGTGATTTGGGTCACTTTTCATCGATTCTATTTGCTGTCAAAAAAGTTCTGGTTGGAAAAGAAAGTGCCTGTGCACATAGTGGGGTTTAAAAAAAAAAATCCAATAGCCGTTACACATGGTATAAAATTCTCAGTGTTGAACAGCTCAGTAGCAGGTCAGAAAACTCAGAATTTTAACAAAAAAATATTTTGGAACTCACTTTATCAAAACCCACACTTGTGATGTTTTGATTAAACTTGTGCCCAGTTCCCTGAGACTTCTGAAAGGCAGCAACTTGTTCCTTACATAATTTATACCTCCACTGTGCCTACCTGTTACAATCTCAAAGCATCAGTGGTATTTACAACAAAACACTACAAGGAAGTGGGGGGATTACAATCTGAACTAGAAAGCACATGGGGTTTTTTTAAGTTTTCTGACTGAAGTTAACAAAGAAACCAAGGATGAAAACATAAATTAAGGTGTAAAATGTGTGAAAATGAAGTACAACACACAGAAAAAATCTTTCAAAACCAGTCATTCTTATCAACATATATCTAAATTTAAGTCCCTAAGCCTATATATATGATTTAACTTGATAAAATAATCTTATACCTAAAGGTATGAAACCTTGGCAACTCTCAGCCAGATCAAAATGTCTTACTACTAATCCACTAAAGGAAATTTTAGTTTCCTCAGGTGGGATTCTGAAAAGATGATACTTTGCTTTAGGAAAACAAAAATTGCTATAACTTGTCCCAACGGAGCTGTTCTAAAAATTCATCCTTTTTTAAAAAAGCACTTTTCCTCCATTTCTCATTTTTCTATTGGGTTGTTCTGACTAATCATGCATAAGATTATATATACACACATCTTCTATTTCCCACATTTTCCTCCTCTAGATCCCCATGTCTAGTTCCTTAGCTAACTGATGTGTCTGTCTTTCTGCAGCTGATCTTTTTCATAACACACTCTGGCTTCTGTGCGGAGACTTTTGGTTAATGGGCTAATGGATAAATCAGAAGTTCTCTCACGAGAACAGGATTATGTGCTATTATTAATTTTCCCTCCTTCCTTCCCTCCGCATGTCTCTCAGCAGACCCTTGGAAAACATGTGGATGCTACTTTCATAGGGTGGAGTAAAACTTTATTTGGAGTTAGCTCTTCAGTCCATGGCTCAGCTAACATCGAGCTGCCACACGGCACTCTCTACTCTACGCTCCTAGAGGGATGAAGTCCCTGTAACTTTTCCTGGTAGGAGCCATGGTATCCTTGCACTCTCTGACGACTGGACTAGTGATGCTTTCACAGAAGTAAATGTTCCTAGTCTACCTTAACCTTGTTGTCAGAGCTGGTGCATCTCCTCTGCCGAGTCTTTCAGAGATTTTCTGAAACTCATTTGCTACTTTTCCTGCTAGAAGTCAGGAGAGGAATAGGTGAGCCTGTCCAGCCCCTGTGCTGCTATGTTAATTCTGTTTCTGGACCACTCTTTGCTCATGGGATACCAGAAGTAAATCCAATTACAGCAGCATTGCCCCTCACCAAAAAAAGATGGGGATACTTTAGCTGGTTCACCAGAATATTTCTACAGATAAGGATCTTTTGATAGATGGGATCATTGTTTACTCTGAACAAAACAGGATCTGGGTTTGAAGATTATTTATTTTCTGGCTTGCCACCCATGAAATCGTCACCTACTGATGGCACCTTACTGTTATGTTCTCAGAGGAAAACGGCCAACGGAATATCAAAATACCACAGCTACTACAGTATCCAACCTGTTTGTATGTTAAAACAGCTCAAAATGATGCCTTGATTTTGCATCACTCTTCCGTGTCTGTCTTGACTTGAAATCTGTTCTCATGATAGACAGAGATTATCTCCATCATCAGTGAGACCAGGGTAACCACCTACCCTGAGCAGCAGGTTTTAGGGAAACTGTAACCTTTTTTTTTTTTTTTTAATAGCAAAGCATCACTCAGGTGGCTGCCACTTGCTTTTCCAAGTGAAATAGCCAACCTCCATCACACTGTTATTTGCTGGTTTTGCAGCCCTTCCTTCTAACAAAGTGGCCCATAAATCATCATGTTTATTGACTGTTGCATAAGTTACACCTTTTATTTCAGGTCAGCACTGATGAAAGGTTGTTTATATTTTTGATGCAACAGAACCTTGGAAGGAAAAGCTCCACTCCCTCCTACTTGAAAAAGAAGAAAATCCACTTGTACTTAGTACAAAATACAATGGCACAGACATTCAATTTCTAAAGTATTTCTTTACCAATAACCTAACAGCAAATTTTAACATGGGCTCATTGATGTTTTATTGCTGGATGAAGAGGAATGTGATGCTTTTGAAGAGAATGCGATGCTGTCATCTACCTGCTTATGAAAAGCGGATGTTGGCATGATAGAGTAGTTTGGGTTTATTTCTTCCATCCACTTCAGTTCTGCAGCATTTAGAAATGTTACAAGAAAACCCCTGTGTTAGCCTGTGATTCTCCCACTCCTAATGGCTTCACTGATGTTTATGTAAAATTTGTTGGACATAAGTTATTGAAAGTGGTTTTTCTGTGCTGGCCTTTCTGGATGAAGCCTGGTTCTTGCTGGTCATGGGAATGACTTTTAATGTTTAACACAGGCAGGCAAGAAGTCATTACTTTCTTCTCCCCAGGAGCAACATCAAATGATGAAAATCACTGTTACAAAGAAACATACTTTGTATTTTGAGAGTTTGTCCTTCTGTGTTGATAAAACAATTCTGGATTTCATGACCAACAAAGACAAACCTGAAGCCAAATGAGTGAAGCTGCTGACGTCTCAAATTTACAGTGAGCACACGTGGTGCATGTGCCAAGTTTTTGGCAAGTGTCCAGAGGAAGGTGGAGAAAAATTTGACCAGAACATGAACAAATACAACGTTTCATTGGAATTGCTTGTTTTTTATTTGCTCCTTCTTCCTCTGATAAATTGCATTATATCATGTTCAATCTCCTACTTTTCTGGGTTTTTTATTTCCTGCTCTCAGAACTTGCTGGTGTCATTGTGGGTCCAGAGAATTACTGGCCCCAAAGAATTGTTGGCTGTTTGTAGGACAACCATGTGTAAGTAACGTTTGAATAGGAATCTCCTGAGGAAAGAAAACTGCTGTTTTCCTTGGCTGACAGAAGAATGGAGAAGCATTTTGTGAGTCAGGATGTGCAATCATAGAACTCACTGGAGGACAGTGGCAAGAGGGAGAACTCTAGAGGGAAAGTGAGGCTAGAGGAAGCCTGTCAGAGGAGTATCGGATTGCAGGTGATGGGGCAAACATAGATAGTGGTCAAACTAAAGGGCAAGAATCCAATACACAGAGTGGAAGCAGGGACAGGTATCCTGGGAAGAGCACAGGAACGCTGCCCAGTTATACAGGGATGGGGGTGGGATGGCTGAGGGTTAGGGTAGGAACTGAACTTGGCAAGGGACACAAAGAATAAGAAGGGTTTCTGGAAGTGTATCATCCAGAAAATGGAGGTCAAAGGAAGCATCTTCCTATGGAGAACACGACTTGGTAAGGAGAAAGCCAAGGTACTCAACAGCTTCTTTGTCTCAGTCTTCACTGGCAACCTCTTTTTCCACAGCTCTTGAGCAGATGGACCTCAAGACAATGACTGATGGAGCAAAGTCTTCATGTACGAGATTATGTCCAAGAGCCCCTGAGGAACTTGGGTATATGTAAGTCTATGGGACCAAATGAAACCCTGGAGTCCTGAGGGAATTGGCTGATGTGGTGGTCAAGCCACTCTCCATGCTATTTGAAAAGTCCTAGCAATGAGGATAAGTCCCCAGTGAGTGGAAAATGGGAAACATTGTGCCCATCTTCAAAAAGGGTAGAAAGGAAAGGAACCTACCAACCTGTCAACCTCTATACCTGGGAAAATCATGAAACAGATCCTCCTAGCAGTTATTTTAAGGCTCAAGGAGGACAGGAAGATGATTTGAGGCAGCCAGCAAGGCTTCACCAAGGGATAGTCCTGCCTGACCAATCTCGTGGCCTTCCATGATGGAGGGACCATATCAATGCACAAGGGAAGACCCACAGATGTCATCCCAAAACATCCTTCTCTCTACATTGGAAGGAGATGGAGTGACAGATTGGCTGTTCAGTGGATCAGGAACTGGCTGGCTGGTCACATCTTGAGAGTGGTCAATGGTTCAGTGTCTGCCTGGAGATCAGACACGAGTGGTGTCCCTCAGGAATCTGAAGTGTAACCAGTACCGTTTAATATCTTCTTCAGTGAGAGAGACAGTAGGATTTTGGGAACCCTCTGAAAATTTGCAAAAGACACCAAGCTGAGTGTTGCAGTCAGTGTGTCTGAGGGACCCGGACAAACGGGGTCCATGTGAACTCATGAGGTTCAACAAGGCCAAGTCTCAGGTCCTGCACCTTGGCTGGGGAAATCCCAGGTATCAATACATGATGAGGGAAGAAGGGATTAAGAGCAGTCCTGCAGAGGAAGACCAGTAGACCAAAAGCTGGACACAGAGCGCAGGAAGCCAACTGAACCCTGGGCTGCATCATCAGAAGTGTTGCTAGCAGGTTGAGGAAGGTAATTCTGCCCCTGCGCTCCACTCTGGTGAGAGCCTAACTGGAGTACTGTGTCCAAATCTGGAGCCCTCAGCACAGGAAACACATGGACTTGTTGGAATGAGTACAGGGCAGGGCCACAAAAATTATCAAAGGTCTGTAACTCCTATGAGGAAAGACTGAGAGAGTTGGTGGTATTCGGTCTGGAGGACAGAAGGCTCCAGGAAGACTATGATATAGCCTTTCAATATTTTCAATACATTAATATTTCTGCATTTCCTTGTTCTCCCCCCCCAGACTCATCTACTTAAACATTTTCATCTTCAGACATCTGCTCTCAAGGTCTAAATTCTTCATGTACATGTTCTGTTGACAAACAAGTGAAGCCTCTTCATGGGCAGCATGTACAATCTCTTGGTAACCTCTCTAACTCAACCACTGGATCACCATCACAGTTGTTATCTCCAGTCTTGTCTGAAGAGGAGTTTTAAAAATTATTATTAGGTTGGTGAAAGAATAATTGCTAGTTTTGTCACTGTAAACTCTGTTGCTTATTTTGCTTTGTTCATGTAGTGAAGTATTTTAAAGTATGAAATTCACTCCACTTATTTATGTTAATGGTATGAATTTAAAAGGGGACATAAAGCAGTGGAAACTGCCAGCAGTATCAAACAAGCGTTTGGCCAGAAGACTGTCAATGAACATATAGCTTGACATTGGTTCCAAAACTTTCGTAACAGAAACAAGAGCCTTGAAGATGAGGAGGGTCATGGACATCCTCCTGTGACAGACAACAACTGGCTCAGGGCCAGTATTGAAGCAGACCTCAGAAAATTAACTGCAGAGGTTGCAGAAGAATTAAAGGTTCACCATTCAATGGTTGTTCAACATCTGCACCAACCTGGGTAATCAACAAAGCTCAACAAACGGGTGCCATACAAACTGAATGAAAACAGAAATTGCTGGTACAAAGTCTGCTTCCTCCTTAATTTATGAAAAAAAAATAAATTTCTCGATTGTACTGTGACATGTGAGGGAAAACGGATTCTATATGACAACTGAGAGCATTCTGTGCAGTGGCTGGATGAAGGTGAAGCACCAGAACACCTCGCTAACCCAAAGTGGCATCAAAAGAGCTTTCTGGACACTGCCTGGTGGTCAGCAAGTGGAATCATCTACTACAACTTCTTAAATCCGGGTGAAACCATCACAATAGAAAAGTATTGCTGGGACATCGACAAAATGCACTGAGAACTGCAACGTTTACATCCAGCATGGTCAATCAGAAAGGACCAAGTTCTTCATGATAACATCTAATCACAATTCTCACAAATGACTCGGCAGAAGCTGCACAAACTGGGCTACGAAACTCGACCTTACCCAGCTTCCTCAGCAGGACTTTCTCCTATCAATTACCACATTCTCAAGCATCGTAACCTCTTCCTGCAAGAGAAGGTTTTCCACAGCCAAGCAGCAGCTCAAAACGCCTCAGACCAATTCATCAGTTCCAGGACTCCAGATCCTGTGCTACCAGAAACAATAGACTTGCTTCTCACTGGCAAAAATGGGTAGATTCTAATGGTTCTTATTTCAGTTAATAAATCTTATTCAAAGCTGTGATATTCTGTTTGAAGTTAATGGTTAAAAATGGCAATTGTTGTGGCATCAACCTAATATTCTTAATGTTTGTGCATCGCAGGAAATACATTAACATTTACTAACCGTGATGCTGCAACAATCACCCAACACAAAGACCAAGCACGACAGTTTTCACAAGCCTTTTAGGACAAGGTTTTAAAGTCACTCTCTTGTCCCCAGCTTCCCACAGTTGGCTGTGATCTTAAGGAGACTTTGATACTTGGCTGAAACAGGATTTAAAAATTTTTTTTCAACAGGAACAGAAGGTATTTACTTCTGATTTCTGCCACTCTAGAGAAACTCTGGAAAAGTCTGAGACTTTACTCAAAGTCATAGATTCATGCATTGGAATGGCTCTTTGAAGAAACTTGCCCTTTCATTTGGAAATAATTGCTCCCAGTGCTAAGTTTTGCACCCTGGGCACTCCTGTGGGACAAGCTAATGCAGACTCTGAAAGCTGCTAAAAACAATCAGTCAGTTTTGATCTCAGCCTATACAAAATATATATTCTATCCTGGTGAGCATGTAATGCTGTAACAGGCTTTCTTGAACAGTATTTCTTGATGTCTGCCAAGACATGGTTTCACTCAGAAACTGTTACAGTGTTGTGTGATAGTAAATAACCAATGGAACTTAATACACTTTTGAATTCCATAAAAAACTCAAATTTCTTCACTACACAAATAAAAACTGGTCTTGTTGGGAAAGAATCACCAGAGCTGCACCTGTTCAGGCTACCACAACAAGTTGACAACCACTTAATATATGGAAAATTTTTCTACAAACACCTGAGTGCTGCTAGAAGAACTTTTACACAACAGCATTTCACAGACAGATGAGCAGCATCATCTCTCTTTACCTCAGTATGTACTTCTTCTTAGGGTCTTATACTGGTGCCTGTATTCCACTTATGGTGGCTTGACTATTTGTACCAATTTCTATCAATCATTCAAACTTTTTAAAAATTTCTCTAAACTACTGTATGAGTAAGTTGGATTTAAAACACTAGGGTAGCACATAGGCACATATAGATGCACAGTTATAGTGGTACACAGCATTTACAGCATTCTGTGTGTAAGTAATTTCACAGAAGAAATTAATTAACTCAATTTTGTTAAATCACTTTATCAGAATTTGTAATGTACAAAAATATGATGTTTAGTATTAAATACAAAGGCAAAACATTAGTGCAGTGCTCTTAAATAGAATAAAACTTAAAGTATTTGAGAAAGGGAAAGATGCCGACTCCCAAGTTCCTGTTTAAGACCACTGGTCTGCATTTACCAACCGTATTTAGTTCTTGCTGATGTGAGGACATATGGAAAGTAAGTTATATGTTAAGGAATTTAATTTCACATAGGCAAGGCTGAAAACAGTGAGAGTTTCTGTGCTTCTTAAGAAAACCAACACAAGCTTCAATCCATATTAAGTAAGTAACTATTATTTTAAAAGATGAAACCAAACATGAGCAACTCCTTTGCAAGTGCAGGGCAGCTGAGAAATTTTGATCACTCATCTTCCACATCTGCTACCATAGCCTCAACTGCTTTCCAGTCCAGTTTGCTGAGGACACTTCCTGTGCTTTCAGAAACACCATCAGTGTCGATACTGCCGAGAGGAGAGGAGGTCACAGGGTACAGTGCAGAATCCTATTGGAGGAAAAGGAAATTACTGCATATCATTCATAGACAAGAACTCTGTGCAGTCAGTAGAAATGATGCCACTCTTTTCAAATATGTCCTAATCAAGTTATATACCAAATTTTTCTGCAAAAAAATGCAATAAATTTTTATGTTTATTATCCCATTGATGTCTGTTGTCTGGACAGGTAAGTGCCTAACATTTGCTACAAATAACATTCATTTGCAGGGCCCACAAGAGTGACTTTTCTCGTAAAGAACAAATACAGCTCTGCTCAATCATCATTGTTTATCCCTATGTATCTATCATAGAATGGTTTGGGTTGGAAGGGACCTTTACAGTCCAACCCACCTGCAGTGAGCAGGGATATCTTCAACTACATCAGGTTGCTCAGAGCTCCATCCACTTTGATCTTGAAAGTTTCCAGGGATGGAGCATCTAACATGTCTGTGGAAAACCTCTGCCAGAGTTTGACCATCCTCAGTGAAAAATATTTCTTCCTAATATGTACTCTAAACTTCTCCTCTTTCAGTTTAAAACCATTGTCCTTTGTTCTGTTGCTACAGGCCCTGCTAAAAAAAACCATTCCCATCTTTTTAGAAGCCCCCTTTAAATACTAAAAGCCCCCAATAAGGTCTCAGAGTCTTCTCTCAGCTGAACTAAACAACCCCAACTCTCTCAGGTAAGGTGTTGCAGGCCTTTTATAATTTTTGTGGCCCTCCTCTGGACCCACTCCAAATGGTCCATGTGTTTCCTGTGCTGAGGGCCCCAGAGCTGGACACAGTACTCCAGAAGGGGTCTCAAGAGAGCAGGGCAGAGAGGCAGAATCACCTCACTCGACCTGCATGTTTTGAATAATGCAGAAGTAAACAAAGTGTTAAACAGTGGGTATCTAATTATTCCTAGAGTAAGCAGACATCCTACCTGAAACAGAGAGTCATGAGTATCTTGAAGAATCCTTTGGATATCATCAGGCACAGTCCAAGGACTCACTAAGTCTCGATCAGACTCTTGATCAACATCTTTTGTCTGAGTTGCAGTGGCAACACATGGAGGTTTTTGTTTTGATGTTCTGCTGACTCTGTATTCAGTGGCTGAGGACAAAACAAGCCAAACATAGCACTGTAACATTTCTTGTTGTTTTCTTCTGAACATCTTGACATTACTCCAAGGACAGAAGCTCCGAGTTCTAAGGACTGAGGTCATATGTAAATACATATAGAAACACCAAGCATTGTTATCTTGAACAGATGAGGGGCCTAAGGCAAGAAAATGCTGCTGCTCTGAACTGTCTTCCCAGGGCAGAACATTAAGTGGAATAGGACTATTCAAGGTGCAAACAGCATCCAAGTCCTGTAATGCTGATTCCAAAAGGAGACATTGCTACATTATTTAAGAGGGAGATAAAACTATATTTGCACAAACTGGATTTGTGCCTCTTATAAGACATGGAACTTCAGTGAAACCCTTATCAGTGATAGGATACACCAGAGAAAAAGATACAAGAAAATTATGTAAATTCAGAGAAAGATCAACCTGTAGTTAGAGTTTAAAAAGACAATGTATGCAACAGGAGAATGACTTTCCACCTGTGTAGAGGTGAGAAGTGATTCAGGTAAAATGTCTATCTGTTTACTACTGCTTCTCTCCCTTTCCTGCATTGCAAGCCCCCCAAAATTGGCATTTGCCTAACCAATCAGGATCTCTATAAAGCCACTACTATAAATCTACCGTAAAGGAGAATGGAATCAACCCACAATAGTTCCTAAATTTCAGACTGATTCTGTCCTCAATCTTTCTCTATTTGATCAGAAATTCTGTTCATCTAATCAAGTCCTGCATCTGCTAAAGCATTTGATTGGGAAGAAAAGCTCATGTGAAGAAGCTTTTTTGGATCCAGACCTACACAGATAGGCCCAGGGAAAAAGGATCACTAAAATCCACAGTTGTTCTTTTAAACCAGTTCAGTCATAAATTTTTCCACGCTGATGTTACTATAAAATCGTATGATAAACAGATACTGTACAGAGGGATAACAAAATTCCCATTTTAAAGAGCTCAGAAAGTAAGCAGCATGGAAAGGTAATGTGAAGACTCAATATATGTGTGCTATATACTGCTAACTAACTCTCTCTGTCTCTCTGGGTTTCATCTGAAAGAAAGACTCAAGCTCTCTACTCCTTATCCCTTTGTAATGCCTGTTTCAGGAAATCACTGAAATTAACACATTTGATTCAGTAACCTTGGAACATCACCTAGCTAAAACCATTCAGAAGGCAAACTGGGGTGATTGAGCGATTAAAAGATTTCACAAGTTTTTTAAAAAAGGGATTCTTATGTAGAAGAAAAAAATGTTTTATTCTTCAAAACTAGTACTGTATCTGAGGCCCATGTTGCACAAATTCTACTCAGCGGGTATTATAAAGTGTGTTCTCTGTGTTCTTATTTTCCCCCTGTATTATGTAGTGAAACGGCACTATGTCACCGCTCTCTGTAACTTACAGTGTCTCGAGTTAACAGGACAGTTTGCAGTATTTCTCATTCTTCCTCTGGAAGTACTTTTCTGTAGGAGCATAGAGGCATTTCCTGGAGAGACAAAGAAAGCACTTCCTCTGTTAGGTGCAGTAGATCAAAACCACTCCAAAGGTGCTTCAAGATTTTAATGTATGAGCTTGCTTCCTAGATTAAATAGTACTCTTGCTATGGCAAATTAAGCTACTTTGGGTTTAGGAAGGGCTGCTAATGAACAGTAAGTCTCATCATCTAACAGGCCCATGACAGCACAGTTGCAAAAGCCTTAGGACTGGAAACATCTAGGATTGTAAGTGACTTTCTACATAGGTATTAAAGTTCCTCCTCCCTCCCAAGATCTGGTAGTACCTCGGAGACTGTATTCAGGATGTGCCTTAATTAAGAAAGGTCTGTTCTTACCCTTGGACTGTGTTAAACCAAAAGCTGGGATGACACGATGCACTTTTTGACCAAAACTGGGTTTGGCAGTAACTCTCCTTTCTGACAGAACGGGACTGTTCAGATGATGTCTACAATAATAATAATGAAAAAAAACAAACCATCAAACCAATAACAAAGCCCAAATAATACCAGAGTCTACCACACAGCATACCTCCACACAACTTAGACCTAACAGGGCTTATTCAGACCAGATAAAAGGCCATAGAAATAAACTTCAGCACATTTAGCTGAGGATCAGCATCACACTTTGCTTGTGAGGCCACTAAGGCTCATCAGAATGAGAAGTGGTGGCAATTACAATGAAGACATGTCAAATTGGCTTTACAAAGAACCAGTTTAGGTCCAACAAAGCTTTTTAGTTAGAAGTTACTGCCATTCCTAAGGTGGCTTTCTCCATTATATTCCTTAGTACTTCTGACTCTGGCAGTGCTGATGTAATTAAATTGCCACTGAACAGCATCAGCAGACTCTGTACAGCACTGACAACATTCAATGTTTTGTTAAAAAGAGATAAAATTATTTGAGTCTGGAAGTTACAGGACTATCTGTAATACCCAGTTCCTCCTATTATTCTGGAAAACATAAAATTGTATGTAGAAGAAGAAAAAGTATACTGCAAAACGTACCTGGATCTATACATATATACCTGACATTAACACTATCAAGTAGCATAAATTTACCAAGTTATAATACTCAAATACCATTATCTGCTCAAAAGGAAATATGTACCAAAGTGCAAAGGAACAAGTAAAATCCAAACTAATAAGCAAAATTAGAAAGAGTAAATACAAGTTTTTTGAACTCTAATTTATGTAGTCTATATGCACACACAGTATTGATTTTATTTGCTTCTTGCTTGTTACTAGTTGAGATCATTAATTACATTGCTGACTAGACTCCTGTGGAATTACTGTTGGATGGATTGGGTTAGGATGTTGATTACCGCTCTGACTCTAGAGCTGGCTCATTCTGTGCTCCAAAAGGCATTTTAAGGCTCTCTCTGATATTTGCCCTAGGGATTGTAGGAAGATTGGTGCAAGAACTCAAGACTCCTCTGTTCCAGACAAAGTGTATCTTTGATTTTGCCAAAATGCAAAGCTTCCCTCCAGCAAATCCCATACCAACTAGCAACAAATTGTGGATATAACAGAAGTGTGGTAAAGACGCCAGTACATCAGAGCAGGCTGAATGCTTGAAGTTGTTACCCTATAGTGGATGCCATAAACCGTTTTCTGTACTCCTGAGGTGATCTTGTCCTGGATAATGGCCTGTGTTCATTTGCAGGTAATGGCACTTTTTCAGATAACATTTCATTCATCAGAGAAAGTGCCTGTGATATTCTTATACTGTGATGTTCAGCAAACATGGCTCTACGGAGAAAGCAAACATAATATTACATACTAACTCATGCTTTTGCTGATTTAATTGCAGCTGGCTTGCAAGTCTTGCAAGTCTACATGGCAACCAGAACAGAAGAACATATTTTTGCAATCTCAGCAAAAACATTCTAACTCTTTTGAGATAATAAAAAGTTCAAACATTTATTAACACTGGACTTGTCAGGAGAAATGAGTCATAGTTGGGGGTGTGGAGAAAAGCAAAAATTATATTTGGAAAGTGAAAAAAAGTCAAGGGATGAAAAACATTTAGGGTGTTCCTAAGTGGTAAAACAAACACGAATTCTTTATGATTTTTGTTGAAATGCCATTCACATCAGAAGTTTCACAGACAAGACAGTTAAAACTACTTCTTCTGTAAGACTGGATTAATATATAAGTAAGAATTCCATGAGTTACATTTATAGCAACTTACTTGTCTTTTTCTTCTTTCTTCTTTTGCAATAATCTAATATCCTTTGAAGTAAGTCTACCATGCTGTGTAACAAAGAGTAATAATCATTAACTTATTCTGTATTGTGGTCTCATTCTGATTTCTCAGTTTCAATATGCAGACCAACCTGACTTAGGAGTTACTGTTCAGACACCCTCCAGAATGCAAAACAACATAAAAGCATATGGTCCTACGAGGACATCCAAATAAGACTGTCTCTATAAACTTTCAAGATCTAGAAATATACCGAAAGCTTGCAGCCACAGACTTACATAGCTCATTTGGTCAAAATATTAACATTCCTAAGGAGATGTCTTCACTGTCATGGTCTAAGTTTCAAATGGCTCCACCCTCAGTCTCCTAAAAATCAGTGACATTCTGAACGATAACTACTTTAAAATCCAAGGCGAGACTGCATGTTGGCCAGTGTTTGCTAGAGTACAATTTGAATTTCATGATGCTTTCTTCTGAAAAAAAAAAACCCCACCAGAAGCTGAGAATCCACCCATCTAGTGATTTTAGGAGAAAAGCCTGTAACAAAGGCATCTAGGGTATATTTATGGACGGCAACACAGGAGAGGGAGAGATGCAGCCTGTCAAGAACACTGGTATATCTGCTTACTGATCACTTCTGACTTCTATGCCCAGTTCCAATAAAATTCCACATATAAACAAACAATATTAAAATACGAAAAAAATCACTATTAGCCTTTACCTTATCTAACTGAAAAATTGACACTTGTACAATACTTGACAGTTACTCATTATTCTTACCACACTTCTTTTTTGATTGAATGGATTATGTTCTCTCTGTCTTTGTTCATCCAGCTTCCTCATATATTCTTTCATCCTTTCCTTTTGCTTTCTTTTCATCCAGGCTTGTATCTCCTTCTTCTCCTTTTCAGTTTTTTGAGAATGTTCAGTGGTAGAAGCACAAACCCTGAGAGCATATGTAAATGAGAAATAATCTAGGACGTCCTTTAAATTGGCAGCTACAAGTGATATAATAAAGATATTACAGTCCATTTAAAATGCTGACTCAGTTGAAAATGTAAACACTCAAAAATGGGGAAATCTTCTGCAAAATTTTACTTCATAAAATCCTGGCATACAAGCGATTTTCAAGACATTTCCCAAAATTTTTCTTCATCTATTACATTCAGATAACAGGACCAAAGCTTTAGATGGGGACAATCTGTTATTGTCATTATAGGATACCCGCAACAGAAAAGGAAGTCATTTTGCTCTGACCTACCATTTTTAAGTGTGTATGATAGTAAATATCCAAAAAGAAAAGAAGACCAGTGAAATTCTATCATCCCTTTTTAACCTTCCCTCAACCTATACAATCCTTCACAAGTCTATCTATTCAGAGTAATTTTAAAAAAACTAACTCGGATACTAACAACGGAAAAACACAGCTTAGAGGAAACGCTTACATAACTACATCTTCAGGCTTCTTCAGAATTATTTACTAATTCAGATTATTATCACCTTGCAAAAGTCTTTAAAATAAGGAAATGGATTACAAATATTTTCTTCACCGTAAAATTAAAAGCACTGACCTAAGAATTAAACAAGAGATTTTCCAAGAGAAGTGTTTCAATTGTTTTACAGCCCCTTTTAGGAACTTCTCTCATTTTCAAGACTGGCAGGCACTAATAACTCCAGAATCAACACAAAATATGAGTGTAACAAATTAAGATATCTCTAGAAGCCGCTGTTCAAATGACTGTTCATGGATTGAAGCAGTAAAGCCCTCAACAACTCTGACACCTGTAGAAGTGATTTACTTCACAAGAAAGGGAAGTGTCATTATCAGAAGCATTCACAGTTACATGTGAAAATAAGTACATGAAACTGAGCTGCTTTTATGTCTTTGATTGAGTTTGGTTAAATACTGCTTGAATATATTTTTGAATTTTTCAATAATTTTGAAAATATTCACATAACTGCACAAGACCATCCACCTAGCAACACATTTATCCTGATGTTGTCATTACATTTGGAATTCTTAAAAGATCACAAAGATGTTATGATCTCTGCACAGACTGAGATTGGAAGCTCCTGAACTCCTTTTACTATTTGAATACATGTCAGAACAAGTAAACCAGAGCACTACATTCCACTTAAGCGAGCTAAGACAATACCTTGAAGCAGGTATTTTAAACTGGTGTGAACCATTGTACCAACACAACAGTTTGTCCGGCACTCTGAACAGCTGTACTTTTGCCTTTTACTGATATCACGAACAGGAGTAGGAAACACCTGTAATTCCAATCTATCTCAGGAAAGAAAACAGCTGATATTTTAACTGACAGTCTCTCCATCACAGAGAACTTCACAAGCTGGAGTCTGGGGCTGGAAGCTTCTGAAGTTGCTTTGCCACTGACATGGAATGCCTATTCTGTCTTTCAGAACTGCTTTAGAAAACTCCAGTTCCTGGACTGAACAGAACCTGCTGTACATATAAAGTTGTGCTCCATCCCATACCTGGTAGAATGAGGAACAAGCAAGAAGCAAGAAGGAGGAATAAGCAGGAAGGAAAGAATTTCAAAACTAAAATAATAAAAAACAATTAGCATGTTTCAGGACAATGACCAGTAAAACAGTGGCTACGGTTCTAGCACTGGTCCCATTGACACAAACTCAAATTATATGCCTGCATCCATTGTTCACAGCATATGAGCTATGAGAAGAATAACCGGGGTTAAAATATTTTAGCTAAAGTGTAATAAAAACCAGCCATGGTATTACCTAGAGATTTTCTTAGCTTGTTTTTGAGTAAAGCCCAGGTCTGATGGAGAGATGTCACCTTCTATTACAAGATCACTGATGATGTCATTAACACCACTCAGACCAGTAATTCGCAGAGGATCTTCTGAAGAGCTGAAGGAGGAAAACACATCACTAATGTGAAGCAGAACATTTCTGTAACAATGACAAGCTAAAATCCTTCCTCTTACCTTTCAAATAAGAATATTTGTGTTGTTTTACAGAAGCCTTTAGACTGAATTTTCTTTCTCCTACATACAACTGTGGTAGTGCACACACACAATACCTGGATAACGTGTGTAGTTGCACTGTGTTTAAGAAGGTGCCAGCATCACCTTATCTCCACCATTATCACATACACTTCAGCCAACTTTATAACTCCTCAGCATGAATAGGACAGAATGAGTAAGACCTGACTAACATCATGCTAGGTAATGAGGATTAACAAGGCCAAGTCTAGGTCCTGCTTTTGGGGCACAACAACCCTTTGCAGCTACAGACTAGCAGAAGAGTGGCTGGAAAGCTGCCTAGACGAGAAGGACCTAGGGGGCCTTGTTGACAGCAAATGAACATGAACCAGCAGTGGCCCAGGTGGCCAAGAAGGCCAATGGCATCTTGGCTTATATAAGAAATGGCGTGGCCAGCAGATCCAGGGAGGTTATTCTGCCCCTATACTCGGCACTGGTGAGACTGCTCCTTGAATCCTGTGTTCCGTTCTGGGCCCCTCTCCACAAGAAGGATGTTGAGGCTCTGGATAGTGTCCAGAGGAGAGCAAAGAAGCTGGTGAGGGGCCTGGAGAACAGGTCTTACGAGGAGCAGCTGAGGCAACTGGGGTTATTTAGCCTGGAGGAGGCTGAGGGGAGACCTTTTTGCTCTCTACAACTACCTGAAAGGAGGTTGTAGAGAGGACAGTATTGGCCTCTTCTCCCAGGTGACAGGGGACAGGACAAGAGAGAATGGCCTCAAGCTACGCCAGGTGAGGTTCAGGTTGGACATCAGGAAAAAATATTTTCATCGAAAGGGTCATTGGGCACTGGAACAGGTTGCTCAGGTAGGTGGTTGAGTCACTATCCCTGGAGGTGTTTAAAAGGCGGGTAGATAAGGTACTCAGAGACATGGTTTAGTGGCAGATAGCAATGGTTGGACTCAATGATCTAAGAGGTCTTTTCCAACCCAGTGATTCTATGATCAGTGGTACTGCAGCAAAGATGGCTTCTAATAAATAATCTAGAAATATGGCCCCATTCAGAGCTGAACTGCCTGATCTCCACTGGGGTGCACCAAGATGGATGGCCCAGAAGATCCCAAGCCCAGCAGCCCAGAAAGTAAGGAGCACCCACAAGTTTGTACTGCTGCACATGAGTCTATGGGATGTTACCAGAATCAGGAACCCCAACTGTCAATCACCTTCTGAGTAAAAATCAGTGTAAGTAAGAGAATTGTTTTACCTAAATTCCGCCCATTTCTTCCCTTTCTTTTAATCAAATGCTCTCAGTAGAAAAACCTATTTAAAGCACAAGATGATTCCATTTTGAAATCTGATTCAGTCTGTTGTTTTACGCTATACATACAGTAAGTCTTCAAAAACTTTCTGGTGACAGCAGACAACTACTAGCAGCAGTTAAATGTAATCCATAGAATCATGGAATCACAGAATCACGGAACGGTTTGAGTTGGAAGGAACCTTAAGGATCATCTAGTTCCAAGCCCCCTGATATGGGCAATGGCACTTCCCAATAGATCAGGCTGCCCAAGGCCCCATCCAACCTGGCCTTGAACACCTCCAGGGATGGAGCAGCCATAGCTTCCCTGGGCAACCTGTGCCACTGTCTCACCACCCTCAATGTGAAGAATTTCCTCCTTGTGTCTAGAGTGTATCTGCCCCTCCCCAGTTTATACCCACTGCTCCTCATCCTATCACTAGATGCCTTTACAAAATGTCCCTTCCCCAGCTATCTTGTAGGTCCCTTCAGCTAATTAGAAGCTATAAGATCTCCTCAGACTCTTCTCTTCTCCAGGCTGAACAACCCCAACTGTCTCAGCCTGTCCTCCTACGGGAGATGTCCCAGTCCTCTGAGCATCTTCATGGCCATGCTCTGGACCCATTCCAACAGCTCCATATCATTCTTATGCTGAGGATTCAGTACTCCAGGAGGGAGTTCTTACGAGAGGAGAGTAGAGGAGCAGAACCACCTACCTCAACCTGCTGGCCACACTTCTTTTGATGCAGCCCAGGATGCAACTGGCTTTCTGGGCTGCGAGTACACATTGCCAGCTCATGTCCAGCTTCCATCAACCAGCAACCTCAAGTCCTTCTCTGCAGGACTGCTCTCAATATCAAATTCAATCATGTACTGAAATCGGGGATTGTTCCAACTTGGGTGTAGGACCTTGCACTTGGTGTTATTGAACGTCATGAGTTTCACACAGGTCCACTTCTCCAGCTTGCTCAAAACAAGTGATTTGCAAACAGGAGAAATAACAGATGCATATAACCAACAGCAGCATCTACTCCAACACTTGTTATTTGTAATTAGAAAGCAGTTTTGAATGTTCTTCTGCAACTTTTACACAAAGTAAATCTAACAGGCACTAACAAACTCAGGGTAAATGCCTGAAATTTACTAATAAAAGGCCTTAATCATGTTTTTATAAGTGATAGTTCCACCCTGACAGTGCCCTTTTAGGTAGAAGTTTAAAGTAACCAGATTTTGAATAAAACCAATGTCAAAATACATACCTATCACATAAATCTCTGCTTATGTGCAACTCTGAAACAGAAACAGCCTTTGTTAATAAAAACATTGCACAGGTACACAATCTAGTAATAAATTTGTTAAGCAGCCTGTGGCATAAAATACAAAAAAATATCAACCTGAACATGTTAACACTAAAAATAAATTAATATTGTTTACAGGCTTAATGACCTTTGAGAAAGCACATAATCAACTGTCAGGTTAAAACAGTCTTCAGAGTATTTTTACTAACAGCTCTCTGGCTGACATGCATAGTTTTGCCAGGAAGATGAAATCGCTGTTGCCAGTTTTCTGGCATGATCAAAGTAAGCCTAACAGTTTCAACTGGAAATGGTCTGCTCCAATTGACTATACAGCTATTTCACAAAACATTAACAATGGCAACTTACTCAAAGAAGCCAGGCTACGAACTCCTGAAATTCAGTAACTGTGGCTAAAGAGCACTATGGATGTCTTGAAAGGAAAAGCACTATTATCCTTCTTAAACTAATCTGTACACTCAAAAATTATAGTTGCAACTTAGTATCACCCACAGTCGTCGTAGCTTGCAATTAAGAAGTTCATAATTAAAGAAAAAATAAGTAAGTGTATTACTGTTTATAAATTTTATCTAAGTGTTCACATCACCTGAGATTCACTTCTGCCGTATGCAGGCAGAGGAAGTGCATTTAAACACCTTTTAAGATAGATTGCTGCAAACACAACTGCCAAATGTATATTTTTCTTGAACAGAGTATACTTAATTTTTAGAAGTGAGAATGCAAGCAATGAAGGCAATATGCAGACAAAACCAAGAAAATACATTTTTAAAAACAGGCAATAGGTTGCTTGCATGGTCACTTCTCCTCCTTTTAATGCTACTGTAGCCTTCGTAATTGCAAAAATCAATTCACCATCAGTTTACAAAACTGAAATGAGACCTCAAAATAATGTAGCTACTATGTAGTGACAAAACCATTTATTTTGATGATGTGAGTTGGATTTAACAGAGATATGACATCTCCAGAACACAGGAAGATGACACAGATGATAAAGACAGCTTTGGGAGGATGCTCTGAATGTTCTGCAGCACTATGTGTATTTATTTTCATGTACATTTAACTAAAACAATACAAGTCAGCAAAGTGATGAGTTTCAGAAACAGACCTGAAGTTACCAATTTTCTTTCAATAATGGTTTATTTGAGTGTAAGTATAATTCATTGCTGAACTATTTCCAAAGCTTAGTGATACTGTTCTGTCATGTAGCATACAAACTCATAAACAGGGCACATCACATAAGGCCGTTCTAAACAATGCAATCAAGAAAGACTCACAACTAACTTCTAAAGGTAACTGGCATTACATAACATTCTATAAAACAGCAATGAGGAAGTATTGCACCAGGAAGAAAAAGCTTACTTATTTTTAAAAAGAGAAAAAGGGAAAAACAAACATGAAAGGCTATACCAGAAGATGATTTGATGCCACTGGGAAACTTAGAAGCCGGAGCTAAAGAGGCAGGAGAGCGTACTTCCAATGAAGTATAACTGGGTTCGTGACTTTCTAAGTTTAAGCCCTCCTTTAGGCCATTTGTAACATCTCCAATATTCATGCCACTCGAATAATGTTCTGATTCCATGAAAACAAACAAAAAAAAGCCATTAGTGCAGACTAATTAAAAAGCCACCATGATGCAAGAACTATCATTCATATTTTTTTAGTGGCATACTTGATTATGTATCAAACCCAGAACAACCTGAATCTGGATCAGGTGTGCCTATCTATGCAAGGGCACTACCAGAGCTGTGAGGTATATACCAGTTCTTTACATGTGAACAAAAAACCTAAAAGACTAAAAATACTAAACTTTTAATTCCTCTTTAGAAGGATAACAGACTTCTTAAATATTGTCTTATTTATAAATACAGATTTAGCCATGACTTGATTCTACCAATTGGCTTTGTGTCATCTTTGTAAGCAGATTAGACTATGTTTTGATATGAATATAAAGCAGACCTAGTATGCTCTTTCTTGGCACAGTACAGTAGCACTAAGTAAACATATGTTAGACATAGAAAAATTTAAGCTGATGTAAGCTTTCCACAAAATCATCAGGTATTACAGCTAAATAGCCACCAAAGATACATGAAAGAAGTTTTATTTATATACACAGAATACTGAGAACAACTTTGACATCCTTGTACATTAGCAAGGAAAGCACTCATAAACACCACATTTTGATTTTATGGTACAACAGAAATACACTCCATTGTTTTTAAAAACCTATACTCAAGTCCTTCATTATAGTTTTGGAAATGATCGAAGTATATAAAATTTCAAATTCTTTTCTGTTGAAGTAGTACCCTGCCTTTGACCCTTTTTCTGCCTTTATTTCCCTCTCTCATATTTTTGAATTACTGGTGTATATTTCAATAACCATTTGGGATTGCATTGAACTTCAGTGGTAATTAAAAGTCAGTCAACTTTAATATGCAATTGCAAGTTTATTATCCTGCTGTTAATTGAACACATACCGTTATCAATGATTCCAGCATCCTCAGACAACGAAGGATGAGCACCGAGGTCTGAATTGGCAGCCATTTCAAATTCTTCTATTGTTTTCACTAGCTATAAATGAATCCCAAAAATTAAGTAGACATATACTTTTCAAGGTATTCCTAGGACTTACATATACATATGGACTATATTATTCCTGTGAAAAGTTTTACTTCTATTGATCATATTTTTATTTTAAAAATAGCTCAAGTTTTCCAATGCGTCTTATCTTACTGGGTCATCCTTAGGTTAGTCACTCACAGTTTGCTCTAAACAGAATTAAACAGTCAAATTAATGTGAAGAAATAATTTCCTGTATTGCTCATTTAACATACACCTAAAGCTGGACACACTTGAAGTTTTAGGCAAAATAAACCAGGTACAGTATTAAGAGGTCAGTGTGTTGAAAATTTTTAGCTTTTTATTGTTATCTGTGTCATGATCTACAAAACATTAACTTCTGAATCATATGTAAGATCACCTGAATGCATTATGTTGAAAAAGCATTTATTCAATTCCTGTATTTACATCTATAAAAACATTAAAAATGTAAGTATTTTAGGGAATAAACAGCAACAGGTTCCAGAAATACTCATATAATATTTTAGAGAGTCACAACTGCAAAAAAATATTTGCCAAGAGGTTCTCCTGCTCTGACTGAAATTTCACATTATTCCTTTTTCCCAATTTCAAATAAATCAAATTCATTCTGCCTGCTCACTATAAACAACATATTTTGTCCCCTGTAAGCAACCATGTCAGCCAATACATACAGCACTAAAGGTAAGAGAACTCTGTATTTCCTCAGTCTCTCTCAACATGTACCAAGCAGATTTGAAAACACATCATTCCAAAATGTAAATTTTTTCTTTAGTTGACAACACTCAACAGTCAGAACTCACCCGTCTGGTATTTCTGAAATCCTCCTCCATATTTTCGATTATCTTCTGTAGCGCCTGACATTTCATATCAATTTCCTTCTGCTTTGTGGAAAAGTATTCTTTGCCAATTACTTTGGATGAAAGCCCTGAAGAGAGTAAAGTTCTATCGTCTTCATGTACTATGTTCCAAGTCACACTATCTCCAGCAGAATCCGACTTCTTATCTTCTGTTTGCACTTGGCTTGATACAATTTTCAGATGATGATCTTGAAAGAAAAAAAAAGTGCACTAACATCATTGAATAAACTACAAACTTTTAAGTTCTGCAAACAACAGGCATAGCAGTGCTATAGCTAGTAGTATGTTTTAGGAGGTACGATTTGTCACAACAGAAGTCAAATGTGTAAATGTTTTGATGTATAAATCTGAAAAAGCAGAAATTAAGTTGGGGAAAGGCTGCAGGTTTTCTGTGGGAGGTGAAAGTAGCATTCAGCTTTTTTTTTCCCCTGATTTAAAAATGAAATTATTTACCTTTCTGCTGAAGCACTTCAGGTAGAATTGGATTAGTAACAGCAGCTGTCATATGATGAAATTTTGCAGTAGATGGAATTTCAAATTTCTCATTTTGCTCTGTAGTGGTTCCCTCTTCTGCAGACTCGGGTATCATGGGCAAATTGTTAAAGATGTCACCATCTTCAATGTCGATCACACTGATGTATTCATGTCCACCCTAAATGAGAATATGAAGGATTATACAGGACATGTTTCATATGTGTTGTTTACAGCACATTGTTAACCATTTACCTCTTACCACTTTGATTTGAAAGGCTTTTTTGTTTTGGAGACAAAATTAATACAATCTTTCCTGCTGTATTATACAACTTACGCAAATGTAAAGAACACAAATTTACCATTTAATTTATTGTTACACTGACAAATAACAATCAGTATGTTTAACATCTATTTTAACCAACGTGCACATTTGAATACTAACCAAACCAGGTGCATCTGACAAAAAGGACTGCAAAGGCCTCTCACTCACTTCATCAGGGAATCTCAGGTTTAAATACATGTCTGGTGGTCGTGTCTGATGAGCATTAGATGGTTCTAAGAGAAAAGAATGATAATCAGTATGATGTTTACAGAAAAATCCACAAAACTTAAGAAAAACTATTTAGAAACAGGTATGCATTCTCCAAATGCCATAAAAATCTTTGATCGGCATTTATTTAAAAAAATACAGGCAATGTAGCTTGAAATGTTCCTTTAATGCTTGCTTCTAATAATAAATTAAGAAATTATTTTTTATTTTGTTGATAAATTAGTAGAAAAATACTCAAAAGACTAAATTCAAAGTAATATGCTGCAATCTAAAGTGCTATTAATTTCAACTCCTCCCTGACTAGGTTAAAAAAAATTTGTATCTTTACTTCATCCAAATAAATTATAGTACTTGGCTAGAAAGACCTCAAACTATCTGAAAAGAGATCATGTGATTTAGTAAAATAATCTTCCAAAAAAAATGAGGCAGAAAACCCAAAACTAAATAAAACTTCAGCCCCAGATCAAGGTTACCTTCTATTTTCTGTTCTAACGGACCCAATGGATGACTGACTGGGAACAAAATTCCTACTTGAGGTTGAAATGTTGTAACTTTGCCTGTATCTGTAACACAATTTGGCAGATGCACAGAGTAACTGTATATTTAGCTGTGCTACTACAGCTCCATTTCACATGAAGCTGTGATCCATCTTAACCTACTGGTTAATACATTTGGTCTACATAATGCCAACTCCCTAAGATGAAGCAGCACATTTGTATTTCATATTTGGTTTCAAGAAGTTGGATAAATTGACATCATCTTCTCCATATCCTGCATTAAGTTATCTCAAGTACAAAGGTCATGTTAAAATTGTAACATTTTTATAGACTTCCCAAACAACGAATTAAGTAGTGAAAGGCTGAAGCCACACCTGACACAGGAACAGACACGACTGAGTCAGTACTTTGAACTTCAGAAACCTCATTTCCAGTACTGATTCCAACATCCTGATATGATTTGAGCACTTGACAGGGAAAAAAAAGCAAAAGCAAAATGTATTAAAATAAGGAAAGAAAAGACACTGATAGTGTTATCTGAACATAGGTTTCTGATATCCAGGTCACAATCCAAGCAAAGGTGAGGTGGGGGAAGAAGCAGGGAAACAATTCCAGTCAAGCATTGTCTAGATTGCACTTAGATAAAGTCAAAGTTTACAGAAGCTTTCAGAAAAAGTCACAGAAGAACCGACCTACAGAAACCATATGGACACTCTAGCATAACTGCATCAGTAACACTTGTATTTACAATTATTTAGACAAGTATTCCGTAACTTACATTCCAATAATTTCTGCTTTAATACTTATTAAAACAAAAAATCACAGCATGAAAAACAAGTTTTCCCTTTAAAAACATACTCCATTTTGGAAACTGACCAAATATCACAATTGACAGGAAGCAATAGCAGAAATGGTTGGTCACACAGGTAGTTCTTACCTGGGTGAGTATTTGTACTTGCATCTTTGGTTTCTGCTACTTTTTTTCCTGTAGAAGATATGTGATGTATCTCTGAAGTATTAGTTGCTTCCCCCATTGTGTCTAAAATGTGATAATACACAGTAAGTTGTTTCTTTATATTCTGACAGGTAATTTTTACCCTTCTCCAAGCATTCTTCATGAATGACTTCAAGAAAAGTTCGTACTACTTGCCTTGTGTGAATACCTAACTGTGCTGAAACTTAAAATGTCACTCTCTATTAAAATCAAAGCTCAGTCTGGACACTTACTTTTAAATTAAATATTCTAGTGTGCTGTACAATAAGAACTTATTTTATATTTTAAAAGGGGAGGAAAATTTTATGACGTATACCTCTATTTCTTTATTATGCTTCTACAGAGCTTTGCAAAGCAGTATTTGTCTAAGGCCAAATTTCACAGAATGGATTGCATTTTGTCCTCTGTTATGACTCAACATTGTGCTGAATTAATGCACTAGAAAGAAGTAAATCTTCCTATTAGGCATAGTCTTAATTTTGCAAGCTAGAAATGTTGCAATCATTCAGTTTCTTTTTATAAAACTCTTAAATTTTGTGTAATTAGAATATGTAGGCAAATAAAATTGGACTATTGTCTTTTAAAAACAAGCAAACTGATTTAAAATTCGAAAGCACTGTTTACAGCATTACTCTTATGAATCACAAAAACTGAAATCAGTATGAGCCAGTTACTGAAATTCACTTAACACACTGTTCTTATTTCCATTGTTTATAAATGTAAATACAAGATAATTGCCTATTTTTAAGAAAACTTAAAATAGAATCAGAATCATAGAATCATAGAATCACCAGGTTGGAAGACAACCACACGATCATCAAGTCCAACCATTCCTATCAAAATACTTATAAATATTTATAAAATTTTCAGAATTATTCTGAGTTTACAGAAAATTGATAGGAGATCTTAATTTGTCTGTACCTCTCTCCCCACCAATCCCCTAAAAACTGATTATCACCAAAAACCACTGAATATCTGTTGTACATCTTGAAAGGTTTTCCTGATTTTCTGGGGAAAGATCCCATAAGCTCTTACATGCTGTATTGCCCACAGACTACACAGTTCAAATTTTTAACAGCTTGATAACTACAGAGTTTTCCTTTGAATTCTAACAAACTTCTGTTCCTTCATTTATTTTATTTAAGCACTCAAAGAATTAAACAGACTTGTACTTGCCCATGGAAGTGAAAAAAACATCCTGAAGGTAAGATGTAGACTTTGGTTGTTGGTCCTAATTTAAGGAGAAAAAGAATAATCTTAAAAAAAATAGTTCCAATGCAAATTAAAGGCTTTCTGATGTTGTTTCATTTCCTGTTTTGAGTAATGATCTGGGAATAAAAAAAACCCTAAAGTAATGTATGTTTTAGTTCTTGCAGTTCATTCCAACTTAGCGAAATTACTATATCACATTCTTTCCCATATGCCTTGGGGTTATCTACATCATAAATTCCTCATTCTTCAAGTGTATGCTACCTCTGCTCCACCATATTTAACATCCCATAGGCCTGGTGAGGTCCTCCAGATACTGTGCTGGAAAGGGAAATCTCAAACAAGGTGTGGTATGGAGCACAATATGAGCCTGCTGACCGGGGTAGTAATCTAGTTTTAAATCTGGTAGTGTTCTAGCTTGAAATCTAGTGCTTGCAAGGAAAAACAGTATCAAAAAGGCCGAGGCAAACCAACAGTAGAAGCGCATATATCAAAACCCAGTCTGATGAAAAATTTCTCTTCCCGCCTCCCTAGCTGAGACAGAACCAAGACCTTGTGCACCCTATCCTCACTCTTATATTGTCATCATCTAGCCTCATGAGAAAAGAGTAATACTTGGGTCTTTTCTCCTGGTAGTACTGCTGAGCTAAACTTATTTTTTTTACTTTTACGCAATTAGCATTTGTGAGTCTTTTTACTTTAACTGTATGAACAGACAAATATCCTATCAAAAGAGATAAGCTCATGTCCCAGGAAAAACAAAGAAACCATGGAATTATTAATAAAAATTAATCCTTTGTTTACAAGAAAAGAAATATATGAATGAAGGTTGTATACAGTTTCTAGGCTATAGCTTGGCTTACAGTTTCCAGCTTCTTTCTTTCCTGTAAATACTTGAGTAGTCAAAGGAAAAAAGAATACTTTTCTGTACCCTAGTCCCTGATTCAACGGCCACCACTGCATCACTAACACTGTTGATGGAGTCATCTGGGCAGAAGGACACGCTTCGTTTCTTCTTTTCCTCCTTCTCTTCCACTCGTTTCTTTTCACGCCTCTTTTGTCTGTCAACATATTAATTACAAATAAAAAATAAGAACTGCACTGAAATAATAACAAATCTATAATGGTTTTCTAAGAAATATCACTATTAAGAAATATACACTGAAACAAAGGTGGAAAAGACAAACACAACCTTTGCATACAAATCAGCTCAATGCCCTACTTATGTCTACTAGAAATCCACATAGAACTGTTGTAATACTCACAAAAACCTATAATGATCACATCAAAATCTGTTAATTGTCTAACAAACTACATTTATCAAATACCACAAACTGTATAACATTCCCTACCTATATTTTGTGTGGAAAAAAATTATCACCACTATATAAAATGCCAGTAAGGAATCTGAGTTAAATACCCCAGCAAGAAACAAGCCACTGCCACAGTTGAAACTATTTCATTAACTATTTTACTAAAAAAGTTTAAAAAGTTGTATGCAGGTATTCTAAACTCCAGCTGCAGTTTCATATATATCAACTGGTTTTTACCCTTAGAATGAAAAAGTCATCTTAAGAGTCTGTGTTTCCAAATGCCAGAGTCAAACACATCATAATCAGAAGCAAGCGTTCTGTTCTAGACGCAATGATGCCATTACCTCTTCCATGGAAAACACAGATCTGTGAAACGTCAGGCATCTATTGACATTTGAAAATTGAACAATGACAGGCATGTAGCTTAACCAAAATGTTTTAACTGCTTGTGCAATCAGTTAACAAGAAGTAAACAAAATTTCAAATGTAATGAATAATGTACTTACCATGTATGTTATATGCATGCCAACAAACTAAAATATCCTGTTGGCAGAAATTTTTCTAATCATTGTCTGGGTTAAGAAACAGAACCTACATCTTGGATTATATTGAAAAAGCATAATCCTTTCTTTCTTGAAGATTACTACCAACAGTGACGTTATGAAGTGCACAGTAGCCTCTCAAGATTCATTAAGTAATTGGCACAGCATTTCACAAACAGTATATAAAACCTAGCATATATAATAGCATACAACAGCCAGATGATAACAAGACTTTAAACCACAGGTACTGGGTATAAAAAACATCTCCTCTTGAATCTTATTCCTACCAGCCTTGTAACAGCCCCTTCATGCCCTAAAGCCATACTCCTCCTCCTGCTGTGTCTTTACTATTTGCTATTTTATTCTCTTCCAGGAGAATTACACCCAATCTCACTTTAATTAAGGTCCTGTAAAAACTCTCACTGATTATAAGTCTGTAAGTCTTTAAAAATGAAGACCCACTTAAAAGATTGGCTTGCCTTTTTCTATTATTCTGCACATCCTTTAGTTGAAATGGTTCAACATCAGTTTTTAGTAACTGGATAAGTTCAGTTTGCTGTGGTCCAAAGGAAGTACTGGGTACAGTATGATGCTGGTAGCGCTGCTCAAATGCAATGAGGTCTTGAGGTGGAATGAGTTTTGGTGCCTGAAAGCATTCAGAGAGAGAAAGAGGCATAAATGAACCAATGATAGAGGAAATAGAGAGGGGAACTCCAGTAAGGTTGGATGTAAAGAATGGGTCAAGTTTGGCTCTCAGCGATAAAAACAAAACTCATGTAGCAATTTGTAAAGACGATGAAAATGTAGTATTAAAGGCATCGGACCAGAGTGTCAGCTAAAGTGTGTTAACTACTTTCTGAAAATAAACTCAAAATATGAATTTTCTCCACAGAATGTATTTCACTGATATTTGCATTTCTAATATATGCAGTTGAGGATGAAGGTAGGAAACATGCAATGTAGACAAGGACTGAAGAAGTATGTTTCAAGGAAAAACACTTCTATTCTTTTCAACTGGAATGCACTAGCATGTGAGAGTCTACCAGAACAACATTTTTCAAAACATCAAATTCTCGATATCCAAAAGACAGGGTTTTCTTAACAAGCCTTTTAGCATTCTATTTTTGCCATTACGAAAGAGGATTTCTTACTGTATTCTTTGTATTACTGTAAATAATTCTATTTAAACTTCTGTAAAACCGGAAATATTTTTTACCATATAAATATTATCCAGTATTTTAGACAGTAAATCCCTTACATCGTTACTAATGAGATGAATGTTTATGAACTATGGAAAGAGGAATCAACTAATGTTGTTAAAAACATATCCAAGCATGCAGCCTGCCTTACTGATATGCAAATAACAAGGTACTGTAGTTCCAGATTCCTTCTCATAGTTGAGCTTTACACTACCATAGTCTGGAAACATTAACTCACTTTTCATGAATAAGAAACCATGAGATTGAAAACCCCCTAAAAGTTCTAAAAATCCATTACTAAAATCCAGTACCTTCTTTTTTTGAGGTAAATTAACATGGAGCAGCAATATTCCTGAGTGCCCTTGGGTTTCTCTGAAGTCAGTCTCCTTTGTTACAGGTTTATTAGGTACTAAAGTAGTAGTGACTGGTTGCCTTACAACTGCTGGAATTCTAGGCGTTGGGTCAAGATGCAACAGTGGAATACCACCCAGGTTCTGAGTGATCCGTGCTTTGTCCATGTTCATATTTGCAAAGAACTGCTGCTGAGGTGAAACTCCCTGATGTCCTTCATACTGATCTAGATTCAGGTGTTTGGGAGGTTCTTTATGCACAACTTCTGCCCATCTTTTCTCTTCCTTGTGCATCTGCCCTGGGATCTCAGGGTCATATCTACTCTTGTTCAAATCTGCTTCTGACTCACTCTTTCTTGGTGTGTATGATGCCTGATAATTCCCTATGGAATCTGATGATCTCCAAGCTACTCGTGGCACTGAGGGTGGTCTAGCAAAAGCTGACGTCATTTCTATGGGGTATAATAATGCTGGTTTGAAATGATAACGTGATTCAAGCTTAAGCAAGGGAAATCCATTCGAGTAACTGGTTTTTTGTTTAATAGGGATAAACTTCGGACTTTTCTGGATGCCTGAGGAAGGAGCTAGGAGATGAAGTTGTTTACTATGTGTTGAAGAATGCACATCTTGAGATGACGGCATAAATCCTGTCTCATTGTGGTGGCTTTCTAACAGGCTTACATTCATATCCAGGCGATTCTAAATCAGAAAAGCAAACAAAATAGCATTTAGAAGTACCTTAAATTAGCAATCATGCAATAAATATGCACAATATATTATCAAATCTTTTTCATCTGCAACAATCACTAGAAAATCATTTTCTAATTTAACAGGGCAGAAAACATATCAAATATACAGAACAATTCACATAAATGACAGTTGGATACACTTACTTTTATATCATCATTGTTGCTTTCATCTCTCAAACTATTCCCCACTTGAAAATCAGTGCTCTCTTGACTAAGTTTTCCTTTACCTTCTTGAGTGGGCAATTGTAACTTCAGAGAGACATTGCCTTCAGCACTGAGCATAGGCTTGATTCCTTCCAGATGAACAGGCTGATGCTGTTGCAAAATTTGTTGCACATTTGGCAGGTTGGCAAAGGTTGACTGCATTATTTGCATTAAACTCATGAAGTTGATTTGCTGTAGCTGGATATACACACACAAAACACTGTAAACAACTTGAACAGGAATAATCCCAAAAAATCTGCATCTAGGCTACGTTACAACTGTTCGTTATCCTGTTAACATAGTTGACAAAATAAACAAAATTCCAAAGATTCAATAATGATTCACTTGTATGATTGTTTATTGCACTGGACTTAAATCTTATAAGATTCATTAAATACCAGCCACAGACAGGTTACACTAAAGCAAGACAAATTCATTCCCTTGTTTTTGAAGTTTCAGTAAATGTAATGTGACATAAAATTGTCTCAAATGTACTAGCAAAAGTTAAAGCCTAGTACAGCTTCAAAGTAACTACAGCTTCAGACTTTTTCTTAACCTATGGTATTCAAGTCACTGTTATGAGACCTAAAACACACTTAAACTTTTATTATTATATTACCAATTTTCTTGAGCCAAAAGCAAGAGTTAAGCCTAAAATAAGTTTTCACATTAGTTTACATGGAACTGGAAATCTCTTTCAAAATCAACCAGCAACACAACACCTTTAAAAGAGCAATTATCTCCATTGTTTCAATTAACACAATTCAAACTGTGAAAATTATTTTCACTAATGAGATGCTCTCACCTGAACCAACTTAAACATTTCATCTTGGAGCATCTGAGTGACAGTTTCTGATGTGTTTGGTTTCTCTTCTGTAGGGACTTCACTGACTTTTTGCTTCTTTGCACAAATGGAAGTATCGGAGGCAACACCTGACCCAGCTGACACAACGGTCTGAGGAGGCTGATGATCACTTAGAGAAATCTCTCTATTACTTCAGAAGGAAAAGAACAAAATTATGAAAAACATTCTTAGTTCAGAGCACCCGTGTCAGTTTGTCTTAAATCAATCCAAGAAATTTTAAATGTATCTTCTTTTCTAAAGAATAATTAATTTGTAGGAACAATTAAATAATTAACACTGCATAATCTTCACTGAGGAGTACATAAATCTTTTTCCTAATGCTTCCTAATACACTGAACAAAACAAACAAACAAAAAAAATATGTGAGTTCTATCTGATTTTTTAGTCAAAAAGGTATCTGAAATGTTATCTTCACTAGAGGTACAGGTAGAAAATTATGATCTGACAGAAAGAAAGCCTGGTTAGTCATAAAACAAAACAGGTGATGGAAAACAGAGATAGGTATTTTTAGCTGATGGCAGATCCAATTTCATTCACAAGATTAAAAATGTGTCTTTATATACAACAAAATTTCAGATCAGAAAACAATTAACACTAAAACAATATATACCAGATGATACAATACATTGAATTTTCTCACAAAGATAATCAGAAGTAGATAAAGACTTGTAAGCAGATGAAGTCTTTAAATGAAGAAGAGAAACTTAGGATTTACATTAAGTTATAAAGAAACTGAAGGACTTTACCTATGTCAACAGAAACTATCCAAAGGACATTACATTATTTAAGAAGAGTGCTAACATTCCTACAGGTAGAGGTAAACTTTGAATTTTTCACAGATGAACAGGAGCATGTGAAGAACCAGAAGCATAAATAGTGAGCTCATGAGTAATACTAAAAGAGTTTTGGATATCAGATAGGTATATGAAAAGGCACAGAAAACCTTTTGGAAGGCAATCAAAATGTGTAAGCCTGTAAGTCTGAGAAAAAATGGTTTTTAAAAAAGCTGGCACAAAAAAAATCAAGAAGGAAATGTGATTAGAGACACATGGAAATGGAGTCCAAAGGGACAAGCAGAAAAAAAATCATAGGGGACACTTGAATGAAAATGAAAACCTGAGATTGACTCCTGATGCCTCTACCCTGTTCCAACTTTCTCCCTGTTTACATATTTACGTACATATTCATGTGTACCTAGCACTTGCTGTAGGACATATAAATTTTAATAATTTCATAAAAATATGACATTAAGTTTATAATACTATTGTTTAGGTGTTTTATGTAACAATATATATTTTATGGTATTACTACATAATTATAATGATTCTGTCAGGAACCAGAGAACAGTACCACTTCTGCTGAAATCTGGTAGCTCTGAATTAACATGTTTGATTCATGTGATATTATGGACAACATGCAAGAGCACATGATCCTCAAGAATTAAGCAAAAAAAAAAAGGTTTCAGGAAAGGTTACTTAAAAGTACAGTTTGCAAATACATATTTTAAACCTGCAAATACTTTGCAATGAAATCTACATATCATGTTACTTCAGAATGAAAATTTAATAGGGATAGTCCATTTTTTATTACATAAAACATTATAGCTTTATTTTACCTGGGAACTTCTGCTTCATGTTCTGAAATGAATGAGTGAGAAATGGAGCCAGTAACAATCTCAGTCATGCTATAAAGAAAGAAAAAATCAGTATTGTAAATATTACAATAATATGTTACACTATTTATTTTAAGATACGCTTACATATACACATGTATATGCAGGCACACACACATATATGACCTCCTGAAGAAGTATTTTACTTAGTATGAGATAAAATACCTTAGAGTCACCTGATCAGAGCTATACTAATCTGGACCCCTTCAATTTGTGCACTACAGTGAACTTGGAACTGGTAAATATTGACATTCATGCTTTGTCTCCTTAGCAATCAGAAACTGACTCAAACAAAAGCAGTGAATAGGTCCAGGCTATTCAACACAAACAGCAGGCAAAAAAATGAGGTTTATCTGAGTTGACAAAACAGACAAAATCCAATTTAAGCAATACTGTTAATAGCATTACTTCATTCCTTAAAAAAAATAAGCCAATATTATAAGAAATACTTGAAGGACATCTCATGTGCAGTTATTTTGTTCCTTTCTAAATAAAAAAGCATCAGTTTAAAATAGTTGAGGATTCTAAATGTTTTGACAAGTAAACCACGTACAAGTTTTTCACAAACATCATATATACACAGGTTTATCTATTTAGGTGCCATTACAATTAATAAGACCCTAAATATTAAGATGTTAAGGCATATTATACCAGAGGAACAGGTTTCATTACTACAAATATGGTGGATTCAAAAAGAAAGCTAATGGAAATAATAAAAATAGGTTCAATTTTTTTGTCATTAAAACAAACAAACAAAAAATCTCAAACCTGTTCTCATTGTAAACATAACAAACCTTGTGTTTTCAGAATATATATATTTTTTTTTTCTTCTCTTGGAAAAATACAGAGAAATCAAACTGAGTAGTAGTTTGTTCAAAGATATGATGTGACAATCAGGTTTACAGATTATTTCTATACTTCTATCTACATTATATTATAAATGTAGAGATATTTTAAAGCAGATGATTTAAAAAAAACCCATAAATAAGTAAATTTCTTAAGGTGTCTAAAAATCCTCCCTCCTCCTTTCAGAAGCTAATAAGCATATCATCTATTTACATTTTAATCTCACCTCTTGCTTCCTAGGCACCAACCTCTCTTTTTTCTAAGCTAGGTAATAGCTTATAGGTAATAGGGAAATAGGTAACAAGGAAACTGTTAGAGTTTCCCAGAATAACAACTCTCCGCTTGTATTTAGCCTGAAGATTACACTTCTGTTTCAGGTCTGAAGAAGGAATTGTGCATCTGAAAGCTTTTCTGGTTATTCTTTATCCTTTTCCCAAATATAAGTTACAACTTCCCATAAGTCACACCTCTTTTATTTCAGCATGACTGAAATAACCACTCAACAAACCAGCACTTCGCATATGTAAAATGCTTGCTCAGGTGGAATAAAAGACAATGGAAATTTTGTTTCAAATCAGGAGTCTGTTGCTATAAACAATAGCAAGAACCTGTTAAGTCTCCACTGAATACCATCATTAACAAAACCACTTTAGATTTCTGAGGTAAGTTCAATAAGTAATTAAAACAATAGGAGAAAAACGTCTCTCACTTATTCAGTTCAGCCCTTTCTTCCTTTGTTTCTTCCACATTTTGATTCTCTTGGGGATTATCGACATCTGAAACTGAGTCCTGCTGGAATACAAAAATTGCATCTGAACTTGTAAATTTTTATAACCCCCTTCAGCTTCAATAAAATCTTATTAGCCTAAAGCAACACATTTTGATTAATCAGCCATTTGAAAAAAATTGACCAAAAAATATTCAAAATTACATGTTATCACAATTATATGTTATCAGCAGACAGCTACAGATGAGAAGTAAGGACGTATCTTAATGATTCTTCTAAGCAACTTTGGTTTAAGTCATTATTATGTGTTTTTATTTTCAAATTCCTATCTATACAGTAAACTGAACACATATGTAGTGAATGTAGCACCCCTAGGTAAAGATGAAAATGTGGAAACAACCCTACTATACACAAACTGTCTAAGAAACTGAAACAAGTGCAGGATTTTACACATCACAAAATTCACTATAGTAAAATGCATTGTGGAACTGAAGATGAAAATACTTTTATTGTTTCTAATCCCATTAACAACACCAAACCTGCAGAAATACAAGTAAGTAAAATAATGTCATTGCAATTCATATTTCAGCATAATAACCTTTAGCTGATTTCTGAAAATGAAACTTAGGACCAAAGATGATGCATAAAGGCTTGTTTAAGATTCAGACTGTGTTTTCAGGCAAGAGCAAAATATCCATCTTTATATATCTGATGTGAAAACAAGCAAGCATGCAAACAAATAGTATTTAGTCACCCTGGGACAACTTCAGAGGTAACACACAGTTTTAAGACATGAAAGTTGCTCATACAGCTTTGCAGTATAACAAAATAGACATAAAAATCTGGTCTGTTAATCAGAAGTTCATCTGGTGTTCTTTTTTATTTATGCGCTTCTATATATATACGTGCATAAATAAGCTTATGTATTTATATGCAGTGTTATCTATTACAAAGATTTTATGTAATTTTTACTTATAATTACTATATATAAATATAGGCATATACAAATATAGTTTTACAAAAATTAGTTTTCTAAAGTACTCATAGCAGATCCCACTTTATTACCATTTAATTACTTGTGACTTTTATTATTGGTTTAAGCAGGAAAAAAAAACCACTAAACCCAAATGCTTTAAGCCCCCAGTTTCTTAAGTATATGAGGAATTCAAGATAGTTTGAAAAGAGTATTTACAGTAACTGCTTCTATGCAGGATAGTAACTTGCCTTTCCTCTCTGATGTTCTATAGGTTTGATCTTGGCAGAGCTGTTGGAGCTCTTTGGAGTTTCATATGGCTCCTCAAAAAACTCTATAAAATAAACAAAATGAAAGCACGGGATATACAGCACTCCTATGTGATTTCTGTCAACTGGTCACACTGGTTACAACTTTTCTCTAGTGAGAAGAAAAAGACTTAAAGATGTCTCAGCAAATTCAAAATCTTTGTTATTACTAGTGATGATGCATGCACATGAAGGAATTGGAAGGGAAAAAAATACAAGCTTATTTTCGTGGTAGGAATATGATAAGCTTAACCTATACATACTCAACTCTTACAAAATTTTCAAACTGTAGTTTAGACAGTTGCATTAGTACTTTCTGAATTAAAGTAAATGACAGAATGAAATATACATTGGGCAATACACATTGTCCTACCTCTACAGCAAAAAGAAGTTACATAAGTGAAAAATGGATCAGGAAGTCTTGAGAAAGCATTTGCATAACACGTAGTTATAATATAAAAGAGAATAATAATTACAATTGAACCATGAATTCTATTTTTTGATTAGGCAGAGGGATGTAAAACCCTGTTCAAGCAGAACTCCTACTTTTCCATGTGTCAGACCATAGTAAAAGGATATACCATAAAAACAAACCTCGTTTTTCTGATGTTACATCTAACTCCTCCTGAACAAGTGGCCTCAATTCATTAATATCTTCAGTCATATGAGGTACAGAATAATTGCCATGACTGCATTCCTTCTTGTCAAAGTATTTTGATTCTGTAGACATTCTGGTAATTGGAATTACAGACAGTAATTAACAATAGAAATAATGTAAGTATCTTCCTTAGTTTAAGTATGCTGTTCCTCTGACCTTGCAGGCTACTGCATAATTGTAAAACAAACACTACTGTGATATAGTCAATAATCATATGAATTTTGTCTCTGCATTTTATTTAAACCAAGATCAATAGTATTTCTTAAATAATTGTGATACTAGAGTACTTCAGATGGGTTGTTTCCAGAAAAATGTATCCAATACATACAATCTACCAAAACTGAAAGATGTGAACTGCACCATGTCTTCAAAATCATATGCTTAAGATTACACTCATCTCCCTCATGAAAGCTTCTTTTATTAAAAAAAAAAAATCCTTGTCAAAGACACACAGTACTGTCCTCAGGTTTCCCAAAGACCTTTTGTTTCTTTAGTGCAGTAGCAGTTCAGGAATCTTCATCTTCAGAACTGTGTAAGACATTAATAAATAAAGTATTTACTGCCTTTTCCATTTGTTTTTCTGAAATGCATACAGTTGAAATAAATATAGCCAGATCATAGATCCTGGGAAAAACAAACTAATGTTGTGAACTCTCATCCCAACACAGAGAAAATTACACTAAAGGGAGTGGCAGTTAACTGAATTCTTTAAGAAAACCATTTTATCAGTTATATCAGAAATCTAGATTTCATTCCCACACCACTAAGTTTATAAATAACCAGGCACAATTGACTTCATATGCAACATCGATATTTTTTTCATCCCAAAGGTATATCTGCTGATGTATTTAATCTGCTTCAGGCATTTATAAACAACATGTATAGGTTTGACTTTGCATTCAAAATTAAACATGTATATAATGTAATAACAATAAAAGTGTTCATGCAACCTATCTGAGGAATTAAGACCAAATAGAGTTCTTAGATGAAAAAGGAAATTACCCAAAACTGGTTTCACAAAGGTCATCATAGGCTTGTACACTCTGGACACCAAGAGGAGGATTGACCAGTATTGAAGAGCCTTTATCCATATTACTTTCTTGTTCTGTACTAGACTGGGCTTCTGACAGAGATGCAAATTCTTTCAGACACTGATTATCCAGGCTCTATTAATAACAATAATGAAAATTCATTAGTCAAAAAAATAGATGCCTGTTACTCTAAAGAAAACTAAACAATTTCACATAGTGTGTTTATGTTTAACTTCATATTGGTTTATTCTGTATTATGGAGCTGAGTAATTCTGGATTTACAGCTGCCTGTGGAACCTGTGTTTTGCCCCTTCTAACATTACATGAAGCAATAGTTCTCTGAATTAGTCAACAGAAATATAAATAAGAGAGATTTGTCAGTGTCAACTGAGAGACAACTGTTAAATACACTATATGTCTCTATGTAGAGATACACAGTCAGGTTTTGCTTTGATTACATGCAATACAAAACTCTAAATATCACTGAAGACAGTTAAGAGAGGCAAAAAGTCATATATAAACATGGAGTTGGCATAAAATTTTGTCAGTAAGTGTTAAGTAAAATACCTGGGGCACTTATCAGTGCAAACAGAAAATACAAAACAAAACACAGACAAAATCTCTTTTGATATCAGAGAAGTGTTTTCCATAAAAAAACCTACAGCCCTCTCTCCTCAAAGCCCTTTGTGCAGGCTTAATTAAAGATGACAGGTGATCCAGATGCTCCTAAATATAAATTAAAGTAATATTCATCAGGTTCTTCTGTCAAATCTCTTTTACATTAGCACACATTGTCTGTAAAACAGTTCAGGACAGAAATTCCAAATTCACTCTTCACCCATGTTTAACTAGTTTAAATACTTCAGTATCTGCAGTGTCCTCAAAGAGAAATTCCTCTAAATTTAAGTTTCCCCAGATAAACTGTTTCTTTATTCTTTGTCTTGGTTTTCCATACTTCATCTCCGATATTCAGTTATTTCAAAGATGATGTCTAAAAGTAGACAAAAGAGCTGGACTTGTAGGAATCTGCTCAAATAACATGGTATCTAGATAAATTAGTTAGGACTTCCAAGGAGATCTTTAATCTCTAAGAACAGTTTGCAGACAAACATAGAGTTTTCCTGTAATGTTTCTTTTCCTAGCAACCCGTAAAGTAGATTGTCAATTAATATTCTGGGTTTTACTGAGAACAGAACCACAAGATAAAAGATGTATGTGATTTTCTTTACTGGCATAGCTAACTCACACATTTCATTGACAGTCATCCATCCACTTTCTTACCTTAAATTTTATGCTCCTTTCTTGAGATCCATCTCTGTGTAACTGTTCTAATAGCCACAAAGAAGTAAGAACAGCAGCTGATGATGTTTTCACATGTACCATTGGGAGAATCTCTTCCATGGAATCTTGTTTATTTGAAACCCAGAGCAGTCTTTTATCAGACCATCTGATCATCCACTCGATCAACTTTGCAATATTGCTCAACTTACCCATTAACTCTATAGGTAGTTCTTCTCTTGGCACAGTATCAGCCATATCAACAGTTTTGTAAATGTATTTCGAAGTTCCCTGAATTTGCAGGTTAGAGGAGGTATGGTTAGGAAAGGTGTGACTTGCTGGTGCAACAGTGACTCCTTGATTGTCTTTCTGAGTTCTGTAAATTGACTTGCGTTTTAAACCGAATAAGCCTTCATTACATCCTGTCATTAGGTTATGTACAGCAAGTTCTGTTGTCTGTACAGTGGACTGTATGATGACTGGATTTTCCAAAGTATTTTCATTTTCATTATAAACAGATGCTGTTTCAGGATCACAAGACACTAGTGCAACAGTATAGCAAGACCCTGCTCTAAACACAGTTCGGCTTCTAGTTTTGCCTTGTCGACGTTTTAGTGTTGTATGAACATCAAAAAAGAGAGAGTTCAATTGATGCTCTCGAAGAAGTCTAGAAAAGCTAGTAAGAAATGGAATTCCAAGGTCATTGTACCTGATCAGGTCTTTCTCAAGAACATAACTCAAAAAGAGTTCTAAAAAAATAACATATTCATCATCATCACGTTCAAATTCCCATGCACCAACTATAGGCAAATTACATTGATTATGCACATCTTTTCCATATAATTCATCTTTATATTTTGTTTTCCAGTTAAGAGCTTTTATCTTGTGTGTGGTATTTTTGCTATGGATTTCTCCCTGTCTATGATGTTCATTATCCCTGTAAGACAACAAACATACATACTGTTGACAACAAAATTCATTTTAAGAAGAATTACATGAAAAAATTAGTAAATGCAACATCTGTTCCTTTTCTTCCTCTGTTGTTGAAAATAGGGAAACTAACAACCCCAAATTTACATTAATACAATGCTGAGTTAGCAAATTAATCAAGTGCAAAATCCATATTTTTACAGACAGCAATTCAGTAGTATCATATATGAATCACAGCTGATTACAATTTACACCTCAATAACATATTAGTCATATAGTAACTGAGATAACATTAGTAGTTCTAAAATTTGGTAAATACGTAGTTCTTTATTTCATAAACTACTCAAAGTAACAATTATCCTGTTTAGTGAAAAGATTACTTGAAGAGTAAGAGATAAAACTTCTGGGGTTTTTTAATCTAAATAGAAAGTTTTCTCAGCAGTTTCTTTCATACCTTTGGAGTGAAGGTGTTCGAGCTCGTGTTTCTTCAGTAAACAAAGCATCAGAAAGTGTATCTGCTGTGTCAGCATCACTGTATATCTGAGGACTCTCGAGATCAGTAAGTGTGCTTCTGCTTAGACTAGTGCCTAATGAGAATCTGTCATAACAGTGTTCCTCATCATCTGCTGCTCTCTCTTCTGCTGGCTCCCAAATATTAATTTCTATGGGGCCTATGTTCCTTATTACACGTCTCAAGGTCTTCACTCTTGCTTTTTCAGTAGCCTGTATAACAACAGACATCATTTCTTCATTTTGAGCACCTACCAAAAGGAAGAAAACCAAGACATTTTAAATGCAAACTTCCCAGTTTTCAATTATTCTCTCAAATTAAGACATGAATGAACTCTGATTCATCATAAACTACAGCCATGTAACTATATAAGCTGAAACTGGTAAGAGGTGATGAAACACCATTAACATGGAAGTCAGGATGTTCTGTTATTGGGACAGACGTGTCAGAAAGAAAACACGGAATTTTCCATAAAATTCTCTTTAGTTGTCTAACTGAAAACTATACTAATTGTTTCAAATGTGGTATGAAAGAAGGTATTGTTGTAAATTAGTAAGTAGGGTAAAAAAGAAAGTTCATTTAATATTTCCTCAGGAAGGATACACATTACCTTTAACAATAGTTTGCTGGAGTCGCTGCTGAAGTCCATGATATTTATCTCTTAATGGAACTCTTATATCTTCAGATTTAGGAAATGCTTTTACAAAAATCTCTGCCACCTGCACAAAATAAAGTATCTTTTCAAACAGCTAACACAAAAGTAAGGTGTAATTTTCAACAGAACTTAGACCACCACAAAATCTAACAAGCAGCTTTTACAAGAAGACTCTCATTACACTTCTTATAGTCTCCATTGCTTTTGTTCTACCTTTAGTATCTTCTACCTTTTTCAGTGGTGGCAACTGTCCAAGCAGACTCAAAATTACATCTTGAACTAACTCTTCAACATTCATGAACCTGCAGAAAGGAAGCATTCGACAAGCCCACTCCACTGCATTCAGACAGTGCTCAACCGTGGAGGCATCACATTCATTCTTCTTTGGATCCTAAAAGAAAACACCTTGCTATAGAAACATGAATTCATCTGTGCAATATATTTCAGCTAAATTATTCATACGTGGCCAACAGGAATGATTCTTCTGCAGCAAAAAGAAAATAAAAATCTCTAACTTCATTGCAAACACAGAAGTACGCAATGCCAGGAGACAGATCAAGGTTGTAATGGACCCTGATCATAGAACCATAGATTGCTTTGTTAGAAAAGACATTTGAGATCATTGAGTCTAATCATACCTGTCCACTACTAAACCCTATCCCTAAGCACTTCACCTACCCATCTTTTAACTACCTCCAGGAATGCTGATCCAACCACCTGCCTGGGCAGCCTGTTCCAATACCTAAGAACTCCTTCCATGAAGTCAGTTTTCCTGGTATCCAAACTTGAACCTCTCCTTGCACAACCTGAAGCCATTTCTTCTTGTCCTGTTGTCAGTCACTTGAGAGAAGACACCAACATTCACCTTGCAACAAACCTCCTTTCAGGTAGATGTAGAGAATGATAAGGTCTCCCTCTCAGCCTCCTTTTCTCTACATTGAACAACCCCAGTACCCTCATCTGCTCTTAAGAATTGTTCTCCAGCCCCTTCACCAGCTTCATAAAACATATAACTATTAACACATAAATACATGTAACATGTAACTTTGTTAAATATATAATTATATATTTAAAAAAGAACTTTTTTTAAAACAAACTTAGAAAATAATTCTAGTAATGCTCTGCTGAAGAGTCTGTAGTCCAAGTCATTTTTGAAAGCAAGATCTGTAAGCCAGCCAAGAGGATTTTAAGATGGATCAGAGTATTCTGAAACAGTCAGTGGTTTATATCTGATTTGTCACTGCTGCTCAAAGCATAGAACAATCAGAATATTGCACTGTTTCATACAGAGCCCTCCAGTTTATTTGAAACTTTTCTGGTGAAGAGAAGTTTTGGACTTGTTTCAAAAAGGAAGCAACTGTTCACAAGGACAATCGAGTTGGCAGACTAGATAGAACAAAAATCAATAACTGTACTGTTAGAGAATATATGATAAGTATCATGCTAGCAGTTTCTTCTTTTGCCTTCTTTGACCTTGATATTAAGTGATGAGGGTATATGTACAGAAAACAAAATTAAATTTTAATTTTTTTAATTTTTCTTTTTGAAAATAATGTATATTAATGCATTAAAAAAAATTGGGTGCGTTAACTATATATTAGTAAGGAAAAATCAAACATATGTTAATCTAATCAAAGAATCATCGAATCACCAGGTTGGATGAGACCCATCGGATCATCGAGTCCAACTGTTCCTATCAAATGAAAATGAAAAGGAAAGGTAGTAAACACTTAGGTAGAAAATAAGCATGGAAACTATTGCTCTTCTAGCAGTAACTTTTCAATTATCCAAGTAAAATACTAAGCAGAAGCTCCACAGAAATACTATAGGAAAGACATAGTTCACATGGACCGCACTATTCTGTAGCATCAAATTCTGCACATTATAGCATAGTTGTAATTCCATCCTATATGCAACTAAAATGTATCTTTACTATATTAGGGATATAATTACCTTATGATTGTTAATATTTTCCCTTGCAGTTTGGTACTGCCTACAGTAGTAAGATAATCTTTCACGAACATGAAGCATCCAACACAATGCACAAAGCTCTCTGAACCAGCCTACAAAACAAACATGCAATACGGTGATATTTTAGTTAAATAAATGAAATAAAATAGCTTGAGATTTTTAGCTTAAAGAAAGAAATTAACACTATCTTAAGAGTAGTTAAAAAAATTACTCATTCCTGAGTTTTCATTAGTGGTCTGCAGCTACAGCTTGTCAGTCCCACTAAGTGGTCAAGTTCTTTCACATCTGTAACACCTACAACATGCACAACAACCTAAACCAGCAACATTCAGATGAAGGGGTTTGGTAACTAACATAAAAGCTGGAAATGGACCATGTCTCTCCGCACATGCTGTATACTATTTCAAAATAGTAAGTGTTTCACCGCACCTGTAGAGTTTGGTTTCTGTTCTTTTTTCTCATCTAAATTATTTTATTTTATTGCATACAGACCTAAAATCTTACAGGTAATATCATCAAACTGATGCTCTCCAGAAGATGTAGATCTACAGAAAACAGTGCGGAAATTAGAGTAATGAAGCAAAGTCTCTGGAAATGGACTCAGCAGAGGAAGAGATCCTTTCATTCGAATCTATAGACAGTAAAAATAAAGAAATAAACAATAAAAATAGAAATAAAAATAAATTCAAGTTTGTGTGTACCACTACTAAATGCACAGCCTCTCAGTTGTTAGCAGAATACTGCCAAGATCAATAAAATTACCTTAAACTTGTTTTCCATTTTCTTCAAGTAAATATTTTGAAAATTGATTTAAACAAATATGTTTACTATGAGCTATGGTACAAAGTGTTTTTGTTTGCACAGTACTCATGATTACCAAAAACACAATAGCAACAAACTAGAAGAAGAACTAAGATCACAATTAAGAAACCAGTTTAATCCAACACAGTCCAGGCAGCTAGCAACCAAGGCAAACTAATTTTTCCTCGTTTCAGCTGGTACTTCTGATCTCGTCCCCGTGACAGCATTAACCATGTGACCATGCAATAAGCAAACAGGAAATATTTGTCAGTCAGACTGGTTTCTGATGCAGATAACTGCATGAATGCTGGCATAAGGGGGATAAGGGAAGGCAGTCACACACCCCACCTTCTGTAGCAAGTGCAATTGCAAGCTTGACAGTAATATTCACGATGGATAATCAAGTTACAACAAATAAACAAGTTAAATTCTTACTTTTTGCATAACTTTCCTTGCCCACTTCAGCTGTGCAACATACCACTGTGCTGCAGGGCAGGAGCAATGAGCAGCCCGGAAGAGTAAGATAATTCGCTGAAGGACTCCTGACACTTTCTGACGACTTTCTCTCTCAATTTTTAAAAGAATGTCATCACAGTCTTCCTGAAAAATGCAAATTCCAAGGCAAAAGTCAAGCCCCCAAATTAGAAAGAACATATACAACAAGGAATCTGACCTATATGTTTTCTTCAGCTCCTAAGAGTATTACCCTTCTTCTTTAGAGCATGGATTTGTTATGGAAAAAACAGAGGCATACATACTTAGAACTATGGTACTGCTTAAGAAAATGAAGAGACATGGAAAAAAACAGGAAAAAATGAAAGGAATTAGAATAAAGATCATGATTACTTCACAGCACATTCAAACAAGACCCAGGAATCTTCTATTGTGCACGCTTACTTCACTGAGAGAAGCTGGCTGAGGACAGTATAATGGTGGTGCTGGAAGATAAAGCCCATCTGGAACTAAACCATGCAATTTTCTACTAAGATCCTTGGCAGAATCCATTAAAAGCTGAAATGTCTCCGAGAGAATATCAGCACCTGCCATAACAGCTGCTTTCAGTAGTTCCTGTATCGAACTATAAAGAACATTTGCATCTTCTTCTTCAATGGGATCTATAAAATATTAAGCATAGAAATTGATTCATTAATTGACTCAATTAACATATGGTCTTCTTTCTAAAATTATGATGCCACGTTCTTAGAATTTCTGTTTGTCAATTACAGTTACATATTACATCTATTTGCTTTAAGAGACAATATCTCACATTTGAAAATAGTATTCAATTATTAGGCTGGATTTTTACATTAGTGTGGAAGCTCTTGCCTTTCTAGATAGAGAACTGAAGTTTTCAACCATGCATTTCCTTGGCATACAATTCTTGGCATACAATATTGTGTCTCACTAAGCAGACATAAACTAGGCACATAATTAATAATGATTAAAGCAACCCTTTTACCAGTAAGCATGATGATTAAGGAAAAAGAAATGTATTTGATCTCTTTCATATATAATTACATGTTTTCCTTTTCTCCTAGAAGTAGCACGAACTTTAACACATCATTAATTGAGTCCTCAAATCGGCAGAATATTATAATACTCTACTTCCACTTTTATTCCTCTTTCTTGTCCTGAAGTATGTCCTGCCAAATCTTTCCACTACTTATCATACTTAGAGATTGTTGTATAGAGCACGTATATGTGTATGCATGTGTTTGAAATAAAATCCATGGAAAAAAGTACAAGAGAAGAATCTACATAGTGTTTGGGATGTGGCTTAGATAAACACTAATTAACATCCACCTGATGACAGGAAATTGAAATGTGGTTTCCAAACACAGAAAAAGAAAGTAAGGAATTCACAGTGCTGGTAAATTTTCTGTAAAATGTAAACAAGGACAGGTTGATCTAGCTAGAGTGAGGGACATGAGCAGTAAAGTATTAAGCTAGGTTATGTGATGAAAACCTTGTACGCACATACAAAGGAGCACATTTGAATACATTATAACAGTAATGCAGACATTGGAGGAGATGAGGCAATTGCTTCTTTTGAAGACAGTGCCCAGGACAGAATATGCAGTGAAATAACATGAAAAACAAACACAGTTATTTACAATTTTATATACCTGTAAACTGCTTGTATTTAATACATTCTGATGTTTCAGCACTAACTGGCTGTCCCAACAAAGACTGTAACTTTTCCTGAAAAGTCTGCATTGGTGATAAGCTTAATGGCAGGCGACATTCTCTGGTTTTCAGTCTGAAAGTAGTACAAGAATGTATTCATTTATAACAAAGTAAAACCCATAGATAATGTAACAAAACTGTGTTTGAGAGCTTTTTTTAAAAACAAAGTAACTAATCTTAACACATTAGGTTCTACACCTACTAGGAATCTGCAATACCAATTTTTGAGGCAAAGGATATGCCTTGTTATAACAAACTTCATGCAAATGATGTTCATAACAAAATAAAGTACACTAATTCCAAGTTCAAGCTTACCTTGATAATTCATCAGAGTCCTGACAATACAGCTGATAGGCCACACCAATTGAAACAGACAGTTTCCAGTTTCCGAGCCTGTGTGTTAACCACACTGCCTCTGGAATGAGCCCACCAATAAAGAATAAATCAAGAGCATATTCAGCAGTCCAGACAGATGAAAGGTTCTGGTTCCTGACAGCTCTGGTAACCAAACAGTGTTGAAGTGGAATAATGCGAGCAGATAAGTCTGTGCCATACACAAAAAAAAAAGCAAAACATTTTAAAGTTTAAATAAATCTACATGCTAACAGATGAATAATCTAGAATTCATACATTCACATGGCTTTTAGGTCATTTCAGTGTGTAACTGCCCTTTCCTTCACAGGAGGTACATTATGGGTTTTTTCTGCAGCAGAGAGATGCAGCTCATGATATCATTTAATAGCAAGGTCAGAGTAGGTTATTTTTCTGCTTAAGAACGTGGGATATGAGGAGTAGCTGAGGGAACTGTGATTGTTTATCCAGGAGATGAGAAGGCTGAGGGGAGACCTTATCGCTCTCTACAACTACATAAAAGGAGCTTGTAGTTTGGTTGCTGCTGATTTCTTCTCCCAAGTAACTAGTGATAGGATGAGAGGAAATGTCGTCAAGTTGTACCAGGGGTGGTTTACATTGGCTCTTAGGAAAAAAATCATTACTGAAAGAGTGGCCAAACATTGGAACAGGCTGTCCAGGGAAGTGGAGTCTCCATCCCTGGAGGTGTTCAGAAAGTATGCAGATGTGGCACTTTGGGACATGTTTCGGTAAGCACAGTGTTGTTAGACTCAGTGATTTTAGAGATCTTCTCCTACATCAATGACTCTATGATTCTATATGCAAGCTTGTGTAAAACCTGCAGCTTTCTCTTACTTTAAAGACTTAATCACATTGATGAAACATCAACAAGTATTCTACATATGATTAGGATATTCCAGAGGGTATAATCGAGATGAATGGAAATTTTGAGAGTTTTCATAGTGTACCTATGTTGATTTTACTTACTTTGCTGCTTACTGCAGAAGCCAGAAAGTTACAATGCATTTTTGAGAAAGAACAGTAGAGATATGCCAGGTTTACATTGTATATTATGAAATATTCCTTCACTGAAAGGGTTTTCAAGCACTGGAATAGGCTGTGTAGGAAAGTGTTTGAGGCTTCATTCCTACAGGAATTTAACAAATGTATGAATGCCATGCTTTGGATCATGGTTTAGAGGCTGACTAATGCTAGGTTAACAGTAGGAGTCTATCATTTTGAAGGTCCTTTCCAACATTAATTTTCTGACTCCATTCTGTGGATGAAATAATTCAATTGCACATATCAAACAGCTAACTTTGAATATCAAAAATGTTGTCAATAATCCAGAGATTCAAAATCATACACATAGACATACAAAACCCTCAGAAAAAATTCTGAAAAAAAAAGTTATTTTACCTTTACAGTCAATGGTGCTGAAATAAAAAATCACCAAGTTAAAGGATAACAGACAGCATTGAGACATATATATAAGTAAAAATTATAAAATAATTTAAAATAAAATATATAAAATAAAATAAAATAAAACTGCTCTTAGAGAAAATACCTTGACTGATGTGAAGTGCATGCAGGATGTCAACGTTATGTGGGGGAAAGATATAGAGCAGTTGATTTGTGAAATAGGCAGCCATGAATCGTGCCATGGATCGAATCACAGCCATAGCAGTTTCGGTATGAACATCTGTAACCATCCATAGTTCATGCTGAAAATACTTGGCATCTGAAAAAACAGATATCAAATCAAGGTGCTTTGAGGAAATATTTTAAATTTGAATGCCAAAATTGTTTAATCACAGCTTATAAAACATTTTTTTTCAAGAGCAAACTACAGTTTTACTTAATTTCATTACATACTCTCAGGACTCAATGAGCTAAATCTTTTATACCAATACAGTAATTCCACAATATAGTAATATTATAAGACTTTTATACTAGGTTCTGAATGACTACAGATGTACCTGTAGTATCTAAATTTAGATCAGTGGTGAGTCAAAAAGCCCAAACTATTTAAATTTGGAAATTGATATTTCATACTCTTACTTAATAGAAAAAAAAAAACCAAGACTAGCAAGCATTTGCAAAAAAATCCCACTGTCAATTTAGGACTGGTGGACAATCTAAAATCCAATATTTCATCATGTTCTAACATAATGTAAATGCTTAATATAAAATCACATAATTTCCTTCCTGTTATCTTATCCAAAGTCTTTCCTTGATCAGACTTAAAAATACTGAAAACTTAACAGGCCACGACTCCAGTATTAATTATACACAGAAAGTTGTCTGAACACTAAGTCCAATGAGTGCAGTTGAAAGAACATCTGAGGATTAGAAAAAGATTTTTAAAGTCACAGAAAATAGACTTCAGTCCAGTATAAATAGGAAAGCATGCTGTCAAGCACGTGTGATGGCACAGAAATAAAAAAGCAGGTTATTCAAGCAGTACCAACACACTTTATCAAACTTCTATGCAACGTAAACATACCAGAGAATTTTTCCATGTGATTCACTGAGAGCTGTGACCGCCTTAGAATCTCTCCTACCAGATTATCACAGAGTCCCTGAGCCTCACATAAGTTGTATTGATACAAGTGGCAAAATAATATTGCAAGATAGTATCTAGTCTGAAGAAAACATGTCCTTTTTCCTCCTGCAGTAAAAGAGAAAAAAAAAAAGCAGTCAGAAAAGAAACAATAAATGTGAAAACAGACACAGCAGGTTTGAAAGTGCTAGTTCTTTCTTCTCAAGAAATACATTTACATAAACATATACTCCGAGAAGGAGCAGAACTCAGGAGCAGCTATTGTAGTAGGTATGATCCGCCTACAACCTTGAAGTTATTAGTTACTTAACACTCATCCACAACAGTTTTACCTCTAGAGACTGAAGAGACCTGACAGTTTTCAAGACAATAGAGCATATAATTGCTGAGACACATGTCAGGAGAGCTGAAAGAAGCCTAGCCTTCAAAGAAGGGATGCCTAAACCATGTTGAAATTGTTTAGATAGCTATTACGCTTCCAATAACCTGAATTCTTTCTGCACAAGATATTTCTCATCATAATAGCCAGCAAAAAAATTTTCTTATGATGCCGTGGAAAACCATCAAATATCTGCTTCAAATCAGCTCCTAAATAAACTCCTGCACAGATTATTTTGGTTTGTTTGTCCCTAAACACCAAGTATTTAGATTTTATAGCTGCTACAGAAATTTTTTTTTTTCACCTATTTTTAATTTTCTCTTTCTTGCTCAGAAATACACCTAGAGCTTTTCTGCACTAAGTAGTTCATAATCACGAGAAAACTCTGATATTAAAATAGAAATGCATGGAATTTTTCAGGGATTAATCAGACTTAGGTTACGACTGGCCTTCGTTCAAACCTCAGTTGAGTTTCACATATACATTCTTTAGGTGTCTTGCTCCATTTTTTGTGAAAGGCAGAGTCACAAAGCGATTATACATCTTAGCCCCTTTACTCCTGAAACAGATTTTATTCCTTACCTTTTGCTTTGATTTCACAAAGAGATCTTTTCCATGTGTCCACAGATTCTCTGTATGAGCCTAAAAGGAACTTCTCCTCACCTATAGTTCACATATATAACAATTGAAAAGTCTTACATAGTTAGTTTTACATGTGCAAACACACATGAATTTACTACAGTACTACAGATTTATGAAAAACAAAGTAACATTTGTGAGGATGCAGCAAATTTCTATTCTCTGAGCTAGATTAAAGTTTCAGGAAGACTTTGAAATACCCCTCACCACCTTTATTTCCCTAATTCTAAATCACTGTTAAACGGAAAAAAATCAGGTTATAATCACTCCTACAAGTTCTTCAATAATTAAGTTAATTTTTCAGATTACATAAGGTTATAAATATTAACAAGAGTTACAACTCCAGTATTCAAACACCACAATTGTACACTAATGGAGAAAAGCACTTTCTCTTACCTGCTATCATAAGTACCACAATGTGGAAGGGTTTTTTTTTTTATTGTAAAATGTAGTCATACTATTATTTAGCAAATTGAACATATACTTTCTTTTTCAGTGCAGAAGCACTTTCAAACAATAGGTCTATAGACTGCTACACACATCTCTCTAAATGTCACCTCTCCATCTCTATTGCCATTCCAATTTTTAATCAAGTGGTCAATTCCTAAATACTTTGACAGAAAGGTAATTGTTAAGGAGCAGAACTCCTGGGCAAAGAAGGAAATAAAAATAGTTTTGCCATAGAAGAGAAGTTTGTGCCATATGTATTTGTCAAACTGAAGGTAAATAAAGAACACAAGGAATGGGTGGAAGCTGCATATATTATTAGAATAAATGAAGGAGACATAAAGATGTTAATGTACTATACCAAGTGATGTAGGAAGAGAAATTTCAAGTATCATTTAAGGGAAAGAACAAGAATATAGAAAGGAAACAGTCTTGTGGTATGAGACGCAAATGGGAAGCTGGGTTTATTGGTGTGGAAGCAGGAAGGAAGACAGGAGGATAAGACAGTAATGTGTAGGAAATTAAGCTATAACCACACAGTTTGCAAAATGAATAAGCTAGGTTAAGTCCATTGTATTAGGTCAGGCTACACTAAGTTATATATTTAGTTGAGGCTGACTACATTCACATACACAATATGCTCATGCTCAGAGTGATCACAAGAAATGAACAGGATTTCTACATAGAGATCCAACAAGAGGCACATTGTGACACCTATCTACTTCAGAGAAAATAACTCATAACAAATGACATCAGAATTCAGATCCCGTGTTCAGATTCTCCGGGACATGATTCAAAACAAACAGAGGTCAATATAGTAATTTTATATAGCTCAGTAATCTCTTAAAGTCAGCAAAAAATCTACACGTGTACTGGGACATGAAGTATTTATGAGAGAGTTCTGATTAGAATTTTAAGAAAAGTCTCAAAATTAACTTTTTTTAAAACCTAGTGGTCAGTTACTGTCATTAAGTTGGACCTAATTTTCCTAGTATTCAGTTAACAATGCATCCACCTAACATTTGCAGCTCTGTCTGAAGTACTAACCAGATACAGAATTAATCTTCAAATGATGTTCTAAGGCCACTCCTGAAGACTGAAGCCTTGCTTGTATATGACTTAAAAGCTTTGAGACAACAGACTCCTCTTCTGCATTCTTCTTCATTTTTCTGTTCAGCTGCATCTGATACCAAACCACTTTCTTATACAATAATCGCCACAATACAATCAGCCTGTAGTTCAAGAAGTATAATATTATGAAATTCATCAAGAGTTAACAAAGTTATTTACATTGATTTCTTATTGTCTTATAGTTTGCATAATATATCTGTAAACAAAATTATATTTCACGTTTAAAACTACTTTCTTGATTTCAGTGAGAGGAAAAACAGAAGTTTTGTTTTGCCTTGGTTTTTGCCCAATAAATACTGACCATTCTGTATTTGCATAAACACAACAATCTATTTTCAGCACCCAAAAGCACTCAAAACTAATTCCTTGCTATATTAAAAATAGGGGAATGAAATAACCTAGATAAACCTTGAAGCAGGAATCAGTGTCTTTATAAACAACAAAAGCAAAACACAAAAAAAAGCAAAGACAGGAAAATGAAAGACTGTAGTGCATGTTCTGGAGCTGGTAAGTCCCTGCTGCCCAGTATAGTATTAATACATATATACACCAGCTCAGATACATAATAAGCTTGCCAATACAAGCAAATATACATTGCTAGGAACTTGAAAAAGCTTGCACAGAACAGTGACACATCTACATCATTTCTAGCACTACTGATTCCATTATTAATACATACAGAGCCAGTCATATGCACAGTGCTTAGAACCTGGAGCACAATTAATCAAAAACATGGATTACCTTCTCAGAGACAACTGAAATTTGCCTATCAATTGTGTAATGAATATAGTATTGTATTTAACCTTACTGAAGAAATACATTTTACTGTAGTAACATTAAGTTTGTGAGTTACAATGCTTCTGAGGTTCTAAATCTCTACAAAGAACAGCTTGCTCACATGATTAACGTGCTAAGATTCATTTGAGTTCTACAGTAGAAAAATACTACAGTGACAGTGATATACTTTTCCACCAGCTGGATATCACATTTCAGTGTAAGCTTCTTTAAAGTTTATGTGTGTATCTTCAAAGAAGAAATAGCTTCGATAGTTCATCACAGAATCACAGAATGTTTTGGATTGGAAGGAACCTTAAAAGACCATTCAGTTCCAATCCCCCTGCCTTGGGCAGGGACACCTTCCACTAGATCAGGCTCTCTCATAGCTGCATCCTGTGAACAACTGGCCTTGAACACCTCTGGAAATGAGGCAGTCATTACTTCTCTGGGCAGCCTGTGCCTCACCATCCTCTGAGTTAAAATTTCTTCCCAATATCTAACCTAAATCTCCCCTGTTTCAGCTTAAAGCCATTCTCCTTTGTCCTACCCCTACACTTCAAGAAAGAGCCCGTCCTCAGCTTTCCTGTAGCCCCTTTCAGTACAGGAAGGTTGCTCTAAGATCTCCCCAGAGTTTTCTCTTCTCTAGGTTGAACAATCACAGTGCCCTCAGCTGCTCCTTATAAGACTTGTGCTCCAGACTCTTCACCAGCTTTGTTGCCCTCTTCTGAACATGCTCCAGACCCTCAACCCTTGTAGTGAGGGGCTCAAAACAGAACACAGAATTTGAGGTGTGGCCTCACCAGCACCATGTACAGGAGGGCGATCTCTTTTCTAACCCTGTTGGCCACATAATTTCTCATAGAAGCCAGGATGCTGTTGACCTTCTTGGCCACCTGGGCACACTGCTGGCTCATGTTCAGCCAGCTGGCAATGAATGCCCCCAGGTCCTTTGCTAGAACAAGCGTTCTAGAAGGAGATCAGATTAGTCAGGCAGGACTTGCCTTTCCTAAACCCATGCTGACTGGGCCTGGTTATCACCCAGATATCCTGAGTAATTTCATTTTTCCAACACAAAGATCATTCATACCTTTTTTCTGGTTTTGCATCATGGTTTACTGCTTGAGGAGGCTCTCCAAGCAGAGATTGAAGTGAGCTGAATTGCTGAGTAGTATCTTCATCAAGGAAAATAGGTACAGTGAGGGAGTCAAGTTCCACAGGACCACTTCCACATGGAGATGCAAACAAATTCTCATACTGTAGTATGCACACACTACTTAGAGTGTCAGAAACCATTTTCAAAAGACAGAAGCATGCCAAAAGATTTTCTGAGAACAAGTTATCTGCTTGCTGTATAAGCATGAGTTTTAATGTCCGTACTGTCAGCTTTGCCACGTGCCCAGTCAGACTGGCTCTTGAATGCCAGCAGAAGAAAGTTAAACACTGCTGAAAATATTTTAAGACATATTGCATCCAGTGAGTATTCTTCGTAGACTTATTTAAGGACGCAACCTTGTTTAGCAAAGAACTTTTCACAAACTGAAGAATGTCAAAATAATGGATAATGCAGTTCACCGTGTAATTCAGCAACATATCTTTCCATTCCACATTTTTTGAAATCCCCGTATGCCATGCAGCAAGGAGGTTTTTCTGAATAGAACATAGGTCCACTGATAATTTATCTTTCTCTTCAGTACTGTCTTTTGCATGGACAGTATCAAACATGGATGCAAATTCTATGTAGCCTTGATCCACTTTGCCAACAAATGAATGGATTCTTTGGCTATTAAAGTTGGAAGGAGTATTACAAAACTCCTTTTCATCATCTGATTCTTCTTCATAGCCCTATATCAGACAAAAAAAAAAAACACAAGTCTTAATACAAGTCTATTGAGAGTACATAGCCTGCAAGGGATCACCATTTAGTCAGTCTCAGAACTGAAATCTTTATGCTTAATTAACTTGCCTAATTACTAGTAAGTTTAGTTGACAGCAGTTTCCTCTTGATCTCAAGCCCTGTGCCGCTATTCGAAATAATGTTGCAGACAGAAATTAAATTATCTAACAACAACAACAAAAAAATGCACTCTAATTACACACTACAGCAGCAGTTTTTATACCAGAAAATAAAACCTTGCTCTTTATTAAGCCCAGAGTGTGAGGAAGAGTTTTTGCCAGATACCTATGACATGAAGAGAACATTCAATAAAAGCTTATAAACTTTTAAAAAACAAAACAAAAGCATCAAACAGAATTGGGAAAGTCTACATGGTAACTGTGATCATAGAGCCATTCTTCCAAACAACATGTACAAACTTTGGGATTGATGGAAGAATCCTCTAAAACTGAGGGCATTGATTATCAACAAATACTTATTTACTAAGGAGAATAATACTGTAATTTACTGTCCCAGTATATGGAGTGGTGTAATGTCACTCTAGTGAAGCTAGAGTATTGAACTACAATAAACAGTTCTATCTGCAGATTACTATGTATGTTTCAAAAAAATCAATCCACTGCTGAAAGAAATAAGATGTTTGAAAATAAAAATGAAGTAACAGTTGAGAAAAATAACCATATTCCTTATACCTATAAATAAAATGAGAATTTAACAAATATTGAATTACTTGAATTGCACCTAGTTAGAGCAGACACAACTATATTATTTGAAAATAGAATATCTTAAATTATTTGCATAATGACAGGTGGAAAAATACTATTAAGTACCAGTAAATCCATGGTCTTCTCATTCATTTCTGTTGCATCCTCTTCCAGGAATTTCAGAATGGTGGAAAAGGTGGAACTCTGGTTTTGTGTGTGTTTTAAAAGCCTAGCTTTTAAAGACAACAGTGACTGTAAACTCAGAGGTCTCCCTTTAGACTAGAAGAAACAACAATGACAAAACACATATTACCTGTTGCTAGCAAGACTAAACCAGACACTTTCTAAAAATTCCAAGGAAAATTGGTCCCTTTTGTAAAAAGCTTCACTTTAAAGTCCCAGACAGAGAGGGAGAACACGACACCAGTCGTACGTTGCACAGAAACAAACTACCACCTCACTGTACTTCAAGAATGTAGAATTTTCTCGGTACTAAACAATTCTGCTTTGCTTGGTGTTGAAACAATCTGCTTTCTTGATCCCTGAAACATTCCTACGAATTTGCCAGTATGTAGTGCTTTCTTACATCCTTACTAGTAACATATGTTTTCAAATGCTCAAATCCTCTCCCACTCTTCTAGCTTATGCAAGAATACCGCCATAACTCATTTCTCCAAATATCTAAAATACAAATAGAATTGGAAGAGAAATTGTATTCCATCAGCAAATGCAAAATCTCTGAACTTAATATATACTACATCTTATGTGGTTTTCAGCAGTCGTAGAACTTCTTTCAAAGGTTTCCCTTTTCCTAGACTTATCTCAATTCAGAAGTGACAAAAAAAAACCCAGAAATGCTTTCAGAAAGCTTTAATTGCCATCCTCAAGTGAGGACTCAATGCCCATAGTACCCCTGGGACTGCTGCTGACTGCTCTAAAACAGCAGTAGCCTAAGAGAGAGAAAGATTTTGCAGAATCCTTTTGCACTGTTCTGAAAAGATGAGTTGGTCAGAGCAACTTAATACTTGTTAATACTCTGAATCAACTGTATAATAGATACAGAAATCTCCATTTCTTTTACAGTTCCAGAAAGACTATATTGTGACAGCTAAGACTTCCTTGTACAATACTTTACTGAAATGTCACCCAGACACCAAAGGAATAAAATTTTAAAGAAAGTTGTGTATGTATTGTTTTCCAGATCAACACTCTTCTCAAAGTAACTTTATAATTCATAGGAATTTATACAAATATCACAGTAAACTCAGGTTAAAAAGTATGCTTCTGTAACAGACATGAAGTTTTTTATATAAAGCCTACAAAATAATTCACAAACCTACCTTGGAGTTCAGCAAACTCCTACAGACACTTTCCAGCCGTTGAGCTGAATCAAGCAAAACAGATCTTATAAATCCTGATGGTGAAAGATTGTTAGGCAATCTAAGCACTGTTATCATGTATCCATCAGAAACAATGAGGTAGGGTAATCTTGAATGTGAAGCAACAGAGAATCTCTGTCTCATAAGGTCACTTTCAGAATCTGAAGAACCAAGGGACTGACTAGAGTCTCGACAAGAAGAGTGCTGCTGTCTAAAATAAAAATACACAGAGAAAAAGAAGAAGCAGCCATCATATGTAATAGTCATGAACAGAATAGAAAAGACATAACTTACGCACATTTAATATCCCTCTCTAGATTTTGACCCAACAGGTTGAATCAGAATTCTAAGTGTCTTAATTCTTGTAGAATAACTCTGGCTAACACTATGCTTGTAAAATGCCACTATTTTGCTGTAGTTGCAACTTCCTGAGTTTTAAGAAAAATAATAGAAGCTTACAATATTCTCTTATTATTTCATTAAAAAATATGGTTTTTTCACTAACTGACTTTAAACTTCTACTTCACACTTTCTTATCTAGCTCTTACATCAACACACGTCTTCTCTTATAAAAGTGGTCTTACAAAGTTTTTCCTTACAGAGAAATCACTCCAAACTGTGTTACAGAAAGGTGCATTGTGCATGGATTCTACTATCACCCCCATAATACTCTGAAATAATGAGTAAAATTACTGTTTAGGGGGAGGTTTACTTCTTAATAGTCCACCAATTAGTAATGATTTGAAAATAATTCAAAAAATAATCAAAATTATGGCATTCTAATATATTTTAGTATGTGATCTTTTTTAACAATGTAAGAAGGTATTAAGATGCTTTGAATGTTTTCATGAGATGTTACATTACACACTATCCAGATTTAGTCACTCAGAACTCATAGGATGTTAGTTTAAATTCTGGGTTTTTTTTCTTCTAGTTATTCAGACTGTGTTACTTTTTGGAAGTTTTAACTTATGCTAAAAAGTATTATCAGAGATCCTACTTGTGCCCCCATGCACTAAACAACATAATTTGAGAACTTCTACCTGGAGTACTCCTCAAAAACATTTTAAAAGCTAACTATTAATAGTTACTGTTTCTGAAAATATGTTATTTACAAGATCTGAAATGGAAATGTGATATTATGTTCTTAAAGTAAGATTACTGAGCAGAGAAATACCACTGGTTTAAAATAAGCCTGCAATTATAGTACTTCTGTAAATTTTATTTCTTCTTATATCATAAAACCATGTTACTTTTAATTACTACTCAGTTCAAAAATTTAAAAATCTTAATCACTTAATATATACTTACATTGTCACAATGCCAATTGTCATCATTACAATTAAAAGAAACAGAAGAGAACTATGAAAGAGAAACAGGTATGAACAGGTACCTGTTCATACACGAGGTTCTGCAGCATGTCCAGAGAAGAGCAATGAAGCTGGTGAAGGGGCTGGAGAACAGACCTCATTACACTCTACAACTACCTGAAAGGAGGTTGTGGAGAGGAGGGAGCTGGCCTCTTCTCCCCGGGGACAGGAGGAAAGAGAATGGCTTCAAGCTCCACCAGGGGAGATTCAGGCTAGACATTAGGAAAAAAATTTTCATGGAAAGGGTCATTGGGCATTGGAACAGGCTGCCCAGGGAGGTGGTTGATTCCCCTTCCCTGGAGGTGTTTAAGGCAAGGGTGGATGAGGTGCTGAGGGACATGGTTTAGTGTTTGATAGGAATGGTTGGACTAGAAGATCCAGTGGGTCTCTTCCAACCTGGTTATTCTGTGATTCTATGATATGACACATGAAAAGCAGAAGAGGGAATCTGAAAGATCAGAAGCTAAGATATGATCATAAGACAAAAACATTTAAACATTTTCAAACTCTCTTACCTGCATGTTATTAGTGGATGAAATGGAATAAATTCTGCTGGTCCAAATTCTACAGAGCAGCCAGTAGTAATCAAGGTCATCAGTTCACCCGTACATGTCATCAAAATCATACATCCACGTTTTAACATGCAAGCCAAGAAAAGGCTATCAGGAGTCCAACTCATATCACCAACCCAGTAAGACCTAGATTGGGCAGGAAAAAAATATTTTTCTCTGTTGATTTCTGTTTCAGAAGGTTAGGATAGCTCAAAAAATAACAGAGACAAGAAAAATAAACCACAACACAAAGCCAAAAAATCCACGACAGAAATATCAATTACTGACCTGATAAATTTGGATGGCACTACACTGTGCTTGCTACTACAACCTTTAAGGCTACCCGAAACACATGCAAAATTCAATGTGTTTAAAAACAAAATCTGAGTTGCCTAGAAAAAAAAAAAAGTAAATGTAGACAAAACATAAATCCTTGCTCCAAAATGTCATTATTGTAAAAAATCATTTCTATTAGCAAGTTACATACTACATTTGATCTACTGGAAATACCATTATACATGAAAGTGACACTGCATTTCAATATTTATTACTACTTAGAGTATTTATTAATCTCAACAAGTATTTCTATATTTGAAAAATAATTTAATTAGAAATTATTATGTACTAAGCATATAAATTTATACTCTTTTTAACCTAACTTCTTCTAAAACCCTCAAAATAATGCAAGATCACTCTTCTCCAGTCTTGCTGGTGAGTAACAACTGGAACTCTGAAGGACTGCATCACCCCATCCTGCTACACTAAATAAACTGGTCCATATTCCTTGTCATCATTAGCATTAAAGAAGACTTTAAGATTTGGCCTCTTAGTTGTTAGAAGGAATAACATTATGAAGTGGAAACATAACCTTCAGTACATGTTAGGCCGAGGCTTGATTGAGAATAATTCATAATCTTTGCAAATACAATGCAGTAAGTGGAATTAATTTCTTTACTATGGTATTTCTCCAAGATTAGACATGGACTTCTTAACAGAAAAACAGCATGCAAAAATTACAAGTTGTAGCAGAATTTTTTAGCTAAAGATATCAATGTGAATACAATCACATGTATCAACAAGAATGCAGAAAAACCACTCCTAAAAATGTGTTATTAAATCCTTTCAAATTAATTCAAACTGAAATATTAACTTAAATGATCTACAGTCTTTCATACCTTTGGATCAGTTTGATTAACAGCCACTGCAAGTGTAAGTCCATCTCTAGCAAAGGCACATAGCAAAGCTCCTCTTGACTTGACAGACAAACAACGAGGAACCAAATTAGCAATAGAACAAGTCTGCTGTACCCAGTGGATTTGGTATGGCAAACGACTGAATACCCCAAGAAGAAAACAGAACCACGAGATTACTCAGTTATGCTAAATGGGATGATCCATATATAGCAAATACGACGCAAGACAAAAACACATACAGCATGAATCATTTTTATGCTACTTTTCTTCAAAGACCTTTGTATTTGCATTAGTTTAACCAATACGGTTGAACACTGAGAATTACTTCTATGGGACCTGAATTTGTATAAATTTATATAGATAAATAACGTATAAAACAAGCAAATAAATACAGATGAATTCCACATAATGAAGGTACTTGTATTCTAGCCAGGAACAGTTTCCTTAGCTACTGTAACAGCATCCAACATAACAATATTCAGAATCTGAAACTGAAAATCAACAGTATGCTGCTCTGAACAAAGATGATCACAGGAAGTATTAAAAGTCAGGCTGGACTGGGCTTCCAGCAATTCAATCTAGTGAAAGCTGTTCCTCTCATGGCAGGAGAGTTGGACTACATAACCTTTAAAGTTCCCCTCCAAGTTAAGACATCCCATAATCCTAAAAAGATTTAAAATATGATAGAAAACACAAGATTTGTCTGGCAGAATGCCACCCAACAGATAAAAAATAATAATGAAAAAATATATTAACTATTATAAAATCAATCAATGTTATGATCTATTTAACTTTTTATATTACCACAGAGACATTACTGTGGTACTGAACTGAATGAAGAATAGGGCAAGGAGAATATAATAACTAAGTTAGTGTGAAAAAGGACCACATTTAACAAAAGCAGTGGTACCACGTCAAGGGTGGGGGAAAATTTTAGCAAGTTACTCAATTAATACTTGCAGAGCACATACCCATTTAAACTCAAAATATACATGTATAAGGAAGAGGAATGAGACGATACAACTAATTTTAATTTATGTGTAAGTTAATAACAAAGTATGGCATACATAAACGCTGTTACATTAACCATATCTAAATGCTTGAAAATGACCATATTTGTCCATATATGCAACTATAATTTGGCATGTTATGAAAATATCCACACAGACATAAGGAAGTGCTTGCAACCACAGGGTAATTGGACATAAATTTGATAGGAATGGTTGGACTCGATGATCCGGTGGGTCTCTTCCAACCTGGTGATTCTATGATTCCATGATTCTATAAATGTAGAAGTGTTCAAATGCAGTTCTGAATCCCAGCTCTGAAGCACTTCAGAATAAAAGTCCCCCTCATAAGCTAATATCTTCAAACTTACCTAACATATTTAAAGCTATTTTCATGCCACCGAATAATCAATAATGTGAGCACCAAACATTCTCCAGAGTAAAAAACAAAAGAGCACAAACAGTAATCACTCAGTATCTGTGGGAAAAAAACCACAACCATAATCAGAATAAACTCAAATGCCTGGTTAAACACAATCTCAACTTTAGTTATTTATATTTTTATATTAATACCTACTACAATTCAAACAAATAACATAAATACAGAATCACATAATTACAGAATAGTTTGTGTTGGAAAAGACCTTAAAGATCACTCAATTCCATAATGTATATTCAGAAATATAAAGGCTGGCAAGACTATTACTGGGCCAGATAAACTTTGATCTAATCTAGTATGCATGTTCTTACGTTGTCTTTAAATATACTATGAACTGAATGATTAAGCCTACACACAACACCAACAAGGCAGAAATTGCTCTTAAAATTCATTGAAGCTTCTCTGGCTCTAACTCACTTAAGAGATTACATGATTGTGTTATTTTTAGCTATTTTTACCTCATTTTGTATGAAATCAGCATGCACTCCTATTTCTTTTTCTTCAGTAGAAGGCAACATGACTGATTCATCAGGCAAAATTTGTGTCCAATGCCCACTAGAATTTTTACAAGAGGCTGTATTTTTGTGTTCTGTGCTCTCCCACAAAAAGACACACACTGTAGGAGTAGTTAACAGGGCCTTTCTGCCATCTCCAGATACATACAAGTACAATCGCATTAAACTCTCTAGGAAAAAAAAAACAACAAACAACAATGTGCCAAATAGTTTCTGTTCCTCTGTTAGACTTAGATTCAAAAAGAACCGAGAGAGGAATTTTTTTTTTCACTATCACAAAACATCCAAGCCACCACCTTTAGTAGCCTTTCTTCCCAGCATCATCACTGATGCTAGGATTTTGGGTAGGACAAACAACAGATGGGATGCCTATATTTCATGCATTTTATAACTTGTATTTCCCACAAGGCTCAACCATTACAGCTGTTAACCTGAGACTGACTTTCTTGAAATCCATCTTTCATGAAAACAATTAACAAACGTGTGAGTGCTGTACTATTTATTACCTTCAGCTCCTACATGCACTACTGATCTTCCCTGATATTACAGAATTGCTGCACAATACTTCCCTTTACAATCTTGTATCAGTGAGATCATGCAATGCACAACAAAAATTGATAATTCAGTTTGCAAATATGCACCTTCAAATTATTCTCTCCAGTTAGCATCATAAAAATCTACCTCCAGAATAAACATCAAATTATATGTACAGCATTTACATCAAATGTATATGTGCACTAAGATATTCATACTGTAGTAAGGAATGCTTTTCTACAGTTAAAGACTAAGCATTAAAAAAAAGTATTTACTGTACTTAAAAATAAATAACTGTTTACAGGAGATTACTAACTAAAAAAACCCTGTACCTTTCAAGTGTTAAAAAAGACATTCTTCAAAGCTTAGCTAGCATACAAATTATACAAATGCAAAACAATGTGAGAATACAGCTTCCACTTGTGCAATGACATTTAACAAAAGGAAAATCACTTTTGCTCTATTCCATTTTTCAAAAGTTTTTTTGAAAAAACCCTACCTTGTGCTGCTGCAACTACCTTCCTAGACTCTTCAATTGCTGGCACAACTTTCAAGCAGTCTTGATCTTTATTCCAAAGAAACAGCTCTCCTGTTGTAAGTAGTCCTGCCAACCAAGCACCTGTGTAATCAAGAGAGAGATGTTTTGAGGAATAGTTTTGAAGAGTACTTAAAACTACTTTCCTTCCATCTTAGCCACAGTTCTAAAGATAACAGTGAATTACCAGATAGTTTAGATATTGTACCTTTCTAAACTGTTACAACAACAAAGTAACATGAGTTTATCATATAGAAGATATTGTACTTAACCATTTCTTGACGTTGTTAACACAACTACATTTTTCAACAATGACTGTAGCCGAGGGATCTTCCTCTTTGTCTTCCCTGATGCCAGATTAATTTCATTTATTTGTTTATCATCTAAAAGAAAAACAGCCTCTTTTTCCTGTTGAAAGAAAAACAGTCATTATTTTCTATGTAAACATGCAAAATAACAAAGCTACAAAAAATGTTAGAAAAAAATAATTAAAAGAAGAAAGAAAATATGTTTCAGCTGCAACTGCCATATCAAATTCATTCTTTGGTATATTTGCTTTACAGTACAATACCATATCTAGCATTGGTTGACACTGATGTTGAATTTAGTTCATAGGGTTCAAACTATCAAACTAATTCTGCAATCATTATTAAAAGTTCTTAGAAGCACCTCAATTGAACTACCTCCAACAAACAAGAACACAACAACAAATTAGACATAAGTTATCTTGTCTGGCAGTGCTTAATTCAGTGAGATTTTTTGTGTGATTTCCATAGAAGAAGGTATTGGCCTTATACAGTTACCTACTTAAATTCAGGTATATATTAGAAGAAGGAGAAAAAATTATTCTCTTTTTATCACAAAATCTTAAACAAGGATATCTTTCAATGGATGCAGGACCCCATGTGAAAAGAATTTTTGTTCATCATTTCCTACAATGAATTGTGAAAAAGTTTATTAAAAATGAGAACCATCAAAAAAACAACCTCATAAAAGGGAAAGGTCTTTTGTAAAAATCAGGCTCTTCATTGTTTATCTGAGAAATTCTGACTCTCCAGATTCGAGTCAGAAAGACAAAAAATCTAACCGTTTATTTCAATAACTCTTAAGCAGGGTATGCTCAAATAATTTCCTGAGGCTTTTTTTACCCTCCTTCCTGTAAACAGAAGTGTAAAGTAACATATAATTTAAAAACATCATCTTTACAGGATTTTATTTAAATAGAATTTCATTACACTTACCTGTCCAATCCATGAGATGCGGGGCCATGGCTTTCTTTGCTTGATACTCGTAGAGAGGAGAACATCTAGCTTAATCTCCATTGCCATCAACCTCTAGGTAACCATTATAAAAAAGGAAGCAGTGGCTTTTTCACATACCTAGAGAGAATTGGAAGAAGAAAAAAAAAAATTAAAAAAGGAGACAATTTATTATTTGGGGGTTAGAAGCAGAAGATGGGAATCTAGACAAAAACTCTTAACTATAACAGCTTTCTATTAAATACAAGAGGAATTGATGCTTATCTGTATATCCAAACTAGCACAACTGTTTCCATAGCTCACGAGCGATTTGCAGTACATAAATCCAGACTGCATGCTTGTTCCAGAAAGAGCTAAGAGAAAGGAACCGCAATAAAAAGTCCCTCGTTGAAAGCGCCAAATAGGATGCAGAAAGTGAGGGAAACAAAATGCAGCTTCCCAAGCACAAGAAAGCATCCCCACCTTGACAAGACCTCAGACCATTGGCTGACAGAGGTGGGACAGGACACCCCACGACTTGGGCCATGGGGTGACAAGGGCAGTGTAGGACATATACATTGTCTGGAGAAGAGGAGGCTGAGAGGAGACCTTATTGATCTCTACCTGAAAGGAGGTTGTAGAGAGGAGGGAGCTGGGCTCTTCTCCCAAGAGACAGGGGACAGGACAAGAGGGAATGGCCTCAAGCTCCGCCAGGGGAGATTTAGGCTAGAGATTAGGAGGAAGTTTTTCACACAAAGGGTCATTGGTTATTGGAACAGGCTGCCCAGGGAGGTGGTTGATTCACCTTCCCTGGAGGTGTTTAAGGCACAGGTGGATGAGGTCCTGAGGGACATGGTTTAGTGTTTAATAGGAATGGTTGAACTCGATGATCTGGTGGGTCTCTTCCAACCTAGTGATTCTATGATTCTATCTCACACCTTGGGCAGAGGAATGACACCCCACAGCACAGGGTGACAGAGGGGATGCAGTACAGCACAGGACACACCTCAGGCTGAGGGGGGACTGAGATGGTGGGGAACACCTCACAGCAGGGGCAGTACAGTGCACGTGACACCTTGGGGTGACAGAGGTCAGGGGTGCAATGCACCCTACCCCTAACAGGACCACTGCTGCTGCCCAACACACCAGGGAACTTGCTCAGAGGGCAGCCCCGATGAGAGTTAGTGGGATAAGCGGGTTCTATAGAGTGGGATGGGGTGTGTGTGTGTGCATGTCTCTGTGTGTGTGTGTGCCTGTGTGTGCATCTGTCTGCCTGCACATCTGTCTGTGTGCATCTGTGTGTGCATCTGTGAGAGTGTGTGTGTGCCTATGTGTGACTCGTTGACAGCCGATTGCCCATGAGCCAGCAGTGTGACCAGGAGGCCAAGAAGGCCAATGGAATCCTGCCTTGTATCAGAAATGGTGTGACCAGCAGGTCCAGAGAGGTTATTCTCCCTCTGTACTCAGCACTGGTGAGGCCACTCCTTGAATACTGTGGTGGGTCCCTCACCACGTGAAGGATTTTGAGAGTCTGGAGTGAGTCCAGAGAAGAGCGACGATGCTAGTGAAGGGGCTGGAGAACACGCCCTATGGTGAAGGGGCTGGAGAACAGGACCTATGAGGAGCGGCTGAGAGAGCTGGGGGTGTTTAGCCTGGAGAAGAGGAGGCTGAGAGGAGGCCTCATTGCTCTCTATAACTACCTGAAAGGAGGTTGTAGAGAGGAGGAAGCTGGGCTCTTCTCCCAAGGGACAAGGGACAGGACAAGAGGGAATGGCCTCAAGCTCCACCAGGGGAGATTTAGGCTGGAGATTGGAAGTTTTTCACAGAAAGGGTCATTTGGCATTGGAACAGGCTTCCCCGGGAAGTCTGTGGTTGATTCACCTTCCCTGGAGGTGTTTAAGGGACGGGTGGATGAGGTGCTGAGGGACATGGATCAGTGTTTGATAGGAATGGTTGGACTCGATGATCCAGTGGGTCTCTTCCAACCTGGTGATTCTGTGATTCTATGACTGCGTCTGTGTGTCTGTGCGTGTGCCTCTGAGAGTGCGCTTGCCTTTGTGTGTGCTTCTGTCCGTGTCCGTGTCCGCGCCCGCATTCGCGTCCGCGTGTGTCGGTCCGTCTGTCCGTCCCCGCTCCCCCCGGCCCGTCCGCCCCACACTCACCCTTCCCGCACCCGCCACGCAAGGGCAAGGCGCACGCGCGAGGGAGCCCCGCCCGCGCGTAATGGCGTCATCACGTAGCCCCGCCCACCACCCTCACAACCTGGCGACCACGCCCACCACCAGGCCGTATAGCACCACCCACTGCTTCGCCCCGCCCCGCTTGACCCCGCCCACCACGTTGCCATGACACCGTAGCCCCACCCACTGCGCGTCTGCCGTTGTCGTCAGCCCGCGGAATCACAGAATCAAAGAATCACAGAATCACAGAACAGCCAGGTTGGAAGGGACCCATCGGATCTCCTAGTCCAACCATTCCTATCTAACACTAAACCAAGTCCCTCAAGACCTCATCCACCCGTGCCTTAAACACCTCCAGGGAGGGGGAATCAACCACCTCCCTGGGCAGCCTATTCCAATGCCCAACGACCCTTTCTGTGAAAAACGTCCTCCTAATCTCCAGCCTAAATCTCCCCTGGCGGAGCTTGAGGCCATTCCCTCTTGTCCTGTCCCCTGTCACTTGGGAGAAGAGCCCAGCTCCCTCCTCTCCACAACCACCTTTCAGGTACTTGTAGAGAGTAATGAGGTCTCCTCTCAGACTCCTCTTCTCCAGGCTAAACAACCCCAGCTCTCTCAGCCGCTCCTCATAGGGTCTGTTCTCCAGCCCCTTCACCAGCCTCGTCGCTCTTCTCTGGACTTGCTCCAGAGCCTCAACATCCTTCTTGTGGTGAGGGGCCCAGAACTGGACACAGTATTCAAGGAGTGGCCTCACCAGTGCTGAGTACAGAGGGAGAATAACCTCCCTGGACCTGCTAGTCACATCATTTCTGATCCAAGCCAGGATGCCATTGGCCTTCTTGGCCACCTGGGCACACTGCTGGCTCATGTTCAGTCGGCTGTCGACCAACACCCCCAGGTCCCTCTCCTCCTGGTAGCTTTCCAGCCAGGCTTCTCCCAGTCTGTAGTTCTGCATAGGGTTGTTGTGCCCCAAGTGCAGGACCCGGCATTTGGACGTGTTAAACCTCATGCCGTTGGACTCTGCCCATAGAATATGCCATCATAGAATCATAGAATCACCACCAGGTTGGAAGAGACCCACCAGATCACCAAGTCCAACCATTCCCACCAATCTCTAAAACATGTACTGGGGGGTGTTTAGGTTGGGAGCTGCCACATCCTGTCCCTCGTCCCTCGTCCTTCCCAACCCTCCGAGCATCCAGGTGAGACCCCAACTTCAGGAAGGTCCATGGTGGGAAGGAGGAGGTTGGATGTTCCCCACTCTCCATCCCTCGTTCTAAGGCTGAGATGCCGATGGGCATCTCGGAGCCAGTGAAGCTGGCTCATGGCTCATGGCTCATTTCTTCTCTCACCATGTTTAAAAACAAAAAAAAAAGCGATGGTAATTCATTTTGTAAAACTTTATAAAGGTTAAAAAAAAAAAACGGTTGGAATAGCGAGTATTAATAGGTACAGTCTACAGAAACACTTTATGTTTCTTAACGCTGAGACCCAGAAATTACCTTTGATTTAATTTTATTTTTAATTTTTTTGGTATGGGAGGGGAGAGGGGGCTTGGATGATGATGCTGAGTTTCTTTGGACCTGTTGGAGGTGTCGGCTTTGCTGCTGCCCCTTCCGAGCTGTGACCCCAGTGATGTGAAAAGCACCAGGAGGCGTTTTCGGGGGGAAGGAGGTTTCTCCCCACTCCTTCTGACACCTAAACCCCAAGAAATCCTCGGGATTACGTCCCTGGAGAGGTGTGATGCTCTAGGGGGTGATGGATGCTGAGCCCCCTGTGGGTCTCAGTGCCTGGAGGGCATGCTGAGCTGCTGGGAAGGGATGAAATCCTCAAAATGTGTAGGTGATTCGATGGGTCTCGTCCAACCTGGTTATTCTATGGTTCTGTGTGGGCTTCAGTGCCACAATTCTCTGGTTATTCTCTGATTCTCTGTGGGCTTCGGTGCCACCATTCTCTGGTTATTCTGATTCTGTGTGGGCTTCAGCGCGGAGAGGGGGCGGAGGGACCGGCGGTCCATATAGAAAATGGTTGGATTCGATAATACAACAAAGTCTACTCCAACCTAGTGATTCTATGAAATACAAGCCTTAGGGCCAGCAGACTGTTGCTTTGTGTCCTCGGCTCGGAGCGAGGCTCCCGTTCTCTACGGCAGCTCCGCTCCTGTCACTTCACAGAATAGTATGCGCTGGAAGGGACCTTAAAGTGCATCCAGTTCCACCCCCCTGGCGCGGGTAGGGGCACTTCCCACCAGCCCAGGCTGCCCAAGCCCTATCACACCTGGCCTTGAACACCTCCAGGGAGGGGGCAGCCACAGCTTCTCTGGACAACCTGTGTCAGTCCCTCACTACCCACAGAGGAAAAAAATTTTTCCAATATCTAACATACATCTGCCTTCTTGCAGTTTAAAACCATTCTCCTTCCTCCTCTCACTGCACTCTCTAATAGAGACCTTCCCCAGTTGCCCCTCAGGCCTCCTTTAAGGACTTGGAATCATAGAATCATAGAACAACCAGGTTGGAAGAGACCCATCGGATCTTCTAGTCCAACCATTCCTATCAAACACTAAACCATGTCCCTCAGGACCTCATCCACCCGTGCCTTAAACACCTCCTCATCCACGTCCCTGGGCAGCTTATTCCAATGCCCAATGACCCTCTGTGTGAAAAACTTCCTCCTAATCCATAGTCGCTCTTCTCTGGACTCGCTCCAGAGCCTCAACATCCTTCTTGTGGTGAGGGGCCCAGAACTGGACACAGTATTCAAGGAGTGGCCTCATCAGTGCTGAGTACAGAAGGAGAATAACCAACCTGGACCTGCTAGTCACACCATTTCTGATACAAAGCAGGATTCCATTGGCCTTCTTGGCCACCTGGGCACACTGCTGGCTCATGGTCAGTCGGCCCCTCCTTTCACCTGCTGGTCACTTTCAGTGCAGCCCATAATACAGTCGACTTTATTTTCTGCAAGTGGAAAGTGCTGCATCATGTTGAACATCTCATCCACCAGCACATTTAGGTCTTTCCCTTCAGAGCTGCTCACAGTCCATTCACTGCCCAGTCTGTATTTGCACTTTGCTTAATCACAATCTTGAGGGAGAAGGAGTACCACTGAGACAGAAAGTAAAAAGACCAACAAAAGTAATCATCTAATTATTGACAACTTCGTTAATGCTAAGTGGTTCAGGTCTCTGCTGGTCAGTTTCTTCCCAGTACTTGTCACTTTTTGTTTCACCTGCTGCACAAATCCAAACATTCCTCTCCTCTGATCTGAGGTTTCCACATCCTTCAGACTCTGGGAAACAGAATCAGTCATTTTTCCATTCAAGGACAGAGCAAGTGCTATGAAAAGGAAATCTCTACACTGAAGGTACTTGCAAGCATCTAAAAATATAACCTCCAATTCTTGAAGCACTTTGAAACATTCTTAACTTGAAGAACTTAATATTGGCAGAGGCATTTTTATTATATCAACTGGAAAATAAACAAATGCCTGAAAATCATTAGAATGCACCTGGCAATTCACAGGGCAATAAATTTAGTGGCTGTACTTTAAAACAAAACTTTACAGCATAATAAGGATCTGCTAGTAAAGGCTGTAAGTAGATAACTTGCATGTAAATAAATTTCTTAATCTATAGTTCTTTTTTCCTGTTGCTTTTTTTTCCCCCAACACTTGTGACATGTATCAGCTACTCCTCTTCCACTAAGTAGCTGCCGAAACTTTTAACTTACATGAAAAAGTTACTGGAGAAAGACTACTGATGAACTGGTAATTGCTTAGGTATGTTATATAGAGGTTGTGTTGTTGAATATGTACACAATTCACAGAGGTAACCAGACAAAAATTTCCTGGTAGGATGAGATTATAAAATCTTAGGAGGCATGCATACAGGGTGGAGTGTAGCTTCACACCTTTCAAGAAATATACCCAATTTTGTGCAAGTGTATCTACAACGAAAGTAAACAGAAGTCAGTCCTTGACTTCTTTACTCAGTTTCAATAGATAGTACATATTTATTAAAATGGAATAGGAAAACAATCTGAAGGGCTTTCAATACTGTATTATCATTTTCAATACAAATTACATACCTAGTTTCTGTAGTTTCATTCCAAACTGACAGGCAGGCTGTGTTTAAAGTGACTGTTGGGAAACTACAAGTAACTTTGTTGGTGAAAAACCTGTCAATAAACTTATGCAGAGAGTTACAATCTGCATAACTAGTCCGGGATAGGACCACACTAAGAATTTGACTCATGTATATGTGTTTTTGTTATCATCTTAGCTTCTGCAGTTGTCCTTTTTTGTTTTGAAGAGCTATCAAGTAGATTTTACTTGCTACTCTTCTCCAATATTTTATGTTAAGAAAAATAAAATAATTTCCAAATATTTTTAATCTTTAAGGGAATGATCACACAATGGACTTTATTTCAGCAGTATAAAAAAAGCTTCCTATTGTTAAAAAATTTGGTAGAAACTCATTTGTCACGTGTACATTCTACAATTTGCAGATACCTTTAGAACAGCATGAATACAAGCCAAACAATTAATAACTGTAGCAGGAGATACAACTTTCTTAGAATTTCTCTTTGTGGATTTGTTCTTCCAGAGACTCAGTGCAGACATCTGAACTTTTAAGTAATAGTCATTTTATCTGAGCAAATGATTCATTTATTGTATTAGTCAATCAGTGAAGCCGTTCTAATTTAGCCTGTAGTGATTTAAAATTCCCAATAGTCGTCTGCACCGTTAACGTTGGGCTCATAGACTGAAGTTCAACCAGGTAGCAACTAACAGCATCCAAACAAACATTTGTGAATCGTCGCCTGTAAAGAAAACACAGAATAATAATGAGAGTCTTTTTTGTTACTGTAAATTAGAATTCATATGAAATAGTAAATGAGTATTCTTTGAGATTTAATGGAATAACATATGAACAAGACACTTGTCTTTATCTAAAACTGGTATCAAATTACAACTATTTAGGTATTAATAGTTAAGTAGATATTAAAATTAGACAACATTCACTAAAGTTCTAAGAAGTGAAGAGTCTAAATTAGTTAACCATAAATGACAAAAGTGAGAAAAGATGGATGTAAACTCTGTATGTGAATATGGAATATTTACATGTATAGTTTCAAGAGAATCAGAAGAAGTTATGGTTAGAAGAATTATCAAGATTTTTCCTAGTTCTGCTCATTGTTTCTGAGGCAAGATTGTTCCAACTTAGGTTTGTCTAGTCTGTTCACAAAAGCTGCCAAAAGTGGAGACTCCATTACACACAGGCAGCTTGCTCAAGTACACAGCTATTCTTCTAGCTAAACTTTTTCTAACATTAAACATGAATTCTCTCCAGTTGCAGACTAAGCAGAATTTTAGTTTTGGAGAATGATTCATCACCAGCCTCTTAAAAACAATTTTGGAAGATCTATCCTATGTTTAGTCTTCCCTCCCCCCCGCCAAAAAATACAAGAACTCATTGTTTCTAGCCTTTCTTCATTAAACTGTCTGCAGTTCTCATTTTTTGTTTACTACTCCCAGGTTCTCTCAAATTTGCCTGCACAAATTCTTTAAGTATGTAGCCAAAATATACAAAATAATCCTCTCAGTTCTCCTGAATCTTCAGTGAATTGGAGCAAATTATCTTTACTGAAGTAGTTTGTAGGGAGGTGCCTCAAGTTTCATAGAATCACAGAATGACCAGGTTGGAAGAGACCTACCGGATCACTGAGTCCAACTGTTCCTATCAAACACTAAACCATGACCCTTAGCACCTCGTCCACCCATCCCTTAAACACCTCCAGGGAAGATGACTCAAGTTTCTACCAAAGGGTTTTGAATGAGGTGTGTGTTAGGAAACAAACACTAAATTTATCCAAGAGAAGAAAATACAAGTTTTGGAGATTGCTTTGAGGTATTTTGCATCTTTTGCTGTTTACTAGGATATAGTAGCCTTTTTTACCTCAGAACAACTTTGCTTGGATCTTGTACATATCCTGACAATAATATATGAATACACTCTAAAAGGTGTAAAGGCTTTTTCATTCTGTTCCAGTATGGATCCTAAAAAAAAAAATACAAGGAGACAAGCATTAAGGAGACAAGAAAAACATAAGTGTGTATGTACAAATTGCCAGTTGTGGGAATTATTTATTCCTTGAAACAAAAATGTAAGAAAAATAGATATTCTATCTTAATCCATATTAAGTCTGTATTTAAGGACTATTTTGACTTTTGAGTACTAAAACATACATGAATTCAATTCAACATTCCATTACTTAGCAGTCTGCAAAGTAATAGATTTTAGGGAGCTCTAAATTCCTTACATGGTAAGGAATCTGGGTAAAAACAAGCAAATCAACCTTTTAAGTCTGTTCTACAACTCTGATATTAAAACCATGACATTGTATTATTTTTGCCCATCGCATTGATTAAATATCAATTAGTAATACAGAAAATTAATAGTAAACAAATAAAATATAATATATTCAAGATATGTTTTTCCTTCTGCACCATAAAAATCCTAATCATATTTGATTCCAAATCATCCTTAGGTGAAGTAGAAGGATTAACAGTTTTCCTCATACTTGAGGACTGAGGTGAATAAAATCAACAGTGGGGAAAAAAAGCAGCATTAAAAGGCTTTAAGTAAAAAAACCAAGAAAAACAAAAGCTATGAGGTTGACATTTTGATATTTCACACTTCACATTAGTTTGTTTCCCACTGAAGACAAACCTTGATACTAATTGAAAACTGTATTTTTTATTTCGTGGTTGTTTCCTTACCCGTGCTTTAAACAACTGGTCATATACTTCAAGCAGTCTTGGCAATGGCACTCCAATTTCTTGCATGGTATATGTTACAAAACCTGCATCCCAGTTTAAAGTGCAGACCTGTTGCTCTAGAAACTGCACTAAAAAGTCTGGAAAAGAAAAACAATGAGCTATTTAGAATTCATCTCATTAATGAGAGTCTAGCAAAGAAATGCATTTGAAAGTGATTTGCTCCAAGTTTAATTTTCTGTCTTTCAAACAGTTGGTACCTTTCTCCTGTGGAGAATCACAGAATCATAGATCAACCAGGTTGGAAGGGACCCATCAGATCTTCTAGTCCAACCATTCCTATCTAACACTAAACCAAGTCCCTCAAGACCTCATCCACCCGTGCCCCAAACACCTCCAGGGAAGGTGACTCAACCACCTCCCTGAGCAGCCTATTCCAATGCCCAATGACCCTTTCTGTGAAGAACTTCCTCCTAATCTCTAGCCTAAATCTCCCCTGGCGGAGCTTGAGGCCATTCCCTCTTGTCCTGTCCCCTGTCACTTGGGAGAAGAGCCCAGCTCCCTCCTCTCTACAACCTCCTTTCAGGTACTTGCAGAGAGTAATGAGGTCTCCTCTCAGCCTCCTCTTCCCTTAGTCCACACCATGAAAGGATATGCACAATGTAACTACCTCCAAAAACGGAATTAAACTATTGGTAACATATGACAGGGATTACTCATACTAAGTACTTCATTACAATTTGCCATAAAGCCTTGCTGTTAAGAAAAGCTTGTTATTTTTTGTTTCAGCACTAAAGACTACACGTACTATTGTATCATCGGTTAGAACAGCCAGCAACACTATTGCATCTTTTATCATACTTAAGCATCACCGACAACAACATATTGGACAGCACTAAATGTCCTTTAATACAAGATCTATATTCTTTAATAAAAGAACACTTACTGCTGAAGAATATATTTCCCAGTTTCTTATACAACACCAAGTTGTTGAAACACATGAGCCTCTCAAACACAGAGAAAAGCTCCAGAAAAGGATCTAGAATGCTCCTGAAATTTACACTTAGAATGTGCCCCTGCAGATAAGAGTTGATACTTCAAAAGACAGCAGATAACTGTGGTTGCCTCAAATCTTCCTAAACCTATAAATACATGTTTTTACCTTGTACTTCAAGACAAACAAACTTTACAGCTTTCTAAAATGGGATCTGAATAGCAATCAAGAAACAACTGTCACTGTCTTTTAAGCTTAATTTACTTTCCACTAAGCATGAAAAACTATAAATTCTCGTCAAATCCTTAGATAAATCCTAGGAAAAACTGCATGTGTAAAAACTGTCATGGTTCTGTAATCATACAATCACACCACGTTTACACAGAGGCCTATAAAAATTCTAGTACTACTTTTTGGTTAATCTCCCTTTCCTCAATACCTTCAAAGTCACTGCAATAATAAGCAAGTAATACAATGCTTTTTCACCATATTTCCTGGACAAAATTGAAAAGTATTGCCCAGTGACTCACAGGATCAACACAATTAGTACTGACAGCTGCAATAATTTGTTGCTTCAGCTACAGCATAATATTTCACAAGTAATTACAGTAACTAGGTATCACAAGCATATAATTTTGTATCACAAAACTATCAATATTCTTTCCTTTTAGACTTTTTAATGACAGACATTTCCTAGGTTAAAACTTTTTTTTAAGAAGCTAAAAAGAAAGCCAAGATCCATTCCTGTAATGGTTATGTTTATCTACTATGCAGCCTAAACAACTTGCCTAAAGGAAAGTAACGGGGTGTTCCAGCATAGATCTTGCCAAGCAGCACCATCTTCAGACTAAATGCTTGCATTCTGTCAGTCGGGCTCAGAGAAACACTGTCATTCAACTCTGGAAGTCAAAATAAATCAGTTAGCGAGACAGTCAGAAAAAGAGTTCCACATTTATAAATAATTAACTCAGGTACTTCAATTACTAACACATCAAAATCTTATGCTATTATCACTGCAAAATCAATGCGCAGAAGTGAAAATGTAACTTTTTTCTAGTGTGTATGTAATAGTTAATGGATTTTTATATATTCAAGAAGAAAAAACAAATGAACAGGAGTAGACAGTGAATTACCAGCTTATGGTAAAGGGTGAGGCAGATTATCACAGCTAAGTGTCCAGGTTTACAGAGCTGTGCCCACTACCCTGCCCCTCTCTAAATGGACAAACCCCTTTTACTTCCAATCCTGCCAACACTACAAAAATGCTTAACTTCCTGAAGATTCTTTAATCTTTGTCATTATAAATTTAAATATTGTTATTATAATTTCCTAATAGTGAAGCTTTCAGACAAAGTTTCTCAGATATTCTGAAGTTGATACATAAAGGCATCTAAGCACAAGAAGAGATGAAACTTCTCAAACATTATCTGGAATTTGATTATTCAAGGCACACACACAATGTGCACCAATGTGTATGTAAAAATATTACTCCTCTCTACATAAGGCACATAAACCCAAATGCAATAACATTAATGAATCACAAGCTAATTACGCTACCAAACATATTACTAAACAGTCCAGAAAAAGAGGCATCTCACTCAGACATAGCATCATGACCACACAGTCAGTCTTAAAAGCTTTAAATTGTACCATTTTCCTATAGTTCTGGCTTGCACCACTCATAGCCCATTAAGACCTACCTTTCTCAATGATCTCTTGCCAGAGAGTTTGCACCAAGATAGGATCAGAATGACCTGCACAGTGTATAATTGCAAGCTTACATTCCGAAAGCTTAAAAGGGTCAGCAAATTCTCCATACAGCTGAAAGAGAAGTTATCAGGCTTTACATGTCAAGTAGGTAGAAAGGAAATTTTTTTAATCAGCTTTTTTTTTTTTTTTGCATAGTGGACAGACTAGTAAAGTCACAACTCGAGCAACTAAAAAAATAACGTATTTTGCAATAAACTACTTAATTTCACTTCTTAATCTAAAATCTGGGATTGCATTTAAGTTATTAATAATACCATTAATTTTCTAACAATTCTCCCAATAAATACAGATATCCAAGGGACTTAAACACGATAAACACATGCAAAAAATTAAAATATTAAAGACAGAAAGAATATTAAAATACAGCAAAAAACAGCGTACAATATGAGACCTTCTGAGACCAGGGACGTTGAACTGGTTGTTACTTTTCTGAGTCAGCAAAGAATCATTCTTTGCAAAACATGCCCCCAAAACATGATAAATGAACCTTTAATATAGAGCAATTTTAATCACCTTGGTTATATCCATCAACTCAGTATCAAGCTTGGTGATTGCATCTTGCACTGAAGCGTGATGAGAATACTGTCGTTGTAATGTTTCTTGTATTTGAAGCTGGATCCTTGCAACCTTGTTTAAAAAGGAAGATATTTCAAGGCTGGATTAATTTAATAAAATTTAAGAATACATTCAGATTTAACTTTGACTTATTTAAATGTAGAAATGTCTTTATACCCAAGAGTCTCCTATCAACTGTGCAACTTTGCCACACTGGGAAGAAAGTACAGAAAACTGTTTCTATGGAACTGGCAATAAAAATGTCCCAATGACATAAGGGCAATAATGCATTTACAGCTAGCTTAGATTAATATTTTTCCTTACTTCCATTTTCTCCTCTAGTTCATGTAGGAATTCCCCATCTGCAGCTATAGAGGATACGGCAGTGGAACTTTTGGCACTTAAAATGGCACGTGCAATGTATTCAAGGCGCTGCTGAAGAGAAATTTCTGTGCTGCAAAACAAATATTGAGAATAAAACAGATAGTGAGTCTAATATCTGAGCGTTATTTATAGTCTAACTAGACTCTGGGAGTTAGACTCTGGGAGTTAGTATGTGACTTCTCCAATTTCACTAAACCATGTAGGACATTATCCAACCAGATAAACCCATCTTTGTTGCAGGTTCAGTTCTAGTGTACTTCTCAATCCACTGCTCCACAGTTAACTACTACATGATAAAATTCTGTGTAAGAAATGACCCTTTAATATGTGGAATTTAAAACAAGAAATATATCACAAACTAATGTGTAGTACACAAAACATAATTCCTTTCCAGTAATGGTCTGGATTAAAAGCGAATATATTCTGTTTATTTGGTTTTTTTGTTTTAGCAAACACCCTTTATATTGGCCTTTTCTCATTTGTGTTCTTTTCTTAAAATACCTACACATACTGGCTTGATTTTAGTTCATTTCTGTTTTCCCCACTTGCCTCAATATATGCAACACATATTCCTTACCTATGCAGGTCAGCCAACTTAGCCAAGATTCTGGCTGCATTACTAAAATTCCTATTCTTTTCAAAGTATCTCCACAGTAAATCCATATAACGGACTTTGTTTTGGTCAATCTTGGTCATTCGCACAAGGTAGGGTTCCAAAAAGGGGGCAGTAATCTGCAAGCCAAAGACAAATGAAACGTTTACTCTCCTTTTTTAAAGGATCAGCATTACTAGAATTTACTCTTCCGGTTCAGAGGAACCAACAGACTATTCAATTGTAAGGAGATGAGCTCACCTGTAACAGTTTGTCTGCTAAGTCAACTTGTATCAACCAGTTGTAAAGTGCAATACTGAAGAGTTCATCCGTTGAACGCTGAGCCAGCTTTAGCATTTGTTCAAACTAAGGGAAAAGGCCAGAACTATCACTTCAGAAGGGGCTACATTACATCAAGTACTGAACATGCATACAATACTTAAGTCCATGTTACTTCATGTCACCATTTGTATGAAAGCTCTGCACGTAAAGAAGCCAATTCATGACAAACCTTGACTTTTATCTACTTTACAAAACTATTCCATAATTTAAAATAAATACATTCCACACCCCTTAAAATCATACTGTTTTCTGGAGAGCAGTCACAACTTTTTTGTGAGTTTCTTACATGGTGCCCAGCTTCTTCATTGCTTAGCATGTTAGGGTCAGATGACAGCACTGGAGGACCTGGCTTCTTTGGTACACTGGGAGACTGAGGGGCAGCTTTACTTTGATTGACTAACTCTTGAAGGGTGTCAGTGATACATTTGTAGCTGTTCAACCTGTAAATAGAACAAAATAAAAGAAAAGCTTCATAATTTTCATTGCAACTATATAAAATACTCTTATCAAATGTCTTCTGGCATGCCATTGTAAGCACAATTACTGAAATTTGAAAAGGATAACTGTCAGCTAGCTACCGCAACATAGTTAATTGTCAATCATCTTTCTAACAAGTATTGATTTAATGCTCGGATCGCAATGTTTTCTGTATCTGTGACAATCAAGGCGAGCATGTTGGGCAAAACCATCTGTATTGCACCCTTTATAAAACACTTGCTTGTCATTATCCTGCACACCTTCCCCAGAATACTTGCTTTTTCCAGTGACTTGAAATAAAGCATCTCATATAATGAAAATAACGGATTCTGAAAACTTGCCTTTCTTGAAAAGCTTGGAGTCCAACAACATCTTCTTCTGGTTCACCATTTTTATAGAAATGAAGGCCAAGACCTTGGGGATCTTTCTTCTCAGCAGCTGTAAGGGAGAGTTCTACGACTCCCTCATAGAAACGCACTAGGAAAAAAACCAACAAATAACATTGTATTAAATCTAGGGAAAAATGGTAAGTGGTATCAAACACTTCCCATTTTAGCAAGCAACAACAACAAAAAAATAGTTATATTCACTCTGGTCTGTATTATGCAAAGGTTGATGCCTGCACCTAACTGTTGAGATCGTATGCAAGTTTGAAGTTAGACATTTGTACAGAGGCTGAAACCTTCCTTGACTGTTACAACAGTTACATCTATATTTAAATTATGTACTGGCTTCCACTATATAAAACAGGATTTAGAACATTCTTTCAAACAGCAAATTTGGTACAAAACCATACCTGCAAAAGCACAGCCACTTACCCTCTGCTTACATAAAGCCCAACAAATTTCTAAGAACATTTTTATCTTATACATGAAACAGACAGACACTGCACTGTGAAATAAATGGATGGGTTTATTTTCATACATATAGGGGTTTTTTGATTGGCTGGTAAAATCTAGAAAAGCTTCCTTAAACACGAAGAGGCTGACAAGTAGTAAATGTAAGAGTTATTATGGAACTCTTTATGGCAAAACAGTATAAAAAATATGAAAATGAGTAAGAAAAATGAACCAAAAAGGTAGTATTAAAGGATACTACCGAAACTATTTAACTGAGCACAATCAGTTGTTGCTTCTTACCTTGCCTATATTGTGCACAAACATTAGCTAGGTCTACTTGATTGCTGATCTTCTGGTACTCTTTCAGTGACTCTCTTAGCATCTTCTCTTTTTCCAGTTTGCTCTGAGCCTGTCGAGACCGCTGAAGCAGTTCATTTGCCTAAAGACAAGTGATGGGAAAATCAAAGTTATTCCCAGGAAAACATTATGAACAGATCATGGTTACTGTTGTCAGGTAAGGCGTTATTATTCCAAACTTCATAGCTGAAACAGTAGAAACATCTCAAAAACAGTTTACCAAATATTGAGAGCATGTTTCCCACAGAAAGACAGTAGAAGGGTGGTAGAGAGAGGGTCTTAGGAATTAACAAACTTACTCCCCACTCAGAGAATCAGTAACTTTTTACAAATTTATTTTAAGAGCTTCAAAGAGCGAAGTTCTTACAAATGACTACTTTTCCACAAATTCCATGAAACTAGATGACAGAAATCAAGAGGCTACGCTGAAGAAAGACGGGAGTAAGAACACATTCCATCAACATCCAGAAGACCGTTTTATTAGACATCACACTAGAGGTAGTAACAAACACCACAAACAACTGCAAATGCTTTAAAACAAAGGTCACATGATTCCCAGCATTGATACATTACACGGCATAACACATACATGACCTACGTTCACTAGTTCTTCTGCTCCTGAAACGACTTGAACGTAGTGTTTTAGAAGGATTTACAAGTTGTTCAACTTATCTTATTTGGACATGCTCTGAAGTTCTGTTTTGGCACTTCAAAATTATGAAGTGGGCTTACCTTGGAACACACAGCATCATCAGTGCTATAAAGAAGAGGGCAGATATCTTGCAAATGGGCAATGATGCCATCCACAGCAGCGTTATCTCTGATGTAACAGTTTATGAGAGAAGCAATGAGTGCTCCAGTCAACTCTCTGTCTCTAATTACCAAGTCTTTGAAAGCAGTAACCTTTAGATGTTCTTGAAATTCCTGAAGATAGACAAAACTTAATTAGTTCATTGAAGTATCTACTTTATTCTGTTTAGAACATCACAGTATTACAGTAGAAAAATCGTTTCCAGTAAATGAAAACACACAAAACTACTACAACTGAAGTGCACAGCACAGAAGTACATTATTTAAAATACACATTACATAGCAAAATGGAAGTAATAAAGCAAGCCCTGTCACTGAAAGTGCTAGACCCTTGGATGTCAAAGGACAGTGAGCAGTCCTCTTAGCAGACCTCCTCTGCCACCTTCAAAGGTGTCACTTCTGTTTCAGATCTCTGCAATTAAGCATAGAATTAGCAATACTTTTTACTTCACAAGGCACTGTTAGAACACATATCCTACAAGATGAATAGTATGTCACAGTTTTTAGTAATGGAATCATCTGAGTACTGTCATAGATGAAAAAAATATAAAGTGCATTAAGAAGTCTGTGCTCTTTATGCTTTATGGGTTTTTTTATTAAATTACATTTAAGGTTATTAATTTTTTAAATTATTATTAGGACTATCTGCTCATGGAGTTGCCAGCAGTTTCTATGGCAGATCACTAACAGCATGAAAATACAAAACCTCTAAACTACTGAAGACAAAGAAAATGGTTCTATTTGTTAAAAAATTAGTTTCAATATGAGAAAAGCTGTTAGAAATTGTGCTAACCCCCTAGAGCCTCCAGCTTCTGTGCAGTTGTAAAGATTAAGATGATGTTCTTTTTATCAACAAAGAATACAGCCTCTCCAATAATCTTTCTTCTACCAAGCGCACAGACAGAATGCCTAGTATTCAGATTAAAAGCTTCTTCAAGGGTTGCATGGAAATTCAACATTGGCAGCAGCAGCCAGAGTTCTGTAAATCTCCTTTAAAAACAAGGAAAGGCTGAAAGAACTGGGATTGTTTAGCATGGAGAATAGAAGGCTCAGAGAATAGTGTATGGGATCTCATTAATGTTTATGGAAACGTAAGGCAAAGCCACACTTTTCTCAGCGGTGTCCAGTGACAGAAGGCTAAACAATATCCAAGAGCTGAAGCAAATGAAATTATATCTGAATATAAGAAAAATATTTTTTACTCTAAAAGAGGCTTAACACTGGAATGCACCTGGGCTGCAGAGTCTCCGTCTTTGGAGACATTAAAAACCTCACTGGACATAGTCATGGACAACCTGCCCTAGTTTATCTTGCTTTGAGCAGTAGTGACAGATAACCTTCCAACTTCAACTGTTCTGTGACACACTGTGGACTCCTGCGTGCACAAAAGCGCAAGGGTTTGAGTCTCTACAACCCTACAGCTCTCTACTGTTAAACCTTTACCAACACCAAGATAAGGTGTGAATTCCTCTCGGATGGAGAGCATTGGACTACTCTTTCCAGCACATTTTGCAAAATGTGCTGAAGTTGAACACGCTGTGATCCATAAAACTAGACTCTGTATTAACTGTCAAAAAAGTAAAATAAAATCTATTGGTAGTGACACTTCCAATTTGCTAGAAGTTGGTGAAGAGGTCAATACTATATGTCAGCCTTAAAAAAACCCACTTGCAATCTGAATAAAATCAATGTGGCTTAATTAATTATATGTTTCTCAGTGAATTACAGCCATATTCCTTTGGGAATACATAGGTAGCAAAAGAAATTCAGAAGTTAAATACAAACAAATTAAAATCATATGATTTGGACCGTACCTTTTGAAGCTCACCTACAACAACACTGAACTGGTGTTCACACAGTAGCTTCCATAAAGCCAATGCCTGGCATGTTTTGCGAACAAGCTGCTGGATGCCTTGAAGTGAGGTCTTCTCAGTTAGCTGTGCCTCAGCTGAAAAGGTAAACAGATTGTTGATAAGTAGATGTTCCATGTTTCAAATTAGGACAAACTTCAGGGGTTTTAGTATAACAACTTCCTTGGTTTTCCAATTTGTCTTCCCCTTCCATTCTTGATTAATGCTGTCTGTCTTCGGAGGAAAGTGCCACATTAACATTTCCCCCAAACAAATGCAATCTGTTAAGATTTATTTTGAACTATGCAATAGAGCGCACTTCCTGAAAAAGAAGTGTGCCTTCATGTGAATGCATGGGATTTACACAGCAGTCTTAAATTTTTGTACTTTTTTCATAAATTGTTATTGTAATTATATTTATGATGAACACAGAAGACATCAAAATAAATTCATAGACTGTGGTTTCGTTTAATTACTTGTATTTGCTTTTAGAAAGAAAAAATAAAATCAAAACTGTCAATGCTATCTTAAAAAAGAACAACAAATACTTCAAAAAGCAGTTAACACTTCTATCTGGTAAGATATAATCTATTCACTGATATAATAATTCAGACATACTTATTAAATTGATGGAATACAACTGTAACAATTTATGTCTTCACTTTTGAGGCAGTAATAATTATTTTGCATCATTTAGAAACTCAAAAGCATTTATGGGCTTTGGAATGCATAAAAAAAAGAAAAATAAAATTATTAAATGTCTACCAAAGCCTACATAATGACTCTTTTAAAGAAATTACATTCACACTACTGAAAGTGAGCAGTACAGAAAAGGAACTGGTAATTAAAACCCAAGTTTATATGTACAGAGACCACAGCCACCTTGAATTCTGTACGTAAATCTGTAACACATCCCACGTTGCCTGGAAATACTCAGCAAAAACTACACTACAGGAAGAGATGAGTTCAGATGGCCTGGCCTTATTTCTAAGATTTGTAGGAATTTCAGTGACTGTAACTTTGGGAACTTGCATTACATTTTAATAAAACAACACACTCACTTGTCCCATGAAAAAAATTGTTTAACAGTTGCTATCCTGAAAATATAAACAGGCATGCAGCTACTAAGTACTGTAATGAGGAGATGAAAGCATCTTATGAAATACAGAGAAGGAAAAAAAAAAGAGACAAATAGTCTGCAAATAACCCTTTGGTTTAGTACTTCAATACTGTCTGAATGGGGAAAATAGCATGAAGAGAACATATCTACACAAACCTGAAATTTAATTCTTTGTATGAGTGAGAATTTTACTAGTGCTTTATAGTTGCAGCATTTTTATTTTAGCTTAATAAACTGAGAGATCCAATTTGTGGTCGCAGTGCCTCAAGAGCACTAGAAGTTATTATGCTGAAACACAAATTCACTTCACAGAGATATTCTTCTTTGTAGACTTGCTTTAATTAGTTGAGATGTTAAATCTTTCAATATTCTGAAAAGTAACATTTGCATAAAGCAAACGAAGACTCTTGCACACCTAAACCAAAGGCTAGGACTTTTATCTAGATTTGAGTTTCCATTCTGCTTATCATTCTGCAGAAACACTGCTTGCAATGGAACAGTATAATATGGTACAGAAGCAAAGAGAAGATGTTAGAAAGTTAGTTTCCCCAACTACAGTGCTTACACTTAAGAATCTACTACCAAATATGGCACATTGATTAATGTCAAATTTGTATGGGAAAAATAAATAAAACATTCAGAGGTTTTAACCAGTGGCAAAGTCAACATCCCAATGCAATATATACAATTACATACCATGATACTTCCTCTGAAGTTCTTGCTGGACTTGCTGAGAACTTCCACCATCAGGCCACATGAAACCCAGAAGCCTCTGTTGCAGATTGGCTGGTGTGCTGAAACTGCAATTCCAAAATAAGAAGAGATGCCAATATGATTACAAACACAGTCTTCTAAAGATTATATAATAACTTATTTTTAGCATCTGAACAGTTGAAGCTAGAGACTGTATAGACACTTAAACTCAGTTTTTTGACAAGTAGACATTAAATACTACTAGTAAATCTAACACAATGAAAAATACCTTGGGTTTCCAAGGGCTCCTACCACGGCAAATTGTGAATTTCTATCCAGAAATTCTTGTAAACCTTTCAGTTCCTGTAGTACACATTCCAGTACATTAGATGGAACACTGCTTTCTACCTGGAAAAGAAAGCACACACTTGTTTACAGAAAGCTTATTTTCAGATTTGTTTTTCCAAAGCTCTACAATTTTCAGCTAAAAAGGCAAACAGAAAGGTGGTACAACAAGTAAGTAGTCTAACAGTGACTCTATCACTAGAACACAACATCATTACACCACGGTAACTAAGGAGGGGGCACACCTGAAGATGCAGTGGTCTCCTGATGATACAGAACATTCAAAGACGCTACTTCACCTTTCTGACAACCAAATCAGCTATGTTATACTACTTCCACCTCTGAACTAAACCAATGACTAAGCATTGCTAAGACAGCAGAACTGCCAAGGTCTTCCAGACTCTCCCAGTTACCTTATAACTGGAGCAGGAAAGCTCATGTAGCAGTTAATTTGCATCACTGAAATTACTCAGTTCAGGATTCTATTAACATCCACAGTCAGAAAAGACTTTGTTTTTCATCATGAACAGAAAGTGAAACACCAAGATGTTAGTCAGGAAGATGCTGGAAATTTTTTTAGTCCTCACATATCTGCAATGTTCATCCTAACCCACTAATGCATTTTGGTGTTAGGCTTTGTCTGGAGGGGGTATGCAGAAATGAAGACAGTGCCACAATTAAACACGGAGAAAACTGGCCGTTGCCAGTTAGCAAGAGACCAGATAACAGTTAAGCTTCATAAAAATAGTAGCTTAAAAAGATTTAAAAACTATATTTACCGTTCAGTTAAAAATAGGGCACTTAAAAAAACATTCAAATAACAACATTTTTTCCTTAACAGTTTATAATTGGGAACAGAAGTGTAACAGGGCTTAAGACATGTACTATAAAGAACTTTTAAAAATACAATAAAAATTGTTTTAAAAACAATCTTTTACATACCGCAACAACTTCTCGATTGCCACTTTTGAAAACTCTCTCCACAACTATACTGCCATCCCATATATTTCTGCAATGCAAGAGTACAGCATTAAAAGCAAAGTAATTTCAGCAAGTGTTTGTGCAAGTCTTCTATGTGTAATTTCATAAGAAAGAAATGGCAAGTTTTTACTTTAAGGTCAAAAAAAGGATTTAAGTGTGGACAAATATTAAAAAATATTCAAATATTCAAAGAAAATACCATTGCACATTTCTGAATAGTACCAATACAAGTAATTAACAAAATCTCAAACTTTAAAACTTTAAGCAAATGAAGTTTGTTTAGATTGGAAAGGATCTCTAAGATCAAGTTCAATCCTTAACCTGCCACTGCCAACACTACCACAAAAGCATGTCCCCAACTGCCACATCTACACAACTTTTATATACTTCCAGGAATAACACAACATAAAAATACACTTCATAATTTCAAATTTAACTGCTTTTAAGGCAGAATTCTATGACCTTAGAGGAAAGAATAACTATGAAAAACTGAGTGATAGAATCACCTTGTTACATAAACATCTTACCCTATGATCCGAGCAAAGTATATGCAAATGCCATTGTGTCTTCCAGAAAATACTATCTCAGGACCCATCATTCCACTAACGGATGTACCAGGGTGAGACAAGGAATTGCCAGAAGTAAAGGGAGTTGACACAGTAGGAGATGGAAAGCCTAGGTTTAAATAGGTAAAAATTACTCATTTTAACACAGAAAAAAAAAAAATCTCCATTTCTCCAGCAAAGCCAAAGAAGGTATTACCTTGCCCTGCTGTTGCCATAAAGCTAGGATATGAGGTATCAAGCTTAGGATATGGAGCATCAACAGCCAAGGGGGAAACTAAAAGGGAAAATAAATTAAGGTAAGTTGGTTAAAATAAAATGAACAAATTAAAAAACCCCCTCAAAATATAGTCCATAAAATCCTTGTGCAAAAGCAGCAAAGTTGTTAAATCAAGTACTTTAAAATTAGAACCATTCCACTAGCTATTACAGTTAATCAACAAATTGTGCTCACTTCTTTTAAACTCAACACTCCATAAATGAACCTAATGCATATGTTTTTTTCCAAGAGTAGTTATTAAGTTTTTTTTCCTCAGCATTTGTGTGTTACTTATTGGACACCATCTCTTCCCTGCAAATATTGTCAACATACTTCTTGTTCTTCACATGCTGACTGGTACTATTCCCGATTAGGGCATCTATTGCCAAAGCACCCACTTTCAGTCATTTGGATCTTTTTACAGTATATCAGTTCTACCTTCAAAGTACTTATGATTTTTTTACATAGGACAGTTGGACAAACACACTGTTAACTTTGAACATTCAGTCTGAGATTGTCCATAGCCTCAGATTCAGCTATGAATATTCAAACCTTCTGCAGATTAAGTCAGAATACCTAATTTAAGACCCTAAATTATGAGGAATATATGTGGTCATCTACAAAACGTCCATGTACCAACAGCAGAAGGATGATACAGTATGGACAGGGCAAGAAAACTGACGCTCTGAAAATTTGTCTTTTATCTGAAGGATCCGTCCTTCTTCCCTTATTCAATACTGTTCTCCCAATCTAGCAACATGCAAGGACAGCAACAGCACAAAGGATCATAGAATCATAGAACAACCAGGTTGGAAGAGACCCACCAGATCATTGAGTCCAACTGTTTGACAAAAGTTCTTCACTAAAAAGCATCAATGCATTCACAGAGCACATTCTCCTGTGTGCCAACTAAAGCACAGAATTGCAGAGAAGTAGCATGCAAGCCTATGACTAGACTTCCAACAGTGGCAAAAAGAAGGAACTAAGTTGAAGGGGACTGGCCTTTTAATGCTAACATTACCGTTACATAGTTTCACAGGCAAAATTTCAATGTGTTTTAATCTGTCAGCACATCCACAATACCAGAATCCTAATTTAATATGACACTTCCCTACCCTTTGAGCAAACTGAGTAAGGAGTAGCAGAATAGTGACATCTTCCACTTGGATATGTCACTGAAGCAAAATTGAGATATGGGCTTTGATATTTGGTTTCAAAAAGGCACACATGACAGCAAAAGATACAAAAAGCCAAGAATTTCGACTTGGGAAAAATAAATTTACTTCTAAAAGAAGTCATATTGATTGCAGAGCTTCCTATTTTGTCCCTCACACTTTACTTCCATTTTCAGTTTGCTCAGCACTTGATCTCTCCCATAGCTGCTATTCTCTCTAATTCAGATTTAATTTTACACTCGTAGGCCTCGCCTAAGTTCCTGACCTCACTGCTATTGTTCCACACCATCAGACCTGGAAAGTGATGCCATCGATGCCTTAAAAACAGTCACACTTCTTAGTGTTTTAATGTTAGTTGAGAACTGTAAAAAAGACAGTCAATTGTTTTTCCAAAATGTAACCCCATTCAGCACACTTTTGTCCAATACTTATGAATTTGAGTGCAAGTCAAAAGGAGTACTGAAATGGAATTTCTTAGCATTCCAGGCAATCAATTATTTTTCCCAAGTCTGATGTGTAAAATTCAATGCCATATGTCACACAAGATCTTAGAAATTAACAAATTCCTGAATAATAAAAAAAATAATAATTTAATTCAATAATTCATTGAGCATTCCAAAATCATCATGAGGAATTTGTTTTCTAAAAATACCTGGAATTGAATTATATATGTTAAGGGTCACCACCCTAAATAAAATGTAGAGATTTAAGTATCTGTGTAATAGAGCAAGGCCTCCTCTCTAAAAAGCATCAAGTCCAGAATAGAAAGAGGCAGTGCTAGTCTCATTTGTAGATAGCAGTGACGACCTAAGCAGAAACCCAATGCTGAAGCTAGACATCTTACAGGGATAAGCCACTTGCTTGACCAGAATTTTTCTTTCTCACAAGCGGTATTTGCAGAGGTATGACAATAACACTGTCGGAAGATACTCTGCTAGAGACACACAACAAGCAATTAATCTGATAAATTGTTCTCTGGCTGCTGAAGTGCCTCTGGCAGCAACAACTGCATACCTTGTTCACACAGTGTTAATTGATTAAATGCAACATCCAGACACAATTTGAGATCTCTCTCATTATATCTCCCTCTCATTGAATCCAAAAAGCACTCAAGAAGAAACGGGAAAAACTGTAATTAATTGTCAGTGAATGGGAAAAACAGGACTATTTCAGACAAAAAGAACATGGGTACCTGTGAGAGAACAAAATAAAATATACTTAAGGAAAAAAAATCCCTGTCCAAAACCATGAAATGCTTGCTACTTACCAGGAGGAACAGGAGGGCACAAAGTAGGCCCAACATTGGTTGGAGGAGGCAGAGCTGAAGGAAATCTCATTTGTGCTTCTCCACCATACCTAATAGTTTATGTGTAAAGATAAAAAAATCACTCACACTTCATACGCAGTCCATTTATTTTTCGTGTCTTTGAGAATTAACAGTAATATTGCGATTCTTTTAAGATAAGAAATAAGGAACCTAGCATAAATTTTCAGAAATATTTGTGACTGACTGTATGATAACTAACTGAACACATTATATGAAAAGCAGTAACATATGCAATTGTAAAGAGAAGTTAGATGAACATGTAATTTTTTTGGTGGATATTTCAAGTTCTGTAGTGATTTGACCAGGCTTTAAAGAGAAATATACCAATTCTCAAAACCAGGCTTATGATTTAGCAAACTTTTTAAGGTTTGCCCCTACAGGAAAGTGGAAAGGACACAGCTGAGATAACCCATGTTCATACTTTTATCATCCACAAGTTCTATCCATCTCTCTCCTACAGTGCCGTACAGGCACTTTGTTGTGTCTTCCCTTGTTAGCACACATCTGTCCAATTATCATTTACACTGCCATTCAGATCTTGTAATATAATTTAGAGTTTAATAAAGAACAACTGTTCACAGCCTATTAAGAACAGCTCACTTGACGTAACACCTGCACAAATTTCAGCAAAAACCAAGAAAGGTTATGAGAATATAAGACTCAAAATCTAGCACAAACATGAAATTAAATTTGCATGTTTTACCATTCTCAACAGGTGTACCTTAACAAAACTTTTTTTCTCCTCCAGGTCACATGCCTTGTGAGAACAGGCAAGAGATCCACAATACACCAACTCCCTTAAGGTAGCTAATTAAAATACACATATCTGCACCATACCAAGCACATGCACTACTGAAGATACATGCATGACAAGTCAATCTTTCAGAGTGGAAGCCCATGCTTCTTCACTCGGCTTGGAGAAAAACAAAAACCAAGCAAAGGAAATCAGGTCCTGAACAGGGTAAGCCTGTTTGAATAAAATTCCTTGGCACAATGGTGAACAGTATAAATAACTAAAAAAAAAAAAAAAAAAAAAAAAAGAAACCTAAGCCCTCTGAAGTTTTTAAAAAGTGTCTGTTTTTCGCAAGTTGGTCTCATTAAATATACACACTGCGCTTCAATTAACTGGATACTGTGAAGTACACATAACTGCATTTCAAGCAAATTAAACTACCTGTTCAACAGCCACCTCTACTGGTGGAATACAAGCATCGAAGTGGGGAACTAACCAGAAGTCATCATTACAAGAACCTTCTGTTGTGGACAACCCTAAATTAGTGCGAAAGTATATTCCATCAGGTTTAACAGTCTGTAGTCATTTTAGAACATTGCTTGCGCAGGCAGTAGGTTAAAGAGTCTATACAATTATTTAGTGGCTGTAGTGATCCTGAATGTAACATTCAGAATAACCCACAGAACCCTGGATGTTACCTGAAGAACGCTCGAGTAGCCCAGGCAGACACTTCTCTGTCACATGCAGCATTAGAACAGGCCAAGATAAGGCAAGTGGCACATGCCTGATCCTCCTAGAGCATATCGTACTATTAGGGTGGCAGCTTATATCAAGTTGCTAACAAATGTATAGAAGTTACATTGATTAATAGTAAACTCTTCTAGTAAAGAGTAAAACTTTTTGCACCCTTTCATTTAGAAGGCAAGGAAATCAGCTCTCCCCAGCTATAGACAGGAAGTGGATCATAGTAAGGATCCCACTGCAGCCATTAAAACTCTTGTTATACAGTTTTGCAAAATCAGTACGATTCCTAGTAGGAAAAAATCTTCATGTCTGCCACCTAAACCTGACTAAGATTGATGCAATCTCCGCAGAAATATAAATTAAGATTATGTTTCAAGAAAAAAATTTATACAAATAATGGTTTGCACATTCCAGTGGCCTATTACAATATTGTTTAGTCTGTCCTATCAAAGCAGGAGAGAACAGATTACAGTGGACATTTACTACCAATACAAACCAGTACAGGTCAACTTTTAACTGTAATATACAATAGCTTCATTTCTGCTTGTTTGTTACTTACCTTGAACAGAAAATCAGACCAATCATACACATTTCCACTGACCTTCAAGGGGTAAAAACTTCTGGAAGTACTAGGAATTTAACTTTTTTAAAAACTCTTCCTTCCCTGCTCTTAGACGAACTCCCTGTCCTACATGATGAACTGCATTATGCTTCTGCATACAAGATATATGTCGGTCTCACGAAAAATTAAATACTTCCATTGTTGGATATCATAAAACAAGTAGTTAATTATCATTATATTGCCTTGTTTTACATAGACAGCAAAGGAGGAAAAGCCAACTCTTCAAATGATAAACAAAACATTACCCAGAAGTTTACAGCAACTACAAAAAAATGCTAAAGAAAGTGATTAAATTTACATAAACATTGTAAGAATTCTGTTTCTCCTAACATGTAAAAAGTTCTTACCTGATGCAACTTGAAAAATCTTTCAATATCTTCTCCATCTCCACTTACATTGCTAACAAGCAGATGCCGCAGCTGATCAACAGGTCTGAGTTTATGAAACATAAAGCTCCCCTAAAAGTAAGCCAAAATAAATTAAAATGAAGGTGTATTTACTGTGGCCATACCAACACCCCTCCCCACAGTGCTTATATTCTGAGTTTTCCTTTGCCATATTACTGGATAGAAATATAACATGAATAGTGGCTAAAGCCAGGTTCCATTCACATGCAGAGAATTCTCTAGTGAGTCTACGGAAGGCAAGACAAACACAGCAATGGCTATAAATTCTCCACAAATTGATTTACTTCTGCTATGCCCAACGTGAAGCAAAAATTGCAAGCATACAGCAAACAGATACAGAAAAGAAATGCTTAATGTATCTTTCAAAACCTCGAAACTGCCTGGAAAAAAAACACTTGAAGAGTTTAGAATGAAGGGCATGCTAAGACTCTACACTCAATCATCTTGCAGCCATACTAACTACTGGAGAGAGGGACAAAAAATGCTGCATCAAACAAATGCAGGTTGAGTCTGGGTTTGCAAGACATTAATGACAAACCATTATTTTTCAAATTGCCTATTAGTTTAGCTATTGAGTGCCCTAAAATATTGCTAAACAATCTGCAGAGACATAGGAAAGTTAATTTCTTTTTGTGGCTTTTGTACTTTAAAACTTTTTTTAAAAACCCTTTTGGGACTTGGATGGCAAAGAAGAAATTATTTGTTCAAATTTCAATTGCCAACAAAATTTACTCCAACTATATTTTTTGGGTAGACAGTGTCTGTTTTAATTTCATATACTCATAAGTACAAAACCAAGGTTAAAAGAAATTCTCAGATTATCTGTATCTAGAAGGGTCTCCAGTGACCAAAATAACACTACCAATACCCTGTGTATATGAGAAGCTGGCCCAATAGCTTTGAGTAAATTTAAAATAGGTACAGATGGTATCAGCAATTTTCTTCCTTATTCATCTTTACGTTCAGAATACAATCTTAAAAAAGATATCCATAATTAGTATTGAGAGGTTTAGATCAGTCTTCCAAATTTACACATACTCTTATGATTTCCTGCAATAAGAAAAGTAATACCTGGGCTGAAAGCAGAACAAACTTCTTAGGTGGCAGCATGTGTTGTTGCACAACAACAGGTGAATCAGTTATAGGAATAATGTCTCTATTTAGAGGTGTTACAATCTTCTGAACTTTAAATTCATCAACAGCAGAAAGAGCCCAGGAATGCCCATCAACACGGGTGGTCATCTGAACAATAGAGAGATATTACACAAAGTTTAGTAATGGATATTTATTTTGTAGATCCATGCTGATATCATATTATTTACCATTTAAAATTACACAGAACAGAATGTACTCTTCACACAAGAAAACCCAAAGCAAATAAGTGAGTTGTTGCACTGTTTAACAGAAGGCTGCCTCTAAATTTACAGCTATATGTATATTGCTGCTTTTGGGAGACAGTGATAGAGTTTTGTATTTAAATATAAAACAACTTGCAAAGTGGGATCCTTTAATGCTGCTACAATATAACCAGCAACAATCTGCTAGCCATATCAGCACCAAGTACCAAAGGTAACATTAATTTATTTCTCGAACAGCCAAAAATAGTGGGAACTGAATCATAAAGGTTTACAAGACTTTAACAGTTGGCAGCAGTACTTCAAATATGACTCATCCTACCAGATGCCTTGGAGAAAAAAAGACAAGTCAACACTGGGGATATTTACATGTAAACGGAATAATTATGAAGCTCCTTTTAAAGTTATTAAAACAGGAAATAATGAAAATCTAGCTTTGAAACTTTTAACTTAAACAGTCTCTGTTCATTCCAGCTCTACCACTGCTCCTTCAATAACACTGTTTTTGAAATGCCACTTCTCTGACTTCCTTCAGAGCTGGAACACACAAAATCTTCTCCCTGAACTAACGCACGATGCAGTCAACTCTCTACAAATTTCCCTTATAAACTCTATGTAATAATTAGGAAAAAAGAAAACGAGGAAAGGAAAAAAAAAGATTAAATAATGAAGATATTAATAATGCCTGAAATCTAATGAAGACGTGGCATATCAGTTTCAACAGACACCCAAAGTTTCTAGCATGCACACTAATGCCTACTATTTTTTTTAGCTTGATTAGTAGCTTTGTAAGTACTTCCAAGCTCCTCACGGAAGTCTTCTATGAACTACCCATTCCCTGCAGATAGTATTTGCTATCAGAAAGGGAAAAATACCTAGATTTCATCAAAATTGCATAAAAATATACTTTAGTACCTGTGTTTCCATCATTGGTTTTTGAAAAGGGAAAGAATCATGATTGATACACCACAGAACGTCGTTGTCCTCATTTCCTGAAGCTGCCATCAACAGGACCCCTAACAAGATATGAAGTTTGTATTAGAAGCAATAATCAAACATTAGATGCAAATTAATTCATACTTTATTTACTAAGGATCAAACTCTAAGCCCTAATCATGTAATCTGAACAGCAAATGTCTCCTGAGTGTGTATGCTAGAGGGTTCTTCAGGCCACTAATAATCTGCTAATAATACCATTTACTCTCTATTCTTAAAGGTACAAAGAAAAGTGACCCTACAAAAGGTAGAATGTGCCTAAATGAGATGTTTAAACACAAGCATGAAAATGCATTCAGAAATGAGTTCAAAGATAAAAACTCTTATGTTTGAGTAAAAGGTCAGTAACATAGAGATGTTTTCCTGCCCAAATTTGTACAGCATTTTTTAAAATACAGCCTACAAGCAGAAGTGATATAAACCTGTAAGCATCTGGCAGCTGTTTGGTACCTCATACAGTATCAGCAGCTAAATAAGTCAAAAAAATGAACAAAAGTCAGCACACACTAAATTTGGCATGAGAGGCTCTAAATAGGTAAGAAGCCTATTCTATTCCCTGCTTTTAAGAACTAATCACACATGCCTAGACATACGTAGGTGAATTGGAACACATAATATCTATTTTATGGAGAGATAAGAAGGAAAAAAGGCTGATCAACACATGAACAATTCTTTTTTTCTGCTCCAACACTGCACCTTACAGAAGAACTAATTTCTGAAGAACATGACAACACTCCACTCCAAGAACTCTGCCGTTACACCCTGTACCACTGCTCACCTTTGCTGTAAAGAGCTCTGTGAACCTTTGTGGGCTTGTCCACAGTAGAAGCAGCTGAAAAGCCAGGTGGCAAACGAACATGAACCAAGCTTAACATGGAGGGACGAGCTGTTGGATGCTTAAATTGTGAAGTACTAAAATACAGTCGGACACCTGAAAAACATTAAAAAAGGTCACCATTTTCCTAAACTGTACATGTACCATTTATAAGTTTAAAGAGGGGAAAACAGCATTGCTTTCTTACCTGCATGTGTGACTGCTAGTAGCTGACAGTCTATGGATTCAGAATTTTCAATCACTGCTATTTGAACAATAGGCTTAAATACAGACCGATCTATTGTTCTAAAAAACAAAATTTAAACAACCCATATGTGTCAATCAGAGAATTAAGCAAATAACATTAATCAAAAACTTAGCGTGAAACTACTGGCCTTAAAGAAAGCCTCTTACGTTATAATTGTCACAAATATACCTGGCAATGCTCCCAGCAGCAGAAACTATAGCATTTTGCGAAAGAGATGTAACCCTTGTCATTCCTTGACCATCTTGTCCCAAATCATAAACCTGTAATTCAATAGTAGAACTTTGTGATTTACAGTTGAATAAATGCATACAACCTCACCTACCAAGCTGCACCTCAAACTCTGTTTCTGTTTCATCCTCATGTTTCCTGACAGTAGAAGGGAAGATCAAAAGTCTACTCTTTCCTCAGGAGAAAGTATTTCTCATCTTCAGCACACATTTTGTTACAAAACCAGAACAATATCCTGACAAGCCTACAGAAAATTCCCAGGTACTGAGGAAAATGTAAAAAACTACATACTCGTTAGTAACAGAACCAAGAGTCACCAGGAGAAATTACATACTTGCAGCACTCCTTGTTCTGAGCGGGTGTATAAGATATTTCGAGAGTTGTCGATGGCAATTTGAACTACAGGATCTGGAAAGGGAGGCAAAAAGGGAGAGCCAGAAAATCAACACTATATTTGTTAAGAAGAGCATGAAAGAGAATATCTATAAAATAATTAATTTAAAGCTAAAAAAGACTGCAGGAGTCCCACACAAGATTCTATTGGAAGCAGTTTAAAACAGCAATCAACTGCACATAATTATTAACAAACTTTAAAAAAATGTATAAAGTATTAAAATTGTTTACTAAACAGTGAGACAAGGCAATATTATTTACTTAAAGACTGTATTCACTAAGCACATACTAATTTTGTATTACAGAACACTACCTTCAATCGTAAATGGTAAACTTCTCCAACTTTGATTTCTATGTCCTGAACAAACAAGTGACCAGATTTTCACAATCATCAGACACTGCAGGTTTTATTGAAAATAACAAAACACTCTAAATGAGGAAACTATTCTGTCTCATATCTTGGTAGTATTATATAAAAGACTACATTAAATTTCCAGTAAAACTTTAACATCGGTACTTACCATCTTCTGAGAATGTGAACTGTAGCAATGAAGGAATAAGGAAAGACAACATGCTCTTTGAATGGTTAATTTTCCTACAGCGCTGGCTAAACCAGCCTGCTTCGGCCTGCAATTTAAAACAAAAACAATGTTAAAAGAAAAAGCAAACCCTCCAACTTAATAGGACAAGTATGGAAACAAGTAAAAAATCTAATTACACATCACTGATTTAACTAGAAAAGTACATCGTTTTCAACTGAAAGAAACAGGTGATCATTAAAAGGAATTTTACATAAAAAGGGTACAGTAAGTGACGAAGTTAATTTTATTTTTGAAGCTGACCAAAGACGCGTTGCTAATTCCATCTCCTTTAAAGAAAATTCATCTACGCTAAGATACCAAAGCTGCTGTGCAACAAGTCATGCAACATAATCATAGAAGAAAAAAAGACAACAAACCCGACAAGTTTCACAACTCGTAATGCCTCGATCCCACAGCCATTCAACAATAAAAGATGCATGTGTGTAAAACTTATAGTCACCTGGTAAGCTACTTCATATAAGCAGCCGTCTTTTCCAGCCAAAAAGATACGCCCATTATCAGTAGACGTTATTGCCAGAATGTATGTATTGTCAGTAGGGAGTGAGTAAAGAGGGTCTGGTAGCAGCTGCATTCCTCCAGACATACTGTCATTGAGTGATCCAGAACCTTAAATAAATAAAATAGATCAATCCTCTTTACTTTTTAATCTGTTCTCATAAATATTACAGATTTATAAGAAACATTTTGGAAAACAGGAAAAATGAAAGCAGATTTCGTAATCCCTAAATACATTCTTGAGTAGCTCTTCTCCAAAGTGAACTTCAGTGTAACAGATCTTCTGTTTTTTAAAAATCAAGTAAATTCTGTGTAAGTATCCAAGTCAGGAAAGGCAATGTTTTCAATTTCTACACACTTCATCTCCTCTAAACTGTGACAAGTCTAAATCACAGCTTTCTACATCTTCTCTTTCACATCAAGTATAAAAAGACAGCAGAAGATTGAAATTCTCTCACTTTCTCCAAACAATTCTGTATTTTCTCTCAGTATATATGGCATAAAAATATGGTATTTCTTTCCCAATTTCTGTGGTTGGAATACAGTGCCAACCAGATTAATGAACTGTATTCACTGGTTGTAAGATTCAAGAGTTTCTCCTCTCCCAGTCCAACATGCCATTTAATTAACAGTACATCCTCTTATAAAAGGTCTTTAGTGTTAAGCTGATGAATAATACAATTCAATGCTTCCATGGGAATTAAGGATCCAGAAAGCGCACACCCCATAAAAACAGTTTCCCCACTGTCTGTCACATGATTCAAAAATTAGCAAGCCACTTAGAATATGGGTTTGGTTTTCTTCTTTTTTTTCCTTTTTTTTTTTAAATCAGTCATGTATACTTGTTAAGGCACAAGAGACAAAAGAGAATTACCTCCTTGTATATTAGCACAACTGAGCCCTAAAATCACAATATCCACGGGAGTAGCCAAAACAAGTAAGTGTCGTACATGAGGCTGGAAGATGCCTAAAGAGGAGAAAATAAAACTTTAGTTTGGAGTCAACCTCTCAGATCACAGTAATGTATCCAATGTATCTATTCGAAAGACACATGGGTTGACTAGAGGGAACAGTCATATTTAAGACCTAACAATCTGTAAAAAACTCTAGAATTAGATAGAAGAATCAGTTAGCAATTCAGCTTTCAGTTCATTAAATAAAGGACCTTCAAAATTTACATTATTCTTTTAAATGTGTTTCTTCAAAATTCAACCCTACTGCCAACTGACTTCAGTGTTACCTAATCAGTAGCCACCAAAAGAACTAGGAAGGTTAGAAACAAGGAACTCATGAAAATTATCACTTGAAAGTGTATATTTATAAACAGTAGAAATGTTATGAGTATGATGTGGCAATGGACTGCAAGCTTATCAGTGCAAATTATTGTTAAACTAAACATTTTTTGTTTTGTAATTAATATCACAATGTTCCTAAAACCAAAACAAATCCATCTATCTTGTGCACACACACAAAATACAATTTCACATATGGATATACAAAAAAACACCCCCAAACTTACACACACAGAAGGGTCCTTACCTCCTTTTGGTTTTACAAGACCCACTGCAAGAATAGTTTCACTAAGACCATCAAAACAAGCCAGATCTCCGCTGTCAGCAAAGAAGAAAAAAAAAAAGAACTTCAATAAAACTTGTCATGTAGTACCACATAGTAACAAAGTAAATGAAACTGCATTCTGTATATTTAAAAATTTTATTTTAAGAGCTTAAAGCCATCTACTTCTCTTGCTTTGGGTGAAAGCAAATCCAGCAGAATGGAATGACAGAGAAGTTTCACAGCAGGAATTAGCAGTTATTTGAGCTGCTTGGAGCCCAAACAGACAATGTTCATCTGAAGCCTAACAGCAGTATTTTATATTTTTTGGTTTTTTAGAATCATACAGTCTACTCTGAATTACACAATGCTGCATCTGCAATGCTGATTACCATCAAGACAGAGGAATTAACACCTTTTTTTGCCCCATGAAAAGTGTCTCAAGCAAGAATAACCAATCTCCTTCCAAGAACCTTATGTTTAACACCATGCAGTGTTGCATTATTTGGAAAATGTGTTTAATGTACACAGTGCACAATGTAAACACATGGAGAGGAGCCACATTAGCCACAATCTCAACGTAAATGTTCTTAGGAGAGGCAACAGTACATATTAAGCAATTCTTCCTGAAAGAATTTTTACTATACAGGCAAATCAAGAAACAAACCTACAAATTACAAACATAACACAGTCATTCAATAATATCCCGATATTACTTTTGGTTTTATGCATCCTTAAAATAAGCTAGGCAGGAGAGCTTCAGTCACAATGCTTCAAAGAATTAATGCTGTATTTCTTACCACTGTGGAAATGATTTGCCACAGTACATGCACCAGAGGGCTTAGTAAATCTACCTAGAATAGTCTTTTTTCCTACTTTTTCAGCACAGGAAAAATCCTGGCAGAAACAGAGCAATAATTTTAGAATATTGACTATGTCTAACTCTAAGCTTCTAACTCTAATGTCTAATCCATTTTACTTTCTTTCACCTCTGGATGACTTGGTAGCATTACTAGCTCTTAAGAAATCCTAAACTTATATGGAAGTTCTATTAAAATCTAAAAAGAATAAAGATAAGTTAAACTGAATAGCACAGTTCCGTAGCGACAGTAAAAAAATCCCCCAGTACCGCAATCACTTAATTCCAGTATAATACCAACAAAACATCATCCAGAATGTGTTCTCTACATACCCATCTTCGTAGTTCCACATGAAGATGTCACTGTCAATGGTCAGCCAAGCTCTGCTGATTTCTGGAAATACTCCCATCATACAGTTACACTGCATGTCTGAAGCACTGATGATGTAAGGATCAAATGAATTTCTGCTAGCAAAACTCCCTTTGGAGCACTTAAAAAAAAATAATACCACCTTATACACAGTAGCACACAAACTGTGTACCATAAACATTCCAAGTCCTTCTTCAGAATCCACTTCCACCAGCAACTCTACACAAATGGACCTTGTTACTGCTATGAGCCATATGAAGGGAGTGTGAACAATATCAGAGTTCATTACTGAAAGTCTGACAGAAAGACTGGAGAACATGCATAAAATATGCATTAAAAGAAGTTTATGTCCAGTATTACTACTTATACAACCTAACATGTTATTTTTCACAAGGATACGTCCAAATTGCTCGACTAGCTCTGGGGGAAGTGGGACTCTGCGGACTGAGCTGATCTCTGGAAGATTAGGTATCGACAGCAATCCTGGTCCTTGCAAGGGATAATCCATATCTGACATACCAGAAACCGTAGGGCTACCTGCAGTTAAGAAAAACAAAGTAAGAGTAACCTTCTTAGAATGAATGTGGAGTTTACAACAAAAGGTTTCTATGCCTTCTTTGTCTCAGTATTTACCAGTAAGGCAAGATATTCTCTGGGTACTCAGCCTCCAAAACCAGAAGACAGGGAGGGATAGCAGAACAAAGCTTCCGTGATCCATGAGGAAATGGTTAAAAGACCTGCTCGGACAATCAGACATTCACAAGTCTATGGGACCAGTTGGGATCCACCCACGGACATTAATGGAGCTGGCAGAAGTGCTCACCAAACCCTTTTCCATCATTTACCAGCAGTCCTGGCTGATTTGGGAAGTCCCATTTTACTAGAGGCTGGCTGACATTACACCCATTTACAAGAAGGCCTGGAGGGGCGATGAAGGGAAACTGCAAGCCTGTCAGCCTAACTTCAGTGCTGGGGAATATCCTGGACCAGATCATCTTGAGTGCTATCACACAGCACACACAAAACAACCAGGTGATTAGCCCCAGTCAGCATGGGTTTACGAAAGGCAGGTCCTGCCAAACTAATCCAATCTCCTTTTATGACAAGGTGACCCACTTAATGAATGAGAGAAAGGCTGTGAATGTAGTCTCCTTGGACTTTATACTAAAGCCTTTGACATTATTTCTTACAGTATTCTACTTAATAAATTGTCTACCACTGGCCTGGACAGGTGCACACTGTACTGGGAAAAAAATGGTTGGATGGCCAGGCCCAAAGAGTGGTGGTAAACGGAGTTAAAGCCAGCTGGAGGTTGGACACAAGTGGTGTTCTCCAGGACTCAGTGCTGGGTCCAGTTCTGTCCAATACCTTTATCAATGACCTGGGTGAAGGGATTAAATGAACCCTTAATAAGTTTGCAAATGACACTAAGCTGGGAGGATCTTCTTGGAGGTAGGACTCTCCAGAAGGACCTGAACAGGCTGAGGCCAATGGGATGAGGTTTAACAAGGTCAGGTGCAGAGTCCTGCAATTGGGACATAAGAACACCATGCAGCGCTACAGGCTTGGGTAAGAGGGGCTGAAAAGCCTTCCCACAGAATAGGACCTGGGAGTGTTGGTTGACAGCCAACTGAACATGAGCCAGCAGTGTGCTGAGGTGGCCAAGAAGGCCAACAGCAACTTGGTTTGTATCAGAAAGAGTGGTCATCAGGACCAGGGAAGTGATTCTGCCCGCACTTTAAAAACTGTGTCCAGTTTTGGGCCTCTCACTACAAACAATACATTGAGGTCCTGGAGTGTGTCCATAGAAGAGCAACAAAGCTGGTGAAGGTACTGAAGAACTAGTCTTACAAGGACCGTCTGAGGGAACAGAAAGCTGAGGAGACACCTTATCACTGTCTACAACCACCTGAGAGGAGGTTGTAGTGAGGTGGGTATTGGTCTCTTTGCCCAGGTGATAGGACCAGAGGGAATGGCCTCAAGTTGCACCACAACAGATTCAGATTGGACTTTAGGAAACTAAATTTCCTCATGGTAAGGGTTATCAAGCACTGGAAAAGGTTGCCTAGGGAGGTGACTGAATCACCGCAGAATCATTGAACAGTTAGAGCTGGAAGGGATCATAAACATTATCCACTTCCAACTTCCACTGCCATGGGCTGGGAGACGTTCCACTAGGCCAGGCTGCTCAAGGCCCTGTTCAACCTGGCCTTGGACACTTCCTGAGGGGGCATCCACAGCTTCCCTGGGCAACCTGTGCCAATGCCTCATCAACCTCATTGTAAAGGATTACCTCCTTGTGTCTAGAATATCCTCCATCCTTGGAAGTATTTAAGACAGGCATTTGAAGTGCTTAGGCATATGATTTAACAGTGGACAGGTACAGACTTGACGATCTCAAAGCTCTTTTCCAGTCTAGGAATTCTATGATTTTTCCTCTTCATTTTTACCTGATAGTTTCTTAATATCTAAATTAGAGAACTACATTATCCATTTTACTTTAGATGAACAATATAGGCCTCCAGAGTAGGCAGAAAAATGTCTTCATACTGCAGACTATAAGCATATAAACAGTACTACTCACAACTGTGAACAAAGTTTTCTGCAGGAGCAATCCCAAAAACAATAAATTTAAATCTCAACACACATGAGAGGACAAATTTGCACACAAACTCTTACAATAACTCATATGGACCCCAGCCTACACTTTGCCCTATTTCTTTCTGTTACAACTCTCCAGCCCTTTTTTAAATTGTACTGCCAGACATTACAAAGATGTTCCAAGGGCTGGAGCATCTCTGCTATGAGGACAGCCTGAGAGAGCTGGGATTGCTCAACCTGGAGAAAGCTCTGGGGAAACCTTACAGTGGTCCTTAAGTCTGAAGGGGCTACAGGAAAGCTGGAGAGGGACTTTATACAAGACCATGAAGTGACAGAATGAGGGAGAACGACTTCAAATTGAAAGGGAGAAGACTTAATTAGACATTAGAAAGAAGCTTTTCACAATGAGGTTGGTGAGGCACTGGCATAGGTTGCCCAGGGAAGCTGTGGCTGCCCCATCCTTGGAGGTGTTCAAGGCCAGGTTGGATGGGCCTTTGGACAGCCTGGTCCGGTGGGAGGTGTGTGTACCCGTGGGCTGGGGTGGGTGTGTGTGTGTGAGAATTGGATGATTTTTAAGGTCCCCTCCAACCCAACCTATTCTATGGTTAAGCATGCCACGCGGGGAATAAACACCCCAGCTTCTGGAGGGAAACGGGACCGTGGAGCCATGGCAGGCCGCTTCCACCGCTCTCAAGGCAAGATCCAACAATTAGCATCCCTTCCCCCGCGACCCGAAGCAGGCAGCGGCGGCAGCGGCGGGACCGCCGGGCGTTCTCACCTGGCGCCGGCACCGCCAGCAGCTCGGACAGGTCCGGGTAGCAGCGATCATCTTGAATCTGCCGGTCGACGATGCGGCCCGCGATCTCCAGGGCCTCTTGCGCGGAGGGCGCCGCGGGGCTCATGGCGGGGCCGGCACCGCCAGGCGGGATGGGCAACGACCGCGCCGCCTCCCGCCAAATCCCGGCGGCCCCCGCGCGCACCGCGCGCTTCCGGCGCGGAGGGGGTGGAGGAAGAGAGAACCCACTTCCGGCTGGGAGGGAGGTGGGAAAGAGTCGCGGTGGGAGTGGGGCCGCGCGAGGGGTGACGGGTAGGCGCGCGCGCGCCTGTGCGCGTCCACGTGCAAGTCTGTGCGCGCGCGCGTGCAGCCCTGCATGGGCTGCAGTGTCTGTGTGTGCGTCCGCAAGTGTATAAGGCTGCGCCTGTTTCCCCTCAGCACAAAAAGGGTGTTGAGGCTCTGGAGCGAGTCCAGAGAAGAGCAACGAAGCTGGGGAAGGGGCTGGAGAACAAATCTTAGGAGGAGCGCCTGAGAGATCTGGGTTGTTTAGCCTGGAGAAGGGAAGGCTGAGGGGAGACCTCGTTACTCTCTACAACTACCTGAAGGGAGGTTGGGGAGAGGAGGGTGCTGGCCTCTTCTCCCAAGTGACAGGGGACAGGACAAGAGGGAATGGCCTCAAGCTCCACCAAGGGAGGTTCAGGCTGGACATTAGGAAGAAAATTTTCACAGAAAGGGTCGTTGGGCACTGGAACAGGCTGCTCAGGTTGGTAGTTGAGTCACCTTCCCTAGAGGTGTTTAAAAAATGGGTGAATGAGGTGCTGAGGGACATGGTTTAGTGACTGATAGGAATGGTTGGACTTGATGATGTGCTAGGTCATTTCCAGACTGGTGGTTCTGTGTGTTTGTCTGTGCATCTGTGCATGTGTGAATGTGCGTTTAGAATCATAGAATCATAGAACAACCAGGTTGGAAGGGACCCATCGGACCTTCTAGTCCAACCATTCCTATCTAACGCTAAACCAAGTCCCTCAAGACCTCATCCATGAGTACAAATGTGCATGCATGTGTGTGCGCGCGTGACTGTGCATGTGTGACTATCTGCATGTGTCTGCACATGCATGTGTGTGTTGATTCAAAGGATGAAGTTTCCAAACCCCTTTGCTTTCTAGCAGTTCTCACCGTAGTGGGTAGCTAGGTGCAGCTGGGCAAGGATTCCGATGTACTAACTCAATAACAACTAGATAGCCATCATTAAGCAGGTACTCTTTATTAGCAGCGCTGGATGCATGGGGGATTCTGTCCTCCAAAAACACACATGCCAAGCAAGAAAACTGTGCGTCTTCTATGGTACAGATCTATGCATTCCCACTTGCAAAAAAGGTATTCATTCCTTTCCAAAGAAGAGCCATTAACATACGTCCACACTGCGTTTATACACGCAGACAGTCCATTGGGTGGTCTGAGGACCCCCTCCTGAAGTCCAAAGATGAAGAGAAAAGCAGTCCTTTTCTGCTTGTGTGGTAGCGCGGATTTCAGGCTTCTTTATCTTATCTTGCAAGATGCCTGTTCCTTTCACAGCTGGCCCATCAAGACATAAATTCAAACATTTGCCATTCATTGGTCCCCCTTTAGGAAAGAAAACATTTTTCAAGACACATACCACTGAGAAATACTAACTTAAAATTTGCCACTTATCAATGTGAATGTGAGCGTGTGTGCCATGTGTTCACATCTGTGAGTGTGTGCACATGCACGTGTGGGAGCATGTGTGTGTGGCTACGTATGGGGCATGAGAATATGGGAAGCGGTTGGGCTCATCTGTGCATGCAAGTGTTTGTGCATGTGTGCATGAGTGTGCTACTGCATGTGCACATGTGTATGCAAATATGTGTGTGTGCATTTGCATGTTCAGATGTGTGTGCATATGTGTCCATGTGCTTGTGTGTGTGCATGTGCAAGTCTGGGTAGGTGAGTGCAACTGCGTGTGCTGACATGCAGAATCAAGACTATAACTTATGAAGTTATAAAGTAGGTATGTTTTTTCAGCACTGACATGCATGGGAGAATTATTTCTCAAAAACCCATGTGTGCCCATCGTGGCAGCTTGTCTTGGCTTTGTACAGTAAAGTGTTACATACTCAGAAAATTCAAAAAAACCCGCCTATATTCATAACCTTTCCCTGCTTCTTCTTGTAATGAGTTTGAGAAGAGTCTTCTTCCTGATCGTGCCTGTACAGTCTCATCAGGGATAAAGCTGATTGTCTTAACTTCCTTTAACTTGAATCTGCGCGCATCTTCTCCGGATCCTTGCCATTCTTGTCAGTATTGTTTTCCTCTCTTGTCACAGTTCCAAATGACTTGTCTTGCTCATCAGAAATCATCTAGTTACAGACCCCCTCGCTACATAAAGGCTTATAGAAATATGTTGCTTTAACTAAACAACTGTCATCCTGTGTATTCTTTAAGTGTGAGCAGCTTCTATTCTGCTGTTCTTCAAGTGTCAGTTGCTTTGGCTAAATTATTGTTATTCTGTTTACCCTTAAGTGTTAGTCCTTTCTTTGTGCTGTCTCAAGCTAATTTCCAAAAAGCTAAACTAAATTGTTAGCCTGTTCATCAATTGTTAGTTCACCTAAATCTGTATCAGTGTGATTGTGTGTGCATGTGATTCTGTGTGCATGTGTGTGTACATCTGTGTGTTTGTCTGTGTGTGCAAGTGTGTGTGCTTGTGCATCTGTGTGTGTGTGTCTGTGTCTCTGTGTGTGTGTAGGTTACAGGCTGAGTGCTGCCCAAAGTGCTGTGTATCACCGAGGGTCACCTCTGGGTCTAGGCCTGTGGCTCAGGCCCCACCACTCGAGGGTGGTGGTGTAGAGGTGGGTAACAGCCCAGTCACTTGTCCTTCATGTTGTGGCACTGCAGCAAGACTCCCTGCAGCTGTGAAATGGAGTGAATGCAGCCTAGCAAGAAATGGGTGGTGAATCATAGCATCACAGAATAGTTAGGGTTGGAAGGGACCTCAGAGAGTCGCAGAATCATAGAATCACTAGGTTGGAAAAGACCCACAGGATCATCAAGTCCAACCATGCCTATCAAACACTAAACCCTGCCCCTCAGCACCTCATTCACCGATTCTTTAAACACCTCCAGGGAAGGTGAAATAATCACCTCCCTGGGCAACCTGTTCCAATGCCCTTCCCATGAAATTTTTTTTTCCTGATGTCCAGCCTGAACCTCCCTTGGTGGAGCTTGAGGCCATTCCCTCTTGTCCTGTCCCCTGTCCCTTGGGAGAAGAGCCCAGCTCCCTCCTCTCCACAACTTCCCTTCAGGTAGTTGTAGAGAGCAATGAAGTCTCCCCTCAGCCTCCTTTTCTCCAGGCTAAACAACCCTGATGGGTGGCAACATACAACGAGCAGCCCAAGCACTGTGGCTGGGTGGAGTTGGGAAAGCTTTAGCTATGATGCTTGAGTTTATAAAAGATTGTGTTGTGTTATGCTAATAAGGAAGCTGGTCGGTTATGCAACTTGGCAACATGGTTATGTGGTTGGGCTGTGACCAGTGAATACTTGTTACTAGGGTAGAATCAGACAATCAATATTTGGCAGGTTTGGTCTATAAAGGCAGCCAGTTAACCCAAAATAAACGGCTTCATCTGGGATCATATTGATTGTTGTCGTGTTGTCCAATTGCTTCCCTCGCTACACAACCTCAGCTGTCTCAGCTGCTCCTCATAAGGCCTGTTCTCCAGGCCCTTCACCAGCTTCATTGCTCTTCTCTGGACACACTCCAGAGCCTCAACATCCTTCTTGTGGTGAGGGGCCCAGAACTGAACAAAGGATTCAAGGAGCAGTCTCACCAGTGCCAAGTCCAGAGGGAGAATAACCTCCCTGAACCTGCTGGTCACACTGTTTCTGATACAAGCCAGGATGCCATTGGCCTTCTCAGTCACCTGGTCACACTGCTGGCTCATGTTCAGTCGGCTGTCAACCAACACCCTCAGGTCCCTCTCCTCCAGGCAGCTTTCTAGCCACTCTTCCCCTAGTCTGTAGCTGCACAGGGTTGTTGTGCTCCAAGTGCAGGATCTGGCCAGTGGTCCAGCCTGTTCAGATCCCTCTGGAGCTTCCCTGCCCTCCATCAGATTGACACTGCTACCCAGCTTAGTGTCTGCAAACTTGCTGAGGGCGTACTCAATGCCTTCATCCAGGTCATTGGTAAAGAGCTTTTTCCTGCTTTCTTGTAGGCTCTTTTCAGGTACTGGAAGGTCACTAAGAGCAGCATTGGAATGAGCTGTGCAAAGAAGTGGTGGGATCTCAGTCTGTGGAGACATTAGAAAAATATGTAGATGTGGTTCAATAGGCATGATTGTGCTGGGCTGACAGTTGGATGAGATGATCTTGGAGGTCTCTTCCAATCTTAATGATTCCATGATCCTATTACTGTAAACATCAGAGTTGCTCAAACATGCACAGGTTGTGTGTGTTGTGGTTGTTAAAGCCAAAAACTGTGAGAGGGCTGCTTCAAAGGCATGCACACTATGGAGCAAAGGTGTAGAAGCAGAATAAGCTGCCTTTGCACTATACTGGCACTGTGTGAGGTGGTCGACTCACCCTCCCTGGAGGTGTTTAAGGCACAGGTAGAGGAGGTCCTGAGGGACAAGGTTTAGTGTTTGATAGGAATGGTTGGACTCGATGATTCGGTGCGTCTCTTCCAACCTGGTGATTCTATGATTCTATGAAGACTTTGTCCTTTTCAATGTTTCACCAGTAAATGAGTGTTTCTCACATACAGAAAACTTTGTTCACGCTTGCGAGTAGCGCTAATGCCTGCAGTATCAAGACATTTTTCTACTTACTCTGGGGGGCTGCAGAGCTCCCACTCTGCCGCGAGGCCTCCCCGCAGTCTCCTCCCCGGCAGCCCCTCCCCGCTGCGGCTCCTCCCCGGCCGCGGCGCTGTTGTGGTTCCGGGGCGGCGGCAGCATGGAGCCGGCGGCGGAGGGTGGTGAGCGCCGGGCAGGGCCGGGGCGGGCTGGGCTCGGCTCGGCTCCCCCCGCCGCCCCCGCTCACCTCTGCCTTCTTCTTTGCCCTCTCTTTGCAGACGCGGAGATGCTGGGTGCGCCTGACCCGGAGCTTGCGGCCACCATGGGCTTCTCCGGCTTCGGTGCGGGTCGGGGGTGCAGGGCAGTGACTGCTGGGTGCTGGGCTGGGAGGTGTAGGGTTGAGGGGCTCAGGGGGGCAGGGCTGGGGGTTGCAAGGCGGTGGGTGCTGAGCTGGGGGCCATGGGGTTCAGGGTGCAGGGCCGGGTGGTGCAGGGCAGTGGTTGTAGGGGAGGGGGGTGCACGAGGCAGGGCTGGATTCATGGGGGGCTGAGGGGTGCAGAGTGCACGGTAGCTGTGTCCAGGGGTCAGGGCTGTGCAGGGGGGCAGGGCTCGGGGTGTAGGGCAGTGGGTGCTGGGCTGGGATCATGGAGTTCAGGGTGCAGGGCTGGGAGTGCAGGTCATAGAATCATAGAACAACCAGGTTGGAAGGGACCCATCGGATCTTCTAGTCCAGCCATTCCTATCTAACACTAAACTAAGTGCCTCAAGACCTCATCCACCCGTGCCTTAAACACCTCCAGGGAAGGTGAATCAACCACCTCCCTGGGCAGCCTATTCCAATGCCCAGCGTGGCACTGGTCATGGGTACTGGGCTGGGTTGTGCAGGGCTAGGGGGCACGAAGGGCCAGGGGTGCTAGGCTGGGGGTCGTGTGGGGCTGGGGGTGCAGGGCTGGGGGCATAGGGCAGTGGGTGCTGGGCTGAGGAGTGCAGGGCACTAGGTGCAGGGCTGAGGGTCATGGGGTTCATGGTGCAGGGCTGTGAGCGTAGATCATGGGTGCAGGGCTAGGGGTCGTAGAATGGTGGGTGCTGGGCTTGTCGATGTGGGGAGCTGGAAGATAGGGAGGCTCTGCAAAGGGACCTAAACAGGCTGGACCGCTGCGCTGAGACCAATGGCATGAGGTTTAACACGGCCAAATGCCGGGTCCTGCACTTGGGGCACAACAACCCTATGCAGAGCTACAGACTGGGAGAAGCCTGGCTGGAAAACTGCCAGGAAGAGAGGGACCTGGAGGTGTTGGTCGACAGCCGACTGACCATGAGCCAGCAGTGTGCCCACGTGGCCAAGAAGGCCAATGGCATCCTGGCTTGGATCAGAAATGATGTGACCAGCAGGTCCAGGGAGGTTATTCTCCCTCTGTATTCAGCACTGGTGAGGCTGCTCCTTGAATCCTGTGTTCAGTTCTGGTCCCCTCACCACAGGAAGGATGTTGAGGCTCAGGAGCAAGTCCAGAGAAGAGTGACGAGGCTAGTGAAGGGGCTGGAGTACAGGCCTTATGAGGAGCATCTGAGAGAGCTGGGGTTGTTTAGCCTGGAGAAGAGGAGGCTGAGAGGAGACCTCATTACTCTCTACAACTGCCTGAAGGGAGGTTGTAGAGAGAAGGGAGCTGGGCTCTTCTTTCGAGTGACAGGGGACAGGACAAGAGGGAATGACCTCAAGCTCCACCAGGGGAGATATTTAGGCTGGAGATTAGGAGGAAGTTTTTCACACAGAGGGTCATTGGGCATTGGAACAGGCTGCCGAGGGAGGTGGTTGATTCACCTTCCCTGGAGGTGTTTAAGGCGCAGGTGGATGAGGTCTTGAGGGACTTGGTTTAGTGTTTGATAGGAATGGTTGGACTAGAAGATCCGATGGGTCCCTTCCAACCTGGTTGTGCTATGATTCTATGATTCTGTGAGCTGGTGGTGCAGGGCTGGTAGCACAGTGGGTGGTGATTCAGGTGCAGGGTTGGGAGTGCAGTGGGTGGTGGGTGCTGGGCACAGGGCTGGGGGGTGGTGGGTACTGAGCTGGGAGCACAGCGATTGGTGGATGGTGGGTACACGGGTGGGGGCCATGAGGGGCTGGGGGTGCAGGGGTAGCGTAATGTAATGAGTGCTGGGCTGGGGGTTGCGTGGGGTGGTGAGTGCTGGACTGGGATTGCAGAGTGGTGGGTACTGGGCTGGGGAGCACAGGGAGCTGGGAGTGCAGGGTTGGGAGCACGGGTAGCTGGGAGTGCAGGGTTGGTAGCACAGGGGTTGGGGGTGCTGGGCTGGGGGCCCCAAAGGGCTGGGAGCGCAAGGGGTGGTGGATGACGGGGCTGGGGGTTCAGGGTGGAGAGTTGGGACTGCAGGGGGGCTTGAGTGCCAGGCAAAGGACTAATGGCACAAATGGTGCAGGATCTGGGAGCGCAAGGGGTGGTGTGCAGTGGGAGCACAGATGGTGGTGAGTGCTGGGCACGTGGTTGGGGAGCACGAGGGGCTGGGGGTGCAGGGCACAGTGCTGGTGGTTATGGGTCAGTGGGTGCTAGGCTGGGGGGCATTGGGAACTGGGGATTCAGGGCTGAGGGGTGTGTGGTGTGGTTGGTGCTGCGCTGGACAGCATGAGGTGTGCGACTGGGGAGCATGAAGGGCCAGGGGTGTAGGGCTGGGAATGCTTGGGGTGGTGGTTGCAGGGTGTGGGGCTACGAGTGCTTGGGGTGGTGATGGCTAGTGTGGGGGGCTGTGAGTGCCTGTCAGAGGGCTGGGGGATGCAGAAGGTTGTTAGCAGGAGGTGCTGGTTGTAGGGCTGGGAGCACAGGGGGTGACTAGCACAGGGCTGGGGGCATTGGTGGGGGCCTGATGTACAGAGAGTGAAGGGTGCAGGGAGGGGTGGGTGCTGATTGCAGGATGAGGGGTGCAGGTGGCGGGGGCTATAGGGGGGACAGGGGTGCACGGCACTGGTCTGGGAGCATGGGTGGTGTTGGTAGGGGTGCTGGGTGCTGGGCTATGAGCACGGGTGGCGGAGTTGGGGGTGCTGGGTGCAGGGCTCAGGGATGATGGTGAAGGATGCTGGGTGTAGGGTGAGGGGTGAAGGTAACACGAGTCACAGGGCCAGGGGTGCTGGATGCTGGGCTGGGGGCATAGGGGGTGGTGCAGGGGGTGGTGGGTGCCTGGTCAGGGGAGTGAGACAAGGAGGGTGCTGGGCACAGGGCTGAGGGGCATGATAGGTGATTGTTGGGGGGTGCTGGACTGGGGAGTAGTGGCAGGGGATGCCAGGTGCAGAGCTGGAGACATGGGGGGCAGTTAGTGGAGGATCCTGGGTGCAGGGCAGGGGATGGAGATGCAAGACACAGGGCTTGGAATGCAGGGGACGGGGGTGCCAGGTACAGGGCTGAGGGTGCAAGATGTGGGTGCAGTTGCAGGGACTTCTGGGCAGAGGGTACCGGACGCGGGGCTGGGGGCACAGTGGCAGGCAATGCTGTGTGTGGGCTGAGGGGCACAGCAGGTGGTGGTGGGTGCCAGGCACAGGGCATGGGGGTGCAGATGACAGGGGGTGCAGGTTGTAGGGGTGCCAGGTGCAGGGCTGGGAGCACAGGGGATAGTGGTGAGGACTGCCAGGGAGGATGTGTATTGGTGCTGGGGGTGCCAGGTGCTGGCCTGGCTGCTGGTTCTTGGTAGGCAGCACTGGGGAGGCTGCCGGCTGGGCTTGGGGTCAACAGAACAGTCAGGCCTATTGCACCCAGAGGTCTGGGGCTGCTTCAGTGCCTGTGGCCACTGTAAGCCTGTGTACCAGTCTCTTTCTCCTTCCTTTTCAGGGAAGAAAGCTCGGACGTTTGACCTCGAAGCTATGTTTGAGCAGACAAGGAGAACGGCTGTGGAGAGGAGCAGGAAGGTCTTGGGTAAGACATGTGGCTCGAGTTGGCTACTGTGTTTGGAAACTTGCTCTATAACCTAAAAGGAGGTTGGAGTGAGGTGGGTGCTGGTCCCTTCAACTGAGTAACAACTGATAGGGTGAGAGAAAATAGCCTCATGTTACTCCAGGGATGTTTAGATTGGATATTAGGAATAACTTCTTTACTGAAACAGTGGGGATGCACTGGAACAGGCTGTCCATGGAGGTGGTAGTGTCACCATCCCAGGCAGAGGTCACGTGCAGAGGTGGTGCTTCAGGACATGGTTTAGAAGGCACAGTGGTTGTATCTTGATGGCTGGACTGGATGATCTTAGAGGTCTTTTCCAACCTTACTGATTATATGATTCTATGAAACATGTTTTATTGCTCTGTTGTGGGATAATGAATGCTTCACGTGTCTGAGTCTGCCTGTATATTGAACAGAAAACAAATGCAGTTTTGTTAAAGTGAGACAGTCCTAAACAGCTTGGGGCTTGGTAAAGTTATTCATATATGTATGCAACCTGAGTGTGTAAAAGCAGTGAGCATGCTCAAAGTTCCTGTAAGGTGTAGCTTGCAAATACATGAACTGGTTAAGCTGAACAAAAGGCTGTTTCCTTTTCACTTTTACTCAGCTCTGTATTTATTTTGGAAGGGAAGGTGGTACAGACAGCTTTAAGCTAGAGAGAACAAAGTAACAAAAAAGAAATGTGTCTCTTATACCAAATAGCAAGTTATGTAGCAGCCCACAATTTTTTTGTTCTGCTGGCTTTTCAAGGTGTTAGTTTGAGAGCAGGAGATGGCAAAAACTGTATCCTTCACTGGCCATAAACATCAAGCACCATTCCGAAGAAGGGTGTTGGGAAACAGGCTTGTATGTGTTCTAGAAATCCCTTTGCTGACCCTGATATCCATGCTTTCTGCTTTTGCTTGGACAGTTTGTGTGGAATGTGTGGATTTTGGTATTCGTTTGTCTTTTTTCATGTGATGCCATCATGGTTGAGCAGTTTTTGTCCTGCTAGATTACGCTTAATCTGCTCTCTAAACCCTTAGGGACCTACAGGAAATCTAGGAAGGGATTCTTTATCAGGGAGCACAGTGATAACCTGAGGGGTAAGAGTTTTAAGCTGAAAGAGGGGAGATTTAGATCAGAGATTAGGAAGAAATGTTTTACTGTGATTGTATGGGAGCCACTGGAACAGGTTGCCTGGAGGAGATGTAGAAGCTCCATCCCTGGAGGTGTTCAAGGCAAGATTGGACAAGGCTTTGAGCAACCTGATCCTGTGGAAGGAGTCTCTGCCTATGGAGGTTTGGAACCAGGTGATCTTAAGATCCCTTCACACCCTAAGTATTCTGTGATTCTATGAACTTAGAGTAGATTTAAAGCACCTTATGATGAAGAAAGCAATTGTGTATGGAGAAATGAGGTAATAACAAAGTTGACTTTGTGGACTTTAGGACACTCTGAAGTTCAAATATACAAGGGATTCTCAAACTTGATATGTACCATTCTTTTTGTGTTGGCTGAATGTAGACAAAACAGCTTGTTTCCAGGTTGTAGACCTTTTTGTGTCTGATACTGGTTCAAGTTGACCTATCAGTTCTAATGAGAGATCTTTTACTTTCACAATGCTTTAGTTTAGGAGAGCAATTTGATAGGCGAGTACAACAACATAATATATCTCAGTCAAGACACCTTGATTGTATCCTCTTCCCTGCTCCCCAGGTTTCAGGGCCCTTACTCATAATGGAAGCACAATGTGGTTAGTTTTTTATGAAGCTGGTAATTTTACTAAAAATGACAACTTTGTGTGTAATTCATCTGTTTAACTTGGAAACAAGTTTTGGTATTAAGAATGATCAAAAAGCTGTGTGTTTTACACTTGTTGTGGTGGGATAATCTCAACATTTTATTTTCAGGTTTCTTAAGATACACTGTTGACGTTTTAGCTTTTTGGAACACCTATGATAATTTTCAGAAATGTCTTCTCTGCGACCCACTCAGTGTTAACAAGCAGTGAGCAAAAAAAAAAGGAACTGATGGTTCTTGTATGGAAAGAACTGTTTTCTGCTTAATTTGGGTTATTTGAGAACATCTAGAAATACAGTAGCTGTATCTGTTATTTTATCATAATCCCACCCTTATTTATACTTTGAAAAAGGTAATTCCCTTCCTTTTGATTTTGTTGTGCTGTTGTGCTATTCCACAGGAATTCTTTTTTAGGAAGTGAAGTGGAAGTAAACTCTTTAACACAAACAAGTCTGATAAATAATTTTGCATAAATCATATTTAGAATTCACTTCATAGAATCATAAAATAGTTTGGTTATAAGGGATCTTAGAGATCATACAGTTACAACCCCCTTGCCACGGGCAGGAGCACCTCCCACCAGCCACGGCTGCCCAAGACCCCATCCAACCTGACCTTGAACACCTCCAGGGATGGGGCATCGACAGCTTCCCTGGGCAACCTGAACCAGCACCTCACCCCTGGCAACTGTGCCAGTGCCTTTCCACATTTTTTTGTGGAAAATTTCTTCCTAATGTCTAACCTAAATCTTCCCACTCCAATTCAAAGCCATTCTTCCTTGTCCTATCTTTCCATGCCCTTGTAAAATGCCCCTTCTCATCTTTCTTGTAGCTCCCTTAATGTAGTGGAAGGCTGCTCTGAGGTCTCTTTGGAACTTTCTATTCTTCAGACTGAACAGTCCCAAGTCCCTCAGCTGGTCATCATAGCAGAGTTGCTCCACTCCTCTGATTGTAGCCCTCCTCTGGACCCATTCCAATAGTTCCATAATCTTATACTGGGGATTCCAGATCTGTACACACTACTCCATGTGGGGTCTCAGGAGTGTGGAGTAGAGGGGAAGAACCACCGTCCTCGACCTGCTGGCCACGTTTCTTTTGATGTAGCTCAGGATACTGTTGACCTTCTGGGCTGCAAGCGCACATTGCTGGCTCATGTCAGATTTCCATCGATCAGCAGCTCCAAATCCTACTCTGCAGGGCTGCTCTCAATCACATCATAGAATCATAGAATCACTAGGTTGGAAGAGACCCACCGGATCATTGAGTCCAACCGTTCCTATCAAACACTACACCATGCCCCTCAGCACCTCATCAACCCATGCCTTAAACACCTCCAGGGAAAGTGAATCAACCACCTCCCTGGGCAGCCTATTCCAATGCCCAATGACCCTCTGTGTGAAAAACTTCCTCCTAATCTCCAGCCTAAATCTCCTTTGGTGGAGCTTGAGGCCATTCCCTCGTGTCCTGTCCCCTGTCACTTGGGAGAAGAGGCCAGCTCCCTCCTCTTTACAACCCCCTTTCAGGTAGTTATAGAGAGCAATGAGGTCTCCTCTTAGCCTCCTCTTCTCCAGGTTAAACACCCCCAGCTCTCTCAGCCATTCCTCATAAGACCTGTTCTCCAGCCCTTTCACCAGCTTCGTGGCTCTTCTCTGGACTCGCTCCAGGGCCTCAATATCCTTCCTGTGGTGAGGGGCCCAGAACTGAACACAGTACTCAAGGAGCGGCCTCACCAGTGCTGAGTACAGAGGAAGAATCACCTCCCTGGACCTTCTGGTCACACCATTTCTGATCCAAGCCAGGATGCCATTGGCCTTCTTGGCCACCTGGCCACACTGCTGGCTCATGTTCAGTCGACTGTCAACCAACATCATCCCTCATCTTCTATTGAAAATGTCAATTGCCCCGACCCAGATGTAGGATTTCATGTTATTTAACTTCATGAGGTTCTCACAGACCCACTTGTTCAGGTCCTTTGGATGACATCCCATCCTCTTGGTGTGACGACTGCACCAATTAGCTTGCTGTCATCTGCAAACTTGCTGAAGGTGTACTTGATCTTGCTGTCAGTGTTTGATGAAAATATGAAACAGTACTGACCCCTGCGGGACACTGCTTGTCACGGATCTTCATCTGGACATGGAGCCACTGACCACTACTATGTGAATGTGACCATCTAACCGATTACTTGTGCACTGAACAGTCTATCTGTCAATTCCATCTGTCTAATTTAGAGAGAAGGATGTTGCGGGGTCCATATCAGAAACGTTATAGAGGTCCAGATGAATTAAGTCCACTGCTTTTTCTGTGTCCATTGACACCACATCATAGAAATCCACTAAGGTGGTCATCCAGGACTTACCCCTGGTGAAGCCATGCTGTTTTAGATGCTGTTGAAGAATCCTAAAATATCAGCATTCCTGTATGATCATCTTATGTTTGATAGTATGTACAAATTAAAATCTGGAAGGTGTTTGCATTTTCCTTGTGGCATTTTGTTTTTCTAAGTGATCATTGCAGTTGCAATGGAAACTTAATTTACATGGAAAAGTAATCCATGTTCAGGTGAAATCCCATATTTGCTGTTGCCTTTCATATATTTCATAGAGGTCTGAAAATGAAGAAAATAGTTTTACTGACCTCAGCAAACTTCTAATTTTATGATTTTCTGACTGTTGATTATTTGTTGTTTATTTGTTCTCCTTATTCAGAGGCTCGTGAAAGAGAGAAGGAGGCCCAGGCTGAAAAAGAATTTAGAAGTACATGTGCTGCTTCATCAACTTCAGCATCCAGTGCAACAACAGCTGGGTCCACATTAACCCAAAGGTACTTAAATGTGGTAGGAGGTTCCATGTAGCAGCTTTTTTAATCTGTCAGCGCTTTTGGGGTTTTTTTGAGACCATGCGTATAATTTAACTTCTGAGAACGTGTCTATGTTATTGCAAGTATTCCAATGTAAATACCAATTGTTTGGGTTTTTTTTCAATCTATACTTTTTTAAAGACATTTCAATATTTGTAAATACCTATATATATTTAATAGTTAATTTTGCAGTCTCCTCCCTCATCTCGTTTGGCAATTTTTTTTTTTAAATAACAGTGTTTGTGGATATTTTTGAAAATGTTAGGGCAAATGCAATGACTTCATGTTCTTACTTAATTAGCAGCCATTGTTCCGACCTGTAGATAGAATATACTTACTCATGCCTGCTGGAAAAGAAAGCAAAGTATATGGAGAGGCTCTGTATGCACATTGTATTGTGTAGCAGTGAGGAAGGGAAAGTATTTTGTTTTGACTTCAGTCTGAAATTTACTTTTCAATTTGCTAGTATTTGTTTGGTTTTGGCAAATAATTGCTACTGCATTGACTATTTGAGTTCTGGAAGGCTGGGAAATCAAAAGCAGGTGAAGGGAATGGCAGCCACAGAATTCTGTTGCATGGCAGGGATTGTGGAGATCAGCACAAACTGTAGGTTTTTGTCTATGGTAGTCTCATAACCCACACAAGACTCTAGCAGATCTTTACGTATGTATCTTATGGTCTGACTGAGTCTATATATGGCAGGTTTTTCAACTTGTAGCATTTCAGACTGTGAACAAGTTTATATTAGGAAATTCAGTTTTTGCTTGCTGCTCTGTGGAAAATTATAATGAGCTATGCACTCTCACTGAAATAAGTGACAGCGCAATGTGCTGCCCTATAGATACTGTGTTATGTCTTGTGCACCAGAAAAAGAATGTTCTGTGCTCCTTTTTACTCCTCATGATCTTGGTTTCCTATCTGGTGAAGTAGTGAAGGATCGTAAGAATCTACATGTAGGTTGAGCTGTGCTGTATATGGGTGACTGCAGTATAAAGAATTGGTTAAAACAAGTGGTAAGGTGGAAAGCAGTCATGTGATACAGACCTTTTCCTTAACCATCTATTTTGCTTATGGACTTGACAGAATAGAATTCCAGGGACTTTGTATAAAGGAAGATAGCAAATACCTTTCACTATTCTGAGTTATTAGGTAGGGTTTGGTATTTGGATATTCTATTTATATTAAATTTTCTCGGTTTTTCTTTTTTTGATTTTACTGAGCACTGAGAAGGGACAGCATGATGTGAAAAGCTCTACTGGAAGTTTTATTTTTCCATGTGAAATTTGATATGTAGCTTAATACTTAGTACTGAAACCAGGAGATGAGTGAAGGCGACATGCCATTGTAACTCAACCTGAATTCAGAGAAACATTCTTATAACTGATAATTTAAATCTGAGACATATGATTCAGTAGTTCTTTTTACAATGTAGATTTTTAATTACTATAAATTTATCTGAGATATATATAAGATCAGTATCATTGGTGACCGATGGCTTTTAGTGTCAGGTCGGGCTCGTCAATTTCATCTATTATGTAGAGAATTTGTAGTGATGGGAGGGCAAGTAGGATGAGGACGATAGCTGGTAGGATTGTTCAGATTAGTTCTACTTCTTGGGCGTCGACAGTGTTGGAGGATAGTTTTTCTATAAGTATGATAGGCATATCTGAGATAGATGTATATATATGGCTTGTTCTCTTCTCTAAAAACAGCAACACTTTCCTGACTATTACTTTTAAAAAAACCTTCAAAGTACTTTCATATGTCATAATAGCCCTCATACAATTTTTTTAATTGTTAAAAGGGGTTGGTCACTCCAAAAAGATGTGAGGAACAACTACTGAATCTTTGCTTTTGAGCTACTTTGCTGTAGAGAAATGTTTACAATGGTTATAGTACTTACTCTACTTTTATGCAAAATTCTGTAAGAAAAGTTACTTTTTATGTAGTGAAAGTATCTGTAACATTTAAAAAGAAAAAATCCTGAGTCAATAGATTGGAGATGTGAGGAGAGTGAACACATGGTGGGGATGTGCCCACATAGTTGCCCAGCTCTCAGTGTTTTTTGTTATTTCCCCTGTATGTGTGCCATTTATGCTCTAATGCAGATTTCTTCTTTTTCCTCTTACAGCTTGTTTCAGTTGCTGAGGACATAATCAGGGAAAGCAAAAATCCCAATTCCTTACACTTGTCTGAATCTTGGGAAAGGGGCTGGCAAGCTGGTTCTTTTTTCTTTACAGCCTTTGGTAGATTAAGGCTGTAAGGCTGAAGCCTGAAGGAAGAGCCACTTGTTCTGTCCTTTCTGTCAGCACTACTCCTAGTTACTGTCAGAAGGGTAGATGGGCTTTGGTCTGGCTGCACAGGGATGTTCTTACGTTTGACTTTATTCCAGTCAGGACAGAGATTACCAGTAGCTGTAGCTGCAGTCCTTGTCTGTTCCTAACAAGCTTTGAGTATGGTGAAAAATAGCAGTACAGTTCTGGCTATTTTATATGTGGGGTAATTACACTGCTCCTCAAAATATTGAAGTGCTGGAATTGATCAATTAATCCTTCGTAGAAAAGGAGTGAATTATAAGGCTAGATAATAGTGAAGGAAGCTAGGTATTGATCTTGAGTGTCTACAGGAAGACCTGACAGTCTGGCACTCCAGGACGGGAAGGGACTCCTTAAGTCCATTCCTTTCACTGGTAGCAACAGTGTATATTTGGTTCTGTTCCAAAACTGTTTAAATAGTTTGGCTGTTGGGGAAAAGATGGGTAGTTTGCTAGTCTGGGAATGCATATCAACGGCTCTTTTGCACATAGTATTGTAAAGTTGTTAGGTTTGGGGATACTTAAGTTGAAGAACTTCAAAGGTCCTAAACCATTCCTCATATACTGGAAAAACTTCCTTTTGGTAAAAGGATATTGTTTGACCCATTGTTGTAGAGTGAGAGAAGCTCTTTTTATCTGATTTAGATTTATTAGATAATCATATTGCAGAGGTCCTCATCTGGGTCTTTAAATGTCTCTCATCACTATGCAAAACAATGTTTGTGTGTAGAGGCTAGTACAATAAAGTTGGAAAAATTAGACAAGCCTTCAGGCATGCAAGCCCTTCTTGTCACTGTAGCACCTACAGGCTGAATTCATGTTGGTTTTAGTTTGTTTTATTTTCTTCGTAAAACAGAACATCAGTTGCTTGTCCAACCCAAATATTTTGCTCTGTAACTTAATACCTGTTTGGTATACAACTGATAAGGGGAACAGAGCTGGACTGTGTTCTCTGACACAATTACATAGTTTAGAACGTACTACCACAATCCTGTATTCTATTCTTAAACTTTGTGTTTCTATTATAGCTTTTAAGTCATAACCTAAATTGAAAAACACCCCAAACAATACCTCTGTGGTCGTCTTTTTTATTGTCTATGTAAAACTGTTTTTTGCGGTTTGTTTGCTTAAAAACTCCCCCAAAAAGTCTTGCAATATCAGTCTGTTACTGAATCTGAAAGGAACATCCAGTTTCCACTGCAAGGTGTCACTGTAATTATACACTGTGTGTAGTCAAAAGGCAGTAGAATACAGTTAGAATACAGTTAGTTTAGTTAGAATACAGACTTCTTGATAACTAACAGCAGAGGGAGCATGTTTATACTGAATAAACTGAACGAATGTGAATCTCTACTTCCAGAAATTTTCATATGCCAAAAATAATGTGTTCACACAACTGATTTGGACAACAGAAAAATGATAATTTAATGTAACTCTTAGGATCCAGATTTGTAACAGTATCAAATATTTGATTGAAAGTGCCAGATTCCCTTTTATCCTTTATGGACATTATAAAGCATGTGCCATGCTTTGTGCTCTTGCTCTGATTGATTATTGGCCTGTTTTGAGTTTCACCATCTGCACAAGCTGCAACTTGAAGCAGAGTCTTGAACATACTCTCTAACAATATATTCTGTTGGCTTCTAAGCAATACTGAAATCCGCGGTAGTGACATGGTACTGTTTTTGGTTTTTTTTCTGCCATACATCTTAGTTTGGTTTATTTTGTCCATTTTTTTTAACTGTATGCCAGTACTTTTTATGGCTTTGTTTATGCATTCAAGATGATGGTGTACCTATACTTTGTTAGTACAAATTAGTTTACATTTTTGCTGCTAATTTTAGTGTTTATAAGTTTACAACAGTACTTAATGTCGTTTATCTGAAAATTCCTATGGAAATGCCAATGTTTTTGAAATGTTAGTTCTAAAAATTTCTCCATGTAGAGAGACAGCCAGTAGTGAAAGTGAAGACAGCTCTGATGAAGAAGCAACTGGTCCTTCCGTGCCATCCCAGACGTCTGCTCAAGGTCCAGCTGAGGAAGCAGATGATGATGATGATGAATTCATTGGGCCACCACTTCCACCTGGGTTCAAGGATAGTGATGATGATAATGACAATGATGATACAGAGGAGGAAGATAATGTAAGTATTTTGTTCTGTTCCAATGTTTTAAAACTTTAAATAGACTTTAATTTTTAATTGTGCTTTTTCCTTTATGATTGAAGCATGACAGCAGTTTGAAATGCAGGCTTTTTGTGTTTTCCTTTATGACTATTCAACAAATGCAAATAATTAATTTAAAAATATGAGGATTTAAAACTGCATGCCTGTGAATCTCAAGAGAAATTAATCAGCAGTTAGTATGTATTGTTCACTCTTCTTTTGCTTTCACATTATGACAGAACTATATAGAGAATATTTTACATAAATATTCTACATAGTTTGTTTCCCAGTGCCTGTGTAGGATTTCTTATTTGGCAGTTTTGCCAAAACTGTTCAGAGAAAAGGAGCTGTATCAGCTGAGGGCTTCTGTTTGCTTGCTTTGGTTTGGTTTCTTCCAAATGTAAATAAATGCCAGACCATTTTGGTATATAGGCCAGTCTATATTCACTTTATCTGTGTTAAAATTGAGAAGAGCCGTAACAACCTAACCTGGGTATCACAGGTACTCAATTGACAAAACTCTCCCTATTTATTTAAAAGTTTAATGGTTTGATCTTCATTTTCCAAAACTCCCTGTATTCAGTATTTTGTGGCAGTTTTTTTGTATGATGGTTTCCATGTTGTTTTGTAGCAGCAGTGGTGCAAGTCCTGTAAAAATAGCCTTATTTATGCTGTTTTGAACCATTTGATACAGAAAACACGGTGTATGTGCTCTTATACAAATAGAAAACTAATTCTAAACCCCAAATTCCTAGGTGTATCAAGAGTTTCTTGTCAATTCCTCTTCAGTTTTGACTAGGTGTTTAGTTTGTTTGTCTCTTATTAAACCTTTTACCTTGCAAATTATGAACTTTGAAACATAAGTTTTTACTTATTACTTAAAATGTGCGAGGGGAACTTCTTAAGCAGTGATGTTACTGCCCAGTCTTGTATGATCACAGTTTTTGGGCTTTTCTTTCCTAGTGGGTAAGTGATGGGAAATTCTCATGCCTTAGTTCTGATATGCTTGATTTACTGTTGCCTATGAATTTCTTTAATTATTGAGTTGTACATTTTATCACCATATTTCCTGTAATCTCATCTGTACCCCACACACGGTGATTCTGCCTTAGGGACCCAACTGTGGATAAATTCACAAATTTCTTTCCTTAAGAAAGTCTTTAACTTTTGACTTACTATTGCATAATGGTTATTGTTAATTAATTTATCACTTAATATTCTTAACTTAAGAAGTCCTTAACTTACAACTTACTATTGATCTGTATCAGGGATGCTGTTACCTTTTAGCTCTATGGAATAAGTCCATATTCCTGAGGACGCCATAGACTCAGCAGATTTCGTTTGCTCTGGATCACGTCACTTTGAAGTCACTACTCCTTTTCTGCCAATTTTCATCCCTTCTCCTGCCTCAAGTCTGCTTATGCATGTATTTTCTACTCCTAGTAAAATCTTAAAATACAATATTTTGTCAAGAAATTTTATCAAACATGAGTCTTTCCAAGAGATAATCAGAGTAATAGTTCCTGTCCTGAAAAGTATTTAGATTTATTGATGCCTAAGGAGGTGTTTGATTTATTCAGTTTTGACTCTAAATGCTTCTAAACCTGCTTCAGTATTATCCAGATTAGTAGGTTGTGGTGAACCCAGATAAATGTAATGCTGGAAAAAAATTGTCAACAAAGAACAGCAACTTTCACAGATGCCTATTAATAGCTGTGAACTTCGTGCATGTGTGTACTAGGAAGTGGTAAATCTCAAAACATGCATGCACAGGTGTGCTGTTCTTTCTTTGGGGTCTCCCTGGAATGCCCTTCTACATGATAGGTCTTCCTAACTGTCTCTGTTTTTTCCTGGGAAGAGAAATAATCTTTTGCTCTGCTGTCAGCACTTCTGAAGCTTGTAACTGCTTTATGGCACTCTATAATTGACGCCACACAGAGGAGCAAGGAGGCTTGGGAATCAAGTCCTGCTATGTATGTTTAATCTTTTGGAGAGTAAAAGTTCTCCAAGATGCTCTAAGGAATTCAGTATATACGACAGTAAAATAAAACAATGTAAACTTGAAATCATGTTATATCCTGGTAACTCAACCCAAGGTTAAGCCTCACGTCTGCTAGTATTTCATTGAAGTATTTCGTAAAACTCTGAATCAGAAGTCTCTTGTAGCTATTCATCCTTACCTTTTCTGCACAGACTTTAATGCTTACTGCTTTGTTTCGATGTTATGTCCTTATTTATTTTCTTAAACAACAGGTTTGAAAACACCAGAAGCAATTGTCTTATGGGATGAACAAAAAAAGGACATTATAATTCTCTGAAATGCCTTCTTTTCACGGTGTTAAGGAATTGAGTTGATTCTAAATGGAATTATTCCTAATAATAAAAAAGATTTTGCATGTATGGGAAAATCATGGCAAATTTTGCTTAAAACACACGCTTATTAGAGTAGCTGAGTAGGTACACAGGATGAACCACCAGTAAGGTTTTCTTCTCAGTTATGCCAGTAATTACTTTGGTTTTCTTTTGCAAATGAGAATTAATACAAGTAGCTTGTGGTTTGACCATAATTTTTTTGTAGTCTGGATTAAAACTTGGGGAAACTTTTCCTCTGGTTCCATGCTCTATTAGAGAGGTCACTTTCTTTGGTTAGCAAAAACCATTCTATATTCAGCCTGCTGTAATTTCATTCTGAAGTCAAATATATATCTGCTTTTCAATTAAATGTTGGCAATGGTCTTGTGTACTTATACTGAAGTAGCAAAATTGGTTGATTATGTCAAAGAAGTTTAACCACGTTGGTTAAGTAAGCTGTAATGGAAATACACTAAATATTCAGCATCTGTTTTATTGCATCATCAGTGGAAGGATGGCATCCTTTGACGTCTCTTGAGTAGTTTTAGTTGAGTAGTTTTAATAAGTTCATATAAATCAAGAGTCCTATAAATACCACTGTTCCAGTTTATGGTATATATTCTGTATTACTGCAGTAGCAAATGCTGTGTTGATTCCTAAAGGTAATTGTGTTCAAACTATAGCTTAGTGCCAAGTTGTGGCAGATTGCTTCATTTTTTTGTATTTATGAAATAAAGGAGGTTTTGAAACTATATGCTGAGCACTTGAGAGCATAGCAGTGTGGGAGAACAGTATTATTTAATAATTGAGAAATTGCAGGAAGTTGCATAATGTCTCTAAAGTGGTAAAATGTGTATATTTTTGGAGGCAGCATGTATACTCTGCGGAACAGGGTAAGGCTTTTAGTGGCAGAAGTAAGTTATAAAGAGAAGAAGGGATTATCAGCAGCATAGTAAAAAATACCTATTTCTTTTTAATTTGTTTGTGCTGTAGTGTGCTGTGTACCTATTTTCTGTTGTGCTCCGTCAAAGATGGCTGCACCCTAGTAGGGTTTTGTGCATTGATATCTCAAAAATGCTTTCTGTTGTACATGGAAATAGGTTTTTTTCCAAAACAGCTGGATTGTTAATTTAATTTGAATTCTGTCATAGGCCAATTACACACCTTCCCCCCCTACCCCAGATTCTTATGTAATTGTTTGTATGCCTGTCAGATTTATGGATTCTGAGCAGTGAACGTAATTTAATTTCCTTATCTCTTTCCAAAGGGCAGTGGATATCTTGTTTAGCAAAGCTCTTGCTTTAGTTCTGTAAAGTTCTCTAGAATGCCAAAGGGAAAATAATATCCAGAAACAGCTGATTTTACTTCAACCTGGCTTTCTGAGTAGTTGCTTTGTTTGATGGTTGACTGTTTTAATTTCTTGCAAGGTAATGTTCTTAATTTTTCTATTTGTATGTATTTGGATAACACTACAACTTCTCGATAACAGAGTTACTGGAAACCAGAGTTAAAAGACTCAAATTAAAAGTTTCAGACAGAAAGGTAACTTGCAGACTGGTGTGATTTAAGTTAGTCTGAACTTTAGACAATAGTTACAAAACAGTCTAGAATAGATTTGGTTGAGAATAAGCAGAGCAGCAGAAATATGAGACTTGTGGGTTTTCAGTCTAAACAGTTAATTTATAACTGGGAAGATTTTGTGTCAGTGTGGATGCCAGAGGCCTTTAGGGTCTAGATCCTCCCCTCACTTCTTCTCATGGACTCAGTTATTTTCTTTCCTGTGAAGAGAATCAGGAAGCAGCTGTGCTTTCCTGATTTCCTGTTGATCGATTGGTGATCACAGTATGATCCTGTGAGCCCCAAGGAAGGCAGGTGTTGCTGTTATGAGAACTCTGTAACTCTTTTTTCTTGCTTTTATGTCAGACTGTGGTTGGTACACATGGGGGCAGAACTCGGAGGGAGAAACAGAAAGCTCCACTGAATAATCCTTTTGTTTTATTTCCAGATGTACTGTGAGACTCTCTGTTTTGTTCCTATATTTTGCTGCTGAAGTAACTTCTTTAAAACACTAGTATCAAAACACAGGTTTTGACCCTGAAGGGAAAAGTTTTTTCTTTAATATTATATGATTTCTAGTTCTGTAATCTGAACTCTTGTGAACTTTCTGTAACTGATAAAATGCATCAGAATATTGGCTTCACCCTGGTAGCTTACTGGTGTCTCTCAAGCCTGACTTTACATATGTTTTTTATTATAGGAACATGGATTTTCTGTCATTACTTGTTCAATTGATTTTGCTTTCTTATGAGTGACTGTTGATAGAACCGTTTATCAAATCTGCTTGCTCTGAGGTTAGTGTGTTTTGAATCTAGGGTTGGCCCAAGACTGCCCAGCTCACACTGTGTGTTTTACTAAATTGTTAGGTGGAAGGACTATCTGGTTGTTTACGTGCTTGATGGACATTTTTTGTACTTTACTGGTGTTTGTATAGGATAATGAGTAATAGCAGTTAATTGCTGAATGTTTTGGATCAGCACTGATAGTTTTTGAATATTTTTTATTTCTGTAATTTACTTTTACATGTAACACAAACCATAAATTTTTGAGGAGAGCCATAGATAACGTATTACATATGTGAATTCTGACTTCAGTTACTTTTTTTCTCTGAATTTATACAAGTTCATTTTATATCCTCAAGTCTTTATGGCAACTGTTGTAATACATTTTTCTGTGTTTGATTAAATTCTGTGTTAATACTGATGACAGTTAAAATTAACAAATAAATATTCGATGACTTATTCATTTAGTATAATTCACCTCCATTCATGCCAGAAGTGATTGCAGAATCACAGAATGATTTAGTTTGGAAAAGATCTTTAACATCATCAAGTCCAGCTGTAAATGTAACACTACCAATCCATCACTAAGCCATGTTCCTGAGCACCTTATCTATGTGTCTTTTAAATATCTCCAGGAAGGGGAACTCTTTCCCTGGGCAGCCTGCTCAGTGCTTGACAATCCTTTTGGTGAAGTTTTTCCTAGTGTCCAATCTAGACCTCCCTCTGGCACTACTTGAATCTATTTCTTCTCATCCTATCACTTTCTACCTGGGAGAAGAGACCAACACCCACATAACTACAGCCTCCTTTCAGAGAGCAGTGAGGTCTCCCCTCTTCCTCCTCTTCTCCAGGCTAAACATCCTCCTGTTCCTTCGGATGTTCCTCTAAGACTTGTCCTTCAGCCACTTGACCAGCTTTGTTGCCCTTCTCTGGACATGGATGTTGATAGGAGGGTGATTGCATGTAGGTGTTCTTGCGATACTGATGATGATTATCGTGTTGTGTCTACTGACCTATATATCACTATGATACATAGCCATATGTGATGAATGTTCACAAGGCACCATATACTTGTGTGTACTTAGAAAATATTTTGAAGTGGTTATTTTGAAGTGGTATGAGGGAGCTGGCCTCTTCTCCCAAGTGGCAGGGGACAGGACAGGAGGGAATGGCCTCAAGCTCCGCCAGGGGAGATTTAGGCTAGAGATTAGGAGGAAGTTTTTCACAGAAAGGGTCATTGGGCATTGGAACAGGCTGCCCAGGGAGGTGGTTGATTCACCTTCCCTGGAGGTGTTTAATGGATGGGTGGACGAGGTGCTGAGGGACATGGTTTAGTGTTTGATAGGAATGGTTGGACTAGAAGATCTGATGGGTCTCTTCCAACCTGGTTGTTCTATGATTCTATGAATACTGCTGTGTCAAGTATATTTTAAGGACAATAGTTATGCTTAGTCTCAATTCTCTTTGATACTTGCCTCTTATTATAACGTGGGTTTTTTTTGTTTAATATGAAAGACTTGCATTGATCTGGGGAGTGTGGAAAATATGCATAGATGTTTGTTTGGATTGTGATCAGTGGTTCTCTGTAGTACTGTTTCTTGTAGTGCTGTAAAACCTGGTCAGATTATCAGTGCTAGTTTTTCACATGGTTGTAAGCTGAGAGAGGGAGGAAGGAGGCAGAATGTCTCTTGTAGTCTGAAGCTTTTCAGGTTTGGTTTCTGTCCCAAAAAGTATGCCTTTCTTTGTTTCGAAGCAAGGGTGTTTTACAAGATAAAATGACTTCTGTTTTTTCAGAGGAAAGATTCTCAACAAGGGCAATATTTCATGTGGTAAATATTTCACAAGGTTGAGAGTTAAAGTAGACTTTTCGCCAGCTCTTTTACCCTGGCAGAATGCACTATGTGTATGTGGTGTTTGTGCAACCAAAGTAAAATCTGACTGGAGGAGGATGGGAGAGTAGCCAAAGCAGTCATGTTACGGTGGTAGACAGCTTTAAATCTAGGATATAAGCCTTTTTTCAAGGTAATTGATGACACGTATTAAAAGGCATTAGTTAGAGAGTGTGTATTTATTAATGTTCTCTTCCATATATTATTAGAAAATGTGCTGAGATCTCTCAATGCAGTGCTAGTGTCTTGTGACACTTTACCTCCCTTGAAGCAGCAGGTATAGAAGTGATTGTTAGAAGAATTTGTCAAATCGGTTTGCAAGGCTTTATCTTATACCTGCAATTTAGTTACAGTTGATTCTTCTTTGGAATGGAGAACTCTTTCTCTGTACAGTACTAAAGGAGGATACTAATCACATTATAATTATGTCCCTGAAACAAGTACAGCCTTGGATCTCTCCAAGGCTGTACTGTGAGTTGGGCATATTTCCAAAATGATAGCATAGCTGTATTCCAAGTTTTAGAATACTTTTGAGACACTTTTAAATTTTTTGTTCAAGTTTAAAAGGTAATACTCATTTGTTCGTAATGGAAGAGAGCCATTTTCTGCTGATTTAAATGGAGAATTTAAGTAGACTGTAATTGTTCGAATTAGAATTTGGCTATGATACCAGGCTAAAATTCATTGTGTAGTAAAAATAAGTAAATGCTATGGAAATTTTTAGTCATCCTAAGGATTTATTGTGTTTAGGCTGAGGATTGTCTGTCCTGGTAACTACTGAATCTTATTAACCCAGTCATGTTTCATCTTGTCTAAAGTAGAAAAATTGAAGTATTTTGAACAAAGTAATTTTTGTGTGTGCAACAGACAGAGTTGTATGGGTTTGATACAGTATTTTTTTAACTACTTCTAGTCATCGATACTTTGATGGAAAATAGGTAGCAGTTAATATTGCTTTCAATTTAATTTTGTCTTACTTTCCTATACAATCAGAAAGAAAATACTTTTTTCATTCATGTCCATAGTGTATTCTTAGGTCCTGACAGTATTTCTGCTGTAAAAAGCAGGAAAATATGTTTTCTTTGCTTTAAAATTGGAACAACTCATGGAATTTTTGTTCAAGATCATTCATGTGGTTACTGGTATTGCAAAGAATGAAAAAGATTGTCCCATAAGAGATTTAGAAAGGATTGAAAGCTTCACAAAAATGAAAATAATAGAAAATCCACCCCTTAAATTCTGGTCAGCGAAGTTCGATGTAAGAATGCAAGAGAATCAGTTAGAAGCTGAAAAGAAAGGAATACTTAACATATGACATTTCCAGTTTCCTATGTACCATGTACAAGAAGAAGCTAACAGGGTAATTTCCTTGTAGAATGTTTGTCTTTCATAAAAAGACATGGAATATTTGCTTCTCCCCAGAGGAAGCAAATGTATTTGCAAGCTCTGTATTTATCAGTTCTGTAGAGCATAGTAAGGCCAAGGACTTCATTGCTGTACATCATACCATGCCTTTTTGGTAGCATGATACTGGTTTTAATTAATTAATAATATGACTGAATATGAGAAGTTTTAGAATGTTTCCCCTACAGAAGGATACTTAGTCCTATAAGTTTGTTTCCAGAACTACTTTATGAGAAAATGAACATTTTTCAATAAGACCTTATATCCTGTTTTTACTTTTGCTGAGTACTTTAGTGACCCTTTATCAGGTCAGCCTGACCTGATGGAACCTGTTGAAAGCTTCTTCAGGAGTTGCAGCTACCCCTTTTTCTGTTTAGAAAAGTAATACAGAATGTTCTTCTCTTGGCCAGTTACACTGTGGCTGTAGAGCTTCCACACTTGAAACACAGGACCTTCATGCTCGCCTCTCTTGAGACCCTTCATTTCTTTAGAGAGAGAAGATTTTGTGGAAGCTCACATCCTCTACTGTCCTTAAAGGGAAAGTAGAAATGTGTTTAGTTTTTTTCTGCCAATTGTATTTGAGGCGTGGGTAGCCTTGAGGCTATACAATTCTGTGACCTGCCTATTCAAAAACCCAAATTCTACATCTTTCTAAGCCCATAGTCTGCATGTATATCTCAGTCACAAACCCATACTTTCAGTACAGTATTATTTAACAACAATATGTATTTGGAAATGTTAGGAAATTCTGTTCATGCAATGATATGTGATCCTAAAAATCACTTCCTCTACTTCCACTAGAAGTTGGGGTCTTTGGAGGTGAAGAGACTGAAATGAAATTATGTTTTAGATACTAAAATGCTTACACAGTCCAAGAAAAGTCATGTCTACCTTCTTAAATGATACTTTTGTTGGTAATTGCAACAAACTTCCAGTGTACTTTTATTTATAAATAACTTAACAGCATCGAATAGTGTATAGTTTCTATCAATGTTAGAATGTATAGAATATGTCTAAATTTGGAAAGGTAATTAACAGGAATATTATCACTGTGTTCAACACTGTTGGTGTCACTGTTGAATATATAAATGGAAGAGAGATTGTCCTGATTTTTGTCTTATGGTCCTGATTTTATCTGGGATAGAGTTAAATATCTTTGTAGTGGCTGGCATAGTGCTATGTTTTGGGTTCTGTGTGAGAATAATGTTGGTAACACACCTATGTTTTCAGTTGTTGCTATTGTAAGTAATGCTTATACTTAAAGACTTTTCATCTTCCCATGCTCTACCAGCAGGGAGGTGCACGTGAAGCTGGGAGGGAGCATAGCCAGGACAACTGGCCCAAAGGATATTCGACCATATAACATCATGCATAGTATATGAACTGAGGGGAGGTGGCTGCGGAATTGGCCATTGCTGCTCTGGGATGGGGTGGACATTGGTTATTGGGTGGTGAGCATTTGCGTTGTGCGTTGTTTTGTATGCTCTTTTATTATCATTACAATTATCATTTTCTCTTCGTTTGCTGTCCTATTAAACTGTTTTTACATCAGTCCATGAGTTTCAATTTTTTCCCATTCTGCGCTGCTTCCCAGTGGCTCGGGGTTGGCAGTGGTGAGTGAGAGGTTGTGTCGTGCTAATTTGCCAGCTGTGGTTAAACCACGACACAGGATTTCTTCGTATTTGGCACATGAATGCTAAAGTTTTCAAAAAGTTGTTTGTAGTCCAAGCAGTATAATGAAAAATACAGGCGTGAAGAGTTCTTGCTTCATTGAAGAGGAAAATCAAGTGGAAGATAACAAGTATTTGAAGTATTTATGGAAAGGATGATTAAATAATTCAGATAGGCTATATTTGAAGGGAAAGCGTAAGTGACATGCAGTTACATTTCCGTTCTAAAACAAGTCTTCACAGGATTTTCGATTAACAAGTGATTTATGTTAAACTGTTGGAACTGCAGGCTGCTCCAGTGGTATCCTTGGAGAGCAATTTTGTTGACTGTTGGAATGTCTGCTGTTTGTTTAAAAGATGACTTTGGATTTTTATGAATGTGAGACTATAGCATATAATGTTTTATGAAGGCTGCAATGGCATCTCTTATTTGCAGGTGGGCACTTAGCAGTATACAGGGACTAGACGTACTTGATGATAACACTATCCAGATCGCATAACAATCATGCTTATCTTCATTTATTTGTGCTTATATATATATTTTTTTTGTGTTTTAATACCTAATAAAATCCTTTTTAAGCTATTAGGATCTTGAATATATATTTTTGACTTGTATTGTCTGCTGTTCATAAATGTTGATTCAATACTTCATTGTAACTGAGGTTTGGTAAGTGTTCATAAAACTAAATGTTGTGGGAATATGTTAAAATATTTTTCTGATTTTCTCCCATAAAACAAAAGAATTGCTTTTCTTGAAGGGACTGAAGAATCATAGAGTCAAGAGATTTTATTAACCCTCCTGTTTTATGATCCAGCCCTGAGGCTTTTGAAATGTGTTTAAAGATTTTACTTGGATTCCAGTGAATGCACTTGTTGTATTTTTTATAAGTTTATTTCCTTTATTCTACTAGAAGTATTTTATTGAAATTTTGAAAAGTTAGAGTTTTATATTGCTTGTTTTGTAGAAAATTTTTGAAAAGTTTCAAAGAATACCTACTTAATGAGACATAAAATCTTAGTGTTCTTCTACATTACATTTGTTCACATGAAGACCCTAATGTAGTTTAATAAGATAGGCGAGTTAGACATGGCATTTGGCTTTGAAGTAAAATGTTACTTTGTAAAGGAAAAGTTATTTTCATGTCATTAACATGTGAGAAAATAGCAAAAAAAAAAGACAAATTACATAACATTTGTTTCCTAATATAAAAAAGTAGTTCAGATATGACCTTTATGCAGTAGGAATAAGGAGCTTTCTTTTTAGTTTTCTAAAATAGGGCGTAATGCAAATGTCTAATAAATAGTTATCTTATGTAGCTCAGGTTCATTATTTAACATTGGAGGATTACACCTTTTTCCTTGTAAATGCTTGTATTGACTTTAGTGGGACTACAGACATGGACTTCCAGTTTTGTAAATGAGGCTGAGTGTACATAGTCAGTTCAGCTACCAATGTGGAAACTTCACTTATACACTATTGATGAGACTGGAGATGCAGACAAACATAGTTTGCTGCTACCCGAAAGAAAGTAATTTGTGACTTCTGTTTTTATTTCCAAGTTTAATTAACTTACCTGTATTTAGTAAATAAAAACATGTCATATTTTGCAGCAATGTATGCTCTCAAGGTGCAGAGGGGAGCTCATGGAAATTTGCAGTCTTCTCTGTGTCCTTGTGAGAGCAATGATGGGCTTCAAAAGAACCATTCTGCATTTTGGGACAGCACTGAGTTCCACACGGGCAGCGATGGGAGCACGCTGCAGAAGCATGAGCAGGTGGTTTGTTCTCTGGTGTTTTGTTTGCTCTGCAGTTTGTACATGAGTTACCTCATGAGTTAACACGAGGTTGAGTTTGTCTACATGAGATGCAATCAATGATTGACTTAAAAAAGATACTTATTTCTTTGATAGACTGTAACTCAAATATTGCCAGCAAACATCAGGTTTTTTTTTTCCTTCCCCAAAATTGCACTAGAGGGCAGTGAAACCATCTTTGATGCATACCAGTCCTCCTGGGATTTTGGTTTATCTTGTATAGTTTCTGCAGCCCTCTTTAGCAGCTAGCTGGGAACCAGGTTTCAAAGTAAATAGTAATATGTCAGGATTTTAACGGGGTTTATTTAGGTGCATGAAATTCATGGTGGTGAGCATGTGTACATTCTTATGTGCTGAAACACAAGGTCTTAAATAAGGGTTGGACTCAGCCATGGTGGCCCTTGTACAGTGCAGAGGCTCCAGAGGTCATCTTTACTGTAATAATGAGTATGAATCCTGGAAGAGCTGTAGAAATTGGGAATAGAACTTACTATTCTATATATGACCAAAAGTTTTGTCATGGAAAAAACAGTTTGTGGAGTTAAAATATTTGGTTAATTAAATAATGTGTGGAATGAAATCCAAGGCTGGAGTTCTCGCTAATATGTGAGTTGTTTGCATGGAAATGATAGAAAGCTTGGCTTGTTTTTTCTAAGGCAAGTATTTCACAAGTATCACAATATAGGTGATACACATAATGCAGTAAGTGATAGGGAAATATTTGTAGAATAATTCAGATGTCGGAAAGAACTGAGAACCTTTATTAAGAGTTGCAGTGTTGTATGAATTATAACAATTTTTATATAAATGTCTGCCGCTGCTAGGTTATGTGAATTAGCTATTCTCTTTCTGTCATGTAGTACAGGCAAATCATAGGATGTAATACTTTTTTACTTTTTTTTTAATTTAAAGAGAGAAAGAAAAAAATTAAATACTTCATTATGTTGTATATATAACCTTTTTCTTTTTTCCCCTCCTGATAAATAGTGGAATTGTCAAAAATTAGTCAAAGGATGAAAAAGTTACCTAGGATTTATGCAGCAGCTTAGATCTTTAAAAAGACTAGGAAAACAGAGCTGAAGTTTTAGCAGAGTCTCCCCATGTCCTTTATCTTTTATTTTGATTTATTAAACAATACATGAAAGATCTTTTGAGTTTGACTGTGGAGCTTTTGCATGTTGGAGTACTTAATTCTTTCGGCTTTTCCTTGTATAGGAGGAAAAATCTGTTCTGTGACGAAAAATAGGCAGTGTGGTACAAAATATGAACATAATATGGGGGGTGTGTATTGATCACATGTGAAGTGGATCAGGCCACAGACTGCATCTTTTCTAATGTTGTATTAGAAAACAGACAACCATGGGCCAGAGTACCCTTCTTTTCCAAGTACAACCAGGTGATTAAGAATTACTCGCCTTATTCACTGTTTGCTTGCTGGATATTATGAAAACAGTGGTGATGCTAAGTCTCTGGCATTACAGAGCAAACAAAATCTCGTGGCAGGGCCAATGCCAGCATAATGAAAAGGGGTCTGTGAGTAGTACACTTCTGCTGCTGTGTCCTGCAGTGTGGCATTTTCTCATTGGGCATAGTTAATAAGAGGGACTGAAAGCCTCCTTGACCTCTCAGTGTTCAGCTGTGCTAGTTCATGCCTGTTTTGAAATACCAGACATGAAACTAACAGAAGACTTGGATTTTCTGCGAATATGCAGAGATTGCCTGCTTATTTTTCTCCTTGTCATTGTTTCCAGAAGACAGTTACCAAAAGTAGGTGACATTTTCTGCATAATACCTCTGGGACTACTTTGAATCCTGCTCTTGTATTTCCTACAGGTTGGATAAATGTCTGGTCTGCAAGTATTGTGATTCGGCTACACATATGCAGGCACAAAACAATTTTTGTGAAAACACTGGGCTGATGGGACTGAAAGATCTGAATTAGGAGTGAAAAAATTAGATTTCATTTAAAAAATAAGCTATCCATACATGTGATGGTTGATGCAGACGGTTCAACTGAAAAGGCAGATCATGTCAGCATTGGATTTCAATATATATTCATAATTATTTTGAAGAGGTGAACTCTAATTCCTTGTATTGGGAATATTCTGAGCAGAAGAGGAAAACAGTGATTCATTCTTAAACTTTTGAACTATGTATGACTGGCAACAGTTATGACAGTTGAAAAAATTTTTCAGCACTGCAGTATTTTAGTGCCCAATTTTCAAACTAGAATCTTTCAATGTTTTGGTTAAGATATAACATAACAGTGCTATATATATCAAGAACTTGCTAGGTTTAACTTAAAATATAAAGTGGAGTGAGAATAGAATAATTACTCATAGAATAATTACTGTTTCTCTCTGAAGTTGGTAATCTTCCAAGTTTCTTGCATCATCTAGATTTATAGAGATTTATCTGGTTTTCTTTTTCTTTCTTTTTTTTTTTTTTTTTCTTTTTTTTTTTTAACTTTCTGACCAGCCTGTTACTTAGACTGCCTTGGAACATGCTGTTCTCCACAAAGAAAACAAGCATATGTATCAGTCTATAACCACATCTGTAGGGATCAGCTGGCTTTCAATGCTACCAGATTTGTAACCTTTTCCAGTACAAATAGTGAATGTCTCTTGCACAGTGGATGTCATGATGAAACTGCTCTTGTTGTCTTAAATATAAGAACAAACATACTACTCAGTGACATTCCTTATTTAAGTACTTTAATTGTATTACCACCTTTTTTGCTGGGTACCAAAAATATCAGGAATGGAAGTTCAAAAGAAAAAAATAACTACCGTAATCATCCTCAGGGTCTACAAATAGTTCATACCTATTTTACAAGGCCACTGTGACATATGATGTTGAATGATGTTAGAGATGACCCCTTTTCTTCTACAGTTACAGGTCTTGGTCTTTGTGAGCATTTGGTGCCTGAAGATCACCTGAAAATCAATTGTTTTAACACCATTATTTTTTTTTTCCAATGTGCATTTACTTTTTACATCACTTGTGCATTCTTTGTGTGCTTAACTTTCCTCTGTTTTTTCCTGGTTTATTAGGTAACATACATGGGTTTGTAGGCATATGAGGTAGAATTGTGAGTAGTATAGAAGTGTGTAAGTTTGGGACTAGCTTCAGTGGATAGAAGTATGCGTGTCATTCAAATTAAAATCCTAGAAATAACAATGTCAGAGTAAATGTTACAGTATATCTCAATAGAAAATAGTTCGAAAATTTTGACATTAATCTATTTTTCTGCAGATGATTTAGTAACTTGCTCATTTGTTTTAACTTGGAATTTATTAACTTTCTTTTCGTGAAGTCCTTCACGGTTGTTCTTCTGTTCTATGATTAAATGCTGCCTTATTACCAGTCTCTTTGGTAAGGACAGCGAATTGTTTTGGGGCTCTTGTTTTGCTTTTTTCTATCTTTGACAGATCCATACTGTGTCACATTTGGTATTTCTTCCTAAGATACCTTGTAGAGGTCTGGCATCCTACTGAATAGATTTTCCCTGTATCCCTTTCTGACTGTATCCCTATCTCTGGTAACTTTGTCATATTTGTGTCCTTTAGGAAAAGGAACCTCTGAAAAGTAGGTTTTAAAGATAACAAGTAAGTGTTTATACTGTAATAGTGCAAGAGTATAAGTAAGAATAATAAAGGAAACTTCTACATTTAACAGCTGCAATTTTTAAGGACAGATCGTTTCAATTATCACTAAGTAAATGGTATAAATAGTATCAGACTTAGTCCAGTTGCTGTCCATAAAGTATTTCTCTTAGGGAAGGCAATTATGTTACACTGAATAGACGCTAAATATATGAGAAGGCCCAATGGTAGTTTTCTGTGATTTCCTGAAGTCTTGTAGTCCAAATAAGAAGCTGTAATCAGTGTTTCAATGCAGAATGAGCAGTAGTCAACTAACTCACTGCATTTTCAGCAAAATATTAACTCCCCAGAGTAAGATGAATGTCGTTAAATCTAAATTAGTTTTAACTATGCTATTTATAATGCTATTTTAAATGAGCATCTGCCCAAATCATGGTAGTTATGAAAACTAGTTCTATACTGTCAAAAAGTAATAATTGTCAGCTGTGGTTTAGTTCTGTGTAGTTTAATGTAGTTGGCATATTTATTTATTGGGATTTATCTCATAGTACTGGACCTAATGAAGACTGGGAGCCTGTCATAAGTTTAAGGAGGGACCTCACAGTGGACTCTGAAACCAACTTTTACTAAGTATTAGACAAATAAGAATCAGCAATATTAGAAAACACTTAAATGAGTGGGATAAGAAGATAATAAGTTTTGTAGGTCAGGAGCTGATATGAGAGTCCAAACACTTAGGTGTACAAAATATTTGTGTTAGAAATAACATGAATAACTAACACTTAGTCTGTCTTTAATCTGTAATCACTGATCTCTTATCAAAAAAACAGCTCAGCTTTAGATTTCATAGTTTTTTTGAAAGCACTGCTTGACAGCCCCTCCTGTTATACAGACTGGCTTTCCTCTGTTACATTACTTTTGATGAAAAGACCTGGAAGAGAATCTTTGAGATGTCAAAATTCTGACAAAAATCTCTCAGCTTGGCCCTTTTACAATGAGAAAGGCTTACCCGTGTAAACACTAAGCTTAATATACTGTAACTAGTAATTACAAGTTCTAAGGAGGTCATCTTAGGTCTTTGATCCATTGGGGTAGGTAGGTGAAATGGCATGCTTATGGATTGAGTTCTTTAAATGGAAGTTTGTAAACAAGCCTATTACTTGATGAGTAATTATGTTCTCGGAGCAAATATCTAAGCTTATGAAAAATACCATTGTCTTAGCCAGGACTCCCCCACTCTCTTTGCCTGTGAATTTTGACAGTGTGATGTGTATCAACCCTGTGCCTGCCAGTATTAATAGATAATTCCATGATACCCACAACCAACTGCAAAACCCTATTTATATGCATTTACTCTCTCTTGCTAGCTCGTACTTTCATCTATGTTCCACACTACTGGTATCATAGTGACCACTAGGATTTGAGAACGCATGAATAGCTTATGGTTTGTTGTATGTGTTTGTGTCAACCTGATGACTGCATTTTAAAAACATTTTATTATTTCTGTATTACACTAAAGTTCTTAGGGCAAGTCATTGAAAAGTAGGAACAGGTTACTATCAATGTCAGAGTTTTCCTTTTTTAAATAGATTATCCTTTACAGTGGTTTCTGAAATGATTTGTTTATGGAGGGAGACTTCACCTAAATCAAGTGTCCCAGGAGTAGCTTCTCCCTGTCTGTAGAGGCTTATCAGGATCTTGTGAGAGGAATCTGAAGACAAGAGGATGCCATCATTGTCTAATTAAGGGCCTGGTTTTGCTGTCACGGACTGGATATTACCTTTGGTACCAGGTCAAGAGAGGATCTAGATTACCTGGGTGTATGATACAGAAAGCAGGACAAGCTTAAAAAGCAAGCATGTAAAGAAAAGTGCCTTTAAGTGATCTGCACTTCACACTTTTATCTACAAAGAGAATAATGGCATTGAATAACTCAAGGCAAAACAATTTGTTTTGTAAGCTTATCTTCTGTCCATTCTGTGTGGCTCCCAAGACATGAAATTTAAGTTGTTTAAAGGCCTGGGAAACTGTCAAGCCTGTGACAGCAGTAGGTGTTATGTGAGATGGCATTAGTTTCAGAACTAGATCATATCACTTCATGGATCACATGTCCAAGGTGGATGTCAAGCATGAGTTTAATGTGAAGACTTCAGGCCTACAGAGTGAATTCCAGAAATGGGAGTTAAATTAAGCCCAAGCCTAGCAAACTGCGAAACTGGGAACCCTTGTTTTGGCCTCTGTTAGTTGTCTGGAAAATGTCCATCCCAGGGAATTTGAACAAATATGAGCAAAACTCCTTGGGCTGCATTTGAGTCAGATTATTTTATGGGTTATACATTCCTTCCCACCACTTAAGCTTTTCCTGTGGAAAGCCGGTAAGTGTTTATAACCTTTCTGCTTCTCTCACACTCATTTGTGGCTTATTTTATGCTTTTGTTTCTCTCCTGATAGAATAGCAAGTTGGACCCGTGTTTAAGCACTTACTTGCTACAGGGGAAGAACTGCTTGAGGGTGTTTTTATCTTGCTTATTTATAGAAACAGTAGTTATAGAATTGTGCATCCCCTAGTAACTTCACCAATCAGTCAACCAGGAGACATGAATACCATGAATCTATTTTCTCAACAGTTTTAAGATTTCACTTGTAATATGAGTGTTATACAGGGAGGAGGGTTGTTTTTTCACTTGATTTTGTAAATGAGGGTATAAGGGACTTAGGGTACCTCAAAATATGACATCTGAGGGATGGGATGTCATTTAGAAGGACCTGGTTAGACTCATAAGGTGGGCCTGGGTGGCCCTTATGGTGTTCAAGAAAGCCAAGTGCAAGGTCCTGCTCCTAGGTTGGGGCAATCCTCCAGTGTTGTCACAGGATGGGGGATGAAGGGTTTGAGAGCTGCCCTGTGGAGAAGGACTTGGGGTTACTGGTGGATGAAAAACTGGATGTGAGCTGGCAATGCACTCTTATAGCTCAGAAGGCCGACTGTATCCTAGACTGCCTCAAAATTAATGTGACTTTGCACTGGTGAGAGCCCACCTGGAGTTCTGCATCCAGCTCTGGAGCCCCCAACACAGGAGTGATGGGAACCTATTGGAGGAGGTCTAGAGGAGGGCCACAAAATCGTTCAGAGTGATGGAACACCTCTCCTGTAAAGAAAGCCTGAGAGAGCTGGTGATTTTATGTCTAGAGAAAAGCAGGCTCCAAGAACTACGATCTCCAGGGAGACCTTTTTAAGTACTTAAAGGAGGCTTTATAAGAAGGATGAGGACAGACTTTTTAATGGGACCTGTAGCAACAGGACAAGGGATAATGTTTTTAAACTTAAAGAAGGTAGATTCTGGCTAGGTAAGAGGAAGAAACTTTTTACAATGAGGGTGTTGAAACGCTGGAACAGATTGCCCAGAGAAGTGGTAGGTGCCCCATCACTGGTAACATTCAAGACTAGATTGAGTGAGGTGTCAGGCAGCCCAATCTAGTGGAAGATGTCCCTGCCCATGGCATGGGGTTTCGAACTGGATGATGTTTAAGTTCCCTTCCAACTCAAACCATTCTATGATTCAATATTAATAACAGGCCTTAGTAATGGCTTCAGACCATGCTAAATGCATGAACAATCTTACTGTACTTATTAACGTATTATTGTGTCATACATGCAAGATGGGATGTTTTATTCCATTTAAGATATGATACTTAGACACACAACCAGTTGTATTATTGAAAATGTATCAGCAGATATACAGCAGGCATGTGGTCTGAAATCTGGAACCTCCTCTATATATGGATTCATATTTCCTGACTCCTAGAGAAAATAATAGTAGAACATCATCTGAATATCCTAAATTTTCATCTTTGTACTGTATTAGTGTGAGTTAAAGATATATTAAGTGTCTGCTGTGACCAAATTGGAGATGCATGGTTCTAGTAATCTGAGCAAAAAAGCAGGGTTATAATGTACATAATTAACAGTGACCTAATTTGAATCGTATAATCCAAACGTAAATTTTGCCTTGTAAAAAGATTATGAATTATCTTGTAATTCAAGTAATCTTTGTATAATATGGATTATTGTCATTAATTCTTTGTGGAGAAGATGAAGACAACTACTGAATAATTTAAGGATAGGTCTCATGGAACGTATCTAATATTCCACATTTACCAACAGTTATGGAGTAAGAAAAATATACAGGGTTTTAACTTAATGTTAGTAAAAGTCTGTGAACTGAGGCATTTCAGTGAGGTAGAATGTTCTTAAGTTTTTGCCTTCTTTCTTCATGCTCACAGCAGAAAATTTATGTACTGTTTAGGCAAAGTTTATGGTAAATAAAAGTAATAATTCTGTGTAGTTTTATACCTCAGATATCTTGAGGAATGACTATACTAAGTGCTAGATTTGACATGTGGACATCATTTCACTAGGAAATGTGTTGGGATCTTTACTCTGTTCCTGTATAGTTCACAGCTGAGCAATAGTGAAAAATAGTTGTTTAATTGCTATGTAGAAATCAGTGATTCTCTGTTTAGTTACCTGTCTTTTCATCTCTAATTGTAATTATTTGGAATGTTCAGACTACATTATGTGTATAGAAGTCACTATTTTTGATCTGATAGGATGAGGGCTCACAATATTTTTGTGTACTGTAGTGAGATATACCATATAAATGCATAGAAGATAAACATGGTTTGTGGTTCCTGGGCACAACTTCTAGAAATGATGGGTTTTATGACTGAAAATAAAGCCAAGGTATTCACACTGGCTGTGATTTCTTTAACCTAGTGCTTAGTTGCCCTGAACGTTTTTAAAATTATTTGCAGTGTCATTTATTATTACAACAGTCTTAATAACATATACATCATCTGACCATAATCGCAGAATTATAGAATCATTCAGATTTGAATAGAACTTTAAGATTATCAAGTCCAATGTACTACCTTCTTCTGACATTAGCTTTAGTTAAAGGAATATACCGGAGTGAAGGATGGGGAAAGGTGTGTTTCTTCCAAGCATAAACCTCATGTATGTACAACATAAAAGTATCTTTTAGTCTTTCCAGATGCATAGTTAAAGTCACTTAGCAATTTATTCTCAGGTCACATTACGTAAAATTGTGCTGCAATAAGGCAGCTTAAATGTTAATGTTTTGAAGGCAATTTATGGGTGGCATGGGAGAATTAGTAATCGAAACAGTAATAGAATTGGAACCAGCTGTGGGGGCTAGATAGGAAATTGTCCTTCCTTCCTGCAGTAACTTAGACATGCTGTAATTTTTAACCCACACTCCCTACCTTCACTCCATGGTTGTAGATCATCTTTGCATGTCTAGCTGATGACTCCTCCCTCAGTTTTAATTCCTTATCCTAATTGATTAGTAAGTTTTTAGACAATTGGAATATTGGTCACTGAGTGGTATGGTATGCATAAATTTGTGTCTCTCAGATCCTGGAGTAAACATTTGAGTGAACACCTTTTTAGAGTCACAATAGGAGAACTGTTGAAAAGTGCAGTATGTGGACAGCTCTCTCTAGAGATATGATTCTTTAGTTTTGCTGACTGTAGTGTATTTGCTAAGAATATCAGGATCCCTGAGGAGTTTGAAGAACTTTACCAACATTGCTGAATAAAATCTTGTAGCAGATTCCTTATGATAGGTATTATTTATTCAGATTTTTCAGATGAAGATATTTGAGTGTGCAGAAATGAAATAAACTGCACAAAGTCGAAGGCCAAGGATTGGTCTACACCAGTGGTTGTAATTACAGTATACAGTATAAAGACACCTGTATTGTTGTAATTTTGGTCATCTGTAATCTTAGAGAGATGGCTTATTAAAGAAGTTTCTATAATACTAGTGTAGAGGATCTTATTCTTATCACCTTGATGTTTATGGAATTTCTATGCTAACATGATTACTGGAAGTCTTAAGGTGAACATCAGACTTTTTTTTATTATAACAAGAGGAAAAAATATTTTCTTTCAATTGTAGTAATCTCTATGTCTATTTTAGACAGCAGTACCAAAGTTTGAATTTTACTGGTTGTGTTGGCTCTGTAAGTTTTGATGAGTCCCAAATTTAGATTTAGAGCGTAGTGCTGCTGATGGGCTTAATTCCACTGCTTACAGAACTTGCAAAAGAAACAATAATACTTACTCTTCTGCGTCTGTTATTTTAATGTGCTTCAATTGAGCAGTTCTATTTTAAGACAGAAGTTAAATCTAGATAACAGTAAAGCTATTTTAATGACTGAAAAAACATCTAAAAGTCTTCTAATTAATTAAGGCAACATATTGTTTCTGGAATTCTGAGTGTAACCGTCGTTTGTCTTGGTAGATCAAGTGAAACAGCTTCATGCATTTTTTTTTTTGTAAGGCGTGCTAAAAGGTGATAATGATAAAAGTGTCTGTATAGTTCAGATGAAGCATGTTTTAGAGCAAATTTTAAGGTGGATAATAAAGTGAACTAGCTAGCAGGCTGAAAAACATTACATGTTAATGGAAGTTAGGTTCAGTCAGGTCCTGCATCCTGTGTTGTGTTCTTGAATTCTTTCACATGTGTCTTTTATGGCATGTTCCCTTGAGCAGAAATTACATATAGACCCTGCATGGTGCAGAACTACGAGCTGTATGTGAAATATGTGAGGCCTTTTTGCATATGAACTAAATGTTTGGCACTTTCACTCCAAAGATTTGGAAATTCATGATTATTTGTCCTTTCTGTTTTCAGAATTAAGCTATTCGTTGGTTACTGGCCAGGTGGAACAGAAGTTCCAGAGCAAAGGTGCTAGTTGTGCATTAGTTTTGTTTCTCCTCATTTTTAGCTGTTCTGTGGTTGTGTGCCGTTTTACTTTTTTTAAGTAAATAGTAGTATTTCTTTATGTCAAAACAAAATACCCTTTTTGGCTCTAAAGTATAATCTTAATAAAGGGTATCTATGACTGAAAAAGCTATTGTTTCTTTTCTTTCGTAACACAGAAGGTAGTAGTAATTTTGCATATCTTGTTGCTGTTACATGAGTAGTTTTTGGTGGTATGTGGCAATTGTGTGTTCTGTTTTAGCAAATAGGAGGTATCTGTTTTTATAGGCATTTGAAACTGAAATGATAAAGATGAAGTAGGTAGGTTGTTATGTGAGCAGCATGTAACATATTTGAAATATCATCAGAACACTCAGCTTAAGTAAATCAGTCTCACCAAAACTGCCAGGGAAACTTGAAAGACTGCAAGCAATTTTAGATTTAGATCAGTTTTATCAATGATTACAACTTACTTTAGAAAAGGCTCAAGAGAATTTCTCTGATATACATTGTGAGAACAATTCTGAGGTCATAAATATTAATATAGAGTATGACTTCGTTAATCAAAGGCTTGTTATAAATTTAGAAATTAACGGAATGAGATTATAGAATCTAGATGAAAAATAGTAACCTTCTGAAATCTATCTAGAACTATCTCCCAGGAGAGAGATCAGGCAGACTCTTTGCTGTACTCTGGAAGTATTTATATCTGAGAAGATATTTGCAAACCATGCTGAGACTCTTTAATTGCAATAGCTTTTCTAAATTCTTAAACCATTAGAGTCTTTTCAGAAGGGGAAATACCAGTAAGTGCCATGAAAGTAAAGAGTAGATTTACTTCATGTTACCTGTTGTGTCTGGGAAAAGTCTCCAAATTAATGTTTGACCCATCTTATAATAAAATACGTTGCATCTGACCTACAATAACATTACAAATTTATTATTTTGAGCCAGTCATGCATTGGAATAAAGATTTAATCTAAGGTCTTTTCCCTTGCTGGTTAAACCTGACAAAACACTCTTGCTCAGATCATAAGGAAAATTTTCATGAGGTTGTGAATTAGATGATGTTGAGAGAAGCTAGCAACAGTACTATTTCCATATAGAATAAATAAATTTACTTCCTGTAGGCTTTCAAAAGGAAGTTCATCTGCTTAAGCACCTCCTTAATTCTTGAACGTACCCTAGAGTATTGCATTTTAACTTGCTAAAAAAACCAAACCCTCTCCTTAGACTTCCTATACTTAAAATTCAAGTCCTAAGTTCTCTGCTGTTTTGAGTGTTGGCTGAATTAGAGAATAATTGAGTGAGATAGCATTTTGTACAGGCCTTACAATACTTTTAATTTTGAAGGTTTTCTGCATTTCTCATGGAGTTATGAGTTACCTACATTTTTCCATGAGTAACAGATATTGTGGGTGTTTCATGGCAATACTAGCCAGGATGACTCATACCAGTATTTGCATGTATCCTCCTGTTTTTTGTAATATTTTTCTTTATCTTTTTCAGGGCAGAATTTTATATCCTACACACACACAAGTTTCAGTTAATCCAACCTCGTCAAGGCATCCGTGTTAGGAAGTTAGTTGCTTTATAATCCCTGAATAGTTTATGAAGAGGAGAAGTCTCCAGATGATTCAGTTTTTGGATACACAGATTCTTCTTCTGGAGCTGTCTGTCTCTTTCTGAAGGCTATATAGGAAATCTAAAGTATGTTTTCCATGTTTAGGTGCATCACATTCAGAAACTCAGATTGTATGAATCTGGGCCAAACCAAGTTTAATTACATGCAAGTCTGTGTTAGAATACATCTGTCAACTCTTAACACTTAAAAGAGAGGAAATTAAAAGTTGTTGAAATGCCCTTTCAAATCTGAATGCTTCCTTCTGCATGCAAGTTTGTGGATTGAGCAGTCCTATAAACGCAAATATTTCTGTTTTTCTGTTGCTGTGAAACAGCATCTTGCTCATCTCTCACACTGTGGTTTTTCATACTCTGTCTTTCTCTTGAATGTACTCTTGTGCAACTTGTGTTATGTCCTAGGGTTTTATTTTCAATTTGAGTTATGGAGGAAAATAACAAAAAATTGCAACTCAGAATGGCCGCGTGTTGTGAAATACTCCCCTCCTTTATCTGAGGTGTTTCAGCCTCAATAGTGTAGGGTAGAACAAGAGTCTGTTCTCTCTCTTCATCATCACTACAACAGTGTCTTGCTTTTAATTCTGTGAATGTAGTGTCTATCAAAGTTCAGTGTGAGGTAGTAAGGAGAACCTGCATGGCTCTCAACTGCAGTACTGGGAGGTCATGCACATGTCCATCTGTGCAGTGTGATATACTTCTGTAACTTCTTAGCCCTGAGGAGAGAGTATTTGGTTTGTTTTTCAGGTGGTATTTGAGATGGGAAACTTGGGTGTTTAAACTGAACACATTTGATGCACAAATTATCAAGCAACAACAAGCTGAAGTTGCTTTTTTGTTCTGAATTTTAAAATTAGAGTAGTTTAAAGCCTTCTGCTATTAGTATAGGAATACCGTTGTGCCTAGATACTGTGGCAGCTGGAAAGGATTTCTGTGATGCTGTTCTAACAGTCTGCACAATTCAGTGGTTTTCTGTGATATTTTCTGTCTGAACTGAAGAGCTTGTGGTGCTCTACCTCTCTGCTTTGGGAATTAATGTGTCAGAAATCCTTCTGTTGTGATTGTTGATCAGTTGTTTACCCGTTTGTTTTGTTCTTAAAATCTCTTAAGAATATTTTCTTTCCATGTGTTACACAATTTACAGCTCAACCACATTTCTCTTTTTTTAACCACTGCTGTCGTGCTTGATTACTCTTTTTAATCACGCTTATTTGAACTCTTTGCTGGAGAAGAATGGAAGATCTGGAAAATTGTTACTGTCTGGTCACAACGAAGAAAATTTCAGCACTGTCAGTCTGTATGCTGGAGTCTAAAATAAAAACCTTTACAAGGCACTCACACTTTCATGCTTCTCTGAGCTCCCACCCAGCAGTGTGGCATTTGCTTTTTTGTGCAGTACAGTTATTTTAAAGGGGATTACGCTTTATTGAAGCTTCCTCTAAAAGAAAACACGAACACGACATACTTAAAATGCTTGAAAATAGAAAAATAATTTTTCTAATTGCCAGAAGGACTGGGATTTGGATGATTAAATCATGGTTTTCTGCAAGGAGTCCTTCACTTGTGTTTCTGAATGGCTGCAGTTTAAGTAGATGGAGGTAATTCCATCAACATTCGATGACAGAGTTTTGTCCTCCCACTTCCATCAGCTATTCCAGCTGTCTGTTAGGAATGTAGTTATTTCATCTGTCTTCTAGTGAGGTGGCATTTTTTTCTGTGTCAGACCACCTCTGTTAAATTTGTTCTGTGAAACCTTCAGGGTGTAGCTGTTACCACCTTCTCTTCAGTCCTTGAACAGAGAGCACGTCACATATGGAGTGTAGCAAACCAAAGGCCCAAGAGAGCACTGTATGTGTTTACATTTCCAGCAGAGTTATTTAGTACTTAAGGCATTTAAAGTAAATAGTAGCCAAGCTTACTTCAACCTCTTTTTCTACTCAAGACAGGTTGAATGCTCACCTTTAGTTTAGTGAGGTGTAGCTTTACATACTTATTCTCCATGATGCACTGTAACTCTGCTCCCAGAAATGACAAGTCTCTTCAAGTCTCCAGCAAGTCAGTGATTTTGGGAGCTCTAAGAACACAGATGCTGTCCAGGAAAGGAAAGTTGTATGTTCTTCCAAGGCAGCTTCTGATCTTGAAATCCTCAAGAAAGGCACTATCCTCTACATTGGAATCTAAGGACAACTGAAAACACAAATTGAAAAAAAAAATCTATTTTCTCTGCTAAATTGTAGTCTTGTGTGTACCCAAAGATGCTTCCATTTTAAGGGCCTGGTGTGTGAAAGATTGCCTGTAGCCTGCAAGGCTCTTTCACACTGGATTATTTCTTTTTAGTGAAGTACGGACCTCTGCCAACAAAGCAGCTGAGGTATGTTTAGGCATAAATGCATCATTCTGCCTTTCTTTGGGCTATTAAAAAGTGAGTTTCATAGGCGTATTTTTAGTGGGACAGAGGCTGGATTCTGGTGTATAAATTTATTTTTCACCAAGTGCAGTTCTCAGATACTATGAGATCAGCAGAATACGTGATCATGGAATGAACATTTTCTTTTTCCTAGTCTTTGCGTTTTATCACTTAAGCCTGTGAATGTAACAGTAATTTTAAAATAACATTTGGATGGTCAGTCCATTAGAAAGGCTCATAGATGGTAAATGTTGAGATATTTAGTTGTATATTGCTCTGTCTGATACAGCTTATTGGATTTTTTTATTACTTCTGTAGGACCTAACTTTCTTCCCCAGCCAATTCTTTAGCTTGTCATAAAGATACCAGCCCATTCTTGCCCCACCTCCTGTGTCCTTCTGCTTTCTACCGAGTCTCAATATATTATTGCCCTTATTTACAGTCCTGAGGATACTAAAAGGTGCCTTGTAGAATGTAAAAACTAGTTTTTAACTAGTTTTTCTTTTTTTGTCTGTTCTCTCACTTGCCTAGCTTGACCGACATAATTGCTTTATTTGATGTTTTGGGGGGCTTTGTCTTTGATTTTTCTCAAGGATCTCGGAGACTATGACCTAGTTTCAGCCTGTGTTTTTTTTAGTGGTGTATTTTCTGGGTATTACTTGAGGATGAGGAAGCTTCCAAAATGAAGAGAACAAATTCTGCGGTATTTAGGGTCAGTGGCACAGTGAACAGGAGAGTGTTGTCAGACATGGGAGCTTAAGAGTAAGCTAGAGCTGCAATGTCCTGCAAAGATGTAACTACAAACTGCAAATATGATATCTGACTTGCAGAGTTCCTTTGCAGGAATTACTTAAAAGGTAAGACTTTTTATTTTTAAGAAAAACTATGAACTCCTAGAATATACTATTTGACAGATTTAATATATACTAATTCATACATAAGACAAGGATTTGAGAATTTTTTTTTTTTAAAGTATAGTTTTGGTATTAACAAATCCTTTTCTTTGTTTCTATTGAAAGAGAAAGGTAAATTTAACATTTCCCCTTTTCCTGATACGGCTTAAAAAGAAAAGGAAAAGGGGAAAAAAAAAAGACCAAGAAAACAACAAATTTTCCAGAACAGTGTTGTGAAAGTGTTAAAATAAATTTGTGTGAACTGAAATTAGAGCAACAACTGGAAAGCAAAGTGCAGGACCACTTTGGCCAAACTTTACCTTTTGTTTTGTCAGACTTAGAGTAATATTCCAGCACACGTGGAATCCCGATGTTCACATTAGCATGAATTGTATTAACTGTATGTTTCTTAGAGAGTGTGAAAAAAGGATTTTATAGCACGCTTTTTTCTTTGGAATGTAATAACTGGAGAAGTGATAGTTGCATCTGATTTTTGTGTAAACACATAGGCTTTTGTTGCAGCATGTTAGAGATATTTATGTCATACTCAATCATTAAGGAAGTTCGTAGTTACTAAAATAGAATAAGCCACCTTGTTTTTTTGTAAATGTTTGGCTGATTTGAATATCTTGTGCCAAGATATGTCACTGGACGTTGTTATCTTAATTTTTTGTTTTGGATAGTCTAAACAGTTACTTTAACTGTCAGGCATCCCTTGGACCTTGCAGAGTGTAACACCACTAGCAATTGCCAAACGTCTGACTTTCAGGCTCAGGCTTTTGATTTATCAGGTGGTGGAATGCATTCCTGTCTATTGTTCTTCCTTAAAGATAAGTAGCCAGAACAGTGTTCAGCATGAGTGCACTGTAAAACAAAAATGTTTTTATGTGACCGGTTCACTTATTAAAAGAGGGATTTGATCATTGTCACCTGGAAGAGCTAGCAATTACAGTTAGTTTGTTCTAGTACATTGCGTTTGCTAATATTACTTTTTGTTTGTTTGAATTATCAAAAGACGTTTTAAAGTAGCTAAGATGCTCTCTCAAAATTAAATTCAGTGCTGACACAGTGAAGACATGCAATGCTGACCTTTGTGGTAAGGTATAGAAAATAAGTAATCCTGTAGTATTCCAATAATTGGATTGGAATACAAAGTAAACAACCTTGGAATGATTAAGATGAGAATGACCAAAATACTCTTAATGCCTTCCAGCAACAGATGGTTTCTGTGAAAGCCTTTCATTCACAGTAGTGCATCTTTTGTTGTGGATGATGTCTCTATGAATCTTGGAAGCTGTTTGTCTCCTTTTTACACTTTGTATTTTTATGGATTGTGCTTCGTATCAAATACAGGCTGTGGCTGTCAAGTAGTTTTTTGCATCCCAAGAACAGAAAATACAAATGCAGGAAATAATGAGACATGAAGATTTAATGAGTGTTGTCGTTGTACCTTTTTCTGGGTGCTTTATATTGTCAGTTGAAGAGTAAACTCATTTTCATAATCACACCTTCATTTGGAAATTTTGAGTTACAACTGCTTCTCAACTTGCAAACCACTAAGTCTGTAGAAGGATCTTTTAATGTGATGTGGGACGTACCCTTCACAATATCACATGTAGCTGTTTGCAGACCTTTACAGTTACCTTTTAAGACTCAGCGTGGACCACAGTCTGGTAGTTTTTTGTTCAGGAACATATGTGATTTACATTCTAATACTGGATTTCTTTTCAAACACCTGTGACTATTGAAGATGTACATATGCTTTGAATGAGAAAGCTGAGGGCACAATTTTTTTTTTTCTGACTTATCTCTATGTATGTATGTGAGGAGAGGAAGCATGTTTTTGGTATCAGAGTTGTTAGTAGTAAAAGTGAAGGTAGAAGAAGGGTAGGTTTGGCTAAACCAATGATAATGAACAGTTCAGTTCTATTACAGAATTATAGCTGATAGAACTGCAGAATAAAGCATATAAAGGAAATCAGCCTGATGCTATAGAGACTGTCGGTGGAAAACTTGAAAAAAAGGGAAGGAATAGGCAGAAATGGGGGAAAGGTAGAAGTAATGTCTATTATGAAATGTGCTTAAGAATTATTTTCAATTCATACTTTGGCAACAGAAAATTATAACAAAGATTTCAGGTATCAAAATTATAGATTGTGCCTGGTTTGGGAAACTTAAGTGGTACAAGACAAAAAAGCATTTTGAGAATAATGATTCAGATTACCTTTATAGACCCTTGCAATCACTTGAGTACTCTCTGTTAATTTCTTTGTGTCTAAAATAACTACTTTCATATTTTTTATAGATGATAGTGTAACATGTTAGACATTTTAAACTGTGATTGCCTTCAACCTCTCTCTATGTTGCAATTAAATTTAATTCCTGAATTACATTGACTATGTTACGGCTGCCATTGAAGTGACGGTTGGATACCCATGAGAACTGGAGATAAGGGCACAAGTGGATGTGGGAAACCAGTCCATTTTCTTAATAAACTACATAGGTGTCTTTTCTCCTTTAATGAATTTCTAGATTTTTACATTAATTTCATTTGCCTAGTGGAGACCTTTTATTTGAGAAGACATTGTATAAAAATGTTGGATTGATCAAATCACAATTCAAGATTGTTAGATATTGGTGATTAAGAACCAAAGAGGATTTTAATGTTTCCTATAGAGGAAAACCATGAAATCCTTACCTGTGTTTTGTTCTGTATTAAGATAGTATCATATCTTATTTTCATGGTTATATCCATGAAAATAAAAATCTGGAATCAGTCTTTTATTTCTGGTTCCCCACTGCTTTCTCCTTCTCAGGTTGTGGCTAATGTAATTAGAACCCTTCTTGTGTTTAATATATGTTGCAGTATTTTTTTTATAGCACTGTTTTCAGAGGTGATTTTTCTTTTTTTCCAGAACCCTGTCAAGAAAATTCCAGATTCTCATGAAATTACACTCCAACATGGAACAAAAACAGTAAGTGATAACACTTTTTCAGAACTTCTTGTTTTTCTAGAACCGAACCAGTTTAAGAAAGAAGTTAACAAATACTCTCAACTAAAGCTCAGGAAGTTAATTCTGTCTCCTAATGTGTCATTTTGGTCTAACTCTTTTCTTGTTTCAATTGAAAATGAGTGTTAAGACTGTCTCTTTGCTTTTTTGTAATAATACAAATGTGTCTCCATTTAACTCAATTGCAGTCTCATCTTTTTTCTTCCTTTTCTTCAAATATACTTTGGAACGGTTAGAGTTCCTCTTCTAGGCTAGACTTCCTTTATGTAGATATGGGTCTAATCTACACCTTTCCTTGACTGGTCGTGGATTTCAAAGACAATGTTATTGTTGAAGTTTTTAAGACTTATTTATAGCTGAATACAGGTCTCTGTCATTCTCCTTGCATCTTTAAGTGCCTTTTATACACTGTTCTCGCTTTATTGAAACCTTGTTCTTCATATTCTCTGACTACATGTTTTCTAGGTTTCACTTCCAATATTGTTCTTTCACTTTCCTTTAAAGAACCACTGTCTGACTTGGAACTATCATTTCTTTGTACCAATATTTTGTGTCAGGGTAGTCTCATTTTCCAACACAAATATAACTACTTTTAAATGCTGATTGATTGAACATATATTATGGAATGGAATTAATTTTCTGGCCATAAATAGCCCTGAATCTGTTCCCAGATCTTTTCCTCATAGATGCTGCTGCTGTTTATCCTCTTCGGTATGACTCTAGGCTTCAGACAAAAAATAATACTAGGATTTCTTTTATTGTTATTAAATCCTGGTAAAATCACTGCAAGCTAGTCAGTAGAATCTCCTCTCATTTCTGAGAATTTTTTTGTCGGGGGTAGAGAATGGAAATAAAAATAAAAAAAAAAATTGAGGAAAATGCTGTTTGTGAGGCTTTAAACAATATTAGGAAATGTACAATTTTTCTTTACTGGATTTTTAAGAAAACTCTTGGATTCATTTCCTGCTTATGAGATCAGTATGATGATACACTTAATGTAACATTCAACAATATTTAATAATATATTAAAATACTAAATATATTTGATTAACATATATACTAAAGACATTAAACATCAATAATGTATGAGTTTAAGGTTTGAATTTTTAATCATTTCTTAATATTTAGTAGACATCTTAAAACAATCATCTGAGGTTGTGAATTTAACAGTAAGGATCATAATTTTTTTTAGTTATTTTCATTAATCTGGCATCAAACTTTTTGGTCTTTCTTGGAGAGTGGAGAGGTGGTAAAGCTTACCCATTTGTTTTATCGGTGCTAGATATTCAGATGTAGAGGAGGAAGGGAAAGAAGGAACAAGTGTGTTATAAATGAAAGCAGAAAAATATTCTAAGACCTGAAAAATATGCATAGTATTATATTAAACAAAAGTAGAGTGGATTTCTCTGCACACAGGGCATGTAACTTCTTTGCATAATAATTTCTATATGCAAACCAGGGTTTGTGCAATACAAAACCAGTGCAATCCAGTTTCCCATCTTTCATGTGACAGTAATTGCTTCAGCAGTATGTTTTTTTGAATAAATTACCTAACAAAAATTTTATTATGTAAATTATTTTGATTTATTTTTCTCTATATTAAACCAGTAAATCTTTTGATAGCTTCTTAAAATATAACCTCATGTTATTTCTAACTAAAAGGCTTTATAAAGCGGAAGTTACAGATTTGGAAGATTTCTGAGGTATTTAACAGCATAAGAATGCAGCTGTCATCAACTAGAGCAGAGTTGAATTATAATGTGGGTATATATAGCACAGTTGGACTAGACTGGATACAGTGAATGAAACATATTGAAAAAAAAAGCTCTTCTGTAGGACTGTCTTTTTGTTTTATTTGTTTAGTTTAATGAAACTACTTACCCGTGTCATTACACACATATAAGTATGGGAGTAACTTCATATGTTGATGTCAGTGTTTCATCCCAACATTTTAAAATACAGTCTTCTCATTATGTTCATACAGTGTACTGTATTTCAGCTAAACTTATGTATCCCATCTGTACCTCTTCAATCTAATGAACATGGGTTTGATGATGACTCTATTCCTGTGCAGCTGAAAATTCTCAGAAAAGATTTCCCAAGCTGGATAAAACTTGATTAATTTCCCGGTTACCTTCCTTTATAGTGTAATAGGAGTTACTGTTCCCATTGAAACTTCAGGGATATATATATATATATATATATATATATATATATATATATGTATTTTCTTTTCTCCTAACACTTTTAATACATAGGTAGGTATGAGGAAGAATATGTCAACAGAGGTATTCTGAACAGGCTGCTTTCTGGTGTGTCATGTCACAGCTGCTCCTTCCTAAAGTAGTTATTGTAGACTAGAACACTTGAATCTTTTAACTGAATACATGATTAATCTGAAGATGCCCAGTTTTCCTGAGTGGTAGAAGTCATGAATGGAATTAATGGGGTTCAAAATTTGCATTCAAATGGTAAAAGGGACAATTTCTTTGGAAACAAATATAGAGGTTGCATCCATTTATTTGAAAATTAAATATGTCACAGTGACATAACAACTAAGTGGAGTTTAATTTGTTCTCATGAATAGGATGAAGCAGTACATTTAAACATTTGATCCAGAGAGGTTAAAAGAAAAATGTTGAATCTCAGTAACTGTGAATTAGATTTATTGGGGCACTTAGGAGTACCTAAGTGAATGTTTTCTACATGAAACCCAGAAAAGGAAACTCCTAAGCCCATACTGTTTCATTCAGTGGAAATTACTTTTAGCAAAGCAACTTGTCCATATTAAAGGATAAATTCCATTCATAACTAGTGTTTTTATTGAAACGTATTTTCTGTGGGTTAGTTTGCAACTGGGCAAGGAAAAAGGAATTATCACATGCTAAATTCCTTTTTTTTTTAAGGAGTGCTTTGTGTGGGAATCATTCAAGGGTTTACATAAATTTAAAAAGTCTCAATAATACAGTGTATACACTAAAGCTTTTAGGAAAAGTACAATAGTAGACTGGTAGATACTTGAGACAAGTTTTTCTTGGTGGTACTTCTATGCGTTCAATCATATTGTCCCTAATCCTCATATACACATGTAAAGAAGAGGTAAAGAGATGAGCATCCTTACCGGTAAATTATTGTAATTTTTATACAGCAATATCTAGAATTTTTAATACGGATTTAGACACCTGACAGTAATTGACAGTTTTGGCTTTTTTCCCCAGTTAAGTTCAGTGTTGCTAACCTATAGCCATGATAGTATTGTCAAGTGTTGCCTTGAACTCAGAAATTTAGGCTTCTACTTTTATTGTATATACAGTCTTTTTGTTTATTTGGGTTTTTCCCCCACAATTTTCTGTATTTCTGAATGTTATTGGTGAGGTATAATTTTTTTTCTTCAGAATTTTGTCTCATGTTTCCTAATCCCTTTCTAACATTTTCTAGAAGTCTTTTTTAAAAAATTGTAGTTATTGTCCATTTGTTTTCTTGTCTTGAAGTCTGTCTTCCTTGTTGTGAGACAGTTTCTAAGTCTGATGATTATCCTATTTTACGTGTGTGGGATGATTCAGGTTTTTGTCCAGTGGTTAAAATTCATCCTCTAGTCAAGTGTCTGGGTATTACCCATAATCTGCCTAACTTGACATGGCTAGTAGAAGTTGAACTATATTGTGGGGGTTAGAACATAGGCATGAATTCCGTATGAATTTTATCTTCTCATGAAAATACTTTCAGTCACTTTAGCATTTTATGTTGACTGTAATTTCCTGTAATTCTAAAAATACTCTTGTTTCACAGTTTTTGATACCAGTTTTCAACAACAGCTCTTGTAAATGATTTAATTTTGGAGAATGAATCTCTTGACTTACAAGTTAATTTAGTGTGTTGTCTGGCTAATCTTGTATTAATGTTCAAAGTCATGGTAGTAGATAATATTTTCACAAATAAGAAGAAATTTGAAGGTAAATGAAAGGATGTTTAATCAATGATATGCTTTCTGTTACTCTCACTTTTCCATCTTTTGAACACACTGTAGTAAGGCTCTTCAAATAGAGGATTAAAATAGAATTTTCATTAGAAATACCATTTTAATAAACCTTTAATTTGAGGATAACAAATGAGCGTAATGAGCATTAAGCATTCCTTCCTCAAAGTTCTGACTAGCTTTAAGTAGTTAGTTTTGTATAATTGACAGTTGGTAAGTTTTTTGAGCTTTTTTTAGTTACAGTGGTATCTTGTTACTTTCTGGTGGTTGGTTGTGGTTTTCTTTCATATTCTTAAAAAACAAGTTTACTTTCTAATTTTTCTTTTATTTTTTTTCAGAAGGAAAATTTAACCAAACACTGTATATCATGCACATGAACTGTCTTGAATAAACTAGCACAAAATCTTAATCTAATGGATGTTTGTGCCATTTAAGTATCTTGCTAGAAATATTTTTGTACTTCTGAGAAAATGCTAGAGTACAGTTTTCTTCATAGAAATGAAACACAGTCAGGTTCTGAAATGAGATGGTTAGAAAGCAAACACTGTAAACTAACTTTTCTCAAATGTCTGCAGTAATTTCTTCAGATTATGTAATTTCCATTTCAATTCATTCAATGCAACCTCTTCCAAGGTGACATATTGTAGGAGGCAACTAGTGTACTGATTTTTTTTTTTCCACTTTACCAGTATTTGATATTTTGGTGACACCTGGAAGAAGGAAAAAATAAGACTTGAATGGTCTCAACTTTTTGAAACTTTTTTTTCTGTGTAGGTTTCTGCTTTGGGGCTGGATCCTTCAGGTGCCCGTTTGATAACTGGTGGATACGACTATGATGTTAAATTTTGGGACTTTGCTGGAATGGATGCCTCTCTCCAAGCATTTCGGTCTCTCCAACCTTGTGAATGGTAGGTGCAAAGACTCTCTTTTTCACCTAAGACTGTGAATATGTTAAGCTCCTTATGGAATATGCAAAGGCTTTGTAAAATCAGCTGTTTGGAAGGCTTTTGTATTCCATTGTACTTTTTGTGATAAGTGGAATATGAATCGAAGGACTTGTTTGCTTATGTCTTTTCATGCTTTTTCCAATGACTTATATATTTTCCTGTTTTAAAAAGCTACAAGTGAATTTGTAGATGAGGTTGTTAATAACATATCAGTGCTATTAACTCAGTGCTCAGTGCTGGGTCCAGCCCTGTTCAGTGTCTTCATCGATGACCTAGATGAAGGCACCAAGTGCATCCTTAGCAAGTTTGCAGTCGACACTAAGCTGGGTGGAAGTGTCGATCTGCTGGAGGATAGGGAGGCTCTGCAAAGGGATCTAAACAGGCTGGACCGCTGGGCTGAGTCCAGTGGCATGAGGTTTAACAAGGCCAAATGAACTGTTTTCACTTCTGGGCCCCTCACCACAAGAAGGATGTTGAGGCTCTGGAGCAAGTCCAGAGAAGAGCAACGAACCTGGGGAAGGGGCTGGAGAACAGGCCTTATGAGGAGTGACTGAGAGAGCTGGAGGTGTTTAGCCTGAAGAAGAAAAGGCTGAGAGGAGACCTCATTGCTCTCTGCAACTACCTGAAAGGAGGTTGTGTAGAGGAGGGAGCTGGGCTCTTCTCCCAAGTGCCAGGGGACAGGACAAGAGGGAATGGCCTCAAGCTCTGCCAGAGGAGGTTCAGGCTGGACGTTAGGAAAAAAATTTTCACAGAAAAGGTCATTGGGCACTGGCAGAGGCTGTCCAGGGAGGTGGTTAAGCCACCTTCCCTGGAGGTGTTTAAGGGACGAGTGGCTGAGGTGCTAAAGGGGGGTGCATGGTTTAGTGTTTGATAGGAATGGTTGGACTCGATGTGGGTCTCTTCCAACCTGGTGATTCTATGATTCTATATTGAAAAAAAAATGCAAGAAGCTTTTTTTAAGAGACTGATTTCCACACTATCCATGCTGTTCACTCGTAATTCAGCAAGCAAATGCTCCGAGTTCATTTACTTATACCAGAGAACTAGAATATGCAACTCCTTCAAAAGGAGTTCATGCCTCATGCACAGCAAACTGATGTCTAACTAATGTGATGTAGTTATTAAGATACTTTGATATACTGAAAAAGGGGATTGAAATGTATTCTGCATGATAAGAAGTCCTTAGAATATATGGTTTTAATCATTGTCTAAAAAGCTATATCTGCATTTTAGTCAGTCTGGAAGGTTAGAATGTCTGTGCCTAATTGTAGAGGTGCCTGTTTCTCTTGTGGCGTTCTTTGGTTTAATGAGGCTTGCTTTCTTCCTTTTTTTTAACTGAACAAGTATCCATTTTTACCCTTGAGGCTCAGGATGCTTGCTCAGACATTGCCTGTGATCTATTTTGGAAATTCCCAGATTTAAGTGTCTCCTTTCTACTGAAAATCAGAGTTTACAATACTCCGGCCAATTTGGCTGCCAGTTTGTATTATGTAATAGAGTGCTTGAAGCAATATTTGACTTTTGATTCATAATGTAATCAGTTTTGCCAAACATTTTTTGAATGAGAAACTTATGATTAGTTTACATTACTATGTTCAATGCAAAACTTTTAAAATATGTATTACTGTGTTTTATTTGTTTTGTATACAGTAACTCACAGTTTGATAGCCAACTATACAGATAGTAGCCGCTGCAGAATCAGTCATGAAGCAACTACCATAACAGTTGTGGAAAGTTAAATTATGAAGTTACAGGTTGCATACTTAATTTTGATGATAATATGAGTGATAATTATACTGATGTGAAATTGTACTAAAAAGTACTTTGCTCCAAGTTACTAGAATTTGAATGCACATGGTTATGTTCTTCACCAAAATGAAGGTTCTTTTTTGAGGACAGTTTGGATGCTATGGGAATCCAAATCTAGCCGGCAAATGGACTTCCAGTCCTTAACTTGGGGTTAATTTAGCTGCAGAGCTAAAGCATTCATATAGATTAATATTGATGTACACATTCTGTTAATGTGCCAGTGTATGAATTTTGACAGCTGTGGATTGGACAGACTGTTTTGCATTCTTTGGTTAACTAATAGAATTTTGATAGGATTCAAAGGAATTACAGTGAACTTCGGTCATAAAGCAGAATGCTGAGAGGATGCTGAAGCTGGAAATTGACTCTCAGTCATCAGCCTTCTTCCACATTCAGTTAATAATTTTTGTTATCTTAGTATTATTCCATGATTTCTATCCCAGCCATTCTCAATCAATAGAAGACATATGTAAGAAAACTTTCACAACAAATGAGCCATCATCTAAGACATAGTTGTCTAGACAGATTATTATCTACTCTCATGTTTTCAGGGCTGATGGTATGTTTCACTTTATCTAAGAATCTGATGGAACTGTAGCCCTGAACGTAGAAAAAGATGCAAGAATGCTGATGTGACTAATTTCCTGATGTACCATATCCAGTGGAGTTCTATGTAGGATTACAATAACCCTTTTTAGTAATTTATAGATTACTGTAAATCTGCATGTTGTATTTGAGAAGATAATGTATTTCGAGCCCTGGAAAGCTCAATCTGACACACATGGTGCTTCACTGGAAGTCATAGGAAAATTCTTAAAGTTACATATGTTTGACAGAAGTACCATTTTACGTGCCAGCTTTGTAAATAATGCTGTTTGTGCTTTTGATTGAAGAAGGTAGTGTGATATGTGCACACACAGAGGAATAAAAAGCATTAATCCATTAATCCTGGACATCCTCCCTCAGCTTTTGATATATGGATTTATTTCTGCAGTATGTTTTCTCAGCATTGACAGTTTTGTTTTAGTCTAAGCTCATAGGAATGAAAGTTAATAATTTTTTTTGTCTTTTTTTTTTTTTCTTTTTTAGTCACCAAATCAAATCTTTACAGTATAGCAGCACAGGAGATGTCATTCTTGTTGTGTCTGGTAACTCTCAGGCAAAAGTTCTTGACAGAGATGGCTTCCCGGTAATGGAATGCATAAAAGGAGACCAATACATTGTGGATATGACAAACACAAAGGTAAAGTCAGAAACTGATTGACTGTCAGAAGACTGACAGTAGAGTGTATTTTTGTTCCTAATGAGAAACCTCATGAAGTTCAGTAAGAAAGAATGCAAAGCTCTGATTCTGGGATGTGACAGTCTTGTGTATTGGTACATGCTGGAAGCTGTGGGACATCCAGCCATGGGGATTTTCAAGACCCAGCTAGACAAAGTGATGACTGACTTGATATGGTGTTGAGTGTCATCTGACTTTGAGCAGCAAGCTGACTGAGGTGAATGCAGGAGTTTTCTTACAATTAATGTTCCTATTGTTCTGAAAAAAAATATTTATTTAAAAGTGTACCTTGTAAAAATTGTCCACGTCCCCCAGGCCCTTGTCCAACTAGCCAAAAAAAAAAAAAAAGTATTAGAAACTATTTGTCTTCTACCCTCCATTCTTTTGCTGATATAATTGACTTTTTTCAAAGCAGGGGTTGGAGGTTGTTATTATTGTTGCTTGCATACCTGAGTGCAAGACTAAGAAGCAACAATGTGTATATTTTCAAGGTAGTTCAAAATGCAAATGTAAAAGAGCTGATTCATAATTCTGAACAGTTGGCTGGGTTTTGACCATTTTTTCTTTTATTTCCACAAACTGTAAGAGTCAAGGGTTCTGTTTGCACAGGTGATTTAAATTCAGGTCAGTTATTTAAATAGCCTAAGCATAAAAAGTAATGATAAAATCTACTGCTTAAAATGATGATAAAGTTGATTTGTTTATTGCTTCTAAAGTATATTGCCAGATAACTAGGCTAAATGCTGTTCTTGTCGGATAACTGTTTCTTTTGGCTAGTGAAATGTGTATAAAAAAATCAAATAGTAACATCTGCTTTAGTTCTTGTTTACTTAAAATTCAGATTTACTTTTTCTTGTAAATGTCTGCAGTTTCAGTGTATTGTGGTCCAGCAGTCAAACTGCTACAATATTTGTCATGTCACCCCATTAACTTTTCAGTTTTTATCTTCTTATTTGTGCTTAAAGCAAACTGAAAGGATTCCAGAATTGCAGGAGTTGTCTCTAATTTTTTTTTCTGATGTAGTCAATGGGCATGCGCCTTTACTGCAAAGAACTAAAGCCAATTGGACAATGACATCTTATATTCAGTCACCAGAATGGCAATTGCTTACTTTGATAAGAACCTCAGCTTCTGTTTTTCCATCCTAAACAAACAAGGCTGAATACTCAATTTGCTGTTTCTAATCTTTTATGAAAAACTTAACCTGAGGTTAAATCCATCTTGACTCTTGAATTCTATTTCCTCTGGTTTCTCCAACAGGGTCATTGGCTAATGTAGTTTGGCATTGAGTATGTATAGTGTGTCATCCCAGTAATTCTTATTTCTTTTATTTTTATTGGAAAGTTTGCATGACACCTTACTGATGCATATTGTTTCATCCATTCTTTGCATTACAGTTCTGCCAAGAGAAAAAGGGGAGGTATGCTTCCATACCATTTTCTGAAAGAAAAAAAAATAAAAATAGAAGAATGGTGGAAGTTTTATAATGAAAACAAGCATGAAAAACTAGGATGAAATGAATTAGAGTACATAAAATCTGTTAAATCATTGTGATGTTGGTGAACCATTGATGTGGTCAGAAGGGTCTAATTTGACCCTCTGCTTTCATATGATTCCACTTGAAGAATTTGGAGTAAAACTTATAATACCTCCTAAGATGTCTTATAAAACCAAGTAAATCCCTTTTTGCTTTGTTTCCTTAGGGTCACACAGCAATGCTCAATTCAGGCTGCTGGCATCCAAAAATAAAGGAAGAATTTTTGACATGTTCTAACGATGGGTGAGTATTGAAGTCTATCTTTGTCAAAATTTTTTTTATGGAGTTATTTGGCTTTTGTGCTTTAATATTGCGCCCTAATTTGCTTTAAATATCATCCTTTTAAATCTTGAGAAAGTGCTCAGGACAATGTTGGGTGAAATCTGGAAGTAAAAATTTTATTTCTTTCAGCTATAGATGATGTAGACATACACAAGTCTGTGGGGCCAGATGGGATCCACCTGAGAGTAGTAAAGAAACTGGTGCAAGTGTTCACCAAGCTGCTTTCTATCATTTTAATCACTTGTCAGTAATCCTGGCTAACTGGGGAGGTCCCAGTTGACTGGAGTTTAGCAAATGTGAGGGAACTACAGGGCTGTCAGCCTAACCTCAGTGCTGTGGAAGGTTACAAAGCAGATTGTCTTGAGTGCTGTCACTTGGCACTTGCAGGATAAGCAGGTGATCAAGCCCAACCAGCATGGGTTTAGGAAAGGTCCTGCCTCACTAACCTGATCTTCTAGGACAAGGTGGCCCACTTAGTGGATGAAGAAAAAAAACAATGGATGTTGTCTGTCTGCACTTTAGTAAAGCCTTTGACCCTGATTTCCCTTAGAATTCTCCTGGAGAAACTCATTGCTTGTGGCTTGGACAGGTACGCTCTCTACTGGGGGAAAATTTGAGTGGATGGCTGGGCCGAAAGAATTGTGGTGAATGGAGTGAAATCCAGGTCGTGGCTGGTCACAAGTGGTGTCCCCAGGGCTTGGTGCTGGGGCTGGTTGTGTTTAATATCTTTCTCAGTGGTATGAATGAGAGGATTGAGGGCACCCTCCATAACTTTGTATGTGACACCAAATTGCGCAGGAGTGTTGATCTGCTTGAAGGATGGAAGGCTTTGCAGAGGGATGTGGACAGGCTGGATTGATGGGCCTAGGTAAACTCTATAATACTTAATAAGCCCAAATACCAGGTCCTGCCCTTCAATCACATCCACTCCATGCAATGCTACAGACCTGGGGAAGAGTGGCTGGAAAGCTGCCCAGAGGAAAAAGACCAGGAAAGTGATTGTCCCCCTGTGAGAGGCCTCTCACTACATGAAAGACATTAAGGGTCTGGAGCGTGTCCAGAGAAGAGCAACTAAGCTGGTGAAGGGTTGGGAGCACAAGTCCTAGGAAGAGCAGCTGAGTGAACTGGGGTTGTTTATTCTGGAGAAAAGGGAGCTGAGGGGAGATTTCATCACTGTCTACAACTGCCTGAAAGGTGGTTATGGTGAGGTAGACATTGGTCTTTTCTCCCGAGTCACAAGTGATAGGATGAGAGGAAATGGCCTCAAGTTGTGCCAGAGGAGGTTTCTGTTGGATATAAGGAAAAAAAATTCCATTTTTCACTTGTCAAGCACTGGAGCAGGCTGCCCGGTTAAGTAGTGGGAGTCCCCATCCCTGGAGGTGTTTAAAATGGTGCTTAGGGAAATGATTTAGTAGTGGACTTGGCAGTGGTAGGTTAGGGGCTGGTCTATGATCCTAAAGATTTTTTCCAACCTAAATGATTTGGAGAATATAGCATGATAATCACTTCATTTCGCTCACTAGTTATACTGTGATTGATGCAGCCCAGGATGTGTTATACCCTCTTGGCTGTTAGGGTGCTGCTGACTCGTACTGAACCTCCTGAACTAAGAAGGTAGGAGTCTGAGTAGGGGAGGTCATCTGATTATGGCAGTGTCTAATGAGCTTAGGAAAACTTAATTCCAAGAGATAAAAAAGTGTTGTTTTCATTAGTTCATATGTAAAAATATATGTTTCATTAGTAAATGACAGTAGTTGTTGGTATTACACAGTATCAGAATTTCTGATTTTTATTTTTTTTCTGATGGGTCTTCCCAATACCTTTATAACATTGAAGAATGCTTAAGTGGAATTGTGACTTTAAATAAGTTAATGTACTGTCTAGTGATTTTTGAGTGAGAAAAAATAACTGCTGTAAGGTTGCTTTACTGTCGTAATTTCAGAGAGTATTTGCTGAACAAACAATATTAGTACAGGTTTCAAAGCATGAGAGACAATTGAGAATTGTTCTTGATTTGTGCTTAAAGAAAACAAGTTTTCTGAATTTCAAGCAAAAGCAATTTAAAATTGCAATTTATACTAAGGATTCTAGAAACCAAGAATTTTATATTTTTTACTGTTTATTCTGCATTTGGCACAAAATGTGCTTGTAGAAGTGAATGAATGATACAAATGTCTATCTTCCTTTCAAGTTTTTTTACATTTAATCCGGTATTTGCACCTCATCCTTTTGTATTGAAAGGCTGTATTTCATTGATTTGTAAAGGTGGCTTTTTTTTTATTTGAATATGTTTGCCATTAATTACATGCTTGTAGAAATATTAAATTGTTGAAGAATCTATGTGAAAGTTTGTTTTTTGTTATATGCAAAACAAAACTATAACAAAACATGAGCTTTTTAAATAGCAGCCTGATCAATTTAAACCAAAGGACTGGCACTCCTTAGTCTAGAGAGAAGAGGCCTAAATGGGGGTAGGATGTCATCAGAGTCTGCACAATGTTCAAGATGGTAGGTGAGCTGAATGTGGAACTTTTTTCACCAAAAGCTCTTATACTAGGAGGCATCTGTTGAAAGTGGGTAGAGTTAAGTTTAAAACTAAAAAAAGGAAATATTTTTTTTATACTGTCCAAATATTATATATATATATATATATATATATATATATATGTGTATATATACATATATAAAATTATTTTTTTTATATCCTAAAGTTGTGGAGACAGGTTTAAAAAGGGGTGAGAAAAATTCATATTTAGAAGATGTTAGACCCAGCTCCATCTGTCCTGCCCTGTAGGAGACTTGGGGAACATGATCCTTTTGAATCTTAGCTTGCAGCAAAGAAAGTGAACACAATCATTTTGGGGGTTATCTCAAAATTTCAGTATTTACTTTGAACACAAAGTTATGAAAACTTACAAAAATACTTGGCAAAAGTCCTTTCACAAATATAAGAGTGGCTCAAATACAGTAAGTGTCAGCCAAAAGTGCTGATAGGAGGTAATTTTTGAAGAGAAAGAAAGAAGAGAGAGAGAGAATGAGGAAAAAGAGAAAACAACAGGGAGAAATAGAATAAAACTGAAGGACTTATTACTGAAAGTTACAAGTCAGGCTCCCCAGGGCTCAGTGCTGGGTCCAGCCCTGTTCAGTGTCTTCATCGATGACCTAGATGAAGGCACCAAGTGCATCCTTAGCAAGTTTGCAGACGACACTAAGCTGGGTGGAAGTGTTGATCTGCTGGAGGATAGAGAGGCTCTGCAAAGGGATCTGAACAGGCTGGACTGCTGGGCTGAGACCAATGGCATGAGATTTAACAAGGCCAAAGGCCGGATCCTGCACTTGGGGCACAACAGTCTTGTGCAGTTACAGACTAGGAGGAGAGTGGCTGGAAAGCTGCCTGGAGGAGAGGGACCTGGGGGTGTTGGTTGACAGTGACTGAACATGAGCCAGCAGTGTGCCCAGGTGGCCAAGAAGGCCAATGGCATCCTGGCTTGGATCAGAAACAGTGTGACCAGCAGGTTCAGGGAGGTTATTCTCCCTCTGTACTTGGCACTGGTGAGACCACTCCTTGAATCCTGTGTTCAGTTCCGGGCTCCTCACCACAAGAAGGATGTTGAGGCCCTGGAGCGAGTCCAGAGAAGAGCAACGAAGTTGGGGAAGGGGCTGGAGAACAAGTCTTATGAGGAGCGACTGAGGGAGCTGGGGGTATTTGGCCTTAAGAAGAGGAGGCTAAGGGGAGACCTCATTGCTCTCTATGACTGTCTGAAAGGAGGTTGTAGAGAGGAGGGTGCTGGGCCCTTCCCCCAAGTGACAGGGGACAGGACAAGAGGGAATAGCCTCAAGCTCTGCCAGGGGAGGTTCAGGCTGGACATTAGGAAAAAAATTTTCACAGAAAGGCTCATTGGGCATTGGAACAGGCTGCCCAGGGAGGTGGTTGATTCACCTTCCCTGGAGGTGTTTAAGGGATGGGTGGATGAGGTACTGAGGGACATGGTTTAGTGTTTGATATGAATGGTTGGACTCAATGATCCTGTGGGTCTCTACCAACCTGGTGATTCTATAATTCTATGATCACCAATGCTTTGTGTCTAATAATGGTTTTGGCTTGTAGTCTTAAGAACTTGATTGTGGTCCAAAGAGTGATGAGTGTGCACATATGTACTTTTTGGCACCCCTTAGATGAGATAAAGTTCTGTCCCTTAATGCACAGAGGAGTGGTCTCACTAGACTTGTGTAGTATCTCTATTTGGACAATCCTGGAAGTAGCATAGATGTAGTGAAGGCTCCAGGACTGGGTCTAGAAGTTTAGGCATCACTTGCCATTCAGAAGTCTCAGGATAACCACTGCTCAAATGCTCTGGCCACGCAGGTGTGATCAGGCTTTGGGGGTCACTCATAGTGTAAAAGGCCCTCTCTCCCAGTTAACAGTTGCTTGAATCCCTTGGATATGCAAGTGCAGTCAGATTTTTCCAGCCCAGGCAGAGTGATTCAGCAGTTTTTTTGCCTGCTCATGAAGCACAAAGCCAAATCCCTCCCTTCTTTAGCCACACATTCCACACATTCCAGCCACTGGGACAGCAAAATGTTAAACTGTCAAAAGCTTTAAGCACATACAGTAAAACTGTTTAAGCCAGACAAACAAATTAATTGAGCTTTACAGAAGGGCTCATAAACAGATAGGAAATGTAATAAGCATTATATATGCCTCTTATATAATATTTGTGGATAGTGAGGGAGAATGAAGGGAATAAACCATGATGACCAGGCTTGGTCAGCATTATTACTGCTGTGGACAAAGACTGAATAAAGGGCTAAATGAATCCATGGTCAAATTTAGTCAGATATTTTATATTTTTACATGTTCTTCAGTTACAGTTAATAATTAAGACTGGATTTTATGCAATACTACTCTTGGAAATGTAGCGTGTGGATTGTTCTCAGATAAAATTCTTTTGCAGTGGTTTTATATTTAGAGTGGATGTGGTTTTCAGGCAAGTAGGTTAATTTCTAGTACCGTCTCCTCTCTTGAGGAAGGCATCAAGATAAACCTCGATAAACCCATATCTATATGTGGCTTTGGTACACAGAGATTTCAAGTGAGAACGTTTTGTCTAGTTTTTTAAAAATAATACAATCTTCCAGTCCTGAAGCAACCTTTCTGCATGCTAGGAGACCTGCCTGTAACTGATGTTGACATTCCAGACATTATACATGCATCTGATTTGGCATTCATAGTCCTTTACATATTCCTGTCTGTCATACTTTATCAAGAAGATCCAATTCCATAAGAGGAGAATTGAAAAAAGTTCACAGTATTGGACATCAGAGGAAAATATGAAATCAAACTACTATTTATCATATTTCTTTTAATCCTGACACTGCACTACTGCTCTTGTGTACTGTGAAGACAAGTTCTGGAACGTCTACAGTAAATTTCTGCTAGTTTTGTTATAAAATTTGTATTGAGCATTAATGTATGATCAAGTTACTTGAATTATAGTGAATGCTCTGGAACTTTTAATAGTGAATTTGGTGCCATGTGTATCTCTGTATTTTGAGATTTAATCCTTGCTTTGGAAAAAGTACTGCATCCCTTAGTGTTTGATACGAATGGTTGAACTCAATGATCCTGTGGGTCTCTACCAACCTGGTGATTCTATAACTCTATGATCACCAATGCTTTGTGTCTAATAGTGGTTTTGACACAATTGTCATGTGTGGAGAAAGACACCTAACACTGAACACCAAAATGGAACTCATTGGTGGGATAGTCCTGAGTATATGGGTATATGAGAGTGTAACCAATGTTGCCTTAAGTAGGCATGATGGAAGGTTGAAGATGTTCCAATTTTTCTGGCTTTAATCTCTGTTGGACATCACATGGAACACTAAAGCAAGGCTATTGGCTATTAAACTGGGACTTCTGCACTCACTTGGTGTGAGTATTTCTGTGTGAAGAGCTTCTGTGGATTCCATTCCTGGTTGCCATAACTAACACGTATTTTAAAGATGCTTGCAAGAAAAGTTGCAAGGGTTTTCAGTGTCTATGAGTCTGGAAGCTGCAGAAAGTAATAGTTGAAGCATGTGTGTCAGTTTACTTGAGGCATGCTGAACAGCAGTCGAAAGTTGAAGAAGAGGACACGAGAGCACCTGAGGGATGTTAATGTACTGTTAAACCTTAACCCTTATATTCTGTCCTCCTAGCTAACATTTACACCACCTCTAGAGCAAACAGACATTCATAAACTGAATGTTAGAACTATTTGCAAATTGTGGAGTATGTTTTTTTCTGACTACTGCATCATTTGTGTTGTCTCTCTCTTTAGTAGAATAGTTTTCACTTGCATAGACCTTAAAAATAATACAAGAACACTATTTTATGTTTGGTATATTGAAAGGAGAAATTTTCATCAGGTGTAAAGAAGTTATAAAGCAAACTTTGCAAGTAGACTTGTAGATTCAAAGGAAAATAACACATTTAAAATGTATTTTAAATAAATGCTGTAAATCTAATTTTAATTCATATTTCTTTTTATGTTAACTCAGTATAACTCATTCTTACTTGGGGATAGTCTTTACTTGTATTGGACAGTTTCTTTTGATTTTGGATGATGAAGACTGTAATAGTAGCATGTACCAAAAAATAATTCAAATGAAGACTCCTAGAATTACTATTGTAAAAGAATTGTTTTGAGGGGTGGTCCATTCCTTGTGATTTATTTGTAACATTCAAATTTGATCTATATTTAAAAAAATAAATCTTCTAATTAGATTTTGACTGCAATGTATTCTAACTTGTGGTTGTTAGGATAGTTGTAAATTTATTACTTCAGACTGCAGGTACGTATGGTCACCAGCAGGGAGTCTCAGTGTGTTTTGTATGACTGTTCAAGGACACAATGTTGAACTCAGAGAAGACTACATAAGAAAAAGACAGTTTCTTCTGTCTCCTGTATGAGAGAAACAGAAGCTGGTCAGCTCATAGACTGGAATGAGCCAGACCCTAGATCAGGCAATTACAGGATAAGTCTAAAAACTCCTCTTGTTAGTTTAAGTTCATGTCCTCTTATGCAGTTGTCAGTGAATACATATAATTTACAGTAGCTCGCTTCATTTTGTTTTGCTTAAAAATATTCCATATGTTGACTTCTGAAAACATGTAATAACATTGTTTCTTTTTTCCATGTTATAGTAAGGGTTTTTTTCTTTAAAAGTACTTATATTTAAACAGATAGTTTTGTTATTCTTGACTTGCATTTAAGTAATAATTTTGGGCTTCTACAGATTGTTCAGTTTGTTACATTTTAGTTGCAGAGGAAGGTAAGAAATCTGTCAGTTCTTTAAGTAATCTGGTGATAACCTTAAGTGTATGAATGAATAGTACTACTATAGACATTTAGCTTTATTTGAATGTGTATTTTAATGCAAATATTCTCAGAATTGTGTAGTGTCGCTTAAAGCATTCCAGTATTTCAGGTGATTAGAATAAAGTTGTATCAAGAGAAAAGGTGGGCTTAGGAACACAATTGTCTTCTCTATGGAACTGCAACCATTCTGTCTTTAAAGTTTGCTTTGTGGATATAATAATTTCAGTTTTCACTCATTTGACTATTGTTAGTTCATACCAACCTTCCAGTGTTTTTAAAACACACACACAAAGCTCTTTTCAGTATTTGCATCAACTTGATTTAAGCTTTCTTCTTGCACAGACTGTCTTTTTAAATTTATAAATATATGTTGCCTAAAACTTTAAATAACAGACAACTATTCCAGAAAGATCAGTCTTTTTTTAATTGGACGTGCTTCTTGCCATTCCAGATAAGGATCAGATACATTGTGTGATCAAAATAATCTTTGTCTCTTTCATAGTGTTTCTACCACATTATTCAAGCCTATATGGAGCTGCACTTACTAGGGCAAGAATCTGATCAATTTATCAGCAATACTTTGAGCTTCTCTATGGAATTGCAGTGAAGTTTATAGTAAGAGAAATGCAAACATTAATGCATTGCCTACAATTAAACAAAAATTTTGAAAGTGAAAGACTTTTTAAAGTGTTCTCCATTCTGGAAATACACTTGAGCAGATTGACCTAAAAAAAATAGCATGTGTTTTAAGACATGACTACTTGTTTATGTAGTTCCAAAATATCATTGAATGTCTGCGTTAAAACAAAGGAGGAAGAGGAAACGGATAATATTGTTTTTGTTATTTGGATATTTTCTTATCACAAATGTGATAGGTAGTGAATAAGCAGAAGTGCTCTGTGATATTGAAGATTCCAGCAACAGGTGTTCTGTGTCCCTGCTTTCATATATGTTTTCCTGTTAGAAGTAGAATTGCAGCCAAACTTGAAATTTAGCAGTCCTGAACTTCATGATTTGTCATTGCAGCTAGGGCTGTGGTTGCTGAACAGCTGGTTTACTGTAGAGAATTCCTCTAATGAGTCTTCCTTCTCTCACTTTCTACTAAGTTAGTGTTCGTACTCTTTAAAAAGTGTCTTAGAGGACATGGGCTTTCATCACCAAATGGCCTCCATAATAAGTTATTTTGGAATAAATTTTGCAGCAAGGTAGAACTATCTCCAGTAATAAGTGGAGTTATTTCAATGAAGTAGTTTTATATCTTCAGAACAAAATTTTATGTTTGAGGTACAATGTAATGTACTTTAGTCGAATATATGTTTCAAATATGAAGGAACTCTGCTCTGTGCGACAGGGTGTTAAATGGGTTTTCTAATCATATACTGTTTAGGTAATGTTCTCTGTGTTGTACTGAAAAAGAACGGGACAGACAGTGTGGTGTAAATTAGAATAAGTGATGACCATAGTTTTCAGAAAGGAAAAGTGAATACATTCTTAAAATTCTTCATTTTGGGTTTAAAACTATGAACTGTTTGATAATGATAGCTTAAATAACTTTTAAATGGAAGAGTTGAAAATAGGCTTAATTAAATTTGCAAATATGATTTGTATTTTCAAGGATGCAAAATTAATGAAGGATGAGTGACATAGATACTAGTTTTGTGTTAGTTGTATCTAACAGCAAGGAAGCATTGCTGTTTACAACCCAGTTTTCTGTCTTTTAGGATGCTTGTTATGTCCTATACAGAATACTATGTGTAGAGGCTTGTGGAATTTGATAAGTTTTAGTGAACAATGCCGTTCCATGTTTACTTTTATCTCAGTTTCCTTTCACCTTTTATATGTTTACGAGTTCTATCCCATAACCAGGTTCACTTCTAGAACAGCTGCTGTCTTGTGTCTCTCTGATGAGTTGCCTCTTCTGATATGTCTGTGTCAGTAATGGCTATTAGCATGTGATTTCTCCTTCATGGTTGTTGTTTGCTAGCAAGTGTTCCTATAGTTATGTCCAGAACTGGATAGAGGCTCCATAGCTTGACAAAAGAGATATGAACAAGGTCTGGAATAGTATTACTGAAGGTGGCCACAGGCAGTTTTCCTGACACAGAGCATTCAATTGTTCTTCCTCCCATGATGCCATTCTTCTTGTCTTGATCTGGCAAACTCCCTTCATCTCAGGTGATTCTGTTTTTATTCAGTTGATGAATAAGCTTACCATGTACCTTACTACAGTTCACGTACTTGCTCCTTAGATACTCTTTTTTTTTTTTTTTTTTTTTTCATGGAAGTATCTTCCCACGAGAGTGTGGTGTTTGGTCTTCTTGCCTGTGCACTGTGTGGACAGCTCCACTGGCTGTGAGACTAGGATTAAACAATTACGTTGTCCTGGATTTGTAGAACGTAATCTTCAGGTTATATACTGTCTGTTCACTCTAGGTTGATAGCCTTGCAGTATAAACTGATTACACTTTAAATGAATACAATCCCAGAGTTTGTCTGAACTCTGGAATAGCTTGGTTGAAAACTGGAGAACTGAAGCTGTCATTTTACTTCTTGTGAATGTTTTAAGTGTCAGTAGTACTGTGCATTTGAAAACATATGTGAAAGCGGAATCTGGACTTGTCAGTTCGGTGTATAAGTGTAGATACATTGTCTTATTATTTGTAGATTTTATGAATAATGTTGAATCTTGGTGATTCTATGATTATATGAAATATAACAATTCAACTCATTATATATACTGACTTTTTTGTTTATAAACCAAAACCAAACTAACACGGAAGAAAGTTTTAAGGTATTATTTGCCTTAACACCTCAATGTGTTAAATATTTTATGTGTCATTAGTGCAGTTAATACTCACCGTTCTGCAGATTTGAAAACTGCTAAGAGCATTAAGACAGAACTATCAAGGCTACTATCAAGATGTTTGTATAGACTTTAATTAGAACCTAAGCTTCAATGCTGCTTCTGTCTTCATAAATTTGAAGACTAGTTGGCAAAGAGTATGTGAAAATAATTACTAATGTTTCGCATTTATCTGGGGAATAATATAAAAACCTTTGTTTAATTGCAAACTCTCAGGCTTGCGCTTTTGTGCAGTTTCTAGATTTGTTATGCTTCTTAAAACAAGCTGTGTGCTGTAGAGCATAGCACCTTCTTTGAGATCCGAAGTTATTACTCCCTGAAGAGGTCACCCTTAATTATATCTTAAGTGTATCATGCTGTTTTAGAGTATAGGGAATACAAATAGTATTGTGTGAAGCAACAGAATTTACAAGTAGTGTAGTATGACTTGACTTGGATTTCCTTCCTAGGAAAGAAAATAGTTCTTGCCAAGTCATTTCAAGCACATATATATCTTGGTGTGTATACATATACACATTCACTTCTTGTTAAATATTCCATATGAAGATAAAATTCTGAAGTTTGAAAAGTTTTTGTTAAGAGCTTTATGAAATACTTTTTTCCCAGGACAATATTACTGTTCAGGAAAAATTTCAGAATTGATTTAGAGCGTAAAAGAATAAAATTCCAGTTGGTGATTTTTATTTATACCAAAGTGAAATTGGGTTTTTGTACGTAAAGAAACTTAAGTTCTTTTTTGTGTCAGATGAAAATATACATTTAAAAAGTGCTTGGTTTATCTGACAAGCACAGCATTTGAATATCCACAGTACTTCAATGCTTTCTGAACAATTTGTTCCTTTTAGAACCACGCAGTGAGTAGTGCAAGGAGGGATAGCCTTTTCAAAGGACTTTTGCTAGTCAATCACAATGTTCTTAACTTAGTGTGGGAAAGGAGAAGTTTTGATGTGTGTGTTTGCACCTATTGCCCAGAACATCTAGTATTTCACTTCTCACCTGCATTGTGCACAGCGTAGATTATGTGGATAAGCTTTCCTTGGAACTTGTTCACTAATACTTTTCTGTCAAAATAAGGTAGACTGGAAAAACGGTTTAATCATTACATCGTTTCTAGTCTTAGCTCACTTTGACTGAGAAGGTTTAGATAATGGTTTTGAGCAGCCCTGCAGGCAGATCTGATGAATAAATAACTTTGGCAGGATAGAAACGATTGGAGACTGGAAGTCTTAATATTTCCATCAGCTAAGCTTGGTATCAGATAGGGAGGAGGACAGGAATTTGCCGTTTTTAACACTGATAGGAAGCTTCCCATGTTTTTGGGTTAAATATGGATTGTTGAGCAAACACTTACATTGTGATGACTTAGTTCCACTGTGGCAATTTCCTTTTCTGTCTTCTCCCATGAAGAATTGATTATGTCTTTTATTATATGAAGATGAAATCCTTTCCTCTCAAATATTCACTGGTTATTTTAACCTATAACTCAATTTAAAGAACTATTTTCTCATGAGATATGCATCTTATTTGAATGACCAGAATTCCATGATTATTCTCATAATAGTGGGAAATGCAGTAGACTTAGTAGACTAAATGTTTTGTTTGATAATGAGAAAGTATAATAGGGTAGACAAGAATTTATTTTGGCACATTTGCTTACAAAGATAAAATATGTATCCTGTCTCAGAAAATAAAATTAAATTGCAAAGATTAATGCTCAGATCTGATTCTGTATTAAAGTTATGCAGTAATGACTAATGGTAGCTAATACCCTGTATATCAAAATTCTGGGAAAATATTTGCTTTGGGTTTTTGACTTTTGGAATTGCAGGTAATTTTATTGTTTGCATAATGAAATTTAAAATTGTTCCTCTTATCAGTGTCCTCATGTTTTATGTTTTAGTTAAAATCCCACCTCATGTTGTATGTTTTAGTTAAAATCCCACAGATAAGTTACTTGTTTAGCAAGTAAGAGATGTGTGTCGGGTGGCTTTGTTTTCCATGAAATGAATTGGAACAGCCTGAAGTTGCATTTCTCAATTGGTAGACTTTTCAAAGGTATATGGCTTTACTGGGTGATGGTTGCTGTGGAATTGCTTTCAATTCAGGAAGTTTAAGGCTGATAAATCCCATTTCACAAACAGGATAGAATATAATGGAAATTCTTTATGGGGTTTTGGGAAAGAAATTTTGTTTGTTTATTTAATAATAAATGTTATAAATTTTTGTGTAATTCCTATTAATAAGTTAGAAGTAGTAAATCACAATTCAAAATATGATTTTTTTTCTGTTACTTTGTGTTAGTTTTGTTTGTGACTTCTAAAGACTAATCTTGTACATAGATGAGATACTTGTCATGTACCAGCTGGACTGGTTAGTAGGAAGAGATCTTAAAACTGATAATCTGAAGTAATTAATACAACATGTTTCTAGTGTAATTTCATAAGATTGCATTGTTGCCTCAAAACTTTTATATTTTTATAAATTATTTTAATTAAAGCATATTTATGAGGCTGTGTGAATGTATTTCTAGTAGAAGCTGAACACTGTATATTAGTCACTCATAATGAAAGCAGATTGGTTTAGTGAACTGTGTGAAGACAACAGCATGTGGGGTCATACATGGAGAAGAATATTTTCCAAATTAGACCTGCTTACTGAAAACTAGTAAGAGTTAATTGTATTTAAGCTCTTAGTATGAAGCCATGAAAGGGCAAACACATGTTTTCAAAAAATTCATGTATACACAGAGAATTAACTCTTATGAATGAAATTGCTAAAGGAAACATTGTTAGTGTTTTGTTTCAGCATTTACAATTGAAACTGCAGCTGGGGTCTGTGTCTAGTTCCAATGACAGCAGCCTAAAAAGCAGGTTTAAAGACCTGAATCTTTTTTCAAGGAGCTCAGTATGCTTCAGTTTACTAAATAGGATATTAAGGAACCTGAGGATAGTAAAAAATTACTGAAATAGAGATGAAGTGTTTGGTAGTTGAAATTTTGTTAAATTGTTAAAGACTTAACTGTTTTGAGTGATCAGAAACTAGCAAGGTTTAAGTAGAAGAGGAGAAATTTTTCTTTGTCAACAGGGGGATTATGTGACTATGTGGAACTGATTATTAAAGAAGGAATGCAGTAAATAAATTTCTTTTCTAGTCATCAAACAAATGAGTGAGCTCAAACACCATTTAATTAACCTGAGATTGGAGTGAACACATGTATTTCTTTGAGATTAAAGACTCTGATCAGTTCATATTTGTGACTCGATTACTTATGGATAAGGGTTTGAGGCTTAAGCTGTGAATGCTTGTTAAAGTTATTCAACTTTTTGAAGCTAGAAAAGAAGTCTGTGCATAGACCCTCTGAAGATGGTAGAACTGTCCGTGCGGAGCTTCTGATGGGAAATGGATCTAATTTGGTTGCACATTAATTTTAGTTGCATGTTATCTTTTAAAAAATTCACCTGCCTTCACAGTACTATTGAGCAATTCCTTGTTGAATTTTTACCTGTTTCCTGCCATCTCGCTGTCTCTGAATCATTCACCAGTTTTACAGTCTCTTTTTGGCAATAATGTTAATTTTTTAAGCTGATTTTATCATCCAAGTATTTGCTAATAAAGCTTTATATTAAATACATTTCTCTTGGGGGATTAGTTTGGTTTTGGAAACCTTTCATTTCCTCCTTGAAATGTTTCCAGACTTGTGAAATCTTCAGTTTGCTAAGATGGGAAATGTCTGATTGATATTCTTCAGTTTAGCTCATTAATAGTAGTGGAAAATTCTGGTCAGCTGATCTCTATAACTAAGGTCTACATGCATTGGTGTCTGTGATTTAGAACCTGCTGGCAAACATTTCAGTTTCCTGAGGCTGAACTTTTGGTAAGATAGGATGCAGATCTTCTTTTGTCATCATAAACTTAGTAGACAATATAAATTCCTCCCTTCAAAACAAATAATTTGCTTATACGCATTTCTACTTCTTTCTGTTATGTGATTCACAATGAATTAAATGGACAGCAGAACAAGAGCTTCTGAAGAGTTTCAGGGAAGAAAAAAGGTGTCTTTTTGGTGGTATGCAGTTAATGGTTTAAAAATTAATTAATCTATTAGCATGTTTACTGTAAATTCTAGCAGATAATTGAACCTTCAGTAGAATTGGCTTGACTTAAAATTTGGCTTTAGAATTTCCTCAGGGAGTTTGTTTTTTTTTTTTTTTTTTAAAAAAAAGACTCTACGTTTTCACATAACTCACAGGACCAGAATGGACTCATACACTCCATGGTCAGTGCTTGTTTGCTATGAAAACTTTGCTAGGCACATAAAGGGTGTGTTTTAAATAGCTCACCTTTATTTACATGAGGTTTAACCATCCAGCAGTAACCCTTTCAGTGACTCTAAAATGGCTAATCTTTAAACCCAGGATGTGTGTTTAGGAAAATCTGTTATAAATTACACTAGTAGTCTCCTTAACACTGTGAATATAAAATAGTAGTATTATACTTTAGTTTTGCAGGGTTTGAAATTTTTGGGAATAACCCATGGAGTCATAGACTACCTGCTCCACATGGAACTCACATTTTTTTAATTCTCCGCTGAAGGTTAGCATCCTAATAACAGAATGAGTGAAATAAGTGATGTGAACTTTACTCATATGCCTTGGCAGAAAGTTAGTGGCTTGTTTTAAGAAGCCTCATCACTATTCAGAGAAATAATTTAGCAATGAGACAGCTGGATGATAACACCTTAGACAATGCCAAGTATATTTTCAAGTATGTGTATGCTAATGTCCATTTATCAAGAAAACTAACATTTCAAGGGGCTTGTTTCCTTATTTCTGAACTTTTAGACTGTATTTTCTTAAAATTAATATTTCAAGTTTTTTGTAGTTCTTTCAAGTGAAAGCTGAAGTAGTTGTGCAGTCTGCCTTTCAAGAGGTAAGGCCCTGGTGAAGTACAAAATATTGCAAGACTTCCATAAGCAGTAGACATGTGATAGGTCTGCCCACTTTCTTAGGAAATGCGTGTAATTATGTGGAATATATCTTGAAAGTATTCCATGCATATTTAGTGCCATAATATAGGAAAACTATAAGGTACTAAGCCTTACAAGCTTTATTTATTGTAATGCCTATTTGAGAACTGGAAGTTAACTGAAAGCACTCTCCAACTGTTGCACATAGAGTTATTTAGAATTCACTATCAAATGTGCCTTATACATACAACTCAAAATTCAAAGCAGGAGGAAAGTTGGAGGTACATAAAGTAAAAGTTCCTAGCTTCAAAGAAACCATATGTTTGTATGCATACGTGCAAGTAAACCCAGAGAGTAAGGAACCAATAGTTTGGTTCCAAGATAAAATAATTCTTTTGAATGATTTCTTTCTATTCCTCTGTCAGTTACAGAGACTTTAGGGATCTTTCTCAGTTTTATCTGTGTAAAATATAATACCTTTTGCTTCCAGACAAACCTGGTTTAAATGGTATTTTATGTATTCTGTGTACGATAGGGTTGTTGCTTAAATACCTACATAGAAATATCATGCAGATTATCTAAAAACTTGTTCTCAAGAGTTGCATGAGGTAAAAATGTATAAGAATTGGCATTTATGAAAATCAAATTATGTAAGGGGATTTGTATATCCTCCTTATCTATCCTCATGTAGTTTGTTTTATTTTTCATTTCAGGCGTAGCAATTCAGCTGTTTCCCATAATGAGGCTTAGGAATTATGATAAGTCAATTATATTAAGTTCTGGTGAGTCTTTTATTTCTTCTGTCCCTGGAACAGTGTGAGTTATCATCCTTTAGCACAAGAGTGTGGTATTTTGCAGTGTGGTTGTGTAGGGGTAAAGTTCTGTTGCTTTTATGACAAAATCCCCTGAATAGTCCAAATTATAAGTATTTGGAAAAAAATGCCCTCTGGACACCTATTTGTAGTACAAGAGTGCCTTCATCATGAAGTTGCTGGTATCCTGCATGTGTGCAGGAATATGCATTGCACTGGTATAGTAGTTTGCTTTTTGTCTGGATGTGTTAAGGTGTGAACCCCCCTTATAGGCTCTGGAAGGGGGGTCAGGCTTCTTGGAGGGACTACAGGAGGGAAGCGAGGCTATGTAGGGAAAAAATCAGAGGGGCTAAGGCTGAGCTAGAGATCAGATTAGCTAAGTCTGCAAAAGACAATAAAAAATCTTTTTATAAGTATATTAACAGCAAAAGGAGGACAAGGGAGACCATACAGTCCCTTTTGGACTCAGAGGGAACAACAGTGACAGGGGACGAGGAGAAGGCTGAGGTACTTAATGCCTTCTTTGCCTCAGTCTTTAATTGTAAAGAAAGCTGTTCCCTCTGTGTAGATACCCGGGAAACAGAGGAGCAATACGAGGCTCCCATAGTCCATGAGGAGGAGGTCAGAGCCCTGCTTGGCCAACTGGACACCCACAAGTCCATGGGGCCAGATGGGATACATCCTAGGGTTTTGAGGGAGCTGGCGGATGTATTGGCCAAACCCCTTTCCATCATCTTCCAGCAGTCCTGGAAGACTGGGGAGGTACCTCTGGACTGGAGGCTGGCTGATGTAGTTCCCATTTACAAGAAGGGTAGCAGGGAGGATCCGGGGAACTCCAGGCCAGTCAGTCTGACCTCAGTGCCAGGGAAAGTCATGGAACAGGTGATCTTGAGTGCTATCATGAAGCACTTACAAGAGAACCGGGTGATCAGGCCCAGTCAACATGGATTTACCAGAGGCAGGTCCTGCCAAACCAACCTGATCGCCTTCTATGACAAAGTCACTCGGCTGCTGGATGAGGGAAAGGCTGTGGATGTGGTCTTTCTGGACTTCAGTAAAGCCTTTGACACAGTTTCTCCCAGCATTCTGCTGCGGAAACTGCCAGCCTCTGGCCTGGACAGACGCACACTCTCCTGGGTAGAAAACTGGCTGGATGGCTGGGCCCAGAGAGTGGTGGTAAATGGTATTAAGTCCAGCTGGAGGCCAGTGACAAGTGGTGTCCCCCAGGGCTCAGTGCTAGGTCCAGTCCTGTTCAATGTCTTCATCAATGACCTGGATGAGGGCATTGAGGGTACCCTTAGCAAGTCTGCAGATGACACAAAGCTGTGTGCAAGTGTCGATCTGCTGGAGGGTAGGGAGGCTTTGCAAAGGGACCTGGACAGGCTGGACCGCTGGGCAGTGTCCAACGGCATGAGGTTTAACACGGCCAAATGCCGGGTCCTGCACTTGGGGCACAACAACCCTATGCAGAGCTACAGACTGGGAGAAGCCTGGCTGGAAAACTGCCAGGAGGAGAGGGACCTGGGGGTGTCGGTCGACAGCCGACTGACCATGAGACAGCAGTGTGCCCACGTGGCCAAGAAGGCCAATGGCATCCTGGCTTGGATCAGAAACGGTGTGACCAGCAGGTCCAGGGAGGTGATTCTCCCTCTGTGTTCAGCACTGGTGAGGCCGCTCCTTGAATATTGTGTCCAGTTCTGGGCCCCTTACCACAAGAAGGATGTTGAGGCTCTGGAGCAAGTCCAGAGAAGAGCGACGAGGCTGGTGAAGGGGCTGGAGAACAGACCCTATGAGGAGCGGCTGAAAGAGCTGGGGTTGTTTAGCCTGGAGAAGAGGAGGCTGAGAGGAGACCTCATTACGCTCTACAAGTACCTGAAAGGAGGTTGTAGAGAGGAGGGAGCTGGGCTCTTCCCCCAAGTGACAGGGGACAGGACGAGAGGGAATGGCCTCAAGCTCCTCCAGGGGAGATTTAGGCTGGAGATTAGGAGGAGGTTTTTCACGCAGAGGGTCATTGGGCATTGGAATAGGCTGCCGAGGGAGGTGGTTGATTCCCCTTCCCTGGAGGTGTTTAAGGCACAGGTGGATGAGGTCTTGAGGGACTTGGTTTAGTGTTAGATAGGAATGGTTGGACTCTATGATCCGATGGGTCCCTTCCAACCTGGTTGTTCTGTGTTCTGTGATTCTGTGAAGTCCATTCCAGATTCATGAGGATGGCTTTTCCTAGACTAACGTATCTATTTTAAGATGTATATGCAGTGCAGAGCTGATTAAGAGAGCAGAGCAAATGAGCAGGCCTGGTTAAGACGAGTTTGAGTAATGACTGTGCAGGCTCTTGCTGAAAGCTGTATGTTTACAAAAGGGTTAGTAAAGCTATTTTTGTCTTTATAAACTATGTATGTTTATATTAATATTTTTTCTGTAGTTATTCTTGATTAAAATGTTAGCTGCTGCAGTAAAATATGCAAGATAGTTGTAAGAGCTTGCATTTGAGAGCTTTCTTTAAGTGACGTTTTTGCAGTATAACATAATTTTTAAAGTGTTCGCACATTTTCAGGTAGATTATTAAGAACTAAAAATTTAAAACATAAGGAACACTTGCTGCAATGTAGAGAAAATGGAAGACCAAAGCATGTAAGTTGTGCTGATTCTTTTTCCTTACTTATTTAAGCAAGCTTTGCTATTTTATTGTCCATGTCTCTGCAGAAGTGAGGAAGGCTTGTGCTTTGTCCCTAGACTTTATGAATTTTAAAAATCAGATGTGCTTATGCATATAGACATCCATGAATTTGAACTGGGTTAAAAATAGAGTTGAGAGTTTTCCAACTGACTGATTGGCCTGTGTAGGACTGCTTTCAGGTGTGAGGTAAACCTCGATTGGTTTGGAATATCCACATAGGTGTGGGAATAGGTGCTTGTTAACTACTCATGAATGCAGATGGAAGTAGAGAAGTCAGTTGTGTAGTTTACAGTATGTAGAGGCAATGGATGTGAGTCACCAACTGAAGTTCCTGCAATTTTCCCAATATCCATCCTCCGCTAGCTCTTAAAGACAGTGATGCTATTTGTATGCCTTGTTGTAATTTTGGATTTAGTTCTAGTCTAACTAGCTTTTGACCAATTTTATGTTGGGTCATAGAATTCTAGATATAAGAAGTGTGGGTCCCTGCCAAAAATATGTATGTGCTCTAAATGCATTGTAAAACACCCTTTCAGGTTGCCTGGAGTCAGAATAATGTAAGTTTAAGAGGCTGTCTGGATGTCATCTATTTCAATCCACTGCTTAGTTCAAAGTGAACTTAGATCAGGTTGCTTAGATAGCAGCAGACTGTGCTGTGAACTAAAAGGTGAAATTGCAAATGGACTGGAATTTCAGGGCTTCAGGCAAATAGAAGACTAGAGCACTACAAAGCAATGTTCATACTCTAAGGATATTTGATTTTTTTCTTTCATTGGCTATGAAACAAGTAAATTCCTTTGTCTTTTTTATTTAAAAGGAAAAACAGATTTTAAACAAAATATTTTCTTCATTGTTTATATCCTGCCTTTACTATTTTTAAATCTGCACATTTTCAACTCCAGCAAAACAATAACATTTCCCCTCATGTTGAGAACATAATTGATAAGGGAGCATATATCACTTAGTTTTCATCTTCAGAAATAATAAAATTGAGTGCTACTTTGTCTACTAATCTTTTGCATTAGACTTAACCGTATAGAAAATCAGAAAGGAGTATAGAGGCTTCTTTAGTCTCAGCAATATCATGTTGTGAGAAGACTATGGTGATGACTGCATGGTCTGTGTGGTTAGCCAGATAGATATGGGACTATGTTATGAGTACTTGGAGACCTCAGGGTAAGAGTTCTGTTTCTTCTGTGCAAGAGATGCTATCTTCTTTGTTTCTGAAGTTTTGGTAGGAGGAGGGAATAACCTTATGCTTCAGTGTATATTGCACAATATATGATAAATACATAAATCTGTATTTACTTACACTTTATTACTGCAGTTTGGCCTGCTTTTTGTAAGATTTTTGTTAAGTTTTAACAGAGACTTTACTACAACAAATGAAATTTACTTCATACATAGATCAAGGTAAAAATACTTTAAAAACTTTCTGTAGCCCAAAATGCATAGGTAATCTGTACAGCTGAGTCAAACTTTGCATTGTTTAGAACAGATTATGTAACTTTAAAAAAATCAAAATATATTTAAGACTTAGTTAACTGTTACTTCCATCTCACAGATTGCAGTTCATTGCTAATGGAACTGCAGAAAAGTGACAGTGAGTGATTTCTAAGCCATCAGCAAAAGGGATTAAAACTAATTGCCATGCATATAGGGTCAGCTAAGGTGTTACTTCAGAGAGTTTTTAGTTACTTAACTGCTTTATTTTAATTTCAGTTGATTTTACACTGGCTTAATGGAGAGTTCAACTGAGTGTTAGGTCCAATCTAAGTTATTTATTGGCATGAAGAAGAACCTGAGATCCAAGTGAGACTTAATTATTTTATAGCCACGACTAATCAACTTTTTAGCAAGTATCCTGTTTTTCTAGTAATTTATTCTTCCTGCTTTTGCAGTATCATGCAAGACTGCTCTTGAGTCATTTCAGTTCATGCAGGTGACAGTAACTTGAACTGTTGAATTGTTCTTTACCAGAAGTCTTCCACTTTCATCTTAATCAGATGTACCCCATAGGGAGATTGATTACACTCCACTCTTATCTTTACTCTAAGTGGGAGATGAGATCTCTGTTCATTGCCTTCTTGCCACATTTGGAAAATGACACAAAATTACTGGCAGAGGTTTCAGAATCAGAATCTTCTGATGTTCTGTATAACAATAATAATATTGAAATTAGATGATTGCACCACTAATGAAATCAAACATGTTCAGTGTTTTAGGGGAATACAAAAGCATGTACTTACACATCTAAGGAAATACCAAGGGAGAAAGGTTTGTAAGAACTTGGGCTTGATGGGCACATTGAATTTTTTCCCGTGCATTGGTCTATTGAAAGGGTTTTGTAAGGTAGATTGAATCCAATATAACTTACTTGAGTTATATTTGAGAAAAAAAAAAAAAGCAAGAAACCATCGCAACCACACAGTTCGGAACACATAATTTATTTTTGTTAATCTAAGGACCCTGCATTTGTTTTCAGTACAGTTTATGCCTTTAGTTTGAGGACACTTTTCTTACTCTGAAGAATTAGATGGAAGTTTTTCTGTATCTTTCTTTTACGAAACTGAAGTGTCCTGGAACATGTTTGTGTGTTGCTTTTTTTTTTTTTAAATTCTCCTGAATATTAGTAACTACAATGGAACTCACTTATCTTTCCAATAGCCGTTAATGGAAAAGACATATATTATTCTTCTAGTTTTAGTCAAAATTTTTTGTAATTTACTTTTCTCTTGATCTTCTGCCTTTCTGTATGTGTTTTTTATTTTAATATGTTGTACTGTATTCTAGGATAGTGATTACATTTCAAGCAGATTGCTGGTATCCTCATTTGTTAGTAAAAAATGATGTTTTAAGTCTAATGTTTTTTCTAGTCGGTTTTAATTATGTAAGAACACTTGATTTACAAATAACTATTAAAAGATCTATACACTTAGCAAAACAAATAAGATACAAGAAAAATATATTCTTCTTAAGATGGATTAAGGGCAAGTGTAGCTTGGAGTTTGAGGGTCTTCTGAAAATTTTTGAAGAAGGTAGGGGTAAAAATCATTTTAGAAAGGAATGAATGTCATATTAAACTTTTAGGTGAAACTTTAAGTGAAACATACTGGTTTGAATCAAAGCATTCAGAATCTTTGAAATTAAGGACTAGTGATAACAAGGTATTTATCTGCATTTTGCTTTGAGCGACACAGTTCAGTTGGAATTCATGAGGAAGTGGAGAGAAAGTCTAGCGCGGAGTCCTGGAACTTCTTCTATGATCCATTCTGAAACCTTCCCACTTGTGTGACTGAATGCATTTTCTTGTGCTTTGAGTTAACAGCTGCTGTTAATAGTTGATAAATGGCAACATTTATATTGTGGGATTTTTTTTTTTGCATTTATTTTGTTCCTTCTCTCTGCCAATGTGATGTGCAAAATATATTTGCCACAGTCTTTGACTTTGAGAATGATGTAGTTGTTAATTTTGATGAGCCGATCTGCAAATGCTTTCAAGGAATTTTCAGGTTTTGAAAGAAGGAATGATGCACTTTGAAAAATTCAACAGGGTATTTTTTTCCATCACTTTGGACAGGCTGTTGAAAAGGAATAGCTCAAGTAAATATGTAATTCATATGCAAATGCAGTATAATTATGTACAGGATCTACTGATTGAAGAAAAAAACTATTGAGAAAACAGTCTTTTCACATTGACTTGTTTTGCATATTAATTGTGTCTCTAGCTCTGCTTGTATTGTCCATGGGTACACTTCCTGTAATGCAAAAACTGAAGCAAAGAAGGGATGCAAAGATGGTGTTCTCTTGTTCATCACTGCATAGCCAATGTCCTAATTAATTGTATGGACTGAATAAAATTCTTTTCTCTTATTGATTACTTTGAGGAGGAAAGGACTGGATGGCTGAATGACTTAAGTAAATAATTTCTAAGTCTGGGTTCTGATTGGATGATGTGCCTTGGTAGGATTTACAGTATATAAATTACTAGTTTGTTTCCAGGAAGTTTGTTGTTACTCTTAAATTTTTACCCTTTTGAAGAATGCATTTTTGTATTGTTAGCCTGATCAATGATTTAATCTGGGAAAACACAAAAATTACTCATTCTGGAAAGCTTATGAACTCACACGTTTCAATAAAACCGGACTTCTTACACCATAAGTATGAGGTTCTGTTGTCAACTCTTCTACTGTGTCTTTGCAAGTGTGGCTTCATTATAACCTGAAAGGGGTTATACGGACGTATTGGTGGGTAACTCTTTGTATCTGAATGCATCTGTTGGCAAGTTCCTCAGCCAGAAGTGATTGTGTCTCATAGTTTGCTAGTATCTGCTGCTGTTTTCCTCTTGTGAACAGGGGGCACAAGTGACTTGAAAGCAGTCATGCCAAATCTGACAAGGTGTTAAAACTCTTATATTTTGTTCCTCGCTTTCATTCTTCTTACCCATCCTGTCTCTACTCTTCTCCCTGACCTTCCTTAGGAGTTCTAATTCATTAGACCAGTTAATACTCATTATCTCATGTGTTAATACTCAGTCATAGTCAGTTTTTCTCTGTCACCTTTTCTGACTTAGTTTTCCTTAATTATACTAGCTAGCAGCAGGATTTTTGCTTAGAAATTCAAAATGTCTTCTCTCCGTGTTCTCTCAGAAATGCTTATGTGTCATTTCAGTTTTGAGTTGGTTGCTTTAATTGATTCAGACTGAGTGATTTGAGTAGTTCCTACTTGTCATTATTAGATTTTAATCTATTCCCCCCCAAGAAGTAGTATTTATAGTTCTGCTGTAGTTACCCAAACATGGTAATTTCTCCTATCAAAAATTATTTGGAAATATGGAAAAAATACAGTTTTATAGCTGTTTCAGGCCATTGGCTGCATATCACATAAAAATTAATTTTGATATTTTTATTTGTTGCTTACTGTTGTAAAATGTTTTACATGTTGAGTTTTTTCTGTTTGCTTTTTACAGTTAGGGATTGTTTAAGTAACAGAGAAGCTGAGAATTGTTATAAAATATTAAGTTGTGTCATTTTTTTTTGGCAGTCCCTTCCATAGTTATGATTTTACTTATGCAGGATTAGACTTTTCTTGTGTTCAACTATTTTAATTTTGTTCAGATGCTGGGGGTGGGTAGCTTATTTTGAAGTTTTTCTGCCAGACAAGTATGGAAAATTTCTCTGCATTTCTCCATCTGTTTGTACAATTTTTTAAAGAATCTGTCAGGTGATTCAACCTTCATTGCTTCCCATGTGCTGAGCAGAAGATGACTGTTATTTACTTCTGCTGAAAGAGGGCAAAGATAATACAACAATAGAAGTTTTCTTGCTGACTTAGTCTTGTAACACCATATGCACAAAGTGGATTTTGTCAGAACTTTTCAGCTATTTCTTACCTATCTGTGCTCTTTATATATTCTGCGGTAGATGATTTTTCACTGTATTACACAAGCATCTTAATTTCATTCCTGTTTAGATAAGATTGTTTTACATCATAAAATGGTAAAGTTCTTGCCGAGATTTCAGATCAGTTACTTTCTTTATAAGACGCTTTTTTAAACACTTTTAGAAATGTGTTTTCTATCACTGATAAGATGACTTCAAATTCTGTGCTCTGCTGATAAATTCCATTGCAGTGGTATTTGTATGATAATTTTTCAAATATGAAAAAAATATGAATATGCCTTTTTGGGCAACCTTATATTACAAAGGTAGGCATTATAGTTACCATATGTACAACATTAAGACTGATCTGTACTTTTAAGTAATGTATTCTTTTAATCTTTCAGTATTTTAAATTTGGTAAGAGTAAACATAATTAAGAATAGACTTAATATAGGTATAGGGTGTTGAATGCTAATAATGTTCAATATCATGCAAGAGAGTTTTGTAGTACAGTAACATAAGAGATTGGACAGGCAGAGAAACTTAGTGGAATTTGACAGGTCAGGTTTTTAATATTTGAATAAGATCCCTTATTGAATTTTAGCAGATTATATTATAATAGTATTAGAATGGACAGCGGCTTGCTGAATTGGGACTTAGAGGAATTTTCCATGCATACAGGCTGGGAAATACCAGGAAAAATGCAGTGCTACGGACTAGGAGAAATCTGTCTAGAAAGCTGCCAGGGAGAGAGAGACCTGGAGGTGTTGGTTGTCAGCTGACTGAGCATGAGCCAGCAGTGTGCCCAGGTGGCCAAGAAGGCCAATGGCATCCTGGCTTGGATCAGAAACGGTGTAACCAGCAGGTCCAGGGAGGTTATTCGCCTTCTGTACTCGGCACTGGTGAGACTGCTCCTTGAATCCTGTGTTCAGTTCTGTGCCCCTCACCACAAGAAGGATGTTGAGGCTCTGGAGTGAGTCCAGAGGAGAGCAGTGAAGCTGGTGAAGGGGCTGGAGAGCAAGTCTTATGAGGAACGGCTGAAAGAGCTGGGGGTGTTTAGCCTGAAGAAGAGGAGGCTGAGAGGAGACCTCATTGCTCTCTACAACTACCTGAAGGGAGGTTATAGAGAGGAGGGAGCTGGGCTCTTCTCCCAAGGGACAGGGGACAGGACAAGAGGGAATGGCCTCAAGCTCCACCAGGGAAGATTTAGGCTGGACATCAGAAAAAAAATTCACAAAAAGGGTCATTGGGCACTGGAACAGACTGCCCAGGGAGGTGGTTGAGTCACCTTCCCTGGAGGGGTTTAAGGCATCTGTAGACGAGGTGCTGAGGAACATGGTTTAGTGTTAGATAGGAATGGTTGGACTCTATGATCCGGTGGGTCTCTTCCAACCTGGTTGTTCTGTGATTCTATGATTCTATAAATAACTTTAATGTATGTAATAAGGCAACATTGTCAATAATTCATTTTATGAATAATTTTGACTTAGTAATAAAATTGTAAGAACAATAGAAAAATGGGAGGAAAAGAAAAAAAAACCTTTGAAGGGAAAAAAGCACACCCTCCCCACCCCAAACCCTAGTAATTAAATTACTTGTTTATTTTGGGTCATTTGACTTCTTAACAGTCAGGAAAATATCCACGTTACCTTTCCAAAAGAACATTCCCATCCCTTTCTAAGTTACTTTGAATTGCTCTTGGGAAATGCAAGAACTTCACAAAATCTGTTTTGCAGATGTGGAATCCACCATTTAAAAAGTTAAATTTAAACTTCTGTATGTGGAGCTGTCATGCAAGTTTTGTTTGGGAAGAACTTTATGAAAGAGAAATTAAAAATATTTATGTAGCTCTGTGTGTCATTCGGTATAATAAAATTTGATGTGATGAAAGAACAACATTATATGTAGGAGGGATAGTTTAAAAAAATCCCTATATGTTTTCATAGAATCATGTAATAGTTTAGATTGGAAGGGACCTAATTAAAGATCATCTAGTTCCAACCCCCCCGCCATAGGCAGGGGCATCCCACTAGATCAGGCTGCCAAAGACCCCATTGAACCTGGCCTTGAACAGCTCTGGGGATGGTGCATCCCCAGCCTCTCTTGGCAACCTGTGCAGTGTCTCACCACTCTCATTTTTTAAAAATAGGCACAACATTAACCTTCTTCTAGTCACCAGGGACTTCTGATTGCCATGACTTTTCAGATATCACAGACAGTGGCTTGGCAGCCACATCTGCCAATTCCCTCAGGACTCTGCGATGCATCTCATTGGGTCCCACAGACTTACAGATGAGTGGTCTGGTTCCTCAGGTGGTCATGAAACTGATCCTTCTCTACTGTGGGAGGGGATTTTTCCCCCTGGTCACCATCTTGCTGACCCAGGACAGGTAAGACAAGTGGTTATCAGTGAAGACTGAGGCAAAAAAGTTTACTTCAGCCTTTTTCCTCGTCTGTTGATATAAGGTCACCATTCTCAACCATCAGTGGGGATAGATTCTCTTTGATCTGAGACATACCTGTAGAAGCCCTTCTTGTTACTCCTAACTTCCCTTGACAAGTTCAGCTGCAGCTGTGCCTTGACCTTCCTGACCTCATCCCTACACAAGTAGTATCCCTGTACATGTCCCAGGTTACCCCCTGGGTGGACACTGTGGCTGGCTTAGCTCTGAAGCACTGGAAATGCTCCCTCCCTGTGCACCCTTGCCTTCTTGCAAACTGTTTGAACCTGCCTTTCTGATGAGCCTGCCCCTGTTTGTACACTCTACGTTGTGGCACACCCTGAAGACTGTTTAAATCTCCTGCAACCGCTTCTGGGACTGCTCCCCCATGTCAGCTGCCACGTACGAGCCTGGTCTTCCAACAGTCTGGACCCACCTGCCGGGCTCCCTCTGGGGTTCCTGGGCTTCTCTGGCACTGGCAAGCGCCTCTTTGCCTCGATCTAGTGCCTGTCCGCAGCATTTACTGTGTGTGCTGGTGTACCACGTCAGTAGGTGTTTTACTAAAGAACATACTTTAACAAAGTTTGTTCTCAGGTGGAAAAAAGCCCCATTCAGAATATGTTTTCCTTTTGTTATCAGCTGAGTTATAAATTTTTTGGTTATACTGATCAACAGATAATTATTAGTATTACACTGAGTGCTGCAACATAGGGCATATAACAATTTTATTCTTTCTTCACACGCTTATTTAGGCCTAGGGAGATACTGTAAATAAGAGGTGAATTTTTTTTTGTCCAAAATGAATATCCTGGAGTTAATCGGATTTATCCAGGAGTGAAATTTTTAATTTGTTTCAACACAAACATTAGATTTGTAGGCTAGGAAGTGAAAATGGAGTTTCTTGAATGCAATCTCAGTTATTTTTTGTTATGTATGAGCAGGAGGAAGAATCATTAAATGGTACATAATATTCTGTAAGAAAACAGAGGCATGATTCTAAATGGCATTCTCTGAGTTGACTGTGGTACGGTATGGTGACTGAGGATCAGTAGCAGAAGAGGAAAGAAAATAAGAAGTTAGCAATTGTTTGTCATATTGCAAGTTTAAAGACCTAATTCCTGCAAGTAGATTGTTCGGGTTTCTGTGCGTCCTTTCTCGTTTATCTCCTTTCCTTCTGCCTGGATTCAGAAGAGTTAGATATGAAGAACTGTTAGATGGTGTGAAGGAAAGGGACTGGAGAAAGACTTTTAAGTTTGAAGTGTAGCAGTAGTTGGGAGGGAAAACATCAAAGTGTCTCCTGAAGGAAGAGACAGGATGCTCAGATAATTATTGTTGGAGCATGTAGGGTAAAAGGGGAATGTCAGAACAAATTAGCCTATGTCATACTCAGGCTGTGTGTTGAAGGCCCTTAGAAAAAGGGACTGAAAGTTTCTCTCTGAGGTCCTTCAGCTATCCCTATGTTTCTAGTCCATCGCTGATCTGAAAGAAAATGTAAAATATATAGAGTTTATAGATAGCTCCAAATTTTCTGGTTGGTGCTGATTCACTTAGAAATTGTAAGCCAATTGATTCATGTTATAAGCTGAAATATTCTCCTACATATTACGAGATAGTTTGCAATGCAGTGTCCATTTTTTTTAATAAGAATTGGAAGTGTTTTCATAAGGAGTAATTTTCCATTAAAAAAATACTTAAAAGATCAGATATTCAAGAAGAGATTAAATAGCTCTGTGTTAGAGTAAGTTTTAAGGACTCTCTGGGAATGACTCATCAATTAGTAAGTCATAGGTAGGTATTTTTTAATAAAATATTTATTTTATTTTAGTATAAAAGTTTTATAGTTAAATCTAATAGCAACAAGATAGCAGTAGACACATATTCAGTGTGGGGACATAAATAAAACACTGAGGGGCCATTAAACACATACTATAGACTCTGTGGAAATTTTTAACAGGTTGTGTAACATGTACATGAGAGAGGGTGGCTGAGTGGCTGCAGCAGAAGCAGCAGCTCAGGAAACCTGGATTTTTTATCTGACTTACTGATATTACTGATATTGATTTAAGGCTCACTTTTTCACTTTTTTTTTTTTTAACTCTGTCGAAAGATAGAACTCTACACATTCTGCTTCTTTCTTTGCAGTTGAAAGGCAAAAGTTTGAATGTGCTATACAGTGTTGTGGAGTGTGGAGTGATTGAGGTTTTTGACAGAGCACTGAGACCTAAGAAGAGGAGACTGAAGGCTTTGAATAAAGTCTGTGCCAGCAGAAATGAAGAATTAGGATGCTGAAGGATTCTCAGAGATTGTTTTTGGAATCGCAGCTGAGATATTTGTGAGGCATCTTAGATAAAAAGGCAAATAGGATGAGGAAGGTTTTAAATTTCCCTGCATATAACTATGTTACTAGGAACACCGTCTGAGACATAGGAATGTCAAGGCAATCCTGGAAAAGATGCGTTATAATAGAGGAAGTAGGTTTCCAGCAGGAGATTGTCATCACAAGACAAGGAAGAAAAGCTGGAGATAGAGTATATTCACATGAGAGTCTGGAAGCATTGAATAATATGAGGGAAAGGGACTGAAAAAAATACTCAAGTTTTGAGTAGGTGTCAGAATGGAAGAAATTGTCAGTGTGTCTGTTAAAAGACAGGAGACTGAGGTGGTTATTGACAGCACATGGAGAGGAGAAGACTAATTTCAGAATCACATAATGGTTGAGGATAGAGGTGACCTCTTAAGTTACTGTAATGCAAACATCCTGTTCAAAGAAGACTCGGACATCTAGCACATTGACATGTCCAGCAAGGTTTCAAATAACTCCAAGAAAGGCAGCTCCATAACCTTGCTGGGTAACCTGTACCACATAGCAGCCTGGATTTATTTAAGCGACCCTAGAAAATGCATCATAATCTAGTGTTTCATTTAAAATTAAAAAAAACCCACCCAAACCTAAACCCAAATAAACAAACAGAATATTTCAATATCTGATGCTAGAGCTCCAAGTAGAGTAAGGAAGTGATGCCTTGCAGATATAAGAGTAGAAGGCTTTTAAAAGTGAGGCTAGTCTTGACTTTATTATGGACAACTGGAGATACATTCTATTTCTGTTACTGATTTCTCATTACTGTCATTGAATCTGTGACTACATGTAACTTCTATGAGCAATTTCCAGCTCATTTTCTCATCTGTTTTATCATAGCATTTTATATATATACATATATAAATATGTCTGGTCTTGTAGATGGTGTTATGCCATAACATGTTATGCCATGGTGTCTCGTGTTGTTCTGGACAAATGACAGCCTTTATTAAAGTGGTGTTTGCTGTGCTAGTGACCAGTGAATTACGTGCTATTGAATCAGAGGCAATGTTTGTATAGTCTAAACAAATGAGGTTGTCTCGAGAACTTAGTATTTTTTCTTTCTAAATTAATGTTCTTCCTTCCTTTGCCAAATCCTGAAACTCTTCTCTGCATTAGATGCCAGAAGAGTTTTGAATTTTTATCTGGAAAGAACTCAGTGCATTAAATGGATAGAAAACATTTGTATCTAAGACAGTTTAAACAGTCCACCTGTATCTCAGTGTTTTGGTTCTTTCTCATTTGGATGTTTTTGTATATCTACAGAACATTAAAGATTCAGGCAGATATTCTTTTTCCATTAAAAAGAAAAAGACAATTTATTTTCCTAGTAATGTGAAGAAAACTCAACTTGAACTACAGTATTACATAAAGGATTCTTTGTAAAGTATATGAAGAACACTTTTACAACAGAAGTTGAAGACCTTCAGGATGAGTAAAGGAGAACAATAATAATATTGCAATTGCTTGCTTAAAATAAAGAAAAGTCTGAGGAATAACCAGCCAACCTGCAATAGTGCCAGTTGAAAATAGGTTTTTTAGCTGTGTCATGTCGGAACAATTGAGGCAATTTCTTTAGTTAATGAATTTGTGTCTATATTCATGCCTGTTTCCTGAGGTTTTCATTCTTCTAAAGGACTGAATACCTTCATCTTCCTGATTCTCAGTGCCAATGGAGTCTATGTAATATTTCTTTATTAACCTTTGTTCATTTGTCCAGTTGTAAATAATTGCGTGTATTTATATGAGGGTTTGGGAAGAGTTTTTTATTTTATTTCTTTACCTTCACTCATCTGTGAGTGAATATGATATTTCTTACTTGGCAAGTTGTCACATTAGTTTCATGATTGCCATACCATATTTAAGTGCTATTTTGCCATTAAAACTTTATTTGAATAATATTATGAACGATTTATACTGAAAAGACTGTTTTGATTATATCATAAAAAGAATTATTTCATATGTATTAACTTTATCTAAAACAACTCTTTGTTTAAACTCTTTTCCAGAACTGTGAGGACATGGGATGTTAACAATGAAAAAAAGCACAAAAGTGTATTTAAACCTCGATCAATTCAAGGAAAACGGGTAATCCCTACAACTTGTACATACAACAGAGACGGTAAACTTATTGCGGCTGGCTGTCAAGATGGCTCCATCCAGATCTGGGATAGGAATATGAGTGTAAGTTAAGTATTTCAGTACAATATATACATCTGATATATCAAGTTCTGAATTTTGAAGCTGATAAAATAAATTTTGGTGCTTTTATACTTTAATTTTATTCCCTATCCTACTCTGAAAATGAAATAACTCATAGGCAAAATTTAATATTCTGCCTCTCTACAACTGATCATTCAGTGTGTTGCTATTCAGTTCAAAACATCAAGAAAGTTCTTGACAGTCTGTTTTTATAAAAAGAAGTGTGCCACATAGCTATATTGAGAGTATTATCCATTTAAGGTGTGATGCTTGTGGAAAAAGTTGTAATTTTATGTTTGCAAACCATTTAAGAGTTTAGTTTTGCAATGTTAAGTGCAAGTTCACCAGGCAAAGCTTTACTGATTTTACAATTGTTTATCCTAGTAATCATCCATATCACCTTTACTCTCATCCAGTGAGATGCAGTGCCCTGCATTTGGTGGAATAAGTACTTATGGCATGTATAGGAGGAGAAAATGAGAGGAGGGTCAATTTTTGGAATCCAAGGTGAAATCAGAAGGGAAATGGGGAGGCAGAGGAGTGAGAGGCAGCATCTTTTGGATCAAATTGACGTCATAGGTCTTCAAAAGCTGTACAATTCATATAGAATGGTTTAGGGAAATAATAGTGAACTAATAGAAGTTATGTTAGTGTGTTCACCTTCATCTAACAATGCTCTTAACTTTAAAAAGGAAACTGGCAATTTAGGGAACTTTTCACAGAGATTGAATAAAATTTGAGTTCTGGAAACAAGAGGAAATGTATGGATGTAAAAGGAAAGTCTGCTGATCATATTCAAAGTGCAGACTGTGTTTTGGGATTGTCATCTATTTTTATTTCTGTTTTTATTTCCACTATAAACCCAGTGAAACTTCCTAATGGCATGAAGCTTGAGAATCCATCCTAAGTGTAAACTTGTTCTAACAGAATAATAAATTTTTCAGAGGCTGGCTTTCATCACCTGTGTATGTTGTTTATTTTAACATATACAGTATTGAAATATTAAGCTTTCTGGTGTATTTTTAACAATAGTGCTTTTGGTAGTCTGCTTTTTCATGTTCTTTTCCTTTTGAACTTTTGTGTGTCTATAAGATGACATATTGCAATGCTGATTGAGTGCAGTTTAAGGTAATTATGAATAATTTAAGGATATATCCTGTGCATCTTGTGCAATTTCCAACCAATGACCCCACTATAACAATGCAAGACTAAAGTAATTTCCTAGTGGAAATCAAGGTGATTGTGTCCTTGGCTTTGTGTTTTTAAAGCCTGAGGAGTTTTTGTCTTTACTTTCACTGGGGTCATGAAGAATTGGGCAAGATGTTTGTGTAAAGGAGGAGTGCAAATTGTTCTTTTAGTGAAAACTCCTGGTACCCTCTGAAAATCTCTGTGTATGGTTAGAACCAGGTATTTCTAAAATCTTCTTGATTAAGTAATTAAAGAGAAAACCTTCATTTTATGTTTGGGAGGTGAGGAAAGGATAAGGAAAAAAAAGGAACATGTTCAAAGTAGGCTTTAGAAAGAGGAGGATGGAATTGACTCCTGCACTGAAGTGATGAAAGCTCTTGCTGGCCTGACAGAGTACAGAGATGCTTGCCAAGGTGAACAAGAAAATGTTAAATCATGACAAACTGGTGCACTTTTAGAGATATGCACTGTAGGTGATACAGAATAAATAAAACTAGGGAAAATCAAGATGTTAGGGTTAAGCTGTTGGATGAAATATATAATAGAAACATGAAGTTCTGATTTTTGAAGAAGAAATTTTGTAATTTCCATCCAGCAAACATAATTTGACTTTGTTGAAACAAGTGTAGAACTGTATACACAGATTTTGCTGTACTGCAGTGCAGCTCTGTTTCAAGTCAAAATTCAGACAGCATTTGTGTTTAGCTTGGGAAGACTCTGTTGAGCCTGTAACAAAAATCGCTGTTGTTTGAAAGCAGAAAATAGTTGAAATAATTTCTTACATTGATCAGTTTAGGAATGACTTTGGCATTGCTATTTCAGATTATGGATTTGGCACATATGCAGCAGGAAGAAGGACAGATACAGGAAGGTGTTTAAAGTTAACAATAGCTTAGTTGACCACACTGTCATTCCAGAACTGATTCAATAAATGCTTGTTTTGACTGTCTGACTTAATTTTTGCATTTAGGCAGAAATACAAATGGCATTTCTGTCTTGCCATTGAACACCATACCGCTCTTCCTGCATATGACAGTAACAGCATAAACTAAATCCAGGAATGTGTTCCTACCAGGTATTGGGCTTATATTATGTACTGTTCCTAGTGCCTGTTACCCTGATGTCTGTGAAGGTTTTTAGACAGATTTATTTTGACAGGAGAAAAAACTCCTGTCAAAAACAGAGCTCACTTCAGAGAGAGGGAAGTTTCTTCAGTAGAAACTTAAAGGCTCTGTTTTCCCAAACGAGTAGGGTCATGAAATCAGCAGTACCAAGGACAGAACGGAATACCTTGACAGGAAGGAGAGTCTGATAATGCCCCTTCCTAAAGCAAAAAGTGCACTCATTAGAGGAAGAAATTCTTCCTCTGGGGGTTCGCAGAGACTGTACCACTCCACAGGTTGGCAGAAGATCCCTGATAAAAATCCCAGAAATTGTTCTTCCCACTGTTTCTGTAGTTTCTGACTGCTGGTTTTAGGTTTGTTACCCTCAGTTCCACGCATGACTTGATAGCTTTACATCTGACTTCAGGAATAGTAGAATAGTTTGAGTTGGAAGAGACCTTAAAGATCATCCAGTTCCAAACCCCCTGCCGTAGGCAGGGATGCCTCCCACTAGATGAGGCTCCCTGCAGCCCATCCAACCTGGCCTTTAACACCTCCAGGGATGGGGCATACACAGCCTCTCTCGGCAACATGTTCCAGTGTCTCACTACTGTCATGGTGAAGAAATTCTTCCTTGTGTCTGATCTAAATCCCTCTCCACTTGATAGCCATTCCCCCTAGTCCTATCACTACAGGCCTTTGTAAACAGTCCCTCCCCAGGTTTCTTGTAGCCTCTTCAGGTACTGGAAGGTCACTATAATGACTCCTTGGAGCCTTCTCTTCTCCAGGTTGAAAAACCTCAGTCTGTCCTTGTATCAGCCCTCAGATCATTCTTCTAGCCCTCCTCTGGATCTGTTCCAACAGTTCCATATCCTTCTTATATTGAGGATTCCAGAACTGGACGTAATACTCCAGATGAAGTCTCCCAGGAGATGAATAGAGAGGCAGAATCCCCTTCCTCGACCTGCTGGCCACATTTGTTTGGATGCAGCCCAGGACACAGTCAGCCTTCTGGGCTGTGAGTGCACATTGCTGGCTCGTGTTGAGCTTCTCATTGACCAGCAGCCCCAAGTCCTTCTCTACAGGGCAGCTCTCAATAACGTCATCCCCCATTGTGTACTGGAATTGGGATTGCCCCAACCCAGATGTAGGACCTTGCACTTGGTCTTGTAGAACGTTGTGAGGTTCTCACAGGCCCATTTCTCCAGCCTGTCCAGGTCCCCCTGGATGACACCCCATCCTTAATCCTACTGATGTGTCTATCAGAGGGCAGAGAAATTAAAGATAAACATGTTGTGTGCTGGCATCTTCATCACCACTATGATATTACTTGTGTTTGCTGCTCAATAGTGTAGAACTATTTGGTATAGTTATAGTTGTTACTTAGTCATACAGAATGGTATGACTAAGTAATGTTTTTTTTTATTTTATATTTAGACACAAACAAGATCTTGGGCATCTGGTGTTTTATCATCCCTGCTGAAGTCAAAATAGCTGTTTTTTGTAAGTTAGGATTATGAGTTAGTTGTTTTCTTGAAGCCACTTAGAACACCTCAGTATTGGATTTTTAGTAATTATGTTGTTGTGCATAGGAAGTGGTTTTGGTGTGTGATCAATTCCCTTCTTCAGTTCTGACTGGTAATGCACACCATGAGTGTTCCGTTCAGTTTTCTGCTTCCACTGTTTTTTTGGTGCAATTCCAAATCTCCCAGCTGTACGTAGTGAGAGTAAAAACACTTTCAGAACTTTTGCAGGAAGACTTTTTTTTGTCTTTATGACATTGACATTGGTAACTTGCTGAAGCTGAAGTTAGCCAAATGCATTCCGGCTCTGCCTTGCCTTTCTCCGGACTTCTTCAGTGTGATCATGATCCATTATAGTCACCTGCCTCAGAGGATTTTTTTCGTTTTGTCATAAATCTGGGTTATTTTCTCACATATGTTTTTTTTTGTCATCAGTGCGTGGTTTTTCTTTAAGGTTCATGTACATGTGCATTTACAGTGCACATTAGCAGAACAATCTGTCAGCTTGTTTGAAATATTATGAACACTGTCAACTTGGCTTAAAATAACAGCTTCAAAGGATGTAAAAAATAACTTCCTTCAAAATTTCAGTGAATAGTGGAAAGAGTATGAAGTAGTCAATCGTAACATCACACATTAGAACTCTCAATTTAAATGTTCTGAGAAATGAGGAAATGTCTGACAAATGTGAAGAGCTGGAGATCGTTAGACAAGACCTTGAAACTTATTCATTTACAGGACAGTGCAGTAAACCCACTAGATTTACCTGCCATTCAGATAGGTTCAAATTCCTCATGTTACCTATACCTGCCCACCCAGAGCTTTTTGCTAAACCACTATTAATACATATTACTCAACAATGTGATTTTGGAGTCAGTCTTTAATATAAAGAATGAAGTGTACCTTGCACTCTGTAAACTTATGTGTGCCTGTTCTTCCTATGTACAACTGGAAGTGTCTCATTTATAGACATGTGGAAAGACTGAAGTAGTTCTTGAAAAGACCACTAGTACACTTGGTGGATAGGTTAAAAATCTACTGTGAGCTAAAATTTGGAGAAATCTCTTCAATGAAAAAAAAAAAAAAATCCCCTCATTTTCTCCCCTGAGCAGGGGAAGGATCAAGATGTTTTTCATTGTTTAGAAAAAGAATTTATTAGTATGAGAAAGTTACACCTTTTAGTTAGCCTTTCTTAGTCTTTCAGACCACCTGATATGGCTACCTGTTACATGAATTTTGCCTCCACTTTTTCCTGGGTGCATTCAGCCGAGGATTACATAAACAACTTCACCGCAAATGGCAGCCTGAATCATGTTTGTGTTTCATGCATCACTTATTTTATAGTGCATCATTGCAGATGTGACACAAAAATATTGATAATGAGCCTTGGGAGGCAGTGTTTGTAAGGATTGGTGATGTCTTTTAAATGCCTTTAAGAAAACAGTTTGTACACAGATAATATTTTTTTTTCCAAGGTGTTTTAAGTTGGGTGTGTTTAGAAACCTTGAGTAATTTTCATAAGCTATCTTATGCAATGTAAGAAGTAAAGAATTAGCTTTGATGGGTATATTTGTCATAAAGTTATCTTTTTAGGTAGTGTAAATCTGAACAGGAAAGATGCAGTACTTTATGATTTTCAGCATGATTTAATTGTCATAAAACACGAAGTGATTCAGTGCTGAAAGAAAGATATTTATATCTAGTGATTAACTTATATTTTTTAAATGTTTTTCTTCATGAAAGTGGTATGCTTGCCTCCATTCTTCAGCTCTTTCCTGGTATATAATAAGCACGTATTACGGTATTGATGAACTACTGATTTGCTAGTGTTCTGGTTTTTTCTGGGTTTTAAAACCTTATTTGATTTTAAATTGCTAGAATAATTTGTATATTTTGATCAGTTTTAAATTACTTGGCTAAAGTGGAAAATGATGCTACAGAACTTAAAATACACAATAACAATGAAATCTGTCACTGCTGATATACTGCCCACATGAATGTCCCCAAAAGTGATGTGATCAAGTTATAAGACAAATAGCCTATTTCCCACATGCCCTTAAACCACCCTTTCCTCAAAATATAAGGGGAAGGAAAGTGGGATGCCACAGTACGCACTGAAGTTAAACAGATCTAAGCTCTGTACATTTTAATTACAAATACTCATGTTAAAAGTATTTTCCAAATAATTGCATGATTTATAGATGTAAGATAAATACCTTTCTATATTTAGTGATTGTTTGCTTTGGAAGGGGTTTTTGTAAGCTTTAGTTTTATGTCGTGCAGTATGAAGTTTCAAGGTAGAATTTTCAGAGATGAAAAGTTTTACAAGTATTGGAGCCATTTTGAAGAAATACTGTACAACTAAGGACACAGATTTAGATAATGCAAAGAGATCATGTAAGATCTTACTCCCTCCCTCTAAATAAAGTGACCTTTTTGTTTTGGAATAGGAATCCAAGCCCAGATCTTATTTGGAAATTTTTTCATAAACTTTGTTTTGCTGTTCTTGATGGATTTTACAGCTGATGTTGCCAAGAAAGAGAATTGAAAACCAGTAGTAAGGTCTGAGACTCGCTGTAAATATTTTCTCCATTGATTGGAAGGTCCTTTGAGGAGATTTATACTCATGGTTTGGAAAGAGAGATTGGGTCTCTGCATAGTTACAACATGCTTTTTGCCTATGCTGGCATGCAAAAGATGTAGCTCTTAGTAATAAGATATTGAAATGTATGTCTGTCTACTAAAAAGCTTTACTAGCATGCATATACCTTTCTACCAGGCAAAGATCACGGTGTGTCTTTGGCATCTGTCTGTCACAAGATTACAGGTTTACACTTATTTTCACACCAGCTAGATTTTGTTCATTATTTTGGCCATGGACTTGTTTGGATATTTTCTTGGTTTTGCTTATATAGAATTTAGGGTTTGTATTGATTTCTTCACACAATTAAAATATTCCAGTGAAATGTCAATAGTTAATAGAAACAATTTACAATGACTATTCTAAAATTTACTAGATATCACTACCATGGCTAAATAACAGGCAAATCTTGTGATTTTCTCAAATATGTAACATACTTAATGCTTTGAAGAGGGCAGTCTGGCTACATCTAGAAGTTTCTTGTGTAAATAAAAGATGAAGGATATCCAAATATACTATATTCCCCTTTCAAACCTAAGGTAAGTTTTCCATATCCATAATATCCCACTCTTTTGTTCCATCTGTGTATGTGCCAGACTTCTGCTCCAGAAATTGGAAATCACACACAAGCCTGCCAGCCACAAATATTAACAGATTCATATATTATTCCTTTTTGTATATGCCTGTTTTAGCCAGTACATCACTATCTATACCCTGGAGCTAGCTGCAGTAAAGAATCTGACAATCATATGCTAAGATAAAATGTGCCCTGCTGTATCTCTAAGTGCATTTCTCTCTTACATAATAAACAGTTTACAGTTAAGAACTATCTAAATGTTTGCATTATCTAATATAGTGCTGAAAGACAACTCTAAAACTTGAAGTCTGTCACATCCCAATAAAAATAGTGTAAAAGATTTTACTTTGGGTTCATGTATGTGTAAAGGAAGAAGGCTTATTCGACAAGGATTCTGTATCTTTCTTTGTTTTACTATATAGAAAAATAGCAGTGGAGGTTACAGAATAATTTTAAAATGACAATTTGAGAAGAAAAGAGTAGATATTACAGCAACATGATTGTCTGCAACAATTATAGCAACAATACTGTAGTGTTATTAATATTAATGTAAGATGAATAATGTTGCAGGAATAGAAAGATGAGATAATGAAAAATAATGGAACACAACCATTAAGTCTTCTTAAGTTAGCTTCGTTCTTTTAGAGAAAATTTTCCTTTTATGCAGAGACAGAAAATTAAAAATACAGATAATTAATTTCATTCTAACAATAAGTGAACTCCAGTGTAGTTTGTCTTATCAGAAAAATGGCCTTTAGGAACTGTAGTGTATGCACTGCTTGAGCAAGCTAAACAGTTACTCCTCTAGAGCCTGTTATGGTTTGTAAATTACAAAAAGAATTTTACGCTTGATGTGTGTATTAGGAAGCTAGTTTTGGGTCCAAATTTTTCTCACTGTTGTTTATAGTATGTCAGTGTTTCTTGAGGCTAGTAAGGAGGTGGGCAGCAGATTTATATGTAAACATAAATTTCATAAAAGGAATGAAAAGTATATTTTTTTAACAACTCTTGGTCATTGACTTTGTTTTGTTAGAGAGTCCTAAACCTCCTGTATTTTAAAATGCTTAGAAAGGAAAAGTGTTAGAGCTTGATTAATTGGATTTATTTGAGGACAAAAAAGGTAGGAAACAACAACTTCTGATGTGTGGAACATATTGAGTGATGTTTAGGTACGTTTCCCCTGCATATACATGCTCTGTCTCTTGGGTTAATTCGTGGACTCTTTGCCCCCTTCCGGTTTCATATCTTATTATATCTCCTGGAGGATTGAATTTTCTCATCAATTCAGAACTTTTAGAAAGCTTTCTTTTTTGAGATATGCATGAAAAATGATGGGAAGTGAATTTTAGAACACAGTGTTATAAGAGCTAGCTGGGTTGATTTTTTTTGACTTCTCTTAAATAGAAAAGGAAATTAGAAGCTGTGTTTTTTAAATGAGATGATAATTTCGGACAATATAAAATCTGAGAATTGAAATGATGACTTGGAATTTTTAAACTTTTGTATTCTCTGTATTTTGTGTTCTCTTCTCAATTCTTCTTGTTACTGTAGTAGAGTAACTATTCATTTACTTCTTATTTTTCCCTGCAGTCATTTTAAATACGAAATTTCTAACTTTATCCAGAGGTATAGTGTAGATGGGTAATGAATTCTTCCCATTTAGGAGTTGTGGGATTTCATGTATTCCTGTGTCACTGGTCACTATCAGACAGTGGATACTGGCCTGGGAAATCAAGAGTTTCAAGTTGTGTAGTGCTTGTGTATAACCCTTTCTGTACTTGAAAAAGTAAACTTACCGAAGACCACCAGACAGAAAGGTATTTTAAGATATTGTTGTTCAATTCAGTAAGAGAGTGTTTTGTTTTGAAATGTGCTCAGTTGTGCAACATTAAGAAATATATTAAATTTTTCAACACAAAAATATTCCCCATGAATCTGTTAAAAATTGAAAAGCTAGAAAAAGAAGATAAATTATAGCGAAGCATAGCTTTTGTATGTAGCATTAAGTTACAAACACTTGACTCAGAGGAATTCTGATAAAGAACAAACTGTTTCTACACAGAGAAAGTTCTTTCATGGCAACATCCATTAAAAAAGTGCACTTCTGTGAGGATAAAGTTTTAAATGTGCTTAAGTAGTTGCCCATAATACAGACTACTTTAAGTTTTGAAGGTATATCTTGCAAGTCTAGTTAACTTTAATTAAAAAAAGTTTTTTTGGCATTAGTAGAAAAAAAGTAAGATTATAAACCAAAGAAGTTATTTTTTGTCTGTGATTATCAAATGAGAAGATAAAACTGCACAAATATACCATCTCTTTCCAGCAGGTACAGAACTGAACCAATCACATGAAATGAAAAGTACTTGTAATATCTTTTTTAAGGTAGCTTTCACTGAGCAAGTTTTTGTCATGATAACCTAATTAAATATATGTGAGACTTTCTATACAAATAAATAAAACTTCTTCCAGTGCCAAGTATTTTAAAATAACGGGGTTTTCTGTGTTCTCCTTATTTCCTAACGTTGGTTTTCAACAGATGTTAGTGCTAAACAGTTAGCAGAGAGGGTGGTGAAATAGGTGGAGCATTGTCCAGCTGTGTTTTATTTTATGTATGACTGCAGTGATACTACACAGGCTGAAATCAGATACATCCGTGGAACAGCTGCCTTCCTCAAATGAAGTTCTGAATTTCTCATGAGATAGAGAACTAGATTTGGAGTTGGATATGACTGCCCATTTATTTCACATATTATATGTAAATACATATACAGTGTGCCTCTGTGTGTCTAAGTATGCCCACAAACTTATATAGGAATTACAGTTTAGTAGAATTTCTGAATGTGTGTAATAATTCTAAACTCTAGTAAGTTAAACATGGTATTTTAGATAATGAAACATATGTCATTTTCATTCAGATTAAACCATATTTAGGGTTTTAAAAATGCCTATATGGTTACAATGTCACTTTTTACCGTGTATATTTATCACTTCCGTTTTAGACATGTGATTGTTCTGTGGTTAGAGCAGTCACCTGTCATCAATGCTAAAACATGGTTTATATTTCATTTTTGATGTGTTGCATTTTATTAAGGTTATGATCAGATGGACAAATTAGAAAGTGCTATGCTAGCTCACAAAACCAGCATGAAATATTCTGAAAAAAAAAAAAAAAATCCAAAATTAATTGTTAAGTTACTGATCATATTTTTTATGGACACTAATAGCTCCTGGTGAGTGTAGCATTTAGATGGCTCTGTATCCTGTCTCATTTGAGGAGGGCCTGGAACCTGTAAGCAAACTTTGTCTTGTTGAGGGTCACCAGATTACACTGCTGTGATCTTCACAGAGTCTTTGTCACGAGGACCTGCAAAAGGACAACTAGTGCAGGTAGTGTGTTCCTGCACCTGTGACGAGAGAAGTGGTTTCTATTCAAGGCCATCTTCAAGAGCCTGAGTGGTTTTTCCGAAGTAGCAATACCCTGTTTTAATCAGCAGAAAGTATTGCATTGCCAACTGTTGTCTTGTCACTTGTAACAAATGTGCAAATGCCCGACTGATTTTGATATTTCCTGTATGAAAGTTTGGTGCCAGCTGGGTTAGAGTTGTGAAGAGGTAGGGACGTTTTCTGTACTCCAGACAGGTCACTGTTGTTTCTTGGCTGTTGCATTGAGTTGGGAGAGCAAGGCAGAGCTGCTCTAATGTGTGTTGCTATGTGTCTGTGTGTATGAAACAAACTTTAGTTTTGGTTGTTCAACTTGTGAAACAGATCTGGTTATGTCAGGAAATGTATTCCTTGATGTCAAGTTTGTAAGGGGCAGTGTGTGAACTCGTTTGCTACTTGTCACCTTTTTTTTGTAACTTTAAGTTTTACTATATATCCATGTGTACTATGGAGACGAGACTAGTGATTTTCTTGTTTTGACTTTTTGTTATTCTTTTTGTGTGAGAAACTCAGATGGCCTTGAGGATTAAGTAAATTGTTTATAATTGCTGTTATTGGAAGAATATATTGATAAAATACATCTCTTAAAGAAGACAAAATAAGGTGACAGTGGACCCTAAAAGTAAAGAACCATTATCAAGAAAACAAAGAGGGAAAAGGCATCAAATAGTAATACTGGCCATGAATTATTGATTTGATTTATTTTGCTGTGTTTTACAGTATGTGACAGAAAGGACACATTGTGATGCATATAATAACCTTATATGAGAATTATGTTAAAAGAAGTTAGATTGTGTAGGGAAATTGAGATGTGATAACTGGGTAAGAAAAATAGGAACAGCATTCATCATGTTGAATCTAAGTTACCAGTTAAACATTCAATGAATAACATCAAGATGAACTAAGATATTCAGCAGACAGATGTACTTTTTCTTCAAGATAATTGAATGGCATGAAATGGTTTTGAATAAAGTTTTTAAAAATACGTTGTGGAGTGAGAAGTTCACTGGCCAAGAGGGTTGATGAATCATAGAATCACCAGCTTGGAAAAGACCCATCAGATCATAGAGTCCAACCACTCCTATCAATCACTAAACCATGTCCCTCAGCCCCTCGTCTACACATGCCTTAAACCCCTCCAGGGAAGGTGACTCAACCACCTCCCTGGACAACCTGTTCCAGTGCCCAGTCACCCTTTTTGTGAATTTTTTTTTTCTGATGTCCAGCCTAAATCTTCCCTGGTGGAGCTTGAGGCCATTCCCCTTCGTCCTGTCCCCTGTCACTTGGGAGAAGAGGTCAGCTTCCTCCTCTACACAACTTCCTTTTAGGTAGTTGTAGAGAGCAATAAGATCTCCCAGCCTCCTCTTCTCCAGGCTAAACAAACCCAGCTCTCTCAGCCAGCGAAACTGAGAGAAAGAGAATCACACACTGGAGAGAGTAGTGAAGAAGGGAGCCAACGTGTAGAAGGTGTACAGCAGATACAAGACCTCACAGAGCAATGAAAAAGGTGAACAGAAAATAGGCACTTTTTCCCAAAGCTGATTTGAGTGTGGATGGGGTGGCATTATTTGATTTGTCAGGGATAAACCTATTGATACTCAGGAAGGAATTCAAGTGGGATTGGCAATAATGAGGATGGAAGAGAAGACCAGAGAATGAAGAAGAGTAATGGAGAGAGAAAGAAGGAAACACGGAACTGTTTGATGAAAAGTGGATGATACAGCAATTCTTATATCTCTCTATGCTGTGAAGATGCCACTGCGGGTGGAGAAGAAATATAAAGTTGTCAAGCATGAGTGTGAAATACTGTGCTGAAACAAAACTGGAAGGCTAGTGTGAGAAGATGGAAGGAATGTTTTGGTTGAATTTTAGGGATGGTAATGGTGAAAGAGAGTTATAGTCAGGAGAGGTACTACAGAGTACCATAAAAAAGGTAAATAGGAAAAGAAGCTAAAGGAAGGTTTTGAAATAATATTAACAGCAGAAGAGGAGGTTAATTGCAAAATGAAAAATTCTGTATTAATTCTGTACTCCTCAGGCAATTTGATATGGGGATACTACAGCCTGTTTGAGGGCATCTTAGATATTGATTGGGACATTTTTACATTACCATAGCTTTAATAATCAGACTATTATTTAAATGAAACAAGACACAAGGAAATAATTGATTCAAGGATGTTAATTCCAAACAAAACAATTGTATTCTCCCATATTTATATAGTTATCTAGTTTTAATATTTCTTAAAAAAATCTCCTAATTTTAAAAGTGATGCATACTTGAAATATATTCAGGAATTTCACTATAGAACAGCTAGCCCCATTTTTCCAGAAGATATTATAAGTTTTTTCATTGTTTGTAGTGCTTAAGTATTTGATTGCTGCTCTACAAACTAGCTTGGAAACTTGATATGACGGTGTGTTGTGCATGGTAGCTGGTAAACATACAGTGTTTTTGAAAATGGAAACATTAATTTTAAAGTCATTTCAATATTCAATGTCAGAAATGAAGTCCAAGTATACCAGAGCCTCATCTTGCAGAAGTAGTGAAATCTTGGTTTTGAATTTAATTTATTTTACAAGTTATTTTTAATTATGAAAGATTTTAAGGGCTTTTGTTGGGGGTTTGAAATTAATGCTGCCACAAAACCTGAACTACTGGAGCTATTTAGGACAGTATGTTGTTTCTGAGCTGAATGCTGGATGAACTCAAATGCACTATTGGTTGTATTTGAACAAAACAGCATTTTGTCAAAAGAGCTTTCAGCAACTATATATTGTATGCATGGAAACACTGATTCACACTGTAGTATTTTGCCTGTACATTTCTTATCTGTAGCTTTGGGTTTACAGATTCTGAATCTAAGTGAAAATCTATTTCTTTTCCCTGTGGAACACTGTGTTCAGTCAGTATAAACTACTTGCAGAGAACATTTTTAGAAAATTTTCTACCATTTTGGCATTTTTTTTCTTACAAGTGTGTAGTGGTTTTTTATTTGTTTGTTTATTTAGCTAGTCAATTCCATAAAATTATTGTGATTAAACAAGCAGTGTCAAAGCGGTAATCATGAAACTGAGATAGGAATATTACTGGAAAAGAAAATGAAGTTTACCTAAAAGCTCTGCATCTTGTAGGTTAGTATCAACATATCTTTAGATACTAAAATAGTGCCTGTCTCTAATATCTAACCAGTCTTTAGTGATTAAAATAATTCCTTAAAAGAGCAATGTCTATGAGCTTTGGAAGAAGAGGCAGGCATCTTGGGTGGACTACAGGGAGGGAGCAATATTGCACAGAGAAAAACCAGGAGGGCTAAGGCCCAGAAAGAAATCAGATTGGCCAAGTCGGTGAAAGATAACAAAACATCTTTCTATAAATATATAAATAATAAAAGGAGGACTAGGGAGAGTATTCAGTCCCTATTGGATTCAAATGAAACAACAGTGAGAGGGGATGAGGACAAGGCTGAGATCCTTAATGCCTTCTTTGCCTCAGTCTTTAATAGTAAGGAAAGTTGTTGCCTGTGTGTACACATCCAGGAGTTAGAGGAGCAGAACAAGGCTCTTCTGATCCAGGAGGAGGTGGTTAGAGGCTTACTTCCCCATCTAGACACCCACAAGTCCATGGGGCTGGATTGGATCCATCCAAGAGCATTGAGGGGTCTGGCGGATGGACTGGCCAAACCCCTTTCCATCATCTTCCAGCAACCCTGGCTGACTGGGGAAGTTCCACTGGACTGGAGGCTGATGTTGTGCCCATCTACAGGAAGGGTTGCAGGGAGGAACCAGGGAACTCCAGGCCTGTCAGTTTGACCTCAGTGCCGGGAAATTAATGGAACAGGTGATCTTGAGAGCTATCATGAAGTACATGCAAGAGAACCAAGTGATCAGGCCCAGTCAACATGGGTTCATGAAAGGCAGGTCCTGCCAAACTAACCTGATCACCTTCTATGTCAAAAAGACGTGCCTGCTGGATGAGGGAAAGGCTGTGGATGTATCTTCTTGGACTTCAGTAAAACCTGTGACACAGTTTCTCACAGCATTCTGCTGAGGAAACTGTCACCTCTGGCCTGGACAGGCGCACACTCTCCTGAGTGGAAAACGTTGGCTGGATGGCCCAGAGAGTGGTGGGAAATGGTATTAAATCCACCTGGAGGCCAGTGACAAGTGGTGTCCCCAGGGCTCAGTGCTGGGTCCAGCCCTGTTCAATGTCTTTATCAGTGACCTGGATGAAAGCATTGAGTGCTCCCTTAGCAAGTTTGCAGATGACACTAAGCTGGATGGAAGTGTCGATCTGCTGGAGGGTAGGGAGGCTCTGCAAAGGGATCTGAACAGGCTGGACCACAGGGCTGAGACCAGTGGGATGAGGTTTAACATGTCCAAATGCCGCGTCCTGCTCTTGGGGCACAACAACCCTATGCAGAGCTACAGACTAGGAGAAGAGTGGCTGGAAAGCTGCCCAGAGAAGGACCTGGGAGTGCTGATTGACAGTGACTGGACATGAGCCAGCAGTGTGCCCAAGAAGGCCAATGGCATCCTGGCTTGTATCAGACACGGTGTGACCAGCAGGTCCAGGGAGCTTCTTCTCCCTCTGTACTCAGCACTGGTGAGACTGCTCCTTGAATCCTGTGTTCAGTTCTGGGCCCCTCACCACAAGAAGGATGTTGAGGTTCTGGAGCGAGTCCAGAGAAGAGCAATGAAGTTGATGAAGGGGCTGGAGAACAGGCCTTATGAGGAACGACTGAGAGAGCTGGGGCTGTTTATCCTGGAGTAGAGGAGGCTGAGAGGAGACCTCATTGCTCTCTACAGCCTCCTGAAAGGAGGTTGTAGAGAGGAGGGAGCTGGAATCTTCTGCCAAGTGACAGGGGACAGGACAAGAGGGAATGGCCTCAAGCTCCGCCAGGGGAGATTTAGGCTGGAGATTAGGAGGAAGTTTTTCACAGAAAGGGCCATTGGGCATTGGAACAGGCTGCCCAGGGAGGTGGTTGGGTCACCTTCCCTGGAGGTGAATGGATGGGTGGACGAGGTGCTGAGGGACATGGTTTAGTGTTTGATAGGAATGGTTGGACTTGATGATCCTGTGGGCCTTTGCCAACCTGGTGATTCTGTGATTCCTTGATTGCCTACCATGTTCAAGTGTTTGACTGATCTTTAACAGAAGAAAAGGGATTTCTTTTCACTTCTCAGGTTAAAAAAATTCAAACCAAAACACCCGTATCTCAACAACTTGCGTTGCAGAATGGTGGTGGCAGTTTTTATTTTCTGGAAGCTTTTTAAAAAAAATCAGGTATGTATGATCCTTGAAAATCAGTGTTAAATATATTGAGCAAATAATTTTGGCTGCCTTTGTTTATAAACTACTGAGGCTCTGACTTAAAAATGCTCATTTCATCATTGAAATACTTCATGTGCTAAATACCATTTACCCTTTTACGTAAGACATTCTTCCTTCCTTGCCTTTCAACCCAAATATTTAAAGTCAAAATTATATTTTAAAAAGTATATTAATTTAATAGGTAGAGAAAGTACGACATGGTTTGCAGTACATTTTTATTGTAAAAATTAAATAATGTGGAAGAAAGCTCATGATATGTGACAAGAAGTTTAGTGAAACTGAAAATTTTTAGAAAAATATACTTATTTTTTGGGAATATATGTGTTTTAGCTAACTTTTTTCAGAAACTGAGTAGATTTATTATACAGCCACCTTGATAATTCTCTGCAAACTACCCTGGTTTTGTCTCACCTTTTACCAACCCAGAAGTGCTAGTTTCATCTGAATTTCTGTAGATTTTCAGTTATATTTCACGCTATACTGTGCCTCTATAAGATCACTAAAATGGGTCTTCAGCTTTGGGAATGAAGAAGTTTTAAAGAATTTGAGAAACTGTATTGAATTATGGTGGGAAAAGCTTTGTGGTAGCTGCTTTTAAAGGCATCTTTGTAGCTTATTTATTTTTTCTGTTTATATTTTTGCTTGTTCATTGCTTACAGGCAAAAGGCTACTTCTAATTGATATCAAGCATTCAATGTTGGCATATGAGAATTTGAAGCAACCTGTGAAATTTTAGTGGGGTTCTAATATATCTTAACTACATTTTTAATGAAATTTTTCACAGCCTGTAATTGATCATATTCTTTTGTTGAAGGCAAAGGACCCTTCAACAGGTGGACAAGTCTAGAAGCAATTATTTTTGATAGAGGCAAAAAGAGGGTGGTTGGTTTGAAATTTTTTTTAGTTTACAGAAGCTGTATTTATGATAGTAAAAAGGAACAAAATTGTAAATTTGCTGGGATAACATGAGATTGGTCAGATAAATTATGAAAAGATACAAAAGAACATTTCTTTTTTATCTTTGTATGTGTTTCTCATGCAGTGTAAAAAATCACCAAAGGAAGCCAACTGAATAGTTTCCAAAAGCTATTTTTATTAGTAATATTTATTGGTTTTGTGGCCAAGATAGATTATTTTCTCAAATGCAAAGTTTGACAGTGCAGCCAAACATTCAGCTGGGGCTTTATGTTCAAACTATTAGGCAAATATTTAGCAAAGCTTTTAAGAGGCCATCTTTCTAAAATGGTTTCCTACGATCTTTTTTTGTTGAATTAACTTAAACAAGAAGAAATTATTTCTGTAGTCAGCAACATTCTTAGAAATTTAATTTCTGTTGTCAGCAATGTTCTTAGAAATTTAATGCTCTGGATGGTGAAATAAGGACGAGCAGATAGGAAGGACTTTCTCATCACTGTACAGTGGTTCAGAAACATCTCTAAGGCAAGCCAGCCTGCTTGCTTCTTTATTTTATCTAAATCCATATATAGTCAAATGTGTTGAGTGCCTTACCTTATTGGCTTCTGTGTAAATATTAGAGATTTTTTTTTTTAATAGAAATCAGCATTTTGTAGCAATTAGAATTAGCAAAATAGTAAATATTTTTTGGCCTTGAGTGACTATACTGCAGAGTATGGCTTCTCGTCCAAAAACACTGTTTTCTGTAGCAGCCCAACATTTTCTGACTAAGCATTTCACACTTGAGTTTTTATTTTCATAGTTCCATGATATTAGGCATGATTCACTGCAAGAAAATGAAGATTTTATAAACTTTAAAAATTGTTACAGAGCTATTATTGTTTCTATTTATTGTTCTTGGTATAGACATTTTTCATTGCATACAGTTTCTTGGGAAACACTACAGAATATTAAAAAAACCAAGCCAAGTCTCTTATCTGTTCAGTAAATGAAAATAACTAGAAAAACATCTCCATAAAATACATATGAAAAATTATTGAAGGGTTTTGAACCACTGATGAATGTGAGACATAAAGAAATACCAAAGGTTTGCCTCTTCTAGAATATCATCTTTCCACCCAGAATAAGGCTTTATTTGCAACATATGAGAATATAGTGGACATGTAAGACAATTAAATAGAATTGTCAGTCAGATATACTGGTTATGGCAAATAAAGTTAGGTTACTGTGTTCGTAGTTTGTTAATTAGTACTGAGAGAAGGGAAGGTTTCATATCTGCTAATGATACATGTAGATGTCACTGAGGAAGAAAATGTCAGAGAAGAGCAAATAATCTAACAGTCTAATTGTGTAAACACTAAGATCTCAGATTTCACAAGTTAATCTTGTTTTGCATCAGTATGGTCATTACTGAAAGAGCATCCATTTCTACACTGCAGAAAGTGGTATTGAAGAGCTGTCACATAAATTGAAAGCCCAGGGATCATGTTGACAGAGACTTAAAAAAAGCGTCTGATATAGTCTACCACTGCTTACTGAGGGTGAAAATTGACAGATTCCTGAATTTGGCTGGCATATGTAGACCTGGTAATTTGTAAGTGATATACTAGACCCAGAAAGTACAGTTACATTTCTTACATGGATTCAAGTTGAGAGCAAAGCACATATACTTCCTTCAGTACAGATGACTGAAGGGAGAATGGGGAAATAGCCATTTAGAGTGTAACCCGTGCCCTGGGAATCTGTCTGTCTTGGCAGCTTTGATCACAGTGTTGAGATTTCTGGCTGTCTCTGATGGGATCACTTTCAATAAAGACCTGGACAGCTATGCTCAGTTTTGACTAAAGAAGTTCCTAGTTTGTTTGTTTCTTGTTGCAGCTTTATAACTCACACCGTTGTCACCTTGAGACTGGCTTACAACAATATGTTATCTTGGAAGGCTTTTATGTTTATTAAAAATTATCATTTTTGGAGTTGAATTTTTTTAGTGTCAGCTAATTTATTTTGCTTAAGGTCTATTGGTAGGGTGAAATCACCTATTTAAACCTCAAACAGATATACATGAGTTTGGACTCTGTTATCTTGCATCTCTGTGATGCTAATCTTGCCTTTCTGCCTCATATTTGAAACCAGTTTAAATCCCAATTTCCAACTCTCTCACAGAGCGTTAGAAGCATTCCTTGATGTGAGAGAGGAGGAACAGATTGTAAGTGAGCATGGGAGGCATTTTTAGAGTTGAGCTTCCTGGTTCAGAATACATATTCCCTGTGCTGGAGCAAATTGGAGCATATTGCACATAGCTAGTGACACACTCATTAATGTATAGAGTCCCTTTTGCTGTAGACATGATTGTAGTTGTATGATTGACTCTGTTCAAACTAATAAATGTGTAAAATTGTGTTACATGTCTGTAATACAGGAAAGATTGAAATAGCAGTATTGGTAAATCTCACTTTCTCCCAAAGCCCCCTTTATTTACAATCTCTATTTTAAAAAAAAAAAAATCTTGAAGACATTAGGAACAAGAAGGAAGAAGACTGTCTTAGCTGGAACCTTTCTTGTTTCATTAAAATAAAACAGGTTGGTGAGGGAAGCATTATAATCTTGGGCTTACTGTAGATAGTGAAAAAAAATTCGGTAAGTAAGCATATTGTTGTTTTACCCGTGGGCATGGATTGGATTTCTGAGGTGAGAAATCCGTCTTCTGCTTTTCCTGGAAAACGTTTTTCTTAAGATTCTGGAGAAGGAGAGCAGTTGTGTGACACAGAGCTCTAACCATGCCCCTCTGTTGCAGGCAATTCATTTGTGATAAATGCTTCATGTGGCCACTGCCATTTCATTTCCCATATTGGTCCTCTTCAGTCCACCCAGGTTTTTTACAAGGGATATTTATTACTGATGCTCCAGTTGTGCAACTTTCCCACCCTGCCCCTCCTCACCAGTCCTTTCCCTGGATTCCTTTTATGTTCTGTTTCTCATCCTCTCTGTGAGGCCTGTGGCAATATAGCAAACCCTGACATTTAGCTGTTATCCTAGTTCTTTTGATACATGCAACTGCATCCTTTCTCACATGTGCTTTATGTTTTCTGCCTGTCATTTCATGTTCCACACAAGTCCAGTCAGCTGTAATTGCTTAACAAAAGTATATGTGCTAATACAAAGCTAGAAATAAAGCGCTTACATTGCTAGAGTTATTTGCTAGGAAGCCTTCAACAAATTGCGAAAGACACAGTGTGTTACTGCAGAATTTGCTGAAATAACTAGACCTTTAAAAAATCTTCAGGATTGATGAACATGTCGAATTTTGCATGGCATATGACTAGTACTCATAATAGCAGACACTTCTGCAACAAAAAGAGAGGAGTAACTAGGAAGATGTGTAGATACACTTTGCCCTAGCTATCTTTATATCTTCATCAAGTGTTTCAGTGCTTTTCGCCTTCCCTTCCTGAATCAAACTTTTGAATTATGTACATAAATTCGATTGTTTTATGTCTTTCCAGCGAGAAACATTCTGATAACATTTTTTTTTCTAATGATTTGTTAGCAAGATTAGACATCTGTTAAAAATGCTAGGAGGCCAGAGGCCAAACACATTATTTTCTTTGAAAACCGCAACGAACATTTGCCAGTATTTGTAAAAACTTCTTGTACAACCTTCTCTCGTTTTTAGAGCAACCTTCAATCATTTTAGAATATTTGATTTAGTATTACAATTCAGGGTTATATTCCTTTGCAGAATAATATATGGAGGGCAGCTTGCAAAGCTCAAAGTTAGGAAAACAATCTTTTTACTGGCAAATGATGCAAACTGGTTTTTCAAGACAAACAGAATTGTTAATGCAGTTTCACTGTCCCTTTCAGAGCAGTCTTATTTTATGTCAAACCCTAAGATGTCAAAATTGCATAGTTTTGGGGTAAATTTGTTCTCTTGTTTTTGTTTTTTTGTGATTAAGGGGCAAATAACGTCAGAGTATTGGATCTCTTTATATTTTTCTTTTTCTGTGGGGCAGTTAAAAAAGGTAGGAACTAGTCAAAGCATTGGTACTTAATTGAGAAGGCTGCAATAGTGGGTGACGTATCTATGGTGAGCTATTTAATTCCTGAAAGATACAGTTTACATTTGATTACTGAATTAATGAATAATAGAAAAATAGCAAAAATCCTGAATTGTTATATCATTAACTAACTCTCTATCTATCTGGCTGTCTTACATACATGTAGGTCTTTGCAGGTTTTGATAGGAAGTAGAAAAGGCACTGATTTGACCTTAAATATTTTTATTTATTTTTATTTGTATCCTAAACAAAACAAAAGAAGGTAATTCCAGATTGTTTGAATATGAAATAAAAGAAAAAAAGAGATTTTTTTACAGCCTCAATAATTCTATGGTATAATTCTATAATTAAGTTGAGTAGCAAAATATAAGAACCCATTTTCTTAATACGTATAATTCAGTGTAACATTGTCAGGAAGGAATGGAAGTGTAGAATAGACAAACGTAGAACCTAAATGAAAGTTTTCCAATTTATTTGAAATAACTAAATACCATATTGTAATTTTTTATGGAGTGGTTATTAACCATTTATGATGTTTTTGCAAGTGTCTGTGGTATTTCTTAGACAGAAAATATGTCATTTTAATTGCTTGTTAATGTTTAACAAATATTACAGAAAATTTATTTCCTGATAGCCAATTCACAGTTTATCCTATATATGTTGCCACATACTTGGACATTTTAAGTAATTGGATGTATAAAGTATGCTTCCTAGTATTTATAAACACCCCAACCAAAGACATACAGTTGTAAACAGCAGTCTGTTCATAGAGTTTGTCTGGGATATGCATAACTGGATAGAAGTGACATTAATATCAAAACAAGTACTATGGCTAAATGTAGGCTATTACATTCCATCTCCAAGTGCTCTAAGAAGCATTTACTTTGTGTTTGAAGTTCTCCATTGTTTGTTGAAGAGTCATTTGTGGAGGGAATGACTTATGTGACTGCTCTCAATACTTGACTGAATCTGCACACCAGAATAAGCTTGCAATCATTATTAATGTCATCACACAGAGATTCTCTAGCTTTTGGACCAAATTTAGAACAAATATTTGAAACACTAAATAACATTAATTACTTTACTAGCTTGGTACTTTGCATATCAAGTAGTCTGTAAATGGAACTTTAGTATGGTGCATAGAGAAAAATTGGAAGATGCATTAACTGAAGATTTGTGTACTGGTTTAATTCAGTCCATGTGTTTACATTTCATGATCACATCCTCATATTCTGTAGAACTGTGTCTCAATGTATAGATTGAGTAGTAAGAAGCTGCTCAGTATTTTCTCCTCTTAATGTTCATAGTGTGATTCTAGATCTGACTTACTGCATTTCGTGCAGCACTTTATCTGAACCTACGTGCTTGCATGCATGTTTTTCTGTTTTGCTCATCACTGTGATAAATAAAGAACTTTAAGGTCACTAATTTTTCTTCTTTCCCTTTGTGAGTAAAGGCATGCTTTATTCCTCATCTTACAGTTGGGAACCTGAGATACCATTACATAAGCAACCTTTAATTCATGAATGCTTTATTTTACTACAATGTGAATTAGTTTTATATTAGGAAAAGAGGGCAAAAGACAAGTGTAATTCCCTAGATGTTAAAGAAGTCCACTTGTCTCAAATTCCTTCATTTTCCCCCTTTTCTTTCAATTTCCCTCCCTGTGTATAAAAAACATCTTGGTATTTTACCTGAGACCCTTGTTTTTTTGTGGGAAGTAGAAAAGCTTGATTTTACAAAGTACTAAAATTCAGTTCAAGTTTCCTTTCTTTTTGATAGAATTGTTAGGCATTTTACTAAATTGTGATTTCATAACTAAGTCGGCTCTACACAAGAACTGAATGTTAACTTAAAAGTAATTGCTACCTTTCTATAAGATTTCTATATTTTTTTTACATTTTACATACATTTCTATAACAATTGGCAAAATAAAAATAATTAAAAATAAACACGTCGTGTGAAATCTTGAGTTTTATTGCAGATAAATGGAATGCAACCCTCAGAATATCTGAGCTTTGTTCTATGATATAAGCCGTGATTTTTGGCAGGGATTAAATTTGGCAAAAGTAAGTTCTTCCAATCCTTTACTAAAGTCCTTTCCAAAGTACGTATATTTTATTTTGGTTTTTTTTAACTGTAAGCCTGCTTGAGGCAGTTTCGAGAGCTGTCTTAAGATGTACTTTTATTTTAACTAGGCCTAACTACCTTTATTCTCTGCTAGTGGGAGTTTTCCAAAAGTGCTAACGCTATATAAATGTGACCTGTACAATTAAACCTATGAAAAAGGTAAATTTTGCATTCAAGCTCTTGTCATGAAAGCCTATTCTGAAACACATATGACATTTTTAAAAGGCCGCAGATATATTTAGCTTCTACACTTGCTAAAAATGCAGGGATTTCTGTTTAATTGTAGAAATAGCTCCAGAGTACACAAAGAGATGTAAAGAGATGTTTGTTCCATCTTGAAATAATAAAATTTTTTAATGTTTTATTTGTTTGATAAACAGGTACACACGAAGTTCCACTGCAGGCAAGCCCATGCTCCAGGCACTGACACTTCATGCTTGACATTTTCTTATGATGGTACTCTCCTTGCCAGCCGGGGAGGTAGGTAATTGAAAGAACCCTTTGATGTGTTGAATGTAAGGAAATTTTAACTTTACTAAGTGAAATGCTGTGGTAAACAAACAATTTAAATCATATCATCATTAAGTCTATTTTTTTATGGTGGAGGCAAGGTAGTGAAATCAGATACTATTGATTTAAACCTGAAGTGCTTCAAAATTTCCATCTTTTATTTTGGCATGTCATGCAATACTGTGTTTTGAAAGCACATTCTACAACTATTAGGGAAATTTTAAAGGGAATTTCACTGTGTATATTGCACTGTTCTTTATCTGTTGTCTTGTCTAACATTAATAACACATCCAAAGGAAATTTTTAATAAAAAGTAAAATGAGACCAATTTTGTTACTTAATATTTTTCAAGAAGATTACTGCCTCTCATTAACAGTGTCTCTGCTCTTATTAATTCCTGAAGCAGCTTTCTTCTGCAATGTCCTTTTCTATTCTGATTAGAATTTTTGTCTGGCTCATATTACAAACATCAAGAGGTGATGACTGGAATGGAACAAGATGTACTAAAATGGCAAAAAAAAAAATTGAAATGTCTACAGGAAGGGTCAAAAACTCAACAACTCGCCTTTTAAATTGCAGATATAACTTAGTCTTAGATAACAGAACAAGTCTTGAGAAACCAAATATACAGTGTAAGATACTGGATAGGATGGTGTCTGCCTAACACAGCTTTTCATACAGACATTTGCCTCTGCAGTATTTTGCAATCAGGTGCAAGCATACAAGTCAAGCTGTGTGGATGGAAACCAACTGTAACCAGAAGCTGTGTGTATGCATTAGCATGGCCCCAAGACCAAAAAAACAAGCCTGAGGGGAGGCAGTATATGTTACTGTCAGCTAGCATAGTGCCTAACATATGTGTAGGACATCTGGTCAGTTTGGTATGTAGACAGAATGAGATCACATACAGGACTGAAGTGTTCATAGCTGGCAAATACTTTGAAGCAGGGGATGTACATCCAAACCAAGGGCAGTAGCTTTCAATTGCTTTGTGTCCTTCCCCTCTATCCCTGATAAGTGGATGGCATTGGTTGCTTTTGCAGTGATATGCAGCTGCTGTTGGATGCTTCCGCTCTGGCTTCTTTGTATGTCTTGCCATGTCTCCAAGATGTTAGACATCATATTCCCTAGATCGCATCTTACAGAGCAGGGTGATGATAGTCTTGTTCTAAACAGATGTAGGCTTACTGAGGCATGGGAATAGCAATTGGACTGTTTCTTAATTACTGTTAAGACTCCTGGATCCAGAGCTGTATGACCAGTCAACATGAGTTCTTAAGTGGTTGAGGTCAAACTCTCGACCTTGCTAGTCCTTGCTGAACCAGGCATGTACCATGTGAGAACCTTCTTCTCCTTGGAAAGTAGGTGAACCATCTGTCTTTCTGTTCTATGCTAAGTGAAATGCTGCAACTGTTTGCTAGTGGTGTTGCCCTTGGAAAATTCACACAGGGCATACTTTGTAAGATTTAAAGAGAAACCTCAGCATGGTTTTAAGTATCAACAGCAAGCAAGGTTAATGCTTATGTGAGGGATATTCACTAGTGTGGTCTTGAAATCTCAATTTATGTGAATTCTCTGATGTTTCACATTTAAAGAATATAAATCACATTAATGTTCTTTGTTTATTTTTATTGCATGTGGCACTTTTGGTTGCCTGCACTTCCTCATCTATCTCCAGATTTTGAGTCATCTTAAACAGACTTTTAGTTATGTGTTTCATCTACCACACTGTGCTCTGAGCTGTATAAAATGTCGAATCATTATTTGCAGAATTCAAGGTTGTACGGAAATTTGACCCCTCAGTGTGGATCAAATTGCTACCTTAAAAAAAAAGAAAAGCTCTGTGTGTGCTGTACTAGAGAATAAGGGAGATTCATACCTTATATTGACTTGTTTGGTTAGTGCTTTAATACAAGTATTGCTTTGGATCTGTACCAGCAAAAGCAGATGTGGATCCAGCATTCATAGATTAACATACCTGCCAAGTGCTGAGGATCAAAGAGAGGGGAGTTTTTGGGGGAATGGGAACTTCGATTGAAAGCCTGATTGACTTTACTGCATCTGATGTAGATTCTGTGTTGGATATGAGAGAGATGAGGCAGAGCTCAGCTACAAGCACAAGGGAAACTGAAAAGCTGAGGAACTGCTTATAAGACTTCCCAGTCTTACTTTTGTTGAGTATTGAGTAGTAACTTGACAGAAACTTAAGAAAGTGATGTTTTTGCACACTTGTAAGCATGAAAGTATCTTTTTTTTTTCTAAACAGATAGTATTTGGGGAATGTTTTCTTTGTTTAGCAGTGAAGAGGTAGGCATCAGAATTGGACTCAGGGTCCTACTAGAAAAAAATAAAAAACTTTTCTTGACTCCTGGTATGTACATAATTTATGGAGTTAGTTTTTGTCATAATATGAAGCAATGATTTCATTAATTCCATGAATCTCATGATAGCTGGTAGTTTCATGGTTCTTTTATTTTCTGTGGTATGAACAGTGTGCAGACTCAGTGCCGTCATAATCAGTATAAACTTATTAAACTTATAATAAACTTATGCAGGAAAATAAGTTGACTATAGTTAAATCCAAGAAAAAATATTAACCTCATCAAATAGCTGATACAGATACATGCTTTTTTTCTGAGCTTGGAACGTATTTTTGTGTATTCCCATTTGATGTTTTGTTATTTCTAGTTTTAGTTGCATTTCTTTTCTCATAATTATCTTGAGGAAAAATAGAGTGCATGATTTTGAAGTTGGTTTAAGTCTTCACAGGAAAGCTCAGAATTTATAAACCTAACATATTCTGTTACTCCCTTGTGGTAAACCATGTTATGCTTAGCCTTTCCTATGCTGTATTTTCTTCTAAAATTCTTATTTCTTACGCTTCTTTGCTTTTCTCAATGATCTTCATGAATGTGTCTCCTCAGGCTTTGCTTTCAACATAGGACTCCCTCTTAAAATAGAAGCTTCTTAAAAAATATTGCCTTCCTGATTAGTTCCATAGAATCATAGCATTGTAGAATGATGTGGGTTGGAAGGGACCTTAAAGATCACCTAGTTCGGTGTGTTGGCCTTATTTTGGCTAAAAACTGATTACAAAATGCCTATCCTGGCTTACCAAAGACTGTTTTCTCTAGGACCTAATTGTTACCTCTTGATAAATCCAGTGCTTAATGCCATTGACGCAGTGCTATCTGACCTGATCGTATCAGACTACAGCCTGTTTATTGGTATCTTATTCATTAAAGTGACAAAGAATAGAGTTTGAACTACTACTACTAAAGGTGTTATGAAAGCTTTAAATAATCCAGCCAAGCTATGGAGAAGTCCACCATCAGGAAATGATGTACATCAGGAAACTGATTTCCATCAGGAAACTGAGTGCTTCATGTTGAATAGCACAGCTTCTGTTTACATATTTTGTTTAATGGTAACTATTTTTTGTCCACGTATGGAGTAATTAAAAGTAGTACTGCTACAGCTCTCGTAAAGAATCATAGAATCACCAGGTTGGAAGAGACCCACTGGATCATTGAGTCCAGCCATTCCTATCATGAAGGAAGCCCCTTATACATGGATGAAGGATGCTACTGAAAAAAACCTTGGTGTTGTAGAAAGTTAATACATCTGTTTTCTTAGTGACAGCAATTTCAACTCCAAATGAGTTCAGATTCAGAAACCAGTGTTATATTTGTAACATAGAGAATATTAATTAGAAGAGGTGAATTTGAGCAAATACTTAATAATGCTTCATTTCACAGTATTGGTGCAGTCATTCTACATGCATTTCTCCCTTTCCAAGTACTCAGTCATCTGTTTCTGCAGTGTAAGACTGTTGATTTGAAATTAATCACAACTTTTTGAGTCCTCGAGTCTTCTAAGTTTTTAAGCCAGCAGGTTATGTATTTTCTTGTTAGCAGAAGAGCTGTAGCTAAATGCCTGACTGTATCTTTCCTGCTAAAACCTGGCAGGACTACAGCTTGAAGATCATGTCAAGGCTCATTCCACTGGGAACAGAACAGCCTTGGCTGCTAGCCGTAGATCTGTCCCCATCCGGGAGATTTGCAGAGTGGCCAAATGGTATCTGTTGCATACATTTATAAAGTGCTGGTGCTTTAGATAAAACATCTTGCCGATAAGTGTTTCGGGGTTTTTATTTTGGGAGTGGGAGGGAAAAGGGAGGGCTCGTATTACAAGACCAAATGCTTTGAAGAGCTTGAGATGGAGTCAACTGGGAAACAAGAAGAAAACAGATATTCCCAAAATAGGGATTGAACATTTTTCTTTCTCGTCATTTTTTAGCTTCCCAATGAACAGAAATATACTTTGCTCTAGACGTCATTAATTTAAGTTGTCCACTTATTAAAAATATTTTGTAGTAAGGAGTTATCCTCATCTTTAGTATAAACATACATGATGTACGAGGCCACACATTACTGCTTTCCCTATAAAGGGTACTGATGGCCTTGATTTCTTCTGTTACAATATGTTACTTTATTTCTATTTTTTTTTTAAAGGGTAATTTCCAAGGCCTCCCCTAAGCTTTTGATCTTAAAAGCTGTGAATCCATGAACACATTTAGACAAGCAAAAAAAAATTCCTGCAAGCTTTGTGCTTTGGAAGGAAGCAAGTCTGTGCGTTACCAGTTACTTGCCTCCTTCCCTCCTAGGTCAGGAATATTTTGTAATTTTTTAACTAAAATTAATCTCTGGATATTTTTAAAGAGAATTCTTGTTTGAAAGTTGTGTCTCGGCCCTTGAAAGTGCTGAGGCATTGATGTCAAATGCCAGGAGATATCAAGTTGCCTGAGTGGAGTGCTTTGGAGCTCAAATTCTGTACCTTATCTCATGCTGGAAGTAAGTGTCCCAGGGAGATGATCAGCAGAGATGTAGATCTTACTGAGAATAACTAACTAGTATCTTTTTTTTTTTCCATGTTCTTACTTTGTTAGTGTGTCATAACTTTTTTAAAAGGAATAAACAGCCTGACTTTTACTGGCCTACAGTCACATCATGTTTATTAAACACAGACAAGAATTGCTGTAAATGTCTTGCTGTAACCTCGAATTTGGCTTTTATGGCCAAAGGTGGTGTGTAGGGGTGTGAAACGGTTTTGTTACAGCACATGTGAGTTCAGTTGCTTCCCTCCTGCTCCTTCCCCAGGGATTTCTAACTGATTCCAGGACCTATTCTTGGTACAGAGATTCTGGTTTGTTGATGTTTGCGTGCTAAAGAAGGAAGAAGACTTCATGTGCCTTCCATTCTTCCTGATCACTTTTTCAGGGCAGGTAGAAACCAGACACATGAAGCTTCTTTAGTTTTTAACCTAGACTGTAGTAACATTTAAATTTCTTTTGATATCTTAGAAGTTGAATTTACTTCTAGTAACAAAGCACCAGTGCTGATTCTGCTGTTCTTGGTATGAGACTTTGCCATAGTGGAGATGAGCCACAGAGGAGAACCTTCTGACTGGAGTGCAGCAGATGAAACTCATCCTTGCTCTTTCATAGTCATTTACGGACAAGAAACTTGCGGAACAGCTGCATTTTGAAAGCTTTTACCCTATCATTCTGTTATTATTGTGTCTGAATTAGAGGATGAAATTTTCTGTACATATCTAGATTCTTCACTTAAATGCTTTATTACAAACCTTCGTTCCTTTTGTTTCATAGGAGATGATACTTTAAAGATATGGGATATTAGACAGTTCAAAAAGCCTCTTAATTCAGCGGAAGGACTGCCCAGCTTCTTTCCAATGTAAGTACTGTAATTTATGCTAGCTAGTAGAGATAGCAGTAGTGCCAAAAGGGAGGGAGTCTACTGGAGTTCTCCTCAGCTCTCTAAGTATAGAATGGTGAGGAAAGGACTGCTCGGGGACCACTGTGCGAGGAGGATTCTTGGCTGTTTTAGGATTTCACATTGCTTTAAAAGACCTCATATTTTTGAGATTATTCATAGCTAGCTTTGCTTATTTTGTGCCATTTTTGAGTCTCATATGTCTTATATCTAATTAGATTAGTAACTTTTCAGGAGGAGGCCAGTTCATTGCCCTCTGTTTGTGTAATGGGATACATAAGTAATTCTCATTCTTATTTGATCTATGATTATTAAAAAAGAGCTGGATTGCAAAGTAGACATAACATGAATGTTCATGGTATGAATTGCGGTTTTGAAGTTAGCAGTGCTGGTGACTGTTCTTTGGTGCTAAAATACAATATCGTGCTGCATAATGCTAAATATTGTACTCAATATTAGTATTGCTTGCCTTTCAATAGCTGTAGTACGATTTATACTTTTGAAATAAGATCTCAGGCAGGTCATGAACAGCTCAATCTTTACTCTAATTTGTAGTATAGAAGAAAAGTAAATAGACAAGCATTTTTGACCACTGTATAAACACACCGCCTTGCATCATTGAAGAATGTATCTTCAGCAAAAACAGATTTCATGACTGATTTAGTTTTTTACTTAATGATGATAAGCAGATTTGAAAACACTTCGTTTTTGTTTGTTTCTCATGTTGAAAAATTTGCCAGACTTTTGAGTGGAAGAGAATTTTTTTGAGGTGAAGTTTTTTTATTGTTTATTTTTTATTGTTTTGCCATCCTGTGCACAGCTGTAACTGTACACATGAACCATATCTGATAACGGTAGTGACAGATGACTGCTGACAAAAGGTTTTTCTAAAGCTTTGTCTTGAAAAGATTAAAAAATGGAAAGGATTATTTTTAAGAAATGCAATTTATATTTTAGTTCTTATTACATTAATTATTGATTTGCCTAGTACAATGATTTGTTTCTTCAACAGGACAGATTGTTGTTTCAGCCCAGATGATAAAGTACTTGTCACAGGCACCTCTGTTAAGAAAGGTGGTGGCAGTGGGAAGCTTTTTTTCTTTGATCGTGAGACATTCCAGAAGTTATACGAGATAGAAGTTACAGATGCGGTATGTATTTTAGTTCTCTTTTGTGAATATTCAAAATATGAATAAAATACTATTTAAATGCCTTTTTTCTCCTTAATGTAGTAGATCATTACCTGTATAACTGTTATTTCTCTACTCAGTATTTAAGTGGTAGAGATGGAGTGACCTGAAGTGCTATTGTTTTTCCATTTACAAAAACCCCTAAAAAAATATTAGGACGAGGTGTTTAAGCACTAGGAAATCCCTTTGCATTTCTTAAAGATTTGTGTGAACCCTTCTAGATATGTAATGTGAGGCATGAATCCTAGTATTCTTACATGTTTATACTATTTACTTCAGCAGTAATATGGCCATATTGTGACAGAACTCCTACTTGTCCCTGAAACTAAATCTATGGTTCCTATAGAATGTATTTAAATGGACTTGGGCTTATGTAATTCCAACAAATGCACAGCAAAAGGAAGGCATCATTAGGAACCCGTCCATCAAAAATACCATTCTCTCCACTTGTATAAAAACCTAAAATTGTGAACCTGTAATACGGTAGACTTTGTGTATGTTTTGAACTGCCCTTGTACAAAAGAAAAAAACCTTAATATCGTAATTGAAAAGTGCTTTCATTCTTATAGCATACACTATGAATAAGTTTCTAGGTTATAACAAACAGAAATAAAGAAATTAAAACAGAATTACCATTGCTTAGGTATGTCAGTGTATGCTTAAGCCTCAATAATTACTGCAGACTGTCAGGTAGCAACTTTGTCATTTTGTTTAAGGATATTGTTTTCTTCTTCTGTGCTTCCCTTGACACAGCACAGCAGTGTTTCCTAGCACAGCAGACAAACTCCCTTGTGCTGGATATCATTTATACAGAATTTATATTACTTTCATTTTTTACTTTTCATTTCAAATACTCTTTTCTATTCTAATACATACTAAAGCAAAATGTGCTTGCAGATCAATTTGTAATATACATAATTTCTGTGCAGCAGTCTTGCAAACACACCTCAAAGCAGAAACCCACCACCTCTTTTTTATTTTAAGCACTCTTTTTATTTTAAGCATATATTCTAAATACTGTTTTTATGACACTGGAAGTTTTATTTAGTACTGAAGAACTACATTTTATGTAATACTAAGTTTCATTTAGTACTCAAGTACTATGCCAAACCTCAGTTTAACTGAGGATTTCTAGTGGATTTTTATTTTCTGATACAAGTGTTATGACAAAGTATTTATAATTCTTTTCTGAGACGAAAATGAATGCCTTAGTATGCCCTCTGAAAGTTCCGTGATAGAGAAAAGGGGAACAATTATATGAGACAAAGGGAAGGAGGTCAGTTGTTATAAGAGCTCTTCTGTCCTTGGGCACAGAAATGAAAATAGATTAGCAATTCCATTCGCAACTGATTTGAACACCTTAGAGCAAAGTGTCTGGATGTGGGCATGATGGCATCTCCGTATAGTGGTGATGAAGTCAGTAACAGTGTACAGAAACTTCACTTGAGCTTTAAGATTGCAGGAATGATAAGCTTGTCAGTGATGACTCTGAAAGAAATTAAGTAATGAGAAATACTACTCAGCAGCCTACCTGTCTTGCATTGAAGGAAACAAAATTTTCATTTGTTACCTTTGTCTCCCAGAATTACACTTCTTTAATTCTTTGAAATAGAGGGTCTTGTTTAACTGCTGAGATAGCTAATGCTACAGGAGAGTCCAAAAAAGGTTGCTTTGCTATCAGTTTCTCTCAGAACTGAGAGATAAATTTCCCTCCTTCTGCTTCAAGATGCAAGAGAGATGTGGAGCTTAGAACCAACAGTTGGTGAAACAAAACTAGAGGTTAGTAAGTGACTTCGCTGGGTTCATGCATGTAGTAAAGTTTTAAGCATGTAAAAACAGCAGGTTCATCATTTTATACTATAAATTTGTGCAGGTGCTGATATTTATATGGTACTTTTAAAGACTACAGTGAATTACTTTTGTCTATAGAGTTTTATTCCTGCTGTTTTTCTTCATTTGCAGTTAAAAGATTTAAGACTGTTGTTCTGCTTTAAATATAGTGGATCAAATAAAAATAAGGTAAATAATAGGTGAAGAATTGAGACCTATGAATACAGATCTTATGACATGATTTCCAGTGAGTCAGCACTAATAATATCTCCACAATCAGTCTGTCTAACTCCCAGTTTCAACACTAAACATCTAAGAAAAACACATTTAAGCATATCAACCTGAATCTAAAAGAAGAAAAATTACTGTAAGTGGTGTTATCAAAGAAAAATAATGTATTTTTTTAAGATCTTTTTATGACCTATTTCTTTTGGCATTGTTATTAGTGTTTTTTGATTCTTCCTTCACAAATTACAGTGCTTGACGAAATATAAATGCGTAAAGCCATGCTAAGACCAAAAGAATTTTCAAGAAGCTGGCTTTTGTACTTTATAAGCAGTACATACTGTTTGTTTGAAAGATCATTGGCTTATAAATTGGTAGAGTAATACTTTGCATGTAGCTTATCAAAGCATTTTTTGAGTGGTGCAGTAACTTTCTATGAACGACTCTCCAAGTTTCCCTTTTTTGTTATTCTTTCAAAAATGCATAGACCAAGATAAATAGGTAATGTTATCTAAGATTTAAGTTTATCTTCTGTAACTGGATATCATGCGTCTTTACCTTTTACATGTTATCTAGAGCTTATGTTTCTATTTTTGCTACTTTAGGCATTGCATAGATGGAGTTACACTATGTCAATACGTGCAGTAAAAACACAAATACACCAATATCTGTCTCTACAAAGAGCTTGATCTGCTCTCATTCCTCATGAAAATAATTTCCATGATTTCAGTTGGATTTAGTCCAAATTGCTAAACAAAAAGGACATAATTAGTCATTTATTTCTAGTATAAAATGAAAGCAGTAAGATTGTTTTCAGGGCAATTGCATACCAGTATAGTGGTAGAATGTAAATAATCAGAGTAGCAAAAAATATACCGTGAAGAGACAAACTATTAATGTGTTACTTCTTTAATTTCACAAGGAGTTTTTAAAGGAATTGCTAGTAAACTTAGAAAATTGAAAAAAGCCCCAAATGCAGTAAACATTATCTTAAACCTCCTTGTTAAGGATAACCAGTGCAATTGGCCTGTGAATGAACCTCGGGGGTAATGGGAAAATATTTCAAATGAATGTTTGACCAAAGCTATGTCTGTCATTCCTTTCCATCATACCACACAAACCTTTTTTCACCTTTTCTTTCAAGTTTTCATGGGAAAAAACATGACTGTTTCAGAGCTACTGGAGTGGAACATTGTGATTTTACTAATGGACTAACAGTCTGATTAGTTTCTGCTGTTGTGACTGAGTATAGAATATTAATTTGCTTTTTATTTCACATAGTTATCTTTTTTTTAAAAAAAAAAAAAGTCACAGTCTGTGGCTATTGTGTTCACTATGGAACACTATGTAGACACTGGGACTTCTGTACAACTCAAGCTTCTTGGGTAAATACTTTTTGAAGAAATACTAAATAGATGTGAGACGTGGTGCAGACCATGGGCTCTGTCTCTGGGTGGTAGCAGTGTGAGTGCACAAGTTGGCTTGAACTGAGCAAATACATAATGCTTCTCTGACAATTCTGTCTCCAGTGATCGGTGACTTAGAGATATCTTGATGCAGACATGGGATTTTTAGAATTAATAGCAATCAGTGGACTTCTCTTCCATGAGTTAATCAAGGAGTGAAATTATCTGTGGTGCAGGTTGCTGGCAGGATCCTTTACTCACTGCAGATTAGATCAGAAGTTGGTGGTGAGACCTCCTGCCTTTCCCACTCTTACAAGGAAGCTGATGCTCTGTATGCAGTATTTCAGCCTTACTCTGGCTCAGTGTGACTGGAAATTATGAGGGCTTTGAAATGTAACTGTAGGTATTTATACTAAACTCTACAGAATTCCTCTCTTTTTAATAAGAAGCAAGCTTTAAAAATACTGTTGTACTTGTGCATCTTTTTCATAGTTTTTCTGTCTCTGGTTCTTCTGTTTTCACAGTGTTATCGGTGAATGGTTCTTGTGCTTTCACTTCAAGTACCTATAAAAAGTTATTTGTATTAAATTTCTGCTGTTTGGGCTTTTTTATGTGAAAGTTTTATAATTGCATGCAAAATTATTCTTCACTCCATTTAGATGGATGAGGAGACTTAAACAGATGCCAGAAAATCATACTGCTAGAAGAGGGGTACATGGTGCATTCACAAATATGCAGAAGCTGTTTCCCTTTCCTTTTCTCAGGTAGTGGGAGAGGAAGGGAAGGCCTGTATCTGCTTGAGATGAGGTCTCGTCTTTTGGGATGTCTGTAACTGCACTGTCTTTCTGGAATGGAGGGGAAACTTCATTTTCAGATGTAGATCAGGGATGGTTTATTTCTGATTCTTGGTTTGGTTATGCAAGTAGGCAATCTTCATGGGAACGAGTTATAAATACCTAGTGTATGGGAAACAGAGTTGGGTACACAACATTTCCCCCAATGTCAATTTAATTTAAAATAGCTGTGGATAGCCACTTGAATCACTCTCATATGTCTATCATCCGTTTAGCTAGTTCAAAGAGATCACACAGTAGCTATCCTTGTTACAGACAAGATTGATTTTGGCAGAGGTAGAGCAGTCATTTTCCCCATATGGAAAGAAGTAGTAGTACACCCTGTTACTGCCAAGCAGGAGTGGGTACTGAGGAGAAAAAAAAAAAGTTGTACAATTACAGAAATTGTTATTTAAAAATGAATTTAAGTAATAATTTAATTTAAAAATAAGACAAACTGATTAGGTTGTGTACATTTTTCAGTAAGATGTGCAAGTTTTTAAAATATGCCACAGGTTCTTTTAGATAATCAGCAATCCAAATACATAGATTTATGGTTGTTTTAGGAAACCTGCTTCTGTTAGAGGATTCTTCAATATTTTTTTAGTTTCTCAAATATAAGCAAAAGTATTAAATACTTCTGCAAATACCTCTGAGAGATGTTTCAGGACTTCTGAGACAAGCTATAAATAAAGCCTGTTTTTCGATTAAAGAGTGAAAAGGAAAGAAAGAATAAGGAATATGAAACTTCCAGCATCGTTTATGCACAGTTGATATAGGTTTGCAGTATTTCTTTCCTTGACCTCAAACGGTATCATTTACTATTTATAAGGTGCAGTAATATAATAAAAGGCTTTTCCACTGTGGCTCATTACACTAAGATTTAAAGCTTTTGAATTTAAGAAAAATTCTTTTAACTTCTGGAAGAGATCATGATGCTGCTTCTGTTTTATTTTTTTGAAATAATTTTTTTTTATTTGAAGAGAAAATCTACATTTTCCACTATAAAGAAAGTAAATACAATATTTAAGGTCCAGTCAATTCTTATACTGATTAAAAAAAAAATCTAGTATAAAAGGTGAATCACAGGAATGTGTTTTCTTTTATAGTGAGGTAAATTGTCAATTTTTATTCTCAGTTTTCATATATGTAAAGACAACGTGGTCTTTCCCTTCCTACATCCTGTGGCAGCATTTACTTTGTTTTATAGGGCAACTGTCACTAGAGGTTTGAAGTATGCAAGAGAAATAAACTGCAGGTTTCCTCACTGTCACAAGGAATATGTGAAGGTTGTCTGCCTTAGTTTTACGATATGCTGTGATTCAAGTGTGGCTGTAGTTTCCACAGAGTATGTGCTTAAAAGTGCTGTGTCCTGCAATTACAAGGGAAACAGTTTGCCATCTTAATTAAGAAGTTTTTCTGTGCATCTAAAAAAGAAAAGGAAAGTGTTGTTCAGTGGCTTAATTCAGTTCTAAGAACATATTTTATAGCTGTACCTTGAAAGTTAAGTGATACAGCTTTGCTCTCCATGTGTTATATATTGGGATCCTACTTTAAGTAATTTGCCTTTGAAAATATTTTTAGGCTATTCCTGGTTTCTACGTAGATAATTGTATTTTATCCATTTCTGATCCCTTTTCTGTTCATTTCTACACACATTTTCTAAGTCCTGTTTCACAGGGGGAAAACATTAGTGTAGTTTTCTTTGCTGCTATAGAATCATAGAATTCTATAGAATTCTATGATTCTATAGCAGCATAGAATCATAGAATTGGTTGAGTTGGAAGAGACCTTAAATATTATCTAATTCCAACCCCCTGTTGTGGGCAGGGATGCTTCCCAACAGCCCAGGCTGCCCAATGCCCCATCTAACCTGGCCTTGAATACCTCCAGGGATGGAGCAGTTACAACTTCCAAGGGCAACCTGTGCCAGTGCCTCATCAACCTCATGGTGAGGAATTTCCTCTTATGTCTAGTCTAAAAATGGTCCTCTCCAGTTTATAGCCCTTCCCCCTAGTCCTATCACCACATGCCTTTGTAAAAATATTATCATGTGTATTTAAATCTAATGATAGCAAGTCACTGCATTCTAGATATTCCCTAACCTCCCACCTTATTTATTGTAGCTGGCTTTCTTCCTTGGAGAGGCTCCAGGGGAATCTCAGACCTGAGGATTCTTGCAATTGGGGTTTAAAGTTATATTTTTGTTGTGTGAGCAGCTTTTTTTTTTTTTTTTTTTTTTTTTAATCAGAGCATGCATATTTATCATCGTATGACTGTTAACTGTCTTTTATCTCAAAAGAATTGTAGAATGGTTTGGGCTGGAAGGGACCTTAAAGATCATCCACTTCCAACCCTCCTGCCATGGACACCTTCTGTTGGACCAAGTTGCTCAAAACCTTATCTAACCTGGCCTTGAACACAACACCTCCAGGGATGGGGCTTCCGTAACTTCTCTGGGCAACCTGTTCCAGTTCCTCATCAAAGAAGAAACGAAGTGAAGGCAAATGGGTAGCATTTGTTCATCAGCCTCATTTGGAAATGGCATAGTTCTAAATCTGCTATTTAATGCTTTCATTTAATTAAAAATACAGCAGTTTTGTAAGAGATACTCTAAATATTTTCCACTCCCCTGGCTGGTGGGTGCATCCAGGAGGCAGACCAGCCTTTCCCAGATGCAGCAGCACCGACGGCCAAGTTGTTGCCTTTTGGATGAAGTTGTTGGCTTTTTGCTGTAAGACATCAGTGAAAAGAGATTACAGACTGTGCAGTGGGAATTAATATTGTCTCTGAGCAGTGCTATCTTTCTACAATTCTAAAAGTAGAACTTCTGTTGTTCTTGGAGGGGAGCAGGCACTTAGTGTAGCTGAATTTCCATACAGATCTTTTGCAGAAAAATCAGGGTGACTGTAGTAGAAAGAAAGATCTATGTATGTAAAAGTCTTTCATTACTATGCTCACTTTATCAGCTGATTTTACTTTCCATTCTGCATGTCAACCATCATTATTAATTATCCTTGATTATTACTTAGAAATACTGTTATTTCTGCAGGTAAAATTGCCATTAGCTTCAGATTAGAATATTGACTTTCTGGTTTTTTTTTTTTTTAATTCTTTTCTTTAAATTCCAGTTGTATAGAATTGGAGAGGAAATATTTCTTTGCACATTTGGGGATAAATGTGCTGGAATATTTACTTAAGATTATTTTAGACCTCTTTCTGAACTTAGTAGAATAGGGGGCATACGAGAAAAGAAGTTTTTGAGGCTTTGAGATCTTGAAAGCAGACAGGAGTGACTTTGCTGCCTAAAATTTAGAACGCTTATAGACCTTCCTTACAACCCAGCAACCCAGCAGCACAAGATTTTTAGAGTACTCTGAGACGTTTTCCTCTCTTTTGATAAGTAGTGTGTGCATTTTTGCTGGGAAGTATTTGATTGTAGTTGCAGTGAAGTTTTCAGTCCGTGAAGACTGTAAGTGGCTTTAGACACTTCTGTGAAGATTTGTATGAAGACTAGAATTGTATCTCCCGTACAGCAGTCTAAAACCTGAAGCTTCTAAGTAGTTCCACAACTTCATTACAAAATAGAAATTCTTGAAAGCCACTACCATGTTATCTTTCCTAGTTATAGGAATTGTTTAAAAGTGGCAATAGCAAAAGAGGGATGATGGAACAGTAATGGAAAGATTTTGTAGTAGAGAGAATCTGTCTGGAGCTGTTAGCATCCAAATATTTTAATGTTTTATTTACAGAAATGCTTTGAAATAAATATAGGGTTTTTTTCCTGGAATAACTTTGTACATTTCCCTTCTCTTCTGGAAGGTCCTATCAGTAAAGTCTATAGAAGATTAAGTTGGAAGGTACAGTGAGATTTGAGCCCTCTTTCCAACCCAAGTTTAGAATTGCTTACCTCTGTCAAATATAAAAATAATCTAATATAACTATAAGTTTAGATAATGAGTAGTGTTTGTTTGAAAGCTAATTAATATTTCCTAAAAAAAATACTAATAACGAGATTCCTAGGTGGTATTGCTTAATCGTATAGTTAAGGCTACTGCGTGTTTAAAAGATACTGCATTTTACGTGCAGTTTTTCACCATAAATATGTAGGGATTTTACAGCAGAAAAGACAGAACAGGTGTGCCCTGGTTGCACACATATTTGTGCTGATTTTGACAGACTGCTTTTTTTACTTCAACAATGTTTGAATTTGTAAAAACTACAGTTAAGATAAATATTCAGTCTCGTCAAAAAAGCCCATTTGTACACTGCTGTGGTGACCTGTCCTTACAGAGTCCACGACCACAGTCAGAGTGTCTTTTTACACATTCACAGTCTTCCCTGCTGGTATGCTACTTATCTGGCTGTCTGGACAGCCAAGTGCAGCAAATCCGAGCAGTATTGTTCAAACAGAAACCATCACATACTGTCATGGTCACTGAAGCAAAGCTTGCATGTAGGAAAGAGAGAAGGTTTGTTTAATTTTTTGTATTTCTAACCAAAAATATTTTCTTAGAGCAGCAGCTTTTGATGTCACTTTTTTATTGTATAGCTTCAGAACAGATTCTGAAGCAACTATTTATTAGACTGTAGGTTAAGAAGGGGGTAAGCAATAAGGGTGAACATAGGCTGTACTTGTTTATGTTTTATCCACCTTAAATTTCTAAGAGCTAAATTTCAGAGCTACACCTGATCTTTCAAGCTAAGGTTATAAGGATTTGTTTTACAGTTTTAGGAGTTTGTATCTGTTGTATTCTTTCTGCACTAGGAATATTTAATTTAGCTTTCAGGATCCTTTATCCTTGAACTGGACAGTTTTATGCAAGTAGCACAATGCACTGTAATATAGATCCTTGTTAGTTTTCTTTTTTTCTTATGTAGTTATTTTGGCCACTGTAGACTGCATGGATTCACCTGACCAAATATAGATGTCTACAACTGATCCAGCCACCCTAGACTCCTTTTCTAATCAACAGAGAAAAATAAACACATCCAGACTGTGATTTTATCTCATCCTAAAATAGATAACTAAAATAGGTTAGATGAAGGGCACTGTAAAGTGCTTATTTCTCTCTTTTAGCCATAAACAGAGTTGAAAGTTAGTAGGCATTTAAGGAGTAGATCTGTAGAGATTAGAGGTGCAGACTTCTTAAGTTTGGTGAGGTAAGTCCCACCTAAGATCTTCACTTCCCTCCACTGGTATTTATTCTGTTCTGCTAAAGCACTGGGATATTTCATCTCATGTGCTCTGACCTTGCCAATAGCAAAGTAGGAGACAATGGGTTTCTTCTGCATTCTGTTCTGTTGAGTTAAGGGTTTATGACTGTAGGCAATTTGCAGGAGAAAAGCCTGCCACTCTACGAAAGAATTGTGCTAGTCAAGTCTGCACTCCTTCACTTGCATCTGATTTCCAAATATAACTGTCAAAACACAAGCAACTTCATCTAAGGATTGCAGAACTTTGTCTAAATTTTAACAAACTTTTTTTCTTTTAAATCAGTGAAAATATCACGTGGCAGAAACATCTGAAGGCCATGATTTTTTTTCTTCAACAGTTAGAGATGTATGTAAGGCTAGGATTAGCATATTTCCTTTCCATATTCAGTATTTATCTGGAAGTAGCAGTATATTTTTTTCTAGTGGTAGTTTGCAAGAAAATTACTTTTGCTTTTTCCAGTTTGCTAGAGGGATGTTAGCTGCGTAATCAGCACAGAGATGGTATGAATATCAGCTGCATGACAGCATCATTCAGTAGACATTTCCACCCCTGCATGGTAGTTTTCTTTAGGTGTGGGTTTAGATAGCGCCATCTTCTCCATTTACCAGATGTGTTTGTCTGTATTTTCAACAGTTTTCACTAATAGCCATGGGAGCAGATACTGATTTAAAGAAGTTAGCATAGATGTCTTACAGCTGCAAATAGCTGAAAAATCAATAGTGGCATTTTGGAGCAAATTTATAAGTAAGCTGAGAGCTGAGAACTAACAGAGAAGAGTGAGAGGCTCTACTTGAAGTGAAGAGAAAGAAAAAATAAAAAGGGTTATTCCAACTAAGTAAATGATACAGGAGCATGTTTTCATTCCCTTTTGCCTGCATGGCAGGAGGAGCTTTACTAAGGAACTTGAAAAAGCTGATACATTATTATGCACTGTCTGAGAATACACTTTGCATGATATATTCATTTTCTAAGACAAACACATGGTATTTAACCTTAAAACTTAACTACCTTCAGGGAGAAGGTCTTGTTTCCAAAGAAAACAATACCTGATTGAGAAGCATTAGGACCTCCTGGAGGAGAGTAAAGAAATTAAAGTATCATTGTAAAACACCACCCCTCTAATTTAGTTTTCATTTTGCAGTAGCAAGGGAAGAATATTGTCCCATTGACCTAAGTACTGCAGAAGTGTATGGTGATTCGTATTTATGACAAAAATATGTAAGTCCTTGGAATTTTTCGGAAAATGGTGGAACTTGATATGCCAGTCTTGCAGTAGATTATGACGTGCGTATTCCATTAGAGTAATATGGTTGTGCTTACATTGTTTAGTAAAATATTGTTAACTACATAAGTTTGGCTACTACCTTGGGGTTTCTATATACATAAAGTAAGTTGCATTTTGTTGGATGTCAGTCAAATTTTAATGATGATGAAAGAAACAAGAAATTGATGCTTTTGTACAGCTCCAGCTCACAGACATGTAAATGTTAGAATAGAAATGCAAGGAGACAGCGATGGAGGGAAAAATTAGTTTTCCCTACCTCTCTTGCAGCAGAATGAAAGAGCACAAAGGTGAATTATACTTTCAAGAAGCTTTCTTTATATATACTCTCCTTATTTTGTTATGTAACAGGCAGCCTTACATTTTCGTAGATTCTAAATATATTGGTTACTCTACAGGCTCTGGATAGGGGCATAAGAATTAATGTTTATGTAAAGGCTATACATACTCTGTACTCTGTAGGACCTAGGAATGCTTGCTGTGTTTGCTCAGGGTTTTTTTTCGTAATATCCTTTATCTATGTTTTCCGTAGTGCATTCCCTCTGAAGCTTCTCACAACCCCCATAATCTCTGTCAGTCCTTCTTCCCAATATGAAACATCTTTAAACTTTCTTAGTCCCTCTTAACTAGAATTTATTAACCTTTCCTTGCCCTCTTGCCTCCAACTTATACTGACCCCTCTGAGATTGCTTTTCTCATCCTGAATCTGCTCTGTCCGTCTGTGCTGTAAAACTGAATATTTACCTGAAGTGTGGGCCAGGGAACTGAATTTTGCCTTTGCTGCTGCGATCTTGAACCACTGCTATAAGCAAAGACCCAGGAGAGTTCTTTCAATCCTTGACATCAGTCTGTAGTTTTATGACCTTACCAGCTTCATGGTTTCATCTTAGGGGTAAATTTTCCATTCCTATGCCACAAATCATTTTAATCTTTTCTTGCTGACCTTGTAAAAATGCCCTCTCTGCATTGTTTACTCCTGTCAGGGTGTTACCCAAGTGCTCTGGACAGTTTCAGTTGAAGTAATTAGCTTTTGCTTGCTGAGAAATCTGCTTCGGATATTCTTCACTTTGTCTGTTAAACGCAACGGTGTATTTCTAGGCCAGAAAAAGTGTCCCATTCTGTGTTAGAGAAAATTATATTTCTGGCTTTAGTTTCTCATTTAGAAGCACTACTGTTAAATACTGTCAAAGCATTGTTTATGCGTGGTACCAGCTAAGCCATGTGTTTAGTTGCCTAGAGAGCTAACCCAGGTGGAGAAGAACCAAACAGAAAAATTTAGTATTGTTTGCTCTTTACCTGCAGAAACAGCTCTGTCTATAAGATACAAAGGGTAACACACATGTGAGAACAGATTGTTAGCAGTGAGACTATTTATGAACCAACCCAGAGTTGCACATGGGCTGAGACTGCACATGTCTCAGAAGAAATGCCGGTGGAATAGCACACAAGGGAATGGTGATATCATCACTTTTGCCTACCACCTTTCTACATATTTATGAGTTTTATGGTTTAAGATTACCATGTATTATTAAACTTTTAAGTTGTTATAGATAAAATTTTCTAGAATTGGAGTTTATTTTAAAAGAACTAAAAGTCTGAAGTAACCTGCTTACTTTAACAATAAGGTAAAAATTATATATAATTTGAGTAATTAATGTTTTCTATTTAAAAGTATTTTTAAACTTTAAAAGTATATAAAACTTTAAAAAAATGTATAGCTAATTTCAAGAAGAAATTAGCAATGAAATTGGCAATGAAGAAGATTAAATTTAGAGTGTTTCTCTTTCATTTAATGTTTTTAATATTCTCTCTGCCTGACTTCCCAAAAATATTTTCACAATCTTTTCCCAGTATTTCTCAATGCAGGTTACTGTGTTTGTATATGTGATGAACATTGCCAAAGGCTTTTCAGATTAATTTCATTTGAAGAACTTAATGCTTCTGCAGCAACAGAAGTACCAAACAGCTTTTCTAAGTGCTGTATTTTCAGATATTACAGTCATAAAGCTGGCCACATCAGTTCCATGGAAAAAATTATTTTTAAGAATTTTGTGACAGGCTGCCAGGACTTAATGCTTCAAAAATATGTTGTCTGCAACATCCAGCTGTTGTAGAAATCTTTGTATTAAATGTTGAATTAATACCTGGCTCCAAACCTGGTGTGAGAAGCAAAACTTTGGGTTCTTTGATCATGGACTATCCCACGCACCTCCAGGTTTTCTTACTGCGGATGGGGCACGCTTGTCTCCTAGGGGAACTAAAGCCCACACTAAAAATCTAGCAAGGCTCATAAGTAGAGCTTTAAACTAGATGGGGAAAGGACGAAGACAGGCTAGTCAGGAGTGAGCCTGGAAATGCTTGAAGTGGAACTCCAGTGCCTGAGAGGTGATGTGCTGGCAAGGACTGCCAGTATGTCACCACAGAGTGAGTGGGGACGAGTACCTCTGATGACAGAAAGGATGAAACTGGCATTGAGGGGTTAGATATTCCAAGGACCAGTCATTTGGGAATTAATGCTATTCCCTTTATGAGGGCTGAGGGTTCACAAGCCCAGCTAAGGTGCATTTACACCAATGCACACAGCATGGGCCTTAAGCAGGAGGAGACATTGGGCAGAGGCTGCCCAGGGAGGGGATTGATTCACCTTCCCTGGAGGGGTTTAAGGCGTGGCTGGACAAGGTACTCAGGGACATGGTTTAGTGTTTGATAGGAACTGCTGGACTTGATGATCTGGTGGATCTTTTCCAACCTAGTGATTCTGATTCTGTGAGTTGGAAGTTATTGTAGGGCAAAGAGATTATGACATGGTTACCATCGCGGAAGCGTGGTGGGATGACTCGTATAACTGGAGTGCAGCTGTGGGAGGGGGGTATAAACTTTTCGGGTGTGACAGAAAGGGTATGGGAGTTGATGGAATAACATTGTGTGTTAGAGAGTGCTTTGATACCCTTGAGCTCAATTATGGTGATGACAGCATTTGAGTATGTGTGGGTAGAAATCAGAGGAGCCCACAAAAAGGACGATGTTGTGATAGAAGTTTGTTATGGACCACCCAGATAAGAAGAAGCAGCTGATGAGCTCTTCTACAAACAACTGGGAATAGTCTCAAGATTGCTGGCTCTTGTCTTTGTGGGAGTCTTCAGTCTTTGGGATGTCTGCTGGAAGTGCAATAGAGCAGAGAGGAAGCAGTCTAGGAAGTTTCTGGAGTGTGTGGAAGACAAGTTCCTCACACAGCTGGTGAGTGAACTGAGAAGGGAAGGCACCCTCCTGGACCTGCTGTATGTGAACAGAGAAGGCCTTCTGGGGAATGTGTTGGTTGGAGGATTTGTGGCATAAAGTGATCATGAGATGGTAGAATTTTCAGAGAGAGATGAGGAAGGGGTATTAGCAGAACAGTCACATTAAATGTCCAGTGGGCAGACTTTGGACTGTTCAGAAGCTGGTTGATTTAGTCCCGTGGGAGACAGTCCTTAAGGGCAAGGGAACCCATGCAGACTGGGTGCTCTTCAAAAAGGAAATCCTGGCAGCTCAGGAGCAAACCGCCCCCATGTTCTGGAAAAGGAGCCAGCAGGGGAAAAAAAAAAGCTTGGTTTAGCGGAGAGATCTTCAGGGACATCAAAAAGAAGAGGAATGTCTATGAACTTTGGAAGAAGAGACAGGCGTCTTGGGTGGACTACAGGGAGGGAGTAAGATTGCACAGAGAAAAAATCAGGAGAGCTTAAGCCCAGCTGGAGCTCAGCTTGACCAAGTTGGTGAAAGATAACAAAAAATTTTTCTACAAATACAATAACAATAAAAGGAGGACCAGGGAGGCTATTCAGTCCCTATTGGATGCAAATGGAACAACTACGACAAAGGATGAGGACAAGGCTGAGGTCTTTAATGCCTTCTTTACCTCAGTCTTTAATAGTAAGGACAGTTGTCCCCTGTGTGTACAAACCCAGGAGTTAGGGGAGCAGAACAAAGCTCCCATGATCAAAGGGGAGGCGATGAGAGACTTGCTTCCCCATCTAGACACCCACAAGTCCATGGGGCTGGATGGGATCCATCCAAAACTATTGAAGGAGCTGGCAGGTGTGCTGGCCAAACCCTTTTCCATCATCTTCCAGCAGCCCTGGCTGACTGGAGAAGTTCCACTGGACTGGAGGCTGATGTTGTGCCCATCTACAAGAAGGGAGGATCCAGGGAACTACAAACCTGTCAGTCTGACCTCAGTGCCAGGGAAAATCATGGAACAGATGATCTTGAGTGTTATCATGAAGCACATGAAAGAGAACCGGACCCAGTCAACATGGGTTCACGAAAAGCAGGTCCTGCCAAAAAACCTTATCATCTCCTATGGCAAAGTGACCTGCCGACTGGATGAGGAAAAGGCTGTGGATGTATCTTCCTGGACTTCAGTAAAGCCTTTGACACAATTTCTCACAGCATTCTGCTGAGGAAACGGTCACCTCTGGCCTGGACAGGTGAACGCTCTTCTGGGTGGAAAACGGGTTGGCTGGAGGGCCCAGAGAGTGGTGGGAAATGGTGTTAAATCCATCTGGGGGCCAGTGACAAGTGGTGTCCCCAGGGCTCAGTGCTGGGTCCAGCCCTGTTCAATGTCTTTATCAGTGACCTCGATGAAGGTATTGAGCAAGTTTGCAGATGACGCTAATCTGGGTGGGACTGTGGATCTGCTGGAGGGTTGGGAGGCTCCAAAGGGATCTGAACAGGCTGGATCACTGAGTTGAAACCAATGGCATGAGGTTTAACACGGCCAAATGCTGGCTCCTGTATTTGGGGCACAACAACCCTGTGCAGCTACAGACTAGAAAAAGAATGGCTGGAAAGCTACCTGGAGGAGAAGGACCTGGGAGTGTTGGTTGACAGCAGACTGAATGTGAGCCAGCAGTGGCCCAGGTGGCCAAGAAAGCCAGTGGCATCTTGGCTTGTATCAGAAATGGTGTGACCAACAGGTCCAGGGAGATTATTCTCCTTCTGTACTTGGCACTGGTGAGACTGCACCTGAAATCCCGTGTTCAATTCTGCGCCCCTCACCACAAGAAGGATGTTGAGGCCCTGGAGCGAGTCCAGAGAAGAGCAACGAAGCTGGTGAAGGGTCTGGAGAACAAGCCTTATGAGGGGTGTCTGAGGGATCTGGGATTGTTTAGCTTAGACAAGGAGGCTGAGGGGGGACCTTATTGCTCCCTGAGAGGAGGTTATAGAGAGGAGGGTGATGGCCTCTTCTCCAAAGTGACAGGCGACAGGACAAGGGGCAGTGGTGTCAAGCTGCACCAGGAGAGGTTCAGGCTTGACAATAGAAAAAATATTTTCATGGAAAGGGTCATTGGGCACTGGAACAGGCTGCCAAGGGAGGTGGTTGACTCGCCATCCCTGGGAGTATTTAAAAGACCATGGGTGAGGTGCTCAAGGACATGGTGTAGTGTTTGATAGGAATGGTTGAACTCGATGATCTTGTAACTCTTTGCCAACCTAGTGATTGTGTGATTCTATGAAGATGTTTATGTGCTGATGCATTTTGCATTTTGCCATTCTTTTTATTATAATAAACCATTAGTTTTCATTTACAACACTGCGATATGACCTGTGATTTTTTCTTACTTCAAAATCTACACAGATTTGTCTAGTTTAAACTTTAAATGTTATAAGAAGCAGGTTAAGTCTTTTAGTAGTGAGTATTTGAATCTAGGGTTTGTTATCAAGTGGTGTCCCTTAGGGTCCATATTGGGACCAGTGCTGTTTAATATTTTCATTGAAGATAGTGATGGTGAGATCAAGTGCACCCTCAGCACCCCTAGTGTTGAAGCTGTCATCTACAGGATTTCCTTACAACCAGTACTTTTAGTTAGTTGAATGTTTTGTGCTAGGTTTCCAGAAAACAGGCAATTTAGTTGTCTGTTCTTTAATGAAATCACCTTGGTTTGTGGAGTGTGAGCTTGCAGTTTTCTCTTAACTGCTGAGATAATTGCTTCTGGGCTGAATTTCTGTCTCAGTGGCAATTAAAACTGGAGTACCACCTTGTTTGTGTTAGGTTCCATTGCAGGACACAACTTGAAAATGAAGCGAGTTATTTTTAAACAGTTATTATTGAATGGCAACTCCACTTTCCATATAGGGAAAGTGATAGCAAGGAGTACATGGGCATTTGCATCAGGCAAAAGAGTGTTTCCGGCAGGTTGTGGGAGGCCATTGTTTCCTCTAAACAGCTCTGGTGATACAGCCTTTAGTGTGGGTCCAGTTCTGAGCTCCCAGTACAAGAGAGAAATATAGTATGTCCAGTGAGGAACTGCAAAAGTGACTGAAATCTTGGAGTATGTGGCACAAAAGACAAAGCTGAGAGTGCTGGGATCACTCAACCTGGAGAAGAGGAGGCTTGTAGGGTGACAGGAAGGAATAGAAGGTGACAGGAGGATGAAGAAGATAAAGCAAAGCTCAGGAGTGTCCGGTCACAGGACAAGGGACAGCAGGCACAAAGCTAATTACAGGGAGTTCCACTTAAGGATAATAAAATTGTTCGGGTCTGTGTGGTGATTGGTTTTTTGGAGTGTTTTTTTGTTGGTTTTTTTTTTATGGTGGGGGTGGTAATGCAGTGAAACGAGTTGCCCAGAAAACCTGTAGATTCTCTAGACTTGGATATATTCAAAACCAAACTAGACAATTTCCTGAGCTGCCTGTAGTAGTTGACTGTGCTTGGAGCAGGACGGTTGAGCTCTTTCCAGAGCTCACTTCCATCTATGACCATTCGGTAACTCTGTACAATTTAGTATCAGTAGGTGAGTATCCACCTATATGCATAGGCAGGCCAAGGCAGCAGAACACTTCTTTGTCTGCTGTTAACACAATTATTTGCCTGGAGAGTTGGGAGGTAGGTCCTTCTTTGAGCTGGTGTTAGAACTTATCCAGTGAAAAAGATGCCTGCCTGAGTTATTCTAACATATACAGTAGAAAAGTTAGGGTATCTAAGAATGTATGCTCTTTAAGAATAATTGGGTTTACCATAGAAAAGATTCCTCATCCCCTCTCATTCACAATGTTAAGACCTAGTCTAAAACAACCCCTTTGTTGTATAGTTTTTAGTTTTTGCTTCTTTAGGAGTATATAATTGGGAAAAAATATTAGGATTTAGTTCAGAAATTCAGTATTTTGGTAATTTTAAAGTATTGCCAGTTTCTAAAATAATCTGGAAATCTCCCTAAGTAGTTTTTATAATTTCTTATAAAGTAGGTTTATGTGCCAGTAGATTAATAAAACCACTTGCACGTTCAGAGCTTGTATTTGTTTAGTTTTTGACAAATTATATTCTGGGGCTGTTTTACGGTTTCAGAAGATTTATAGGACTGCATTTAATGGCAGCTTCTTTTGCCTGTTCTGGAACACGTGCCATGGTGGTTTTAAGTGTGCTGTGCATGTTTGACAAGTTAGAAACTTAGCAATCCCCATCAGTGCTGAGCCACACTGTCTCAGGGTTTGTTTTTGTTGGCTGGTATCCAGTACCATGCTATAAAATACATTTACTTGACAGTAGAAAGTGGAGAACCACATTAACTACAACGTTTAAAAGGGCTAGCTAAACACATGCAATAAATATTAATAAAACAAAAGGCCACCCACCTTTGACCTTCAATACTTGTTATTAGCTTTGTGTGGTGGTTTAGAGTTACTGGAGCATTTTGAGTATTACATAATACATGTATGACTCTCTTATTTAAATTAACTTATTAGCAGCCTTGCATTAGTTGTCTTGGTTACTTATGACAGGGATCATGGATCATTATCAGAATTCTTCTTTGAACTTCAGAGTTAACTGTAAAAGATTGCTGTCCTTTAGTTGTTTGTATAATAAGCAAGCAGGGTTTATTTTCACCTATAAGTGAATGGGAAGGTGTACTGTTGTATATATATCTGTGTAGAAGGAGGATGTTTTACAGAGCAACCTTATAAGGAATGGTCAGTTGATTCATGTAAACTCATCTCACTCCATTTTTCTTCTTAAACAAGAACACAAAGCAGAAAGACAGCTCACTAGAGAGTCATCCATCATTTTGTAGTAAAATGGAGTTCTGAATCATGATGGCTGAATGGGCTTCAGAATCTTTTTCCAGCAGAGTTTATGTTATGTGTCTCATAGTATGCAAAAAAATGGGATCTGGACCACATGAAAAATAGTATGGGAGACAAAATGGGAAGTGATTAAGGAGTCACTAGAGCTGATACTTGAACGTTCTCTTCCAGATTAGATGGTTCTCGTCTCCAAAGTTATAAACCTGTATTACACCCCTAGTTATATTTTCACTTTGCTATATTTCTTTTGTTAAGACATTAGAGGTTCCAGTGTTGTGAATTGCATGCACTGTATTATATTTAAAAAGTATACATAGAGATACTTTAATGGTAGATGAGTATGTTTGACTATTGAATTATTAATTCACTTTGAGAAGAGTCTATTCCTGTTTTTTGAGAAAGGAGTATTAGGAGAAAGGAGTTCCTCAGGGAAAAAAGAGCTAGAAAACCAAACATTTTTCAGTAAAATACTAACGTTGCATTCTGTTCTGTAACACTCTTCTAAGACTTGTCTTTAGTCCTGGACAATATCCATTTAAATAGTCTTAGAACCATAAAACATCTAAGTTAGAAAATACCTTTGTGATTGTGGAGTCCAGCTATACCTGTTCACTACTTAATGATATTCTAAGCACTTAATCTACTCATATTTTAAATACCTCTAGGAAGGTGACTCAGCCACCTCCCTGAGCTGCCTGTTCAGGTGCCTGATAACCCTTTAGGTGAAGAAATTTTTCCTAATACCTAATCTGAATCTCCGCTGGCACAACCTGAGGCCATTCCCTCTTGCCCCCTATCTCCTTTCACTTGGGTGAAGAGACCAACACCCACCTTGCTATAACCTCCTTTCAGGTAGTTGTAGACAGTGATAAGGTCTCCCCTCAGCCTTCTTTTCTCCAGCTTAAAATAACTCCAGCTCCTTCGACCAACCCCCCATTCTCCCCACCCCACCCCCTACCCCCACCCCGCCCCCGGACTTGTTCTCCAGCCCCTTCACCAGTTTTGTTCCCTTTCTTGGGACACACTCCAGCCCCTCAATGCCTCTCCTGTAGTGAGAGTCCCACAACTGAACATTGGATTCATCAATGCCAGGTAGAGGGGCAGAACCACTTCTCTGGTCCTGCCGGCCATGCTGTTTCTGATATAAGCCAAGATGCTGTTAGCCACCTTGGCTGCCTGGGCACACTGCTGACTCATGTTTGCCTGGCTGTAAACTAGAAGGAATTACTATCTCTCAAAAATAAATACTATCATCTCCTTCAAGCTCCTAGTTAGTCAGATGCATGTGCATGTTTTGTGTCTGTGTTAAGATGCGTTGTCCTTCGTGGCAGATAGCACCCACTACTTCAACTCTTTTGAGTCTTACAGAATTTCTGTGCTGCCTGCTGAATCAGACTGAATACAGTAATCACACAGAGATTCAAAATCACATGAAGAACCACGCTGTATCTATAAAAGAACAATACTCTTAATGTCTGAAAATTAGTTTCTCTGCTGACCAGAAGGGTGACAGAGATGTGAGACACTGGCTTCAAATACCAAATTCTTCTGGCTATTGTGGGATATAAGAACCAAGAGTGAAAATCAGCTACTCCTCCATTTCTGTAGCCAGCGTGTGAAAGGTCAGCACTGTGTGAGAAGAAAGGAAAAACAGAACACCGTGGAAGAACTAAAAATAAAAAAGTCGAGTCATGAAGGCCTGCATTGCTGTATTTGAAGCACTTCATTGTTCTTCAAATCCCTCTTTAACTTTGCATTTCCATTATACCCATGAAGTCTCTGGAGCAGCTGGTCTGTGGAAACCACTAGTTATCACACTACCACTAATTTGTATTTCCTTCTCTGCCTACATCCTTTTACAATGTATTATGCTCTGCATAGGAACTTCTATTCATTCATATATTCTTCCATGTGCTTAAGCTTGTTCCTGCTGCAGTATGACTTTGACCCACTGCCTGACTATATGAATATTCTAAGATCTAGATGAATGACCAACTAACTATCAATATGTTTCTTTGTTTCAGAGTGTGGTGCGTTGCCTTTGGCATCCCAAGCTGAACCAGATCATGGTTGGTACAGGAAATGGTTTGGCCAAAGTGTATTATGATCCTGTCAAAAGTCAAAGGTATGTAATCATGATTAAGAACACTATTTTCCCACCAAATTTAGCCTGATTCTGTGATCATATTAAGATAAGAGAAAAGCTATTTTGTAGTTTCATTTAGTAAACAGTAGAAAGAAGAAAGTTACAACAATTTGCTTCTATAAAGCGGCACATTTTCCTGTTGGCTTTTCATGGTGCAGTATGATGACTATTCTACCTGAATTTACAAATATTTCAGTTTTTTAACTGCATGAAAGCTGCAGTATGAATAACTGACCTTTCATCTGATCTCTGGGAAGTTGCTGATATGGTGTTATTGAAAGGATATGATATATATTGTATTGTCATATTTTTGAATGTCTTTTTTTTATTATTCCTGGAGGAAAAATCTCATGTAGAAGAGTAACTTAAACTTCAGTGTCTGTGAAGTAGTACTAGAAGACCCATTTTGAAGGAGGCAAACCAAGGAAGCACATTCTCAGTGTTCTACTAGTCTTCTCCCCCACCACATGTGAATTTTGCCTGCACATCTAGTGGAGAGGTAGTAGTCATTCATCAGAGGGTGACTTGTCAGCCTGGAATGAAAAGAACAGGACTTAACTAGTCTATAAATATTTATTTTGCAATTAATTTGCTTTTACCATCTGGATTGGCTGGAGAACTGGGGTGTGCTTCCTTCCTGTCGGCAGGGGGGAAATGTGCACTTCATCTACAGTGAGTGGTAAGAATAAGATGTTCTTCCCTAGTATACACTTATATTTGTTACACTGGCATCCAAAACCAGACTATGTTACAGTTCACAGCTTCTGACTACTTACTGTGAGCTGTACATTTGCATGGGAAGATAAATTCTGGTTTACAAGATTGTCAGAAATAAGAATTTCTTTTCTGGTCTTTGTCAATTTAGAGAACAAGAGAGTTGATGTCGTTATTTGGACCACTCTCTAGAGGGCAGCCTGAGTCTCCTAGGCATAGACCACAAGAGCCCTAGCTCAGTTTTGTGCCCAGTTTGGTTTCTGGTACTTCTAGTGAGTCGTACAGTCTTTCCATCTGCAATACTACAGATATCTCTGGTTAGATTATTGCCACCTTTGCTGCTTAGGAAGAGTAATAGGAGCAAATCATTGCCCATGTTTGGAGATGAGCACTTTGAATGTACACACGACAAGTATTGTGGACAAATGAAGTGTGAAATGAATCTTCCACCCTTATTTCCGCATGTCATATAAACTGCTCTGTAACACAAACACTAATCTCTCTACCCTTCTTCACATCTGTGTGGACAGGCAAAGATACACACATTCATGAATATTTAAAGTGCTGTATAGTTTTGTTGAAACTATGCCTTGAATAAAAAATTGTTTATGTTTGATATAAAGAGACCAACTGAACTGCTCTTTGTTTCCTCCTAGGGGAGCAAAATTATGTGTGGTTAAAACGAAACGAAAAGAGAGACAAGCAGAAACTCTTACACAGGATTACATTATAACACGTAAGGAGTTTAAATATATCTTTATAGCATAATACATACCTCTTTCTCAGATTCAAAGTTTTTTGCAGATCATTTAGCTATCTGTTTTCCACTCTAAAAGGTTGCAGTCTTTCATTAAGTATTGATTGGTTTTGTGAGATATTACTGCTTCATACAAATTGTTCTGTAACCTTACTCAACCAGAAAGGTATATATTTTGTATGTATAACACACCTCCAAAATGTCAGAGCTTCTGTGGCCATTCAGTACTTAAAGAGGGCTTCTAAGAATGATGGGGAAAGCTTTTCAGCAGGGCCTGTAGCAATAGGACAAGGAGTAGTGTTTTTAAACTAAAAGAAGAGAAGTTTAGACTAGGTATTAGGACGTAATATTTTGTTGCTGAGGGTTGTGAAACACTGGAGCAGGTTTCCCAGAGAGGTGGTAGATGCCCTATCCTTGGAAACATTCAGGGTCAGGTTGGTTGGGGCTCTGAGCAATCTGATCTAGTTGAAGATGTGCCTGCTCACTGCAGAGGGGTTGGACTGGATGACTTGTAAAGGTTTCTTCCAACCCAAGCCATTCTATGATTCTATGTGGGGTTTTAAATAGCTTAAATATCTCTCTTGTCTCAGAGTAGTAGTTGTATAAGAACTTAGGTTCATATTAAGGCTCACTGAGGCATAAGGAAGAGTTATCTTTACTATGAAATGTTTGGTGATATGCCTTTTCCCAAGGGCAAATTTTACAAGGGAACAAGGGGATCAGCTGAGAGATTTTAGCTCTCCCCATTAGCATTGTGCTTTATAGTGTTTTCTCCTTTGAAAGGGGAACAGTCATGTAGTTGTACTGTCTTGCTTCTCTTCATCCTTTTCTAGTTCCATGGTGTTAGAATTCAGCACAGATTTTTTTGTAATCTTGTTTGAGAAATAGCTAAGATGATTTCTGTAGATCAAAGTAGTTGTTTGGCAGCATAATAGACAAGAAGAAAGCTTAGGAGGTCTGAGCAGTCTTTGTGACCAGGCCCTTATCAAGGCACTTTGCTTCTGGGTTCCCATCAGAGGTACTTTCCAGCTGCAACTGTCTTGTGCTTACCTCCATGCCACAGTTGTCCAGCTTGTTTTTGGGTAGCAGTGGGTAAAGTAGCGGCTGGCAAAGATCAGGGGTATTTCTCTCCTTTAGGTGCTTTTCTCAATCCATCCTTACTACAACCTTGACTATATCAGCACGTGGTGTGTTATCTAAATACTTTGTGTGCCCTGTCATTAGTCTTTATACTTCAAGAAGCTTTTGTGATTTTTTTTAGAAACTGTCTACTTAAAATCCAATGAACTTATGTATTCAGTGGCTTTTATGAAAATGTTGTAAAGATTTGCTTTGCAGATTTTTAAGTCTCTTGGATATTTTGGAAACATTTCAGGGGTTAAATTTTTGTCTTGTAAGCTTCGAGACAAGACTGGAAAGATCTCAGAATTCACTTTTGTAAAGTGAACCTACCCCTTTTTACTCTTTTCCTTCTTCTTCTCTTTTTGTTTTTATTTTTTCACTTCAGACTTCTAGCTGCTCCTTAATCTCAGAATTGGTTATAATGGCTATTTAAAATGCAAGAATGTTGCGGATGAGGTGTTAACTATTAAAACCTACAAATAGGCAGTTTGAGTTTCGCTTAGGCAACCTTGACTCTACAAATGGTAAAAGCTTGGATCTGTGCATTAGTCATCTTAGGTGCTTTATGCAAACCAATCAAGCTTAGTGCTTGCCAGCAAAATGTCCCAGGCATTTCATACTTAATGAAATCTGCAGAAACAAAACCTAAACATTGATTTCCAAAGATCTACTGCTCTGTCACCTGGCTGTGACTTCACTCAGTCTAATAAATTGAGCAGTCTTCCAGAATATGCTGAAAAATCAAACTGATGGGCGACTGGATGCTGCCTTCCATTTTTTTTGAAAATATCAAGCCAGTTCCTCTAAATTTAAGATTTGTTTTGTTGGTTTTTGTCTTTATTGGGTGTTTTGACCCCAACACAATTGCCCATATTTTGGGAAACAACAGCTATCAGTGCATCTAAATGTGAGAACAAGAAAATAGTGTCCCTTAACATGGTATTTCTCTGTTGCTGACAAATGAGTCTCTTGTCTGAGCAGACCAAGACCATTACAGTAACAGACTTACGCAGAAACAGAAGTTTTAAATCCTGATAATTTAGACAGATTGTTTTGTTATGGGTATTCTTCCAACCTTGATTAACCTCATAATTTAAGAAAGAACATGGTTGTGACTTCAGTTGCAGAAACATTACATTTTAGGTCATTGAAGGATTCCACCCCTCTCTGTTTCAGATGCTTCTAGGATTTTTGTCATGCTCTTAAAGTATAAGAAATCTATAGAAACATGGAAAGTTTGGAAAGAGCAGCTGTTTGGTCACAATGCTAATGTTGAGAACTGAATGACAGGGGAATAAATTAAATATACATAAACTATGCAAACAGTATTTCAGATAAAAGCATCCTGCCTGAAGGAACACTGGCAATCTGACTGCTTTCATCTTTGAAAAATTCAGCAGACAGAATCCCTCTAAAATACACCTCAGTAAACCACCACTTGAATACAGAAGAACTGGAAGGCTGCTTCTGCCACTTTTTCTATTGCAAGAAAGAATCCCAGTCTTTATAGCTGAAATATGAAAAAGAATATGGAATTTCTAACATTTCTTTTTCTCCAAAATGTAAACCTTCAGCGCATGCACTTCCAATGTTCCGTGAACCACGACAGCGAAGCACCAGGAAACAGTTGGAGAAGGATAGGCTGGACCCCATGAAGTCTCACAAACCTGAACCTCCTGTAGCAGGACCAGGTAATCTAGGCATAATCATTTCAGACTGTCATATGCCAAAGGGACCGTCATGCTTGGGTTCTTCACTTGTTCACATTTGCATTCAAACTTCTTTGGGTGGTGACTCTGTTATATATATATGGACAGTGTCCAACACTGTAAGATGTTGGTCTTTGATTGGAGTGCTTGCCTGGAATAAATTAATAATCACAATTACTTACTTTAAGTTATGTAATCAGCAAAGCATTTAAATTAATAGTTCTAAAGTATTAAATAACTTCTTTGTATCAGATCATTGTTACAGGCACAACACAACATTTCTCTGTTTATTTCTTAGAGTTTATAGACAAATTTTTCTTTGTTGTTGTTTTTTTTTTTTTTTTTTTAAATTACAGGTCGTGGTGGGCGTGTTGGAACTCATGGAGGCACCTTGTCTTCATATATAGTCAAGAATATTGCACTGGATAAGACAGATGATAGCAACCCGAGAGAGGCTATTTTGCGTCATGCAAAGGAAGCAGAGGAGAATCCATACTGGGTTGCTCCAGCGTATGCTAAGTAAGGAAACAATTAAAAATACCAGAAATATTTTTGGAGGCTAGTGGGAGTTCCCTAAGTATAGAAGAGACTATGTTCAATGGTAAACTGCCTTTTCTGTGTTGCTGTGACAATTATGTAAACCAAGAATATACCATACTCTTTTTTTTGACGATAAGAGTTCCCAGGAAGTCACACTGTTGAAAATTGACATATCCATTTTGAAACTATACCTGTTAGCAGTAGAAAATTATTTTAAAGCTAAGTTGATTGGAATTTATAATCTTCTCCAAATCAATGTGTGAAATTTTAGTATACCTTTTAATAAGGTTCTTTCCCACTGACAAACTGGGATGATAAGTTTTCCAATATACCTTTTAGTTCTGGGCCTGTCACCACAAGAAGGATGTTGAGGCTCTGGAGCGAGTCCAGAGAAGAGCAACAAAGCTGGTGAAGGGGCTGGAGAACAGGCCTTATGAGGAAGGACTGAGAGAGCTGGGAATGTTTAGCCTGGAGAAGAGGAGGCTGAGGGGAGACCTCATTGCTCTCTACAACTACCTGAAAGGAGGCTGTAGAGAGGAGGGAGCTAGTCTCTTCTCCCTAGTGACAGGGGACAGGACAAGAGGGAATGGTCTCAAACTCCACCAGGGGAGGTTCAGACTCAAGATGAGGAAAAAATTCTTCCCTGAAAGGGTCATTGTGCATTGGTCTGCCCAGGGAGGTGGTTGACTCGCCTTCCCTGGGGGTGTTTACAGTGTGGGTGGATGAGGTACTGAGGGGCATGGTTTAGAGATAGGTGGGAATGGTTGGACTCAATGATCTAGTGGGTTTCTTCCAGCCTGGTGATTCTATGATTAGATTAAACTTTCAAAATATTTCTTGCGTTATACAGTGTAATAGGAATATTTGAAAGCCTGATTCTGTAACAATTATTGTATTGAATATGCTAAATATTGACTTTTAATTGTTTGAGAGTTAATGTTTCTTAGAGATGGAATGTACTTTGTGTAGGCACCTGGTTTTATTTGAGATATGCAACTATCCATACAATCACATATTCCAACAGGTAGATAGATGCCTCAGTATATTTTTGGCTCAGTAACTTAATTGATTGTATATTAAATTTCATCCCTGACACCTGCAATGTAGTAGACATGAAAGTTTTAAAACATAGCTGTATTACAGAAGGCTTACTATGTCAGGTAGGCAGATCTCATTACGGTTTCTTGTTAAAGATGTAGCTGCAGGGGAAGAAGAGAGCTGGCTGAGAAGTGGGGAGGATGCAAGTCCAGACTGCTATTAACTTACACACCAGACGGTGATATGTATGTGGCGTAATTGGGCTGCAGCCAACAACATGCTGCCTTCATGGCTTTGTCAGCTGATAAATCTCATGCCAGTGAAAATGCCATTATACTTGCTTTAAAAGCTTGACTTAAAGAAGTACTCTACTCAGAGCATTAATAATAATAACAATAAAAATACCTAAAAAGCATACATCCAGTAGATTTCTTTTCTTTACATAGTGTTTATTCTTTTTACTACTTTATTTCTCTGCTATCAGTTTTTTCCACATTTCTTGTAGTAAATTTTCACTTAAATAGGGTATAAAACTACCTGCTTAATATATCTCATTTGACAAGGCTTTTGGTTTGTGTTGTCTAATAGATAGTTCTTCACTAGCAGGTTTTCATTTTCCTTATGAAAATGTCTAAACTTTTAGTTACTTAATTCTCTTTAGTGATGGGTTTTAAGTAATAACTAAGAATACTAAGAAATGTCTTTGTACTGGTTAATCAGAGTTTTTATAACTGAGTATGATGACTGGGTTAGATTTCATCTAGTCCCACTTCACACTGGCTGGGTCATTCTAAGTCAGATAACAGATTTCTTGCTTTTTCAATTGCATTTTCACTTCAGTAATTCTTAGAAGACATACATGCAACATGACTTGCTGTAAGTTTGTATATTGTATGTAAAAGTGTTGCTGGTTTGTTGGAGTTAAAGGTGCTTAATTTATTCTTGAAGCCAAATAGTAATTTGCATTATTTATCAGTTGAAAAATTTTTTCAGTCTTGTTATCACTAGCCTGACCTTTCTGTTTCTCCTAAAATTAGGGCCAGAAAAGGAGGGATAAGTATGCGAGAGGCCAAAGGATAGGTGACAAAACAGATGCTGCTGAAAGGGATACTGAGAATGATAAGAAGTACAAGTCAAATCAGGAGATGACATGTCACAGAAGCCCAATACAAATAAAGCGTCAGAAAAGAAGCAGTCAACACAGCAGAAAGGTCATAATGGAGGAGGTTAAAGAAAAGATCTTGAGATTTTTCAGGAAAAGGCTTGTTAGAGCCCTTGGCAAGAGCTGTTCCAGTGGAGTGAAACGAAAGGAAGGACAGATTGAAGATTTCAAGTAAAGAACTACAGGAAAGGAACTTGAGGCATCAGTTGTAAATGTTTGAAAATTACATTCTTTGTGAGCTGTTTGTTTTAACACAGCTGTACAGAGATACTATAATGACTTGAGATGTCCCTCTGAAGGAGTTGCAGCAATTGCTAAGCATTGTAACTGAGGGTCTAATCAGGCACAGATGTAGCTCTCGTCTGTACTGTGAGGAAGATGAGACTGAAATTTCCGTACCCATCAAGATAGACCAGACTTCTTAGAAATTACCTTTCATATCAATGATGTTGCCCCTGCTTTGCTGTCTTTGTCATTGCTGCTTGACACAGGCAAGAGAATAACTTGAAGAAACAGCCTGTAGATCTGCTGTTTTGACTGGACTTTTTCTGAGTGGCAGGACCAGTATGTGAAGTGTTAGTCATGTGATGGCTCATGTGTCTGTAGTCAAAGACACAGGACTTAAAAATAATAATATAATTTTTTTAAAAGTTATTAATTTTAAGAAGGAGGCTCCTGAGATGTGGAGAAAAGTCAGGCTGGTTGGTGGGGTAAGGAATACAAAGGGGTCTGATACTGAAACCTTCACTTTTCAGTCTGGAAGTAGCCTCTGTGACATTATTCTGGTTTCCAGGCATACTTGAATGTTGTCTTTTTTCTTTGTTTCAGTGCAATATAAACACAAATTTCAAAAGTTACTACGATGTGAGTCACGTACTGTGATACACAGTTGACATCTCCAACTGGTTTGGCTGTAGCAGTACTTTTTTAGCTGCTAATCTCTATGAACCTCAGATGTCAATAAGCTACTTTTATTGGATCCCTGTCAGGCAACTAAGGAAAAATAACCCATAAACAGAGGGATTATGGTGACTTTAAAGCAGTCTACATGGCCCTTGGAAATTATTTAGGGTTCTGCATGTCTGAATATGCTGGAAACTACTGAAATAAGGGAAAACGTACTATAAGAATAAAACATAGTAGTTTGTTTCCTGATTTTTGTTCGCACCCTGTTAGTGTAACCTGCAGTACAAATGCATTTTTCAGTCTATGAGATACATTCTGCTGACAGTCATGTGGAAAAACAGGATTTTACAATACTTTGGATAGGAAGGGACCCTGAGGGTCATCTAGTCCAACTTCCTGCTTAAAGCTTGTTCTCTTAGATCAGGCTGCTTATGTGCAATTAGATTCAGGTTGTTGCTCAGGGACTTGCCCAGCCAAGTCTGAATATCCTCAAGCATGGAGATTCCACAACACCTCACTGGAAAACCTGTTTCAGCAGTCTGGTTGGCAGACTTTGTATGCCCTCACTAATTCCAGTCTGGCTGTTCCCTTGTATCTTCTTGTCCTTCAACTACCTGGAGATGCCTTCACAGAATCATAGAATAGCCAGGTTGGAAGAGACCCATCAGATCACCGAGTCCAAGTATTCCTATCAATCACTAAACCGTGTCCCTCAGCACTTTGTACACCCGTGCCTTAAGCCTCTTCATGGTAGGTGACTCAACCACCTCCCCGGGCATGTGTATTTGTTCCATATTCTTCCCAGGGACTGAGGTTAGGTAGACTATCCTGCAGTTCCCCAAATTCTCCTTTAATCCTTCATAAGGATGATGATATTTTCCTTTTCTAGTCATTGACAATCTCTCTGAATAGCCATGACTTCTCAAAGATGGTAGAGTACCCTTGCAATGACACTGGCCAGCTCCATCAGTACCATTGAATCCATTCTGGCTGATCCCATGGATATGTATTATGTTCAGTGAGCTCTGTACTTGCTGTCTCTGTCTTCCTCTTCTATGGGTAACGTCTCCCTCCTTCCCAAAGATAATGCTGGTAGTGTGAGGGTGCTTGGACACCTGATGGTAGACCACCTTGGGGAAAACAAAGTCAAAAAAAAGCACTGAGTATCTTGTGTTTTCCCATGTTCTACATTAGTGAGTTACCTACCCCATTGAACTCATTTTTCCTGTCATTCCTTTGACTCTCTGTGTAGCTCTAGAAACCCATAGTGTTGCCTTTCATAGTTCTTTCCAGTTTCTACTGCGGCTAAGCTTTGGCTTTCCTAACTTCATATCTGCATGTTCAGGTAACACCCCTGTTCTTCTTGGCTAAGGCTGTCCCTTCTTCCTGAGTGTTCTTCCTTTTAGGTGTTTGGGGGCTATCTCAGTCAGGAGATCCCTGCACATCAATACTAGGATTCTGCCAGGCTTCAATTTTTGTACACGGTACGGGATATGTTTTCAGCAGGCTGTCCCCAAAGATCAGCCAGCTCTACTGGGCCACTTTTCCCTCCATGGCAGTCTCTAACAGGCTGAAATCAAAACTCGGTGTCATGGACAAGTGAAATTGAGAAAGGTGTGGGGGGGAAAGTGCACAGGTTTTCCACATGTGTTATTTAACCCTCAGAAATAAAAATACTTCAACGCAGTAAAACAGTTTCAATATTTTTCCTATAAATATTCATCCTGTAGGAACCTACTACTACACTGATAATTGGTAGTGCAGTTTCTAAGCAGAATAATTTGTGTTTAAATTAAATGATCACTGCTGATAGTGCTTTAACAAAAACAGTGTTATCTGTGACTGTGCCTTTAAAATGGTCAGGCATATGAATCACACTAGATGCCCCAGTTACCGCTGCGTAGCTTGTGGAGGTGGAACAGTTTACATTTCAGCTGAGCTGAGTGAGGCTACAGCCATTTCATGCTAATTATAAAAAATGAGATAGCAAGCAGGCTTGATTTCCTCTGTATGTTTTTGCTTTAGTTGGTTACTGCTAGATTTATTCTGGAGTTTCTTTTTTTTTTTTTTTTTTTTTGCCTCCCCTGATCTCACTCTAAGCTTTACTGGGCACAGTAGCATACTTAAACTAGCTGAAGTCCGTAACTTTTCACTCTATCACTCCAGTCGTGGAAAATATGTAGGTTCTGCTGCTTGTTTCACAAATGAAGTCATTCTTCTTGGTTGGAAGTTTCCAATCAAAACTATGACAGTAGCAGGTTTTGTGGTCAGGAATGATAGTTTTACACTTGATTGGTTGTGCTTTACTAAAACTCATCTCAGTACTGACCTGATGTGATCATGTGGCATTAGATACCCTTCATGTATTGTGGTAAAAGGAAGGTACACTGTTAAAATGGGCTAAATAAACTGCCATCAATATGTTTAGGAAAAAAGAGAAAAAGATTACATACATTCCATCTGTTCATAAGTTAAGAAAATATAGTATTATAGCCAATAAAGCCTTCATCTCTGGTGCCTGTTTTGGATTGAATATTGATTCTATTTCTTTCTTTCTTTTTAAATCCTCTTTCAGTGATTGGTTAAGGTAGAGTTCATGTAACTATTACTATTACTATTCATGTAATATGTAACTATATCCTAATGGCATTTTTAAATTGGATTTTTATTTTTTTAATCTTAATTCTGCTTTCCATGGAGAGCATAATTATGTATCTAACTTCCAGTAATGTTGACCATTGTGTAGGTGCAAGGTCTGCTTAGGTGTGATGAGAAATGCAACCTGTATGCCGGGGCCATGTGCCAACAGAGTCCTGTTGTACTACCACCTCGGGAACACCTCAGTATACTTATCTCCGTGGCAAATTTGGAGGATGGAGGAGGAGGCAGGTTGATAGAAAGATCCTGTAATAAGGAAAATTGTCTTTGGCTAGTTCTAGTGACTTTAAATAGAATGAGGGGGAATGGTTATAAACTGGAGAGGGGCAGATTTAGACTAGACAGTAAGGAAGAATTTCTTCACCAGAAGAGTGGTGAGACACTGGCATGGGTTGCCAGGGGACCTTGTGGCTGCTCCACCCTTGGAACTGTTCAAGGCCAGGTTGGATTGGGCCTTGGGCAGCCCGATCTAGTGGGATGTCCCTGCCCATGGCAGGAGGGTTGTGATTGAATGATCTTTGAGGTCCCTTCCAACCGTAACTACTCTATGATTCTATGAAATCTATTTTGTGCCACATCTTTAACAAGTGGAGAATCTTGCTCTTTAAAGGCTTATGGCTTGCGATTAGTCTTTGAAGTCAGTGACAACAATGTGCTAAGTAAGAGAGAGGCAATTTTGTTTAACATTTATGCATTTTGTAGAGTCTGCCAAGTAACAGTTGTTATAATAGTAGTCCTTCACATCCTTAAACTGCTGTAAAAACATTAGTTAATAAATTAATGAGATTATGACTGCCTTGGCTGTATTTTATACTTTGTCATGTCTGTTGTAATGAGAAGTTGAACACAGCCAGCATCAGCAATCCAGTAGTTTCAACTCCACAGTGGTTGTGCTCAGAATTAGGTTGGAAAAGGGGACCATGCAGTGATTAAAGTGTAAAACAGGGGAACCGAATGTCCAAACAGTTTATTGAAATGCTTCTTGATTAGTTTAAAAATAATCAATAATTATTTTTATGAAGTTTAAGTGTTATTTAAAATACAAGTAAACAGTGGAGGAATAGATACCACCAAGCTTAACTCTTGGATACACTGTGTTCTCATATGATGATCGTTAGGGTTTTTTATGTTACAATAGTGCTGGATAAAGTTTCTGTGGAAGAAGCTCATTGTTTTAATGCACAGGCTAAACCAGAAAACTTGCTTAGCTGTTCTGTCCACGTACTGTCTGCTGTCATACTACAGTGTATCAAAATCTAGTTTTCTTTTTTTTAAATCATGGAAAGAGAAACCTGTGGCTCCATTTTTCTAGTGTTGTATTAAATTGAGTTGTTCCTCTCTTCTATTTTAATTTAATTCATGGAATATACAGATAGTGATTATGAACTGATGAAGAAATAATACTTGCAAAAGTTGTGTGTGTGTTTTGTGTGTTCTTTTCTTGAGAGCTGCAAGATTCTTCCATTCTTAGCAGGTTAGTTGATAGTTCTATGTTGAAAATGAAAAATGGGCAAGTCTGGGGTGCTATTTTTAAGTATAGAATGGATGCAGTTTGTGTCTGGTGCATGTCTAACAGGTTTCTGGTAAAGAATTGTAGACTGACCATTCTTTTAATCTTTTTAATGTTTTCTAGAACGCAGCCAAAAACAGTTTTTGCAGAAGTGGAACAAGAAGATGATGAAACAGACAAGCCAGAGTGGAAAAAAAGAAAAATTTGAAAAATTTGCTTTTAAGAATAATTTTGGAGCATTTCAAACAAAATACAGCATTTATTTCTTTATTTTGGGTGGTGGATCACAATTGGAAAGCAAAAATTACTTCAGTTCATGAAAGTTGCTGCAGTGTAAGAAGAGGTTGTTGTATTGCACTGGATTGTAATCCCACATCTGAATCTTGTAATAAGGAATTAACTATATTGTGCAAAGAACTCTTCTCTACATCAGTTATTTAGTTTCATGATTTAGGTGAAAAATATTTCATTATAAATAGGACTGCAGTGAATTAATTAGATTGCCAAGTGTTTTTTTTTTTAATTACTGCCACCTGTATGAATGTGTCGTGACAATATTCAATGATTTTAAGTATATAAATAAAAAAATACATTTTCTCAGACTCCTTTTTATTTTTTCTAGGGTAGATATAACAAATTACCCTTTTTGTTACAAATATAACAAAGTTTAGACTTCTATTTAGATTAAGTAAAGTCCAGTTTAGCTCATTTATGTGTTATCAGTAGTTCCAATGTAGTTCACAGTCTGTGTGATTTTTAGAAGAGACATTTTCTAATGCTTGTGCTTCTTTGAATGACTGTCCTTTTAAGTGTGTGTAATGTCTCACATACCCTATATCACACACGTTTTATACAGTTCTTGTTTTTCAGCAATGTGAAATTTGAATAGACAATTCCATATTTTAGTTTAATAAAAATAACATGTTTATTGTCTAGCTGATGCAGATTGTTATTCAGGCTTTCTATTCCTACTAATTTGTATTAATAAGAGTTGGGACAGAGGAGAGCTGTGTATTTATTGCCAAACCTTAGTATCCATTGACTTTGTCATATGCTGGAATTATATATATCCTGCCTGACACGCTGAAGACTGATACAGTCCTTTCTATAGTGGTTTCTTAAATATTGGAAGTTTTAGTTGTTTAACCAAAACAAGCAATTCTGAACATCATAAAGTGAAGGACAAATTTAAACTCATGTCCTTTGGAGAAGGAGAAAAGAACCTAGGTTAGTTTTAGGCTTTTATAGTGTGATTATAATAATAATACAGGAAGCATTGTGATTATAACAATACACAATATAGCAAACACTCTGTATTTCCAGCAAGAGTAGAGAGTAACAGACTTCATAAACAATCAAGCTTTCTTAATTATGAGTTGATTGTGAAGGCATATTTTAAGGCTATATTTAGCAAAGCACTTAATCACCTTCTTAACCTCAAACCTGTGGTCCTGGTAGTCAGCAGAACTTAGTTACTTTTTCTTGCATTGTTCTGCATCACCATTTCATTGTATGATAGTCCGTTCTGAGCTTTTTTCTTTTTTCAAACTTCATTTTTATACTTAAGAGGAAACTAAACCTGACTTGAAAAGGTGTAATCAGAATGGGCATGACATTCTTACAACAAAAAAATCTCCACTGCTTTCACTTATTGTAGTCTTTTGGTGAGAGTGGAACCTCACTACATAATCCACTATTTGTCTTTGTCTCTTGTAAAAATATTTTAGTTCGCACTTACATAGAATAGCAAATCAATGCTTAATTTACAGTTTCATCTGTAATATGTAGAATGAAGAACTCGATACCTATGCAGACGTTAAATGGAAAAGTACCAGATTAAGAGCAGCAGTTGTTAGCAAGACCTGCTAAAACCTCCCTGTGCTACACCACCCACAGCAAATAAACATTAAATGGCATTGTTTCATTTAAAGTTACTTTTTGTCTTTTTTTTTTTTAATTCAGATAATGTTCTACCAAATAAAGTATTTTCAAATAGATTTCTATAAAATCTTGAATAAGATTTTTAAAAGGATCAAAAGGTCTAGGCTGAATATTAACAGTTCATAATTTCTACACTGAGGCAATGTGATTCAGGGAGCAGAGCTGCAGGGAAAGACAGAAGAAAAATGCTGCAGCTGTTCTGAACTTGAAGTGGATTGTCTCCTTTATGTTATTTATTCATACCAGCTAGATTTTGTTTCCTAATTCTTAGAAGAATGAGTTCTCTACATGAACCCTACAAAAGTTCTGTTAGAACTTCTCTAAGAGCTTGTCATTGTTTGTTACAGTGATTAATTTTCTTAAATGACTTTTTTAGCAGACTAAATTTAAAGCAGTGCCTGAGCAGATATGTATTAAAAAGGCTTGAAAACTAACTTAAATTGTACTTTAATTGTTAGCTTAGTTTGTTTGCTAAAGTCCTTGCACTGTTTTTTCAGGCATGTTCACCAGCAAGGCAAATCTTAATGCATTTTAAAAAGCAGTTTCTAATCTTGAGCAGCTCATTGGTAAGAGTTAATCCAGTCAGGAAGGAGATGTGAACAGTCTGCGTGACCATACTTGGGACAGCAAATTCTGACTCAGCCCTTTGAATAGTCCAGGGAAAAGTCTTGACATTGAAAATATTAACATGGTTAAATATTCATATGAAAGATGAAACTCTGCATGCAAATAAGAATATAGAAACTATACTTGTCTTAACTTTTTGTGAATCTAATTTTCTTTTAAACATCACAAAGGCTTTAGTAGTTGTGAAGCTGTAATCTTCGTCCTCATGTCCATATTTAGTGTCAATGTGACCAGAGTTCAGATGGTGTCTTGTTTCCATATTTCTGAAACAAGGTGGGACGTTTTTCTTCTTCTGTAGAAGATTTACAGAGATGCCACAATCATAAGTAGCATTTTGGTGTGCAGAATGGCATCTATGGAGCTTTCTCTGTGGATTTTTCTCCACATGTTCTGTGCAGCTTCTAGATGTTTTTTATAACGATCTATACTCTTTTCTCCTTTGTGCTAATGACTATTTGGGACTAACTGTTAAGTGTTATGTGGCTGTCCACTGGGCTGAGGTTTTTCCTAGAACAACGCTGCAGCCCACCGGCTAGTGGTGAGCCCAGATTCCCATTCCTTGTTTATGTTATTTGATTCCATAGTCCTTTGTCTGGTCCTGTCCTCCTTATTCCTTTGTCCTATCTTATTTTTTAAGTCTCCTGCAGTGGGTGAGCATGTTGCTAAGGTGGTCTTTGAGTCCTGGCATTTTTCCTCTGTCTGTTTGTAACTGTCTTCTAGTTGTTTACGTTCCTCTCTGATCTACTTCCTATGACCTATAATTTACTGAAGATGATACTTTTGGCTATGGTTTTTTGTGATTTATAGCAAGAACTGTGATTTTGTGCCTAGAGCTCTCCAGTCATTGGTTCCTTACTTATAATTACATGCCTGCTTTGATGTTCTTTGTCATGCCTGCCTTTTCTCTGTCAGGCTGTAGAAAAATATGTGTTATGGGAAGAGAAACCATGAAACTTTGTCCTATCACTTCAATCTCTGCTGGACTCTGAGGAGTGTTTTGCAATGAGTGACATTGCTGAGCAGAAGTGTCATCGTCTTTGTTAGATCTTTATCTGTTAGTTTGCTGGACCTCTGATGCCTTTGGAATTGTCCAGCTTGAGACATTTGTAGTTCACATCCTCCGTTAATACTGAATCATTTGAATTTTGATGTGGCCTGTTAGTCACAATAGCATTGCAAAATCCCTCTTCTATTTCCTTGTCATGTTAAGTGCCTGCATGTCTTCCTAGGCTGCCTCTCAGCAATGGGAACTTATTGAAAGCCCTACGGTTACCCTCATTAAAAGTCAGCAGGCTTCTTCTGACTTTTACCATGGGTAGTCTAGGATTTTGTGATATTCTGTCCCCTGTTGTTGATCTTTGAGCTCTTCTCATTTATTTAACTGTTTCATGCATATGGGTAAATAAAGAGTTGAATAACTGGCTACCAGCTTATGCATGCCTCGCTTTGAGGCATAGATGCATCTTAGTACATCACTTTTGAAATCTGCCAATTTATTTTTTGACTATTCTCATTTAAACACAGGTTTGCCTACAATATAAATTTCTCCATCCTGTGGGACTCGAGCATCCGATTGGTTCTTGCAGTCTGGGTAACTCAGAAAAACAAGTTACTTCTCTGTTTGGATAGCATATCATCCAGGTTGAAATTTGCTTTGACTGTCAAAGTTTTCTGTATTATATGCAAAGGTATTGGAGCATCCTGTCAGTCTCCTGTCTTTGGCAGCGATGTCTTATACTCAGATCCATTTGCTGGAATCCCTATAACTCATGTGTTGCTTGAGTGCCTTGCCAATAGTTTATTATTTGTTATGAATGACTGATGATCAGACAGTATGTTCATCTTGTATTCTGAGAGATGACTCAAAAGAAAGCTGATTCAGAAAGTGTAGCCAATAAGTCTTACTTTTTTAAATTTTGTTAACCTTAGCTGTCATGCAGGACTGTTACATGGCAGGCCTTGTAGTTGTGAATTTTCTTACTCTTTCGAAGAAGTATCCTGCAGGTGCTGGCCTTTTTCCTTGTATCATTAAAGACTAGATGCAACAGATGAACACCTGCAGTAGATAAACTGGGCTAGGTGGGACCTTGAGAAGTTATGTAGTCCATCCTTGACTCAAGTTATAGCAATACCTGAACCAGTTCTGGCATGTTTTTTGGATCAGCACTTCAAGCGCTGTCATGATAGACACTGCACAATTTCCCTAAACAGTCTGTTCCAATGCTTCATTCTTCCTAGCAGCAGATTTTTTTTCATTATCTATAAGAAAAACATTCTTGCAATGATTTAAGCCCACTATTTCCTATCCTGTTCCCAGCAGTTGTGGAAGTAGGTTTATGACATTCCCCTTTACAGAAGCTTTTTATTTTGTTTTAATTTTTTTTGTCTTCTCCTGTCTTGTTTTACCCTTTCACTTTTCTTTTGTAGTTAATGTTCTTTGGCATATTATTTATTTGCTTTTCTCAGCCTTGTTCTGACTGCCGACATTTCTCAGCTTACTACCCACAGTGTATGCAGTGTTTCAGATGAAGCTGCTTTTAAGTACTACCAAGTAAACAGGAAAAATGCTTGCATGTCTCACTATAGTAACTTTTTTTCTCTACAGTTTGGCAGCATAGGATTATGTTCAGGTACTAATCCCCCTCAAACTCCAGTGTGTCCATGGCAAAGCTGCTGCCCAGGCAATTTACTGTCTGGTGGTTAGGTATTACTCCTAAATATTGGATTTTGTCCTTTGTACCAAATTTCATTGCATTTTCTCAAAATGTACCACCGTTTTGTTGAGATTATTTTGGCTTTTCTTTTGGCCCCAAAGTGCCTGCAACTTTTTACAGCTTCCAGATGTCAGTGGGTGTAACAAATCTATTCCTTGTTATTCAGTTAAACCACTATTGAAGTTGGTGGTTAGTGGCAAATCCATAAGGTATTCTGCGTGTATGGGAGGGAAATGTTTTATACACTGTTAATTTTCTTAAGTGTTCATAGGCCTCTAGTTCATATACTCGGATTTTTTTTGAAAAATAGTGTGCTTTCCTAGGAATTGTTGCATTTTCTTCATGTCTTGGTTTCAGGATTTTTGTAGTGACTCCATCCCTTTGTGTCCAGCAGGAATTGTTCTGACGTTAACAGAGTTAGAATTGAGAGACCTCAAGACCTCCCTGTGTTCAGAATTTCAGAATGCCATATTCTGAACATATTTCCAGCGTATCCCAGTTACGAGTTTTGATCTTGAATTCTCTTTAATTTGCTTTATATAATAAAAAATGTCATCTGCTATAATCTGTGAGTGAGCAGTAGGTCTAGCCACAAACCTGTAGGTGTACACCTGGCCTGATATATGCTAGAATTGAATTACTACATTCACACCTACTAAGAGCTATGATACTGCAGTGAGATCTGGGATCACCTTGTGTGTGGTTGTTATTACCCACACACTGGCTTCGCCAAATTCCAAGCATGATGGAAACAGTAATGTTTCCTGTACCCCAGCTTTCCTGTTCACCATCTGCTCTTCCAGTGGCCTCAGGAAGATTTTACTGAAAATCACCATCATTGGCATCTTTTTTTGGCCTGTTGCTAATGCTTGTCAAGATCACTGGGACTGCAGTGCAGGTGGTTTAAGAACATGAGAGTGTACATGACAGCTTGTGGGTGTCAGGTAGCACTGAGTTTGCAGGTTTCTGTGATGCTCAAATACTGAGGAACTTGAAGCTTGTGAGAGATCCTTTCTAAGTCTGTCTTCAGGAGGCAGTCTGTTACTTATCTTGATTCAGTGGATCTATTGTGCAGCCTAGGATACCCTTCAATACTGTGTTGCGATTGTGAGTAACAGGTCAGTGGTTCTGTATTAAGCCAAGAGGCCTTAGGTCTTGCCTGACTTTGGGCTGCTTGCGGCTTTGAGCTTCCTTTAGCTTCCTTAACAGCTATTTAACAACCAGGTGATTGCTGCTTCATTTAAGATTTTGCTTAGCTTTGTGCAGTGATGGAGAAACTCATGTTATTGTTCATGGATTTGCAATTGTGATTAACTGTTCTGTGTTGAATGAAGTCCTTATGACCCTAGAATTAGAATGCAACATAGAGGATTATAGTATATATTGATAACAGAGGTGATTAAGATGTGTACACAGAACTATACCAGCAGCAGCATGAGAGCTAATAGGAACTCACCAGTGGTCATTACTGGTCATCCAGAGGATGTGGTTTTGGGAGGTGGATAAGCTACTTTCAGGGTTAGAAACGAGGAAATAGCAAGTATCTAACAAATACAAAGCAGGCCATATATGGTAAATCTGACCCTAGCATAGGATCATAGAATCACCAGGTTGGAAGAGACCCACCAGATCACTGAGTCCAACCATTCCCACCTATCTCTAAAACATGCCCCTCAGTACCTCATCTACCCATCCATTAAACACCTCCAGGGAGGGTGAGTCAACCACCTCCCTGGGCAGCCTGTTCCAGTGCCTAATGACCCTTTCTGTGAAGAATTTTTTCCTTATGTTGAGCCCGAACCTCCCCTGGTGGAGCTTGAGGCCATTCCCTCTTGTCCTGTCCCCTGTCACTAGGGAGAAGAGACTAGCTCCCTCCTCTCTACAGCCTCCTTTCAGGTAGTTGTAGAGAGCAATGAGGTCTCCCCTTGGCCTCCTCTTCTCCAGGCTAAACACGCCCAGCTCTCTCAGTCGCTCCTCATAAGACTCGTTCTCCAGCCCCTTCACCAGCTTTGTTGCTCTTCTCTCGAGAGCTCTGGCTCTTCTCTCCAGAGCCTCAACATCCTTCTTGTGCTGAGGGGCCCAGAACTGAACACAGGATTCCAGGAGCAGTCTCACCAGTGTTGAGTACAGAAGGAGAATAACCTCTTGCTGGTCACACTGTTTCTGATACAGGCCAAGATGCCATTGGCCTCCTTGACCACCTGGGCACACTGCTGGCTCATGGTCAGTCTCTGTCAACCAACACTCCCAGGTCCTTCTCCTCCAGGCAGCTTTCTAGACAGACTTCTCCTAGTTGTTGTGCCCCAAGTGCAGGACCCGACATTTGGCAGTGTTAAACCTCATGCCACTGAACTCCGCCCAGCGGTTCAGCATATTTAGATCTCTTTGCAGAGCCTCCTGACCCTCCAGCAGATCAACACTTCCATCCAGATTAGTGTCTTCTGCAAACATGCTAAGGGAGAACTTGATGCCTTCATCTAGGTCATTGATAAAGACATTGAACAGGGCTGGACCCAGCCCTGAGCCCTGGGGACACCACTTGTAACTGGCCTCCAGCTGGAGTTAACTCCATTTCCCACTACTCCCTGGGCCCTCCAGCCAACCAGTTTTCCACCCAGTGTGTGTGCTTGCCCAGGCCAGAGGCTGACAGTTTCCAAAGCAGAACTTGGCTTTACTAAAGTCCAAGAAGACTACATCCACAGCCTTTCCCTCATCCAAGAGTCTAGTCACTTGGTCATAAAAGGCGATCAGTTTTGTTTATCAAGACCTGCCTCTGGGCCTGATCACCCGGTTCTCTTTTGTGTGCTTCATGATAGCTCTCAAGATCACCTGTTCCATGACTTTCCCTGGTACTGAGGTCAGACTGACAGACCTGGAGTTCCCCAGATCTGCCTTGTGCCCCTTCTTATGGATGGGGCTAGCAGGGACTGGAGATTCTCACCAGCACACAACCCCTTTGACACAGAAGTCCCATCTCCAGGCTCTCTCCCGTCTGGCCTGGCCTCCATCCCCTCCCCCCCTCACATCTAGTTTAAAGCTCGATTTATGAGCTTAACTAGATTATTGGAGAGGGCTTTAGTCCCCCTAGGAGACAGGCGTGTCCTGTCCCTAGTAAGAAAGCCTGGGAGTGCGTGGGCCTCCCCGTGATCAAAGAACCCAAAGCCACTCTTTTCACACCAGTTCCTGAGCCAGTCATTAATCAATTTCTTCTTCCTCACTTCCAGCTAATCATGCCATAGTATTGGAATGGAGCTAACTACGACCTGTGCCCCAGAGACCTCGATTCTCCCTAGAGCCCTGAAGTCCCTCTTAACAGCTTTAGGCTTTCTATGCTCCAAGTCTTCATTGCAAACTTGAAATGCTAAGAGAGGGTAGTAACCTGCGTCCTTGACCAGGGACGGAAGTTTTCTAGTAATGTCCCTTACTGATGCTCCTGGCAAGCAGCAGACCTCCCTTTGGAGTAGGTCTGGTCTGCAGTTGGGACCCTCCGTTCCTTTAAGAAGGGAATCCCCCAAGACAATCACCCTCCTCTTCTCTTTTATGCTTTTATGACTGTCTCAAGATGGCAGAGCTTTGGAAATGTTTCCAGGCTGTGGGTGCAGTCCTCTTCATCCTTAGGGATGGGGGTAACCTGCAGCACCTCATATTTGTTCCCCGGGTTGATCTGGGGGTTTATTGTCTGGGCAAGGGGGGTGGGTTTCCTTCTCTGGACATGAACCTGCTGCCATTCCCCATCTCTTGCCAAAACACCCCATTTTCTCCATCATCCCTCAGACTGGAGTCATCATCTTAGGATGTCAGAGGGATGACGGATGAGTGAGAAGAAGTAACTGCTAGAGCTTGTGTGTGTAACGATTTTACATGTGTTGTGGAGACTCTTTCTGTAGTAGGAGTATTTATTTTTGTGGTGTTGCATATAGGCATGCGTCTTCATCCCACATAGGCTGTGCAAATCGTAGTGCAGCCATTCCATGCCAGCTGGGCAATATCTTTCTTCCTTACTATTACCTTCCCTTGTCACTTGGTAGTATCACTGTAGTGCAGTGTAACCTAAATTTGGAGTGGTTAAGCGAGCAAAGGACTCTGACTGTAGGCATGAAACTTGTCTGTTTCTGATTCTACTAAAAGATATTGCTTAACAAACTTCTGCTTTTCAAACACTACAACCTGCGGCATGAACAAGGGGCTGCTCTGTGATGAGGCTGATGTATAGTTTGCAGATGGCTCTTCATTTAAAATTACCTGGCTGAGGAGAAAAAAAATGTCAGGAATCTTCCAGATGAAGCTGAAAGGATCTTCAGAGTAGCCTTTGCAGGCAATATTATTGACAATGGCTCAAAACCTTTATAGTTTTTTCTCCTTATTCACAGAGTAATTTGAAAGTGTCTTCACACGTATGTTAATTAAGTGGCTGAATTAACAACAAAAGCATACATTAATTGTAACATTTTTTTCAGAATATGATATTTTCAATTTGTTACAATAGTATCACCGTAATTTGTAAAAATAATGTGCCTATAGCAATATCCCCATAGGCTGGTGCAGCACAGAACCAAGGCAAAACTTCTTTGTGATTGAATTCAGTCCTTAAAGGCACAATGTAGCAGTCAAAGGAAAAACAGAAGCAATCCTATGTCAAGAAATTAAGACCCAATGACCCAGTAATATTCATTTGAAGATAGCACGTCAAACAAACACAGTATTCTGCATATAACACAGATACATCTCTCTTGCAGAAGATGAGGAACAGCGTCATGATAAAAAATAGTGCACAGAAATGAGTGGGAGGTGATTGGTGGGTTGCTGCAGGAATAGGGAGTTTATGTCCGGTTTTATGTAATATCATTTTAAACTACCCCCTTTGAAATCATTAAACAGGATGTTAATGAAATTAACAGATGATGCAGATGAATACTGCAAACACTGTTGAAAAATGAGAAGCAGGAAATAACAAGGAGTCACCCTGACAAATGCAAGATAATACATCTGGAAAACAATAATTCAAAACACAGATTATTTTTTCCTCTGTGCTGGGATGACTTTCAGCTATACAAGAGCTGGTGGATAGTAGTTTGTGTTTCTGTGTTTCCTCTGACAAGGCAGACAAAAAAATGCATGTGTAGTTTTTGCCAAAACGATTGCTCCTGGCTGAGCAGCTTGAGTGAGACCCAGACAGGGAACATAGCACATTCCGTCTCGCAGCCACTGAGGAGTACAAAAGTGGCTGGGATAGCTTTCACCTGAAAATCATCTTGGTAAATACAGCGAAGAGGGGTCTCCTTTTCTGAACACCAGATGCTGATGTCATGTGTACTGCAAGTTAAAAGTCTTCTCTCTGTTTGCAGTCTAGCTGGCTCTCTGGGAGGCAAAATCTTGCCTCCTATCAGCTTTGAAAATCTACTTTCTCTCTTCTGTTTGTAATTGCAGCTCTCTGCATCCTTAACATTCTAGAATTTTCAAGAGAATATGTAGAAAGATGAAAGAACCTTCTCTCTCTCTCTCTCTCTCTCTCTCTAGTTTGGAAATTTTCACATTTCATCAAGCAATTCTGGTGATCCCTTCCCTGTCATGCTGTTATCCACACAGCTGTGCTTCAAGTGCTCTGTTGCAGAATTTCTCATGAATGTTGAATTATCAGTATAAGCATTTTTGCCCTGTAAAAACAACCTCTAGGTGTTTCCACCCCCCTGCCTATAAACAGTACATAGAAATTTCAAGGAAATATATGTCAAGGAAACATGATAAAGAAAAAAATAAGCCTATACCGGACTTGCTGGCTGCTTATAATATTCCCATATGTAGTAAACTGCAAAATATGTCCTGGTTTGTTAATTTATGAAACAGCCCATGCTTAACTCCCAGATCCATGATCCTTGTGAAATATGGTGTTTTGACAATGCCAGCACAGCAGGCTACTGATTCACGGGACTCTCCACCTCACCCTGGAGTGACTACTGGTGACTACCACGAAGCAGATTATCCTTGAATGCTAAAGATTGCCTAGAAAATTATTCTGAAAGGAGTGTTCTGTGTTACACCGACAAAAAAACATATGACAAACCCTGATGGTTCAAAATGTAATATTCTTGCAGATAAATGGGTCACATGTTAAAGTAACTTGAAACAGCTTTGGCTTTATGCGACAACCATTTGTGTGCACATATATGTGTACATATATTTTTTCTCCTATTATTGGGGATGTCCTATGCAAAAAATTATGCCCAAGAAGTAAAATGCTGCATATCTCAAGTTGTGTATTAACTATGTGGATCAACAGTTATCTTGGAGTGTAATTACCTGATCAAGACAGTGTTCTGGGTGAAATATAGAGGACCAGGGTAACTGAAGCTGGCTGTTTAATTGGTGAGAGGCACAAACAATGAACGAACAAGTAGATGAATCTGCAATATTTTCCTTGGTGACATGAGTCTCCCTCAGTCCACTTGGGGTACAGTTAGGCAAAACACTGATATTTACAATGCACTGGAGTAACCTAGAGAGCTACAAAACGAAGAAAAATAAACTTAAAAAAATAGGAAAGAGGCTGAAACAGTGCTGAAACCTATCTTTTTTGTGAGATTTCTGTAGTGCCAGGGCACCCATTTTTAGCTATCCTGAGCTCTGAAGTTGAGGCTTGTGGGGTCCCATTGTTCTGGTACATTTTAGAAAATGTTTCCAGGAGTCACAGGACTGGCAGATGGGCATCTCAGATGAGTTGTGGGATGCAGATAATGCATATCCATGCATTACAGCCCATGGTCATAAATGAGGGAGCTTTCAAAGGTTCCGTAATGTTATCCAAAAACATTGTAAAATCGTCCTGTAATGTAGCGCAGAAGAAGAAGGTTTCAGTGAAGAGGACAGCTGTCAGAAAACCAAAGGCACTAAGAGATTTTGCTGTTCACAAGGTGATAATCTTTTTTATTGAGACTCTATAAAATGTCCATTTGTAGGATTCTCTTGTTAACTTTTATTAGCTTTAACTCATGTTTAGACTAAAAAAATAAAAGGGAGCTACAGTTCATGGAAATTAGTTAAGTATCACATAGGTATATATCTTTCTGTTTCTTAACTACTTATTTTACTCTCCAGCATACTGACCTACTTTGGCACAAAAGAGTTTAAGCAGTTCCGTAAATAAGTTCTTAAACATTTTCCATTTTCTTTGGGGAGGAGGGAGAAGTAATTTCATTAACTCCTAGAAGCTGTCCCCAGTTTCCAGCTTTCCTTTTTGTTGTGGTGCAGGAATCCTTGTTCAAGTTCAGGATTTTATTCTGTTAGGTGCTTCTCAAACTGATGATCCGAGATGGTATCATCTGCTCTGAGAATCTAAATGGAAAAAACAACTATAGCTGCAGGACAGAAGAAATAGAAGTACAAGACGAGGAAAGTTAATCAAAGCCAGATTAGCGGCAGTTCTAGGAATATAGTTCAGCTATTTCAGTGTCCCTTTCATACTCTACCAGCATCCATCTGCTGCAGGGAAGTCTGTAAGATATCTTTTGAGCTAGTGGAATACTCTTATCTTGTGGGTGTAATCTGACTTCTGTGGGTTTGTGCTTATGAATGAGTTACAAACAGCATCGTGTAATTGCATCAGCAGCCATTTAGTTGTCATGAGAAACTGAAACCTTCAGGTTGTAGGCATATTGCACTGGAGATTCAGGTCAAAATGGTTCCTTTGGAAATATACCCCAAGTAACACATTGCAAATTCTGATTTGTGCTTTGTCTGCTTTCGCTCTGCTGGATAACTCACTAGTCCTGTTGCACTGTTCTCTGTGCATGCCCAAGGAACATTTCTATTCCTTTGGGAAGCAAGGGCATGGCACTGGCTCTCTGCATCTCAGGCTCAGCATCCATGAAGTTTATTACTAAATCACACTGTATTGCTTGAGAGCAAGAGTTTTTTTAAAATGGTTCAAATCTCAAACACAGGACCCTCTGCCTGCAGGAATAAATGCAAGGGCTGCGGTCTAACAGTTCTGGGCAGAATCAAACCTTGCTATTTCACCTAGGCTGTTCATAAATGCCAAGATAAATAGACAGGACCCCAATGGGACAGCTTGTTCCAAGGCATGATCAGCATTCCTGTTTGCTTCACTCAGCTTTCCTGTGTGGTTGTGCTTTGGTTTCATTTTTAATTTGTTAATTAAAGAGATTTTTTTTTTACAGGGAATTTTACAGTCTGTTTTACCACATGGAGATTTTTTTTGTTGTTAATTACTACAGTGTCATTAGACATAGAGTAGGTGGTTGGGGGGTGAAGCTGTGTACAGCTCTCTGGCTCAAACATTCAGCTCACAACATTAACATGATTTATTTGACTCCTGCTAACATTGCAATCAAAAATATTGTGTCAGTAGCGCAAAGTGAACTGGAGTTCAAGAGCCAGCACCCCTGCTAATGGAAATGAGTGGTAAAGAGCTGCTGTTGCTTAAGCCAGCAGAGGATGTTGCCTTGGGGTTTAGCATGTTTGATTTTCCAGAAATTGTCACAAAGACACTAGTTTTGTTTTAACTAGGCAGAAAGCTGGCCAGAGCTCTGTCTGCAGATTGTAGCACTGCAAAGTGGAAGAAGGGAGTCTGCACCAGCACAATGTAAGCATGTCTCTGAGGTGAGCTAGTTGATTACACAAGGGACTGGGACCAGCTGCCAGCTCTCCTGGCGGGAGAAGTGCTCTGGGCAGCAGCAAAAGCGTGTGTGCCATAGGAAAAAGCCAAATATCCACTATTGGTATGGGGGATATTAGCAGTGCTGTGGGTTTGGGGATCGTAACTTATTAGTCAGTTTTACATGTAATCTTCTTCTGTGCTCCATAATAAAGTGCCTTGGTACAAGCACTGTAGATAGTTTTGTATCTTTTGTTTTCTGTAGTTTCAAAGAAATCCGCCAACTCCTTTACAATAATTTTCTACAGGCGCAGGAACTTCCAAGTAATTAGCGAATAGAATTTATTAATAGATTTACTGGGTTAAGTCAGCTCGATGAAAAACAATATAGAAATAGAAGTTTTTTAAAGTTACCATTCCCATTGCTAGTTACATAGTTATGTAAAAAAAAATCAGGCAAAAAAAAGAACAGAGATAAATTATATCAAATAGGATCATTGGATTGGTTTTGTATGTAGTGCAATCTGTGGAGCTTGTCCATGCAATGTGTGTAATGTGCCACTTACCTGGAAGTGGTGTGCAGCACCCAGGTGAGAACTGCATGTGGGATTCCTGCAATGAAAGCCCTGGTTTCTTCTTTTTCACAAGTAAAATACGTGAGGTACTTCCAAATCTACCACTAGCACATCTACCACATTTAATTTGTATCTGGAGTTTGTATCTGTAAGTCACATCAAATGTGTGTGCATGTGCTGTTAATTGATCATGGGGAATAGGGCTTGCAGATGCTGCTGTGGTAGCACATAGCAAAAAGAACTCCTTGCTCAAAAAATACTTCTGGTTTAAACTACAAACTCATACATATCTTGTATAATTCCAAGCAACAGCTGCTTTTAGCCAACCAGGTGTCTTTACTTTTGCACGTGTGTGCCTGGTACTTGAATTAAGTCTTGTATCACCTTACTGTTTTCTTAGGACTGTTCTCATTGACAGTCATTATAAATCCCTATGCTCCTGTGCTGTATATTAGTGCCGTGGGCACCATTACTACTGCGATGACCACCTAATGATGTGTCAAGATGATCAGGAGCAGCAGAACCCTTGAACATATTTTGAAGATAGGGTTTGCTTAAGGGAAAATAACACCTTGAGATTTACTTAAGGAAATAATTTTAAACCAAGAAAATAAAATAACCTTGGAAAAGCAGCTGGATATTAGACCGCTATTCAGAGCTTGTAATACAGTGTGGCACTGTATGTGGTTCACTCAGTAGCTAAAATTAGGTGATTATGTAAGGAGACCACAGCGTACATCTGAATAGCTACTGTATTGGGTTAATGATGTCACTCGTCTTTATTGAGTCTTTAGCTATTCTATGGTTTGGCCAGGGGTCAGCATGAATTCAGGAGTCATGAAATCATAGCCACGTTAAATTTTAGTGGAGTAAACACAACAGAGCTTTTACAGGGGGAAGTAAAGGGGAAGTAAAGGGGAAATAAAACAACTCCAAACCAAAGGTCTCCTGTTGTGACTAGACCCAGGTGACATTGGTGCTAGCTATTAAGCTTCAGGAAAGCAGGGTTATAACTTTTAAACCACTGATAATAGAAATGCTAGGATGAGGCTCTCAGTTTGTGATTAGTTTGGAGAGATCAGATTAGCTACTGATTTTAGCATTTTGTATCTTGACTATTAAATTGGTTGTGGTAACATTGAGGTCCTGTCACTAAGACAATTTATGAACTTTGTACTGCCTACATTGTTGCAATGTATAAATAAATGCATGTATGCTTACAGTAAAATGAGAACTAAATTTTATCCACACATAGTAATATGCCTTAGCTTTCACACCAGGTGCAGTCCAAATCAAAGGTCACAGAATATTTTTACTAAAAATGAAAATGGTTTATGTTATACGCTGTAGCTTTCTTTTCTTTTTTTTTTTTTTCTTTTTTTTTTTTCTTTTATTTTGGCAGTGGTGTATATGCCATGCATTCCTCCACCTAGGTGCTGAGCCTTTTTTCAAAATAGAGAAGACTAAAGAAAACCATCCACTATAGACGTAGATGCAGAGACAACCAGGTTGGTTTCCTCAAATTTCATGTTGCTAAGCAGTTCTGAGTTGAGTCAGCATGCTCTTATTCACTATCATGGCTCTGGTGCCTTCATTTGTAACATCCCTGTTAGATAAATTTGGGGCAGTCTTTAAACTTTCTCTATGTGTTTGCTTTTTCAGGAGCCCTGAGTGCTGATATCACAGTCCTTGGCAGACAAAGCCTTTGCAGCTGGAAATAAACGGAAGGTTGTTCATTTCTCACAAGGTGCACAGACCTGCAATCACAAGGCTTTTAAATTCTAGAAGTTTCTGTTTTGGAGGTAACTTGGAGATGAGTGATGAAGGTTTGTGATGGGAGCAGAGCGTTGATGGTGGCTGCAATTTGCAGCCCTCGCAGTATATGTGTGAGTGGCCACAGGCAGAACTCTGCTCTTCCAGAGCAGAAAGCAAAGGCTGCGTTTGGAAACTTGCTCTTTTCCTAGATATCTGCTCCCTCCTTTGAAGTAACTGTTCCCACGCATTTTCTGTCAGGGGTCCTCTGCCCCCACCCCCACTCTCTTTTCACTCCCTTCTTTTTTAATCCGGAAAGCTGCCTGCTTTGGGAAAGTTTGCCTGGGATTGCACTGTACCCATTTGTTTGCAATGAATGAGAAGCATTTTTCATTTTCTCTGAATTATTGTTGCCAGATACCATGTGTACACACGTTGCAGGCCATCTTGCAGAGGGAGCTGGCAAATCTGCAAAGCTGTTGTGCTCAGCTTCAGCAACTGAAACAGGCTCTTCTCAGCCAGACCCCTGCTGAGGTCAGGAAACACACATTTATTACTCTCTGTAAGATTTCAGAAAGAGAATTTTCTTCAGCTGGATTGAAATAATGATATTGCAGCCTGGCTCCCAACTCCAAACGCTCTTCTGTTTTCTCACTGTGCTCTCATCCATCCTGTTTACTGAGCAGTTTCAGCAATTCTCAGCAGTCCAGGCAGCCTAGAGCAGGAGTTAGACTTTTGGGGAACACTTAGAAAGCAAATGGGTGATAAGATTAAATTACAGTGTGACTTAATCCAGTATTAGGGCTCTCTTTTCAAAAGATATTTTGTTCCACTTTTAAACTGATGATATGAAAGTTATTGTTATCCTCCAGCTGGACAGTTCTGTAGTGGTTCACTATTAGAAAGGAGCAGCTTTTTTCTGCCTTGGATTTTGTTTCACCGTGTCCCAGAAAGTGTGAATATGTACGTCCTGATTAGTGTCCTATCAGCTGGCTGATCAAAAGGACTTGCCAGGATGGACATGTGCAGACCAGTATTGGAAGAGAAGTGCCAGGAGAGGGTAGTCAAGGATTTCTTTCAAAACCTGACGGGATATTTCATCTTCGTAATGCTACAGTGCTTTGTTTCAGCTCTGCTACATAGCCTGACATGCTGTGTAAGATCCATAGGAGAGGTGAGCAGAAATCCCTTTATCACTTGCCATAGGAAGCACTGGCTGCATGGATGAGTAATCACAAAAGGTTTCTATTTTGCTGAATTGGCTTTTTCTGATGGTGGAACAAACTGCTAGTTTTGAAAAAGTGTAGTAAAAACAGTCAATCTTTACTGTTCTTCTTAAAATATTTGTATGTGGAAATGCATGAAAGTCCTAGGAGCAGATTATTTGCCCAGTTCCTCTTCCTACATAGTTGTCTGCGTGAATGTCTGTAGGTCTAAATAAGGCTACTAACAGCTGAAGCAGCACCTCTCCTCACAGTCTTTGTGTGCTGTTCTGGACAAGGCTCAGAGGACTGTGCACATACACAGCCCCACAGCACTGGTAAATCCTGCGCACAGCGGAGATTGTTACACATTTACATACCACCAGTCTGTGCTGCCATGTTGATGGTAGTTTCTATCATGTTCACGTTAGAATCAGGTTTATGTTGGATGCGAATGCAGGCAAATGTTTGTATTTCTCTGTTGCATTGGCCTTGCTGCCCATGGTCACGGTGTTCATGCGCAGGGAGTGGTGGCAGAGGACATGCATGGGGAGCAGCAGCCCAGTCTGTGGACCACAGCGTGTATGGTTCCTGCATTTGTGTTATCAAGAAAGCAGGAAAAGGATTTTCCATGAGGTCTCCTGAAGGAAGGCAAATCAATACACACAGCGAGTTTTCACTTCTGGTTATGCCTCTTGGATGAGGTTAGATATAAAGATCAACACATCAGTTGGGCCATTTCTAGAGTGTGAGAAGTTATTGAGCTAAAGCACTAAAAAGTGAAAAAGAGGCCCTGGTTTAAAAATATGCTATTTCTTGGGAAGAAACAGCCATAAATGTCATCAACAGCCTCGAGAAAGGAAAGGCAATAGTACCAAATGATAAGTGGGACCAGGGGGATGTGTGTTACAGAAAGCAGGTCTCTCTCTCATAAGGAACTACACTTGACAGTTTGGGAAGAGCTGACAATAAAACACATGATTAAATGAGCACCAGAGAGCAGACTCAGCCATAAAATTATACATTTTGTGCTGTCCTAGCTAAGCCATGGCAGTATTTATTGAGTTATAACACTGGAAGAGATGGATAAACATGACTGAGACCATGTGGGCTCAGAGGGATTACCTTTGTTTTTAAGAGAGGCTTTACCATATTTGCTCAAAAATCTTCACACAGTGTAATTTTAAAGTATACTTTTGAGTCTGTAGCTAGACAGCATCAAAGAAGGTAGAGGAGATTTATGGTTTGTCATGAGATGAGTAAATTAAACCAATTCTTGAATCTTTTAGTGAACTTTCTTGTCCTAAATACAATAGCATTGCTGTGGCCTCTGTGGGTATTCCTGTTTTCATCCTTTGCTCAATGAGTATGTGGAAACTATATTAGGATGCACATTATTTCAGTTCGTGCAAAAGAGCACGTCATGTAGGGAAATGTCATGTCACATTACCAATGTCATGTGGGGAAACTGACAGATTTGTTTGCATTAAATATGGCCAATATCACGTTTATTTTAAAAGAACAAAGATTTAAAGGAGTTTAAAGCTCTCACCCCAAAGCAGCCAAACAAATATGTATCATGACAGAGGTGTTTCATTGGCTAATACTAGCACATAATATACAGACTCACTCTGAGATAAACTGCAGTTAACTACCAAGACTTAGTTACATTGCCCTGTAGAGGTCACATATTACTGACAGTAAAAAATCAGCCTAATATGTTACCAAGCCTTTTTTAATAGATCAGTGGAACAAATGCCAATGTTTTGGAGAACTATTCCAGATTCTGCCCACTGGTGATCAGAATTAGAAAGAGATTTCTGTACTCCTTGAAAAAATGCTTCTTTATCACTGACTTGCTTTGGGATTTTAAGTGGGATTCCCACTGGTATCTGAAATGAAACATGAAAGGAAAAGATTTGCTTTTAGCTGAATCTGAGCTCTTATATGAACACCAGAAAAAATGGCTGCAGGGTTTTCTTCATCTCCTCCCAAACATCTGCCTCTTAGGTGGTCTTCATTTCTTTGCCACCTGGGCTATGCAGGATCCTCAGAAACTTTGTCTGGATAAATGTTTGCGTTTACCCACTTGTTTCCTGGGCTGACAGAAACCATTTCCCACAGATCAACACATCTTTGAGGGGTATCCTATGTGACATTTTGAGCCTCCCTGATTCCCTTGTTTACAGCAGCACTTGGTCACTATTGCTTGTCCTTGGGCTACTGCCATGACTCTTCCTCTGTTACTTACTGTTTTCATTATCTATGATCCTTTTTGGTTTGAGACAGCCCTCTGGGGAGCTCTCAGAAGACAAGATCCCTTTAATTAACTTTCTGTGAGCAATGAGGCATAAGACTTTTTCCTAAATCAGATGGGTGCCTCAGAATTGCCGATTTGGGGTCTTCATACATTGGTAGCTCGAGGATGTGGGTATCTGTTGGTGGAATGGCACATTCCTGAGACAATGCCTTCTGGCTCACAGCTACTGCACACAGTGGTATCATATCTGTAATTTGGCTGCCAGATGATATCTTGTATAGACTGACAAAGTTGGAGTTAGTTGGGTTCAGAACTGTTACTAGACAAAAATTCAATGTTAAAAAAAGTGTGCAACACTTCAGCTCTGAAGTCATATCTCTGATGACTCCCCCAATCAAGCACCTGAAAGGAATTATCGGAAAAAGAACAGACAACAAAAAAAGGAAATACCAGTGTGACCCTGTGGAAATGCATGATTTGCTTCAATCCAGCATCCTGATAGGAGCATCTTCCCCTCAGGAGGACTGTGGTCTGACTGGAAGAGAGAGAGGAGATATGGGTGATGAGAGATGTGAAGGCTTCTGCAATCAGAGAGACCCATATGGACTGTGAAGATGGAGGAAGACTGGAAACTCATCAGGACAAAGGAATGAGTGGGTACTCAATAAAATGAAGATTTTGTGGTAGCAGAGCAATGCTTGCCCACATTGCACAGAATTAAATTGCTCCAGAGTACATGAGAGGCCAAAGGGATGCATTCATAGATGAGGCCACTGTGTGCTTTCCCAGGGACACAGGCCTGCTGAGGACTGTAAGACATCACTAAAACATCTGGTTCAGGAAGTTTACTGCATACTGTTGGAGCTGGGGTTGGGTTTCTTGGGAAAATTCTACTCCTTATTTGCCTTTTCCCAGCTGATGGCTACTGGCAGAGACAGGGTGTTGGGAGATGTCCGTCCTTGCTCTGGCTACTCAGACGTTCTCAACTTCAGATGACCTTTCTGCCCCTGCAGGAGTCTCTGTATCTTTCAGAACTCAGAGTTACCAAAAGCTACTCTTTACACCATGGGTTGGTTTGGGTTTTTTCAAGGAAATGTTTAATTTCTGCATTAAAACTGCTATTAAAAATGATGCTAACAATGAATGCCTGTTTGTACCTAAGAGGGAAGCGATTTTAACTGGAAATGAGGGAGTATGTGTACATGTTTCTACAATCAGATGTGAATTACAGTGTCAGATCTGACTACAGAATCTGTGATGTCAGAGATTAATGTGGGAGTGATGAGACAGTCAAGGAAGAGAAAGCTGTTGGAGAGATATGATGAAGAGTGTAGATCTGTGTAGATACCCGGGAAACAGAGGAGCAATACGAGGCTCCCATAGTCCAAGAGGAGGAGGTCAGAGCCCTTCTTGGCCAACTGGACACCCACAAGTCCATGGGGCCAGATGGGATATATCCTAGGGTTTTGAGGGAGCTGGCGGATGTATTGGCCAAACCCATTTCCATCATCTTCCAGCAGTCCTGGAAGACTGGGGAGGTACCTCTGGACTGGAGACTGGCTGATGTAGTTCCCATTTACAAGAAGGGTAACAGAGAGGATCCGGGGAACTACAGGCCAGTCAGTCTGACCTCAGTGCCAGGGAAAGTCATGGAACAGGTGATCTTGAGTGCTATCATGAAGCACTTACAAGAGAACCGGGTGATCAGGCCCAGTCAACATGGGTTTACCAGAGGCAGGTCCTGCCAAACCAACCTGATCGCCTTCTATGACAAAGTCACTCGGCTGCTGGATGAAGGAAAGGCTGTGGATGTGGTCTTTCTGGACTTCAGAAAAGCCTTTGACACAGTTTCTCCCAGCATTCTGCTACGGAAACTGTCATCCTCTGGCCTGGACAGACGCACACTCTCCTGGGTAGAAAACTGGCTGGATGGCTGGGCCCAGAGAGTGGTGGTAAATGGTGTTAAGTCCAGCTGGAGGCCAGTGACAAGTGGGGTTGCCCAGGGCTCAGTGCTGGGTCCAGCCCTGTTCAATGTCTTCATCAATGACCTGGATGAAGGTATTGAGGGTACCCTTAGCAAGTTTTCAGATGACACAAAGCTGTGTGCAAGTGTCGTTCTGCTGGAGGGTAGGAAGGCTTTGCAGGGGGACCTGGACAGGCTGGACCGCTGGGCAGTGTCCAAAGGCATGAGGTTTAACACGGCCAAATGCCGGGTCCTGCACTTGGGGCACAACAACCCTATGCAGAACTACAGACTGGGAGAAGCCTGGCTGGAAAACTGCCAGGAGGAGAGGGACCTGGGGGTGTTGGTCGACAGCCGACTGAACATGAGCCAGCAGTGTGCCCAGGTGGCCAAGAAGGCCAATGGCATCCTGGCTTGTATCAGAAACGGTGTGACCAGCAGGTCCAGGGAGGTGATTCTTCCTCTGTATTCAGCACTGGTGAGGCCGCTCCTTGAATATTGTGTCCAGTTCTGGACCCCTCAGCACAAGAAGGATGTTGAGGCTCTGGAGCGAGTCCAGAGAAGAGCAACGAGGCTGGTGAAGGGGCTGGAGAACAGACCCTATGAGGAGCGGGTGAGAGAGCTGGGGTTGTTTAACCTGGAGAAGAGGAGGCTGAGAGGAGACCTCATTACTCTCTACAAGTACCTGAAAGGTGGTTGTGGAGAGGAGGGAGCTGGGCTCTTCTCCCAAGTGACAGGGGACAGGACAAGAGGGAATGGCCTCAAGCTCCACCAGGGTAGATTTAGACTGGAGATTAGGAGGAGGTTTTTCATGCAGAGGGTCATTGGGCATTGGAATAGGCTGCCCAGGGAGGTGGTTGATTCACCTTCCCTGGAGGTGTTTAAGACACGGGTGGATGAGGTCTTGAGGGACTTGGTTTAGTGTTAGATAGGAATGGTTGGACTAGAAGATCCGATGGGTCCCTTCCAACCTGGTTGTTCTATGATTCTGTGAAGAGGGAGAAAAGAAGAGGAATTAGCAATATAGTAGGATCACAGTGAAAGGTCTTAAAGTTCTGGAAATCCCAGAACACATGAAATAAGTAAGAGAAACTTTGGAGGAACAGAAACAGAAAGTCAAAATATTTGTATGTGACTACTGCCAACAAAATCCACAGCTTTGATATACTTATTCATATTTCTGTGAAACTCAACAAATTCTACAGGTGACAAAGGAGCAGCTCTAGGGAGGATATCAGTGGTTTTAGATGTTTGTTATCATAATATGTTTGTGTCTTTTATGGGATGAAATCAAAGGAAGTGTTCTTCATCTGATGCACTGGCAGACAGGAAACCAAAGGTTTGGAGCAGCAGGAGGAAACCTGCACCTGTGGCCCAAGGCTGGGATTGATGTCTAAAAGCTAAAGATTGCCCACAGAAGTTCAGCCCTGTGGGTAATTCCAGCAACATTTTGCAGCCTTCAATAGCCTATTGTGTTCTTTTCCATTTAATCAGCTGCGAAGTGGGAAGGTTTGCACACTTATGACTGATGCTTTTGGGGGGAAGTGAAAAAAAAATGCTACAGTTTTGAAGTGAAAATGCTAATGGTCAGTGAAGATCTCTCAGTGGTGACCTTGAGCACCTGTGCTTGATGCCTTCCCAAAGAAACTTTCCAGCACCAGACTGAGCTGAGCACTGTGTTCCTCTTGCTGGTTGCTGTTGTGGCTTGTCTCAAAGTCATGGGATTAATATTGAAGGAATATAAGGTTTGTTTAGCTATTTTTATTGACCTGTGAATATACCTGCTGTATAATTTATTGTAGTGCTAGCAGCTCAGTCCTGTGATGTTAGCTATAGAAAAGCTTCATTTCAAGTGAGTGGGAAATTTTGCTAGGGCGAGGAGTGCAGGCCTGGCCTCTGCTTTGCCTTTTTTTCTTTTCCATTGCAACACAATTAACCTTTTCACTAGAACAGCTCTGTTCCAAATAAGCAAACTTCTCAATGTGTATTACTGAACCATTTCAAACTGTCTCTTGCTTTGGAACAAAATATCTTTGTTCCAGCCATGCATGACATTTGAAAACCTATTTATACAATGTGTCAGCTCCATTTGTTTTCTTCATTCTGATATTTTCCTCTGTATTTTTGGTTAACCATCCAGATTGCAAGGAGCAAGGCTGCTGCTGGCTTCCTCCAGTGCTGTTCCAGACAGAGGCACTGGCTGCCTTTGGCCTTTCCCCCTTTTTTTGTGAGCAGAGGTGAATCAACCCAAAATCAAGACTTTTTTGTCTCCTTTATCGTCTCTGCACTGAGACCAGCACCACCACAGAGCTGTCAGACAGAAAGCATGGAGGGCTTCCAGAAGGACCTGGTGGAATTGAAACTTCTCTCCTGCCTGTGGATGGCACAGCCTGAGAGAAGGATGTGACCTCCGTTCCTTCTTAAGGCCAGATTTCCAGGCTGTGTCATTATGCCCTTCTACAAATTACCTGCATTTTCCTTAGCCTTGTTCATTACATGTCCTGAGTCTCTAATCAGCTCTCCCCCACTTTGTCAAGGTATTGAGTAATAATCTCCTCCTGATTTTAGGATCAAATAAGTGTAAGCAGTTATGGAGCCCATTCTCTCCCTTGTAAACAGTTTATCTAACTGGAGACCTGTCTTCTCCATCCAGAAGGGAAACAGGGTACTGCTGTCTCGAACAGAGATGTAACATCTCTCCCAGCACTGGCACTACCTAGTGACAAATGAAAGTTTAAGTCCATTTTGTAATCTTTTATACAACCTGCCAGCTGAAGGTTTCAAGCTGCTTTATTTTGTGCAGGGTGCCAGGCAAATACTGCAATCCTTACTTTAACCAGAAAATGAAGCCGGAGGTGCCAGCATAGCAGTGTAGAGCCTGGGGTTGCAATGGAAAAAATCCAGCTGGTCACTCTAATATTATTTGCAGCAGCAAGGCTAGGGATAGAGGATGAAACAGCTCCATACAAGCAAACCAGCCTCTACCAGGTGTTACATGGCCCACTGAAACCTTTTAATAAGGCCAAGCAAGACTTCTGTATTGACCTCACACTTCCCCATCCATGTAAGAGAAGACAGAAGTTTGAGCTAACATCAGATTAATCCTCAGAGCACCTCACAGTTGTGTTTTACATGGACACTCCCTCCAGCTCTTGGGAAAGTACATGATCTCTGCTGAACATGAAGCTGAAGACCATTTCCATGCCAAGCACTTGATGTGTTTCATATTCAATCACTCTGCAAACAGCAGTCTTTGTGCATGGTGGTTGTACTTCTGCTGCAGGGAGTGGAGGCGATGGCATGCGAGAATGAATGCCTTCAATGCCGTCTACTTCAAAAGCTCTGCTTGCAAGCTTTCCTTTGCGTCCTGGCAGCTGGGCTAGAGCTGCGTGCATGGCCTCACTAAGCACAAATGAAACCAAGGCATCCATATGCTGTACATTAAGAGAAATAGTGTTTGATCTCCTGTTTGCTGCTCACATGCTCCCTCTTCCTTTCTGAGGAGTACAGAGTGCAGTGTCAAAGCTTGTAAGTCTCCAGGCGTTTATTGGCTCTGTGGCAGGAACTGCAACACTTAAAACAAAGCAGTTGAGAAAAAATGTTGCTGGCCACAGCCACAAAACCTGTCCTCATCTTTTCCACGATGGTGGCAGGAAAGAAAATTTCTGATGTTGTATTTTTCCTGTTTCAAAACAAAGGGAAAAGGACTGCCAGCGTGGAGAGAGTTTAGTCCAAGTGATGTTAGTGCCTTAGTTAGCAAAGCAAAATACAAATCTCCCCAGAGTGCAGGAACTGTGGCCGTGCAGTGCCAAGGCCACCACGAAGCCACTGTAGCCTTGCATGTGCAAGGGTCAGCTTGGTTAACACCAGGCTTCAAGCCTGCCACTGGGTTCATTACTGTGGCACTGCTTATCACACATTTTTGAGTCAATCATTGCAGTGGTCTGTTAATGTCATGGTCTGCTAAGGAGCTAGAGAGAGCTTTGTTCCACATTTAAGTCACAGGTAAGGTAGGAGAGGAAAGCTCCACTGTGCAAGGAACTTGCTGGCTCTTCAGCATTGCCCCATGCAGTCTGGGAACCAAATGAGGCAAAACTTGGAAGTGGTATAATGGGGAGGAGCACGAGCAACAACCAGGTAACAATAGAAATGAGTTTTATTTTGTAAAAAGTTATAAAATGAATATTGTACAAAAATAAAGTCTGTAGAGAACTTTGGTTGATTAACACAAATGACTGAGACATAAATTGCAGGTAAAGTAAAAAACTCCAGAGAAGCACACTCCTGTCTTCAGTAAGGTCTGAAAAATTAAAAAATCACAAACTTTACCCTTTTGTATTTTGAACATAGTGATTCGCTTTGGTTGCCTCTTCCAGCTGCCCAGAAAATGTTTTGGGGCAGGTTTTCAGCATTTGGGGTGCATGAAAGCGCACCTTTGAGCGCTGTGCCTGGTCAAGTGCCCAGCAGCACAGCTGACTCTTGGCTTAGCAGGCTCTTACTGCCCAAATCACACTGGTGGTGGTGGTGGTATGAGCTCTACCACTCCTGCCCAGCGTTCAAAGTAAAATGCCCCAGTGGCAGTGCAAGAATGGACCCCCGCATATGGGCTCTGATGCTCCCTCCATCCACCCAGGAAAGCAGTTGAGGTCAGGGCTAAATTACATTTCATACAATGGAACTGTTTTGTTTGGAACTGGCCCTAGAGAACTTGAGCCTGGGAAATACTTTCCCTATATCCCCTTAGTACCTGGCACATATTTCTATGCCTGTTCTGGAATTTTTTTGATCTCTAGACCCTTCTCCTGTGGTGCCCTGAGAGGCCTAGGGTCAAATGAGTATGGAGAGCCATTGCATGCATGAGATAAAAGGTCAGACCATGGTTTTTAGATTTTCAGTAGGATTTTTTTTTCTTGCTGTTGTTTTTTGTGGGAACCGATGGTTCAGTGGTTGTCAGGCATGGCTAGTGACCTGCACTGCTGCTCCTTTGCGAAAAAGGTCTCCAGAATGACAGCTTGCATTATCGGTCCAGTACGAATGCCTTTGCTGTGCAACCTCCCTCATCCTAAGGAAAGTTAGACGGTTCTGCTGCCTGGGTATGATACTTTAATGTTTCAGCAAATTATACAGAACACTTTGGTTATTTCATGCAATTGTTTACCTGCAGACTATATAAATCCAGGGCTAACTAGTAAGAGAGATTTAACCTCTGCTACACGGAAAAATGGAAGAAAAAGCGTGAATAAATATAACAAGAAATTATAAGGCTAAATGTGATTATTTTCCATTTTTCAATATTTATATGAGGTCAGCTGGCAAAAAGTGTGAGAAAAAAAACATGGCTACCTTTAAAATATGACTAGAATTAGTTTTTTCTAACAAAACTCTAATGTTGAGCCAAGTCCTGTGACTCTTATTTGTCCAGAGTCACTGCTGGCTGTGCCTGTATGACTACAGTGGTTTTCAGAAGTATTAGTGAACAGAAGGGTTGCAGGCTTTGCTGCTACTTTTTGTGAACATAAACAGGATTTTGTTTAAAAGGAAAAAAGGTAAAGTAAGTGATTTTTTGCACTCAAGTTAACACTTTCAATCAAAATCATGGACCATTGTTCCCAATTTCATTGTCTCTCTCTATCTTCCAAGCACCTTCTACTTTGGCACCATTGAAAAGAAACTTTAATAAATAAGGAAAGGAGACTCATTACTGAACTGTAATAAATAACAATAACTTAATCTTAATAAATATCCTCTGTATATTTATGTCTCTGAACGGATGCATCGCATCAAGTAGTCTGCTCACTCACAATGACCAAATAGAAATGTAGCTACGCAAGTGACATTAGTCCTTTGTAAACCAAAAGAAACTCGTTTTGTGTAGGCTGGGTTTGTTATTTCTCTTACTATTCTAGAAAGAAGTGCTTAAAACTCAACTTGTTTTCATAGGTAGCAGAAGAATGAAATCCTACACTCATTTTAAAGAAACACAAGATAGAAATAACCAAACTTAACCAGTAATTGGAACTGTTTTACTGTGTATCAATACTGGCCCTAGAGAACTTGAGCCTGGGAAATATTTTCCCGATATCCCCTTAGTTATGAGGTTAATCTCATTATAGCTTAGAAATTGTCCGAAGTGCTTAGGAACTGCTCTTCAATGAGCAGTACCTCAATGTCTCTTTCAGTAAAGCTGAGGGCACAAGGGACGGAGTAAGGTACTGCTGAGCTAGTTCTCAGCTCAGCTTCCTGGCACAGATGGTAGAACTAAAACACAGCGTGGTATGCAGGATTGTTTTTTCAAGCACACTCCTCATGGATCCGAGTCTCACTGACAGTGGACTGTGTCAAATGGGAAAGGGAGCCATCAGCACGCCATCCAGCTGTTGGCATCTCCACCTGAGCTTTTATTTACTTTCCTATAGGACATCAAAAGCCTCCATCCTCCTTTGATGCCTTGTGCCCCCAACCCTGGGTTCTCATATCCCCTTTTTCTGCATTCTTGGTCCTCTTTTCTCCACTCTGGACAGACGCTTCCCTGGGAACCTTGGTCCCTCTCTTTGCATTGTAGCAGGAATGCAAAACTGGTGCCACCGTTGGCACGCAGCTGTCAGACGCATCCACACCTTTTTGCGGAATGTTTTTTCAGTATGTGGTAAACCAGGTTGTCATCCAAAAAGGATAGGTCATCATCAAACGCTGTGGGTCTGCAACAAGCTTGCCTCACTTTGTCAGTAACTAGTTTTTTCTTTCTGGTTAAGTTTTTTAAAATTTTGTCATAGGTGGTCTCAGCTGCATCACAAGATCCACTGCAATACCGGAAAATTAGCTCTTCTTTGGTTTCATATCCCAAATCCAAGTCAGTTACGTTTAAATGTATTTCTGTTAAGACACATCCTCGAGTTTTGCCCTTTTGATTCCTCCTTCCCTTTTTGCTGGAATTCTCTATGTTCGTGGCTGCGTTTTGCCGGTTTCTCTCCCGCCTAGAGAAAATTGGAGTCTGTTTATCAGGTGACCTCCTCAGTCTTTTAATGGTGGCTTGAATAAAGTCCACTACCTCATCAAACTGATCTGGATAATCCTCTGGCATATTAGCTGTTGGGAAAGAGAAAAAAGGCTTTGTCACATGTCAGATGTTATTAAGTTTGTCCATTCATGGCTCAAAAATGCTAGACACATGCAAGCTGCTCTGCCCACCATTTCAGAGCACATGCCCACGACCCTCAAAAATCAGGGGAAATTTCAAATGGTTTAGATAAGCATGAATCAGATTTGGGGAAAAATAAATAAAATATGCATATATCTCTGTAGGTATTTGCTGATGCTCAGCAGCATTCCAGCCCATCGTTCAATATTGAACGAGCCCTGTCAAACTCAAGGGAAGGAGAAGCATGTCATAATACAAGTACTGTTTAATGGGTGGGTGAAACTACTGTGGAGAGGTTATATGGGCTCATCCCAGCAGAGGAGCAAAAGGACAAAGTTTCTTTAAAAGAATTTTGTGATTACAATTGTTAATTGTTGTCTTTTCACACAACCGGCAGTTAGTGGTGCCAAAGCCATCTATCAATAAGATTTTTGGGCAGGACAGAAAGAGGAATTTCCTGGCGTACCAGGCTGTGCTACTATTCCTGGCTGAAAACCTGCTTTTTACTGCTACATGGAGATAATTATTATCAGAGCTTGTGAAAAAAATTTCTCACAGAAATTTTTGTATCACAAAATGGTGATCAGACTGAGTAGAAACAGGTCAGAATGGAAATATTAAGTTAATTTTCAAGGGAAATGTAATTAACTTGTTTTCTCTTTATGAAATTGAAATGCCTATCTTATTTTTCACTTGATATACACTGTACCAGTGATAAATTACTCAAGTATATTAAACATGGAAGACAGTGAAATGTTTTGATACTAGAGAGAGGAAGACATGAGTTTGCCTCCCATTGCTTAGCAAACTACACCTCCATATCCTCAAGCAGGATCTTAACTCTGTTAGTGCAAAAAGCTGCTGAAACATAAGTCCATCCTCACATAGAAAGGAACATGGATCACCCTCCCAAAGCAGCCATATGCTAGAGGCCCACCTCCATGACAAAATGGACTGGAAGTACACAGTTTTTCATGGATGGCTCTAGTAAAATAGTATAGACTGGTGGAAGAGTAATGAAGGCAGGGAGTCTTGTACCTTCACATAATGAGGGTGGCATGTGCAAGGTGGGATCCTATAAACTGTAGATTTTGGGACTGGGAAAAGTGAATTTACTTTGTTTTACATGCCAAAAGCAACAATCTTGCAGACCAGGAACTGTCAAAAGATATGAAGGAGGGGCACCTCTACCAGTGACATGAACAAGGCAAGATGCTGTACCACACCCCATATTCATGTCCATCCTTCTTGCACCCCCTTTGTAATTATGTCTGTAGCAGGTACCAAAATACCCACTTAGAGCCACACCTGCTTAAAGCCACACCAAAATACCCACTTAGAGCTTAGAGCAGGGTAGCCTGGATAGCTGTGTCCATTGGATGTACCAATCCCCTCTGTTACAGTGCAGACTGGTCTGGCCACACGATATGAATAACACACTATAGTGCAAGGTTCAGGCCAAGGCGATGGGTGGGCTACATTTCTTAAAAGTAAGAAGGGGTAATCATCTTCCCAGACTCAGTTAAGCAAGATGACCCAAGTGAAGCTGGCATAGCTCCCATTTCTGAAGTACACACTAAGTCCTGGCACAGATACAGATAAGGATGGGTTAGGCAGAAGGCACTCATTGCTGTGGAATTGGATGGTTTCTAGGTTTCTTGCACAGAAACTAGTTTTCTTAGCTTATAACCAAGAAGTTAAGAATGTGGCCCTGAGGAGATGGCTGGAGTTGTGCTATTCTCCACTCTCACCTTCAAATTAGCCCCCAGCCACACTTCTGCCACATAATCCTGGCGCAATCCTTGCAGCAACAGTATGACATAGTGGAATACTGGCTATGGAGAGTCAAAAAGAATCACCAAGGAAGCATACTGGGGTTTAATGAAATTCAAGCAATGCTCAACCATCAGGATGGGATATTGTTAAAGAGAAACTCAACATATACATGGAGATTCTTCTCTTCAACCTTCAGCCTTATACTTATGCCAAGCCCGATACATTGCCAGTGCACTGAGGGGAATAAGTGTTCTCCACCTAAGAAGGGACAAACAGAACTACGGATTACCTGAAGAGAAAACCCAGATATGCACATCATTTTCAAACTGATTGCAATTCAGGTGCAAAAATATCACCTACCCCTGCAACAGTGCAACATGCAGGAGTCTGCTTTAGTTAAGTACTAATCAGACAGTTACGGGGTTCAGGCACTGTCCTGCCCAAGTCAATACACATATGCCCCGGAGGAAGAGAGGTCCATGTCATAGACTATGTCCCTGCTCAGAGCCTGCACTGACATCTGTCCTCGCTGATGTGTGATAACCATCCCAACTGCACCAAGGAAGCTAATGCTGCTGAGAGCCTTATGTGCTGCGAGTGGACCGTGATAGGTGGAGAAAACACCTCATGTAAGAGCCCTGTGCACTGCTGCTAACACAAGCATGGGGTGTCAACACTGCAGAAGATGGAAGCAGTAGAGCAAGAAGTAGATCAAGTCAACAACGTATCCAGCTAGAGAAGTCCTACCTACACACATGGACTTGCTGCAACCAGAAAAATGACTGGCAGCATGACTGATTCCACCGATTTCACTGGGGCTCTAATACAAACCATGCAAGAAATGCTCCAAGCTGTAACCTGGAATGAGGTGTGCATGGACAATATGACTAATGGAGCTGGGGATTCCTGCTCAGCTCATCCCCTATTGCAACATCAGGCCACTTAGGAGACTCACTGGGAGGGATGCCAGCACTATGAGTTAGATGAATGCCAATTTTCTGTCTCCAGGGTGGATTTCCCCTTCAGATCAGGGGACTGGAAAATATCCCAAGCAGATATGCAAATTTGTCAAGAGGACTCCTGTAGTGACTCCCAGTATCTGGAGATTGCATCACTGGAGAAGACGCCAGGCATGTGAGTGAATTAGGGAACCAGTGGGAACAGCGGGTATAGAGCTCTGCTTGAGAAAATGTGCTGGATGCCACACTAACACAATAGCAGTTGCTTTGCTGGGCTACTCAGTGAACTCTTGCAAGCTGCCATAAGCAAAACACCCTTTGCCCGTGGAGCTCCAGACCAGTGATGACCAATGCAATGATGCTCTTATTGGTCACTTCCAAATGGACTGCCAAGGTACCCCAAGTTTGCTTCCATAATTTAGCACTGCTAGAGCAACAGCTCCAAACCCTAACATTAACCAGTCTCTGACCAGTACAACTTTGAATTATCATATAATCCCACAAAGACAAGTTTCAGTACACTCAGCAGCATGGGCCCTGTGCTGCTAGTACTGTGGCAAGTGCAACTGGACCCAGCAATCACTGAACCATGGACACAAGCAACAGGGCTTATACTGATCAGGTGTGGCTTGGTGCAACTTTTTTGCTGCTTAATGAAGCATAGTCATGAGCATCATTACAAACAGTCACTTGGAGTGGCTAACGGGGGTTTCAAGGAAACCCAGACAGCTGGGATTGAAGTGAACAGTGACTTAGCAGACTATGCCAAGGTGCTAGTCATGACTTGGTATTCAGCTGTCCAGTCAGTATGAGAGCCTGAAACAAAATCACAGAATCACTAGGTTGGAAAAGACCTCCAGGATCGAGTCCAATCATTCCTATCAATGACTAAACCAACAGAAAATGCTGCAAAACACTGCTGAAGTAGGATCCTGGGCAACCAAGTGGAAATGCTAGCATTAACTTCAGGCATGATAAGTTGAAATAAGGCACTGGAGGTAAGGAAGCTACAACCAGACATCATGCATGAATAAGCGATAACCACTGACCAAAGAGTAAAGACTATAAAAGGACAGAAGGGAAGGAGGAGAAGATTGACAGCAGGACCACCCTATCCTGATGGGCACTTGGTAGATGAGCTCAAGGGATGCTGAGACCTCTCTGCACCACAGCCACCACAAGCCAAGCACTAATTTGGTTTCTACACTGTGGTAAGCGGTGCCAGGGACAAGAGAGTGCTGAGCAGAGATCTGTAGCCAGGGACCACCACGAGACTTAGAGGGACTGCTTTGGCATAGAGTGCTGGTTTATAACCTGCATAAAACCACTCAGTTGAGGGGTTCTTAGTTAAAACTCTGTACCCAACACTGTTTAGAAAATGTTTGTAGTCTCAGAATGATCAACTGCCCAGCAGCTTTGCTTCTTTTATACTGCAGGGCCAGCACTGACTTGACTATGCAGCTGAGCTTTCCAGAGGGATTTTACATCTTGAGAGAGGCACATATTGTTATCCTGTATCATGCACAGTTTGCATATGTGTATAACCATGTTGTATTTACATACACACATATACAAAATACATCTAATTAATATTACATACACGTATTTTTTCAAAACACACTAGTTTACTGAAAACACTTGCCTGCTGGTGGGAAAGCTGAGAGAACAAACACATGACAGATGCCTGTCACACTCTACACAAAGTGCCAGCAGAAAACACTCAGACACTACGGCAGTTAAAGCAGTAAAGATCTCTGAGCAGTAGCCCCTGGTCTCATGCTTCAGCGTGTGAAGGAATTAGAATTTAATAATACAAAGCCACCTAGGTTAGGACAGGATGGGAGAGCCCACAATAGCATGTGCTCAATACATTGAGCATTGGTTGGCTGACATACGATACACCTCAAAGCAGGTGCTTCCCGAGAGAAAGGACTATGTGTCCTGGATATGTAAATTCCTCCCTCAGGGAACATGGGGTCTCTGTGTATCTTGTCCACAGTGTGAGAAAAAGGCTCACAGACCCCACTGTGGCCCTACCACTTGGACTATAGTGCCATGGAAACTCACAACACTGGTGCAAAGTCAGGAAGTTTTGTTTGAGTTTTATGTCATGTTTCTGAAAGCTGTTCCCTGACTGTCCAACTCCCTAGGGAAGTCCCTTGAAGGGCAGGAGCATAGGGCAGGCAGTGGTGCCTGCGGGAGCTGCATCCAGCACGTGGCCTCCTCCCACTCATCTCACTCTCCTGCAGCTCTCTTCCATGGCCCTCCTTCAGCGCTGTGCCAAATACCTGACCACCCAGGTGGCAGATTTTTTTCCTATAGTGGCAAACAGAGCATCAATCTGCTTTCTAGCACTGGAATATCGAGGAAGGGGCTATGAATTGCAGCCCATGTACCAGTCTGTCTCTGGGCACCCTCTCTGTCTCCCACATCCAGCTGAACCAGGGAGATCTGCCAGGAAGTTTCTCACACAACCAGAAACCGAGAAAAAATGCAGGGAAGGAAAGAATGAAACATAGGAGTACTGGTGCACATTGGAATCTAGAAAAGTGACTGGTCTGGGGGCAGAGCTGGTGAACACCAAATGTCCAGAACTCCAAGAATCAACTAAAAAAAAAACCAAAAAACAAAACCAAACCAAAAAAACTAGACTAATTTGAAATACTGATGAAAAAAAAAAACCTTCCAAGAATATATGCATCTTCTGCTTGCAGTTTGCAAGCTGTTTTCTCGCTTTCTGAACCCTTAGGGCACACTCTGATCATAGTTTAGACCCAACCTTTCAGGTTAGGAACTTCCCTCTTGAATGTAAACTGACATTGTCTCATTGCTGCTCTCTGGAACCTAAAGCTTAATTTAACCTGCATGGCCACAAGCACAGTCCCTGTGCAGAGAGCACTGCAAAAGCTGGCAGTGCATATGGGCACAGAATCCTGCAGCCAAACACCTGTTATGATCTCCACTGACCTCTGCAGAAAGCCACCCTGGAGCTCTGCTTTGGACATGCTGGGGAATGTGCCTTCCTCCGGGCATCTTCACTACCGCAAAGAACCAGCCTTTGCAATTCCGATTAATTAGAGACACAGCCAGCAGGAAAAAGACCTGATGCCTGTGTTTCTTAGAAGAACAAATTATATAGTTTTCAGATAGATTTCTACATAAAAAAGGTTTAAATGAATACAAATCAAACTCATCACGGTCTCAAGAATGCAGTCGCCAGTAAGGAAAAACAGACACTTCATTCCTATCTGTTCAAATGAGGTCACAATTACACTTTGTAAAACTATTCCTTTGACTTCACTAGCAACAGATTTATTTTAGAGCCAAATATTCCCCCGCAGTGGCTGTAACCCAGCATGGTAGGGCAAGAAAACCTTGGTTTGTACCTGACCACAAATTGATTTCAGTGGGAACAGATGGATCTCCAGCTTTTGAGAAAAAAGTGCAGTTACTCATTTTGGTGCCTGATTATGGATTTAAAAGGATAACTACAGCCTCTTCTCACCCTGCTGTTTATTATTTAAGATTAAAACCTTAAATTCTATCACTTGCAAAATGGTAATTTGTATAAGTAGAATTTAATTTTTTTTAAATCTCATCAAATGTGATGGTTTGAGTTGTTTGAAGCTGTATTTTATAAAATAATTTTCCATACTGATCTCAGGAAAATGTAATCATATCACTGCAGCACCATTCGTCACTTTGCATATCCTAAGTTAAAGTGATGTAATAGAAGTCTCATAGCATACACTAAAAATTGTAAAAATAGATTTTTGCTTTAGTTTGTATGTTTTTATGTATGCGTTTATGGAAGTGTATAGCTACTACATCAAAACTTCAGGCCAAACATTTAATAAAATTACCAGGATATTTCTTTTAAGAACAGCTGTTTTTCAATTAGAGAAGTTCAAACGGCAGCATTCAGAGTCTAGTTTAAAGTATGATTTCAAAGTTCAAGGGGGTTAATCCAGCTCATTATAATGGCAAGCATTATTTAGAAAATCCAGATCCAGATCTGCATTAGGATCAAGTGGCCCTTTCTCAAAAACAGTTCTGGGCCTTTCATGACTGAAATATTTTAATTTCCTTCCTTTCCTCGTTATTTTTTAAGTCTCCTCCACAGCTATACTCCAAAGACATTTCTTATTAGATCATTCGCTTGAAGGAAACAGACAACTAATGTGCCTCTAACAGGGACTGCAATGAATCATGTTCACTTTTTTTGTTGCTTATGAAGATTACTCTGGTATACTATTTATTCATTAATTATTTTTGTATTTAGCTTTGCAGTAGTGTTTTCAGCTACACGCCTTGAAAAAACACAGAATCCCTCCATCTCTCACCACAAAAACATGCTTTTAGAGACTCTTGGAGGAACCTGTTTGCAGCATTGCAACCTTAGCCCTAGGTTAAAATTACTAAGGTGATGATCATTCTGCTCTGCAATGCAAAAAAAGCATCAACTCTGGTGGGGATAAACCATATATTTCATGGAAAATGAAATATTTTTCATGAAAAACAAAGCCTTCCATGCACGAATCAATGCAAAGAGAAGTCTTAAAACTTGTTATCCTGAAAGGCTGTCAGGATTTATATAATTAAAATATCACCTCTCTGAGGCACAACTTTGCTTTCATGCCTTGCCTGAAAATCCGTGGGGCTAAGGGTGAAATGGAAACCAGTCAGTGTGTCCATTAGGAAATAGAGTACCAAACACACTAAGGTCAGCTCATCTTTAAATGTTTAATACTGTTCTGGTTCACCACCTCACCACCCGCCTTGCCAGCTCCCAGGGTATGCTGTGTCCTCCCCTCCAACTCAGAGGATCCTTAAAAATGGAGCCTGCAACTGGTGTCACTTGTCTCTCCAAGGGAAAGTGCTAAGTAACCTAGAAGATTGCTCCAGGACCATTTAGAGCAGCCAAGTTTGTGTTTATTGCTCACTAGTTAACCCTGCTGATCCTCATGTGTTGGTCATAACCTGCAAACCTGCAGAATGCTTTGTCTTTTCATACTGCCATGCTTGTCAGTGTCTCCCCTTGCATGCTTTGCCTGCTTTCTTGCAGGCAAGAAACACTGGTTCCCACCAGAAGAAAGGGGAGAAACAACAGGACCATCATAATTACGGCCATCTGGGGAATTCCCCGATAGAAGGGCAAAACGGCAAGGGTGAAGCAAGGAAACTGCCTTGTGAGCTGACCTCTCCAGAGGAATTTCTTGTTCTTCACCCAGTCCAGGCAAGTTTGCTCTCAAAATCCTGCCTGATTATGGGATTGCACCTTGGGCTGGCACCTCTTCTGGCCTCTCTGGAGTGGGCAAAGGAAGGTCTCATCTGGCAGTCCAACTGTAAGGGAGCAGTGGGAGGGTCTGGTCTTGCCTCTGATTCAGAGCTTTGAAAAATCAGTCCTGAGAAACTGAGGAGCGTACAGCTTTTCAGCAGTCACTCTGGTGGTTTTCTGACAGGTCCTGCAGCACCTGCCAGGAGCCCATCTGCACTAAAGCCTTATTGAACAAGGATGTGTGGGTACTGAAGCACCCACGAGGCAGTCTCTGTATTTTAAGTAGTTACCAAATAAAGAGTGTAAGGTAGAGGGAGGAAGAAAAAGAGGCAGTGCCCTGTCTGAAACAAGTCATGCAGCAGGAACCAAACCTGGGCAAGGCACATACTTGCCTATTGTCTCCTCACTAAGGACTTCAAATCCATATTATGCTGAGAAATTCCATATTGATGCTTGGGAAATCCATATTACTCCTCCAAATCTGTATTATGCCAAGAAAACACACAGCTTCCCAGTAAAACCTGTGTTCATGCTCTGATTCTGTCCCAAACCTGCAAGAACCTCAGATGAATATATGCAAGTGGGACCCAAAACCTGTGACCTCTGTTAGCAAGAACTCATGTATCCAGCTAACAGGTATGCACTGTGGAAATACTGCTGGTAATAAAAATAAATTCTTTTTAGCACACCTTGTGCAGATATGACCCAGTCCTGCCCTTGCACAACATCAGTCAAACCCTACTTCACTCACTCAGCCCCATGGTAGTGCCAGATCACTGAAAGGGATCACCATTCCCAAACAAATGACAGCAACTGTTCCTGGGCTGCCTGTGTTCTTAACACTGCATCACCTGTTGGGCTTTAGGGGTGTTCCCAAGGAACATGCACAGGTAGCAATGCAGCTACCCCCGTCTCTTACCTGGGGAGAGCAAAGCAATACAGGCAAATCTAGGGCTGATCCTCTTCCTTTGACAATCTCTGCTGCTATTAGATTTTGATTTGACCCATAAATAATACTTTTTCTTCTATCATTGCCATTCGCTGCCCCCATTTTAATGTGTTTACAACAGGAATGATACAAAAGGTTTTAATATTGCACTTTGGAAAATGTTATTATTATCATAACCATTCCCTGGCTCTAGGGCAGGTGCTACGTGCTCGGCTGCAGAAGGTCTCACATTGGGGTATGTGGACTGTGGCCTGCCAAACGGCACTGACACGTGATTAGAAAAGTGAGCTCCTTCCCAGCCACGATGCTGGATCCACACCTCCCTGTCAGAAACTTCCTGACTAATCGCTGACTTTGCCAAAGAAACCTTACATGCTTGGCACAGGAGCAGAGGTAGTCCAGATGTTTGTATGCAGCTTTAGTTAAATGTCTCTAGAAACGTGCCCACATGAGAATTTACAGCATACTGCTGTAACACTGCCTGGCCCTGATGCAGGAAAACAAGTATTCCAATTTCAGTTTTTGCTTCTTTTGAAGACTGTTCCTGTCCAATAATCATTAAAGCATTTGTATAAGTCCCACTGACATTTTCAAACAAACGTATCCATAAGTTCCAGTTTAAGTGCTGTATATACATACAGCCCAAATATCTGTTAAGTCACATGATGTGGCTTTATTCCTTGAAAAGAATACTGATATTTAAATGCCTCACACAATAAATTTTCTCTACTTGATCTTAAAAGCACACATATTCTCATGTGTATTTTTGTCTTAATGTTTTGTATGTACCTGTCTCAAATAAATCATTTTTAATTCTATTTTCTTTCTTCGTAACCAGGATTGAATTTCCAAGAACCAATGAAATCTTTCTTTTGGTTCCCCATAGCAAGTACTACTTGATCAGAAACTACAGATGGTTTTGTCAAAAAGGACTGTTCTGCAGCATCAACCTGCCTACCAGCACTAATGTGGTAGTGGTCTATTTAGATGTCTGATTATCCTGAAGAAGGGTATGCTGCAATTTTTAGTACTCCTCATTTATTACTTGTCATAAACTTATTACTTCAGAAGTACGAGAATCCACAAGTGTAACTATGCGGGGTGCGGCTTATGTACTGCAAGTTTCAAGTTGACAGCACATGTAGGGATGAAGACTGGATATTTGTAGCAGGTATCTATCCCTCATCACCTGCAGTTGTGGGAGATGGAACTCAATGAGCCAAACAGCTTCTCTCACCCTACTACTTTACACAGTCCTAATCAGAAACAGCATAACTTACAAAAACATCACAACCTATCAGTCTGAGTATCCTCTCATAGTGGACAAATAATGACTTCCCCATCAATTTATAAATAGTCGCTACACAGCTGAATTCTTCAGTGTTTCAAAAAGGATTTTGAAGGCTTGTTGTCTGCAAAGCCTGCACATGGGGATTTCTAAAATTTATTGAAGAGGTCTATGAAAAGTGACCAAGAAAAGCATGTTCAGGTATGTTACCCAGCAACCCACACCTGCAAAACATCTAAAAGGATTCACACTCCCACTGGGAAATTCCTGAGGTCCCTAAGTTGAAAAGCAGTGAACACATGAAACATAGAATATCTCTCAAAATGAGAACAAAGCTATATTCTCTTGCATTTCAGTCCCTTCCTCCTTAAGTTTCAGAATATACTTTACATGAGCATATTCATTATTTATATCTGAGACTGCAGAGAAATGGGCTTCTAGAGCTACATTCACCTGGATTTACCCAGATGCATCTTGTTCTTTCTTCTTCCAGAATTTTGCCCATGAATGGGCAAACTTAAATGTGTGAGATTTCTAAATGCCTAGATAACCCGTGTGTGCCCATGCAGACAAACTTTACTATATATATATTTGTATATATGTGGGCCCACAGTCACAGGCACTTGATCTGACACTGGCTGTACCGGATACACAGAGATCAAATGGTGCAGTGTGGCACCTGCTTGTTGTGGCAGATACCTCTCTGACATATTGGATTTACTGTGGATGGACAGGTTACCTCCGTAGCTTCTGGCCACCTCAGACTAAAGCACACATGCCACACCATTGGTGTGCTGAGCAGGAAAGCCGGGACAGATACATGAGAGTTCTGGTTTATAACACCAAATGTAGCTAATAAATATTGTAGGGAAGGAAATGCATTCAGCTGGAAGTATAATATAATACTGTATTTGCCTTAAGGAGCCCTATACTATTGCAGTGTATTCTAGATACACTCCATGTTCGTTGATAAAGTTGCAGCTAAATGCAGTAACTTAATATTAAATATCCTTTAGAAAAGATGTGAATAATTTTTTGCAAGAGGTATAATACACACATACTACAATGTATGAGGGTGTAACAAACATACGAAAGGAGCTCCAACAACAAACGATCATCCAGCGGCCATAGAGTAATGCACACATTATCAAGCAAAAAACCACCTTTTCCTCCTGTCAGAAGGGTGAAGTTCAGGGTGAGACTTTTCATTCAATTCTGCATGCTTACCACTAGTTCTTACTAATGATGCTCACTTGATCAAGAGGCTACATATCATATCCTGGATCTTGGGATACTCCAGTCCTCACATACATGTTTATTATGGTCATACAGCACCAAGCAGATACAAAATGTATTCTCTGGGAAACATGTATAAGTTGAACCAAGTGTTTGGCTCCCTCTACACTGCCATGCTTCTGGAGCTGCTGATTTAGTATTTAGTTTATAATACTTTGGTATGTATTTGTTCTGTTTGCAGTTGCTTATTTAAGCTAAATGTGTCTTTCCCTCACCAGACTGCAGCATGAAGGAAATAAAGGAAGGGCTTTCTAATCTTACAAACTATACAGCTACTCCTCTTGGGTGACATAAGCTATCCCACAAAGAGCAATGCTTAAAACACCTACAGCCACTGGATGCATCTCAAATGCACTGCAGCCAGTCCACTGAAGTCTCCAGTTCACTAAAAAACGCAGAAGGGGAGCAACTGCCAACACTCTCTGTCATCTCTAACTACGTCCTTGGACAGCAAAGGTCAGCACATTACACTTGATCAGTTCAGGAAGTTAGAACCTTGCCTGTAGGCTGGAACAGAGGAAGGTTTTTAGCCAGTCTGAAAGGTGTAACATCAAATGACCTCATGCCACTCTGCAGAGAAAGCAATCCCAGCAAATGAGAATGCAAAATAGTGTCAAGGGCCTTGGAAAACAGATCTGTGCTCCACCAATGTGTTTTGCCTTCCCTTATGAGCAAGACTTGACCTCACAACCTCAACAGCCCCTGCTGTAAACAACATATGGGAGAGCTGACCTCTCTACTCCCCACCTAGCATGCATTGGGATTCCTATTGCTTAAGGAGAGAGCAGTGCACCCCTCTTTGAATGCACATAACACCCAGTTCTGCTCAGCATCCATACACTGACCTACCCAGATAAGACAAAATAAGTGATGATGGTGCTCCCACTGCTTTGTGAGCTGCCTTTAGCAAAGGCCCTTGGCAAAGCAGCTGACCCACAGTATCCACAGAAGTAACATACGGCAGGTGGATGCATCAGCCGATGAGCTGGGGAGCTGCAAGCATGCCTGCACGCTAGTGGCACACTGCCCTCTGCTTGTAAAAGCAACCTCAAAGTGGAGAAGGAAGTCTACATGGTGTAGATGTGACTCCTCTTCTGTACACTGTTATATGACTTCCACGTGTTGATGGATGTGTGCCATCAAATGGTAAGCGAGAAGAAACAAATATGCCAAAGATGACTATGGTGGTGGCTTTAACAAAGTGCTGCTGCATTGGCAAGTCAATGCTGTGCCGAGATAGGATCAGCCTCATGGGCTATGCGTTTGCAGACTGCTTTCCAGACACTACACACTTCTAAATCAACTAAAAATAATGTAAAAGTGGATAAAAGCATTTCACTGCTCTTTTACAGCCGCCTTTCCACCCTGACTCATCTGACTTGGCAATGTAGTGGAGAGAAGAATTTCTGACTTTCAGGCACGGGTGCTGTGTAAATCACTGCCATGCAAAGACCACAGGAACACCCTAGGGTTTCCCTGATTTCTGCTGTGAAGAATAGCACTGCTTTCTTTCCCCTTGCAGCCAAGTCTGTCTATTTGTGATCTACAGGGTTCAGAGATTTGGGACCAAATTATCAGCCGTTTCTCAAATGACTATACGGGGTAATAACCTGCAACCCAGCCCTGCTTGGCAAAGCCTACGTCTCTACCCTGGAAAGAGGTATCTGGAGAAGGCTCTCTATGGATAAAGAAATCTCTCAGGTAAAGCACAGGTTGTCTTTCTTTCCGCTTCTTGTTTACCCAGGGATAAAAAAGGTAACAATGAGAAGTTTTGAACCCTGAGAACTTACAAGACCACTACTGCTGCCTGTCCCCTTGAGCTGTTGCAGAGAAACCAGCTCACCAGGAACCATATTTCCTGAAGTAAATTTCAAAATAAAAGCAGGTATCATACAAATACTATCACTCAGGAAAGACGGAGCAGTAACACTATCCCACCCCACAGTTTCTGCCAGAGCTACAAACTGACTGGTGTTGCTTTCCTCCTAACGCTCTTCTTGCCATTGGCACTGCCAAAAGCCTGTGCAGAGGGAATCATCACAGTGGCCTGAAAAAGCTCATCACTGTCTTTTGTAGGACAGTACCTATCCTGCTACACAGCGCGCCACGGAGAAGATCACCGCACGTGATGGCCCCGCAGCCTGGGCAGGTTGGACCTGTGGGAGGAAGCACTTTTTCCTCACCTCCCCGCGTGGAGGGGGACGTCAGGGGCTGTCGGTCTGTGAGCAGCCAGAGAACAGGCTGGGACGCACAGAGGCAGTAGCCTAGGCAAGATTCCAACAGGGTAGAAACACAAGCAAGAAAAAGATAGAGAGACTAAATGGGGAAGGACACAGATGTGTATGCGGAAGAGGAGATGGGTGTTGGGGAGGGGATGAAAGTGGAGTCATGGCACGCACCCCACTTGGTGCCTCTGCACTGCATTAGCCTGGCTGCTCCCAGAGAAACCAGAGCAGGGCTGCCTGTGGTTGGAGCTGCAGCAGGCACAGAAAGGACATGCCTCCAGATAAGGAGATAAAAATGAATCCCAATTACCCTGCAAGAAGTTAAACAGAAAGAGCTGAGCAAGGGCAATGGGAGCAACCTCCAAGCTGCATCTGTGCCTTTGCTAAGTGAACATCTCCACAACTCATGTGAGTATTTTGCCACTTCTTACTGAGTCATATTAACTCTCATCTTAAAAAAGCTAACAGAGTTAATGTAACACTCACATACCACTGTGAAAATCCTGTATCTGCTATTGTAGGAGACCTATTATTAGCGAGGCATTATTATTCTCTGTCGTTTGGACTGTAAGCTGTCTTACTGTGAGCCGGTTCACGCGGATTGCTCTGCATCAGACTTCTAACCCGGCCACTACTACTCTTCTGTAAATTTCCATGTGGACACACCAATTTTGGGATCAGGATCCAAGGAGGATTTAGCAAAACTCAGCAGCACTCCAGGATGTGTACAGTGCCTCCCACTGTGGACCTCAATCTCCATCAGGACTTGTGCACACTACAAGCACTGAATAATTGTGTTGGCAGGTCTGAGTGGTGAAAGGTTGAAGCAGTAGAGGAGTTTCAGTGCCTGCACTGTGAGGTTAATGTACCTGATCCTCCTCCTCTCAGCTCCTCTGTATACAAATAATTTTCCCATGTCTCCAGGTCTTTCAGCCAAAGGGATCTTGCAGCTGGCAAGAAGGTAGGACTGGAATCAGGGGGTGGGTGAGGGAGGGGAGGGCATTGCCTCCGCAATTGCCAACCCCAAGCTTTGGAAGATTACTTGGTCTGGAGCTTCTGGAGCCAGACCAAAGCCTGTGACCCTGCCTGGGAGAGAAGTTGGGCACAGAAGTTGGGGTGGGGGGTGTCCTTTCCTCATCCTGAAGCCTGAGCAAAGGGGAGCGTATTTAGCAAGACAGACAGCAGTGGCTACAAAGGGGAATGTTTCTTACAGTCAGTGTGCACAGCATAGGGAGGCGGCAGGCTGATGGGGGAGAGATCGTCTTCAGGCCCCTCTACCACTGAAGGGAGCCCCTTGGGAGGCGTCTTACCGGTGGGCAGGGGCGAGTTGGAGACTGTGTTGAGCAGCACCACGCAGACAGCCACAACATCCCATAACTTCATCTTAGATCTCCTTCCAACACAGGCCCCTGGCAGAGAGGAGAGGCAGGGTTAGCCTCTAGTTGCTGTGCTCCAGTTCTGCCCCTTCCCTACCAGCCCTGCAGCCTTGCACCCCAGATCAGTCCCGTCCACCCTGGCCTGGCTAGGGATAGAGCAGGGGAAACGACCATGCCCAGCTCATCCTCCCACCTCTTTTGCCTCCCAGAGTGAGGGAGGTGGGCTCTCCCCAGCAAACAGTACAGGAGAGGGAGAGGTAGTCCCCACGCCCAAGCATGTTGCCTCGGGGGATGTGGGCAAGCAGGTCCTAGGAGCTTGCACCCAGGGATGTGGGGGTGTAACTGTGTCCCTGTGCTGGCAGCCAGGTCACCCTGTTCTTGTCCCATCCCCCCCCCCCAGCACCTGGGTGGCATCAGGACACCTGTCCCTTGGCTGGGCCAGGCAGACCAGGCTGATCTGGGGTTTAGAGATTCATTGTGCTACAGGCAAACCTTTCTTTTCCTTTCCATCTCCTCTACTTCTTCATCTCCCATTTTCTCTTTCCTCTTTTTTTTTCCCATTTCTCTTCCCCTTCCTAGTCCTCTTTCTCTTTCCTTCTCCACCTTTTTTTTAAATTTTTCTTTCCTTCCCTATTCACATGTCACCTTTCCTTTTGCTTTACCTTTCCCCCTTCCTCTCCCTTCCCTTTTCTTTTTTAACTTTCCCCCTTCCCCTTTTCCTTGTTTAAATACTTCCTTTTTCTTTCTCTTTTCCCCTTTCCTTTCCCCCTTGTTTCCATCTCCCTTTCATATTTCCCTTCTCTTTTCCTTTCCCCTTCCCCTCCTCTCTTCCTTTCCCCTTCCCCTCCCATCTCCCCTTTTCCTTTTTAAATTTCCCTTTTCTTCCTCTTTTCCCCTTTCCTTTCCCCTTTGTTTCCATCTTTCACGCTCCCCTTCCTCTTCTTCTCCTCTCCTCTCCATCTCCTCTCCTCTCCATCTCCTTCTCCTTCACCTTCTCCTCTCCCTTTCCTCTTTGTTTCCATCTTTCATGCTCCCCTTCCTCTCCTTCTCCTCTCCATCTCCTCTCCATCTCCTCCTCCTCTCCCTTTCCTCTTTGTTTCCATCTTTCGTGCTCCCCTTCCTCTGCCTCTCCTCTCTTCTCCATCTCCTCTCCTCCTCTCCTCCTTCTCACCTCTCCTTCTCTCCTCTCCTTCTGCTCTCCTCTCCTCCATCTCCTTCTCCTCTCCTCTCCTCCATCTCCTTCTCCTCTCCTCTCCTCCATCTCCTTCTCCTCTCCTCTCCTCTCCTCCATCTCCTTCTCCTCTCCTCTCCTCCATCTCCTTCTCCTCTCCTCTCCTTCTCCTCTCCTCTCCTTCTCCTCTCCTCTCCTCTCCTTCTCCAACTCCTCTCCTTCTCCTCTCCCCTCCTCTCCTCTCCTCCTTCTCCTTCTTTTCTCCTCCCCTCCCCTTCTCTTCTCTCCTCTCCTCTCCTCCTTCTCCTTCCTCTCCTCCTTTCCCTGGGGCTCGGTGCGCACCCGCTGTCCGCAGCCCGGCCCGGGGGGTCGGCGGAGGGTCGGTGCCCGGCCCTGGGGACGCTGTCCCACCGGAGGGGACGGCGCCGGTCCCCGCTCAAGCTTCGGTGCGGGCTCGGTGCGCGCTTCCCCCGCCGCCCTCGCACCTCTCCGGGGCGGCCACGGGGCATCCCGGCGCCTCCGAGGAAGGGTCTCCCCACCTCCCCGCTCACCCCCCGGCCCCTCCAGCCCTGCCCCCGCCTCGCCCTCACCTCTGAGCCGGTCTCGTCGGACCCGAGATGGACATTAACGCCGGGGAACCGGGCGGCCGCACGGAGGATGCATGTGGGGCAGGTCGGGGTCCGACCGCCGCGGGTGAGGCGGAGAGAAGGTGTGTGCGTGCGTGTGTGTGCGTGTGTGTGCGTGCGTGCGCGCGGGGAGACGAGGTCGCGAGTCCGTGTGGAGGCGGAGGGGACCCCGTCACCGCCGCAGGTGCTGTGTCCGCGGGGGTCTCCGCTCGCTCCGGCCCCGCAGCCGCGCTCAGCAGCCGCCCGAGCCGCGGGGAGCGCCGCCTGGCAGCGGGAGCTGGCGCTGGGTGCTGCTCTTGGGACCCTGCCTGGAAATCTGAGAAAGACACTCCATCAACAACTGCGGAGAGTCAGATGAAGACATCAGGGCTCCTGGAACGCCAGCTGGTCCAGCGCCGCGGGGAGCCGCGCACCGCTCGGACGCCCGCACGCAGCGGCGGGAAAGAAAAAAAAAAAAAAAGGGGGGGGAAAAAAAGGGAGAAAAAAAAAAGAAGAAGAAAAAAGAAGAAAGAAAAAAGAAAGAAGAAAAGAGAAAAAAGAGAAAAAAAAGAAAAAAGAGAAAAGAGAAAAGAGAGAAAAGAGAAAAGAGAAAAGAGAAGAAATAAAGAAGAGAGAAAAGAAAAAGAAAGAAGAAATAAAGAGAGAAAAGAGAAAGGAGAAAAGAGAAAGGAGAAAAGAGAAAGGAGAAAAGAGAAAGGAGAAAAGAGAAAGGAGAAAAGGGAGGAAGGAAAAAGAAAAAATAAAAAGAAAAAAGGAAAAGGGAAAAAGGAAGAAAAAAGAAAGGAGAAAAAGAAAGGAGAAAAAAGAAAGGAGAAAAAAGAAAGGAGAAAAAGAGAAAGGAGAAAAAGAGAAAGGAGAAAAAGAGAAAGGAGAAAAAGAGAAAGGAGAAAAAGAGAAAGGAGAAAAAGAGAAAGGAGAAAAAGAGAAAGGAGAAAAAGAGAAAGGAGAAAAAGAGAAAGGAGAAAAAGAGAAAGGAGAAAAAGAGAAAGGAGAAAAAGAGAAAGGAGAAAAAGAGAAAGGAGAAAAAAGAGAGAAAAGAGGAAAAATGAAAGAAAAAAGTAAAATGAAAAAAGGAAAAGGGAAAAAAGAAAAAAAAAATCACCCCAGCAGAGGAGGGTAGGGAATAATAATAATAATAATAATAATAATAATAATAATAATAATAATGAGACTGATTAAAGCACCCCCCCCTCAGCCTGCTGGGAGAATCGGAGGCCGGCGCTGGGGTCCGTAGCGGCGGCGGCGACGCTTCCTCCTGCGGAGCGGGGGTCCCGTCGCGGCGAGCGCCTAGGTCCGGGCGCGGTGCGGGTGCGGGTGCGGGCGCGGTGCGGGGGGCGGGGGGCGCCGCGCCCGCGGGCGGAGGGGAGCGCGGAGCCGGGCGTCGGGGGCTTTGCCAGGGCGACTCGGCGCCGCAGACGGATTTATAGGGCCCTTTGGCGGTGACGCGCCCTCCGCTGATTCGCTTTCAGACCCAAACACACGCCGCTGGCCCCCCGCACCGGACCCCGCGGAGCCTCCGAATAGCTCCCGGCTGAAGTCACCGTCCCGACATACCGTGGGCTGCGGTGCCCGCTGGCCCCGCGGCGGCGGCGGCGGCGACCGGGTAACCCAACACCGCGGCCCTCCCCAGCGCCGCTCCCGCCGCCGCGCCCGGACCCACGGACGGACGGACGGACGGCGGCGAGGAGCCTGCCTCCTCCCACTCCGCCGCCCCCCCCCCCCCCCCCTTCTCCCGCCGCAGGTGCCGCCGCGCAGCCCCTGGACGCGGCGGAGGCCGCGGGGAAGCGGCTCGTAAAGAGTCTCGGCTTTCGGCCCCGCGCCCTCTGCTCGTGACTCACGCGGGTGTCCGGCGGCCGTGCGAGGTCCTCATGCCGCCGGCGACATCCACACTCACGCGCGGCGCCCTCCGTCCGCACCGCCTTCCTCGCTTTGAACACACCTTTGGGTGGTTTTTTTTGTTTTTTTTCCTTTTGGGGTGCGATACGGAGCGGTGAAACCCCGCCAGGAGCAGCTTGCGGAGCCGCCGCGGCGGCCGTAACCGGGCTGCGGGTCTCTTGCCAGTGTGCGCGACTGCGGTCACGGCCGAGCGGTCACACCTGTGCGCTCCTGCTCGTCCCTCTCTCCCGGCAAAGGCGACCAGCCCCCTCCGAGCAGCTCCAAGCAGCCCCTTCCCTATCCTTTTGCCCCTTCCCCATCCTTTTCCCCTTCCTCATCCCTTTCCCCTTCCTCTTCTCCTTCTCCTTTCCCTTCCCCTTCCTGTTCCCCTTCCCCATTCCTTTCCCCTTCACCTTTCCCTTTGCCTTCTCCATCCCCTTCCCCTCTCATCCCCTTCCTCTTCCCCTTTCCCCTCCCTCTTCTTTCTTCCCCTTCTCATTTCCCTTCCCCTTCTCCATCCCCTTCCTGTTCCCCTTCCCCATTCCTTTCCCCTTCACCTTTCCCTTTCCCTTTGCCTTCTCCATCCCCTTCCCCTCCCATCCCCTTCCTCTTCCCCTTTCCCCTCCCTCGTCTTTCTTCCCCTTCTCTTCCCTTCTTCCCCCTCTCTTTCCCTCTCCCCGCTTCCTCTCTCCCCGCTTCCTCTCTCCTCCCTTTCCCCCTTCCCCCCTCTCTTTCCCTTTTCCTTTACCTGCTCCTCCCCTCTGCCCCATTCCCACTGTACATCCCACAGTGAGAGGATGCAGTAGGCAGGTAGGACCAGCTCCTGGGCTTTCTGCACAGCCCTTGCTGCACCCCTTGCACCCTCCCTGCACACTTTGGCTAGGAATTAGGATGAGGACCTCAAGCGTGGGCTCCAGAGCTAGGTGCGGGCGTGCCAGCAACACCTATTTGCTCTTTTTGATCAGTGTGAAACGCACAGATTCCTTCAAGCACACAGTTATGGAGGGGATCTCAGGCCAGAGGATGTAGGTGTGTAGAGGAGATCGTGGTCACCTCACTAGGTGTGATGGGAGTAGGTGTAATTCCTGTGCCTGCCACAGTCACAGTAGTGGAGGTTTTTAAGATGTGTTTATTGGAAATAAAGGGTCTGCTAATGTCATCTGGATACGCTGCCAGGACAAATATTCCTGCAGGAGGCATCTTCTAAATTTCCATTGGCTGACAAGACACAGGGAAAAACACGAACCTTCTCATGAAGCCCACTGGGGAGTGTGGCTCTTCTTTAACCAGAGTCACCTGCCTGCTGAGGGGAAATTTCACAACTATCTTCTACTGAAAAGGGTATTTGTGATGAAGGGGGCAGCCTTCCTTGGGTGATGTGTTCTCCTTTCTACTGGATTGACAGATTTATGACTCATAAATAGTGTCTGAATGAATTACTTTATTAGATTTTTTTTTTTTAAATTGCAGGATGTTTATTTTTGTAACTATTCAATTTGGGGAAGAAATAATTTGCACAAAAAAAGATTTCTCATGACAACAGCAGAGTAAAATGTTCCTCCAAAGTTATCTTCCCTTATAAATTTGGATCAGTAGTGTACTTTAGCAGTCACTTAAAAGTGATTGTAACTTTTTTTCAGCACAGACAGTGCAGTGACAGGCAGCTGTAATAAAAGCCACTGAAGTGCATTCCCTTGATAGGTAGACCACAGAAAATCACAGAATCACAGAACAACTAGGTTGTAAGGGACCCATCGGATCTTCTAGTCCAACCATTCCTATCTAACACTAAACCAAGTCCCTCAAGACCTCATCCACCTGTCCCTTAAACACCTCCAGGGAAGGTGACTCAACCACCTCCCTGGGCAGCCTATTCCAATGCCCAATGACCCTTTCTGTGAAAAACCTCCTCCTAATCTCCAGCCTAAATGGGTGGAACAACGGCAGAACAATCTGTTTAAAAGAAAAAGGGTATACGGTACCCATACAATAAAGACACTGGCATCTGATAAACACTTCTGTTTCTATTTATGTGCACACCAGAAGAGGACAGGAGAAGGTGTTACGAAGAGTAGTGATTGGTTTGGCTCAGCACTACCATTCAGGTTGTGCTACCTCTGCCACAAAGTTATTTGCACGTAGTTATGAGAGGGGCGATGGTTATAAGCGTTGTACGCACAGAGTGCTCTGTGCACCAACTACCGTGTGCACAAAAGCCATTGCCGGCTCCCAGTCCGAACACAGCAGGCAGAGAGGTCAGAGGAAGGGGTACAACATGGTGCTGCTATTAGAGGTCTGGGGTTGAGACATGCTGAAATGAATGCGTTGGTTACCCTGTTAACACGAAGTGAGATGGAGTCCTCATGTTTTAACATAAAGACCATTAACTAAACCTTTTCTGCACATATTGGATAAAATGAGCTCAATGCACTATTCCTTTGCGTGGGTTTTGTCAGTGCAAAGCCACTAATTTTCTTTAAATAACATCAGGTGATGAAGCCAAGACAGAGATCGTGTATCTGTAAAACTGCGGGAGTTTATTTTTCCTTGCTATTAAAAGCTGCTGAAAGTCTGGTTTTTAACATACGCATTATTTAGCCCATGTGAACCATAGCAAAAGGAAATGTTATGCAGATGTCTTAGCTGAACTAATAGGATGGTCAAAATAAATGGAGAGTAAACCTGCTAGGTCTTAATCGCAAAAATGATGTATCTACTCTTTCCTGCCCTGCCATTGACGGTTTCTTGGTGAGGACAACGACTGAGAGCCCTGTGCACACTTGCTTTGTGGACGCTAAAGTAGCTACTGTAACATTTTCAGAGTTCCAAAGCTAACAAGAGCTACAAAACCTTAAGAATAGATCATATTTTCTATAAAGTTTTAAACACAAGTGTTTAAGAGCTGCTTGAGATACAGTTTTTTTGGTGAAGGAAAAAACTTCTGCTGTCAGGAAGGAAAACAGAAAGAGAAAAATGACCCATTCAGACCTAAATAAAGTGTGTTTTTACATTGAAAAGGTTGCCTCTTTTAAAACCAGCTAAAAAGCTGTTTGACATTATGCAGTATGGTCTCATTTTTTGTTTATATGTGTCAACATGATGTATAGATCTCTTAAGATGTCAAGCGCTCCATATTGTAATTTCTAAGTTACCTTTGAAATACGAAACATGATTTCCTAGCTGCAGTATGACTGCTCAGGCAATAAGCAATTGTTTTTTGATATTAGTAACAGAGGAGATTGTGCTGTTGTTGAAGCGCACGCCTTAAGTCATGTGAGTACCAGGGTAATATGCCAAGTGGCTGCATTACCGCAAAAAAGCAGGTGTGTTTTGGGCTACATTTGCCTGGTCCTGTGTGATGTCAACCACCCTTGGTCACTCCTGGAACTACAAGGGGTCTGTGCAGAATTAGGCTGCTGCATGGAGCTCCGTTTTAAGCATTCATTCCCTTATGAATTCATGTGTTTTGGGGATATGAGTGGCTGTTCTGCTCTGCACTGGCGTCAAGTGTTGGTTCTGCCATTCCCCATGGTTTGTGTATTATGGTGACCAAACAGTTGGTGAAGTGGGTGAGACTTTAGATTTAGATAGAACCAAAGTGAAAATGTGGCAGTGAAGATGTACCCCTGAGGAGTGCAGATCTGTTGGGACCCATGAGGATTTGCTCAGGTGCCCAGGCTGTGCTGGAGCCCAGATTATCTGCATTGCTCAAGCAATCTAGTTAAAGCTGGTCCTAATTGCCGTGTTTATTAGAATTATTGTGAACCAGTGCCAAGGTCTGTTCTTTCGCCTGGAGGCCAACTGCTGCTGTTTGACCACATCCTTCCTGCTCCCTCTAAGAGGGGGTGGCTGCACACACGTAGCCTTTGGGGGTACCTCCTTGTCCCCGTGGACTCCTGCACCAATGTGAGGATGGGATTGCCTGGGACAACACAGGCCTCAGCATGCCAGCGACCATTCTCCCAGTGTGATGCTATCGATGGTTAGGCCTGGCAGCATCTCCAGCAGTGTTTATTTTCCTGGGATAGGTGTGGTCAGCGTGTCTCCACCTGCTCCAGAAAGCCCTCCCTGCACAATGAAAACAAGTTCTAAATGGTGGCTCTTCTCTTTCTGGGGTGTGAAGACGAGAGAACACAACCTATTTCTTAAATTGGTCTGAGATGTGGCAAATAAGGCCTAAAAGCAAGCTTAATTTTACTTCTTTTTCGGTAGATATTCACAGAACTTTATTGTAGATACCTGCCTGCGTTGTTCAACTTGTATATTTAAAGCTAAAATTTAATATGTGATGGGGAACCACTGCAGGCAAATTGTGGTTAACAGTTCATCTGGGCGATGTCATGTGCCCAAATTCCCTCCATGGCTGAAATTCCTTTATCCTTTAGCAGGCATTTTTCAGGGAAATACTAGCAGATCACATCAATCTTTTTCACTGAAGTCTTTCTTACAATAGTTCTCTAGCAGAAAACTACTCAAGGGACTAAGGAGTCATAAACTTAAAACCTTCTCTAGCTGTATACTTCAAGGAGGAGCCTGATAGCAGTGTTTAAAACTTGCTGATTAAAAGTAATTGTAAACAGCTGTCATATGCTGCTACTGTTTTAATTGGCATTCATCACAGCTGCATCTGTACTATGCTGCCACTGGGATCCTGGTCTATTTACTCTAATCTCAGAATGTGTCACCTTCTGAGAGATTAGGAGATCATAAAAGCATGAGGGCAACATATTTGTCAGGGTTGAGGGTCACTAATCTGTGCTGAAAGCAGCCAAGAGAAGTAAGCCATGCAGAGGGACAACTGGAACAAGCAGTGACATTTTGTAAAAGTGATGAGTTTTTCCTTTTGGAATCTCTCACCCAAGATTTTTTTTCAGTATTTCTGAATTTGTATTCTGCTACCAGGTGTCACTGTAAGACAAAAGGAAGGTCATTCAGAAGTATTCATTAATTTATTAAACTTAACTTCTGTCAGACCAATTTGGTTAAAAAAACCCCACCAAACCCAAAATAAATAAACCATCAAATTTTACAAGATGTCTAGCAGAAGCTTGATTCTTTTGGATGATTATCCCTCTTAGCCTGTTACTAAGCATAGGAAGAAGCATCTTAGCAGTCTGAATGATTGTGATACGCTCAGCAGTGTATTCAGCTGTTTGCTTATGGCAAATTCACAGCTGTAACTTCATTGTCCTTGTAAACCACTGGAATGTCAGAGAGCAGTGGTTATCCTTAGCCCTGGTGATTAGGCAGATGTTTCTGTTAGGGTCAGCAGAGACACATCGTAATTGAGATTGTTTATGAGAACAACTGGGCTATAGATCTTCTTCTCTTTGCTTATGTGTGCTTTGTCATGTAGAGACAATGTGGAATTATGGCAGTGTTTGTTTTAAATATTTTTACATAAAACAGTTATAATGTGTGCTGACCATCAGCGTGTAATGTTTCAGCATGCTGGCTTACACTGAGAAAATTTCACTGTTAGTGAAACTAGACGCATTTATTTGGGTTCTGTGTTCAGAAGGAGACATTCATGAATATACTTTCACAGAGTCAAAGAATTATGACTTGTTGCTAGTTCAGAGGAAATAGCTTGCATGCAAAATAGGTATAACAATGATTAATAGAGCTGTGAAAGCCCCCCATCTGAAAATCTTCTTCAGCAGTTAGGGAAGAAGTTCTGAAAACTGGAGGCTGTAATCTGGGACAAAAATGCAAACTGACATGTTTTATTTATATCAAGCTCCTTTTATAGTCATTCAAGTAGGAGCCAGTCACTTTTTGCTTTGATTTTTGTGAAGTGGATTGTGCGTAGACCTCTATCTCCTTTAGCAAGGAAAAGCGTGGGATAGTGTACCATGCTCTTGCCTCCATCTCCGAGCTCTCCACAGTTAGTAAGCCTCTGAAGTGCAATGATGTATGTGATCTTCAAGGAAGTTCCTCTGAAGATTATGTTTAGCATCTCGATTCAGCAAATCAGTGAAACATTGACTTTGAGCCAGGGATGATTAGCATACTTAGGCACGTGCGAGCTTCTTGCTGAATCGGTTCCTGGATCTTTAAATTTCTCGGCACGGAGTTATATTCACACTGCTTTTGTGCAGGCAAAGTGAAAAAATGAGACAGTGTTAATTAGCAAACTGAAACAGTGTGCAGCCATTTAAGAATGCAGAGGGGTGAAAGTGAGGGAAGGTGTGAAAGTATCCTGTATTCACAGAACGCATACAATCAGTCATTTTTTAGGCTGGAAAGAAATGTCAGGTATGTTATACTTTGCAACACAGCTTCTTAAAAATTCTAAGAAAAAAATTTATCTTGGGATGGTAGTATGCTACAAGCCTTCGTGAATAACTCTTTGTGAACTTACTATAAAGGTTTCCAAGTACCTGCTATCTTAGGGTCACGAAATACAATACAAAATCAATATTGGGAACTGTGTCTACTGTTCTTATTCCAGCAATATTTTCGTTGGGTTCATTGTGGTGATTTCCCCAAGGACTGTTTGGACCACAGTCAATGTGATGCTGCTGGATGAGGAATAGTTCCAATAGGCTCGTGCGAAAGCTATTTCCCGCGGAGAACTATTGTTGCCTTGGGTCAAGTCAGCCCCTCACTCACATTCTCTCTCTTTTCAGATCCTTTCCCAACATCACTTGTTCCATAAAATCTCACCTGCGCTCTCTGAGCCTCTGTATCAAGTTTTTGCTAACTGCTGGTTTTGTTGGGGGAATGGAAATCAGAAATGGAAACGAGAAGAAATTCTCTCTTGCAGGAATTAAGATTATATCATTATTAGCTAAGATCCCAAGGAATTAATTTTTCTGGGAATGGGTAAAAGGGGATTTTCCCCACAGCTTGCCTTCATTATGTTTCCCTTTGTGTTTTTCTTCTGGGACACTTTTGAAAAGAGCCAGGGAAAAACTGGCAGGTCTCCTCAGGAAGAGCATGTGATATCATGGTGGGAGCTGTTAAAGGCTGTTGGTTCAAGGAATCAATTATTTTTTGTTTGGCGTGTTTAAATCCAAACTTGCATATTTAGAGTGGGGATGAACCTATATCACAAGACACTTCCTTTGTCTGTTCAGGAAAAAAAACCCCAAACCAACCCAGTCCTTTGCTATAGGAACGGTGATCAGGTGTCAGAACTGTACAATGTGTGAGGGAAAAATCCAGGGAGGCTTTAATTGAGGTAACTTCTAAGATGAAGCCAGGTTACTCTAAATATCAACAGATTCCTTAATTCAGAGACATTCCTGAACTACCAAACTATCTGTTCCTGAAATCAAGGAATCTTCATTTTCTGATGGCCCAAGGAGGCAAGCCCAATTCTGGTCCCAGTTTTGGTTAAAATTTCAGTGACATTTGGGTTCCTTTGATGCTCCTTCACACTTGCCTGACTGTGTCAGGATGGCCACAGCAGCTGTCTTTCCATACTGCAGACCTCTTGCTTCACTCTCTCCAGATTCTGCAAGCAGCACCTCCTGCCTGCTATTAGTGAACCTGGCATTGCCTCTCACACCTGCACTTAGAGGTTCTCTTCTCTGCCTAATACTGCTGTTTCCTCCTCTGCCAACCAGTTTTCAGCCTTTGATGATGCTCTTAGCAGGGCCGCAAGGGGCTTGTGCCTGGGTGGTGGCAGCCAACGTGTGTGCAGATGGGGACAACCACTCTTCAGATCATGGAAGCACATGGTGCAGGTACCAGGCACTGGTTCTCTCTGCTCACAGCTCCAACACCTACCTCTCTACTGGCAATATAAGAGGAAGCTATCATTTAAAAGAAATCTCCAAAACAACAACAACAAAAAAACAGAGAAAAACTTGCAACTCCCCCCTCCCCGCCCCACCCTCTGACCTGCTTTCCCAACAACAAAATAAAGAAAAATCAGGTAACTTGATCCAGTGGAATGTCCCTGCCCATGGGGGACATTGGAACTAGATGATCTTTAAGGTCCCTTCCATCCCTAACTATTTTATGATTCTGTGAAAAAGAAGCCCCAAACCAACAGAACTCCTGGGTACTCAGGCCTCTAAACGTATAATTTAATCTCTGTTTTCTTTTTGGGAATTCCATCAGTCCTTATAACATTCCCCACTTTGTATAAAGGTGGCTACAGCTTTTAATGAGTTTTTTTTTCTGTGTTTATTTGGTGGGAGGGAAGGACCAGGGGAATGAAAGTAGAGTAGGCACACACAGACCCTTGACACTGATGTTCTTGGACCATCTTCTGCTCCTTTGTTGAATTATTTGGGGAAAAGCCAATTGAAATGTATTGTGAGAAAGAGAGATACTGTGGGTTAGTCCCCCCTCCACTCAACTGCTGGCAGCAACATTGAGTGCCCAAGTAGGAAGCTGATTTGCCCCAGTTTGCTCAGTGGTTCATTGAGGGTATAGCCTCTCCAGCGGGTAATTCAGCACAACTAAGAGATGAGCAGCAGCTCCCTGTGTCTTTATTGCCGTTAGAGGAAACTAGAGGTGACTGGCTTTTTAAGGGACATCTCTGCAAAACAAGCTTGTGTGGGAACAGGTCTGTAGGATGGGGTAGGGGAGAGAGGACCCATTTTTCCAATGCTTGGATGTGTCAGGAGCAGTCAGAGGTGACTCTTCATATGAGAGGTTTGCTCTGTGTCTTGGACCAGCTGATAAACACCCCCCTTTGACCCACAGTGCCCTGTGGTCTTGAATACTCTCTCTGCTCTGGCTGCCTTCCTGCAACTGCTGCTGCCAGGATGCTTTGCCCACATAATTTCTGAGGTATTTCTGGCCTCATTTTTCCCTTCCACTTTTCCCCGCACAATGCCCTGGGATGAGTATTCCCCATCTCTGGCCCTTGCTGTTTGCATATGCTGTACAAGCATATGCAAAATATAGATTTTTTTTTTTTTTCCCTTCCAATATAATTCCTCGGAGCACAATGGCCAGAGGGGACTTAGTTGTGCTTCTTCTGGACTTGATTCTGCCAGGTTTTCTTGGCAGAAAGTTTGCAGGCAGCTTCTCACAGAAGATGATGTAGCCTTAGGAGAAACGTGGATCTTGGCTTATTTCCTAGCACCAGGGGAAATGCAGCACAGGTGCATGGGAAAACACAAGGGCATAGGCTCTGAGCACAGCAGGAAATATTTAAGAATCACAGAGTTTAATACATTCTTGCTAAGCTGATGCTACCTTAAAAGACAAATGCGAACAGTTGTGTTATGAGTGTGCAGTCTCTCAGGTAAGATTCCCTGGATGTCAGCGCCTGTCTGATGGGCAATGGGAAGCAAAGTACCTTCAGCTTTCAACAGCTGCAGTCCCAGTAACTGGCTGTGCAACCATCAAAGCTAAAACAAGCCCTGCATAATTTCTCTGTCTGCTCTCTGTATATCTGCTGTGGCTTATGCTGACTAGGAAATGGGAAACACATGGAAGTAGCCCGCCCCCTTGGCTTCATCACAGCTATATCAGTTTTCCTGCAAGACTTGGAGTTTACTTGGCATAAGCAATTTTAGCAAGATTCAATACAATCCATGCAAGAGTTTTTGTGTCACTGCCAGCCTGTGAAGAGAGACAACGACTGCAAAGGTAATGATCTGTCTGAAACAGCTGATTAGTTTTTGGAAATTAGCTGAAATTTGGATTAATGGGAAAAATGTTACTGTCATCTGATGCTGTTAATAATATTAAATCCTACTGTAAAACATGGCAAGCAGCTGTATTCCAGGTGTTTTACTTGAAGAGACCTAACTCCAAACTTCTGCATGCAGAATAGCTCTGTAGTGAAGTCTTAGAGATGTGGAAAATCAGAGAGTCTTGAAGGGCTGGTTTTAGACTTTGGTAGCTTGAGGAGCTTGGGATGATGCTCAGAAGAGCTTGCTGCTGTTTGCTGTGTTATATTTCCTTGTGGTCTAGGGCTTCCCCTGTGTTGGGAAGGTGGTTTGTTTGCTGCCCTGTCTGCAGGGGTTTCCAGAGGCTTGCAGCTTCTCAGCTAATAGTCCTTACTCACCTGAGCCCTTAAGCCCCCAAGATGCTCTCTGAGTAGCCTTTGGGGTCACCTCTCAGGATATTGTGTCACCTTTTTGGCTTCTGCTTTCAGATGTGTTCAAGCTTCACCCCGGAAAATTGTATTTTGATGTGGTATCAAGTATTATTCATAAGCCTATGTCATCACTGTTTTTCTTTCTCTGTGCTGTATCAAGGACTAGATAGTCTAGAAACTCACTCTTGGTTACATCTCCAGCAATTCTCTGGAGATCTGCTCTCCTTTTACTCCATTCTGTCTGTTTGTTGCCATTTCTGAAGGACGTTTATCAGAGAAGCATATTTGCAGGAGAAAGATTTAATGTTTGAATCATTGTTTTTTTTCTTGGGATGAACTCTGACTTCAACGTTTTTAGAAATATTGGCACTCCATTTCCTGGACCTGCAGCTCTCCCATTTAAAATACTCAAATACGCTTTTTTCCTACCTGGATATGTTGTAATAAATTGAGCTGTCTGAAGATTCTTCCTTACAATATAATAGTAACATCTTTGATTAGGAATTTTTAGATCATAGTCAGTATTTGTTAATTTTAAAAAGTGAAGTATCACTGCATCTCCTAGCTATTGCACTAGGAGCTTTAAGTAGTATTTTGTGCACAAAAATGTTATGATAAAACACTAGTATTAAAGCAAGTAAAGTAAAATTCAAGGGAAAGTAAGAGTTCTTACAGCCAATAATAAAAAGTAAGGTAGACATTTTAATGGCAATTTTCATGAGATGGATGCTAGTTAATGAAAATTTTTTATTTTGCCAGTGCCTTTTTCTCTGGCAACAAATTGTTTCTAGCCGCTTTTAACTGTGATACCATACATGCTGGGTTTCTGCATACGAAAAGTTGCTATAATTTGGTTTGCATGTGCTCCTGGGCCTCCACCAGCCATTAGTGAATAGTACTTTGCTTACATTCAGTATTTTCTTTGAAGTAATTTGCTTTCCATTGAATCTATGAAGGCCTTCAGGGTTTGAACCTAAGCTCTTTCTCTCTGTGTAATCTGGTTACACCTTTCACCCTCCGAAGGGCCAGCAGATAGCAGCCTACTTGTCTCACTGGTTCATAAATTTATGCAGACTGGGCAGCTGTTACTTTATCCATGAAAGTCCCTGCCCAAAGATGCCAGAGATACTGCCGCCCTTTCACTCTTTAAATCAAAACTGAAAGCTTCTTTCCCACAGTGTTCTCATCTGTCAGCTGGCCGCTACATGCCGAGCTATTCTTTTGTGGATCATTTGGAAAGCATCTCTTAACCGTGATCCTCAGAGGGACTGAGAGCCTCCCTCGTCCATGAACTTTGGTGGAGGGTGAAATGGCTTTGCAGGGCAGAGTCCTGTGCACGTTGCAGGCTGAGGCACCCTGTGTTGAAAGGGGTGGTAGGTCTCCCACTGACCTGAAGAGGAGCAGGACTGAACTGTTCCCTTGTGTTCTGCCTAAAAACCAAAGGTCACTTGTGATCAGGATGTTTTAAGAAACATATCTATTAAAGGAAAAGTGTTCCATTGCTGGGCACAGGTGACAAGATAAAGCAGTCCAGCAGCTTGATTAAAATAGCTTTTCTATTTTTAAGGGCAATTCCTTTAAAAGAATGTTTGGCTTCTTTTGTGTGGGTGATAAAATTCTGAAGACATCTCCAGAGAGCGCTTGCGTTTTAGTCTTGAGTGTAGGACAGTAACTATTATACTTACAGGCTTTCAAAGCACCACTACTGTGAAATAAACCCGCTGGACTAAGTGCATTCATTTGGATGAGACATATTTTTGAGCACTTAAGTTTTACTCATTAAATACAAAACCTGATTCAAACTGACTTTTAGCTCTCAATTGAGTCCAGACTATTAGAAATGCAACATTTATGTTTCCAGTAACAATTTGAATTGCTCAGTGTTCTGTATCTAAGTGTCAGAATAACATACAAACTCACATAGCTGTGCCCCCGCCCATAAAAATACACAGGAGTGCCAACAGGAGCTTGGCTAATGCTATGGAGGATGCAGGATGGAATTTCCCAAGAAAATAGTAGGGCTGGTCTCAGTACAGTGAGTTGGTTTATTCATACTACAACAATATAAAAACAATTTCGGTAACGCTGTCAACATGGCATTGGTGCATGTTGACAGCAGGAATAAACACCACCTGAAGGGCATGAGAGTCTGCTATGCAACTCTGCTGTGAGAGGCAAGATCACCTCTGTTCTCTATGCAGGATATGCACAAGAGATCTTATTTTGGACCAGGCTTCTACACTAGGCACTGTATATATATATATTTTAATGTGTCTTTTAAGAGACAACTCATAGATTTTAGGACTTACAAATCAGTCCTTGAGTGCTGGGGCTGGAAGGCATGCTGGAGAATCTGAAGTTCTCGATATTCACTGTGGTTTTTAACCATGGGTTTATATAAAATTCTTCTGCCACAGAAATTCTGTTTTTAAAGTAATTAGTTGAGATTCTGTTATGAGTAGAAATCTTAACTTCTGGTAGGTTTGAAATACTACACCACCAGCAATCATAATATTGTAATCAGTCATTTTACATTGCTGTAAAATGAGCAGGGGTAAAGGAGAAATGAACAGTAAGAAGCAGCTCTATTTAGATATGCATAGTGTTAGCATCTGCATTTTGATCAACACCATACAGTAGAAAGAACCCTTTTACAGACAGTGACATGTATTAATGATTCTAGATGCTTAAAAGGACTGGTTTCTGCATGTAGAGCAAAATTTTTTCATATAAATGACTGACCTTGTCATCTTCCAAGTTTACCAAAGGTCTAGTCATCACTTAGTATATGCAGTTGTTGAATTACCAGGACCAAACTTTTAGTCTGACTTGGTCAGGTGTGGCATTTCTGCCATACTGAAAGTTTTGCAGCTAGTATTTTGCACCTTCATTTGCAAGTACTGTGGATAAAATCCTTGTCTGCAGTCAAATGTTGGGGTGCTTAGGCACCATGAGACCTGTGCAGGCAATGACGTTTGCTAGGTTTGCTCTCCATGTCAGGGGGAGTCAATGCCTGAAAATCTGTCTCTTAATTACATGCAGAAAGAATTTTATCTATTAATGCTATTCCCATGCTGGTGAGGGCAGATAGGTTTTGACTTTCACAAGTTAAAAGCACTAGAAAATATGAAAGCTAAATGCTGGGGTTTTTTTGGTTTTTTTTTGAAACATGGCCCAAATGCTGCAGATGGATACGGGTTGAGAGAAGATGGGTAAGAGGATGAGTAGGTGGAGGCAACCACACCGTGGCTGTAAATACTGTGTTGGTTTTGTTTCAGTCCAGTTGCAGTGGGGAGACGCAAGCTATGAGAGGTTTGGTGGGAAGGGCAAAAGGGAGATTGTCAAGAGGAGTGAAGGGCACAAGAGCAGTGAAGATGGATATGGTGTGACTGGGGGACAGGGCCAAGCTGTGCAGGGCAGAGGGTGTCTAACCTAGTCAGAGAAATGTTTCTGGGACTCATGGATCCATTCCAATACAGTTTGTTATCTGTGAGGGATATTGCTTCTGTGTCGATGCAGAAGTAAAACTACTCTACTATGCTTCCTACTGGATCCTGGGAGATGTCCTTTCCATTGCTCTGGGAAAAGTGGGAGGTGTTGGGGGTGGGGAGTAATGCTCTGATCAGATAGTCAACCTTTTTGTTTTTCATTCTCTAATGTGACTAATATTGCTGCTGCTGAGAGCTTGGCTACAGTAAGAGAAAGCCCAGGACAGCAAGTGTCAGAGCAGGCTGGTGACACACGGAGGGAGTGCTCTGTTGAGGAGACAGTGTGGTTTTTACCACCCTGGAGGCTGTGAAATGAAGCTCTGCGAGGTGAGTGATCATGGCCAAGGTTGCAACATCTCCATACCAGAGGATATTAATCTAAACTATGCTTTGCCTTCGTGTAAACTATTCCCCTCTGGAGCAGCCTGCACCACTGCAGCTACACATTTGCTTTCACAGACCCCAGACTGTCAAGCAACCTCACACAAGCATGCCTTGAGCTCATGTGATTGAGCTACATGTGTTTACTTTGTTATAGGTCAACCACTTGAGCCTACCCTCAAGATGAACCTAATGTTTGTGGAGGAGGGGCAGCAGCTATGTAATACTGGAATAGGCAGGAAACAGAATCATAGCTTTGAACAATAGGAAAAACTCAGTCTGCCTTAACTAGGTGAATTATTGCATGTGAACATATGTACCTCTAGAACAAGTTATTATGTGCTCCTGCAGCATTTGACCAGAATATGCAAATCTGGTATCTGAGGCAAGAATTTCTCAGTGTCAATTTCTCATAATACTGGAAACAAGGTCTCAACAAAGAAGGATGAATTTAGTAAATTCTACAGAAAGGGAGCAAAATGCAGCCCTAAATAAGTGTTATTCTTGGCCTGTTGAATATGTCTTAGCTTTGCACATGCTTAATGGCTTTACGTGCAGTGGCTGGTTGTGATCATGAGCCAAGGACTGAAGAATGAGTTATGTGGCAGCAAACCTTCCTAGAGAATAAGCCTGACTGAAAATACAAATAATACTTAAAATCTAGCTTACAATTATCCTGAATTTAAGATGCCTTTTTTTTTTTTTTTTTTTTTTTAAATGCCAGAAGAACAATAATGTGGGCTTTGGTATGACTTACTAAGAAGTAGAGGAAAAGCTTAGTATAAACTGTATCATTGATACAAATCCATTTGTTCTAAAGTATAGCCATTTTAGCTTGGGGAGAGAGACTTAATTAAACAGACAATTTCTGCTTCTTTTCATCTCCTGAGATTTTAAATGGAAGAGCCGAGATGACTGAATACATTGACAAGCTTTTTCATAATTAAACTCATAAAACTTAGTACTGAAAACAGGCATTCAATCTTTTTTCTACAAAAAATATCACAAAGATAAGTACTGCTGTCTCTGGTAGCTTTTATTATTTGCATCCTAGCTTTACAAGTAAAGTGAGGTTTTGAGAAACAAAGACTGAAAAGAACTCATTCAAGCAGCTGTAAGAAACCAGAATAAATGAAAATTTCCCCTCCTCCTAGGCCTTGGGCTGTCTTGGGTTGAAACAAAATCCAGTGTAAGGGATTAGGAACAGTTTTCTTGGTAGTCTCCATGCAAACTGCTTCAAAATCCTTCTACCACGTCTTAGTCCCTAAGTGTTTAAAGTAATTTCCTAGGTGACCCATCATGGTATCCTGCTATCTCTGTACACTCCTAGTTCCTTTTATTAAGTGGTTGGAGTGGCACAATGCCCATGCGGAGCTACAGTGAGAGATACAGGGCGCTCTCCGTGCAGACCCTGTTGGCTTTTGCAGAGGGCAGCTCTTCCCTTGACACGTGTAGGAAAGCAGCCCCGATGCCGGTGGGAGCTCGTGCTCCAATGTGCTGCAGGGATAAGGCCAGCATTGTGCCTTTGCTTGCTGAATGGTGGAGTGTAGCCTATGTGTAAGTTGTAGTCAACACAGGCACGCACAGATAATAGACAGTTTCAGCTGCCTCTGGGGAGCTTCTGTTATAATCTGTCAGAAGATTCTTTCTGTGGTTTAAACTTTGGCATATGAGGAACGCCAATACTTTATATATACAAAATGTCAGTTATGTGCCCTCAGGCAGCAAGCTAAAAATGATATTACCCTGTTGATGGATCTGGGTTTAGATAGTTTCAGCTACAGTAAGTTTCTTGATTTAAACTCTGAAGATGTCTGTGCCAATCAGCTAAAGTAAAAATTGCAAGGTGTTACCGGTTTTCCACTGATTTCAAAGTACTTTGAATAAATCACTGCAGAGAAAAATAATTCTGTGACGGGGGCTATCACCCAGCACACCAGTAATGCACAACCACAATGCCTTACATAATGTGCTGGGATGAATGAGCTGCTGCCTAAACTCTGCTGACCTAAAGCCCTATGGTGCTGTCACTGGTTTCAGTGGCATTTGATTGTGAAGAATTACTGAGTCTGCTACAGATAGTGGTCCGTAACATGAAAGTGCTTGATGCCTGTGGTCATCGCTCCAGGAAAATTGCTGCTGCTCTGGGGGAAGTCTTTTGTGACAATGAATCACAGGCAAGGCTGGTGGTGCATTCCCCTGGTACTGCTGCCAGAGCAGTATGCCCTGAGACAGGCAGAGTCACCAGAGGACAAAAGTCTCAATAGCAGAAGCCAATTAACAACCATATACATCTTATCCACAGGATGAAAACACTGCACTGCAGAGAATTACTTGTAATAAACAGCAAAAGAAATGTTAAACACAAAGAGCCCAATTCTTCTTAATGCAAAGACACTTCTTATTCCTCTGGAGTGTCTAAGTGGCCCTCAAAGAGGAGAATACTGCAATAATTTACAGCCAGTGTATAGCTGCGCTAATTTATAAATGATAATTGTAGCCTAAACAAGTAGTAATATGATGATTTTGAAGTTTCTTACACATTTAGAACTTGTTAAAAAATTCTGACAATGCTTTACGAGGAGCTTTAGATTACTAATTGGAATTTAGGCTGGAGGTTTAAATGCTTCAGTCAACAGAAATGTCTTGGGGTGAACAGCTGATGTTCCATATCTGGAGAAATCCATGCACTGCTAATTTTTGTGAAAAAGTCTCTCTCCTGTTTCAGTCAAAATTATTAGCATCTGGGGTTGCATGATTGGTGAAGTCTAAAGTGAGTGAAGAATTAGAAACCCTGAACCAGATTTTTATCTTACTCATACCAATGTAAATCCAGGGAAATTACCATCAAATCAGTGGAGTTATTCCAGGCTTATATAAGCTTAGCCAATATCGGAGTCTGATCCTTTCATTTTGGGCTGCTGGCATTCCCTAAGTAAATAATGTGAACAATTGTGCGAATTCCCATCATGGAATGAAGAATTTTTCTGGTAATAACCACATCAAACAGATCAGGAATTAAAAGGAGGAGAGACAGATGGTAGGTGATGAACAAGGCTAATGAAGGAACTGAGCTGGGAGACAAAAAACAATTCCATGAAATCTGCAGTGACATAAATTAATTTATTAAAACCACAGTCAAGTGTAGCTTGGGAAGCAAAGATATAGATAAGACTTGTGTGAGCTGAATAAGTGCTTCTGTCATGGTGTTCCCAGTTTAGGTACTCTGTGTTTGCACATACAGCAGTAGTGAAGATTTTATTACCTCATCTGTTCTAGATGCTGACTCTCACTTCGCAGCACTGAATGTCTACAAAGATCTGGCAGAGCCTGTGTCCACTCCTTCTTTCTATCTATCTATCTATCTATCTATCTATCTATCCATAAAGAAATGTCAGATCTTCTTTTGGCATAAGCAATGCAGTTGCTCTGTTATTGGGTGGCCAGCGTCAAATGCAGTTCTGCCCCTAAACTCTCTAACTATGGGCATGTGGCAAAGTAATTATTTGATAATTCCTGTGAAAGTCCTGAAAGGCTTGTTGTATCCCATAGACCAGTATAAATCATCTATCTGCTTCTCTTTTCACTAAAAATAACATTTTGAAAAATTGTCACTCATCTGTGAATCAAGAAAATGATATAAATACACAGAACTCTGTGTTCTAATATATGCTGAGTACAAGACCTAAAATTATATCTTCAAATAGTAAGTTATATTTTGCTTATATATGTGGTAATGTAGGAAGTATTTGAGTAGCATTTTATTTAATGTATGCAGAAGGACATAAGTAAAAATGTTTCTATGAAGAGATGTGCTGTAAAGCTTCATGAAAGAGTCCTTTCTGTGTGGGTAAGCAGGTGCCTCTCTGTCTTACTCACAGGTCAGTTGGGTATTTACCCTTCCTCTTCAAAAGATAAAGAGGTTAAAACTGAAGCTGGCCAGAGCAGGTGGCTACGCACTGTGGGGATCAATACAACAGTCCTCCTGTGAAGTCCTGTGCCATGAGCTTCTCCAGGGCAGGGGATTTTGCCTCTGTCTGCATCCGCTTTGGATAGTGAACATTGACTGATGTGGTCATAATTTCATTAATGCTTTTCCAGCATCAGTTACCACAGAAAATGATTCTTTCCTGAATCACTTCCCTCTGTGCGCAAAAGGGACACTAGCAAGCTGTATTACACTTAAGCAGTAATTTCACTTCTCTGAAGCAATCTGTAAACACTAATAAAAGTCTAGTCTTACTCAAAAATCCCCCTGAAAAATCATAGTGGCCCATTTAAATGGGTCTGTGGAGAGCGATTCCTTTAAAATAAGCAGAGCTTGTTGAATATTCCCAGCTTGCAACTTTACAACAAGCTGGAGAAAGAGGTCTAAGTCACTAGTGGATCTGCCATGTGACAAATTCACAATTTGTTTTGCTTTGACAAACCCAGTGTTACAAGAGAGGATGCTGACTGTAACAACTGTGTGCATCTTTTAGTGGAGACATAGATGCTTTAGGAACTGACCAACAAATTCTAGCATCTGTTTTCCACTTGGTACTTATTTTTGCCAAACTATTTTTCCTATGAAGTAGCCTAATGAAGTGAATGTCATTAAGAGCTCTTCCACAATCACTATTATTTCTGAAAGTTGGGCAGGGATACCACTTAAAACCACATAAGGTAGCAAAAGTTTTTCATGGCCCGAAGACAAACAAGCTTCTCATGGCAAGCATGACCAGGACTTTTTAAAGAACCCCCTCGGAGAGGATATGAATCACATCTTGGATGGCTATTGGAATGGCATATGAGTGGGACGTGACATACGTAGTTGTATCTACGCAGGAGAGGAGTTGTGGCTAGGAGGCAGATAATTTCCTTGATGTAATCTAAGGGCCATATTGGCAGGGGCAATACTGGGGTGGCCAAGATGCTCTTCGGCCAGCACAAAGGGCTTATAAGAAAGATGGAGGCTTTTTACCAGGGCCTATAGTGACAGGACAAGGGACAACATTTAAAACTGAGAGAGAGGGTAGATTTAGGTTGGACATGAGGAGAACTTTTTTTACAGTGAGGGTGGTGAAACACTGTCACAAGTTGTCTAAAGAGGCTATAGATGTCCCATCACTGGAAGTGTTAAAGTTTAGACTGGATGAGGCTTTGAACAATCTGATCTAGTTGCAGATGTTTCTGTTCATGGCAGGGGGATTGGACTAGGTGATTGTTAAGGATCCCTTACAAACCAAACTGCTCTGTTATTCTATACAGCTCTGCCAAGTTATCACTGAAAACTTCCCTGATTCCTCCTACATCTTTCTTCCTAGGTATTAATTTTCTTTTTTTTCTGGGACGTATTTTTCAGACAGGTTAGAAAGTAAGTGGAAGAATGAAATGTGAGGTTGGAGACGAAGAAGGCTTGTACACCTTCACTGCCTCCTGATGATTTTACAGCTAGCTTTCCAGATCCCTTTCATGGAAGAGAAACAGTAAAAGGTAGAGGATGTGGACTTTATATTTTAAACCCTCCCCAGAAGCATGGGAGCAATTATCTATTCCCAGTTGCCCTAGTTGTGCTAGGGAGGTAGGGGGCCTAAATTGTCCGTGCCAGGTTGCAAGGATCCAGACTTGTTTTGATCTACTCTTGCTGTTGTACCTTTGCACTCTCATAACCTTCAGAGGTCTTTTTGGCTTCTTTATGGCATTTCAGAAACTCTATCAGTTGTTGGTAATGCCAAAGGTATGCTCTGATCACCTGTTCCAGAGAGGAGGGTTCAGAGGTGGCCTCACAAGTTCCTTTCTATTGCTGTGATCATGTTTATTTCAATCACAGGTACTGTTTTAAGGAAACTTCTGGCTCAGCAGTGTGTACTGAACTGCCTGGATTGAATACTTCTTGTCTGAATCCAAGATATGTGTCACACTGCCTGGAACATTCTGCAGAGATGCTGTGGGGAGGCCAGCTGTAGGCCAAAGGGCTTGGTGAAGTCCTGGTCTTTCAGAGCTGCAAATTGCCCCAGGAATGTTGATAAATCTGACTGGCTTGATGCTGTGCCTATGAATTCCTGCAAAACCTTACCCAAGGACCAAGGTCAATCTCTTAAATTTCTATAGTCTAAATCTCAGACTGAAATCTTTGTATCCCATTTTGTGAAGGGTTCCAGAGAAATTAAGCTGTCAGCTATTTATATATGTGTGTGTATATATATATCTATACATATACACATACATCTGGGAGAGCAAGATGCTAGACGTTTCCTTCAAAGATTGCCCTCTTGAAGTCTATAATTTTTGTAGGGAGGTAGAAGGAAAGAGATTAGCTTTCATACAACACAAATGTAGGGAGAAAGCCTTTGCTGGTCTTGAGATTGTGATCTAAACATAAACAGTAATTTGGTTCTGCCACTAAAATGTGCACCCAGCTGAAATTTGATTTTACTGCTGCAGGCAAAAATTTGCTCACATGATTTGTAACTACCTACACAACCACTTCTTTTAACTTCCTGTTTAAGAATTTATGAAGATTTATTCCTTGCCATCTCAGTTTGACAATCTAACCAAAATGGCCATTTAATTTCAGTGTTCCTGCTAATTTGTCTATTAGCTTTTGTTTTGACCTCTGTTTGACTGGTTTTAGGGCCAATTTTATTATTAATAATATTAATAGCCATTTAATCTTACTAGCACTGTAACTCAGAGCTCACCACGAGTTACTTCTATGTTAAGTCTAATGAGTAGGATAATAACCCTGATTAAAATAATTAAGGTTAGTGGAAATTACACTGATAGGGAACACCAAAGGTTGATCGAAAGTTCTAACCTTTTTTGAACCCCTCATTTTGGCATATGAAATAGAAGGAAAAAAATGCACATCCTCTAAACTCTTAAAGCCCATATATGGAACTGGGAATTGCATCCCTTTAATGATATTAAGAAAAGAGGTTTACCTTCTTGAGAGTGCATTATGTGAATCCTTCTTGGAATGACACACCTCTTCCTTGTGGACTGCACCAGTGCCAAGATGCACCTTCTGTGTCTGCTTCCCATGGCTACAGCATCCTTCAGTTGCCCATCTTCTGTCAGTCAAGCTATGTCCTCTTCATCTCCTAAATGTTCTTCCTAGTCTGGGCTTGGCCTTTGCCTCCTGTGGCTCTAGGACAGGTTATTGTAAGGCAAAGTCTGTTCCATCTTGTGCTACCTAATGGATCTCATGTGTCCAAACAATTTAGGTTTTGTTATGTTTTATATATTCTTTAAGGAAAACAATCCTGTAAAACATCTTATTTTGAGAAGGATTTTATTTTTAAACTATGGATATTTCTCTGTGCTTAAGTAAGGGGAGGGTAAAAACAGTAGAAGTGTGTTGTGTTTAGAGTAGCAAGTATTGTATCCAGTGTTTTATTCCTGGTCTTTGAGGAAATTTCTCCTACTTCCTGCTAGCTCTTAGGCTTTTATATACCCTAGACTCAAACAGAAAGAATACCTTGAAGATAATGATGGAGACCTTAGAGATGACTGGAGCCAATTTATAGCACAGATGGGCCTGATACCCTTCTAATATTTTGTACTACTTTTGCTGCTTGGACTGTACAATGCACCTTAAAAGCTGAAGTTCCCATATGAAAATAAGAGAAAGTTCTGGTACCTAACCAGGAACAGAGTAAAGGTTGTTTATGAGCATTGGTTTTGGATCAAATGGTAAACTGAGCACAACTGAGAAAGCTATTGGAAATATTCAGGCATAGATAAAAATTTTATGCCTACAAGTGATTCAGGATGGATAAGACTACCTTCAAGCAGTGTTACTGTGTTGTAACCACTATTCACTTTTCAGTCAGCGTTGTCCAAGCTCTAGACAAGTGTGGTGGCAACAGGTGGTGATATTTGGTCTTGATACTTGGTGCTGACTGTTATTCAGTGTGAAGAGTCCAGCTCCTGCATCAAATTTATTATTTAATGCAATATAATATGAAGATGTAGGAAAAACCAGAGAAAATACTGATCCAGGGAAGGTATTATGAGGAGATGCTGTTTGTCATTATTACTTAGTTCACCAAATTTCTTCTATTGGGAAAGATTTGAAACTATCTTAGCATAGGAATTTCACCACTTGTACAGTGAAATTATCTTGAAAATTTATTGTGAAAACATAATAATGTGATGGCTGCTGCAGGAAGGTAGCAAAGAAGAGCAATAGGGTGAGGAGAATAGGTCTCTTTCCCTCTACATCATGCTTAGTTCTGTGTCCTGTCTTGAGCCAAGGCAGAGAAAGCCTAGGATGCTTTTTCTCTAGACTTTCTGCAGAATGGAGATTTCATACTCAGAATACAGCTGGGTAGGACCAGTGAATCTGGGATGGGTGCCTGGTCTTTAAAGGAAGAAGAGCTGGGTCCTCTGAATGATGCATCTGCTATTTTGGTCTAAAATTTCACCAGTTGCTCATGACTATTCTCACAAGCCAGGAAGAGCATGGGTTATATTCACAAGTCTTGGTTTAAGACTCATAGATATGCAGTAGATCTGACATAAGCTGCTCTCCCATGCCTCAGATTTCATAATCACAGGACAGTTGGATTCTTGACCGGCTGCACTAGGCAGGAATTTTGGGTTCCAGTTTATGCCGGACGTGTCAGAGACGTGCTGGCACTTTCAGTCACTGATTTTATGACTGTCTCTCATAAGGATTTCTGGTTCAGTTATTGTGTTTTGTAAGTGATCTATACAGCACAGGATTAACTTTAATACCTACTAGAGTAATTATCAAAGCATGTGGTATCCTGATGACACACTTACAGCTTCGCATGAACTGGTAGATACTCTGCTGACTGTAGGCCAGAAAATTAAAATCCTCAGCCTGTGATCTGGAAAGAAATTCCCTGTGTCTCCTCTCTTCATGCATTTGCATAATTTTTAGGTTTGGAGCATGTCATGTTGGAGAAAGCTTGGAAACATTAAAATCTTCAGTTTTAACAATGAAGCAGACAGATAAGGCAAACACTCCCTGTTTCCACCTGCCTGGTCAGGAAGGTTCGAGTCCTCTGAGCTGGCAGCAGGCTTCAGTGTTGCTTTCACAGAATTCAAACACGACTCCCCAGACTTTGTGACAACAGAGTCTGGCCCTGGTGTCACATGGTCAAGGAATTAAGTGAATCAGAAGCCTTGTTTTTCAGCTTCCTGGGGCTGCTGGCACCACCATGTGCAGGGAAAGACCAACCCTGCAAGGGAGAGGGTGCAGAAGTGGGAGGTAATGTCATAGAGCTAGTTAGGACCAGCACTGTGATAGGGACAATGCCTTGTCAAGGTGGCAGGGCGTCTGGGAGTAACCAGCACTTTCAAAAGCTTTCTGCTCAGTAATGCAAGTACACATGCTGCATGAGCTCCTTTGCACACACAGAGATATGAGGAACATATATAAACATACACCCTTCATATGTCTTCCCTGAACCTCAACCTTTGTATTGCTGTTTGGTGGACACCAACATTTTGTACTGTGCTCTGCAGAAACAGAAGTATTTTGTCATTAACCTTCACTGAATTCTTTTGAACACTGGGCTCTTGTTTATTCCTAGCCTTAATGTGGGACTTAACAGGAGGACAGAAATTTTCATGTGTTTGGTCTCCCCCTTGCGTGGTGAAGGGAGACCTAGTTCTGACTATACTGTGTCCTATGCATATCAACCTGTTTCTTAGCAGGATGGAGTCCTGAATGGTGGCCTGTGAGGGCATGGCATACAGTTGGCACACAGAGCCATGCTTTCCTAGCAGTTCAGCTAAATACTTGACAGTAATGGTGATTGATTATGTGTAAGTAATGCTGAGAGTTGACAGTGGGGCAAGGTCCAAAACAGTTTGGAAACCATTGCCTTGGAACGTGTACTGAAAAATGAGGGCCGTCATTTATCATTTCCTTCAGAGAAAAACATTTTAGGCAATTCTGTCATGGAAGTTAGCTGTATTGTATACTAGTGGAGATAATCTGGTGTTTGCTATCATATCTCTCTTCAGCAGATGGTAAAGGCCAGGTACTAATTAAGCAGAAGTAGAAAAAAAAGAAAAGAAAACAGCTTTAGGCTGAAAGAATTCTACATTATGTAATAAATAGCAACGTATTTATTATTTTTGCTAACAGTTATGGACTGGAATGAGACTCCCTTATAATGAGTAGATCATGCCTCCATCTGTCTATTTCTAGGGTTAATCCTCTTGCATTTGTGACAACTAGTTACAGACTCTTGAAAGCCATGTACTGGAACAGTTGGATGATTAGGACCAAACTTGTAGAGCAGTTTTCCCCCTAAGTTGTAATTCATAAAGACAATGGCTGTATGCAGGGCTGAGTGAAGCTGGTCATTCATTGCAGCTTTTGTAGGCCCTCTTTAGAAAAAATGCTGTCTTGCTACTGGATAAACCTCTGCAGGCCTGAGCTAAGTTTGAAATATGAAGACTAAAATGAACTTTATGAATCAATGGATCAGAAATATCGAGTCTTTGCCAGGGAATACCTAAAAAATGAGCATATAAAGGAAGAGTGTAAGTTGGTAATGAATAATCAGAAATATTTTTCAGCTGAGTGTTTGATTCAAAGTCCTCTGAAGTTTCTCAATACAAAGATGTAAAACCAGATTTCACTAGCCTTTCACTACCCTTCATCTTTGCAGAGTTCAGCCTAAAATGAGGGCATGGATACAGACCTGGGGGATGCTTTGAGGTGTGGCGATTCTGAAGTGCTGCAAAGCATCTCTTGAGCAGCCTTTTGTTTCAAACTCCCAGAACTGGAGCAGTGCAAAATTAGATTGGAATACTCTGAGCTGCACTATCAAAAAAGAACGTAGAGCTGAATCTGGAAGAATACTGCTTAACTGCAAGTACAAAACAACCTCCATTTCTGTGAGCCTGTAAAATAGAGAGATGCTAAAGCCAGAGAAGGAAGGAAAAGACCAGGTGCTCCTGTATCAGCTAATAGTGTAAAATGAGACAGTTAAAGTGAAGGAAATGATCTGAGCTTGTGCAACAGTTTAAACCATTGAAATGAACCAATGAGGAATTTGCTACAGTCAAAGCTGCAACTTTTTATCTGATAAGAGCTGAACAGAGCAATTTAATTCCTGATGTATGTTGACTGGTGTAGCAGCAGAGAAGGATTTGAACCTTTCACCTAAAAAAAAAAAAAATGGAGAAAAGCAAAACAAGAAAAGAAAGACAAAAGAAAACAAAGAACTTGGCTCTGGAGAGAAACAGAAATATCTGCAGAAAGTTTCTCAGAATCTGTACTGAAAGTACATATTTTTTTCCATGGGAACAATTAAGAAGTGTAATAAAAATAAGGTTAAAAACATTTCTCAGTGTTTCTAGTGATCTACCTAAGAAACATTCCTATTTTGAAAGGTGTTTTATCTTAAGAAATTTTGTTCTATATTAAGAAAATGCAAGCAGGCTTGCCTTGTCATTAAATATATTTTCACTTACTTTTATATTGAGCAGTGCTTTAAAAAGGTTGCCCTTCTCTTTAGAAAGGACTGCTCTCTTGGTATTTTTGTGAGGTTTTTAGGGGTTTTTTATTTGCCCCTTCCCCTCCTGACATCCAGGGAAAATTTGATTTTTTTTTTTTTTTTGGTATTTGTGTGTTATTAACATTGCATGTAGTTGTTTGATTCATTTGGGAAAAACTTGGTGTACCAAGAAATATTTATCAGATGTGAGACAGATCTTGATCAAATAAATATTTTTTCCTTGTATAGTAAATTGGTTTCATTATGCATGCTCCTTTATTGCATGCAGCTGGCCCTCATCTAGTTGCCCATAACTGTGGGCAATCTTGTTAGCCTTTTGCATGCATTTCCGGTAGTTTCAGCATGGAATATTTGGATTTTTTAAAATATCTCAATTATTAGATTATTTTGTGTAGCTTAAGTCATTGCAAATACCATGCGGTCTGTATTTATTAACAACACATCATCCCTTAGCGTCCAGTGTATCTTAATTTATTTCTCTCAAAATATTGGCAAAAGACATGAGCTGTAGTTGCAGTTTCCACTGAGTAGCAGTTATCTTAAATGCTGACATCTAGGTTCAGAGTAGCTAGCAATACTAGCTCTGCAAGGAATTCCTAGCTGGCTATGGTCCTCATGCCCCGCCAGTCTCCTCATAGGCTTTAAAGGTATAAATAGAGAGACACTGGCATATCTCTTTTCCTGCCCTTCCAAGCTTCCAGAAGGGATGACTCCTACTGTGCTTTGTTGCTATAGAAAGGTCTGGCTCAAGGTTTGGCAGTTCAAACGACTGTATAGGAAAACATGTCTTTGGCAGGGATTAAAAATGACTACCAGTCTCTCTTTCAAACAGAGAATGGAGAAGCCTAATGACACTGATGGGCAAGTCCTCTGTATCACAAGTGACTTTGGCTGAAGGTCCTACAGAAGCTCTAAACACTGGGCGATTTGAGAAAAGGCATGTCCTTTCTTCACTGTTGTTACTGGCTATCTCCTCCTTCCTGCGCTGTTACTGTGTACAGCATAAAACACCACATTTCTGAAGTGTTAGTAATGCGAGGATAATAAAAACTTAAACCTATCAGACTGGGAATTCAGAGGAAGACTACATCTATTTAGACTCCTACTTGAAATTCTTCATTTTCTTCTGTTCATTTTTTCTGTCTTATAACTCACCATTATTTTTCCATACTGTACTGCAGGACTGGAATCTGCTTTGAGCCAATAATGAAATAAATAAAGAAGGGGTTTACAGGAAAGAAATCCTTATTTCTGCAATGTGTAAGGTTCCTTTTGAACACTCTCTTTACTACTCCCTTTGCATTATGTTTAGAATTTTCTCTGGCTTATGTCTGTAATTTCTCATTCTACTGCTGCCAAAGATTCTCTTCCTCAGCTTCAGGAAGTGAGTAATTCCTGGTTGAAACCAATGATTTTTTCTTATTTTTTTGGTGAGAAGGAATAGTAGGCTAGTATTAAGTCTAATTAACTTTTGGGTATATGACGCTGTGGGGATTTAGTATGTCGACTTTTTGGCACTCTATTCATCATATCTGAAAGCTATAGGGTTTTGGTCTTATTCCTTTTGTCCCTGTATGAGAAACCTCCTCCCTAATGTGGAGTTTGGAAGGGCTTTTTTGTTCAAGGAGTTTCATGACATCACAGGAGCCATTGACAGGCTATAATATGTTTTAATTAATCCATTCAATATTGTGTGGTGGGGAATGGATATTGTAAAAGGAAGAGCTACCCTTATTTCTTGGCTCTGCTGACCTGAAAGTAAGATCTTTTGTCTAAGAGGCTCAGTGTAAAAGTACAGGAGAGAAAATCAGGCTACAGCTGAACAGGGAAGAAGGGGCTAAGATACAGTCTCATAACTTTGCTATTGTCAGCTCCTGGTGGGCATCACCACTAAAGTAAATTTTTAAGAGGAATCTGAAGGCAGACAGGGAGACAGCTTGGTGGTTGCTTGCAGGCAGCTATTCCTAAGTGTAAGGAACAAATGTGGTGAAAAAGCCAAAGATATTTGATTGAAAATGTAGCAGCAGATTATGGCAGTTTGAAACAGGGTTATTAGAAAGGATCAGTTTCCTGTATTTCATCTGGCCTCTCAAAACTGGGTTGGATCTGGAAGATACACAGGGATAGGCAATGTCTGGCCTTGCAAGTGCAAATACAGAGTTATAACTGATCATCTAGAGAACAAAGTGCAGGTGATGTAATCTATAAAGATTACAGGAAGGAAGCAGCAGAAACTTTGCCAACAATCATGGCTGTCTCCCATTTACTTATTCCTGCTTCTATTTATTTGTGTCTGAAAATAGTAAAGGTGGTTCCAGGAAATTGTGGGGATGATGGACGATTTTCTTTAAAAATAGTGATTCGCTCACTATAATTGCATTAGTATTTTTGATAGATACAGGTGGCCAGGACTTAGAGCTTTCTCATTTTGGCAGTGTCCTTAGCATGTATGTTATTCTGTAGATAAAATTTTCCATGTCAGGGCTTTCTTTTCCTTATGTGAAAGTGGTAAGAGTGGTTATGGTTCTCTGAGCCTTCTTTTATGCCTTTAGGACTAGAGCTAGTTCAGATCACCACCCAGACATTATGCTATTGGCCTTTTTAAATATTACACTCGCATGAACAAGATGAAAAAAAAAATCTGTAATTGATAAAAGCCACTAGGTAATCTTACTTGCTTCAAAGTCACTCTATATGGATATCCCTGAATGGAACAAGGAGAATAGAAACTAACAGAGAAAGCATAAAATATCATCACTTGTGAAACTTAAAAGGGGACAAAAGTAAATTTTACAACATGTTTAAAACACTATTAGTGAAGCAGTTCAACTTAACAAGAGGAGTTTCTTCTGATTAAAACCAAGTTTTTCTGGAAGTATATGGATGACCAAATGAAGCTCCTTTCTGGGTCAGTGAAAGGCTCTTGGATAATACAATAAAAGTGATTGCAGGCTCTTAGCAGTTTGGTGTACCCAGCAAGTAACTTCTCTGTGTTGCCAACAGCAAAACTGTTGTCTGGAAACTTGCCAGCTTACTACTGTGCACAGGAACAACTTTTTTATATTTAATCTTGTTTGATAAGTATATATACTGTTGTTGCCATAATAAAAGGCTGTAGGAGCCCAAGTTGTAGGATCTGTTTAATGCAGTCTGTCCTGTGCCACCTGCTGTGCTTGCCTGATGGATGCCATGCTTCCATTCAGGACTTCTCTCTCGTAACTACAAATGTGTGAACAGAAGAGCTTTTCCAAGTGCTCTTATTTACAGTCCTGGAAAATGGACTGAGATCAACACACAAGGTCATAAGGTGCCTAGGGAAAACAGTAGCGCTTATTTCCAGAGACATGATAGTGGCATAGCTCCTTAGTCGCTCACAAGCCGCATGTGACATTGTCATTTAAAATGCATTCTCTAGTCTATCCAGTGCTGGTTAGCAATTCAAGGCATGTGCCTTTCATGGAGCTGAGTTGTTCGCATGCTCTGTAGAGCATTGGTTTTAATTGGCTTGAGACGACAGAGCATTTGATAATTGGTTTTTCTTTCATAAAAAGATACATGCATTTAAAAGAGATTGCTAATTGTATGTTTTAATGGAATGAGAGGAGTAAATAAATGTTCTCCCATCATTGGCTATCCCACTGAAGGATATATAGCAGAAAACCAAGGATCTGGATTTTGCGGCTTTAGAGGGATAACTCTTACCAAAACCCATAATTCTGCTAACTTAAATGGGAGTAGGCAATACATATGACTGGATTACTTTTAAAAGAGTGACAGAATCAGACCTGCAGTGTGTACCTGCTGTGTTTTGGGCTGTTTTTTCCTGAAGAGACGTTGTCTAAAGCAGGCACAACAGGGGAAAAAACCAACCAAAACTCTCCTTGTTAGAAAAAAATGAAAAGAAGTTACTTTATTTATGATCTAAGATACATCAGTGAGCAGTCTTGGACCTGGGAGACTGTGTTCTTGCAAGATTCAGCTGGTTTAGAGGAGCTATACTAGTCACTGGCAGTGATTGTTTCTCCATGTTGTAAATGTTTCATAAAACTTACAGCAGGCTATATACAGAATACATCCAGCTTTCCCTGCATATAAATGATAAATGGATTGGAAAAAATGGGTTTCTACTTATTTACTGCCATGGGGAGAATTTTTTAATGTAAGGGGACTTAGTACCATAGCACCAAACAATCGGAACAGAGCTATATTAAGCTAAATAGTACTATAATGTGGACTCAGTGACTTCCCTGAAATGCTATTGTGGAGGTGTTAGGGCAAGGCTGGCTCAGTACTTGGCTGTTGCTACTCTAGAAAGGTTGCTCCCACTAGGCGCAGATGTGAATGTTTCTGGATGCAGTGTGGGTTGCTGTAGGAGTGAGGTGTGAGTGCTTAGAGTGAGAGGAGAAACCCAGCACTCACCGTTAGCTGCCACTCTTGCTCCCCTCTCTTCCTTCATCTTGGCTGCAAGCACAGGCCAAAGAAGCAAAAGGACCATGCTCATTCTGCTGCTGGTGGGGGTTGTCACTGTTGGTTGTCTGAAGTGCTGGTGACTGGGGTTGATCCTGCTCACTGCTGCTACAAGTATGTGAAATGGATGTTTAATGCATTCAGTATTTCACACAGACTGTTCTTTAACCAGTGCAGCATTAAGTTCCTTCTGCTGGAGAAAGGCTGCAGGCTTGACTCTGTCACAGGCTTATTTGTATGTCCAAATCTCAGCTGGACAGATGCTTGTTTGCTAAGATGGACAAATTGTCTCTGTAAAACTTGGAGTGCAGGATATCGTGAAGAAAACAACCTGCCGCTATGCTCTCGTATACTGATATTTCAATGACTAATGCTTCTTCAACTTGTCTTTTGTTTGACTATTCTTTCCTCTATGCTATGTGCATTCCTGTTGCTTAGTATCATTTGTTTTTATTTTGATCTTTCTAGGAGAGGCTGCGTAGAGATTGGGCCCAATCTGGCTTCCACTAAAGTCTGAGAAAATATTGGCCTTGAACCAGCAAAGCACTTACAGTCTGATAATACTCCTATAAAATTCAATGGCAAGACTCCCACTGAATTCAGCAGTGCAACCCAAAGCACTGGGATTACTCAGTTGCTTGAGATTATGTGTGCGCCTGAATATTTTGCTGTTCAGAGACCTAACCAATAAAAGCAAGTCTGGAAATACTGGCTTCCATGGAGAAGGCCACAAAGTATTGATAATCAAATATTTTCTCTACCAAAGCTAAAGGTTAGAATGGCAATGACCTTTTGTGCACCAGTAGCATTGGTACTTGGTGCAAAGATTCAGCCTTTTTGATCTGCCTTGGGCAAAGTTTCAAGTTGCAATGGTGTTGTTTAATGGTTTTGATATCTGAAAGAAATGGATTGTGGGGTATTTCAGGAAAATAATAGAATTGGAAAGTGGAATTTCTTTCCTGAACCTGAGACTGAAAAGTAAATTTAGTTCTGTGAAGGGAAACCAGAGCCCTCCATGTATTTCCACTAGAAGCACAGCACAACCATTGAGTCCCATCTGCTTTGCCTGGCAGTATTCACTCATTTGGCTTTAGTGGTATCAAGTATGTAAAAAAAAGTAATTTTTATCACTGTTTTCTGTTATTTTCATGTCTTTTCTCTTTACTCCACAGAACAGATGCTTGTTCAGTGTGTTTATCAAAGTGTCAAGTCAGCCTTGTGCTCTGCTGCAGCTCCCATGGAAGGCTATGCAGAAATGCAGACCTGGGGATTGAAGTCTTTGGTGTGAGAGACACTACACTCTGTGGGAAGTGGAAACATAATGGGGTTTGGACAGGTCCAGATCAGTATAATTTAGACAAAAGTGTAGTATGTCATAGACAGAGGTTGATTGTTCCATTCTACTCTTGTTTAAACATTGCTTCATAACACAGTCACAGCAATAAATGTTGCACGTGCTGCTGTCAGTGGAAGTTTTGCTACTGAATTTATCTGAGCCATGGCTTTGCCCATGACATATAAGGCTTCTTGCTAATCTGACTTCTAAGTAATTTAGCTTCTAGATATTTTTGCTCCATAGTGGGACGAAACTTATTAATGAACTCTAGATTAAATCCTGATTTTTGCATAAACTCATGCACAAAAATGCACACATACATAACCATTTGGTTCCCATATCCTCTCACTATTACGAACAGTGGTACAATTATTGCATGTAACTATAGTACCTCCTACTCCATATCTAATGAATGACTGCAGCTAGCACTTGAAGTGAGGCCCTTGACACCTGAGCTGTTGAAAACTGTGCATGTAAAAATCTGTGACCACCAAAAAGTAGTGCTTTAAAGAAAGCGCAGGATGTTCTGAAAGGCAGATCCCTTTCAGCAGCTGTTCGGCTTTGCATTCTGCCCACATAAAATGTGTATTTTTAAAAAAGGAGTGAAAAAGATCAGCATAAACAAATACGCCTAATGCCTAATAAGAGGGCTGCTGAAAATAAAAATCTATCAAGTAAAGAAAAAAAAGAAGTTGCAGGGCTGATGCCATCACTTGCTTGCATAACACCACCACTACCGGTCTGCATACCTACTTTGCCTTTTCAATGGAAATGCTGAACTGTGGGTTTTAATGCACCAACTCTTCTGCATTTGCTTCTTTTTTATCCTCTTGCCTGTTAGGGGAGAAAGGGGCTTAAGGAATCCATGGGACTTCCCCATCACAGGGGCTGCATTCTTAAAGGCAAAGAAAGCCCTGTACATAAATTATGTGTGCTAATATGCTGTTCATCCCACACTCCCCATGACATCCATAATCACCCAGCAGGGCTCAGCATGTGTTTCAAGTGAACATGAGCTGCCCTAGTTTAAATCAAAGTGTCCAGTCTCTTTGTGCTATCTCAATATTGACACTCACCCCATCGTGCTGCATGACAGTGAACAGCTGACAGAATAAATCAGAGATACTGGACATGACAAGAACTCACTTGACCTTACTTGACATGACCTGTAATATCTTGTTGGCACTGGAGGAGAGTAGGTTTTCTCTAGTAGAGTAATCATATCCTCACTAATTTTTCTTCCTCCTATTCAGAGCATGCTGTTGTGTGTGCATGGAGTAAGGGGATTTGTGAGGGAGGAAATACCTTTTCCTTCTTGAAGATTATTCTAGGAAACCACAATATAAATCTTTATTCAGCAGAAAAGCATTTGTCCTGTGAAAAATGTTAATAGAAAAAAACATTCTTGTATAAACTAAATTGGAGGAGATTGAGAAAAGTCCAGTGCTGATCATTATTTTGCAGGGAGAGATGGGGGAAGCATAAATTTTAATGATGATGTTTCTACAGATTAGTGCACTACGTTAACTTTGCATGCCAGTGAGAAAATAATAACAGTAATCTCCTGTAACAAGGCTAGAAAACTGGACAAATTTCTCAAATCTGCACACTCCAGCTCTTCATCTCTGTACTGGAAATCTGACTCAACCAACCATGTGTATGGGGGGAAGCATTTAAAACCTAAAAGCACAGGAGGCCTTCACTCATAAATTTCCCCTTTCCAGAATGGAGGTTACTGGGAGACTTTGAGCTAGACCATCAGGCATCTATTTCTGCAACTTCAATGGGCAGATATCAGATAGATGAAAGGGATACTTACGAATGCTGCTCAGATAAAATGGTAGGTGAAACAAAATGGTGTAAGCACATTACAAGTTTATTTGTATTTTCCCACACCGTTTGGCTCCCTTTTAAGGAGTTACTACAACTGTAATGGGAGCAACAATTTATGCTAAGTATTATGTTAGGTGATGAGACATCTTCAGCATGCTATGCTCTAGGCAACCCAAAACCTTACAGTAATATAAAGTATATTTCACTTTACCCACAGCAATTGTTACAGTTCCATTTAGACTGAGATATTGCACATTTTATTTCTTCTGCTGTTTTCATTGTTCTGTCTTTTAATGGAAGGTCTTGTGATACCTAAAATAATTTAGTAACAACTGGAAATATAATTTACCTACCCTGATTCCCAGTGAATTATTAAATAATGCATACCATTACTTCTCATGTAAAAATTTGTTACTGAGGTTCGTGACCTACTGGACATAGCTCCCAAATGTTTGAAATTATGGTATTCATATGTTTTATATATAAAACTTTGGCATGGACTCTTCCCTTTGTTTCTAAGTTTTGTATGATCATGGTCATGGAGCAGGTTTTCCCTTTATATTATGAGTATATTTATAGTTATCTATATGCTCTTTAGTAATCTTGCCAACATATATGAATGTTTGACATATGATATTTGAGTTACACAAGTGCCTACATTTTTCAGGAAATGCAGTGTCAAAGTATTTTGACACAAGATCAGTCCTCATTTATATGAAGTGAGTTGCAACTGCGCAAGAGCGATTTTAGTTTACTAGAGATAAATTAGCCATGCCAAACTGAGAAGTTCATCCCTGCTTTTGAAGAATCAATTGTTTGATTTTCTTCAGAGTGAGATGTATTGCAGCTTTAATAAGTCATGTACACAGAGAATATCACCTATTCCTTTGCCTAAAACTTCCAGGGGTAATACTAATAGAACATTATATATTGGATCAAGAAAAGCGACAGCTTACAGCTTTAGGGCTCTAATTTTCTTTCAGAAACTTACTAATCCAACATTTTTTTTTTTTCCTTAATATTGAGGGAGTCAGGTTTTATTGTAGGATATCAGCTTAGTACTGTGGTAAAAAGAATGATAGACTCCTGGTGAGTTTTCTACCAACGAGACTTCACCAGCTTCAGTTAAGTTTCCTCTTGTTTACATGCAATGAAAATTTGGCTCAGTGCCTGGATGTGTGATAAGTTATTTACCTGCTCCTGCTTTTTCAGATAGAGACATCCTGTGCATATCTTGGCTTTCTTCTTTCATTCCATTTAAGTCAGAGGAGGCCTTAAGATAAGGAAGGCCTAGCAGATATGAATAGTGGAAAGCATTAAACTGATATGGCTTTAGCAGGAAGCTGCTTTAGAAAGGAGAACTTGGAAATTTTTTTCATAGTGGCATAAGGATTAAACAATGACAAAAGCGACTTCTATACCAGGACGCAGTTTGTAACCATTTTGTTTGCCCAACTCTTGTAGGCTTGTTTTGGAAAGGCACACCTTCTCTTTTATGCTGTTTAATGGAAAAATACAAAAGCTTTATTTCCTGGATCATCACTTTCCTCAACTGTAGTGCCACATGTCAGTGGCAGGGAGCACTCTCTAGATGGCAGGTCTGCCTAAAAGCTTCCTGTGTCCATTCCCCAAGTATTTAACAGCCTGTTTTTCTAATGTGCAACCAACTTTTCCGGAATTTGCCAGCATTTTCCATTTAGGCCGGGTACTGCAAGTTGAACAAGGACATCTTCCTTCTTCGTTTCTGCCACTGTTTCTCATTTAATTTTTTATATTTTATTTATTTATTTATTTATTTAATAAAAAGCTGGAGCTCAGAGTCCTACACTCTAGGAAGTAAAAGTTCTGACTTGAGGCTGGTGTAGAGTTGGGATATGTGTGCCCTGCACTTTCCTGCTCTCCTGTTACATGTCAGGGAACATATTCTGTTAAATTCTGTTTCAATACAACTTATTTTGGAATTCTGTGTTTGAGATTTCAAAGAATCATAGAATCACCAGGTTGGAAGAGACCCATCAGATCATCGAGTCCAACCAATCCCACCAATTTCTAACCCATGACCCTCAGCACCTCATCCACCTGCACCTTAAACACCTCCAGGGAAGGTGAATCAACCACCACCCTGGGCAGCCTAGAGGATTTAGAGAAGATTAAAATCAGTCTACCTGGTCTGATAGACTTTATGTGGCCAGGAAGCTTCTGTGAAGCTTCTTGAATTACACATTTATAGCAATGCTGTGGGATATAAATTGCAACTAATTTTCCAGAATTTTGTTCCAATGAGGCAATACCTACAAATTTAAAGTTGTATTTTCAGATAAAAGAAAGGTCTCTAAGTAATCCAGTCCCATGCTGTAAGGCTTTAACAGTTAAGTTTTATTTCAAATTATTTAGGTCTAATGGGAGTTCTTATTTTCTGCCACGTAATCTGAATCTTGGTATTTTCCTTCTGAGTCTAAATATAATTATCTGTTACATTACACCAAATTTAACTGATTTTACTGGAGGGAATTTGAGTGCAGGTGCTCAAAGAAAAGTGAAAACCAGAAATATGATGTCATCATAGATGCAGGTTAGAGTTACATTTCAGAGCAGTATTTTACCTCTAATGTCTATGGACGTCAATTCTGATAGACATGAAATTCACATTTTTCAAAAAGATCACTAAGTCCTTTCATAGTACTTATTTCAGGTTCAGGGACAATATTGACCAAAATTCATCTACTTACTAAAAGAAGTGTTTCTCACAAGAAATGAAATGTTTTAAGGCATATGTATAACATCAAATGTCACTGCTAAATGTGATTCTTCTTAACTTAGAGCTTATGACAGGTTAGCTTTAACTGTTTCATGTCATAAAATATAGACCTGTGTAAAAGCAGTGGCAATTACTATACAGGTGCATATGAACTGTGGCTGGAGGGAACTGTTAAATTAGCAAGAAACAACTGAAAAAAGCCCCTGTGTGTTGGATTGAATTGTCCCAAATCATTTGCAAGTATTGTCCTTTTAGACCACAGAACAAGATCCAGAGAGACCACACTTGGTTCCTAGGGGGTAAATCATGAGTTACAAGTAGATGCATCTTCACACAGATAGCATATTTGATGGTTGTAAGAGGTAACTGAAAGCTCTAAGAGGGTCTAGGATGAGGACAGGATTGAGTGGCCATAGGAAGTCTGCCCTTGTGAAGAGCACAGGCTTGAAGTGCTGAGACCTATTGCTAGCACTATCATTAAGTTTAGGGCTCCAGAGGAAGCTATGGAAATCCAGCTCTCATAATCCAGGATACTGCAGTGAGGTAACACTGCTGGGAGGCAGGAGATGTCTACTAGCTGGCAGAGGAGCCCGTGCACCTATGTGCCTCTCCCTGGGAGGGTGCTACCAGCATCAGGGTATGATGTCTGCACAAATACCAACACCATTCGAGCATCCTGGCTGGCTTTTAGAAAGAAAACAGAAGCCTGACGAGGGCTGCTGGCAGGAGGGAGTGGGGTCAGACTCTATTTGGAGCTCTGACACGGGCAGATGCCATGGCTCTGGAGAGGGGACAAGAATTCGGCCACGCTCCTGCAATTAGCATTTCCAGCTCCAAGTGTCTCCCGCTTTACATGCACTTTCTTGGATGGCCCTTCTGAGAGGTCTAACTTAGCATGTGCTTAATGGAGGGAGGCTTAGCACCCAGCTCCAGGTTTTGAATTTCATAGAAGGAGCCAGATGCTTAGAGGCCAGGTATTCAATGCCTAATCTGCAGAGGGTTAACTCTTTTATTGGATCTGCCTGCAACAATCTGACCTCCAGGATCACAGTTCCAATTAGACATTGTAGGACCACCCGTGCCCTCTCTCCCAGCCCCCCATGTTTTAGAACAGTTGTATATGTAGATCTGTGGCAATTCGTTGTGCAGGGACACGCAGGGATTTCGGTAATAAGCCCCTGGTAAACTGTATGCATCAAGCAAAGGGTTATGCTTTGGAACATCATTGGCAAATTTAATGGCATGCTTAAACCTCCTCTTCTCTGCTGGAATTGTTTTCTTCATTTGCCCCTGATTTCGAAACTACTAAGAACTGTGTTGCAGAGCAGAGAAGTAGATGCTGCTTAAATTAGTTCTTTTAAAACTTTATTAATGAGTTTCACATTATGATTATCTGCTCCTTTATATTCTGAAAATGAAATTAATGAGACTTTCTCCTGAGAGCTGAGGGATTAGGCTGACAGAATATGACTTTAATAGGGTGGAAAGAACAGCAAAGACTTCACATCACCGCATGGTTTTCTGCTCATCCACCTACACTTGGAGACAACTGTAGAAATGAGAGTCAGTCAAGTTCTTCCTTATTTCTGCACTTGATGCAGTGTTTTCTACCTGTCTGCAAGGCTTTCAGTGCTGTGCTTTCTGTAAGACCCATTCTGGGCTGATGAAAGTGAAAGGAAAGTGTTTTCTAATTCCTTCTCTAAGGTTGAAAGTCAACAGAAGCAAAATGCATGCGTCATTGTTGGGAGAAAAAGAGCCAGGTTTTGCTGCAGGAAATCAACATGCACTTGAAGGGTGGGGGTGAGATCCTATTCCCATTAGGAAGGCAAGCAGCCGTGTGGTGGCTTTTTAACACACTTTGAGGTATTAAAAAATTTTGTCTGACCATGCATCATACAGGAATGTCCAGATCCCTCTCTAGGGACTGACTCAGGCTGTGGGGACACATCCTGAGGTGCCTCCTGGATCTGGGTTTCTGGGGGATGCCAGACTGACTGTCCACCCTGTGACTCACAGTGGAGCTTGGTGGCAAGAACTGTGTCTAGCCCCATGTTGCCTTGTGCCTGCTGAAATGGTGGCTGCCTCCTGGGCTGGTTGTGCCTGTGCTGCTACCGTCTGTGCCTGTGGTGCCCAGAGCCAGCAGGCATGAGCAGCACTGATGTGCACATAGCCCGCACTGGAGCAGCCTTCTTTAAACGCAGAAGGCAGGTGCAGAGGGTGGGCAATGCAGACACTCTCCTCACCCTAGATGCACTGAGCTGCACAAACCATCCCACTGATGCTGTGTACATGGTTCTAATGTGTGGTACTCGTACCTGGTGCTGTACAGGGCTCTGTGTGAGGCACAACTGACTCTTTCCTGGGTCAGGCACAGGTTGCTCTGGGGTACCGCACTTCAGAAGTGGTGGGGTTGTCCTGCAGGTGAACGTCTTGGGACACTTGCAAGCCTCTTTCCTCCTCCCCACTTTGTGCCCTTCTCACCTGTGGAGCTGATAAGCATACATCCTGCTGGAGCACATCATGCTTAGTGAGAAGTCTGCTCTCCAGGTTGGATCAGGCAGTTCTGCTGGCAGTCTTAGGCTGGACCTCCTCCATCCTAGGTTTTTGTAGGTCTAGAGATAAAAGAGGGAATTTGAATTTCTCAAAGCACTTGGTAGACAGAATCTTCACTGCTCTTTCAATAGGGAACACAGAGACTTCTTGACTGAGAGATTTGACTTGTCAAATATGAATGCTGCCGTTATCATATTATCATTTCCCAAATGAGAAATGCTGTCAACATGCAGCATGTATTTTTCAAGGCAAGTTGTTATAAAATGACTGAAGGGAGTTGCTAGTTTAGCTTAATGTAAAGCGGTATTTAGTTAAATGTTTTGAAACTGAACTGGAATGAACATTTTCTAGGAAAATAAATAAAGCTTATAGATGTGGTACAATGGAGAGCACAGGTGTTTGTCTGAGACTTTCCAACCCCAGACAAGGAAGGTGTGTATGAGGATACTTCAGACTTGAGGGCAAGGAACTATCTGACCTGTTTTGTGAATCAGGTCACCTGGGCCTCATTAGCTGCAGGCCAGGGCTACAAAAGACCTTGGTACTTTTTTGAGCCAAAGAGGTAGTCTGTGAGACAATACTCTGGTGGGAGCATGTAATACCAAAATGTAATAGCATTACAAAATACTTGGTATAGTTCTCCACACCTCTTGTTATGCCTCCTAGTAGTCTCTTCAGTTGAATGCAATTTGTGAAGCTCAGCACAATGATTTTCAGATTATAGTTAGAGTGGACAATGAAATAATTATCCAGAACTGCTCAGACTACTGTAGTTTTTAAGAAGCTTATAGTTGCACGAGCAATAGATTGTTATAAGTCTTATAAACTCTGCCTATTTAGTAGATGAAATTACTCAAAATGGGGTTTGCAGCATCAGGGTCTACTTTGTACCATGGCCACTAGACTTTTTTTTTGTAATTCTTCACTATATTTAATTTTTTTTCCTCTTTTACATTAATACTGTATTTACCACCATTCTTTTTTATTTGGTAGTCTCTTTTTTGGTTGCCAGCTTCCTTATAAGTCTTACTAGTCTTTCTCAGGCTTGGTGGACCAGAAGGGCTTTGTTTCACATTTGAGTGTAGACAACTTGGTATTGCACTTCTTTGAACCTTGCAGAGTTAGGACCTCAGAGCACATTTTCAGAATAAACTGTACACCCATTTATGCCTCTTTAAATGTTAAAATTCATGAGGTATCCAGAGTTAACCTTTTTACTGTGTCACTCCCTGTACTCTTGACTTGAAACTATTTTAAAATCCAAATTAGAGATTCCTTTCCATCCAGTGAATAATTAACTTTTAAGAAGTAGGAGATGGAGGGAGATTGTTTCTTCCCTGCCTTATATCTTCTATATCTTTATTTTTATAAATAAAAGCATATAAAAAAAAATACAGAAGAAAGCAGTAGTATCTTCCTTGGTTCTGCCCTCCTCTTCACTTCCATATCTGCTGTGCTGTAGCAAACTTCAGGCTGATGAATTGGTTGAGGACTCACAGGGGTAGGAAGTTGTGTGTTTTCATTAGGCATTCACTGAACTGTAACAAGATATATCCTTGGGGGTTTCATTTCAGTGCTGCACCACCCCTGTCTGGTAGCATTGTGAAATTAAGGATTCTCTTTACTTGAACAAGATTGTTTGACCGTAATGAAGTCAGTGTATGTATAATAGTCTTTCATTATCCTCAAGCAAAGGAGTGTATGAGTGCAGGATGGACAAAGAAGACTGGTTGCATCATTGAGTCCTGTCTTCAGCAGGGTTGGGGAAACACATCTGAGGTGGTTAGTCCAGAAGAACTTTTACTCCATGTGCCTCAATCTGTCAGAGACCACAAAGCACACACCCTGTTCCAAATATAGGTCTGGTAAGAGAATAACATCAGTACCACTAGCATATTCAAATGCCTTGTTCCTTAGTTTGTTGGTTTTTTTTTTTTTTTTATATGACTAACCTCCAATATTCAGAATAACGAAGGGAAAAGAATATAGGTGTCAAATTCTATTATAAAGTGGAAAGAAGTTCTTTCCTAACTACTACAGAACCGCCTAATGAATACCATGGTATAAATATACAGCATAGAAAAAGGATAATCAAGGAGTGAAGGTGGTGTCTTCTTTCTGCTCTTCTCACTGCCAGCATACCGACAAAGTAACCTCATGACTAGGAAAGGACTCATGACTAAAACTTAAAATGATTCTATTATTTTCCAAAATGAGTACATGTATCTTTCCTGTTGGTTTTTCGTCTCTGCTACAAAAGTGAGTCCAACAGTTGTAACACAGATGATAGAAAACAGAGAATAGATGGATGATTTTGTTTACAGCCACTTCAAGGCATGTTACAGAAATTCCTGATTTTTTAATTTAAAATGCCTCACTAGCCAGGTACTATTTTTTTAGGTTGCTCAATGAAGATATTTTATTATGTTCCAAGTAGCATCTGAAATCTGCATTCACTCATCTATCTTTCATGTTAGACCAGTTACTCTTTATGTAACATCTGGAGGATTATTTATTTAGAGATGCTCTTACTTATTCACGTGTAAAGCATCAGTGGAATGCTTTCCACTCAGACGCAAAGCTTCTCAGAGTTTAGAGTTTACAGGACAATTCATAACACCATGTATTTATTGAGATGCCATTCAGATTTATTTCATAAAGTTACACAGTGATAGTTATCTAAACCTTGCTTCAGTAGGTTGAAATGCATCATCAAAACAGTTACATAAACCATTTTGCTAATGTTTTTTCTTTCACTCTAGTTTCCCTTGATTTTGTTTTTTTTTTTTATTTTTACAAAGTGTAGGATTTACAAGTTTGGAAAATATGGATCTCACAACTTTGTGAGAACTCTATCTGACCAAAAAGGAAACTTGCTGACACTGTAGCATCACACATTCGGAGGCTACTATGATGTTAAGGAATGCTTTAAATCTTTGTTGCCAACATAAAATCATGAGAATTGTACTCACTTGCAGCAGATTTGATGTTGGCCTGTAATGAAATCTTAGCATAAAAGCCTCAATAATGACACTGCCCCAGAAATACTGCAGAAAAGGAAAGAATTTCATTAACTTTAGTATGGTTTTGATTAGGATCTGTATCCTTTCCAGTCTTTAGAAACAAACATAAAACCATTAGTAACAACCTCTTGACTACTGATCCATGGCAGTAGATGAGATATTTTGCAGGGAAATTGAGGAGATAACTTGGCTACAACATTTATGCCTTATCTCTCTAGAAGATATCAGTAATAAAGCAATACATTCATTTACAAAGGTTTTTTTCTTATATTACCTTTCAGCCCTAGTTTTCAGAAAGTGCAGAGTTTTAAGACCACATACATGACACAAATTTCCTTGTATTGCAGAACACTGACAGCCAAAGCTTTAAAATGTGCTGCAGTTTTGAGATACCGATTCTAAGGCCTAATTCCAGATGTTTCCGAGTATGTAGAAACAAAAGCTTTTGGCTCTGTTTTCGTGAAAATGAAGATTTCTGTTGTTGCAATAGTCAGAAATGGATGTATGTTTTGAAATAAAATTGTATCATAAAAAGGAGATAAGGATTCTGCACTGTACCTCTCTGAGAAGTTCCCTTCATTATAGCAGATAAAACAACCATAGAAGAAAACAGAATCAGAACTAAAGGGTAACATAAAGTGGGAACAGCCTCAGAGAAGCAGTCTCTGATTACAAAAAATTGCTACTTATTCACAGCAGAGGCATAGCAGAACTGAGCCCCCTTTATAGGAATTGTGGTGGAACAGTCAGTTTTCTCTTCCTTGGTGTTTTCAAAGCGTAAGATTTTTTTTCTCAATACTGCTTTATCTGGCTCTGGGTAATGCTAGGTATGTGCAAGAGCTTCTACATCTGGTTCATACTGCTGTGCAGAAATCAACAACTCTGCTAGAGACGCACTAGAGCGAATGATGAGATAGAAGCACATGGATTATAATTGCTGAGATGTAGCAATGGGTTGATGTGAACCACATCTAGCATGTTAGCGTGGTGTTGCTGAAAGTTGGAGCTGGTTAGGAACAGCATTGTTCTGGAGTGCTTGAATTTAGCTCACTTAACTGGTGCTACACTTCACTGCAGGCTATACCAGTACTGATCAACCTCAACTGTCTAACTGCTGGGGTAGAGATGAGTGAGTACAAAAATCCTAGGCCTGAGGATACTAGCTTTTAGTATAGGATTCATAACTGAACAAATGCATTAGTAGAAGGCTATTGAAAATGCATAAGAACAGAGTAAGAACCTATTTTGTTAATAACTGATTCATTTAGTGATTGTGAAGTCCTATGCTGTGGTAATTCTGAGGGAACCGATGGACCTGGAGATGCCCAAGATGCCTTTGCACTGTATGTAGTATTCTGAAGGATTTGAACCTGGAGATTTCAATATGCTTAAAGCCTTCCAAAATCTTTTCAGATTTAAAATATAGAAGAGGAAAATGAGACAGCTATCTAGTTTGAAAAATAAAAGAAAGCTTTGTGTCAATTACGTTATTTATCTTCTAAACTGTGGAGGATTTAGTTTGTATAAGGACAGTTCCTGTTCAGTAGTCTCTCAGATGCAACAGTTAATAACTTTCCCTCTTGAGAAAAAGAAGACATGAATTAGGTTCCATGGCTAGACCTGATTTTGCTGCTGTTGTTAAAATCTGATTCTGTTTCTGAAAGGAAGTAGAGATATGCAAACCAAAGACACAGAAAGGAGCAGTGCAAATAGCAGATACAGATTCTGAGTTTCTAACTCTCAGAGAGACAAAACTACATTCACTACAAATTTTGGCAAACTCACTGGCATCAGCCTGTTCAATGAAGTTACTTTTACATTCCTCTGAAGACATTGGATCACACCAGTGCTTCATAAGAGAAGCTGTTGGCTGTCTACACTGGGCTTCATAAGGTAGATGGGAGATGGCAAAGGGAAACAAAGTGTGAAGGAGATGGTTAGCAAAAGAGAGGTTGACAGGGAAGAGATGGCAAGAGGAAAGAATCAAATGTGAGGTGGGGTTTTGAGTCCTGTCACCAGCTGAAACTGTAACGCCCAGAGGTCACTCTTCCTGCTGTTCAAAGCATATTTGTGGAAGTATGTGTTCTGGCATAGTTTCAATAATTCTTTGATCTCACAGACTCTTCTTCTGGAAGGTTTCTAAAGAGGTGTGGTTTGAATAGTCCATAATTTCATTTGTCAGTTGAGAATTAATTACTTCCAGTACTTCCTTTTCAGTCCCTGATTTCTGGTCCCACTCTTTTTTATTTTAGCAAATTTAATCTTGGTGCAGCCCTCAAATGGTATTGTCAGGTCATTATACTGGATTATTTCAGTCTTTCTCACTCTTACTGATCTTTATTAACAGTGTCCTGTAAGAAGCTTAATAGATTCGGATAGGATCTAATTGGAGTTTACATGTGTATCCAAGGAGCTGACACCTGCACTATCAGCACTGCTTTCAATAACGATGAGTTAATTTGGCAGAGTGATTTTGTATCCTGAGGCTCTCATCTCTAATGGCTGCTGGCCTGCCTGTCTGACATGTTATTGGACAAGAGTCTTGTGTGCTTCCTTTCTTTGAAGACATGAGCAGTGTGTTGCCTAATCTTTAGGAGTATATGTCTGCCTGGTCTGGAAAGCCATAACCCTTGGTGAGGATGTGTTGCTTGTTAGTAGCCTTATTTTCTATCATGGCAAAACCCAAGCATACCCATTAATCTGATGTGCAAACTCGATTCGGTTGTAGTATTTTTGATTGTCCATCGTGTCTGCTGTAAAATAGATATATTCACCTTGTTCCATGGTGGATAGTTCAATTCACATTCAAAGTCATAACTGCTTTGTTAAAGGTTGTTTATCAAAGTTTTGTCTTACATCTCCTAGAGTTTTTGACTTTGATCATAATGGCAATCTGGTTTGTCTTATAGATCTGTCTTGTTACCCTTTCTCCTCTTCATTTATCTATATGAGAAATTTATTTTTTGGTTTTACATCACCCCCAAACTCTTCTATGGGTTGGCCTTCTTTCTATATTCTGTTTAAGCAGACATCTCTCAGATGTTTCATTTTTATGCGGCATGTAGAACTGTTCCCATTTCTTAAGTGCAGTTTCATAGCCTTGTCTGCCAGAAAGAAATGAAAATTGATGAACACAAGTGCTTCAGAATCTGCTGTTCTCTGAAGTCTGCCTTCTGCTAGACCTCTCTGCTGGCAGATGTAGCATGAAACACTAAAAATGCTCTCCAAAAGTTTCTTATTTCGTGGAGACTCTTAACTTGGTGGTAGTCTTAATGGGAGGAGAGAGAAGCTGGAGGTGTGTTTAATTGTGGTCTTATTTTTCCCCACATAGGATATCTGGTGTGTAGAGGAAGATGTCTTCTTTTCCCTCATATTGTTATGGGATGCTCAACTACCCATCAGTGACTGCAAGAAATCTGCTTTATTCTGTGTTCTGCGTCTATACTTAAGGATTAACAAGAGCTCCTCTGCATATGTTCCAGACTGGAGTGCAGTGCAGAGGTATGGAGGTAGCTTTGCATATGCTAGCTCATGTACTGGAAGAGATCAAAAGATGGAAGACTGCATCGGGTTAATTAACTCACTTCTTGTTGGTTTGGACAGAAGAAAGAAATCACTTATATCTTATTTAAGGACATCAGTGGGTGAGAAATACCACAATCACAGAGACCAGAGAGAAATCTTAACAGAGAATAATGAGACAGTGAAGAGAAGGTAATGTGAGTTCGTTATAAATGACTCATGGCAAAATATATTATGTGTTTGGTGGTTTTCTTAATGAAGGAAAGAAGTGCAGTGTCCATGTTGCTATTTTGTTTGAGTGAATTTTTCCTCTTGAAAAGCTCAGGAATATGGTAGAGGTATAGCTGCTGTAGTGGGATTCTAACATTTTCTGAACACGATGAGCTTAAACAAATGTAATCAGTAATTCCTATTTATTCATTACCAGAGCATACTGATGTATGAGGAACCTGTACTCACAGGGGATTTGGTGTTTCTCAGAACCTTCCCTATTAACTTCTCATAAAAGTAGTCTGAGTCATAAATGCTGTGAGAATAGGACTTAGAAATACTTTATTAGTGAAAGCTAGAAAAAGACTGAAGTCAATCAAGCGAAGTTTCAAATGCAAACATAGCACTTTTCTCACAAGAAAGAATAAATATAGAATATGGGAAATCTTTCAGGACATGTATTTAACACATGGAGAAGTATCTGGGGATTATAGTTGATGGTGATCTGAATAAGAGTTGGTAAACAGTGCAATACCAATGAGAAAAATAGTTACTATTGTATTTCATTGAACTACCAAGGGTATTGTATATGAAACAAGTGTTCTTAGCTTGCTGTAGTCAACACATTATTTGTAGTACTTTGTTCAGTTCTGGGCAACATATTTTAAAAAAGACACTGACAAGTTGGAGAGAGATCAGAGGAGAGCAGCTAATGTGATAGATATTTTGGAAATGAAGACTTATGGGGAAAGAAGTGAGAATATGTAATGCAGAGATGACTGATGGGAACACGGGACCTGGCTATCTAGCATCAAGACAGTCTTACAAGGTGAAGCAGCATCATTGTTCATATTAAATGAGGAGGATAGCAGAAGAAGTTACGGATGGAGCAGGAATAAATAAAAATTCAGCAGGGAAGGCTTCTTAGAGGAGGGGAACAAAAAAGACATCTGCCAAGAGAGAGTATGAAAGTGCTGCTGTGGGATGCATTTTCATCTAGAATAACTGTCCATCCATCAAGGACAGCTTCTGGGCTTAAGAAAGTATTTTTCCAAAGATGCAGGTGGCTGAAATATGCAGTCCTCTATTACTATCAGATTCCAAAATCAGCTTGGATTTCCCATTTTTCTCTGACATCTCCTATCCTTACCTCTCTTTTGTGTATCAGGCATGGCCTCACCTGTTTTGCATCAGTGAAACACTTAGCTATTAGAGTGAGTTAAGTTCAAGGAGTGACTTTAGTGTCTTCCCTGGAACAACTGCTGGGTTAAGACCTGGGTATATGAATCTGGTTAGAGATGGTGGGAAACATTTCTAGATGCTTTTGTGTATCTCAGACAGCAAAAGAGGTGTCCAGTGACTAAGAAAACCACAATCACTACCATGGCTGCCCTGATGCAGTGTCTTATAGCTATGAGCCTTACAGATAGTCTAATTAGTACAAGGCTTGTGCTGTGCTGAGAGATGTCTGGTTTAATGCTCTGAGATACAGTTTCTGTCCAACTTTGCTCTGTGTGTATATGCTGGCATGTTAATTTGTAACTTGAAGCTCTATCTACCTCATTCTTGATTATACTACATACATATAATCCCCATTTCCCTGAAATGGCTGGGATTTAAGTGTTTAACTAAGTGCAGAATCTGTCTGTCCTGAAGCTGTTCTCTCCATCTGTTACATCCTGGTCTCAACCACCAGGAGCTCCTGGTGGTTTATAACTAGATATTATAACATAGCTTGCTAACAGGCAGTCGTCTAAAGTTGCAGAGCACCTCTATTAGACTTTTTGTATAATATAACCCAAGAAATTAAAGCTACAGACCCAGGAACTAGATTTCTGCTGGACTGTAATCTGCATGGAACCTGTCCTTTTGAAAATATTTAAAATACTGAGAAAGTAATCCTTACATCAGCACAGTGAACTGGGGAGGAATTTTATTCCAAGTCCCCCAAGTGGAGACAGTGTGACAAAAGGGTTTAAAAACTACCAGCTTTCCAGACAGTGTTTTGACTGCCACACCTTGCATTTTTTCCCTCAAGAATACTGAGCAGTTGGATAGAAGGAAAATGTTTAAAAAACCCCAAACAACCTGGGAGACAAATGCTTTTCTGATGCAAATCAGCACTGTGAAGGGACAATACTGCTACACTTTGTTCAGTTTCTTACTCTTTCTTGGCAGCATTGCCTCACAGAAATGTTTTTTTGCTTTTACAAGATAAAAACCTTTCTGTATCAGCAAACCTTAACCCTATATTTCTGACATTTTTCTAATTTTAATGGAACTGTAAAAGGTTTTCCTCAGATAAAACTTGGCCATCAGCAGCAGGAAACACAAGGAAGTCTCAGGACATCTGAAAAAGGGAATTTGATGATTTTTGAGATAAAAGCATACAAACAATAATAAAAGTTAAAGCCGTTTTATAAGCACTTTTCATTGACATCTATAACTTCAAAGCATTTTGAGGCATTTTATTATTTAAATTTCCAGGTCAGTGGTCAGAGGAGTGAATTATACTATGTATGAAATATTGAAAATAAAAAGGAAAGGAAAGAATTATAATAAAACACTCTCAGTCATTCATGTGCATGTGCAGACATATTTAAATTTACCCAGAAGTTCTGAGTGTTTTTTTGGCCTGCTCAGAGTATTTGTCAAAGCCAGCACTGGTGTAGTCTAAACACCATAAATTGTCTTCTGTTCAGCTGCATTAAAGTCATTTTACTACAGTTTTAACCAGTGAACTCTGGCTGTTACTGCCAATAGCACATTACTTTCTCTTCCTGGGTTTCACTTATGGATTCAGGGATATGTACTTTTACTAGTCAATTATGCTAAGTATGTGGACTCCATAAGACAAACTTCACATTTGACTCCCTTCCCTGCTGACCACATGGAAAGTGCAAATAGTTACTGGTTTTACTGCTATCATTTATTTTGCTAGATTGCCAGGCTACCATCAGAGACAAGATACAGAGCTCGAAGAACTTCTGGTTTGACTCTTGTCCATTCTTTTGTTTACAAAAATATTAAAGCAAGGAACAGTAAGGTGCCCATGAGAACTGTGATGTGTCCTGTGCTTTTTGCTGCCTTTGTGAAGTCAGGTTCTCCTTACTGTTCCCAGAAATTATCATGTGTTGTTGGTTTTTTGCAGATTTCTCTTGTCACTGGATGCCCTCCACGCAGCTAGAAGCTTCTTTTGAGAACAAGTGGCCTGTTGGGCATTTTTGTTATCTCAATGGTGTCAGCTTTTGTGGGAAAAGTTAACAACATATGGTCTGCTCTGATCACACCCTCTCTACTTTGTGACTAGCTGACTGGTGCTGTAGCCAGGCAAATCATGAGGTGAATTTGAGTGCCAGAAATACATCTTCCCTTGCTGCCATGGAAGTGATGCTCTGTTTTCCCTCAGCCCTGTTGTGCAACATGAGATATGGTCTGCTCCTAAGTTTGTTGTTTTGCTTATCTTGTGTTTCTCTTGTTTCTTGTTGTCTCTCATCGACTTGATGTTTCCTTAGTAAATCTTTGAATCTGCTTTTGACCCTAGAGCTCTGGCTGTTGAGTTCCTAGTACAGAAGGTTGCTGTAGCTGAAAAGTTTTGGAGATCTGCAGTTCCTAGGATGGTTGCTTGTGGCTGTGAGAAAATAGGTGGTAATCTGGACACTTTTACACCTACTTTCAAAGGGAAGCTGTTTATATGGCCTGAACTTGTGGCATCTTACCTTCTCCATGCCCTAACTCCTGAGCTTTGTTCATTTGTACTGCAGACCCAGGAGCCATCACCTCAGAATGGTTTTGTGCTCCCTTCTTTGGCAGATATCCTGCTGTATCCTCATCTAGGAAGCTGAGAAAGATGCCCAAGACTTTATATTTTAAGGGTCTTAGAACGACCTCATTCGTTTCAAGCCATCATATAAATGCAGTGGGCAACATCCTATTGCACGCACTGACACAGTTGCCGTACAGGCATCGCAAAATCTTTTGTAGTTGGATTAAATCAAAGAGTTTGAATGAGCCACAACCTTTAATCTATGAAGAAAGTTATCCATGAAAAAAAATGAAATGCTAATAATAACTGTTTGTGTGCAGGAATTTATTTTTCATTGTAATCACTGGCTGCAAGACTGATCTCTGCTTCCCAAGAAATATTTTACCCATTTTCTGGTTGCATTTTTGTCAGCATCCCAGTTCAGCTTGAAGATTTTGTACTGATGGTAATTAGTTTCAGCTCATACTTACTGGCAGGCATTTCTCCAAATCAGTGGAAGCAAACGGAAGTATAATACCTTTTTTTAAAAGGGTGCAGGGTTTTTGTTTTTAGAAAGGCAGGAAACAAAACACAAATACAAAAATACTGCAAGGCATAAAATGTATAATTTCAATATTGTAAATAAGACAACAGGAAAATATTACAGTGTTTTCAACTTCAGCTAGATAACTGCTAAGGATTATATCTTTTGCATGAATATCTTTTGATGGGTAAAAAAAAATCCTTCCATAATAGGGACTGTAGCTGACAGCTTAAAGCTTTTGCAGTGAGAACCGAGAAAAGTTCTGGATGGTTAATAGAAGCTTTTACTGATAATGGCTTGCAGTTCATGAATGCTAGAAGTATGTTATTTCTGGTATAAGGTTAAAAAGAGTATAATATGGTATTCATTAAACCGTGCAGCCAAAAATAACATCTGTCTCTCATGAATAAGGTCTCATTTAATATCTCTTCATATTTGAAAACAGTATTGTTGCTAGAAAATTAGAATTTCTGTACCCTTTAAAAAACAAGAACAACATTGAATATCCCAGTAATATGATCACACCATTTCAGCACAAAGTGATACAAATATTCAAATGTTGGCTGTACTTGGTTATAAAAACTTTGGAAAATCTAGTCATGATTGTCGCTGTCTGTAACAAATCTTTGTTTGATTTTTCCAGTGGGCCACATGGGTATTCTCTGTATATATCAGAGAGGGGAGTGGATCTTTTAATCACTGACCTCGTTGGGTCCTGTGGAACACAGCTCATCCATGGGGATGTAAGGAACTGGCAGTCACTGTAACAGCCTGAGTCTGTACAGAACCAAGTGCCTTTAGGGAGGTTCTCACCACATTTAGGTTACCATGGGACATGTCCACCATTATTGGTGAATTTAATTCACCAGTAATAATGTTGAAAATATTAATTTAATATTAATGAAATTAATAGATTTCAGTATCCCAGAAATTATTTAAAAATGCATCTAGAATTCAGCTATTTGTTTCATATAGGAAAAGAAGTATTTTAGGAAAGCATTTAAATGCTGCAGCGCGAGGAACAAGATTTCAACTGTTAGATGTGTTCTGTTCAGTAATGTGATTGCTACTGAAATACCTCCTAAAGTTAGCTCTCCCTTCTCCTGCTAATGAAATGTGTCACTGGAAAGACATTTTTGCTGGATTAACTCAGAAGGTTTTGTCTCAGAGTGGTGGGGTTTTTATTCTGTTTCACTCATCCTAAAGAGTTGTTTGCACTGATCTGCTCACCAGCACAGAATTGTCATAGATCTAGGCTCTGCTGCTGCACGCTGGTGAAGGCAAATGGATTCTTGTGTATGTCTGCCTTGGAATCCTGCTACAGTTACATGGCACTGTGTATATGTGGATATATGTGTGCTGTTTCTTCTGATAGAGGCAAGGAGGTTGCAGAGAGGAGGGAGCTGGTCTCCTCTCCCAAGTGATAGTGGACAGGACAAGAGGGAATGGCCTCAAGCTCCACCAGGGAAGATTTAGGCTGGACATCAGGAGGAAGTTTTTCACACAGAGGGTCATTGGGCACTGGAACAGGCTGCCCAGGGAGGTGGTTGATTCACATTCCCTGGAGGTGTTTAAGGCACGGGTGGACGAGGTCCTGAGGGACATGGTTCAGTGTTTGATAGAAATGATTGGACTCGATGATCCGGTGGGTCTCTTCCAACCTGGTGATTCTATGATTCTATGTTTTCATTACTAAGATTATCTTTCTCTGTGGTGTTCTACGTTTTCACAGGGTAGCTGTAGCGATTTTCAAGGCCAGGATGAGAGCAACTGAAAGCAAATGTTCCTGTGATCCTATGAAAGAAAGCCCAGCAAGTCAGATGTGTAATTGAAAATGTCCTCTGGGGAATGACAGATCTTGTAGATCAGTTGGGTTCTAGGTACCTTCAGACAGGTATCTCGCAGGCAGTTCATAGTGGATGGAAGCTGGTGGCACAGGGGCCCTGCAGTAGCCTTATGCTCCCCAGCTGATGTTTAAAAGCGGGTGTAGAGGTAGAGGCTGTGGCTCGTACAGTGCCTGGTCTGCTGAATGCATGTGAAACAATATGCAATAAAAATGATGGATAGCAAATGTTATATTACGTTATAAATACGCATTTTTCATGGCTCATGGCAAAAATGCATCAATCAATAGTAAACATATTTCCTGTTTAGAACACCTGTTACAATTAACGCTGGATAATTAGTTATATTTTTTTTAATTAAAACCAACAGCAGCGTGGGAATTGCTTATCTTCAGCCTGATTTTCATTTTGATATCACACAACTCCTATTGGTTTTAATTAGAAGTTTGCAAGCTCAGGTCCATGACATAGGTCAGAGAATTTGGCTGATGTAGGAAAGAGATGACTGTTAAAGCACAGGTAATTTTGATTTGTTAATCTGTTTTTTATTTCCTCCTTTTTTTTCCCCTTCCATAGTAGGAATGTAATTAGCCAGGAGTGGTTTAAATGCAAATTTTGCAAAATAATGTTATGAGTGGATAGTAATTGTGTAATCTCAGTGTCCATTTGCTAACAAAATATTATTTAAAAATGCTTAGCCAAAATGGATCATTGGAGCCACATGTTACTATTATTCGGTCTTACAAATTTAGCTTTGTTCAGGATGAGTCTCAAATATATCTGGGGATACTTAAAGTTTTCTCATTTATAAGCTACTATCTTTATAAAACAAATAAAATGGATTCCCAAATTTGCAATGCTAGAGATCCTCTGAGGGCAATGTCATGCTAATTGGGTTCATGTTGTGGTGCCTGTTTTTTAGCCATTGGCCCAAGGGACAGAATTCACAGTCCTGGTATAGGTAGCGAGAGGTGTATGCCCAGTGCAGAAAGAAAGGCTAGGAATGTTAACCCAGGACACTAAGAGACAGGTCAGTCAGAGAAACTGAGTATCTGGGGAAGCCTTTCATCCTACTCTGTCTTTCAAAGAGACTTAGACATCTAAGTCTGAATGAAGGTGCCTCTGTCTCTTGACATTCGCAGCCACAAATCCTTTCCTGCGAGTAGGTGGGTGGCCAGGCGTTTCCCACATAAAGTGCAGCTGGAATAGGAGGAGGGAAAGGAGTGTGTGGGACATTTGCACTTCTGGCAAACAGCTCAGTCAGCAAAGATCTGTCTGAAATAAAGGAGTGTTATGTTCAAACTCCTGCTCCAGTGAATATTTAATTATCTATGCAAAAATACGTAATTATCTAGCTTTAGTCTGGTGGTCTTTCAGTTACGCAAACCATCCCAAATCAGTTATTCACGTGGTTCTTATTCACTCTAGTACCACAACAGCTTCAACAGGAGAGACGGCATTCCTTCAAATACTCAATAGCTTGGTGGTTAAAGCATTTTCTTGGAAGTTATCTTTAGATTCCTTCTCCAATTTGTACCTTATATGGTCTCGACTTTGGTGCATTTACATCCCAGTACTTTACTACTTTAACTACAGAGCACTTTATAGAGTGCTTTGATCTATCCCACAGCTTTAGGCTTCTAAATAATAATATTGTTTTGGCATCAAGTCTGCCATTTTGTGGGTAATGATGAGAGCTCACAGCAAGTTTTCTTCTTTAAAATGCAGAGAGTACCTCATGTGTGTACCTCAAATCTTAAATTGTGGTTTAAATGTGAGGCTGGAACCAAGCTGGACAGTACAGTCATGAACTGTGGCAACTTTGTGTATGGCCAGCAGCAAAAAGGGATTTACTTAAGAAACATCTTGTTGAAGAATTTAGAGTTACGTGTATATGGGCCAGTACAGACATGCATCTCCCCAATGTATCACTCTGATATGGCAGTTGATAAGGCTTGTGCTCTAGAACAGTATAGTTGCAGCAACATGACTCTCTGCTTGGACATAAGGAGAGGTACTTTTGGAAGTAAGCAGAGAAATTAAGACTTAAATTTTGCATGTAAATACCCATCTCTAAGTCCTGCAAGTGTGAACATGAATGTGTTTTATTGTAGTGTGTCCTGATGGTTCCTTGAAATTTCTTAGAGGGCATTAGAGTAGGATTCGGTGTTATTAAGCTTCAAGATGTAGAATGCAGAGTCAAGCAGTAGGACCTAGTCATGTTACATGCTGCAGAAGCAGGAAAAAAACCTATAAACCTCCTATACCAAATAAACTTGAAATTTAAATATAGGATGAAAATCTATTATGGACCTAGCACATTAGTTCATCTAAGCCCTGTTATCAAAGTTTTGATAAAACATCTGGAACAGAGTGAACTGAGTAGGAGAAATGGGTTCTTTGGCCAGTACTTACAGTGTGTATGAGATGTACTACTGGGGAGACTCCAGAAACATTAGAAATAAAACCAAGCAAATAGTGTTCACTGAAAATCTGGGCAATTTGGAGATAGATGCTGATGTCTTGATAACAAAAGAAATGATACCCAAAGGATACTAAGTAAAGAGTATTTTCCGTCTTGGTTTCCCTTGTTCTTGCCTCTATTTGTCTCACTGTTCAACAATGCAGAACAAATAAAACCAGAAGTATTTGTATAGCATCTTATCTAAGATGACTTTGCAAAACATATTCTGCTATTACCTTAGTACTCTATTAACTTTTGAGACTTAAGATAGGATTCATTAAAGGCAGCACAATGTGCAAGAAGCTTAAAAGAAATACCATAATGTAGAGTGTATTGCTTGCCTTGCTCCCTGAGGGATTCGAACTCCCAGAACTGGAGGAAAGGGCCTGTGTTTCCCACCACTTTATTAATACCTTAAATCACAGTACTCTAATCTAATCCATATCAGCTATGCTCTGAATGAGTGAAGACTTTCCTTCTGATAAGACCCATAGCTATAACCTGTAGCCTGACTTGCATAGAGAGAAATAAGTTGTCCTCACTGCATGTTTTAGGTTTCTGTACAAGCAAACACCTGGAAATCTGCTTTTCATTGAAATAAAAGAATAATTTCCTAGAAGAATGATGTATTGAAAAGTACTGAGGGGCAAATGTCAGCATTGAGTTCATATTTTCTTGGATTTGTCTGGTTGTCATAGATTTAGCATTATCCAGGTATAGCTTTTGTGTTGAATATGTCAAGAAAATTATTTTTATTCTTAGTATCAGGGCATGGAACTCAGCTATGTTCAGCTTACTTACACTGTGTGGTTTGAGTTTTATTTCAAATATAATTTAATAATGATGGGACAAGTGCAGTAGCTAATACAGAGATGGCATTGCACAGGAAAGGGTTTGAGGACATAATCTCTGAAACACTGTACATGGGACATGAACCTGTTTTCAATCTACCTTAAGACTGTTTTTTGGGTAGTTTTTAAAACTTGCAGTGGAGAAGCATTAGTTTACCACAGAAAAATAGCCAATGCAGCATATTTTCCATTTAATTAAATGAACCTTGTACAAACATGCAATGTGGATTCCAGATTCTTTAAATTTTACAGTACTAAAATGTGGTAGGGTGCCAGAAAATATTAATTGGGAAAGAGATACATCCGTAGAAAATCTCTAATATGATATCTGTGATTTAAAATACAAGACCAGTTCTGCTTTCTGTATAAGTATAAATTTAACAGATTACACAGGATGAAACTGGCGCATTTTGTGATGAGGCTGCAGCAAAACAACACAAAGGCAAAAATGGGCTGAGAAAGGAAAAGCAGAATTTAAAAGCACTTGCAATAACTGTACTCTGCTTAAGCAAGCAACCGTGGGATGACATCAAAATACTTGTCAAGCATTAAATGAGGCCTCCAACAACTTCATGGGGTTGCTTATTGCATTTGTTTTAGAGATAAGTTAAACTGAAAGAGTATGAAATTTAAATGGCTAAGTCCCATGAGGAATCTTTGGCAGAGCTGAGAACAGAAGCTCTCCCCCTCAACTGCTTCCCAGTATTGATGAGCAGGCATTTTAAACAAAAAACTTCGGACTTGGCTTACAAAATCATGACTAAAAAAATGTTCAATGTTTGTTTTTTTAAAAATTGGTTTCCTTATCCAGAAGAATTGAGAGAGGGTAGCTGAAAAGAAGCAGGATTTCTCAAAGTATTAGGAGGAGTTTGTTTTGAAGCAATTTCTAACTTTTAAGCTAGAATTTCTGTTTTTATTGAAAAGACCAACTTTTTTTCCCATAAGCTGGAGAACTGGTACATCTGAAGTTGTAAGAAGGAAAAGATGGGAAACAGGAGGTCAGCCTACCCTTGGATTCAGAGAATACCAGCAAAACCACAGCTTTGGTGTGGTGCCAATGTAAACAGTTTTACACCAAATACCCTATCAGGAGTGTTCATAACAAGTTGTTCCCTGAACAGAGGAATTGAGGATTCTTAGGGATTTGTGATCTGTCATCCATGCAGTGCAGGCCTTCCTGCAAGACCTTTGTTTCTCTCTCCCTGTCCCTGCTCCAGCTGCCTCTCTTCCAGTGTGGTTTTGTATGTAACTGGTGTGCCCTCAGTTTTACCCAGATCCCCACTTACTCTACAGCTTTAATAACCATGGGTCTTCCCCTCCACTTCTTTGGGTTCTAGAACTCCTTAGATCCCTTACAACAACCCAATGTTGTCAGCACTTTCTCCCAGCTCCATCCTGCTAGCTTGACAGGAGGCAGCATGTGCAACGGTGAGTCAAGGATCTGGTGCACCGCTTGAGAGTCTCATGGGCTGCTTAGATACCTGGCCTGCCCTACCCAGTAGGACTTAGTGGACAAGAGGGTTAGAATACTTTGTCTTCCTGTGAGCCAAGGTGGAGTAGCAAATCTCTCTCTCAATCTTAATAGCAAGCGGTGATCTGTTATATTCAGCTGAAATTGGTAAATGTGTTCCGGAGATATCGGGTGCTAAATGGGAGGAAAGCAGGGAGATGAATAGGATCATGTTCATACAGATGTCGTGGCTATATAAACACTGTTTACCTATGTAAAAGGTAAAACACTGTGAGTTCACGTTGTTCAGGCAAGTACTATTTGAATCAATAATAATGATCATAATCTACTGAACTTGTGGTAACAGAGATGTGCAGAAATAGCAGGAGTAAATGAACCCTTGTTAATGAAATTCAACGTCCTTCACATAAAGGCAGGAGAAAGGAACCTCTTAGATAAAATTTGAAGCCTTATGTGATGCTCGCAACAGAAAAATAGACGTATTATTTTCTGTCCAACAAATTAATGTCTGTGATACAGTAGAATTATGATGTACTTATGTATTCTGTGGAAAAGTGCTAAGTTCACATTGGGAGCCCACAGAAATTTCAGGAATTCACAAGAAAACTCCCAGTCACCTCACCAGGCTTAGAAAAGTACAGGAAACCTCCTCTTACCTCTTGTGTGCTGGTGTTAATATTCCTGATGATTTTGCTGCAGTGACAAACTCTGGATGGGGAAAGAGCTAAAGCTAAAATGAAAACTGAACACCACTAGCACTATTTTTAAAGCATGACTCTGCTGCCATGGATTTTTTCCAAGAAATTTTTGCCCATCTGTCCATAAAACAGTTTGCCCTGGTCATATTTCCATTCTCCCCATAAAAAAAGATTTCACATCCAGTTGAGTGTCATTCACTGCCCTTACTGCACCCGAAGTTCTGATGTTTTCTCACCTCCCACGCTTGGGACAGAAAAAGACCCCATCAAAAACATTCAGCAACTTTTAATGCCTCCCTTGCTTCCTTCCTTTTTATGTACTACAATTATACAGGCAATGAAGCACAGCTGTAACTAAAAAGCAGAATAACCATACCACCATTGCTCAGTGATTTGACTTCTGAGGGAAATACTTGTTCCAGGACCGTGAGATTGCAATAGGCTTCAGTGAGTTTTTTGCATATTTTGCTTTCATTTTCTACTGGGAATATTTCAGTGTATGGTCTTCATATAGCTTTCTGGCTTGCAGGTTACAATGTCACTGCCAGAAAAAGATTTAAACCTAAAAAACATGTTTAATCTATTGTGCCTATATTATGACAGAGTTTTATTTGATCTTGGCAGGTCGAAAGTCTTTGGGGAACAGTTGAAAACATCTTTCTAAACTCATTATTGTCAGTCTAAAACAGCTCTCTGAAACTTAGTAACTGCAAGCTTTGGTATAAGACAGATGTATATTTATTAGACATAACATTATTCAGCAGAAGTACTGTGTTGTAGATTAACCAGGCTGATAACATTTTATAATACTCTGATACAAGTGAGATTATGTGGTGTCTGCTAAAAAGGCAATGAAACATTTCACTATATTTCTAGTAGAGCACACAGATTAATATTACAGACTTGCCAAAGCTCAGAAACATTTTGGATTTTCTGTGAGAGCACAAATGAATGATGGTGGAAAGGGAAGGGGCTATGAGAGACCCCAGGTATCGGCCAACAGAAGGCAGAGAGCTAGTTGTGTTAGTTGTCTTTCTGACCAGTGACAGAAAATAACTGTACTCTGTCTATGTGGAAGTTAACATAGAAGAAATAAGCTTAACCACTCAAATTAAGCTTGTGGAATTGGAAGGCAAGTCACACCGAAAGTGAACAATGTGATGATGCAGAGCTACAGACTGGGAGAAGCCTGGCTGGAAAACTGCCAGGAGGAGAGGGACCTGGGAGTGTTGGTCGACAGCCGACTGAACATGAACCAGCAGTGTGCCCAGGTGGCCAAGAAGGCCAATGACATCCTGGCTTGTATCAGAAATGGTGTGACCAGCAGGTCCAGGGAGGTGATTCTCCCTCTGTATTCAGCACTGGTGAGGCCGCTCCTTGAATATTGTGTCCAGTTCTGGGCCCCTCACCACAAGAAGGATGTTGAGGCTCTGGAGCAAGTCCAGAGAAGAGCAACGAGGCTGGTGAAGGGGCTAGAGAACAGACCCTATGAGGAGTGGCTGAGAGAGCTGGGGTTGTTTAGCCTGGAGAAGAGGAGGCTGAGAGGAGACCTCATTACTCTCTACAACTACCTGAAAGGTGGTTGTAGAGAGGAGGGAGCTGGCCTATTCTCCCAAGTGACAGGGGACAGGATGAGAGGGAATGGCCTCAAGCTCCGCCAGGGTAGATTTAGACTGGAGATTAGGAGGAGGTTTTTCACGCAGAGGGTCATTGGGCATTGGAACAGGCTGACCAGGGAGGTGGTTGATTCACCTTCCCTGGAGGTGTTTAAGAGACGGGTGGATGAGGTCTTGAGGGACTTGGTTTAGTGTTAGATAGGAATGGTTGGACTAGAAGATCCGATGGGTCCCTTCCAACCTGGTTATTCTGTGATTCTGTGATGATGATATGGCTGTGGTGAGTCCCACGTATCTGTGAAATCCAGAGCAGAGAGAGACCAAGTATTCTTATTAAACAAGTGTTCAAATACACTCAAGTTCAGCCTGTGTTGCCTTTAATACTTCTGGACTTGATGTATACAGAACTGGCACTATTAAGGATAATTTTAGAAGCTCGGGGTGTTGTAACTTAAATAAACTTCTTTGCTTAAAGGACAGAGAGAACTGTAGGCCCAGACATGAGCCAGCCATGATATGCAAGGAGGTCTAGAATAAGCAGGAGGCTGAAATGCCAAGTCCTGTGCTTTAACAGATCTCAGGAGTAAACCAAACAGCGGTCTTTCCTCTGCCTCCTCATGTGGTGTAAACAGCATTGTAAACACCACACGTCATCCTGGGGTTAGCAGTAGTCTGGCTGTGCACTGAGGGGTATTTGTGTCCTGGGAATGTCTGCAGATGTAAGCACACAGTGTCACTGCTCTGCTTGCAAGATGCAGCCCTACCTGTGATGGTAGCCCCCTTCCCCGGTGAGTTCGGCAGTGCTGGCGCTCACTGGATCCCTCAGTGTCCTTGATTTGCTGACGAGCTTGTCCTGAGAAATCAAGGACAGTCGTGTATGGTGCATATAACTGTATGTCTGCTCTTGAGACGGCATGATTTATAGCCCAGACTTGGTATTACACTGATGCAACCACCTGACTTCTGGATTGCGACTGGTTATGGTGCAAGCTGAGGCTGTAGATGTGCTCTGATTCTACATGCGAAGATGATTTTAAGTTCTTCCACAGGAAAAAAAAGAGTTAAAAAGTTCTGAAAAAGAAAACAAGACAATTATCATTTACCTATTTGCTTTGTTGGCTGCACTCTGAGAAGGCTAAAAGCTGCTATTCTGTGTATTTTGTCCATGTCAAATGAACAAAGATGAAGCATCATGAATTAATTGCACTCAAAAAAGCTTCTGGGGCTGGGTAAGTTGCTCCATTTTGTATAAACTCCATAAAAACTATTAGCACCATCCTCTGACAAATTTAGGAACCCCCGTTTGCATATCATACATGTCTCTGGAGAGGGAGAGAAACAAAAATGAATAGAATAAATGTTCCTGAAAATATTAGCTAACAAAAATGTCATGGTAGAAATGGTCAATTGAAGTAAGTTTTCCATTGAGTTGTAAAATTTATTTTAAAATTCTGAGATTTAGAAACTATTTTATGTTACTTACAGAATCTATCCCTGTATTTTATTTTGCCTCTGAAAGAACAGATTGGTGCAGCCCAAGAGTTGTCACTTTAAAAATAAAGTTTATCTCTTTCCAAACACTACATAATTTTTTAATATATACTTTAATATCATATTGCAGGTATGTAGGTAATTTCATTATCAACTAATTGTATCACAGATTTATGTTATAATTTGTATGCTATTTGTTAATTCAACAATCTCCTCAACTAGGATTCATTTTACTCTGCTGTAATTGCATAGCTGTATGATTTGGTACAACATCCTTTCTCTTTCAGTCCTTAGGAAGACATAACTTGCAGTTCTATTTTATGCAATTGTAGTCAAAGAATTGCAAAGAAAAGAGCATTGATCTGAAAAAGACTTACATCAACAATTACAATTTGCAAACCACTTCAATACATACACTAGTATAGAGGTGTTGTGGTTTGAGATATATTAGCATCAGTTTTCTGAGTATAACACAATCTTGTCTAAGTAATTATATTTTCTGAAAGCTAACTGCATGGTTTTTAGACAATTTCTCTCTAACACTGGTAACACAAGACATTGGTATGCAGGAAGCCCAACACTTTTACTTATTTCTATAGTAACCAAGACCAACCTGGGTGAAAAAAAGGCCACACCTGCAGGTGGGAGCAGACAGGACAGGTGATCTAAATTGACCAAAAGAGTATTCCGTACCATGTACATCAATTTGGTATAAAACTGAGAGATCATGAGGGTCTTGCTCTCTTCTGTAATGACCAATGTCCAGTGAGGACATCATCTGTCTGGTTGCTCCTGATCCTTGATCTGTGCATTCCTGATTCCAGTTGCTCCCTTCTAGCTATGGACACATTCCCTCGTGTTTGCTTTGCAGTATTTGTGGTGACATGGAGTCATCGAAGGGTGGGGGTGCAATCTCATATAGTTGTAGACATTTTAAAATTCCTATTATTATTATTTCATTAGAGCTGTAGTTTTAGTTTCCTACCTACAATTCTTTTTCCTCTTATTTTTCTTTCCCCTTCCCCTGTGGGAGTCTGGTGGAAACCTGTGGTTCAACTGTATGGCTTTAGCTGCCATAATTAGATGGACTGCGGCTAAACTGTGACAGTTCAGTGGCATCCAGCATGGGGCAGTGACCTGGGCTGAACAGAAGTGAACACGTCCGAACTGCTCTGGAACGTTTGCTGACCTAACTCTTATGAATAACTCAGCCAGGACTGCAGAAAAAAACAGGCTATGTCTGTCAAGGTACAGGGGCTTTTTGTATTGGGTATTGCATCCATCTTCTTTTTCTATATCTTACTTCCATATTTTGTCATGGAATTATCTTGTTTAAATCTATTTCATTAAATGCAGTTCTGCAGCCTTAAAGAGTATTTTTAAAAAATAGGTCCTGAATTAAAACTATCATTGACTAACAGGTTTTTCTTTTAAATTAATAGAATAAAACTTAGGCTGTAACACTGAATTGGATCTTCCCAGCCTCTGTGTGTATATATGCTGTTCAGAATTTGCAGGATTTTTCAATTCTTGTCATTTGTGACACCCTGGCATCCTCTGAACGTGCACCCAATGATAATAACATAATCCCTGGGTTATGGTTTGCACACAAATGCAGCTAGTATATCAGTTTGCTATCCATGAATTCTGCTGTTGCTTGATAGTGCACACAGGAAAATACAGAAACTGATATGTGTACACACCACTTGCCTTGTCACAAATACTGACAAACATTAGTACTTCGATATACCCATTGTTTAGTGTGATTCTTTGGGCTGGGTTCAATTGATTGGAAGGCAAAGTAAAATCATGAGGAATTCAAATAGTTGGCTGTTTTTCTAAATGACAGTCTGAGTATGCTGTTGGAGCCCATCTGCTTCTCTGTTTAAAAACTTTGAACACTTAATATAGTACAAGAATATTTCTAATAATCATTTATGCGTGTATATTAAACTTATACAGGCTTATCAACTGAAGTAACATAAAGGCATCAAATGTTAGTGGTGTTTAATCTGGACTTCAGACTATCACACATTGCAATTTCATGGATGGTATTATTTAGATTCAAAGATAACATTTTTGTTTATTTTAAAATAGAATTAGAGCAATAATGAAACTGAAAGCAAGATAATGATATATGTGAGTGATCCCACTCTGAAGCGACTTACATGCTTATAAACAGGCATTTACCAAATTATCTTCTTGAAGAGTTCCAGATATATTGCTCAATATTATGTATCTAAAATCCAGGCAAGAGTTAATAATACAGAATGTAATGTCTAATGCAGAGGTGGCATGAGAAGCTTCCTATTTCTTAGAACAAAAGCCTGGAAACCATAGGAGAATAAAGCACTGAGGAAATGGGAGAGCTGCTAGAAGTGGTGGATGTACAAATGGGATACAGCAAGAGAAAAGAAGTGACTGTTATTCTCTGAAGACTAAATCCTGATACTGCATTTGTATTTGCAGAGGATAACAGATTATTTTAGAGAAAAAATTGTAGCCTTGACCTCTGCTGAAAGTGACTGTAAAGCACAGTTCACTTACTTTTATGGGCTTGGGGCTTGGCTCTGTTTTCCAAGAGCAAATTTGTGAACTGGTTGAAGTTGTCTGGGATATCTCCTGCATCAGCAGTGACAGTAAAAGTTCTGCTCCCTTACACTGAGTTATTCTGAGGGCAGGAGGCTTTTTCCCCTGAGTAATTCTGCTTGTTACAAGGTAAAAGGAGAACAAGTGGCAGAGGACTGGGAAGTGGAAATCTATACACTGGCCAGAGTCTTGTTTCTGGGTCAGCTACTGTCTTGACCTTTCTATGGAGGAGGCATGGCAAAGACGGATGTGTGTAGGAAGATGATCTAAAGCATAATACTGGTAGGAGCTTTCAGGGAAAGGAGGCTGTATCAAGTAACCTGGAGACCCTGAGCTTGGCATGGTCCTCCACCACATACAGTGGTTTGAAGTAAGCACAAAGTCTATCTCAAACATTCTTGCTGGCTTTTCTGTCTGCTGCTTAGTCACTGTCTTTTGAGCATGGGCCTGGTTGTCCCATGCAGTAAAATGGCTCTAAGAAAGGATACAAAAGGGAGGGGAGAGGTCTTCCGTAGTACAGCTGTTCTCATCATTTGTTTGCCTCACAATCCTCTGGAGATGTTCATTCTTTGAAGAGGAATCATCATCTTTATCACCAGCTGTGTTACTATAGACTGGAAGGAAGTCATGCACTGTCGTTGCAGTTGGTACAGGGAATTCTTGTCACTCAGCTTCAGTTTCGCTGCTGTCATCAACACTAGTTTTCACATTAATTCCAGTGACTTTGCTGGCATTCCACTGCTATGATTTTAATATACAGTTGTGGATATGAATTCCATGTGCGTACAGTCTGGGCAGGGTTTGTTTGTTTATTTCTGTTTTGATGGTTTGTTTGTCTTGGAGATTATTTCAGGGCAGGGCTGACATTCTTACTCTGTCCAAAGCAAAAGCAGACTGTAGCCTCACTGCTGCCGTGCAAGGATATCAATTGAAACTTTCTGCTCTGCTAGAACAGGTAGATAAATTATAGCATGGAATCTGACAGCAGAAACATCCTCAAGTTTCCAGTTTTTTGGTTTGTGGGTTTTGTGTGTGTTTTGTCTTATTTTATTATTATTATTTTTTTTAATTAATCCAGCTTGAAAATATGTCCTACTATATGCATTCAATGGAGAATTAATTTCAGTCTTGCGTATTTAGGTTAGCTTCATAAAGTTTTCTACCTTCTCTTTTGGAAGGTTTGTGCAAACACAGGAGCATCAATTAAACTGAGTAAACTTTCCCATTGTTTGTTTTTTTTTTATACAGTACTCTGAATGTGTGAACGTTTAAGTATTAGAAGTGCTGCAGTTTTTTCTGCCGTTTTCTTGATGAGAATGCATCCTATTTCAAACATGACTGTTTGCTACACCAGGCTGTTATAACATCCAGTCTTGGTGGCAGTTCTGTATATGTATCTTAGCAGTTCTCCACACATTTACTATTATAGAATTAGGAACTAAGGTGACAGTGATCCTTCCTGAGTGTGAGTGAGAGGGGAGCACTTGAAAGGCCTCCATGGGGAACTCTAACCATGACAATTAAGACTGCTGCATGTAGAAGTAAGTGGCCTTGGTCACTGTTTCCTTGCCCAGGGGAAGAGCTGTGGTAAAGGCTGTGGTACTTCACTTCTCCACTTGCTATGCAGAGGAAATTCCTCCACAGCCGGGTATGCTGCTATATGCTTGCCTGTACTTAGCATTGATGAGGCAACACCTTAAATACTGTGTTTAGTTTTGGGCCCCTCACTACAAGAAGGACACTGAGGGGCTGGAGTGAAAAGCAATGAAGCTGGTGAAAGATCTGGAGCACAATTCCTATGAGGAGCACCTGGAGAGAACTGAGGTTGTTTAGCCCGGAGAAGAGGAGGCTGAGAGGAGACCTCACCGCTGTCTACAACTACCTGAAAGGAGGTTGGAGCATGATGGGTGTTGGTCTATTCTCTCAGGTAACAGGTGATAGGATGAGGGGAAATGGCCTCAACTAGAGCCAGGTAAGGTTCAGATTAGATATTAGGAAAAATTTCTTCTCTGAAAGAGTTATCAGGCACTGGAAAAGGCTGCCCAGAGAAGTAGTGGAGTCATCATCCCTAGAGGTATTTAAATTTGGGTAGACAAGGTAGTCAGGGGTATGGCTTAATAACTAACAGGTATGGTTGACCAGATGACCTCAAAGGTCTTTTCCAACAAGTTAATTCTAGGATACTATTAAACACTTGCTTTCTAATTCAGTGTCCTTTTCAGATGAATATGTTGTTTTCGCTCTCAGGAGCATTCGCTTCTCTATCTCAACCTGCAGTGCTACAGTAGTTTGACTATATGCTCTTTACAATAGAAAACTAATATATGGATATTTGAGAACCAGATTTTTTTTCAGGACTCCCAACAACACATTTGTTCAGCAGCATGTGCAGATGTTTTGGGGTGGAATTGAAAGCAAATGCAAAGTATTTTATTGCTGTTGTGAATCATACTAGACACAATTTTACTGTTATTTTTTCCTTACGTAACAATAAGCTTATCACTTTACTCCGTCAATAAAACATTTTCTGACCAACACTTACATCTGCTGCACCAACATACTGTACATCATTAGTGTTACCATTTCTATTAGCTGTGTTGATGAAAGAAATTTTTAATATTTTAAATTCTTTCTACTTGGGATAAAAAAAAGTGTCTATTATAAAACATATTGGATTATAATCACATAATTTAGTTGTTTATATGTACAGTACACCATTTTTTTCAGTTGAGAAAATTTACACAATGAGTTCCAAAGCCTACTACCATCAAAACATCATAATTATACATTACAGAAGCCAAGTCTTAATTAGCTTTACATGATTTTGATTTTTGATTCTGTTCTGGAAGTATCGTTGTAGTGACTTTTGGTCTTCTACCTCATTGATTTCAACCCCAGTCTTGGTATTTAAACAGACATGAAGAACAACAGGGATCTGGAAGGCATTTAAGACAGCCAGAAGGATGTAGACATTTCTGGAAATGTATACAAGTGAGGCATGAATCTAGATTGTAAAACCCAACTGACCTTGTTACCACTTACTGTCTCTCTTCCTCACTCAAGCAGATTGTAACAGAATAACAGAAGCCAAAAACCTTATTCTATGTATCCCAATTATTTTAATATGTAGACAGACTCAGACACAAAGCGTATTAAAACATAGATTGAGTGTTGGTTTGGACGTCCACCATTTTTTTTGGTCTTTGAAGAGAGAGGCATTAACTCTATCTCTCCAGCTGCGTTAAAGGGTCTCTTTATAATACTGTTCAATACAGCATAACTTGATGATGCGTCTATCCACACTCACAGGGCATTTTCTGATACAAAGCACAGCCTTGTGAAATATAAGTTGAACAGAGTCTGAAGTATTGAGAAGGAAACACCATTATTTATTGTTAACTCAGATTGTGCTATGCACTGGGTGAGCAGAACAGAAGGCAAACCCAAACAGCTTACTGCCTATAAACCCAGAATAAGGAAATAACTAGTGAGAAAGCAGAATAGCAGGGGGAGTGGATGTAAGCATCAACCTGGTTACTTGTATTTTTAGTCTATTCATTTTTGATGGAATTTTGTTTGTGTAACTGGTCAGAGAGGATTAGACATTAATTGTAGCAGAAGACAGAATATCAGTTTGAAAATGTCACTTGCTTTGAAATAATATTGCAAGATGATGTTCTCAAAATTATGTTACTGAAATGAAAATATTTGAGAGATCCAAATCCACATTACTCTTTCTTTTTTTTTTTAACCTTCCTTCATAGTTCACTTCTGTTGCTTGATAGCAATGAGTTGAATGTATCTTTCTATTCATGAGGTTTCTTAGAAACCTCTGTGGCTTGCAGTGCATTAGTCTTATTCATCAGGTATGCCTGATGCAACACGATATCTTGAAACTGAGTGGAAGTCTCAGATAATTTTTTTTTCTTGCAGAGTCCTATTTCTTAAATCAGGACACCTTCTCCCTGTGATTTGTTTTCATTTATTTACAGGTTGAAATGTGAGCATCCACATTTAATACTCTAAATGCATTTTGGTTGTCCTGGTCACAAAAGATCACATAGCCATCATGGTAACAAAGCAGATCTTGTTTCATGCCTCCTGGCAAACTTGCGCATGTCTTGGTTAGAGAGAGGGGTCCCTCCCAGAGAAAAGAGCTGAACATCTACACAGCATTAGCCAGCTGCCTTTGAAGATGAAATTAAGAATAGAATGAACTTCCAAAAGAATAATATTAAAATGGAAGAGGGCCATAAAATGATTTGAACTGGTGAAACAACAAAGGGGAAACAATGCAGTTTTCCTGTGACAACTAATACATTGCCTCTTCCTACGACTTGTGGTGGTGTCTTGTAAATTTTTACAGTTTTTCTTTCTAAAGCGTGTGAAAGGATACAGTGAACTAAACTTCTTTAGTCAAAATGATGTGTTAAGAAAGAGATGATCGTGGTTGGTTTATTTACAGATAATCAGAAGCTGCAATTCTCATTCCTTTGTGTAATGTGCTAAAATCAATGTCGGTACCTCCATGTAGAGGGAAGGGATCTCACCAACCCCATTACCGTCTTCCTATTTCTTCAGAAACAAAAGAAAAACAACTGAATTGGAGAAAAACTACTGTTAACTGTGCTGCTCCTTTCTCTCAAGACAGTTGCTTATGACATGAGAACTGTATTGGCATTAGCATTACTGCTCATTGCCAAAAGTGAAATAGGGAATACAAGTCGGAGAACATCCTGCCTGCTGTCAAATCCTGTGGAGTGACATGAATTAACAGTGTTTTGTGCTTCATACATATGTGTCCTCCCAGAATTTGATTTTCAGCCCTCCACATACAAGTCTTTACTTCTTTTTGGACTGCTGAAGATTCCATTGTTGTTGCTTCTGCCTGGTGAGAGGCAGAAGATTTGAAGAGTTGAATGCTATGTTCTAAAGTTAGATCAAATGCTGCACAAGTGCCATATTCAGGAGATTTCACTCACCAGTGGGTTAAGTGCTATGGCTTCTACCTCCATTGATGGCACTTGGAGAATGAATCCTGAAGGGTGCAATTAACTAACTGCACTAATAGCATTACACCCTGCTGATCTTGGAATTTAACACTGCTGAGACTTTGGTGCCCTATGATAGGAATGGTTGGACTCGATGATCCGATGGGTCTCTTCCAACCTGGTTGTTCTATGATTCTATGATGTCACCAACCTTGTAGTCCGAGTGATTACGATGTAAGAAGCATTAGTTCCTCAAGCAGGTCTTCATTAATGGCAGAAAATCAAAGATACTCTGGGAGTGCAAGAATCACAGAATCACAGAACAACCAGGTTGGAAGGGACCCATCGGATCTTCTAGTCCAACCATAAAGAGTTTTAACATGGCTTGACATTGTATCTCTGCAATTTTTGCCATTTAAGTTAAGATGGAGTTTGGTTGAAACATATTAGGAGTGAATCAATCATTATTAGTAAATTTAAGTTCTGATCCTGGTGATTTAAGTTTTTCTAATTAGTCCTCTTTCAAATACAAGGAAATGGCTCCAGCAGCATTATGCTTCCTGTTGATGTCAAAGGGATTGATCCTGATTTCATAAGGGGTTTTGTCAGTAGTCAAACGTAGTTTGATGTAGTAAATACTACCTCTGCAGTGCTGGTACTGCATTTGTTCTCCTCTGAAATGACAAAGTTCAGTATTGCACCAAAATAAATTGCGCTTAAACAACTTATTGTTTAAAGTGCAGCGTAGGGTGCCTTCCCTGTTCATATGGTGCAGCATTATTAGGTTGCTGAAGCAGTTAAAGTTGTTGCAGGTGCCTTAAAACCCAGTTGCATTGGCAAGGAAATCTCTTTCATTTTGTTGGAACATTTTTAAAAGCAAATGTATACCTGGTTCTGAAATGTTTTGTGTTTTTTTATTTATTCGTATGATCTACTGTGTTTAATAACAGTTTGCAGTTAAGGAAATATATTTAGCTGTCTAGTATGTGACAAAAATTGCACAGTATTTAATTTTCTCAGGAACTTAATATTCCTGGGATGCATTTCTTTGTGGTGAATAGATTGCTTCTGCTTTCTGGGATCTTTTTTAATTCATGGACTGTGTTTGGGAAGCTTTTTCTTACTTCCAGTCCTTAAGTGCCTGCATCTGATTGTGCCTCTGGTTTGCTTGTGTAAACAGATTCAAATATTCATTGCTCATTGCTAACAGGCAGCACAATTCTGCACTTTAGTGCTCATACTCTGTTACCTAAGGCCTGTTAGCAGAGGTTGCTGAAGTCTTTTCTGTAAAGTGAGCGCTACCATGCATACAACCCCTGGTGCACATCACCATATTACATTGCCCAGTGCCAATGGGGAAAACCAGTTACACCTGTGCTTTCTTGCAAGAGCTACAGCATTTCTTTGCAATAATGGCTTCCTCACTTACCTGGATGATTTTAGAACTTTTCACTGCTGTCACTACAGGACAAAGAGCCAATTCTCTGGTCTCCCATAGCTGACTCAGGCTGCGCATCTTGTGTGCACAGTTAGGTAACTGCATCAGGGCTCTGGTTTTTAAACAGTTACAGACACTGGCCAAGGTCAGAAGCCTGACTGTGTAGGCTCAGATGTTGTTTGGACCCCACTTGCCAGTGTCATGCCTCTCCAAAGAAAGGCCAGACAGTGAAAGACACTCAAGTTTCACTGCCTGCATCCATCTAGTGATTTCTCTGCTTGGAAAGGAACTCTAATTAGTTGTGTAAGAACTGGGGGCCTTTGAATAAAAGAACTTCTGGTCTCCCTTGTACTGGGACAGAAGCAAGACCAGTGCCTGCCAGCGTCATTCATGGGATCTGGACTGTTTTTTATTCATAGTTCATCAAATTTAGGTTTTTTTCTTCAGCTGGAATTTATCAATGCTATGACTATAAAACTGTGGTTAGAAACTCACTGCATCTGAATGCCAGAAAGGGAAAAAGGAACTGCGCAAGATAGGTCATGGAATGTATACCTCAACCATGGTGCCTAAGTTGTGAGTCCTGGTTTGGCCTTGGTGACAAGGAGAAGCAGAAGTCTCTATTATGGAAATAATACTTTTGTTAGTAGGATTGGAGTCTAGGGGGTTCTACTTTGCTCTGGGTACTTACTACAAATGGGCTGAAGTCACAGAGCTAGGTCAATGGAGTTGCACAAGAAACCTTAGGCCAGGGACTACGCCAGTGGCAGAATTACAGAAATTCACAGTTTGATCTTATTATGAAAATCAAACCTGAGTAGTGACAACAAAGAGCTGATTTTGTTACGGAAACTGAGTTAGCAGAATGGCAATGGGGTAGAGCTGACTTTCCTGTGAGATCTGGCTGTTGTCCATGTAGTAAATAGTGCTTCTCACTGGACTCTGATCTTCTGTATTACTAAATTTTTACGATGGCCTCAGGCATGACTTTTATCTGTGTTAACTCTCCCAAATTCAGTGAGTGTCTTGGGACCTAGTACAAGAGCAAGGTTACTTCAGTAGGCAGTTTGGTATCAGTGTGGGTTTGATAATGTAGGTGCGTGTCATTTAACAACAGCTGGTCTCAGAGAGCAGAACATTTAGTTGCTATTATATATATAGCCCATTTGTGCAGGAATGGCACATCAAAAGCAGTTCTGTTGGACCTGTTGCCTCAGACCTGAAATAGGCATGTAGGAGACTTATGAATACCTGGGACCTGGCGTAGAGGAAGTGATCCAGTGGCTGGATCTCTGGTTTATTGTGAATTTTATTAATTTATATGTAGAGAGAAATAGATAGATAGATAGAAAGAAAGAACAATATGTAATTTGAAGTATGTAAAATATAGAAAAAGTTACTTTAAATGTCTTATGGTTAAATGATAGTATCATATTATGATTTGGGTTGGAATGGACCTTTAAGAATCATCTAGTCCAATCTTCCTGCAATAAGCAGGGACATCTTCAACCAGACCAGGATGGAGTCCCATCCAACTTGACTTTGACTGTTTCCTGGGATAGGGTACCTCTTCCAGTGTTTCACTACCCTGATTTTTAAAAGGTTTCTTCCATGTATATGTAGTGCAAGTCTATCCTCATCTCTATACATCCTGTTGCCTTTTATTCACTGCCGTTTTCTCCTCCTATACTTCCTCCAGTTTCCTAATCTTACCTCCTCTTGTCTCTCTCTCTTCTTAGACCTCATTACTCTCTACAAGTACCTGAAAGGTGGTTGTGGAGAGGAGGGAGCTGGCCTCTTCTCCCAAGTGACAGGGGACAGGACAAGAGGGAATGGCCTCAAGCTCCACCAGGGTGGATTTAGGCTGGAGATTAGGAGGAGGTTTTTCACGCAGAGGGTCATTGGGCATTGGAATAGGCTGCCCAGGGAGGTGGTTGAGTCACCTTCCCTGGAGGTGTTTAAGGGATGGGTGGACGAGGTATTGAGGGACTTGGTTTAGTGTTAGATAGGAATGGTTGGACTAGAAGATCCGATGGGTCCCTTCCAACCTGGTTGTTCTGTGATTCTGTGATTCTTTCTTTTATTGCCATTTATTGACTCCTGTTGCCTCCTACTTCATCTGGTCCTCATTTTCATCGTCCTATGGCTTTCTTGTTCCTTCTTTTTTCCTCCTCCTTCAGTAACATCCTTTTATCTCCTTCTACTCTGCTTGCCTCTGTTCCCTTTTCCTCCTCATTTCTTCCCTATTTCCTTTCACCTCTTGTTTTCTTCTGTGTCCCTCCTCTTCTTGTTGCCTTGTATTGCCTTCTTGCTCTGTTACCTCATATTGCTTCCTCCTGCTTCTCCTCCTCCTTCTCTGGTTGCCTTCTTTTGCCTCCTGTTGCCTTCTTTTTCTCCTCCTGTTCTTATCACTTGTTGTTGCCACTTGTTGCATCCTATGCCTTTTCTTCCCTTTGACTCCTCTTTCCTCTTATATACTGAGATTTTAAATAACATTCAGTATTCCTTTTTTTTTTTTTAATTGTATGCCGCAACATTCCTACACCCTTGAGAAAGTGGGAGAACCACAGTAAACATATTTTTATTGTAATTTTCCAAAGCTGACACTAACCAAAGAGAGGAAAGCTTAATGGCCCTGAGGGGAGTCCAAGGATATTGTTTTATTTATATTAGAAAATAGTCTTTGTTTCATCCATAGAGTTTGCAGGCTGTGCTGCACAAACATGGGTAGCCCTATGTAGTCACGAATACTTAAGGTGTAGCAAGGTAGTGAAGTTTCATAGATGATCTCTGGGGAATGCTGAAGTGGGAAATTCCAAAGTGTCAGAGACCTAAGTCTCTTCTATCTTAACCTTTCTGCTCGTTATCAAGAAAACGGCTGTATTCTTTCTGATTTTAAGAGAAGATGACACACTAAATGTCCTTTGCACCACTGAACTGCTCTCAGCTGAGTTCATTGCCAACCAGCCAGGTATCATATAAACCTTATACAATAATAAACCTTATACGATAAACTGACCTTATGGCAGTACAATTAGAAGTGGTAACAGGCTGCTTCTTATCAGCAGGCACACAGGTATTTGACTCAGGATGTCCATCTCTTAGAAATATTTTGCATCCCTTGGGTCTTATTTTAATCCAATTTACCTGATTTGACTGACCTGCCCTAGAAATCTTCAGACAGAATGTGTTCTGCTGTAAATTAGTTGCTATGATGGCAAATAAGAATTTTGTTAGGTCTCTTTTGTGGAATTATAGAATGGGTTGGGTTGGAAGGGGCCTTAAAGATTCTCTAGTTCCGACCCCCCTGCCATGGACAGGGACACCTTCCACTAGTTCAGGTTTCTCAAAGCCTTATCCAACCTGGCCTTGAACACCTCCGGGGATGAGATGTTCCGCATCCACAATTTATCTGGGAGGTCTTTTCCAGTGCCTCTCCACCCTCACAGTGAAAACTTTCTTCCTCATAACTAACCTAAATCTGCCCTCTTTCAGCTTAAAAGAATTTATAGATCAGGAAGAGATCACCCAGACTCAGATTATGTTTTGGCAAGTTATGATCCAGGACTTCATCTATGGTGCAACCGATATGAATGCCTAATCCTCATCCTCTTTGCAATAATAATAAATCAGAAATTTATCAATCCACACAGGTTTAGAAAGTCTGTTTCTGTGGTTACTTGGTGTCAGGCTGAAAACCCAGATCCTCTCACTCACTGCTGCATTCAGAGATAATTTAATAGCTGACTCTCACTGATTCCCATAATCTACAATGAATAGGCCCCCAATCGTTTTGTTGAAAGGAAGTGTCTTGTGATGTGCAGGTCTTTCTCTGTCTGAATACCAGTTGTGTATTGATCTACAGTTTGCTTTTGTATATTATTGGATCAGGACCATTCATAACAGCTGTATTGCAGATTGCTTGGACACCACTCCAGCTAAAGCAGCACTGGCTGCAATTTCATATACTCCCCTTAATCTGTGTCATTTTATTTAGCTGAAAATCATCAGGGACTTCTATATAGTCTATCCTCTATTTTCAAGCCCCCCAATTCAAGCTCTGCATTTAAATGTGTTTAGGTGCTGTGAGTAGGCTTCATCTCCTCAACTAACTTGACTACATAGAAATGAGGCATCCAGGCTTAGGTAGTAGTCAGGCTCCCTCTATAGTCAGTATCAGATACTTGCCTTAGGAGGAAATAATTTTCTTTTGGATGTACCTAGATGAGATGCCTATATGATTACTATAGTTTTAACAGAGGAAAAAGGCTTCTAATTCTTAATCTACTGACTCTGCTAGCTCCAACACATAGAATAATAAGTTATTAACTGTAAATTACAGCTGAAAAAATCCCTACAGGTTCTTGATCCCCTTGACTTCTTTAGGATAGGAGGCAAAAATGCATATCTCTGTTGTATGTCACCTCTGTAACTAAACTCCTTAAAGTTATACTGAAAGGGAGCGTGGTGGGGTTTTTTGGCATTTGTTTTCATTTTCCAGACTGAACTACGGATATTCAGGCACAGAAAACCTGTGGGTTGGCTAAAGGCTGACTGAAAGTTTGTAGAGGGTCAGGTTATGGCTCAGCAATCTTGGTCAGTAGCACAGTCACCCCAGTCTACAGGCAGATGCTGGGCAGCTGTGACCACATCACAAGCTGCTACCACATGCCAGAGCAGGCAGTGGGAATGAAAAGCAGAGATTGTAGGCCCTCAGACATGAGCTGGAAACAGAAGAATTCAAGAGACCAATTTAAGAAACACAAAGTATTCCAAGGAACTGGTTTTATAAGGATTTACTGAAATTACTGATTTCTGTGAATGATTCTAACTGACAGAATGTAAATGTTGCAGGAAACAAATACCTAAGCAACAGAATTGCTTAAAAAACCCTAGAAAAAATAGACTTACTATTAAAATTCCTGGAAGTTTTATGATGCTAAAAAGAAATAAAATTACTACCAGAAGGGCTTTAAATATGAACTTGAAGGGAAGGCAGGATCTCCATGTGAGAGTCGAAATATTATTATCAAATAGGAAGGTATCATCTTCTGTTATCTAATCTCTAATGAAAGGTTCCTTCTGTAAGATATGACAAATGAATGTGTTTAATTTACCAAACTGTTTATTGGCAATCTTGGTCAAGCCTCTAGCCTTAATTTTTTTTATTTTTGGTGACCCTAGCAGTTCTGGTCTTTTTCTTTGGTTAATTATAGCTGTATAGGTAGTAAATTCATTCTTTCTGTCACTTCTGACTTGTGCCTGCTCTTTTTGAATCTTATTCCATTGGTATATCTGCTTGGACTTTGCCTAAAGCCTTAATTCATACAGCATTCAAAAAACATTTGCAGAAGTCTATTAGCATTATTACCTTCCCATCAGGTGAACTCAGTACTTGTTTGTACAGCATATACTGCTTGAAGTCTAAAAGGTGTTCCTTGGCTTCCAGAACAAATCTAGTCAGAGCTGTCTTTCACATTCCAGGCTGCTGAAAACTGAATTGCAATAGAGCTCAGTGAAGACCAGTTTGTTTTATGGGTGCATCTTCTGTGGCTGTGCATCTAACTTGCTTCTAGATTGTTTGGAAGATGGTCCCAAGTATTTCCAAGGAAGGAAATCATTATGAAGAACAGAGATGAAAACAAATATTAACATTCCCATTGATTGTTTAGAAGCCATAGTATTTGACAGCATTTGGGAGATGTTTTTGTGTGTCTATATAGTACAAACTGCAGTTCTTAAAGAGGAATTCTTGTGAAAGCAGAAAGACATTGTTGTAAACTTCTGAAGTAATTTGAGAATATAATATTGGGATCTAATTTGTACCTTCTCAGAATGCAAACATATTTGACTCTGGTTACATCAAAACATCTATGTTTTCTTTCTAATCCAACTCTTCTACTTTACCTCAGCATTGGTTACATTATGGTGTCTGGTTCATCTGCACTAACTTTAAACCTGTCCACAGAGCTAGGTAAATACAGAGTCTATTTGACCAGGCACACAGCTTTGCTGCTGAGATTTTGTTGCCAGTGATAGCCAAGGTGTAAATTCAAGTCTAGCTCATAAGATGCAGTTCATTCATTAAGGGTTACCTGGGAGCAGCGCAGAGATTGCTGTTATATGAAACAGAGCTGATACAACAGTTATAATACAGTCGAGTGACTGAACTGGAAATACTGTCATCTACTTTTAGGATTTGCAAAAGGTTAATCTGCCCTGCCCTGAAATACCTTTTGTCTAGAATGGTTAATCTATTCAGTTTCCACCACTGACTGAACATAGCCATGTGGCATAGACCATGGACTGTGCTTTGACCTTCCTGCCTGGGTGACTGATTGATCTTTGATTATGGGATGACTTTGATTATGGGATGGCACAGTCCTGCACTTGGGGCACAACAACTGTGTGCAGCTACAGACTAGGGGAAGAGTGGCTGGAAAGCTATCTGGAGGAGAAGGACCTGGGGGTGTTGGTTGACAGTGACTGAACATGAGCCAGCAGTGTGCCCACGTGGCCAAGAAGGCCAATGGCATCCTGGCTTGGATCAGAAACAGTGTGACCAGCAGGTCCAGGGAGGTTATTCTCCCTCTGTACTCAACACTGGTGAGACTGCTCCTCGAATCCTGTGTTCAGTTCTGGGCCCCTCACCACGAGAAGGATGTTGATGCTCTGGAGTGAGTCCAGAGAAGAGCGATGAGGCTGGTGAAGGGGTTGGAGAACAAGTCTTATGAGGAGTGGTTGAGGGAGCTGGGGTTGTTTGGTCTTGAGAAGAGGAGGCTGAGGCAAGACATTATTGCTCTCTACAACTACCTGAAAGGAGGTTGTAGAGAGGAGGGAGCTGGCCTCTTCTCCCAAGTGACAGGGGACAGGACAAGAGGGAATGGCCTCAAGCTGCACCAGGGGAGGTTTAGGCTGGATATTAGGAAAAAAACTTTCACAGGGTCATTGGACACTGGCAGAGGCAGGGATTTGGTTGAGTCACCATCCCTGGAGGTATTTAAAAGACAGGTGGATGAGGTTCTCAGGGACATGGTATAGTGGTTGATAGCAATGGTTGGACTCCATGATCCAATGGGACTTTTCCAGCCTAGTGATTCTGTGATTCTGTGACTTTTATCCAAGTTCAATTCTATTCTTGTAGCAAGCTTGACTTTGTGCGAACACATGTGTAAACATACATGAACTTCTGCTTTTAGCAAAGATGTCCTTTAAATTCCTTGTAGAACAGATGGTCAGCCTTGGTTTTAAATATTTTAAGGTGAAGCCTTCTCCCTGTCCCCAATTCTCTTCCCCTGAAAGTAACTGTACATTCCTGAATTACGTTCACCTTTAAGATTCCTGCAGTAATGAATAACAATTGTATCAGATTGTCTGAGACCAGTTCTTGCCAAATTTGTGCAACAATTAGAATAGCAAACCCAAATGTTTTCAACCCAGAATGATCAGAGAGAAGTGCACTCTTTGAGCTTTGTTTTGCAAAACCCCCTCAAAATTAAAACCCCAAATACCTGATCCTACAGAATTTTTAAGCATTTAGCTGATCCCAGGCACATTAATAAACCAATTGGGTGTGGAAAATTCATAAATGGAATATTCTGTATGTATTTTTTAACTGTTTTGCTGGTGGGATCATCAGGGATGTGCAAGATAGAACTCTTTCTATTTCTCTGTTATGTCTCTCAATGACGTTTTTAAAAGCAGTTCACTAAGGTTTTGTGTCAAAGCCCATGTAGAATGGACACAAATTTGCAGAGATTTTAGGTAAGGTTTAGATTTTAGGTATGATAAGGGTACACAGAAATCTGTTATTTTGCTGGGACATAATATCCTTTCAAAGTAACGAACCAAAACTATTTGATGTATACAGGATCAATTAATTTAAAACATGGGAGTCTGGCTGATCCAGAGATGTGGATATCCTTGAGTAACCTTTGACAGCACTCCCAACTGTTCTTTGAACAAGCACAGAAGTATGCAAGAGGCCCTAGTTTTACTCACGTTGGGCCTCCTCCAAGATACCACTTACGGGCTTCTGAGTCAGTGGGGCCCCTGCTCCCTACAGGGTTATCATGACAGTGCAATGCCCTTGGGCTTCCAAAGCCACTCTCCCAGGAAGGAACTACATTTTGCTACATCAGGATGGCAAAAGGAAAAACCAAAAAAAGTGGCCTAGGGAATTAACTCACATTGTTCTACTCCACCATCCCTCCAAACAGGATAAAGGAGGAAGACAACCAATGAAGATTTTTAACACTCAACTTTTTTGATAAGGACTCTGATTTATAAGGTATGTTTTCTAATAACAGCAAAAGGGAATGAAGAAATACAGAGCTTAACCCAGGCTGGCACTGTGCCAGACCCAATAGCATGCCTTTATTTCTCTATACATGTTTTATTGGTATCTGGGTAACACAGTCATACTGACTACATGGTCATGGATCTGACTGAGAAAGTTCCAAACACATTATGGAGTGATGTGAATCAAAAGTGATATATTGTAGATTGACATGAAGTCTTAAAGGAAATCTGTATCATATTATTTAACCCTATTTTATGAGCTTAGTTAAGTGAATTGCTGTTTGTATGTAATGTTCTAGGAAGGGAGCATTACAAACGTCTATTACATTACATCGAATCAAAATATGTTGGAGTTCAGTAGCATAGAGCACTTGCCAGATTAAGTTGGTAGTTAATTTTGTCAAGGAATATTGATAGAAAAGGTAAAGAAGAAGAGACCAAATCTTGGCAGTCCCACTGGAGAGTTCTGCTCACAAATGAATTTTTATTTAGGTGACTCTCAGATCCAATGTTTCTATGTAAGAAAAACGCGTCTTATATTAAGGTTTGGCTGAGGAGACCTTATTAAAATGAAGAGATGGAAGGTGCCAGCTGTGTTTCATGAAAGAAATCCTAGTAGTATAACCTTCCTGTAGGAAAAATGTATACCACAGAGGATTAAGTAAGAGAAACCTGAAATGAAAGCAAAATTCCATTAATAACCCCTTCAGACAGAGATTACAATAAAATGTCAACTGGCTTAATGGGACAGGTCATCTACCGCTTTCTGTAAACCTTCTAATTCAATTTGTTGTCTACAGACAAGCATTCTTGTTCAGGGGTTGCTACAGAAACTGAAAACTCTGCCTGAATTGAATTTCTATTACCTAATTATGCTCCTCTGAAAGGTGTATAGTTCTAAGTAAATATGTGAACTTCAGTGCACAACATTCACATAATTCATGTCAAGCATATGTAAGGAATGAATTATGAGCATATTATATCCTTCCTTCATAGCCTCGTGTTTGACTTCTGAGCTAGAATTTGGAAACTATTGAATATATTGTCTGCAAATGTGAGCTGTGATTTAAAAATTGGTAGGGATTGGGTATGATTTTGTGCCTCTTTAGCTTTTTTTTTTCTACAAGTATTCAAGTGAAAGAGTTTTGCCAGAGCAAAAAAGAATTTAAAATAGTATATTTTGTGTTGCCCAGTGGGTTCAAATGTTTTCCCAGCTGGCTTCAAATCCTACTTTGTATACTCAGCTGATTTTAGGACTTCTGGCTCTGAGTAATTTAGTCCAAGCCACCTGGTTTCCTCCAGTAATTTTATTTTTCCCGTAATTATTGCTATCCCTGCTCCTGGCCTTTGGTCTTTTTTGTTCTGGTTAAAATATGTACTGCAACAATACTGGATGATAAGTACTCATATGCTAAGGTGTAGCATAAGCTTATTTTCCCTTGTCTTTCACATTGCTCTGAAAACCACGTAAAGCCTGAATGTTACTTTGCTTCCTACCGGTATGGATGTCAAACATGTTCAACAGTCAGCTATATAAACATAACCAAAAGACTGGTTGCCATTGTGAATCCAAGGCACTTAGGCACTGGATTATTATTTAAAAGTATAGTTAATAGCTTGGTAGTCGCAGTAGTTGTAACAGTCTGAATCAACAGCTTGAAAAAAAAGGCTTTTCTCAAACTCTCTTTCACATTCCCTTTTTTTCAGTAGCTGACCCCAAACCATCTTAGAATACATCCTGAGGACCCATTTGTCTCTTTTGCAGCAGTGGACAATATTTTAAGCCCCTGCAGAACAGCAGCAGAATCTGAGTCCTACATCTCTGCAGTTCAGGAAAGTCCAGCTGAGAGACCTAATAAATGCCCAGTGACTGGTGGCTGGAGGGGGGTTGCTGGGGACAGGCAGGCCAGTGGGTCTCTTGCAGTTGCTGTCTGACAGCTGAGTGGATCCGTTGAAGAAATTGTAACCAGTCAGAGCTCAGGAAGGAAGTTATAAATTTGATGGCTGATATCAAACCCATGGGCTGATTAATTGGGATGTTGCTGCTGAGGAGGTGGTGCTCTAGTGGCTTTGGTGGCAGGCTTCCGATTTTTCAGTCCACTTGGAAAGCTGAGGAGGTAATTTCTGTTTTCTCTGTGAGTCTTGAACCAAGCAGCTGTTACTACTCTTCTCAAGGTGGGGTACCCAGGTAGGTGTTTAGAGGCCCTGTTGTAGGAAGAGAAATCTGGAAAGGACTTGTTGGGCTATGTAAGACTGCAGGTGTTGCCTTATGTGGACTTCTTCCTTGGCTTGCTGAGCTCACTCTTCAGTGTAGGGAGCTTAGCCACTTCTGCTCCTCTCATTGAAAAGATGCTTAATTGCTTCGGGGTGGGGAGAGTAGAGGAAGCCACATCCATGTGCTTATGTGGGCATCAGCTTCTGCAAGTGCAAAGGTATGTATTGAAATAGTATCGCCAACTGACCAACTTTATTCAAATAAGCAAGATTACAATGGAAATGCTTGTTTTAAATATCCTGTTCACTAAGTTGCACGGTTCTCTTTCTGAAAATGAAGCAATTCTTTCTACTTCTTCCGTGTAGGGATTAGCATATCACACCTGTAAGGCTGCAGTGCAGGAAGATATTTCTTCCTTCTTCTGTAAAATTCAAAGAATACAGACACATAATGTCCCTGTTGCTTTTCTTGGGTTACCCCTGATATTTTAAGTCAGACATTTTTCACTTGTTAAATTTTAATTTAACCCACTTTCAAAGCCTAAAGGTAAATGTAGAAAAAAACCAGAATATGTTTATAAACTTTTAAGAACCTTCATGTGTAGTGTCTGAATAGTTGCAGAACATGTCTGACTTCAGCTAAGTTCAGGCCATCTACTCATTATCAGCAATATTAACTTCAGATGTGATCACTCCATGATGTTTATGACTATGTGTTTTTTTAAAACCAGAAGGTAGTTCTGATGCATAGTTCTAGCTGACCTTCTTGTTTTTCAGTTTTAAGAACTGACTAATTCTAAACAAAATTAAATGATTACTTCGTGGTTTAAAAAAGTAGACTTCAAAAGTTGTGGAATGCTTCTGCTTAGCTTGATGAATGCACATCTGTCTTTTTCCACTCATAATTCAAGAACAGTGAGGAAAAAGGTATTCTGAATGTTTGAATGCCAAACAGGAAGGTTTTATTTATCCAAGTTTCAGTTTGATTGAGTTTGGATGGGTGAATAGCTAAGTTCCCACCGGGAAACCCACAAGTATTATCGGAGATTGAATCCAACCTTAACCACAGCAGCATCCATTAGCAATTTGGTAGTAGCTGTGTAAAGGACTTTGAGTCCAAATAACGTATGGCATAGGGTCATCTCATGGTGGCTTGTCCTCTGTTGCCCTTTTGCTGTATGCTTCCTGAGTAAGCAGGGCGTCTGCTCTTTGGCTCCCCCCATGCATTGTTTTCTCCACTGTTGTGGAAGAGAACAGCCTTTTAACCTCCTTTTTCCCACTAGAAGCTACAAGAGAATTATGATACAGAAAACAGTAGTGATTTTATTAGCACTTCTGGGCTAATACAGCAGCCCATCCTCTCACCATCCCACCCAAGGTAGCTTTCAAGGTGTAGTGACCAAGATTTTATTCTCATGCCTGGGGCCATAGGCAGCAGTTGCTCAGCTGAAGCCTCTCAGAGGAGACCCATCTTGTGATTCCGTGCTCAGAACCTATATATAGTGGGGTTTGTAATTTATATTTAACCGTGCATGTGGCACTTCATCAGGCATCAAGCGAGAAAATATATTTCTGCTGTTAGTTCTTTTTTCCCTCCCTTTTATATGACGCTTTAAAGCACACTTGTGTTCATTTGAGTTTTGTAGGTGTTACTTTCATTGCTGCCAGGAGGTTTACAGTTTTGATGCTGACTAGCTGAATTTTTGACATGTCACCCTAAATAAGCTAATGCCTGATCAATATTTGCTGAGATCCAGGAAGACACTGATATTATGTATAATTCTATGCATTCAATGGTAAGCACAGTTATTTAAGAGCTTTTCTAAGAGTTACAATAACACTGCACGTTAACAGGCAGGCTGAGCTGCAGTAGGATTCAATTACAGCAGTGAATGAACCTGGATGTCTTCCTAGCATGCTAATGAAGTTTAACCCTTGACTAAGCTGAACAATTTTTTTCTTTATATGCTTTGATATAAGCATTATTTAGAAATGGAGCAATGCCCATTTTTGTCTGCAAAGACTCTTCTCCTCTGCTTTAAATGAGTGTATGTAAATAAACTTCAATGCAATTACATAAACATAACTTCTGTAGACTTTGATGTAGTGATTGTATGTCATATGCTTTGAATTTAGGGGTGGGAGTGATAAGACTTGGGCTCATGTGTTTGCTTTTGTAGACTCAGTACAGACACGAAGTTTCACCAATTTGTCTGGTTTATGTATTCATTGTCACTTCAGAGAGAAAAGCCTTTACTGTAAAACTTACATAAATGAATCAGTTCCAGCTCCCTCCTTATTTATGAAAGGAACAAATCTTGTGTGACTGTTTCCCATTTTAGAGTTCAGTGACAAAAAGGGGAATGCAACTGCCAAAAGGGTAGAGCCAGACGCCCAAGAGGCTTCTCCTTTCCACCCTTCCTCTTTCCCTCCCAACACTGGTTCTGATTAGCCAGGAAGAAAGGGGAGGCACCTTCCCCCAGGCAACCCACTCCAGATGTTCTTCTTTGCTTTATATAACACAGGTAAAGGCAAGCCTTTCTTCATGACTGGGCCTTGTTTTTCCTTCTACCTATTATGAAATAAATAATAGAGATAGTCATGGTTCAGCAGCAAACACCGGTGGACTGGATGGTCAAGCATGCTACATTCCCTTCTTGGCTGTGGGAAGCGTATTAGTGCTGGAGGATATAGCCCAGCAGAAACTCTGGGGACATCTTATGTCCTGACTCTTCTGTCAAAAAGTTTGTGGCAGTCCCAACATCAGTGTGTGGTTGTGTGTTACTAGTGGCACACAGGCTCTCATACAGTTAGTCTCAGTCAAGAGCGAATGTTTCACCTTGCCCAGTTTTAGAACCTGCCCCACAGCACTTTCAAATATACCAGAAGGGAAAAACACAAGCTTGACTGCAATGGGATTACTCATGAGAAACGTCATTATAATTTTGCAAGAAGTCCTAACTGAAAGTTGGAAATTGTTCTTTAAAAGTTGGATATCACATTAGAGAAATAATAAATATAGACAGCTTCTTTTCTACCAGCTTGGATAACTGGGCTCAATTAACTTGCTGCCTACAGCAGGAAACTAAGCTGGCAGGTGCATCCCTGCCAGCCAGTATACGCATACAAACACATTCAGTTTTTTCTTCAGTTGGTATTTTTGGTATAGCACCTTTTTTCCCTGTGATTGGGGATAGTTTTTATTAGCGCAGGGGTTTTCCACTTCCTCAACAGTGCTAATAACAAACTCTTGCCCCTACAAGAAGAGTTACAGAAAAGCCCTGTAGGAGATTCTGTAAAAAATATCTTTCTCTGAAAACTCATTCCTTACTTGATCTGGCTTCTTATAATTTTGTCATTGCTGCAGCTTGCTGACTCTGTCAACATTTGCAATAGTGCTTGTCTCCTGCTGAGGCTTCTTTAGAGTCATTCTCAGTGTTTTTTAAATGCACATGTTGGAACTTTCTATCCAGTAAAAGCACCTGCTTGGTGAACTATATAAAAGACACTATAGACTCAGCTATGCCGCACACTATCAGGTTGTAGTACTTCTCTTTGTTCCATTAAAAATTCATTATTACAATGAAAAAATATGTCATATACTGTTACAGTTTTCTAATGGAGACAAAGAATAATTGAATGACCTTACTAGTCCTTGTATACTCGTTTGCTTTTTCCAGCTGGTAAAGGAGTTGGGTATCCTTTGAATTCTCATGTGAAAACAGAAGGCAAAACCAAAAGAATTCATAATCACTTTCCTGCAGTTTACAGGATCAGGTAGTTTAGCTGAATTTAAGTATTAAGTTGAAATCTCTCAATGAAAATCACTGTTAGTATGCAGTCATCAGTTCTACCCAAAGGAACAGAACTCTCAGCTGGTGTCTTATCAACAAGATCAATTATAAGCATAAGTAGATTTAATTAAAACCTTAATTTTTAGATGCAAATGGGTAAGAATATCGAAATGCTCTGCTTATAAAACCAGCTACTTAGCTCCCTCTTGAGTCAAGATCCCCATGCTTAGGATGAAGAGAAATGCTTGTCTTTGATTTTGAGAATATTTTCAAATTTAGCTGAATTTATTTTGCACCTGCTTATGCATAAATTACGTCAGAATTTCCCTCTTCTTACTCTGTAGGTCACAAAGTGAGAGGATATACATTTTAATTTCAGGTCTTTGCATTTAGGTATCCTGGGCTGAAATGTGGACATGTTGTCCGTTATTATGATCTTTATTTATTCAAATGCTAATTTATTAAAAAATACCCCAGAAAAATCACAATAAAAAGTACGAAATGTGATGTAGAGTCCCCCCTACTTTTGTAACAAAACAGTCATATATTAGATCATAGGTCACAAGCTGCTGCTATGTTAGTAGTATATACCTGGGCTCTCGGAACTACAGTGCACCTGTGTCCTGCTAGGTCTAGGGATGAAAGCAGGTAGTTTGTGCTGCTTGTAGACTCTTTCTCTAGGCAGGGGACAGAACTGTGCAGGAATTAAAATCATAGCTTGGTTGTCTAAGAGGAGCTAATGCATGCTAGTGAAAAGAGAGCTGCTGCTTGCTAAAGGAAAGGATTAGTTAGTGAAAAAAATGTCCTTGGGTGCAAGAAAGACTGAGAGGAGCTGGAGAATAAGCTGAGACTTGCCGGCTGCATTGCTTCACAGGTGCTGTCAAAGTAGAGAAGAAGCATTTTCTGGCATCCTCCTTTGTTCCCTCTAGGGAGAGACTGAACCTTAAACTGAGGCTTCAAGAATTTCCAAGGTTTTTTGTTTTGTTTTGGTTTGGTTTTTTTCCACTTTGCTTTGCATGATCCTCCCTGCTAGCTTTTCCACTTCCATCTGGTTCTGGCAGCCTCCAAGGGGCTGTGAAGGGCTTCTCTGGCATGACCAACTGAATCAGATTTCTGCTGTCTTTACAGTTTGCACAAAGTGCAGTGCTGCTTTCCTGATGAAGTGGTAGGGTTAAAACTCCAGATGGTCAACATTTCCTACATTTGCTGTATGATGGGGATAGTCTTGAAAGGTGGAACAGAAAGATCCCACTCTTTTACTAGAGGAGTCGCTTTTTTGAATGTTCAGCCCAGACTAAGCTTCTTAGGAAGAAGCCTGGGGTTACTTGTCTGCTGTGCCAGGGCCCCCTTCCAGGCTTGTTCTGTCTCTGAGAAGAAATGACTCATCAGGAAGGTGCTGGGATCAGGCAGTTTTCTATACAGGAGAATCCACTGTTTTTCTGTTTGAATTATGTTTGCTTATTTAAGTTTCCTGTTGTAAACATTATTGCCTACGGAGAAGGCCTTCCTTCCTTCCTCCTCCTCCCCCCTTAAACCTTGCCACCAGCTACTAATTTGCCCTATAAATGTAATTTGTATATACAATAAAAACAGACCCAGATGGGGCAGACAGATCAGTGTTTCTGTCTGTATTTCTCTCTTGCGACAGCTTCTGCCTAATAAGGCTAATGACCTAATGTCTTCTGGGTAGGTTACACTGTAGTAGTATTGTACCTGCGTAAATCTTTTGTTAAGTTATTTTACAGTACAGATGTAATAAGGGCTGTTAACAATAGATATGATAGGCAACATTTTCATTAGGCTTTAATTGTTCTGAAATTTGAAATCTGAAGTGGCCTTTAGTAGTATGATGGTGCTCCTACAGCTAGTAGGAGTAAAGCTGGCTGGTTCTGCAAATGCAGTTCTGATGCTTTCTGTGCTAATTACCTTATCCTATGTAAAGTCGTGTCTAGCGGTTGTTAGGAGTTGCTTTTGACTGCACGTAAGGAAATGTTAACTGCGTGCATTTAAATACACAGAAGTCAGGATAGTAAAAACCTGTATACCTTTGCACTTCCTGTGTGGTTTATGGTATAGATGTAATAAAAGCAGAAATGTATTAATGAACATAGTTAAAAAGGAGAAATGGCTATAAAGAATGCTATACTCTACAGCTGAAAGAAAGTGGGTCTGAGATGCTTAGTTTTTAAATTTCTTTTCCATATTTATCTTTACATGTTCATTCTTCTGTGTTGGATTTTGGAAGTTACTCTTCTGGCACACAAGTGCCCCTGTGTGTGAAAATACATACATTTCAGAGTACCCATGTAACCATTGTATCTAGCAAAATGGGAACAAAAAGAGGAGACTATTCCTACAGTTTCCAAACAATACCGTAATAATATTAGAAAAAAAAATCACAATACTAGTTGGTGTATATGAGTACATTTATGAAATCACACTTAAATGGGTGGGATTAATTCTGAAAATGGTGATATTTTTTCAGGAGAGTTTCACTGTTAAGCAAAAATATTCTGATGGTTGTCACTTGTGTTTTGCAGAGCCATAAATTTTTAGTTGTCAGGGATTAGTTTCTAGTGTTTATTGTTTCTTATCTGTGGCAGTTGTGCCTGCTGTTCTGAATTTATTTGTATTTTCTTCCTATATGAGATTTTGTTGCCAATTTGTTAGATTTTTCATTTCCAAGAAAAGCTTTCAGTCCCAAGCTTTCAGTAAATAAATTTTAAAAGTGTATTGACTTTAATGATCTCATTTACTTGGGCAGTTATTTGTGTCCTAGAAATGATTTGTGTGGTCTAACTGAACTGGTGTAGCTATATACAATACTAACTTGATTACCTCTTCTATGCTGTTTTCTAGCTAGAACATACACTCAAATATACCCACATTCTTCCAGTGACTCCACATGCTCCCATTGACTATGGTAGGATTTGTAAGCAATATATCTAATTGCACTTTTCATTATGTAGTCAATAGGCATGTAAGTTAATTGTACAGTTTTGCTTTCATTTTAAGGTTGTGATAAAAATTGATTTTCCGTCCTTCTGACATTCACTAACTGGGCAGAACAAAACTTCCGCACAGATGAATTCCCAGTGTTATCCTTAAGCAGCATTCCCTCTGCTTTAATGGTGGAACCAAGTTTTGGCATGATGTGTAGTTAAGCAATGTACTTGCAGATACGGAATCATATTTGTCCTTGCTCTTTGAAATGAATTCTTATTAAAGTCGTGGGTTTGTACATCACACAGTTTGAAAGTTGCTTTTCTTTTTCCCCTTGTGAAACGAAAGGCCTAGACTGGGTGGCAATTTTGGGAGCAACAGAAAGGGTGTGCGTTTTGTCCTCTGGTCACCTCTCCATCTGACTGATATAAACATACATTAGAATGGTTCTCAGAAATTGCTTTGGGGCTCCATGAAAACAATCAGGTTAAAAGCTTAGATTGCTCATAAAAAATGTCACATACTCCATTAAACAGTCAGTATACCATGTCTTTCTGGCTTTTCTGTCCTGTCAGGATGCCTTGACCTTTTCACTGGCTTAGCCATATAATCTCTTCCTCTGTTAGCCTACCTTTCCCAGCACTTTGGTGTACTGCTCTTCTCTGAATTTGTCCAGTCAGACATCACACATACAGTCCTGTGGCAAGCAGTCTCCACTTGCCATAGCCACAGCTCTACCCTCAGTGAGATTCTGCATCCATGTGGCAGGAAGTCTAAATTGTCAATATGTTTATTACTCTTGGCAATTACACACAGGTATGGGAATTAAATGATTTGATAGTTCATAGCAAATTACATCTATTTTTGCTACTAATGTACCTTTTACAGCTTCTTCTGAGTTGTCTAATCCGACACATTCAGAGGTAATGCTACATGGTTCCTCTAGCTGGGAGTTGTGTTGAAAACTATGTTCATGTATAGGCCTTTAAGATTTCTGTCAAATTTCAGTGTGGCAATTTACGAAGTTACTTCCCCCAGCTGTCTGTCCCATTAGCTTGTTGAAGATTGACAAAGATAACTTGCCCACTGCACCAAGGCCAGCAAAAAGGCAATAAAAAATCCATAACTTATAACTGGGATACCTTTAAGTGATTCCAACAAAACTGAGCATTTGTAGCTGGGAAAGTACCATAGGTCCTTGGGAAAGGGACTGGGTGTGGGCCAATGTTAAATATTTTGCTGATTTGCAATTGGCTTGCAAGTTTCTTCCCAGGTGGCTGTGCTAAGGGCACTGATCTTTTAGTTCATGTTGAAAATCTGGGAGATGCTTTTGTTACCTATTTCTGTTTAAGCACTCAGGATTGTTAGAAAAGGTCTGAATGGTATTGACAATATTTGTCATAGGGAAGCTTAAGAAAAAGTGACAAGAACCAATAGGCTTTCCTGTGTGCTTTTCTATCTCTCAAAGCCCACAGAGAAGATAGTAGAATCATAGAAATGTTTGGGACCTTAAATGGCAAGGACCTTGAAGATTGTTCAGTTCCAAGCCCCCAGCCATGAGGAGGGACATCCCACTAGATCAGGCTGCTTGAGGCCCCATCCAGCCTGGCCTTGAACACCTCCAGAGTGAGGTCATCCACAACCTCTCCAGATAACCAGTTCCAGTATCTTACTACCCTCATTGTGAAGAGTCTCTAATGTCTAACCTAAATCTTCCCCTTATCCTATCACTACATGGCCTTCCCTGCAGCCCCCTTCATGTACTGGAAGGTCACTGTAAGGTCTCTCCACAGCCTTCTCTCCTCCAGGATGAACAACCCCAACTCTCTCAGCCTGTCTTTGTAGCAGATGTGCTTCAGCCCCTGGATCATCTTTGTAGCCCTGTTTGGGACCTGTTCCAACAGTTTCATATCCTTCTGATGCTGGGGATTCCAGAACTTGACCCAGTACTCCAGGTAGGGTCTAATGAGAGTGGAGTAGAGGGGGAGAATCACTTCCCTTGACGTGCTGGCTATGCTTCTTTTGATACGGCCCACAGCATGGTTGGCTCTCTGGGCTGCAAGCACACATAGCTGGCTCATGTTGTTCTTCTCATCAACCAGTGCCCCAAAGTCCTCCACAAGGCTGCTCTCAAACATGTTGTCCTCCAGCCTGTATTGAAGCAAATGATCATATGGAAACTATTAGCAAACTGCCCTGAAACCTCCAGCCAGGTGATTGATTGCATCTATGGCTGCAGGGTGGCTATAGTGTCTGAAGAAGACAGGCTTCCAAGTTTATCCTGTTCCTTGCAGTCACAAAATGTAGTATTGCAGCCCTTCCTGGTTTAGCACTATTTGTCCTTAGGTGTGTATTTACCTCCCAGTTGGATGAAGACACTGCAGAGCTATGGGATCAGCTGTCAGTACACAGGGGAAGGGGAGTCAGTGCCTGACATTGAAGGAGGGAGCTATGGTGACTAATTAATGTCACTTTCCCCTATTCACTGGCTTAGCCAGTTAGGTAGTTTGGTTTGAGTTAGGTAGATTTGGTATGAATTAGGTTTCAGTTAAACCTAGTTGCAATGATAGGAGATGATCATTTGAATCTTGAGCTTGGATCTCTTGATGTAAGAAAGTAGTAGAAAATTTTTGAACTAAAAATTACATCTTGGAAGATTTTTAGAGCTGAGGTTTGTGTTTGTGCATTTGTCTAGGTGAAGATGCTTGTTGAGCTTTAAGAGGTAGTGTAAGACAAACAACAATAAAATACAGTCTAAGTTATTCTTAATAATCCTTGAGGTCTCTACAATCCTGTGATTGTTAGTGAACACACTGATGTTGAAATCCATATGTCCTCATATTACTAACATCCAAGATGTGTTATTTCGGTCACTGAAGTACTGTGAAGTACTTGCATGGTTTATGTTGATTAGATGTGGTAAAGCATATCTAGAAACATTACTGAAGAAAATCCTAATTGGCATATCCAGAAGAAAGTTGTGGTGGAGTGAGCTGGATTTAAAAAGCTGCCTCAATTACTGTTTTTACAAAGACAAATAGACTTGCGTAATCTAGCAGTTAGGTGTTTGTTGATGTGTCTCTCAAAATAACCAGTGTTTGCAAATAAATTGTGGCAGAGACACTGACATGTTCATGATAGCTAATGTGCTTTAGTGGAAGAACTTGGGGAAAGAGTATGAACAGTGTTAGAGACAGAATTTGTGATGGGTGTTATATTACAAATAGTTACTGGCATGCATTGGGGGGGTGCCATTAATCATAAACAGTAGACTTAGGTGTGAGTTGTGTTGATGGTGGCAAACCCATTTTTGCCATGTGCTATCGCGTTTTAGGAAAGCCATGTAAGCCACATCTATGAGCTGGAAAGCCCTGTGACAAATTGCACTTTTGAAACAACTTGCTGTGGACTGATAGGCCAGTTGTCTAAATTGCTTTTAAAAGATGTCATCTTAAATCAAAAAAACACAGCCCCCCAAAATAATCTGTTTTTCCTCAAAATGTGACCTTCTAAGCCAAAATCATACCCATGTATGGCAAACAATAATGGGTTAGGAGAGAGGACTTTGACACTCATTACAACTAGAGATGAAAACAGCATGTAGTCAAAAATCCAAGAGGGCACATTTCCAATAGTATTAAAGTACTTGTTCCTAGCCACAGTAGATCATGAGATATTGGATCTTAATCTCCTAGCATTCCTATATGCAAAAACACTATTCCAAGACATATTAGAAGGCTTTGAGAATGTTTTAATGATTGCTCTTCTTCCTCTGACATTAGTTCTGGCTGATTTCTTAAAAGCACTCCCAGGCAGTTGTTTAAATAGTTGTCCTTCACCACGAGTGTGTATTGTAAATATTGGCAGGTTTTTTGAGAAGTCTTAGCCTGTCAGCACAGATACTACGCTTAAAAGGTAGTCTCTTCCTTACTTCTGCCAGTTAAAATCCCTCCTTTCATGCCCACTCACCATCAATGTCTCCATGGCTGTTTGTGAGTCTTCTGCAGCTAGAGTGCTGGTCTGAGTGTAATGGTGGCATCTGGCTTATATATCACAGCTACAAAACACATCCAGATCATGGAGATGTTCTGGACCTTGTACTTCTGTCAAGTGGCCAGGAGGGCAAAAGCACCGCTAAAAAACTCTTGTAGGTATAAAACTCAGACTTGGTGTTATTGCCTATGACATGAGCTAGTATTCACAGGGACTGTGAACACAGCTGTTTTCCAACTGAAGCAGGATTTTTAAGACCTGTGTATGCTGCCTTCAGGACTCCGTTGGCTTGCATGGCTCTTCCTGAGCTATAAGCAAAAGTCATATGTAGATATACTGTGGACTTTGGACAGTCATCACTGAGACTTGTTCTTCTAGAGCTTAACTTCTGTACGTGTCCATACTAGCCTGGGTATATCTCTCCTCTGCAGCCAAGCTGAGGTCACTGTTCCCGAACTGCAAGAGAAATATTGCTAGTGCTTAAATACTTCAAACACAGAGTAGTATAACCATTCTCAGCTTCAGCTTTTACAGGGCTACTCATTGCTCAGGACATTTGGAGCTTGTTTTCCCAGCCACTGTAGTGATTTAAACAGGTCTGGCAGCCAGGCAGCCTTGAAATCCCTGAAGTCAAATATTATTTTCCCTTGAGAGAGGTTTTAAGAATAAAGTACAACTGATGGAGCAATGGAAATCTTTCAAGGGAAGATACATACTTCTCTTCAAGAGGTGCACCCTACCAATAAATTCTTTCATATTTCTAGGCCAGGATGCTTTGGAGGTGCATACTTTTTTCTTATTGTACAATATAGTTCATGACATACACTGCCTTAATTTTCAGCGTTATTTCCAAGATGGTTTGGGTAAATAAAAGCTTAAGCACATGAAGAAATTACCCCAGGTCATCAAGTTAAGCTAATCCATAGTTACCTTCTTATGTCAAAATGATGGCATTGTCGTCATTTGTGAAGGTGCCTGCAGTGGCTAAAGTAGCTTGCACAAACAGTGACCATGTCTGTGTAGTGAAGTCCAGAGGTTATTTTAAAGATAACACTATATGCCTAAAAGCTAATAAGTGATTTTCATAGTTTCATAAATGTGTATACATCTAGTCACACCTGTGTGTGAGTTTAACTGTTGGAGAAAGTAAGAACAACAATCAAACCGAGCTAGGTTGCAGCCCTCCCTTGCCTGTCCCTTGTTCTGAAAACTGAGATGCAAGACCTATGAAGCCAAACCATGATGGGACAATGTAGTTTTTACTGTTCCAAGGCTCATGTACAGGTCTCATGCCCAGGGAACAGCAGTTTGAGGTTGACCTTTTGTTGCCTGAGCTGTGTTTCCATCCACTTAAAGAAATGAAAATATGGGAGGGAGGGCATCAGTCCTTTTAAGTCCTGCTCAGGGTGCCACTGTCTGACCCAGATTTTCCACAGTGCCACTAACTTCTGTGAGATGGAAAATCCATGTACTACTTCCTCCTCTCCAGTAGTACCGGTGCCCTAAACAACTGAGAAATTTAAATCAGTATACTTTTTTCTACTGGAATGATTCCCAAGAGATGTTGCAGGCACAGCAAAGAGTTGTTGTGGTGCAGCCCTTGTCAAATATGTAGTAGAAAATCCCGCTCTTGCAACCTTCCCATGAGCTGGAGGTTTATGCCTCTTTGTGGAGGACACAGAGCAAGAACTGAATGTAACTAGGTGCCTTTGTATTTTCCAGGGATGATACAAACAGTAAACTTCAAAACACACAAAATTAGTCAAAACAAAGTTCACTTCAATAAATTTTAGAGACCATGAAATTACTAGGCATTATTTAAATCTATATGATACTTCCATTGACACGAACTAATCCATGTAGGAACTTGTAATAATGACAAGTTTCAAAGGTGCAGACCTGGTGTGAGAAAATGTAGGATTTGTTGTGTGTTAGGTTAGCTCTGATTTCCATACACCCAGTTCTGAAAAGAGATTACTCTGACACCCACACAGTTCCTTTACAGTAGTGCTGGAAATGTTCTGTTCTATTTTGCAATGATGGCTGCCATGCTGAGTATTTTCTGTAGGGTTTTTTTATGATAAGTATATTTTAATAAAATTAACATTTTAACAACATTTCAGTTTGAATCAACTGACGGGAAGGAATTTTGCTTCCACGTCTGCTTTCTTTAACCCTGGTGCACAAATGGGAATATGGATTTTTGCAGTTCAGTGGCAAATGTTGTATTCAATCATCTTTGGTCTCCATCTGAATGTGCACAAATTCTGCTAGTGCATCATGGTCCTGACTGAGACCTGATCTCTTAGTACTCAGTGTTGTACATATCAAGAGGCAGTCTCTTCTCTAAAGAATGTAAAATCTAAAGAACCCTGTCAAACTGGATTTACTTCTCATTTTTCATTTTCTATGTTTCAGAGTCTATTATATTATTAAAAACTGTTTTTGTTTGTAGAGGATTACTATCAGCTCATTCACCACAGCTTTAGTTCTGGGCATTGTATGCTAGTTTCTGTTGCATGTGATTAGAGACACTGTCTTGGAAATGGCATTCTTAGATTCAAAAGTCAACAACCCAAAGTTGACAGCAACTGTGATGTTAGAACCTAACTTTTGATTTTTGAATATTTGAGGTTTGTGGTGCTGAACAAAACATATGTAGCAAAAGTTGACAATGGTATCTTGAAAATGAATTATGGTTGAAATCTGAGGAGCGATATGCCATCAAAAAGAAATCCGGAAGATTAATTTAATTTAATTTAATTTGTTACCAGTACGTGTCACCACTGTCATTAACTGAATTGTTAAGGCTGATAGTCTCTTGGGCACTAGGAGGGCTGTGGAAATTCCCTCCTTCTATGCATGCAGCCTTTGTAGATCTAGTAACCCTACACTTTATCTTGGAAAAGAGCAGAAGGGTGACAAAACAGTAGGTGTATCTAATAGGTAAGGAATGTCTTCTCAAGCAGAATGCATATTTTGTGGTATAATTTTACACCTGCAAAGTTCAGATTTGTGGGGGCTGCTATCTAGCAGCATGATTACATGTCGTCATATCTAGCCTGCCTATTGCAGCTTTGGAGGGAGGTGGAGTAGGGAGAATTTTAAGCTTGCTTTGTGCCTCTTCATGCCATCTGAGGAAAAGGTATTGCTATACGTGAGACTATTTTTCAAAAATAGAAAAACCCACCTATTTATAGGAACAAATAATGAAAGTGAATATCAACTCTAGCTGACAATCTGGTATCTCCTCTGTTATTTCAAAAGTTATGTAACTTCTATGATTTGTAAAAATACAGCTCCAGCATGAAAATGTAATTGCAAACTGTCAAGCTCCAAGGCGTGTCACAGCAGATAAAGGATCTACAATAGCAACATCTATGCTCAGTTGTGTTTAGGCTATGGATTGGCATTCTGCCCTTGGAGATACAATGAAGATAACCCCCAAAAAAATTAGTTAATTAATTAATGACTTGGCATATAAGATTACTGACCTTGGAGTTTTGCCAAGCTTTCAAACATCTTTTTATTTCCAGGATCTATATTAGCTGCATCTAAGATCCCTTCATTCTTGTTTCTTCTGCATGAAATGCCTTTAAGAAGCACAGAGGGTTGTTCCAAAGTGCAGAAGTACCCTATTTATCACCTATTAAGCAGAGGGTGATTGGGCTACTTGGTTTAGCTCTGCAAGGACGGGAAGGCAGTCAAATGAAATTTTTCCAAGTGTTCTTTGCAGCACATGTTTCCACACAGATCTTTTCTAACCTACTGAAAAATGAATTCAAGGCTTCAGGGGAGTTTGAGACCCACTGCTTATTATTAATGTGCTCTAGCTACCACTTTCTAGACCTTCTGAACTAGAAGCAAGAGATGATATCCGCATTGTAAAAAGGCAGAGACTACACACAAGTAAAGAACACAGGTGCAGTTAGGGAAGGAAATTCAACCCTGTGGAGCAGGTCAGAGTGAAAACCTGTGTACAGATGGGAAGAAACGGGATATATTGTTACTAAGGCGTACTGATCAAACCAGTTGTTTTCATTTGTCTAGGAGGAGGTTGTCTCCTTTTCCACATCTAAGCCCTTGCTGGAAAAATATGATTCCTAAATGCAGGAGAGACTTGATATGGAATATTAGCAAATTCAGCTTCTGTGAAGCTTTCTTCTCTTTATATCTTTCTTGTCCCATTTTCTCTGTCCTGCTTCGTCTGTTTCCTGTGCCCACAGGGTCAGGTAGAGATACCTGAGCTAACTTTAATGGTCTGGGAGTGCCACTGAAAGCAGCTTAGCGCCATCAGCCCAGTGCATCTGACTGGCTCCCTCGTTCTGCTAAGAGAAAAAGGTCTGTCCTTTACCTCCTAATACGTGTTGATAACATAAAGCCTGACGGACATGATCTGTCTCTGCAGGGTTCCCAGATCAGTCTCTACTTGGTCTCTCACTTCCTCAACCACGTCCGCTCTCGGTCTCACATGCTCACACCTTCTTTTTTTGTCTCTTTGGGGACATGCATGACAGTAGGTCTAAGAATACTTTTGGCCGAGACCTTCAAAGCTACCACAGGAGACAGATGCGTCATTCTCATTGAAGTTCGTGGGAGCTGTGTGTCTAAATTCTCTGTGCTGCTTGGAGAGTTTCTTTGTAGTGGCTGATCTACTAATACCATTGGAGTACTGCAATCCAAACAACATCTACAATCAATGATACCAGGTGGACGAGCTGCTGATATTATCATGGGTTCTTGTTAGACACCTACTTTGGGCTGCCCTCTGTAGCCTGGCATGTCCTGGCTTTGTGCTGTCCTCTGTCTTTCCCATCTGCTGTCTCACCTGAGCCACCCTCCCTGTCTGCCTGCTTGCCAGCTTCCACTCTGGAGTACGATCCTCCCTTTGCCCAGCAAAGCTGTCGTGCAAAATTGCTTTGCAAGGGGAGATCTACAGGGCCCAGAGTAACCCGGGTGTGGAAAACACCCAGGATTGCTGAAGTGATCGCATGTCCTTGATATCAAGGGGAAATATCAGACGTTATACTGCAGTCCCTGTTGCTGTGTAGTGTCCCTAAATGATCTTGGTCTCATGGGGAAAAGGAGCGATGGACAGACTCCTGCCTTACTTGCAGGAGACCACACAGACTGCCTCGCTCCTCCCAGTGGCTCAGTGGTGTTTTAATGCCTTTTTTGGTATAAGCAAGAGATCGGTATGGTATTGTCCATCACCAGTCTGCATATAATTAAACTACTTTCAGTTTTCTAACTGCTTCACCTGTGCTTTAGTCATACAGTCATTATGTTTAAAACAGCTGGAAGAGATATTTGTTAGCATCACTGATCCTTTATGGTTTTCAAGGACTTCATTTTATTGAGAATAATAAAAGTGGAATTAGGATGCAAGTGTCTCTGGTCTTGGTTTTATGCATGGATTTAGTGAACACTGTGTGCTGCTTTGTCTAAAACCCTTTGTACTTCAATACTAACAAGAGTAATGCTAGTAGGAGAATTTAAAGGGAACAAATCTTAATTTCTCTCATAATAATGTAAGTGGTACCTAATCTCGTATTTCTTTTCTTTCAAGTCATCATCCTGACTTAAGTTTCTTCCAGTCTTATTGTCACATACATAAAAATATCTTCCAAGTTTTTTATGCAGACTGCAGGTGGAAAGATATACATTACTTTACATGTTTGTTTGGTTTGGGGTTTTTTTCCAATGAAATCTGTTTGGAACTAAAAGACAAATCTTTATAATCCACAGTGGTGGAAACCTGAAAATCAAATCAACTTTGATTTTGTATTTTTCCTCCTGTTTGGACAATGCAAACTCTCCTCCTCTCCTGTCCAACAGGAATAACAGAAAAAAACCCCCCAAACACCCAACCTACCCCCTAAAAGAGGTCATGACTTTGTGAGAATAAGGTTTTCCTTTTAACATCTTTTCTAAATATGTCACTCTCTCCTAGCACTGTGACAATTTAATGACTTTTTTTTTTTCTACTCTTACCCTGTTTGTTTCTTATTTAATCTAAAAACTGTTTGAATTGGCTTTTGTAAGAAGATGACTGGAAATGCTGCCTGGCTGTGGAGGCCTTCTAGGTTTTGTGGAAGACATGCTGCTTCCAGCCCCCAGAATAACTTGACTCAAGGGAATCACAGCTGTATCTGAGGCCTCAAATGTTGCAGAGGTTGTAAAACAGATTTGCTTTCTGGTAGTCTTTCACTTTATTTCTGTCTGTTTAGCTTTTTTTGGCATATATAATGTCATGGGTTGATTTCGTTAATGTTGTATTACACATCGGTGCAAATGGTTATTTGGCAGCAGAGAAGAAAACTAGCTGAATATTTCAGGGGTGGGACACACTGAAAGTGATTTGTGTGTGTTGCAGATGGAAGAGTACTGTATGACTATCCTGTAACTTTAAGACATCAAAATATTTAGTCTTTGGCTGTCTGCAATGAGTACCCAATTGAGATAATTGCTCTTCTTGTGTCAGTATGAGGAAGAAATGCATATATAGCAAAGTATCCTTTATCATGGAATACCCAAGAGTGGAAGTATAGCCGTTGGAATTAAACCTGTTTGTTCTGTAGCTGATTTACTTGGAAGTTGCTATATATGGTTATTGTTCTGGGAAGTGTCACTATTGCTACAGTAAAAGACTAGCCTGTTTTGAGATTGGAATCCCCTGAGAAATCTGATCTGTGTTTGAAGCTGTCTGTGCTTGGAGCAGAGGGGTGGACTAGGTGACCTCCAGAGGTCCCTTCCAGTCTGAATTATTCTATGATTCTGTGGAAGGTTCCCCGATCTATTCAGGGATGATATCCTGTAAAGCCTCCGTCTGGCCATGTGTTAATCTTGGGCTTCGTGGGCCACACGGAGAACATCAGCCTCTTCCATGCTAAATCTGGCAGGTGAAGAGAGAAAACTTACAGTATGTGTGTAAACCCTGTGGCCACTGTACTGCATCTTACAGGTAAACCTAAAAGAGTAGTGGTAGAAGTGGTAAAAAGGAACTTCTCAGCTCTGAGAATAAAACTCTTAAGAAATGCAGTGAGCAGGCTTTGCTGGGTAAAGCAGTGTAGGTGGAGTTTCATTATCTCACACCTGACCACAGATATTGGGTCAACAAGTGATATTCATTTGGCATCACTCTGTAAGTGGTAGTGAATTAAAAGCATTCCTGTTTTTCAGCTGCAGTGACAGAGAAAGCGTACATGGCTGTGGCTTGGAATAGAAATGGAACAACCAGCATTTATATTTGGCACATAAAATGACAGAAAAATTATTGCTTTGGAGCAAATCATCTTCTCAAAGCTGAAAAGCTGTAAACTCACAGCTCAAAATAAAAGCAATGGCTATAAAAATTTCTTTCCCATTGTATGGTGTTTATTGATTTATGGTGAGGTATAGGGATGCTAGCTGCTGTTTAATAGATTTAACACAGCTGCGTATCCCTGAAAAAAAGACATGTTCTCAACCTTTTTTGCTCATCACTTTTGCCGATTAGATTTGGTGGGGAGAATATAAAATGTCCTGCAATAGTAGACAGAATGCAGCATCTACTTAAATTAGGCAGATTCACAGTTCCATTGAATTCTTTTCTGCTCATTTGAATGGTTGGTATGTTGTAGCAGACCTACCAACAAAACAGGCAACACTTTGAAGAGCACTCCCTGGGGAACAACTTAAGTATGACACTTGAAGAGAAGCTTTAAAAACTAGTGGGAATTGACTGTTTGTTTTCTTTAAAGTGTTAATCAACATTACCTTTTGTTACTAATGGGCAATTAATATAGACAGTTAAAATTCCTAAGAGAATTATAGATGTGTCATCCAATAAAGTTAGCACAATAGGTGTGCAAGTGTGAAACCAAATCAAAAGCTTTTCACTTTGTGTGACAATTGATGTGGAGCACAACTGTGGCAATTGTCTTGATTTTTGTTATAACATGATAATTATTTTTCTTTGCTTAATAGGACTTGCAAAACTAAGAGGTTTAAAAATAAATATTTTTGTTGTTGATGTTACTGAGGTGGTTACTTCAAATTTAAATGTCTATTTATTTGTACTGTAGAATAGGTCACTGCTCTGAGAAAAATCAATTAGGGCAAGAAAAAGGTTGACATTTAATGAAGATGGGAAATGTGTTATTCAAGTGATGGAGATGAGACCAATAGGATTTGTCTGAGAAAGGATTGGAAGGAGGTTGATAATCAGGGTATGGGTTATACTGTCAAACGTTAAAAGTGGTATAAGAGTGTTAAGTCAGCAACAGGAGGAAGTGAATGTCATTCTCTTTGCTTTGTTGGAATTTTCTCAGTGCTTAAAGTTTTTAAAAGCCAAAGGCTTCCTACTTAAAACAGAAAAAAAATTACATAACCAAATTTGAGTGATGATTATAGAGTTATGCTGGATTTGCTTGAGTCCATTATTGGTAGTCTATACACACTTAGGACTACAGATCTTGAGTTAGTCTACACTCTTGGATAATCCATTTTTTTGCTCACTGGTACAAGCAATTGCTTCCTTTTTGTGCAGAAAGTCAGTCTCCTGGAACAAGACGACTTTTTTCCCACAGCCTATTAGCAGTGCTGCAGGAAGGATAAAAATTACTTAATGAAGGGGAAAGGGAGGTGTTCTCATGTACAAAACAGGCTGGAGAATGTCCAGCAAAACGCTGGTAAAGGGAGAAACTGGAGACAGCAGTTACATGAGAAAAAAAGAGCAAATCATCAGGCTCTCAGGTGAGATCTAGATGTTGTGAGAGGAACTGTGGAAACACAGTCAACCACTCTGGTTTATAGTTTATTTTCAGTGACCTTGTTTCATATTCACTCTACTTTTACCCATGTAGTTTCATACAGGTGACGTAACTGGGTAATGGAGTATGGTTGTGCAAAGCAGAGTACTACAGTGATACAGGCAGATACAGACAGTTTTGTGATAACATAACTAATAAATCATGTTGAAAGTAATGCTTTCTTGCACTCTCCTATGCAGGTGTATATGTTTCAAGCTGGTAGACAGCAAAAGCTGCAAATACACTGTACCTAATGTATATGTTTCAATGATTTATCTGTGTGTTTTTCTGTACTGTACAACACTTAGAGACATTTTTATAAATTATGGCAATCAAACCCATAAATAGTACTTCAGTATTTGCTCTCCTGTAGCATCACCTTGGGAAACCAGGGGGATATAACTTCCTTTGGAGGAGAAATCTATCTATAGCTGCATCTGCAGTGGAATTTGTAGCACTTGAAGGGAATGTGTTAAAAAAAAATCTGTCTGTTCAGACTTACACTTAAATGTTTGGTTTTGCACTATATTTAGGGCTGACTGGCTGTTGGCCAAGATACAGTCTGTTGCAGATATAAAACACTAGGTGGAAAGATCATGTGACTAGTTGTTTTAAAAAAAAAGTTTTCTTCGAAATACTTCTTTTGTCATTACATCACTTGATATCATTGCAATAAAGTTCATAGGATGTAGTGTTACTGTAATTTCTTCATAAAATATCTGCCAAGCTTTTCAAATCATGTTATGCTAAGGAGTAGTTCTGTTAATGGAATGTTTTTTATTTCCACCAGGACAAAACATGTTGTTTGTTACCGTGAAATGTCCTAATGCTCAGCTGTATTTTACAAACAGAGCCTGATACAAGAATGAAGGCAAGATGATGATATGTTTCCTCAGGCTCTGATGTATTTACAGGTGGACTCCTGCAGTTTTCAGTGCAACTCTGGGTGACTTGCTTTGCTGCTTTGTCTCATTGATATGGAAGTAGAAGTAATTTATAGGTACATCACCAGGCCAGTAATTATATACAGTAATGTCTAGAAACTATAGAGATAAGCATGAGCAATATTTTAAAGCCCTCCCTCCTCAAATGTGTAGTCAGTTTTTCTAAGATGAAATGAGTGGTTTAATTGTCATTACCAGTTGGAGAGGATCTACTGCTTGTTACAAGACATAATGCCTCTCTGGGTGGGAATTGTTATGCCCAGAATTCTCCTGACCTTTATAGCATGGCCGTACCCTCTTACTTGGGAGTCTGGTCACCAGCTTCCCCATGTATTCACTCTGTCTTTCAAGGTACTTTGCTTCTCTGTGCTGGTCTGTGCTGCGCTCATGTTGATTAATGTGCGTGTGTCTTCTTCATTGGGGGTGGGTAGCTTAACTAATCAATGCCTCTGAAGAACTCAGATGTGGAAAAGTTGCGGAAATACAAAGTGTTGCAATGATTTCAGATGCAGGCTACTTGTGTAACAGAGTTAGAAGGAAATAAAATGCCTTGGGCTGGTGCTGGCTATTTTCTGGTATAACAGGGACTAGCCCTATAGCTAGGGAATCAAGAGCGTGGAGAGGCAAGACTCAACTCAATTGCTTCACCCAATACAAGTGGACACATGTTCAAATATAGATGCTTCTTAACCCTCAACTGGAAAACATCAGTGTGCAAGAATGAACAGTGAATGAATCTCAATATTCTTGTGAAACTGAAGAGTTCTATAATGGAAAATTTTCAGTTACTGACTGAGGCTTACGGTGAAGAGATCCCAGAGATTCATTCATTGCTCAAAAGAAGCCACTTTTTGTTGCTAGAAGGTGTGAAAGCAAAACCAATAGAGATCCTCAACAGACTTTCAGAGAACGTCCTGTGGAATTGCTTTGAATGCTGGCAGCATCACGTGCAGCTATGTGTCACCTCAGAGGGGAACTGTTTTGAATGTATTAGTTAAATAAGCTACTAAGGCGTTAGTTAAATAAACCATTAAAGGTGTTAGTTTGTTAAATAAAAAGAGTTACAGGTACAGCATTGAGTTTTTCCTGTCGGTTGAGGTATATGTATCTGCTGTTCTTCTCATGTTCATACAATGTAGAAGCCAGAGGCTGAGGGGCATATTTTTACAAGACAAACTGCAGGAAACTACGGATGTTAGCTTGGGAGCACTAATCCCACTTAATCATTTGGATCCTTTCAGCACCTTTTGCACCAAGATATTTTACAAAAGTCTTTTCCAGGTGTTATGGGCCAAGCTCTGATTTTAAACACTTGGCAAAGACAGGGGAGTTCTTGCTTCAGCTCTTGGAGTTGCTTTATTTTATGAAGTTTAGGAATAGAGGAAGATTGCCCCCAGTAGGTTTGGACCAAGAAAAAGAATTCTCCTATTGCAGTGTCTAGCCCAGATGATGTTACTCTTCATCGCTCTTACAGTGCTGGAGCACTGAATACTATCTGCTGGTGCTCAATGTTGGCAGGAAGCATTCCCTGACCTTCCTAAACTGCAAGCAAAACTTCACAGGAATGATCTTAACTTGATACACCACCACCTTTCTTCCAGCGCCCCACCCTGTGCCTGCAGCCATCTCTGGGTAGAAGGCAGCAGCTGGTTAATAGTGTGGAGGAACAGTAGATGATTGTTTAGGACAGGAAGTTGCAATATCCACTTGCAAGAATGTAATTGCTTTTGAGCTGGAACAGGGCCAGGACGGTTGATTCCAGCTGGTAGGAACAGCTGCAGCTGTGAAGGCAGCCAAAACTGGGCCTGCTGCACGAAGGGGAAGGAGAGAGATGGATCTTGCCAGCAACCTTCTGAACCCAGAAGTGTGCAGGGGAGAACCCTGCCCAGATGCCTTATCCTCCTCGCTCCCCTGCGTGGCCTAGAGGGAAAATTTCAGAGGAGCTGACCAGAGACTTCCGCTTACCCCAGCCCGGATTTCTGGCACTCAGAAGACTCTACGGAGTTTTGCCTGGACTCCAGCTACTCTTGCTGATCACCTGTTTGCATCTACCCTTCCATTCCCTTTTGTTCATCCTCTTCAGTTCAATGTCACTCCACTTTTACTCCTTTTACTATTTCTTTTTACAGCAGGTTTCTCCCTTTAATTGGTTAAACCTTCTGGCTGATCCCCCTCTTCAATGCTAAGGAAGTTATCTTTTCTGTATGTTATGCTGCCCAAAGACTTATGTGTTTCCCATCACTAAGTCACTGTTTGAACCATAAGTCCCTTCTTGTGAGGCCAGCCTGCTATTCCCTTTGTGTGGCACCTGTCAGAAAGCTTCGCTCTTCACTGGTTCTTAAGGTTTGAAGGTTAGAAGTAACAATTAACCTTGTTTTCATCATGATATATCTGGCAATCCAATTGTAGATGGAACGTGCAAGCTTAAATATACATCAAAACCTAACTCTGTAGTCAAAGGATTTTGCTGCCTTTGATAGATACTAAAAATCCCCTAGGATAGTCACAGAGCACATGAATCCAACAAATATACTAAACTACTGAACACGACTGTTCAAACAGTTGCCTTTTTAAAAAAACAAAAAAACAAAAGAAAACCCAAACCCCAAAAGCTTGAAATCCCTATTTGAAATCATCAACAGAAAGAACATGGGACTGAAATGGATGTCACACCACTCTGACACAACAGTGGCTTGATTTTGTGGCTGGGCTGTGAAACCATAGGTTTTGCACACTCAAAGCTTTCCCAGGTTTTTGCCAGCTGTGCTTATTATATTTTCCAGGGTTGGTTCTGTAAGTAAAGAAGTGCGTGTGACTTGTGAAAGTGTTAGAAAGCTTGGCACCTCTGCCAAACTGTCTAATGCTGTCTGCCATGTGCAGGCATGGAAAATAAAAACATTTTGCCTTAAGAGAGCCTCCCGTGCTGCCTGGAGACTTATTGTGCTCAGGACTGCTTCCCATCACCTCCTCGTATATAACGGAAGGCTACAGACAGAGGATTGCTTCTCCATGCCCGTAGTATCAAGTCTTCAATTAGCCCATGGAGCTTCTGTAAGGACAGTTCCTTTACATTTTGCCACTCTTGAAGTGTCATGTTAGGGAGCTGGATACTTGATTGGGTTTTTTTAATTAGCCACAGGCTTGATGAAAGCAACTCTGATCTTAACTAGCTACCTTAGACTGGTTTAAATTAAAGAAAAGTTTTGGGAAGAGTGCCAGGAGTAGTTTTTACGGCATCAAATATAGGCAACACAGTTATAAATGTTTATAAAAGATGTAGGCGAAGAAATTACAGAAAGAGGACACTTAATCTAATCAGAGCAAGCTCATATCTAGCAAGATCTTTTGGGTTTTGGCTGACTTGTCAGTACCCCAAAACACTTGTCAGGGTTTCTTGTATCTGCAGCTCAGGGAGTGCTCTTCAGGGGCAGCTCTCTTTGGACTTAATGTTTTCATTTGGTAGTAGAGCTGGCAGCATGTATGCAGCTGTGGTTCAGTTTCCACCCACTGTGCCTTTGCATTTCCTGCCAACTTGTATAGTAATAAATGCATTTGCTCTATACCTATAGACAGGTATCAATGGTTGCTGGTGTCTATCTTGCTACGGAGAATGGGTACAGGGATAGTCAACCACATGGAAGAAACAAAGGTTATGAGATGCTTGCAACTATTAGGTGTCTACAGCAGCACAATTTTGGGGATTAGGCAGAGCATTCATTTTCATGCATGCAGCTCAGATTTACACCAAGAATAGGGATTTTAATTTTTTTTAAACATAGACATATTGTTGTTCGGAGGGACATGCAAATACAGGCACTCCTGGGGAAATTCACTGTAGTGATGAATTTATTTTTTATTTTTATTTTTATGATTTTTTTTTTAAAACATAGACCTACTGCTGTTCAGAGAGACGTGCAAATACAGGCACTCCTGGGGAAATGCACTGTAGTGATGAATTTACAAATGTGAAGTCCAACTAGTGTTCTCCAAAGGTTTGTTTTCCACCATTTCTCCAGGTCCGTGAACTACTGAGAGAGCAGCAGAGTACTTGCAGTCCACATCCTGCCTCTTACTGATTGTATGACACAAGCCAAAGGCAATGATGAGAGCAGGAGGTAATTCAGATCAATTCTTTGCTTAGCTTTGAACAGTCAGTAATTATGACATTGAATTAATGCAAATAAAAATGTAGTAGCAGAAATTAATAATAGGAAAACATTTTGTTCAGGTTCATTAAACATCAAAGCCAAAATTCAGTTCAACCTGGTTTGTGTATTCGGTTTCAAGGATCAGTGAAAGAATGCTATTTGTGCAAATTCATGTGAATGAACGATACCCTGGCTTTCTTCTTTAAAATTACTGCAAGAAACCACATGTTAAACTGCAGTCCATCAATGCTTTGGAATTCATCCTACAATGGACACATACAAAATTGTATAAGTGGGTAGGGGAAAGCCTTCACAATCTATGTTCTATCACTACAGTATAAGCTTTTAAATTTTGCATTTCCAAATAATTCCAATTATTTTACAAACTCTTTGCAGTTTAAGTATTATTTGCTGAAGAAATTTTGCCCAAAACATGAGCCAGCTTGTTCTGGTGGGTGTACAAATGAGCAGGGAGGAGCAGCAGAGGGTGTGGGGAATAAGCTGCTGGGGCATGGTAAACTTTGTATTGTGAAACCTCAGCCCTTAGGGCACAGAATATATATGGGCAGAATAAGAAACAATAGATAACTGAAATGTTGTGAAATTTAGATATTACCTTATGAATTGCTTTCTTATGTGTACCATGGAAACACTTAATGGTGGATTATTGGTTTTAAATAATATCTGTTTTTTTCCCCCGTCTTTAAGCAACATAGTATGGAGACAGCTTCAGAACATACTGTAATAACAAACACATAAAACACATGTACTTACCTGAGAAACACTTCCACTTCAAAAGACTTTGAACATTTCCTGTAACATTTCTGAGTTTTACTGAACATATGTGCAAAATATACAATGAAATGGTATTAAGTGGGCTCTTTGTATTTAGGAAGAATGTCATGTGTTATTTTAGGTCTTTTGGTTGGAACAGAACCCTTAATTAATAGGTAATTGTGAACTTCTCTGAAATGCTTCTCTGTGAACACAACTAAGGACTAGCTTTCCACTGTTTGCTAAGAACAAAAAAGGCCAATATTAAGTATTTGGTGTTTGCTGTTCAACACTGAGTTTTCCTCTAGTTTAAAACACGTATATTTTTCAGCAAGGGAGGTATTTTGTTGACAGTTTGCTTCTATGAAAGAATCTTGACACAGCTGAGAGGAAATCTGTCCACTGGCGTCTCTTCCTCACAATGTTTTCCATCCATCCACAGCTCACAGCCAAACAACCAAAGGAATAAATCTGTAAAAAAATTAGAGCTCTTATAAACAGCTCACTTAGAACAATGGGGTGTAAATCCACTGAAGGCTGGCTAGGGCATTTCATTAGCTCTGTAACATTGTGCAAACTAGGAAGAGATAAGGATGGTACCACCAGAACAAGCAAGATCTGATCAAATATGGTAGCTAGGAAGGAAAGAGGAGACCTGGAAGCACTCTTTCCTGATTCTGTGCCTGTTGAGGCTCTCATGTTGCACTCTTACAGCTCCCATGCTATGCTCCTTTTGCAAGGAGTTGGCTATGACACAGCCACACAGGCCCTCTGCTCCTCTAGATTCCGTATAAGTTACTGGCAGGCAGGAGCTGACATGGTGTTCCCAAGAGTGAGCAAAGTCAGGCAGTAGACCCTTAAACACAGTGGGATAAGGATGTTCTGTGACCTAGCATGCTTGAGGACATCCATGTCCTCTGCACAAGTGAAAGACTTTGCCTGACCCTATCATCTGATCCAAAAGGCAAATCCCATGTAGCAGGTTGCTGGTAACACACTTTCATGCTGCTGCTGAAGGATGGGGTAGCTGAAGACCTGCAATGTGTTTGAGATCTGAGCTGCCGAGGACTTAATCAGAGATCTCCACCACAATCTGCTGCAGTCAATGGAAGGCTTGTGTTGACTCTAGAGCATTTTGAATGAGGCTCCAAATGTTTCATTCCTCACAAACAAAAGGGGGGGAAAAATGAGATTCCAAAGAGCAAAGACTGGAAGAATGACAGAATTTGGTCCTGTAACTGTTGTACTTATTATAAACTATGCTACATGGTTACATAGCTTCTAATTATCTTGTAATCTTGTGTTCTGTGTAAATAGTAATGTTTACATACCATCTGGATACGTAGCATGATTGCTGTGTGCTATAGTTCTGTAAGTACTTGCCCTTCCAAGAAATGCCTGTTCAAGAATGGAACAAAAAACTCATATGCGAGAATAAAGTTTAGCCCCTAGGAGCAACTTCCAAGTGCATTGCTGAAATGCCAGAGTTGAGTATGATATAAACTGCAAAAACGCTGGCTGGGGGGGGAAGGGGAGAGGGAGAAGAGATGACATAGAAGATGAGACTGGAGAAGAGAAGGACAAGGACATTGAGTTCACATATGTTCATTTGCAGCTTTCAGCTGAACATATTTAATATAGGCAGTTTTAATTATCTGCTGTTAAAACAGTGGAAGTATGGCTGCATGGAGGAAAGCATAATAGGTGGGGCATTCAGCAAGAAAAGAAGAGGGTATATGTGCTCCCTCCTCCCAAATTAATAAATGTATTTATTTGTTTGTTTGTTTGTTTGTGTGCAATAGAACCAGCAGACCTTCCACCTTTCCTGGGACTGGAGCCAGTTACACTCGAACTGCCCAGCCAGCTTAGACCTAGCTATCAATCAGCAAATGATGCCACTCAGCTATGTCTTGTATTATGTATAATGGACCCTGGATACTATTTAACATATTTCCAAAAGATAAAAAGTTTCTTGTGCTGAAGTCCAAAGGCTGACTTATCTGCCTGAGCATCATTTAAAAGGAAGGTTCAAACCAAACCCTTTGTTTGGGGCTACCAGGATAAAAAAGTTCAGATTGACCAATCTTAAGAAGATAAAGAATACAGTAATTTTACACGATGGGCCTGTTGTGTAGAATTTGCACTGTTAATCAGAAATAGAAATTTGTTCTGAATATGTTGCCCAGATCAGAGGACAAATGAACCAGAGATATCATGGCAGGTGTATGTACCATGCCAGAGAGCTATAGTTAGTGACATTTATCTACAGTATTTCACATCACTTTAAGGATGCCCTGACTACTTTACCTTTGCTCGTTTGTTTACTTGAGCGTGAACTGCTTGGTTATCTTTCTGCCTAACTGATGACTTGGGCACCACATGCCTTGTTGTCAAGTGTTGCTGCTCTTGAGTTAGCATATAAAATAAGCTGTGAATGAGTCCACTCATGTCCAGGAATAACCTAAGCACGGGCCATTTTTCAATAGTAGTAGTCAATGCAAAATTCCTGCTAGCAGGAGAGTTTTGATTCTTACACTACTGTCCCAAGACAGGGAACACTATGGTGACTAAAGTTATCAGCTGGGATCTTCCACGTTTACAGTTATCCTTCTCAACTGAGACATGGTGGCTCATGTGAGCACTTTGAATCACACCTGAGCAGGGTCACTTTAGTTGCTTTTCACTGTTTTACTTTCTTCTGAAGTAGGCTGAGAGCTCATATAGCAATAATTTTGTCCTAGCTGGGAGTCATCATTGGACAGCTGGAATGTGTCTTAGACAGCTGAGCTGTCTTGCAAATGAGCCTGTGGTTTACCACTGCATGTGTACACCTTACAATTAACATAGCAGTTGAACTGAGAGCCTGGATACTCTTCACAAGCCTGGCAAGCTTTTGGTTCTCTGGGAGGTGAGAACTTTTTGAGGTGCCTGAAAACATGACCTGGCTCGAGGCAAGGGGTTTGAGTGGTGAATAGTCATTAGGTCTGGTGACTGGCCTCCTCCCAGGTCTGTGTGAATGTAGTGAAATCAGTGGGATTTGACAAGAATTCAGCCCAGACTCTGCTCTCTGGTCTGACTCCACAGACTCCCTAGTGTGAAAATGTCAGCTGTGGAAAAGCAGATTAGGTAAAAGTGATAGACCGCGGTTGACCTATCAGTGGATAATGTTCTTGCTGTGTTCCCAGGCTGCTTTCTTTATTCTGCTGGGCACATATTTCCACAACAAACTAAATAAACTGCAAAGACAGTCAGAATATGAGTGGCTAATTCACAAGTAATTTTTGTGTTTAAAGCTACAACACTGCTCAGGATATGCAGATTCTGGTTGACTGGAGCCATAGCTATGTTTCCCTTTGTTTCAGTTACAGTGCAAGGTACCCTTCTTCTACAGTGAGGGTGGAAGTAAGATGTCACACTACATTGGTCAATGTACATAAAGCTTTATGCTGTAAACATTTATAGTTGCAATACTGAATGTCTCCCATCTCTCTTCTCCTTGCTCTTGCAAGCAATCTGGAAGTATCTACAGTAAAACCATCCATGCTCAGTATTGTCCTAAACCACCTACTACCTTATTGTTGTGAACACAACTCCAAGGCAGAGGGAGACATGTCTTCATGGGTAAAGGGTATTCTCTTGAAGGTAATCTGGACTACCTTTCAAAATGCAGTAGAGGAATATCAGAGTTCTGGTTACAAATGCTGCGCTGCTGTTTTCTATCATGGATACAAGAAGATTCATTTTTACTCTAGAGGGTGGGCTTCCATTATATTAATTGCAACAATTCATATGCTGCACAGAATTTTATTTTTAACATATGTTCCCTGGTATATCAGTCGCAATGAATTATACTCCTTTAAGAAGTCATTTGACCCACTGCAGGATACTTCTTTTTATACTAGTTGTTTGGAAATGTTAGCTCAAATGTTCATGAGTGTCCTTTGAAGTGAATATTGGCCTGGAGATCAACTGCTGAAATTAACACCTTCCTTGTTTTCGCTTGAGCCTGTCTGCTTAAGGTCTTTGTAACACGCTAGTTGATTGTTTTACAGCTTGGAGGTTATCTTTGACATCTAAAGGGGCAAAGTACCTCTTTTTCTCCTCTTCCCAGTTAAGATTTAGAAGTTGAGAAGCTCTCAGTCTTGAGAGTCTCCAAAATATCCCTATCTGGCAAACTGAATTATAGCAATTTTGAGTCAAACAACCAAGACAGATATTTTGGTCTTCGACAGGCAATGAAGCATGGAGGAGTCTCCAGAGCACCAAAGCTGTAGGTTATCCACCACACAGTATTACCAGTAAGTTGCACTAGAAGTTGATATAAGGCAAAGATCTAGTGAGTTTGAGCACCTCTGTATTAGATTCACTAACATAAGGCACCAGCAAGGCTGCTATTTTCAGGCAACACCTTAAGCCCTAGAAATCAGACCTCTTTATGGAGTCTCAAGGCACCTACAGTCATTAGTCACTCTAAAAAAATCCTGACTCTTGTTTGGATAAGGCTTAAAGGATACTGCAAGGTTATTTTCTTTCTTGCTCCCTGCTCTCAAAACAGAATTCGCTCCTGAGGAGCCTTATGGAAAAGCGAGGTTTTTGCTGGGGTGCAGATTGTTGCTCAGACAATTCATATAAACCCTTTCAGGAAGCTGAGGAGAATTTTACCTCCTCTAAACATTTTTTCCCCCTTTGCTAAGAGTATTTGCAGATTTTGCCTAAGTTTGTACCAGAAAAGAGAAGATACACATTTCACCTCACTGTGAAATATACATTAAGAAGCTTCTAGTGTGATTTATCCCCCAAATATACAATACAATATTCCACCACGTACATCCATTATCTCATGCTTTGTGATGATGGCAACCTGTGTGTGTTAAAAAGGTTAATCAATAAAGCTTTATAGGGAATGCAGCAGGCAAGCTGCATATAGCAGGTTTGTTAATATAGCAGAAAAGCCAACTTTGTGGCAAGTACAAGATATCTCCCCAAAATAGCAGCAATAAAACTTTTTCAGTACTCACATGACTACATTCCTTAGAATATATTTGAACTGCTTAAGATAATGTGAGGATATGTAAAAAATTCTGGCAGGTTAGCATTGTCAAAAAATCACTACAGGCTCTTCTATATGAGGTCTGAAGCCCAAAATAAAACTTGAAGAGTTCATCAGGAAAGGGGTGACTCCAGCTGATCTGAGATAGCAGGATGGAATGCAAATTGTTAGTCTACAGTAGTGTGAAAAGTTTTAAATTTCTGCTAGAGATCCTGGAGTTTATTGATATTGCCAACAGCCCTTCATTTTTCTGTGAGTGTGATGCATTGTGTCCTTGGCAACCATTAAGGAAAAAAGACTCATGACTCACTTGAAAGCTCTTGCAAAGGGCTGTGTTAGAGGATGACACTTTCTGCTATGTACTAATGCTGGGATTTTTGAAGAGGAATTTTTGCAGACCTTGTCTTCTCAACTTCCTGGACTTTGTGCGTCTCTGGAGGAAGAAGTTAATTATACTGATGTAAAAAAGAGTCCTGTATTGATGCTGATGTGGCCAGTTTGGACAAAGTCAGGAGCTTAAGATTCTGGTCCAGGATGTGTGGTTAATCACTGGAGCTCATTTCCATAAGTTATAATAGAATAAAAATAAACGTCATGATAAGAAAAAATTGTATTAGTCAAGACTACACAGAAATTTTAAGCAGTCTCAGATGTCAATGAAATACTGGCCCTTAAATAAAGAAGCAGCTTTTCTTGAGACTGGTTCTCTCCAGAATGGATTTCTTGCACTCAAATGGTGGCTCTGGTCACCACCAGAAATGAGATATGAGCAGGATGATCCACAGTGACAAAACCTTTCCCCATGTGCAACACTGCTGTGTTTATGTGTATGCTATACAAGATGTAGTGGAAGTTTGGTTTCCTTGTACAAAACCTTAGCATTGGACCCAGGTAGTTAACACCAGGTCAAGGCCCCAGAAACATGTAATTTAACAGTCTCCGAAAACCAGGGGAAATTATTTTCAGGTTTCAAACTTTTTGAACTGCTCTTTGATTGTTAACTAACTTTGGTGGGACTCAAACTAGGCATACACTCAAAAATTTTGCTAAATATGAACCTAAAGAATGTTAATCTACCAGCTGGTTCTAATTTTAATTACTGTCTTAATTAGGCACTTAATTCCTGCACATTAAAAGGTGTCCTCACTTGGAGTAAGCTTTCTTTTTCTTCTGACTAGCCTCTATTTCTCAGTGCTCCTCAACAATTTATTCTGTTCTTCAAATAGCAGTATTAGCACAAGAATGGAGAATCCTCTACCCTTGTCAAGACTGAACCCTGTATAATTTTCCTCCTTTCCTGAATCATCTCTTGGAAGGGTGCAAATCTAGGAAGGTATTTTTGTAATATTCTCTCTGTGATGGAGCATGACAACTTTGGTGTGGGTGACCCATTCAAAAAATACAGTCTACAGGTAAATTTTAAGCCTCTCATTAAAGTTTAATCATGACTACATGATACAGATGTCAATACACTTCATTTTCACTTAAATGTCATATAGATGGTTTAGAGTTAGAAAAACAGATGACATTTCAATGGTCACATGTAACTGTTCTGGAAGAATAAATCTCCAATTTTTTTCTTCTACTCTGCGTATATTCTCGTCCTGTTCCCCAAAACTCAGCATGCACCAGTCATCCACAGGGACAGACCAAGAAGGAGATGTTGCCTCAGGATGGGAGGATCTGTGCCTTGTTCTCTTGCTACTCTGATGAAGTGATTATTTCTGAACTTATTTTAATTTTTGTGTCTTCTGAGCTCTCATATATCCCTGAAATATTCAGAAGACAGTGAAAGAGATGCGATTTGTTCTGGAGGTAGATGAAACTCTTCAGAGAACAAGGGATAGGAGAGATGAAACCAGCCTCTAGAAGTTTTCCTGAACTATATCTTAAAAAATTATAGCATGCCATGGATCCACAAACTACCATAAACTCATGATGACCATATGTGAACTCCTGCTTAGCACAAGTCACAGACTTTATCCAATCTCTCTTTGTCTTAAGCATGCAACTTCTGTTTCAACTCATGTGCACATGCCTGATTGGCTCTGGTGAAAAACATCAAGTAGCATAGAATTCACTATTCCTACACAAATTGCTCAGAAGGCTGCAAGTGCTGTTTTGCATAACTCCCATCGTTAATTTTGAGGAGATATTTTTGTGTTATTAGGCACATATGAGCATAGACTGAGGAGATCATGGCTGAGTTTCCAGTACTTTGTTTATTTCCTGTGCTGCCTGACCTGATAGACTATTTTGAAGCCACCTTTTCAGCTTCACTTAGTAAATCCTCTAGGTGAAATATATGGTTACAATTCATTACTAGGCTAACTTCAGACATGTAAATGGAACTGCACTATGAATAAATTTTACCCAATGTTTAGTTTTTAAAAATTTTACTCCACTTTTGGTTGAACACAAAGTTCGCAGGGTTGCGGCAGCTCTAGAAAGAGCACAGCCTGAGATTTCTTATGTTGTCAAGTGCCAAGGATCCTACAGTTGGGAGACAGCTCAATAATATATGTTTTCTAAAAGTCCATTTGTCAACTCGTTTATCATCAGTTGATCTCTACTCCAATTTGACTGATTCTTAAATGAAACTCTTTCCTAATGTTTCCTTATCTCCATCAGCTTTTGACTTTTAGCCTCTGTGGCCAAATTTAAACAGAAAGGTTTGAAAGGAAAACAGTTTAGTTAGTAGATTAAGCTAACATGCACGAGTAGGAGAATGCTGTCGTTTTATTTTGTATTTTTAATTTATAGCCACATCCCCCAGAACAAAACCTAGGTTTCACCAATAAATTCATCTGGGCTACATGTGTAATCAGTTAAAAAAAGAATGCTAGACTTTGGCAGCACATCTGTCCTAAACAGTCAAGCAGCAGACTGGGAGTTGCTTTTATTCTTTGCACTGTACAACATTTAATATGAGACTCTGAGAAAAAAAAGAATATAAAAAAGCAATATTCAAAGTTTTTACCCGTTTAGATGAGTTAAACTTCTGTTGTGACTTGTGGTCCCAAAAGCCAGAGGAACAGTCAGAATATAAATCTTTTTGAACCTCCTTTTCCCTCTAGTCACAGTGACAGCATGATTTCCTCAAGGTCACCTCCAGATGCACCATTTGAAGTAAAACTGTGGTCACCAGATACTTGGGTACATTGAAGGACAGAAGTTTAGTGAAATCAGATCTCATTTCTTTTGTCCCAAATATGTGCAAACTGCAATGTATTCTGATGGGTTTTTAATGAAAAAAATAGATTTTTATGAAGACATATGGTATTTCTCTTTGGATTACTTCTAATGCTTGATACTTAATGCTTCCTATTTCCATTGATCTTTCTAATGTTTTTATAGTATGCGTTTTCCGGTACTGCCTTTGATTGTGCAAAGTTGCATGGGGGGAGTTGTAATAGGAAATTTCTCTAGTTTAGGATACAGGAGACTGCACTTTTCATATGATTTTAGAAACTTTTATCTGCAAAAATAAAAGAAAATTACATTGACGATTTTGAAAAAATAAGCATGCAAATCATACGGAAACAATTCACTAAAATACATGTAAAAATATTGATAAACTTGGGACAGCTCCATATAAAAGCTAGTTCAGTGCCTTAGGGTTCTCTGAGACACCAGTTTTCCTCTGTGCCTGCCTAGTTCCAGGTGTGCCATGATTTTTTGGGAACAGGACAGATGTTTGGGAGGCTGTTCCATCCTACTTGGTGCTGGAGCCAGCTTCAACAAGGATCAGGATATTGCAAGTGCTAACATCAAAGCAGCCTGGCTTGTAAGATGAATTGGACAGAAATGACAGCGTCTTTACCTTGGCGTTTGTGAAAAAGTAGAAGGTTATTGCTGCATTTCTCACCTGATGGGTGAGGCCAGCTATTCTTTGGAATGGAGTAAACGTGCTGAAATTGCCAGAACCTTTAAAGCATGAGTGCTGATGGCATATGGGTACAAGCAGATCTGCTGTTACCTCTGTGCCATTAGCTCCGCTTTGGCTTTGAAGGATACCGACTTCAATAACAGTTTCCCTGTAACAGGTGTTGTGTGTTAAGGATGTCTTGTGAAGGACTCTCATTAACATCTTGATACCATGCTGTAAAGACCTGGGTATCATTTCCTAACATCTGATAGCAGCCACCTGATCTCTAGCTACTGCTGATCAGTTGTTCCCAGTGAGACAACTGTTATCATGACATCTTTAACATTTCTTCTCAAGACTGAATACTTTGCAGGCTGCATCAAGCAGCAAGTGGTTTAAAGGCAGATACTTGCTTTTACATAGCAGGTACAATGTCTTTCAAGCCTCTACAGGCTCTGCTCATGCTCATCAAACAAAACAGACTGTGTTATGCATATTGCTACAAATACATAAGCATTTTTGGACAGGATGCTCAATAGGAATGTATACCTCAATCGATTCTGCATCTTTTTTTTTTTTTTTTTTTTAGCAGGACAAAAACACAGAAAAGTCAACCTTTTGCAACATCTGCTTGTTTATCTCTGTGACTCAGGTTCCTTCTGCCCCATCTGCTGGGCCTCTGCTGCCACCCACTGTGGGTTGTGGAGGAGAAGCGCCAGGCACGCGGTCAGCTGGAAGTCTTTTGTATCTGCTACCCAGGCAAATGGCAAAATGAATTACCAAACGATGTGATTTACTCAGTATGTACAATTTTGCAATACAAGAATTGTTTTTCTGTAAACAAATAAATCTCCTGCATTTTTAAAGGGCTATTTGCGTGCAGAGGGGTTGCAGGATAATACTGCTTAAAACCTGTAGAAACAGAATTTGAAACCTGCTAAACTGAACTGGAATTATAGTTTCTGGAAATAGTGGGGCTATTGTTTTCTTACATTAGTCTCTGAAATATTCGTCCTGTGTTAAACTCCCATCAGCTGTTTCTGGTCCACAAAAGACTGATGAAAGTCACTGCTCATTCCTATAATGGAACACAGGATTTTCCAACTCAAATAATCAAATCTCTGTATTTGCCTGAAAACTGTTCATAGGTGATAGTACTTGGAGAATTACATTAGTTACTGAATTATTAACATGGCAGTTAGAACCCAGACAGTTCCTCAAAAGCAGCACCTATGTAACTGGTGGGACATTGCCTGCACTCAGCAGAAGCAGTGACAGCCATCGTCCTGCCTGCAGTGAGCACGTGAGAGCTGCTGCACTGGAATTGGGCTGCTGTGCCACTCTGGCAAGCACTGCTCTCATGAGCAGGTCTCTTCAGAGCTGTCTTCATGGGATCTTTCCCAAACAGTAAATTAATCTGATATAAAAGTGCTGTGCATATTTTACTATTTTGTGTCACTAGTACCTGCCCAAGTGGGGTTAGTGATTAATTGGTTGAAAAAATACTTCACCATGTCCTTTCAGTGTCCTATTTTTTTTTTGTTATGTTTGAGTATATGCGGGTTTTTAAAGGTTCTAGTGATAACTCTCATGAGCAAGGTTGTGTGCAGCTTTATACATGTGTAGGCAAGAGAAGGTTATTGATGTGCTGTGAAAATCTGTTGTCTCTTCACAGACATCAGTCCAAAAATAGTATCCTAGCTGGTCTTTATTACATTTTTAATGTACTTATCCCTCATCTTCTGCATATAGAGCTGGGGGTGTTTAGCGTGGAGAAGAGGAGGCTGAGGGGAGACCTCATTGCTCTCTACAACTACCTGATAGGAGGAGGTTGTGGAGAGGAAGGATCTGGCCTCTTCTCCCAAGGGACAGGGGACAGGATGAGAGGGAATGGCCTCAAGATCCACCAGGGGAGGTTCAGGCTCGACATAAGATAAAAATTCTTCACAGAAAGGGTCATTAGGCACTGGAACAGGCTGCCCAGGGAGGTGGTTGATTTCCCTGGAGGTGTTTAAGGCACGGGTGGATGAGGTGCTAAGGGACATGGTTTAGAGATTGATGGGAATGGTTTGACTCGATGATCTGGTGGGTCTCTTCCAACCTCGTGATTCTGTGAGTCTGTGATATGCTTGGACTGCCTATTTCAAGTGAATGGACACCCCGCTGTCCCTTGAACATCTCAGAAATATGTGATCCATTGCCTAATGGATTTTAGGGACATTGGAACTTGATGATGTTTAAGGTGCCTTCCAACTGAAACCACTTTATGATTCTGAGTTTAGTTACACATTGAAGTGCAGCACTTGATAAGGTATTGTCACAGAGGATACTGGGGGAATATGGGTTCTGAAATATTCACACTTTGAGTTCAAACACCTCTGTCACAATAAGCTGTTATTAGAATCCTTCAGTGCCAAGAAACAAGACAAAAGGAGGAATGAGAAGGACACACACATCTTCTCTCTCCTAGAATATTTCTGGGTAGATACTGGGCCTTTAGCAATCTCTCTTGCCCACCTAAAGGCTTGCACACCCATAGCTAGGAGAGAGGAAACAACAATACAGTTGCACACCATGAAGGTCCTGCTGGAAAGTGACAGTACACAATAAGCATGTGGTTGACATGATCTACACCCCAGGGATATACTGCATGTAGCTGATAGTTCATGTTTTTGGATCTGCTGATGGCCCATACCTGCTGCCAGCCTACTTCTCATTCTCATTGTGAAAGTATTTTCCCATCAAAATGGCTTCAGCAGCACCTGCAGTTCAGATAACACAGATTGTAGAAAGGAGAACCTTTTTCCTTTGACTGCTTTGTGGGTGCAAGACAAATGCCCAGCTCCATTATGAGTTATGAAGGGGCTGGAGAACAGGCCTTATGAGGAATGGCTGAGAGAGCTGGGGGTGTTTAGCCTGGAGAAGAGGAGGCTGAGAGGAGACCTCATTGCTCTCTACAACTACCTGAAAGGAGGTTGTAGAGAGGAAGGAGCTGGCCTCTTCTCCAAAGTGACAGGGGACAGGACAAAAAGGGATGGCCTCAAGCTGTGCCAGGGGAGATTTAGGTTGGACACCATGAAAAAATTTTTCACAGAAGGGATCATTGGGCATTGGAATAGGCTGCCTAGGGAGGTGGTTGATTCACCTTCCCTGGAGGTGTTTAAGGCACGGGTGGACGAGGTGCTAAGGGGCATGGTTTAATGTTTGATAGGAATGGTTGGGCTCTTGGTCTTGGTAGGTCTCTTCCAGCCTGGTTATTGTATGATTCTATGTTGTTTTAGATGTGATACACAGATTTCTAGTTGCTTCCTCTTGTGAAACTCTTCCTTTTGTCATTAGAAAGACATAGGACTGGGAGGGTCAGATTTCCTCTTGATTTGATTTGATTTTTAGGTGAAGGGGTAGTAAATGCAAAGTATTATGAGGTAAAACTAAGATCACAGATTAAACTTTCCTAACATAAATTGTGGGGAAAGTTAATTAATCGTAGCTGTATCCCCTTCAGCCTCTACTACACAAAACAAGAAAGACGACCATGAGGCACTGGGAAAGGACATGATCACAAATTTCTCAGATTACTGTTTACAATTGTTTTATTAAACAATCAATATATCTTGCAGCACAGGGCATTACTGTGCATACTGCACTGAGAGTTTCAAGGTTGCTTATGTGATAAATGTACGGTATATATTTATTGATCATTTTGAGGTGACCACAGAGAAGAGTGGAAAGCTTTATGTGTTACTAGTATAAAACAGTGTTTTCAGTCCAGTGACAGCATTAACTCTTTGGAAACCCCTCAGGGTCAATCTGCAAGTGTGTCCTCATATGCCTAGAATTCTTGTGTCTCTCTCCATCTGGCTCTTCTCTTAAAACAGTTTTACATGTTCTACTGACTGCAGTGCATATATCTCCCTGCTCAGGTCTCCACATGAATAGAACTTAGTCAAGGGAGTTCAGGATGAACTTAGTAAATTTTTGAGTGAGATCAGGTGACAGGAAAACATCTGAAAATGAGCATTTTAAATGGAGTGAGGGAAAAAATGGGCAAAGAGGAAAATGCTAGCAGGGCAGAGAAAAAATAGTAGTTATTTTGAGAATCCCTAATTAAATCAGTATGATGAAAGGTAAAATGGTATAATTAAAACTGATGGAGAGTATAAAAGAGAGAGCTTGTGGTTTACAAGTTCTAGATGGGGAAAGGGGAGAAGTGATTTATCTAAGATTGCTTGTGGGCTGCTAACTTTCATTCATTGAAAATGAGCATCTTAAAAGATGAATGGACTTTTCTGGGTATGTGTTAACCCAGAGATTGACTCCTTATTATTGGTATGTGAGTGACAATGTGCCAATTCTCATCCTAGCTATGTCTACAATGTGTTCTCTCACTACCTTTTTATGTTTGGTGCACTGGAACAGGACTAAAATGCTCAGAACTAAAATGTGAACTTACGGAGAGTTTAAGACCTGTCATAGCAGGAAATGTAAAGGGTCCATAAAAGCCAGTGGAATATGTTACATTGCTCTAGTATGCCTGGGAAGCATTTGCATACAGCTCTGCTGTATTGTGTCTGCATTCATACCTAACGTTTGCTGAACTCCGATGTTCAGAAGAAATGTAGTTTTGTCCCAATGAGGAACCACCCAAATTCTGCCCAAGAGCGCTGCTATCTCCCCGGTGAAACTCAGTTTTGGGGTTTAAAGGGATGAGTCCACAGGACCAGATCACCAGCCATAACATTACTGTTTTGCCTGTGGATGGGCATAGTGGTCATGCCATGCAGGCCAACTCAAGACCTTGAGGAACAGAGGATGTGGGCTTTGATGTGCTGGAGAAGGGCACCATAACCGTCCTTCCTCGAGAATCAGATTGCCACAAGTCTGAGCAAGAGTTGCTTTTCAACCAGCTTATTTATTAATAACTGGTGGTAGGTAACAGATCATGCTGTTTGTATGTCTCCTCTCTTTCTTTTTGTATCTGGTTTTAATGAAGGAGTGCTTAACTTTCATCAGAGAGCAGATGCCTGTCTTCCCCTACCTGTCTTCTAAATGATAAGTAGCTCCTGATTACTGATGTATTTCAGTCTCTTTGGGATATTCTTTTACTTAAGGGAGGGCACATCCCTGTTACATAAAGATGATGCAGATAGTCATGGGATTAATAGATGTATAAGGCAGATATGAACAGGGCCATCACAGTGCCTCAGAAACAGTGCCTTGTGTTTATTCGTGCTTTCTGTAACATGGCAAATACTACTTGACTTTTGTAGCTGTGCTGCTTGTGTTCCCATTTCCTCCCACTTAGGCATAGCAATTCTTGGTTGGGAACAGCATCAGATTGCAGTGGGGTTAGCATGTGGCAGCAAGAATGATGCTGGGGGGCCTGAAGCATTGGTCTAATTTTAAATCACTGAACTGGCAGCTTCATCTTAGATCAGCTTACCCAGACTCAAAGGATATCACTGTGATCTATTTAACTGAAATTAACCTCTACTGATATGAGGCAATTACATTCCAAAATCAGCAGGAAATTTCTGCTAGTTGGTCTCTGTTTAACACCATCCCTAGGTCTAGAGCACTGCTCTCAAGCTGTAAGAACAGCTTTTTAAACCCAGCTATGGGGCTTCCTGAGTCCCAGCCAGCATGTGGGCAACTGAGTGTGGGTTGTGCAGCTTTTAATTTAATATATTCTGCCATAAGATGGTTTTGCAGAGCAAGCAGGGCCTGGCTCACCTGTGTCCTGGACACACTTGTCCTCAAGAGGGAAGAGTAAGGTAAGAAGCCTCCCTATAAGTCCCCCTCCCATGTGCAGTGAGATTACCCACTTCCCACAAATTCTTCCCTGTGTAGTACCAGCACTAACATGGACTTCACAGTCCTGATCTAAAAGAAGTCAGGAAGAGATTTGAAGAAGCTAGCACTGGGAACACCTCTTTCTAGAAAAAGGCTGAAACAATTCATGTTCATTGCTCATGAATGAGGCCAGAAATAGGAAGACAATGTGTTCATGTCCTCATTTAACAATGACTTATGGATGGAGGAGAGGAAGCAATTATTGAATGGCAACAGCAGATGCCAAGTCAGGTTACTTGGCTGTCTGAATAGATGAAACCTTGTGATTATTTCCAGAGTGGCAGAGGATATATGGAGAAGAAGAGCAAGATCTGCTTTTTATCCCATGCATTTTCCCACAATCCTTTGCAAAGACAGTTTCCTAAAGAGTAACATTTGGACATGAGGATGTCTGGTCACCCAGAATCTCATGTATTTGTGTAATCAGCCAAACTTACTGATATTTAACTATATCTAAGTATCCAGAATCTCTCCATGGAGACAGTCATCTGGGGACACAGGTGAGGCAGGGCCCACATATAAGTGTACATATGTCCACCTGTTTTATTGCAATGATTTTCCACACTGGCAGCTCTTCTGAAGATACTTTTGGACTGAAGCTATGTTAGCCTTTGCCAGTGCTCACATTGCTGTGATGATTTTTTTACTTTTGATAGCCAGTGATAGTCTACAAATTTTTAAGTTTTCTCTATGTGGCTCTAGAGTCTGTATGGAAGATCTTGTTGCATCTTGTTTTCTGTCTCTCAGCAGTGGTGTTTCTTAAACTGTATTTGCTGAGGGCTTAATGTAGCAAACTGTACTGTACATTCAAGTAAAGACCTTGCATGGCATAAGGGAAGGTATGTGGGAGGAGAAGGCAAGTATTTTCTACTTAAGCTAGTGCAGCTGAGTTGCCAAGCCATCTCCTTCTCACCCCTGTGCCCCTCACCTTCACTCTTACTGACAGAGCTCAGATGTGCTGGTGGCGGTCAGTGCTTTGCAGGGTTCTCCCTGGGCTGCTTCAAAATACATGCCCTTTGAAGTTTCCTTGGAAGTCCACCTACAATGTGGATCTAAACAAATTTGGTTCTGCTTGTGTTAGCTTTCATCCCGGTTCAGATCGTGTCTAGAAGTGGCTCAATATTTTGTGTGTCTCAACCCATATATAGAGGAAAGCAGCTTGCTGAAGTCAGGACCAATAACCAGACCTCTGTATTTCTATGGAAATAGAAATGATGTGGGAAAAGATCAGGCTTTGTTTATTCAGAGTAGAGAAAAGATCCTGTTATGACTGAGACATAAGGCAGCAGGGTATATACATCCAAATGTAATGCTAGTAAGGTTCTTGTAGAAGCTCAGAGCTGCCAAGCATCCTAATTGCATTCTGATGCCTAAACCAAACAGAGAAGAAAAGTGCCTCTGTGCTTTAATGACCTTTCCTGGGGTTACGTTGTAGTCCCATTCATTTGGGGATTGAATCTTTTTTTTTCTCCTTTTCTCCCTTCAACAAATGTTTAAATGGTAAGGTTCATCATGAGTCTTGGATGAATTTCTGCACCCTTCCTAAAGCCCTCTGCAGCACTCCCACCTCTCTGCTCCCTGTCTATTGAAGCTGACCTGTTACATATGTTATTTTGTATGAGCTCTCAAATAATCCCTGTTTCAGGCCCTCTGCTGATGTTCCACATAAAAAAAAGCTTTAAGAATCACAAGAGCCTAGGTAAATGTTGTAGAACTATTGCTTTTGTAGGACATGATTCATGCTTTGTCAGCCCAGGTTGCTTATTGACTCATTGGATGACCTTGGAGAGAACATACTGCAACAGGGACTGACTTCATCAGGCTGGTGACTAACTTGTCTCAGACTAGCACTGGTAAAAGAAGAGTTTCTGAGTCAAAGAGATACCCTCACCTAGGCCATGTTCAGCTCTTTCCAGTGCTTTTTGGACTTCACACTGAGTTTCCTTTGAAGAAAACAATGCCAGCTTTTATGGATGAGAGGAGCAGAATTTGTCAGATCAGTGATTCAACAAGGAGGCTTCCATCTGCCAAAGATTCAATCCAACATTGATGGGAAAATCTAAACAAAGCTCCTCCAAATGTTAATGATTCAAGTTGTAATATCATTTGAAATCAGAAAAATATACACGTTCATCTGTGTGCTAGTTCACAAAGGACTACTCCAAAGAAACATGTAGTAGCTCTTCTCTATGCCATATTTTGATGGTGAGCTGGGAGAATGCTTGCATTGGAAAACTGCCCAGAGAGTATTTTATTGGTCACATTCAATTTTAGAATGGTTTATATCTTCCCAAACCCCAGGTTTACAGTATTTAATATTACTAATGGGATGGTAAGATTGCCAAACATTTATCAACATAGAGATATCAGAATGGAAATAGTAAAATAACACAATGTTCTCTGAGCTCTCAATATGTCGCTACAGAAACACCCTCTGCTGATTATCCAGATGTTATGAAAATACCAAGTTCTTAATGACAGACACATTGGAAGAGAATTGCTAGGGAATGAATATTGCAGTTGGCTCAAACCTTCCTTTCCTTGTTCATCTTCAGTCACAACCAACTGGTTCTTGCAGGCAGCGCTGCTTGCTTCCCATTGAGATTGGCCATTGCCAGACTGTACTTGAAAGGAATGGTAAGCATCACTTTGTTTTGTGTTTGATTTTGTTGTTACTGTTTTACTGTTGTTATTTTTTTTCTCAAATAAAGCCTCAGTAAGCACTTTTATGCAGGATAGCTAGTCTACAAGGACAGCAGAACTCCCTTTGTCTTCACCAGCACTAGGTGGAATTCACTGACACTTGTTGCAAACACTGGTTACAGTTCTAAGGGTGAGTGAGCAGGGGACCAAATCCCTGCCTGCCGTGATTTGCATGGCTGTGATTTTGCAGGTAACATGTCTTCTAGCTTCATTCCCTCCCCTATTTCTTCACCTCCTGAAAATACCCATAGCTTATTTTCCAGGCTATGAATTTCAAAACGGAGAAAATGAGTATTTGACGTTCCTGGCTGTCATCCATATCTGATAAAAGGAGAGTTAGTATCAGCAGCGTTTGCACCTAAGCCTGTATGAACTTAAATCCTCCTGTCTCCCATGCTACTTCCCACAGGTTTTATCGGGTAAACAAAGTTTAGTTAACTGTCACCTCATTAAAAAGCCTGCACCTTTCTGGATGGTAAAGGAACTGGAGGTGAATAATTCATATGTGAGTGTGCTTCTGCATTTTGCTACAGGTAAAAAGAATTACTCTCTTTGTAATAAGCAAATCCAAAAGGATTTTTTTCCCCTTATGACTTGTTGGGTGGTTGGGGGGTGGGGGGGGAATCTTTCTGGCACCAAATCTTTTTGGATGTATTGGGGTAATAATCTTTCATTAGCAAGAAGGCTCTTCTGGCACATTCTCTCGCACACCTAGGAAGAGGCAATTCAATATGAATAGTGCAGCTGGTTTTGGCTCCATTTACTCTTTCAAACTAACCTCTAGTGAAGGAGAAGAAACAACTGTTCCTCATCTGGGGTCAACCTGCTGCCTTTGTTTGGAGCAAGAACTGTGCCTGAAAGAGCAGTGTGCAGGCTTATGGCTCCGAGCAGAAACAGCATCTTGTCCATAGGTTATGGTATCAGTATTTTCCAGTTGCTCTTACTAAACAATGGAACTGCTACTTTATAACTTGTCTTAACGCAGGTGGAGATTTTGTTTGTGGAATAAGCATATAATCCAACCATTCTCAGAAACAGAGTGTAAAGAAAGCTATGTGCAGGTTTTGCCTGCTTCAGTATGCAGCCCTGTTTCTTTTCTATGAGAGGTGCACACATGCTCTTTCTCTAATGAACAAGGGATTTAATGTTAACTGGTGCATATTCAAGCTTACAGTTCTTTGGCAAGTCTCTAACAGCTTTGTTGACCCATCTCTTCCAAACTCAGATCCTACATTCTAAAGTGTGTTTAAGTCTAACTTTCTCTGTGAGACACTTACTTTAAGCTCCACAGAGGCTTTGCAGGTGTGTTAGAAATAACTAGAGCTCACATAGCTGCAGGGAAAAATAAAAAACTCTGCTTATTCACTTAGTGATCTGGCTGCTTGTGTCATCCACAATGACAGGCAAAATGTCAACACCTCTGTTTAACTCACGTTCTACTTTTTACAGACTTGATATTCTCAAGCAAAACTGGTGTATATCCTACACAGAGTCAGGTGACGTGCCTGAAAATCACAGCAGCAGTACTATAAAAGACCTAAGCATGTGTGCAATGCCCGTGCATTAACTTTACCAGGCAGGGGCTATCCCACACAAGCATGTGTCCACATAGTAATCATCCTTTGGGTGCATTTTAGAATAGGAAAAAAACCACTAACTACCAGCTTTGTAGATTCATTGATGTTATTTGCCTAGAGTATTTTCTTCAACAAAGATTCAATTGTGCTGAGATGGTGTCCTAATGGAAGCACACTGCAAGGGAAATAATTAATACTCAGACATTTGTTGTGTTGCATACCATAGACTAAGAATAAAAAGTTATCCATGGTGATATTCTGCACTTTACAGGGATTAGCCCATCTGTGTCTTTCCTTTTTTTTTATTAAATGTCATCTTCATGAGTGTTTCAGCACTCATGATGATTACTGCATTGTGTGTCTGCTAAAACTAATGATGTGAGTTCAAACACTTCCTTCATTTCCTAAAGCTCAAAGCTAGAATACTTCTGGGAACTGAATGCAAGTTTCTGAATTGAATTAGGAGGAAAATTGGATTAGGAGGGTTTTTTCTATCTTCTGAGAAATGAGAATTAAATGTCCTGTAAGACCATACACAGTAGACAACACATAGTAATAATTCAGAACCAGACAAACAGTAGACTTTATTTATATTTATTTTTAGATGCATGAAATTGTCCATAGCCTCATTTTCTCACTGAAATGGTTCAGGGTTTGTTCGGGTTTGGGGTTTCTTTTGGTTTTTTTGGGTTTTTTTTAGTATTGTGTTTGTGGTACCTGTTTTTCTCTCAAATAGTAGTTGTGTATATATGTATATATATGTATATGTGTATATATGTAATATATATGTATTTTTATTTAGTAGGATTGGACTTTCATTCTAAGTCATACATGCTTGTCTAGACCTGTCTCTAGCTGAGGATTAGGCTGCTCTCAACAGCTCTGTAGTCAGCCAGTTCGTTTTCCTGACCTAATCACCTTTTCTAACATATGCTAACTGCTGAACTTGACTGCAGCAAGACATCAATTTCAGCAAAAGGCTGATCTAGGCAGGGAAAATACTGCGTATTGAGGTAGTGGTTGATTTATGTTGCATTCCTGCTTTGCATTAGCTGTCCATGAAAACATGCTCAGTGAGCAGGTGGTATGGAGAACACATCCACTCTGAAAGTGCCAAACATCATCTGGCTTTGAAAGCAAAGGAATTTCCTTGTGCTAGCAAATGCAGGGTTGCACCAGGAGTGATTTTTTTTCTTGCTATGAAAAAACTAGCTGGTCTTTGCTGCAGTAGCCTAAAGCAAACTATTTCCCATCCACAAGTTGGCCATTCCTCTGTGTTGTTCAGTAATGGCTGGTATGACCCAAAGATCCCAGACTGTATAGCTGCTTAGTGGTTTTCAGAATGAAATTCTTAGTCCAGAAAATCTTGTAAGCCACTTTTAGGAAAGGTTAAATTTTAGGATTGCTCCAACTCTGAAGAGAAGTCAGTATCCCAGAGAGCTGAGGCATAGACCAAGCTGCATTGGACAAGTACGAAGAACCACCTTGCACATATGCACTGGGGAAGTAACATCAGACACTCTATTTGCAGTTATGTGATGCTCCCTGTTTCATACCATCTTACAGAGGTTCAGCTGCAGCTGGGTGAAAAGAGATTATGACTAGGCATGGCATTTGAAGCTGTAGGAAGAACTGCTGAATGAAAGGCATCCCAAAACACTTTGCTTCCCTCCAATGAGTACAGTGCAGTTTCATAGAATCACAGAATCACAAGGTTGGATAAGACCCACTGGATCATCAAGTCCAACCATTCATATCAGTCACTAAGCCATGACCCTCAGTACCTCATCCACCCATCTTTCAAATACCTCCAAGGAAGGCGACTCAACAACCTCCCTGGACAGCTTGTTCCAGTGCCCAATCACCCTTTCCATGAAAAATTTTTTTCTGATGTTAAGCCTGAACCTCCCCTGGTGGAGCTTGAGGTCATTCCCTCTTGTCCTGTCACCTACCACTTGGGAGATCATCAGAGGTAGCTTCCTGGTGTTCTCCACTCCTCTGGCTTCTCATTCACCTTCAGCTTACAGCTTTCCTCTCCCTATCCACACCTTAGCTACAACCAGCACTAGAAAACCTGCATGCTTGTCTCTGGGAATAGTGGAACTGCAGCATGACATGTTTGAAGGCAAACCCCACTCATTTTGGAAGCAGAAAATAGTTTCTTACTTATTTCCTTTCAAACATAGTGGCGCAAAATACGATATAGCATGAATGAAGCTGGACAAAAATATTAATCACTATCTTAGAGTATTTACTTTTCTGAAATCTAAGTCCTAACTAAAGAGAATCCTGAAAACTTCATCTATAGGAATATATTCTTAATGTGAATTTTCCACTTCAGATTCAGATATTTATCCAATAGTAGCAGGCACAAACCCAAGTAATGACATGTTACTGGGTCATGGCCTAATATTGAGAACAAGTTTGCCCTACATTTCAGAACATCTGTAATGACATTGTGAGACTGTCAAGGTACTCCCATGTCTCTAGGGAAACAGCTTTATCCTGTGCTGTGTGGCTGTGATGCAACTTCACCTTGCTCAGTCCTGTCCTCTCACCAGAGATTTACTCTGCCCTGCCATAGCATTTATAAACAAGGTTTTATGAAGTACCCTTTGAAGTCCTAAGAGAGCTGGAGAAGAAAATCAGGATTTACAATAACTGGGACACTGAATGGACATCCTCCATGGCTCCTTCAGCCTTGCAGGGATTGCTGCAGAGAATTTGTTCATCTGCATTTCTGAACTTGTGGTTCACAAATTTTTAATGATCTGAGTTGGATTGTAGACTGAACAGAGACCCAGACTGTTGTGTCTGACTGCGTAACAACAAGACAGACACACTCCGGCTCTAGAGGGTACATTGTGCTGTGTTTGGAGGTGGCTGCCGTGACTCTACAGAGCATCTCAGCAGTAGGCCTACCCCGTGGGCAGAACAGGTGCTTGTGGGTGGCAGTATCATTTACCCACTGCCATTGGGATGGAGTCACCACACCAGTGAACTCTGTCAGTAGCAGTTGTCTTCCCAATATTATGATCTGCACAGGCATGGGATTAGGACAGATTGCTGATCAAATCCATCAGAATCCACAAACTCTTCAAATGTGAGTGATACCATGCTAGGAAGTGGGCTGCTGCTTTTGCCTTCTCTCTAAAAGTATTTGTATTCAGTATGCTTCACTTAGCACAACACAGCAGAATAGGAGCTGGTAGTGATGAAGAAACATAAGGAAATGCTTTTAACATGCTAATAAATCTGTGTAACCTAAAGAGGAAATAAAAGGGATTTCAGGCCCATCATAGATTGTTTTGCAAACATCTTTAAGAAAACCAAACCCAGCAACATTTTCCACATACAATTCTTTTAAGGTGGAGGGGAAGCATTTAAGTACATCTTTCCTACAGCGTGGGGATCTTTTCCATCTCTTTCAGCACAGTGCAATCTCTGTTGACTGCAGAGGTAAAAAGGAAATTTTGGCTGGGATGTACCCAAGCTCAGCTATGCTGAACAGGTGTAGGGGTAGAAAATGACAGCAGGAAAAGATCGCGCTGCCTGCTGTTGCTACAGCTTCTAGGTGTGGGTATTACTGCTGTAATGCCGTGTGGTCCAGGACCACATGACCAAGAATTTTTTTGAGGCCAAATCTTTTGTTCATATGACTTCAAAGGAGATCTTGGTTTAGCTAAAACTGTCAACTAGTAAACTCATCCTTCTGTCTCTCAGACTGCTGGGAACACTCTTTCAGTTTGAATCCTATAAATGTAACCCATCAAGGAATAGTCGCTGGGAAAAGCTGATGTTTATCTATCAGCCAAAATATGTTTAATATGAACATCAGCTGAAATCCTACAATCCCAACCTGCTTTTCCTCTGCAGGGAACCTCTAACTATGTTTCTCTCTATCTTGGGTCTGACATTTCAAGTGCTTTTTGTAGGAGTTCAATTTTATAAAAAGCCAAGAATTTCTGGCAGGTTACTGAATTCCATCAGGTCTGTAGTTTAACTCTATGTTTCCAGGAGATAGATAATACCTTGCAGAACTGAGCTCAAAATTAATTTATCAGGGTACACAGCATATTGGCTCAGAACATGTAATTTATGAGAATTTTTGCTACTTTCATTCAACAGAAGGATGCTGAACAACTTCCAGTATTGAACATTAAAGTAGATACTGGACAATCCTGTCAAAAATGTTTCATTGTAACAGACTTTCTCTATCAGAGGTTAAGGATACTGAGTAAACTGTAGAAGTGACCCTGAACATAGATTTATGTCACAGTCTTAAAAGAGATCAGTGACACTTAACAGCCTTGTTTACTGCAAAACCTGTTTCAAACGAGCACTTATCTAAATGCATTTGTTCCTGAAGGTCAGTACAGTGAAAGGAACAATATGTCCATTAATGATATCTTTTGGATATGGTTTCTGCTGTTGATCTTTGCCTCATCTGGATACTGTGCCTTGTATTAGTGGTGAACCACAAAAGAAAACCTTTTGAGAAGCAGTGAGCCATCTAGCAGCCTCCCTCACCATTCTAGAACTGCACAGACAGTTGCTGGTGCCAACATAGGCATCTGCAGAGATTGTCAGTGGGTTAAATGCTACCCTTGGATAAATAGTCTAAAAAACAAAACAGTGACAGAACCACTTGACATTCAGCAGAGCTTCTGTGGTTAAACTGAAAGATTTTAGCTCATTTACTTGTAGTAGGTTATAGAGTTTAAAGGTAACTGGAAAATCATCCAACTGAACGAACAATGCCATTTAAATGCTCTGTTTGGACCTGCCTATACGTCTGGCCCAGGTGAATAGCAGATACGATAACTCAGTACACATGGCTTAACAGCAGTAGAAATGCAGGCAATACACAGAAACCTGCTAGTGATACTGTGTATTGAAAGATTTGTGTCAGTTTTGACACAGCTCTGGGGATTCCTGAGAACAACAAAAAGAGAAGATGACCTTCAAATTGCTGCTGTTCCCCTCTATTTGTGGTATATGCAAAGGACCAAATTTGAAACTGTTGTAACTCCTCTGGGTTTTTTTGAGACATGGTTGAGGTAAACTTTGCCCTTTTAACTCTTGTTTTTCCTTCCAAGCTGTGCTGAAACACTTTGGTCCTGCGTAGTTTTTTATTACAAGGAAAACATACTTGTTCTGCACCTTTTTGTGTCACCATTTTGACACACCAACCCCTTCTTTTCTCTCCAGGCAGTCTCTGGATAGCCTGGAAGAGTGTAACAGCTCATTGACTTGCAATGTGATTAATCCTTGGATTAGTTAAAATATGATGCAAACAGATCCTGACCCAATGGTGAATGCTGTTCTTGCCTGTGTATGCAGTGTTAGGTACCTTACAACTGTCTCGAATTGATCAGGACATCCGGATTTTGTAACCTCATTTTATAACTGTTCCTCTCTCTCTAATTCCGTCCTGTGAAGTTCTGAGGATATGTAACAAGAAGCCACCCAGTTACTATTCCTTGCAGCTATCTGCCACTGTCACCTGCTTCTCTGGCATCATCATGGAAGCATGCACTGTCACACTCCCTGCTGGAATCTCAGCTTGCGGGTTGAGATTCACACCATCACTCAGCCTGACGAGATTGTTGACTCCTGGAGCCAGAGATGTGTTTGGGAACACATAAAAGCACTGGAGTCCCCTGTGTCTTGGCAGGACTTCAAGGACTATCCCAACGAAGAGATCTTGACAGCATAGTTGTAAACTCCACAGGCCCCAAGGGCTCAAACACCATGATATTTGTGCTGCAGACTGGATTGCCAAGATAGTAACACTGTTATGCAGACATTGGTCTCTGGATAAGTAGTATTTCTCACACCTGTTAATTGGCATTTGAAAAAATTGAGACTGACTGGAGTGGGCAGTGTGGTTGAGAAAGACAATGCGTGCAAAGTCTGTATCCAGTGGTTCTTCTGCTCTGTGTTCTAACATACTTCAGCTGCATGGGTACCACAAATGGCTGTGAAAGCCAGTATTAACCGAGGGGATTACATACTGCATAATTGTCAATCCTGATTTATGTAGGACCGTGTTTTACACTCCATTCAGTCTTTATTATAACCTCAATCTCTGCAAAAAGGTAGGAAGTCCAAAGCTCTTAAATTAGAAACAGGTTTAGGAAGCACCTAATTGTATGATAACTACTCTAAGATTACATGCAGGCTTTCAAATTAAGCACAATCCTTCATACTTTGCTTTACTCTATCCCTGATGGAAATACAACTGTAGTAGGTTCTACATGATGTTTCACTAAACTGGTCTGATTCCAAGTAGTAAGCCCACGTATTATTGTATTAGAAGACAGTAACCAGAACATTAAAGACAGAGAGTAAAGACTGGAGATGTTTTGCTAGGTAATGCTTCTGGCATTTCAGGCAATGTGAGATGAATGCAGTTGCTTACTCTTTCTTTTAAAATAACTGTGCCTTTGACACAGTTTCTCACAGCATTCTGCTAAGGAAACTGTCAGCCTCTGGCCTGGACAGGTGCACACTCTCCTGGGTAGAAAACTGGTTGGCTGGAGGGCCCAGAGAGTGGTGGTAAATGGTGTTAAGTCCAGCTGGAGGCCAGTGACAAGTGGTGTCCCCCAGGGCTCAGTGCTAGGTCCAGCCCTGTTCAATGTCTTCATCAATGACCTGGATGAAGGCATTGAGGGTACCCTTAGCAAGTTTGCAGATGACACAAAGCTGTGTGCAAGTGTCGATCTGCTGGAGGGTAGGGAGGCTCTGCAAAGGGACTTAAACAGGCTGGACCGCTGGGCAGAGTCCAGTGGGATGAGGTTTAACACGGCCAAATGCCGCGTCCTGCACTTGGGGCACAACAACCCTATGCAGAGCTACAGACTGGGAGAAACCTGGCTGGAAAACTGCCACAAGGAGAGGGAGTTGGGGGTGTTGGTCGACAACCAACTGAACATGAGCCAGCAGTGTGCCCAGGTGGCCAAGAAGGCCAATGGCATCCTGGCTTGTATCAGAAACGGTGTGACCAGTAGGTCCAGGGAGGTGATTCTCCCTCTGGACTCAGCAATGGTGAGGCCGCTCCTTGAATATTGTGTCCAGTTCTGGGCCCCTCAGCACAAGAAGGATGTTGAGGCTCAGGAGCAAGTCCAGAGAAGAGCGACGAAGCTGGTGAAGGGGCTGGAGAACAGAATTTATGAGGAACGTCTGAGAGAGTTGGGGTTGTTTATCCTGGAGAAGAGGAGGCTGAGAGGAGACCTCATTTTTCTCTACAACTACCTGAAGGTAGGTTGTAGAGAGGAGGGAGCTGGTCTCTTCTCCCAAGTGACAGAGGACAGGACAAGAGGGAATGGCCTCAAGCTCCACCAGGGGAGATTTAGGCTGGAGATTAGGAGGAAGTTTTTCACAGAGAGGGTCATTGGGCATTAGAATAAGCTGCCCAGGGATGTGGTTGATTTGCCTTCCCTGGAGGTGTTTAAGGCACGGGTGGATGAGGTCTTGAGGGACTTGGTTTAGTGTTAGATAGGAATGGTTGGACTAGAAGATTTGATGGGTCCCTTCCAACCTGGTTGTTCTATGATTCTATGATTCCATGAACCAGTACTGAAACAAGTTCATGAAGTCAAGTGTTGACAGAAGATTTCAAACTCAGTGTGTTGAAATAAATAAGGCAATTAACACCTTTGTGAACCCACTTTTAAGTTCATTCATGAGGAAAACCCCTTCAGAACTTCGAAAGACGTAACTCAGCTCTGATCTTTTCCTAAGAACTGCAAGGTTACATATATACATTTGTAAAGGACCATGGAGGGCATTATTTTGTGACCCATACAGACCATTAGCAGACAACAGAATACCCTAAATCCTGCTAGTAAGCCTTAACTCTATTTTTGTGGTCTAAAGAACTGAATTTCATTCTGAACAATCTCTCTATAATTTGGAACAATTCTGTTAATTTCAAACAAGTTATAATAAAAATAAGGCCTGTGTTAGTAATATGAGAATTTCAGCTATGGGAAATCAAACCTCAAACCATCTTGAAATTATTCGACCTCATGTAAAATATCTGGAAAGTGATCCAATCTAGTAGTGCAGCAATTTACCAGATTCTTAGGAAACATCTCTTCTGTTGAATGCAAGAACAATGATAACAAAGGGTAAGATTTTTACAAAGAGATGCAAATGTTGTAAAATTTCATGTCTGCAAGAACTCTGTAATAATACTCCCGCTTAGATTTCTTCTAGTTTTGTCTCTATTTTGAATAAGAAAACAGCACTGAAGATGAACTGCTGCCGCACTTTGTCAACCCTCTCCGTTCTTGTTCTGAATGCGCCCTCGAATTTGTTCTTTTTCAGAGTCTGCCATTCTTCTCTCCTTATTTACGGTGTGGGTTTTTTTGGTTTTTTTGGGGTTTTTTTTTGCTTTTTTGCATGGAAAAGGATTTGTTGCTGGGGATGCTGGGCGAGCCGGGAGCGCTGGGATGATAGGAAGGACCGGTCCTGCGGGCAGGTGGCTCTCTCTGGCGGCCGCCGCTCACCCAGCACCAACCGACACCAAAATCCCTTTTTCTTGAGCGCTTTTGCTTGGCAGGGAGCATCTGTTGGTGCAGGTTTCAAACCCTAGGAACGTGCGTTCGAAAGATAGAAGGCTACGTGAGGCGGGAGAGATCGTGTAAAAAAGGAAAAACCAGAATGGTAGACTCTGAATTAAAATTAAGATTCGCAACGTCTTCGGGGGCGCATCCAGAACAAGAGGGGAGAGCGAAGAAGCACAACAGCAGTTTAGCTTCAGTGCTGTTATCTTATTCAAAATAGAGACAAAACTGGAAGAAGACTGAAACAGAATACAGTTCCAAAAACTTGCCGTGGTTTTAGTCTGCCTGACAGCGCTGTTGCTCACATATCTCTTTTTGCTTCTTCACTGCAAGGCTTCTCAGTTGTCAAGCTCACTTCCCACTTCTTTGTTAACTCCGGTAGTTATCCTGTGTTATATAAGTGGTTCAAAAAATTTTGGCTGTATCGGCGTCCAAATGCCTGACATCAGAATTTGAAGTGCGAAAAGATTTACATGATGCTAGCCTAGTATTTCAGCTGATGCTATTTTAAACTTATGAATCCCCATTTATTTACTGAATATTCTTGCCCCAGCTTACTTGTGTAAATTTTTACAGGGAGGGGAAGTGCTGAGAGCATCTCTTGGCAAAGCTGCACTCAGTACAACCCAAATTCTAAAAGCTAGTTTGAGTTTTTTAGGCAGCTTATATCTTTAAGAAATTGTTACAAATTGGTGTTGAGTCAAAACTTGGGATGCAGAATACATTAAAAGCTGACCTTGATCTGAATTGCTTCTGGGCTGCATTGTCTGGCAACAGGGTGTTTCAGCCTCTTCTGACATGGGGAACCTCTAACTTGCAGCTTAAGCCCACGGGCAGTGATCTGTCAATTAATTCCTGCACTTGCTGTGATTAAATTAATGATACTGTACAGACAGGTCTTGTTACTTCTCTAAATCATGTGCTTCGTGGGTTTAAAAGTTTTGATATCACAATAATGCATAAAACCACTTCAGTTGCTTCCAAAGCATTGTGCAACAGCTCTTATTTTCCATTCTATTGCTGAAGCTTTATTAGTGAGAAGTGTCCTCTGCACAGGGCTCTGCACAAGGACCTCACTGTATTTATTTGAATTCATCTCAAGCTTGAAAGTAAAATATTAAATGGGTTCCTTTAACAGTGTTGAAATAGCATAAGTGGGCATATCTGATGCTGACCATGCATGTGATATTCCCAGCAACTGACTGACATACCTTCAAAAGATCAAATTCTGCTTTCCTTGCATGGCATAAGATAAAATCTGGCCTAGGATTTAACTGTACCTGGTAATTAAGTTTAAAAAACAATAATGCCTCATAACCTCTCCAGGCCTACAGTAAGCATGCTGGAATCTTGGTTGCCATTTCTGCAAACTGTTGACAATTCACATACCTCTGCAAATTCAAACCTGATCTCAAATTGCTGCTCATAAACAACATAGCGGAGATTTGATATATGAGGGCATGTTCTGAATTCCCCTTCACTACCAGTAGCCCAGCTAACTTCTGACATTAAAAAACTCTCTTATGCCTCTTCTTATTACACAAAGTGCTCTGTAAGCTACTTGACTGCATATCTCTGCCAGTATTTTGGTGACTGGTGGCAAGAAGGTAGATAAAACATGCTTTATTTTCTTCTTTTGCTACCTGTCTGTGAACAAATATTTTTCTCCACTGAAGGCAGGGCAGCCTCTGTTAACTGTCCTGGAATTTCTCTGGCAGTCCATCATAGCCAGGTGTCGTTAACCTTCAATGCATGATTCAAAGCTGATTTTTGGGCTCTGCTCTTGCTTATTCTCAATGTATCAGCATTTATCAGTTAACATTAGTAGTGTGGTGATAATTAAAATGAAGTATACTCTCCTGTTTTATTAATTTTTATTTTTAAGGAGGGAATGAAGGTCTTTGCAGGAGATATTGGTCAAATCAGAAAGAAATCACTTGCTTTTACTTGATGTATCAATACACACAAAATTAAGGGCTCTATCCCCAATTATTAGCTATTTTGGGAAGACAGGTGAGCATCCCAACACACATGTTACCCTGGAGAACTCAAGAAATTTCGCAGAAGTGAAGTATGAGATGGTTCTAAAAGAATAGTCTTTGAGGAGAGGTTTTGGGGCAGAAGAACTGGGAGAGGAGAACTGGGATATATAGGACTGAAGGGAGAATAGTGCAAGGTCCATAAAATAATTTCTTCCCTTTGTTACCTTATCTCATTAACCTATATTTAACCTGACATATATCTTATGACTTCACTGAAATCAAGGGAAAGGCTCATGTCCTGAGCTGGGATTCTTCCCAATGGTTATTGATTTAATGATAAGTTATTTCTAAGAGACATGGAATGGTGGTTTTTAAAGGACCAGAGATACAAAACACACATTAGAACAGGAATATCCACCCTTAATGTAGCTTAGTTTCAGGGCTGTAGAATCTGGTTGTCATTGTCCCTCTATTCTTGGGTTGTTAAGTCCACCCAGGGTGTGTCTGTCTTATCTTGGAGGATAATACAGTAGAGCGTGACAGAGCAGAGAATGCTGGGGAGCCCAGTCTGGACTCCACACTACTGCAAAATGGCCTTCATGTTATTTCTTCTTCAAAAGGATGATGCTTTGAAGGTAGGACTTTTTCACATCACTGTATCTCTCACGTTCCTGTCAAACTCTTCTTAGAATAATGGACATGAAGCTTACCTATGCATGTACTTGGGAAGAGATAATTAACAACACTAGATGGGATATATGATTCTGGCCTTTGGGAAGCCTGTTAGCAACACAGAACAGGAACAAGCAACAACAGACTAGTGAGTGGAAATTTTGGTAGATGCTGGGTTAAAAAATCTCATCTGGTACAGACATGGATTTATGTGCCAAAGTGGAGAAAGATGGATGTGACTTTACAGGAAGAAAAAACACCTTAGGAATGTGTCAGAGCTCCTTGAAGAAGCTCTTGGTTATGCAGATGCATGCTCATCTCCAGAAGACTTTTGACAAAATTTCTCAAGGTGCCAAAAAAATCCCCATACCTGTTACAGGATGAGACTAAAGGTCCTTCGTTGGTCAGTAACTGATTACAGATAGAAATAAAGAGTAGAATTGAAATTCTTTTTTTTTTTCACCCCAGTCCTCTGGGGATCTGTCCTGTGACCTGTACTGTTTGACATACTCATAAAGGTAGAAAAAGGGAAGAAGAGGATGACAAATTTTGCATGTGATAATAAAATGCTCTGGTCAGTAAACACCAAGAAATAGCTGTGAAGGATTATTTGCCTTGCAGAAAGATCTCATGCTTTTAGTAGGCTGAAGGTTACAATATCTAGTGAAATCTGTTGCTGCCAAACATGAAAAAAATGCATTTAGAGGGAAAAAAACAGGCATAGTGATGGATTCAGCACTAGTTATTATCTCCCAGGAAATAGATACATAATGTTTTCCTGTGAAAATTTCAGTTTACTTTGCAGAGATACTTAAGCACAGAATAATAAGGGTTACTAGGAAAGAAAAAATAAGCAAAAATGGAAACACCATTATGCTAATATAGAAATTTGTGGTGTGACTGTATCCTGACCAGTGTTTCCAGTTCACAACTCCTGTTGCTGAGAGGACATAGCAGAACAAAAAAAAAAGAAAGATATTTCAAGGACAAGTAAAGATTTGCAACAACATCTTTATACGGATAAACTAAAAAGGCAAGAATTTTTCTGCCTGCAAAAAAAGTACACTAGAGAAAGGAACAGAAGAGGTGGCTATGAAACTGTGAGCAATACAGAAAAGAGAGTAGATCTGTGTATATAGAAAATAAGGTCCACTGTTTTCATAATACTAGAACAAGGAGACGTTAAATGAAACAAGGTAGCACCAGACTTGAAGTCCAAAGGAGGTATTTCATTGCAGGCAGTGAAGTGTGGAAAACTTTGTTGTAGGTTTGTAAATAGTGAAAGTCAGCATGGATTTAAAAATGTGATTAATTACTTGAATAGAAGAAAACGCTGCCTGACACAAAGGTAACATTTCTGGCAGAGGAATTTCTGAGCCAGAAACTGCTGGAAGATGAGAAAGTACTCTGGGAAGGCCTGTAACTCTTCAGGGGCTGTCTCTGGACAGGAATGCCAAACTAAGTAAATCTGTAGTGTGACCCACTATAGCTTGCTGACATCCTTGTGGCCAGGAAAAAAAAGCAGTGTGAACAAAGAGGAAAAGATAAGTGCGAAGTACAGGCTGAAGAAGATCCTGTAACATGCTAAACTTGTTCAGCCTATGCTAATATCTGTGCTGCTCTACATTCACCCTTGTTTTTACCAAATAAGAAAGTGTAAGATCACAGTTAGCAGAGGGAATGCCTACTCTGCTGCGTGCCTGCTGTCAGACTGCAGTAGAAAAGCAGGAGGAGTCTATAGTCTGGGAAACATACACAAAGTGTCTGATGACTTTTTTACCCAGTCACTTAGGTGCCTAGTGTTTCTTACAATTTTGCTCAGTGTTGTTATGTTTGTAGGATTGTCTGTCTGCTTGAATCAGTCTATGGCTGAGTAATTGAATACCCCTAACAACAGCCTTTTCTTCCACTAGATGTCTCACAAAGCCAGTGATTGCAGTCACTGCTCAGTTTGCACTTCTTTTACCTAGAAGTTTATTGTCTTTAAAGTTTTACTGCATGTTAATGCTTTATTCATCTGTATGCTGATACCTAAGATATTACTGCATAGTAAACTTAATATTCCAAAACATGCTTATTAATCTAGATGTCAGTAGGAATTTATTGCTACAAACTGGACTCCCTTCAAGGATCCAAGTGAAGCAAGCCGTGAACCCCTTGCTGGACAACAGGGGACATGAGTGAACAAACCACCTTATGAACTGGTGCTTCTTGGTCTGTAAAGAGAGTCTGCACAGCTCACAATACAGGGCTTTTTTTTTTTTTTTTTTTTTTTTGTCACAATTGGTCACAACATCATGTTATTAATAGTATTTGGGGGTTTGTGTTTTCTTGGCTTGGGGTGAGGGTGGGAGGAACTGACTTGCAAGGAAGGCTTTTACTTTCAGGGTTTCAACTCTTCCTTCTCTAAACATACCTAAGAACTAATACAGAGATTCCCCCCATGCATACAAGTTACTCTGCTGAAAGCAGAAAGATTGTTTATAAACTCTTCTGCTGAGGGTATGGAGATTTCGTTGCCTAAGTAATCAGTATCTTTTTGTTATTCTACCTCTAGCCAAGAATTGATGCTCCTGCTTCAGAAGAGGTGACAATGTTGGATGTATGAACTAAAAGCTATTGTGATTACTAAATCAATCACCAGCACAATGCCCTGGAATTCCCTTTCTGTGGTATCTAGGCAGCTAAATTTAGAAGACTTTCCTCTAAAATTTCATAAACTACATTTACAATTAAATTGTAAACTTTGTTATTTTTGCAAGCAATGGCTCTAAGAACATCCTTTATAATACAGACCAGAGATACAGACCATAGAGTTGCAAATGTATGTATTGAGAAAGGTCTCTAGAGCTGTTGAGTGGAATGTTTGTTTGCCCAAAATAGCATGATTTCTTTAAAGACGCACAGCTTTCAGTGAAAGACTGCAAAATCCACTGTGATCATAAGTGTGTTATTCTAATAACTAATTACTCTCATTGTTAAAATGTGTGGGTTTCTCAACATTTAATTTGTTCGGCTTCAGTTAGACACTGGCCCAGATTATACCCTTCTGTGTGCTACTCAAGATTACCAGACCCAGTATCAAGACCCATCATGGTTTCTATATGGTACAAGTATATAAAAAGATGTACAACAGAGACTGTGGGAACCGTATATAGATTACTAGGAAGGAGTTTATGTCAAAGAGTCTTGACTAGTAGATCTTTTGGAATAGTTCTCCCTCTGAGTATCTTCTCAGTTAGAGTTTGAGAAAATAATATAAAAATATTTAGAGTAGCATGTTTAAAAATGTTTTGAACAGAGGGGAAACCTCTGTGTTTTCACAGCCCTGCCTATAAAGTTCAAATGAAGAGAGGATTGTCTTCTTTAGTTAATGTTTCTCTGACACCACAGGCTCTTTTTGGGGGGATGGGTAGCTGTGCAAACCTAGATAACCAGGTGAAGCCAAATGATCCGAAATATCTACCAAAGAACTTTTATGGCTATTGCAGTGTTAAAATAAAATAGACTAACAAAGCTTGTCTTCCCCATTGTAACAAGACTTTTAGTGCTGCCTTTTTTTTTTTAAAGCCTATCACAAAGTCATCTTCCCTCTGGAGAATGAAAATCCTTTCATATTTTCAGCACGTTCTCAGCAACTGCTGCCAAAATCTGGAGTTCTTTGACTTCATACTTCTGCTTAGGGCATGTCTCAGGGGAGACTTTCTAGCAGGCCTGGGGGGAAGGAGGGACTAGAGACTTTGGCTGCACAATGCGTACTGAGTGGAGATCTGTCGTGTAGTGATAAGACAGGATTTGAGGAAGTGGTTTAGATACTGACCTTCAATTTAGGAATGAGCAAAATCTGGGATAGCAGAACAAAATTCGGAAAACTGAAGAAAGAAAAGAGCTTGTGAAAGATGGTTGAGAGAGGAAGAGAAAGAAGATTTGCTTGAAATTGGGAGGTTTTGAACAGTCAGAAGTGAGCTGGTTAGCTCAGCAGCATTTTAGGAATGCAGGACAATGGTGGAGAGAGGTTTTCCTGTACAGTGGGTCTGACCTTCTATGAGATACCGTGTCACTAAGACCCAGCCCAGCTCCTCATAAGGCCTGTTCTCCAGCTTCATTGCTCTTCTCTGGACTTACTCCAGAGCCTCAACATCCTTCTTGTGGTGAGGGGCCCAGAACAGAACACAGTACTCAAGGAGCGGTCTCACCAGTGCTGAGTACAGAGGGAGATTAACCTCCCTGGACCTGCTGGTCACACCGTTTCTGATACAAGCCAGGATGCCATTGGGCTTCATGGCCACCTGGGCACACTGCTGGCTCATGTTCAGTCACTGTCAACCAACACCCCTAGGTCCCTCTCCTCCAGGCAGCTTCTAGTCTGTAGCTCTGCATAGGGTTGTTGTGCCCCAAGTGCAGGAGCCGGCATTTGGCCGTGTTAAACCTCATCCCATTGGATTCTGCCCAGTGGTACAGCCTGTTCAGATCCCTTTGTAGAGCCTCCCTACCCTCCAGCAGATCAACACTTCCACCCAGCTAAGTGTCATCTACAAACTTGCTAAGGGAGCACTCGATGCCTTCATCCAGGTCATTGATGAAGATGACCCAGCACTGAGCCCTGGGGACACCACTTGGAAATGGCCTCCAGCTGGACTTAACACCATTTACCACCACTTTCTGGGCCCTCCAGCCAACCAGTTTTCCACCCAGGAGAATGTGCACCTGTCCAGGCCAGAGACTGACAGTTTCCATAGCAAAATGCTGTGAGAAACTGTGTCAAAGGCTTTACTGAAGTCAAGGTAGACCACATCCGCAGCCTTTCCCTCATCCAGCAGCTGAGTCACTTTGTCACAGGAGGTGATCAGGGTAGTTTGGCAGGACCTGCCTTTTGTGAACCCCTGTTGACTGGGCCTGATCACCCGGTTCTCTTGCATGTTCTCCATGATAGCTCTCAAGATCACCTGTTCCATGACTTTCCCTGGCACTGAGGTCAGACTGACAGGCCTGGAGTACCCTGGATCCTGCCTGCGACCCTTCTTGTAGATGGGCACAACATCAGCCTCCAGTCTAGTGGAACTTCCCCAGTCAGCCAGGGCTGCTGGAAGATGATGGAAAGGGGTTTGGCCAGTACATCCGCCAGCTCCTTCAATACCCTTGGGTGGATCCATCTGACCCCAGAGACTTGTGGCTGTCTAGCCAGCCTAGCAAGGCTCTGACCACCTCGTCTTGAACCATGGGAGCCTCTCTTTGCTCCTCTAGCTATGGGGTTTGTACACAGAGGGAACAGCTTTCTTTAAAATTAAAGACTGAGGAAAAGATTGCATTAAGTACCTCAGCCTTGTCCTCATCCCCTGTCACTGTTGTTCCTTCTGCGTCCAATAGGGACTGTGTGGTCTCCCTAGTTCTCCTTTTATTATTTATATATTTATAGAAAGATTTTTTGTTATCTTTCACAGACTTTGCCAATCTGATTTCTAGTTGAGCCTTAGCCCTTCTGAGTTTTCCTCTACACAATCTCACGTCCCTCCTGTGCCAAGAGGCCTGTCCCCTCTTCCAGAGCCCACAGACATTTCTCTTCTTCTTGATATCACTCAAGATCTCACTGTTCAACCAAGCTGTTTTTTTCCCCTGCTGGCTTTTTTTCCAGAATATGGGGATGGTTTTCTCCTGAGCTGCTAGGATTTCCTTTTTGAAGAGCTCTCAGCCCTCATGGGCTCCTTTGCCCTTAAGTACTGTCTCCCAGGAGACTTTGCCAACCAGCCTTCTAAAGAGTTCAAAGTCTGCCCTCTGGAAATTTAATGCTACTGTCCTGCTAACTACCCTCTTCCCTTCACCTAGAACAGAAACCCTATTATCTTATGATCACTAAGTCCTAGGTGTTGTCCTACTGCCACATCCCCCGCAAGGCCTTCTCTGTTCACAAACAGCAGGTCCAGGAGGGCACCTTCCCTCATTGGTTCATTCACCAGCTGCACAAGGAAGTTGTCTTCCACACACTCCAGGAACCTCCTAGACTGCTTCCTTTCTGCTGTATTGTACTTCCAGCAGATATCAGGAAGACTGAAGTCTCCCACAAGATCAAGAAGCACCAATCTAGAGATTAACCCCAGCTGTTTATAGGAGAGCTCATCAGCTGCTTCTCCTTGGCTGGGTGACCTGTAACAGACTCCCAGCACAAAATCTACCTTCTTATGGGCTCCTCTGATTTTAACCCACAGGCACTCAATCTCCTCATCGTCACAATCCATCTCAATGGTGTCATAGTGCTCCCTTACAAAGAGGGCTACTCTGCCTCCTCTCCTAACCTTACTGTCCCACCTGAAGGGTTTGTACCCATCATACCTGTACTCCAGTTGTATGAGTCATCTCACCACGTTTCTGTGATGGCAACAACATCATAGGCTCCTTGCCCTACCACAGTTTCCAGCTCTTCCTTCTTATTCCCCATGCTGTGTGCATTGGTGTAAATGCACTTCAGCTGAGCTGCTGAGCCTTAAGCCCTCTTAGAGGGAACAGAGTTCGTTCCCAATTGCCTGGTAACTGGACTAGCTTGTACCAGAGTGCCCGTATCTTCCTTACCACCCCCAGGTGTGTTCACCCTCATTTTCTGTGTGGTGATGTACTGGTGGTCCTCACCAGCACACCCTCTCTGAATCAACAACAGTGTTTCTATGTCAACACAGCCATTTATTTTAAATATTTTTTTCTTTCCTTCATTTTTACCATCACAATATAATCACACAGAAATAATTCTCTCAGCCATCATTTTCTTTAACTGTTTAGTCAACTCCTATAAGATCACGCCTCTTTTCTTTTTGTCAAAAATGTGTCTTCCTAAACATTTTCTATTTAAATACAGTACATTCCTGAATGTCTGAAAACCATTATTGATTACCTGTGAAACTAGCATAACATGCTTAAGAAAAAATGAGACTATATTATTGTAATTTTCTTTTAAGTATCAGTAAACATACCTGTTTTGTCAGACGGAAATCAGAGTCTGTCCCATTCCTTTGTAAAGCAGATTTTGAAGCTCAAATATGTTAGTTTAAGGAAAGTACTTTAGCCACTTGTTTTTATTCTGTATTCTGTTCTGGTCTCTCTCTGGGCAAGTATTTTGTTTGTTGTTTTCTACCAAAACAGATTGTTCTTTTCCCGTTGTATGTGGAGGACTTGAACATCTAGATCAGAAAAAAATCCGCTTAATGGAAGTAATATTTCAATTAGTTAACTACCTCTCTTACTGCATTTTGCATTCCAGAAGAATTGAATAAATTCCTTTCCTCCCCTGCCCCCATTGATTTTATTTTACCTTTTGAAAACACATTTTCTTCCAAGTATTTCATGAAATGACACCTGAGTAAAAAGTGCTAGAAAGGCATCAAGTTTGCAGAGTTAAAAGTAGATTTCTGTTCCTTTGGTGATTTATTGTTATTGTTGAAACAGGCCTTTTGAGGTTTTGTTCTTTTGATGTAGAGATGTAGATGAAAAAAACAGATGTATATTATTGGTTTAATAAGTACACTCAAGACTAATCCAATACACAGTGAAAGTGAAAGACTTCCATTAGCTTTTATGGGCCTGATTTGATGCCCTTTAAACATTAGCATATCCTCCAGTGCAGCAGTTGATAAACTACTGCTGATTGTGGCCTTTGAAAATGGAGTATGTCAGGTTTTTTAGCACTTCCAACAAGATCCCACCAAGTTAATCATTATGCACCAATATCTTTTTACAGAGCAAAGTAAGAAAAACATTTGCTTTATACTATATTAGTTACAGTTTTCCCCCTTGCAAGTCCCTCTTTAATTGCACTCTCCATTTCCTATTTATTATTTATGTCTATAATTGTATTATTTCAGTATGCATAACCTGTCAGGATATGACTGGTATGAAAGACACTATAGGAAATAAAGTTTTATAGCACAAAGAATTGTTTTAAAATGTTGGACATACCGGCCATTGATTTAATTTTTATTGCTCTCCGAAATCATAAGCCACTTCAACAGCCAACTCTCATATCCTTAACAGCAAATAAGCAAAGAACAAATGAATAATGCATTTTATTTATGTTTCTTCCTGCAAGTTCCATCTAAGCCCATCGGGTGAATATTTAATTTTCATTGCACTGTGTACCTAGCAGTTGCATATCCATAATCTACCATGAAGTAAATAAGATATTTGTATTGCTGCATTAAAAAAAGGAAAAGTGAGGAACTGTCTTCTATTGAACAAGGCCCTTCTTTTTTTTTTTTTTTTAGTTCTATTTTTACCCAGAAATCTCTACTATGGAAAAGTGTGATGGGTTATTTGTTCAAGTGGAGATGGGTGAAATAAAATTGTATGTAGGCATTTAAGGAAATGGTTTTGGATAGCTTTGATTTTCTTTCAAAGGATTGACTTTGTATCTATAATCTCTGATGCTTACAAGGCAGAGCCAGACTCTTGGTAGCCAGTTCTTCTTGATGCCCAGGGAAAGCTAGTGTCATCTCACTGAAGTGTTTTCCATAGTTGCCAGTAACACCCAGGAAGAATGTTACAGAATGTCTGTCATGGTTCTATAAGCCTGTCTGCTGGGAGCCCTTGTGAACTCTTTTTTTCCTGCAACACCCCAGAATAATTTTTCCTGCCACACTCAGAGGGCTGAAGTAAAAACTGACACTAAAATACAAGGGTAGTTCATATGCTTCATCACTACAGTTTCCAGCTACTTGTATGACTAACCTTCAGTCATGTTTAGAAGTTTTCCTTCTTACTGAAAATACTAGAAAATTACTTATTTTCAATGTAAGCTGCACTGCGGGGTTTATCTCATTACTCTGGTACATGAGGCTCTCAGTGTGGGATAGTAAGGTTTATAATATGGATTTAAGCAGATACATTTGAAGGACAAATGAAGAGCAGATGAACTGGTAGTTAATTTGTGGGCAAGAAATTTCATTGAGTTCTGTTTTAACTGGTAGAGGTCCTCCACCTGAGATCATTCCTTGGCAAGCTTAAGCACTCTTCCAAAGGTTTCTTCTTGTTCACTACAGTTAGTAATTTTAAATATCTCACCTCCACTTGGAAATAAATTCAAAACTCAGATCTTGCCTGGTGACTTCTCTGTCTTTGTTCTCTGCTGCTCTTCTGACCTCCCAAAATCTTTCTGAGCCCACTGCTGTGATCAGCTGCTGTCTTTTCCTCATTTGTCATAGAAGACATAGTCCTACAAGCATAATCAGTGTTGAACTGTGCTATTTGAATGCCTTCTCCACATTTGACGTGATGTTCACAGAAAAGGAGATTGAAACTCTGAATTCTTCTAAATCAATTTCTGCATCTGCTCCTTAGACAGGGGTGAATTTTGCATCTCATACAAGACTCTGAAGATAAACAGCTCCTAAGCCATTGTGGATTTATTGCCAGGTGCCCTCACATAAAATACAGGTTTCCCTTGCATGTTGTAGCAGAAGTTCGGACACAGCTTTGCCCATCAAGCAGTAATATTGAACAACAATAGCACTATACATGATCAGAAGTATTTTTCCAGCAGTAGCTCTTGCTAGCACAATAACCCCTCTCATTAAGCAATGCCTATGGATGTGCAGAATACAAAGTCAGACTGTGTGCAGGAGCTGTTTAACAGAACAACACTATGCGCTTTACCAACTATAGGCAACAACGGAAAGGGGAGTGGGTCACGGAAAGTCAAACTGAGAACAAAACTTAGTTCTTAGACACAGAGTCCAAATCCTGTGATAGCTAAACTTGTCATGCAAAGACCCATTCAGTAAGAGCCGTCCCCCCCCAAATGCATTACAGGAAGTGTTCTGACACAGGCAGAATATGTGCCTACCCTGTTTACAACATGTCAAATTGGATAGAGCTCAGCTTTCACTCCTTCTACAGTAAGAAGGCCCATGCTAAGGCAGAAAGGATCATCAAATAATGCCCATGCAGAGATTTCTGATCAATCAATCAGCTCTGGAGTGACAGAAGATTATAGACTTGCTCAGATGTGCCTTTCTTGGCAAAGGCAATTGATCCATGGGATGTGCAGGGATGTAATGTAATGCATGCATTTAACAACAGGTTTCCACACATGCCCACAGAAATCTCTTTTACCTCTACACCAGAACTACATAAACTCTGAGAGTAAAGGAGATGTATTTGGAATTCTCCTAGGTTTTTCACTAAGTCTGGGCAGGAGTCTGAGACTGAAGACCTCAGAGATACCATCCTTCAAAACGAAATACTCCTAAATTCCTGTTATTATCTGATGATTTTCTTTCCACATGAAAATCAGTATGGTGGATCCCAGGGTCCTCCTGTTTCTGCCAAAGCTGGGCTAGTTATCTAAAGGGACCCAAGTGGGAAGTGATATGCAGTGTGTTTGTGAGATGTCTTATGATGATGATGGCAGCACACCTAGTTGGGTGACACAGGATTTCTTTGCCCTGTGAGGCTTGCATTGGTGTCATGAAGTAATAATACATCCATGTCCTCTATCTCCTCCATGGGGAGTAAGTAAGATGAGCTATCACAGGAAAACTAACAGGAAATAACCAAGATATTGTCATTCCCTCACCTGACATGGACCCTTCTGGGCAGATAAGCGCTTAAATCAGTGCAGTGAAATGGGAAAGGTGTGCTTAGGATTGCTTTTCTTTAAACAAGCTATATCTCCTGCCCCAGTAAATGAGGACTGCTTTTACTGCTTGTGTGGAACAAGCCTATACTAGACTGAAATACAAATTTCCACAGAGAAATTTGCTTGAGCTTTGCTGAAAAGAGTGTGTGCAGGGATGAGTCCTGGCAGCAAAGAACTCCTCCTTGGAATCCTGGTATGGTGGAACCATGCAATGTCTTTGCTCAGTTGTAACAGCTGGACTTCTCTAGGCAGAAATGAGCCACATCTCCTGTATGTCTAAAATCCCACTGGTAATTCTATTTCCATGTGCTGGGCTTTATGCACAGTTTTTTTCTTTGCTCTCACAGCTCAGAACCAGCTGCACAGGGTAACAAATTCAGCCTCCCAGCTTCTATGTACTGGAGGACAAGACCCTTCTGCAGCATTACAGCATGCAGCCCCAGGCTCATGCCCTGTGTATTTCAAAGAGCAGCAGAGAGAGGAGAGAGAGCAGATGTTTCTCAAGTGCTGGAACTCCTTTTCACATACATTTTCCAGCAGTAACATTACTTGTTAGCATAGTGTATTTAAATGACTAGGAATTCAGAGAATACAGCAATGGTACACTGACAAAGACAATGATGAAGGAGGTAGTACTGCTAATGCAGGAAAGTACTTTAATCTTTTATTGCTGTCATAGGCTGCTGTGCGTACTCATGTGTGTGTGTGTGTGTACTCGTGTGTGTGTGTGTGTGTACTCGTGTGTGTGTGTGTGTGTGTGTGATTAACAGCTTGGAGGTAGAATAAAACTAACCTCATTCCCCTGAAGAAAAATATTAAACATCTGTGACAGAAAGTATATGTTCAGCAATTGCATTCCACATCTATTTTCTTTGCTGTTTAAATTATTTATACAATTACCCCACCCACAGCTTTGTGGCCCTTTGCACTCAATGAAAAGTTTCTCTGTGCCTAGGATTCACTGTTCAGTCTTAGTCTAACCTAGTGCATGTAGGAATTGGAGAATCTAGTATATAAAATACACTGCATTTAACAAAAGAAATGACAATTGATGATATGAGAAAGATAAGATTTATATGGCATGAAAATCTCAGAGCAGAAAAGATAAGAGTTCATTTCTGGGCAGGGGGAGGCAAAACAGAGAAACATTATATAAATACTGTAATAAAATGCAGTAATAGATCATATTCCTAGGCTTGTTTTTCTGATTAGTTACTAATAAGAAAACATGCAAGTTTTCTAGTGCTTTGAATGGAGACATAATATTAGTTGCTTTTCACTTATGAATTAACAGTTTGATGGCCTGAGTTTAAGAGACTGGTGATATGACACATCCTCCATCATCAGCTAGTGAATCAGGTAGTCTTTAACTGCTTGTCTGAACTACACTGGTAAGGTAAAAATATAAAGGCAATGAATGGGAGCCTGAACCTTGTCCTTACCAATGGTTGTAAGAATCCTATCACATACTTTAATCTAGATCTGTATTTGTTAGGTTCAAGAAATTATTATCACCTTAATGTTGTATAATAGAAATGTTAGAGGAGAGAAAAGAAATAATGAGGATACACATTTTACCATGAAAGCTAATCATTATACATTACATAAATAATAAATAATTGTTCTTCAATGGTGAAACAGTTCAGTCCTTAAGGTTCATTCTTTATCCGATTTCTGTAAAACTGAAGATAAAGAAAATATTTACATTTTCTCTTTTGGAATTTCCTTATTGCAATTAAGAACGTTAAGACAAATGAGTAAACCAAATTTTCCAAGGTTTGCAACAATACAATCAAATTTTAGATCGTTGCTGATAAATTTATCCTTTGAAGGGTATGCATTTCCCTCTAGTTCCTATCAAGTCTCCTCCAGAAATGCTGCTTTGGACTGAAGCATTCTACTTTAGACTTGTATTTCCATGCACAGCGATTTTTAAATAACAAGCTGAGTTAAAATAGCAACTTGAAACAAAGCGCTGACATTTTGAAATTAAGCACTTTGGTTAGTTTCAAAATGTTCTTCTGGAAAATGGAAATATTTTCTAAAAATTAATATTTTCCCAGGTATGGACCAGACTCTAAATAAAAGAACAGAGGAAACTTTTCTCCTACACTAATTCATCTGCTTGATTTTGGAATTTGAGAAGAAAGCTGAGGTGGGTCTTTGAACAAAACCTAAGTAGTTAGAAAGAGAATAAACTCCAATGTTATCTCTCCATCTGCACAATATTATTTCATAGTACATATTTGCTGCATTTTGCAAATCTCTTCAGAGCTGGAATGGAAACAGACTATACATCCATGCAGTGTTAAGCATAAAGATATGATTTCTGCCACACTGCGAATAAAACTCAAAACAGTTGTATCATGTTCACTGTAACATTTAACAAACAAATGTAATAAGCAATGAGCATGGCTTCCACCCATGTTCAAGGGAGGTAAATTAAAACACTCACTGTAGCCTACCATTTTTTTCCTAAATACTTCTCAATAAAGGACTAGGACCTGCTGCTGCTCTGTAGCACATTCCAGGCTGTTGCAGCTGTAGCTGTACCACTTATCTGTCTCAGAGCACTGATGTTTAACACATTTCAGCTCTTGCCTTCAAGACCATCACTTCCCTGCACTGAGTCTGATTTTCTGCATTCTTCTTGAGGTGAAAAGAACCCGTGGTCCAGACAGACGGTCCCCTTATGCTGTCCAGAGCTGATACTAATCCTGCTAATCTTATCAGAGCTGATATTGTAAGTTGATCTCATCTTGCTCCAGTTTCATAGCTAAAGCTATGCTTTAACTCACTGTTCGAGCCTCAGTGCTAAGAGTAAAATGCTGGGATTACCTTTATAGTAATAACTTCAAGAGGGCTGACTGCTTCTGAAAAAAAACCCCAAAAGACGGGCTAACAAAACCTTCCCTAGACTACAACGTTCTATGTCTCTTCCTATTCTTTCCCCTGCAAACAGATGCAGATAGTCATCTAATTAGGTTTTCCAGCCTGTTCTATTGTCCTCCCCACCATGCTGCACTGCGATCTGCACCAGGTTTAGTCCACAGCACAAGGAACATAAGGAACATGTGTTCTTGCTCATTCCTCTGTGCCTCAACTCCCTGCCCCCTAAAATGGAACATGCTAATAGGAAATCAGAGTATATCTGCATATGCTATGCTTTTCTGTGTTTCACTGCCTGTTACAGCCAAGAAGCTAGAACTCACTCTAGTGTGCTGCAGAACCCAGATTTCCCTTCAGCTGCTAGCTTGCAAGCTTTGCACAAAATCAGAAGTCTGGACCTTTTTTTTTTTCCTTTTTTATTAGTAGCTGGTTGATGCTGGCAGCCAAGTAGAAAATTGGACTCTTATCCTGGAATACACTGGAAAGCAAATTGAATTGACAGTTACTGCAGATACCTCGAGTTAACTTCTCATTTTCACAGGGAATAGGAAAAGGTTCATTTCTTTCAGGCCTTTGCTGTCATCTTGCCCTGTGAGCAAAAGCAGAATGAGTGCATCTGTTTCCAGCTGTACAGGCGCCAGACAGAACACCCTAGCTCACACGGCTCCCTTGCACGAGCTCAGTGCAGCACTTGGACATCCTTTTCTTCATTCCTCATTCTCTTTCAGTGATTTTGTGAGAGTACAAACACTTCTTTGTGAAGCTACAAAACCTCGTGACTTGCTGGTGTGCATTTTTATCAGACTAATTCTTTTAAAATACATATTTTCTAGTCCAATGTAAAACACCATAACACAACCTTTATAACATCAGGCAAAACTACCACAGCCATTGTGGATTTAAATAGTACTGGAGAGCTTTCTCCTGACTCCTCTGAAGAACTTTCCTCAGAGCAAGACTGGGTAAGCAGGGGGACTATAAAGGTTCAGAAATAATATTGACTTGAAAAGTGTGTAAAAATGCATTGAACAATCTATTTGCTTCCCAATGATTGCCTTTTGCTGCTGTATTCCCTAGAATTTGTGCTGAACATTTTTTTTGTTCAATTTATTCTAGAGCAAATTGGTTTTAAAATGAAATCCTTAATTTTTAATGATGGAAGCTAAGCGTTACAATGCACGTGAACAAGCTTTGTAATCTTACAAGCCTCATTAGAAAAAAAAAAAAAAAGAAAAGAAATTCCTTCCCTTCTCACCAGGTCAAGCAGCAGCAGAGTTGGAACTGCAACAAGTTGATCTCCATTTTGTTTCTGGAGCAGCAGAGGTGTCTCATGCTTCCTATACAGGGAAGAGGGATAGTAAAGGAGTAGTTCAGAAAATCACAGAATCAGAATGGTTTGCTTTGGAAGGGACCTTAAAGTTCATCCAGTTCCAAACCCCCTCCCATGGGCAGGGACACTTACCAGTAGACCAGGCTGCCCAAGGCCCCATCCAACCTGGTCTTGAACAACTCAAGGGATGGGGTATCCACAACTTCCCTGGGCAACCTCTGCCAGTGCCTCACCACTCTCATTGTGAAGAATTTCCTCCTTATGTCTAGTCTAAATCTGCTCCTCTTCAATTTATAGTCATTGTCCTTATTCCTATAACTACAGGCCTTTGTATAAAATCCTTTCCCAGCCTTCTTGTATGACCCTTTCAGGTACTGGAAAGTCACTATAACGTCTCCTCAGAACCTTCTCCAGGCTGAACAACTCCAATTCTCCCATCCTGTTCTGTGCTCCAGCCCTCCGATCACTGTTGTAATCCTCCCCTGGACCCATTCCAACAGCTTCTTAAGTTGAGGATTCTAGAACTGGACACAGTACTCCAGATGAGGTCTCACAGGAGAGGAACAGAGGAACAGAGGGAACAGAATCACCTCCCTCAACCTGCTGGCCATGCTTCTTTCGATGAAGCCCAGGATATGGTTGCCAGCTCATGTTGAGCTTCTCATCAAGCAGCAACCCCAAGTCCTTCTCTGCAGGGCAGGTCTCAATCACATCATCCCCCATCCTATACTGAAACCACAGATTGCCCCACCCAGGTGTAGGACCTTGCACTTGGCCTTGTCAAACCTCATTAGGTTCTCACAGCCCCACTTCTCCAGATTGTCCAGATTCCTCTGGGTGAAATCCCATCCTTCTGGTGTGGCAACTGCACCACCTCAGCTTGGTGTTTTCTGCAAACTTGCTGAGGGTGCACTCAATCTTATTGTCAATATCATTGATGACAATATCAAGCAGCACCTATCTCAGCCTGGACTCCTGAGGGGCACCACTTGTCTTGGATCTCCATCTGGACTTACAGTCAGTGACCACTACTCTTTGAATACAACATTCCAACTAATTTCTTATCCACTGAACAGTCCAGCCATCAAATCCATACCGCTCCAATTTAGAGAGAATGATGTTGTGGAGGACCTTGTCAAAATGGTATTAGGAATGCTGCTATTAGGCTTGAGGCATGAGGAATGCTAGAAGAGGCTCCCCCAAAGACTTTGTTTTCTCTCTACCTGAGTATTACTGTCTAAGTTGGCACTGAGCCTTTCACTGTATCAAAACAGCCTTCTCTTGGGTAGTTGTATTCACATTCTCTCATCCCAAACATGCTGCTCTCTCTTCACATCCAGATCAATCTCAGATCAGCTGCTTGATGCTGCTCTGCTCAGCAAGCAGATGAAAATCACTTTGTGGAAAGTGAGCGAAATATTAATTCACTGCATTATGTGTACTTTTCTTTAGTGCAATAGGTATTAAGTCCATACCTTAAATCACTTTAATACTCAGGCTTTATGGTCACCCCAAATGGAATCCAGAAGTCTTGCAGCTTTTTAAGAGAACTATTGGGCTGAGCTGGTTCCTTTACCTTCGCCTATGACTTCCTATCTTCAGCACTTTCCCTAGTCTTGTTCCATGTTCTCTGACCTTACATACTGTGCATGCTCATGGGCTTGGTTCTAGATTTCCCCCATGGAGGTTTCTCTACACTGGTCCTGCTTCATCTGGCACTCACTTCCTCTGTCTATTAAGATACATCCTCTTGTGAATGTACCTGTCAAATCTTCCTGTTTGCAGTTATTCTAAATCTGTCTCAGACTTTTATTGCTATACTTTTATCTTTGCCTTGATAACAAAGTTAATTTTATACTCTCTGTTAACTTCTTTTCTCTTTATTAAAAATATTCTATATTTGTTTATAGGTAAGGTTATGGCAAACTCTTCCGTAATACTCTCTGACCAAGCATTTTCTGACTCTGGGTTATAAAGCGTTATTAGTATGTTGTTAATGCTAATACCACTTTCTTGCATGCAATTCTCAGTATTTTTTTGTTCTTTCCTACTAGTGGTTCATGCTAGCTACACAATTACCTTGATTAGGTATTGCCATGCACATGATTCTTTAAGTAAATTTTCATACACCATTTTGGAAATGGCACAATATTAACCTTGCTTTGAAATGATGCCTCTCACTATTTAATAGATTAACTGATTACACTGAAGGTCATGTCATTCAGTCACTAGACGTTATCTATTTTACTTCTTCGCCAACTGGAAATATGACCATTTTTACCAAGCAGTAGTTACTGAGTTACATAGACTTCAAGGGAAGAATGGAGAGCTGGGTAATCTAGGTGAGGTCAAGGATATCTTACAGGCCTAATATTCTACAGACATGACAAGATTTGCAAGAGTCTGTGTCTAGCCTAAGTCACGATTCTTCCTTGTTCTGAAGAGAATTTAACAGTACATTCACTGCTGATGTAGAGGTCTTCCTCTTTACTGCTTCCTTCAGTTCCAAGGGCAAAAGGTGAGCAGTGGTACCCAGTCTCTGCCCATCTTTTGTCTGCCTAGTTGCATGGAAGGAGAAACACCACCACAGGGAGTAGTTTTATACCTCAGACAGGGTTATTGATCTCCAGGGTTGAGGTCAGGAAGGGCAGCATCAGCTGTACCTACCAGAGAGTGTCAGACCATGAGAGAACTGCAATCTCCCCTTCAGTTTATTTACACAGTTAGGAGTGAGTGAAAGGTTTCAGTCCACTTGTTTATAAGAACTGCTCTTGAAAAGGGAAATGTCCCAGCTGCCTACAGCTGTCCTTCAGTTTTGCTTATTGTTCATGTGTATTTCCCTTTTATGTGCTAGTTATTTTCTGTGAGGTTTTCCTTGGAGTTTTCCAGCCTTTTGATTCTATCCATTATCTTCCAAGGTAGGGCCTGACTGATTCATCATATCTAGGAAAAGAGAACAGTCCTTTAGGGCTGGATTTTGAATATCCAATCTAAATTGAGCTGGACAGGAGTAGCATCACCTCTGGTACAGATCAAAGCATTAAGTTTAGCCTCACCTCCTGCGTGCTCCGTTGCTCTGGAAAAGCTCATATCTCTAGCCTATGTAGCCACTTCTCCGCCCCTTCCACACTGCCTGCCGTCCCTGGCATTTGCCCTCAGACCCCAAGAGTGGGATGAACTTATTTATCTCCACTTTACTGCTGCCTATTTCCTTATGTAGATAAGGGATCACTTTCTTTCTTGTGGTATAGGGAAAATTAAAGTCTTTTTATTTCCTTTGCCTGCTAAGGTGGAGATACGTCAATTTAGTTCTGAGATAGCATGTCACAGCAACAAATAAATAAATAAAACCCAGTGATCCCTTACAGCTTTCACACACTTGTATTTTAGCATTTGATTCCTGATTGCTGTAGCTAATTGGAAATGTCTGTTTACATTTTGTTTCCAAGTGCTCTGCATGACACACCATGATGTGTATGTACAACATGGACAGGGAATTGTAATGCTTATGACATAGCTAGGTACTCCTAAGTGTTTCAAGACAAAGTGAGTCCCTGAGCCCAGGCCCACACTGCATGACTACATTTCCAAGTCCCGTATGTTTGTTTGAAATCCTTTTTTGTTCATAAGAAGAAAATTAGACAATATTTTACCCCCTATGACAATATTGCTTTTTGTTTTTCTAGAGCACATGAACAATGACTTTACAAACAGCAAAAGGGGTGCTTTAGAGCATGTGATTATAGACAGCAGCTGAGCGTGTCTGGAAGGATTGTCACAGCTGTAGTGACACCAAATCTTTTGCACTCAAAGGTGATGGATCTGCCAGTGGGGTTCAGATGTCTGTGCTATCACAACTGCTTCAAAGTTAGAAGTGTGATTGCAGAACAGTTAATTATCACAGGGGTGTGTTCATGCATCAGCTGTGGATCTTCTGGTGTAGGCTTTGGGCTTTGGCAGCAAGTGGTGCTGCAATGTGAGCATCCTGAGGAGATCAGAGGAGGCAAGGCACTGCAGATGCCCTCATCCTGCTGTGGTCTTTTGGCTGTGCTGGACAGAGAAAACAGTAGTTATTTAAGAATTAAAGTCTGCACTGAGTCAGTATCAGTTCAATAGTGAGAAGAAAGCTTATAGTATTGATATTCAACAGTAAATATTGATGTAACTAATCTTAAAATTATGTTGAAACCTCACTTAATTATGTGCCACAGGGGCAAAACACAACAGATGTGGTTAATCAAGATCTTTATGAACTAACAGGCTATAGAAGAGGGAAATATGTACAATTAATTGGGCAGGGAGATTAAAAGAGTGAGTCTGAAATAACTTTTATTGCATGTAAAGAAGACAGCATTAGATGGATCTAAGGAACTCTCTTAACAGAAGATAGCATGGCTTTCTTCTGGGATTGGAACAGAAACAGAAATAATCAAAGAACATTCGTTCCCAAAAAGTTATGGAATGGTATTCTTGGGAAAAGACACTTAAATATGGCTCCACCAAATCAGATTTCAATAAATTTTAAATCGACTTAATCCAAGAAGCAGTGTGATAACTCAGAGATTTGATACAATAGATACAAGCTTCTATTATTTCTGTTGACAAAGTCCGTCTGGAAAGCTCTAAAGATCTGACAGGTTTGTATGGGCTTGAGTTTGTTTTGTTCTTGATTCTTTTGAAAATATTTTTTTTCCGCTGAGAGTAGTCAAAAGGAGAACAAATACACTTATTTTTTTTTGTGTGTAAAATAAAACATGAAAATAGTTTCTAATGTTAAATATACTGTTAGAGTACATTAATTAACAGGAAGACTCAATCATCATCATTGTCTTTTGCCTGGATTAGGTGAGAAAATAAAGTCTTGAAGATTTTGAGAAAGCATTAGCACTGGAATCTTATTTCATGAGCAGGCTGTTTGTCTCCACTCCTCATAATGCTGCAGGCTAATGCTGGGACAAAACCATCATTTATTGTAGGAGGCTGTGTTTTTCTGAAGCTGTTACAGGGAGCTGTCCTGGCTTAAACTCACTACCAAAGATAATATGGTTGATGCAAAGGGGACATACATTTATATCCTTAATGGCCATCTGTCTGTTCAGCAGCAGCAATGTTGACATCAGGAAAGGAGTCTGCAAGACAAAGACATTGGTGGCTATGTCAGGTCCAGATGAAGCCACGAGTTTAGAGTTATGTACCAAACATGACTCGGTATCTCCTTATCAAAATATCCTTGGATTTCCTGCACCCAGTGGCTACAAGATTTGAGGTTTTTTAATGTGAAGGATCTTTTTGTGAAGAAAAAAAAATAAAGTTGTCACTTAACTACTAGAACACTGAAAGACTGTCCAGTTCATTCAACTTAATCTATACTTTTTTATATGTCCTTTTTCATGGCTCTAGTTTGAGTCAGATTCTCAGCTGAAAAATGGTAGTATAAATCCAGAATAGCTCCAATGATAGGACTAGAGATAGATTGCTCTCAGTGTAAGCTGTTGTATTTTCATTTTTTGAGTTGTGTAAAGGTCAGTATTTACTTCCTTCTCCAAAGAAAATCATTTATCTATTTTTTGACAGAACTCATCACTTACTAGAACATAAACATGAAGTAAGCTGCCATTCAATACAGTCAGAGCAAATGTTTGTCTAAGTTTTCTTGTTCTGTCTGGAATTTTTGTCTGGACAGAATATAGGATTTTTCCTCCTTTTCCAGGATTTCTGGGTTTCAGCCATAATGCACTGTGTGGCATAATGTAAAGATGTCCTATGAAAATGAGAAGTACTCAATTCTTATACTACAGAATCTTAGGAAAAAACCCCATTATTTTATTTTCCCCTCTAGCACTTTACTTTCAATATCACAGCAGATTTATTTCAGATTTTCATGTAAATACTAAGTACAGAAAGAAAATACTTTTAATCTGTAGTATGTGCATCTGAATAAGTAAAGAGGGCAATCTCTAGGGGTCTGGACCAATATCTTATTCTTTCTCTTGTCTTAGGAAGCCAAAGAAAAATTTGTTGCTTCTTAACTTTTTATGAGAAAATATATTTGATGGATTCTAATTCCAGTGTCCACATGAGATTTCAGTACTCACTAAGACTATATAGAGTTTTGCTAGTAGCGGCATTGGCAGCAGCATAGCTCAGAGGCTTTCATGCTGTTCAGTAGCTCATAGAAAGTCCTACATATGTGCATAGTTCAGAACACAGGAAAGAAACTTTCCCACCTGTAGCGACTGTGCTTTCTGCTTTGAGGTCAACTGTAGCAGAAACAAAATGGTTTCAGCCTCACGTAGCCCCAGACAGGGTGGTGGTATAAATTATACCTAAATCCTTCAACATTCATCTGACAAATATGAAGTCCACTAAAGTCACTAAAAGTCTTTCTGTTGACTTTACCATCTTTAGACCAAGACCAGTAAAGCAATTGCACTAATAAGGTTTGCAGAACTACATGCTCCAAGTTACAAATAACATGTCTTATTTGTATCAGATCAATAATAACAAATGCTATACAGATATACCTTTCTTTTCACTTTCTCTGAAAGAAAATACATCAGTCCATGGAAAGGGGATAGCTAGCTCATTGCATCCTTCTTCATATACTCACTAGGTGAGGAAGTCTTCAGCTGTGTTTGGTGTCATCACATTCTGCTCTGCAGTATAAGAGTGGGCAGCAGGTTGATACTGCGAGGAGACTGTGAGAGACCTTCTCCAAGAATTTAGTATGTAACTTTTGAGTCCAAAAGCAGCCCACACAGTGACTTTACCTTTGCACTTGGGATGCCATGTTTTTCAGTAGCAGGTAGCAGAGAAGTAAAGGACAAGATGGTCAGCTTTGAAACTGGGATGTTAATTTTAGGAAAATGAGTTCAAGATGGAAAGAGGGTGAAGCATGATGGGAATGTTGTATGGAAATACATGTGTCAAAACTGATCTTTGGTATTAGATACCTATGCTGGAAAAGATCTTGACTTGTATTTCAAAGTCAAGTGAAACTGAGATTCACAAACAGGACAAAAGGCAGCACATCTAACCAATACTTGAAGTAGCTTTAAATGTAAGAGCATAACTATCACACGTGATATGTATGTAAAGCTGCCCAGTATAAAAAACATCAGCCACCTTCACATTTAAGATCACTGTAAATTTACCAAAATCATCCTTCTGCCTGCAGGCACTCAGCAGTGCTTCTTCCGGAAGAGGAGTAAACTGCCCCATGACATATATTTAAAGGATACGAACACATCTTTCGAGTCCTGAGGAGATACTCTGACTGGAAACCTCTCCCTCACCCAACCAATTTCTCTTCCCCTTCCAATGTAGAAGATTAAGTTATGACTTCTGCAGTCAAGACACCGAAGGGCAAGCAGGTAGCTGTTCCCAGGGCAACTCACTGCTTTGGTTCCTCCCAGGACCAGGACCTCACTGTTACCTCCCTGACCCTCCCTACACAAGAAGTTTGCTCAAGGTTCTGCATCAGCTCCACTTAAGCTCTGGAAATAATGCTGAAATGGGATTTAAGTGGAGATTGCACCAAATACTGACCTTTCACCCAGGAATTAAATTCATCTCAAATGAATGCATGGGGAAAAGTGAAGTTGGTTATACACTGTCAGGTCTCCCTATGGAAAGTACACACATGGTACAATTTCTTCTCTGACACTGGAGTCTGGGTGGTACGTATCACAGGAACATCACAAACGCAATGTCTGAGTTGTCAGCGATTTGAGAGTGGTTAGGAACAAAGTATCCCAACACTGTTTAGCTGGGGAAGGGGCTGGAGAACAGGCCTTATGAGGAGTGCTGAGAGATCTGGGGGAGTTGAGGCTGGAGAAGAGGAGGCTGAGGGGAGACCTCATTGCTCTCTGCCGCTACCTGAAGGGAGGTTGTGGAGAGGAGGGAGCTGGGCTCTTCTCCCAAGGGACAGGGGACAGGACGAGAGGGAATGGCCTCAAGCTCCACAAGGGGAGATTTAGGCTGGACATTAGGAAAAAGTTTTCATGGAAAGGGTCACTGGTCACTGGAACAGGCTGCCCAGGGAGGGTGTTGAGTCACCTTCCCTGGAGGTATTTAAGGGACGGGTGGACGAGGTGCTAAGGGACATGGGTTAGTGTTTGATAGGAATGGTTGGACTCCATGATCCGGTGGGTCTCTTCCAACCTGGTGATTCTATGATTCTATGATTCTGTGACAAGTCAGTGTACTCTTTGGCAGCAGAAGACGACTCACTGGAATCTCCCTGCTCCAGCAGTGTGCTGCTGACACTCAGGCACGCAGGGTGATGCTGATGTCCCTCCATGGAGCTCTGTGTGCCTATTTCAGAGCACATCCTCTGTTAAGGGACTTGAAAAATGTGTTGGAGAAAACAAAACAAATTATGTTTTTAGAAAGAGTTGAGATTTGACACGAGAGAAAGTTAACTTTGCTAAATATTCCCAGATTTTAGAAGTTATTATCTATGGGGTTTTTAATCCATTTGGCTCAATTTTTTTTTTTTGGCACTTCAGAAACTTGAAAAGGCAAAATCATACTTGTTAAATGTAGTTTATTTTCAACATTTCTGTCTATTAAGACACGTCTTCCAGTACCTAGGGGCAGTCAAACACATTTTAAAAGCATGTAATTATACTCAGGCTTGCAATGAAATGCTTACAAATATGGAATTCTATAATTTTAATGGAAGTTCTGTAATTCTATAATTGCTGGAGTTCTATAATTTTACGCATCAATTCCAGCCTGTAGAAAGCAGATGTTACACACACAGCTTTAGTGCCAGGACTGTCCCAGAAATGCCTAAGTCTTAAATGATTTGATGTTGAAGCTGGCCTTGACACACAACATAAATATATTTTCAAGAAGAAACAATTAATATTTAGCCTAAAGAGCTAAAATTAAAAACTTTACAAATATACGATGTAGAATAGCTAAGCCTACTGCAACTGAAGTTCAAACAACTGTTTTGATATTGCAGGAGTTTTAAGAAAAAAACAGAGACTGATGAAAATGACCTGTTTGATGCAGTAAAAGTTATTCAGTCAACATAATACTCAGCAAGAAAAGAAATACCTCAATATTATGGTACTTTAATAAAATGTTCATTTATACAATGTTCTAATCAAATGCGTCTACAAAACGTGTCCTACAGCAATAATTAAGCAAAATGGATTGAAAATGGAGTGAAAAATACACAACTCAGGGAAAATAATCAAGTACATCTTGAAGAAGAAGTTTAAGGTTGCGTAGATCTGGTTTTTGTGTGTACTAATAAAATGCAGGAAAAACAAGGAAATAAAATTCTTGTGCATGTTCCTCAAAGGCTCAAGTTCAACAAAATCAGAATCATTATTTACTCTGAAGAAAATGGAATAAGAAATTATACAAATTATTGAAGAACTGCTTAAGGTGGACAATAAGAACCCATTTCACAGGCATTTGTATTAGATGGTATTTCTGTTTCTTCAAAGAATTTTGTTTCTTCTGCTTACAATGCAACAATTACATTCCTACCCATGGCCACAGCAGAGCTTGCTGAGCAGTTTTTCAGTGAGTACCAGTGTTTAAAACAAGAGCGGCAGGCAGAAAGTCTCCTCTATTTTCTGCCCATTCTGCCACAGCTGCAGAAATCAAATGCAATGGTGAGAAACGACATTTTAACCAACTACAGAAACCCTAGAAAAAAACATGAAATTGTCAGAGAAATGGTGGAGTACTGCAGTCAGTCACTGCATCATCTGGGGGCTGGAGAACAGGCCCTGTGAGGAGCAGCTGAGAAAGCTGGGGTTGTTTAGCCTGGAGAAGAGGAGGCTGAGAGGAGACCTCATTACTCACTACAACTACCTGAAAGGAGGTTGTGGAGAGGAGGCCTCTTCTCCCAAGTGACAGGGGACAGGACAAGAGGGAATGGCCTCAAGCTCCACCAGGGGAGATTTAGGCTAGAGATTAGGAGAAAGTTTTTCATGGAAAGGGTCATTTGGCATTGGAATAGGCTGCCCAGGGATGTGGTTGATTCAATTTCCCTGGAGGTGTTTAAGGGACAGGTAGATGAGGTCCTGCAGGGCACTGTTTAGTGTTTGATAGGAATGGTTAGACTCGATGATCCAATGGGTCTCTTCCAACCTGGTTGTTCTATGATTCTATGATTCTATGGTCTGGAGAGAGTCCAGAGAAGAGCAACGAAGCTGGGGAAGAGGAACAAGAGGAACGGCTGAGACAGCTGGGAGTGTTTAGCCTGGAGAAGAGGAGGCTGAGAGGAGACCTCATTGCTCTCCACAACTACCTGAAAGGGGTTTGTGGAGAAGAGGGAGCTGGGCTCTTCTCCCAAGGGACAGGGTACAGGACAAGAGGGAATCATAGAATCATAGAACAAGCAGGTTGGAAGAGACCCATCGGATCTTCTAGTCCAACCATTCCTATCAAACGCTAAACCAAGTCCCTCAAGACCTCATCCACCCGTGCCTTAAACACCTCCAGGGAAGGTGAATCAACCACATCCCTGGGCAGCCTATTCCAATGCCTAATGACCCTCTGTGTGAAAAACGTCCTCCTAATCTCCAGCCTAAATCTCCCCTGATGGAGCTTGAGGCCATTCCCTCTTGTCCTGTCCCCTGTCACTTGGGAGAAGAGCCCAGCTCTCTCCTCTCTACAACCTCCTTTCAGGTAGTTGTAGAGAGTAATGAGGTCTCCTCTCAGTCTCCTCTTCTCCAGGCTAAACATCCCCAGGTCCCTCAGCCATTCCTCATAGGGTCTGTTCTCCAGCCCCTTCAATAACGTCCTCACTGAGCCAGGGACATCATAGCTTCTCCATCAAACACAGGATGCTGGGAAACAACCAGAAGCAAGAGAGATGTGAAGATGTTGAGATTGGAGAGAAACAGCCGAAGAAGGTTGCACTGAAATGCATAATTGATGTAAATGAAACAATAACACGAGTTTCTTGGGAGAAGGTGCATGGTAAAAATTCGAAGACTATTGCTGTTTGTCGTCCTGAATATGGAATATTTGGTCAAGGAGAGTACCAAGAAGGAGTTTCATTTAAAAACTACTCGCTTACTGATGCAACAATCAGCTTAAAAATTGTAAGCTTTTCAGATGCAGGAGAATACATTTGCAAGGCAGTTACTTTCCCACTTGGAAATACACAGTCATCAACAACTGTAACAGTACTAGTTGAACCTGTTGTGAGCTTAATGAAAGGACCGAACCCTCTAATAGATGGTGCGAATAGGACTATAGCAGCCAGTAGTGCGGATGTGGGGGCTCTCTTCCTCATACTTACCAGTGTTATTGTTGGAATTATTTACTATAGGAGAAGACTGAGGAGGTGGACGTTCCATCTACTTTACTAAGAACTACATTCCACCATCAGATATGCAAAAAGAATCTCAAATAGATGTTCTTCAGCCAGATGACATGGATTCTTATCCTGACAGTCTAAAAAAAGAAATAAAGCATCCAATGGACATCTTAATATCTAAAGATTATTAGAAGACCCTGAAAAAGCAGAGTGGAATAATATAGACAATATTAACAGGTACCAGGAACGTTATGAAAGACCAATGGATTACTATGAAGGTGGAACACTGGGAATGAAATATATGGGTGGTGAATGTTATGATGACAAAGAAGAAGACTTTGTTTCTCACATAGATGGTTCGGTAATATCTCGGAGGGAGTGGTATGTGTGAAAACCACTGAAGACTAAATGTATATCCACGGTTAATTTCATTGGCTGATCACTTTCAGATTGTTTATGCTTACAGAAGAATAGGAATAAACTTTTTGAAACTGATTTTTTTGAAGGTTTTTATATGGTTACTTGACAAACAGAATTGTTCAATCTGGGGAAAATAAATTTGAGTTGCTTTTTACCCCAATGCTGTACTACTGTTTAAGATTTGAGGTTTAATGCAGAGTGCTTATATTTGTCTCTGTTGGAGATGAATAAAGCTAAATTCAAGTTGCCATTCAAGAGTCTTTAATTTTTTCTTTTAAAATAAATAAATAAATAAATAAAATGACCAAACCCCTTTAGATCATCTTCCAGCAGTCCTGGAAGACTGGGGAGGTACCATTGGACTGGAGGCTGATGTAGTTCCCATTTACAAGAAGGGTAGCAGGGAGGATCCAGGGAACTACAGACCAGTCAGTCTGACCTCAGTGCCAGGCAAAGTCATGGAACAGGTGATCTTGAGTGCTATCATGAAGCACTTACAAGAGAACCGGGTGATCAGGCCCAGTCAACATGGGTTTACCAGAGGCAGGTCCTGCCAAACCAACCTGATCGCCTTCTATGACAAAGTCACTCGGCTGCTGGATGAAGGAAAGGCTGTGGACGTGGTCTTTCTGGACTTCAGTAAAGCCTTTGACACAGTTTCTCACAGCATTCTGCTGCGGAAACTGTCAGCCTCTGGCCTGGACAGACGCACACTCTCCTGGGTAGAAAACTGGCTGGATGGCTGGGCCCAGAGAGTGATGGCAAATGGCGTTAAGTCCAGTTGGAGGCCAGTGACAAGTGGGGTTCTCCAGGGCTCAGTGCTAGGTCCAGTCCTGTTCAATGTCTTCATCAATGACCTGGATGAGGGCATTGAGGGTACCCTTAGCAAGTTTGCAGATGACACAAAGTTGTGTGCAAGTGTCGATCTGCTGGAGGGTAGGGAGGCTCTGCAAAGGGACCTAAACAGGTTGGACCACTGGGCAGTGTCCAATGGCATGAGGTTTAACATGGCCAAATGCCGCGTCCTGCACTTGGGGCACAACAACCCTATGCAGAGCTACAGACTGGGAGAAGCCTGGCTGGAAAACTGCCAGGAGGAGAGGGACCTGGGGGTGTTGGTTGACAACCGACTGAACATGAGCCAGCAGTGTGCCCAGGTGGCCAAGAAGGCCAATGGCATCCTGGCTTGTATCAGAAATGGTGTGACCAGCAGGTCCAGGGAGGTGATTCTCCCTCTGTACTCAGCACTGGTGAGGCCGCTCCTTGAATATTGTGTCCAGTTCTGGGCCCCTCAGCACAAGAAGGATGTTGAGGCTCAGGAGCAAGTCCAGAGAAGAGCGACGAAGCTAGTGAAGGGTCTGGAGAACAGACCCTATGAGGTGTGGCTGAGAGAGCTGGGGTTGTTTATCCTGGAGAAGAGGAGGCTGAGAGGAGACCTCATTACTCACTACAACTACCTGAAGGTAGGTTGTAGAGAGGAGGGAGCTGGGCTCTTCTCCCAAGTGACAGGGGACAGGACAAGAGGGAATGGCCTCAAGCTCCACGAGGGGAGATTTAGGCTGGAGATTAGGAGGAAGTTTTTCACAGAGAGGGTCATTGGGCATTGGAATGGGCTGCCCAGGGAGGTGGTTGATTCACCTTCCCTGGAGGTGTTTAAGGCACGGGTGGATGAGGTCTTGAGGGACTTGGTTTAGTGTTTGATAGGAATGGTTGGAGTAGAAGATCCGATGGGTCCCTTCCAACCTGGTTTTTCTATCATTCTATGATTCAGATTAACAGAATGGTACCTTCATCTTCTGAACCATCATTATATATCAGCACCATTTTCCTTGTAGTTTTGCAGCCTGCCAAAACAAAAGTTGGGACCTGAAATATCAGTACCTTACATTGTCATCATGAACAAAGGCAAATCTGAATGATGACTTTTCGTAGTCGATAAAATCTGCTGCTCTATGACTGCTCTGAAGTTCATTTAGTCCTGTGCTCTTTGGGAAATAGTGTCTCCCAGTTCCCATGTGTTAACAGTCTGTGTAGTTCATGTGCCAACTGTTGCCTCCAATCATGCTAATAACCTCGGGTGAACTTATTACTCAATAATTTGGCAGAACCTCAGTATTGCCCCGTGCAGGTGAAACAAAGAGAAATTGCTATATTTTGTAAAACATCTTTTAGCCCAAAGAATAAGAATCATGGTTTTATGATGAGTGCCTCACTGACCCACTAATCTCATACTTATGCAAGCAGAAGGTTTTTCTGATGACAAGATAGAGGTAAGATTACTTCAAGCTAAGCGTGTGAAATAAATAATGCAACTTTCTTGTGACTTATTGGCCAAAAATGAAAAAGTTGAAGGTTCCACAATTTCTCGTAATCCTATCATGGTTCTGTCAGTATCTTAATGGTCTATTGATTGCATCTTGCTACCTGCTGTTTTTAATAAAGTATTATTATACTGCTGGAGCAAACATGAAAAACTGCTTTTAAAGATCTTTCAAAAGTTTCATGATTTTTCAAAATCTTCTTAGAGGTTTACCAATCAAAAAGACAGCTGGATTTAACTCTACAATATTCTCCCTGTGTTTGTGAGACAGTAAATCAATCGGTGACAAGTGAAATTTTCTGAAAGAGACAGAGGAATATCTTCAGTGAATCAGAAATTAGTTGAAGATCTCTTGTCTTTTACATTCATCCAAACTGGGAGACCATGTGAAGTCTACATGTGGGCTTTTTAACGTCAATTTCCAGAGATGAACTGGCATATGGAATGTGTTTCATCCAGAGTGATTGGTTAAAGAAACAGGCTTCAGTAACATGTTGAACTACAAGGTATGTAGTGCTTATTCTGCGTTTTCATCCTTGATCCTTTGGCGTAGACAGAAAATTTAAACTTCTTAAAACTTGTGCCTCCAGTGCCTCCATTTCCCAATGGGAGGAGCAAAAGGGACTGACTGGGTTAGCTAGTAGATCTTGTGGTCTTCCACTTCTCCTAAAGTGGCCTTCCTAAAGTACCACTTCATCTGCAAATTCATTCTTTACCATTCTTTTCTACAAGTAAAGAAGATGATGGGATTCATGGAGAATTAGGTAGTTCACTGGGCCACAATGGATAGGTATTAGTGAAATGAAGCTGCTTGTATTCATCTTTTTCCCTGTCACTTGCCTCACAGGAGTGTCATCGATGTAAGGGGGAAATGATAAAACAAGAGTTGTCTTCTCCCTGTCAGATTTCACTTTTCCATAGCAGAGATTAATGACATACCTTCTGCATGAAGAGCAGAGAGTTTTGTACTTCCATCTAGAGTATGCACATCACTTCCAACAGACTGGGAATTAACAACCATTGATAAAGCGATGAATTGCAGTAATGCGTTATTTCTGCAGAACTCAGCCCTTCTCCCCCAGTTCAAGTCCAAAGGTGCATGGAGTTCATTGTAAAATCTGGATGACTCTTTGTGATCCGTCTCTTTTTTCTTAATTCTGAAATCCCGATCAGGAAAATAGAGGAAATACCCCAGGAGTTTATATCTTTAGCAGGAGCTATGTACTGGTTTGTAAGAGTAACTAGTGAGAGAATGGGAAGAACATGAATATTACCTTAAATAGAAAAGCAATGGAAGTCAATTGTTGAAGTCATGTTTTTTTGAGAGCAAGCAGCAGAAAGACTGAAATGGGAAAACAAATATGAAAACAGTGTCTTGAATGACACTATGTATCATTCATTTTTTTCTTTATAGCATCATCCTCATAAACTGAAAAGAAGGAAGAAAAGAAGCCTTAATTAGGCAATACATAATTTCCCTAAAGGGTCTGATACTTTTAAATACTGAAAACGCAGTATTTTGTGCAAGCAAACTTTATGAGTTTCTAAAGCAACATTTGGGTTTGTAAAACATCTTCCTTGTGTCACCTTCCCTCACATTTACCATTGGTCTGATGTCTGGAAAGAACTAACTTGTTAAGGAGACGCCAAAAATATGCTTTGTTAAATAACCAGGAATAAAAGTAGCAAATACTGACTTGAGGTGAGAAGGTGAGAGGTTAGAGAGATGCATGATAGTACACTTTGATCCCTAGGTAACAATTTTTTTTTAAATTTGGGTCTTTGTTTTTGTTGTTTCTCTGTGAATAGGAGTCAATATAAAAAAAAATCTCTGAGTTTAAAACAATAATTTCTCCCCCTTACCAGGACCTAAACATAGAATATAAAAGGAGAAAGAAACTAAAGTTATTAAAACTGGAGCCTATAAATCCACAAGCAACTGACAGAAAAACTAACTCAAGAACTTTCTCATAAAGCATGACAGTAAGGTTTGGCCTGGGCTGCATCAAAGTAAGCATGGCCAGCAGGTTGAAGGAGGTGATTCTCCCCCTATCTTCTGCTTTCCTGTGACCCTTTCTGGAGTATTGCGTCCAGTTCTGGAATCCTTAATGTAAGAAGAAGATTGAACTGCTGAAACAGGTCCAGAGGAGGGCTATGGAGATGATCAGAGGGCTGGAGCACCTCTGCTATGAGGACATCCTGAGAGAGTTGAGATTGTTCAGCCTGGAGAAGAGAAGGCTGTGGAGAGACCTTAGGGTAGCCTTCCAGTAGCTGAAGGGGGCTACAAGGAAGCTGGGCAGGAATATTTTTCAAGGATATGTAGTGACAGGAGAAGAGAGAATGACTTTAAATTGGAAGGGGGAAGATTCAGATTAGACATTAGGATGAAATTCTTCATGATGAGGGTGGCGAGGTACTGGAAGAAGCTGCCCAGAGAAGCTTTAGCTGCTCCATCCCTGGAAATGTTCAAGGCCAGGTTGGATGGGGCTTTGAGCAGTCTGGTCTAGTGGGATGCTAGACGGTCACAGAGGAGCTGGAAGCTGTTTATACTAATGTCTCGCCCAACCCAAACCATTTTATGATTCTATGTTGCCAGCTCTGTTTTCAAGTGACTTCTTGGGCTTATGAATCTACCCATCTTGAGGTTGAATTTACTTGGATCTTTGGAGCTTAACAGGGGACACTGGCATCCTGCAATACATGACCAAAATGTGGTAAAAAATAATTTAGTATACAAGTAATAAATAGAAATGTTATTGACAAAAAAGAGTTTGCAGGATAAAACTTAAGGATTTGAACACACAGACTGCAACATCCATTTGGAAAGCTGGCACAAAGGAATAATTGTGTTCATTGCTAATAGCATTTATTTTTAATTTTAAACAAAGTAATACAGTTGGCCCATAAGTTAAAGAAAGGAACACTGAATGTTTTTCCAGCATAATCCTATTGTTTTAACAGTATAATGCATGCAAATTCTTAATTTTAAATATACTGCTGATGCTTGGCAAAATATCATCCTGTGACTAATAAAAATGCATAGTGTGTTAGGAAAGCACAGTATATCAATCACATGATAAATACTAAAGTGACACACAAAAAAGTGAAAATTAGTGAGAGCAAAAGAGTGAGATAACATTGAAGAATGTAATGGTTTATATTGGCCAGAAGACTGCAGAGCTATGACTGCCAGTTGCTCACAACCCTCCAGTTGCTCATAGCCCTCCCATTCCTCCCTTTTGTTTTCAGCATTTACTTGTTGCACGCTTGGAAGTTCTAGGCACAACAAGGATTCATATGTTAACCGTTTGCCTCTGTATGTAGTACTGCCACTCATGACTAGGGTTTGTAAACCCTGATATAGAACAAGTAACTGGTGAAATGTAATTAAAAAAGTCTGGAATACAGTAGGAAGCAAGAAGGCTGGGGACAGCACAAAGAAAAGTGTCAAAACTCTCGTCTGATGAAGAGGTGGTCAGCAAAGATCCTTCTTTGTAGCACAGTTGTTCCTTGCAGGAGTAAACAAGATAGATTTCTGATGTGTATTAACTTTCTGGCTATGCCACAGCACATCTATGTGAGACACAATGAAAGAGAGAAAGACTATGAGATCTTGGGAACTATTATAAGCTTGAACTGTCAGTTTGGGGAATAAATATTTGGCAAATATTTACTAATGTAACAAGACAGAAAACAGATGTGACTTTGTTTGTTCTTATATTTTCAGCATTTAACATGAGTAAATGTGTAGTATGTCTCTGCTGTATAGTTGTTTCTGTATTAAATTATGAGTAAATGGCACGCAGAGTTTGTTTTGGGTTTTTTGCCCAAAATGAGTTAAATCTAGGGTTCATCGACCCTTATGGAAAACAGGGATAAGATAAGAGCCTTGATGACTTAGTTCAGACCCAGATCTAAAATAAGTAGATGGTGTCACAAGTTAAGAACCTAATAGGATGAACTCATCTCTTTACCACTACAAGGTATTTTAAATTTACATTAGCCCTTGCGTGTTTCCTAATAATGCCATAAAGAAGAAATCCTACCAATTCTTCAGGGAAATCAGAGTTTCCACGACCCTTGCTCTTGAATATGTTGGGCAGCCTGAACTCCCTTCATGATCTGTTAAGATGTATGCTGGCTATAGGGCCATTTTTTTCATGTGGATAAAATTTAGTTTTGAGGGTGCTCTAGGTATGTGTTGTAAAATTGTCTGGTGCTCCAGACAACAAAATGCCCAGTTACCATCCTCTGTGCAAAGTAGAAGCAGGTCTCTTCAAGACATTCTACTTAGTTAACCCAGAGGGAAACTCAGAAGAGTTATGACTTTGGATGGAATAATGCAATATATACTGCATGCCTTTCTATGACATTTTGTAAGTGATAAATGGGATAATAAACATAAACAGCTATTATATTGCAAGGTAAATATCTATTTTTCTTTACCAATTAGAAAATTATTTATTATAATGATCAGTAGAAGTAACAAATATATACATTCATGAAATATTACTGTTTTCTAATTAAATTATAATAAGGTACAAGTTGCTGTGACTTGTTTGTTATTACTATAAAACTAAAGGAAACCAAATAATATTTGCTGCTTTTCGGTGACATTCACATTTATTAGGCTTATATTTGAAAACCAGTAAATTAATGGTCCTTCTTTTTTTCCCCATAAATTTATGAAGTTACTAAAGTCAATAAAAAAAATCCTCACTTCAATATAATTCTATATATCACTTACATTGATATAACTTCTACTCAGTATCTCATGTTTGAATTAATATCAAGAATGTAAAATAGGTAAAATGACCTTGGTATACTAAGAGGGCCTTAAAGGGTCAAGAGCTCATGCACTCTTTCAAGAGGAACCTATAAAAAATTCCTGACAAAAAACCTAGAGTGGATTATGGCCAAAATGACACTATGCCACATATTCAGAATATGTCTTTTAAAAAGTTGCTGATTAAGAAGGAAACAAAAGAAGGAGAAAACCAAAATTTTTGAAGCTTTAGTTAAGGAGAGAAAACTCCACTAGTCATAATTTTGAAAATGTACAGATTCTTAACTTCCTGAATAGAGCCCTGTGCTGTCATCATAAAAAGAACTACAAACACGTAAAATAACCCATTTCATTATAAATGGCTCCATTTTTATAAGCTTACCTCTAAAGACTTCTTAACTGGTTTTCTTTTAACGTTATTCTACATTAACTGTGTTCAAATATGGAGCTACTCTGGAAGATGCTGTAGATTCACACACTGCTTTTATCCCAAATATCTTTCAAGTGAAGACAAGCCCCAAGGCAAAGATGTGGCTTTCCCTTGCCCTGGCTTCCAACCCATTCCACTCCTCAGTGAATCACAGTGGAAAAGCCGGCTGACTCACTGGTCAGACTCCTATGCTCTCCAGTCTTCCCATCTGCTCACTTAACTAGCTGCAGAGAAAGGATTCCTCACTTTTACCAAACAGCTTTACGGTAAACATCCTGCTTCAGCTTCTTTAACAGCAAACTGTTTCCTCAGTGATTTATTTTAACATCAAGCTTTGAAAATAATTGTAGGGATCTACTTTTTACTACGACTGAATGATGGTCTAAACATCTGCTAAAAACACTGTTTCATCATGAGACTTGATGTCCCAACTGTGAAGTTTACCCAGATAGTGACGTCATGTTGTGCTGGACCTCTGAAACCTAAAAGGAATGCTACATCTATATTAGAACATCTGAGTCCTTAAGTTCATTTTATTTTTGTCTGTTGCTTTTTTAAATAAAAGGGATGGCTCCTGATTTCAGCACTTGCAAATCACATGTGACATGCTGGTATAATGCAGTTGCAAGCTGAATCAGGCCAGCCCTTCTGGATGTAAAGTTTTTTGAGAGGTCTGGATAAACAGAAGTATGAGAGAATGTTTCTTCTGCCTGCCCAGAACATCATTCCTTGCATTCCTGTTCCTGTATGTACAGAGAGGGAATATGTGTTGCTTCTGTGAGAAGAGATATGAAGGAAAAACTCTATGCTCTGTGTTACATCTCTTTGCTTCCAGAGCAGGAAACTATGTAGGCTGGAGCTCAGTTCCTTCCCATAGCCATGGTATGAGAGAAAGGATGGAATATTTGACCTCAACACAGTTGAGGTACATCCAAATTCACGCGATGGGTTAGCTGGTCTCTTCCCCAGTGGAGTATATTCACTAGATAATGATGAAAATCTGCCCCCAGCACCACTATGTGTCTAGGCTTACAGACTTGAAACAATTTTGTTTCAATTCTTATAACATTAAATCCAGTCACCAGACACATGATGGATAGTTTACAGATTGACATGCTTTCAATGGCAAAAAAAAAAAAATAAATCTCATCACTGGTACAGAGGTGTCTCCAAGGCTGGTTCCAATCAGGGACAACAGACTGGAGCTCAATTCAAACTCAGCAAGTTTCAGGTGAGCACAAGAAGAAACTGGATGAGTACACAACCATGGTGTGCTCCTCTGGGACACCAGAATACTCCATGATAAAGGTAATTTTTTCATCCATAAGAAGAGAACATCTCTCAGAAGCTGGTCTGAGACTGACAAATGAATCCCTCCCAAGTCTCAGGACTGTCAGAAGTATGTGATACACTTCACTCCTTTTGCCATCGCCTAGATCAATGAACAGCAAAGCATACATTTGTCTTTTAAATCTAATTCTATGTTTTAATTATAGATACTCCACTAAAATGTTTCTCCTTCTGGAGGCAGGTTGCAATAGCAAATGTATGCCAAGTGTTATCCTTAGACTGGATATTAAGAAAAAAAATCTTCACCAAAAGGCTTCACTGGGACAGGCTGCCCATGGCAGTGATTGAGTCAGTATCTATGGAGGTATTTAAAAGATGGGTAGATGTGATGCTTTGGTCATGGTTTAGTGGTTAACTTGCCAGTGTTAGGTTAACAGTTGTGATGACCTTGAAGGTCTTTTCCAAACTAAGTGATTTTATGATTCTATTTGTGTTAAACAGTATGCTACTGGAAGACATCTGGGACTTAGTCAATGAGAAGAGTGTAAAAACCTTACCACTGAGAAAGTCACTGAAATTCATTCTACTGTTTAGAGGGAATTGAATGGACTTGTGATGAATTGAATGGACTTGTGATGGATTACCTTTGTTAGTGGGATTTCAAGAAGGACACCTGTCTGGGCACCCAGAACTGAATATCCCACTCCTTCCTAGCAAAAGGCTGAAGAGATAACCTTACAAAACTGTAATTAAAATTAAAAAAAAAATCTATCTGACTCTTACAACTACCTGCAACTCTGCAGTATGAACTGTTGTGATCCAATCAATTTTGACTCAATATGCCTGACTACTGCTTAAACAACATACAAACTTTTGTAGAAAGATGTATGTAAGAGTGGAGACAAACTACACCAGTGGCCAATGTGAGTCCTGCCAGGAAAGAAAGTCAGAGGAAAGAATACACTGGAGACCAAGTAGTGAGAAGGAAGGAAGGAAGTCAAGGAAGAATTAAAACAGAATTATGGATGTATTTCATGACAGAACACTGTACAAGTAACAACTTTTTGGACCATGTATAAAAGACAGACTTTGATGTTTTTTCTCCACCCCTGGCCATGATCTTTCTACCATTTTTAACCAATAAGTGAGCAGTCCCACGTGACTTGTGGGCAAATGTGGTGTCTCTGCCTTCTGCACTGCAGTTACACAATGCATTTCAGTCACTGATCCAGCCAGGAATTCCTGCTCTGCGCTTCTCCCACATGTACTGCTGTTCTCCCAGCTCTGCGAAGGCTGGATGATAAGGGTATGAGAAGAACAGCACTGGCATCTCAAATACACTAAATGAACTACCTCTCATCTCTAGTTCCTGAATCTTCGAGCATGCTTGTCTGCTAAGGATCATTCTGAAACTCTCATGCTGCCCTTTCTAAGACACCCAGGTTTCTGTTTCCTTGCCTTACCCTGGATAGATGTAAGGGTTGTTGTCTCCACCGTCTCCTGTGAAGACTTTGATTTCCTGCTCCAAATTCTCCCTGAGGTACACTCAATGGTCTTACAAGATAAGAGCTCCAACTCCCTTCCTCTGATCCTCTGCCCAAAAGGACTTCATCACTATTTCCTTGTCTTCTCTCATACCCTGAAAGGGTACAGCTTTCCTTATTATTCTGTCTCAGCATTGTTCCAGAGCGAGGCAGCTTATCCTCTGGTCACCTCCAGTTTTTTTCCCTCACATGACATAGAATTACAGTCTGGAACTCGTTGAACAGAGTATCAGTATTACGAATTTAATAAAATTCAAAAAGGGTCTGTATAAACACACATAATTTATATGGACATCAAACCCATTCAAAGTTATCAAAATAAACAGCAAAACAAATGAAGCTCATTTCCAAAACAAAGCCCACACAAACCCTCAAGACAAAACAAGTCTGATGTTTCAGGGTTTAAACTGATCTCTAACAAATTGAGATTAGGATGAGACCTAAAGTAGAGGGCAGATAATCCCACATCTGCCTAGTACAAAGTTTCTTGCACCTTCTCCTGCCTGTTAAGTGTCTAAGACAGGATACTGGACCAAACAGATGTGGTTTTTTTCCCACCAACACCACATTTCTCTGAAGGGATGCTTTGGGCTCCTTCTTGCTCCTCCTTTCTTGTATTTTCTTGGGATCCTCAGTCACCGTGGCTTCCCCTTACCTTCCTCCCCCAGCCCTCACCATCCCTTCTAATCCCCACAAGGGTTTCTATATTAGTCTGAGTGGCTGGATAGGTCTCAGCCTCCATCTGGGGGGAGATTAAACTTAATTTATCCTCTTAACTCAGTAACGACTTCCTCGCTGAATCCCGCCTCGAGCTCTGCCCTCACCCTAGGATTTGGCTGCCTGACTTCAACCCCATCCCTGCCAGAGAAAACAGGGAGGGAAGGAAGAAACCGTGAACCCAAATGTCAAAGTCAACGCCCACCGGAGAAAGCGGCGGCAGAGCTGCGGGACGGGAGGGACCCGAAGGCATCCCCCTCGCACGGGGCGATGCCGGAGGGACGTCACACGGCCCCGGGAGGGGACACCGCGGGGCACCCCCTTCTGGGGACGCCTCGACCCACTCTGCCGGGGCGGGGGCTGCGTCGCGACGGGGGAGGCGCCGAGCCGTGCCCAGCGCCACCGCGGGCGGCGATAATCCCATCAAAGGGCCCGTCCTCCTCCTCCTCCTCCTCCTCCCCCGCGACTCTTCCTTCCCCTTCCTTGCCCGGCGCGAGTGCGAACTGCGCCGCTCCTGCCCCGGGGACCATGGACCTCGTCTCGCTGCTGCTCCTGGCTTGGTGCGCGGGGTGCGCGGCGCTACCTCGGAGGAGCGTCGCCCGCCGGCAGGGTAGGACGTGGGTTTGGTTTTTTTTTTTTTTTTTTTTTTTTATTATTCTGTGTGTGTTCGACGGTCCCTTCCCCGCTGGTCCCTGCCCGGTCCTCCCGCCGCGCCCGGGGCGTGGGAGGTGGAGGATGCTCCGGCTGCCGTCGAGGCTGCGGGAATCGCCGCGCGGTGCGTTTTGGTTTTTTTTTTTTTTTTTTTTTTTTTCTCCTTGTGCTGCACCCGCTCCCGGTTTCGCTCGGCGAAGTTCCCAGGACCCGAGGAGGGAGCTGGCAGGTTTGGTCCGTTCTCCTCGCAAGCTTATAAACCTGGGATGCTGCCTGAGCAGAGTTAGGAGGCAGGTGAGCCCCTGTACCAGCCAACGGCTTCCAGAAAGTCCGTGCTTCGTGACTTTTAGGCGTGTGGTAGCAAGTAAGCAATGGAGTAGTAACAGTGGAAGAAGAAAAATCTCCAGAAAAGAATAATCTAATAAAAACATGAAGTTATTCTGCATCAAGCGTGACGTGGGGTTCTTCAAGAGGGAATGACCTCAAACTCTGCCAGGGCAGATTTAGGCTGGCGATTAGGAGGAAGTTTTTCACAGAAAGGGTCATTGGGCATTGGAATAGGCTGCCCAGGGAGGTGGTTGATTCCCCTTCCCTGGAGGTGTTTAAGGCACGGGTGGATGAGGTCTTGAGGGACTTGGTTTAGTGTTTGATAGGAATGGTTGGACTAGAAGATCCGATGGGTCCCTTCCAACCTGGTTGTTCTATGATTCTATGATTCAAGGTCCTGCATCTGGCTGAATGTTACCTGTGACATCTCCACCAGTCCTCCTCAGGCTGGACATCAAGAAAAAATGTTTCATGGAAAGGGTCATTGAGCACTGGCAGAGGCTGCCCAGGGAGGGTGTTGAGTCCCCATCCCTGGAGGTGTTCAAAAGATGGGAGCTCAGGAACATGGTTTAATGACTGATGGGAATGGTTGGACTCGATGATCCAGTGGGTCTTTTCCAACCTAATGATTCTAAGAAGGAGAGTTCCTGTGACTGCTGGGGGCTTTTGTACATTGGTCATGGTGGTACACGGTCCTTAGTGTTTGGAAGTTGAAAACCAGGACTCTGAGCAGATTTTACAGTCTATGCAATCTGCAGTGTATGAAACAGTAAGGGGAAATGTAGACAGTGAGGCAGAACACATTGCATAGAGAACTTTGACATTTTGCATACTTAAAAAATTCTGGTGAAAATGCAACCTTAACAACTTCAGCAAACTCTGCTTCAGCTCATAAATTGTTTGCTGCTTCAGACTCTTTTTATATACAGTATTAAAATATTTTTATTGCTCCTTTTTAGAATCAGTACTATGTGTTCACTTATAAGAAAAAAAAAAAGCAAATATGCATACAGTTGGAAACGTAATACTTAAATACAGCCTTAGCTTAAAGCCCTTACTGGACAGATGGCTAATTTTGCTGGTCTGACCTTATGTCTTAGGGATCTAGTCCCATGATCCTTCGTTATCATAATAGTTACCATTAAATACTTGAGGAAACTAGGCAGACAGTAGTTGTGAATGAGATGATTAGTAGCTTGGATTAAAATACCAGATATGTGAAACTGGGGATGGAAACACATAAATATTTAAAAGGTTTTTCTACTGTTTTGCCTCTAGTCACAGCAGAATGACAAACCTTGGGAAAAGGTATTCCTGTGCAAAAAAAATGAAGATGAAATAATACACTGACATTGTGTTTCCCTTACTTTTGTTACCTATGCATCTTCATTTTTTTTATAGTGTTTTTTTTTTTTTTAATTTCAGGTTCACTGTCTGATTCAGTCATTCCTTTTGTACTTATCTTGCTGTATAAGAAGTTCTCAATTTTATATAGGAACATTTTTTTCAAAATCTGTGATTTGAAAATCCACTTGGCGCAAGAGTTGATTAGGGAAGACCCTCAGTTTGTGTGTAGCAATATATATGATTTAAATCCCATATGCATTCTGCCAAGGGCTGTTGGAATTGTGAGCTTCCATGAGTCTCATGGCTGGATCCCTACCATGGAATGTTGCTGTCAATACTGAGAACAGGTATAGCTCCAGGCAACTTGCATCTCTGCCTTGTTCTGTGGTGTATTGCATTCTGGGCAGTTAAGAATGAAAGGGAACTGTCATTGGCTTGCACATCATGAAGTAATAAGTGAAGAAGAGATAAGAGAGTAAGAATTGCTTTAAGATTTTAGTTTTGCCTTTCACTTTGCCCTTTTAATAGCAACAGAAGTGAGACTTGTACAAGAATTGTAACTGAGGTGAATGCAGAAGGTTGTATTAAAAGAGAAGCGATAAAAAACCCAGTTCATCTTTAATAATGGGAACTAGCTAGGAAGTCCTGTGGGCTAAAAAAAAAAAAAAAAAAAATAAAAGCTAGTAAAATGCATCTCCATTTCTCTAAGTTTTTCATTTGGTGTTCACCCTATAGGGATCAATTTTGTAATCCCAAGAAGGCAGCAGAGTAAGAAATCTGCCTGCTAAATTCAAAATAAAGCACATAGTAAAGTGGTCACAAATGTAACTTCTTAAATTAACCTTCAGGAAAAAAACTGTCAAACTTGAAACATCCTGATGACTGCTCAAGTCCTTTGAACATTTATTTACAGTTACGTGATACGTTTGCTGGAGACAAGGAAATGGGATAACAGACGCTTTGGGAAGGACTTAAAACAAATCCTTAGACACCGCGTAGTTGGGAACAGATTAAGCTGGGATTCTGTAAATCTTGTAGCCCTCGAATCTGGCTGTTGTGCTGCTGCTTTCACATTGTTTTCTTTCTTTTGCCCTCTGCAAAGACACGTATTTTTACTCCTTCTGTTCCAAGTGTCAGTGAACTCTTTGAAAACTGGAAAGCCTAGACCTAGCACCCAATGTGTAATACTATTAATAATATAAACACAATAATGAATTTTAATGGTTCTATAATTTTAGAGAATAACAGGGGATAGAACAGACTACTTAACTGATTTCTCATGGCTGTTCATTGCATCAACTTGTTGCACTATGTTGCATTGTTACCTTTCTAGTGTAGAGTTCCAGTGCCCCGTAAAATATTAAAACTGTTGAGTTGATGTGCTTTGAGAAAGTAAAATATTCATATCTAATGCTTAGGAATCTTTTTCCCCCTCCTTTTTTCAATTTTCAAAAATATTATGCTTGCCAACTAATATAAACAAAGATTTGGGCTTGTGTTGTATCTATTTCCCAGATGTCTGTGATGGTAGACATCACTGAATTTATGAGTAAATGCTGGAGGAATCAGACTGGTTAAAGTCTGAAGACTTTACAAGAGCATTGTGTATCAGGGCCAGATTTTCAAAGGAGTCCAGCTCTCTGGTCAACACTGCAGTAAATGACTTTTTTTCCCTGAGAACTTGGAACTGTTATACTTGGAATTCTTTAGAAAATCTGGCTACAGTAAGACCTGCTGGATATGGAACAGTTTTTAAAGTCTAGTCCTCTTTGGGCATGAAAACACATCAAAATACTTTGAAAGTCAGGTCTACAGTTGAGGAAAATGTAACTGTCTTTGGGAAAGAAACTGCGTATTTGAGATTTTTAGATATTACTTTTTTTAAATGAACAATAGAATAAGTTGTGATACACTCACATAATAAATTCTGCATGTAAAGCGTGCAAGTGTGAGGTTGAGGTGGTGCTGAATGCGAAGTGTCTGAGGAAAGGAATGAATCTGAAGCTGAACGATTCCTAGCACCAGATCTACAGAGTTGGCAGAGATGATGTGTATCTGTGAGCTAAAATTAATAAAGACAATGTGAATAATTTATTTGGGGAAGATTAATATAATTACTTTATTGTTTCAGACACATGGGCTGTCAGGCAACACTGTTTGATGTCTTCGACACCAATAAAACCAATCAAGCACTACTTACATATGTATGTTGTTTGTAGCATTTGAGTGTATGTTGTGTCACAATGCTGTGTGACATTTTTGTTTTGATTGAACTTACTTTCCTACCTGAGGTGCCCACCTCTTGGTAAATCCTGCTAGTGCTGATCAATCCAATCACCACATCGTGCAGTTACAAGCATTCCCCTAAAACCCTCTGAGGCAACAACAGGGAGGCCCTGAATTATTTCACTTGAGCATACTCGCTCTCTCACTGGTAATCAATCATTTGGAAATATGTTTTCTCATTTTAGGTAGTCTTATTCGCAGCAAAATGGGTTCTGTCCTTCACATCTTGAATTCACTTATCTTCCTCTGTAAAGCGACACTTCTGGCAAATGTTTTTCTTGGGCACCCTTTTGCCAATGCTACTTCTAAAATTGCTGTTTTAGTTTCCACCACTGTTCAGCAGTAAAATTAGCCCATACATTTTTAAAAATCAGTGGAATTACACCTATTCCAGATATTGGGACTCTCAGTGATAGGACAGGGGTTTAGGCACTAGAGTGAGGCTTGGGAAATCTTTCTGTCCTGAGGCTGTCACAGACTTACTTTGAGGGTTTACCTGTCCTTCCCTGGCCATGTTTTCAGTTTTCAAAATGGGTCAGAGTAGCTTTGTGGTTTTGTGCTTTTCCAACCATGCCACGTTAGAGAGTAATAGGACTTCTGTACTCAGCACAGCTGTACCCCAGTTTCAGTCAAGGCTGCTGGGCATCACCTTAGTAATAATACATAGGTGAATGCCTCCGTATGTTCCAACATGCCTTGCAACAAAATCCACAAATACACAGTGACACTGGGTTAGACAAGGCACAACACTGTGTACTGTGCACAAGCTTGTTAGGAGTAAGCATATTTGGCAATCTGATTCACCTTCTTAAATTTAGTACCAAAATTGTGTCCAGAAAATCACAGAATCATAGAATAGTTTGGGTTGGAAAGTACTGTAGAGATCATCTAGTTCCAACTCCCTTGTGATAGGCAGGGACACGTACCACTAGATCAGGCTGCCCAAGGCCACGTCCAGCCTGATCTTGAACACCTCCAGGGATCAGGTATCCTCAGCTTCCCTGGGCAACCCGTGCCAGTGGCTCACCACTCTCATCATGAAGAAATTCATCCTTTTCTCTGATCTAAATCTGCCCCTCTCCAGTTTATACCCATTGACCCTAGTTCTACCACTTTGCTAGCCTTGTAAGTAGTATCCCCCCACTTTCTTGTATGGCCCCTTCAGGTGCTGGTGTCAGTCACACGGAAGATGTCCTGAGGAGAAGGACAGTAGCCTGTGATTTTGGTGGATAAATTCTCGTCAGTGCTCCACAAACTCAATTGGTAGCTGAGTGTATACTTGAAACTTTCCCACTCCTCAGATCATACGAGTCTCAATCTTATGCCTGATTCTGCTTATATCCCTTTAATGTGGTCTTACTGAAAATAAAAATTAAAAAAAATATGACTAACATTATTGCTTGATGATGGATATTCAAAACAGGACTGACAGGAGCTTTACAAAACTTCTGCACTACAATGAAGTGAAACACTAAAATAAAAGGCTCTAGAAAATTATGAAAATATATCAAAGATACCTGTGATCTGGGTAAATTGTCATGAAGAGGTCTTTTCAGACTTTATTTCATATATTAAAGAATGTACAATTCGGTGCTATATTTATCAATGAATGTGCAACACTGGTCTGTGATCGTGTAATGAAAGATTTTCTAAACCAGAGGTTCGCAGGTGACTATGTTAGTTATGTGAGCTTGAACAAAATTTCATGATGATCTTATGTGTGAACAAGTGATCTATCTAAACTCCCCTCCCACAAATTAAACAAACCCCAAAACATATTCTTCATATTTAATGCCAACTGAAAGGAAATACTTTTGGGTAAAAATAGGCAAGATTTTATTTCCTTTTATTTTTTGTTTTTAGTGAAGATGCTTACACATGAAAACTAAATTGGTTCTTTCATGTAACACGAACATCCAAACTACAGCAAAAGATGAATGTTGTTTTTCAGAGCCGCTGATCTGAGAACAAGCACAGCCAAGTTAATCTTTGAAAGTAAGTGCTTCAGGAGGGCATAAGCCACTGAAAATTGGAGGCTTAGGAGGAAAGCTCCATCACAACCAAACAACTACCTTAGATCTAGATGATAATGAGATGTGTGATGATCCATGAAACTCTCCAGGTGAGAGGTGTATAGTGTGAAATACACCAAGTTCACACCAGTTCTTCCATTGAGCACAGTGTAATTACAACCAGAAGTAAAGACTACTCATGAGGAATGCTCCTCAGGATATTGGCCTCCAATGGAAAAGAAACTGACGCAATATTGACTCTGAGAGCCTTGTATTCAAAAGGAAGAGGACAGCTATGGGGCTGTGGGAGATATCCCTTCTCTTGTAATGACTTGATTGCCATGTAGTTGTAGTCAAAATGTATTGGCTTTGCTTTCTTTAAAAGATCTTTCATTGAACTACTGGCAAAAGTTATCCTGGGTGATTTTTAGAGCTAGGAGACTTAAACCATGTGAAAGTGCTAATATATTCTGCACTTGGCTTTCTGGGTATGTCATCAAGTGGTGTTTAGGGTGTCTTTCCACTTACATGTATTAACCTTATAAGTTAATATATACTTCGTTTTTTAAAAAAGTGCAGATAGCAGCTGTATTGAGAACAGTTCTTCTGAGAAGCAGACTCCAACCACTTCTGAGTTTCCCCACATCCTCAGAGAATAGTCAGTTTGGTAAAACCCACACAGAAAGATATTAAAGGCTGAGGGAATCCAAAGCCAGATTATTCTTCACACCTCTCTCAGTTTTTAAAGTAACTTAAAATTACTGGCATCTGTGAAAATGATGGTAGAGTAAAATATCAACACCTGTGTACATTTGGAACTTGCAGTTTGAATTGTTTTTCTAAAATGAGCAGAAATGAACGTCATGTAAATGTTGAGCATGGTGCTTTCAAATACAGAAATCATTCTTATTCTTCTGATGTGTCAGAAGCATTATTGCTTACATAAAGTTTTAAACCAAGGCTTGCTTTGTATTGCTGAGCTTAAAAATCTTCTGAAAAAAAACCCCCAAACTATGGGCAAAGATTACAGAGAATTTTACTGAAGTTAAACTCTTTCATGCATGAGAAATTTCAACAAGAAGATCATTTTAGGAAAAAAAAACATGAACAAAACCTGTCTAACTGCAAATGATTGAAAGTAATGGTCTAGGACCAAAACTTTTGTGGTTTAATTAGATATAGCAGAAGCCAAAATTTGTTACTTGTAACAGAACTGTGACCTCTGTTTCATATTCTACTTTCCAGATAATCACAGGAGAATGCAACATGTTTCTAAAAATAAGCAGGCTTTTTATGAAGATAACTTTACAGAAATGGTGGCATTGCAGCTGGTACTCCAACCATGCTTGGAGTCCAGCGTTCTACTGGCATTTTTAGTTCTTGTTCCCTAACATTCCAATTCCCACATAAACCCATTGTGTACAGGTTGCTATTCTTAACTGAACAGTCATAATGGCTATGGTATGTTGAACTATGCAGTAAATAATTGCAGCTCCCTCCATATATGTGCTAAATTACTTAATAAGCTGAGATGAGACCCTTCAAGCCCTTTATTTCTGTTGAGTCATAAGAAGAAGTGATAATAGAGAGGGTGGAAGAAAAAACCTCTGTAATATAAGAGGTTCTTCCAGTTGCTTCTGGACAAAGGACTAGACAGCACCTACAATGGGCAGAAAGGCAAAAAGAATGAGGTCAAGAGAAGGGCATGGCTTGCATGGGGAGGCAGCCCTGGCAGGAGCTAGAGCCAAAGGGTCAGACTCTGCAGGCTGCAGAAGTCAATGTGGCAGTGGAGGAGGAAACACTTTGAGAGAATTAGGGAGGATTGAATACTAGCTTTATAGACATCATAAGTGTGCCTGGATCACTCACTGCTTGTTCTCTTACATATCTGATCATTTCACTAAGATGTATTTCCATGTCTCATTGTCAACAATGAGAACAGCAGCAAAGAGGGTTTAGTCCCTCCCAGTAGCTCTCCCAGGTTTTACATCCCTCTGCTTGTTACTGGCTCTTTATATACACTGCAGTGTCTCACATTAAATTAGTGCAGTCATTAGAGTTTAAAAAAACCATCTATTTGAGCAACTAACATGAATAATTTGTTCTGTGTTCTGTAATTTGTTACTGATACTGCTTGTGAATGGAGAAGTTTGCCGACCGCAGGAGACAGTGAGACAAACACAGAAAATTCCATTTAAACATATGAATTTTTTTTTTTTTTTTTACAGTGAGGCTGACTAAGAACTTGCGTGGAAAAGTTATGCAGTCTCCATCCTTGGAGATATTAAAAACCCACTAGGCAATGTTTGAGCAAGCAGTTACAGTTGAGCCTGGTCTGCACAGGGGTTTGGACTAGGTGATCTCCAGAGGTGCCTTCCAACCTCACTCTTTCCATAATTTTGCAGAGTGTCTTAAGTATTTCTCAGAAATGTCTATTTCTGCTTTCACATTTAGCTGCCTTTGTCCTTCACCCTGTCATGAACTAACAACAACAATTGGACCAACTACTCTGCTTTCTACAGAGACGTGTGGGTTTCCTTTAGTTGTGATCAGTACAAAGATATTCAGTAGGAGGTCGCTACCATTGAGTAGTATAGATGCTTGAGTCCTGGGCAGAAACTTCAGGGTTAACCAATGTACATGTTTATTTTCATGGTACTCTCTGGGGCATGATCTGATCCTTTGTGTCCACCAACAATGAGCTTCAAAACAATTCCTTATCGCTTGTAGGGATTGTGGGAACCCAATATGCTGTCCTGTCTTCACCTTACTATTTGCAGGCAACACGGTCAGCTTTCTTCTCTTTATGCTTGAATGTTTTTTTCTTGTGTGTGTCTGTAATATATGTATGATTGTCAGGTTTTTTTCTGTCTGAAGATAATAAGTTTTAGGTAGCAAACACCTGAAAAAGATACCCTTAAGTGATATTAATTAACAGGAAAATAAATTTTCAAGTTATTTATTTAGCTTTTTTACAGTTTAACTGGACTTTTTATTTATATGTATATATTTAATCTATGTAATAAAGCTGCATTTTTTGATGATAAATAGTCATTCGTATATTGTTCTCTTACACATTTTACTTATGTTATAAATACTCAGACTATGTAGTAGGCTGACTTTTATCCTTATTTTTACTGCTACTTTTCAGGACAATGTTAGCTTAAGACTTAGTTGCACACTTCAAGCACTGTGTGGTTAGCTTCATTAATGCCTTCCTCTTTCTGCTTCTGATAGTCTTCAGAGCGCCATGTGATATTCATAGCACGTCTGATATGTAACTCATGAGAGAAAAGAGAACAGGCTGCTTTTCTGCTAGTGGAAGTGGGTTGAGTTCTCCTAGATGGCACTCGACTTAGTGCAAAAGGGGAGAGAGAAGCCCTGCAATAGGAAGATGGAGGGGAATGCCTGGAGGGAGAGAAATAGAGGAGTGGGTTGTTGGCAAGGCAGGATAGACACAAGAGCTTGCCCTTGCCTCTAGAAGTGAGCTGCTGCTTTTGTCTGTGGTAGGATGAAACAACATCTTGGGGTGACAAGATTTTTTTTTTCTGGGTGCAGAGTTTTGTGGTTCATTAGGTCTGTCTTACCTAGGCAGCATGTGGAAGCCAGGTGGGGTGCCTGGCTGGAAGGCCACTGTTGTTGCTGCTGCTCATTAGCTGGGTGGCTTTTTAATTGATTGCTGTTTCCAGCGTAGTCATGGTATAGAAAACCATGGAGGAGGATGGGGTTGTAGGAGGTGGGTACTATTGGCACGCTGATTCTCAACCAGTTTATTCCTATTGATTATTAAAGTCCATTGCACAGACATGTTATTGTGCTGTTGCTTAATTTCAGTTACTTTCTAACATTTCTGTCAAATCTCCCAGACGCTTTATTTTTAGAAGGTTATTTGAAAACTGATGAAGCAGCCAGAGAGAAGGCAGGAAGTCACAGGGCAGGCAGGGTCCTAGTAGCAGGCACGGCCAGATAGAGCCCCTGGTCACTGGACACATAGATAAGTCTGGTCTGAGCCCAGCCAGGAAATCCCAAGACGGGAAAAATGTTGAGTTTTTCATTGGAGCATCCTGTTGGCTGGAGCAGGGAGGAATGAGCCTCAGTGATGTCCATTCTCTGGGAATAAGAACGTGGCTACCAGTTTCCTCTGCAAAGCTGAGGAGCTATGGAGAATGCAGGAACAGCAGTCAGCCAGCTATGATCCAGCCCTAGTTTTAAGTGTACACGTGCTAGATTTTGACTCAGGTATCCAGGAATGCACATGAGGTTTGCATGCAGAGTGTCTTGGTGGGCTTTTCACAGGCATTTATGCAACATTTATACTGGAAATGTAAAGCATTTCCATGAGGAGGGAAACTTCACCAAATTGTCTCAAATGCAGGAACAGAATAGGCAGGTATGCACTTCTCTTAGTCAGACTGGCCTCTGATCAGTAGTTACTAACAACACAAACCTGCAGGAATTATCCAGAGATTTCTGTCTGTTCCTCTAGAGAAGAGCGAGACAGGTATAAACTGGACCTTTGCTCAGAGATAATGATGTCCTCTGCTTTTAATAACCTTCAGCACCAGGGATTTCCTAAAGGCAGTTCCAGTGAGTAACCACCCAGAGCTAGAAGTTTCTGTTATCTAGGTCTTTAAAAATATTTTTTAAAAATCAATTTCTGCTTTGCCTTCTCACACCTAGAAGTCACTGTGTTATGTGCAGAGCTCCCCTCATCTCTCCTTCCCAGTCCAAGGCTTCCTAGGAGAAGAGCCTCGCTCCAGGAAGGAGCACAAGGAGGGGAATGGGGCTTCCCACTTCTAACCTCCTCTTCTGCAATGGGCAAGGCAAAGCAGGAGAAGCTGTGACAAAGTCACCACTGACACTGTGCTAGTTTGTTTTTATCAGGATTCGCTACATTGCACCATTGCTTAAGTTCTGAGCTTTGCTTCCTTCATTCCACTTCCTTAGGCTGTAAAAACCCCAATGACTGTTTACTGTTTTACAAATGAGAATTTCACCAATGTTTCTGTGTGGGAATGAATAGGGCATTATAGACTATTTCACATCTATGAGCGAGCAGACTTTATTCTTGCAAGTAGCTTTTTCAATGATAAAATACTTCTGCAAGAAAACTCAGTTCTTTTAATGAATTAGTGAATGGAATTAAATAATATTTGATGCCATAGAAATCCAGAATTTCTCTTTCTGAAAACATCAATTTAGAATTAGTTTGAATTGTCTTTCATGAGGTTTTTCCTTATTCTTATTTCCTTATATTGTGACATGTTAGTAGTGGTAATCAGCATTTCATCAACAAATGTCACGAATAGACACGAATAGACGACACATCAGCCTGGAACATTAGGTGTCTTTCAGTCAGCACCTCTTAGCAGTTTCCCACAAAGATTTAAAAGTAAAATTATGAAATGGTAATCTTGCTTATCCGGCCTATGTTCTACTATTAATATTAATACAGAATATGTAGTATAAAGATTTTACTTTTCCAAACCACAAACTAGTAAAGATGAAATGAAACATCTGGTTTTGCTTAAATGAATTATTGTATTGTGGCATCTAGATTGTATAGGTAAATTATCTGTATATTTTTTCAGGATTTGCAAGTATCTGTGACTACCTGCATACCACAAGACAGTGTAAAAGTGTTCCTTCTAAAAAGGAAGAAAAAGATGAAATGCAAAATACAAATAAAATTCTAAAAGAAAACTTTCAATTTTGTAATCCTTTCAGATGGTTCATTCAAGAGTATTTTTTAAAAAAATTGCTGTTTTCTGTTATTATTATTTTAATCTAATTTAAAATTAGGATGAGTTTTGAAATTTCCTCTGAAATAGTAGTACCAACTATGAAGTGACAAACCTCATCCAAAGCTTCAGATATGAAGCTTGTAAGCATAAGAAATGCATTTGTTTTGAAGGTGTTTCTTTTCTTATAATTATTTATCACTGTAGTAAGATTTGGAGGTTACATCATAACTGGAAGGAAAGAGGAACTTCCCTGTGTCTGCACAAGTAGTTCTTTTGGAGTAGATGGAGGAAAGCACCAAGCTGAAATGATCGCCCTGAGCTGTGCGCAAGGCCAGCATGGTTAGACAGTAGGCAGTGAGTGAATTAATTTGAAGTGTGCCCATTAGATACTCAAGTATCTAATTCACTTAAAATCAGAGGGGTAGACAAAGAAGTGACATCTCTGATGGTGGATTCAGTGATTGCAAGGAACATCCTGAGACACTGGTGCATCATTTACTGTTCCTGGCTGGAGACCATTCCCAGGAGGTGCTTTGCTTGTGGCCACCCACATGGTAGCCTGTAGGTGCTTAATTTATGACCAGAGGCTGTTATAAGAGGCAGCAGGAGCTGCAGTGGAAATGTCACATGTATTGACGAGATAAGGGTTTTTGACTGTTTTTATTTTGATTTGCTTTTGTGAAATGAAAATTGAAATAATGGCTATAATTTTCAAATGGTAAAAGTAACTCCCACCTTAGGGAAAGGGTTTATATATTGTTCATATCACTAGAAAAGCTTATTTGGTGACTTCACTTGTTTAGCAGATTTTGTACATTTTTAGAGGCAGAGAAGCAGAAAGATCCATAAACAAGAACCAAAACACTGTAAGCATAAAAGTAAATACAATGTTGTCAGCTCAACCTTTTTTATCTGCAGCTGAATCCTCATTAACTACTTGTGTTTAATTTACTTTTGCATTGTACAGTCAAAATATATGAGTTCTCCATAATTAATGGCTTGGTTTGGGGTGGTTTTTTTTTGTTCTTTTTTTTTTTCTCGTTTTGTTTTGTTTTCTTTTTCTTGCATGGAGCCAAAGTCATTGCTTACGTTACCAGTTTTATTAGAACACTTCAGATGTTATCAAATTTTCTGTGCCTTATAGGCCATAAAAGAGAATAACTGTGTTTGTACAAAATGTATTTAATTTTATTTTTATATAAATTGGTTTCTTGTTCTCCCTGATTTGTACTAATCTCCATGCCTTCTTAAATATTCACTAGCTGCAACTGCAGAGTATTTGCAGGTGGAATCTTCACTGAGGCAGATCTTCAGAGTATGTAGAGTAGTAGGTGGTGTCTGCAGGTTCCCATCCAGCAGGCTACAGAGGAGAGTAGGCTTTGTTATGGTTTTGCACTGTGCATAGTCCTACCAGATTAACAGAGATTTAAAGCTGGATTTTGAGAAGAGAGTTATTTCTGACCAGAGTTGTAGGAGGAGCTACAAATATCCAAAGAGTTTTATCCTTGAAAACTATTTTTATTTTCTATAGTCTAAACATGACCTTTGACATAAAGACATAAATGTTTAGGCCAGTTTTAATGTCCATTTTTAGAGTGTCTAATAGAAGACGTTTTGTAAGGTCTTGCAAAATGCCCTCGATGCAGATTTATCGCAAAATAATTTGTTGTAATAAAACAGAGATGTGTATTGCAACAGTTGTGGTCAGCAGAGAAACCACTTTGATGAAGTGCTGTAGCATGACTGTTTTCAAAGCCACAGCATCTCCTGCATCTCAACGCATAAACACTACTTGTGTCAGTTCACACTGTCACTTTGTCATGGTTATGAAAAGAAAGTTCAGTCCAAAGCTGGACATCTTTTACTTTCTGCTGGGTTGTGTGAAATTCAGACTCTGGTGACCAAAAGTGACTCTGAATCCCTAGACACACAATAAGGTGCAGGGTCGTGAGTAATGACTGCAGAGGGCCGTGAAGACCACTGCACTGCGTTAGATTCTCCTCTCTGCCTTGTAATGTGGCCTCCCCAAGAAATAACTCTATGCCTTGGGCAAGGCTGGCCCAGGTTTTCCTTTTCGTCTCAGCTCCCAGTTTAATCAGGAGGCAGAATGGTCCCTGGTGGAGTGAGCACTGTGTGCCTGTTTATTGTGTGCTTTTGTTACAGGGAGAGTAGTGTGGTGAGTGGGTCCTGCACACTTGACAATCATTTGACTTCTGAGCATCATCTGAGGCATCTCACAAAGACAGCACTAGGTTCAGATGGTGCTCACATCTGGTTCCAAAGCATGCCCCCTGCCACCATCTTTGTTGCATTACAAAATTTCCCTGACTTCTAGGGACAATTAAGCAAGGAGGATGTAATGTACACCTTCCCAGCTCCTTGCTTTCATCTTTCCTTGCTTAAGTTTGTATTTACTCCTCCATCGCCAATTCACAGGCCAGGGTAACTGAGGTCAGTATTTGGCTCTCTCTGTCTCTTTCATCATCTGCAAACTGGAGATAGTAGTGTTTATTAGGGCTGGGTAAATAATTCATGGTGTGACTCCTTATTAAACAGATACCGCTTCTCTGTTTGCAGATAGTCTGTGAATGGATTGCAATTTTTTTCAGATTTATTTGTTATTCCAAATTATTTGCCAAATGCTTTCTGTAAATAATTTTGTTTGCCTATAGTGAATTCAGAATATGAATTTGAAGCCTACCTTTTTATGAGTATTTGTCGTTGGTAGTTGAAAACAGTTATTTCAGCAAGTACGCCTCCCAGCAAACTTGTCTCAGAGAGCCTCTCCTGAAAGTAACACAAGGATATCATGAATATGTTAAGAGTGAATGATAAGGGGATATTTTACTGCTTTACTACTCTTGCAACTCTGATACTAATCTGTCTCACCAGGTATTGTTAAGATAGTAAAGGTGTTTTCTGAATGTGAAATGCTGCCTAAGTAGACAGTAATACAACAGCCCTGGCTGCTCTTCTCTGCCTCTTTGGCTGGTGAGTGGTACATGGTATATCATGCATGGTCCAGCTATGGCTGAATGCAGCCCCTGAACCAAGCAGGGATTCATGAGACTAAGTCTGTGCTAATGAATAAAATATGTGAGGGCCCTGAAAGCAAGTAGCATGGTGTGGCTGGGCCTTCATCCATATGGTTAAACTTCTTTCCATCCGTTCCCAGAAGTTGTCTGTGGTGATTTACAGGCGTAGTCTGTGAACTGTGCTGTTCTCCACACTTTTCTGGGTAGACTTTCTTAGGAGTCTGAGTCTTGACCATGGGCAGTACAGACAGTATGGATGTGTGTATGTCCCTTCTTTGGGTCCTGGGTATTTTCCAGAATCCAAGGAACACTTTTAATAGTCTACTGGTTGCTCAACCACATTGCCTGAAGCACTGGGGGGTGATTTGTTTATTTGAAATGTGTTCAGCATCTCTGTGCTCCTTCTGTGGGAGCTAGGGAAATGGGACTTCCAATGATGTCCCTGGAAAGAGACTGGGAGGGAATTGCAGCTTCCTGTTTTAACCCCTGGGAAACATGAGGGAAACAGTGAGTCTGGCTGGTGATTAGTATTTATGGAGTGGGAGCCTGTTAGGGCAGACTGTAATTCTTGTGCATGCTTTCATTAGCTCAGATTAGATTATTTTAGGGAATGAGGAGAATTCATGTAGGTAAGAATGCTGCATAAGACTGACTGAAGCTTCAGGTTTAGGGACCAAATGGCAAGGGAAGTTAGAATGTCTTAAACCTCATTTATATATAGTTGATTGTACCTAAGTATTGTCCAGCATTTCTTTTAGCATTAAAGACGAGTAATAGATAAAAGGGCCAAGAAAATAAGGAGTCATTAGTGTTAGTTAACTGAGTGGTGTGGACCCTGACTAGCCATACTTGCTCACTCAAATTAAGAAACAGAAACCAAAAAATTTCCTAGGAACAGGAAAACTTAAGTTCAGTTTGAAGAGGATCAGATTAACAGTTCTGCTCTTGTTTTAACTACTAGAGTATTGATACCAATTAATCTTGAAGAGAGCTTGTAAGCTGTTTCATATTTAGCTTCAAATCAAATATGTTGATGGAAGTAACAAGTGTAAATCTGACATAGGCTTACTTCACATCTAAAAATGATCTTTACAGTAGCTTGTTTTCACTTGATATTTTGTCAAGTGGAAAAAAAAGGTTTCCTTAGCCTTTACTTTTTATTTTTGGAGGAAAAGGTAGGCAAACCCGTTATGTATACTGAAACTGCTACCTTGAAAAAAAATTAAGTCATTGTTAAAATACCCGTATCAGTTCTCTGTTATAGTTGATTTTTATGTGGGTCTGATTTCAGGGGCTTGGATGGTAGTGGTTTGGAGAAGTTGTGTTAAAAATCTTGCCTATATTAAATAGCAGACATGCTTCTCCACCTGCCCCTTTCTGAGGCAGTAAATGCAGTGGCTAATGTGTTACTAGATATGGATCTCAGAGTTTCCTTCTTAACCAGCCTTTTTTTAATTTGCAATAGTTTAATTAGCCACTGTACTGAAATGCCATGGGATGAGAAGGAGACAGATAGGTGCTGTGAGACCAGTGTACCAATATAAAAATGCCCTCTTCCTGCTGTAGCTGATGGGATACTGGGTTGCTTGTGGCAGCACTGACAATGTGGTGGCAGGAGATCTCATTGATTTATCCTGTGTAAGGAGAGGGGCAGGCAGGATGTGCTCTTTTCATCAGACTAAACTTGCTTCTTATTTTAATCATTGTCCTTTCTGTCTGCAGCTGCCTTGAAGGAATTGAGGTTACTACAGAGGCTGGTGGTGACTGGGAGACCTCTTAGTGGCCCGTGGAGGGTTTCTCTTGGGCTGTGTCAAGGAAGCAAAGGGCTGAAGAGAAGGCATGTTTTGGGCTTGGTTTGGTTTCCTCACACCAGGGTGTTGTTGGACATGCAACTTGGCAAGAGGACAGTGAGAGGGAGGCTGAAGTTGTTCATGGGGTGTCCTGGGCTCATCAGTAGCTCCCTGACACTGAGAAAGGAGATGCACTGCTTTACAACTTTTCCCCTGGTATCTCACCACTGCCTTGGAAGGCAGAGGTAGAGAGGGAGAAGGTCCACCCAAGTCAAATCTGAGCAGTAGGCTGTGTTTGAAAGTTTGGAACAAGAGCGGGGCATATCTGTTCTTCAAAGCTATACCTTCTGGTTGTCTAAAGGAGAGGTTTTATATCCCATGGCTTCTTATGCAATGTTGCTTTGCTTTGAGCAGATAGGCTGGGGCCTCCTCTTGATATACTGCTGGATTCACTGAACTGCACAGCATTCAGCGTGCAATGGAGGATGCCAAAGCAGCATGCGAGCACCATCACAGGGTATACGGTAAGTCATCCTCTATACTGGTAGTAGAAGATTTCAACACCCTACAAGGCCTCAGATGATGCACACAACATGGTGAAGCAAGGAGAAGAGCCTCCTCTTATAACAAATCCTGCCATTGCCCAGATCGCAGCCAGGGGACAGTGCATTTGTATGGATTGAGCTGTAACTTTAAGAAGCAAGTAATTCATATTTCAGAAGCAGGGTATGATGCAAATTTGGCTTGGATGGCAAGGGCTTGTAGTGGATATAGCTTTTCTGTTGTGGTTTTCCTGCAAGGATCTCAATACCTTTTGTAGCTAATAAAGAAGTAGAGCCGAGCAGATTGATATTACACTGTCCAAGTGAAGGAAGATCTGTGGCTATTTCAAGGCTGTTCAGATCCTTTGACCCATACGTCAAGCCTGAGGACTGTTTTTCCAGGAATAGCTTGTACAAATTACACATCTAAAACTTCCTAGAGAGGCAGCACATACAAGGGTAGGAGAGTTTTGTGATGTCTCTTCTCCTGATAGATACCGTACTGCACAGCATCACTGGTAGCCCAACCACAGCCTAAATGTCAATAGATGGGGGTTTTTTTTCTTTTTTTTTTATTCTCTCCTGCCTCTGTAGTGAATTTCCCTCAAAGGAGTAGGGTCATCTTCATTTTTACGCAGCAGTTTTTAGGCCAGGGTCTGATCTACTCCCAGTCTCTGCTGCCTTACCTTCTGCCTGTTGTGCGGAGAGAAATGGCTAGCCTAAACTGGGTACTATGTTTTATTGTGCAAGCAGAAAAACTACAAGACCAATCTGCCATTTATTCATGTTTACTAGGTGTTACTTTAACGGGTATTCCATGCCAATTGGTCTCAGTCCCAAAATAGAAGCTAGTCAGCAGGGAATTAGCACCAAGGATGTGGGATACCAACGAGAATTGTTTGGTTTCCCTTTTAACAAAAAAACAAATAGGGGTTGGGTTTGTTAGCATTTTCTGTGGAAACTTTTGAAATTCCAGAAAAACGTAATCCAAAATACAGTTCTATTTAAAAAGATAGGAAGCACAAAACTTCTGACTACATTTCTATTAATGCATGCTAAAAGAGTGAGAAAATTTCTCATACGCGTGTCCTTTCATCCCATGGTCTTGTAGATGACACTAGCACAACCCAGCTGCAGGGTTGCTTTTAGTGTTATCTACTGCTGAGAAGCTGTGGCCAGGAGTTGTGCCACTTGCTGTGTCCAGAACCTGCCTTGGCCGGGCTCTTTGTGTAGTTAGATCCATTCTTCTGTGTGAAAACAGAGGTGCATGGAGTATGTGGCTTTTCTATAGGTCATGATATTTTTTTAAACAATTGCAATCCTCTGTAGTCACAAATTATAAATAATTTTTACTGCTCATCTAGTATGTCAGCCATTCAAACCCTAATTTACTTTTAAGCCCTAAACTCATGTGTGGTATGATAGTAAAATCAAACAGCATTGATAGGGCTATACCCAAACATTTATCTCTTCATGTTAGCTTTTGACCTTCTGGCATCTCAGTATTTCTGCACACAGGAAATTAGACTCTCCCTGGCTCATTAGTCTCAGTACGCAGCAGCAGGCATGGAGAGATATTTATGATAAAGCAATTTTTTATGATGACATAATCATGTGATGTCAAAATTTTCCTTATATATAATAAAGTAGCTAATGTGTAGACTGGTCCCACAGATCTTCAGCTGGCCAAGCTGACCATGCCCAAATGATGCAGAGTTAAAGCTGTCAGTTCAAATGTGACTTGAAAGCTAGGCTGTGTTTCACCTCAGCTCAGTGTATACACTGTCCTTTGGTCCTATGGATAAATTCTAGCTGGTTTGAAGGGAATGTTGAAGGTTGTTAGCTTTTCATGCTTTTAAAAAGGCAGAGGATCATATACTCAAATGCTGTCCACAGTGTGATAATTATGCATTTATTTTAAGTCATTCTGAATCATTACATTATTGCTTTAACCAACTTGATTCTATCTTCTTTGCAAGGTCTTTTACTCAGAAGTTGAAAATGACAGAGCAGTTAAACAACTCTCACATGATGTTCCCCTGAGTTTGGATATGCTTAGCATGGTAAGTACTTCTTTTCATTAGTAGTTAGAGCATTGGAGAGGAGCTTACAAATGGGAACTTGCAACTGTTTACTTGCTACTGGTTTGTGAACTATGCCAAGCATCCAAGCCCCAGATCTTCTCTCAGTGTTAAGCAAAAGGAAATGGTAAAGTTTTTCTGTAATCTAGTTAGTGTGAAAGACTTCTGCTCCATTTTGTCCAACTAGTTTATCATTTAAAACTATGGGGACTTGTTTGTGTCTTCCTAGTACTGACACTGGGCATCTACCAAAACAGAACTTTGATTTCAAATATGCATACATTTTCTGTGCAGTTCCACATGCAGAAGTAGAATTGCAAGTCTATGTGCAATCAGAGTTTCAGTATCAGTGTATGTGTATTGCAGTATTTCACACAGGTAAGTGTATGAGTTAAAGGAAACACTATTTTTTGATCTATTTTTGTCTCTATGTGATGCTGTGGCCTCTTGAAATACAGAATTTAAAGTTTAATAATGCTGCTGTAGTTCCAGTTGTTCAAGTCCATCTCCTGGAAGATTCCCTCAACTCTGGTGTGGGTTTTTTTTGAAAGCATTATTTTTCCTCCCTGCTTTCTATTCTTCCCCTTTCTTTTAGTTCTGTTTTGCTTTTTATCGCTCCTCTACCTTCTTACTTTGCTTTATTTCACTCTCCCCTTCTTTTCCCTCATTCCCTTTTTCTGTCTAGTTTCCCTTTCTTTTCTGTTTGCGAATGAACACCGCCTATCGTCTTTGGCCACATGGCTGAGCATTTAGTGCCGCGATAGAAGAATTTCCTCCATGCTTTTGCATAGTTTTAATACTGTCTGCTTTTAAAAGGTATTCTAGAAATATGCTAGCACTTCCTCAGTGTGGAGAAGCTGCTTTTTAGTTCAGTAAGGCAGAAACAGAGATTTTCCAGCCCCTGCTCAAGCAGAGAGCAAAGGGGTGTTGCTAGTTAGGTGCTGTGAGGGGAGTACTTTCATTCCATGCTCTGCAAAGGGCTGTCTTTCCATGAGACAGCAATATTACCAGCACAGGGATCAAAAGCTTATGTGTGGATGGAGAGGAGCATTGCAGGCTTTCCAGTCTTTATTTGTGATTCTTCACATTTCAGGTTTTTCCTCTTCTTTCTCTTCTACTTGTTGTAATTCTTCATTTCCTCACTCCTCTACCTTCAGCTTCCCCATCTGATATTTTTAAGTAATACACAGTCACTGATATTTCCTGATCCTGCTGAACAGTGCTCAGAAGCCTCCCCATGAGAACTGTGAGTGAAAGGGATGCTCAGGTTTCCTGCGGTTTTATATCACTGTGGTTGTCAGTTCTGACTCCTGCAGGTTTCTAGGCTTATGGCAAGTGAAAGAATCCCATTGCCATGATATACTCTTTCTTTACTTATGCATTATTTTCTCCCTTCTGATCTTTATCTCTCTGTATTCCTCACTTGGTTCTTTTCCTGAAAAACGTTCTTCCTCGTAGTGCCAACAAATATCAAACAGCATATTGCTTTTTTATCTTAATCCTGACATCAGTAATTCTTACTCATTGGGAGAGCAGAGTCTGGACCCCAGTAACCATGAAGGTGAATAATAGACACAGCCACACTGACTACTATACGCTGCAGCACTGGCCTTTTTTGACCTGTTTGTGTGGCTTTGCTGTCACTTTTTAGTATATTGTATCATTAACAAGTCCTATTTCACTTTTTTCCAGGGTCAGCTTGAAGGAAAAGCAATTTTTGTAAGTATTGCTTCACTTGAAACTTGTTTGCAACTGTGATTTAAAATGAAATCGAATGTTTCTGACCTGGTCTTTCCACAGATTAACACACAAAAGTTGATCTCAAGTGTTGATTCTACTTAGTGCTTATACAGAATCTTTTGTAGTCAAAATATACCAAATAGTCTTTAAAGCTCAAAATCCAGAAGTGAAGAATGTGGACACATGTGGGAATAGTGGCTCTGTTTTTAGCAATGTATAAACTTTCCTATCAGCTGTCAAAAATATTTTTGGAGATCTTGTTTTCCTGGAGGTAATTTGGGTAAAAAATGAGCTATATCCAGTCTGTGAGTACCTACAGAGCATAAGGGCAGCTGGGTAGTCAGACACAAACTGACAATGAGGAACAATGCAGTCCAGCAGCAGGAAAGGAGGCAGAGAAGAAAAAACCTAAGCCAGTCCAGCAAGAGCCAAGGAGGAGGAGTGTGGGAAGAGGCCAGCTACGGAACGCCCAGGAGGAAGGAGTGGGAGACTAACAAATAGTTTAAAACAGATTTGAAAGAAATACCATCCCTTTTAATAGACTTGCAGCTGGTGAATTATTCATATTAATTATTTCCAGTCGTGCAGTCAGTCCAGTCTGCTTCCTATGAGCGGTAAATAGATCAGGCTTATTGTGAAGGCGGAAGCATGCAGGAGATGCTCACGGTAGGATGACAGCAGTGTTTTCAGTATTTAACCGAAATCCCTAACATCAACAAACTCTTGCAATTTATTTTTTTCTTTAAGATCTGTTCTAGGAATGGAGAAATCCTCAAAGTTAGTGGATCACATCTTTTGTGGTATGAATTAAGAGAAGTTTAGTTGGACTGTATGAGGCTGATGTCTGGATGAGACCTCAGGATGTATTTGAACCAGGACTATCTGGTTTGGTCCTAGCTGAGCAAAGTCTGGATTGTGACATTTCAGAGTTGAGGTTCCATGCTGAGCCCTTGTTTTCTTCTTGACAAAAATAACTCTACTGAGGGGTACTTGTAGAGGAGTATGACTGACTGGGATTAATCAGCTCCCAGCTGTCATTAATCCTCAGGAAGTGGTGTTCTCACTGAAATGCTTTCTGTTATATTCATACCAAACTCAACAGAAATCTGCAATAGTTCTGTGGCTAAGTCTGCATAGCTTGTGTTTCCATCACCAAGCCTCCTCTCCTGGTGCAGGGTACGACTCTGCTGCTGTTTCTCTATGTGTGCGCATGTGACTGTGAGTTAGCAAAGTGGATAATGTTTTCTAGGTGTGTTATGTCATCTTATAAAAGAGAACACATGAGTGAGAGCAGCCTGAAGAAGCAGAGATGCAGTGTAGTTTACCAAGGCAGTTGTTCTGCTGGGCATAGTATTCATTAAATTGGGCATAAATGAAAAACAAAAAAAAGCAGAAAAAATTGCAAGTTTTAAAGGCTTAGGTCAGGTACAGAACCCTGGATGGGGCTGAGACCAGTATTGCAGGGAAGGAATTTCCAGAGGCTCAAATGTCATTAAACCCAGCATAATTTCTGCAGCTGCACTATAATCCAGACTTTGGTGGTTTTTTTTGGATTAAACCCAAAAGAAAGCAAAACAGAAAACAGGTTTTTGTTGGAAAATAATTTGTAATCCAGGTTTCTATGAGGCAGTTTACTGCACAACCTCACAGTGTCAACACACTTGGAGTATGTGGCACTTGGAGCAATTTGTCAGGGCAGGGATGCCTATATGGTTTCTACATACACTTCACTCCTCTGCCACAGAAAAGGCATCATGTTGCTTCACCACATTCAAGAATGTGAGATTCTGATGAAAATACCAAATGTAATTTTGCAGCTTTTTAGCAAAAGTGTTGTGTAAGACAAGAAAGTGAAGCTGGTGCTGAGCGAAGCCTCATTGGAAATGTAATGTCTAGTTTGGGTTATCAGTCTTCAAATTACAGAGACAATCTCTGTTGAGAGAAAGACTACAGAAATGATGATGAACTAACTCTTCCAAATACCACTTAAATTCCTTATAAATACTTTACACCACAGTGTCTCTTCTGAAATGGAGAAAACTTATACTTAAGACCTTTCCTCTAACTGCAAGCGAAAAAAAGAGAGGAAACCTGTACTCCCAGGGTCCTAGACAGTGGGTTTCTTCTATGGAATCTCATTTGCAAATGTTCTGTTGTAAGGTGAGTAATTCCTGAGATTGCCATGAGTCAGGGTAGCTTGAGGACATCCTAAATCTTTACCCGTTCGCTAATATATTGAAAATTAGGATATAATTGATCTCAAAATGCCTGTTTTATATCCAATGGCTTGTGGAGAGTAGAATCAGACAGCTATGTGTTTAAGTCAGAGAGCATCTTGCTGAGGTTTCGAGGATACACTTATTGAACATGAATGCTTAAGTAGATATTAGGACTTTGATCTCAATTGGCCTTGTAGTCAGTAAGATTCATTCTGTTTAGTTTATTGTAGACTTCTGTCTGAAGGTAAGAATATGAGGTATGTACATCAGTATTCCACTGTTTACAGAGGCGAAGTTCCTGAATAATGTGAAAGCAATAACATACATAATGAAAGATTTCTTTTTTCTCATAAGAATGAATGTAATAAATAAGGATGCTGGCAGGAACAAGTGCATAGTTTAAGTGTAGACAAACAGTATGTATGGCACGGAAGATGGAATGGCAGGAGGAGGATTATCAGTATTGTCATGAGGAGGAGGTGCTAGTTTTTCAGCAACTGACTTTGCAGATCACATTTTGTAAAGTTCTCAGTCACTTCAGCTCTGATATTGAAGGATAAATCTTCTGATGTGAGTATTCTTGCTGCTTTTCTCTGAGCGGTTGTTTTTCCACCATTGTTATCAACTCTCTCAGATGAATCCAAAGTCATTCAAGCAGATCAGGAGTGAATGATGGAAAAACTGGATAATAGTCAGGTGGCCCATATTAATAGGAAATCAGTGATGGAGCTCCAAAACTGTGGCTAGAGAAATGACAGATGGCAGGGTGTTGCTGAGTAATGTTGTAGTAATAATATATGTTCCCCAAGGAACAGGGAGGGAGAGTTTGTCCAGAAGTCTGTCATAAGGAAATTTCGCAGTTAATAAAATGTTGGGATTGTTTACTATTTTACTGCAACTGGAAGTGCAGATTTCAAGTCTGCTCCAGTGTGAAGACAAAGGAGATCTCTTCATTTTTACATGCACTGTGAATAATGTTTTTAATATCAGAGAATGAAACACAGAAGAAAAACCTTTGTAAAGGAGTTTTTTTAAAAGTGTTTTTTTCACATGAAGAGTCTGCAGTGTATAACCTGATATTTCTGTTTAAATGCTGTCAAAGTTTGTCAGTCTGGGATTTTTATCTCTCTACAGACAGGCTGTAGGTAAAGTATACCGAATTTCCATACACACATACACATAGTCCATTGCAGGTCAGATCTAAATATCTGAACCTGTTACACACTATGTGTGCCAGCCTGTGTTAAAATGCGATTTTTTTTCTGAGTGATTTGCTAATTCCTGAGTGATTTATACAGGCTCCTCTGAACTGTATTCAGCTGCAGAAGCTTTTCATGTGGAAGTTAGTATCGCCTCCCTTACAGTAGTTGCCTGTTGATTAGTCTTTCTTGTTTATGGCAGAAGGACAAATACGGGAAATGCTTGCTTCAGGTCAAGGCTGATAGCTGGGCTAGGAAAATTGTGAGAGGTGATGGGACTGGTCTCTGCTCCATGAGAAATTAAAGATCATCAGTTTACAATGCAGCGACTTGCTTCATTTTCAGGAGTTTCTGCAGTCTCTGGATTTAAAGGAAAAACAGACCAAAAAAAAAAATGGGGAAAAAAAATGATGTGAGTAATTGGCTCAGGAGAAGGAATATTTTGTGACTTTGACTTCACCAGCAAAAAAGCCAGACAGTGAATGCAAACATTCTACAACCTTGTGAGTTATGCTGAGAAATGGGTCCAGGTCATACTTGCGGATTCCCCCGGGGTGAAGCTGCAGCTTGAGAGGAAACATGTGGTGATATTTGTGTTTATTGCTTCTGACCTGGGCTGGGCTGGGGACAATCCTCCTAGGAGATTACATGGAAAATGCCTTGTAGGATGTCCAAATCCCAGCTCACAGCGCCATCCCTGGTTACACAGAAGAGCTTTCGCAATGTTCTTGTCTTATCTTTTCTTGATCCTGATAGGAAATTGTAATTGGTGATCTAAAGCCAGGCACTCTACACCGTGTTAGTGTTGGAGCGTATGGATGGGCAGGGAAAGGACGACCCAGCATGCCCAGAAATGTGACAACCTTATCCCAAGGTAACACTATGTAGATGATTTTCTGTTACAGAACTGGCATAGATCTGTAATATTGCAGGTCACTTACACCTAAACCTCTGTCATGTGAAGTAGTGTGATATTTTATTATTAATTTTTTCAACAAGGATGGGCTTTTAGAGGGGCAGCAGATAAATGTAGAATCTTTAAATGTGGTTCCTAAGTCTGGATGTTGGATCTCAGGTGGGCCCGATCAGCCTGTTCCCTCCCCACTGAGGGCCCTCTCCCCTCTGGGATGGAGGAACTCTACTCCTCTGCCCTCTGTGAGAGAGCTGGGGTTTTTAAACCTGGAGAAGAGGAGGCTGAGGGGAAACCTCACTGCTCTCTACAACTACCTGAGAGGAGGTTGTAGAGAGGAGGGTAATGGCCTCTTCTGACAGGGGACAGGATGAGAGGAAATGGCCTCAAGATCCACTGGGGAGATTTAGGCTGGACATTAGGAAAAAAATTTCATAGAAAAGATCATTGGGAACAGGCTGCCCAGGGAGGTGGTTGATTCACCTTCCCTGGAGGTGTTTAAGGGATGGGTGGACAAGGTGCTGAGGGACATGGTTTAGTGTTTGATAGGAATGCTTGGACTTGATGATCCGGTGGGTCCCTTCCAGCCTGATTATTCTATGATTCTATGATTCTGTTTAAGGGTATATTAGCCCATCTGCTTGTCTGGTGCTCTTCATTTGTGTTTCTTCTGGCTTAGATAAGTGCATGCCCCCTGCACCACCATATCAGCCTCAGATCGTGGTAGTTTCTGATTCAGAAGTTGCAGTATCCTGGAAACCTGGAGTGAGTGAAGGAAGTTCACCTGTCCAATACTACATGGTGGAGTTTATCAGGCAAGTTTGTCAGTGGAGCCTGTTTGTGTACTACTGTCTTTTTTTTTTTTTTTTTTTTAACCTAAACTGCACTGTTAAACTTCATATAGATTCTTCTCATTATTTATTTATTTATTGTGTATAGTACACTTAATTATTCTCTTATTGTGTGTTGAATTACTGTAAAAATTTAAAGATAAAACCAGAAATAATCTAATTTGTTATAAAATCACCTATGGGTTGTACCTCCTAATTAAAGAAAATAAGGCCTTATTTGAGCTGTTCCTTCTAACAATGGTCTGGGTAAATAAAGTTTTAAGTTTTTCCTGTCATCAAACCCTATCATATCATGCTGAAAAAAAGTCTGTGGCAGAGCAGTTTCCCAGAGCAGAAATACCTTGGGCTGCTATAGGAAATAATTGAGGATTGTAAACTTAGTATGTTTGGTAGTTTGACCTGACAAAACTCTTTTGAGTCTTGAGCGTGCAAGACTCTGACTTGTTTTGTTGTCCTTATACTAATCAAGTTTACGTGAAAATTTGGCCTTTCTGTTTTGAGTTTTTTGGGGAAAGTGAGATGTTGGAGGTTTTTTCTTCTTTTATGTTATGTTGAATTCTCTATAATTTGCAGTAGTAGAACTGAACTGTGAAACATTGTCAATCATGTTGCTTTTTTGAGATGCTTATGAAAGGTCAGGAGGAGGTGGTTGTATCTGCATGCACAAACAAGTATTCATACCTGACTGCTCATATGCTTCTGTAAGCTAATGTCTGCATATAAAGCTGTTTGTTTTCATGTGTTTGCCCAATGTTTACCTTTACAGTGAATGCAAAATTCAACCTTTGGAAGTTTAATCCTTTGGGTGAACACTTGATGACAGGTTGTAGTTAAGATTCCTGTATAAGAAGAGAGGATTGCTTCTCTAAATGCTCTGAGATGTAAAGGTCAAAACATTGTTCTTTAGAAAAACACGTTCATTTTTTAAAAAAAATTGTATTTAATACAGACAGGAAGAAGTATTGCTTTTCAGTGCTCTAAGTATGGTTACAATCTAGCAGATATTGATATAATGAACAGAATTCCCAGGCTGCAAGCCTGCTTGTGAACTTAGGTTGCACTTTGTGTTTGAATTAGAATGCCCCATATTTAATGGGAAGCCATCCAATGCTGATAGAAATGGGAGGCAAGACATGAGGACTGAAGACGCATTATGGCCATCGTGTAAACTCTGCTGTGGCATTACAGTGAAATTTCTCCAATACCTATTTTTCAAGTGCAATCGTTATCTTAACTCCTCATCTTCTCTCTCTCATTTGTTTGGCGGATGTGGAAGGGGTTTTCTTAGGTTCTGACTGACTGCACTTCTGTTGCCTCTGTGCTTTTGATCGAAAATGGAGCCTGCTGGTTTATGTACACCTCTTCACACAACCAGAGGCCTGATAATGGATGAAGTGTGCACTGCCATCTCCATCTAACACACTGAAAACACAACTTTGAATGTTTTTGTTCATAGAGAGGGGAAAGCTGCCTTCAGTGTTTGATTCAAACGATATGAGTAGTTTAAATTTAACTGTTTCATTGTTTTTAGACTTTAGGAAAGAATTTGCTAAATTTGCTAACAGCACAATGTTTGGATTACACTGTTTAGTTTGAAGTTTAAAGCTAAGCTTGAGCTGTTTTTGCGAGTTTTGGGATTGTGCTCTTTTAGACTGAGAAGCTTGATTATATAGTTGGAAAAAGTTCAGTGATCCATAAGCCCTAATAGAAGTTAGAGGTAAAGATTTAACTTTTCATTTTAATTGCCTTTCTGCATATAGTTTTAATTAGTGTAAAATTTATTAACATGGGTTAAAGCTATTAAATTAAACCAATGTAAACCAAAAAAACAAAACAAGGCAAGTAAATTTGTAATTAAGTCCTTTTATGTCAAAGAAATACGTTTTCCTGAGCTTTTGCAAAATTAATTACTTTCTTATGCAAATCTGTAATTTCTCTTGGGTGCAGCACAAACCTTTAAAACTCGCTCAACTGTGATACTGAGGATTAAAACCTCATGAAAATTCAGTACAGTGATTGTTCACATGTAGCAGAATCTAATCTGAACCAGAACTAACTTGCAATCTATTTCTCCTTGCAGTCTGAATTTGGGCATTTACAGGGGTTGCCCTTGGGACCTTTTGGTTTGCTGCAGGAGGGCTGCAGGCAGTATCAGATGTAGAATGCGTGGGGCTAACTCAGTCTCTGCTCTGGTGTTGACCATGAGAGAATGTTAAGGAGACCATAATCTCAATTTGGCAAAGTGATGAAAATCAGGAGAATGAATGTAGATCTTACTGCTCACTCAGCAGTTCACAGGGTGTGTGGAAGAGGATGTGTAAAACCCAAAATAGCTAATGGAAGCCATGCAAGGTCGCAGGCTCAGTGTCAGTAGTCTGTTGCTTTATGGTGAGAAATATTTTATAACAAACAACATTCTTATGAAAACGCCTAAAGTGAGACCTTGAACTTCAACATACTAGTTTGGGTGTTTTTCCTAAAGATAATATAAGAAAATATTCTCAAATTTTCCTGGATATCTTTACTAGAATACTCCAAACACTCATTTAATCAGTTATGTCTACCCAATCTTCTACGCTTGGTTGCTAATTTAGCCAAATTTTTATAGTCAGCTAGCTTCTACAGAGCAACTGTGTTACAGCAGCATATCCCGTAAAAGGAATAAGTAATTTTATTTTCATCTCCTTGGTCTCAATGGCTAATGAACTCAACAGCTTTCAGTATTAAGATTGGCATACAGGAGAGATTTTTTAATATCTCTGTAGTGTCACGAAACCTGCTGCAATGAACTAAGTAGGTTCTGACAACAAAAATAGGACAATTTATCAGTTTAGGGATGTAGGGATGCAGTAGGTTCCATATAATGTTGTGGTAAGTTTCCTTGATTAGCTTGAATCCTTCCCCTAAAAGAAAATATGTATACCTCAGTCTATTCCACACTGAAGTAGCTGTACATGGTTTTGCACTGAACTGGGAAGTCATATTTGCTTTTGTTTGCAAAAAACCTGAAACAACAGCTCTGACCAGGGAGATGTCCCCAGCAAAAATACTTTTAACATTGCTTTTCTTGTTAATGCATGAATCTGATACATTTACCTCAACATCTAATTCACTATTTGTAAGGGCTGAATCCTTGGAAAGAAAATTAATGAAGAAAAGGAAGTGGAGGATGTAGAAATCAAGGAGGAAATTCTTAACTATGTTAGACAGCATCACAGTAATATTTAACAAAAGAATAAGGTTGGAAAAATGTTTGCTTTTCCTTTCCTCAGAATTGAACTGGCATTTTTATTGATACATTTTGTTGAAAGTGTCCCAATAAAGCTAAACAATAATTACTAAAGCAAATACCCTTCACTCTGTCATTTTCTTTATTGAGTGTTTTCCATAGAGAATAAGAATATATTGTATTTGTCACCATATTTTTTATTTGTGGGAGTATTTAAAAAAAACAGGGCACAAATGAACAATTAAAAACTATAAAGATTAGACTGCTAGCACTCTTGCTGTGCTTCACTCTTGATAAATTATTTCCGGGTGATTTTAAGAATAAACTCAAGTGAGTATAGAAGTGCATTTCTCTGCATCAGAAAGATTTCCTTTCTTAAAGTGAGTCAGTTCCCTGATCACAGCATAAAGAAGTGATGCAAATGGTTTGGGTACAGTTGGGGCAGAATTCTGCCCTCAGTTTATATCTGACTAGTCTTATTGCTTTTACCCATATGTTTATTGTCTTCAAAATGCACTGGCTAAGTTACTGGCCAGATTGTTAGTGCATGGCCTTTCTGTGACAGAGATGCACAGCTGTAACTTGAAGAGCAGAAAATGCCTATCTAAGTTGTCTGATTTCTCTATGCAGAGGTGGATCATCTGGAGTAGCCCTGTGAGGTCCTGGCTGGAGGCAGAGATCTGTGCTGGCCCAGGGAATGCTGCTCTGCAAAAAGACAGGAAAAATGGCTTCAAAATGAGCCCTTCTGGTGTAAAAGTTGACACAAACTGAGTTTTGATGCAAAAAGGATCATGGAGACAGTTTTCAACAAAATGTTCCCAGCTTAGAAAACACAGGAGCTGGCTGGCTGTGGGTGCTGACACCAGCTGAGTTTATTTTGTTATTGTTCCCGTCTTGTCTGCCATGTTTTCATCCTGTGCTGATTTGTTAACACAGTGGATGGTCTGGAGAAATAGCAAAGGCCGAATGATAAAGCTCCCTCTTTCCCTTTCTTTCAGCTTACACGTTTGCAGGCAATGTTTCCTTTACTATTCACTTCATCAGAAGGAAGTCTTGTGTTAGACAGTTAGTGAACTCCAAGGCTAGCCTGTAGTTTGTCTTTCCTCCTGAATCACTCAGGGAGGTGGTTGAGTCACCTTTCCTGGAGGTGTTTAAGGGATGGGTGGATAAGATGCTGAGGGACATGGTTTAGTGTTTGATAGGAATAGTTGGACTCGATGATCCGATAAGTCTTTTCCAACCTGGTGATTCTATGATTCTTCATAGGGTGCATTGCTTCCTTCGGGTGCCTTCCTCAGAGGTGTAAGTTTCCATTCAGGCACAAACATCAGCAGGGTCTGTTGCAAAGATACTGTGAGGTGGCTCTTCAGCTAGCAGTAATTCTTTTGGCTGGTATTAAAGGCAAAAAACCAAAAAAAAGAGGTTTACAGGAAAATAGAAAATACTACTAAGCAGGCGTGTGGAAAGAAGTAACCTTAACAGCTTTTGTTTGGAAAACACTGCATTTTCTTTTTAGCCCTCCCTCAGAGAAGGGAAACAATGAAAGAATAGCCAAAATAAATGCCCTCTGTCTACCAGGAGATGGTGGGGGAGGGTGGCTTAAGATACTCTCCTTAGTTGTCACTGCCTCTTGTGCATTTGTCTGATTTGATTTTACTTTCTTGCAAGACAATGAAATATTCACACCCTGTGTGCTGTAGTGCACAGGACCCAAGCAGCTGGGAGCTGCTGCTTTGTCACTGCATTGGCCCTTCTGGCACAAAGCAACAAAACCTCAGTGATGAATAAATCTTGTATTGACTGGTAAAAGAAAACATACATTAACTTTGGCATTTCCTTCCAGCTGCAAATAAACAAATGTAAAATGACTGCCTTGTGCTACAATTTTCACTGGGAGACTGTTGAAGACATTTGCAGCTAGTCCTATATAAACATTAGTGGATTCAGGGAGCGCTTGGAGGTTATTTCCTGTAATAAATATCACAAGGACATGTTAGAAAAGGACATTGGAATAATTTTCTCTGAAAGTCATTTCTCCCTCTGTTTTACATTCATAGGCTTCAATTTGAATGTTTTGGGTGGCCTAGACTTGAAATTTACATTTTTATTTTGTTTGTATTTGTTTATATTCTTCTCGCTTTGATAAGAAGAGCCACGTTGAGGTAGCGAAAAAGTTGTGTAAAAACATTCAGAATATTCTGTTAAGTATTTGAAGTAACCCTCCCCTTTCTGACGTCCCTCTCCATATGAACTTAAATGTTGAGACAAAACTGCCATGTGAATGACTTTGAATGGATTATTATGGCAATGAGAGCAAGTATGTATTGGCCCTTGGCTTTCAGTATGAATCAGGAGTTAACTAGGCATTTTACAAAAGCAGGTGTACAAATTTTGTTGCAAAATGCATACTCATAGGCCGAGTTCTACTTTGTTGTTTTGTTTTCCTAAAGATGAGACTTTGGATTCAGATTTTCTAATGTGGGTGTATTAACCTGATTGCCTGGCAGATCAAATGTTCGATTGTCATCCTGCTAATGCTTGTGTACGTTTGAAGGGACTTAGTGATATTAGAGCACAAACTCTTAGAAACAAATCAGGATGTTACTCTCTCTTGTGAAGTAATGCTTCATACAGCCAAAAAGAAGACTGAGAACGGCTGGCAATATAGCTTCTCTTGAAAACAGTGAACCCTAAATCCATGAAAACAGAAGAACAGGACTTAATTTGTCAAACTGTTCTCTAAACAACCTTTTTGGCTTTATAAGGAAGATCTGAATAATGGTTTTGTATTACTGTATAGTTTTGATATCTCAGGCTTCACAGCTTAGTAATGACTGCACAGTCTGGTCCCTTAAGAGCGAAGGATTTCTATGATGATTTAGCAGGCTTATATCTCATTTTTTTCTGTGTGTGTGTATGTCCCAGGAAAGTTTAAAGGCAATTAATTTATACAGACAGTTTAACTATATATGATCTTGGCTTTTTTTGATCCTGAAGGCCAGACCTTGACAGCAATTGGACAGTAATAAGAGAGAAGATCCAGATGGAATCCATGGTTCTCAAGGGACTTCTCCCAGATACCAAGTATCAGTTTGCTGTCAGAGCAGCAAACTCCTATGGATCCAGCCCTGCCAGTGCACCAAGTGACATCATCCGAACATTCAGTGAGTAGATCCACCTTTTTGTAATGAAAGCTATACAAAAATAAAGTATCTTTGTAAATAAGGTGTAGCTGGGGTAGCCTGTGGAAGGCTTCTGATGGAAAGAGTTGCTCTCCAAGCATAGGCACCCCAGTCTGATACCTCTAGATCTGTCTGTGTAGCTTGCAGCATTTTGTGAAAATCAAACCAAAGGCATAGATTTGAAAAGTTCATTGCAGAAGTGCTCTATGCCATTTCTGCAGTTATTTTTGGACCATTACTTGCTGACTTCTGTGCTGGCTTCATGTAGAAGTGATAAGTGAATATTGTGGGGAGAAATGAGAGAGACAAGTCTATTACATATTCTTTTCTGTTCTTTGAAACTTAATTGCATGTATTATATTTATAATTTAAACAACTTTGAATGATCAAAGCAAATCCATACTGTTTTCTGAGGAGTAAAGCTCTTAAAACTTAAGTTAAATCATGAAAATGATATAAACAAGTAAGCATCCCTTTTTTGATCATTAGCTGTATAGTAGAGAATATTAGATGAAAATGCATTCAAACAAATTTGAATAACCACAACTTGTTAACAATTAGATTCCCTTTTGTGCAGCAGTATAGGTCATACATGTTGCAATAATGGGTAGGTCTGGCATATATCTGCTGATGGCCTTCCTTGGGATACGATCCTCTGTCAGTGATATTGTCTCTGTGGGCTGACTTTGAGGTACTGTTTCTCCTCATCACCACAAAAGCGATAGCTATATATAAGAATCCCAATCAAGCTGTCAGAGGGCACGCTGGGAATTGTACAAGTCAAATCTCTTACACAGCAGAAAGCCCAATGTAACAAAGATAGTTGATGTAGGAAGCAGAGTAGAGGTTGTCAGGGTGTAGGGACTAACTAAGCTATGTCCTAAACTCAACTTCTTATTGTGTTTAAGATCTTTCAGGACTTTTGAATTCCAGTTTTGAAGTAATTTATAGGGGACAGAATGCCATGCAAGGAAGTCTGTATGTGTTAATTTTAGCAGATAAATGAACTATAAAAGAGAGCAACATGGGTCACTATTTTTTCTTTTCTCATCTGCATGCTCAATTGTGAATCAACTTTAATTAACTGGTAGAAAATGAACAGCTGTTATTCAGGTATGATTATGAGCTCTGCAAGGAGAACTTGCATGCTGCAGAAATGTGGATGCTTCCTTACTGATCCACTAACGTAACCTGCTAAGCATTTGTTTCTGAATTGCCTCCCTACTTTGAAATCCCTTCTTTTTTGTTGACTCTTACATGGAAGTTTCCATTCTTTTTTCCCCTCTGACATAAATTCAATCTCTTGTACAGTTTGAATGAAGTTTGTTATTGCTGTTGAACTCATAAGTTTGACTTCTGAAGCAAATGTTTGTAAAAACCACCAAGGTGCAGCATGCTCTGGGGTTTCCAGGTCTGCAGGGGTCATCTCCTGCTGCCTCAGGCATGCTTGTGTGCTTCTTTGTATCCTGTTTATCTTTGGATGTGAGTGGCTCCATTCTTTGCTCAGAAAAGATAAAGTCTTTAGCACTGTTAATAAGGGTGGAGTAGTTTTCATGCTGTACTCATTACTGCAGTACTTTAGGAAAGTCACTTTGCCTTTAGAAACTGCTTATTCTGTAGAGGCTTATCAAGATGTCCCTAAAACATGGGGTTTTGTTGGTAGATTTCGAATCAAATTCACACCCAGTGAATGTAAATACTGATTTCTGGAGTGGTAGTGTATGATATGCACATGCGTGCTATTGGGACTGAGAGGTTAGTCTCCCTGCACTGAGGGACTGAGAGTGCTTAGGTGAGATCTTCATGAGAAGGCTGAGCTCCCAGAGCCCAGAGACCACTTTGTGTCCATGATGTGCTCCAGCCCCATACCAGGTTACTTCTAGGTAGGGCTACTCTAACAAATTCAGGGTCCTTTGGCAAGTGCAAATGTTGTTTCTTTGCCAGTCTACTCTTAGTTTCCAAGGCAGATTTTGCAAATAGGCTTAAAAACTACTTATAGCCGATATCTGTGAAAACCTATGTTATCTTGTGGATACCTGTCTTTATAACAACAAGCCAAGAAAAAGTAATATTCAAAGGCAGCAACAATGTGTGCTTTTAGAAATAGGTTCTGTGGCTTTCTGGAAGCAGGAATGTAACTGAGTTAGCAGCTCTCATCTGGCTATGGTGGTGATGTTTGTGGAAGAAACTAGTTTGATGTTAACCAGATACACAAGTACATTTTGCGTAAGTGGAATAGCTAAACTTCTATTGTGAAAAAATATCTTCATTAAAGCAGTGCATAGCCTGACCTTTTATTTTTCCTCAAAACACCCTAAGGAGTTATTTAAAACATCGACAAGTTTAACATAACATAAAAATGCATGTTAGGCTTAGGGGCAACCAAGTAAAATTTACTGCTAGTTAATCTAGCTTACCTGCTGTTAACTTTCCCCTCCTCAGTATCCAGGAGCCAATGGTTACCTTTTTGGCTCAGTTAAGAATTTTGTTCAGTTACTCAGGTATAGACATTCCCTTAGGTCCTGTGGTTTTCAGCTGTCACTGCAGGAGGACATGTACCTCCCATGCATCTCATAGACATCAGACAACCTCTGAGAGGTCTCAGGTACTGTATTGCATCTCAGGTGGCACAAGATGCCTGAACCTCTCCAAGTGCCAGCAGATGCCTCTTAGTCATCTATGGTTGCTGGAAGGGTGTCAGACATTGGCTTGTCTGAAAATGATGCACCTTTGCTCTTTGGGGTGGTATCATGAGAATCATTAATTATTAAAATGGTACCTCCTCTCACGCAAACAATGGAACACACCACAGATATTTGTTGCTGTTTTCTGAGTGCCTGTATGTTCCTCAGATACACCTGAAATATCTTAGGAAGCTAGCAGAAGTCCATAGAGTGCCTGGCTCCTTTGCATTACACTTAGTCTACATAGTGCTGACACTAAGATTCTTAGTGTGTTTGAATTTTAAAAATTGTAGCTTTTTTCTTATATATCTTGGATTTTTGTGCTTCTTTTGAAATAATTAGTACTTTTCTGATGCTTATTTTAACTGAGAAACAAATTCTCAGCATTACCTCAAATGCAGTGGACCTTCAGGGTTTGTGTTACATTACATAGAGTCTCTTGCAAGTCTTCTACATAGTCTGAGGCAGAGTCGAGTCCTGCAGACACTGACTCCATACTGCTTGTGGCTGTTTACTGCTAGGGTTTATCTCATTGTCACATGTAAATCTCATTTCAGTTTTAAAAGGTGGCTGGCTTTGCAGTACACTTCACTGCATTGTTTCAGGTCAGCAACAGGAAATCATTGTCTTTGTTTGATAAAATCTTCCTATGAAGGGTTGCTGATAGGACCTAGTGTGACAGACCTCCCAAGGTCTGTGCAAGTAGAATAGGTGGCATTGATTATAAGCAGCTACCCTGTTAACTAGTAAAAAATGTATGCTTGTCTTATGTTTTATTGCTCCATTTTAGGGAGGAAAGAAGGCAGATTTCCCTAAGGGTTCTCATTTATTTATGGTTTGCTTTTTTTTTTTTTTTTCCTAGAACAAAATGATGTAATAAATAATTAATTTTTTGCCTTTCTTAATTACAGATACAGATTGTAGGTATTTAATTTATGTGAGTTTAGGGATTTTGCTACATCGAATCTTTTGACGTGTCACGGACAACTTACTTGAAAAAAAGATTCCACTTAGTAAGTTTAAGGGACGGGTGGATGAGGTCTTGAGGGACTTGGTTTAGTGTTAGATAGGAATGGTTGGACTAGAAGATCCGATGGGTCCCTTCCAACCTGGTTGTTCTATGATTCTGTGAAAATAAACTGTCCCAAAGAATCAAACAAACAAAGCATTGTCACCTGCATCACTTAAATACCCTTTATCTTCTGGGGAAACAGATGGGGTTTGCACTGTGCCCGGAAGGTCACCAGCCTTGGGGTTTGCCAGACCAACAGAGGAAGCATCTTCAGTTAAAAATACTCTCCTGCTTGTCTTCACAGCAAATGTGTCAGAAGTGACTGCTTAATCTGGGTACATCCCTTCCTCTGGTCCTGGCAGTTGCCGTCAGTCCCACACTGAGCAAGGCATTGGCACAGGTGTTTAATTATTCTGCACAGCACTTGAATGTGTCTGCTGAGCCTCAGGCACAGGAAAAGCGCAGTCCCTTGGGCCCAAACCTTGATGTAAATCATGGTGATGTGTCTTGGAGATAGCGAATTGGGAAGGTTTTCCACAGAACTGTTTGCCACAGATTTCCAAAGGTTTTACAAAGGCAGCATTCATATTTATATAGACAGGAACAAAAAGCAAGAGGCAGACCAAGCAATATGCAGTGCCTCACTGTGAATCACTGACAAGAATAAAACTAGGATTAAAATGCCCTCAGATTTAGATTTTTGGATTTAGACCTTTGAGTGATTCTGCATGAAGGTAACCACTTCCGTTCTGTCTGCCCACACTGCAGAGCCCAGTGTTCTCTCCTGTTTCTCCCAATAAAGTACACTGGTGGTGACCTTATTGGCAAAACAAAAGTTTTTCTGGCTTTCTGTTTGTTTTGAGGAAGATTTCTTTGGTATAATTTAATCCCCAATTATTTGAAAGAAGCTGTCTGAAATTAATGGCCTCCCACCTCGATTTTCCACTTAATTATAAAACAAGATTATAGGACTTCATAAAGGGTATTAAGCAGGCTTCATCTGCTTCAACACTGAAACACTGGTTTGATAAATTATAGCATGTTTATAATCTCTGTTGTAATTGTTTTGGCATTTGCAGATTACCACTTTTGTAATTGTCCCTGATTTGCCACACATTATGAGATGAGCTTTCCACCAAAATGACAAAGTGGTCTTAAGAAATGGACTTGTATGGGAGTTTCCCTACCAAATGTCATTCTAGCTTCTCTTTTTTCTGTTATCCTGCAGCTTTGTTGCATGGTATCACATGTGGGTATCATGTCACATCCTGTAAGGAAACTCTTAATGTAAGGCAACTGGGAAGCCAGTGGTCTGCTAAATGGTCTCATCATTTGTGTGTGTACTTATCTGTATAAATTCTGATGTATTAAAAAAGATGTATGTCTCCATGTCTTTGTTGCTTGCTGGTGCATTATGCAGTAGCAAAACTCCCCAGAGATCAGCAGGTAGAGTAGATGGAGACACGAGAGGGAAATCGTAGATTTGAGGCTACATTAGAGATAAATACCTGTGGATATTAGGGCACTTTCCCGAAGTTGTAGTTTTTCTGGTGATGCCAGATTGATGTCCCATCTTTGAAGGAGGGTCTCAAAGGAGTCTTTTCTACCAAAACCAGTAAGCTGTATCTTCTTTGCTCTCTCAAGACTCTAAATGTTGTACCAGTTCAATAATGTGAAAGGAACCATTGTCTGGTTTGAAACAGTGGGTACATTTCATCTCCCAAAGTCTTCTGTCAGAAAAGCATGGAACATTTTGGTCTACCAGATAAAAGACACACACTTTCTGCTTGGGGAACAGCCTGTCTTTCCTAAGACACCAGTTCTCATTACATGCTGGTAGTTGTTAATGTAGTTTAGTGATAGCTCCGCTCAAATCAGGAAAGTTACACTTCTGTAAAACTAGCATAGCATTAAACTCATGTTTGTACATGTAAGCAAGCATGTGTTCACATGAATGCGAATTTGAGACCTAACTTTTTCTTACCTGTGAAGATGAAGATACTTCATTCTCTATAGTGCTGCATTCCTTCCATCATTATTGAACCTTGGTCTCATTAAGTCAATAGAAAGTATGCTTGAGAAGAGAAAATATGTGGCAGAATTTGAACTACAGCAGGTGTTTATTTTGTAACTTGTAACTTTGTTTACCACAACTCCTTTGAATGATGTTTAGATTGTTTTTCCTGACACATGGTTGTGATTTTTCCTTTCCTTTTCCTAGCTTACCTTTATGGTTTCTGTTACTTTTAGCTAAATTAAAGTTTTATTACTTAGGCAAACTGAATTAGTTCTGAAATAATTTTGGACACGCGGTGTAAAGGAAATAAATAATCTGATAGACTTAATGTAAAGGCAACAGTATTCCAGTGAGTTGAAAACCACTACATCTGCTGGGAGCTGAATGGGTAGCAGGCTCTGCTTTGTTCATATAATTCCTGTTAAACTGCAAGTCATATTTATAATGTTTGAGGTTTTGCAAACTGAAATTCTTTTGTAGAAATGCATGTCTTATAAAACCACTGTTCCTGAAGTCCTGTCCCCTCCCTTCTGCTCCCCTTCCCTCCTTCCCAGTTATTTCACAGTTCTTTAACAGCTATTAAAATGTTCTCCATGCCAAGAAAGTTCAGACACATTCTCCTGGAGGAAACATGGGTAAAAGTAGTTTGCAGTGGGAGAACTGACATTTGACTGCTTTGTTTGGGAATTGCAGTAAGTGACTGAAGATCTTTACTTTGATTTAAGTTGCATGTGTATCACTTGGACAGTGTCTTCCGTCTTTAGGCTGACACTTGTGTTATCTGTACAGAATGAACATTAACTCCACATCATATTTCAGAGTGGTGAATCAGAGGGTTGTAAGATCAGAGTTGCTGTGCATAAAAACAGTTTGTGAACTGAATATGCCAACTGTGACTTTTTTAGGGTCTGAGGAGTTAGGAAGTGGAAGCTATGGCCATCGCTATATCACAGAAACAGTGACTGGTGATGACGATGGATTTGATATTGATGACTCAGACTACGACATTTACATAGAAGAGGTAAAATTCAAGCTTCCACTTTGGCATATCTGTTTTCTTTACAGTCTTAATACTTTAAAGTGCCTGATCTTGTCAGAAATTTTAATATCTGATGTTATCTGCTCAGATACAATAATGTATTGTTTCTTTTTCTGTGAGGATGAAGTTGTTACCTCATATCTGTATCTTGGAAGGTATTAATTTCATGTTCATGTAGCATTTTAGGTTTTAATGAATTTGTGTTTATTTCCTTCCAGCTTAGACCACTTCCTGCTATCAAAGGAGGCAACAGAAAATTTCTAGTTGAAACTAAGATCACACCAGGCTCTAGTTCCAGGCTTCTGTCACGGGTCCTTACAACCACTTCTGAACCTACTACTTTGACTCCCACCACCACACGGCCTTCAACCACAACCAGGGTGACTACAGCTCACACAGCAAGGAGGGGTGGCATGTCGTCTGCTACACGCCTCTTTGATCTCTCCTGTGATGAGGCCATCTGTTCTGCAGACAGCTTTTGTGTCAATGACTATGACCGGGGAGGCTCACGCTGCCACTGCAACTTGGGAAAAGGAGGAGACATGTGTGCGGAAGGTAGATTTCTGTATGCCTGATAATTCTGCTGGCTTCTATTTGTCTGGGGCAAAGAGCAGTTTTGTGATGAATCAATCAAGGTGGACTTCGGGAATAGCTGGCTAGCCTTATTTGATCCTTAAGGACAGTAGCAACTTCCATGTTCCAGTTCATTCATGAGCCTCTTTGATTCCCTTTCCTCAGCTAGATGTGAAGGAGTTATTCCTTAATAAAGCTGAATGCAGATTCTGTGTGAAAGTGCACAGGGTAGGTTAATCCCTCTTTCCCTATCAAGGAATGGGAGGTTGATAGAGTCAGGCATAATGGTAAGCGACCAGACTTGACAGGGTCCAGCCATAGCATATATAGTTTCCAGCAGAGACACTAGACCTTGTTTTGACCCTTGTCTTTTGCCTGAAGCTAAGCCCTGAACCACCTGCATTTTCACTGTGTTCCATTGGATGATGCTGGTCTTGCAGCAGGGATGTAAGACAGAGTCCCCATTGTAAAACCATCTTCTGTGGAGGCTTTACACGTGGTCTGCAGGACAGAGGTGCTGGAGTGGTAGTCTGAGCATTTGAGTCAGGCAGCCTTAGGCAAGGGTGGGACAAAACCCTCTCCCCAGTTCAGGAAGCATGACCTGAAGCCTGGATCAACGTGAGGAGCCATGATCATCCCAGTCAGGATTTGTCATGCACCTCTCTGCGCGATGGCTAAGCCAGGGCAAGAGCTTAGTGAGCTGAAGGAGGCTGTTCTGCTTCTCCTTCCCTTACCACCTTCCTGTCCTCTCCCTCCCCTTGTCCTCTCCTTTCCCAAACTTCGCTTTTTTGCTGGTTGTGATGCTGAGCTGATCACCTGGTGAGCCAGTTCAGCTCATTTACTAGGCTGTAAGCAGGTCACCTATTTTTGTCCTGTGGAGTTATTTTGCTTCTTGTCTGGTGACCAAGGAGTCGGATGAACGTCAGAGCTCATGTAAAGCAAGTGTCTCATTGCTTGTAGTTGTACTGCCCTACTAGCTAAGAAAGCGCTGAACTGTCCTTCTGCATACTGAACTGATCTAACAACTGCTGCAACACAACTTAGCATCAGGAACACACATTTCTTCTGCAGGCTTGTGTTAGACATTTGTGATGCACAGTGTCATGGATTGGGGATACAGACACTGAGGGTGTTTGATCTCCCATCGCTGGACTAAAGAGACCTCTTTCTGCAAACAGTCTCTTGTGACTCAGCCACGTGGAATAGCTGCAGATGTGATTTTTGGCCTTGTTCAAGTGTGAGGGGTCAAGGATTTTTTTGATCTGAGATAGCTGTATACAACTTGTAGAGCAGGTTTGTTAACATCAGTCCAAAGCCACCATTTTTCACAAGGGGAGTGTTGGTCCTTGGAAAGCAGTAGTGTTGTGTACCAATATTGCCCTGTATTGAATTCCTCCACAGCAACCAATATTGTTAATTAGTATATTAATCTGAGTGAAAACAGACTTTTCTTTACAATCAACAGCTGCATGGCACTCTGGTCCATTCATTTCTGCTTGAGTTCAGGGCATGAATTAGTTGTTCTCTGCTGCAACTCCATTTAGCTTTATAACACTGGTTCTCTTGACCTCAACCAAAAATATATACCTTACAAACGAAAAAGGAGAGGGCACTGTATTCAGATCCAAATATGCAAGAAAACCCCACTCACTATTCAAGCAAGAAAAGAGAAACAGGACTCCTCATCCTTTTTAGAGCTTGAAATCATGTCTATGTTCAGTGCTTCTTAGGAAAATGAACAACAAAGGTAGCACTAAGATGTCTCTCATTTTATTTTTCTGTGCTGATGCCAGTGTGTTCTTCTAGCATAAGACAACAAAGCATGAGGATTGGTAACTCCAGCTGACAAGACCAATGCATAGGGCAAATGTTGCAGCCAGGAATGGAGAGATGCCTTCAGGGACTCTTTTCCCACAACTCCCTTTACCTTCTGCCCTGTGAGCTGACTTTAGGAAAGTGCTGGAAGCTGCTGAGCTCTTATGAGCAATCCAAGGATTCTGTGGATGCTGGACACAGAAGCTATGGAGCAGCAGTAGCTAATGTTGTGTGGAGTCTGGTCGTATTTCCTACATATGTTTTTGTAATCCTGCAAACCAGAAAATTACTTTGTTGTCTCTGTATTAAATGAATTCTTAAAAGGAGGTAAATATGAAGTAAATGGGCTTTATCTTCTGTAATAACAATGAAAATCTGGAGAAAGTCACACTGGAGCCAGTGATTAAATGGTAAAGCAATATTTCGCCCTCAGTATCCTATTTCTTTCCAAGTTCACCAATTCCTTGGAAACAAAGAACTAGTTCTGAAAAGTGGTGGGAGGACAAGGCAGTAGGTTAACATATTGTTGACTGCTGCTGGCTAATGGTTGTCTCTGGAGGAACTCAGCCTCACATTTTTCACCTGATGTGATCTAGTGCTAAATGTGTATAATGATTTTTATATGGGAGAAAACTGCTGAATAACATGCTTCCATCTTTACCTACCAGATATTATTATCCAGTATCCTCAGTTCTCTGGCTACTCATACATTACCTTTGAACCACTGAAAAACTCCTATCAGACATTTCAAATCACCCTTGAATTCAGGGTAAGTTTAAACAATTACAAGCTCACATAGAAGCTTTAAATTTTATTTTCTTATTCTGATTGTATGCATAGTGGAACAATAACATAGCATCAGTATCGCTTATAATGTAATTGTGGTAGATCTATGCATAATCTTCATCTCTAGATATGTGGCTTCCCCTTCAGTGAACCAAATGAAGTTGGTAAACTGAGGCAAAGTATTTGCATCTATTATTGGGAGGCAGTGCATGAGAGAATCCCTGGGGCCTTGCAAAGTAGCAGCAATGTACATTGAAAAGGGTTTGGCCATGCAAATGAGCTACAGGCTAAAGTACAGCTCAGATTTTAGTGAATTAGAGATTACAAGTGGCATGTCTTTGCATATAAGAAACTGAGATCTTGTATCACGCAAAATACTGCCCTATATCCAGAGTCCCTTTTTAAGTAGGCATCATTTTCTGCCTCTGAAGTTTAGGGCACCAGCTACTAATACATGAAATATACAGGACTGCTTAAACAACAGTTCTGAAGTGTACATCCTAGAGTGATGTGTGTTAAAGCTGTTTGCATGTTACAGACAGAGCCTGGGAGGGCTGTCTGCAGGGAGAGTTGCTGAGCACACCTGCTTTGATGTAAAGCAAACTTGCCAGCCTCAAAGCCTATGTACAAGGCTGTGACTAGAGCAGCATCAGTCTGTTGCCTCATCTGGTGATTTGACACTCCTCTGGCAATCTGTCAGCTTACCATGCAGGATGGCTGTGAAAAGCCACTGTGTCAGCTGCTATGAGCATACGGAGAAATTGTGCCTGCACAGGTTGTTTAGCTTAAAATATGTCAGGCTCACTGAACATATGAAGCAGGGTGTGCGTATTCATGTGCAGGCAGTCTGATATGTCTGCGCTTAACAGTTTTTGTAGGACATCTTTGCTAGACTTTGTGAACAGAGGGTTCGTATGGGACTTGTCTGGCAGTCCATAATGCTTTCAGGCTTGTTTATAGGTCTGCTAGTATCATAGAGTAAGTAGAAGATATATTCTTAAACTATTTAATCATTAAGGCAATGTTTTTCTAAGTTCTTCAAATGCAGGATGCAAACTTGATCACAGATTTCTTATGCAACTTAAAAGCTCCATCTAATAAAATATGGTCCCTTTTCTGGAGAAAAGTCCCCCAGTGTTGCTGAATTTATCTGTCGCTGTGAGGCTTAGACTTTGATTTGTCATGTTGATGCTGTGATTGCAGGCTGAATCAGAAGATGGTTTGCTGCTATACTGTGGAGAAAATGAACATGGTCGTGGTGATTTTATGTCACTAGCAATTATCCGACGTAGCCTCCAGTTCAGGTAAAACCTTCACCCTGTATCTCATGTAAAGAGAAGGGGCCATTGATGCCTCCTAGGAATCACTATATATGATTAGTATCTGTTATATATTTGACTTCTGCCCCAGGGGTTGCACAAAATGGACAATATTACTTCACTTAGCAGTTCTTCAACATTTTATTCCTCTTATCCTTCCTTAGTGGGTGGGAATGGACGCTTTTGAAATCTTTTTACTCAGACTTTGGCATAAAGACAAATTAATCAGTTTGCTTAAAGGCACTGGTCTGAGGCTCTTTACTATGTTATCAGAAATGCTAATGAGCCACTGCTTTTGCTAAGCTTATACTGTATTGAGCTGTGCATAGTCAATGTTTTTGCTTCACAGCAAAAGGACCTGTAGATAACACAGTAAAATAAAGGATTTAATGCAGGCAGCAGGTCTGGAACTTCATCTTATATTCCTTGTTTAAATGGGAGTTACATGTTCTGTAAATGAAGGTAACGGAGGTTTCTTGTAGTCCCATAGGTAGGGAGATTGTGAGAGATTATCTCGAAGATCTGCGTATGTGGGAGAGTGAGTCTTCTGAAAGTGAGGAATAATGGTGTGGGTGGTATGCTGCAATTATGTTTCTGTTCATCTGCACTGAACAACAGTCATTAAAAACTGTATGTTTTGTGCACATTTTGCTACCTAGAGACTCTCTTGGAAGTCTCCTTGTGCTGAGTTTCATACAGAATCACAGCATTATTAATATATCACTGCCTTTCTCCAGGGAGCTAGAAAAATTCCCTAGAGAAATTACATTGATAGCTGGAACTCAGATTGTAATACCCTGCATCTTGAAATAGTTGCAGTGGTTGGCAAGCTTTGCAATGCACTTGGTCTGGCCAGAAGAGGCAAAATCTTCTCCATGGGAGAAAGACAGATAATGAAGTTTGAATCGTAGAACCAATCACATGTAGACCTGCTGTCTAGTTTTGCTATAGTCTGCTACTGTGTGGTGTAAAACAGAGGGATTCCCAGGAGTGAAGGTGTATTTGGAGTCTAAAAACTACTTTCAGTCATTTGGTTTATTTAAGATTGTCACCTTACCTTCTCTATTCCGCTCTCCCAGGTTCAACTGTGGCACTGGAGTTGCAATCATAACAAGTGAAAACAAAATCAAGCTGGGGAACTGGCACAGTGTCACATTATTCAGAGATGGGATGAATGGCTGGCTCAGGATGGACAGTGATGCTCCAGTGACAGGAAAATCTCAGGTATGTAATCTTACACCTTGACCTTGGGCTTTCTCATAATTATGATGACACTTTTTCTTGCTGGCTGAAGTCTGGTCAGATTTAAAAGGTACATTTTTATTTATCAGTGTTGGGACATTTAGTCAGACAGGATCAGTGTACAGATTACCCTTCCACATACACGTTTTAGAGATCACATAGATAAATATCCCAGAGCAGAATTCCATCACAGTTGCCCTGCTGTCCTCCATGCTTGCTCTGCTGCCCTTCTACTATACTTCAATAATCTCAGATACAGGCTGCTGTTAAGTGTGCGAGATCTTACAGCTGCTCTCCCTGCTGTCTTTTTTTTAGCCTCAGAGAGCTGCTCTGTTTCCTTAGCCAGAAAAATTATTTGCATATGTGTATATACTTATGTACCATATGTATATAACCAAACAAGGTTTTTGTACAGTGGTGTAACTATGTGTATACTGTGAACACAGATTTAAGCACAGTACTGGAGATAAACATTCTACCCTGACTTACATCAACACTGACAATTTTATGTGAGGCTGCCAGCATAAAATATAACAGATGAAGATATCTTGACTTGCTCATCTGTTGCCAGGATAGAAAACAGAAGTGAAATTAAGGCACTGAAAAAAATGACATGTGCAAATTGTTTCAGATGTCTTTCCTCTTCCCTTTGATAGCCACTATTAGCACACCATCCCTAGCCCTGTGACTTCAGACATCTTATTACTTTACACTTTGATGTGCAGGCAGTGAAGAAAAAAAAAACCCAAAAACCTGTACATTGAGTTCTCGTCAGCTGGAAATGACAGAGGAAAGGATTTAATTTTCTGTCACGTCTCACGATGTGTTACCAGCTATGAGACTATGCAGATACCAGTTGCTATGAGGCAAATATGAATCAGGAGGGATATGTCAACTAAAGACTATTTCCATTGTGCAGCACTGGGGTAAGATTGTATTGGGCAACATGTAGCAATGAGCACCTATGGCCAAGAAAGATGAAACTGAAGGAGTAAAGGTGTAACAAAGGGCTTGCAGAGAGGTTGTTGTCCACACAGTCTACTACAAGAAGAGTTGAACAATGGAGACACGTTATCCTAGCTGCAGCTATACTGGAAAAAAAAAAAAGTTAATTGCTTCAGGTGATGCACTCCACCGGAGTTCGCTGCCCTGTGATATTGTTCCTGCAGTGAGTCCCCCTTGGCCCTTCCTAGTTACAGTGATCTAGGTTAGTCTCTAGAGAGTATTGGTCTTTTCTGAACTGGTTCATTTTGACTAAAACAGTTAGACAATGTCCACAACAGAAACAGTGCTTGACAAACCAGGAAGAGCAGAAGAATCAAAAGCAATGGAAGACATCAACCAGTTGGAGACTGTCTGGAGAGCTGCATGCTTACATGCCCATCTTGAAGCTATGTGGACATCTGAACTTTCTTCAGCCACAGGCTACACCTGAATTATTTTTTGGTGCTGAAACTGAGATCCATTTGATGTGTTTCTGCAGTGCTCTGTGGAGTGAACATCCATAGACTCAATAACCTTGGCTTATTCAACCTGGCAAAAGACAGGATATAGGACTATAAGTTATTGTTATAAATACAAGGAAGGCAGGGCATGGGTAAAAAATCCAGAGAGCTTTCAGGCTAAAGGTCATCACTGAAAGAAGAACACATTAGTTAAAACTGACCATGAATAATTGTGGAAATTTTCAATGCTTTCTTCTAAAGGGCAGTGTGATTTTGAAATGGCCTTTGAATAGGAGGCAAATCCCATGTATTTTGGAAGGAATTGTGACTGCATTGCCCACAGTAGCATGGAATTTGATTCAGTGGTCCAAAAAGTTCCATTTAGGTTTGCTTTTTAATTTTCTTCCGTTCTGTGCACCATAGCAGAGTTAGTAAACTTGTGTGTACATTTCTACAGGCAAGTTCAGGTTAAAAAAAAAATGGAGCAGTAAATTTAGTGCTGGCAGAGTGAGCAGAAATCCACTGAAGTTGTAGTTCTGTCAGTTTATGCTGTGTCTTGGGTTTTGCTGGTTTTTTTGTCATTTTGTTATTATTCAACACTAAATACTTGCTGGGTTCTGTCCAAAAGGCAATATCCCATGGTCTGTGTCCTGAAGAGCTTAGATTTTTAGAAGACAAAGAATTTGGGCAAAATTAAAAGAAGAAATTGCAGCAGAAGACAGATCAACAATCCCTCCTCAGAATGCAGTGATTTTTAAACTTTTTGTTTGTCATTGAATAGTCTGTGTTATGATGGATGCAGGTGCAAAAAAGTAACATTTATAGAGAAGAGAAATGGCTAATAGAAAGGAATTATCAATAAGCAAACTATATATCCCCTGGGACAATTTTGGTGGAGAAAAAAATGATTGTACATGGTGTGGCTTGATTAGTTATCCTATGTTATATCTGTTTTATGTAATTTCATTATCTGTTTTCCCTTCAGGGCCAATACAGTAAAATTACATTCCGGACTCCCTTCTACGTTGGTGGTGCCCCCAGTGTGTACTGGCTGGTCAGAGTCACAGGCACCAACCGTGGGTTTAAAGGCTGTGTTCAGTCACTCAGTGTTAATGGAAGGATAATTGATATGAGACCTTGGCCATTAGGGAAAGCTCTCAGTGGTGCTGATGTCGGTAAGCGTAATAGTATGGCTTCTTTAATAAGTGATAAACTGGGGGTTACTTTTTTTTTGCCTGCTGAACAAAAAAAAATGAATCCAGGTTTTAGACATGGAAAGTGTGGTCTCTGTCTCTCTGTTCCTTTGCACATTGCTTTTGCTGGGTCTCTAGCAGGAGAGTTTTATAAAGTAATTATGCTTCATGACCCCATGATGAAACTGAGTATATGTACCTCTGTGGAACCTGATGGGATGCATCATGGAGTCCAGAGGGAATTGCCTGATGTGGTTGCCAAGCCACTCTCCATGGTGTTAGAAAAGTCATGGCTGTCAGGAGAAGACCCTGGAGAATGCTAAAAGGGCAATATTGCACCCATTTTTACAAAAGGTAGAAAGGAGGACGCAGGGAACTGTTGACCAGTCACCCTCCCCTCTGTACCTGGGAAGATCTTGAAGCTATGCTAAGGCACATAGAGGAGAGGAGGGTAATTTGAGACAGCCAGCATGGCTTTACCAAGGGCAAGTCCTGCCTGACCAACCTAGTAGCCTTCCGTGATGGAATGTGTGCATCAGTGAGCGAGGGAAGAGCTATGAGTATCATGTATCTGGACTTCCGTAAGGCCATAGACAAGGTCCTCCATAATATCCGTCTGTCAAAGCTGAAGAGAGATGGATTTTATGGGTACACTGAAGACCAGTGACCAGTGGTGTCCCTCAGGGACCCATATAGGGACGAGGACTGTTTATATCTTTGTTTAAACATAGTGTGATGGAGTGCAGCCTTGGCAAGTTTGCAGTTGACATGGCTGAGGGATAGGATGCCATCAAGAGGGACCTGGACAAACTTGAAAACTGGGTCCATGTGTACCTCATGAGGTTCCACAAGGCCAGGTGCAAGGTGCTGCACAAGTAATTTTGCTTTATGCCCCTCTGAGGAACCTGGGTATATGTAAGTCTATGGAGCTTGATGAGATGTCTCTAATTTAGACATTGGTTGGAGAATGAAGGGGTTGAGAGCAGCCCGGCCAAGAAGGGCTTTAGGGTACTAGTAGATGGACATGAGCTAACAATGTACTCTTGTAGCCCAGAAGGCAAATCATACCCTGGACTGCATGAAAAGGATAGCCAGTAGGTCAAGGGAGGCAATTCTGCCCCTCTGTTCTGCTCTGATGAGAAACCACCTGTAGTACTTCATCGAGCTCTCTAGTCCTCAGCACAAGAAAGACATAGACCTGTGTTAGTGGGTCTATAGGAGGGAAACAAAAATAATCTAAGGTACAGAATACCTCTCCTCTGAGGACAGGCTGAGAGAATTAGGGTTGTTCAGCCTGGAGAGCAGGTGTCAGGGAGACCTCATTGTAGTCTTTCAGTACTTCAAGGGGCTGTTTAAGAAAGGGAAGGACAGAGTGTTGCAATAAGATAAGGGGTAATTGTTTTAAACTAAAAGAGAGTACATTCAGTCTAGATATAAGGAAGGCAGTTGTTACAGTGAGTGCCATGAAACATTAGAACAGGTTGTCCAGAGTGGTAGTAGAAGCCCCATTCCTGGAAACAGTCAAGGTCAGGTTGGATGGGGCTCTGAGCCACCTGATTTAGTTAAAGATGTCACTGCTCACTCCAGGGAGGCTGAACTAGATGATCTTTAAAGGTACCTTCCAAAAGTAAACATTCTATGAATAATCACTGTGGTGTACCAAAATGCAGTTACACAGCGTAAGTGTAATTGATAAGTTCTCAATGGGAAGCTCGGTGTTGCCAATGTAATTACATCTGCATTAGTAATTCTGCCAACGTCTCTCTGGGTGCCTCTTCATGCTCCTGAATGAATACAGTTGTATCATTAGAAATCAATAGTATGCACACTGTGTAAAAGCACCATGGACACAGAAATATGTATTTAGCCTAAAGGCATAATTGCGCTTGTCCAAAGTAGGGTTCTTTCAGACACAGAGCAGTGCTGTGGCCATTGCAACCGGCTCTTGCCCAAGAAATTCCATTACTACTGAGACAAATAGGCTTTCTTGTTGACCATCCATTGTTTTCATGTACAGTATATTTTAAAAATACCATGGAATCAATACTTTCAAGAGCTTTACGAAGTGGTATTATAACATTTTCTACCCTTCACAGATTAAAAAATGAAGAAGTATGAAAGTTAATTAGCTGGTCCTGTCTTATTCATTCATCTCTTATTTCATCCATGTAATGGTTATTTAAAAAAAAAAAAAAAGACAGAGCAACAAAAGTCCTTGCTTAAATGACTTCACAGTCTAAGCAGTCTAACAGTGAGACTAAACCTAAGTCAGAAAGGAAGTGTTAAAGGCAGGAAATAGACCCCATGTCAGTGAACTCTTCATGCCATACTTCAGCCACAGAGTCGTCTTTCTTCTCCTCTATAGCTGTGCATTTGACATCCCAAGAAGGAAGTGATTAATGAGAAAATTCCAAACAATAACTCTGTATTCTCTAGATAACATGACCAAACTTCTTCGCAATACAGGGAGGGGAACAGAGTGGCCCAAGAAACAGGTGGTTAAAAGAGTAAGACTTCAGAAGCAGAGAGCAATTTCACGATAGAGTGAGAATCTATGGAATTTAGGTAGATTGATGAAAGCCCTTCTGAAGTCCTAGATTCCTAATCTCTATTGCTTTTTGTGCTGCAGCTAGTTTCATTCCCATCCATGAATGCTCCACATACTGCAGCAGCAGCAATCAACATCAATGAAAATAAATTCTGGGTTCTACCATGTGTGACTTGAAATTGATCAAACCTTACTGTCCTTAGGTGGCTGCACTTGTTTATATGAAACTGTACCAGGAGACTTGCAAACAGTATGCCATGTAAGTTAAGCTTAAAATAAATGAATTACAATTGAACTCTACTAGGGTTCAGGCATGTTTTTTGCTTGCCAATCTTTCGTTTGTTTCCTACTGGCACAGTGTATAAAACAAGGGTATTAGGGTACACATGGACTGCAGAATTGAGGGTAGGGAGGAGAGGGGTCCATCCTGCCCATGCTCCATTTTTTCTTAATGCAACAGAAATCCCACCAGGTCATAAGCTAAGGGACTGACATGGCAGGCACCATGATGGCACAGTGGGCTTCCTTCCTTCCTTCCTTACCTGTCACTGTACCCAAGCAGATGCAGCCATCAGACCTGTGGTTTGCCCTTTTGGTCTAGTCACTTGTGCTGGCCCAAAGGATATGATAAGTCAATGAAACACTGTGAGAGTAGCCTGCCCTTAAATACCAAGACTGCTCCAGTTCAAGCTGTCCTTCAAACCAGTGAGCTTGGGCTGATGATGTTATTATCTTCCTTGTCCTTTTTTGTTTCTCTAAGATTTTTTTAAACTTTGATCTATTTGAACGTGCTGCCAGCACTGGCTAACAGTGCGGCAGATACAGTCAAGATGAATGTTGTCTAAGTTTTTCTATTTGTGTCTCTAGATACAAATCTAGATTTATCTAGATCCTTATTGACCCGTTTGCATTGGCACTAGTTTCCTTATCTGTAAAACTAACCTTGAGCTAGTAATGACTGTGATGTGAGTACGAGATAGAGCATCTGAGGGATCTGAGAGACTGCCTGTCCTGCTCCGGTATCAGGGCCACTGCAATGCAACCCGGGTGGGAAAAAGATTGCATTACCAACATTCCTTCTGTGGCTGGGCATGGGGTAGCCATTTGAAGGGTAATTGTCCCCTTCCATGCAGAATCTGTTCTCATCTTGGGGGACTTTTATATCTTACTTATGCTTCTTGGTTTAATCCTCGTGCACTGTGTTATGACTGCTGTACTTGGACCTTCCCTCTCTACAATGAAAACTAGTCCTGGCAGGTGATTTGTACATAGACAATATGAGACAATTCTGGTATGTCAGTGAGTTGGATCAAGATGACCTAAGAGTAGTTATTGCCTCTGTCCTGAGTTGATGAGAAAAGGTTTTTTTATGGAAGGATCATCAGTACAACCCAGCACATCAGCCAGTTACATCTGCCTACTCCCCTATACTTTTTCTTTCTGGTTGTGAGATGAGAAACCAAACTGTAAACCTGATGCTGCAGTAATGCCAGTACCTTATTGAAGATTTGTAGGGTCCTGTTCTGGAAACTATCTGAACAATCAAAATGCTGTATTTAAACAAAACTAAAGGGCATATTGCATTTTTGCAAGAGTCTTGCAGTAGTTTTGCAAGACTTCTCTCAGTCAACTCAGATAACAAAACTGTTCCCCAGTGTTTATTTTCAGAACTGCCTCACAACACCTGTGTCATCTCAAAAGTGAAATTTCAATATGCCTCAAAAATAAATGTATGATTCTTAACTTGTCACAAAGACTTTGCCCCTCCAAATGGCATTCTTACACTTGTACATCACAAATGTCTTATTTTGGCTTTCTCAGGTATAGTATCAGTTTGTTACTATCAATGAGGGGAGAGTCATTTAGCAAGCAGCTAAACTAAAGGAGAAAGAAAACAAAATCAATGAGTACTTAATCAGATGTACATTTGACCATCACACAATCTAACTTTATAAATGTCTGTTTGAAGGAGTCATTAAGTAAATTTTGTGTTCTACTGTAATTTCAGCTTCATTCCAACAAAAAAATCATTGTCTCCTTGTTGTTTAAGTTGACATGCCAGCATAGTAGAAATGTTTTCTAAGCACTACATGCTGATAATGTGGATTATATGCAGACAAAAGTGTTGACAACCTCATTTTAGTTAATAAGATTAATTAAAGATGATTAACACCTTCTGTGTTTACCATAGCAGAAATTTACATCAACAAATAAAAAATTAAGGTTATTGAAATTAAACAGGTCACAGTGCTTGCAAACAATCTGGAGAGATTTCTATTTTATGAGAAAATAAATATAGGAATAAAAGCAGAAGACAAGTGATCCAAGGACTGACTGAAAGCTATAACTGTTGTGGTTTGTTAGAAAGGGCTAATTTTTGCTATTTTAAAGGCCTGTCTCTGCTCTGGTACTTAAAAATAAAAAGGTAAAAATCAAGTTACCATGTCTAAATTGCACACTGTTTAACAAATTGGGAGTTCATCTAGGCAGGAGTGTAAATTGTATGGGTTAGTAGCAATGATCACCAGCCAAATAAATCTTCTTTGGCAAAATTTGCTGATAAATCAATGTTCTGACTCTGTGTTTAGGTGAGTGTAGCAGTGGCATCTGTGATGAGGCTGCCTGCATCAACAGTGGTACCTGTACTGCAAGCAAAGCAGATTCATATATTTGCCTTTGCCCTCTTGGATTTAAAGGTCATCACTGTGAAGAAGGTGAGAGGATACTGGGTGTTTATATTTCCTTACATGTCTTATTTAGTGTTCGATGTGTTTTCCAAATAGTGACATCCAAGGAGGTCTCATGTAACTGCACTGACAGAAGACAGTACTTGATATTTCATCTTTTCACGTAGTGAAACTCACAATTCTATTTGGAGCTACATTCAGCTCTTACATAATCAGTGATTCTCAAACCTCTTTATTTATTAAGCTAACTATAATTAAGCATTCAAACTTACTTTTCAGAAGTTAAAATAATGTACCACTCCGAAGGTCCACATGAACTCTAAAAAAAAAAAAATCCTCAATTTTCCACTAAAATGAGTGTCAGTTCTATATTCTGAAATGTAAAGGACTCAGTATCAATTTCCTTCTGAAATCACGTAGGTACCAACAAACAGTCAAGTACATACAGTATTATTTCCTGTATTGCAGAACTTTTAATGCCACCACCCATTGGGTGCGTGCTTGCTACTTTGAAAAACACTGTAGTGAATCACTAAAGAAAAGGACCACAAAGCTTTATAATAGAAATGGTTCCCTGGAAAAGGAAGGGATTAAGAAGGGTAGTATACAGGATGAAAAAAAAAAAAATCTATTAAATTTGGAAGACAAAATTTTGAAATTGTTTTTCTTAATGTTAACTTTAAGTACCTAACAAAAGGAAGTGAGTCACCTTGATAAGAGTTGATCCCTTACCTTTGAACCTCAAATGACCTCCTTGTGTTTTCTGGTTTTCCAGCACTCACCTTGGCCATACCTCAGTTCAATGAGTCCTTAAGGTCATTTGCTAGCACACCCTGGCCCTTGGAACCACAGAACTACCTTTCGTTCATGGAGTTTGAAATGACATTTCGTCCAGATTTAGAGACTGGTGTCCTTTTGTACAGCTATGACACAGACAGCAAGGATTTCCTCTCTATTAACATGCTGGCTGGTTACGTGGAATTCAGGTTCGACTGTGGCTCAGGAACAGCTGTTATCAGGTAAACAGCATTGCTTGTGTTTCCTTTCCAACAGTGCCACAGGGCTGATCCAGGAGAGGCGTGGACTGGGAAGAGTAATAGCCTATAATGAGGTATGGGACCCCATCAGTCTGTAGTCCCTGCTTGTCCTAAGGAAGCACAGAAACACTAGAACTGTATGTAAGGGAACAGGGTTTTCTTTCAAAGCCTTATCATCAGTGTTGCCATGTCCTGCCACCGTCTTACTGCAGATGGTAAATATGTTTCTCTATATTATTGCAGAAATTCCTGTCTTCCCCTTGTAACATTTTGCTGTAACTAATGAGGGGATCTGGAACTATTTTATGTGTATATTTTTTAGGCACAGGGTTGTACAGTATCAGCACTTCTGTGTGCATCTTCCTCCCTGGCCCCTAGTTCCAGGCAGTAAGTACCAGGTTGGAGTTGTCACAAGAAGATACACCTCCAGGTCCCTTCTTTCTTTACAATGTTGTTTTTTGGAGGCCTCTATGACTAATATCCAATGTATACAACTTAAGGAGTCTAAAAGACATCTATATATGGTTTAAATGAGTCACCTAGGCCCCCAAAGACAAACCTTCTGGAAACAATGGTAGACTTTCTAAGAATATTTCATCATATTCTAAAATTAATGTCTGGGACCGGAGCAATGAAATCTCTCAAAAAAAGGGCTACTCTCTCTCTGTGTAACCGAGTGCCCAGTCCCTGGACAGCTGTTCTCTGGGCTCTTGGGAAAAGGCATCAGGCAGGGCAGAGGCACTTAGTACCTTGGGTGTAGTCCAAGATGCTGCAAGCTAGACCAGGCTGGCCTAATATTTAGAAATATTCTATATAAAGATTATGTGAAATGTGTACACTGCTGGCAAGTCTTAGAATCATCGAATCACTATGTTGGAAAGGACCCACCGGATCATTGAGTCCAACCATTTCCATCAATCACTAATCCATGTCCCTGAGCCCTTCATCCACCTGTCTTTTAAACACCTTCAGGGAAGGTGACTCAACCACGTCCCTGGGCAGCCTCTGCCAGTGCCCAATGACCACCCTTTCTATGATTTTTTTTTCTGGTGTCCAACCTGAACTTCCCCTGGCAGAGGTTGAGGAAAGCTCCAGCGCTCTCAGGTGCTCCTTGTAAGACTTGTTCTCCAGCCCCTTCACCAGCTTTGCTGCTGTTCTCTCGACTCGCTCCAGAGCCTCAATATCCTTCTTGTGGTGTCTTGGGTACTGTATGTTTCCTGTGGATGGACTTTAGGAATTTTGACTATACCGCGGTTAGGAGAAATGTGCTGCTTTTCCACTAAATGAGGACTCAAGCAAACAAATATATGACAGAGAAAGGGCCTGGAATCATCATGGGTAGTTCTATGAAAGCAACAACTAACTACTGAGAGAAAATTATATAAATCCAAGTAACTCAGAGGATTATTAGGAGTGGAATAAAGAGCAGTACCTCTGCAAAAATTCACAGTGTGCTCTGCCTTGAAAACCTGCTGCCATTCTGGTCTCTTCATTTCAGAAGAAATTAGCAAAACTGAAAAAGGAGTGTAGTGTTGACATTCAAGGGAGGGAAAGAAACATCTTCCACAAACAAAGCAGGACCCTTTAACACAGAAAAGAAGGAGTTTGTTTGAGGTATGATAAAGGTTTTTAAACTGAATGACATGGAGATAAATAAATAATGATTATTCTGTAATTTTTTCAATATGGTGGAATTAGAACGAGTCCAGTGACACTGTGAAGCAATATTCAGCAAACAAAGAAAATAACAAATTTTTTCAGACAGCACATAAGTGGAAAGTAATCATCACAGCACGTTTCAGATGCCAGAACTATAAATAGCTTTAAAAAAGAGAAAAAAATAGAGAAATTTGAAGAAAGCTCCATTGAGGGAGATCAAACACAATTGTACGGATGTAGCCTCTCACTCAGGAAATTGCTAAATGACAAGCTGCCAGCAGCTGGGAGGATATTTGAAGGGAAGAATCACTCCATACTTGCCCTGTTCTTTTCTCTTACTGAAAAGCAGCAGAAATAGCTAATGTTGGAGACCTCAGCTCCAATCAAAAATGACCCTTCTTATGAGAACCTTCTATCTTTTTCTGATTACAGGTGTCTAATTCCTATTACTGGCAACCATAAGACATTAAAGTAGACATTCTATTCCCCAAAGAATATTGCAGTGCTACAAAACACCCTAGATTAAAGGTTAAGTGAGATGTAGGCTTGTAAAATGGACCAAGTGCCACAAGCACATCCCTGGCAGTGAAGGCTGCCCTGTTATATTGGAAATCAGAAGAGCAAGCAGGACACCAGGTAGCACCTTGGTCACATACATGGGTGAAAAATTGGTGCCATAGCTGTGTAGTGGGGGAGACCCATGAGACTGGTAGGCTTCCTTGACAGTTGTCAGGATGTCCTGTTCAACTTCTTTTTATAGAGAATGTGTACAACTTGTAACCTACCATCAGCCCTGTCAGGGATTAAATAAAGAAGTATATTCACAGAATCACAGTATCACAGAATCACAGAACAACCAGGCTGGAAGGGACCCATCGGATCATCAAGTCCAACCATTCCTATCTAACACTAAACCAAGTCCCTCAAGACCTCATCCACCCGTGCCCCAAACAGGGAAGGTGACTCAACCACCTCCCTGGGCAGCCTATTCCAATGCCCAATGACCCTCTGCGTGAAAAACCTCCTCCTAATCTCCAGACTAAATCTCCCCTGGTGGAGCTTGAGGCCATTCCCTCTTGTCCTGTCCCCTGTCACTTGGGAGAAGAGCCCAGCTCCCTCCTCTCTACAACCTCCTTTCAGGTAGTTGTAGAGAGTAATGAGGTCTCCTCTCAGCCTCCTCTTCTCCAGGCTAAACAACCCCAGCTCTCTCAGCCGCACCTCATAGGGTCTGTTCTCCAGACCCTTCACCAGCCTCGCTGCTCTTCTCTGGACTTGCTCCAGAGCCTCAACATCCTTCTTGTGGTGAGGGGCCCAGAACTGGACACAGTATTCAAGGAGCGGCCTCACCAGTGCTGAGTACAGAGGGAGAATCATCTCCCTGGACCTGCTGGTCACACCGTTTCTGATCCAAGCCAAGATGCCATTGGCCTTCTTGGCCACCTGGGCACACTGCTGGCTCATGTTCAGTCGGTTGCCGACCAACACCCCCAGGTCCCTCTCCTCCTGGCAGTTTTCCAACCAGGCTTCTCCCAGTCTGTAGTTCTGCATAGGGTTGTTGTGCCCCAAGTGCAGGACCCGGCATTTGGCCGTGTTAAACCTCATGCCGTTGGACACTGCCCAGCGGTCCAGCCTGTTTAGGTTGGGTTTAGTGCCTGCTTAGCTGATATCTACTTAGAAGTCTGGCTTGATCTTCATTATATTACTTCGTGCCTATATTCTTTGTCCTAAACAGATACAACTATGGTCATTGTGACTATCTCTTCCATAGAACCAGACTGTTAAATATTATAAAATAAAAAGAACATAATTATAATGTTTTTATAATTAAGGATGAGGCAAGTTCATTTATGTGTAGCAGCAGCAGCAGGAAATCTGACATTGTTCAAGCTTGGATTTTGCCTGAAGACTTCTGAGATGGAAGCAGACCAAGAGATATTTACCAAAGCAAGTCAGAGAAGAATTTACTGTCTCCTGGCATTTCCTTTGGCCAGGCATTGACAGGATCAAGAACTTAATAATTTGATATACTTTTTAAGGTTCAGTTTGTACAGGGAATAGTCCTTAACTCCACAGCACATGAAGAGCCAGGCATGTTTAAATGTATGCAGAAAGTGTTACCAAACCCATGCTGCTTTAAAAAAAGTCTGTGAGCCAATAAATAGCTTGCAGCTCTGAAGTGATGACTGTGCAAGGCTTAATCATCCCTAATTGTAATTAAAGCAGGAGGGTTGGCATAATGATGACCTAATCAGCAGAGGAGATAAAATGTATACATTCCTGCTTATTAGGTAACCAAACATATCTGGTTCCTTTATAGGTATATAATGACTTCTTCAAGGTGATTAAGTTCTGTTAACTATTGATTTACCAAACTAGCTAAACCCTAAATGCCACTACATAAGAAAAGGGACAAGTGAATGGCATTGCTGGATATTTTTTTATGGGGATTTCTGAAGCAAGTGTCAAAGTGATACTGTCATTGTTGTCCAAATAGATGAAAATGAGCTTTGAGAAAATTGGAAGGAGCAGAATAGATGTAACAAAAAGATTTCAAAGCTCATGTTGATTGTTTAGAATAAAAAAGAAAAAATGCAATTGTTGTTTCTGCATTTTCAAAACTTCATAGACTTTTTTTAAATCAGCCTTTAAATCACTATTGACTCGCTAGTTCAAATTACAATTTTTCCAGTTCATTCATTTTGAAATGTATCTTTTTTTATCTTTAAATGTAAATAGCCTGAAAATACAAAAAATTATTTCACCCAAAACAATTTTGTAATTTTTCATTGAAAGCTAGAAAGTCTAATGTGTTTTCTAAGTTTTGCAACCTAACCAGTGAATCAAACACAAGCTTTCATTGCTTCTGGTGGAAACACTGCAAGATAATGTTTAGATATATAATATTAAAAACCATGTAGTGAAAGGGCATTTGAAACTAACATACCAACTTCTGTAGAATTTATAAATTGGAAAGTGGTTTTGCCCTTTATACAGTCTGCTACTCTTATTAGTGCTGAACTAATAAGGATTGCATGAACTGTTGTAAAATGGTTCCTTTGAGACTCATGAATGCTTTGCACAACTGGAGGTTATTGTTCCTAGCCAGAATCTCATCACATCATTAGGATCATATTTTAGTTCCCCTTAAACATCAGCCAGGCTGCATGTCTGTGTGTGTGTAGATGTCCGTCTAACAGGCTGCATGAATACAGCTGAAAAGCCAACACAAAGTACTTCTGTTTTAAAAGAGGACAAAGAATGTGGGACTAGACTGACTATTAGATGATCTTTAAGGTCCCTTCCAACCCTAACTATTCTATGGTCCTATGATTCTATGGTTCTATGATTCTATTAAGTGCAAGTTTATGTCATTGTGAAATGAGGATGTACAGCTGAGACAAAAATTCTTCTTTATGCATTATAAATGACTGAGCAGAAAAATTAACTCAGAGGTAGATAAAATGTATGCAGATTATATAAATATTTCATTTTTAAGTAAGAAGAGAGGGCTTGTTATTTGTGATAAGAATGTGGTCTTATTTTCCATTGCTGATGGGGCTCAGAAATTATATTACTTCCTAATAAGGAAAGAAATACAGTGCTTCTTTTTTATTTTTTATTTAGAAAATAATCCCAGAGGACTTGATGTTTTAACATAACAACATTTGAAAAGATCAGAAAGTTAAAGTTACTTGAAAGTTTTCTTCCCCTTAAAACAGGAGTGAAGAACCTGTCAGTCTGGGTCAGTGGCACGAGTTACGAGTGTCTCGCACAGCAAAGAATGGTATCCTACAAGTGGACAAACAAAAGCCTGTGGAAGTGATGGCAGAGGTGAGCATATATCATGAGTTTTCGTGATTATGACTGTTAGACTATAAAATGGCTAGATGGTAAACTACACATCCTGCTCCCAAAGGTCTTATGAGCTCAAAAAATATACTTATTAGGGGATTGTTTTCTTAAGCCTAGAACTCAAGATCAGCACGTGAAGTCTTCCCTCTGAGGACAGGGATACTTGTAAGGGCAGCTGATATCACAACCTTATCTGCACTTGCCACATAACTGGACTCCTGTTTTTGTGTTCAGTTCATAAATGTTCTTGAAGTTCTTTCCTGGCTACTCGCTAGTTGTGGCTAAGTCCACTGAAGTATGTGTGCATTATGAAATGCATCATCTGGAGAAGAATGAAATTGAAAAAGTTGCACGAAGTCCTGGTTTTACCTTTTTGGATGTTGTGCTGGAAAGGTAGGCCAGAAGAGTATTGTTTCTTTATTTTCTCCAAAAGTAATTTTCAGGACAAAGTAATGCCTGGAATACTCAAACAGCTGATGACTTGCATGTTATTCTTTCCTCACCAAGAGGTCATAATGAGTCTAATTATTAATAAACTATCAAGGTAGTTTATTAAATAAGAGTTTATCTTAATAAAATATTAAAAATTAATGAGTCAAGTTTTTAAAAAGGTCAAACATTTTTTGAACCAAGTAGGTTCTCTAAACACTGAAATGCAGATACAGAGGTACTTTTTTTACCCAAGAACATAAGGCTGAACTGTTTAGAAAATGTCTTTTAATCTTTCCTAGCACTAAGTCTGGCCAGAAAACCAGAATCCAGATTCTGTTAGCAGAATCTGCATTTTCTAACCTGCAAAATGGGAAACTATTTACAGCCTAGACTTTTATTGAAAAATGTAAATAATTGAAATCTCAGCTGTCTGTCAAGAAACTGAATGGAGACTTCTTTAGACATATGATGAATCAAGATGAAGACTCCCTTTTTTTATCTCTAAGTGTTGAAGGATATTGGCTTGGAGCTGCCAACAAAGAAATCACAGGAACTCCTGCAGAACTGGAATTACACAGCTGTTCTGTCCTTAGCTGTAAATGTCTTCCAATTGACTCCAGGATGCTGACTAGTCCTGTCAGGTATCCTGAGCAACTGCTACTCATAACTAGTACAAACTTGATGGGTTTTTTTCCGTTTAGCCCTGTATCTTGATACAGATGAGCATTTCAGATCTTGGAAACATTAAATGAATCTCTGTTCCACGGACATTGCTCTGACTTTAAACTTATAAATCTCATTCTGGTTGTAGATTCACATGTACCTTGAGTCATTGCAAATAGAACTAGATGTGCAGTCAGAAATTAGAATGAATCAGTCTCCTTATTTTTTCTTCTTTCATTGCTCCCATTTTGAAATATGTGAGATTTTTCTGGTAGTTCTGATTAGGAGAAAGCACAGTCAGTAGAGAGTGTCCAACAGTGGCTTTTTTTTGCAAGAATTATGCAATGAAATGCAGTTAATAGAAGTAAAGAGGACAAAGTAAGCTATAACATCTAGTGTAAACCAATCTGAAAACACAAGCATGGTTCTAGTTACTGCAATAAAATTTTATTCCTATGTTTCTTGCAGGGGGCTTTCACACAGATTAAATGCAGCTCTGACATATTTATTGGTGGAGTCCCTAATTATGATGATGTGAAGAAGAACTCTGGGATCCTCAGACCCTTCAGTGGGAGCATCCAGAAGGTATGTACCCAGAGTAATGCACTGGAGGCATTGATTTCTGTCTTGTCCAGTGGATACTTTGTGTAAAAACTTGCCCTTATACCATTGGCAATATTCAAAATAATACAAGATTTCACCCTAGGAGACCACCACAAAATACATAGACACATATTTAATAGTAAAATTCTAACCAGTTCTAACTTTGATAGGCAGTATTACCACTGCTAGTCTCCCCATCAGTTTCCACTAACAAGTGAGCCGAAGGTATATGGGATCAAGTTCAGCATAATGGTTGGTGCATCATGTTATGCAACATCACAGTGCTCAAAGTACCTTTCAGTGCCACATATGAATAAATGAACAAAAGAAAGGTGAAAACACTTCAAGGTATGAACACCGAGGCAGCTAAATATCTGATGTACCCAATGCAATAATGAATTAAAAAGAAGATGCAAACTAAAGTGGATCCCAATTCAGCTAACATGCTCTTATATTACACAGCAGTTCCACGCCTCGTTTTCTTCCTTTCTTGTGTATTTATATGGGGCAACGGATTGGGTGAGATTTTTTGTCTTGTCAGCAAGTAATGTTCAAGTGGGGTCAACTGTTCATGGGTGTAATTCTATTCTGGAAAATAAATCTGTAAATTCAAAAAACATTCCCACTAAATAGTTAAAAGAAAGTTCAAACTGAACTAACATTTGCTTTTCACAGAATCACAGAACCACTAGGTTGGAAAAGACCCCCAGGATCATCAGGTCCAACCATTCATATCAATCACTAAACCATGCCCCTTAGCACCTCATCCCTCCACACCCTAAACACCTCCAGGGATGAGGATTTAATCACCAACCTGGGCAGACTCTGCCAGTGACCAATGACCCTTTCCATGAAATATTTTTTCCTGATGTCCAGCCTGAACCTCCCCTGGTGGAGCTTGAGGTCATTCCCTCTTGTCCTGTTCCCTGTCACTTGGGAGAAGAGGTCAGCTCCCTGCTCTCCACAACCTCCTTTCAGGTAGTTGTAGAGAGCAGTAAGGTCACCTCTCAGCCTTCTCTCATCCAGGCTAAACACTCTCAGCTCTCTCAACCGCTCCTCGTAAAACATGCCCCTTCACCAGCTTCATTGCTCTTCTCTGGACTCGCTCCAGAGCCTCAGCATCCTTGTGGTTAGGGGCCCAGAACTGAACACAGGATTGAAGATGCAGTCTCACCAGTGTTGAGTACAAAGGGAGAATAACATCCCTGGCCCTGCTGGTCACGCCATTTCTGATCCAAGCCAAGATGCCATTGGCCTTTTTGGCCACCTGGGCACACTACTGGCTCATGCTGAGTCGCTGTCAACCAACACCCCCAGGTTCCTCTCCTCCAGGCAGCTTTCTAGACAGACTTCTCCTATTCTGTAGCTGCACAGGGTTGTTGTACCCCAAGTGCAGGACCTGGCATTTGGCCGTGTTAAACCTCATGCCATTGGACTCTGCCCAGCGGTCCAACCTGTTCGGATCCCTTTGCAGAGCCTCCCTGCCCTCCAGTAGATTCACACTTCCACCCAGCTTAGTGTCATCCGCAAACTTGCTAAGGGCACACTCAATGCCTTCATCCAGGTCATTGATGAAGACATTGAACAGGGCTGGAACCAGCACTTGATGCAATCCCTTTTCCCAGTAAACCCCCCTAAGGTACATCATCTGCAGGAACTAGAGTAACTATTGCTGTACTCACTTAGAGCCTTAAAATCTATTTGTTATTGAAAATTGACTCTTATCTATTTATTATTTTCTATTTCTTATCTATTATTATTTATATGTTTCCCTTCTGTCAGTCTTGACATTATTTATCATCTCTTATCTATTATTATTTAGTGAAAATTGACTCTTCTTTTGATATAGCTGAGATCAGATGCTGTATCCATGCATGTTCTCTTTACCAGAGTATCAGATTATACCAGTGTCAGGTTGTTTTGGGGAACATGTGATGCTGATGCCTTTGGAAAATCCCAACATTTAATAACTCTCTTTGGTTTATATGCAAACAGTTTTGTGAAGTAATTAATAAGGTTTCTCAAGTCTGATTTCTTTCAGGCAAAATGGGATACTAGAAAGCAACAGAAAATGTGCAAAATGAGGTTTTCTGCTTAGTATTTCTGCTATTAACAGTCATCTCCTTGGAGGTCTTCTAAGCTCAGAAATGCTTTTCTTCAGTGGTGCTAATCTAATTTTATAGTCGTAGCTCACAACTCTGCTACAAACTATTGCATGGGTGTTCAGACAGGACTGGTAAATTGTATACCGCTTCACCCCATATGGAAGTTGCCTAAGTCTGTGTCACAAAGCACAGAAGTAGTTAATCTCCAAAAGGTCAGGGGGAACAGCAGAATGAGTTGGACCTCTGCAACTAGAAAACACTCATCATAAGATTTTGTATTTTGGCCAGGTTCTGAGGCTTACCTTTGTCTTTTATGGAAGTCTTCTGATTAGCATTGCAGTACTGAAAACTTGAAAACTTGGAAGGCTTAGCACAAACTTTTTGTTTCCTTCTTTCTTTCTTTTTTTTTTACACACATAGATTATCTTGAATGACCGGACAATTGATGTGAAACAGGATTTCACTTTTGGAGTCAACCTGATGAATGCTGCCCACCCCTGTGTGAGCTCACCATGTGCAAATGGAGGCACCTGTGTTCCCAAGAAGGACAGCTATGAATGTGACTGTCCCTTGGGCTTCGATGGGCAACATTGCCAAAAAGGTACTGATGGTTTCATTTCAATCGAGAGGTCCAGAGCTGATTGTAAAAGTGATTTAGCACCTATAACTGCTATCGTCTCTGTTCCTTGAAATAGAAACCCTGGGGTCAGAGCTCACTTTACATCCATGCACTTTCTACCTGCCCAAGGAAGAATTAGTTTTGTTGTTTAGGAACATTGTAACTGTTATCCCAGGACTGAGCTATGATCCATAGATAGTAGCCTGGTATCTGGTTGCCTGTGGTGACCAACATCAAACATTTCGTATACCTCCCTAATTATGCAGTACTGTACAAAGTGGAAATTCCTGCCAACGTCCTCCTGCCAGTGATTATGTTACTTCCTGAAGCATAAGCACAGATAACCCTTGTAATTTTATCCCCCATAGTGCTCGCAACAAGCACTGTTCTCACATATACAGGAAGGTCTTGTCTTTTGTTAGCCACTGACTGGTGGTAATTTCATCATCTGTGCAAACCTTAGTTGGTACAGCAATGGAGACCACCAAGGAGAAAAAACTTCCCAGGTTCATATTGCAATAGTTAAAACTTTAGATTCAGTATTCAGATTGCATGTGTTCAAAATAAAGCACTCCACTAGGTGGAGATGTTTCCCTTCTGTCTGTCTTGCTCTTGAAAAATTCCTACTGGAAAATAGCAAACTCAGTTAAAAAGAACTGACTGCCATTGTTGTCTTCACCCACTCATTTATTTCTGACAGGCACAAACTTCAAAGTTAAAAGCAGTGGTTTTGGCTGAATCATGAGGCATAGATGGGCCCTTTCTTCAAAAAACCCCCAATATCTTAGAACAAAAGCATTTTATTAAAATACAATACAGGAAGCCCCTTTGCTTACGTTGTTGTGGTCTAAGTAATAGCTGGAGCTGTGTCATTTACCCTGGCTTCTCTGTGGGGAGGAGGGAGAACTGCAATTTTGGCTTTCTAGGTATGTGTAGAGTGCTAAGCTTCTGACTTCAAGATGGTATCTGCAGCAGTACAGAGGTCTCCAGGGGTACTAAAGACAAGTGAGTGTTTTGTGGCTTGAGTACCTAACTGCTTGCCCTTTCAGTGAGTTCCTGTGCATTGGCTGGGCCATAGCTACTCACTGCTCTTCTGCTTCTAACCTGTGCTAAGCCCAGAGACCAGTGTGATGAGCTGCCCCCCACTGACTCGCAGGCACTGACAGTGGTGCTACTTGTCTGGTATGCTGCCTCTTTCCTCTCTGTCATAATCTGATGAGCACCCATGCTTTCAGAGACAGTCTGAAGCATCTTGCAGCTTTGGCTTAGACTGGATCCTTGGTATTGCTGCCTGTGTGAATCCAATCTTAATTCATTTTTAAAAGTGTCCAAAAGCGTAATTCATCTGTTGTCTGTTGCCGCTGCCTGTGGCTGCTGTTCAGGTGCCTTTCAACACCTACTTGCAATTCTGCAGCCTTGGCTGCCACTGAAAATCCAAGGTTTTGCTGATGTGCATGGACCATGGAGGTCCTGCCTCCTGAACGTCAGTCCAGAACAGTCCTGGTGAACCCAGAGCAGGTTTCTTTAAATAATCCTCACCTGTGTCTCTTTGGTAGGGCATAAACACGATAAGACAGGATGGTTGTATATATCCAGTTCTTCTTCAGAATAGGGTTTTCATTAGTACACTCAGAGGATATGTGAGAACCTGAAGGTGCAGTGTCCATCCTGCTTTCTGGTGGGCTGCCATAACCCAATTCCCTGAAAAAACAAAGTACTTGTGAGCTGCAATGCCTCATTCTTCAAAATTATATATGCCACTTATAAAACTCAAATGATGCTGGTATGAGGTATATGAGGTATTGATTCATATCATAATGAATCATTGGCTGAGGATTTGAGAGTTTCTACTGGCATTTCTGGGTTTTATATCTTCTGTCCAATCTGCAGGGAGTGTTAAGAGTATTTTTATACTTAATTTTAAGATGGAGTAGAACAGAGAGCTGTTGCTTTCCCCTGGTTAGAGCTGATCCCTCTGTAAACCATGATGAATCACTGGGATTTGAAAACTAGGACTGGTCCTACCTGTCTACACCTTTGTGTATTTTGAACAGGCAAATAAAAATTCTTGTGCTAAAGTATTAGGAGTGCTACCTTTGTAGCCAGTTATAATTGCCTGTGCAAAAGGGAAGTGGGGATCATGCATTTGCAGAAAGGTGGGCATGAAACTGGACAGATATTGTGATAGAAAAATAAAATCAGAATGTTCTTGTTTTATTTTGTGCTGACTCACTGCAGAATGTGGAAGTTACTGCCTAAACAGTAAGTACTGCAAATGATGTGAAAACTGCTCTGTCATTGTGCGTCTTTGTCTGCTCTGGCAAACTGGATGCTGGATTTCAATTAAGCCTGGCAAGCTTCTGTCCATAAGCAAAAATATTATCTGGGATTATATCAACCTTGTACTGTTGATATTTTAAACTACATCCAGAGAACATGCTAACAGTAGAGTGGTGGCTGTTGAGCAGGTCCTTGTATTCACAAGGGCACCTGGCCAAGTGCTGTGTAAGGGTAGGCGTTACTTCAGGGTTCTCTGCAGCTCAGAGTTCAGTCCTGCTTGTCATGAGAGCTCTGATGCCTAAAAGTGAAGAGCAGGGAGTGAGGGCATTTAGTATTAGATACCCTTGCTGGCCCCCTTTCCAGATGTAAAGATCCTGCATGCATCAAGGGTACCACTAGAATTTACTAAAATTTACTGGTTTTTAGTACAGCAAGTGAAGAGCAAGCAGAGTTAGATGTCCATCAGGCTCCATATAGAGCAAGTACAAGGATTGCTGCATGACATGAATGTCTTTCCCAAAGGCAAGAGCAGAAGGGCTGTAGTGGTGGTGTGGAACATGGCTGGGGAGGAAGGGTTACTTTCGTGCTCTGCTGTCATTCACTATGGTCAGAAACCATCCGATGAAGCATCAGACCTAGTGAGAAATATCTGGCAGAGCGTGTGCATCTTTTGCAGTCTTCCAGTGATGCTGGCAGCCTACAGACTGTGTACTGTCTGTGGTGATTTCTTTAGACACATTAGGCAGCTTTCCTGATTTCACTGTGGATGAAAACAGGCTCTTGTTGCTATCTAAAATTCTCAGTCTTGACGCTTAGACCTAAATTTCATACTGCTGTTGTTGGGTGGCAGACAACACCAGTCATTGCAAATCTGTGTTACAGTGAGTTCTTAAAGCCCACCAGCCTCTGCAATACACAAAGAAAGCAATCATCCATGCCCCCAAAAGCTTGAGATGTATATGGATGGGATTAGCCATGGGTTGGAGAGATTAGTTATCAAGAAGAAAACAGGATGAAAGCAGATATTTTAAGGAAATTATAGAATTGTCTCTTATTAATGCAGCAATCATTTTTGAAAGATCAGCAGCAAACTGTAGAATGTTCTCTTGAAAGATGATCAGTTCAGGCCAGTACTTATAGCCTGCTGAAGGCTGTGTATCACAGATATTTAGTGATCTGTATCACACATCTGAGTTATTTTACCGAAGTCTTCTCTATGGACAGAAGTATGCCAGCTCTAGGTCTGGTTGCAGTGTTGCTGTCCCAGCAGCAGTACAGCACGACCATACTAGGGGCTGTCCCTGGAGAAAAGGGACATACATAGCATGGGATATTCGTGAGCTCTGAGCAAAACTCTCTGCTCTCCCCAGAGTTAACCTATCTGCATACTGCCTTGTGTGGCAGCAACCACTCTGTGCAAAGTCATGTACATGAAGGGAGAAATGGGGAGCCCACAGGTTAATTGTGTTGTCCCAAAGCCTCACTTTGCAGGAGTGCACACTGTGAACTGGGGAGGAATTTACATATGACACTTCATTAGGAGCTGGGGGGGAATTTCTTAGACTAAGAGCAAATGGTAGTTAATGCATAAGTTTTGGCAGGAGGATGACTTGAATCACACAGAGAATCAAGGAGCATAGAAACAGGGAGAAAAATAAAATTTGCGATGTTTTCCCAATACTTCATATTTTCATGTGCTAATGTGGAGCAATATATTAGGCCCATGACCTGAAGGCCACAAGTAGAAGGAGTATTGGCTGTTTAAACTGCCTCAACTACCACCCCTACATTTAGGTACGAACTGTGAGTTTAGCTCAGTTCTGTGCCATGAGCATGCATCTGCCAATATGAGAATAAATCCATGTCAGCTGAATGACACTATTCTTTATTTTTCTAATTTACTTTTCAGCCATTACGGAAGCAATCGAAATCCCACAGTTTATTGGTCGCAGTTACCTCACATATGATAATCCAGATATCCTGAAAAGGTAGCGTATCTCTTGTGAACATAAATATGCTATTATCAACCATCATAATGCCAGGAGCCTCACACTGGGACGATGTTGCATGTTTAATTTTTTTAAGTTGTGTTTATCATATTTCTAAATTTCAAGAAAAAAAATTATGTGCATTGTTACAGCTTAGTTTGTTATAGCAGCTGAGTGTCTTGCAATCTTTAAAGAAGTAGTATGCACAGCATGTATCTGACATGGAGAAAGACTGGTGTGTGCTTTCTGAGACCAAAGAACAGACATGCAGAACCAATATCCGCAAAGAGACTAAGAATTTTAACTACTGCTTTAGCCTAGAATTTAGGTCTTCAAACTTCTTTTTGGCTGCTCTGTATCCTAGAAGTTTCCCAAATTCCAGAAGATTTTGGGTTGTTATAACAAATTCATAGATCTCTTGTATTTCAGCCACTGACTAGGGAAGCTTTTGCCAGTGTCCTGCAGCTCAATACCTGTGACCTACCAGCGTTTTCTGATTTACTCTTTCTTATGCTTCTTCCACTGACTTCTGAGGGCAGCAAACCTACTGAATGTTCTCAAAATTTGCTTGTGGCATTGGATTTCACTGTAGACTTGAGTGCAGAATAATTATTTTCTCTTGTTTATGTGAAGTAACCCATTAGCTATTATGTCTGGAATTCTGGAGGGCTAAGTTCAATTCCCCACTGGGCATTGCTGGAAATGGGGACCAGAATCCCTCATACGTCAGCAGATAAGGCAAGTGGCAAGACAGTAACCAGCAAGACCAGTGGAGAAGAAGCAGTGCTATCATCTTTTATGCTTGAAAGGGTATTGTTCCAGCCCAATATTTTACTGCTATTTCCTTCTTCTACATTAAACAGGGTGTCAGGCTCAAGAACAAATGTGTTCATGAGGTTCAAAACCACAATGAAGGAAGGTCTTTTGATGTGGAGGGGAGATAGCCCCATGCGACCTAACAGCGATTTCATTTCTCTAGGCCTTCAAGAAGGAGCACTAATATTCAGGTAAACTATCACTCCCTTATTTTTATCAACTGCAATACAGTCAATGCTCAAAGGAGTCTCCACAACACATCAGGTGCACTTGTCCTTCGCTATAATGTGAGACAATTAAAGCCTGGAGGTTTTGTTCAGGGATGAGTCCTGTTAGCATCTGGAAAAGGGAGCGGGTTGAAGAGATAATGTTTTGCAAGCTTTGCGTTATTCCCACTCCTTCCCTCCCAGTTCTTAAAACATCAGACTTTTAGAGTGGTTTTCCAAAAGTCACCCTGTGAGTGTACAAGTACTGTCAGAATCCACACTCATGCCTCTTGAAGTCCTTACCGTTTCCGTTAAGCAGAGCAGGTGTAGGGTATGAAGAGAGTGCAGGCATCAAGGAAGGAAACCCTACTGATACTTATATGCTGAGTTCACTTTTCACCAGGGAGTGCACATGGGAGCAAGGTTCCCATATTTTCAAACCCCCAAATATCCAGCCCTGTGACACAAAGCCAGCTGGCACCAGGCATTGCTACTGCCAGCATTCCCAGAACCACTTGTTTCAGAAACAGTGTTACTGTCATAAAGCTGAAACTGGAGAGAGCTGGGGAATGGCTGAACTCATGCTCGCTCTCTCTCTAGAATTGCCTTCTCCCTTGCAGACACTTGAGCAGACTCCGCAACTTTTTGTATGGTGGGTTTTGCGACTCCTGCTATTTGAAAGCCATATCTTTCCTTATTATACTCTTACAGGTTATGTAAGTCAAACTTTGAAACAGCAAACTACAAATGTGATCATTATTATTGTGAGACACTGTGGATTAATCAACAAAAACTTACTTAACTGTTTAAGCTAATTTGAAGCTTATCTTTTTCCTGGTTGTTTACTGCAATAAACATGTAGACAAAGACGTACACTATTTGCTTTAATTTCTTTACAACTTTTTTTAAAAACGTGGGTTTTTTTAATCCCGCAAAGGTTTTACACTTAAACAGCTGAAGTTTATCAATATACTTGTACCTTTCTCACACATTTATAAAGATGTAAAATATAAGATCTCAAATGTAAATTCTAACGAACACTTAGTACATACTGGAAGGGAGCATTGAAGATTGTGAAAGAAAAAATGTAATTTAAAAAAAAGAATGATCCTCATGCTACTTTTGCAACTTTTGATAGGTGAGGCTAGGACACACCTTTTGTTTCAATTTTCTTATGGTCCATCAAAGTAGGTTCTCTGCACAATGTAACTACTGCTGTAAATCCTTTCTTGCTTCCCACTTCTGTAAAAGGTTATATCACTGTTGTAGGGAATCTCCATTAATTAGGGATGTGATTCTCATTTTTTGTAACCAAAGGTCTAGTGCTTTGATACAAACACCCAAGTGCTTCTATATATCTCAGCCTAGACCAGTAGCTGCATCCTGGGCAAAAGGAGATGCTTGTTTGAGACTCATTTAAGCCTCTGGGGAGGAGTGAAATATTGGACAACCATTTTGCTTTGAGCAGCTGACAACTCAACATACTGTTTTCAAGTATCTAACCCCAGTCATGAACTTAATTCCCTGTTTAGTCTTTTCTGAAGAGATAATGAAGTTGGCTTTAAACTACCCAGTTTGGTAGAGGCAGAGGACTAGCAGGAGCAGCTCAGGCTATTTCATTCTGCTGCACCCAGCATCTCACAGTATTGTAGCGTCTACCTCCCATTCATGAAGGCTGGACCAGGTTTTTTGGGACTCAGAAATAATGATGCCTGAAGTGTAAACATGAGGGGGACATTATACATGCTGAGTAATTTTTGTAGCAGCAAACACAAAGAAATAATCAGAGCTGCAACTGGAGCAAAGAATTTCATGATTACCTCTGAGTTTATTTCTTAGTCTTCTTTTCTAACATTACAGGCCTTAACCTCCCCTATAATTCAGATGATTTATAGTTCTCTTATAGATTGCTTTCTTATTCACTTTTGCAAGAGTTTATTTATTAACCATGTTTCTAGCCTCCCACTGCTCTCTGTTATTGGGCCGAAGGTCTGTGTGTCACTGATCTTCATAATCTTGTGCTTTGAGAGTAACTGCCATGCAGAAACCTCCTTCATGTTCCCACAAGGATTACTCTTGGGGCTGAGCAGGTGAATGGGGCACAGAGTAAGGACACCTGAGCAATGTGGCAGATAGGATTTGCAAGGGGGGCAGTGCATTTTTTTATTTTATTTTTTTTTAACCTTTAGCTACAATTTGGGGAGTGGTATTGCTTCCATCACAGTGAATGGCTCGTTCAGCGATGGACGGTGGCACAGAGTCAAGGCTGTTCGGTAAGTGGCCATGCTTTATCTAGGAGGCATTTTGGAGTCACCCTGCCATTCAAGGTGTTGGCTGGCATTTCTAGTTGCTGGTTGGGTGTGAATCGCTGCAGCTTCATGCTCTCATATCACTTAAGAGTTGAGCTGTTAGCAACTTAGCTCTTCCAGGGCGATGTACACAAAGATTATTGTATTAGAGATGACAGTGCCAACTCTGAAACTCAGCACAGCTTAAGGCGGACTGCCAAAGTCATGAAGGGCTATTCTGGGGCTGTAACAGACATTCCCTTAAACCCATATGATTTGGGTTAAGAATATTTTTCTTTAAAGTCTGCATTTTGAAATTCCCCAGGGTGCATTTTGCGGGCTGGCACAACCACTGGAGCATGGGCAGTGTATGCCTACTTATTCTGTTTGGAGGAGGTGCAGACATCTCGCAGTGTACATGTAACTCATATTTATAACTCATTACCTCATGGGAGGCAAGCATGCCCAGCAGACGTGGCATGTATCCCTCTCTTCATGGGATGTCAGTTCCCTGGAAATGGCAGCCTAGTATTAGCACAATTTGTCACCAAAATTAGTTAGAATAGTCCTTTAAATGGATCTTCTATCAATCCAGTTATTGACCAAATATAAAATGGAAGTGGTCTAGAAGCTCTATTAAGAATCAAAACTGCTTATGTTTTACCTTAACTTGCTTATTTCTTTTCTCCTGTTGAAGCTTCTGCTGTTAACTTTTTATATTACATCTGATTTTTAACAGCATATCAAAATCTGTCCATCCTCTTCTCTCCCCTAGCTGTGCAACCTACTTCCCATTTATTTTTCTCCTCCACAAATGTATTCCCCACCCTTTGCAGATCTCTGACATCTTATCCCCTGAAAAAAAAAATCCACCCCAAAGGGTCTGGGCTGGCATAGCACAGTGCTGTTTGTGGGCCTCGTCAGCACCAGTCCCAGATGTTTGCCATGAACCCTGCCAAGCACTGAGTCACCCTGGTCTCCTGGCAAGGGAGAGGTGATGCTACACCTCCTCCCACCTGGTTGTAGGCTGATGCATGAGAGCAGGTTTTTTTTTTCCTTTTAGGGATGGACAGTCTGGCAAGGTAACTGTGGATGACTATGGTGCCAGGACTGGTAAATCCCCTGGAAAGATGAGGCAGTTAAACATCAATGGAGATCTCTATGTAGGTGAGTGCGCGCTGTTTGTGTTCAGGACCCAGATGCATTTTTCTATTTGTCAGGTCATCTGCAAGGCAGGACTTGCCAACTCTGTTTGTCTCAAGGTGAATGGCAGCCTCTGGTCATCTATAATCTGGTTTTTGTGGGGAGGCCTCTCTGGCTGGGATGGAGCACTGGGAAGGGAACAGCACCGTGGAGTGCACTGTGTTAGTCCTAGCTGGGACACAAAGAAAAGAGTTAGTGTCAACTGCAGACTCTGCACCTTAGTGAGAGTCTGGGCACAAGCCTATTCAATTCTTGTTGATGCTAGAGTTGTGATAAATTAGTAACATCCTAGTTCATTATTTCCTGCTTATCGCCTCTGTACTGTCAAGTGCTTAACAGCTGTATTTAAAAAGATGCAGAGCACCCTGTAAATTAAAATTCTGAGGTGCACTAGGAACGCTAATAGTGTTGCTTGGCATGCAGACTGACAAGAAGGAGCAGACACTGGTGCTGTGCTGTGTTTCTCATCACTGCCTTTCCCTCAGGTGGCATGAAGGAAATAGCCCTGCACACGAACAGGCAGTACATGCGCGGTTTGGTGGGCTGCATCTCGCACCTCACACTTTCAACTGATTACCACATCTCACTGGTTGAGGATGCAGCTGATGGGAAGAACATCAACACGTGTGGGACCAAGTGACAGGAGAGGAATCCTGATGCTGAAGACCCATCTTGTGCTTGTGTGTGTGGCTGAGAGCAATCTGGCTTCCGTAGCCCTCTGTCACAAGCCCGTATTTGCCATCTGGGAAGGTGATAGAGCCAAAGGGAAACCTGAAAAAAAAGAGAACATTTTTCCCTCTCCTTTCCTGTGCTGACCAAACCAAACTGAGTATTTTGTGTAGGAACCATCTCCTCTACCTATTAAGTGTTTAGTGAGCTTTAAAGGTTGTGCAGCAGTGAAAACAGCAAAGAAATGTGTGATGTTACAAGTAGCTCAGAGACTGTGTTGTGGTCCTTAGGTTGTCTTTTGTAATATCAGAGAAAGCAGTTTTGAAAGTCTTGCGTCCCACCCTGCAGTGGTACAATGACTGTACTATTCAACAAATACATCATCAGACAATGTATCTATGCATTCAAATGTATGTCCAGGAACAAGCATTTCCTACCACTCTCTGATTTACTTAAATTATGTTTTATCCTGTGTAAATAACAGCTATGTTGACTGGTTTCAGAATATTGTTGTTTGTTGAGGAGGAAAGTTCTTAAATTCTAATTTTTTATTACAAGCAACAAATACAATGAACCATTTTTGTAGGAGTAATTTTATACTTGTATATTTTTTATAGCAGCAGCAGATCTGCTTACATGGTATAACTTTTAACATTTATGTGTACTATACAGTTAGCTCTTTGCACACTTTCCTAAAATAGCAAAGTGACCTGTGGTCTCAATGTATTATACAGAAGGCTTATCTTCTGTATTATACAGTTTTGATGGGGATATTTGTGAGTTATGAGTAGTTTTAAATCTGACTGGTTTTGTTTTGTAAATTTTGACAGTTTAAAATTGTACATTATGCAACTTTTCATGGCTTAAACAGAATAAAAGTTTAGGGGAAAAAAAAAGGTGTAAATCCTTGCTGCTGTGGTATTGTAAATAAGTATTTTATTTTGCTGAAAAATAAGAAAAGAGATGTGAAAGAAACATTGGTGGGTCACAGTCCTCTTAAAATAAGATGTTTTCTAGGCACTGGACCAACGCTTGAGCAACCCTGATTGCCAAACTGTAATTTAAGCAGGCAAACAGAGTGCTGTTGATACAATAAGGAAATGGTCCAGAATTTCATAGTTTGGTGATTTTTCTTCCTTAACTGTTTGATTGAAGGGGATCAGTGAGCCATCAGAGGGGACAAGGAAGACCCACCATGCAGTGATGTGTCCCATAGCTCACTGCATGCTGGCAGTGGGAAAGGAACAAAGCTCCACAGGAATGCAGGCATGTCTAAATGATAAGTTAAGAGGACCTGATGTGGCAAAAGCAATGGAGATCGGGAAGTTTCTGCTGCATTTTCACTTTGCCCAGGGTGTTCCTGGCTCTCTGGGAGTTAAAACATGTTCCTGAGGCTTGTTACGCCTGCAGCTGCGGGCTTGAGTGGAATAAATAATAACTGGTACAAGGTAATGGTATATGCAAAATAACTGCTAAGGAGGCCCTAGCCCGTCTTCTGTGTGCAGAAAGGGGTACTTTGATCACTTAGGTGGAACATCTTGTGATTGCTGTAGACAGGGCAGCAGGGGTCAAAAACAGACACAGAGACTTGTTAGAAATAGAAAGGAATAGATTAAAACACAGTGGTTCCAGCATCTAACATATGCACCTGTGCCCTTTGTTCAAATCACACTTCAGAAAAGCTATCTGTAGAAGATATGGGTAGCTTGTACGGAAGCTGGAGACATGCATGGCTCTTCTTCCACGAGACCCCCATGTGGAGTGTGAAAACCTCTACATGGTCGGGGAAAATGAAGGATAAGGAGTATGATAAAGAAGCTCCTTTAAAATGAAAATAATTGGAATTTGCTGCCGTGGTATGTAAAGGGGAATTGTGCAGAGTTTGAAAAGGGGCAAAAAATAAAACCTCTGAAGGTCTTGCTAGCTGCTTGCTGCAGCAGCCCCACAGTGGTGGCCAGACACAGCTTGCACTTGGGCTGCATCTCAGCCTGTGGCCACTGGAGAGGTAAGAGTCGTGCTTTATGTGCTTGGGGTAAGGTTCCAAACTGGTAGTGACCTGTCCTGACCAGGCACAGGATAGGGAGACCCTGCTGCTCACTGAGTCCTTGGGACCTGCTCTGCCACCCATGGTGGGGTACAGCACTGGTACAGAAATAGCATCAGCCTCTGTTCTGTCACGTGCCTTGCTTTTCCCATCCTTTTCTTGCTGTCATAGAGTCTGGAGAGTGTCTCCAAGACAAACATCTGGCAGGAGACGTCTCTATTTGAAGAAAAATTGCTACAGAATAGCAGGTGTTCTGGTACAGGGCAATACTTCTTCAGAACAAAAGCTGCTCTTTGAAATGTATGGCAGGGGGTAACGGGTAGGAAATACCTCTCTTGTTGTTGTGGAAGAGGAAGAACAACAAACAACTCCTCCCCAGAGGCCTGTTTCCAACTGTGCATATCACTGCGTGGGAATTCAGAGCTGGCTGCGACACAGGCTGAGCACAAGTGGCACAGCTGCATGATGGCCAGATGGGGGGGTGGAATAGCAAAAATACTCTGGGAATTGAATCCTCTATAGAAATTATAATTTAAAAAAAAAACCCTACTCCTTTCTGTATCCTTTTGAAGATACTGTGAGAATCTTCTGAAGAGAGAAGCATACTGCATCCACATCTTCAGTTTCCCCAGCAAAGCTCAGGGCTGGGCTAGGGACAGGGCTTTCCTCTCAAGGGGCTGAGCAGAAAAAATGTGCCAGAAACACAGGAACATCTGACCCAATGTGTGGCTCAGCCATCCCCCACCGTTGGGTCAGGGAAGGAGAGGAGAAAGGCAGGCAGTGCATGGCAGAGTGCTTAGTCATTTTCCCAGGAACTGGCATGGATGTGCTGCTCGCTGCCTCTGAGGCCATTTATTAATCATGTTATTTATTGCTTGGGCCACATCAAATGCCTGCCATGATCCTGGTGCTGCAGGATGAGCTCATGCCCATTAACAGAGTACTTTTGCCCCAGGAACCTGTGCAAACTGGCACTGAAGCCAGGAATCACAGGTACTTGTGTCTTTCTTTGCGATTTAATCCGCCTGCCTAAAATTGCAGTTGTTAACTTTCCTCCAGATGTTCTACATTTATCCCAAAAGACATCCCCCTCCACTTTCTCAGCTGAACCTTGGTGATGGCCTTGGATAGGCTCTGCCAAGTGAGCAGAGCTGCCCCCCAACTGCCCCTTGCCCTGCCTAAGGCACAGCCTATCTCTCTCTGCTCTCCAGCTGCTTGGGAATCAGCAGGTGGACATACACAGTTCACTCTAAAGCAAAACAAGGAGGGAAAAAAAAGGAAAAAACAAGTAAAAGCAGATGTCAAGGGAAACTAAAGCCAGACAAGCTTTAGTAATGGTCCCCAGTATGGGCAAATAGGGGACTGGGAGCTCTTTTCTGTCCCAGTCATCCCAGCCTGGTTCCAGGGAGCAAGAAGGCCAAGAGGTGAAGGGCTCTGCTTGTGATGGGGAGCTGCCCATTGCAATTGTCACATTATCCTGCCACAGGTGCCTGTTAAATTTACTTCATCAACCAGGCTTTGGTTTTGAGGAAGTTTCCATTCTGTTGATAAAATAAAATTGGATGGGAAATTCATCAACCCAGCTCTGCTGTGCAGCTCTCCCTGTTGTAGCACGACTTCTCCTCACCTTAAGGGAGGAGATAAATTCAGCCATGGTTTTCTTCTGGAGAACAGCAACCACATCCTATCAGCATCATTTTATCTGCATTTTATTTCTTGGGGGATATGTATGCACAGTGTTGGGTTTTCCCTTCTAAAAGCACCACTTTGCTTTGATGTCAAACTCAGGGCATCACCTGCTCCAGCAATCATATCTCTCTGTCCCACTCTGCTTTTCCATCAGTTTGAGTCACTGACCAGTGAGGCACCCCTGGTCCCCTCATTGGGCAGTGATATCATAGAATCATAGAAAGAGAAGAGACCTACAGGATCATTTAGTCTAACCACCCCTATCAAACACTAAACCATGAGCCTTAGCACCTCATCCACCTGTGCCTTAAACCACCTCCCTGGGCAGCCTGTTCCAATGCCCAATGACCCTTTCTGTGAAAATTTTTTTCCTAAAGTCCAACCTAAATCTCCCCTGGTGGAACTCGAGGCCATTCCCTCTTGTCCTGTCCCCTGTCACTGGGGAGGAGAGGCCATTACCCTCCTCTCTATAACCTCCTTTCAGGTAGTTATAGAGACCAATGAGGTCTCCCCTCAGCCTCCTCTTCTCCAGGCTAAACAACCCCAGCTCTCTCAGCCATTCCTCATAAGGCCTGTTCTCCAGTCCCTTCACTAGCTTTGTTGCTCTCCTCTGGACTCACTCCAGAGCCTCAGCATCCTTCGTGTGGTGAGGGGGGCCAGAACTGAATACAGTATTCAAGAAGTAGTCTCACCAGTGCTGAGTACAGAGGGAGAATCACCTCCCTGGACCTTCTGGTCACGCCATTTCTGATACAAGCCAGGATGCCATTGGCCTTTTTGGCCACCTGGGCACACTGCTGGCTCATGTTCAGTCGACTGTCAACCAACACCCCCAGGTCCCTCTCCTCCAGGCAGCTTTCTAGACAGACTTCTCCTATTCTGTAGCTGCACAGGGTTGTTGTGCCCCAAGTGCAGGACCTGGCATTTGGCCTTGTTAAGCCTCATACCATTGGACTCTACCCAGCTGTCCAGTCTGTTCAGATCACTGTCCCTGCCCCTGTGCTTGGGCATTTCACATGTGGGCAACATCCAGGAGCCATCACCTGCATTCATCACAGCTCTGGAAGGGCCTGGCTTTCTACCCCCAGGGACGTGATCCAGCTTGTCAGTGAGTGGCCCTTCCAAACCTCTGTAACAGAGACTGCCTGGCAGCGCTGCGACTGACTGCCCTTATTTCTCTCAAGTATCTGTTCACTGTCAGAGCATTTTATTTTGTTCATTGTGCATTGGACAAATACCACATTGTTCCTCTTCCTCTCTCTTTTTTTAAAGTTTCTTTCAGTCTGGCTTTCTAGGAAAACAGTGGTACTGGTTCTTTAAATTTATTTTTCACAATTTTTCTTGCTTCCGTTGTTTTCCTCACTACAGCTTTTAATGTTGGTGTCAGCAAAATAGAACTCAAAAGTGAAATAACTGATTTTAGGCAGTTTTCATTAGAACTGATTTCTCTTACCAAAACACAGGTGTTTAACACTAACAGACACCTGAAACACAGTGACTCTGTAACCTTTTATTTATGTGTTGAGAATAACTTTTTGCAATTGCGAACGCAGGGAAACACTGGATGCTAATGCTACAGCTGGTGCTGCAGTAGGAACAGCAAGTGTTGATAGCACAAGGAGTCAAGCAGAAGGTAAAGGTGCATGCTGGAACATGGCCAGGAAACAGATGGTTCAATTCCCTGTCCCCACACTTTTGATGGTGACAAAAGAGGCAGTCCACATGCTCTATCATTACCCAACCTTTGAACTCAGTTGCTGTGATTTTGTAGCACATTTTCTTTGAACAGCTGTGATGCAGCATGAAATTCAGATTCTGTGAGTTTAATTACTTTATGGAAGTGTATTGAAGGGGCTGGAGAACAGACCCTATGAGGAGCGGCTGAGAGAGCTGGGGTTGTTTAGCCTGGAGAAGAGGAGGCTGAGAGGAGACCTCATTACTCTCTACAAGTACCTGAAAGGTGGTTGTGGAGAGGAGGGAGCTAACCTCTTCTCCCAAGTGACAGGGGACAGGACGAGAGGGAATGGCCTCAAGCTCCGCCAGGGTAGATTTAGGCTGGAGATTAGGAGGAGTTTTTCACGCAGAGGGTCATTGGGCATTGGAATAGGCTGCCCAGGGAGGTGGTTGATTCACCTTCCCTGGAGGTATTTAAGACACGGGTGGATGAGGTCTTGAGGGACTTGGTTTAGTATTAGATAGGAATGGTTGGACTAGAAGATCCAATGGGTCCCTTCCAACCTGGTTGTTCTGTGATTCTGTGCCAGTATTTACCGTTCCTACACACTTTATAAATGCACTGAAATTTTAAAGCTCCAACTCACAACTAACTCTGGGTATTCCAGCTATATAGACTATGTTCTGGATATGCAACAGGGTAGAATACTACGAGTAAGTGAACTCTGCGCTGGCTGGCTGACCAGACAGCACCCTGCTTTATCCCTAGGGCCACAGGGCTGTCCATCCCAGAGGCAAACTCTATGCATAAGGAGAGAATACAGTGGGGCCATTCACTGCAGCCAAGCAAGCTGTGCTAGGGCAGGGATGGTGGTGTCCTCAAAGGAGTCAGAGCCGCCTTGCCTCTTCCAGGACCTGAGCTTTCAGCTGCTCTCATGCATTCTTTTAGCTGTAGCAGAGCACAGTCTGGCATAACTGGTCTGCATCCACTCTGGAGGTGACACAGATCCATCCCCGGAATGAAAAATTGCACTACCTCCATATTCCTGTGGTGCTGCCACTGTAGAAGTACCTCCATGCCAATGGGTAAGTAGCCCCAGCTGTCCCTGAGCTGTATTAAATACTAAGCCCAACAAGATTAGCCTTATTTTAGCAGGTTTTGGATGAGGTCTATCTGAACAACTCACAGTATCTTCAGAAGATATTGCAAACCTATCATCCTTTACCTTCTTCTAGATCTGAGGCTGAAACAATAGTGTGAAACTTGTCTTGAACCCATCCCTCATGTTCTTGCGCTGGCCAAAGAAGTAGCCGAGCTTCAGAGCACAGGTGTGGGATTTCACCTGTGGAACAACTGAAGCCTTTCCTCATTTCCACAACAATATGGGTTTCACTCCTTTCAGAGCAATACTCTTCAGTCCTGTTTAAAGGACTTAATGCCCTTGATCCTACAGCTCCTCAGCACTCAGTGGAGGTTACACATCCTACCTAGTTGCATTTGTACCAATAAACTGCACCAATCAGCTATTACAAGACAAGGAATTGACGCTCTCACTTTCAAGACTGCCTCCAGAGAGGTGGAGAGAGCTCAGTGCTGGCATACAACGGTGGCTTCCTGTGACATGCTGTTATGGCACCTTGTCTGTCCACTTACTGCTAAGTCCATGTGCCACTCCCTAGTTCAGACACTATGGTTAGACAAGCCATAAAACTCATTTGGACACAAAGTAAGTGATGTGACATAAATGGTTTCAAAAAAAGACCTGCGTTATAGCCACCACAGAAGATGTATTCCACCAAAACATACTGAGAGCATCCTACATCACGCAAACAGACCCCATGGTGCACAGCCTGGGCCCTTTCTTCCCACTGCTACATTCTTCATCCTGGAATAGGAATGTTCACCCCACAGACCTGTCCACCATGGAGAGCCTCTGGCTGCCCATCTTTGCAAGCCCTCAGCCCAAGCCTGCCTGGAAATGGCATCTCGAAACTCTAGCAGTGCCAGAGCCATAAAACAAGGAGGACATGGGTGAATGAACTGTCCTTCTTCCTATCATTGCATCGTATGGCAGAAACAAGGAGGCTTCAATGAATTATGTATATATGTGCTACTGCATGCTGTGCTTAGGAGAAGCTGCTCAGAGAATACTCACGTTACTGCCCACTCTGCCAATCAAGAAGCCAAGGCTATGCTTGCCAGATCCTGTGATTATTTACTCTGGCACAAACCTAAAATAACTCTGTTTATACTGGAACATGAGCAGAATTTAACTCTTACTTAAAAATAACGTGCAAGCAGAGAATATCAAAACATGTAAGAGTGTAAGAAAATATATTTATTAAATTCCATGGCAATACTATGGTAAAATTGTTAAATACATGCGTATTTTTAGACAACCAAGCAATACAATAGGAGTTACAACAGGCAAGCAAACAAGGCTTAAAATGTATGCAAAGTTGGTATTGTAGTGTTAGGTTAGTCTTAAATGTCATCTGCCACACTGGAATATTATCTCCCCATTATGATCCCACACTTTCTTTTTCAAGCATGCATTTGTTTAGTTGCTTAGCTACTAAATTTTCACATTGATAACACTTTGTTGAATCAGTACTTTACTTGGTACGCTAGAACAATATTAAAGTGCCTCATGATGATTTTGTTTATGAAAGAAATATTTTTTTTAATAGTGGATTTGGAAGCTGGAAAACTTCAGTTGATCCCCGAGTGACAGAAATACGTTAAATGACTGATTAGATTTAGTGTGTTAGGAAGACTACTTTGTCAGCTTGATTTACTGATTTATTCTCAGAATTAATTTCTACAGATGACTATTTCAACCGGCAAACAATATTTTCACCAGTATTAAACAGAAGTCCATTAAAATCTTTGTGAAAACAGAACATAAAAACATCTCTAAACATCACTTAAGCTGTAAAAAAATATGGTACAAAAAAGCTAAAAAAACATTAAACCTGTTCACAGTATACATTTTAAAAGTTACAGCATTATAGTACAACGTTGGGGTTTTTTCCAGGTGACCTGCATGACTCCACCAGCTCCACTCTTTTGCACGCCACAATGGGATCAAAGTTCAAATTTCTTGGGTAGGATTTGAGACATGACTTGTTTCAGTTTTCTCTTTTATTTTGCTATCCCCTGCTTTGTGAACTTTTTGGACATGATATGAAGCCTAAAATGTTCATCCTAAGCCACTCTTGAATCACATTAAGGGAACATTGACAAAGTGATGTTCGAGGATTCTTCTGTTATTATATTACTACCAAAAAGTGTGAGACCTTACTGATTTCTATTTTGCTTTGCCCTGCTTGAGTAATTTCTTTTCTGCATTTTTCTCAACCCAAATAATGAAAATGAGAACACAATTGCTTGCTTTGTCCCTGGGTAAATTTTACTTACTACATTTTGCACATGAGACCGAATGAGTTACAAAGGTATTGTCTCGCATATGCTTCCACTGGAGCCTGCGTTCATGTATCAACAGTTGAAATGCAGATTTGGGGCTGTCCAAAAACCCACCTAGAGATTCTGTTGGGTACTGTGTTAAAAATAAGGATGCAATTGGTTCTGCTACACCACAAGATCTCCTGGGAAGCTGGCTCAAGGAGAGGGTGAGACTGGAGAGGAATTAACCACATCCTCTCATGCAGCACCCTACCATTAGACCAGTTCACCTGCATAGGGATGCTGACCCCCTGTCCTCTGAAATGCAGAAGTTCTCTAGAGACTTTTTGGTTGTAAAAGCAGTAGGAATTAATAGACATTTTTGCAGAGAAAAGGTACTGTCATGCACCCTGGGACAACATCATCTGAGGTTTGTTTGCATAACATGCAAAAGAAGAAACAAACACTCATTATCTTAGAAACACTGGGGGAAATCCAGAGTTATGTAAATGGGGGAGGACGAGAAAGAAAATTTTTATGAAAGAAACTGCGCTTTGAAGCTTCTAAGGAGATATTTAAAAATTTAAGACAGACCTAAGCATAAGGAAATTACTTTTTAAACACTCCAACATTTCTGAATCTGTATCTGGCATCTGGGGTCTGGGACTGCATTCCCAGGCTCGCTCAGGAAAAGGCAAAGAAAAAGCAAGCACCAAATCTTGTGAACTCCCTGCAGCATCTCTCAGCATTGGCCACACAAGACACTGCTTACTGCATAGCAGTACAAACTCTTCAGCAGTGCAAACGGCAGCTCTTTCCTCTGAACAGAACTGCACCTCTGAGGTCATACACTTAAGTACAAGAATCCAAGAAAATCACTTTGGGAATTGCAAGCCAGCTTCCTCTGCAATATGCACATAGGTGCATAATGATGTGAGCACATATGTGCATAAGGAGTTATGACTTTTCTTATTGTTAAAATAGTAATGCCATTTGCATTGAAGTCTTCGTCAAAGTCTGTGTCAGAACAGAAGATGCTATTTACATGGGAAGCTCTTGATAGGTTTATAGTATGTGGTGTCTTGTTAGCACTCCAGTTCTTTAATTGTTACATTTTTCTTATGGATTTCAAATTCTTTCACTGTATTTCTATCCACTTGTAGGCAATACATATATTCTATTTACAATGCAATATTTGCGTAAAAATAGAGCACATGGTTTCTCATTGCCTTTTCAGGGTGATGTCTAAACACCTTCTCCCTCCAATGCATCCAATTGCCTTCATTGTTGCTACTATTCATATTCAACTGAGTGTCCTGGAGGACATCACAGTAAAGAACACACCCCTAAGCTTTACCCAGCTAACCCTATCAGGGTAAAAAAAAAAAAAAAAAAAAGGCAGTTTGAACATGTCTCTTCAGAGCAGCCTGAAACTCAAGATCAGCAGGAGCTTGCTGCTTCTGTGTTCCCAGCAGGGGAAAACTCTGGTCCCCACATAACCCAAAGATGCCACATTAGCCAATTTTCTATGACAGATAACATGGCTACTGGTTCCCTTTGGAAATGGTTTACTCCCAAAAGCAGCAACTAGAGATAATAAAGACAGCAAATATCAGTCATTATGTCCTAAGTTTGCCTATGCAGCCCTGCATAGCAGGGGAGGTAATCCACTAGCCTGCCTGTTATATTAGCTTACTATTTTGTCGACATTTTAACTAGTACTTCTGTGAGGTATATCACATGCCGATCTATGATCCCAAAATTTAACACAAAACCAAGATCCCAGATCCTCCCACATGTCAGATCAACAAAAGTAATGAATGTGTCAAATAGGAGAGTGCAGGGTGTTCAATCAAATGTGAATGCTGTTCCACACATATAGTGAATGGTACGAAAACCCATCACAAACCCCAAATTGTCACATATGGCAGGCATGGCTCAAAAATAAAAAGCAGCAGCACCGATGACTTGCTTCACAAAGAAACTGCCTGGCGTTAACACCCTATATCTCTGAACAGTGATCTAACATAAGAACTGAAGCACTGAGTTAGGAGTAACAATATTTCAGACAAAATCCCTTCTGGTCATATCCCTTCAGTAAGCTGGTTTTTTTTTTTTTGTTGTTTTGTTTTGTTTTATAAAAAAAGCTGAACTTTCTGTTCTTCCAGAAAAAAAGCAAGCCACCAAATGAACTAAAGCAAAGCAAACTTTCAGTAAAGGAATAACATCTTTCAGAAAATTATAGTTAGGAAATGCAGTCTTTTAAGTTCCCTATGACATTTTTCAGAAACCATTTGACTGAAAAGGCTCACCAGGAAGCCCAAAGGCACTAGTACAAGGAGTATGACCCCTTCTAAAGCCCAAAGTTTTAGTCTTACATTAGTTACCAATGCATTTAGAAGCTGAGCAGTCCTGTGCTTTGAAAGCAAGTTTGGTAAGAAGGTATTCCTAAAGATGCTTTGCTGGTTTACCAGCGCACTTAGATTCAAAAAGCAAGTCTGTTCCCTGACACTCCTTGCCACTCACTCTTAGTGCTCCATGCACTGAAGGGTGTCTTCACATGGTTACTAAATTAGCACACACCCTCTCCCTACCCATATGGCATTTTGCGTTAAGATAGACATTTGAAAGGAGTCCTCACTGCTAGCACTGAAGAGGCTCAGAGGAAACCAAAGAGGTGAAGCAGCTGCAAGTGCTGGAATGAACTGCTTACTGGTTCATAACCATTAAGCAACAGTAAATTATGCTAAATATGCTGCACAAGCCTATGTTGCTTGTCCATTCACCCATACTTCTGCTACAGATACAAGATGATGCATACAGTGAACCACTGCTGTTAACAGACTTTTCTGCTCTTCATCCTGGAAGTGAGAATACCAGTCAAACAAAATATATAGTCAAAGGTGGTGTTTGTTTTTTTAAAAGTGATGGATAATTATATGAGAGTGCTTTGAGAACATCAAGGCACTGTATTTGTGGACCTTTCCTGTACCTAATAACAAGGCAATTTTAAATGTCTTTATCAAACAGGAGGAGCAGCACAAAGGAAAACCTGAGTATGTGATGGTTGTGTTAACGGAAGCACTGCAAGGGGTTCTAGGCTGCTCCCTGTGAGCTCTGGGCTCTCTGCAGCTGCCCTGGCTCAAAGTCTGCCAAATTAAAAATTGCTAGTACTTTCAAACTTCAGTTTGGTTTTCTTTCAGGCAAAACACAGCCACGTGAAAGCACATTTATTTTTCATGGTCAGCTATGCTGCTACAGAGGGGTTTTTTGTTTGAATCACCATACAATACTAATTGCTCCTCTGCATTGAGAAACTGCTTATCCATACACTCCATCCCTGACATCTTCTGCTTTCAATTAAAAGCATATGGCAGTACAATCTAAAATTCATCCTAGGAGATAAACACATTAAGCCAAATCCGCACTAGTGGAAAATATTTGCTCTAAAAGAAATATTGTGGGAAAGGGTTGTTACTATTAGGATTTACCCATCTTCCAGCTATCAAGCACAAAGAGCAGAACTGCCTGGTTTTATACATTAGTTTAGTGTTCTGAGCAAGAGGCAGTAATAGATCAGGCATAAAACTTTCTCCTGAGGCAATGTCCGGTGACAGATACACACCAGTTCTTTGTACTGCCTGTCTGTCTTTTCACATGCAACTCTGCTAATTCCAAGATTCCACCTCAAAAGCAGAAACTTCTCTGCACTTTCTCTTCTTCCAGACACACCTTGCACTCTGTCAGGTCTGCAGACAGATCCATTTTTACTGTCTTCACATTTCATTCTTCCAGGAGGCACACAGGCAATTGTTACTGATGATGATTTGGATGCTATTTAGCGTTTTGCTTTTTTGACATTTTTGAAAGCTATCTGTACTTTTTCTACAGAGAAGGCAGAGATGTACCAACACCTGCACCATCTGCTGCTGTGATTAGATGTAATCTAATGCTTGGGTTTATTTTGATAACCAGATCACATGTTTTGGAGAAGAAATGTCTGCCAAGCTAGCCATTTACTCTTACACCTTTACAACTATCAGCTTAGCCAACTCTGCCTCCTTATCTGTTCTGGTATCTTATTTAGAAAACCATTTCCCCATCTTATTTATCAAAAAAAACACAAAACATAAACTAGCTAAGGAAATTGAAAATAATAATAAAAAAGATTTAGTTAGGACTTGATGGAGGCCCTTTTTAATCAAGACCTTTAATGTGTGACATCTCACCACTGTGTCTTACAGTAAGGAACACTTAAATTAGAAAGCACTTTCTCGTGTAAGCTAGTGAAATTCATGTGTGCCACAGTCTGAAGTTTATACAGTGAAATGTTACAACTACAGCTGCCTAAAGATTCATACGTGAAACAAGCACTTTCAAAGATGATTGTTCTTAACACTCCTTTAAGCACACAAATGCACACCATTTAACCTCTCTTTGCATCACACATCTGGTGAAGGAGAGGTAGAATTAGTGACACTAAAACCTCCTTGGGTTTCTCCCTGCCACTAGAGAAATCCCACCTTGTACTTCCAGACAGAAGTCCTTGTTGGGTAGACACTGGAGAACAGCCAGTCAGCAGGTGGCAAAGAGCATCCAAAGAGCATTTAGTTCTCAAGGACCAAGTACTACTACCGCTAATTTCATGTGCCAAACTGCTCGGATAGCTAATGTTAGTAGACAGACATTTCCCCATGGCTTACATTACTGTATGTAGTGCAAAGACTGCTGAATGATAGGGGCAAACAGAGTACTGTACCACTTTGAAGCAGGAGATCTGGAGTTGAAGCTATGAAATACAAAATACATTAGTGCAATACATTAGGAAAGACTGACTCCTTAATGAAAGGATAGAAAAAATATAGAGCATTCTAAGTATTTTAAAAAAAAAAAAGTTTTAAACTTTATGCAGTTCTTGTTGAGGTTTAAATCAGTGTTACACTTTTTTTCCCCAAGCTTGTACCCCTGAGTAAAACATTGAATATACATTGTACAGTAGGTACAGAAACTAGTGTCTAGTTAAAAAGCAACAGATTTGAATGGCCATTGCTTTATAAGTGTTGAACAGTGACAATCCCCTTTTGTATGTGAGAAAAAAAAATAGCACACACACTTCTTCTCAGTTTCTAACTACGTAAAAGATCGCAACTTTCCAGCCATGTTGTTTCCATGAGGTTTTTGATAAATGAAACCTTCAGTAAGGAAACTTGTTGGAGCTGTGTCATTTGAGTATGTATGTTTAAGAACAACTACAACAGAGCAAAGCAATCGTTCCAAGTTACAAGTTGCATGAGACCATATTAATCTTGGAGCACTATGTGAAGGCAGGCAGAGTTCTTTGATTATAATTATCAGGAGCTCTAAACTCAATACCCCTAATATCCAATATATTTTACTAGAGTAATAACTAAATTGCGATAACTTTGGCTTCTTGGCCTCTATTAAAATGAAGCATTAATGCTTCCCCTAACTTAACATACAGCCCACTAGAACCTCTGCTGACTGTCTCCAAGAATAATTCATGCCTTTTGCACTTTTCTTCCTCCTTTCTTTGCAACATCAGGAGTAAGAGCTTATTTAGAAGGCAGATTCAGGTGCAACAAGGACTCAGTATTAATCATTTGGCTTGTTCTGAAAAAAGTGTGTGAAGGACCACCCTAGGTTACTAGATTTGTGGGAGTCTTCATCATCTTTTGGGGGAAGCAGAAACTGTCGGGAATTAATGGAGCATGGGCTCCCAAAAGATGCATTTTCATTGTTGCTTTCAATTGATCCAGGAGAGTCTGGAGTGTCCATGTTCCAGGCATTAGTGTTTGCTTGAGGTCTGTAACCTGCAGTTTTATCTAACTCTTCCTCCGCAGGTGAATGACTCTCAAGCTTCAGAGCACTGATAGGCAGCTGCATTTGTGGCTTATAGCCTGCTGTAGTCACTAAGTCTATTTCTGGCTCCTCCTCTGGTTTAATTTGAGGCTGATACATTGACTGGATGTCAATGTAAACTACCTGAGAAGACACCACAGGTTCATCCATAGGGGAATTTGAGATCTCCTCTTCAATGATAGGGGGGCAGTAGGACACAACAACATGGTTCTCCATTTCTGAGTCAGAGCCATCTTCAGGCACAGTGGTGACTGCTGCTGGGGACATCATCTCTGTGTCTTCAATCTTGGGAGCTGCAGACTGTGTTTCCACCACTTCAACACTATTGGGTGTACAGGGATTCATTTCCAGTGTTTTAAGTGTCTTATTCCCCTAAAGCAAGAAAGAGGAGAAGGGGGAGAGACTAAGCCAAAGATGTGGAAATCCTGAAAGCAACAACCTGCTTAAATTAAACCAGTATGTTGGCTTGTGGTTTGTACTCATCCCACTGCCATTAGTATAATGTAAAAAAAGTGGTTTAGTTCTCATTTTCTAGCTCATCATATAGTCCTGTGTAGGTTAAAAGTGTTTTAACCAACTTAAAAAGACTCAAGATCTTGCAGCATGTGTTGAGAACTCTTTCCCCAAATCCTGGCTTTGTATAACACATTCCAGATGGTTATTTAAATGTTGCGTCCACTTCCAGCTACTACGTCTACCAGGAGTTTGGGCATACAGCATAGTCACTTTTTGACACTTTTTACTTCTCCTAACACTCCAAGTGAGATGGGTACACTACTCCCACATCATTATCATATAATGCCACTTCCCATTAATGCAGGAAGAGAGAAATGCAGAGGACCTTTCCTAGCCAAACTTTGCAAGTAACTGAAGTGACAACAAGTACCTGATAAAAATCACTCAGTATTTTGTACTATTCCAGCTAGGCACAGAGTTTTTCCTACAACTGGAGCAGAACACTCAGTTTGCAAAAGAACTCTGCTCGCAATTCTCCAGAAGTTTTAAATACTAGATTTAAAATGAGGGTTACCTCACAGATGTTCTTCTGAAACTGCAATGCCTTACTATTCTCAGGATTCGGGATCTCTGGGTAGAATGTTTCTTTAATCCTGAAACAGATTACAAACACACACAAGGAGTAAGTATGTTTCCCTCTAATTCAGAAGACATCTGGCACAAAGATTTAGCGTCACACTTTCACTGAGTATTTAATGGAAAAAAAAGCAAAACTTTTTTTTTTTTTTTTTTTTTAAACAGGGGAACTTGATATGCCACGTTTACAAAAACGTTGAAGATGGGATATCTACCTGACTGTTTGTGGGTGGCTCACAAGTGATCGTATGTTGCCAGCTTATTTCCACTTGGGAAGTATTTGTAAGTTGAGAAGAGCTCCTACAAAACTTTTATTGCACTCCTCATACTCCTCATTACTCTCTCCTACTCAATTTCTCCCTCACCTTCTGCAATGTATTTTTGCCACCCACCTTTAAACAATAAATAGGGCTTCGTTTAAACATCTTTTGGTACTTGGAGAAAACAAAGAATATTAAAGTAATGGAAAACTCTAACACGGAAGCAAACACATTCAGAAAAACAGCAGAACTGAACACAGGCATTTACCATTCCCTCTTTCGGTAACAGAAGATGCTGGCCACCACTCCAAGCAGCACAACCACTGCCATGGGGATGAGAATTGCAATGATTAATCCTATGGCTAGGGGACAAAAAGAGAAAAGTCAGTAAACATATCCAAAGTTACCAGTAAGTTTTATGCCTTTTCTTACTTTCCCACAGGTTAGAGGCTGTTTCAAAGTCACCTAACAGAGGTCTGCAAGCAGTGGCAGGGAAGTGTATGTATACCATACACTTCCCTTCTGCTGGAAGGGCAAAAGGCCAGCCATAAAAAGAACTAATTCTGTGATAACTACTGGAATCGGCAGGTATTTCTCTCTGACTAGCTGCACAGGGCTTCATGTGTCACTGATGACTGCCACTGTTATTCTGTTCTCAGGAAGCCTGAGCGGGTCAAATCTCTGGTAATGGCTCTTACAGGCCAACAAGGCATTGCACAAACTGCAACACCTTTATACAGGTTACCGTGCTTCTAATTCCCATGGTTTAGCTCTGATACATTTCCACCCACAGCTTTCCTCCAATAATGTTAAATGCCTCAAATTTGATTTCTTCTGCATTTTAGTTGCACCCCAGTGTTTAGACTTCCACATGAAATACTCTTCTTTTTTTCATCATTCATCAAAGTCAATCTTTTCTTTTTTAACTGTCTTTCTGGGTTTTTTTCTGCCAGTGGATGGATAAAATTGAATTGAAAGCAGAGATGCATCTGTTTATAATTCTGAAACTGGTAAATATTTCCACAATGTCTTTCTTCTCACTATGTATTAGCAGATACTCATCATGGGAAACATGACAAAAACTAGCTGCCTAAGGAGGCTAAGTTCAGACTCCACCATATTTAGTAGTAGTTTAGAAGTTACTTTTCTTGCATACATTACTATGAACTACAATGCAGTTGTAAGAGGAAAGGATTTCTCCTTTGACCTGAATTGTACCAATTTTTAAAATTAAAAAATTAACCAACTAATTAAACACTAAACTGTAGGGACAAACTACCTAAGGGAACCACAAAAAACTCAGAATAAGCTCAGCTTTATATACATTGAACACCCCCCCGTGCTGAAGGCTGTAATGAACAAAGATATTCAACTTACAGTCCTCCTTTGTCACCACATAGAGGCTGTTTGGAGGGCTCAACCCACCAGCAGTATAGGCTTGTAGGTCCAGTTGGTAACTTGTTTTTCCTTGAAGATCAAGTATTTTCAAAGACTTCTTTGTTAAGTCAGTGATATTCTTAACTTTAAGTTCTGGATTCCCTGTTTGTTCAGAAGCAGTAAGAAAAGCATAACTTTATAAGGAAGGATTCACAAAGACAGCCCCAGTTTCAGCAAGACTTTCTTGAAGTCGGCCTATAAAGCCTGAAGAACAGTCTGTGTAAAGGAAAACAAAAATGAAGAATCCTGGCTATGCTGCTTCCTCACACAGCACCAAACAGCACAGGAGTATGTTGTTCCTGCAGATTGACATTAGTTTCTTACACTCCTGGCTGTCCTCTTATCCTGATGTGAGCTCAGCTTCAGTTCTGTATAGAGATGTCCTTACAAGATGAGTACTGGAAGAATATACCCAATCAAATACAGCCACATAACCTCCCGCATGTCTCATCTACCCAGAGTATCTGTACACAGGGCAACGGGTCACACTGACACTTAGTCACTGCATAGCTTCATGGCCTCAGTGAGCCAGGGTTTTCTCCAACTTTTGCCTTATATTAAATAACAGCTATGCTAACCACATAAGGAGCTGATTATTACAAATGTCTTTGTCACATATCAGGGGACAATTATGCCAGTGAATAATGCAACTAAATTATAATAACAGCATCTTTTTTTAAGTGAAGTTAAACTATTTAAAAGACAAAAAAAAAAAGAGAAAAAGAAAAATGCTTGAGCAAGGAAGTGGCAATCTACATATTTCATTTACCTGATTCTGAAAGCCTAGGCTTTAAAGCATCTTTTTCACCTTTTGCAAAGGAAAGCCGGTATCCCTCTAAAAATCCCTGACAATCTTCAATAGGAATGTCTTCCCATTTTACCAAGATAGAATCCGAGGAAGTTTCTTCTACAGTAAAATTTGGTGCACGTTTCGGAGCTGTGGGGAGAATTATGAAGGAGAAAGCTAGTCAAAACCAACCCTATTATTAAGTGGTGAATCTATGTAAGCAGTGCATCAATTTTATTTCAGGGCTACATTTTCAACTTTTTCCTCCACACTTTTCTTGCATTAGATTTAGCAGATGATACTAAAAATATTGTGGGTTCTCATTGTTATTAATTACTGCAGTATTATTTCCTAACAGAAACTGGAAGAAAACTCTCTCCATGGGCAGCTTTCTTACAGACTCACACATGTAAATACCACTCCATGCAACAAACCTCAATAGATTGCATAAACATTGAGAGCATCCAAATTATTTAGCTTTTAAAGGCTTTAATTCTATGACTTCATAGTTTGTCTTCAAATTAAACAAACTCCACATTCCAATCCTGGACATCTATCTCAGCTTAAAAGAACTAGTATTAGCAGCCAACACAACTTCTCATTCCAATACCCGTAAACCACTGTAAGTGTTAGAGCAGATATTTTGTAAGGTAACAGACATCAGGACTTAGTCTGATATTTGGCACTGATCTGTAATCATAAAGCAGGCAGCACTGAACTTGTGCCTAAGGATGCATCCATTTTTGCCTTGGTAGTTATGTGTCCAAAGGCAAAACGGAGGTTTTAGAATGAATGTATAGTCTTGTGCAAAGTCAATAAATTTCTCAGCTCCCCAAAAGCTTCTTCTGCATGTTCAATGCATTTTTAATCCCTCAAAGACTTTATCCTTTTACCTTGAAAACTTCAAATCTGTTGAGAACACATATGGAAAAACTTTCTGAAACTGTTCAGATACAAATGACTGAAAGCTGAGTTTCTGGTACAATTGCTTTAACCTCGTCTTTGACTTTAGTAGTGAAATAAACACTGGCATTTCCAAGGGGTCAGATTATGTCAGCAGCAATCTCTTCCAAGCAAACTATTTTAGCAGAAAACACATTAAACCGCAGAGTGAAATGGGTGCTGTAGTTAAAATGCAATACAGTTGTGATGTTAAAGGGTAAAGTCACATTCAGATTCCTGGGAATAGAAAGCATTCTGACACTAATGCACCTCCAGGCAAGCAAAGCTCAGCCTTGGATCAAACCACAGTTACCCAGACAGGGTTCCTACAGGAGGGAATACAACTGCAGTTCTCAAAGTGGTTTGTACTGGTGTTCTGGCTTAAGAGGTGCTTTAAAACAGAAATATTGAAGATACTTTTTTTACATTTGCTGAGCTGTACCAAATGTACTTAAAAATTTAGTTTGATTTCATAAATTGAAGAAAGTTGTCTCCTCTCCTGCAGAAGTAAGACCAGCCCTATGGCTCAAATTATGCCTGTGCCACTATGCCTGTGACATCCTGTGTCTCTAACAGAAGCTGAAGAACACATGTTGAATGTTGGGAATCTAAAGTGGATGGAGCAATGTATTGTAATTATATACAAAGAGCAAGCAGAGGTAGGTAGTACTGCATGGGGAAACTGGTCCCAGTCTTCTCCTGCCAACACAAACTAAAACCAGACACAGTCTAAATTTGCCTTGTAAAGATCCTCAATGATAAATTGCACTTACGCAGCTCTTTCATATACCCAGTTATGTTTTTCAATAACTGATATCCACTGGATTTGCAGCCATATAGCGAAAAGTTGTATCTGACGCCAGGTCTAAACAGAGCTGCAAGAGAAATTTGTTGTAAGAATATTTCAGTTACATGAGTGATGCCTTTAGGTTTCACATAATTCAGACTGTATTTAAATAAATACTAAAAAATTACAAAGTCTTAGACCGCAGTATTAAGTATAAATACTATCCCTACTTGTAATTCCTATAAAAGCTAAGGCATCAGATGTGGTTTAGAAGCAGTAAGCAAATCTAGCTCCTGGAGGAATTTTGTTTCTAAACAACCTACTCAAAGTGCATGAATTGCTCTTTCCACGGGGAAACACAAACTTAAGTTACCAGAAATAGTCCTCCTCCTTTCCTCCCACAGCAGTCATGTAGATCCTGCCTCCTCCTCATAAACACAAATGCATTTTGAAATACCCAGACTTATTACAGCAACAGTCCAAAAGAAATTCAGAGAACTCTCAAAAGTGAAAGTGAAGCACCTCAGCAATGAATTCCAGGCCCCAACTGACTCTACAAAGCACAGATAATCATCAACTTTCCACTTTACATATTTTAGTAGAGGCACAGATGTTTGACACTACAATATCTAAATAATTTACTACTTCATGCGATTTTCTCGAGCTAGGATTAAACATTACTTTCAAGACTTTTTCTAAGCAGGATGCCACTGTGAAACTCTACAGAAATCAAGTGGGTTTTACAAGACTTCAGGTTTCGCCTGGGAGATTTTCTTGGCTGGGCTCAGCATAGAGGTGGATTTGCCAGACTCAGCCCATCCCTAGCAGCATGGTAACTCCCACAAATGAGTTGCAATAAGCATCCTAGGTAAGCTCAAGTGTACAGCAGTGCATCCTTGGACAGACATTGTGTCATGTGTTTAGAAAAAATAAGCTGAACCTAGCACTAACAAAACCAACCTGGACAAAGTGTTGCAATTACTGGCAGAAAAGGTATTGCCCCTGCTCCTAGGTTCCACTTCCCCACAACTTTCTTATGTACAGACCTCCAGCTGTTTTTATTAATGGAGACTTTACATATGAAACTCTTATAAAAAGCAAATATATACCCTTTTAGATAGCAGAGAAAAATCCTACATCTTACTGGAGTTCTTTCTTTCCTCTTCTGCTCCTACTAGTTGCACCACAGCTGATTTTCATTTCCCTGAACTACCCACCAGCATCCAGAGACCTGGAATGTTCCCTGTTCCAGGAATTTCAATTTCTGACAACAAGCCAACACATGGAGGTCACACTTAAAAAAATCTGACTCATATAAAAACATAAAAAAAAGGATTAGTCTTCCCTTCATCCCAAGCAGTTCTGTTTATGTTTAGGATATAAAACCCCCAAACCCTAGAATAACCATTATGCATTAGGCTGAGTTAGGAAGCTTCTAAGTGTAGCTAGAAGATGTAATTTCAAAACAGTCAATAAACATAAGATGATAACAGTTAAGTCAAGACTGATATTTGGATTTGGCCAGGGTATGTATGAAACTAAGATAAGCACAGTACCAAGAAGGGGTTCATTTATACACAAGCATACACAAGCATACATCAATGCAACAATCTTCAACCATAGCACTGGTGCTGCTTTCATTCCAGATGCTGCTCAGGCTCTCAATCAGACAGAAACATAAAAAAATATTTCTGACTTACCAGACTTTATCACTGCATCTGTTATATTTGAAGGAAATTTCTGCCAGTCCACACTACACAGTTCAGACCCAGATGAATGACACCATTTTACTATGTAGCCACAGGTCACGTTGGGGTAAGAATTCCAAGAAATATAAATTCCATTCCCCATTGCCATTGCCCGATCTGTTTTGACATTGTCTGTAACCAAGACGGCACAAAAAGCCATCAGAGACCAGATACTTATCTGTACTCCAAGGTGGAAGAAAGCTTTCCAGCCACAGAACAAAGGTTTTATAAACTGCAGTCATTTCTAAGAATGAGCTTCTGGTACTGTGAAATTTGAAGCAGTGCTCTCAGCTATGCTTTCTAAAGTGCTAGAAATCAGACATAGCCTGCAGCAAATCCCTCAGCTAGCCTTAAATATGACGACGAGAAATCTGCAACTCAGAACTGGCTTACAAAAACACTTTTTCAAGGTAAGGATTTACAGTAGATGTCAGGTTCAAATCTGACTCGACACCTATTTGGCTAGAGCCTCCAGCTATAAATTCCTGCTGTCATTTCATCAAACAGTTTGCTTTGTCTTTCTTTTGAGGTGTCTTGCTGTCACTCGCCTGACCATAGACACCATTTTTCACAGAGAATCAGCAGCAAAGACAGGTCCCTTATGAGCTTTATAGAGGCTCCAGTTTACCAAGGGCAAATTAAAAAAATAAATAAATATATATATATCTTTGCCTTTAGTCTGTTTTTCTTGTTTCTGACTATCAAAGGTTTAACTGCCCTTGAAGTGATCGGATCTGGGAACAACTCCTGATTCCTGCAGCTTCTCTCCACGGCTGTCCATTAGATGGGACCCTGCTGAGCTAAGAGATGTTTTCCAAAGGCCACCACATCAGCTGAGGCCCCACGACAGATCTGCAAATCAATCTCAGGGTTTTAGTTTTTCCTTTTTCACTGTTCTCATTTATGCTCCCTGTTGAGTCTATTATTTCATGCTATTAAAGCCATAAACTATTGAAGGCTGAAGGGCAAGGGCAGTTTTTAAGAAGCACTGCAGTGAAAACTTTGTTCTCACAGACATGCTGTCAATGTTGAACAATCATTTCCAAATAATCTTAACATACAGCTAAGTCTACAATCCTTTCCTAGCTTGCTCATGTCAAGAAAGACACACATGATTAAAAAGTAAAAAGTCAACTCCAGAAGCCTTTCAATACTTTTACCTAAAACACTACTATGCATCCAGTGAAACCACACTTCTATGATGCTGGAAGAAGGCATATTTCTCATTAGACTGTTTTAACCTTCCTATTTATAGGAAAGACTTTTTACTGACAGTGAGAACATACTCTCTAAAAAATGCTTAAATACAACACACTCAATTTTATTTCCTGAACCACATGACTACAAATTTACCCAGGGCAGTACTGTTAATTTTGGTGAATTTATAGCTACAAGGTAGAGTAGCAGAAATAACTACTAGCACTCCAGTACTACTGTGGTAGGGGAGCCTGTAACAGCCAGATTATATGCCCTGACTCTCTACAGAGTGCTATTCAGAAACTGTTGACAAATTAAGGCAGAGTATCCATTGCTTGTGCTTTCAGTTTTCACAAAACCTCAGCAGATTTCAAAGCTTCAGAGCTGCCGTTCTTTTATGGACATTAAAAGCACTTACAGACTGTACACAGGAAGCAGCCAGAAAAGATGTTTGGGCAGAAATGTCATCCAGTTCAGTGAATGAGTCATCTTTCATGACTCCAGTCAGTGACTCAGATGATTCCTATACCAACTTGGGAGCAAATCTTCAACGAGTACAAGTTGGGTAACACCAAAAGGAACCTCAGACATCTGAGAGAAAACTACAGACGAATGCAAAGCTCCAGCTGCCATCAGCTGTCCCACATCACAAACATATTACAGAGACCTCCCTGACTCTAAGAGTCTTGTTCTTTCACTGCTGATGGAGAGCTATAAAAGCATTTTCATTCATTCAACTGTCCCATACAATTACTTTTCCCTCCAAGGGAAAGAATATATTTTAGATACAGACTAAGAATATATTGTAGGTACTAGTGTTTAAGAGAAGCACAATAAACATTTAGAATAATGGTTTCCTTTGTATAGAAATAAGACTCTTTTTTTCTCTCACTGTTAATCTCAGTCAAAGCACGTTTTGTCCTACAAGAGACAGAATTGTCTTATCAGAACGTGAGCTGCAAGAAAGTGACCGTGATGCCTGTTCTTGGAGTGGAGAAGGAGAAACAGCGCCATACAAGCTTGTGGCAAACAGAGAGATGTCCTGCTGTGTAAATCTGTCCTCCTTGCAAAGCACCAGGCAGATCTGGAGCTAAAGGCTTGGACTCTAGGAGATTGTGCTCCTCCTGGCATGTAGGGAAGCACAGACTCTCAAAAGGCACACATAATCATTATCTTCTCCCCAAGCTCAGTGGTAGGAGCAGAAAATCATTTTCTGGCTCAGCTATTTTCATTTACAAAAGCCCACAGCAAGAGTGGTAATGCTTTAATTGGTAAGCTAAAAGCCTACCTCCTTTTCAAACCCCAGCTCCTAGCACAAAGACGCCAACACTTCAAACCAACAAGCCCAATTAATATTCTGGAGATCGCAAGCACTGAACTGACAATTCTCCCCTGAAAAAGCCAAACAATATCACTAAAACTTTATTCTGATTCTCTTAAGCATGTAAGCTTTTCAGCATCTCAGCAAGAGCACAGAGAAATTAATGTATCTCTCTAAACATCAGAGACCAACTAATGTTCAAAGCATTATCCGTGTTGTCCCTGTGAGGTCTCCAGAAAATAGCAACATGTTTGCAGAGACTGCAAATTATCACCCCTCTTTTATACAGAGAGCACAATTAATAAGTGAGATGCTACCCTAAAAGCAAAACAGCAATTTTTTTAGCTCTACCCAACAGATTTGAATGGGGAAATAAACCAGAAACAAAACACAAACAAAGCACATATCATCTTATTTTTCAGTAAACAATCTAGCTCAGGTATCCTTCAAGCTTTGAAGATGTTTATTTCTCTGATGGGACCACTCACCATTTGGAAGTTCTACGCTCGTTATTCTGGAAGGAGGAGATGAGCCTGCATGGTTTTTGGCTACAACACTAATGACACAGTCATTTTTTCCAAGTCTTATCTCAGTACTGTTTGAGGGTTCAGTGACTTCTTTAAACTCCAGCGGTGTCTCCAGCTGGTAGCAGGATACTTCATGAGACACAATTTTTCCATTAGCTTCAGAAAGGGATAAAGGCTATGAACAGACAAAGAATGCATTAAAATTAAAATGCAATAAACAAAAGAAGTCATGGTCATAATGCAAATCTAATGCCCTGATCTAGTCTCATAACTGCATAGGAGTACGACGCAGAAAAGAATGTTACTCAAGCCTGACTTTGAAAATTCAGACGTTAAGTTCATAACCTTTTAATTTTCAGTAGAGGTATAGTAGAAATTTAATCCTCTATATAAAGTGCTTCTCAGTGCAATGCTTAAATTATAAAATTTTAATAATTTTCTCATTTAGTGAATAATATTCATCTCTATGGATGATTCTATTAAAAGTTAAGAAATGCAGTCCAGTATATTTACTATAAATTTCACTCATGTAAATGTGTAAGGAAATAAGTTTTTCATAGATACATTACATATTGTTTTAAAACATAAGTGTCTTATGTACCTTCCAGAAGATTTTTAGACTTTTTCCAGAAGGACTTCTCTCTCTCCAGATATCTGGTCCTTGTGATGGAGCTAAGGATAAAAAAAAAGAGATATGTTTTTTTTTCCCCAAGTATACAAAACAATTTACCATCTACCAAAAAGTTAGCTTTTTAGACAGCTCGTTTAAAAATATATGGCTTCAGAAGTTCAACATTTTATCATCAAAGAATGATAAACTCACGGGCTTCCAGTGTTGTGTGCTCCTCTACTCTGCTCCAGTCACTCCACCTCCAGAAGTGGTCAGCAGCTGAACAGCGCACACGGAACCAGTATTTGGTGTATGGGTGCAGTGCATTCATTTGAGCTGTGTAAGTTGAGAAGTTTCTACCAGGCATGGTGACATTGCGCTGTTAAAAAATTACAGAAATTGACATCATACATACGTATTTTTTGCTCCTACATTATGCTGAAAGTCAACACCTAAAAAGGTGGGTTCATTTCCCCCAGAACACCAACAACGTGAAAAACAGCTGTTGTCAAGACTTACAAGGAAGTTAATGAAAAATATTTCCTATGCAGGCAGCCTAAACAAAGGAAGCTTTTTCATAAGACTGCCAAAATGAAGTCATATATAGCACAGACACTGAAGTATCATAGTAGGTGCACCTTTAAAATGTGAGATGTGAAAAGTAGAGATAACACTGATGAGCCTTCAACAGGACAAGCTCTGTACACACTAGCAGGATTTTGCTTCCCATCTATCCTGCCCAGTCCTCCTCTCTCTCATATACAGCAAAACTTTTGCTCACATGAAGCAGGCCAGGATTTTCTCTCTGTTATTCAGAACCTGCACTTCCACTGTGCATATGTACATCAGATTAGGTGGCCTTTTTGCCCCAGACACAGAAGCATGCTAAAAACAGTCTATCTGAGCAAGAGTCTTACCATGCAGTCTTCTTCCTATGCTGTCCTTTTTCCTTTAACAGATAGTATTCAAGTCTTACCCAGGTGACTTCTGTTCACAGCTTTTCTGACAGGAATAGTCTGTTGTTATTCTTAAAATGGTGCAATTTCAGGGAGTGTTTCAGTTTCATGATTACTTAAAGAAACACTCAGTCTGGGAATATTTTTGACTGAATCTAATTATAACACATGTGCATCACACCCGCCAAAACCTGGACTCCAAGTGACTTTATCCTGCAACTAGTTGTGTATTTCTAAGGCCAAATGACAACTTGAAAAATACAAAAAAAAGGCAAGAATCACTCAGACGGATGGAAAAGCTTCTGAAAACATCTTCAAAATGCCATGTAAAACCCCATAACAATTTCACAGCTACTTTTGTTTATTACAGAGAACTCTTGGAGGTTTTTTATTAAGCAACCATAGACAGCATAACAAGGCTGTAAAAGTTTCTGTTGAGCTGGTTGCTCTGTTTAAAAATATCTGTAGCTTAGGGCTCTGATACAGGTGCAGCAAAACGAACTGCTGTGGCAGCATAAGACCATGTCATCTCCCACCACTCCAGATGATTGACCTGGTAGCACAGTTTACAAGCAAATTTATGTCCCAGAATTTGAGCAGCTTAACTCAGGGTGAGCAGAATTGTGTAAACCTACATTTTTATCAGTGAAGCTAAGTGAGCTGGGGGTGAGTGATATTCAGGTGTTTGCTTCCCCTGCTGACTGCTTTAGAGACAGTAACTACTGGGAGCAGAGAAATGCAGACAACTGCGTGTGATACTATATCAGACCATACATGAAAATCCAGCAGAGCTTATTTGTCAGAGCTATTAGGTACATCAAAAAGCCAGTTCCTTCTACTGCTAATTCCAAAGATACATCTGATTTTCTTTGTGATATCTACTCTCTGGGTGCTATTTATCATGTTATAGACAAAATATTAAAAAAAACCTTTTAAGTCCTCCATGCTTATTAAGTGTTCTGAAAGTATTTTAAAAGTACTCCTATAGATAATGTATTAGCTATCACTCTTATTTTAAAGGCAATGTAGATGATGATTATCTTTAGTCTTAGCTGCAACACTTCTGTGGCTAGAGTTACTTTATCCAAGGTCGTGCCCAACAGCTGTGCCCAACCAGCAACTAAGGGTGGTGGGTAATAAAATACTCCAGTTAAAAAAATAAAAAATCAAACAAGTGTTCTAAAAACCAGCTGCTGAGGTTCATGTTCTTAAACTACAAATTCAAGCTGGCTGCATTAAGACATGATAATTCTGCACGTGCCTACTGAAGCTGACCAGAGATACCCCATCTGAACACGCAAACATGGAACCTGGGGTAATCCTCAGGCCAACTGAACATGTAGTTCTGCCACTAGGCTTCCCCAATGACACAGTTCACACCCCACACTAAGTTAGGCAACATGGAAGAAGAGGGTATAGTCTCAGCACCTACACTCAGTATCTGATGCTGGTGTCTAAATTAGTATCCTACGCTTCTCTGACAGTTCACAGAGTAAATCTGTGGCTCCAGTCAGTGACACACAGTACCAAAGCTGGGCAGTTGCTGGAGGCCTGAATGCTGAGAAATCTGAACCCCACCCAGAAGTACCATCTTCTCCTCCAGCTTCAGACATCTTCACTGGGGATTACCTACTGGTATGCCCAGTGGGAGAATCCTTCCCTCTCCTACCTCTGCATTGCTGGTATACAAGCACGTTTAGCAGCTTCCTATAACAGCCACATGCAAGTCAATTGCTGACAGCAAACAAATAGACTGTTCTCTGAGGGTTAAAAAAAAAAAAAAAGGAATTAAATGACTGACTGCAAGAGGTGATCTAAAACAAGCACTGTGGAAGTCTGTAAGGCATCAGTGCATCCTGGAACAAGTGTATGTTAATACAGTTTACACCAGAAAGGACAGAGCATGAGGGCTGTTACCTAAAGGGTCAGTATAAAGCACTATGCACCCTCTGAGCACCAAATAACATGGCGAGTAACTTGACTTTCTCTAAAGTGTTTAAAACCAATCAAAAAACCAAAAAGAGCAAGCAGGCAATAACAGAGATTAATAGAACTTTCTCTGATTTTAGATGAACTTCTACTCTTTACTACATTCATCACTCAGTAAGATGATAAGAATGAAGTATTTAAGAGAGGAAAGAATTTGAAATATGATTAGTTCAAGAGAAAATGATAACATTTGAGCCAAAAAAAGAAATCCATTAAAAGCAACACTTACCAGCTTTCGCTCATAGTGACCACCGCTAATTTCAATTTGACACAGAAGCCTGAACTCAGCAAAGCTGCCATTTATAAACCAATGCAGACGGACACTTGTAGAGCTGTTTTCAGAAACAGTTAATTTTTCTGGAGATTTTGGATGAACTTAAAAACAAAGAGAAAACCTTCAGTTCTCAGAAAAAAACCCATTCACCTTATTTCACAAAAAGATCAATGGAAATTAGAAGGATAAATAAGTGATCTGATCAACAACTAGAACAGCTGGTACTAGGAAAGCAACTACAAGCAATCTCATTGCTGACGTTCTTCTCAGCTACCAAACATGGAAAGAGATTTACTTCAGGCTGAGCATACTGGCATATGTGATAAGGAGTTTGAGACATTGAAAAATATTTTTCCTCAGATTGACCTTACCAAAAAAAGGTAAACACAAGCTATTTCAGATGACTACAGTGACGGATTAAATTCACTCAACTTTATTAACCTTCTGGGAACTTTCTAAGTTAGAAATTAGAATGGACAGGGAAGACAGGGGTCCTGAGTTACCTCTGTCTCCCCAAAACTCCCTTCACAGAATTTTTCAATAATATTCAGCACTACTATATGAATCTATGAGACAAAAAAAAAAATCTCTATTGTTGGAATCGGTCCATTTACTCTTAAGGAAATAGGTACTTTATGTTGGAAATAAAGCGGACAGTGAGGGAAAGAAAGGAAACAAATAGGAAAGAGCAGTCATATTGACTGGGAGCAAAACCACTGACTTTAACAGAAACAAGTTATGCTTTTGTAAGACCTGCAAATGTACTCTGCAAATTCTTATCTCAGGCTTGAACTGGGTCATTGACAAAAAAGGTGAACCACTTTCAGGTTTAAATTCAGTTTTTTCTGAGAGAATAGCAGAATGCTGTAACCATTAAGAGGCCCATAATCCTCAGCTGTGATTATGGAGGCAAAAGAAAAAAGGATGGAGAAGATACTACTAGAAAGGTGGCCATCTTCTCCCTTTCCATGTTTAAATTGAGGGTCTAATCAAAAAAGTTATTTTTATTACAAGGCATGGCAGCAGGTGATCATGGCTGTTACCAACAACAGGTAATTCTTATGCTATTACCTATTATCTTTTAGTACAATAGTTTTAATGTTCCAAATCCTGCTGTTTTAAAACTGCTTAATACTTTGCCCAATAAGCAGACACTGAAAAACAGATTCATATACAGTTTATGAAGTTACACCTAAAATTTAATTATTACTGTGTAATAGAATATGAAGCAGCAGCTGACTAATTATTAGATCATGAGTAGTATTTATCCACTAAGTAATGTATCCAATATGGTACCACTGCAGTCAAGAGCTGGCTTCTCACTATACACTTAATTGTTGCCTCATATGTCCTAAGTTTTCCTCTTTCCAAGTTCAAATTGCCAAACATGTTGAAACAAAGGTGACAATAAAGCAAAATAATGGCCAGTATATCATGTCAGAGTTCTTCAAACCCAAACCAAATACATGGTTAGCATACAGTAAACATACATTTTTGTCTTTGCAATTCTCAAGTGTTACCTCTTTTAGTTAAATCAACCAAAAGTGATGATGACTTTGTTTGCCCAATAGGATTGGAGACACCTAATACAAAATCATAGATGTTTTGATCACCCAACACTGGAAAGCCACAGACACGCTCTCTGATCATTTCATCGACTTTGCATGAAACATTTTTACCAGATATTCTACAAAATAAAAAGAGGGGAGAGACACAATTAAATTTTTTTGTAAGATAATTTCTAGCAACAGTCAGAAGGTTAGACTTGAAAACAGATTAAATGATGGGCTCACTGACAAATGGCTTATAGAATTTGATTGCAGAGGCATATCTAAAACCACAACGCGGGTTAAAGTGGCTGCAGTCACGACTTGCCCTGCTCTAATGTGAAACTCGCCTTTTCCACTAGCATAACACTTCCATCCTCTCACTTTTCAAAAGCCTGGAAAACAGGTAGGTCCTGTAAAACCACCCCACAAGTCACAACTAAGATTCTGATTTAAAGTATCTTTGTTCAGATCAGCATACATTTGCATTTAAAGAATGTTCTTAATTGCTTTCTGAGCTAGGGAGATGCACACAATACATCTTTCTATTAGTCCTGCCAAATCTAAAGCTTTTTTATCCTGGGATACTAGTCCCTGACATGTTTTAATGAGAAGCAGGAAAGGCAGTCTAGTAATAGCCAAGACCACAGTTGTATCTTCAAGAGAAAAATCTAAAGTGTGCATCTGAACATACATACATATATAATAGATTCTTCAATTACAATCATCCAGTAGCACAAGTTAAAGTGTCTTCCTTTGATCATTTTTGCCGTGTTGTAGCTGAGCTCTGAGCTCTTTCCACACCTTACTCCCTGTTTCAATAGCTCAGTGTGGGCTAAGAACAAAGATGAGAATATTTACCCTGAAGTGCATGACATTAATCTCACTGCTTTGGGCTGAGTAAAACAAGTCTGAACTATATCCCTGTTTATGAGCTGAGTACGGGCAGCCAGTGACTGGAGCTCCTTTCCTTTGAATACCTTCTCTGTTTTGCCCATCTCTTTGCACCCTACCCAATGACTTTTTTAGCATTAGCCTCTTGAATGACACCTGTAACCATTAATGCAATCCTCAGTGCTTCTGACTTGCTTCAAAGCCATCATGAGACCTGATTTCCCATCAGCCTGTGTGACTCTGGCCTCTCCTGGCTCAGCTTACTGAGCGCTCCTCAGTCATTATGTGGGAGCCTTCTTGCCACCAGAATTTTGTTGACTCCTCACTGATTCTAATCACAATCACTAAGGAATGCCATTTGCAAGCAATGTTCCAAAACAATGATTCTTCACTTTTAAAGGCTTTCACATGGCTTATGATCTAAGACTAACTAGTGGCACATCAGTCTTCATTTCCTTCTGTGGATGATGCCAGTGTTATTTGACCCTTTCAATGTCTGGCAGGTAATATGCACTTTGCCTGCTCTATACTTTCTAGCTCTTAATGCTGGGAGGAGAACAGCTGTAGGTTTATTGCTATTTTGCCTAGTAGCACTTGGGAAATGCCACATGGCCTGTCTTAAAGTTGTTCCCCAGTCAGTTTCTGTCATCCTGCACACCAGAAGCTCAGTAAAAGTCTAACTGGTCATCTAATACAGGTTGTGTACTTAAAAAAATAATTAAATTAGCAAATGACTCCTGATAATTTGCCATATTTTCATATTGGTCTCAGTCTACATGTTGGCAACAGCCTGATACATTAAGTCCTTTATTTTCTCAGGAGTTCATTAGTTTCTGGGAAAAGGCATCCTTAATTCCCACTGGGATTTTGCAAAGTGAGACAAGGGTTCTCCAAGTTTAGTTTAGTTTCAGCTTCCACAAATTCCTGAAAAGTGTTTTAAGCTCTGAAAAATGGAGAATATCTCATTTAAATAGGTATGGTGAAGTATGTCACAGGCAGCGATAGACATACTCCAGTTCCACCCTTTTACTGCTTTTAAAGCTTAACTGATTTACCTTTCAAATAAACTGTAATTTGTTTTTCGATTTCCATATAGTCCACTGGGTCTGCCTGGTTTCCAGGTGCATTTTATTGTCAGGAAGTTGGATGTTTCACAGCTGAGGTTTTGGGGAATATCAGGGGCATCTGTAGCATGAAAAGAAATGAAAACATTTAGAGAATGTTTTGCCATCCTTGTGTGACAGTTGGAATGATAGCTTCCTGAAAGCATCACCATTTGTTTTCGCTGGGTCTAAATTGCATGTCCCGCAAATACACGGTAACAGTTATGCTCCAACGACACAAATAATACATTTTACAAAATCCTGACAGAGCAGATGGGTAATTACTACCAGCCCCATCTAACACTTGACTCTAGGCTTCTAAGTTGGTGAGTAATCTGGTAAATCACACACAAATATGTTCACAAGCTCCAGGCTCTGACCTGGAAGTGTTTCAGTGAAACTCTGCCAAGTCTTTTCCAAAATTCTGAGCATCAGTTTAGCCACTAAGCAATGCAGGATGCCAGCTGTGCATCACATTTTCTTACATGCCAGCCCACCACTGTTTGAAATCTCTAAGCAAGTCATCTCAAGATGTTGCCTTTGGCATGAATTTCACTGAGTAGGAAAGTAAAAGCAAGCCCTGAATGGCTTGCCCTCTTCACTATTGCTTTGAAAGTTCTCTGCTTCCATACTAGAGCAGTGTTGAGTGCCTTCCAGGAGAAGAAGAGCAATGCTCCCAACATAGAGACCACACTGATGTGAGATTAAGCAGAGCACTTAAGTCTCATACACTTTTCTCCAAAAGTTAGCACAATAATATACATGTAGTTGCCTTAGAGAAGGAGCAGTAATGCAAGAGGCAACAGTGGCAGGCTTGGTTCAGATCATGAGCAGTGGGCCAAAGAAACTTTTATTTCACCAGACCTAGGCTTAAACAAGGTGAAGCGTGCGCATGTTTACTTTTTCTGCCTTGTCCTCCCTAGATGTCCCTCATCAGCAAGAGCACTGTGATATGTTCTCTCCCTTGCCATTAAGTGGGTATCACAAGACGAAACTCTGGCAAGAAACACACTTCACCACATCTTAGTTCTTCAAAACACATTGCATGTGAGAAATCAGTGGGATTATCACAGCCTTCAATCACAAACCACTGAATTATTTAGCTAAAAGACCCTCCCACAAAGAGAAATATTGCACAAATAATGTAAAAATTGCATCCAACTGAGCAGTCATAAAAGGCTGGACTCTGTTTTGCACTTGCTACCACACACTTAATACACATAGTCAATGATGGGAGGCACTGCTTGGAGCTCAGTGCATACTTCCAGTAAGAATCATAGAATCACAGAGTTGCTTGGTTGGAAAAGACATGTGAGATCATAAAGTCCAACTGTACCTGTCCACTACTAAACCATATCCCTGAGCAAAAAACCAAAAAAGTCCAGTCTCTTCTCTCCTTTCCCTTAACCCCAACGACCCTATGTTCAAAGGCAGGCATTTGTAATAGGGAATAGGCTTTTAATGGACACCTACTGGAAGACAGCAACTCTCAAACCTGGAGAAAATACATAGAGCTCTAAAGTAACCAATTATGGGAAAGAATAATCAGGTACTTGTTTTAAGAGCTGTTTGTATCTGGAAGAGATTTCTGCAGCCAGAATGGTTACACAGAGAAGATACAAAGTGACTCAGTATCTGTAAAAAAATACTAAAAAAATGTTTAGAAGATTTTTCCAGGAAAAAGGAACTGTCAGCTGGGTTCCTTTGCTGTAATTACCTCCCAGGGAGTGACTGTCACAGCACATCCGTTGTTGTTGCAAGTCTAACTGTCTTATTGTCTTAATTTCACTGGTTGATAAACAAATGTTTTCACTTACAATTATTGGTCTTACTCTTGCCCTGTCACTAAACCAGAATAGATGTAAACCTTAAGTGACAGAGACTGAGGACAAGTCTTCGTATGGCTACTAAGTATCCCAGACCACAGAGAAGGTTAGAAAAAGACATAAAGGAGAGAAGCACTGAGCCAGGTTCTGAGAGAAGAGGGCATACATGGGTACCTCCTCATACTCCCAGGCTTGGTGTCTTCTCCATGAGCTGAAGTATAATCCCAGATCATCCTCAGAAACCAAAGGGTAGGGGGAAAAAGCCACAATGCCTAGCAGAATCCTAAAAGTCTCAAAATTATTTTGATTTTCCTAAGGCTAGCAAACATAATGGTACATACATCCTACAAACAAGACAGTTCCCTCCATCTCATCTTCAGACAGTATACACACTACATTGGTCCCACTGGTGTCTGAAGCACTGGCATTTAGCACTCTGATGGCACTGCTTCGACTGCTCAGATGTATCATTGGGTATATGTCTGGTCCATAAGTCATCCGTTGTATCTGCTGTCCTTCTTCATGGACACAACAAATTGTCACATCCGAACCTACTGCCACCACAGTGTCCTGAGGAAACACCCCATTCCCATTGGGGTCGGTATCTTTTCCTAGCAGAGAAGGAAGAATAGAAAATAAAATCAAACAAAAGACTGTCCCATGAATAATTTCCTATAGACACAGCACTTAACAGAGAAATTTGTGGAGAGGCATTCCAATGCATACAAATCAATGCTGGCTACCTTTCATTAATAATGACTGCACCTCACCCAAACATTGCCAAAAGCAGTAGTCCATCACTGCCTAACATTTTTCCTCTGATTTTGGCTTACTTCTTAAAAAGCAATCAATGTCCATGTGGTGGGAAGTGAACAAACATACCAGGGATCTCTTCTACTGGGCTCCAGTCACTCCAGTCCATGGGGCCAACAAATTGTGTTACATTAATATAACAGCGAATCTTCACATAATGTGTTGTACACTCCAAAGGCATATCTGATGTCCAGTTCCAAGAAAGAATGATGTCTTCATGAGTCAGTTTTGAATAGTACGTTACCTACAAAGTTTTCCCCCAGAAAAACAATCAAGAGAGAGTTTATGAACACCTTTTAGCAACGACATATAAACTCATGGGTGTCAACATAATGCCAAACTAAGTCAAATAAATTAAAAAATCCTGATAGGTGGTTGGATTGTCCCACTTAACTTTTAGTTGTGTTGTGAATTTACTTGGACAAAAGTCTAAGATGCTAAACAGCCCACCAGCCAGGTAGACTGCCAGCCAGAAATACCAGAGGGTAGACATTTGAGGGAGAGCAGGAAGCTTGCCAAGCATTTCAAAACATATATACTGCATCCTAGTATCCTGGGCCTCTCCCAGGCAGGGAAATGTTCCAGGTTTTCCAAAAACTCTTCTAATATTAGTCCCAGGCTGCATATTTTACCTTTTCTCTATTCCTAAAATTTATGGACTGAAATTATAAAGTGGTTGCAAAGAAAAGGCAAGCTAATCATCCAAAGACCACCAAGACTCAAATCACTGTTGGAGAAGTAAAGCAGAGATAATGGTGTAAAATAGATGACAAATTCATAAGCAGGTTGTAATAAAAAAAACTTGCCTAGACTAAAAAAAAAAGCTATGACTGTGAATAAGTACGGATAGTATAGTAGCCAGTGTCCTCATAAATTTCAAACTTAACAAGAAGTTACCTACCAGAAGCATGACTACATCCAGGTTCTGCAAAGCTCTGCCACATCAGCTTTCTTCAAGTGACCTCCCAGAATATTATCAAGGAAGAAAAAGTATATATATTTTCATAAAGGAAGTAAAGGACTTACCTGTACAACTTTTTCTATTGCTTCTCCACGGAGTATCTGAATCTGCCAAAAGGCATCCAGTCCGTATGGGAAGACTGATCCATTATCACTCCATTTCACATTTAATGTGGATGTTGAAAAGTCAGGTGTTAAACTAAGAATACGTGGAGTGAGAGGAACAAATGCTTGAAAAAGAAAGAGGGGATAAAAGCCATATTCTAGTCATTAGTCAGCAACACCAGCCCTATAGGTGTTTAACAGCCACATCTGCCTGCTCTCAGCTGGCTAGTAGCCATACAAACATTAACACAACCCCTGTAATTAGAACAAGATGGGTTCTGTCATTACTTGAGCATGAAAGTTCCCAGGAAAGCACAGGTGCTGATGAGTCACCAGGTAGCATTTTCTTCTAACATCTCAACATGCAGATGTGTGACTAACTGATCATATATATGACTCTTCATAATGCATAGTAAGGAAGACAACTTTCACAACCTTCATTCAATAACATTGAGAAAAAGGAAACATAGTGATAAGTCTCTGAAGAGTACACAGGAACGCATCTAGAGAAGACAATGGAAAATCTCCCAAAGGATGAAGTGGGTTTTGGAGACCAGCAGGGAACAAGCGACTTGCAACAAAAGCTAGAATAGGGATAAATGACAGTAGAAGCACAGGTGAAAGAAGTTGCCATGAGGCTCTGAAGAGGATCATGGCAAATGTGATTTTAAGCTACAAGAAAGCTACAAGTGACAGGGGACAGGACAAGAGGGAATGGCCTCAAGCTCCGCCAGGGAAGATTTAGACTGGAGATTAGGAGGAGGTTTTTCACACAGAGGGTCATTGGGCATTGGAATAGGCTGCCCAGGGAGGTGGTTGATTCCCCTTCCCTGGAGGTGTTTAAGGCACGGGTGGATGAGGTCTTGAGGGACTTGGTTTAGTGTTAGATAGGAATGGTTGGACTAGAAGATCCGATGGGTCCCTTCCAACCTGGTTGTTCTGTGATTCTGTTCTGTGAAATATAAAGGTGTGCCATGATGATGGGCATATAACAGGGAGATTACACAAAAGCATTTGTTCTGTAAACTGGTGGTAGTGAAGCAAGAGGCTGAGAAGCAGACAAGTGTTAAGGTAGTACAAGTGTTATGTCAATTTATCTCTCACAGTGAGATAAATCCTGTTTTTAAAATGTGTGATTTAACCAACTTTGGACCTGGCAAGGGCTCTCAGAGCCTGCAAAGTGTTCAGTACAGTCAGCGTGGTACCTGGGATAACCTGTGATGAATCTGAGACTCATCCTGCCTGGAATCAGCAAGATGCTGGAGAACCCACTGTATGGCCCATATATTTTTGAGTTGTATGTTGTTAAATGTTCTGGAGCTGCTATCAACTGAAGAGCAAACTGAGCTACGGGTAAGAAGTGCTACTGACTTTAGAATTTAATTGTATTTGGAAAAAGCAGGGAAAACAAAAGCAAAGACTAAATTATAAGCAAGTGGGGCAGATGGCATCAATGCCATCTTCAGCTTATAACTTCATTCTGTGGGAGGAAGGAAGTGAGGGAAAAGTCTAATTCATCTATGACTCAATACAGAATCACAGAATTGTTCAGCTTGGAAAAGAATGTCAAGATCATCAAGTCCAACCATAAACCTAACACTTCCAAGTCCATCACAAAACCCTGTCCCTAAGTGTCACATCAACTCATCTTTCAAAAACTTTTCAGGGATGGTGAATCTACCACTTCCCTGGGCAGGTTTCTTTGATGTTTGACAACCCTATTTTTTTCTTAATTTCCAATCTAAACCTTGTGCAACTTAAGACCATTTTCTCTCATTCTGTCACTTGTTAAGTTGGTTTCTTCTCCCAAGAGACCAACAGCCACCTCACTACAGCCTCCATTCAGATAGTCATAGAGAACGATAAAATCCCCCCTTATCCTCCTCTTCTCCAGATTAGAACACTCCCAATTCACTCAGCTGCTCCTCATAAGACTTGTACTCTAGACTCTACACCAGCTTTGTTGCCATTGTCTTCCCTCAGCCCACCTCCCCAGGTATAAATGGATTTGCTCAGTTTCATATACATTTGAACAAAATGGGTAAAATGGGAATATATTAAGAAAATACAATTTTATCAGAGTGACAGAGTGTTATTCTTTCCACTTAAGAGGAAGAGAAAGCAACCTATTATGTATGGTACATGCATATGGACTCAGCACAAGATTTTATACACAAGAACACTACTAAAAAAAACTGGAAGTATCTTGGTTCTGGACCATTGTTAATCACAATAAAAAAGGCCACATAAAGCTTGATACTTACAGATGTCTTTCTCATGAATTTCAAAATCTTTGGTAGCAAAAGTAGTCCCAGAAATGCTGTTTGTGGTTATTGTCACTGTGGTGGACCTCTCTGGGACTGGAATCTCAACCCTTTTCTCCTTAGTTTTAAAACACACTGGAGGAGGGAGGTCACTGAAAACACAGAGAGGATTAAACAGGAATCATCTGATAGGAAGCTAAGACAAGTTAAGTAATATTCCTAGGACACAAATAAAACACAAATTCTTTGTAACGTAAAATAAAGCTCCATATCAAGTCTGTGGAGGAGTAAGACTTGCATGGTCTTGGGTTGTTATCAGATTAGCAGGCATTCCCTCATCTTTTAGGTCACTTGTATCATAGTGATAGACACCATTTGTGTAATGCAGCTACCTAGTTGTTAAAAGAATACCACAAAATGAAAAATTGACTTTTTATCCAAGAGACACATTTCTGAAACCCTGAGTTACCATGAATCAATACTTCAAAATGATCATAATAAACCCTCTAAAACCCAACAGCTCCTCCCTCTTCCTCTATTTATTCTCACACTGGTGGCATATGGGTGCAAAGAGCAGATTCATGCATCTGTGCCCCCATCTCAGAACAAATCTTTCAGCTTCCTTCTGCTGCTCCAACTCACAAGGAAAGTGCAAAGGGCAGGGAATAGGACTGCTAAGATCCCATATGGAAATACAGTCTGCACATGTTTGTGCAGTGTTCAGCACAATGTGATCTGGCCTTTGTCTGGAGGCCACAGATACACACAGGAAATATTAATCCTTTTCTTATTATCATTGATATGCAACCAGAAAGGCAGAAAATTTGGAAAAATCCAGACCTTCCTCTTGAGGCATGGATGGAAGGAAGGAAAGCAAAGAGAACAATACCAGACTTCCTGCTGAGGGATTTTTACTCACTTATGAAGAGGAACATGACCCTGGAGCTCCCATCAGCTGGAGTCAAGAGCTTGGGTTGAACTTTTAAGAGTCACGCAAGACTGTAGACTAGTGAAGGCCAGCTGGGACTAGAGCACTCAGAAAAGCTATTCCTCTTCTGTATTGAGATATTATTAGAGGATGTTTGGGCAACTGAAACCCAAAACCTCCTTCCCTTAGGGAGGTCTGCATTAAGCTCAGTCCTCAGCCTCTTTCCTTCACAGACCCAAGCCTGTTCTGTTTTGTTAAGGAGAAAGAGCAGAAGTTACACGATTGTTCTTGTTTAGAAAGCAGTACCTCATGAACTCTGCACTTCTGAACTCTGTCACACATACATATTGTTTTGTACAGAAATGATAGCTGGCAATGCAGGAGAAATAACTAGATACAGAAAATCAAACATGTAGGTGGAAGAAGTGCAGCCAAGCCCTTGGACCCCAAGGACAAGTCTGGGCTGCCTGCAGAATTTACAAGAAAAAAAAGACAGTACAAATATCTGGTTTGGGGGCAGGATCAAAATGCAAAATGGATTTGAACTCATCCCTAGCACATGATAAGTATTTGGCAGACCCACAGCATGGGGAATTGCACATGTAGTTCTCATTAGTGAAAAACACATTGAATATTTTTTAATGTTTCTCAAAATTTTCAAGTTGCATTCACTTTAGAAAAGCTATTGTAATTGTGGCATAATTTTTACAGTTCCTTTAATAATGCTCTCTAGACAGCTTAGACTTTATAAAGGCTATAAGACAGCCACCAAGACATTCTTCATGTTTTTCCACATGTGAATCTCCACACTTATGTCATATATTCTACTGCTTTGGCCCACAACATAAGGATTTGCTTCTTCCAACTATCATTTCCTTTTGGACTGAAACCAGTATGAAGATGTCCCTTATGAAAACTCTAAGCAAGGGCTAGGCAGACACACAGAAAAGTTTGAGTAAACGAGAGCATCTCCCAGTCCTTTGAAGACAGAAAACAGGCGATTTTGGCAAGAGAATTGTTAGCATGAAACAAGACTTTGCCAGAAACCCCGCCATTGCCTAAGTTAACAGTGCCTGGAGGGAGCACCACCCTAGGAAAACTGATGTGGAGATGCTGAGAAACAACAGTATCACAAATTCCATGAGCAGTCATGGACGAGTAACTATACTTTCATAACTACTTGGTGGTTTTCAACCAGGTATAGAGGGGACTTACTTAGTAGTGTAGCAGAAGTCAGTTTGTCCATGTCTTCCTCTAGAAGAGACATCCCAAGTACATATCATTTTACGTAAATTATGTGTCACACATTTCAAATTCTGAGGGTGCCCAAGAGAACCTGAAATCATGTAAGAAAAATAATCAAAAACTGTAAAGCAACTGCTGTTGTTCACATCTATAGCCATTCTTTGTACATTTTTTATTGCACATGTCTGGTCACTATTTTAAAGCTGTTAAATTATTTGTGTGACTGATAACAGGCAGCCACAGACTGACAGATTTCTAGAAATACCTATAATAAAATATGGGCTTATACTTGTGTGCAATGACATAGGCATCTCTTTCCACTACAACAATTCCTAGCCCAGTCTAATAGCAAACTTCGGCCCAATGGCAAAGCCACAAGCTATGATGATAAACTTTATGAGTTTTTCACTCTTCTCCATTGTCCCATATGAAGGACAATTAATGACAGAAGGGCAACTAATTACAAAGTGTCAAATTGTCACAGAATGCTGACATATACAGCAAGAAGGTCTCAAAGGAGACATTTACAGCGAGCATATGTGAAAACTATCACAGTTACACTGCAGAAAATTTAACACCCAACTTTGCACTGATTTACAAAATGCCACTAGGACAAAGGTTTTGAATATACACATAATAGAAAAGCTATGAAATTAAATGGTATCAGTTCAGAAGCCATGGAGAAAAGCAATTAGTGAATTACAATGCAATAAACTCACCTATCTCTTGGCTATATATTGAGCTTCTTGAACATAAAATAGCTAATGCTAAAAGGCAGCAGAGGCTTGAATTCTTCCACATTCTTCTGTTTGTTTTCAGTACAGCAGCTTCAAGCAGTAATAAACATCATCACAAGCTGGTCAGTTCTGAAATTAATAACAAAACCAAAAAGATCTTTGAAATTCCAGAGCTGGCACTCTACAAATGCCATTTATTACATCTACCTTTCTTCTTCAGTGCTGCTTCCAGGCACAGCAACTCTTATCTTGTCTGGTAGGCAAAACTTTTCACTATCCCAACCCCTCCCTGAAACATGTTTTCACTGAGACATTTCAAAGACAACCTCAAGAGTCACAGTAAAACTCAACTAATCAAAGGTCTCCTTCAGGAACATCCGAGGCCAGAATAGACATGGTAATTATTCTCCTAGTGGAGGTCTTCTCAACTTAGATGACAAGTCACATACACAAACCATCTTCTATACCATGAATGGAAATATCCTCTGCTTTGGGTATTGGCTTAAGGGGACAGAAGACTACATCTGGTTTCCTCTCCCATCTGCTCAATTTTCATACTGTTGCTATTCAAAGTTACGGTATGTGCACGGCACTGCAGAACAGGATTTCATTGCCCAGGCCCAGGATCTATTTTAATCCAGTGCAAAATAATAATGTCTGGATGGAAAAAAAAAAAAATATGCACTTCTCTCCCCTACCCCCCCCCCCACCAAAAAAAAATTTGTTGCTGTAAATTTTGACCTCAAGGTAAAAATTATCTAGGATGTTGCATTTAATGTGTTCTTTGAAGATTAATGGGTTGCATGTTTTCCAAAATGAAGTTCAACTGTTCAGTGACATCTGGGGAGCTGAGTTCCATCTACACATCAGCCGTGAACATTTTTTGTCCTCAAAATGCAAAATGCAAGAAAACTTATCCTGAAGCCCAAACAATCCCTGGTGCCTTGTTTCCCTGCCACCTGAAAACTCTGAAGACTTGAGCACCCTCAAAGAGACCGCGACTCCCATATAACAAGGTGCCTTCTCTCAGTGACCAACAGCAGGAGCTGGTACACTTTCACATAAGAACAGAGCCGAGCTAGCCTCTCCTACAGAGTAGTTTTGTAAAACTTGTATTTTATCCATGCTACCTTTTTAAAAAGTCACAAGTAGAAAAGCTCCTCACCCTGTCTTAGAAGTCTTTTCCAAAGACAGACATACAGAATTGTCAGCATAACTGAATTTGCCTGGAAGTCTCTGTAATTTCTAAAGAAATCTCTCATCACTCAAGTCCTTTGTGCCACCAGGAGTATGCTCCCTGTCCCTGCAGCACAGCTGAATATTTTTTATTATTTGGTTTTAAAGATTTCTTCCTCAGGAGACAGCTAGGAATGCTTGAAATGCTTTTCTGCCCCACACCAATCTGCACTGTGCAAGGAGCATTATGTCAAGTAATCCGGAGCTATTCACAAGGGGCCACTTATTTCTCTTGGTCTGCAGAAACAGACTGAAGGAAGGGCCTAGAGAGCATAGCAGCTGAACGATGCTACGGTAAAGGACTGTGTAACATCTGGAGAGGAGAAACAACCTTAAAACTTAACAATTACTTTATTCTCACCATATTCTCAAGCCACCTGGACCTTACTAAAAACATACTAACTTAAGCTACACTACCCATGCCCCCTCCTATCAGTTGTTCATTTACTATATTCCTAAACCATAATATCCATGCCACATAACTTGTTAAAGACCAAATCAAGAGTGAACTTTGGTAAACCCATGTTCAGGTAAAGACACCTTTTTGATTGTGAGTACCTCTTCAAAGGTAGTTTCTGGTTTGTAGAAAAGCCCAAAATCAAACTTCAAGTTTTACATCTAAATTAGGAGACAGTCCCCTGTGAGGGGCAGAAGAATGAAAATAAGAGAAAGCACTGATAGTACTTGAAGGAAAGAAAACTGCATTTTGAAGTTAATTAAATCCCAAGCCTCTCACTTTCTAAACACAATATTGGTTCAGATTTGTGAAAAACCTCTTTAGTGATGTCAGGTTTACAAGACAGACTCAGCAACTACATGTGGTTCAACAAAGTCTTCTGATTTTCTGCACACACATTTGGTACATAGCTTAGTGAGTAGTCGTCCCACTGTAGAAGTTTTAAGAGTAACATCATAGTGGTAAATTACAAGAAATTTGAGTCATACCAAGTCCTCCTCACTCAAGCCCAATTTTAATTTCTGTTTCAGCATTCTGCACTGAAGGGAACCTTTTTACTTTCTTGCAGAGCACAATAAGTGTCTTGTAAACTACTGTACTTCATAAGAAGCTTAGACTCCCTGGCTCTTGTCTTCTCATACACATTTTATAGTTTCCTGAAAAGTTGGTGATTTGAAGCCTCATGTCACATAATTGAATGCCATTAGTCAAAAGTAAAAAATCCCCATTTTCAGGCTTGTTTTAATTATACGTTACAAAATTACTGAAGTAATTTTAAAATAGGAAGTTCACTTTCCTTTGATGAAAGCTGCCTTCTATCAGTTCAGCACTAATTCAAAAAAGGTATAGAGTTTTTTCCTTGCCCTGGGAAGATATGGAAAGCACGTTGCCCTCTAGGCAGATGTACTCTTAGGATGGACAAGATAATATAAGAGTCAGAGATAGTTACTTCACCAAGGGCAAGTCCTCCCTTACCAACTTAGTGCCTTTCTATGTTGGGGTGACCACATCGGTGGACATGGGAAAAGTAATAGATGCAATCCATCTGGATTTCCATGAAGCTTTTGACATGGTCTCTCACAACATCCTTCTCTCAAATCTGGAGAGATATGGATTTGACAAGTGGACTGTTGTGGATAAGGAATTGGTTGGATGGTCACATCCAGAGAGAACTGGTCAACAGCTCGAGAGCTGTGACAACTGGTATCCCTGGGACCAGAGCTGTTCAGTATTTCCATCAATGATATACACAGCAAGATCGAGTTACACCCTCAGCAAGTCTGCAGATGATACTGAGCTAAGTGGTGCAGTTGTCACACCAGCAGGAAGGGATGTCATCCAAAGAGACCTGGGCAAGCTGGAGAAGTGGGTCAGTGTGAACCTCATGAGTTTAAACAAGATCAAGTGCAAGGCCCTACACCTGGGTTGGGTCAATCTGCAGTTTCAGTACAGGCTGGGGGATGATATGATTGAGAGCAGCCCTGCAGAGAAGAACTTCACGGTGCTAACTGATAAGAAAATCAACACTAGCGGGCAATGTGCACTCACAGCCCAGAAGACCAACTGCATCCTAGGCTGCATCAAAAGACATGTGGTCAGCAGGTCAAGGCAGGTGCGTCTCTACTCCACTTTGCGAGACAGAAATAAAAATCCACTTTTTAAGACCCTACCTGGAATATTGTGTCCCGTTCGGGAATCCCTGATATAAAGAGGATATGGAACTGTTGCACCCAGAGGAAATTAGAGGGCTGGAGCACCTCCCATACGACAACAGGCTGGGAGAGTTGGGGTTGTTCAGCCTGCAGAAGAGAAGCTACAGAGAAACCTCACAGTAGTCTTACAGTATCTGAAGGAGGTCTACAAGAAAGCTGGGGAGGGATTTTTTACAAGGACCTGTAGTGACAGGACGAGGTAGAACGGCTTTAAATTGGAAGGGGGAAGATGTAGATTAAACATTAGGAAGAAAATCTTCACAATGAGGGTGCTGAAGCTCTGGAAGAGGTTGTCCAGAGAAGCTGTGGATGCCCCCCTCCCTGAAGTGTTCAAGGCCAGTTTGGATGGGGCTTTGAACAGTCTGATCTACTGAGAGATGCCACTGCCCACGGCAGGGGTTTGGAACTAGATGGTCTTTAAGGTCCCTTCCAACTCAAACCATTTTATGATTCTATGATTAATTAGGACACGAGAACTCAGTCCTACCAGAGAAAGTAAAAAACTTGACAAGGGCTGGCTGGAGTGCAATGGGAACAGTTGCTACTAAGTGTATACATCTTTACATTTTAAACCTTTATTTTTAGAAAATGAGACTAAGGTGGAGTCAGCCCATTCTCTCCACCAGGAAGAGCAACAGCAACTAAACCACTTTTAAAAGATGTCCATCTTAAAACCCATCAGACATAGCATATCCCATTTCCTAACCTATTTGTGTCATTTCACTGGCACTATCATTAGTTCTCCCATTGTGCTGCACAACTACTTCTTGCTCCATTTTAAGAATACTATTTTGTCCTGTCTCCAGCAGACAAAGAACAGTTTATCCTCTGACTTGCAGCAACCTCTTACACAGATGATTGACAATAGGGCTCTACTAGCTCCTCCTTTAAAAATTCCCAACTTTTCTCACCATTTCAGTCTCAGTTTCTGATCATTCCTGGAACAAGTATTTCTCTGTGGACAAAATCAGCTGTATGCTCAGCTTTGAAATATTTCAGAGAATAACTAGGTTGGAAAAGACCTCTCGGATCATCGAGTCTAACCATTCCTATCTGCCACTAAACTATGTACCTCAGCACATCATCCACCTGTCTTTTAAACACCTCAAGGATGGTTACTCTACCACATCCCTGGGCAGCGTCTGCCAGTGCCCAATGATCCTTTCCATGATTTTTTTTTCTGATGTCCAGCCTGAAACTCCCATGGTGTAGGTTGAGGCCATTCCCTCTTGTCCTGTCCCCTGTTACTTGGCAAAAGAGGCCAGTACCCTCCTCTACACAACCTTCCTTCAGGTAGTTGTAGAAAGCAGTAAGCCCCAGCCTCTTCTCCTCAAAGCTAAACACCCCAGCTCTCTCAGCTGTTCCTAATAAAACTTGTTCTCCAGCTCCCTCACCAGCTTCATTGTTCTTCTTTGGACATGCTTCAGAGCCTCAACATCCTTCTTGTGGTGAGGGGCTCAGAAGTGAACAAAGGATTTGAGGTGCAGTCTCACCAATGCCAAGTACAGAGGGAGAATAACCTCTCTGGGCCTGCTGGTCACACCGTTTCTGATCCAAGCCAAGATGCCATTGGCCTTCTTGGTCACCTGGGCCACTGCTGGCTCACGTCGGCTGTGAACCGACGTCGGGTGTCAACCAACACCCCCAAGTCCTTCTCCTCCAGGCAGCTTTCTAGCCAGACTTCCCCTAGTCTGTAGTTGCACAGGGTTGTCGTGCCTCAAGTGCCGGACCTGGCATTTGGCCTTGTTAAATCTCATGCCAGTGGTTTCAACTCAGTGATCCAGTGAAGAGGGAATGACATTTCCACCCAGCTTACTGTCATCTGCAAACTTACTTCGGGTACATTCAATCCCCTTATCCAGGTCATTGATAAAGACATTGAACAGGGCTGGACCCAGCCCTAAGCCCTGGGGGCACCACTTGTCACTGGCCTCCAGGTGGAGTTAACGCCATTTCCCACCACTCTCCGGGCCCGGCCATCCAACCAGTTTTCCACCCAGGAAAGCATGTGCCTATTCAGGGCAAAGGCAGGCAGTTTCCTAAGCAGAATGCTGTGAGATTTCTATTCCCTAGGGCCTGAGCACTATCAAGTACAATGAAGGAACTTTTCTAAGGCAAACCTATGCGTAACATGTGTTTACACAGCTCATGCCGTATTTGATATTCTCTCAACATTTAGGCCTTGTTGACTTAATTTCAGTGTGTGATCCAGCCCCGGATACTACTGTATAAAGCTGCCACACAGCTGTTTATCTAGTACTTCAGAATCCAATCTCATCCTCAAATGAACTGCAAACCTCCTGACTTAGCATGAGTATATTTGCACAGCAAATTCATCTTAACGGCTTTGCCTGAAAAGGTCTCTCATTTTTGAAATTTTAAAATAAGGAAAAAACCTCTCATAAATCCATGCTGAGGAACAAAATCGTGTGTGTAGCCAAAAAGTACTGGCATGCAAATTTATGTCATATAAGCGGCAAAGGCATGGCAGGCTTTAGTACGTAACTGCCCGTAATCAAGAGCAGCTACTAAAATCAAGATCCCACAATAACTGTTGGAAGCTACAGTACATGGAGTTGTCCTGATTTCTGCTCAGGGCTTTACGTATCTACAGGAACTAACCTTGTGCCTGTGGCCAGAACGACAATTTTAAATTACTTTTTTTTGCCAATAAGCTAACAAAAGAATTGTTAGATTCTTAATCATTAAAGCAAATGGATTGCGGTCCTTATTTAAAACACCTCAGTACCAACCGTGAACTTTTAAATTACTTTTAAAGATGTTTTCATGCATATAGTGCACCTACTAGTGATCTGATAATACAAGAAGGAAAGTATTCAGTCAATAATGTATACCTGAGAAAACACCTGTGGACAGCTTTCCTTCAACACCTTGACCACAGTAAAGAAGGTTAAAGATTTTGTGACAAGTTGAGAAAATGAGGGCAGCACCAGCTGTATAACAGTGTGACAGTGACATGCTAAGACTTTACCAGACCTTTTAGACTTTACCTGTCAAAGGGAAAACAAGAAGACAATAGATATCTATCCTACTGACTGTGTTTTGTATTATGTATATCTTAACTGGTTCTGTATATGGCTTTTTAAAGCATAGCTGACCAAATGCTCTATTCTGTTTAGAAAGAATAAATAAATATTTTCTTAAGTCAGTTGTGATAGATCAGTTCTCTAAGTACAGAAGTTCTACAAAGCTTTTCTCTGCTTTAGAGTTCTCCGATATCTGAATGTATTTAATTCTCAAGTGCTTGGAAACCACTTTGAAAAGAAACAAACAAAACAGATTAAAAAAGCAAATATATTTCTGGCCTGCTTTCTGCCAGCACAACCCTCCAGATTTGGTTTAAAAAGACAATTCTGTGAATTTAGGATCAATGACCACATTTTTTATGGTTATTTTTGTGCTCCACAAGCTGATACCTAAAGAGAAAGTCAGCTTATACAAAGGTTTAGGGAAACTAATTGAAGAATATTGGATGAAAACATGAAACTAGTTAAAATATATGTATTAAAAATGATAGAAAAAAACCCTGTTGATAAATTTTCTCAAATAAATGCATATTTTCTCTACAGTTAAAGGTATCACCATAATAATTTACCACTAAATGGAACATTAAAAACTCTCAAGGAAAATGTTTATATAGTACACAAACAAAAAAACTGTAGAGACTGATGGCAGGCTACATTTCTGGCAATACTGACAGCAGTCACCCCAAATACAGCCAGGAAGAAATGCAGGTGCTATGTATGTGCCTAGATCAAAACCATAACAACAGACTTAAAATTATTCTGCTTAGCAGGCAAAAACCACTCATTTTACTTGTCTCTGGGCAAAGATATTAATTTGACCTTCAAAGTGAAATAAAAACCACCTATGTCCAGATAAAAACACATATATCAAATTACACATCCTAGTATTGCCAAAAGAAAGTTTCCAAAAAAATTCCCTTATCTGAAAGAGCAAGCCAGAAGTACACATTTCTGGGAAACCAAGCAAATTACCAATACAGCTGACAGTAAAGACAATGAACACAGAAACAGAAGACGAACTGGCTTTCTTTAGAACTGCTCTGCTGATCCCACAGCCTTCAGCCTTTGACTTTAGAGCTAGCTGAGTAATAAAAAAAATGAAAGTAGAATTAATAAGATTTATACAAGGGGATATGGCTGGTTTTCAACAGAGTACATTCTTCCACCTACTTAAAAAATTCCCAAAGTTGAGACAAAAATCTCTCTTTAGTAATCTAAATGCAGGCTTTCCCTCTGTTTTATAACATGGCAACATTCCATGTTATAAAAGATTCGCAGGACATGAATCACTAAAACTCGTTTATAAATGAAGGTTGAATCCCATTTGGGAATCTGGCTTTCCCCAGTTCTGAGGAATTAATTTAAGAATCTACTATTTCTCTTTCCGAAAGCACATAAAATAATTCAAGTTGCCTATCTGCACCAAATGTGGAGGAAAAGGAAACAAAGACAGGGTGTTAAAATACGATATAGTAAAAGTGCAGGAGTGCACAAGGCCAAATTTTCAGTCCTTTGAGACAAACTTTGTTTTGCTGGGTTCTTTCCTGTCAAGCGCAAGGAGAAAATTTCCCTCCTCACTGCTTCCTCTAGCTCCCAAACAGCATCATCATCTCTGAGATGCTGGGAAGCCACCACAGTCACCATGCAGCCATCTTAGTCTGCTTCTGCTGTGCCAGGTGAAGTGAGATGTCAGGATCCAATATACAAGCTCAACACAAGGACAGATCCTTCAACAACTCAATGCTCCTGGTTAAAAGCACCATCTACAAAGGCAAGCATTTGGGCAAGAAATTTTACCAACAAAGCAGAGGTGCACCCCATCTAGAGCAAATATTTCACTTGGCTCAGAGTCTAAGGCGAATGCACAGCTGCACCTGCTTTCCAGTATTTCCAGTTCTTCCCTTCTTATGATTCCAGGGCTGCTAAACTCTACGGAAACACAAATAATCAAGCTGCAGATCGAGAGAGCTGGTGGGTACTTCCAGGTAGCAATGAGCATGAAAAGCTCATTGAGAAGTTCACTTCATGACATGGTTTAGTAGACACAGTGATACTGAGTTGATGGCTGGACTTGATGGTCCTAGAGGTCTTTTCCACCCTTAATGATGCTATGAAACCCCTACACCTGGTAAGGAGATGAGAGAAAACTCTCTGCAAGGGATTTCCTGGTTTTGAGGGGTTGACGCAGGAATACTACATACAGGACAGGGATCATAAAGGTTTGAAGTAATTTGTAATTACATTTCAAGAGCAATTTCATAAAAGCATTTAGTACCGGCTGGACAGCACAATACACAGAAATACATGCACAGAAACTGAGACCCTAAGGAGTTGCCTTTAAAAGGACAGGAAAATATACCACAGAAGCAGATGTCAAATAGTTTAATCATAGCAATGGATACCATCTTGAGAAAGATCTACAAAGTACAATGGAAGATGCCTTCAAGTTACTCATGTCAACCAAAAAGACCCCATCAAACAAGAAAAAAAAAAAAGGTGGTTTATAGAGAGAATTGAAAAGAATTTCCCTGCTGGGACAGCCAGGCCTGAGAGAAAAACGTAGCACAGTGATACAAGAAAGGCAGCATAGTCATGCAGAGCAGCAGACTTGAAAGGGCAGAACAAAGCAAAGAGACACTGTAGGAATCGATGATTTATTTTTACTCCAAATATAACTGAATGTATTGGATGACTGGTTTTGGTTTTCCAAGCTAAATATACATTTTGCACACTTCGCCTTATGTTCTCACTGAATGATCTGCGTTTTCAATTAGTCTGTATGCTAATTTGGAAACTGTTAGTCCTGATGGAGTCATTTGCCATGCATTGCCCATTTTACACCATACAAGAGTGGCCCTCAAGTCACATGTTGCATTTAACATCCCTAGCATGAAATTTTCAGAACAACACAGGCACTTCCAAAAAACTGAGTGTCCGATTCCTGAGTTTGGAAGTCTTTGCCCATATCAATTAGCCACCATGCACGTACATATAAGCACATCCATCACTACTAGGAACACTATACTGCTTTCCAGATGGTAACAATAGAAAACAAACTCTTCTGAGAAACATAGTGAATTTTAATCCTACCAAAAATAGACTGAATGTGGTTTGGGATATCTGCAAGCCAGTTCATAATTTATTGTTGTTACATATTAGGCAAATGTTATTGCAGATTACAGCCCAAGCCTTACTAGACATCAGAGAAGGCACGTTAGACAGGCCTGGATTGCAACTGAGTAAAAATCGACTTCAGTCTGCAGCTATTTCCTCAGTGGGGTCTCTCCAGCCTCAGTTTCATCAGGCTTATAAGGACATAGTATGCTGAGACTTCACCTTCTTGTTCTGAGTGAACCTGGGCAGTGTGTTCAAAGGTTACTGCAGGGGTAAAGAGGACAGGCAAAGCATTATCAAATAAGCCTGATTTCCTTAGGAAGTCAGCTTGAATTAACAAGCACAGATTCTTTGCCCATAGAGGTGCAGATGGAAAACACCTAATCATCTGAACAAAGAACAAAGCAAAGGGGCAAAGGTTAAGGGACACTTCTGGCCAAAAGTGAAATTTTTATCTCCTAGGCTATTGTGTTATGCAGGAGAATAAAAAGGCTCTGAGTCATTTACACACTCGTATTTTAACCCATTCAAAAATTTTTCTTGCTAGTTACTACAACTGGCAAATTAACACTGCAGTATGGTGAATGATTCAACTTAGGTATATGTGTAAATCTGATATAGCTACACACATTTCCTGATATGTTTGAATTTGGTGACCTCATGGTCAACACACTTCCTTGAATTCTTGCACTTCACAACACAGCATGGAACAAGTACACGGAGCGTGTCCAATTACTTTTCGCATATAAAAAACATGTCGTACACTAATGCTAAGGCTCTCCACTATGTCTTTTCAATATTTAATACATGTACAAATCATAGAAACGAATGTACCCACATTTTCTTTTTTGCAGTGCATAAGCCTAGAATCAAATGCAAACACGCAGGGAAGGTTTTCCAGTGCTCCAGTGCTTGCTGCATTTTACTTATACATAACCAAAATAAAATGCAAACCAAACACATTTCAAAGTCCAAAGTACATTTCAGTTTTTTGGGGGTAACATTAGTGTCTGTGTAGTTCTCAACACAGTACTATCTTCAGAGGAAAACATTTGCCCACACTGTCATTTGTGCTTTACTCAGTGTGAGGTTCAAGGGTCAGACCACTGTCACTCAGACTTTACAGACAGGGCTTCAGAAAAACCTGCTGTTCCTTAGAAGAATCACACCATCTATGCACTTCTGTTCCTGCCAGTTCTCTTCAGCTCACATGTCCTTATGAACTAAAAAACATTACAGAAGTTGACCTTATTAATGAAAGTTTATTTTCCTTAATCTGGCAATGTCCAAACTTATTTTGAACTATGTGACCTTTAATCTGCTTTCCATCACAGGAAAAGCCTATTTAGTTTTATAAGAGAACACTGATAATTACTGAAGCAATTCCAAGTGTGTTTTTTTTAAACAATCGGCAATGACCTGGGGGTTGGAATCCTTTATTGTTTACAAAGAAGCTTGTGGTATTCAAATTATTTTTAAGGTACCATGAACCAAATCCAAAGAAAGTCTGTCTTCATGTGTACAAACAGCATATAAATAGATCAAATGCTGAAATGTAGCTTTCACATTAAATAAAACATTGAAAATAATGAGTAACAGTTATGCAGTATCCTTTTAGAGTGGATGTAAGGAATAAGAATCACTTACGAGAAATAAATTGATATTTTAGTAATTGGGGGAACGAGCAATTCCTGAAACTACAGATCTATATTTTCTGACACATTTCAGTTACATTAATCTTCCCTGAGATGTTAAAAGCTCTCATGCCCTGCTGTCTTAGTCTTAGTAAGTACCAGATGTGCTACATGAAGACATGCTGCAGCATGTCTTCTTGCGTGGGCTACCCTTCCACTGGGGTGAGAAAATGCTTTCCTCTCTGCTCTGCTCCCAAGTGGCCATTCAAGTGCTTCTGTTGCCCTTCCAACCTCTCCAGAGGTCTACAATATATGACACTATCAGAACAAATCTGTCCATGTGTAATTATACAGCATTTAATATTTATTTATTTCACATACATTGCAATTTATTCACCTCCAGCTTTTTATTTATGCATATATATGCATATTCTTCTTTCAAGGCAGTAAATTGTAGAAATTAAGTACACAGAAATACAAATATATACTTCTATAGCTGATACGCATCAGAGCTCATCTCCTTCCTAAATAACTTTCATAGACCTAAGAAAGGCTATAAAGAATAAACACTAACTCTTGCACTTGTGCATGCATGTACGTGGGCACAGCTACTGAGCTATTCTCTCTCCCATGACCACATCTGCTCATGGCTACTAGCCTCTCACTCTCTGGCTGTTCACAGGTTTCATTGGAGCCATGGACCCAGAAGACATGTACGCACACCTTATCCAGTTGTCTGAGGCAAATACTACACCTCATAATCCACTCTGCTCCTCTCACAAAGGTCTCCAGGTCCCTGCAAAGGACTTCTGGCCCACTTGTGGATCAGTTCTTACAGCAGCATAGCTAGCAATCCAGTGCTTCAACATGAAGTGATTCATTCATGTTGTCCTTTCTACCCCACTTTGACACCTCCAAAATACAGACAGCGTCAGCTCAGTTTTGGTGTACCCTTCCACACTATTTCCAGCTCTGCAAACATGATTTTCCTTAACTGAATTGCCTTAACTAAAATAAATCACTTACTGCAATGCCAAAGGCACACAATGTGGTTCTTTAGCAACTGAAATTACAAATAATTTAGGCTGAACATTCAGTTCTGGCAGAACTGTTTAAAATACATGTAGATAAAAAAGTTAAAATTTTGTTTTCAATTTCTCATAGATTACTTCTAATCCAATCCAAACTGAGGACATTCAGTTTGCAAGAGTGAAAAAACACTAAAAAATTCTTAAGTTTATTCAGAATACTCCAAATGAGACACTTACGCCTTGTCCAGTTTGTTGGGTTGATCCATCTTAGAAAGTTTCTTGACTCTGCTAGATGTAAATAAACTAGCAGCTCATTAGGTCTTTTGTGCATCTTGGAATAGAAAATACTCCTATAAAGTACTTTTCAGGGGGATACTACTCTTAAGCAAACTCTGCACCATTAAAATAATTGTTAGCAAAAGGAACAAAGCAATAAAGAACTGATAATTTTAAAATAAAATAACAGATGGGTCAGATCTACACATAAAATTTTTAGTGCTGTAAGACAAAGTAATGCATTTCTGTCTTTCCTTTCAGAACTTTGCAAAAGCAGTGAACTGTATCCCTGTAAATAACCCACCAGCAAGTGCTGAGACAGCAGTGTCTGCAAGGCTAATGATTCCGCACCTAATTTAAAACTCAAAGCAGCTCATAGAAAACTGAGACTGCTACTAATAGGACATACAGTGAGTCAGTGCCACAAGTCTCTCCTGACCTGATTCACACTTGGAATAAGAATACAAAATAGAATTTTCAAAGCCACAACTGCACTTCATCTCACATCTTCACATCATTTTCACATGACCATCACTACATCATTTGTAACTCACATCTGCCTCTTCTCTCTCAATCCTCCTATGGAATCAAAATTCTCTTAAAGATTTTATTTTTTTCTTTCATTTGTAAAGGGTGACTACAAAAAAAGGGTGGTAGAAAGGGAAAAACAACCTTGGATTTTACGCACATAAGTTGTTCCAACTTTGCTATTTCTTTAACAGGGTTCTTCCTTCCTGCTATTATTATTAAATCTCATGGTTTACTTCTCTCAGTATTGAGCTGGCAGATGATGTACAAAAGAAGGATTCCTTACTTATTAGCTTCTGTCACAAATAAATCCTGAATACCTACAAACTGACACAGAAAAATCTCTTCCTGTGGAAGGCTGTTCATCACATTTTTCATGCATTGTTGCCGATATGTTTAACTTTTTTGTTTCACAACTCAGCAATGAAGCAGCTATTGTTTCCAAAGTGCTGAGCAAGTCTGACTGTGGGAACGAGAGACGTGCGACAATTCTCAATGGTGTCTCTTGCGGCTGCAGATTGAGGTGCTCAGGCACAGGAGGAGAGAAGAAGGGAGTGAGGGGAAACATAACAGCAGAGAAGAGAGTTAATTAGGCAATGAATCTTTTGCTATAATTATATGAATTACACGTTCTGCTTCAGTTTACTTTTAGTTACTGTTCCAGTATTTCATTCCTTAAGGAAATTTCTGCTCCTTATGCATGTCACTAGGTCCATCCAGATAAACAGTGCATGACTCACAAGGTCAAGCATGTTCTTATAAGCTTACCTGTCTAAATGAAGAGACCAGCAAAACCTCCAACATCAATTTGATGGTATGAAAAATCAATGTTTCACTTTTTCTTTCTTCTGTGAAATCTTCTACAAAAGCTTTTGCCCTTCTTACCACAAAGCAAGTCATCAGAACCCTCACAAAATTTAAAAACAATACCACCTGAAATATCTTTGGAGAGTACTCTGCATTTCCCATTTCTGCAGTTTTCCATATTAAAGAGCCATAAACTGGATCTGTACAAGGATCATATTCACAAAACATATTTAAATGACAATACATATGCCTCAGGGATACAAACATTTGACTCAGAATAATATACAGAGAAAGTCTTTGTGAACTACAGCAGAAGATACTAAAAAGATCGGAGGTAAACGTACATATTAGGAATGCAAGTGAAATGTGTGTTTTTTCCTAAATGAGCTCTTTTTTAAAAATTGACTGTCATTAAAGATGGTAAAAATCAATGCATGTTAGAAGAGATTGTTGGGAGACAATTATTACCAATACCTGTTAAATTCTTATTAAAGCAACCAGTTCATCAAATAGCTGAGTTTGGATTGCAGCATCTTTTTAATATTAATATTTTAATATTAATTTTTTAATATTAATTCTCAAGTCTCATGAAACAAGCAACTAAATGCAATCAGAGATCACCTGTGCCCTCTGATGAGAAAGCACTTCAAAGCCACAGAGTGCTGCTTGTGACTAACGGCAGATTTATGCAAGATAGTAAGGCTCAGTAACCACATATATTCACATACTGGTCATGAATTTGCTAACATGTAAGTATATGATTAATTCTATCTTGTCAATAAAGGTATGCATAAGCTTACATTTACACTGTTGGCAGAAGTATAGCTGCAGGAACCTGTGTCAGGCTTGGCCCTTAGTTTTCAGCATGGGAGAGCCAAGTGCTGAACTGGGTAGTCGTATTAGGTACCAGAAGCTAAAAGATTTAAATATAATCGATCTGGAAGAATACTACACAAGAGGACCATTCTGAAAAGATGTGGAATTATAAATATAAATTCTGTGCTTAAAAGCGTACAGATGAAAATTAACACTATTTTGCTGAAAGGCTGTTAGTGACCTAATTCTTCGGGCAGCTATTGTAATGCTCAGTGATTGCTCCCATTTTTGCCTGCAATAATCACTGTCCCAAATCCAACCCAGAGTTACCTACTGATTAGCAAGCATGCACACAGCAGGGCAAAAGGGTAACAGACAAGAATCTAACATTTTGAAGGACATATTCTTTGCATATTAACACCAACTGCACCACTTATTAGCTGAAATATGCAGAAGCAACTAGAAAACATTCAGTCTTCAAAGTATCAGTTATCATAGCTCAAGCAAATAAATCCATGAACACCACTAAAATAAAAAGTCCTCACACTTACTCTTTACAGACCTAGCCACCCTACAGAAGCACTTGATCCAACAGCACAGGAGAAGAACTGGCCATTCATTAGCAAGGGAGACGGTTTAAGCTAGCACAAAGTCTATTTATACACAGGATCAAATGATTACTTTGAGTGGTTCAGGTCTGTGAGATCGTCTGTTGTTGTAAAGCCTAAAACAATTCAACTATTCAGTTCAACGAGGTTATTCGATTACAGTTCTCAAATACTTACACAGAGAAAGTATTTAAACATATCCCACAACATATGAAATAGGAGAGTCAATGCCATGTAGTAGACCTCCACCGAAAAGTGCATATTGTGAACAGTAAAGCCGATTAAGCATTGCCAAAGCTCTTCAAGGATGGGGTGAACTGACTGAAATAAAGAAGACCGGATGCATTCCTAAAAAAATTCTAAATATGGGCTCAATGCTCTTCTCCACAGATCAAAGTCTTTGGTTCATATTACACCAACATCAGACGAAATTAGCATAAATCTTACATAGATCTCAGATTAGTAAGAATTTTAATGGAGAAAAAACATATATGGTACACAGGGGACAAACAAGACTTTGACGTCCAATTTATAATAAATTCCATCCAGATTGATCTTGTCATTTGAAACCAGAGGCAACACTCATCCAAAAAATATTCTTTTAAAAATTTCCTAGCATTCTGAAAAAGATACAGGCCAATTGCATTTAATTTGGAGAAGGGTGTTCTGTACTGGGAATTGTGGCAATGCTGTTCTAACAGATGAATTATGAGTTATGTGGCTGGAGACTTGTATGCTAAAGACTTCTCAGAGCCATGACCTCTGGAAAAGTTGGGGTGGGGGAAGAAGGGGAAAAGGAAGAGGAACAGGTAGACTCTAGGGAACAGATATTATTATCCTCAGAAGCAGCAGAAACTCTAGCAGAAGTAAAGAGGTTTGACATTTATGTCTACCTCAAAAACACAGCATGTCAGTGCTTGTTGAACACAGCTCAAGATAACACCAAAATCTGCAATATAAATAAATCACATTATTGTTTTAGGGGGGTTGATTGTTAGTTTGTTTTTCCTCTCTCTCATCCTCTCTTTCTCTGTCTAAGATTAAACATTAGAGTTTATATCTTTGGTTTTAGCTCCAGAGTAGCTGTAAAACCTCAGAGGTCAAACATCTCTTCTGCTGCAAGTGCTGAACTCCATCCAAAACATGAAAAATTGTGAAAAGTGGTTGTAGTTGGAATACTTTTAACTTTGATTCACCTTTGGGCTTCGGTCTGCAGAAGCCCCACCTATAACACTGACCACCCTAAGTTTCTTCTTAAGTTCATTTGATTTAAACATCACTTTTGCCCTGCTGTAATATTAATATCAATTATTTCAGAAAGGTATTTTGAAGCTCACTGATTTTATAGTTAAGAAAGGCTATTAGATCACTCAGTTCAGGAAGGGTAAATCTTTGGTGGTCAGCCATACAAACAGGGTTATATTACATAATGAGCAGCATTGCTGTCTTGGCACAAGAGTTTCTGGGTGACCAACATTAAGTCCTGTTTGGAAGGTAGAAGGGCTGTGAGGCTAAGGCAGAAACTACTAGACAGTCCCAAAAGGCAAGAGCCTGCCCACGCCAGATTCACATTGAGCAGAACTATGCCTCATTTCTCACTTGACTAAATCTCCCTCGCTCTCTCCAAGTTATGTGGGATGTGCTGTGCAACTCTCAAACATGCAAGTAATCTGAAATGCAGCTTGTAAAGTTACAGAAGTGCTCCAACTACCCTGGTGTACTACATGCAATGTGGAGATACCTTCACCCCATAGCCTTAATGCTGCAGACGGGCTCGTCTTTCATAGAATCATAGAATCACCAGGTTGGAAGAGACCCACCGGATCATCGAGTCCAACCATTCCTATCAAACACTACACCATGCCCCTCAGAACTTCATCTACCCGTGCCTTAAACACCTCCAGGGAAGGTGAATCAACCACCTCCCTGGGCAGCCTATTCCAATGCCCTTTCCATGAAAAACTTCCTCCTAACGTCTAGCCTAAATCTTGCCTGGTGGAACTTGAGGCCATTCCCTCTTGTCCTGTACCCTGTCACTTGGGAGAAGAGGCCAGCTCCCTCCTCTCTACAACCTCCTTTCAGGTAGTTGTAGAGAGTAATGAGGTCTCCTCGCAGCTTCCTCTTCTCTAGGCTAAACAACCCCAGCTCTCTCAGCCATTCTCCAGACCCCTCACCAGCCTCATTGCTCTTCTCTGGACTTGCTCCAGAGCCTCAGCATCCTTCTTGTGGTGAGGGGTCCAGTCTTTGCACTGTTTGGGACCAACATGCCCACCTCTGGACTAGACCACTTTGCAGCAAGCGGTCCGGGTCATCAGCTGGTTCCAAACCAATTTTTTTTTCTGTACCTTTATATTCAAGTGCCTGAAATGAAGAGAAAGTAGTTTTTAAAACTTTAGGCTGATATGCGCAGCATCCCCAAGGGCAACCTGTGTGGGACACTGAGGGCTTAAAGGCAGTTGTGATTAAGCTGTCTTGCTCTGTTTACCATGCTAGCCAAGCTTGCCACAGGACATATCCACACCATGCAAAATAAATGTTTAACCATGCCATCCAGTCAACATTTCCTCTTGGAAGGAAGTAATTGATTTATTCAGGGAGCAAAATTAGTTTAGATTGATGACTGAGGCCCAGAAGTAAAACACAGGGTATTTCAGGGCCAGATTGACAGTATAAACCCCCACCTCCAACCACCTCTGTTATTTATATTTTTATTTTACCTTTCAGCAACTCGTGCAACAATAACAAAATCCTGTGAGTATAAGAAGCATTCCAGACAGCGTTTATCACCAAAAAAATCATACAAATATGTTGCTTTATTTAAAATCCATGATTATGCACTACAAACTACCATGCTACCTCGATATGATGCAGTCATGGTTCAGTCAGTATTACAAAACTAATAACGGCATAGCTATAGGTACACAGCAAGTAAAATATATACATCTATTTTAGGAATGTATGTATATTCCAAGTAGGAGTGATTAGGACTGATGACCAAAATGCACTAAGCTGAACTGGCAGCAAACACTGGTATAATGTTGCTCACCAAAAGAAGCATCTCCCCAGAAAAATCAAAACCCCACAGTAATTCTCTAGCTAATGTTACTGTATCAGTGAAACTATTTAGCTGGCAAGGGAAACACTGCAGCACAAAAGTAACTTGGAGAAAAAGCTACTTTATCTAATTAAGACTTCAGGAAATTTCAGGTGCCAAGGCTGACTGAAAGGCTTTTTGGTTTTGTAGGAAGCCACCTCTAAATTTCTAGGCTTACAGGAGAGAAAGGAGACTCTGCTCCCTGACAACACACAGCTCAGGAGAAGGAGATGCCTCCTGCTCCCAAGTGTGCCCCTAACACAGAGCTGGCAACACAGGCTGCCTAGCCTCTGTTGTGGGTTGTGCTGTGGGTCTCATTCTTGGCACGGTAAGCAGTCAGGCAGAAAGAGCAGGGAATTGGTACAATGCTGTCCTTGTTTCTGTGACACGTGCTTTTATAACTTATGCTCCCTGAGGTAAAAGGCATAATTTGGACTCAACAGCTGACAACTCAGCAGTTCTCTGCCTGTGGGATAAGGGAAAGCTGCTTCTGTTGTAGCAACAGTCTTTGACCTCAGTATGAAGCTAGCTCCAGACCGCTCATGGAAAGGAGGGGAGACATGCCCTTCAAAACATTATACCCTGACCAACATTCATACCAATGGGTTAGAAGTTATTTTTAGTCTAAGCTCTTTCTGCTTGCAGTAAAACCTGCTACAAGGAGTGATTCCAAGAGATGGCAGCAGGGAAAGGCAGATGGCAGCAAAGTGGCAAAAGCTGCTGCTGAGAGTTTCTGCTGCTTGCAGGAAGTGCAAGGACCTTACAGATGCACAGTCAGAGGGCTCCCACAGTCTGCAAATTTAAGGATTGCAAATTTTCCAGGGACAGATCCGCATAAAATGGATGATGTATATGAAAAACAGTCACTGGATATTGACAGTGTCAGATCAGAACCTCCAGATATCATTAATTCTAATTGCCATCTGCTAGTTTATACATCAGAAGGTCAGACAAAGAACATAGGAACCTCTGCTTTTGCTGGTGATGGGTAACACATCGGACCCTTCACCCGCCTAAGAAAAGAGCTTTGGCCATCTAGGAATTTATATGGCCCTCATCATTGCCACGCTAATGATTCTGGAAGGGTTCCGTAAAATTCTGGAATATGATTCCTGAAGACATTTAAGCATCTGTAAACCCCAAACTTTAAATGCTTAAATCTAAAAGAAAAATGTTCCAAAATCCCATTTAGCCACAGTCAACTATCAGGGGTGGAGGGAAAAAGAAAGAGGTGATGATAAAATTTAAATCAGCATGCAGAGATGCAAAGTGCATATCAATAGGGTCACAACACTTAGACACTCAAGTTTCAGAAAGCAATTATTTCCTGCCAGTGTTTTCCAGTAAAATATGTGCAGAACCACAAAATTGGCCTCCCTAGACAAAAGCAGAAGCCATCACTTTTGTTTATAGACATCAGAAAAACAAAGTAGAAGTGGTGCTACTTTTCCCACAGCAACCCAGCTACTACTGCACTTGCTGGGGTAAGGGAAACGCCTCAGACCACCTCAGAGACTACCTGAAGCAACAGACAAGTCAAGATGGAGACTTCTCCTACCTTTATGTAGACAGCATTTCTCTCTGCAGCTTAAGTAACCACCGTGTCACAGAAGGACTCCATGTCCTTGTGAGAGAGCACATTAGAAGCAAGGGACCATGGGCTCCAGGTCCTGGTCCCACGGATTATTTATATCTTTAAGTTAATCTTTAAACTGTTTATGGAATGAAACACATCAACTAGCTTTGGGGCATAGAATACAATCACCTATCAAGTCTTCTAGCAGCAATTTATTTATTTTCAGACAGAAATTTGTTCAAAAGGAGTCATAACTAAATCTCTGGGGGAAACACACAACAAAATGTGTATAATTTCAACTAATTCTAGCTAATTATGGCAACAGGAGTAAAACTGACTTTCACATCTGCTCTCCCTGATTTCCTGCAGGAATCAATGTCCAACTCAGAGTAACAGCATCCTCTTTCAAAGAGTCACCAGTATCTTGTTTGAGTTCTCAAATCTTCCACCAATGTAAGTATCTTTAAATCTCCCTTATCAGACTTTTTTTGTCAACTGCTAACTAATATCCCTTCACTTGAATCACCCCTGTATTTCAAGAGCAGTTTGAATCTAAGATTCCTGTGTTTCTATGTCCTAGACTAATACGTATTATTGAAAGTGGAACCAAATTAACTTCAAGAAGTTTACTGATTTCTTTTTTCTCTCTTTTCCTGTCCATTACCCTAAAGCTGCCTTTCAACAGATCAAATAAGCTCAATACAAGATAACATAAGCTACTGTTTAAAACTGTATTAGACAATTTTTGCTATCATCCATCAAATAGGTCCACAGAACAGGACCTCCTGAATTTAGCATCCTCTGCATTTCTATCAGCATTAGCACATAAGTGGAAAAGAACTTCATTCACTTGGTCTCATCATCCATTGGGTCATTTGCAGAAAAACATAATCTGTCAGCCTTGTGATGCATTGCACTCTGCAGGATAAAGTCAGTATTTATAAACGTCTAGATTGTTTAAAACTGACAGACACTTTCTTCTTGAGGTACCATTTCATCTTCCAGGTGAAATTCTTACTAACATATTGGGTTTAAGTACATCTTCCCATAAGGCACAAAACTTGCTCTCAGTCACCCACTGGATTAAATAATCTATAGTCATGGTCCAAGAGCACTGTTTTGAATAGATTCACAAACTCTGTTCAAGCATTGCCTAGGGATATTAATAAATCAGATTTCTTTTGAATGTTTAATAAAGCCCTGAGCTGTGCGATGCTGAAACAGATGTGCCCTTATAGCCTTACAGATGTGACCTTGATGAGATTGTAACTCCTCAAGCACTTGAAAATTAAAGCCCCACAAATTCCCTGCTGAAGTAGCAGAAGCAGGTTTTCCACTTGTGAAAATGTTTCTTTTTGGAGGGCACCTCCACCCAAATGGCTGTTCCCACATACTCCTGGCTTGCCTCCAGCAAGTCTTCCAGAACGCCCTCACCTAAAGGTTAAGTCTCTCCCTTTCCTCAGCACACCTGTAAAGGGATTTTGCACAATCTAACTCACAGATAGTGCCTGCCACTGGTTGCTCTAAGTGACTAAAGCAGTATGTTTGGAGAGTGCACAATGGAAACTGTTATCACAGTTAATAATGCTGATAGAAGTTTGAATAGGTAAAACAGTGATAAGATGAAAGGATGTGAAGACTAAGTAAACAGAAAGCAAAATCAAACAAAATCAGGTGATCTACTGACTGCCTAAAAGCTATACTCCAATCCAACTCCAAGTTAGTGATTTGTAATCTTTCCATCTGTGGAGTTCTGCAACATTTTCCAATTTAGATGCACAGACCTGCAGCCCATATACTACGCTCTATTTTCTCAGTAGCCTGAGCAGACCTCTTGGACATAACTTGCAGACCACTATCAAGCAAACGGCAGGAAACCCATGCCAAGCAATACCAAGTAATACCAAGCAATTGCTGATATGCCACTACTTCTGTGAATCCACTCCCGACATTTGCTTCTGTCTCTCCTACATCCTAATCCTTCCCCTCACCAAACATAATTTTTGTTTCAACACGATCCATATTGGTGACAAATTCAGGAGACTTCTACGTATATGCTTACCTTTATCACCAAAACCGAACACAAATCAAAGCTTATCTTTACCACCAAAACCATATGGTTGAGAAGTGAAGGACAAGTACAGACTATTTGCAGATCAAGGCTTTCATAGAATCGCTAGGTTGGAAAAGACCTCTTGGATCATTGAGTCCAACCATTCCTATCTGCCACTAAGCCATGTCCCTGAGCACCTCATCCACCCATCTTTCAAATACCTCCAAGGACGGTGACCTCCACGGACGGTGACCTCCAAGGACGGTGACCAAACCACCTCCCTGCCAGTGCCCAATGACACTTTCTGTCAAAAATTCTGTCTTGATATCTAGTCTGGACCTCCCCTGGCAGAGCTTGAGGCCTTTCCCCCTTTTCACATTCCCTGTCACTTGGGAGCAGAAGTCAGTACCCTCCTCTCTACAACCTCCACTCAGGTAGTTGCAGAGAGCAATAAGGTCTCCCCTCAGCCTCCTCTTCTCAAGGCTAAACAACCCCAGATCCTGCAGCTGCTCCTCCTAAGACCTGTTCTCCAGCCCCTTCATCAGCTTTGATACATTCTTCCCTACAGGATGTGCAAAGCTTTACAGACAAGCGGACGTGCCCTGATGGATTTACATTGATCAACATATCAACTCAGCTGATTTGAGAGGAAACATCGCACAATATGGATCTTAATCTTTCCCACCGCTACTAAGCCTGCTAAGTCTGATTAACAGTCTGGATTCATGCTGTGGCATAGAGCTAAGGGATGTAAGAATTTAAAGAATTCCTTTACGGCAGGGAAAAAATGGCAGAATGGACTTCCAGGTGGGATGTCAAAGGCAAGTCAAGTTGCTTTACTCATGCAACAAGCTGGGTCTCAAATACAGCAGAAAGCTACCCAGTGCTCTTTCTTCCCAGAGAGAAACGTGACAAAACATGGACAGCTTAATTTAACACTTGGCTGTTTTTGCCAAGGGGGTTTTAAGTGTGAAAGTCTTTGGGAAAGAATCAAAGTTGAAAATTCCCACACAACAGCTCCCAGCCTAACTTTCCCTGGCACTAGAGGGTTATGTCTGTGCCCAGCTTCACTCCCTTGTATAGCAAAGTTCCCAGGCATTCACGACCAATTATAATTAAAAACCCAAAGAAACCGTCTATAAATCACGAATTCCTACGGAAGCAACACACCGGCAAAATTACGCCCAGTTTGAATTTACTCACACGCACTGAATTTCTAACCAGGGAATGAGACGTCCTTCCCAGAACTACTTCAGAGGCTTAGAGAGGTCTTTTTTAAACACAACCTCTAAACACATTAGAAATTCAACCCCTCAAAATAGCCACGGCAAGCTGCCACCGTGCCGATGTCCCCGTGACGAGACACAGCGTGGCTGGATGCTCCCCAAATCATAGACTCACAGAATCATAGAATCACCAGGTTGGGAGAGAACCACCAGATCATCGAGTCCAACCATTCCTATCAAACTCTAAACCATGTCATAGAATCATAGAATCATAGAACAACCAGAATGGAAGGGACCCATCGGATCTCCTAGTCCAATCATTCTGACCAAACACTAAACCATGTCCCTCAGCACCTCATCCACCCGTGCCTTAAACACCTCCAGGGAAGGAGAATCAACCACCTCCCTGGGCAGCCTATTCCAATGCCCAACGACCCTCTATGTGAAAAACTTCCTCCTAATCTCCAGCCTAAATCTTCCCTGGCGGAGCTTGAGGCCATGTCCCTCAGCTCCTCGTCCACCCGTCCCTTAAACACCTACAGGGAAGGCTCCGGATTCGCCCTCCCAGGCTCCCGTTTTAACCTTGGAAAGAGGGTTGCTTAATTAGAATTAAATAAATAAAGGGGGGGGGGGGGGGGGGGGAAAGAGGAGAAAGGAAAAAGAGGCATAAATATTGTTTACCCGCTGTTCAGTCCTCGAAGCCAACCAACCTGCCGGCCAGCAGGATGAGCTGTTGACAAAACAAGCCTCTTATTGAAGCCGCAGAGCTCCGGGCAGCCCAGCCCAGCCCCGCTCGGCTCCCGCAGCACCGGCACCCGCGGCGGGGGGCTCCGCGCCGCCCCCCCTCCCCCCTACACACCCCCAGGCTCGGCCCTCCCCGCCGGCGGCGCCTCCCCGGGGCGGGCGGAGGGAGGAGGGAGCGCGGCCGGCCCCTCACTCACCCGGCGCCGCCTCGCCGCGCCCTGCGGCGGCCGCGTGTGGCGGGAGAGGGGGGGGGGGCGGGAAAGCGGGCGGCGGCGCCGGCAGGAAGGAGGGAGGGCGGGAGGCTGGGAAGCAGGGAGGGAGAGGGGCCTGGCGGGTGGCCCTAGGGAGGAGCCTGCGCCGCGGCGGAGCCTCCTGCGGGACTGTTGAGGGGGAGGCCGAGCTGTGGCCGTGGTCGCGGGTGAATGACCCTGCTTAGAAAAGCATCTCGAGCATCCTCAGCGCTGCCGGCGCGCAGGGAGCTGGAGAGCTGGGCTCGGCCCTCCAGCCCCAAGAGGGCATCGTGTGGATTCATAGAATCATAGAACAACCAGGTTGGAAGGGACCCATCGGATCTTCTAGTCCAACCATTCCTATCTAACACTAAACCATGTCCCTCAAGACCTCATCCACCCGTGCCTTAAACACCTCCAGGGAAGGAGAATCAACCACCTCCCTGGACAGCCTATTCCAATGCCCAAAGACCCTTTCCGTGAAAAACTTCCTCCTAATCTCCAACCTAAATCTCCCCTGGTGGAGCTTGAGGCCATTCCCTCTTGTCCTGTCCCCTGTCACTTGGCAGAACAGCCCAACTCCCTCCTCTCTACAACCTCCTTTCAGGTAGTTGTAGAGAGCAATGAGGTCTCCCCTCAGCCTCCTCTTCTCTGGGCTAAACACCCCCAGCTCTCTCAGCCGCTCCTCATAGGGCCTGTTCTCCAGCCCCTTCACCAGCTTTGTCACTCATTAGTTCGTTCGATTAGTTTTAATCCCTTTGAACTTGCCCCTTTTGTTTGAGGTCTCGGGCTTGACCTCTGACATTTCTTGGAAACCACAACAGCTACGTGCCAGCCTCCCTCTTAAATTAAACTTGAGATCTTCACCATCCCACAGTCTCAAGAGTTGGGCAATTAAAATATGTACTGTGAGGCCCATAAAATCACAAGGGAGATTTAGGCTGGACATCAGGAGGAAGTTTTTCACAGAAAGGGTCATTGGACACTGGAACAGGTTGCCCAGGGAGGTGGTTGATTCCCCTTCCCTGGAGGTGTTTAAGGCAGGGGTGGACGAGGTGCTGAGGGACATGGTTTAGTGTTTGATAGGAATGGTTGGACTCGATGATCTGATGGGTCTCTTCCAACCTGGTAATCTATGATTCTATGATTCTTCTCTCGTTCCCCAGTAAGCTACAATAGAACAGGGAGAAAGGAGCAACTGCTCAGTTTTCCTGCCTGCATTTTCCTACAAAGGTATTCCAAGTTGCTGCCTCTTGGAACTTAGCTGATAAAGAGCTACAAATGTGTGGGAGGTCCTGGGCCAGGCTTGTGCCCATCATAGCTAAGTATGATAGATGGTTTCAGGTCCTCAAAACCAGTCTCCTGCCGTCCTGCACATTCCCTAAGTGATACAGACTATTTTGTATAAAATAAATCTTATAATTTTTTCCCCTTTCCAAATATTTCTTTCGCTTGTGCAAAGAGAATTGAAGATTCAGTACGCCAACAAGAGATCCATGATCCTTGTAGTTAGGTTATGCATCTTGAGTTCAGATCTCTTCTGGCTCAAGAGCACACTTGTCTTCAGGCCTTGTGTCATCAGACAGTTGTCTATCGTTGTCCTGTGTCACCTTCTCAAGAGGAAGGATTGAGTCTCCTCATAAACTTGCCACTCTTGGGAGAAAGTGTTTCTTTTTAGACAGGTTTTCGAGGAATGCCCTGGGCTGTGAATGCCAAGCAGATGGTGTCTGCCCCTGATGTGCTTTGAAAAATTCTGTGGGAATTAGTTGATAAGTTTTGATGCAGCTGGTGTGCATGTTCAATTATCTTGCCATATAAATCTGTCGTGTTTCAAAAAATAATATGTAGATGGTATCCAGATATGATGCTTAGCTGTCTAATGAGATACAGTTGGCAACAATAACCTAACGGGAGTCTCTGGACATGGTTGAATATATCCAAAAAAATATAATGAGCAACCTTGAAGAGATTTATATTCTTTGTTTAAAACTAGTATTTATACTGGCTGGTTTTTGTAAGATCTTATGCCTTTTTTTAGAAGGGCATCCAGTTCAGCGCTGAATTGTAAAATAAAAATATTATTATCTTTGCTCCAAAGACTTTGTCCTTTTTAATATTTTAGCAGTGAAAGAGTGTTTCCCACAATTCAAAACTCCAAGGATGGACAGACCTTAAGAGAATTCTTTTAGAGGTTTTCTATGTAGTAGATTTAGGCAGTTATCTTTCCAACATACCACTCAGCTCTTCACAATCCTAAATCTCTCCCCAAATGGAAGGTCTGCTGAAGGGCTAATTCTGTGGTCTAGACTTCATTCCAGGCACCAACAGGTTTGGTATGTTTGTTTTGCATTTAGTTCCCTGTTCTTGGGCCTCCTGTCATCTTTCCCCATGGAACAGTAATCAAATCACAGTGAAGCTGGGAATGTCCGTAGCATCAGAGGTCTTGGGAAGAATGTGGACACTTCACTCTACATGATCCATCCAAGGGACAACTGGCTGCATCTGCCTCTCTCTTGTTTCTAGATCCCATTAATTGGAGACTGGTACCCTCCCTAGAGTCAGCACCCAGGGTTCAGAAGGATCTAGTTTATGCCTTTGCCATCAGTGACTGATGCATAAATGCAGGTTTCCATTCATGAAAGGAACACAAGATATTTCTTTCAAGGATATTGAAAATGTTAAATGAAATTTCACCCCCTTTTTTTCTGCTACTGGTGTTATTTCATCTTTAGTAAAGGCTCATGGGCATCTCAGTTGTCAGGAAGCCCTGTACCATGTACACGGTATTATGTGTACCATGAGCAATTGTGGAATATTTGGCTCATTTTATATACGATGAAATCAAGCAATAGTAATTTTTAATATTTTCTTAATTAGCAAAGCAGTTTCCATGTAATTCACAAGCATTCCACACAGGAACTGGGTAAAGGAGTGTGGGATTTTTTCTCCTAAGCAGAAAAATATGATTGTGGAATTGGAAGAAGCTGCCAGGAGAAATCAGAGATAAGGGTAGTTCTTGAAGTTATTTTAAGGTTTTGATATTGTATTAATGACTCGATTTGTAACAACTCAGTTGGAAGTTAAGAAACTTTCTAGATCTGATGCTTGTTAAGATGTCAGGATAGTACAAGTTTTAAAGTCATAATGATACAGATAGTGGTATGTTATCTCTTTTTCTACTAAATGAAATATGCTACTTTTAATATAAATATCCCCCAGAAAAATGACTGGCCCTATTACCCTACTATTTCTGATCTGCACAAAATATGCTGCCTATGCATCCTGTCTAAACCTGAGACTTTCCCTGTAAAATATGATAGTTACTCTATTTTTCTTATGAACCTTATCTGCATGTATTACATGTATACAGACTTTTTTTTTTTTTTTTTTTTTTTTTTTCGTTTCCTGCCTTATCTCTGTTTTCCAGAAAACTGAAGGACAGATGCTGGAATGTGCACTGTGTCTTTACAAACTCAGTGTAGGATTATGTCATTGATTTTAAGAGCAGCAAGGCTATGCATTTCAGAGAGGAAGGTTTAAGTCTCTCTGGATAGTGAGCTAGTTTTAGTTTACATTAGTTTATCTCAATGCTTAGCATTACTTAGAGAACAACATATCTGCTGTCTAGGTCAGAAAAAAACTTCTTGGGGCATATAAATTCCAAATGAAAGTGAGAAGCCTAGCTAGGACATTTTCATTAATGAGAGTTTCCTGGAGCCATTTAGTCTTGTATTTAAGGGTGTGTTGGTTATTTATGGCAGAGAAAAGGAACAGATGTGTTGATGTTTGGAACTTTTCCTTTGTGCATTGTTTCCCATTTCACAGTTGTATTTGGCACCCACTTTTCTCCAGCCAATAAAGAATATTAAAGAACTTCCTTTGCTGAGAAGTTGTGTGCACTTTTTACAAACCATACAGTTTAACCAGAAGTGTGAGAGAGAGTACTTCTACCAGCATTTACAAACACCAGAGATGGTGAATATATAATATTTCTAGCAAAGGTCTGCCAATGATTCTTTTTTATGGCCTATCTATTCCTGTTCTCTTAAAAAAAAAATGGTATAATACAAGTAACAAGCCAAATTTGGATCTGACAGAATGTGTTCAGGAAAGCCAATAACAAACTCACACTGGCTAAGATAAGAGCAGGAATAACCTCTGTTCATGCCAAGAATAACCTCAAGTGCTGTGGATAGTGCATCTGTTTTGGTGCACTTACAAAGCAACAGCTCTTTCCTATGAGGTCTCAGTGGAAGCATCCCTGTGTTGTCAAACTGGCACAGAGCTGTTCTTGGAAACGAGTACTCTGACCCCAGAAAAATAATCTCTTCGCAAATAATATTTTTCAAATACAGAGAATTTTAATCACTGGAGACCTATGCCTGTAAACCCGGCGACATGTTGGCAATATATTGCTTAAAATGTTCCCTGGTCTCCCCTGTCTGCAGAAAAATCATGTGATCTATGGTGGGTTTTGTGTTTGCAGGGAGAAGCAACAAAGGGCTTTGACCTACTGATGTGTGCAACTTAGATAGTAACGTAAATTTTAAAAGAAATGGAAATAAAAACATTACTTGCCCAAAACAGGGGAAGTTGAAGACACTTGCATTCCTTACATTGGAAAAAAAATCTACCTCAGATGCTTGAAAAATTCATGCTGTGGAAATACTGGATTTACTAGCAGTAATGAGACCCTTATGGTTGGCACCAAAGGCAGACCTTCTCCCGTGCAGAACAGGGATGCTAGCAGGTGGATTGCATTGCCACACACTGACAAATGTCAAGGTCTTTGTGTCCAAGTGGTCTGACAAAGGTCATTTGTGTGTAAGATAGAGAACAAGGGGAACTGACAATTTAGTCCTCACTGTACATTGAGTCTGTCTCTACTGGCAACAACAAACCTTTTTTGAACTATCTTTTTTAATCTTCCTGAGGCAAGCCATTGTTATGCAGTGATTTTAACTCAGCCTCTTGCTTGTCTTATCCTCCATGAATCCCTGGAAAAGTTTCTTCCCATTGCATTCTTCCCTCATTGCCTTGTTCCCTCATTTCCCATTTTTATGGCTACCGCCTGTCTTCTTTTTTGGGAAAGTCTGTGTATTATTTGTATGTGTGTTTGTATGTGTATGTGTATAATGTATGTGTATTACTTTGGGGTGACAAGTTGCCTGTTCTATGACTTTATCAAAGCAATGGGAATTAAATTTTGGTCTTGCGTTGCAATCTTGATATAGATGACACACTCATCACCATTCCTTAATTTGAGTGTTGTCTTTCACACCCTTTATGTTCATTAATGTTCATTCTTTCCACGCTTGCTCTAGTGTGTCTTCTTATGGTTCCACACACTGGCATTTCCATTCATGCTTCATTCATATGACTTAAGTTACAAATTTCTACAGTGGCCACAGTAATGCCTGAGAAGGTACTTTCTCCCTAAGTTCCTCTGCTAAAACAACCAGTGTCCTGTAAACTGATTAACAGTTGTAGGCCTGCTTCCCAATCGAAGCATCTGTGCCATCCTGCAATTGATGGTCCTGGCACCGTAAAATTCAGCACATGCTTAATCATCATGTTGGATATGTCCTGTTGCTGAGTCCCATACAGTAGCCTGAGAAGTCAGTCTTTAGGTCAGTGAAAAAAGATACAACATTGTTCTTGGAAACAAATTAAACTAAATATAAATTTAGAAGAAACCTTAACAAATGGTAACAATCTTACTGACTGTGGAAGGGTTGGTGGAAACAGTCCTAGAACTAAGTCTGATTTATGGATATAAAGAGGCTTGCTTTGCACAGTAGTGGAAAGGCTATTACATCATGAAAAAGAGGATTTATGAGAGTCAGAAGCTAATTTAGATTAGTAGTAGCCAGAGAAGCACGGAAATCTGCAAACAAAAGATACTTAAGAACATCTCAGACATTCATATACTCTTACTATTACAAACCGCTCCATTGGCTCCCCAGTATCAGTGTATCAAATTCAAGCATACTGCCTTGCCCTGTGCGACTTTCAGCTATGCTCCTTGTTTAGCAATTCTTGTCACAGTGATGTTGGCTCTGTTTCCAATACAGTGCTGTTCCCATCAGTTATACCTTTCTGCTCACCAGTTTATCAGCGAGATATTGCCATGCCTTCTTTACTTCTATGACATCCCACAAAGAAACATTCCCTGTACTACAAAGCTTAGTAAGTTGATGCTTACAATTTTCTGTGCTTCAGTCCATGGCCTGAACCTGTCTGATGAATGCTGGATGAATTTGAAGCACCCTAAGCAGTTGAACTTCATATGTCCTCCAGAGCTGATCTCTACATCAACAGGAGCCATTCAACTAGAATTCATGTAACTTAGCTGAGCTGCCAGCTCCAATGAATCCTGAATAAGTGGCTATAATTTTCAAAATTCTCCATGCACAAAGTTTCCAGGTAACAACGCCCTCTCCCCACACTGAACCATAACCAGGAAAAGAAGTACGCCTTCTCCCATACTATCCTTGGACTGAGCTGCAAGCCCATTTACTGCTTGGAACTAGATTTCTATGCATCAGCATAAAAGTAGCAAGGCAAAGACAGCTCAGCCAGAGAGAAGGTAGGCACATTTAACAAAAGGTTTTCAGGAGTATATGATATTCTATTTTTACACTGTTTGTGGCATTCCTCCTGCCAGTCTTCCCAAGTAATTTTCGAGTTTCAATACTGCTTATCACAGTGCATTAAAGCTTGGAATATTATAGTATTAAATAATGTGCAATAAAATGCCTTTAGATGTGTTCTCAGAGGATACAAGGACAAAATCTATTTGTTAAAGCAACTTTATCCTTTCAGGACTTGACTTTAGAAATATTGTTTGGTGTGCCTCTGTCACCCTGGTTAACCACAGTTCTTATGCAGACTAATAAAATGTCTGTATTTGTACAGAAATTCTAACTCTGCTAAAGAAGGTAATCCCGGAATATTTGAAAGTCAGGTTGAAATATGCTTTCATAAAAGCAGGCAATTGTTTGCATTAGGTCAAATATGGCAGCAAATTCTGTATCCGTTCCAGGAGTTTCCATCAAGGTGGACCTATTTTTATCCTTTGTTGTGTTTTTATTTTTATACAAAAACATCTCAAGCAATGACGTACAATCCTAACCTAGTACCCACTTAATTACATATCTGCGTATATCCTGACAACCTCCCTTCTGGTGTAGCAAGCACCTTTGCTTTCACTAGTTTGCAGATTGACATCAATCTCAATCTGCCTCTACACATCCCTAGTAAAGCCAAAGGACTTGCCCACCTAGGGAATGATTTGTTTTAACACCCAGATTATAAAATTAAGCTTCTTCAGGCAGAAAAGTATTTTCTGTAAATCTCTTCTTAGAACATGTGTGTACAGCACTGGAGACACTAGAAGTGTGCATACATGCTGAAAGTTGTGCAACTGAGCATGCTTTGTCTCATTTCCCATCTTTACCAAGCTGGATGTGTAGGCAACTTCCTTCCTCACTTGGGTCACCTGAGATGTAGAGGGCAACCATCCCTTTGCCACAGATCCCCATTTGTCAGCATTGAGCTAAAACTGATTTAAATTCACACTTGACTCTGGTCTGTCCTTCCTGCTCACAAGCATAACCCACCAGGGAGGCTATAAAGTGTGTTCTTGAAGATACTGTGAGTGTGTGAGGCAGAGGCTGAATCAACACATAGAATCATAGAATCACCAGATTGGAAAAGACCTCTTGCATCATTGAGTCCAACCAAAATAACATGTATTTGCCTAGATTGGGATTTGTCAGGTACTTTTTCTGTCAGTAGTATGAACATGAGCATCTGTTGTGTAGCTTCTTCTATGATCCTCTGCTTCATGGTATTAGCATAAATCTTTGTGAGTGTCCACACGTCCACACAGTAAGACAGATGATGGAAACAATTTTTTTTTTTTTAATTGACTGAGTAGTTCTCTTTCAGTGAAATACACTGAACACAAATGTCAGTCCACTGGCAGGCTGGTAGAAGGTAGGAATAAACACGAATATAGAGGCAAGGACAAAGAATGAAGGGTTGTAGGACTGGAATAAACATCCAAGGGCAAAAGTTGAAGGAGCACTTCTGCCATGTGTCAAACCACAGTCCTGGACTCAAGGTTATCCTTAATCTGAGAGAGGTGGTGAGTTCAGCCTTCAACTATGCTCCCTAGCCACTGGACTGCAGTATTTAAGGCATGGCCAGAGACCCAAGCTCACTTTCAATAGCCAGGGTGGGTTGACAGTAGGAAACTGAGGAAAACAGGGACCTTGCCTTTTGTCCATCGTCTTTGGTTTCAGCATGATGGCTGTTGCAAGATCCAAGTGATGAATACCTCCTTAGCCTGTCCATCCTCTGTTTTCTGTATGGTGCTGCTGTGAAATGCAGCCTAGAGCTGAACATGCGTAAGTTATAGACACTACAGCACTCAGCATTTTAACATCTCCTTCATTTAAAGTAAACTTGAGAACTCAAAAAATTAAAGACTTTGCATGCTCTTTGCTAAATCTAAAATATAGAATTACAAATCTGTCTAGTGAATGGAGGAAAAGGTTCACAGAAGTCCGTTGAGCGCAAGGCACTTGTTCTAGCCAAAAGGAAATTCCCGTTGTCTCATTTATTTTCTCAGTCTTGCTTTCCTACACAGTTTTGTAAGTTGAGGTTTTGTTGTCTTCCCTCTTTGAATATAAACCAACAGGCAGCAATTCCACCATGCCTTGTTCCAGATCCCTTACATGTAGTCTTTCCTTTCATGCCTATAATTAGCAAGACTGATGCCAATGGAGACTTTCTGAAAGTCTTGACCTTTAAGATGTAGAATATATGCACTGTGTGAAGTCACATTTAGACGGAGTCTCTCATAATCCTAGGAGATGGTGGCACTAACATTAATCTTTTGTGTTACATCTTGTGCAACGTACTCACAATTCTTAGGCCTCCCAAATGGGCATTTGTGGCCCAAACTCCTCTCTTTGATGTAATCGCCAGAGAATTTTTCTCCCTCTGAAGTTACACAGGAGAAAAAAGAGATGTTTGTGAAAACATCACCTCCATCTACAGAGGTGGATAAAGATCTGTTTGGGAAGAGCTTGGTTGTGATGGACAAGGGTACCAGAGGATGTTTCCCATGTCCACAGTGTGCTCTGACCACCTAATTAGGCTAGAGGGCACTGTCCACTCTGGTTTTGAAGCATGGATGTCCCTTTTGAAGAACGAAAGTGAAGCTATAGAGGCAAGAAAAGGCTGGAACAGAAGTGAAGGTGATTGTTCAAAAGGTAGTTAGTACCTGGTAAGGGAGGGGGAAGTGAAACTTCTAGTCCCTGCTCTAGGGCATGCATTTTTTGTGCATTCAGGTGAAGTAGCCCTGTATTTTTCACACAGAACCGTCACGCTTGCTGAGGAAGTTGACAAGAAATGTGTATTTACCCATGAAAGTCACACTATGATTCACCCTGTCCCTTATTACAGGCAGCGACCTTGACCCATCTTGTGCAATTCTACCACTTTCCCGGACTTTAGAGGAACAAAACTCTTTGTGCTGATCTATTCCAGAATGGCCTGAGTCCTCCCACAGAGAAACCCGCACAAGAGAGCCCTGACAGAAAGACTTGTTGAAGTTTCCAGTCCTTCTACTGTTTAACGTAAACTGTGCCAGTAACAGACTTTTCCTTAGGGTCCAAGTGGTAAAAACTTCCCCCAAGCTTCCCACTTCTGAAGGAGGCAGAAGCTACAGTAACCATTGGGATGTGCCAATCAAAGCTAAGCAGCAGTGAGAAAAGGTGACTCTCAGGAGGTAAAGGCTGATTATACTGTTTTGAGGTAGGAGTACAGAGTGGCATTGTCCTGCAGTAATACCAAAGTTGGCATCTCACTACTTGCCCACAACTCCACGGTGAGCCTCCAAAATTAGGAGAGAAGCTTATATGCTGCACAGATGACAGTGGTTGCATAAATCATTGCTTTTTTTGCAAGATGTGGTTGTTGGAGAGACTGCAGTCTGGCTGTTTTTATTGCACATGGATATGAAGTCTGCCTTGATGGTGCAGCTGGTTCTGGCTCTGGCTGCAGAAGAGAGAGAAAATACCAAATGCTTCATGGAGAATCTGTACCAGTTCACCTGTGGGATGGGTTCCCCACAACTGGTTAAAGGTCTGCTTCCAACAGGAACTAAACAGCACAGCCTCAGATCAACGCAGAAGTAAGCATTTTGGTTCAAGAAGAGAAAGTCTGGGGACAGTGCTACCTGAAACATTGAAAAATATCTTGCTGAAGCTCTGCAAATGTTTTTATCTCTCTCCTTGTTTTGGTTGTTTTGTTTTTAGGTGTGTGTCCCACTGTTCCCTCCCCAAACCCTTCCTCCTGTTCTCCCTTCACTCTTCTATTGCTCTTTCCTTTTAGTACTGTAAAGGTGGTTAAAGGGGCTACTTCTGCATTTTCTTACGGAGAGGTACCATCTATATCCTCAGGTGTCACAGAAATTTCCAAAGTGATAGACCTTGTTTCTCACTGCAGCAGTCATTGACTAAACGTGATTCTATTCTTACCTTTTGAAATAAACCATAAGCTGCGGAACAAACCCACTAAATATTCTCCCAGAGATGCCTCTCTTCTAATAGCAGCACTGTACAGTGAAATTACTTTCATAGGAATTCTCTGTACTGGAGACAAATAGGAAGCATGGGACTCTAAAGATTAGACAGGAAAGATTATCTTTGTGTTTAGCTAGTAATTTTTAGCTTCCAGCAGTTTGGAAAGATAAAGTTATGTAACAGTTAAATTTTATTAAGGGACATAAACCAGCTCCGTATTTATTGGCATGAATATTTAATATCAAACCTGGCTAGGCAGAGTGAGTATGAATCTCTTGTGTTTGATGTATGCAGGAGCAGATCAAGTCTATGAAAACCTTTTCTGTCAGTTTTAGTGAGAAAAGAATTGAACTCTCTAACTTATGACCTGTGCCCTCACAAAGCTTTTCCTGAAAAAGATGCAGGGAGCAAGGAAGATGATTTAAGTCATATTATTATTAGAAAGATTGATACTTTACCACTGTGACTCATTCTTCCCCCATAATTTTCTTCCTAAAAGGCAATTAATGATGATTAAAAGATGTGAGTTAATGCCTGCTCTTGCAAACAGGTGTAATTAACACATAATTTGTGATTTTGCTATTTTATTTTGGAAATTAGTGCAACAATCACAGAATCACAGAATCACAGAACAACCAGGTTGGAAGGGACCCATCGGATCTTCTAGTCCAACCATTCCTATCTAACACTAAACCAAGTCCCTCAAGACCTCATCCACCCGTGTCTTAAACACCTCCAGGGAAGGTGAATCAACCACCTCCCTGGGCAGCCTATTCCAATGCCCAATGACCCTCTGCGTGAAAAACCTCGTCCTAATCTCCAGCCTAAATCTACCCTGGTGGAGCTTGAGGCCATTCCCTCTCGTCCTGTCCCCTGTCCCTTGGGAGAAGAGGCCAGCTCCCTCCTCTCTACAACCACCTTTCAGGTACTTGTAGGGAGTAATGAGGTCTCCTCTCAGCCTCCTCTTCTCCAGGCTAAACAACCCCAGCTCTCTCAGCCGCTCCTCATAGGGTCTGTTCTCCAGCCCCTTCACCAGCCTTGTTGCTCTTCTCTGGACTTGGTGCAGAGCCTCAACATCCTTCTTGTGCTGAGGGGCTCAGAACTGGACAATATTCAAGGAGCGGCCTCACCAGTGCTGAATACAGAGGGAGAATCACCTCCCTGGACCTGCTGGTCACACCGTTTCTGATACAAACCAGGATGCCTTTGGCCTTCTTGGCCACCTGGGCACACTGCTGGCTCATGTTCAGTCAGCTGTCGACCAACACCCCCAGGTCCCTCTCCTCCTGGCAGTTTTCCAGCCAGGCTTCTCCCAGTCTGTAGCTCTGCATAGGGTTGTTGTGCCCCAAGTGCAGGACCTGGCATTTGGCCGTGTTAAACCTCATGCCGTTGGACATTGCCCAGTGGTCCAGCCTGTCCAGGTCCCCATGCAAAGCCTCCCTACCCTCCAGCAGATCGACACTTGCACACAGCTTTGTGTCATCTGCAAACTTGCTAAGGGTACCCTCAATGCCCTCATCCAGGTCATTGATGAAGACATTGAACAGGACTGGACCCAGCACTGAGCCCTGGGGAACCCCACTTGTCACTGGCCTCCAGCTGGACTTAACACCATTTACCACCACTCTCTGGGCCCGGCCATCCAGCCAGTTTTCTACCCAGGAGAGTGTGCGTCTGTCCAGGCCAGAGGCTGACAGTTTCCGTAGCAGAATGCTGTGAGAAACTGTGTCAAAGGCTTTTCTGAAGTCCAGAAAGACCACATCCACAGCCTTTCCTTCATCCAGCAGCCGAGTGACTTTGTCATAGAAGGCGATCAGGTTGGTTTGGCAGGACCTGCCTGTGGTAAACCCATGTTGACTGGGCCTGATCACCCGGTTCTCTTGTAAGTGTTTCATGATAGCACTCAAGATCACCTGTTCCATGACTTTCCCTGGCAATGAACAATGAACAATCGTTACAAGTTTCAAGATCAGTGCATTTTACTTTTCCTTGAGGAAGGATTTAATGCATCAAGTCCTCTTCTTAGAAGAGAAACAATATTGGGAAACTCCTGAAAAACCTTAAAATGTTAGTATTCATTGTTGACCACTGTGTGTACAATCACTATCTAAATTGCATGTATTTCTTTAATTACAAAAGCTAACTTTCCTTTAGTTCAGGGCTATTAAAATTTTTTGTATTCTTTTGCTTTATTTTTCATTAAAGTACTGCTTTGTCTTTACAAAACTCAGGAAGAGAACAATTAACTCAGTCAAAAGGATATAGTCCACAAAATATTACCTTTTCATTCTGTGTTTTTGTCACCTTCAGAATCTCGTATTTGAGCCTGACTAGTTCAGAAGAATGAATTTATAGTATACAAGGTAATCCAAAATTACTTGGATAATGAAGAATCTGCAATGCAGAATAGGACCTCTGTTACACTGGTTTTATAAGACTTAAGCAAATATTTTTATATTTTTGTATATTTTGTATGATCCAGCAAAATCTGGGGTGTTGATGGTTGTGAAAAGCAAGAATGTGCAGATCCAGACCTGGAAAAAAGAAAGCATGTAGAGCTACTTTAGGTATCAGTAATTTCTGCATCTTCAATTCTTGTGGGAGTATGATCCTACTGACATGATTTTGATGACAAGAGCTTGGAATCTCTACAAAGCATATCTTCTGGCACTGATCTGAAAAGTTTGTAAATGACATACAAAAGGCTGTGTTCTATGTTTCCAGGTGAAGTCACAGAACTGTCTTGGAGTGTTCCAGCATACCTGTTATACTCAGCCAGTTTCTCATTAGTTCAGAATAGCAAAACTGAAAGTGAGAGACTACTCATATTTTTTTTTAACAAATAAATAAATTCCCTGCCTGAAAGATTTGTAAAGAGGACTTTTTCTGATATGTATTTGTGAACGCCTGTATAGCCAGCAGCAAAAGAAACAAGCAAGAAGGGGAAGTGGCATGGAAATCCTAGATATCACTGCAGAAGCACTTACCACAACCACCTGAAAAGGTTATATGAGAGCTCCTGTGAATGCTGGCTGAAGGAAGGAGGGAATTATGAGCAAAGGAAGGGATCCCAGCTCTTAAAGTCCCTTGTATCTAAGGGACCTTACTAGGTTCTTTGTAAGTAAATTAGAATGTATCACAAAAGGTCTGAGTCTGTTATTGCCTGCTTCTCTGAATGGGAATCATCTACAACAGCCTGCATTTTGCTAATTGCTTGGATGTCAGGAGGGTAAGAGAGGTAGTATGGCTTGGAAGGCTCATACTAAGCTACCCAAGATGACAGGATATAGGCATTTTAGACACGTCCTAGATACAACATGTAACTACTGAATATTGAACAGCTGCTCAGTGTCCAAAGTAGTGTTTCAATTTTATCCTGAATGGTTACGACTACAGCATGCAGAGCAGGTAACCAACATGAAAATTTTGATGCACAAATGGTGTCCAGTCGACATCTACAAGTAAGTCTTGCATAAGTATGCAGATTTGAAGATGTTTGGGTTCTTCTTTTTTGTGTTTTTTTTTTCGTTCTGCACTCAAACAATCTAGGCATGTCAGTGTATAGGGCTAAGAAATAGTTTTCACAGGTGATTTCTTATTGGAAACCGAAGGAAATCATGAGGCTTTAGTAGTTAAGACAGAAATGTGGAGGGGCTATATTGACAGCTGTGGATAGGGCTTTGTAAACCCAGTAGTTCCAATAAAATATTGCTGTGCTTTTGTTACTAAGCATAGCCCAACAGGCATAGTCACTGTAAAGACAAGGAGACTAGTTTTAAAGGTGATGGGCACCCACCATCCATCTTTGTTTCTGTAAACACAGACCAAGAGTTCTCAGTTAAGATTATCCCTCTGAAATAATGTGGAAATGCCTGCACAAGAAAACCAAGAGAGAAGAAACAGATAGGGAACAAAAAGGGGCAAATATAGCTAAATAACCCTGTTACCAACTTCTTAATACAACCACTTTTGTATTAGAATCAGGGAAATGTAGATTTAAATTTATTTTTTCTTTCAAAAAAATAATGTCAATTTTTGTTACAGAAACTATGCAGATCTTGAGGAACCACTGGAAATGTCATTTCAGAATGAGGGTTGAAAATAAAATGTAAAAATGAGCAGAGGTTATTTCGTCAGTTAAAACTTTTGCAGCAACAATCATACTCTTAGTGTCTTCTGCTTGTGAATTTTTAAGAAGTTCTCCTGAGACACATAATTTGATTGAGTTTTCATCATTCAGTGATGCCCATGTGCTTTTCATTGGAGTCAAGAAAAGAATAACACTGGTGGTTTTCACAGATGAATGCTTAGAATAAGATAGGAAGTTTTGAAACATTTTAGATTTAATGGCACACACAGATGCCAGCTTGAATGTCTGAAAAGCCACATGTGGAGTTATGCAAAAGGATAAATTATGGCCTTATAAAGATACTCACAGTATACAATAATATCAAAAAAGATTGTTATGATCAAAGGTTTATTAAATTATGTTTATCTTTCCTTTATAAAGCAGACAGAAGTGTAGGCTTTGTAAAAACCTATGAACTCACATAGAAATCACTGTGAAATGACCCTGAACTTCTAAAGGGTGAAAAACCCTTTCTAAAGTCCAAAATCTTTAGTTATTTGGAGTTCATCAGTTTGGGAGATGATGCCTACAACAACAGATTTAACACTAAGGGAACCTCCTGAGGAAGCCTGAGTATATTAAAAAGCTTCCGAATGATTCCAGTAAAATCCTTGTACAGAAAGTTCCAGCTCACTTCTTGTTTACTTGGTTAGCTGCTGTAGAAGAGTCACATAGGATTTCCCTAACAAATCACATGTTCTCAGATTGCAGAATTCTTGAGCCAAATGCATAGGAAACCTTGGGTAACCTTTTCTTCCTCAATATACAGAGAGAGAAATAGTCTTGTTTTCAACATTTTTGGACCTGCATTACATAGAAGATAGCCAAATGATGACCTATTTCAGCGTATTTCCTCCTGTACTGTAAACAGCATCTGTATAATTTTCTGTCAGTCTTATTTTTAACTGACAGTGTCCAGTTCTGGAACCCCCAACATTAAAAGGATATGGAACTGTTGGGACAGGTCCAGAGGAGAGCCACAAAGTTGATCAGAGGGCTGGAGCACCTCCCATGCAAAGACAGGCTGAGAGAGTTGGGATTGTTCAACCTGGAGAAGAGAAGGCTCTGGAGAGAACTTACAGCAGCTTTCAGTACCTGAAGAGGGCCTACAAGAACACTGGGAAGGAACTTTTTATAAGAGCACGGAGTGAAAGGATGAAGGGAAATGGCTTTGAATTGGAGGGGGGAAGATGTAGAGTAGACATTAGGAATGAGGGTAGTGAAGGTCTGGAAGAGGTTGCCCAGGGAAGTTGTGGTTCCCCCTCCCTGGAGGTGTTCAAGGTCAGGTTGGACAGGTCCTTGGGCAACCTGGGAGGTGTCACTGCCCATGGCAGGGTTTGGAACTAGATAATCTTTAAGGCCCCTCCCTACCCAAACTATTCTATGATTCTGTGATTCTATGTAGTAACATTACATGAGTGTAGATTCACAATTTCGAATATTAGTTTGCAGGGAATTACTCTATTCCAGATGTTGTGAGCTATTTTCCCATGCCTACTGAGATAAACAGACCTGAGGCTAGAAGAGGCTTTGAACATGTTTTTGGAAAGCTTGGCTTCCACTATCTTCTTTCTTGGGCACTTCAAAGTCACACATCACCTTGCCCTTGAGCATTTGGCTTTCATAACTGTTTATCTGAGTTGTAAATGCAATGAACAGCCTTAGGTCAATGTTATTGCAAAAGATGCCTAACAACAGCCAATACAAAATATGAATGACACAGATCTGTCCAGATTCCTATTAAAACAAGGGTAGATGATGACTATGACATTTTAGGAATTAAATGTATTAATTTGGGTATTTGTCAAGAGAAGGGGAGATCTGAATTCTAACCCCTGTTCCAAGGACTGCATGTGCACTGAATCCAGTTACTGTTTCACATAAATAACTCTTTAAGCAGACCCAGAGCCCAGATTTCCATTAGTCTAGGAAAGTGCCTTAATTATACATTAAGGATTTAGCCTCCTTCTGTCTTTTACTTGATGAGACTTGGCTTTGATAGAATGGGTGAAAGAGACATTGATTGCCCATTCACACACACTGCTTAGGGATTTACCTGCCTTGTGTATGCAGTTTCCTTGAGCCAGATGTGTAGAATGCTTCAAGTAACTATTTCTTTTTCAGCCTATTCACGAGAGAGATGCATTTCTACTTTTAAGTACTTATGGCATTGAAAATATAGCATATACTCTGAATAATCCTAATGAAAATACTGAAACATATGTTTTGGTTCACACTGTCTTGGTGAGTTGTGGATAAAAAATTTATGCAGGCTTCCGCTTAAGAAGTAATATCTTTGGAAGATCTTAATTTCCTTTGTGAGGAGGCAATATATTGCACTCATGGCCCAGGCAAATAAATGAGAATATGATTAGAATTTCCACTGATATTTTAGGGGCATCACACTTTTTTATCACACAGTTTATTCATTTTCATTGCTGTCATCATTATAAACTTCTGTTCATATCATTTTAAGCAAAACCTGCTTAAATTTAATTGATTTTTAGAAGATTTTGATAGGTTAGATTATTATGATAGCAGAGGAACTCAGAAAATTATTAATATTTATAATGGCTTTCTCTCCTATCTGCTTCCACAGAAGGCAATGCAAGTCTTTGCATTGATGTCACATTGATACTGATAGAACATATCTTTAAGAATAGCAACAGATTAGTCTTGCATGTTAGCTCTAAAGACTTTGTTCAAACCTCCGTCATGGAAAAGCTCCCCTTTGAATTCAGAGAGCTTTGGATAAGCTGATTGGACTCTCAAGCCAGAAATCTTTCTCCACCAACATGAATTTATTAGTTTTGATAAGTACCTGCAAACTAGGCACGATTTGTTCTCAGTAGGTGAGAAAAGTTGCACAATAAGAAATTTCAGAGATTTATTGAAGATAACAGTGTAGGTAACTAGTCTGTGACCATACCAGAGGTCAGTCTGGCTAAAACTAGGCACATAATCTTTATGAAATTAGTAAAAATTTTGTCTCTTCCATCATGCTGTATCTTGGAATCCATCCAGAAGAGAAACTCTGAACTATAAAACAACTGTACTGAAAAATATTCCTTCTCTTCGACTAATACTTCGCAGGCCAGGCTAGTATTTCAGACACCCATTTCCAGGCTGATGTATGCAAACTTTTCGGTAGTCTCACATTTGTTATGATTACAGCACTGAAGAGTTAATGTCTCCAGTAACTTTTTCATTTTTACAAAGCACAAACTTTGCAAAAAGACAGCATTTTGTTTAAAGGATGTGTTTAGTTCCCCTAAACCAGTATCAATTAAAGGTTTTGGAAACCACGTCAAGCTCACTGTATAGACTGTGCACAAACTTTGTGGTTACATTTGCCTCTCTAGTGACTCACCCTTAGTTGTTTTTGTATTCTTAAAATATAGATCTAGCTTAAAATTCAGTTCGTCTTGTATGGTCACATTTGCTGCCTTCAGATCTGGATGATATTCGCAAAATAATTTCTGTTCTCTCTGTGACACCAACTCTTCCCAGAAGGCACTAGTGTACATTATCTTTTATCTCTGTTTTCAACTGCAGATAGATCTTAAAAGAAAACTGTTAGTTAAAGATATTTCTGTTATACCATCACTTAGTGGAGGGAAATGTCCTTCTTTCCACTTCCAAGACATAAGATGATGCTTTTGTCATGATTCCATGAGGTCACACAGAATAAAGAGTTTGGAAACCACTAATGGTTTGTTGCATTGGTATGATGTTCATGGTTATGCACATCTATTTTAGATACATTGGAAAGTATCCTCAAGAATTAGCATCCAAAACTTAAATACATTCTTCAAGGAAAAAAATTTTGTCTTGAATTCAGGATTCTGTGGTGTTCTTTTAGGAAAATGACAAAGTAACTGCTTTTCTAATAGTTTGCCACAGAGGCATAATTTGGCTCCAGGGATAATGTTTTAAATGCAAGAACCAGAAATATTATTATTCACTATGGTGTATTTCAAGGCAGCAGTAGGTGCATCTTCAAATACTTAGGCAAAAAAAACAGAGTCTCCAGAAAACTAGTGGGAAAGATTTTTCTTTCATAATGACAATTAAACCTGCCTTGAAATCCACAGCCTGCTTGATTATTCTGGACAGATTAGCTCTTCACCAAGTTTCTGCAGCATATTATGAAATAAGCAGCAAGGTGCATTTCAGTTTTTGCTACTTTCAATATTGTGTGTAGCCATCCCTGAAGTACAGTGCACAGTATAAGCACCTACATCCTGACCCTCAGAGGCATTGACATCAGTGGCAGCCAGACATTCCCCACGCCTTTTTTGACTCAATGAGTAAGCTCAAACTTCTGTTCAAGCTGAAGTCCTATCTCTTAAAATATGTTCTTATTTTGCTTATTTTGAGATCTAGATATAATAAACTCAGGAACTATGTAAATAGTTATATGGCTTACGATCTGGCTTGATTGCCCTTGGGCAGACCATAATAGCAATGTACTTCTCTGTTACACGGTTGCCTTTTACTGCATATGGTTATGCCTGCAAAGCACAAGCCTCTGCTGGTGGTCCATTTCATTTCCATGTACTTGCTTCCTTCTCTCCTTCATGATTTTAGAGATTAGGATGATTTATGGCTCCTCAGTTTACTCTGAACACCTTCTGTTAAGTCACTTATTTTTATGCAGCTGGTCACCCCTATCAAGAACATTGTTTTAACTTATTGTTTCCACTTCTCTTCATTTGGCCTCAAGTAGTAGTAAACGGGCTTTCCCCAGATGTTTCTTGGTCTGCTTGGTGTTATTCTAACCACACACTTTGCCCACTGAATCTTTGGGAATTAAATCACTATTCATGTTCTTTATTGACCTCCCATCATTCCTGATTAAATTAAATCTTACCCACACATCCCTAAGCAGCATTTTATTTCTGAAGTTATTTAGTGTCTTTCTTTGTCTTTTACTAAGTGACCAACTGTCAGTTCTATGTAAAACAAAGTAATTCAAAATGGTCTGGTATATCCTAAACTCTGGTCTTCAGATTTAAAAATAACAGAACACACATTTCTACTCCACTTACTTCCTCAGATCGGCATTAATATCAGTGTTCTGTCTTATATTCTGATTTTCAGTGTGTTGTGGTTTGAGATAAATTAGAGTCAGTTTTCTGACTCTAACTAAGCCTTGATTAAGTAATTTTCTGCAAGTTTTTCAGACAATTTCTTTCTAGAAATAACTCAGGGCACTGGCATAGAAAAAGACCAATACTTATACTTATTTGTACAGTAACCAAGGCCATCCCTGAACTGGTGAAAAGAAAAAAGCTTCACCTACAGGGAGAAGTAGACAGGACAGGCGACCCAAAACTGACCAGCAGAGTATTCAATCCCATATATGTCATACTCGTTCTAAAAATGAGAGATCGTGAGGATCTTGCTTTATTCTGCATTAGCCAATGTCCAGTGAGTAGCTTGTCTGTCTGGTTGCTCCTGATCCCAGACCCATGCATTCCTGAATGCAGTTCCAGAGTCCAGCTCCCTCCTAGTCACAGACCCTTCCCCTCGCATATGCTCTACAGTATTTGTGGTGACATGGAGACATCAAGGGGTGAGGTGAAGGATGTTATGTCATATACATACATATACATATATATATACACATATATATATATATATAATTATGTTCTATTATTGTTGTTGCTTTATTGTTATTTCATTAAAGTTGTAGTCTCAGTTTCCAAGCTGTAAGACTTTTTCCCTTTTTCATCTCATCTTCCTTTCCTCTTTCCATGGGGGCGAAGGGGAGGGATCTGGGAGTCCAACTGCTCAGTTTTAGTTGCCAAAATTGGCCAGGCTGGGGTCAAACTGTAATACAGTGTACTGGAGCACCTCAGTTAGGGAAGTTTTGTTACAGTTATCAGCTGCTAGAGAAGCTGGTCTAAAATCCTCTTGTCAGATAAAAGCTGGCAGTTGGTTTTGTCTTTATTTTTCTCAAACATCATTTTTCTTTCTGTTTCATTGAGGTCTGAAAATTATCCTTTGTATTATGTTTTCTTTCTTCTGTAGGCACCAAAATTCTTAGTAGCACCAGAAGGGCTGGGGATGATCATTTAATTTCAGTCCCTCGAGCAAATTTTGTAATTGTGCTATGACTCTGAGGCCATCTTAAGAAGACATGAAGAAGCCAATCTTTCTGTCTATTCCCACTCTTACTTTCCAGAAACTACACTGCTATTCAGCTGTTATCTCTTCTGCGTAATGAATGGTTCTATAAAATATCACAAATGGCAATTTATAAACTGATGAGCTGGAGATTTTATGATACTTATGATGCCCTATTTCAACACTCTTTAAAAAATGCTGGAGAAACACTATTCTCAGCCAAATAAAGCTGGTTTACCTAATCTTTAAATATCTTATCCCACTATTCCAAAAAGTTTTTTCCACTATCTCTCTCTTTTCAATAATTAAGTTCTAAAATTGCCAAATTTTGTTCTTCCTTGTTGCTGAGAGTTCAAACTGACTCTAAAATCTCCTATAAGTTTACATTCTACAATCAGCTCACCTATCTGTGATATGTCTATACTAACAAAGCAATAATGAGCTTCCTCCCTCTATACCCAAGTGCATTCTTGCATTCTGCCCTTTACCGCACTGACATTCATAGAATCATAGAATCACAAGGTAGGAAAAGACCCACTGGATCATTGTGTCCAATCATTCCTATCAATCACTAACCCCCTTACCACCTCATCCACCCACACCTTAAACACCTCCAGGGAAGGTGAATCAACCACCTCCCTGGGCAGCCTGTTCCAATGCCCAATCACCCTTTCTGTGAACGATTTTTTTCCTAACGTCCAGCCTAAATCTCCCCTGATGGAACTTGAGGCCATTCCCTCTTGTCCTGTCCCCTGTCACTTGGCAGAAGAGCCCAGCTCCCTCCTCCCTACAACCTCCTTTCAGGTAGTTATAGAGAGCAATGAGGTCTCCCCTCAGCCTCTTCTTCTCCAGGCTAAACACCCCCAGCTCTCTCAGCCATTCCTCATAGGGCCTGTTCTCCAGCCCCTTCACCAGCTTTGTTGCTCTTCTCTGGACTTGGTGCAGAGCCTCAACATCCTTCTTGTGGTGAGTGGCCCAGAACTTATCTTCCTGTGTTGTAGCTCTTATAAAATAGTCCCTCATTGTATGCGTTTTCCTCTTGCTTCATTTGGTCCACAAAATCCTGCAAACTCTGCACAGTTCTGCAATGCTTTAAAGGGATTTTCTTGTCTTATTACACTCAGCATGAGACCAGTTTAGAAGTTCCTTTCATGCCTGTGTCCAGTTCCTTTCCAATAGGTTGCTCAGTGATGCCTTGTTCCTTACACTTGGAATTTTCCTAGATTATCTTCTTTGGTTCAAGTCTGTCATGAAATCTCCCGAAACTTGTTTTATATTGCTAACTATTGCAACCTGTATTTCAAGTATCTCAAGGATGTTGTGTTTTATTTGGAACTTGTCTACTGACTTTTCTTTTTGCACTATCACTCTATGATCAACTCCCATGCTTCCAATCTTTGGCTTGCATCTTGAGACCAAATATGTAACCAAATTACAGAGAACCACCTCTGTAGATAAATGGATATTCCAAAGAACATTTTTATTAAGAAACTTCCTATGCCATTTAGCTGTATCCTTAACTATGACAATTAACATCATGTCATTGTTACTTGTCACAATGTTACAATTAGATCCCCCTCATTGTATTCCACATCTTCCTTTTCAACTTTGGTATTGTGGAAATTCACCACTGTTTTGGTGCCATACCTTGCAAGATCCTTGAAGAACTTCTCACAATCAGCACAGAATTAATGTTTTATGTTTTTACTTATTTCTTTGCCAGGAGTGTATTTATTTATTCTTGATGTACTAGATGTTCCACCAGTTTAAGATACAGTCAATTTGCTTTTTTTTGCTTTCAAAGCTTATGAAAGTTCAGAACATAATTTCAGTGGGTTGATATTATATCAGTGGAGATATAGAGTCCTCCTTGACCTTCTTCCAGCAGCCTTGTTGCTACAATAAACAATCATAATCCTCCCTAAGAAACAGAAGTAGTCTTGGATATCTTTCCCTTCATTTGGAGTACCCCTTAAGCACAACTTGGGACTGATGCGTCTCTTTTCATTGTCATGGCACCAATGACCACAAAGTTTATTTCCTTTAAACTGTTGGTTGTCTTGTCTGAGTAAATCAGCATGGGTTTCATGAACTTTACTAGCAAGGCCATGAGGTGCATATTATTCTGTGCTTGCTGTACTATAGTTTGGAGTTCTGGTCGGGGTAGCAATGTTCCCTCTACATCTGGTGAGGATTATCATACAGCAAACAGTGTTTCTTGCTGCAAACACTAAGCCTGAGAGTCAAAGGTTGCTAAAGAACAAAGGCCTGAACTCAGACAGAATTTGAGTACCTATGTCTTTGTACTCCTTTGAAAATTCCAGTGCAGATGCAACACTGAATGAAACTGTCAGAGACTTTGAAGTATCTTACAGAAGATATAGTTCTATGGTCTTTTCTGTCAGCACTTATTATGTCATAGTATGAGAGACACTGTCTTCTAAAGCAGATGTTATTCCAAGATTATTTTTTCTTAATGAAATCAATTCAAATTGTTTAGGCAAGAGACAGCTTGTTCTCATCAATGTTGTGTCTAGAATTCTGTGGGAATTCCTGTAAATCAAAAAGTCCTGTGTCCTTTTCAGTAAAAACAGCATGGATGTCATTTCTCTGGGTAGTTATCTAGGTAACTTTGCCTGACTATGTATGTCAGCAGGGTCTAATTTAACTATTAAAAGGAAACCGTGACTTAGAATCTCAAATTCCATTGTTTGTAATGCTAGGGCACAGCCTCAGGTTTATTATTTCTTTGTGTTGAGATGCCACAATCACAACCACAAGGAAGAAGACAGTAAAACACTGTGAAGAAAAAGCAGGCCACCTGTGAAGGATTGATTCAGCAAGTTTTAGTTCAAGGGGATATTTAGTTTCTTTATTGAACAGAGATAGATATAATAATGGAATTAAAATACAGCTCCATCGTGTAATACTCTATTGAGTCATTGTCTTAAAATTGATAATGGTTCTGTGGGATACAGAAGATGTTACAATGTCCTCGTTCAGAGCACTCAGTGATCTAAACCAAACTATAGAATAGAATCATAGAATCACTAGGACCCACTGGGTCATCAAGTCCAACAATTGCCATCAGTCACTAAACCTTCAGTACCTCATCCACCCGTCATTTAAACACCTCCAGGGAGGATGACTTAACCATCTCCCTGGGCAGCCTCTGCCAGTGTTTAATGATCCTTTCTGTGAAATATTTTTTCATGATGTCAAGCTTGAACACAGGATTCAAAGAGCGGTCTCACCAGTGCCGAGTCCAGAGGGAGAACAAACTTCCTGGACCTACTGGCCACACCATTTCTGATACAAGCCAAGATGCCATTGGCCTTCTTGTCCACTTGGGCACACTACTGGCTCATATTCAGTTGCTGTCAGCCAACACCCCCAGGTCCTTCTCCTCCAGGCAGCTTTCCAGCCACTCTTCCCCTAGTCTGTAGCTGCATAGGGTTGTTGTGCCCCAAGTGCAGGACCTGGCATTTGGCCTTTTTAAACCTCATGCTATTGGACTCTACCCAGTGATCCAGACTGTTCAGAACCCTTTGCAGAGTCTCCCTGCCCTCCAGCAGATCCACACTTCCACACAGCTTAGTGTCATCTGCAAATTTGCTAAGGGATAACTTAATGCCTTCATCGAGGTCATTGATGAAGACATTGAACAGAGCTGGAACCAGCACTGAGCCCTGGGGAACCCCACTTGTAACTGGCCTCCAGCTGGATTTAACACCATTTACCACCACCCTCTGGGCCCTCCATCCAACCGGTTTTCCACTCATGAGAATGTACACCTGTCCGGTCCAGAGGCCATACCCCAAAGTTACACACAGCTTGAATTGAAAAGGGTATCTATGCATTTCCTTGGCTCTAGCTCCCCAAATGGCTTACTATGCAGAGTGTTGCAAGATTTATACAGGTAAAAGTAAGGAGATGTGAAATAAACAGACTGTTGTTCCTTATCAACAGGAAAAGCAGGAAGAAAAGCAACTGTCTGAAAAAGCCTTCACCTTAATACCACTCCTGAAGTACCCTGGGAATATGCTCTGCTAACAGTCTGTGCTACAAAAGCTCTCAGATTTTAAAGGAAAGAAGTCAGTGAAACTGAAGTAAAATCTGAAATGGATATGTACTTGGGATGCTTCCTATGCCATTTTAATAGATGCATTGCTAATGGATTCTTATTGTAAAATATTATACATTAATACAACCACAGGATATACTTGATTGCAAATCTGGCCTCTCTGGTTTAAGAATCATTTCCATAGGGCAACTGATAAGTAGAGAAAAAAGTCCTTGTAAAGAGAAAGATTCTAACATGGAAATCAGGTCTGGCCTCAGTTTTACATACTTCCACAACTGTTAATCTCTAAGAACATCACTGGCAGTAAATATTACAGCACTCATCATTAAGAATGTGTAGCTACTTCTTCATCTAGACAGAAAAAAAAAAAAGCAGCCTTTAGATGAACGCCCAACATCTTTTACCTATGATAGACTTAATACCTGGAGGCCTGGACAGCAATGCACAGAGGCAGGAGTACTTGAGCTGCTTAGAGCTAACCAAGAGGATGCAACAAGAGGATGTGTATTTACTGGGTTGATCACAGCATCCCTTTCCCCTGTGCTGGTACCACTTAGTGAGACATGCTTCATATCACATGACGGGGCATTCTGTGTATGTGTACCTTGTATTTCTGCTCATCAGCTTCTTAGTTGGATCCACTGGTGGCTAGATCAGTTGTTCTCATAAAAAAAAAATAGTTTCCATTAATAACTTAATAGCCTGTTAGTTAAAGCATCCAGGCTATGACCCGGGATCTCCTTTTCTTCCATTTTTCCTGTAGGAGTTATCCCTCTCTATATGAATTACTGAAATAGTCTTTTGGCAAGAAAAATAGAACTGAACTATTTGCATTTTTTTTCTCTTGAATCTTAAGACACTATTCTGTACCACTTGGATTCCTGTCCCTGCTCCAAGAAATATTTCAGCATTTTACAAGAAATGAGAAAACTTTTACAGCTTATAATATCTACCAGTATAAATTATCCACTTTACAGAGCAGTGATTAGTGTGTTTAAATGAATGATAGTAGAACAGGATTTAAACTCTTTCTTCTTGAAATAAATTGTAGTAAAGATTTAAAGGAAGTCTTTCCATTTATAAGGGCCTCTTGCCATCTGACTTCTGAGAGAAGGCCAATGCAGAGGGCTAATATCTAGTGGCAGAAATTTCAGATATGATAAATGCAAGGAGTCAAACACAGATTTTTTTAAGCAGCTAGGCAGCCACATGGCAACGGACTCTGCTGTATGAGTTCTTAAGGGCAACATGGTACTGAAGTATGTGTCCTAATATAGAGTAATTTAATTGTCCTCATAAATTTAGATGCTGTGATGTTAGACGCTGTGCTGAGATCTTTTTCCCTCTCCCCTAGTGAGATTCTGCATTATCACATGGAATGACCTGTCCTAGTTAGACTGAAAAGTTTCCTGACGGGGATTGTCTGTTCAGTGGATCCTGACCAAAGTCTCAAGGTATTGCTGAATGCGAAATATTCACTCGGAATGAACAACACTCATTTTTCAATGCAGCAGTTCTCATGACAGGTAGTCATGAGATATTAGATGATAATTTAATGGCAGCTTGTGTAACTGCTGAAATTGTTTTCTTGTGTAACTAAGACATATGTAGTGTTAAGGTTGTAAATAGTCTTATTATGTACTTTTTGGTCCAAATTTTGAAAGTAAGATTTTTGAGTGAACGTATCTTGTCACACGCCCCAGAAGGTTATCTGATTTTTCCATGTTGAATCATTACTTTTTCCTACCACTCTTGCCCCACTTAGGGTAGAAATTCTATGACAACTAGTGATGAAAAACTACAGTATAACTAACTATATTATAGCTTTTGGAATTGCATAAGAGGAATTATTAGGAAATCTGTGAGCTTTCATTACTCCCAAGATCTATTGTGCTAAAATAGTGTACTAAAGTGCTTTTGAATGTCATCACTTCAGAACAGTATTATCAGATTAATACAAACTCAAAAAATGGGTTTATTCACTGGCTAGGCTGTATAAATATTCATAAAGCCTTCATTTGCCTTGGCACTTTCCATAAGGAAAACAAAAAGTATGAAGCATGTCTATGAAAATTCTCAGCAAATCAGGTGTGCTATTGTTTAATACAGTTGGTACTTAACAATGTAAATAGGTAGATGTGGTAATGGTAATATGTACGCTCTTTGATTTAAAGAAAATATTTACTGAAAAGGATAAGGCAGGGAGCTGAATTTGCTGAGGCTGGAATTATAGCCAGTAAACAGGATAAGCATTCCCTCTGAGAGTCCTTGCTTTCTAAAGAATATCTCTGAAAATACTAAGGGATAAGAGAAGTAGGAAAAAAGGGGAGGTCTGCCAGACATGACAAGATTGTTTTGTACAAGGAGAAAACAGTATTAGCTATAATGAGATTATCATCTAATTCTGTGAGGCCACACCCACATAAATCAACAGACAAAGGGTAGGGAGCTGGACTCTGCAGCAGTAGTTAACAACAACATCCTATCAGTAATAAGAATAAGGTTTCCCCCCAATACAGAATACTGTTCTAGTTGTGTTCAAGCAAGGCAGCAGGACGGTATTCCGATGTTATCCCCTTTCTACAAATCACTCCTCACTTTCTGCTTATTTCTCTGAAAATGTATTTTTAAAGAAATATATGCAGAAAGCCATGAAAACCAAGGTTAATGTGGTTTCTGTCACCACAGAAACAGTTCCATACTTAGGAGACTATACCCCGTAATAGTAGAATCTCCTTTTTATTAGTGAAAATCTACCTGTGCCAGGGTCAAGCATGTAGTAATCTTCGAAGGAATAAATCATCCCACTGTCATTCCCTTTACCAAAGTCTTATCAAATCTCAGGCTTTCCTCTTCCTGTGTTGTCACCGGTGGACTCAGAGTTCATCATATTTCCTGTGCTATTTAAAGGACTTCTTGGGCTGGTAGGTTATTTTAAGACTGCCTCGGTATTCTTTAGAATACCAACAGGAAGTATTTACCCTACACAAATCATAGCAACTTTTCAGTTCTCAGTTCATACAAAGAGACCAAATTTGGCACATTATATGTGTTTATATACAGGATTAGGTTTGAAAACAGAGGATTCGAGACCACATAGCATTTTATTTTTCTACCCACTCTCAAAACACACTTTCCATACTAGGTAACCTTGCCACAACTGCTTGGGAAGGTCTTTGAATACAGCTTGGGATATGGCATGTGTATCACACTGGAAAGATCTTGTTGTTACAGGAGACGTAGGTATGATTGAGAAGTACAAAAAATCTGTAACTTCTGAGAGCAACTGTCTGTGAAAGCAGAGCGGTGTTGTGCTTGGTCTGTTTGGGTACAACACTTGCAGAGTTATTTCACCCTTAAACACCTAAAATCTTCCACCACATTTATTCTGCTTCTGTTAGTTAGTAAGGAGAGTGTTACACCCTCATACCTATGCTCCATAAATCATTTAGCCCTTTGTAATTTTCACATGAGCTTTTTTCTCCCTTTGAGTGTAAACAAATAGAATGTCAACTTCCTTGAAAGTTTTATGAAAACTATGTTTTTCCTAACAAAAAGGCAGAGGTTTATTATTTATCTGATGAATTTGGAAAGGGAAAGGTAATGGAAAGGATCTAAGGTCACTTGCAAAAACCAGTGGGACTCCTTAGTGCTATGTGTTCTGGATCATAGGCTGCCTCTGTGGAGAAAAAGGGACAACCTACATGCACAGGATTTCTCTCGAGCATGAGGTAGTAGGAGGATATAGGCCAGGTGTTTACCAAACATACTTGGTTATGAACATCCCACATGTGAAAGCAAATGTACTTCTATGCATCCTTGCTATTAAATTTGTTTTCTCCTTTGCCTTATTAACCTATGGTTCTATTATATTTAAAATAAAATGTAAACAGGAGATCAGGGAAACCCAAAGGAGGTTGCTGGCAATAGGTCTCACAGTTGGAAAGAAACCAAAGCAAATTGGCTCATGGAGGTGCAAACAAGTATCAGTGACAATGAAACGATGTTTCTCAAGTAGTTCAATTGCTCCAAGGACATGTGACTTGGCTCGGTCCTTAGACCTCATCTCCTGCAGGTGTTGTACTACCCTGAGTGTTAATTTCTCAACAATCTGCAAGGACAGTCACATCCAAGAATAAGCTGGGAGTGATGTCTTTGCCACCAACATCCTCTTACATGTGCAAAGGCAGAGACCTTACCTTAAGCTTTGACAACCACAAACCCATAGATGCTCTCCAGGCCCACAGATACAGAACCTCAGAATGGTTGAGGTTGGGAGGGACCTCTGGGGGTTATCTGGTCCAACAGCTCTGCTCAAGCAGGTCACCAGATGCTCAGAACCATGTCCAGATGGCTAAGTCTCCAGGTCTGGAACTCCACTATTTCTCTGGGTAACCTGTTTCTGTGCTCAGTCACCCTCAGTTTGCTGATGCTTGGTTGGAATCTCCTGTGTTTGCATTTGTGCCCATTGCCTCTGGTCCTGTCACTGGACAATTCTGGAAAGAGCCTAGCTTCATCTTCTTTACGGCCTTCATTCAGGTACTTATATACATAGGTGAGACAGAGCCTCGAGCCTTTTCAAGGCTGAACAGCCTCAGCTCTCTCAGCCTTTCTTCATAGCAGACAAGCTCTAATCCCTTAATCACCTTAGTTGTCCTTCTCTGGACTCTAATAAGTCCATGCAGGTTCTACAGGCTATTGTATAAGGTTTCTTTTTATTTTCAACAACAGCAAACAGCACCTGATGCACAGTGAAATCCTGTTCCCCATCACAAACAGACCAAAAAAGTTTTCTAGACCTCTGTCTTAATTCAATGCCATAGTGGAAGGGAGGATTAAAGTGTCTTCCAGCCTCTAATGGAGCAGTCTACTCTTCATCACTATAGAACTTCTTTGGACAACTAACCAACCAACAAAACTCCCCCAAACAACACCACAAAAAACCCTCTCAAAGCCTCTTGAGAATATTCTTGCTTTGAAAAGACTGTTTGCAGAAATTTCACCTGCTTATTTGTGGTAAACATTCCTTTCACAGTCTTCAAGAATAACAGAGAAAACATGGTCATGTTTGAATGTGCAATACTGGGATACCTTACCCTTTGTTTGAAACTAGCTACAGGATTTGTCAAAAGGAATAAATGTGGTTCTTAGACCAATGCATTAAGGTCTGCCAACATACCACGTTTGAGTACTCACTCCATTAGATGTGATAGAATCTCCATTTATTCTTTGCAACATTAGCCAAGGCAGCTTTTTTTTTCTGTTTGTTTGACTGGTTTGGATTTTTTTTTTGTACTGCACTATCAAAACTGGAAGCATGAAAGTAGGATCATGCAGGTTTGATCTAATCATTCTCAGTGCTACATATCCAAATTTCCCCTTGCATCTGCAGTAGGATTGGTCTGGTTAGTTGGATGTCATGGTCTTTTTCCAGTGGACAGAGTTTTTGCATGTCACACTTTTATTTTTAAAAGGACAAAAGCTTTTTCCTTCCAAAAGTTGATTCTCCTTCCTTCCGTTCTGTTTAGGATTAATCCATTCCTGCTTCCTAGCAACCACTTGCTGTTGCAATTCCAACCGAGACAGCCAGTAAATATCCACTCTGTAAGTACTGAATGCAAGTGGAGTTAATGAACTGGTTTTAAGTGCTATTCCCTCTAGCTAGGACAGCCTGAAAATCTACACCACGTACCCTTCTGTCAGCACTCACAGGAAAGAGTTCTTGAGAATATCAGCAAACACAGCAGTATGCTACTGACTGATAAATCTGTGCTTGAGTATCTAGGGAAAAACATGCTCTTCCCTTGTCACATAAAATGCAGATCTGAATCTAGACTTACTGTGGGCCCTATGAATACCATGCAGTGACTGCTACAAAACTGACTAAGAAATCACTCAACCAGAGCACCCTCATTTAGTCAGTGAAGAGAGGTACTTAGGTGGAGCAATTTAAATCTGAATCTGAATCAGTCTCTGGGAGTACCTTTCTCCACTAACTCCACGGTGAGGTAAGACAGCTAGATTTCTGACCTAAGGATCTGAAGCTAAGTAGAGTGAATTTTTGTATATCTCAGGAAAGCCCTGTCTTTCACCTATCATAGAATCATAGAATCATAGAACAACCAGGTTGGAAGGGACCCATCGGATCTTCTAGTCCAACCATTCCTATCTAACACTAAACCAAGTCCGTCAAGACCTCATCCACCCGTGCCTTAAACATCTCCAGGGAAGGTGACTCAACCGCCTCCCTGGGCAGCCTATTCCAATGCCCAATGACCCTCTGTGTGAAAAACTTCCTCCTAATCTCCAGCCTAAATCTCCCCTGGCGGAGCTTGAGGCCATTCCCTCTTGTCCTGTCCCCTGTCACTTGGGAGAAAAGCCCAGCTCCCTCCTCTCCACAACCTCCCTTCAGGTAGTTGTAGAGAGTAATGAGGTCTCCTCTCAGCCTTCTCTTCTCCAGGCTAAACAACCCCAGCTCTCTCAGCCGCTCCTCATAGGTTCTGTTCTCCAGCCCCTTCACCAGCTTTGTTGCTCTTCTCTGGACTTGCTCCAGAACCTCAACATCCTTCTTGTGGCGAGGGGCCCAGAACTGAACACAGTATTCAAGGAGCAGCCTCACCAGTGCTGAGTACAGTGCTGACCCTGTCTTATGTATGAATAAGAAAAAAGACATATAACCAGGCTGACATCATCTGATATTTTTTTTGCATAACTTAAACTGTCCTAAGCATCTCAGGGATGCACCTTATGTCATGCAAAACTATGGTAAGTGTAGATTGCACTGAAATGCGAATATTTACATTATACAGTCTATTTAACTCCTGGAAGATTCCCTCTAACATTCTAGCCATACGTGCATGCAGGAGACAGGTATCTAGTCTGCTTACTTTACTGATTAAGTAAACTCATTCAGTTTGTAACAACTACATGCCAAACCAGGCTTTCATACTTTCTCTTCTAACACAAATTTTAGCAGAAATACTGACCTAAGATGTTCCTGTTCTTGCCCCACGGCATGCTGCAGAGCTCTCTGTCTGTGCAATTATGTTGTAATCTAGATCAATAAGCAAACTTAATTTGAAAAAGAAAGCTCAAAAAACTGAAGATGTTCTAGACCAAAGACTGCTTTTCAGAAAGCACTGTAATAAATACTAGGGTTGTTGTGGGAGAAAACTGTTATAACCCTTTGCTTCAGATTAGGTTTACTCATTGGCTTTTGGCAAATGAACACTCAGGTCACACAAAAAGCATTGTAAGCAACATATAAGAATGTAAACTATATGTTTACTGTGAACTCTAAATTTTATGCTTACTGTATGTAAATGGGAGAGCTCAGACAGGAAAGATGGGATTCATCTCACTTCATGTTACACCTCTGCAACATAGATTTCAGTAGCCCAAGAGGATGCTCTACGCTCCTTTACAGATAATGGAAAGAAACAGCCCTATAGAATGTGATTAATTTTAGATGGTAAGATGAATTGTGCTCTGCTAAGTGTCTGTTTCCCACCAGGGCTATAAGGAAGTTCAGAGTGACTAGCTAAGCTGTGGACATCTGTATTACAGATAGCTATGAATTCTGACCTGCTTTTCCTTGCAGAGACATTGTCATACTGTTGATTGTGTGTGTGCACATATACACACACGCGCACATGTGTGTACGTATAAAGACAAATGCACTCTCAATTTAATTCCAAGATAACAGACGTGTCTGTATATGTTAGTCCTCATGCATAAACCCATTCCCCGCTGATTGTTCTGCCAAATGAGATTTCTCATTATAAATTGACCACGAAATGTGCCTCAAATCATGTGTGCATTTCAATGCTGAGAAGTGAAACAAATCAGGCTTCCTTCTTTGGCCCAAGCCCTCTGTCATCCTGCCAGCTTGTAACTAGCAGAAGATCCAACTGCTAGCATCAGTTATCTCCTCAGACTTAATAGTTGGGACTGGCTAAGCACAAGAACAAAGCACCACCAATTGTCTGAATTAGCACAGAAAACAGCCAGTCCTTGGATATCTGTGTTCCGTAGGTAGTTTTGGTCCATCTCCTTCTAAGTCCCATTGAATAGTGTGAGAATGTACAAACTCCAAACTTCCAATGTTCTCCCTTTAACTAAGTGGATATTTCAGATTAAATAAGTTAACTAATAACTTTATAATGAGTCAGAGGTTGTTTGCAGTGGACGTTGTATTTGCTGTGTATTCTCCTTGCACTGTTACACCTCCTCTGCCATAAGCACTACAGTGAACTAAATATCCTTTCCTAAACATTGTAAATTAATCCACTTGATGCAGTAACATATATCTAAAGAGGTGGAAGTACTAGAACTTAGCCATTCTTGATACCTGGAGGCATCTCTTCAATCTGTGTTATTCAGCCTGAACTTTGCTTTCTTCTCTTTTAGCTTGCAAACACTAAACATGTTGGACCAGCAAGAGACAATGGCAGGAGAAAAATTCCAACAGAGTTTCAGAAACAGCAACTAAGCATATTCACAGATTGTCCAACATCTGGAGATTTCTGGGTTCATCTATCTACATTCTACATGGATTCATAAATCCAGAGGATTAAATAAAATCCTGACCTCCTTCCTGCTGCTTTTCTGTCTCTTTGGACTAAAATCAAACTCTGCAGCACACAACATATTGCTTGTCAGAGTGCTTTCCTGCCAGAACAATATGCAAATTCAAATTATGTATCACAACACTCTTGCAAAGTGGAAGGGAAATTAAAATGCTGGCAACAAACCATCACTCATTGGAGCAGTCTCATGTAGGTCAAAGCTTACCTTTGGACCTAGGAATTTTAAGTAACTGATTGTGGAACACTGAGGCAGAGGATAGGATCTCCATAATCCCACCAGTGTGAATGGGAAAGGAAGCTACTTAATGCATACACAATCTTGGGTATCCATTGGGTTTTATTGTATCATCCCTTAGTAAAACCAAATGTTTTTTGTGAAACCAGTGTCAAAAAGCTAGACTCTTACATGAATTTAAAGCTGCAGAATGGTGATAAATCATAGAATCACAGAATCATTGAGGTTGGAAAAGACCTTTAAGATCATCAAGTCCAACTGTGAACATAACACTGCCAAGTCCACCACTACACTATATTCCTACATCTACTTGTCCAGGGATAGTGACTCCACAGCTTCTCTGGGCAGTCTGTTCCAATGCTTCCCTTTCAGTGAAGTAATATTTCCTAATATCCAACCTAAACATTCCCTGGCACAACTTGAGGCCATTTCCTCTTATTTTGGTACTTGGGAGAAGACTCCAACACCCATCTCACCACAACTTCCATGCGGGTAGCTGCAAGAGAGGGATAAGGTCTTCCCTCTTCTCCAGGCTGAACAGCCCCAGTTCCCTCAGCCACTCCTCATAAGACTTGTGCTCCAGACCCTTCACCAGCTTCATAGCCCTTCTTTAGACACACTTCAGGACCTTAATGCCTTTCTTGTAGTGAGGAACCCAAAACTGAACACAGAATTCAAAGTGTGGCCTCACCAGTATCAAGTCCAGGGCAACAATCACTTCCCCACTCCTGGTTTCACTATTTCTGATACGAGCCAGGATGCTATTTGCCTTCTCAGCTACCTGGGCACACTGCTGACTCATGTTCAGCTGGCTGTGGATCAACACCCCAGGTTGTTTTCCACTAGGCAGATTTCCAGCCATTCTTCCCCAAGCCCGTAGCTCTGCATGGGGTTCTTGTGACCTGAATACATGACCCAGCACTTAGACTTGTTGAATGTCATCCATGTGATCTCAGCCCTTCGATCCATCCAGTTGAGACTCCTCTGCAGAGCCTTCCTTACCTCCAGCAGATCAATATTCCTACACAACTTGATGTTATCTGCAAACTTACTGTTGGTGCACTATATCCTCTCATGCAGATAATTGATAAGTGTTAAACAGAATCAACCTCAACACTGAGACCTGGGGAAAACTGCTTGTGACCAGCCACCAACTGGATATTCTTCATTTACCACAACTCTCTGAGCTCTGCCATCCAGCCATAAGCAGGCAATTTCTCCAGAATACTGTAGGAAACACTGTAAACAACATCCACAGGCTTTTTTGCCTCCGCTAGGCAGGTCAGCTTGTCACAGAAGAAGATCAGGTTAGTCAGGCAGGAGCTACCTATTCTAAACTCATTCTCTATATACTGCATGATGCGACTCAGGATCATCTGCTCCATGACCTTTGGTAACACCATGGTCAGGCTGTTATTCCATGTATACTCTATTCAGTCCTTATTGTAGATGGGCATCCCATTTGCTAATCTCCAGTCAAATAGGACCTAGTTAGCCAGAACTGCTGATAAATGATGGAGAGTATCGATGAGTCCTTCCACCAGTTCCTTCACTATTCATTTGTGGATCTTACCCAGTCTCACAGCCTTGTTTGTGTCTAGGTGGAGTAGCATGTCTTGAACCATCTCCTCTTGGATTATGAGGGCTCCATTCTGCTCTCCATCCCTGTCTTCCACCTCAGGGGCCTGGGTATCCACAGAACAACTGGTCTTACTATTAAAGAGTGAGGCAAAGAAGGCATTCAGAACCTCAGCGTTTTCCTCAGAAAATAAGTTCTCAAAAGCACCTACATCCCCAGCTTCCATTTGAAATTCCATAGATACCAAACTGACTCTTTGGATACTTAAATACTTTTGAAAACACAGTCTTAAATAAGGCACACAGAATGCAAATCTTGGAGGCTGAAATCTTTTGTCCCCTGAACAAAAACCCTGCCTCCAGGACCAATTTCTAGCTTCTTATATTGCCTTCTATTGTCTCTCTGCAACGTCTGCAGACATTGCGGCACAGTTTGGGCAATCTCTAATGGTCATCTTCTTTGCCAGTTCAGTGCTTGTAATTTCTGTTTCTTCCTGTTTTCAAGTGGCTTATCTGGTACAATGTTATTATAATGTTATTATTTGCTGTCCCAATGGAAGTATGATTAAAGCAAAGAATATAAACAGACTTTGGAAAATGTAATTTAAATCCTTGCAAATCAGTTTCATTCCTTTGTAGGCTACCACTGGGTTTAGAATGAGAGGTGGGCCTCAGTCAACTATAACATCTGGACCTAGAGCCACAGGATAAGTTCACAACAGAACAAACCACTTACTTCTTTAACCCTAAACTTCCCAGAAACTGGTACATTCAGACTAAAGGGAGAATTGTGATTAAGCAAGATGCTGGAGCCCTGCTGCTTTGCTGTCATATGATTCTCAGTTTCCACTGAGCATCCTCCTGAGAAGAGACTTTACCTCCGGAGAAGGTGCTGGATGATGATGCTTCCCAAAGTTACAGAGCATATGAGAGGGGTGTTCATCAATCACTTGCTGGTGAATGTCAATAAAGTGTAAAACATCTGTTCCTCTACTACTATTACGTCTCCTGAAACTTTTCTCTCCCTTAGAAAGTGTTTGAAGCAGAAGGAAACACTGACCATAGTCTTCTGGGAGCTACAGTTTTCATTCATCAGGAGTTATTCTCAGCTGTCATTCCAGGGAAGAGTGAGAGGGAAAAACCTATAGGCTTTTTGTAATTGGTTTGTGATGGTTCAGATTCAAAGAGCATAAAATAAAGAGCCATCTATTAGGCTGAAGTGACACAATCATTAATGCAAGGAAAAGCAAACAAAGAGCTTCCCTTAGCTCAAACACTGTGGTATTCTTAGCCTGTGAACACTGACTGGTTTGATATTATGCACATACAGACAAGCTCTTGCCTTCCTCATGTTTACCCTTTCAGTAGCCACATCCTGGCTAGCCCACAATGCACAAACCCAGCATGGCCACCCAGGATGGGAGTATGAGAGTGGCAGATGCAGGAGGGTGAACAACAGCTGTAGGCAGCGTGAAGATGCACACACTACAAATGGCATAAAGTGCCGAACAAAAGATGTGGAAGAAGAGAGAGCTGGGATGTTTCAGGTCAAGGGAATTCTCTCCCCACCAGCTTGGCTGGGAACCACATTCCTACATTCCTGGCCTTGCCATGGAACAAGACAATGTTGTAGAGAAAAAGACTGAATGCTTTGTTGTGAGTAATGTATCAGGACAGCTTAAAGAGAAAACTGAAAGTTTTACAGTGCTTCTGCTGGCCATATCCTGAGACCTGGATTTAAAAAACACTTAACAGTTGATTATTATTTTGTAGTTCCTTTTGATACAACCCACTGAATTTTACAAAAGTTTCTCTTACACTGAACTGATTTGGGTTGGATTAAAATATAGTCTATTTTCTTCAAACATTTCTGACTTGATTTAGAAGTGTCAAGACACTGAAGCATCAAGAACAATTTTCTGCTGAGCCTGCTAAAGAGATTTTACCTTGCAAACCAAACTCTGAGAATCACAATTGCTTCACACAAAATATGACAAGAGACTCACTTCCATCAGCAGTTTACGTGCCACCAAAGTCTGTTTCTTTCATGTGCTGAAACAGCAGAACTGATAAGGAGCAGGAACAGACATAGTGTTCTGGTATTCACTATATTTTAACTAACTGTGCCTCAACTGAATTACTCACCCACCTGTTTTATGAGGGTTGAGAGATATGGGAATTTGACATTTGGAAACGGTGTTTTTGTGTACTGATGTGGTGTCTGAGACAGGTGGGCAAAGGAAACATTTGGAGTCTGGATGCATTATTTCACTGTCTTCTCTGAAAAAGGCTTTCCCCTCTTCCTTTGAGCCATAAGTATGTTAGGGAATACAGAGCTTGTCACTAGCCCCCCAACTTCCTAGCATACAGGTCCGTCCCTGGCTAGGTGTGTGCAGATTGAAGAGGAGATACATTGGAGCGTCAAGGTGAAACTTTCTGGTTACCACACAGAGATCCTGGAACCCACAATATTTTATGGTTTAAACTGTTATTGCACTTTTTCTTTTGGTATAGTGTCCATAGTGTTTGCAGTCCAAGGGATAATTAGGTTATGTTTATACTAGTAAATTACGTAGTGCCAGGAAATTTGTGTGCACATTGACAATCAACTGCCTTCGCCGTTTAACTGTTAAAGCAGTTGAATTCCCAGGCATGCATCCAGGAATCAGTCCCAACTGCTTGTCTGGATACAGCCAACTCATTTTGGAGGGCAAAAGAGCCTAACAGCATGGACACAGCTATTCTGTGCCAGATAAACTCAGTGTGAAGGAATGATTTTCCCCCCCAGTACAGGAATTTCCTAGTATACATTAAATCTGAGAAGACTGGCCTTGCCATGCTGAAGACAACTGATAGAAATGGAATATTAAGAGGTTTGATTTTCAGCTGTATTCTCCCTGCTTCCTCCCCCACCCCTCCCCCAATTCCTTCTATTGCTCTCTCTTGCTGCAAAATCCAACAGTACGCTTATGCAGTGATCACAGATATTCTAAAATATGTATTTTATTTCATTCCCAATGAGGAAAAGGGGGTAGGTTCAGGTCCAAGGAGTTAAAAAAAGGAAGAGAAAGAACTGTTGATCATGGCAATTCAGAAAGAGCATGAATGTCAAATGGTAAGAATCAGAACGGATGTTTCTGGGTGTGTGAGCAATACAACCATAGTTTCTCTTTAGAAACTCATCCATCAGAGGCTCATTTAAAATGACCTGAGCCAGTCAATTGGAAATTTGTAATAATTCATTTTTGTTTTTCTTGTGCAAAGGACAACTCAGGACAATTCCAATTTTTTGTTTTTCAACCAGATTCTCCTCAGTTTTTCCGGTCTGAGGTGACATATCACAACCTCTGAAGAATTTTCTGAAAAGATATCTGAAATAAAGACCGTTCAGAATACTTTTCTGAAACAGTTCTATTTCTGTTAAATTAGATAACAGCTTGTTTTTTACAAAATAAGACATCAATGCCAAATTTGAGCTGGCAATATCATCTAAAGAAGTGTCACTCTGGTTATAAACAGGAAATATTTAGAGTGCTGATCTAGTGATTAACGAATGTTTCCACGACTACATTGAAGCCAATTTTCCCTTTCCTTGGAGGTCACTCCATTACATAAGCTACAGAAGCGCCATAACTTTGATCCCACATATTGAAGTATACGAAAAATAGCCTTTCTGTGCAAATGCTTGCTTAGTTGTCTCCTATTGACATCCATTTCTGGCATTCTCACCTACTCCATTGGGAGAGGAAAGCAAGCCAACGGCTGATAGGTTTTCAGCTCACGCTTCTTTTTTTGCCAAATCAGTTTTCTTTTGTAAGAATCCTTAGCCTTCCCTAAATTCATTCATAGATACTACTCCTCAATAATCTGACTACAGCTTAGCGAGAAACCCCTCACTTTCCTTCCTTGAACACCCTAGTATTTTTTTCTGCCTGGGTGAAAAAATATGAATTTGACCAAGTAGCTCTGAACTCTTGTGCAGGGATCTAGCTAGACACCAACAGTAGCCTTCTTAGGCTGCCTGTAATCTAAATACACATTAAAAGTAGCCTAACAACGGAGTCCTCTAATTGCCCAATCTAATTGTCTGACCAAAGGGTACCAATTTAGGATAACAATAGCTCAGGGCAGAAGTTGTTAGCTAGTACATGCTGTCCCCACAGCAGCAAAGCAGTTGAAAGAGAAAAATAAAGGAGTGTGTATTTATGTTGCCTTCTCTATTATTTTTTGCAAGGACACAGAAACCTCAGGCACCCAAGGGAGCCCAAGACCTTCAGGACAGCAACTTAACTTTGCACTTAAAGTTGCAAGCCATGTATATCAGCATTTGGTGGCATTTCTGAGAAACAGAAACTGTGCTGACCGGACCTTCTCCAGGCAAAAGAAAAGCCAGATGGGAAAAACCCCCTTCACTAGTGCGTTTCTATTGAACTTACAGACAAGTTTAGACTTACCCTTGAGAGCCAGCCAGGTGTTTCTGAACTTCTGCAAGGAGTCAAGAGATCTCTGCTTTTGCTGGAAGCAGCAGGAGTTAGGAGGACTTCTCAGGAGCCAGTCTTTCTGTTCAGCATTTGGTTTCCTTTTCTATATTCGCTTTGGAAAGGTTTTTCTTTGGTTTGATCGAGTGTAAGACTGCCTTATTCCTGCTTTTCCCATATGCTTGACATCTGAGCTCTCCAGTAGCCCTTGTTGTGCGAGAAGGAGAAATCTCTGTATAAACATTTACCTACAACATAAAGACTATCTGAGGTAATAACTTGGCAGAAAGACTCTCTTATGTAAGAGGAGTTGCCCCAACCTAAAATGTCTCTACCACATAGCTTTCAGGAATCAAGGTTTTTTAAAGTTAATAACTCACTGTGTAATAGTTAACTTTCAAAAATGTTATTGTTCATATCTGAAACAGGTTGCCTTAAGAAAAAAAAAAAGAAAAAAGATAAGAAGAAAGAAATGAAAAAGAAAAAAGATAGGAAAAAAGAAATAAAAAAGAAAAAAGTTGTGGCATACTTAACCCTCTTTACTAATGTAGACAGGAAAAAATTCTGTGTAATATATAGCTTTATTCTGCAGAAATGCAGGCAACATGTTTGTATTGTATATTCATTGTGTACATAGCAACTGAATACTTTCATTAAGGACATGACCTCAAGTTTGCTGAAGTCCATTAAACTATTATTGACCTAAATGACTTCAGATAATTACTATACCCAAATACTTAAATTTAGATGCCTCCAGTAATGCCTATAAAATAAGAACTTAATTAAGGCTTCAGGCTTAAGACTTAAGTGGGATACAAGCACTGTGAAAGTCACGCTCCTCTCTTGAGGCCCTGTGTCTCAAACCATTACTTCTCTTCTGGTCCTAACCAAAAGACTACCTCACCTATTTGAAAAACAATCGAAGGGCCATGTTGTTCTTCACAGTGACACTGGCTTTCATTGACAATCCAGTAAATAAACTGAACACAGTGTTTATTCTTCTCTATTCTTTCCTGTTCTGCTTCTGTGTGGGAATGTGTGTATTTTAGTTTATTTACTTTGTGATCACTTTGTGCTCCTTGAGGCCACAGCTTTCAGAGTCTAACTGAGTATTCCCAGTACAGTTAGACACTATTCAGGGAAGAGGCAAGCTTTTGCTCTCCCTTTTTAGCTATACTGTCAAGCTTCTGTATCGTAATTTTTTTTTTCAAGTGTAGACAGTAGTTTGTTCAACCACTTGCCCATAGACAGTTGTCAGTTTAATCACCTCCTTCTCATTTGAGCAAGTTGTGCCATCCTGCCAACATAATTCTTGGTATCACACATGTAGGAAAGGCTACAGCTGAAGGAGTCTGACTATAAGAATGAGGTCACATTACATAAATACAGACACACACGGAACTATATATTTTGGAAAAAAAATCTGTGCAAAATTTACAACCAAGCCCTGACTTCTCAATGCATTTGGGTATTTAGACATCAGTTACTTCCTTAATAATGCAAAAAGTAGGCAAAGGGTATATATATATTCAAATGAGATATATATTCAAATGAGATTCATTTATTTGGGTTCTTCCACTACTTCTTCTAATTGTAGCTCAATGAAACTCGAAGCATACACTGTAGAGGAATAACATAAATTGTAATTATTTTTGAACAATACTAAAACACGACAAACTTTCTGAAGTCCTGGATTTTGTTTGAGGTCAAATAAAACTTAAGCTTGTCTTTATTCTTTCATTCATTCCTTAAGACAATGCTAAATTATATTTTCTTTTGTTTAGACCTCTGGTTCAACTATTTATCCTTCCTTTCTTATAGGAGCCTTTGGAAATTTTTTAACATTAATAGTTTAGATATTTAACTTAAACAGATGCATAATGGCCTCTAAAGTTGAGAATTCTTCTGGAGAAATGAATGAAAGTGACATTCACTCATAATCCACACTTTATGAGGACCTAGGCAGGTTAGTCTTCACTGCAGGAAGCTGTCATTCACATGCAAATCTCTACATCAGATCTGTCAACAAAGACCATACATCAAAGCAAGGAAGTCCTCTCTGTGACAGTCTTTGGTATAAACATGAGTTAATTTAACTGTGTATACATAAGCTTCACACCAAAATACTGATCTGACATCTATACCCATTAAGAATATGGAAGTCCTGGGATGTCGAGTTTGCACAATATAACACGTGCTAGAGACCTAAGCTTGTTCTACTGACCTGATATATTCTATTTGCATATTTACTAGCAGGATATTCAGTCTAAGAATTATGATGTGCTTGTTTAAGGTCCATATAAGCTAAGAAGAATACATAAATACTCTGTATTAGAGTATTTTTATGTATTACCAAGCATTAAAATATTCTACAATAAGGTCTTTACAGTATTTTATGCAGAAAACAGATTGAAATAAATACTTTTAGAGGGTATTTGAAATGTAGTATAGGTATTTTGAGCTTTCCTCCAGCCTGAGCAGTTATTTCATAGAATCATAGAATCATAGAACAACCAGGTTGGAAGGGACCCATCGGATCCTCTAGTCCAACCATTCCTATCAAGTCCCTCAAGACCTCATCCACCCGTGCCTTAAACACCTGCAGGGAAGGTGAATAAACCACCTCCCTGGGCAGCCTATTCCAATGCCCAATAACCCTCTGTGTAAAAAACTTCCTCCTGATGTCCAGCCTAAATCCCCCCTGGCGGAGCTTGAGGCCATTCCCTCTTGTCCTGTCCCCCGTCGCTTGGGAGAAGAGGCCTGCTCTGTGATAACATTTAAGTCACGGTGAGTACCAGCTGCCCCCTAAGGAAGGCCAGGAGCTGAGAGTGATAAATGGATGGCAGGGTAGGGGCCTCATCAGCCAGACCCTACACTGCTTAAGGAAGGTGAGTAGGAAAGGTGCTGGGATGGTAGTCAATTTCCACAAAGGGTCCAGATTAACATGATGATACAGCAGGTCTGAGATTAAGCCAGGAAGTAAATCCACAGACCAGGACCAAGATCAGATTTGATGAGAGCAAATCTATGTAAGACACAGCTCAGTGATCATGGAACAGGTATGCAGGTCTGAGAACAAGCAAGGAAGTCAACCCAAAGATCAGAATCAATAGGATCCAGTGCTAGGTAGGGCTGGGGTTGAGTCAGAGATCAGTATCCCTGCAACATACCTCCAGCAGGGGCTAAATCCCTGTTAAGAGCTTAAAAGAAGCACCTAGTTCCAAGGGCAGGGTGGGGGTGGAGGCCCCAGGTGAGGCTGGTCAAAGTGAAAAATACCTATAGGTACAACCAGAGGATTGACAAAATCCTGTCTCAGTAGCTACAACCTTGAAAATCAACTGAGCAATTCAGTCTGAACTAACTGAGGAATTCAGTCCTGAATCAGCATGTACAAGGAGCTGGTTCCTCCTAAATCCATCACCTATTAGCACGATATTTTATACATAACGTGATATTTAAAATGTGTATATCATAACTAATTATACAATTAAAAAATAATATAAATTTAATATAATAAAATGCAATCTATTTTTAATTGAACTACTTTTGTACTGCAACTTTACCTGCTGCTGTTCTCTGCCTTCTTGTTGGCCTTCATTGGATGTCACATTGACATTATTGGAAGATAATTCATTTCCTGATGTAAAAGAAAACACTTTTTTTGCCCGTGCCCTAGTAACACTGTTCTTAGATCACACCATTGTTTTCTGTGCATTAATCCTATTTTATGTATTACTTTTCATGGTCAATCAGTCATGCATCACACAGGCAGCTTTTCAACTATGAATATTTAGATGAAGGCTCTGGACAAAATAGAGATGCTACAACTGGTCACAGCTATTGCATATTCCTTTTGTTGCATGCTCTGAAGAAGAGGGTTGTGAAGTTATTCAGCCATGACCTTGACAATGAAGCAGACTCTCCGTGACAGAAGTATCACATGTAATACTGCAACATGAACAAACAGAGGAGAAAATGAGGGCTCAGAAGGAAAAAAACGGTTCTATGAAAGACTAGTTTATCTTTCTCTAAAGTTCAAAGAATTTGAGAGCTGGTTTTGAGTGTACAGCTTTTTAACCCTTAATGCTCTGTTCTTTCTAGCATGATTTGAGTCTCCACATAATTAGACAAACTGATACTTAACATTAGCAGTTACACCCAGAACTCTCCTTTCAGGCTCATATTCAGATTTAAATGGAATATCAAGGGTGTAGAGTTCTATTTCAGATTTGTTACAAAGATCCCATACTTATTGGCACACAGATACACTTCATGATACTTCCAGTTCTACCAAGCTCCATATCTTTTTATGTCAATTATTTCTATGATATGTACACTGTCTGGCATTGGTCTAGAAGACTATGCCATGCCAGTATGCATGTAGGCTGAAGGTTAAAGGTATGGAAGACCTTGCAGATTAATAACTATAAGATTTTTTTTTCTCAAGATAAATGGTGCAGTTGAGGAACTATACATATTTTTGTATGCACTTGGAGCTCATAAACCACTCTGCAGGGGCACATTGGAAGGGACACTGACCTAAATTCCTAAAAGCCAATGTTGATTTCCATTTACATCATACAGAGCTGCCAAAAGATAAGCCAAATAGTGTTAAGCACATCCAGGTTGACTATAGTCAAGCATTTTTCCTCCTGAATTAGATTGTCTTCTTCACTGGATGGTTTCACCTCTGAAGTTTGTGGTATTTTGTATGACACAGAGATCATTAGTTCAGAAGGCTTCTATTGTTACTGCACCTCTGAAGTAAACCAATATGCCTGATTCCTTGGTAGCAAATGATGCAGAAAACTTGTTTGTTCTGGCAGTGTTTTGCATGCAAGTTAAAACTTAGCTACCCATCTTCTCACCTTCCTGTCTCAGCAGGTTCTGTATCTGGAAAGAGCAATAGCCTGTCAGCAGCTAGTCTGACACTATTTTCTAATCTGGAAAAATTAGACTTGAACCCACCATCAGAATGATTTCCCACAGATGTGCCTTTTAATGCTGTACTTAGTCTTGTGATTACATTTTGAGTATCCCCTTTCTTATTAAGAATCTTTGATGGTGTTTAGTATTCTTAAGTTAAGAGAATGTTTGCACCTATGTATATACCTCAGCATCTCTTAAGTATAAAATTAACAAGGAGTTATGTCAGTGGTGCATAGACACAGATTGTCAGATACTCCACACAGAGTAGGAATAAAACTAATAAAACTAGAAAGAGATCAAATACTTCTACGCATTTCTATGAAACAAGGTGGGGGAAGGGAAGTTATTGGAGATTAAAAAGGAATTGATCTATTAGGTTCATAAAAGATTAGAAACTCCACGGGGCCACTGCCTTATGATATATACTCCAAGGAGAAGAATTCTGATTTACCTAACTGGCAATTTAATCCTTCAAGGGTCCAGGCAAGTATTTATATGGGCAAGGTATTCTTAGGAAAAATTAAAAATGAAATGTTATATATTAGCATTAGTTATTAAAGGGCTGATGATCTCCACAGTGGCACTTAGGGTGGCATGGATGTTACCATTTTTGCTTAGAAAAGTATGTCCCCCACTAACCATCTAGGTTCCCTCTATAGTTGGCGGGGTGAAACATATGGCTCCTGGAGGCAATAGAGCCCATCATTCTTAGATGTGCCAGCTTGCAATGTCTCTTTCTTTTTGCAGCGTTTCCAGAGGAGAGGAAAAGTACACAGACACCAAAAACTAAACCCGAAATGATGCACAAAATTTTTCACCTTTTAAATCTTTCTGTTATTTTGTTATCTGAAAGACAGAGTATATTACAACTGCAAAGAAGAGTTTTTGCCTTTCTTCCTTAACAGTATGAATAAAAATAAATTCCCACTGGTCTTGGAGAGCTCCATGTATCAGTCAGCCTTCTGTAAAATATCAGATTAAATAATTACCATGGTCCCATCCAGACTTAAATTCTATTAATAAAAAAAAAATCTAAGAGGCTACTTAGATCTCATAGTTTCTACTAATGGAAACTAATTCACAGAGATATTTAAGATCAGATTTTCAGATATGAGTGTCTACTTTGCCCATAAAATTTTTGCATAACCCTGGAATTTTTGTGTGGCCATAGACAGTAGCATACACTAAAGACTGACTGCATAGTCAAGTTTCGTGGGGTTGGTTTACAGAACAAGTTCTTTGAAAGAATTCATATTGCCTCATTGTACAGATAGTAGGGCTGAGCAGTGATGCAAGATACTGTAAGTTGCAAGAACTTAAAGTGGCTAAAATATCCAAAAAGCTAAGTGTAAAGAATATAGATCATCCATATAAAAAACCCCCAACCAAATAATTTTAAAATGAGTTCATGAGGAGTCATCTCAACATTTTTTTTCAGTAAACAAATGATTTAAAAGGCATACAAGGAACAGCTACTGCAAATTTATTACTTTGGCTTCTTCTATTTTACTTGCTTGTGCGTATCAATAAATATGCTTGGAAACAAATGGTTTTAAAATACACTTTTGTCAGTACTTTCATGGACCACAATCATAACACAGGAAGAAGGATAGGAAATACTAAAATTATAAGAATCCCATGTACAAAACTGCTGAGAAATCCTCTGTGATAGTGAACTCCAAAAGTCTGTGCCCCAGTGGCCGTATCAGAAACAACATGGCCAGCAAGTCCAGGGAGGTTATTCTCCCTCTGTACTCAGCACTGGTGAGACTGCTTATTGAATACTGTGTGCAGTTCTGAGTCCCTCACTACAAGAAAGGCATTGAGGTCCTGAACCATGTCCAGAGAAGAGCTATGAAACTGGTGAAGGGGCTGGAGAACAAGTCTTATTGGGAGTGGCTGAGGGAGCTGATGTTGTTTACCCTGGAGAAAAGGAGGCTGAGGGGAGACTTTATCACTATCTGCAGCTACATGAAAAGAGGCTGCAGAGAGGTAGGTGTTCGTCTCCTCTCCCAAGTGACAGGCCGTAGGATGAAGGAAATGGCTTCAAGCTGCACCAGGGGAGGTTCAGATTAGACATCAGGAAAAAATTCTCCACCAAAAGGATTAGCAAGCACTGAAACAGACTGTTCATGGAAGTGGTTGAGTCACCATCCCTGGAGGTATTTATAAAACAGTGCTTGGGGATATGGCCTAGCAGTAGACAGGTGAGGTTGGGCTTGATGAACAAAAAGGTCTTCTCCAACCAAGTGATTCTATGATTCCATGAATACCTTCAGCTCTCCCTTTCTGTATTAATGGGTTATAAAAGATCTTAAGTATAGCCAGTGCTTGTAAGTCACTGACAGTAAGCTGTAAGTGAATCCTCTCTAATGATTGCTCACAGTCCTGATTCATGAGTGCACCAGTTAGTGGTTTGTCAGATTAAATCAGATGAGGCTGAAGAGATGATTACCCTCAGGAAAAATCTAGCTTAAATTAGTACTAGCAGTTTGACTGGCCAGAATGAGTTTGTTAAAAGTATATTTTAGAAGACTTCATACATTGCTCACCATTTTGTAGAACCTGAGTAAAAAAGGTTTCATGTACAATGTTTTATCCTCTCAGAGCCAGATGTGATATAATAAGGATTAAAACCCATCTGAGGTTAAATGCTATCTGAGACAATATGCCAATGACACAGAAGTCAATGCCTTTTGTAAAAACACTACTGCAGCACTTTTCATATGTTCTACCCAATGCCTCCAAAATAAGAAACTCTTCTGGGTCTAGGATGGTATCATCTACAGTTTCCCTCATCCCAAAGATGCAGGTATCCAGGCAACGAGTACAATGAAGTGAAAACTGTGAGCTTATGGCAAGACTGGAGGAAACTTCTCAGCATTTTCCAGACAGCTAGCCTCAATTAACATTTCCAGTGCCAGGCCACAACACTCTCTTTCATTCACACTATGAGCAAAGGTTTGTTCAGAGAACAGTTTCCTTGTTGCACTATTCGAGGCCAGCATAGGATAAATTGGCAGAATGCACTGTCTGCATGGGTGTACAGGCCTCCTTCACAAGATGTCCACCCAGGCACACAGAGAATAACTAGCGAGAGTGAGGCACACATGCCAGAGCCTGTCAGGAGATCAAGGGAGGTTCATATGGTACAATGGAGAAACAGAACAGATTTCACGTGAATCATGCATTTATTTCTCTTCATGGTGAGGCACATGCCTTACTAGAATGTAGACTGTTTCCCTTCCAGCAACCAGAGCTTCTTAGGACTTGTTGATGAAAGTAAACTTCTGTTGTTTTGGAATAAATTATTAAGAAAGATGACAAGGTGGTATAATTACTTACCTGAGCACTTCGCTTAGCTTCATTTTCCATGGAAGATCTGTTTTAGTTGAACATTCAGAAATGAAAATAAAATGCCATGCTGGTACCATTCTTTTTTTTTTTCTTTTCTTTTTTTTCCTTTTTATTATGGTCCCTTGAGAGTGCTGTGCTGCAGACAGAAACCAGCTAGCAAAGGGCACAGACAGTAATCAGGAATGATAACACCATATAAAAATGTCAGTGGCATAACATGACTTAACTGTGATTCCACAAATTATAGATGAATGTACAGGCAGAAAAATCAAAACCAGAAAACACACTGTACTCTTTATTTTCAAATCACTGAGATTTTACCAAATTCCATGGACCAATTCCAGATGCTTACAAAAACTAACTGCTACATTTTCCACTTTATCCTCTGAGAAACAAGATTAGAATAGAAAACCTGACTGGCTAATTTGAGATTAAACTTCTACTCATCTTAAAGGTTCAGATAGGTCATATTTACTGAGACTCAGAGAACATTAAATGTGCTCGTGGAAATAGGTTGGAAGCCGTGTGTAATGAGGAACAGTAAATTTCAATGGATGTATAGAACATTTGAAGTTCAAAGGGCTAGAACAGCATGACCTATAAAACTCTGTTCCTACCAAAAAGAGCCATGTGTACAGAGGCCTGTAGGGGGAAAACCATGGAAGTTCACTCTCAATATTCTATTTACTACCTTTTCTTAATGATGGACTTGTGCTTCAGCTGAGATTCATCTGAGGATCAAAGACAGTACTAGAAATACAGTGTGTACTGCTCTTACATGAATTTACCAAAGCCTAGAGAGAGCTGAAGGGACTCTGCCTCTGCTCTGAAGCAATTTATGTAAGACAGGGCATAAGTTTGCTCTTGAATTCATGGAAAGAGCAAAGCAGAGACAACTTGCCTAGTCTGTTGTGCATGCTGGACACAGTTTCTGTCTGGTGTAAAAGTCCTGGACACTACTATACTGTCATAATTTTCCCATTAAAATAAACTAAACCAGCAAGAAGCCCAACTGAAACAGTAGTATATCCATTCTGGCCTCTCACTTTGTTTTAACTTTCTTGATAGAGCTGCTTTATGTCAGGTCCTTGAGAAAAGCAAGAACATGCCTGGACACTTCACAGCCTAGGGTGAAGTGCTAAGGTGGAGCCTGCAGTGCACTCCCATAGTCAGGGTCACCAAGATGAGCAAATATTGTCCAAGGCTTTCTCCTCTTTTAGGTTAAGATTCTGTCTGGCTTCATCCGGAACTGTGGCAGAAGTTTCATCAGTTTAGATAGATGGCAGGTTTTGCCTTTAAAACCTGTTATTGCCCATTCAAAAGAATTTACTACTGCTTGGGATTGATAAGAATCAATACTCCTCATCATTTTTCCAAGACCCTGAACTGGCATGTTGTGAAGCATTTACTTAAAAGGAATCATAGAATTACCAAGTTGGAAAAGACCTTTGAGATCACCAGGCTCAATCTTACCTGTCCACTGCTTAATCAACCTGTTTTATAAATACTTCTAGGGATGGTGAATCAACCACTTCCATGAACAGTCTGTTTCAGTGCTTGCTAACCCCTTTGGTGAAGAATTTTTCCTGATGTCTAATCTGAACCTCCCCTGGTGCAGCTTGAAGCCATTTCCTTCACCCATCACTTGGGAGAGGAGACCAACACCAACCTCTCTACAGCCTCTTTTCATGTAGCTGCAGATAGTGATAAGGTCTCCCCTCAACCTCCTTTTCTCCAGGGTAAACAACATCAGCTCCCTCAGCCACTCCCTATAAGACTTGTTCTCCAGCCCCTTCACCAGTTTCATAGCTCTTCTCTGGACATGGTTCAGGACCTCAATGTCTTTCTTATAGTGAGGGATTTAGAACTGCACACAGTATTCAATGAGCGGTCTCACCAGTGCTGAGTACAGAGGGAGAATAACCTCCCTGGACCTGCTGGCCAAATTGTTTCCGATACAAGCCGAGATACCATTGACCTTCTTGGCCACTTGGGCCACTGCTGGCTCATGGTTCAGTTGGCTGTCAACTGACATCCCCAGGTCCTTCTCTACCAGACAGTTTCCCAGCCACTCTTCTCCAAGCCTGTAGCACTGCATTGGGTTGTTGTGTCCAAGTTGCAGGATTCTGCACTTGGCCTTGCTAAACCTCACCCCATTGGCCTCAACCTTTTCAGATCCCTTTGCAGAGCCTCCCTACCCAGAAGCAGATTGACACTTCCTCCCAGTTTAGAGTCATCCATAGACTTACTGAGGGTATGTTCAATCCCTTCATCCAGGTAACTGATAAAGACATTGAACAGAGCTGGATCCAGCACTGAGCCCTGCAGACACCACTTGTGATCAGTCTCCAACTGGATTTAACTCCATTTAATACTCTGGGCCTGGCCATCCAAACAGTTTTTAACCCAGCAGAGGGTATGCATGTTCAGCAGAATACTGTGAGAAACAGTGTCAAAAGCTTTGCTAAACTCCAGGTACACTGTGTCCACAGCCTTTTCCTCATCCATGAGGAATAGATGATTCCTCATGAAACTATTAAAAGATAGAAAATCATTGCAAACTTTTGTGTGAAGACAGAGAAGAGTGGGGTGTCTGAGTAGCAGAAATGTCATATCTAGAGTCTACACACTAGTTACTATGACAGGCTTAGAAATCTTGCTTTGAGGGCAGTCAGGCATTACTGCTGCAAGTACTTTCTTCCCATACACCCTCTTATGGGAGTGCTGACATGCACAGATATGTTGCCTCCTTCAGCTTTTCCCTGTCTTACTGAAATCAGTCTAAGTACATTGTCATGCCATTGCCAGAAAACTCTTGAAACTCAAGGGCTTGAGGCTCTCAGATAAAGGACAAATTTCAGAGAATTCTGCTCCCTGGAAAATACTTGCAAGTTTGTTCCAGCTTTGTTTTGTGATTGAAACAATTCTGAAATTGTACTTCTGTAATTCCCCAGAAAATGTAGAAAAAAGTGCCCACTCAAAATCAATGTATGCAGAATATCTTGTAAAAAACTTTGCAATTCCTTATATTCTGCATAAAATGCACACACATGATGTGTCCCTCAGCATCTGGTAAGGGATATAAAATTAAAAGGTATTAAGATTACACAGTGGGACATGACAGTGGCATAGTTTCACAAGCAAACTATTAACATTTTAAGGTCAGTGCATGTCTTTTCATCTTGTCATGTTGTTCCTACATTCCAGTGTTCTGTCAACAAAGACCTTTTTTCGTTTGAATACTCTTATTGAAATAAAATGCATGGAATCTATATGCAGCCTTGTCAGCAGCTTAAGAAACCTTCAACAAAGTCACAGAATCATATCTCGTTAAGAACTGCAGGAAGTATCAGGACTAAAAAACCTTGACCAGCTCAGTAAACCTGGTAAATAGAGGTGATACCACCAGCCAAGGAACATGTAGTGGCCCATCAGGTTGCTACAATAACTGCTTGGGGTTTTTTTTTAGTGCTCTGCTCCCACAGTTTTTCAAAACCATAACTGCAACTACACGACACTGTGAATCTCTCCAGTGATACATAAACTTGTCTCAGACAGCAAATCCTGCAGTTTTTCCTCTGAGGTTTAGAGCTGATTGTAACTGGACCCTTTATCAGCTGCAGGGTGTATGATATATAAATGGCTTAATTCTCACTTGTGCTAAAGTGCTTGTGCTGATACAGACCCTAATATAAGTGTTATGATAAACCTATTTGCAATGATACAACATTGTCCTCTTCTAATAAAGAAATAAGCCTTAATGGTATAGCCGCAATCACACTACAGCCAGTATAAACTTGGAAGTTTTACTGGCAGAGACATTCTATAAGAAGGGGCACAAGGAGGATCCGGGGAACTCCAGGCCTGTCAGTCTGACCTCAGTGCCAGGGAAAGTCATGGAGCAGGTGATCTTGAGAGCTGTCATGAAGCACTTGCAAGAGAACTGGGGGATCAGGCCCAGTCAACACAGGTTCACAAAAGGCAGGTCTTGCCAAACTAACCTTCTATGGCAAAGTGACTCAGCTGCTGGACGAGGTTGGTTGTGGATGTATCTTCTTGGACTTCAGTAAAGCCTTTGACACAGTTTCTCCCAGCATTCTGCTTCAGAAACTGTCAGCTCTGGCCTGGACTGGCGCACACTCTCCTGGGTGGAAAACTGGTTGGATGGCTGGGCCCAGAGAGTGGTGGGAAATGGAGTTAACTCCAGCTGGAGGCCAGTTACAAGTGGTGTCTCCAGGGTCTAGTCCTGTTCAATGTCTTCATCAATGACCTGGATGAAGGCATTGAGTGCTCCCTTAGGAAGTTTGCAGATGACACTAAGCTGGGTGGAAGTGTTGATCTGCTGGAGGGTAGGTAGGCTCTTCAGAGGGATCTGAACAGGCTGGATCCATGGGCTGAGTCTAATGGCATGAGGTTTAACACGACCAAATGCCGGGTCCTGCACTTGGGGCACAACTACCCTATGCAGCTACAGAATAGGAGAAGTCTACCTAGAAAGCTGCCTGGAGGAGAAAGACCTGGGGGTGTTGGTTGACAGTCGACTGAACATGAGCCAGCAGTGTGCCCAGGTGGCCAAGAAGGCCAATGGCATCTTGGCTTGTATCAGAAATGGTGTGACCAGCAGGTCCAGGGAGGTTATTCTCCCTCTGGACTCAGCACTGGTGAGACCGCTCCTTGAATTCTGTGTTCAGTTCTGGGCCCCTCAGCACAAGAAGGATGTTGAGGCTCTGGAGTGAGTCCAGAGAAGAGCAATGAAGCTAGTGAAGGGGCTGGAGAACAAGTCTTATGAGGAACGGTTGAAAGAGCTGGGGTTGTTTATCCTGGAGAAGAGGAGGCTGAGAGGAGACCTCATTGCTCTCTATAACTACCTGAAAGGAGATTGTAGAGAGGAGGGAGTTAGGCTCTTCTGCCAAGTGACAGAGGACAGGACAAGAGGGAATGGCCTCAAGCCCTGCCAGGGGAGATTTAGGCTGGACATCAGGAGGAAGTTTATCACAAAACGAGCCGTTGGACATTGGAACAGGCTACCCAGGGAGGTGGTTGATTCCCCTTCCCTGGAGGTGTTTAAGGGATAGGTGGACATAGCCCTGATGGACATGGTTTAGCGTTTGATAGGAATGGTTGGACCTGATGATCCAGTGGGTCTCTTCCAACCTGGTGATTCTATGACTGTATGATACTGGTGAATAGTGTGGGGGAAAAAAATGTTACACACCTCTATAACAACTGTGCTGGCAAACACCCCAGTGGTGTCCCTAGCCAGACAAAACAAGTTTCTGCAGGATAACTGTAGCTGTCTGTGTATGGTCTGCCCACATGAGAAGCAAGGTAGTTTGAACTAGCTTAGCTCCCTTTTACTGAGGTTGATCCAAGGTCTAAAGCCATAGTCATACCAGCGTAAATGTCAGTAGCACTATTGAATTGCAGGAACTAGTAAAGGCAGTAACAGCAAAACAACCCCTTCGTCAGTGTACACATCTTTTTCCCAAGGAAGGAAGTGCACAACTATGACTACTATAAAGAAAGGCTGAAAAGCCTAGATTATACCTCTTTGATTATAACAGGAAAATTTACATGGTCCAGAAGTTGGGGTAGCTTGACAATTCTTCACTCACTGAGTAAAGGTGACTGAAGAGATGCAGTAAGAGATGCTTTAGCACAATGTTTCTGCACGGTTGTTAAGCCAATCATTTAGATATATTGAGCTGTGGGGATTTATTTTTGTTCTGTGGCAGTAATAATACAGTTTTAGGTAAGAGTAGAATTGCAGGCTTAGGCAATGCCAGCGAAGCTATGCTCAAATAAGGAAGGGAATTACGAAGAATAAAAAATTTGGATATTCAATTTGTGACTCAGAAGCTGGGTCATAACTCCCTACTGCCTCATATACAAAACACCATCATGTACATCTTTCCTCCCATTGTTTTACGGAGCTAAAATTAGTGCAGAGAGTGACTGTGGGAACTGTGTATGGAAACAAAGCAACTTGGCTGAACATTGCTTTACTTTCAATGAAACAGAATCAGAAACCATTAACTTTACTTGAGACCTTAATCAACCTGGTAGACATTATTTCTGCAGTATCTCCTGGTGCAGAGGAGGAACAACCTTTAATATCAAAGTCAGACAAATAACGTGTACAATGTGCAATAGCCATAAACTTCATGGAAGTGGATGGTTTAGTATCTAATTTATGCATTTTTATAACAAGAAGATGAGCAGCTGAAGATTGCAAGCTCTCAGCATGAGTCTATGTCTTTTCTCCAGTTCTCCCCTTGTCCTCCTATTGTATGCCATCCACAGCACCCATCAAACAATTTACTAGTTCTTGAGAATTCCTGTACAGTTCACAAGAAAGTGTTTGGACAATGCTTTCAGTCATGTGGCTTATTATAGTTTTAGGTAGTCCTGAGAGGAGCAGGGAGTTGGGGTCAATGATCCTTATGGGTCCTTTTGAACTCAGGACCTTCTATGATGCTGTGATTCTATGAATTGTAGGAGTCTAGGAGTTAAACACTGCATTACAGAAATAACACAAGCTAAAATGTTTTGTGAGGCTCTTATCAGGGCTGGTAGGTGTGAACTGGGAAAAGAAAAGGAGGAAATTAATGGCTACGCGATCAATCAAAATGTGACGGACAAGCTTTCAAGGCAAATACAAGTCCTTATTACAGCTCTGTGCACATAAATCAGTGGAGAGAGAAAATGGTTTGTACAGTATTTCTCTCCCTGCACCCCACAGCTCCTAAAGGCAAGTTCCAGTGGGATAAAGCAGTTTGATGGAGGACACAGATGTTGGTCCTCTTTTGGCACAGAATTCTGTGCAACTATCTGCAGCAAACAGAGGAAAAATATGCAAGACAGAAGGCCAGGAGGGGAATACAAAGTCAGTATGTGGCTAATTAACTGGGACTGCTGAAATGGGCGTTTTATGAAGACCTGGTATACTAAAGTCCACACTTAACTGCTCCACAAACACAACAGTGCAGTCCTTTTGTGTGCTAATCTGCCAGTAAGTGTGACAACCAGGATACCACATGTCAGAAGGGAGGCTGAGTGTATATTCTTGTCTTTATATCTAGCTGATGGCTTTCCTGCAAATTACGAGAAATGCAGTTCTTTCCTTTAAAAGCAAAAATGGAAATGGGCTTCTTGTCAGCAGAGACACACTAGAACTCTCATTAATCTCACTTTCTTGCCATTAAAAAGCAGAGTTCAAACATCCTGCAACCTCTGCTGATAGCTAATAACATGGCTCTCAGAGACCTAAGAATAAAAAAAATAGAATTCTTACGGGAAAAATCAATGTGGCCCTTCCTCTTAATCATATATTCTGTGCAGCGTATATATTGAATTTAAAGATTTTTACCCTGGTTTTACAGCACTCCATAAAGTAAAAATCCCACTATAGGCATCTGCAATATCTACTTCTGGGATTCTATTTTTTGTATACTGCCTGTTCCTAGATAATAGTCTCCACTTCTATTTTGTGTGCCTGTCCAGTTGTTGAACATCATTCATTCACACTGAGCATTTGCAAAGCTGACCCAGTAACAGATTAAAATTCTTCAGTTTCATTTTTAAAGCTGTTCCTGGTTTCTTTTGTATATACTTCCTCTAACAAACAAGTCATGTTGATCAATCTGAAAAATGCACAACTGCTCTTAGTATGTAGAAAGACAAACTGTATCAGTAACTATTTATAATTCATATGGTACATTTAACTTCAAAAATGTGACCCAGCTCTCTAAATACACACATAACTGTTTAAAAATAGTGAGATCAAAGCATGATAATTGTGATATATGAGAATAATAATGCATGTAAATGCTGACAACTACTTTCAAAAACCCCCCAAGTGATCCAGAGTTCATAAGAAACAAGCATCAAAGTCATGGGAAAGTAGTCTGACCAAACCAAAATCTTTACAATGTGGGAAATCTTGACTTTTTGCTGATTATTCTTTAAGCCTTACAGCTAGTTCAGAAAAGGCAGGTTTTCTTATAGCATGATTTAATACTGATGGATAATGCCTACCACTACCCACAGGGTAAACATTAGCTGTAAATCCAGGTTCAAGTCTACTAGCCCTTCACATAGGAAAAGGTCTTATTGCTACCAATGGGACAACATCCCTGAATTAGGAATGGTCCCAAACAGATCTGCACATTCAAAGTATCTAACCCACTGACCTGTACCTGTGGTAGACCTTCATTCTTGCCAGATAAGAATAAAATGCTTTTGCTGAAAAGAATCAGTAATCTTTCAAACACATATTCACACCTGTATATGTTTACACTCTGAGAATAAATACTCAGAAATAAATATTGTAACATTTATAGTTCATAACGACATTAACATGTCTAGTCTAGATCCCATGTAGCCTTTCTATGCTACACAATCCATCCTTTCCATATGGTGGTATTCCACAGTCCCCTGTGCTGCGTAGTCCATCGGGTTGGCATGCTGGTTTCTGCCACACAGCCACTGGCCACAGAGTCTTCCTGGAGGGGCAACATTTGCTTCTGCTCAACGCTTGATCTGGATTTAAAAAGTGTTAATGGGACAGTGCTAAATTCTTTAAATCTCCTGTCTGTCACCCACGTAGCTTGAGAGGATGACTTATTTAGAGGTACATCCTGGAAATCCCACCCTGGCACAAGTTGTCAAAGCAGGTCTCAGCCCTTCAGTGGGAACCATGGAGCTGGACTAGACCAGCTGGTTCACATCTCCAGCAGGTACATTGGAGCCCTTTAGATGGTCACAGAATAATTACACATCTGAATATATTCCTGAGGGACACGGTTTAGTGTTTGATAGCAATGGTTGGACTCTATGATCCAATGGGTCTCTTCCAACCTGGTTGTTCTATGATTCTATGATTCTATGATATTCCACATATCCTAGGAAAACAAAATTGTTTTTCTTTATTTCAAGGTGTTGTTCTTATTGGATCTTCTTGTCAGTGTACATTCAACAGCCCTACCTGATTGTACCATTGTTTGGTTTGTGTAAGAAGGATTATGCAAATTTTTAGCCTGTACCATTACCTCACCCTCTTTCTAAATTTAGGTTTTAAAGTGTTGTTCTTTTGGCCAGACTTGCCTAAAAGTCAAAGTCATGCCGGTGCAAGTCTGATGTCGAAAACCTGTCTTACAATTAGACACTTCTGTCCTGTAGACAGCTGTAAGCTTTAATATAAATGTCAACAGAAAGCTAATTCCAGTATATAGCTTACTTTTTTTCCATGTGCCTTTCTTTTTATTTAACTATATAAAGTTTGTATGCTCCTTTATATGTTTAAGAAACAGGTGTTTCCTTGTTGCTTTCTTTTCACATGAAGTTACACATACACTTGTATAAATGATGATCTGGATAAGAGCAATTTTTCTCCCATCAAATTCAATGATTTTGACTTAAAAATGAGAAATAACATGGAAAACAAGCTTTCAAATATTTGGAAATAGATGGTTCTTTAATATCTAAGAGCATTAGAGTATCCCCAAGGTACCACGAATAAAATAAGTTATAGCAAATGAGATTATTATTGCTGGGAAAAGGACTGCCTAGTGCCAGTTTTCTGTGGGAAAAACCAAATCAGAGTAATCCAATAGGAGAGCTTAGAAACATACAGCAAATACTTAAAAGCCTCAAGGATGCAAAACAATAAGTGAAAAACACATGCTGAGACAGCAGTCTGTAACAGGATACATCTATTCATCATTATCTTAGGGAGGTAGTCTCACTGTCCTGAGAAGAACAATAGGACTCCTATTTTACCATTTTCTTCAGTTTTACAACTTGTCCATAGGAGTTCTACAGCATAAATGTGGAGTAATGCAGTGTTGAGCCAAGCCTGGATACACGGACCTGAAACAGAAAGTGTTCAACATTGGGAAGATGTGAATTACTTCTGGAAATCCCATAAACAAACCTGTAAGGCTGCCCTTAGCAAATCAGTCAGGTGAGGTCAAGTTTGGCTCATCATACTGTTATAGCAATCACCTAGTAATGGATCACCTTCCAAAGGTAGCACTACTACAGAATTAGTAACTCAACTATACAGTCACATAGGTGGACTGTAAAAATCCAAGATGAACCTTGAAAATGACAAATAGGTGTATAATATTCACTAGTGCAGACATCAAGGAACGCATTAGAAGGTGATCTGTTTTCCCTACCCCTTTTTCCTTGCAAAGTATGACAGTCCTCTCTTCTCCCACAGAAGCCCTTGATGCCCTACCAAATGTCTCAGCTGCAATTCTCAGGTCAAAGGGAATGACAGCATTTGGAATCTGCAAGACCAATAGTGTAATAGGTTTTGTTCCTTGGATGTTGAGGACCAGTCCTTATCCATTAGAAAGTACATTCAAGTGGAACTCAGTCTCATCTCATACTTGTGCTTTTATGTGCTCTGTTCTGACTCTCTTGGGCTGCTCATGAGGTACTGTGGGGAGTGATTACAAAAAAATAAGGCTCTATCAAGCTTCACACATCCTAATTATAGGATTAACATGTGAAGTAACCCTTAGCACAACAGTTTACATTTTGTAGAAATTTTTGCTCTTTGTGTGCAATACAGACACGAAATAAAAAAAATCCTCATGAGAGTGCCATTTTATAGAAAACAAGGTAAGAGACAGAAGGAGTGAAGTTAAAAAGCAATACAAACACTCGCCAGCTAAATAGGCAGCCTTATGACCTCAAGGATGTGCTTGAAAACTTTGCTGTCCAAAAGCCAAATATCATTTGCACTAACATCAAGATTTCTAAAGACATTCTAACAGCCCATTTGATTCTAATTTCAAAGTATGTAGGAACTAGATGAAACAGCTGAAAAAACTGGCACTAAGAAATTAATGCCAGACCACACTGTCAGGACTGTGCATCTACCAATACCCTGGATGGACTCATTCACTGCCCATCCTTGTGCTGAGCTGTAGATGAAACCATCTATTAATAGTCTTACTCTGTCTTTCATGTTCAGCTGTGATGAGGTTGTGGTCTAGTGAGAATCCAGTTTTTGTTGTGGTTGCTTTTGGATTGTCCTGCCTTGCAGAGCGGCCTGTTCTTGCTGCTTCTAGACACACAAGGACAGAGTCAGATTTTAGGGATCCTTCCCCTACAAGAACAAATGTGTATTAGTACAACCCCAAATCTACTGGTCATTTTTTAAATGCTTGCAAATTTCTGTTCAATGCATTGTACCAAACTGCAATCTCAGCATCTGCATTAAAGAAAACATAGGAATTTCCTGAAGTTCTCCTATACATAATGATACCTAAATGAAGTAATTATTTGCCATAACAGCATATAATGTTATGTAAATGATTAACTGAACAGAGAATATGCTATTGATAATAAAAGGAAAGTAACAGTTCTGTTTTGAAGGCCTGTGAAATGGCTTCCCTGTATATAATTTTTCACATAAAAAGATCTGATAAAAGCTTTGGGAGTATGCAGAACATTAATATATAATGAGGAAATACTCTCTGTCAATTACAAAGTTGAGAAGAAGATCAAGATGGTAGGTAGAAAGGAGGGAAAAGAAAAGCACTTAAGAAAAACAAGATTCAAAACATGATTAGAAAAACTGAAGGCAATAACTAAATCAACTTGCCACAGACGAAGAGTCAGGATCCAGTTTGGCAGGTGGAGTAGGTACTGGAGGTCAATGCAGTATGTTAACACCTTTTGCTCTACCCATCAGAGCCTGCAGAGTAATTCTACTAAAATTCAGTTGAGGAAAAACATGTGATTAGAATCTGTGGACGTAGTGATTGCCAAACATGTAAATTGTGCTGCAATTCTTAAAGTCATAAGAGGCAAAAACCTTATAGAGAAAAAAAATCATAAAGAAAAATGAGTTCAAACACCAGCAGAAGTAAATTTTCAGTTGAGGTCATGTGGGAATTCAGCTACAGAACTTTCATTTAGTTTAGTAAGTGTTATCATAGAATCATAGAATCACCAGGTTGGAAGAGACCCATCGGATCATCGAGTCCAATCATTCCTATCAAACACTAAACCATGTCCTAAAAATTTCCCTGGCACTGATGAGAAGTCCCTGTGCATCAAGTTGGTAATGTACTCTATGAAGTAGATTTGTGCTCCTGAAAGTGCACTGAGGAAGAGAGGGAAACAGTGAGTTCACAATATTACAGATTCTGAACATCTAAAATATTTGTTTTGTGGCAGAGAAAAATAATCAGTATATTGCTAACCACCTGAACAAATAAATGAATTCAGAGTACTTTTGCTTTTTACTTGAGGGAATCTTCTGCTTTTTCACATCATGTTCATGAATTTCATTCATGTTCTTTCTATGAATATTCCCCAAGTGGAATAAAAGCTCAGCTGAACACTCCAATCTAGGCCCCGGTTTATCTAGTGAAGTTCAATATGTTGAGTTCTTGGCTGTGACAGCCTATGAGGTTGGTCATCTACTGGCACCAGAAGATACCATTGGAAAAAAAGGAACTTCAAGAGGGTATTCCACTTAATTTTCTACAGCAAACCAATGAAGTGTTGGAAAGTACTCTGACAGGGTTGGAGATTCAGAGAAAGAGGCATCCGAAGTGATTTACAGGGTGAATATATTTAGCACCATCAAGATTTCTTGTTTCACTCAGGTTACATATCTGTCTTTATCCTGGCTCTCTTCTATCCTTTGCAGGAATGAAGTGGCTAGTGAGAAGAAGAATGGGAAAGTGTGAATATTTATTATACATATGCCTGATATCACAGTACTTCAAACAAATGCTTCTCCTTTTAGATGCTTTTATGTTACTTGTGTTTTCTTTCTGTTCATAATATTTCTTTTTAAAGAGCTAAGAAATCAACTTTTATGAGATCAGTTATGAAGCAAAATACAGAAATTCAATGACAGAAGGTTGATTTTTACAGGAATTAAGTCTTCTGGAAGATAATTTCTCCATTTCCAGAAAACACATATTCAGATTTCTGAAACCAAGAAACTAAAAGAATGAATATAGTTTTAAACACAGGTAACTAATGCTAGCCAGTGTGAATAGTCTGGAAAATACGTAGTTAACCTCACTGTGTCAGTTGGAGTTATCTGAAAATGGTGCTTGGCACAGCTTGGTTGAATCTGGATTATGACAAGAGATAGTTTGGAAGATTAATGCCCTTTTGAGGAGAAATTTATGCAGGCTCCTTTGTGGCTGCTATATGTGTGATCAAAGAAAAGTGTTACTCTTTTCCACCAGCCCCTCAAGATTGCACTATCAAGGTTATGTGGCACAGCACAGACCCTATTCCTGAGTATCATGCCATATAAATTTAAGGGTAACTAAAATGAAGTAGTATAGATTGCAACTTATACAAAAAAGATAGTCTGAAATTTAGCTGTGTTTTTTTTTTTTTTTTTTCCTGTGGAACAAGGCTAATGACCTGTTTAGGACAGTTAAAAAGTTCTGTCCAAGTCAGTGTTTTTTAAGTGTATGAGAGCATGGATCTAATGGACGTTCCAGGATGCCTCTGTGAAGGCTTCAGCAGTCTGACTTTTACTAAGCTTTAACATAACAATGATAGTACACTTGCTTTAGAGTAAAGAAGGTCATACTAATACAGAATAGATTTTAAGGATGTTTATTAACCTCCTCATTATCTTGTTGGATTCAGGCTTGCTCTTATTCTAGATTTCTGACACACAACCACCTTCACATAATTCAAGTTCATAAAGAAAGCATGTTTTCTGCCGCCTTTGAGTTCTGGCTGGGAGTGTGCACCCTGCTCTTCTCATCAGCTTCCCAGCCTCCCTGGATCCATTTATGCTGTTTAGTGAGAGATAGGTGGGAACTTTTCCCATGCAGTGGGCCAGACAGCAGGGTCCACACTGTACAGAGCTAGCTCTGCGTCTCCTTTGTGTTCCACTTGGTGATTACATAATTCTAAAACGTTTTTTGCAAAAAAAAAAAAAAAAAAAAAAAGTTTTTTCTTTTGATTTAAGATGTTTAAGCACATAAGAAGAGCTATGTTCATGGGTAGACCTTCAGCATATGCATGCCTGTTGGGAACAGCCTGGCACATGCTATTGCCTGAACTGTACTTGGGCAGTGTTTCAGACACTGCTAGCTGGCACAGACCAAAACTATACCAGAGTGTGCTGGCAACTAAGCTCAGTGTTCGAGCTCATCTCCTGAGACTATCTCACTCAGAAACAGAAATACAGCCTCCGTGCCTCTCTTGTGCCTGCTCCAACCCATATTGTGGAAAGTGCCCTTTCTTCACCTCTCTGTTCTGATCCTGCTAAACATATTCACGTGGTCTTCAAGGCTGGGTGGGTATCAAAAGCAGGCATCCTCTGCTAGCTGACCTGCTTCTTCCAGGAAAATGCACAGACAAGACACAATAAACTGCAGTCCTTGCAGGCTCAAGACAGGATTTAAGAATATTACACTGAATCTGTCAGCGGCTGTTAGGCAATGTCCAGATGCAACCACAGGCTCAGAAACTCATTAAGCTTCCAAAGACCAACAACCAGGACAGCCTAACAGGCAGCAGCAGGTCACATTGTTCTAGCTCTTGCTAGGCATCTGTTACATGTCCCTGTCAGAGACAGGATACTGGGCAAGAGGTCTCATCTGCTTAACAGGCTTGTTAGCACAACAGTTCCTATTAAACGGTCAGAGTAATGACTTGTTCTTCAAGGTGGGAGGAAAAAGGGAAAAATGTTTTCTACGTGTAGTCTACCATACTGGTTTTGGATAGCGTAATGCCGAATAAATGTTTTGTCTTGGGAAACCTTGGCTCCCAGTTTTACCTTATAGATGCCAAATGTAGGTGTAGTGTTATTATCAAGCACATTCTGGGCATTTTCTTGTGATTATAAACACTGATTTCTTAGGAAGAAGGAGGATTTTGAAGATATAAATCTGCAAATTTAAATTATCTGTTATAATCTCATTATTTCTAGTTGTTTTGCATACAAAGGATGACTCAGTTTTAGAAAATCATAATCTTCTTACAGACAATCCCTGCCCAAAGGCAAAATACATCAAATTACCTGCAATAACTTTTCACTTGCATGCACCCATGCAGTAATTCTATGATATTTACTGGGTACTAGGGGACAACAGAACATGCACAGAATCATCTTTCAGCATATAATAATGCATGCATTTATTTTTATGCAGATATAATCCACCTTTTTTCACATGAAACACTTAAAAGAATTGTAACTTAAAAAGACCCCAAAGCCAATTTATAATAATTTTTCCGATACAGGCTTAAAAAGCACTATACCAGAGCAAGATGAGGATTGTTTGTTCTTCACTAGGCACATGCATAACACTACACTGCAGCAGTCACAAGTAAAACCTGTGGCATATATAGAATCATAGAACAACCAGGTTGGAAGAGACCCACCAGATCACGGAGTCCAACCATTCCTATCAAACACTAAACCATGACCCTCAGAGCCTTGTCCACCCGTGCCTTAAACACCTCTAGGGAAGGTGAATCAACCACCTCCCTGGGCAGCCTGTTCCAATGCCCAATCACCCTTTCTGTGAAAATTTTTTTTCCTAAAGTTCTGCCTAAACCTCTTCTGGTGGAGCTTGAGGCCATTCCCTCTTGTCCTGTCCCTTGTCACTGGGGAGAAGAGCCCGGCTCCCTCCTCTCCACAACCTCCTTTCATGTAGCTGGAGGGAGCAATGAGGTCTCCCCTCAGCCTCCTTTCCTCCAGGCTAAACACCCCCAGCTCTCTCAGCAGTTCCTCATCAGGCCAGGATATGGTCCATGAAGGTTGTATTGAATATGGGAACTTAGGACAATATACAACTGACTTTTCAAAGTCAAAGATAGGCCTGAGAGAAGAAAGGAAGGACTCAGCTGCTCACGACAGGACATTTGTAGGCCTTGCAGTTGACTTTCTTGTTTCTATTGACAGATGGAGGCATGATAGAACACATGATGAGGAGTATTTCCTTTAAAAGCAGAGATCTACACATGGCACAGTGGGTCAGGGACTGGCTCCATTTCTCAAGTGTGCCCCTGGCAAAGCTCTTTAATTTCCAAGTCAATGCTTTGAGGTACAGACAAATTCTCTTTTCCTGTCCCAGCTGCTACACTGTTGAATGGCCACTAATTCCACTCAGGGTCACATTGATTAAAGTAAGTAAATATGAGACCAACCAGCTGCACCTGGTATATGAAGCTTGAGAGAGGCCAGAGCCCTACACTCAGTTCTATGTGAATCTATTGCAGAAAGACCATGTGTAATTTCTGTAACTGGGGGACAGAAAACCTGCAGTTTCCTTGATGGGACTGGATAGCTCTGATTCTGCAGATTACATCTGAAATGGGAGAAACCAGGGCTACATTTTTAGAACATTTTAGTGACTCCTAGTCCTCTGTATTTTTCAGAAGGTGGCTGTGCACAGAAGGCATCTACCATCCTCCAATTCTTGTGCATTCTCAGAGTCTAGCAGCAAATGTCACACTTTGGTGTACTTTCTCTCCTTCCTTCTCCTTTCTGAGTCACACTGTGAAAATATGAGTTGCTTTGTGCTTTAGAAATACCAGCTGCAAAAATGTAAAAGGAATTGCACTTGACCTTTTCCTTTAACTTTTCATGTAAAATGATTAACAGGGCTAACGATTAGGGAGAAATAAAAAGCAAAGGTTAGAATTCAATTACTGTAGGCAAGTATTTGCCAAACATGTCTGTCTATTTCCAACACCTCCAACTCCTCTGCTCTTGTCCTCAGATTATCTTAACCAGAGGTCTACAAATGTGCCAGATATTTACTTCCCTAAGAAGGCATGCAGGAGAGAGCCAACTGATAACACAGTACATGCCAGTTGTCAGCCCAGAACCAGAACAACATTTCCAAATACTTCATTTTACAGCTTCAAGTTGTCTGGCTGTTATAAGAAATGCAAAGGTGATACCACGTTCAAAGCTTAGATGTCAATGGAGCAAAACATAAACTTTGAGTTAGAAGTTATCAACTTTCATAAGAATGAGAAATCAATTGATTTATCATTGCCTTTTCTCTAGGAAATCCTAAATGAGAGATCAAGGACATCTTAAAAGACACCGGCCACAAACAAGACAGAGTGTAATATTAAGCTGTTGTTTCAGTTATACTATTGTACACCTTCCTTTTCTTTTGTCAAATGTTAAAACCATTCAAGGAGTATTCCTACATTGCACCGGTTTGTTCCTAGTTTTGGCAAAACATGACCACCACTCCTGAAAGTAAAATAAGGAAAAAACAGATTGTATTAAATTTAATAATTAATTTCAAAAATTTAAGGTTTGGAATAAATCTTAACTATGACACTGGCACAATGTGATAACATGTGACTTTGTATTGCTTGCATGAAAATCTGTCCAGATTTAGCTAAATCACAAACTGATAGAAATACCATTTACAGGAAAGTTTAGGAGACCCAAGCTAATTCTTGATACCGTGCAGTGCCACACAGACATGATTATTTGGGTCCCAGTTGAGTGTTTCTGAGTGGTACTGCATTGTATTTGCACCCTTTGATTATTGCAGCCTAAATTTATGCACAAGCTAAGTAAAACAAGCAAATGCCATCCCATTGTATGCCTCCAAGCATTTCCCCTAATCAGAGCTGGCAGAGTGCCTTATTCTTAAGCAAGAAGTCACACCATTGATTTAAAAAGTTCCATAAACATGTTTCATAGGGTCAAAAGGGAAATGGGGAGACAGTGCCACTTCAAAGAACAACTGGAGCAGAAAAAGACTGCAGTGAACAGTTGAGAGAACTATTTCTCTCTACTAAAAGACTAACAAGTAGTGATAAGCAAGCTGTCAGTTTTGTAATCTTGGTATGTTGTTTTACTACAGAATTAGACAGCTCCTTGTCTCCTTGATCATTCTGCTCCCTGTGAACCTCTACACATTTGGACTAGCTGCTCTTGGTTGGGCTTAGACGAGTCTGGACTATAGTAATGGAATGTTTGTTTATTACATACAGTTCTGAGAATCAGAAAAAAACCCTTACAAACTGCAGTCAGTGACAGGGTATGATGAACTGTTGTCAATGCGTTTTTTCTGTTTTTTCTGACCCTAGTTTCTCTGCTTTGAACGCAGTGACAATGCAATTCAGCACAACAAACTCAAGAGACTGCAAACACAAAGAAGGAAACACAAAATTAAATATTTTTTTAGTGCATGAGTACTAAAATTGCAAAGAGCTGCCAATATTCCCTTCAAATATGGGAAGCTGAAAAAGGTTGGGGGGAAAACTTGTTTTTCTATAAAAGAAATGTTCAGTGCAGTGCTCTAAAAGCAAGTGGCACTAAAGATTCGGAAAGGTCCTTAATAAACAGCTTCTAAAATACACAGCCTTCTGTGTATTTTCAGTACACAGAGATACCACAAAAATAACTGAAACTACTGCCAGAGGAAACCATGAGGTCATCTAGGTCATCTCCCTGCCCATCTACAATATCTGTGTTACCCTCAGTGATACTTGTATAATTCTTTCTTAGTTCAAGTGATGGGGACTCAACAATATCCCAAGCAACTTCATCTAGTGACAGACTAACAAAACTTTACCTAATGTTTCTAGCATTTGTCTCCTTGTTGTAACTTAAACTCACTACTTCCTGTCCCCTCTGAAACTTTTTATTCCTTTCCTTTTATCTGCAAATATGGGAAGGTAAAATACCACCTCAGCCTTTTCTCCTCCAGACTAAACAATCATCTTTCTTTCCATCTTTTCTGACAGGTCATGTTTCAGACATTTTGACCTTTAACTTCATTGCAGTACTAATCACTTAAGGACAATGTTCCCTGAAATGATGCAATTCAGATACCAAGGTTAGGCCGGTTGCCCAGTGGATGCAACTAGTCATTATGTTAAAACCATGCTCATGTGCTTCTGATTCCTCATCCCCAGCCTGTCAGTTTGTTTGTTTTAATAATCTCTTGCATCTCATAAACTTCTCAATACATCTGAGCAGCACGTAATACAGGAAGGCCACACATCTCCTAATGGGACTTTCCATGCTCCTTGGTTTAGAAGTCTCATAGCACTCAGAATCACAGCTGAAGCACATTGCAGGCTTGACAGTATGTTCTGAACTCAAATGGATCTGGATTCATATACTGTTTGTGTAAAAAGTACTCAGCAGCAGTCAGAATTCAATTTCCTTCCCTTCCCTTCCCTTCCCTTCCCTTCCCTTCCCTTCCCTTCCCTTCCCTTCCCTTCCCTTCCCTTCCCTTCCCTTCCCTTCCCTTCCCTTCCCTTCCCTTCCCTTCCCTTCCCTTCCCTTCCCTTCCCTTCCCTTCCCCCTTCCCTTCCCTTCCCTTCCCTTCCCTTCCCTTCCCTTCCCTTCCCTTCCCTTCCCTTCCCTTCCCTTCCCTTCCCTTCCCTTCCCTTCCCTTCCCTTCCCTTCCCTTCCCTTCCCTTCCCTTCCCTTCCCTTCCCTTCCCTTCCCTTCCCTTCCCTTCCCTTCCCTTCCCTTCCCTTCCCCTCCCCTCCCCTCCCCTCCCCTCCCCTCCCCTCCCCTCCCCTCCCCTCCCCTCCCCTCCCCTCCCCTCCCCTCCCCTCCCCTCCCCTCCCTCCCTCCCCTCCCCTCCCCTCCCCTCCCCTCCCCTCCCCTCCCCTCCCCTCCCCTCCCCTCCCCTCCCCTCCCCTCCCCTCCCCTCCCCTCCTTCAAAAACTGTTCCTGCAATCCTTGTCCTTTTCCCTATTGACACACTGGCATTTCACATTATGGACAGACTTCAGAGTTGATTGCTGCTATCACTGTTAGGTAGTTTTAGTCATGCAGGAATGAGTTCAGAGCTATCGGGGTGACGCATAGGTAGTACTCCATGATAATGAAATTAATGGATTTGTGGGAGTTACTGGATTTAGCCCTTTGTCTGCTCTAATTATACTGTTCAGACTGCAGAAAAGGCTCCAGAGAGACATTATAGTTGCCCTTCAGTACACGAAAAGGGCCTACAAGAAAATGGAAAGGGACTTTTCATAAAGGCATGTAGTGATAATGGGTGAACAAGGGATAAAGGCTTTAAACTGACAGAGGGTAGGTTTAGATTAGAATTAAGGAAGAAATTTTACACTATAAGGATGCTGAGGCACTGCAACTTCTTGACCAGAGAAGCTGTGGATGAACCATCCCTGGAACTGTTCAAGGTTGTGTTGGATGGGGCTTTGAATAACGGGATCTAGTGGAAAATGTCACTTCCTGTGGAAAGGAGATGTTAGAACTGGATGATCTTTAAGGTCCCTTCTAATCCAACTAAGCCCAACACAATCTATGCCTTCTTGAAATAGTAGAATCTATGTGTAGAGTAGAACTAGGACCAAGACAGGTCAGGGTCTTCTATTGTTTTAAACACCACCTTCTACTTTATGTATTTTAGGCTATCTGTGCATTCATAAAATGGGAAAGCTTCTCTTTACTTCAGTGGAAGAAGATTTTAAGATCATTGGAAAGACAGCTGGATAGAAGATATTTTCACTGCTGTTGCACAGGTGGCAATTTTCTTGTATACTTCTGCGGTTCATTACATAACTACAACAAAAAGCCAAAGAAAACTGCTCTGAGATTGTCAGCTTCTTTTTCTTACTACTCGGCTGCACTATAAAATTATCTAGAGGGGAGTCAGACCAAAGGAAAGGAAATATGTTATCATATATTAAAACAGTGTTTGCTTTCAGTTGCTGGAACAAGATTTTCCCAGGAGGCTTTCCCACAAGCTCTCTTCTCTCTTACAACACTCATTTACTCATGACTTTCACTTGCTTTGTATTGGAATTTCTAAGCTAATTATTACTCTCAGGTTTTCAAAAAAAGAAACTTTGCTTCCAAAGGTGGTGCTGCTTGAACCCTCATGCTCAGCTGTCTGATAGTCCAGATACAAAATAAACTTGGGGGAAAAAACTAGATATCCTAAAGGCAAATGAAGACATTCCCGTATGGTGGCTACACTATATTACAGATATGTAACCATGTGTTGTAATGCTTCTGTACAGCAGAAAATTACTACTGTTTTATCAGCAGATCTGAATTTCTCAGGGAAGAACAATAATCTGCATGTCTGAGCTTTCCAGAGAAAGGGTATTTGAAAAGCTCTAGGTATCTTGCAGGCAAAGCTTGTCCTAGCTTTACCATGTGACAACACTAACGGTCTTGCTTGAGAACAGTTCTGCATGTCTGGGAAAGCACCAGAAGCTTTGTGCTTTTGGAGGGAGGAATGTGCTCAGGGAATTGAAGAAATTTTTAAGAATTATTAAATTTCCTTAAACTTATGAAGCTTTCTGAAGCTGTTTAAGTGCAAGATAGGCTTTTCTGGGAGTTACTGGTCTTCTAAACATGCTCTGACTCTCTTGGTTATAGTTCTAAGTACTACATGTAATGTTTAACTGGGGACAAGCCAGTAACACAGAAGGACATTCCATTTGGGAAACAAAGCAGAAGTCAGAAATAGGACATGAATCAAAAAGAGCTGAAAATGGTTGGAATCCAATGCACATTTTTACTTTTAAAATAAAAGTCGAAATATCTCAGGTTTAAATTTTATTTTCAAAATGTAACTTCCTACTCTCTTACTTCTCAGAGTCTACAAGAAAAGAATTTGCGGGTATCTGAGAATCAACCCCTTTTTCTTTACTTGCTGAGTGGGAAAGGCAAGGAATACGGCTTACAGAAACCACCAGGACAAGAAAGTGAAACCTATTTTAGTAGATAATGGAAGGCTCTGATGTGCCTTGTAAGAACTGTGAAATACTATCTTTTTGCAGGAGTTCTCAGAAACTTTCAACTACTCCTCGGTATTTTCCAGCACACAGAGAAGCCTGTAGGGACAAAAGCTGTATAGGTGCCTTCGTAAAATGGGAGGACATCATCCTAAATCTACCTCATCTCTGCATCACTACTATTAGCTGGTCTGTGGTTTCCTTACTCTCTTGAATTAGGATGGAAAGTGAAATCCAATATAAGACAAAACAGACTCTATGTCATGTGTCTCCTTGGAGTAAGGCATCATGAATTCCAAACTTCTCTAAAAACAAAAAAGAGATTTCCCACCGAACAACAAGGGGCTTTGATTCCTTATTGTGATCAGTTTCCTGGGATGAGTCAGTTGATGTTGGTGCCAGAACAGTAAGGAAAAAAAGGAGGGATACCTGCACTTATCAGTTGTAGTTCAGTATGCTGCAACAGTACTTGGACAGCCTCTGATTATCTACAGCCAAAAACTGCTCTGAGAGATAATTATCACTATTTGATGTTTCTGCCAAACTCTTTCACTTTTCAAAGGCAATAGGTAGAGGCTTGCATTGGTTGGGCTCTAACATGGGATCAGGGCTGTCATCCTGGAACAGAACACTCAGAAGTACTTAAGATTTGACTAATTATACTTTAGATGTTTGAAAGATGAAGTTGGTAGATATTCCTCAACTTCGCCTTCTGAAACTTGGCAAATTAAAAGTCTCCCTTCTCTCATCAAACATTCAGAGAGAGATTAAGGTACTGTTATTTCACTGCTAACAGTAGCATTACTGTTAGTCATGGCAGTGAAAAGCAGATTCTTTAAAGTCTGCTAAGACTCTTAAAAGTGCTTAACAGTCTCTCAGAAGCAGAATATTCTGTGCAATTTCTTCCCTAGATTGTGCTGATTAGCCGTAACTTCACCTGGAAAACAGAGATCCAGAATAGGTATTTAGCCCAGCAAGTAAAAAGCCATGAGCTAAGCTCTTAGGAGTTTTGTAAGGTAAGCTGCATGGCAAGATATTGGTGTTCAATCAACTCTGAACACTCAGACTTTGATTATGTGGTTTCCTCCTGGCAGAATATCACAACTGAGGACTTCATCTCTTGAAACATCCTGTGGGAAGACAGAAAGCTTTTCTAAGCCACCAACCCAAAAGAAAAAGACTCTGTTCAACTCTAGAACAAAATCAAATGTAGACCTCAAAGTTTATTTTAGCATAGTCTCTGGATATGTCTTTTCACATATCCAGGCAGGTACAAGCGCTCTTTGCAGTTTTGTACAGTAAAAGATTTCAGAAGTGATTCATATGGATATTTCCTCAATGTGCTCCATAGAATTTTGGAATAGCTGAAAACCCACAGAAATCCCACATGATTGTCAAGTAGCAGCCCATAAACTGTCCCACTGAAGCCAATGGAAATAAATGGCTTCTATGGCATTGTTGCATCCTCACTGATGACACCAATTCCCTTTATTTATATGGAGGACTTCTGTATCTCAGATGGGCATCAAAGGCTATGGGTTGTATAAACTTGGATATGATAGAAACACAAGTATCCTCAAAGCTCCTCAAAGCTCTAAATGAGGCCCAGACATTTCAATAAATCATTTGATCCTTTGTTAAAAGCCTCAGCTCCACCTTCCCTAACCAGCTGGGGAAATAAATTATATTCTTGCACTAAATCACTCCCTTCAAAGCCAGTCATGATTAGCCCAAAAATAGCTAATGGATTTCAGCAAGTCCCACAGCCATAACACTCCCTTCATTTCTCTCTCTGGTCTTCTTGGGAAAATCTAGTTAGGCTTCTCCACATTTACCAGATTGGGATTTGGGGGGTTTATTTTTTTGCATGCTTCTGCATAACACCCTCATATACTCAATCAGTCCTGAAATAGATCAATAGTGAAATTTTATACTGAAAGCTGTTATTAAAATATTATCCTCTTGTGAAGACCCTGTCTAAAGCATGAAACACTGGTTGACTGACCAAAAGGCTCTATTGCATCTGCTCATGCACAGCTTAGAAGGTGATGACACTACCTCAATCCCAAAGCAGGGCAGCCACAGCCTTGGAAAAAGACCAAGAAAAGGGTTGTTTTATTCAGCACTACATAAAATTGACACAATTAAAGAGAATTTTTGTCTTTACAGCAAAAATTTTTTGTTTCTATTTGCTAAGGCCAAATGATGAGGCATCCTATTGCCTGCAAAAGTAAAACTCCACTCACTATCACTTGCATCCTAGCTTTGGTATCAGAACTAAGTCATTGTATCTTCTAGACCATGTTCCCTTGTTCCTCGTTGCATATTGTGTCTCATTCAGTAGTCTTCAATTCAAAATATATCTTATTGTCTTCAGAGAGTATCAGTAGGACTAGCTATTTTGAGTACGATTGCTTCACTGCATCCAGGGTGAACTTCTGAAGATAAAATGTGGTGTGTTTACTGCCATTCAGCTAAGGTGCTATGAAAGTGATGCATATTTTACTTTTGACTAGCTAAATACCCAGCATCAATGTCAGGGATCCCACCAACAGCAAATAGAAAAGGAACTTAGAAAACACCCTGTCCAGTCCCAGCTGTTTGCTGTAGATCTGCAGTACAAGCAGATTGCTCCCAAGTGCTGCAGAAGCTACACACCCCACATACCACCCTTGGCCACAGGGTTCTCTTTACTCCTTTTCCAAGGAATCCACTGAAGTTTTTATCATCTTTCTCTGGCTCATCACCCTGTAACTACCTGTAGAGATATCTGTCCCCTGTACAAGGCAGTGTTTTTAGCTCTGTTTAGATCCAGGAGAGCTTCTGACCCATCCCATCCCATCCCATCCCATCCCATCCCATCCCATCCCATCCCATCCCATCCCATCCCATCCCTTTCTTCCACAGCTTCCATTCTTTTCTTTTATATGTCAGGAAACTTTTTCATCACTCCAAAGGATGTTCTCTCCTTATTTGTCATCCCTTCTTCAGAATCTAGAGCCTGACTAGTTAGAAATACCAGTCACCATACCTCTTGCTCAATTTTCAGACGAGTGTTTTGAGCTTTCATATGCAACCATGCAAGTCTATTCCTTTACTCTACTTGCAAATCCTTTTTTCAAGGTCATCTGCTGCTGCTGTGCTGTGATTACCATTCATGAGTATGAGAGAACTTTTCAAGGAAAAAGAAATCACCTACACCTATTGCATTAGCTTACTTTACTGCTGAAAAGGATATTTCATTGTCAGCAATGCATAATTAGCACAGCTATAGAAAACAACATTGAATTCTGTTCTGCCTCATATATCGTCAATAAAGCTGTCATGTAAAGCTTCCCTTTTTGACTTTTGTCCCTGGAGATCATGACTGACCTAGAAGAAACTTAAATTGGCTTTAAGAAGTTTTGGTATGTTTGAAATCATAAAGAAGGACTGATGGAACAAAAAACAAATCCCACAGAGCTCTTTTTAGAAAGATTTTTCTAATGACAGCTGGATTTTAACCAAGTTGTTGTCTCTGTTTCTGACTGTTGATAGCACGAACACTTAGCAAGTACCTATATCTGCTCAGATGATGTTCTTAGGAAAAACTACTATTACATTCAGATTCAGTATAACAAAATGTCTGTTAGATAGCTGTTATTCCTTTCTGAGACTAATGTCTGTGCATCATTTCAACATCAAAAGAAAAAAATAAGGAAACAGAAAATTGTATTAGAAAGGAGAAAATAAGGAAAAGGGAGATGTGCTTAGAATGTAAACACAGCAGTCTATTCTGTAAAGAAGATTTTGTTGAAGAGGCACATTACAAAGGAAGATGAGATTTTGTTTGAGAACTCCTTTTTCAATGTTTATTTATAGACACTTGGCTACTCCCATGCAGGCAACTTTCCTCCTGACTTTAGATTCAAGGAGCAAGGATTGGGTCTTGGGCCAGGCAGCTTCTTTTAGATTTGCAAGGATCTTCAATCATGTCAAACTTTAATGACTCCTTTTGTGCAGCTATTGTCTCTCCTCTTCCCTACCATTGAGTGTCCTTCCGCTTTCTGTCCTTGTAATACAGTTTTTCAGGCCTCCTCTCTATGTTTTCTTGTCCAAAGCAGAAGTCTCACTTGCTGCCAACTGCAATTTAAATTAAGCCACATTCTGGCTTTTCTTTGAACAATTTTCTCGTATTTCCTTTCCTTCAACCCAGACTTTTCGTAAAGATTGTATTCCAGAAAAGCAGAAGATAAGATTAGAATAAGGAAGTATTAGGATTTAGGCTGCTGCCCCCGAGTTTCATTAACTTTTTGTCCTTTGCTTGAGCCTTTTGTGTTACTCCTCAAGAGAGTGACGGTTCCTTGAAATCAGTCCAAAGAAAGACATAACAGCACAATCAGAGTGACTATGAAAAGCTGTATTGTCAGGATCTTTGCATAAACTTTATTTTCAGTAAATCATCTAGATGTTCTGAGTGCTACAGAAGTTCTTTTGAAAACCAGAGAAACTGAAGGATTTCACAGATTTCAATTGGTTTTCTCCTAATCATCTCCTTGAACAACAGGAATGACTCTGTTTTCTATTTCCATAGAAAGTTTATAACCACCTAAAGGAGTTCTCATATTTATTTTCTGCAATTGTACTGATAAGTAAGGAAGGCCACCTGCTTCACCTAACAAATTGAGGAAAGTAGAACTGTGACACAGAACAAATCTACTCAGCTTCAGTCAAGAGTAAAATGAACAGTGTCCACTATATCAAGAGTAGATTGGCAAAACTACACCAAAGTAGTTTCATTACCAAGTTTTATCCTTGAGATACAGTTAAGATGCTGGAATGTGCATTTGTGCTGTGTTATCAAAACAAATTACACTCTGGTATAAAAGTCACAATTATTTTTTTCAGATACTGCAAAAGATTTAGAGATTTCAGACCTTAACGATCACAATCCTTTTCAGATAAACCTTTCAATATACTAGAGAGAGGGAATTTCACTCCTGGTCAGAGAAGAGGCCCAAAAAAAGGGAAAATCTGAGGACTTTGCTTCAGATCAATGAATAACGTCCTTCACAAACTACACTTTTTTGACTTCTCCTTCAGTGAATTTGACTGAAAAAACCCAAATGTCTAAAATTTGGCATTTAGAACATATCTAAATCTGGCTGACCCGGTTTAACGAAGTTTCTTAGGTAAAAATAGAAAATTAATTTGTAAATTCCTGAGAATCAGAAGCTAGAGGTTGTTTACCAGGGCAAAATAAACATTCCTCGTACTGAGAATAACAGGACTGAGCCTTCCTTTTCATAATAGAGACAGCCAGTAAAGGAATGCTGAAAAATTAGAGCTTGCAGGGATATTTGTCATCTGGAAGTTCAGTGTCAGGTCTTGCCATAAAGACTGTACTCAAGGCATATCTATGTTATTTTCTAAGAACCTTCTGGCACCACAGACCTAAGTACTTCACAGAGATTTTCTGGACTACATTACAAAAAACTTCTCATCTGCAAAGATTAAAATAAAGAGGAAAAACAACTTGCTCAGGGACTCATAAGACAGATAACCCATATGCCTTAATTAGAGTTGAATCAAATCCAAAGCCAATCAATTATTAAAAATAACCATGATTTTTGCCTCTATCCATGAGGAAACACAGGCAGTGTGGAGGAAATCAAACTAATTGCAAAAGGATATCTAAAATTAAGCCTTCTTTTCTTGTTCAAATATCAGAAAGGTATTCTGTACAGCTCTCAGAAAATGTGAATAGATACATTAACAGAATAGAGAACTACTTGGTAAAAGAAGGCCACTATTCCACTACAGGTAGGTTTGTGCTGAACACTAAGGGTTATGATTTTCATGTTGATACAGGTAAGAAAATGAAAACTTAGAAAAATGGAAAATTTTAGTAATGTTTGTTACCAAAAAAGGTTGCACGTCTATGGTCAAAAATAAAATATGAAAGAAGCATTTTTAGGATGAAGATCCAAAAGTAACTCTTGTTTCTGAGGAAAAAATAGAAAACAAACATAACAGTCTTATGTGTATTTTTATATCAGCACAAGGAACTTACACGGCTTTACATAATATGTTGGGCTTACTGCATTGAAATAGTGCCTGCCCAATACTGTAAAATTAGAAACAAACTTCAAGTGCATTTCTTACAGGAAGCACTTTGAAACACTAATGCTGGCATTATAATTTAAAAATTTCCCTACCTTTTTCCTTCTGTTATAAATGAAAATATTTCCTGCATGCATTTTCCAGTTTCTCCACAAAAAAAAAGAAAATAAACCCGAAGTATTCTTGCTTTTGTTATTGAAGTCCCATATGTTAGTCCTGAGCCTCCTAGCTGAGCACCTGCATGCTGCCCTTCAGAAGTGCCCACTTACACTCTCTTACAACAACTAGTCTGAAAACAGGGAATTTACTCATTTTAATATGGTCTGAGGACCAAGAGAGTTTTCTGTTTTATTTTAAAATCTCAAACCTACTCTTCTAGCAGGTTTTAACAGGTCCATAGCATCACAAATAACTTCTAATCTATAGCAAGTGAGGAGAGTGGTTAGTTAGGTCTTTATTTTGCAACTAATTAAAGAAAAGCAGTTAATGAGTGTGTCAGCTACAGTTTATGGTCTTGAGTTCTCCTGTTTTAAAGACAGTTCATGGTTACAACAAGGGCACTTCAAAAGACACACTGCATTTCTCAAATTGAGGTATGGACTCATGCTGAAAAAAATCTCCATTCTTGGTTCCATCCCAGAAGACATAGCAATGGTACAACCTCACAATTTTTTATGGCAAGAAATCCTGCATTTCAATGCACAACATGCGTAGAAGGAAAAGCAAACTCAGTAACTATAATGCTGCTACCAGAATAGGGCTGGAATAGGTTGCACAGAAAAAATGCAGAAGTCTCATCCCTGTAAGTGTTTAAGGCTGGATTGAATGGGTCCTTGAACAGTGTGGTCTAGTGGAAGGTACCCCAACTCACGGAAGTGGGATTGGAACAAGACAACCTTTAAAAGTCCCTCCCAACCCAAACCATCCTATGATTCTATGATTTGACATAAAAGTCCCAACAATTACACGCACTTCTCAATATGCTTCAGGTATTACAGTAAAAAAAAATAAATCAGTCTTTATAAAAATCATAATTTTCAAAGCCATTTTCCAAGACTCAAGATTGGACCAATGAAACACAAGACAAAACAGGGTCTGTGCCATAATGCAGCTTTGAACAATTTCTTTCTGTTCTACCCTACCCATCCCCTAAGCTTTCAATATTTGAGTACACAGAAAGAAGCTGCAACCTTTCTCTTCATACTGATGTCCTGGTTTTGACTGGAACAGAGGTTAATTTTCTTCCTTTCTGTTGGTGGTATATTGCTGGTTTTTGTTCAATATGAGAAAAATGACAGCACTGGTGAGGCTGCTCCTTGAATACTGTGTTCAGTTCTGGGCCCCTCACCACAAGAAGGATGTTGAGGCTCTGCAGCAAGTCCAGAGAAGAGCGACAAGGTTGGTGAAGGGGCTGGAGAACAGAACCTATGAGGAGCATCTGAGAGAGCTGGGGGTGTTCAGCCTAGAGAAGAGGAGGCTGAGAGGAGGCCTCATTACTCTCTACAACTACCTGAAAGGAGGTTGTAGAGAGGAGGGAGCTGGGCTCTTCTGCCAAGTGACAGGGGACAGGACAAGAGGGAATGGCCTCAAGCTCCACCAGGGGAGATTTAGGCTAGAGATTAGGAAGAAGTTTTTCACAGAAAGGGTCGTTGGAATAGGCTGCCCAGGGAGGTTGATTCACCTTCCCTGGAGGTGTTTAAGGTGTGGGTGGATGAGGTCTTGAGGGACTTGGTTTAGCGTTTGATAGGAATGGTTGGACTAGAAGATAAGATGGGTCCCTTCCCATCCTGGTTGTTCTATGATTCTATGATTCTATGAACACATTGATGTTTTTAGTTGTTGCTAAATAATGCTTGCACTAAGTCGAAGACTTTTCATCTCCCACGCTCTTCCAGTGGAGAGGTGCACAAAAAGCTGGGAGGGAGCTCAGCCAGGACAGCTAAACCGAGCTGGTCAAGAGGATAAATGGGTACTTAGTACCCAATTAAGATCATGTCCCGAAGTTATAGTCTTGAGATCTGCTGTTTTAAAGACAGCTCGTGGTTACAACCTGACCAAATGGAAGGTATCCCTGCTCATGGCAAGGGGGTGTCACTAGATGGTCTTTCAGATCCCTTTCAATACAAATAGTTTTATGATTCTATAATTCTATAAAATGGGTAGTCGACCAAGGTGGGACAATTGCCACTTAGGTGCGGGTTAGGTCTTGGTCATTGGGTGATAGGAAACTGTACTGTGCATCACTTATTTTGAATAATTTATCATCATCATCCTCATCCTATCTCCCTTTTGCTGTCCTATTAAAATGTCTTCATCTCAGCCTGCTAGTTTTACCTTTTTTTTATTATCCTCCCTATCTCTTGGCAGAGGTGGAGATGAGCTAGCAGCTATATGCTGCTTAGTTGCTGGCTGGAGTAAAATCGCAACTAAATATAAATGACAGCAGTTATACCTTTCACAACTGCACATGAGTCTTCTACCTTTGGCTTTCATGTCTGCCTGTGACTGAACCTTGTTAAGAAAAAATGTGGAGGCTTCTGCCTCTCAGAACTCTTGCTGAAGAATTTCATTCTTCTCTACATATGAAACTGTGATTTCATGTGCACAAATGCATTTTGTTGTAAAGCTGAAATTCTTAATTTGGATGGATGTTAAATTAGGTAGCCAAAGAGCTTCTGTGAAGGTGCAAAGTATGAGAGTTACTGAGGAAATCCTATTGCAGAGAGCAAGGTATCTGTTCCTCTTTGTTCTTGATTCTTGTGTGACTGTGATGAATTACATTTGTCTTAGCTAAAAGGAGAGAAAGGCTGCAATGCCTCTGTGACTGAGATAAAGACTTAGACACAATTGTCAGAAGCCTCCAGAAGCCTGGTCATATACACTGGAATTCTGCTGAGACTGGATAACTTGTGACAGCCCTGCTGAGTACAAAATGTCATGAAAGATCCACAACTTTTGACAGCACTGCTCTTCTCAGCTGATGTTTTCAATTTAGAAACAGACACTCATATCCTGTAGCATCTTTAGGTTCATTTTCTATCGCTCCTACTCACACATGCACACAGAGATAAAGATGAGACGACATCGGAGTTTTAATCCGCATGGGAGTTTTACTGCAGATGAAAAATTCAACCATTTCTGGCAGGACTTAACACAGAACTTCTCAAAAGATTTGCAGGTGACCTGTTACACTTCCTCCAACACTACTTTAGCAAATAAACTGATACAATACTTCCCACTTTAGCCTGGGATTATTAAATGCTTGCAATGTTGATTTGTGGAGGCAGAGCTATGGTTATTAAAGTTCAAATCAATACCATATTTCTATTAACTGGAAAATTATACCAAAACATTTTTTAAACATTCAACTTAGTAAGAAGTTGTTTTAATGGTTAGGAGATCATATCCTGTGTTAGAAGGTGTATGCTGAATGCCTTCTGCAGATGCAGAGAAAAATGGTTAGGATTTCCAAAGTTTACACCAAACTGCTTTCATCATGAGCTAAGGATTTTATAAAGAAGAATAACAACTGAATTAGAAGCTGAGACTGGCCTCTTCTCCCAAATGATAGGTGATAGGACAAAGGGGGAATGGCCTCAAGTTGCTCCAGGAGAGGTTCAGACTCAGTATCAGGAACAATTTTTCACAGAAAGGGTCATCAGGCACTGGCACAGGCTGCCCAGGGAGATGGTTGTGTCACCATCCCTGGAGACATTTAAAAGGGTGTAATCAAGGCACTGAGGGGCATGGTTTAGTGGCAGATAGGAATGGTTGGACTTGATGATCCTGGTGGTATCTTCCAACCTGGTGATCCTATGATTCTATGACAAGTATTTGTCTGTCAAGATGAGTTTTACACCTATAAACATACATAGAGCCATACATCTTAAGTACCATTTTACCAAACATAGAGAAAGTATTACTAGACAAAGAAATAGAAGACTAAACAATAAAAATGTAAATTACAGAGCTTCCAGGAGGTATTTATTACGTAGCAAAAATAATCCCATACTCCCATAAGCAAGAAAGCTGTACTTTTGCTAAATGTCTGATTTGGCATAAAAAATAAATTAAGAATGAAAATAAACATTAAAAGGGGACTAATTAATATAAATTAGAAGTTAGAAAACACATACAACAGATAGGAAAAGCAGGAGATTATAGATAAAACTGTAGTTATCAGTGTGAAGAATCAGGACAAGATTTCATAATAGCATTTGAAATGAAAGAAACCCTCTCATTGTAGTAATTGTGTTTCTGGACAGGTTTAAACCTTCTAGAAAACTTCTTAAAAAGAAATTCTGCCTGCTGATACTTGTTTCTAATAAAGGTTAGAAGAACAAGGAAATTTCCGAAACCAGAAGTAAGAGAATGTTAAGTAAAAACCCCCACTAATAAAGTACCTACTCACCAGGAATAAGAACTACCTGTTTCCTAGATTTCTAAAAGCTGCAGTCAACAGGAATCATAACTGGTTGAGGACTTTTTGAGGAAAACGATCAGTCACCACACTTCCAGGACTGGATGCTATCCCACATTTTCAGAAATAATTTTAATTTGAAAATAAAGTCACCTCTTTGGTTGACACAAAATCAGGGATGCTGCAATAAAAAATGAAGGAAACAGAGTGCAGCTAAAAATCACCTCATTGAACTGGATTCTTTCAAACTAGAAATTTAAACAGGTGTAGATGAACAAAGTGAGGGAATATTTCCTAGAAACAGCAAGTTTGAAGTGGAGTGGGTCTAAGTGGACAAGGAACTCCATAGAAATATCAGATTGATGTAGTGACAGAACAGTAAAGCTGATGTGACAAGAAAGAAGAATTTGAAAAAAGGGAAACAATAGTATTGCTTCTAGATGTAAACTGTTGACAGTCAGTCCAATTAACTCCTCCTCTACAGGCCACTTTTTCAAGAGATTGTGAGAACTCACAGGCTACGAGAAGGTACTTCAAAAAGTTGTGGGTGGTGGAAAAACATCATACTGAGGGATTTACTACGCAACCACAGAGCCATTCAAAGTAGTCCAAAAGATGGATCCACTTGCTTCTTGCTCCCGAAGGATTTGAGTGCAATGCGTAAGACTTTTAGAGATGGACCGAGGGTCCATGGTTGTAATAACAACCTAAAGATTCATTCACACAGTGCTAACCTGAAGGGGATTCAAACGACATAGGAATAGCAACAAGTTTGAAGTTTGAATACTATCCTGAAGATCAAAATCTTTCAGGAATAATTAACCCACTTATACTTGTTAGTTCAAATACCCCAGATGTTGTCCTCACTGTTTGCTGGTCAGCTTAAAAGGTCTTTACTTTCTCATCCATAATTTCTTCCTTGGCCAGCATTCACACAACTACACTCCATTTTCAGTTCTGTATAGTGAAATATCCACCATTAGATAATCCATTGGGCAAATACTCTAGTGGTTCCCAAGGCATTTTATTACTGCACTTTACCACAAAGAAAACGTGCAGCTATGGGCAACCACCGCAGAGTTATTGTGATCCTCTGATCTGTTCCTGTGAGTCAGAATGAGGCAAACCCAGTGCAACCACAAACTCTTTAAAGCACATCTAAGCATCCACTAGATGCTCAAAGGATTAACAAAGTCAGCTACCCAAGAATGAAATAACTTGTTTTTCACCTTTCCTTTTCTTCCCACTTAGAATGCTTGGGATCGCTACAAGGTAACATGCAATGAGGCCGAAACAGAAAAACTGATACTATCAATTTGTCATTCACTTATTCTCAGGCAGTGTTTATATTTTCTTCAGAGAAATTTTTGGGTGAATAAAATTAGCAAGAAATTGGATGAGGTGGCATTACAGTCAGAAACAGAAGATCATACAGATTTTCTGAACAGTAGTTTGCTTTAATATGGAGTGATCAAATGAAAAAGTTCTTATTTCTTCTTCTGAGATAATGTTTCACAAGCATGAGAATGCTAAAGAAATGCATTTTATAATATAAAAGCTATCATTTGTAATGGTGTAAAAAGGAATTTACATTAAGTTGAGGGCAATCCTTGATTTCTTTTCCACATCTGCTAGGAATAAGAAAAAATTATAGCATACATTAAGTTATGAGCTGGTTATTGGGAAGTCACTCAGTGTCTGGAATAGCAGACAGAAGTTAATAGTGAAGCAGTGGATCAGTAACAACGCCCTAACTGATGAAAAAATCACATAGAGTAGCAAAGAAAAGAGGAGAAAGTTGTGGAGGGGAAGTGAAAGCAGAGTATATTCCACACGACTGTGTCATCAGCAAGTAAGAGCAGGTGTTTCAATGCCATCAGTGAGTTTAACAAGCAAGTTTTGAGTCATAATCTATGGCAGCCAATCCCAATAATTGTGAGTTCCCTGGCATAGTCTTGATGCTACTGTGTACCACAGAATATGAAGAACAATATCTAGAGAAGACAGAGAATGAGGCAAGCCTCTTACCCAGTTGGTAAAAACAAACTCCCTGTGTGACCCATTCAGTAAGTGAGCCAGATATACTAATGAAATAAAATAATAAAATAATAAAAAAAATGAAATTTAATTCACCATGTTACTTGAACATTTTTTCCAACCTCAAACTGTTTGCTGGTAAATTTGATGGCACTCAACCTTATCAGAAATCCACTACAATTCCCACACTGTCCTTTCCCGAGAATTCACACTTATCCTCTCAATTCAATAATGTAGGAATCATTATTGACTAGTTTCCCATGCCTCTACCTGCAGATTAGGTCTAAATTTTAATCGCACTTTCCTTGTGACATTTCTACAACTTTGCCTCTTTTATCTATGTAACTAGCTAAAGCTCTGCCAAAGGCTGCTGTCTCCCATGTCAGCTACTTATTCCCCTTTCCAGCCTTGCCCAATTTGACTTCCTTATATCAATTTATTATACTATTGACAGCATTTTGGCTTTTCTTTCATTTTGACCAGTGAGCTTTCTTTCTGTACTGCATCACTGACTTTCCTTCCTTGTGATATCTGAATAGGCTGGACCGCTGGGCAGAGCCCAGTGGCATGAGGTTTAACAAGGCCAAATGCCGGGTCCTGCACTTGCGGCACAACAACCCCGTGCAGAGCTACAGACTGGGAGAAGTCTGGCTGGAAAGCTGCCTGGAGGAGAGGGACCTGGAGGAGAAGGACCTGGGGGTGTTGGTTGACAGTGACTGGACATGAGTCAGCAGTGTGCCCAGGTGGCCAAGAAGGCCAAAGGCATCTTGGCCTTTATCAGAAACGGTGTGACCAGCAGGTCCAGGGAGGTTATTCTCCCTCTGTACTCAGCACTGGTGAGACTGCTCCTTGAATCCTGTGTTCAGTTGTGGATGTTGAGGCTCTGGAGTGAGTCCAGAGAAGAGCAATGAAGCTGGAGAAGGGGCTGGAGAACAGGCCTTATGAGGAACGTCTGAGAGAGCTGGGGTTGTTTATCCTGAAGAAGAGGAGGCTGAGAGGAGACCTTATTGCTCTCTATAATAACTGCCTGAAAGGAAATTATAGAGAGGAGGGAGCTAGCCTCTTCTCCCAAATGACAGGGGACAGGACAAGAGGGAATGGCTTCAAGCTCCACCAGGGGACATTCAGGCTAGACAGTAGGAAAAAATTTCACAGAAAGGGTCATTAGGCACTGGAACAGGCTGCCCAGGGAGGTGGTTGAGTCACCTTCCCAGGGGGTGTTTAATGTACGGGTGGACGAGGTACTGAGGGGCATGGTTTAGGGTTTGATAGGAATGGTTGGACTCAATAATCCAGTGGGTCTCTTCCAACCTGGTTATCTATGATTCTATGATAGCAAGTATAGACAACCTCATTGACCCAGAAACAAGAGGGCTAGGAACCACAAGAAACTCACCATATCCTTCAGAGAGCTGAGTGGGAAAGAGTATAGTTCTGCAAAGATGACAGTGTCTCCCTAGGAGACCCACAGTTCTGTCTGTGGTTTGGGGTTAAACTGGGTTCTAGCACTACCTCACAGTGCGAATTTCAGAAACCCTTGCTGGCTTATTTTCTCCCATAGAGAGTAGCAGAGAATAGTCAGCAGCCCTGGCAACCTGACACAGACCTAGAATGGAAGCCATCCTTGAACAGCTCAAGAAATGCATGTAATGTGTATGCTTCACAGAGCACCTTCAGGCTCATCTTCATAAGGATATTGAAATTTCAGCCACAGCTAGACTTATTTAATCCCGCTGCTGCTACTTATCAGATGCTAAGTATACTTTCTTCGTGCTTCCCTTTCTGCGTGTAATCATCAGCTGTCTTTTAATTTAAATTTCCACAGCTGTTTGGAGTTTGCATTTATTTTGTCCCATACTCGTGCAGGGCCAAGCATAGAGGAGACTGAAGTTCCAGGAGAGAGCTTTCTTAGTAATTCAAGCACTTACCTATTGCTGGCTTTTTCATCAGGATGCATTACCACTTAAATTCCAGATCATTTCCTCATGCACTTTCTGCCTACATCTCTTATGATTACATAGCACAAAGAGTGTGGACACTGGCTCAGTAAAAGTGGTTCAATAAAACTGCTTAAGTAGGAGGTATTCGCATTTCTAAAGCAGTATCATCTTAGTTCACACTTCTACATTCACCTAGTTTCTACCACTTGCAGTTAGCCTCCTGTGGAATACTACTATGACTTTCCTTCTGGTTCAAATCCACCAGAAAAAGGTTTTGTAGTGGTTGAAAATACAAAAGTCTGGCATGGCTCTGACAATTTTGAGTAGGGAACCTAACAGAACATTACCACAGTGGATCTAAACCAACTCCTTCCTTAAGCCCAAGATGGGACTGTCAGATTAGCCAGGAACAAGTTAAAAACATGAGTTGTGAATCACAGAATCACAGAACTGTTTAGGCTGGAAAAGACCTTTAAGATCATTGAGTCCAACCATTAAATTAACACTGCCAAATCCACCACTAAACCATGTCCCTGACTGTCATATCTACACTGTGTTAAATACCTCCAGGGGTTGGGACCCCATTACTTCCCTGGGCAGCCTATTCCAGTGCTTGACAGCCCTTTTTGTGAAGAAAGTTTTCCTAATATCCAATCTAAACCTCCTTTAGTGCATCCTAAGGCCATTATGGTTGGACTAGAAGATCCGATGGGTCCCTTCCAACCTGGTCATTCTGTGATTCTGTGATTCAACATCTTAGAAAAAATTAGTTTATCTGGAATTTCCTCAAACAGCAGAGAAACAAACAGAAAATTTCTGAATGATTTGCTAGTCCAAATCGTGGTCTGTATCTATGAGCATTTTCTGGATTCTGAATGTGCATATGACTAGATGTAGTGGTTTTGATAAAATATTATTGTACTAACAAATGCACACAAATGAGTAGACCACATCACACTAAGACACCTGAAACTGCGGTATGCTACGGCAGCAAATTTGATTGGAGAGTTTAAATTCACCACATAAATGTTTTCATGGCTTCTTACTGCTCCGATTTCACTCTGTCGTCTTCAGCTTTTGTGCTTAACCTTCATCTCAGCAGTCAGGAGGTGTTTTTCTTGCCAGCATGCAGCTCAGTCAGGTGTTTACAGAGCAATGGTAACTTCTAAAAGCCATTCTAGGAGTAGAAATTTAAAAAAAAAAAAAAATTAAAAAATTAAAAGATTAAATAATTGAAAGAAGGAAATGGATTTTTCCTACTATCCATTACTGCCTGGATGCTAATAGCTTTATCTTGCCAGTGGCTGACAATCTCCTGAAAGGAAGTGAGTTCCCTCATTATTTTAATGAAATCTGAGAGCGCTCAGTGCCTTGCAAAGGCACTTGACACCTCACAGGAGCAGATGCTAAATGCTCAGTACATTAACCGTCTGACTGTTACCCTCAATCTTTTTGATAATTGGGGTTATTTAAAATGCCACATACTGCTGCTCAAATATTGATAACTCCTTTCTGACCTCTTCTAAGGAATATAAATAACTCATTAATCATCTCTTAGCTATCTTCTGCAAATAACAATACATGGACGTTTATCTTGAGCTTTTTATGTAAACAATATTCTCTGTCTGAGAAACTAACAGTCTGCTACAACCTGATTTGGCAAACAACAAATACTCCATTTAAAGCTTACTTAGCAGATTTCCAAGACTGTCCAGATAGTTCTTCTAAGTTTTTTCTGAGCAAAACAGTAATTTTTCATCATGAGACAGCTTTTTTCTTTATGGTAGGAGGAAGAAGCATTGAAGGCACACTAATAATGTATTTTCAGAACTTTTCCCTTTTCTGTGGAGGAAAAAGCTGACATTGAGGATTTCTTTAAAGTTTGGTAAGTGTTTGGAGACAGTGGTTTATTGGTATACAAAACATCTATAAACATACCCCTGTGGTGTTGGAGAGGGCAGTAAGAATGAAATAAACTTCGGTTTTCCCAAACAGGAAGCAGCCGAACTCTGTTTACGCTCAGCTACATTTCTGCTTGGAAGGCAATGGACAAAAAAAAAAGAAAAAAAAAGAGGAAAGCATTTAAGTTGTTTTGTTCAGAAAGTAGCTTGGAACCTTTTCTATGTGGACTTCTACTTGGAAAAGTATGAAAAAACATGAATCAGAAAAGCCTAAAAAGGAATGGTGTTTTCCCACATTAATCGATGCATCGATGTGTCAATAAACCTATGAGGCTGTGGAAATTTACAGGAATTTGCAGACCTTAAAATGCCTGAAGAACTTCAAAACCTTAACCTACTGCGCCACCTAGCCTTGCCTGGAAGACATTGCCCACAAAAATCTGTTGACGTAGGGACAGTGTATGAACCCAGAAGAGTATTTAAGTATTAACTACTTAATGGTTTACATTAAGTAAATACTTAATGGTTACATGGTTTAGTGTTTGATAGGAATGGTTGGACTCGATGATCCGATGGGTCTCTTCCAACCTGGTGATTCTATGATTCTATGATTAAGTACATACTGAAAATTTTCCTTGGGTATAATAATATGCTATGAGAGTGGTAGTTTTCTAACTTGTGTTTCTTGTCTTGGAAAGCTTTGTAGCTAAATCAGAAATGCTACGCTTGTAGAAATAGACTTCATCTGCACGTCACTATACGGGTGTCAGAAGAGAGGAAAAACACCATGCTGTTGAAAACACCATTGCTAAGTGATTCAAGACCAACCTTGTGCGTGGCCTACAGCCTAGTGCAAAGAGATTCTACATCAACAGAAAAGGTACCGGTCAGCAGCATTGCCTGTTCTCAGGGAGGCAGGGTGGACGGTTAAGACAACAGAACTTTTCTAGTAAATGTTGTGTCATCATCAGAGGCTTGTTGATAACATTAGGGCTGGAATAATTGGTGCAGAAATGCCCATAATCCCCTGAAGCATGGACAATATTTGTGAGCATGCTCACAAACAGCTCTAATGAATTCTTTGGGCAGCTCCCTCCAAAGTCTGCCTCTTCCCTAGTTAATGCTTTTTCTCTAGCACTATCACCTGACTCCTGACTCCTAGCACTTCATAGAGTTGACAAATGTTCTCAGTCAACTACTCCAGAATGTACTTCTAACGGCACATCTCTCCCACAACCTAGACTTGCTCAGCCTTGTCTAGATGCACTGCTCAACATAACATTGGCTTTGCAAGAGATTCTTTTATTCAGCTTGGCAGATAGGGAAAACTGCACCAAATGTCGGCCATCAAACCACAGAATCTAACCATCCAAAGAATCAAAGTTGTAGTTCTCTGTAAATCATATACACAATCTTTTATACATTATGTAAGGCATTCACGTTACATCATCTCCTATCATGAATTTATGAAGGATTTATTGTTGATGAATTACCTTATCCATTCTCTCAGTATATACTGAAGTTTCATCCACTAACTGCAGTGTGTTGAACAACCTCAGCTTTCTGCAGAAACAGTATGTGACAGTAATGTACCTAAAATTTTTAGACATTCTGCAGGTCAATTTGTTCTTTAAATCTTATACATCCTAAGCCATTCTCTGAATTTTGGGAACAGAGGAAAGGGATAACTCATTAATTCTCAGTGGTGGGAGTATGAGTTTCTCCTCCTGGTAGATCCACATAACACCTAGCATTTTTTTTTTAGTTCTCATTTAAATGCAGTAGGTTTGTCATTCTGAAGTTGTCAACGCCTTATAAAGAAAGGACTCTGTTGATGAGGTATTTTGTGTTACACAATGTCTAAGAAAGCTTGCCTCCTCTTCTAGGGCTGGCTTCTGCTTTTTATGAACCTTCTGCTGAGCAAGACTTTTTAGGAACAAGGCTGCTGAATGCAGAAAACTAAGCCAAGACATGAAGCAAAACAAACTTTTATTATTATTATTATTATTCATATCACCAAAGGGTTCACGAAGCCTATTTTCAATTAATTTTATTGATGGTTCTGAACTGATGTATAAGCAGGTATGTAAGGGTAGAGTTACCATTTGAAGAAGCCGTTTTCAGATGTTTATTAATTTGAAAAATCTCAGTTGGGTTGGAATCTTCTGTGTCAGTTGTCTGCTGTAGGCTGCTGTATGTTTTTTTTTAAACTCCAGTCCAAGGACTTATCAGCTTCTGAGAATGACATTTAAAGGGATTCTGGAGACTCTTTAGAGCTGTTTCACTATCCTAAATTCCTGACATAGTGGAAATCCCCACACCGATTTTAAAGAACTAGCAGAAAGGCCTGAAAGCATCTGGCTGCAGCAAGCCCATACAGCCTGCTAGTCCAGAGTTCTGTTTGGTCAACAGAATCCTGCAACTGTATGTAAATCAAATAACTCTCTTATGGGCTAGGACAGCATAGTATTAATTTGTGAAAGTGGAACACCTGTGGAAACAACTATTTTTTTTTTTGTAGTAAGCCAACACTCACCCTGTGGGAAACAGTCCTTTGCTTCAGTCCAATCAGTGTAACTAACTGTCTGGCAGAGAAGCATGCCTGTACTCTGTCACATTCTGACAGTTGCTTGTTGTGTCCCAGAACTCAGTCCTTAAGCTGGTCCCATGCCATCTGAGTGACTTCTGCAAAGAAGTAACTTATGTGTTATCTCTTAATAGCTGCTATATCTAGTTGCAATGCTGGATTTTCTATCTGGAAGTGTTACTATGCATGCACAGATACAGCCCCAGAGTTCATTCTTACATCCTTGATTTTTGCCCTGAAAATGCTGGGCATCATTATCTTCTTACCTCAATGCCATGTCTGATTCTCTGGTTTCCTCATTTTCATCTGTGCTGAATAACAATGAGTATCAACTAGAGCTCCTCTATCATTATTTTCTTTAGTGGCAAATATCCATGATTTATCCAACAGATACTGGGCAGAAGACTTCATATCTGTTCTTTCATCAGAGTGAAGGTCCATAGCAAAGCAAGAATCCACAGGGATTTTTCTTCTTATCCTCCTTCTGGATATGCCCATCTCCTTTATACAATCACTGAAAATGTGCTGTTGTATCTGGACAAAAGAAACTGTGCCGTACATATTTCCTGAATTTATTGCACTCTAATGCAAACATCAAGTGTCCTTGCTACCACTATGACTAATGTTTTGCTCAAACAGACAGAAATCTCGGGCTCTATTATCATCCTAGAAAACTTTCTCACAGGAAAAAAGCATGTGTCCAGAATATTCGAGCACACAATCTCAGTATACAACAGCGGAACAATTATTTTGTTTCAGTACATGTGCTATTTACCCATCCTGAATCTTCCATCACACTCTTAATATTTTATAAGAACAATGCTTGGAATGAATTTTAACCTGTACATTTTCATGTACGTTTGCTCTTGCTGTCTCTTCCTCCAGTTTACCACAAGATGGTAGGAGAGTTTCTCCTAAGCAAAAATAATCGTAGAATCATAGAATGTCAGGTTGGAAGGGACCACAAGTCTGATCCAATCTTTTTTGGTGATGTGTAGTTTCAACGAGATGGCCCAGCATCCAGTCAAGCTGAGTCTCAAAATTGTCCCATGCAGGGGAATCCACCACTTCCCTGGGAAGATTATTCCAATGTTTAACAGTTTCCATGGTGAAAAATTTTCTTCTGGAATCCAACTGGGATTTTCCCAGGAGCAACTTATACCTATGACCTCTTGCCTTTTCTATGTGATTCCTTGTAAGAATGGAATCTCCATTGGCTTGTAGACACCTTTTATGTATTGGTACGTGGTAAGAAGGACTCTCCTATGCCTTCTCCTCTCAAGAATGAACAAACCCAGTTTTCTCAGCCTTACTTCACATGGTTTAACTTTGACTAGGTTTTGTAGACCTCTGATCATCTTAGTAGCTCTTCTCTGGGTTCTCTTCAGCCTGTCAGCATGTTTTGTATAGTAGGGACCAAAATTTATGCCTGACAAGTGTTAAGTAGAGTGGAATAGTAACTTCTTTATCTCTGCTTGTGGCAGAGATGCTGCCTGGTATCTTGTTGGAATTCTTTCCTGCTGCAGTAAAAGTTTGTTCATATTGAGCCTATTGTCCACCAGCCCCCCGAGGTCCTTCTCCACACAGCTATTCTCCAGCCAGGTATAACCCAGTCTGATCTGTACTCCAGGGTTATGTATTCCCAGGTGCAAGACCTTACACTTATCTCCACTGAACTTCATAAGGTTCCTGCTAGCCCACTCTTCCAGCCTGTCCAGGCTTCCCAGAAGGCAGCTCTTCCCTCTTGAGTGTCAACCACCCTACTCAACTTGATATCATCTGCAAACCTCATCATATTGATCCAAATACCCAGGTCACCTATGAAGATATTAAGCAGTGTTTGACCCCATAGCGATCCCCAAGGGACTCTGACCTGTGCCTGGTTACCAGTTCAAGAAAGAACTATACCACCACCTTCTGGGTATGACCAGTCAGCCAGTTCTCACCCACCACACAGACCTGTGGTGTAGCACATCAGTTTCTCTAGGTGGCAGCTCTGCGGGCCCATGCCAGAAGCCTTGGAGATGTCCAGGAAGGCAATGTCTGTTGGTCCACCTGCATCAACTGACTGAGCCACTTTGTCTCAGAAGGTGATCAGGTTTGTTAAGCACACCTGCCCTTAGTGAATCCATGTTAGTTTTTCCTAGTCACGTGCTTCAGTTCACTTGTGACAGTTGTCAGTAGTATTCGTTCCATAGCCTAATGCATCTGTAATTAGATGGGTCCTCCATAGAGCCTTTCTTGTGGATGGGGGTGACATTAGACTTCTTCCAGTCCTCCAGGATGTCACCAGAAACCTCCGTGACTTCCCAAAGATCCTGGAGAGTGGCCTTCCACAATCATTAGCCAGCTCTCTCTCAACACCCTTGGGTAGATGGGATCTCGGCCCATCAATTTGTACAGATCAAGTTCCTGTAGCAGTTCACACACCAATTCTTCATTCACTGATGATGGGTCTGTGTCTGCATCAATTTGCATGTTTGTTCCCGTGACCAGGGGCCCAACAGCATTGGTAAAGGCAGAGATGAAGAAGTCATTAAGGACCACTTCCTTTTCAGCACTGTTGGTGAATAGTTCACCTTTACTGTTTAGCAGTGGGCCAATACACTCCTGTTTCTGCTTGTTGTTAACATAATCTGAAACTAATACCACTAAGTGTGTTGAATTTGGGAGCCAGAGTGGATTTTTTGAATCATAGAATCATAGAATGGTTTGGGTTGGAAGGGACCTTAAAGACCATCTAGTTCCAATCCCTCTGCCATGGGCAGGGACATGTCCCACTAGATCAGGTTACATAAGGCTCCATCCAACCTGGCCTTGAACACCTTCAGGGACAGGGCATTCACAACTTTCCTTAGCAAGCTGTTCCAGTGTCTCACCACTCTCATTGTGAAGAAATTCTTCCTTACACCATGCTTAAATCTACCCCTCTCCAGTTTATACACATTCCCCCTTGTCCTTTCACCACAAGCCTTTATGAATAGTCCCTCTCCAGCTTTCTTGAAGGCTCCTTTCAGGCCCTCAAGGTCACTATACAATTTCCTCAGAACCTTCTCTTCTCCAGCCTGGACAAGGCAAACTCTCTCAGACTGTCCTCATAGAGAAGGTGCCCCAGCCCATGGATCATCTTTGTAGCTCTCCTCTGGACCTAGTCCAACAGTTCCATATCCTTCTTACACTGAGGATTCCAGAATTGGACACAATACTCCAGATGAGGTCTCACAAGAGAGGAATAGAGGGACAGAACCATCTCCCTCAACCTGTTGGCTAGGCTTCTTTTCATATAGCCCAGGACACAGTTGGCCTTAAGGGCTGCAAGCACACATTGTCAGCTCATGAGGAGCTTCTCATCAACCAGAACCCCCAAGTCCTTCTCTTCAGGGCTACTCTCAATCACATCGTCCCCCATCGTGTGCTGGAATCAGGGATTGCCCCAATCCAGGTGTAGGACCTTGCACTTGGCCTTGTTGAACCTCATGAGGTTCTCACAGATCCACTTCTACAGCTTGTCCAGGTCCCTCTGAATGTCATCCCATCCTTACGATGTGGCAACTACACCACTCAGCTTGGTGTCATCTGTACACTTGCTGAGGGTGCACTCAATCTTGCTGTCAATATCATTGATGAAGATATTAAACAGCATCGGTCCCAGTACGAGTCCCTGAAGGGCACCACTAGTCATGGCCCTCTATCTGGACTTTGAGCCACTGACCACTACTCTCTGAATATGACCATCTGACAAGTTTCTTATCCATTGAATGGTCCACCCACGAAAATTATATCCCTCCAATTTGGAGAGAAGGATGTTGTTGGGAACCATGTCCAAGGATTTACATAAGTCTAGATAGATCACATCCATTTACCCATGTCCACTGCTGCAGTTACCCCATCACAGAAAGCTGCTAACTTGGTCACCCAGGATTTGTCCTTGGTGAAGCTATGCCGGCAGCCATTAATCACCTCCTTGTCCTCTAAGTGTTTTAGCATAGCCTCTAGGAGGATCAGTTCCATGATCTTCCCAGGCACAGAGGTGAGGCTGACAGGTTGGTAAGTGAAGCTGACAGGTTAGTTTGGAGTATAGTCTCTTTGAGATGGGTCAATAAACTACACAGTCATCTAAAGAGGCTCTTACACAGCTGCTAATCCTCCTTCTGGAATCCCACCTTGCTAGCAGTAACCTGAATATCTGAAAACACCTGGTTTCTCTTTATTCAAGTTTCCTGAGCACCTAGTCTTCATAAAAAGTCATTGTTTAGGCATCAGGAGCATAAAGCTTGCAAAAATGCTTTTAAAGTAAAAGAACTGTGGGATGTGCGGGGGTTGGGATGGGAATTCCCAGGAATTTCTTTCCCAGGAAGTATGATTATTGAGTGTTGCATGCATTTGCCCCTCAAAGCAAGATCTTGAAGTCACACTGTTTTAAAATGTGAAGGCACACAGTCCTTTTACAACAACCAACTGACCAAAGTGCACAACCTGAAAGTAAAGAGAAAGATTTAATTCTCTCTTCAGTGGGAAGATGTTTAGCACTGTTTCTCATGTACAGATACAACATTTGGAACATCAGAGAATGATTAAAGACATAATTTAAGGATGGTATAAATGATGACAGTCACTGCTCTCCAGTGAAGGCTATGTCATCATAAGAAAGACACAGGAACTCGTGGGAGTTAGAGAGTAAACCTACTTGTTCCTTGTGTAATCCAGTGGGAAAGAATGGTTCTGGAAGATGAGTAAGTCAGAATTTATTTACTCAGAGAAGAACTTAGAACCCCAGACAAACTCAAGGGCATAAGTGCCTAAAATATGTAAGTAGTTACTACTTTATGATGAATACATTACTGTGCTCAGCAGAACACATTTCTAATACCACTAGAAAAAAAAATTGTAGCTCTGTCATCTTTAGTTTCCAAATAGTCAAAAAATAAACACGGAATGTCTAAAAAACCAAACAAACTTCACATATCTTAGTGTTCAGTGGGGAAATGAGCCTTGTGAATAAAACCAGAACTGAAATTATTAAGCGTTATGTAAGTATTTATATACATTAGAAAGTGACTTGAAGTTACATATCAAAGGTAATGTTGGCATTTCCTTACATTTTACAGTTTTTTCATCTTACTAACAATTGTTTAACATAGACATTTTTGTGCAATTATTAGTTAATGGCAAATAACAAATTATTTTCCCTTCAGTAACCCCATAACTTGCTTTTGTTATTGTGCATTTCATTTTTAGATCAAACTTAAACTTGTTACTTATTAGCTGAGATCATATAAGATTATATGCATATAACATTTGCACCATCTCTTGTTATAAACCACATTTATTACATATAAAAGAGATGAGCCTGGTGGAGAGACTGTTGCTGGGACCATGGAAGTTTGTGTACAACATACTGCAATTCAGTGTAAGTTCAGGTCTTGCCCCGTACAGTTACCTACCACAGGCACAGTGGGAATGTCTACCAAAAGCTAGAAGTTTGTGTATGACACTTGGAATGCACTGGCACAAGAAGTACAGAAAATTATGCTATTACTCTCTCTTGTATTTCATGAAGCAGTTCAGGTTGCCAGTGAGGAATCCTAGCTTTGATTCTAAGCTAAGAAGCCTATTGAGAAGCAAGAAATCTTAGCTCAGCCCAACACTAATATGGCTATACTATTTCAATGATATTCTTCCACAGCTGTAGAATGACCTAAATTAATCCCAGAGGAACTCTACAGATACTGCTGAAAACCTTGTCATTCTGATGGCACTACAAAGTACACTTGAAATTCTTCAGTCCAGTACAGTTCAGCTCAAGAACACTTCAATGTACTTTGGTTTGAAAAAAAGTATTCCTGCAACTATTGACTCTAAATAGAAGTTGTTCCTAGCTGGAAATTAAATCACACTAGAGGAACACTGATTATGAAAAACAATCATTTGCTTTACTTTAATTTTGGAAATTGCCACTGTACAGTCAGAAAACAGTTAGCAGTGGCTCACTGTTAAGAATCATAGAATCACCAGGTTGGTAGAGACCCACTGGATCATCACATCCAGTTCTCTCAGATGTTCCTCACAGGACTTGTTCTCCAGCCCCTTCACCAGCTTTGTTGCTCTTCTCTGGACTCTCTCCAGAGCCTCAACACAGAATTCAAGGAGCGGCATCACCAGTGCTGAATACAGAGGGAGAATCACCTCCCTGGACCTGCTGGTCACACCATTTCTGATACAAGCCAGGATGCCATTGGCCTTCTTGGCCACCTGGGCACACTGCTGGCTCATGTTCAATCGGCTGTCAACCAACATCCCCAGGTCCCTCTCCTCCTGGCAGCTTTCCAGCCGGGCTTCTCCCAGTCTGTAGCTCTGCGTAGGGTTGTTGTGCCCCAAGTGCAGGACCCGGCATGTGGTCGTGTTAAAACTCATGCCGTTGGACACTGCCCAGCGGTCCAGCCTGTTTAGGTCCCTTTGCAGAGCCTCCCTACCCTCCAGCAGATCGACACTTGCACACAGCTTTGTGTCATCTGCAAACTTGCTAAGGGTACCCTCAATGCCTTCATCCAGGTCATTGATGAAGACATTGAACAGGACTGGACCTAGCACTGAGCCCTGGGGAACACCACTTGTCACTGGCCTCCAGCTGGACTTAACACCATTTAACACCACTCTCTGGGCCCGGCCATCCAGCCAGTTTTTTACCCTGGAGAGTGTGCGTCTGTCCAGGCCAGAGGCTGACAGTTTCTGCAGCAGAATGCTGGGAGAAACTGTGTCAAAGGCTTTACTGAAGTCCAGAAAGACCACATCCACAGCCTTTCCCTCATCCAGCAGCCGAGTGACTTTGTCATAGAAGGTGATCGGATTGGTTTGGCAGGACCTGCCTTTGGTAAACCCATGTTGACTGGGCTTGATCACCCGGTTCTCTTGCAAGTGCTTCATGATAGCACTCAAGATCATCTGTTTCATGACTTTCCCTGGCACTGAGGTCAGACTGACTGGCCTGTAGTTCCCCGGATCCTCGCTGCTACCCTTCTTATAAATGGGAACTACATCAGCCTCCAGTCCAGTGGAACCTCCCCAGTCTTCCAGGGCTGCTGGAAGATGATGGAAAGGGGTTTGGCCAGTACATCCACCAGCTCCTTCAGTACCCTAGGGTGAATCCCGTCTGGCCCCATAGACTTGTGGGTGTCCAGCTGGGCAAGCAAGGCTCTGACCACCTCCTTTTGGATCATAGAAGGAACAGTGTCTTGAAAAGAGTTGGAAAGATCTCTTCTGACTCATAGCAGTCAACTACCTGATAAAACAGAAGAGGCCTAGGAGTTCCCAATGACAGGAACCTATAAATGGTTATAAGCACATCAGAAAACAGGATTAAGATTCCAAAGACTAATTGTGTCTCAATAAAAGAAGTGGAAGGTTTCAGATTTAGCAGAAATAATTGAAATGAGCAGGGAAGAGCTGGCAAGATAAAATTATTTGTGGCCTACAGAACATCACAGGTGGATCTTTAACAGTGTTCTGTTTCTGAGGATATGGCAAGTACATAGTCAGCTAGGAACAGAAGTGTCATTGGTAAGTAAATCATAGAATCACCAGGTTGGAAGAAACCCACGGGATCATTGAGTCCAACCATTCCTATCAAACACTAAACCATGACTCTTAGCACTTCATCCACCTGTGCATTAAACGCTTTCAGGAAAGGTGACTCAACCACCTCCCTGGGCAGCCTCTGCCACTTCCCAATGACCCTTTGTGTGAATTTTTTTTTCCCTAATGTTCAGCCTAAATCTCCCCTGGCAGAGCTTGAGGCCATTCCCTCTTGTCCTGTCCCATGTCACTTGGCAGAAGAGCCCAGCTCCCTCCTCTCCACAACCTCCTTTCAGGTACTTGTAGAGACTAATGAGGTCTCCTCTCAGCCTCCTCTTCTCCAGGCTCTAAACACCCCCAGCTCTCTCAGCCATTCCTCATAAGGCCTGTTCTCCAGCCCCTTCACCAACCTCGTCACTCTTCTCTGGACTCGCTCCAGAGCCTCAACATCCTTCTTGTGCTGAGGGGCCCACAACTGAACACAGGATTCAAGGAACGGTCTCACCAGTGCTGAGTCCAGAGGGAGAATAACCTCCCTAGACCTGCTGATCACACCATTTCTGATCCAAGCCAGGATGCCATTGGCCTTCTTGGCCACCTGGGCACACTGCTGGCTCACGTTCAGTTGGCTGGTGACCAACACCCTCAGGTCCTTCTCTAGAAGGCAGCTTTCTAGACAGACTTCTCCTAGTCTGTAGCTCTGCATAGGGTTGTTGTGCCCCAAGTGCAGGACCCAGCATTTGGCCTTGTTAAACCTCATGCCATTGCACACTGCCCAGTGGTGTGGATAAGGCTGCTATTGGAAGTACTGTGCCCTCCATTTCTTCTTTGAGAACTGGACTTTAAAAGAGGTGTTAATAGTGATGATCATGATCAGCATTCTTTGAACCATTGAAAGAACTGAGCTTGTTTAGTCTAGAGAATGCTGAAGTGGTACTGTTAGTAGTATTTCTCTAATAAACTTTCTGGAAACTTATGTGGATGATAATTAACTAACTAGAATCCAAACCTCTTGAAACAGACTAATATTTCTGCTTCTGCTTTGGATAACATAGTTCTTTTGTATGTTCTGTTTTCAGATATATTTTGTTTTCCTTTTAAGTGGTTCTGTTAATGTAGATTGCATTGTTGTGATAGCTTACTTTCTTCCTGAAGGATGGAGGAACCTGAAGATTACCCTTTTATTACTCATCAAGTGCAAATTTATTGCACTGTGTAAGTCATTAGGAGTGGAAAAATTGTTAGTATACCATTACCGGTGGTAGATTTTGTAATGATGGAAGTAGATCGTGTAACACTACAAACATTTATTGAACATGGATCTCAAAAAAATCAGTTTAGATGCCAAGAGGCTACAAACCTTTATGGGTGAATACTCTATTTAAGGTATAGCTGATGAAAAATTAGTGAAAAATGTAAAAAGACAGCTTCAGGAGACCTAAAGAGGTCTTGCAATTCCTTATGAGTTCTGCCAGATATTCATGACAAAAGAGTGCTTTGATTTCATCTATGGCTGACTCTGGCTAGAGATAATGCTAGGGAGATGTCATTTGGTGCAGGTCATCAGAACTCTGAGATTTACAGGCACAAAATCTTGAATCCTCAACTGTGTCGAAGAAGGGACAAGTGGCTTCTGCGTGCATAGGGTTGGGAAATGGAAACTCCCATGATAGTGAAGGCTGGAAGCTTGTGACTGCTAGGACCAGGATGATGTCTGCATTCCTGATTGCAGATCTGTGACTACAGAATAAACTCTGTGCCTGAGATGAAGATGAGGACCTGTTTAACAAAGCATGAGAAGAGCCAGCTGAGCCTAGGCATGTAGAGAGTGACTCGTAGTGGGAGGGTCTCTGCTATGGCAGACAGAAGTTCTTATCTGCTGATCTTCAATATTTTCTAGATAGGTCTTCTGCTTGCTTGGATCTAGGAGGTTGTGGAGAAACCGTTCAGGCTTCCCTGACACTCAGATCAGTATTCTATGTTCATCTTTTGGACACTGAGACTAATATCCTGTGCTGACCTGCCATGTGGGCACCAAAGCTACTATGACATGGAACCCTGAGTGTATCAAGCGTGACCACCTGGCTCTGGAGGTTAAGCCCAAGGGCCCACTGGCAATCCTGCCAGTGAAGGGGAAATGTGTCCTCAGTGAGTGGAGAATTCTGTGCATCAGAACACATTTGCACAACTCGAGTTGACAGTAAGAAATCTGCTTTTATGACCAAGGAACACTGACTGAGCCTTGAGGAGGAGATGAGAGCAACCCAGCTAAGAGGGGTAAAAGAAGCTTTGCCAATAGGTTACCCATCCTGACAAGAGCTTTAAACTAGGAACGATGAGAAGACACACAATGACTGACAATTAAGTGAGAGAAGTGGTAGACTGGGTTGGCAATCTAAAGGTGCTCACCCCAAGTTTATGCACACAAGTAAGGAAGCTGAAAGACCAGCATTACAGGGGATGCTCACACACTTTGGGGAGAGTTATCACACCCAGAGCCCATCTGTCTGTTCATGCCGATGAGCAAACAGAATGCATTAGACACCCCTTTGTGCTGATATAGGGCTATGACACTGCCTTTATTCATCAGCAAGGAGGCTGTAATACTATTTGGGCTCCCCAGTGCAAGAAAGATATTGAGAAACAAAAGAGGGACACCAAGGTTATCAGTGGCCTAGAAAACATGAGCTAGAAGCTCAATTAGTTTGCCAAGGAGAAGGTTAAGGGACCATCTAAAGGCAAGACAACTACTTGAAATAACAAAGTAGACAGGCAAATTTTTTTTGGTGGTGGTGGCAAATAGCACAAGATAACAAGAGGCAACAGTCACAAGGTGTAGCTTGGGATGCTTAGGTTGGATATCTTTGCCCCGAAGTCACTTAGGAAGGTACCAAAATTGTCTTTCTTGAAGGTTTTCAAAACTTATAAAACTGCTGAAGTCCTGATTTGAATCAGAGTTTTATTATGACTTGCCTTGGTATCAGGAATGGGTGATGTAGACCACTTAAAGAACCACCACCAAAGATTTCAGCAGAAACGTTTTATTGAAATATGATGTTATAAAAGTCTGACTTAAAATTTGATGGTAAGGTTCACTCTATTAATTACAGCACAAAGGAAATAATTATGATTCAAACTTACCAGACAGAACTAAAGTTGCCAATACAAAAATCTTACAGCTCTGTAATACCAGTTGATGTGTGGTATTGGTTACTTACCAAAGATCTGCAGTTGGTGACAGGTCTCTCCATCTCCAGAAGCAACCTTGAGAGGTGTCCCAGCTCAAGGGGATACTATTAATATGCAGCTGTCTGCCTAGCAGAAAGAGCTCAAAGAAGGCTCACTTAGGCTGTCATATTTATGAAATAAAGTGGTTGGCTTGTACTTAAATTACATGTAGTTTGAAAAGTATGCATGAGACTCCTTGCACCCATAACTATCCAAGTTTCTTGATAAATGAGTCTTGGAAAACTCACACACTATTCATGCATTATTTGCATAATCGGTGTTCCAAACTCCTATGCATCAATGCTTACAACATCACTCTGCTCCTTTGTGGGTTTTCAGAGAATAGATTGGAACTAGAGATGTTGTTGACCTCTTTACATCTTAGGCATTCATCTCTTTTGAAACTCATACCAAAATACTACCAGAATGGTTAATGGATTGAGTGCATCCATCACACTCACTCAGTTTGTTTGGGTACTTTTAGCCAGGCACAAAATATCTGTAAGAAGAATATACATAATTCAAAATAAAGTCATTAGTTACTGGTTAACACAACAGAAAAGCTAACTAGGGTTTAATGAGCTATTAGACTAAGCATTAGTATACTTGCCACTCATGTTAAGCTACCAACAAGTCTTTGCTGGGCAGGCTTTAAGTCAAAAGGGGAAGGGTCACTTCCCATGGCTCTCTAGAAAGGATTCTCAGCATCACCAAGCTGCCATGCTCCACCAGCTCCATCAACACTATTAGCATGACACAATGATTCCCAGCTAGTACCCAACTAGACCACCTAGCTTGACCACACTGCCCCAGGTGATTTTTTTCCGTCAGGATTAAGCTCATGTCAACAGTCCTACTTCTGTTTGTACTTTCAATTTTATCTTCCTCCAGACGTTCTCAGAGCTCTCTCGTAGTAGTAGGGACCAAGCTCAACTAGAAATATCACATTTTATTTCTTTTAGTTTTCATTACTTGATGATACAACATTTTCCCCATCATATCCCTTAAGGTACAAAGCCTCCATGTTTTATTTATTGCACATTATTCAAATACAGATTTGATAAAACTTCAGTAAGCTTTTTTACTTATGCTGTTTAAAACATTAGAGGAAAGAACTTACCAGGATATTACACATTGTTGTTAATAAGCAGAAGGAGAAAAAAACATTCAAAAATTTTGGCATCCAAGTTTAGACATCTGTGATTTGCGTTTTCAGTAAAACTAAGCAGTCAGATGACCTCTCATATGTACTACTCTGAGTTCTGATTCAACAGTTAACGTGTCATTTTAGTGCCTCCAAACTGGCACGCAGGCAATGAAAAATGAGTGACCCTTTGTGAAAAGTTCAGTTTACATGACTCACACAACAAGCACAGGAACTCTGTGGAAGAAATATACGTAATTCTCCACAATAAGGTTCTGAAGAATAAAAGTGCCCTTTCACTAGAAATCAATTGCTTGTCTAGAAAGCAAAAACATCATAAGAAAAAGGAAAACCTGAGTAGAGAAGAAGGGTGTTACTCAACTGATGGAAGCATTAGGCCAGCCGGGCAATACAAAGAGGTGAGGAACAATTGGTTAGACGGCAATTCACTAGAAAAAGATTGAGTTGCAGAAGTGGATCACAAGCAAACTACAGTTTGGGCAACACTACACTGTTACAAAAAAAAATTTAAAAAAGGCAAACTATTTTTCAGGAGGTATAAAATCTAATATAGCCTGCAGGGCAAAATACTGCCTAGTCTGCATCCTTCTGAGGAAAAGCAACCAAGTTTTGGGAATTTGAGACAATTCAAAGGAGAGTAAGGAAAACAATGCCTTAATAGGTATGTTATGTTTACTCTACAAACTTAGCTAAAGAAAAAGGAAATAAGAGACAGAAGACCTCTTCTGTGTAAAAGTGCTACTAACTGGAGAAACCTTCATCACAAACACCTTGAAAAGGATAATAGGTTTAACTAGAATGTTCTTATGGCTTCATCTTTTGATGGAAGTGGTGACCAAGGCACCTTGCAGCACACTCTACCTCTCTGAATGTCTTGCCTGTCAGATTGAGAGCCACAGCCAAAGGGCAGAGCAGAAGATTCCGTGAACTTCTAATCTCCCTTCCTGCCTTATGATCCTACGATCTGAGCAGCAGTTTGACTGTGTGAGCCATAACTTTCCCTTTTGTGGTTTCTGAAGGGTATTTTGCCCAACAGCTGCATGCAAGACAGTGACACAGCGCCAGACCCGCTGTGGCCTCAACCACAAGACCTGCTGCCAACACCAAGCCTCACTCAATCCGCCTTGGTGGCCAGAGTGTCCGTCCCTGTCTCCTGGGGCCAGAGGAAGGAGACACAGGAACTCAGAGGCTTGGTGACACAGGCACCTTGGAGACACCAGTCCTACGTGTGGTTTCTCACTAGCTCAGGACTGGGAGTGATACAATATATGGAATAATTTGATGCAAGCTGAACTACAGTTAAGTTTTGTCTAAGCAGTAGTAGTTTGAAAGTTAGACAGAATGTCCTTCTGATAGTATGTTCTCTTTCTCCAGCAGTACGTACGATTTCCTTGAAACGGTGTTTTGCAGACACTGCCCTTTCTTTGAAAATGATAACATATTGTGCGAGAAACGATTTGTGCTAAACAGATGTCTCTTCTCCTGTAACCACCTCTGTGTGGAATCCTTACTAATCTGAAAGGCAAGGCCAAGTAGAGCCAGTACCAGCTCCAAATTAGCAAGAATTCTGACTGTTGCAAAGTTTCATAGAATCATAGAACAACCAGGCTGGAAGAAACCCACCTGATCATCGAGTCTAACCATTTCTATCAATCACTAAACCATGACCCTCAGCACCTCATTCACCCATCCCTTACACATCTCCAGGGAAGGTGACTCAACCACCTCCCTGTGCAGCCTGTTCCAGTGCCCAATAACCCTTTCTGTGAATACTTTTTCTCTCATGTCCAGCCTAAACCTCCCCTGAAATGGTCTTGTAATGGTATTTGGAAAGGGATGGGTCAGGGATGTGAAATATTTCCTCATGTTTCATAACATTAAAATTAGAGCTTGGAAAGTAATAGAATATGCATAAGATTTCTGGGATAATCATACCCATGCACGTAAGTGGCTGGTTGACTCCTACATGGTGCCCAGGTCCCATGAAGTACACCTGCTTTACTAAAACTCCAAAACGAGCCCTGGAGAGCTTTATTTGCCGACACTTTTTGGCATGGGGAAGTGCAGGGAGCTCTCCTGCTTGCCCTCCTCCAGGTGGGCAGATCCCGCACTTGGAGCACAACAACCCTATGCAGAACTACAGACTGGGAGAAGTCTGGCTGGAAAGCTGCCAGGAGGAAAGGGACCTGGGGGTGTTGGTCGACAGCCGACTGAACATGAGCCAGCAGTGTGCCCAGGTGGCCAAGAAGGCCAATGGCATCTTGGCTTCTATCAGAAATGATGTGACCAGCAGGTCCAGGGAGGTGATTCTCCCTCTGTACTCAGCACTGGTGAGGCCGCTCCTTGAATCCTGTGTCCAGTTCTGGGCCCCTCACCACAAGAAGGATGTTGAGGCTCTGGAGCAAGTCCAGAGAAGAGCAACGAGGCTGGTGAAGGGGCTGGAGAACAGAATCTATGAGGAGTGGCTGAAAGAGCTGGGGTTGTTTATCCTGGAGAAGAGGAGGCTGAGAGGAGACCTCATTACTCTCTACAAGTACCTGAAAGGAGGTTATAGAGAGGAGGGAGCTGGCCTCTTCTGCCAAGTGACCGGGGACAGGACGAGAGGGAATGGCCTCAAGCTCCACCAGGGGAGATTTAGGCTGGAGATTAGGAGGAGGTTTTTCACAGAAAGGGTCATTGGGCATTGGAATAGGCTGCCCAGGGAGGTGGTTGAGTCCCCTTCCCTGGAGGTGTTTAAGGTGGATGAGGTCTTGAGGGACTTGGTTTAGTGTTTGATAGGAATGGTTGGACTAGAAGATCCGATGGGTCCCTTCCAACCTGGTTGTTCTATGATTCTATGATCCATGCGCTGTTGCCGGCGCCGGGACGGAGCAGGGCGTGGGAAATTCCCGAGGCGCTGGCTCAGCCGGCGGTGGGAGGAGGCGCCGCCCTGCCCCGCGCGTCCCTTCCCGGCACCGACCGGCCTCCCCTCCGGCCCCCGGGGGCTGCTCGGCGGCACCAGGTCGGTTCTGCGGGGCTGCCCCCCTCCTCCCCATTCCTTCGCCGATTCCCCCCTTCCCGCGGAGGAGACCCTCTCTGAGGGGAGCTCAACCCCGCGTCGCGGAGCAAAACCCACCTTCTCCACCCGGGCACCTTTGAAACGCTCTGGGAGAGCGTTCGCTTTGAAATTCAGCCTTTCTGGTGCCCGTTAAGCCCCCTTCGTCCCCTTTCCCACCTTTTAAGCCCCTTTCCCCACCTTTTAAGCCCATTTACCGGGCATTCCCTGGCACAACGGCTACTGGAAGGCTGGAGGGAGCATCCTCCGGGATGCCCGGCGGCACCTAACGCGGAATTTAACTCGTTTTAGGAGCTCCCCCCGCCCCAGCCTCCTCTCTCTTCAGGATGTCACAGCTTAACTACAGCAGATAAGCTGCAGGTGTGACGTGATTGAAGTTTAAAGAGGTAAGTTGCGTCTTTGGGGTGCGGGGGTTGCTTCTGCCAAGTGATTAGGTTTGGTTTTAGCATTTCTTGATACTAGAAGGAGTTTACTTGCTCGGAAATGCAAGCCTGGACCTTTAAATCCATCTTACAAAGAAAACTGTTGATCCTCTCTCTTTTCTTTTTTCCTTTTTTTTTCTTTTAAATGCGGCTGAAATCTGCTGTTTAACCTCAAAACCATAAAAAGAAATGCAAAACCATCGTAAATTCCAGTGTGGTTCCTGTGTTCTTTAGAGTCTGATTCATTATTTGGTATAATATCTTTATCTCTCTTTTTATCCAAATATTGCATGTCTGAACAGCCCCGACTTCAACAGGGCAAACCAGATCCTTACGGTATAATGAGTGGATTGTGCCTGAAAACATTGTAAAATTATTCTTCCTGTAGCTATGAGTCACCCCACCATGTTATGCGATTCCTTCCCTACAATCGTTACCATTTGCTTTCTAATGGGGCAGGAGTAGCCTTTCAAAGTTTGTTGAGCACTTCATATGTTTAGATCTCATTTTTTTACTGTTTAATTGCTTCAGATGACCATGAAATAATTGATGTTTTTGCATTTTGGCAAAGCTTTGTAGAAACTGGTGGCATGTAGGAAAAAGCTTTTTAGTTATTGAAAAAAAAAGAACCCAACCAAAACCACAAGATGAAGCTTTCCCTAAGAGATCAAATGATTGTATGCCTATCAGAACTTAATTATGGAAATTCCTTTCTTCCATGTGCAGCTTTTTAAACTTGTTGCTGAGACATTAGATTGCAAAGGCATACTGGGAGCTTTCAGTGTCTCATTTTTTTATCCCAAGTGTAATTGAAACTGACTTTAAAATTGCTTGGGAGAATCACAGAATCACTAGGTTGGAAGGGACCCATAGGATCTTCTAGTCCAACCATTCCTATCAAACACTAAACCAAGTCCCTCAAGACCTCAGCCACCCGTGCCTTAAACACCTCCAGGGAAGGGGAATCAACCACCTCCCTGGGCAGCCTATTCCAATGCCCAATGACCCTTTCTGTGAAAAACCTCCTCCTAATCTCCAGCCTAAATCTCCCCTGGTGGAGCTTGAGGCCATTCCCTCTTGTCCTGTCCCCTGCCACTTGGGAGAAGAAAGCCTAAGTATAAGGACTAAAGGAAGGGTTCATCTTTAGAATTTGGTCTCTCATCTATTATTTTATTCAAAACAGTTGCAAATTGTAGTTTATAATGTAAGTTATTATTTTATAATATGTAAGTTGTGATGTTTATTTTGAAGAGGGATCTGTTTAGTAGTAGGATGCTCTGGCAGACGCTGCTTTACTAAAACTCAGTAGGTATTGAGTGGTTTGTCAGTACTCCCTGTTTCAAGTGAAGCTGCCTTGGTTGGATGTCAGCTGTGAACTGCTTATTTTGCAAGGGGTATCATATTGGGTATTGCACCAGTCAGGAGAGCGGAAACACACCTTCAGAGTGGAGCCTTTGTACTACTACAGTCATTGCTTTGGGGCATTCTAGCTCATTTTGGCACTTACCTAGTTATCTGATCATTTAAGAGGTAAAAAACGCAAACAACCACCTTCAGGGAGTAAGTCAGGCTACTTATAGTCTGATATACTTTTGTAGGGGTACCTCTTTCTCTTTGGTGGCTATGGAAGTTTTTTCTTAGGTTTTGGCACTAAACACATCAGTTATGTTACTGACACTTTACTGCATGCTGTCAATTTGAATTGTGATTCTGATCCTCAGTCTGTCTATGAAGTAGAGGGAATGAAAACATAGGATGGAAAAATGGGGTACAAGTCCAAAGTTTGTAGTGCAGTCTTGGAATCATAGAATAGTTTGGGTTGGAAGGGACCTTAAAGATCATCTGGTTCCAGACCCCGACAATAAGAAGGGACACGTCCCACTAGATCGAGCTGGCAAAGGCCCCGTCCAACCTGGCCTCCTCTTCCATGTCTGGTTTAGGAAAATTTGTCCAGTCAATAGTGTTGATGACTTGGTGTACTCTCCTTTAAATAAAGAAAGTTTTCTGCGTCCTAGCAGCTGAAAACAATTGTTTTCCCAGACTGTGTACAAACTTCAGTTTGTTTGAGGATGTGAGACACTAGTTGCAACTGGCAGCTGTTTTAAATTAGCGAAGTAAAAGACGCATAAAAATGAATGCTATCTAAAGTATACCTTGAAATATGTAGTAGCTTTAGAAAGATTAATACAAACCAGATTAACTCAGTAATCAACTAGCACTAGATGTTCATAGCAGAGGCTTCGTTTTCTTAGATCCACAGTTATTCTAGGGACTGCAGCAGTATGTGCACCATAAAGCTCCAGCTCCCAGCCAATGACTCCTGAATACTATGAGCCTGATCTTTAATGAGGTTTCTTTTGAAAAAAATCTGAAAGATTTTGAAATGTTTCTTAGGCATATTTGCGAGATGAATAATGGGAATTGTTTTTTCTCTCATCGATGACATCATCAAAGCATTGGCCTGGATGGAACTCGGGGGTGTCATCTAAGCTAGCCTGTTGCTTTAAAGGAGGAACAGTTTATCTGAAGATATCTATTTAGACTATTCATAAACTCCCTACTGGAAGATATTTCACCTCTTCACCTCTGTGCTGTTTCTACTTGAGTGATTGCGCTGTAATTGTCAGGTCTCAGGACAATTCCTGATGCTGAATATTATTGTAGTTGCCTCAAAAAAATTGTAGGTCTCAAAAAAATTGCTCAGCTCTGCTGATTAATTTCAAGTTAGTCTGGGGAGTCATGAATCTATCTGTACCTGTTTTATCACACCCCAGGTTGCATTTTTCCAATGGGAAGAACTGCAAGTAGACTACGTATTCATGAGTTAAAAAAAATCCATCAGTGATTCAGGATACAGAATGGCAAGACATTTTCTCTGCTTTATTTCCTCCACAGATGTTGAATTTTTAGAAGGGGGAAGAATGTAGATTAAAATAAAACATTTCTTACTCTCCTAACTTCTATAGCACTGACAGATCATCCTCAGTTTATGGCTTAATATTATCCCCTCTTTTAGAGATAATTTCAGAGTGCATCCCAATAATCATATTAATCACAGAAACTAGTGTTGTAACTACTGTTGTTAATTATGACAAGGAATTAGAGCTTAGAGGAGTGATTATTTCCTTCTGTTTGGCACTTACGGTACCAGTATAAGTAACTGTGTCCAGTATGGAGCTCACAGCACAACAATGACTGACAAGCTGGACTGAATCCAGCAGAGAGACAGCCGGAAGCGTTGGAGGCTGGAGCACATACAGGAGTCAGTAAAGGAGCTGAGTTTGCTTGGCCTTGAGAAGAGAAGGGTGAGTGCACCTCTAAGTTTTGTCCTCACATGACTAATAGGAAGTTACTGAGAAGACAAAGCTAAGTGTTTTGCAGAGATGAACAGCAAAAAGGCAAGAGGAATGGCCACAAATTGTAGCAAGGAAAATATGAAGAGAAGAATAGGAGAAAAATTAATATATGACTATAAGGAGGAAAAACCTTTATAATGAGGGTGGTTAAGTGCTGGAACAAGTTGCCCAGTGAAGTTGTGTAATCTTCATCTGTGGAGTTCTTGGAGTTGGACAAACTGCTCTGTGATTCTGTGGCAGAACAGAGAAGTGCTAATACATAATTACCTTACTGAAAAAAGTAACTAGAAAGGAAAAAAAATTCAAATATGTGTCTATAGTTTATATTCAAAATCACTGGCATGAGAGCTTCTTGTTCTTACCTGCAATTCATGCAGACTAAATATGCAGACCCTCCAGGTTGGAATATTGTGACAAATAATGGCTTCTCTGAGACTTAACAAAGAAAGCCAGCAGTGATTCATTCTCACATGAAGAAGTGTGACATCCTGTTGTGGTATTTCTTGAAGAACATCACTTCTTATCTTTTCACACTGGGAAACTTGAGCCAAACTATTCACCAGAAGAATGGTTGTGGTTATTACTTTTCTTCATGCTAATACAATTAAGTCAGGAGTTAGCCCACTGAACCTAACTGACCAGCCTTCTATTAAATTGCTCTTGGAGTAGGGGGTCAACTCCATTCATTTTAAAGACAGTTTTGTCATCACTTTTGTCTGAAAAAGAGCCTGTGGGATTTGGCTTTGTCTCCCTATTAACTTCATATAATTCATAAGAGTAAGTCTGCTGAAGACTGATAGGAATGGCTGGACTCGATGGTCCAGTGGGTCTCTTCCAACCTGGTTATTCTATGATTCTATGAAGAGTTGCAAGAAGTTTTGACATAATCTGCCTTGGAAAGACTTCTTTTTATGTCATTTACATGCCACTCACTGCTCTATGACAAAGAACAATTCTATCATGCTAATTTCAGACAAAACATATCAAGCTATTCTTCCTTTTAGACATTGCATTTCATTAGGTGATTTAAAAAAAAAAGTCTGAACTTAGAAAATCTATAAAGAACTGGATTTACCCTCTACAGTTCTTGGAACAGTGTATAAATTGTGTGTCAGTTAGGTCTAGGTTCTCAAAAATACTTAGGTCCTTTATTCATGTTGATTTTAGTGTTCTCTAAATATTTGTGAGGATATTGCTAATAATAGCAAGAAAGGCTGCAGAAGGTTATACATTAGGCAAGGCAAAACTCAGTTGTTAATATAGGGGCCTCCGTGGGAAGCATTAGTGCTCACAAGATAAAATTTGGGGCACATTGTAGCAAGGCTGCTGCTTGTGAGCGTTGAGCCCTGGGTTGCAGTACTGCGTGCAGGATTCTTGTATGTTTTCCATGTGACCTTTGGAAATGTGCCCGGAGGAAAAAAAAAGTTTGAAATGTTTTCTTTATATCCACTGGAGAGATTCAGAGCTTCTCAAAATCAGTGAATCTAAGGCAGGGTCATTAAATGTGTCAGTGGTTCTGAGTTGTTATGTTAGAGGTTATCTGCTAAGAATAAATTCTGGAGTGAATTCTTGGGTATTCTAAAATCAGTAAGTGTTCTGTTCTTGGCTTTAGTGGGGATGGAAGTTCATCCTGGTTATCTGTCCTGCTAAGCAGAGTCAGCTTCTGTTGTGGAAGCAGTGGCAGAAGGCTTTATCAGTATCCTACACAGCTCCAGCAATTTAAAATATGTTAGCAAAAAAATAGCTGTATCTATAGTCCTGTTCCTGTTGTTTGGACTCCTGTGACCGCTGTGCCTGTTTTTTAATGGTACTACTGCTCAGTGTTCACTTCTCTCTTCTGCGTGAAGGAATTTTCAGGAGGTTCATGTCTTAAGAGATCTGACATACCATCAACCCCGTGGGACTGGGCTATGGAAGTCAGGTGGAGTTTCATCCAGTCACAGTGTGAACGTAAAAGCTGTAAAAGAATGTGAGACAGCTGTCTCACAGTTCTTTCAGAAACAGAACTTGCTAAGACTTTGATAAGTGTGTTTCAACTGTAGTCTAACAAAAGCCCTCCATGTAGTGTTCTGGGTGCTATCAAAGGGTGAGACTATGCTTGCTGAAGCACAGCAATAATTTCATGTTTAGAAATAAGGGGGTTTTGCATCTTTGATATTATTTTCCGTGTTAGGATGGATATATTATTACTTGTGCAGGAGGAAATATAAAAAATACATCAGGACAAACATTTGTTTTAATATTATGTAGAAATAAGTGGAGGGAAATCCTTCAAGAGGTTATGTTTTGTTTATTTAGATTAAATTGCACTTTTTGTGTGTATTTTCCCCATGATGTAACTAGGTCTTAAGACCAAGTGCTTTTTGAATTCCTTATGTTTCTTTGTGCATTCTTCCTGTGTCTCTCTTAAGCTGCCCAGAGTCCATGTGGTTGAGTTTATATTTATTCATTCCTAAACATGGTAATATTATCTGGACTGTTCTGGCATGCATTTCTTCTAAAAGCAACAAGTAAATAGAAATGTCTTATTTCCTCCTAAGTCTTGTGCAGGAGGAGTGATTGAACGATGAATCACTTCATGGTTCTGGCAGTACTGCTCCCCTTGAGGACTTGCTACACAACATACACACAACAAGGTAAATGTCTGAACATTTGGCTTTTTCCTTTTGAAGCAATCTACAATAACTGAAGTTTTGGACTTGCTCATTTATTTGTAAGTCTCCTGTGGTTAAGCAACATGTTACATGGTTAATCAAATTATTAGCTTTGGTAAGGTGATGAAGTAGCTTGTATAGTTACCTTCTTTAACCCCATCATACAAAATTGCCTGTTGAATCAATAACTTGGCATGATGTGAAGCGAAAGTGTATTTATTTGTCTGCTTCCTCTCTGTCTCATGTGTTTCTGAGCTATACTCTGTAATCTTCAAAGAATTAATTTCCTCTTTGATATAACCTACGTATTTCTCCCCTTCCCCTCCCTTTCTCTTTTCTGTTAGTCTCATCTATGGAAACTTTAGCACTTCTGTGGGCTCTTTTCTGGCTGTGCCACAAGATTCCATGACCAGATTTTAATTTCTTACACTTCAGATATGTATCCAATACAAAGAAGAAAGCAAAATGTGTGTTTGTCGGGAGCAAAGTTGAATACAGTGATAACTTTCCAGAAGGCTGTGTATTTTAAGATAAAAGTTCTGCTTCCATGCTTGCTTCTGGCAATAGAATTGAGTATGACTCCATTAAAAGAAAAAAAAAAGAATAGTTAATTTTAATTTAATTTTCTGCGACCACCATTAAGGAGGAGGAACTCACCAGACTATAGTCTGCATGATAGATGTTGCATTGGCTTAATTCAGTTGTTGAAGGAGGGGTAGGTGCGGGGTTTTGTATAAATGTGCTACTTATCACACTGAAGGGAGTGATATATCTGTTTCAGGCTTATATTTGCCTCTTTTCGACCTTGAAATTAATGTGTTTGTACTCCGTTCACTCAGGGTGCCAGTTCCTCAGGTTTTAGAGTCTGTTACCAATGCCTCTAAAGTGGCAAAATGTCATCATATAGGCAAATCAAAACAGTTGGTACATTGCAGTAACTTGGTTCCTTAACACCTGCAGCTGTTCAGGAATAAAGTTAATCCCTGTTGTTAACTATAAAGCTATTCATATAGTTTTGAGTTAGCTTTCAAGTTAAAACAAGTCTTCAGATGCTTTGGTTATTTTAACTTTACTGGGACAGTAAGATTATAATTGTGAATGCTACAAGTGTTTGTACATGTGTAAATTACCAAGTTACACGTTGTAACTTGGAGATCTCTGATATCTTTTATATATTCTTAAATATCCTGTGTTCTTTTTTCTGTTTAATAGAACTGTGTATAAGCCTGGATTAGTGATCTAGTGTTTCTTATGCCAGGCTCTGAAGAAAACAAAATTGTGTGAGACACGAAGTGATGTATCATCTAACTGAAAGAAAATAGTCGAGGGACACTCTTATGGATGAAGAAAACTAGAAACTAATGAGATCTTTGTTGTTTTTTTGTCAAATTAATGATATGTGGCTGGTGCAAATATTCTCCGTGGTGAGACAAGGGATGAAATTTTAGTTTGGATGAAAAGAAACAGACGTAGAGAAGAGAAGCAAACTCATAATCAATGCAGTAGGCATAGTAGTGACACTTGCAATTAGAATTTGCTATAGAATGAGCAGAAAAGAGGATAGAAAAATTCAGAGGATACACAGGACTTTCTTTTAATGGTGTACCCTGAAAAAAAGTAGAGGTTTCTGCCAACTGGCTGGCTTTTCTTTCAGGCATATTTGTTTCCTTTCCCTAGGAGTCTTACTTTCTGCCTGTGAATTCTTTTGAGAGACTTAACTGTATCCCTTTCTTTAGGTTTGTTTATTTTTTATGGGGCCCATCTATCTCCCCCAGTCATACATACTGGAGAGGGACATTACAGTCAATTCCTCATCATAAGTGGGGTTTTAACAGACGTTATCTTGTTTTGATCATGGAAATCTGTGGAACGTGGGGAGATGAAATATGTCTTGGCTTGCCATCTCAAAATAACTTGATTTGTTTTCTATATTCTGGTATCAACATCATGAGTCTGTCACTTTCTTTTTTTTGCTTCAAAACTGTCTGAACCTGTTTTGCGTCCAACCACTGCTGTTTCAGATCTGCTTTGCAACTTGGCTGTGTTTGAAGAACTAAAGCATAAATAAATATTAATATTTTTGCATCCTTTTTGTGCTCCTAGAATCCCTTGTGTTTCCAGTAACGTACCTTAATGTTTCGAGTGATCTGACTCTTCAGCAGCTGCTGGTGGAATGGGATGTTGGCAAGCCAGCTCATGATATTGAACTGGCAATGTCTTTTGAAATACAAGTCCGTCGAACAGGTGTAACTACTGCTCTGTGGACAGTAAGTGTATTTTAAAAAATGGTATATGAGTTATTTACAATGTAAAGGAACCTAAAATAAAATCAAATTTTCAGATGCATATGCAGATAGCTTTGCTGTATCGGTTTATGATTTGCAACATAAATTGTATACCTCTATATTTGACTATATGCCAAACTTGGTCTAAAGTTATGCCTAGTTTTTGTGCAAAAAAAAATATTGATTACTGTCTCAGATGAAGAAGTCATTTCCACCTGGGCAGAATGTAGATATGCCTTGTATATCTTTATTGAGGGATTCTGGTGACAATACTTTCAAGAACTGTTTTGAAAGGCCTCTGTTTCCCTTTCACAGTATTTCCCCTTGGCAGCATCCCAGAAAAATCTCATTGCTCCTAAAGGCAGGTTTTTTTGTAGCATGCTAACTACCTTTCACTGAGGACTAATGGAGCATGAGTCATGTGCTTCAACTTCTCCCACCTTACAAACAGAATGATAGTCTCAGTATGAGTGAAGCCTTTAAAGCCCTGTGCTTGGCCCTGTTAGCTGTTGTCGTATACTCAGCTTTTCCGGTTAAGGAAGGAGTAGAGATGTCTCTTTTGCAAAGTACTTATTCTGCTAGCTTTCCTTAGCACCTAAACAAGCCAAATTTTCTGAGGAGGTGAAGAAGTCAATAAAATAAGATGGGCACTGTTTGGAATCACAGCTTACTCTGATCAGCCAGATCATTATTTATTATTTAATCTCTGAGTAGGAAGAACCAGATCTTCACTGCAGATGAACTCTATGCAGTTCAGAGGATTTCTACATGCTTAGAGTAGGATTTTTAACACCCCATGAGTAGGTCCAACCTTGAAGTCAGAAACTGGGGCCATATAGCTACACATGGGTTTTTTGAGAATCCTTCTTCTAACCTTATTAACTTTATGGAAGAAAGGAAGTTTTTCAAATTCAAGGACGCAGTCTGTTCTGTTATTCATAATAAACAAGACAAGGGAAATAAACAAGGTATATTTTTATGTCACTACCACACAAGAATGTATTTGCTTCTTTGTTTTTCTGAAGAATCTGTACAAATAAAGAAACTCTACAGGTGTGCTTGTACCAAATCACAGACAGTCTATGTAACTTCCAAAACAATGACTACGTTTCTCAGTGCTATCACTGGCAAATTTAATTTTAAACTGCAGATTTTTTTCTCAAAGTGATGGTATAATTAATGTGCAGGTGTTGCTGATAGAAAGGCTGTCCTTCTGTTCTCTTCATGGAACTGTAATAATTTTGAATGTATTTTTTCATGTTTCTTGTGTGTGCGTATTACAGCCATCAGGCATTTTTGGGGAATCAGCAGGTATTTTCTGACTCTGCCTCTCAGTGATGGTAGTACTGTCCTCAGATGCTGTGCCTTTGCACTAAAATGAGATATCATCTGCATAAATCCTTACTAGCTAGTGCAGGTCTCTGCTGTTAATCAGAGCCAGGTGTATGTAACTGAGAGCATTAGACAAAGTGCACTTAAAGGCATCTGCATCTATGCATGCAATTACTCATGTGAGACACCAGTAATGCGCTTAAAGCCTATGAGAGTGAATCCATTTCGTGAGAAGCAGGGACTGACTCACAATGATGGTGTCAGAATCAAGTAGTCTTGCCAGCGTATCAGTCACTCCACCTCGGCCCATAGAGATTTGTAAACAGTTGCTGAACTTACTTGTTACTTAGCCTGAGGTCACACATAGTAAGATTTCAGAGATCCATTCTTTCAAAAGCATTTCCCTCCTTTAAGCTTTCTCTCTCTTGCTGCTTTTGTTTCTACTTCCGAACTCTCTACACAGTGCTCTGTTTTCAATACTTCATCTTACTGGCCTTTGTTTCTAGGCATTTCACAATGTCATACTTGATAAATCAGTAAAGCCTCTTCATTGGGTATGGAATTCTGATTTACCTCTGGAGTGTATGTCACACTCAGTGAGAATCAGGAGCAAAGCAGAAGCATCGAAAATCTGGAGCCAGTGGAGTTCATGGAAGACTGTCCTAGGTAAGATAAACAAGACTGCAATATCGGTTTTATTTTGACCAGTACAAAGCTAGGTTTTTAATTCAATGGTGACTTTAACAGTGAAGTCCAATTCAGGAGTGATGGCATCAAGAAGTCACAGATGCATTTTAAACTCTTTCGTCTCTAAGTACTAGCCAGCTCTGGTTTAATTTTTTTTTTTTTTTTTTGGCTTGGCAATAGTAGCAATGCTTCAGCCATTATTTCAATTTGCAGATGTCCTTCCTTTCTTCCTGCTTTTTCCTTCTTTTCTGGCTCACACATTAAAACAATGCAGCACACAGAGTGGCATGGGATGTTGGATAGGGTGTAATGTAATGATCTCAGACACAACCTGGCTCAAACTTGGGGAAAGGAGGTGCATGGTTATGTCTAAATCATTTGATGCATGTGTTGCTTTTGATAGGGGAACATAGCTTTGATTAGTATTAAAGAAGCAGAGAGAGGGGAGCAAGTCAGCTCCTTATGTCACTTGAAATTAACTATTGTGAATTATATGAGAGAGGGTGAACCAATAATGTAATTAATGATATCCCAACCCCCTTTTCTTTTCAGATTACAATATCTTACTAGAACTGGTTTCCAGAAAAAAATATTTAAACAAAATATATAGTTGTATGTAAAACACATAGTTATATAGCTGTATATAAACATGAAAATTATAAATATATAAAAATATAAATATGTAGTTATGTATAAATTATATAGTTATATATAAAAAAAGTACTATGGTGATTTTGTAAAGGAACACAGTTCTTGTTTGAAGCAGCAAAGGCTTTTAGTCATAGGAGACAGCATGGGTAGTAGAAGCATCACAGGTCTGTACTTAGGGATTTGGTCACATATTTATGGATTGTGGAATCATAGAATAGTTTGATTTGGAAGCAGGGACACCTTTAATTATAACAGGTTGCTCAGAGCTGTGTCCTACCTGATCTTCAGTGTTTTCAGGGATGGGACATCTACCACCTTTCCTGGCAACCTGTTGCTGTGTTTCACCAACTTCAGCATAAATTATTTTTTTCCTTATATCTAGTATGAGTCTCCCCTCTTTTAGTTTAAGACCATTACTCCTTGTTGTATCATTACAGGCATTACTAAAAAGTCTGTCCTCATTTTTCTTACAAGACCCTTTAAATACTGAAAGGCTGCATTAAGGTCTCCCTGGAGCTTTTTATTCTCCAGGCTGAACAATCCCAACTCTCTCAGCCTGTCCTCGTACCAGAGGTGCTTATAAAACCACTGCTTATTGTTCTTTGTGCCTCTTACCAAGTTCAGCTCTGGTTGGCTGTTGGCATTCCTGCCCATTCCTTACACAGCTGGGCCGCGTGTAAGGATACCTGTCCCTGCTTCTACTGACTGTGCCTGGTCATAAATTGCCCTTTTTCCTTATGTTATATAATGGGAAATAGGATGCAAGATTCTCCTTTCTCACTAATCACAATCTTGGAGATTTTATTATTTCAATTGAAATTGGATAGGTATCAAAAACACTATTGCTTCATCACAAACTGATTTAGAGCTTTCTGAAAAATAGTCACTCTAGACTTTATCAGACTTTCTAAATTAGAATCTCCTCTCAAAAATCTGATCCATCTTCAGCCTCCACAAAACCCTGTGCTTCACTTAAATCCCACAAATTCTTGTATCCAGCAAGGAGTCCCAACATTGAAAACTGTAGGAGTCTCATTCCAAGTTGAGTGTCCCCTTACTGATCTGATTGATTGAACATTGACTCTTCTTAGCTGAGCTCTGCATGAACTTCACTACCTAATGCTCTTCAGACCTATGCTAATAATCCTCAAGAGCAGGCATTTTGGCTGTAAGCATCAGCCCATTCATAGGTGTAGGAGGTTGTGTTCATTTGTAAAGGCAGTTCTTGGTGCACACTGTTTGTTTCCCCCAAGAGAAAGGCAATGAGATGCATTTATTCTCTTATGTAGTTTGTTGGACCACATTATATATTTATAGTTTTAAGAGAAGTATAGGTATGGTTATATAGGAAGTTGATCTTTATATGGGGAAAAATACTAAATGAAAGTCCACAAATGGATATTATAATATTAGTAGATGCTTGTGTAAAGGCTCAATTATGTGTTCTGGTTGAAGGCTACTGCTATAAGCACATTTTGAAATGGTTTATTATGTATTAATTTGCAGGCTTAGACACCTCAAATAGCAGTGGACCACAGATCTTTCCAAATGAAAAAGTTGTAGAAGAAGGGTCTGACATCACTCTTTGTTGCATTGGAGGGAGAGGTCAAATCATTAAGGAATTCTTTCTAGACCCAACAGATCACGTTTTCAATCACACAAACAGTCAGCTTGGTCTTCTCACTGTGAAAAATGTTGCACGTCAAGAAGTACCTCACATCACAGTCTACTGTCAGGAGTCTTGCAGTGAAGCTCAGTGCCATGATCATGCAATTTTATTCGTGGGTAGTAAGTGAATGCATTATTTCAGTTCTTTTTTCATGTATTAAGTAAATAATGGCTGTGGGGACTAGGGCAAGAAACAAAATCGTTGCTGTAAGTTGTCATTATCCTGTCATGTCCATGCTTGATTAATGCCTGATTTCATATTTGTACACTTGCATACAAGAAGCATTAAATGTGTTCAGACTAATGTCATTAATTGATCCTAGGACAGTTGACTGATTTTTAAGTATATGTACCCAGAAGTTCAACTTTATTGTCTGTACGCTTGTAGTAAAAAATCAGCACAGACCCCGTTTTGAAGGCTAGTAGCAATTTTTACAGATAGAAACCAATATTGATGAAATTAATGAATGTATGACTAAAACAGAAAATGACAACATATGGACATGTTCGGATTGCAATTACTTTGTGGTGTTATCCTGATTTTCTCTGCAGAGTGGTTATTGAATAAGTGTAATTGAAATAATCACGTCTGTAGTAAAGCAGACTTTGTACATAACCATTCTTTTGAGCTTGTTAATATGGTAAAGTTTGACATTTGCCTTGACTGCCATTCTGTTTGTGTTTTTTTTGGTTATTCTCTCTGACCAGAGCAACCTGATAAACCTAATGATTTTTCCTGCCAAACTCAAGACATGAGAACAGTAACATGTACTTGGAGCCAAGGAAGGGAGACCTATCTTTATGGACGTCATTCACCAAAATACACTTTGTTTGAAGAGTGAGTCTCCTCATTGTTATAATAACTCTGGCCTGAGTAGTATGGAGCAGTCACATTTTTTCCTTTAAAATCTGCATGAATGCTTTTATCCTTGTTGCAATTAGCTGCCTGCATTTTTCCAGCTTTCTGGTCAGCTTATTTAACAGAGTGTGAGCAGTGCAGAAATGCTCTGAGATATGTTATCTGTAACAAAGTTGTGAGTCCACCAAACCAGGCTATGTTTGGTAAAGCTTGTTATTGCCTTTCTGTTGCGTTAATTTGTTTGGATATCCTCCAGTAGGTATGTAGACACCCTGCAATCACGATTTAGATAAGATAGAAGAATAACATAACTTCTGGGTAACACACAGAACAGATAACTAGGATTTAATCAGTCGGTAGACTGAATATTATTCACAATCCATTGACACTAGTGCTGACTGTAATGCTGACTCAAACTGATATTTCCCAGCTAACCCTCAGTTAGCCTGATTAGCTTCTTTTTTTCTTTAGAATTTCATGACTTACATGCTGTTGTTTTCCTTCTTGAGTTGTTAAACTGCTGACAACCCTATCTCAAAAAAAATGCTGCAATTTCTATAATTTCAGTGGTGGTGGCTGTTGTTGTTTGTTTTGGTAAAATCTCTCTGCAGGCTTTCTCACATCTTGCTCTCAGTGGTCTGAGTTGGGTCACACAACTGTGATTGATCAGAGCTGGTCTTGGCGCCTTGCTGCAGGGGCATCTATGTGGAAAGGAAAAGGACTTCACAGCAGGGCATGCAGAGAAAAGGGAGCTCATAAAACATGACAGATGCCACATGATCACAACAAATTTTCATCAAAAGAACTCAGCAGAAGCCAGGTCATCATGGTGTATACCTTCATGGTCTCTGCATCATTATGATGATGATTTAAAAGTGGAAGGTTAGGAGATGCAGTTGAAATTGCTGTTTCATTTAAAAGCATGGTGGTAGACATGAATAGTTTGATTCTTGGCAAATAAGTCCTTAGTTTCCTTAGAATTGCAGTAAGGAAATCACTAAAAGCAATTTAGCTGCATCTTAAAAGGATAAAGTAAACTTAGCTAAATTGCTATCCCTTCAAGATAAGTTGTATCTTAAAAGGATTAAATGAACTTATGCTTCAAAGAAAGCTTTATTCTAATTGTATGAATACCTGTATTCATCCTACATCAGGCTAGGGGAAAGAAGGGGGCGGCTTCTTATTTTTGGGCTTATTTTTTATGATGCTGTATTTTGTTGGTCTTCAAAATATTTCAACATGTCAATTCTACATCATGGAAAAATGTCTTTCCCTCTTTTCCCACCTCCCCCTGCCACCTCTTCTTTGATAGGTTTTCCCAAAAACCGATTCCTTGCACTGTAAGTTGTTCTAAGCAGTGCTCATGTTCTTGGGATAGAGGCAAACAGACAATCTGGAATATCACAGTGACTGTGGAAAACCCACTGGGAAAGAAAACTGCCATGGACAATTTTGATGTAACTCACAGAAGTAAGGTCTTTTCTGTGTCTTTGTTCAGGTTATTTTGTTACAGAACTTGTCCTTCTTCTGATCTTAATACTTGAGTGCTTGATTTTTATCTTCATGATTTTTATTAGTTATCTGCCCTGTGCTGTAGTTACCTGCTATCAGTTCAGTTTCAGCTTTGCTAAGTTGTGTTAGTGGTAGAAAATGGCTTCAGTCTGAAGGTCACATTTGGTTATTGAAATGACCCCTTAATGCTTCAAAATATGCTGCTTTGCTGAAGCCGCTTCACAGTAAGGGAAGCAACATGATACACGAATATAAAATGGGAAGTTCAAGAAAAATATCTATGTAGATTACTTGGGAATTCAGTCCTTTCCCCAGAATATTATTGCTGATGTTAGCATCTCTAAAATAAAATGGAAGTGCATGTTTTGAAAAGTAGGTAAATGAAATTACTGACACTTCTCCAAAGGAGGTAAAACAGGTATAAACAGCTATGGCCAAGAAAGATGTGATAGTGCTGACCTGTCTTGATACTCCTGTGGAACAGTAACATCTACTGTGCTGCTGTAAGGAAGGAAGAGGAATTAATCATCAGTGAAATGAAATGGTTATTGTATGAGCTGTAACTGATGGCTGTGGTTCATACTTCCCTACTAGCTGTATCCGTTATCACAGTGTGCCCCAGATCCCATAAGTTACAACTTAACTCCTGGCTCAAAACGCCTGGGTAATTCCTGTGTCATCAGAAGTATTTCCAGTTCTCCTTGTGTTCTCTAGTCCCATCACATACCACTCAGCGTTCCTGAGGTCTTGTGCTCTTGTGGCTGACTTAGCTGTTTGAAGAAGCAGGAGGCAATGCATGCCCTTCTTGGTTTTAAAGCTGATGGGTTGTTGCATGAAGAGGCTGATGGTGTAACTGCTGCATTCTGAAATACTTCATTCCTCAGAGACACTGATTACAGCTTCACTAGACACACTTTTCCATATAACTTGTAGGAATGCGTGTTAAAAGTTCGTCTTTTTAAATTTGTCTCAGAGGCATGAGAGTTCTAGAAGTTGATTATTTGATTGTTTGATGGTGGAAGGAATGGAGCAGGAAGGAACTGAATGAATAAACTGTAGTGAGATAATACAATGTTATAAACTATATTTGCTTGGGCTAAAACAGGTTATGTTCAATGTGCAAAGTACTTTAAAGTTTTACTGCAATTTTCTTTTTCCAGTTTTAGTGACTGTTACAACTTAAATTATGTGTGATACTTATGAAGACTTTACCTTTTAAATAGTGATGTTGTAAAGTTCTTCATGTTTCCTCTGATTCCGGACATACTTACTACAGAATTTTCCGTGCTTAGAGGATAGTAGCAAGTAAAGAAAACTAAGCCAGTTGTTTCCAATCCTGCATGTGGTAGCTAGGACCTTCTATATCAAACAAAAGCTCCTTTAAGTCTGGAAGTCCTTAAATGGTCTGTGTCTTAATGGTCTGTGAATGGATAAATAGCCAAAGGTGTCAACATATCACTCACTTGCATTGCACCATTTTATTCATTACAATTTGATTGCTAATATGGGAGAACTTGAGATCTGCTGCTCTCTCTGAACAATGCTTACATAACAGTGAAGGGTCTCCAAAATCTTTTGGGAGAAGTAGCACTGGCATTGTTTACCAGTGGGTTACAGCTGGCAGGAGCTATTGTAAGAGTTGTGAATACAATTTCTGGTGAAGAGGCTTCTCACTATGCTACAGCAGAAGCTTCCATCAGGACTTGGATCACAGAATTTTTCTGCATTTGCAATAAAATCTCTGACTTCTTTTGTTCTAGAATATTTCCAAGTCAGCACAAGGGATATTTTTCTAACCTTGTGTAACATTTACTTATATTTGCATTCTGTAATTGATTTTTATTAATTTATGTCTGCTTCTCCTAGAATGGCAGAAAAATCTGTATTCTTTAGTTGCTTCCATTACTTAGCTAACATGACTTAAAGTACTTTTGCATACATTTTATGTTTTACAAAAGCTAACTCAGATTTTCCATTGCCAGTTTATCCTGCTGCACCTTTCCAGCTGTGGGAAGAAAGCACAGATACAAAAATCACACTACATTGGAAACATCGAAACAAAGGAATTGTACTCTTTTGTCAGGCTGAAGTGCTCCAACCTGATGGGAAAGTAGAACTGGTATGAAACCTGAATTTCATGCACAAAAACACAGTGAAGCTCTTTTTGATGTGAAATTAAAAACAAATTCCACGGCAGTTCAAGTACACTCTAAATCTTGTGATCAAGCTGATGTGCCTGTTTTCTGGATATGTTTGCTCCTAAGGTCCATACTGATGATGTGATCCACATGAGCAGCCCGTTCTGGCACTAATTCATACTCCCAGTACTTCCTGTACCTCTGGCTGAAGTGTACAGTGTGACTGGTTTTCATATATGTCTCTGTCTTTTGCTGAGTGGGTTATGAGATTTATTGAAGTAACTGAAAGCACCTTATAATATAGGGCCTTATAATTGTTGTTAGCGATTGCTAATCTTGATTTCTCTTGATTTCTTGAGTCATATCATCTCACATACAAATAATGGAAAGTTATGTTGAAGGTATTTTTGTATTATTCCCAAGAGCTTTATGTGTATTCTTGACTGTACTTGATGGTAGTGTGTCTGGTTTCTAATAAGGGCGAACTTCAGAACAGTTTCTCTTCCTTTCCTTTTCCATCTCTTTGAAAGATTATCTGGGTAGATTCCTTGTCCTGTTCCACCTCTTTGGCAAAAAGAAATGTTTGTTGACTCATTGCATATAAATTGTGGTTTCTCTGTAGCCCTTTTCTTATGAGTGCAGCTTGCCTCTAGAATAATAAAAGGCCTCATGAGGATCAGGAGCAAGCTGTGGTTTGCCTTAAGAGTGTTGCTCAAGAGCTGTTAGTTTAAATGACTCTTTCAGTTGACCATTGCAATGAGACATTTAGAGGAGAGGCTAAAAGCATGTGCAGTTTTAAAGTCCTAATAGAACTCACCTTGGCTCTTACAGAGGAATGGGGAAAAGATTTGAGGAAAAGAATTGAAAGAATAGGTAACTGTAGGTGATATGAATAGAGCTGGAACAGCATCCTACTTGCATGAACTGAATAAGAGACTCAGACTGTGTGAGGATAAGTTCCCACTGAATTTACTCCTTGATGTAAAGGGTAATCATTTGGCAGGTTGTCAGTGACTCCTGCTTAGAAAATTATGCAGAGACGGCTTGCAGACCTCTTTTTGCATCTTCCAGTCTTCCAATATTGGGACCTCATGCATACCTCATGCATATATTTTGGAATAGGCTGCCCAGGGAGGTGGTTGATTTACCTTCCCTGGAGGTGTTTAAGACACGGGTGGATGAGGTATTGAGGGACTTGGTTTAGTGTCAGATAGGAATGGTTGGACTAGAAGATCCGATGGGTCCCTTCCAACCTGGTTGTTATGTGATTCTGTGATCTTCCACCCCAACTCCCTCGCCCATTGTTCTATGATTTTCCTTTCCAAGTGAAGCTAACTGGCTGTTGTAGGGTTAGAGGAAGGACTTTTTTCAAACAAAACCCTTTTGCTAATGAAGCTGAACTGAGGTCTGACTCTTCTGTTTTGCTGTGTTGCAGCATAATATTTCGGATACGTATCTCCATTATCCCAGGATTACCCTAAGTGGACTCCAGCCTTACACTGAATACACAGCTAGAATACGCTGTGGGGCTGCTAAGCATTTCTGGAGATGGAGTGAATGGAGCAAAGTCCGAACCATCAGAACAAAGGAAGCAGGTATGTTCAGCCTACTGAGAAGGGAAGCTTGAGGGTTGTCCTTTTCTACCTCTGTTTTCTCTTAGCTGCTCCTCTTCTGCATCTGTAGCTAAACCAAAGGTCTGTTGAATGAATAAAACAGAAGCACAGCACACTTCTAGAAAGTGACTTCTTACAAAACTGGCATCCTGCGTGCCAGTCGTTGCCATTTCGTCTGGTGCAGGCTGTTGGAAAGCCAAGTGACTGGGAGGGTGGACAGACTGAGTAACAGTGTTCTATGAGGGCTGAGGGAACTGTGCAGAGGTGGGAACAAAAACCTGCAAACTGCAAGTGAAGAGAGATTTTCTGTTTAAGGAAATGAACTAGACATTAATTCAGAAAAAAAGAATGAAGGGGGCCAGAAGTTAAAGCATATTTTGGCAAGACCTCCGAGTGGTTGGGAAACAGAGGTTTTGAGGGTGGAGTTTCTTCAAATGGGAGGAAGCAATTAAACAATTTTGCCTTTCTGCACCTAGAGCACCTTTGTTCTGCTGTTTATTGCAGCTCCATCAGGCAAACTGGACATCTGGAGAGAAATTACACCAGTTCTAGGGAGGCAGATTGTGACCTTGTTCTGGAAGGTGAGACATGGGTACAGAAACTTACCTCTTCAAGAGAGGCTGGAAACTCCTCCAATGAATAACAAGTCTGTGTGCACTTTATAGCATTTCAGTATGAAAATGTTGAAGTATTTAAGACAAATATTATACATAACGTATTTCAGAATGTATGTAGTTGTATGGTTGTGTGCTGTCCTGGTGTTTCAGATGTATTCCTCTGTTTTTCTAAGCATTCGTAGAATCATTGTAGAACATGGAATAGTATGGGTTGGAAGGGACCTTACAGATCAACCTGTTCCAACCCCACTGTCATGGGTAAGGACACTTCCTGCTAGACCAGGCTGCTCAAGGCCATGTCCAGCCTGGCCTTGAATACTTCCAGGGAAGTAGCATCCATACCCCATAGGGTTCACACAGGCCCACTTCTCCAGCTTGTCTAGGTCCCTCTGGATGAAAACCTGTCATTCTGCTGTAACAACTGCACCACTCCGTTTGGTATCATCTGCAAACTTGCTGAGGGTGCAGTCAATATCACTGTCTGTATCATTGATGAAAATGTTGAACAGCTCTGGTCCTATAACAGACCCCTGAGGGACAGCACTCGTCATGGATCTCCATATGGGTATTGAGATGTTGATCATCACTCTCTGGATGCAACCATCCAACCAATTCCTTATCCACCAAACAGTCCACCCATGAAATCCATGTCTCTGGACATGAGAGAAGAATGTTGTTGGGAACCATGTTGAAGGTGTTACAGAAGTCCAGATGGATAACATTCATTGCTTTTCTCATGTCCACTGATGTGGTCATCCTGTCATAGAAAGCTTAGAGGTTTGTCAGGCAGGACTTGCCCTTGGTGAAGCCACACTGGCTCTCTTGGATCACCAACCTCTTCCATGTGCTCTGGAATAGCTTTTAAGAGAATCTGTTCCAGGTTAGTAGTTCCCGGGGTCCCCCTGTCTACCTTTTTTAAAAACAGGCACAATGTTGCTAGTCTTCCAGTCTCTGGGGACTTCACCTGACTGCCTTGACTTTTCAGATATTGTGAAGTGTCCTGGTGACCACATCAGCCAATTTTCTCAGGCCTCTGGGAAGCATTTCATCAGTCCCATAGACTTATGTATGTTCAGGTTCCCTGGGTGGTGACCTGACTGGGCTGTTTCCTGGTGATATTCATAGCCTGGGCTCTCAGAAGGCAGCAGACTTCCCTATGAGTAGGGTCAGTCTGACAGATTGGACCCTCTCTTTACCTCAGCAGGGAGACTCCTACAACTATGACTCATCTTTTCGTCCTTGTAGTGGTTGTATTGATATGGTCTTGGCCCCTCCTCTGGAGTAGAGAGGTTGGTACTCACATTGTCCGGTGAGAGGTTCTTCCTTGTCAATGGACAATGACTAGAGCCTTGTACCTACTGTGCAGAGGCAACTGGGGAGGCATGGTCAAGAAGGGGGTTCACTTGCTGCCCCATTTGTGGACTAGCTTCCACTCATTGCTTCCCTTTAAGTCTTTTCCTACATCCTGGTGTGGGTAGGATGCTGAATCCCTTTGAACAGGGGCTTTTTCCAGTGGCAGTCTCTGTTCACGTTTCAGGGAGCTCAGGGTGTGTTCTCTTGCTCAGACTCCCTGGTGCTCCTTATCCTCTCCAGTTCTGCTCATGGCTCTGCCGTCAGGCTGAGGAGGTTCTCCACCTGCTTGCACATTACTCCGTTTCTAGTGCAAGCTGGTGGCACTCTGCTGCCCAAGACCTGGAGAGCTACATGTTTCCGTGGGAGCTCAGACTGGGTTGATGCATCCCTCTTGGCAGGTGCAGAGGATGCAGCCTCCTGCCAAGTGGAGACCATGGCTGGGCTCCCTCTCCCCAGCTGAACTCACTCCTTAGCTCAGAGAGAGACTGCACCCTCCCTGCTCGCCCTCCCTGCATAAACTGCCATGTGAACTGCCTCACCACAGCAGTCTGACATGCCACACCATGTTTGCCTGTCCTTTTTGCCCCACTCCTGATTGGTGGTCCCTAAGGGTGGCTCCTGTATCGCAGGGGGATTGACTCTGTCACCCTTCCCTCAGTCCCGGATGAGTTGGTGTGGTGTAAAAGTTTGTCAGGAGGTCATATTTCATCTGCACTGGATATGGGGAGGAGGGAGGCTGGGCCACTGTCTTTCTTTCTCATTCCCTCTCCCTGGGCTTTTTAACTTCACTGTTCTGGCCACAGTTTTTCCCCATCAGGAAACATCCCTCACTGTGATCATCTGCTCTGGAGACCTTTGCATCGGCAACTACCCACTATAACAAGACAAATCCCATTACTGACATTTCTGTGTTTCCATTTCAGCCAGTAATATGTGTGTGTGTGGAAACAAATGATTACGTTCTTAGACAATTAATGCATTCAGTTAGTTAATTAAAATTCTAATTGCTCCTTTCATGAATATTGCCAAAAATTTACTAAGTAATTGGTTGGTGTTTACCCACATAATTTTTCTTCAGCAAGCACCAGATTTTCGAGCAAACGGAAGAAGTATTTCCTATGAAGTAACCTGGAAAAAAGTAGATGATGATGCTGAGGGTGAAAGTATCTCCTTTCCATCAGTCCACAATAGCACAAGGATTTCCATTGATAACCATTCCTACAGAATCAGTATCAAGGCAAAGAATGATGTTAATTATTCACTTCCTTCAGTTTTGATCATCCCTAGAGCTACAGGTAAGAGCAGGAGTATTTTCAGCTTAGTTCAGATGCCCATTATGAGAGTTTTGTTTCCACCTGTTTTAAGTGAAGTGGTAATTTATCATCTTGGGGGAACAAATTAACCTGGCCTGTTAACTCACATCACTGCTATTTGGAAATTATTGCTGTATTTTTGTCTGTAGGGTAATAAATATGTGTATATTAAGCTCAAAAGCCTTGATCCATCCCTTGCAACACAAAATGTCTTCTCCTCAGAAAGTATCTGCAGAGCAAAACACATTTAGCCTTAACTAGGACCTCGAGCCTGCAGCAGGTACTGTGAAGATGCAGCCAGTGCCTCACAGGGAGCTTTTTGTGTGTGATTAATATCTTGTGATTTTCTATTCCAGTTTTCTGCAGTTCAGTTATTTTTATGAAAATATATATATAGTAGTAATTACTGGATGTTTTTTGAGTGGTCAGCTTTTTGCATAGAGTTTTCAGCATGTGAAAAAGCCCATACATCTGACAGGGAAAGCATACAACTAATTTTGCTTATTTTAACAATGTAATGTAGAAACTACATTGATCTTCATTTATGAATCTGAGTTCTCATGCAGTAAAGTAATAGAGACTGATTTGCTCATTCCTAGGCGCTGAAGCAGAGGCCAGTGGTTCAGAGCTTAAAGAAGAACAGGTTAATGGTACAGATGACGGTATTTTTATTTCCTGGGAACCCAGACATCAATATGACAGCTACATTATTGATTGGTGCAACTATCCAATGTTGCAGCCTTGTGATTTGCAGTGGAAGAGATTTGGGCCAAACACTTCCAGTGCTCTGATCAACTCAGGTGAGAGCTGAACAGATTTTCTTTCTGATATCTCTGCAACAGTCTTTCATGCCATAGACATTAATTCAATTTAGGAAACAGATCTTGTGGAATATTGAATTCTGTGCAGCGCAGGTGTAATTCTTCGAAGGCATGTGGTATCATGTTGTGCCTAGCAAATGAGTTAGACACCACAAATGAGGCAGCACTGTTAAGCCTTGGAAAACAGCATAGTGGTTTAGAAAAGTCAGAATAGCATCTTAGAAAATATGCTCTTTTGAGTAGCTCGTATCAATATCTTGGAGGAGGATGGTGAGGTTAATGAAGGAGTTAAAAATCTTATGGCATGAGAGATGTAAAATGGAGCTGTGCCTTACCTGTAACATGTGTCAGAAGTTTAGACTTGGGCAATTTAACAACCACTGGGTAGTGAGCAGTTCAGTGCCGTCAATATGCCAAAAAAAAAAAGTGTTCTAGCACCCATCCTTGCTTAGGTCCAGTTGTGTGGTTTTTATCACAGTCGTGGCCATTAGACCTAAATCCTTTCTTGCTGTGTGAAAGTTCGTCTGATATAGTTCCAAAGCTGCAAGAATGTAGCCTTAATGGAATCTCCTGAGCTGAGAGTTCACTTGGGAATGGAACGTGTCTAAACAAAATTTGACTAAATACATTTCAATATGCAGTAAAGGAACTATACTTCAGTTCATACAAACACATGTGAGTCTGCAAAGTTTTTGAAGGAAAGTGTGGTAACACATCTAAAAAGCATTCAGCTCTTCTGTGGGTTGCACTTGGTTTATTGAAATGGGAGTGGATGTTACTGTGAATAACACGGAATCCTGATGCATGGGTATGTGTCTACATTAAAAAGTCCAAAATACAACCTTTGATTGTGCCAGAAATGGAATGATTTTTCTCTCTGATGCATTCAGAGTCTGTTGTGGAGTCATCTTGAATATCTTAGTGCAATAAAAACGTATTAACTTCCCCTTGGTTCTCTGTTTCAGACAGAATAAATGTGTTCAGTTCACATTATGCACACTAAGAATTGGTTTACTCTCTCTCTCCTTCAGTTGCTTTAATAGCACAATAACATACAAAGAAGATTCCTAAAGGATTATAGACCTCTCTAGAAAGCAGTTAAGAGCAAAACCAGAAGACAAACCATAACCTATTTTTATAATAAGTTCCACTATTTTCTAGATGCTTTTGTTCCGGGGGTGAGGTACAACTTCCACATCTATGGATCTGTGGCTAATAGAGCCTCCTTACTGGCGAAGAAAACTGGTTATCTCAGGGAACTACGTAAGTTGGCAACATATTTAGGGTTTGTATATATGCTGAATTCATCTATCACAAAGAGAAGGATTCCACAGCCTTCCTCCTGCAACTAGCTAAAAATGTATATGCTTTGTTATTTCTGTCTTATCAGTGAAGCATTTAAAAGTTGCACAAGGTGTGTGACGTTGAGGATATTTGACTAGGTGAGTGACCAGATAGGAGTCCATGTTAATTACAATAGCTAAACAGAGCTGTGATAACCACTCACTGCCTTGTGCATAGTATAGACTCTCTGAAGGCTCTGTTTTTTTGAAGTGGTTGGCCTTGTTCAACTTTTAAATCCAAGTAAGATATAAACAGAAATGCCACATGCGAATTCAGATGTTTTTCAAGTGAGACAATAAACATTCCCGAAGAATAATGGCAAGTTTAACTTGATTTTCCTTTTTTTGCAGCTCCTCTGCTTGACCCTGTTGTGAAAAAAGTTGATCTCACTTTCAGTGCAGTAGCACTGTCTTGGGATTCTTACCCCACAAATGAGTCACAATATGGTTTTGTAAGAGGCTACCATGTTTATGTGTCACCTATAGAAGGGAATTGCAGTTTGAAAGGATCAAGAAAACATGTTCTTCCAGGTAACTGAGGTCTGGGATTTAGGAATTTGTGTCATTGATAGAGGTGAAAGACTTTGTGGCTGTTGTGGCTGTTGCTAATACTGCAGCATCTTATAAAGTTCACCTTAGGCAGGCAAATTGGGTCATTAAGCAATATGCAGTCTTGAACACTGGCTTTTTTTGCTTCCTTTCTAATGCTTGAGGTGCTAATGGGTGGAAATGGGTTGTGGCTTTATACAGATTTATAGCCTCCATCCTGTTGTTCATGGCTCCTTTTAACTCAGATGTGAGTTCCAGAAAGGATTCGTGCAATATTCTAGCGCGAGTCAAGTTTCTGCCACTTGTGATCTGTGTTCTGGATGAATTCTGAAAACATCTGTTTGTGGTCTACTGGGATGAGAGTCATAGGAAGCATGTTAGTTTTACTAGGATTTGGAGTATTTTAGAAACAGATAGGATGGAATTTGTTTCCTTCAGAATTGGAGCACTGTGTAAATTCCCCATTTAAATTCTTCTATAGTGAAGCTATTTGTGGCTGTGCCTTACAGTGGAGTTCCTTCAGCAGAACTCAGCTGTGGGATGGCACAAAGCCACTTTTAAACTTTAATATCTGATCTTCCTGCTCCCCATTCAAGCCTGCTCCAGATAACTTTGCTCTATTATAATTTTCAGATGTTTCCAGTATACTCAAAGATAAGTGTTTTTAACTTGTCTCTTCCTCCAGCTGGGTCATGTAATCTGTCAGATCCTTCTGCTGATTAGTAGTATCAGGGTGAAAAACTTAGTTTGAACTGAAAGAGTTCCTGTGAGAACTAAACTAATGACAGATGTACTGTAATTTTTCAAGCAAAGACTTTAAAGTGTTTAAATTGAATATTTCCTGCTTCCTGATTGTCTGAGATAGTAGACAAGGGGTGTGACAAGGAACAGGAGGAAAAAGATAACTTTCTTCTTCCTGGGGACTGGGAGTTGCATGACAGAGAAGCAAAAGAGGGGGTTTTATTTCAGACGGATATTTCTTGATATCTGTTATCTTCAAAGAACGTGATCTAAGCTTAAGGGATACAGGATTATAATGAAAAAAAGAAATGGCATAATCTAAATGATTCTGTTAAAAAGCTCTACAAAAAGGAAATTAAAATAAGCAGTTGCAACTTTTGACAGCAAGTTATGAGGTGCTCTGCCAGAGGATGGGCAGTGCTGTGAACTGTTCAGTTAGAAGGGGTGTGAGTTCAGCCAAGAAGGGATGAGTCAGGATGTATCATCCTTCTCAGAAGAAAGTGTGCAAATTACAAAGAAGGGGGGTTAGAACTGGATGATCTTTCCAACCCAAACCATTCTGTAATTCAGTGATTCTGTCTTATCTCTTCCATTTTAGATGGTTCGGTCCTATGTAAATATACAATTGAAAATCCAGAAGAAAAGAGATACACTGTGAAAAACCTGTTGTCAAACACAAAATACAAACTGGTGGTTAAGGCTTATACAGGTGGAGGAGAGACTCCCATTGGTAAATTCATGTACATAGACACACCCTTTAACTGTAAGTTAAGCAAAAAAATCTTTATTTCAATGTAACATACACCTGAGAAATGATCTGTCTGAGAAACAAAGTATGCATACCAAGACACCATTTTACTACTTTTAAGTAGCTGTGTTTAGGATTTTTTTTTGAATGAAAATCACTTTACATCCTCATTTAAGTCTTATATCTTTCTGAGAAATATATTCATATATATAATTTCTTATGACTATTGAGTCCTGTTTGCTAGAATATGTTGAATATGTATTTGGATTTAAGTATTTTTCTAGTATTGGCAAAAAATACAGTCCTGTGCACAATCTAGTAATTTATTTGTGGACTCATGAACTTACAATGCTGATGTTTTCTCTCATCAGGATTTAAATCCATTGCCAAGTATACTTCTTCATAAGTCAATAAGAAAAGGTTGTTGGCTTGAGCATTGTAGTATGCTAACAGTGCAGATTTGATCATAAAAGCTGAAAAGGAAATTGCTGTAGTTCTGTTCCCTTGAAAATACCACTCAGCAGTTGTCGTTGTAAAACTTGTGATCCAAATCAGAGATGCCTGATTTTGAAAAAATTATTGGAGGTGGAAGTGAAGAGGGAGGGGCAGGAATGGGTGGAGCACTGGTTTATGGAAGGAGACTTAATGACCAGAAACAATGCCCTTGCAGAGGCAGTTCTGCCTCTCACACTCGTGATCCAGCTCTCTCATTAGGCAGCCTTCTCTTGTGCAAGCATGGACATTTGTACAGCTGTGCCAGGAATCAAAATAGGGGCTCAATTAATGCAGAAAAGATAAAAGGAGAATGTAACGTGTCTGTTCCCTCTGGTGGTGTGTGGTAGGGACACACAAACTTGCTGATACAGGGTAAGAGAGCACTTGCTAAGGCAGAGGAAAGTTGAGCAGTAATGAAAGCCTCCCCTGGCCTGCTTATAGTAGTCTCAACTGCTTGTGAAAAACAGCCCAAGGCTGTGTCTCCCAGCTATGAGGCAATAGTGAGATCCTTGTGTCAGCATAAATCCTAGATTGTGAACTCCTGTGTAGTCTCTGTCTTGCTATAGTCCATTTCTACCAGAGGTACAGATGTTGTCAATGTCTCACTGTAAAAATCTATCTTTGGGAATCTCAGAGGAAACCTAAAACAAGTAGCTAACTGAAATTATCATTGCCATAACTTCTGGAAATGTACCCTTATAATTAAGAAGCCAGCATGAGGACAATTTGAAAGGAATTTACTAAGAATTGAATTTTAGTAAAGGAAATCCAGGTCCAAAGATTTACAGCTGTTCCCCATAGACCACAGTTTTACTGCTGAGTTGGTGGTAGGTATCCCATGTGGGCTGGATGCTATTTTTGTCCCAGGTCTCAGGCTATACTGCCTTCAACAGATGAGAAGTTGAAAACAAATTTTTAAAGTATTTTTCTTTCACAGCAAACATGCTGTACCTCCTAGTCCTGCTAATGATAGTTCCATCACTAATAGCAGCTATATGCGGCTTGAAGATGAAGCGGTAAGTTTTAATGCATTTTTCTATTATAGACAGAGAACGTAACTAGTATAATTCACAAACTGCAGCTGCAGCTTGTTGCTTCCAGCCTGTTGTAGGTACTCATTCATTTTTTCCTTCGTCTGTCTAACTGTATGGATGTCTTAAGTATTTGGTTTGCGGCATTTCTGAGACACTCATAATCTCTTGCTGTTTCTGTACACATCTGTGTGCGACTTGTGCTGGTAGAACATGCTTTGATTAGAGAACAAAAGCTTCATTTGTTTTGCTGTCTATTTCCAGGATGAAAGAATGCTGTTGTCCTGTAATACCTAGCCCTAACAAGAGCAAAGTGTTGTCATTCAAAGAGTTTAAGGTAAGTTCACTGAAAATCTAGCATTTTTAATTATTCAGTTGATTAGTAAAGTTGCAGAAAAATATTTTTGTGTTGAATACATTTAAAATGAGTGACTGTTACTGTACAGAAATTAACATAATTTAATATGATCATTTGGTGGAAAATTCTGCTTTTGATACTATGATTCTGCAGTGATGAGTCTATATTCTGTTGCTGCAAAAAGTAAAAGCATAATTGGACAACAAATGAAATCTTTTGATACAGTAGGCAATTCTTCCAGCATTACTGTTCAGACCTGCACAGCTGAAAAACCTGACCACAGTCTTTGAAGTAGAGGGACATTGTTCCTTCTTCAAATGCAGTCATATTGCACTTAATTAAAAAGAAATCTCTAAATAAATACTCTGATAAATCCTGTGTAAAATACATCTTCCCTTGAACATTGTGTACATATGTTTTCCTTCAAATTCTCTTCATTTATTTGAAAAATTCAAACTAAAAAAAATGTAATACAGTATTGGGAGTGCTTGAAATAAACACTTTTCCTTTATTGGCTTCTTTCATTAATTTTTGATGATTGCCTTGTAGACTGGTCCTGAAAAAATACTGAAACTGCATGACTGCATCCCTGACATGCTGGCAGTGGACAATAATGCTAAAGCCCAGATGTCACATCCCTGGAGTCAGTTGTCTACAATAGCAACAGAAGATAAGATTGATATTCCCAATTCTTCCTGGATTTACAGTAATGAAAACGAAGAGGGAGACTTTACACCCACACCTACATCTTCTCGGACTCATGCTTGGTTTGAAAATTTTGCTTATTCATCTCATCTTGCATTTGAATCTGATCCCTATCAAAGACCAGAGACACTAGATGCGAGCAGGCCAGAGCTGTATCATCCACACTACTACTTTGATATTTTTAATGAAGATGCTGCCTCAACACCCAGAGAAACAGCTGGCAGAAAGGGAAGTCTGAGATATATTTCACAAACAGCTGTGCACTGCCTAGGGAGAAGGCTTTGATGTAGTCTTCTCTACTGAATCCATCCTGCATCTGGTTACACAATTTAAATAAGAATTTCCAAATCCACAACTTCTCCTTTTGATGAAGGCTTTCACAAGCCCAACTGTCCAAGTTCTCTTAATGCTGCAAAGCTATTGCTTCAGGACTAGTTTAAAAATACTGACTCGTGCACAGCAGCACCATGTGCTACGGTTTCATCACAACGTATGGGGATAATATAAGATTTACAAACTGTTTTGTGGTCTGTATTATATAGAAGGCAAGATCACAGTAGTGTCTCATATTCTGATGCAAAGAGCTACTTAGGTTTGGCAGAGATTAAGCATTTATTCAGAATGTAGAGGTGCCAGTTAAATAATCAGGTAGCTTGTTATGCTCAAGAAGTATATTTCATTTACAATATTCTGTGTGATCTTACTGTGTGCTCTGCGTAGCCATTTTGCATTACACAGTTGTGTGTGGAGCATTACCCAGCTTCAGAGTCTGCCTCAGCCCACAGGCGTCAGAGAGGGTGGTTGTATTTTCTCTTTCTCAGATGAAAAGAGTCTGTATGGAAGGATTACCCGCAGTCAGTGCAGTACATTACTGAACAACTAGAAGGAACTTTGACCTTTCTAGGAGCGGTACCATGCATACTAGTGATTATCCTGCTTTTATTCCATGTGTCTTCTAACTACACTTGGTGGGTAAAAAAACCCACAGAAAACAGATTTTTATAGTACCAGGCCCCTACTAGTGGGCTCTCACTCCCATTTCTGTTAACTGGGGCTCCTGGCACGCCTGCCTTCTCTGCCTTTAATAACGACCCTTTAAAATCCTGAACAAAGTGTGGGGAATTAAGTAGAAAGGAACTTTCTCCAGCCTGACAGCTGTTTTCAGGTTTTACTAGGGCACTGCCTCTCTGCTTCTGCACATTAATGTATGTTCTTCTGGCATTAACCCCTCCATTTAATGTAGCAAACCCCAAGCCTCCAGGTAAGCACACACAGTAGTCTGCTGCATAGGTGTATGAATCCATTTTGTGAAGAATATTCGCTCGCACTGTATAGCAGCTAGATCTTACAAGTCTGGCATGCGTTAAAGAAAAGAACATTTGTATTCTAACACTCAGAAACACTACAGTAGGCAGCAGTTAATTTGATTTTAAAATATTTTACATTGGTCACGAAGAACAGTTGTATTTCAGTTTAAAGTCTTATCAGATCAACCTTCATAGTGCCCAATGAACCCTTCGGTTTTGCCTAATTTTGCTGTCTGGAATCTGTAATAAATAAAAAGCATTCAGTGTAAAAGCACAGAATAAGCAAAGTTCTTGGAAAGTTAAAAATAAAGTGTTTTTTAAAATTTAATCTTCAAATATTTTGTTAAAATGCAGTTACTCATCTTCCTTATGTTTAACTAGCTAATCACACTTCCTAAAAACTAAGCAGCTGCAGACAGAAATGAGTTTTGATACTGAACTACATCTAGGTTTCATGCTGTTGGTTGGAGATACCACTGTAATGTCCATGAAGCTGTGTTGTAACAGGAAAACCAACAAGACCTCCCATAGACTCTGGCTGAAAGAAGCATTGACCATAAATAGCAGAATTCTTCAGGCAGGCTAAAGGTGAGATACGCACAAAATCAGACACGATTAGTTGTAGTTTAGAGGTATTCAGTTTACACACACTATGCTGTGTCCAGGCATTAAGTTCCACAGATTTAATTAAGTAGAAAAAAACCTGCAGTATGGTCCTTCCTTTCAGGCTTCAGGCAGTGGAATAAAGAATCCCGCCTGGTCACATTTAGCCAAACTGCAATTTGACAAGAACAGGGAAGAGCGAGCAGGCTGATGGTGTTCAAAAGACTTCCCAGAGGAACCTTTCCTCCTTTTACCTTACTGTCCTTTGTGTTTCAGTGAATTTTAAAGTGGGATACCATGCAATCTTTTCAACTTCAAACATTTCCTTCTCCAGACTGTCTCATCACATCACATATCAAATACATAGTGGAAAGCTTTACTGCTAGACAAAAGGCCAATAAGCAAGAGCAGGGCTATGGTTTAGAGATTGTTGGGAATGGTTGGACTCGATGATCTGGTGGGTCTCTTCCAACCTGGTGGTTCTATGATTCCATGATTCTAAGAGCTGTTTTGCAACTACTGAAATAGAATTTAGCTGTGTGTTTTTTTGGGAAAAAAAAAGAAAAGCTTGTTTGGTTAAAAAGGTTTGAAAGTATCCTAAATCAAGTTACACATCTAGAGAATTCTGAACCAAAGTCATGAGTATCTCACAAAACATTTTAAAAATCTACTGTTACGGGAGCTTGGCTGCAGTAACTCAGCCCCAGGAAGTAAGGGGACAGGGGTGCAGAGGTGAGTGACGCAGCCAGTTCTGCCTTAGTGATGGTGGGTTGAGGCCCTGGGCCTGTTGAGTTCCCACCTCAACTCCCTTGGTCTTCCTTGAGGAGATCCTGTACTGATAACACATCACAATCTTGGAAGCAAGGAAACTCTTTCAGTATCAGAGGCCTGGGAGGTGATAAGAAATTAGCTCTCCTCTATCTGGAAACCTTTCTGCATGGTGGCCCTGATGGGTGGTATTTCATAAAACCATCTGTGCTTAAATGCACACAAACAGAGGACTCCAAGGAGGATAATGCCCTACAGTCTGTGAACTAGAAGGAGAAATGAAGATTAGGCAAGTATTTTTGTATGGGTGGGGTGGCATGTGTAATTTTTACTTTGTTTTTTTTAAGGCATCTGCCTTTGCAGTGATGGTTAAATCAGTTCAAATCAGTAAAGTTGTCATTTTCATTTTTCACAGCTGTTGTTGAAGTGCTAATACTTAAGCCATCACATAATGTAAAATTATTAATTATCAGTATGCCAAATTTTTACAATAAAAATTTTTTACAAACTACTGAAGAGTCTGCTTCCAATTTTAGAATACATCTTACAAAGCATGAGTTTAATATATATTTTTGACAAAAAAATGTTTATTTGGAAAGCCTCAGGTTTGTTCTAGATAATTAGTAACTTACAAATATAAATAAAATGCCAGCTTGTTTCTAGTTGCTGAGAGGTACATATGAGACCAGAACAACTATAAGAAGTTAAAGTACGTTTTATTAACAATGCATCCCTTTGATAAGATTATGCTTCAGGAGGCTTTTAATGCCCATTGACATGAACTATACACACTATACAAAAACTGGAAAAAAAAACCACACAAAAAAAAAAAATCAAGGTGGGCAATACCATTTTGGGACAAGCCTCTGTTTAAATTATACACAGCTCAATGCAATATTCTTACAGAAAATATATAAATAGTTTTTCTTTCTATGTTACAGTTATACAATATAAATCAGATTTCAATGTCTGTTCAGTGACCTACAAACACTAGAACCTCCAAATATGTAGCAGCGTGTTACTAAATAAAAGAAGACCACATAAGACAGGGAGAATTAATTAGCATTGAGATTTTCCTTGATCCCTTCCCTCCTCAGAATGATCAACCTAGATAAATCTCTTGTAATACAGCTTTAGGGATGCTGACAGCCCCGTATTGGAACAATTTTTCCATTAGATGTACAAAATGTCTACCTCTTCCCCCCGTAGACATTGCATCTTGTGCTAAAACACCCTACTCAGTGGCAAAACGGCATGTTATGCTTTTTGGCATAAATTACATTTATCAAAGAGTGTATTTTACAAAGCAACTCAAGCAAACTGTGCAATTTCTGCATGCTGTGGCATTGCTATCATCTATGTTACAAAAATAGTCTAAAGAAAATCCCCATTTTTTTACTCAACATACAAATCTATTGAAAGCAAAACTACGTAGGGAACCAGAATCAGGAGTTAAACAGAAACCAAGGAGATGAGGGGTTTCTAGCAAAATACAAACATGACTTCTAGTATGTTCCCAAAGATATTTTACAGTTCGCAGATCTTACTCTCATCTAGTATACCTTTAATAAGCACATGGCAATAGAATTGTAACCTAAGTTACAGGACCTTCTGTCAACCGGCTCCAGTGGAGCTCTGAGTAACAGGACTTCTGCACAGCCCTGCTGGACAGTGATGAGAAAAGAAAATCTCAGAGATGCTCCAAAGCCTGGCAAGAACTCTTCCACTGTGATCACTCAGCTTCAGATCAAATCCACTTACAAGGTAACACCAGCTTCCTGTAGTCCAAAAAACCAAATACTAAATCCTAGACACAGAAGCAGCAACAAGTCTTGCATCTCTCACAAGACTTTGATTATTACCTTTTTCTTGTGTAGCTGCCTCTCTTCTCAGACACCTAGTAAAAGTGCTATAGGTTTTTCCAGTCTCTCACTGCAAGTTATAAGACTACTACATAGTTTCAGAATAAAAGGACAAAAGGATGAGGATTCCTACTGCTACCTTTTTAAATGCTTACATGGTCAGCTTACCCTAATCTGCCAAGCCACTGTGCCCTAAACTACCAAATGCTTCAGTGATTTGTTGTGTCTTGGGAAAGCTAACAACAAAAGCCAATGGGGGCACATTTAGGGTACGTATATAAAGTCAAATAAGAACTACCACATGGCAAAAAGTGACTGTTTCAAATACAAAATGCCAAGGGCCCAACTTACATGCTGGGCACTTCAAGACCTAACTATCTCCAGCTCCAAGTGGTGTCAACAACAGCTAGGGGCATTTGGCATCTCTGAATTTCAGACAGCTGAAAAGATCTCTCTCTCCCTAAGGGCACACACAGCACCCAGCTTTGTACTTCTCTCTCCTCCATGGAGGGGAACAAGCTCTCTGCCCTTTGGAAAGGGCTATTCCATTCCGCGAAGAGACCAAGAAAATTAGCCAGCTGATGTAGTAAGCTGAATGTGATAGGCTTCACAGCCAGTCTCTCCTTCCTACAAAGGCTTTCACATCAGAGCTGACTATTACGTGTTAGCATGTTGAAGAATTCAGAAGTTTTCTTTGCCACAGCAACCAAACTATATTTGTGTACAGTGAAAGATGAAGCTAGCACTTTTTCTGTTTATTTGACAGCATCACCAATAGTTTTGATGGGAAAAATACAAAGCAGGTGGTCTGTCAGCTTCCCTTGCAAACCTTTCCAGGAGAAGTGGAAGGAGTCTTCATCAGGGTTAATACAAGCACAAATTTTATTTACTATTATTTTTCCTTTGGAGTTTCATCATGAAGCAAATAAAACTCCAAAGAAAGAACTCTGAAAGGGATATTTTTAGAAAGAAATACATAGAATTAGAAATTCACAGTTTATAACTAGGCCAATATCAAATTCCTTCAATTCCTTCATTTGCCAATTGAAGCATTAACGTGAGCTTAAGGTAAATACGTAAATTAATTCTAGAAATGTTGTATGTTATATATAGTACAGAATTTACATCCTTAAAACTACTTGTTGAAATCTATTGACACTCACACACTTTCAGAAATAAATCATGTCTTATAACTGAATTTGCAGCCATAATTTGTACATCAAGTTTCTGTTGTCATATATCCCCACACAAGTGAATACTTCAGAACACAAGTATTTCAGGAAGAAGCTTCTTTCAGAAGTAAATATTGACATCACTTTTGCTTACCTTTTTATAATAAGAGGTCTTTCAACAGCGCTTTCTACATTAAGTGCTATGGGTTAGACTGGTAACAAGTGAACGAAGTTTTTTTTTTTTAAAAACAGGTGATAAAACTTGTTTATTTTACTCAAACTGCAGAAAATCTTCATGGAGTTATTTGCTGTAACCCCAACTAGTTACTAAAACAAACCTACTATACTCTAGCCTAACTGAGGTAGTGTTTGAAACTACTGTATAAGATACGCTAGCCCCATTTTTGGGAAAACTATATTATTCCTTTGGAGTTTATACCACTATTTGGTCTACTGTGACTGACGTTTTGGTTTTACAGAAGCATTTATTTCTATGACCAGAAAAGTCTGATAGTTACTGGTGTGGTATGTTTTCAGAGCATTTCAAACACGCTTTGACACACAGACATAATGTTTGTGTCACTAACTACAGAAGAGTTTATTTTTGCTCACTTTTTCCGGGGAACTCACGAAAAGACAGTATTAGGAACTGAATTTAATTATGAGCAGCAACTTATAATTTGCTTTACCAGAAACTGGTGGTATGCAGTGCACATAAGAAGTCAGTGACGTAATAGCTGTAAAGCAGTGCTTATACAGTAAGATGAAATTTCCAATAAAAACAAATTAATTGTGTTTCACTATGAATCATGTTTTACTGTTCACAGGACTACTTACTGAACTCTCCAGTTGCATGGCTAGTAATTAGAGGATAAATTTTGCTTATCTTCAGTTATTAATCTGACAATTATAAAAAATGGTTAAAGTGAAAGGATAAGAGTATGTTCTACTTAGTACATTCCAGCTGAATTATTCACCTATTTCAAAATCAAAGAGTAATCCTTTCTCTTACAGGCATTCTAACAAAGATGGCCATGCTACTGTATATACACATTTGCATATATTTATATTACCTTTGTATAAAGGCTTCTGAATCTTTAGATCACTGATAAAAGTGACGGGGATACTTACTTTTTCTTTAAGCTTGCACTCATTAATTGAGAAACCTCATTAGTGATGTGATAGAAACTACTATTTCAGTCATTAACAGTCACTGTATTATTTAACTATTGCAATAAGTCTTAATACCGACTGAAGTACTGCTGCTCCAAAATTTGGTACTTAAGGCTATTCACTACAACTATTAGTACTACCTGCTGCTTGATCACTCATCCATTAAAAATTCAAATAAACCTTTGTTTTTATAAAAGGCTGTTTCCATGGATCCTGGGAAATACTCATTATTATATCTTCTCGCAAAAGCAGCAATGAGTAAATGTCATCAAGTTTGGTTTACACAATATTCATTCATCTGATGAAAATCATGCTTTTTAAAGGATTTTAGTTAAGAGTAAGACCAACATTCATACTACGTGAGCATGAATGTAGAAACTGCAAACACATGCATATAATTCAGGGAACACAATCTGATTTCAGCACTTAAAGTTTAAATGATTTGTTATTTAAAAAAAAAAAATCGAACTGTAGTGAAAATCCTAAACTGGTTCAGATTAAGATACATGTATGTAAATGTCATGATATTGGACAGACTGCTAATAAAATGATTTACAACTATAGAAATATTGAAATAACATAATGGAAACCTCAGATTCACAGAGGCTTTTCTTTCTGTCTGAAACCCCCTAAGTAGTGTTATAAACAATACAAAATCCAGCAGATGAGGGCTAATCCCCTATATAGTACCCATGACAAAGCATGGCTCCCCATTGAATGCACCCTCACCTGTGATTCCTGGTATCCAGGGGTTAAAAAGCAAGGCATTGTTCTGCTTCACTGGAACAGAATTGGAAGTTAATCCAGAAAAAAGTCTCTGCTTGTTGTCCTAGTCTTTTTAACTTATGGTAGAAAATTAAATGAAAACTTGTAGAGGTGTTCAGTGCTCAGCTCTTGCAGATACTGGTAATTCTTATTATTAAAACTATGGTAATGTTTAATAACTCCCCAAAGGGCTCAGAAGACTGGGGCAGTAATTGGCTAAGGAATAAAAAGTTTTCAGTTCAGTCTTCAGGTACCAGTAGCTTCTGGAACAGTCTAGAGGATGATGCTCCAAGCTTTTTATCCAGTCAGTCAGAGGTTGTCTGAGGATTTAATATAGTCTATACAAGCAGTGTACTGCGTGAGACAGTTGTCAGGATTCAGCTGGTGTATTGACAACTGGCTGCTTCGTTGGTGTTGCTAAAATAGCCTCTGCTTCTTCATGCATCTAGAAGAGACACATGAATTACTGTTATTAGATTTTACTAGACACACCATAAAATGGTTTCCTTTAAGACACAATTGAAAGCATCTTTTATTCAGAACACGTGACCTACACCCAGCCGGTACATTTTGCTGCATTCAATGCACATGAACCCTCTACTTACTTGTAAGAACTGTACATCTTGGAATAGTTCCTGAATGAACCTTCGAGATGGAAGTCGAAATGTACAATGTGCTAACAAATAGGACACCTCAGAGTAAAGGCATATGTCATCAAATGCTTGAGGATACTTCTCCTTAATTCTGAAAAACAAGCAAAATAAAATTTTGGAAATCTTTAACGTATTCCCATCCTATCTTAAAAATCTGTTCAATTAGATTTTTATCGTCATCATTAACAGATAAGTAGTTTTCAGTAACAGGTTAACTCTGGATAAAGTCTGGATCTGATGAAGCAAGAAAACCAGAACAGGCAGTGTTATTTTGTACTATAGATTTCTTCCAGTTTGGTAATGTGACGATACAGAATATATAAAAGTTGCACATAAAAGCTGACACCACCTCATCTTAAACTAATAGATATAGAAAGAGAGCAGTATATCAAGGAATTGACATCCACACATGCATTAGTAACAAAAAATATGGAAAAACTAAAATAACCTGGTTTAGCATTTCTGCATTTTCTTTTAGCAGTTTTACGTCAGTTTCAATGTAACCAGCCCACAAACTTACAGGTTTTATTACAGTATTTGGCTCCTTGATTTATTGTCCTATATTTTAATATGTCGTCTTTCTATAAGTTAAGTTCCACCAGTTGTACTCTTACTCAAAACATATTTGTGTTTCTCATGATGTTGCCTTCAATTTGTTATTCTGCTTGTTTGATGTGCATTATTTGATACAAATAACAAATAACTATTGTTTCTTTTTTTAAAGATGTGTGATGTACTTGGTACACAGTGAAACTTCGTTACATTACTGATTTTAAGAAGACTGGTGAAGAGTAAGAAATTAAAGACAGAGCAAAAATATTAAAAGGAATACCTCTTGTTTAGCATTTATGTTAATGTTAAACATTTAATTACTCATTCCTACCTGCTTGACAATTTTCTGAGAAGTCAGAAGTAAGGTTAATCACTGTCCAAGAGACCTCAGAGGATACAAACAACTAATGTTGCTAAAACAGCTGAAATGTATTGAACTTACGTCAGGAGTCCAGTTTCATGGCCCTTAGTTCCTACTGAACTACTCAAATTGATTACCAAGCGTAAGACTTCTTTCCGTAGAAGTATCCTGCATACCGGTGTATCATCTGGGATTGATTTTACTCCTAGAAGCATTAAATAGTATAGAGTTTAAGAAGAGTAGTCTTTGATTGTGCTCACCTTATGCCACACAAGTTTGTTTTAGCATTCTATAAACACACATACAGTTATGTATGTATTCTGAACTTGTAACGTACTTCTATTGAAATGAGAACTTTTAGAAAACACTATTTTCAGGAATTTTGACATATGAATATTTTTAAAAAGGTAAACTACCGTTTCATAAATGGAAAATCCTGTAACGTTCAAACACAGTGCTGTCTCTACCACTAAATAACATTGCGAACTGGGCGACTGATTACCTGCTATATTTCTATTAGACGCTGGAGAAGTTAGCAACCAGTTACTTCATAAAAAAAATATGATAATTCAAAAAAGTTAAAACAAACATAAAAGTCCTCCTCCTTAATTCCAGCAGTGTAGGGGAAAAAGACAACTGTTTTTTTTGTAATGTTGAACACAAATCTATTTAATAACCTGCAGAAATGCAGTACAGCAAAAGGAGAAGAGTTTAAAAGTATTTCTCCCATCTTCCATAACATCACAGACAATGCAACTACCTTCCTGGATGATAAATCACCCAAAGGTATTTTGGGGTTGTCATTTTTATTCTTGTTCTTTTATTGTGTTTTTTTGTGGTGTTTTTTGTTTTGTTTTAAATAAATGAGCATTACTTTGTTGCACTATACACAGATGAAGTATTTTTCCACAACATCCAAAAAATACTTTTAAGAACTAGTCTCTAATAGTGATGAAGCTTTCAAACTTACCTAGTACAAGTTCTGTACTTTTGGTACTGCTAGCTGAACCATGGGATACTGCATCACTGCAGCCTGAAATTCCAGAAAATTTGGAGGAATGCACATCTAAATGATTGTGTATGGTCTGCCCACACCAGTCAGTATACGGAATGTCTGAAAAATCTAACATAAACAAGATGTTGCATCTTTGGCATTTATATTTTGCCTCATTTCAAATGATTTACCTATTTTCAACGTGCAAGACAATGATACACAAAATGCTACACATACAAGCCAGCTGAGAACTAGACGTTAGATTTTAGACAAATCATACTCAAGTACATATAAAAATTACTTAAAAAAATTTTTTTAGAACACTTGAGGGAAAATAATCAACTCTTAGACAGTGAGGAAGCCTAAAAGCTGTTATCACACAGAGCCTTTATCACACAGAGCTCTATTTCACATAAAAAAGATGCCCTTGTACCTGTGTGGGTTTTTTTCTCTTACAATTATCACAGGTGTTCACAGAATCACAGAACAACCAGGTTGAAAGGGACCCATCGGATCTTCTAGTCCAACCATTCCTATCTAACACTTAACCAAGTCCCTCAAGACCTCATCCACCCGTGCCTTAAACACCTCCAGGGAAGGTGAATCAACCACCTCCTTGGGCAGCCTATTCTAATGCCCAATGACCCTCTGCATGAAAAACCTCCTCCTAATTTCCAGCCTAAATCTACCCTGGCAGAGCTTGAGGCCATTCCCTCTCGTCCTGTCCCCTGTCACCTGGGAGAAGAGGCCAGCTCCCTCCTCTCCACAACCACCTTTCAGGTAGTTGTAGAGAGTAATGAGGTCTCCTCTCAGCCTCCTCTTCTCCAGGCTAAACAACCTCTCAGCCACTCCTCATAGGGTCTGTTCTCCAGCCCCTTCACGAGCCTCGTTGCTCTTCTCTGGACTTGCTCCAGAGCCTCAACATCCTTCTTGTGGTAAGGGGCCCAGAACTGGACACAATATTCAAGGAGCGGCCTCACCAGTGCTGAATACAGAGGGAGAATCACCTCCCTGGACCTGCTGGTCACACCGTTTCTGATTGTTGCAGAAAGGGCTCCAACTTCATCAACAGAAAGATGTGACAAGTAAGATAATTCCAGGAGGTTTTACTATCTGCAGTCACCCACACTTTGGATGCACAAGATGAACATAAATTCAAGCTGTATTTAACCACAGAAAAGTATAGGTCTGAAGGGACTTCTGGAGACTTAGTTCAACCCCTTGCTCAAAGAAGGGCTCACCACAAAATGAGATCAGTTTACAATACAAAGAGTTTCCCCTTATTTTCAACTGGAATTTCTATCCTACGGTATGTATTTGTGGCCCTCTGTACTGTACATCTCTGACAAGAGTGTGGTACCGCCACACCTGTAATCCTCTTATATGATTTGAAGACTACAACTAGCATTTTATTTGTGATATTGTCTTAATACTGAACTCGAGCTCAAACTCAGCTCTCTGGGTCATTCCTCAGCTTCTGTATACATCCTCCCCCTTGCCGTCAGTACTCTTTATACCCTACTACCAGAGTGCTTAACATTGTTGTTATATTGTAGGGATTCTACTAAACATCCACTACTGGATTATCTTTTCATTACAGACAGGGCAAAAAGGCATTTCCTGGTTTTGGCTGGGATAGAGTTAATTTTCCTCACAGCAGCTAACATGGGGCTAAGTTTTTTCGATTTGAGCTGAAAACAGTGTTGATAACACAGGGATGGGTGGTATAGCTGACCTCAGCTGACCAAAACGATATTCCACACCACATGATGCCATGCTCAGCAATATAAATTTGGGAAAAGGAAGAAAAAGGAAGTATGTTTGAACTTATGGTTTCCCAAGTAACCATTACACATGGAGACAACTAATACCTGACTGCTGATGAGAAGCGGTAAATGAATACCTTGTTTTGCTTTGCTTACACGTGTAACTGTTGCTTTACCTATTAAACTGTCTCTACCTCTACCCATGAGTTCCCTCAATTTTAACTTTCCAATTCTCTTCCCATTCTCATTGGGAGGGAGTATGCAAACAGCTATCAGTTGGTGGTTAAGGTTACATCCCTGTTGTGTTTTAACTGCAAGCTGTGTAGAGGAGGTTAAAAAAATAATTCTGAATCTGATCTGAATCCCAGAAATTAAGGTTCAGCTTACAACTCCTCAGATTTCCTAATTTGGTTTTATTTTTCACGGTACAGACATGCTTTGAAGTTAGTCTTTTTTAGTTTGAAAGCAGTTTTCAGGATATGGATTCTAAGTACTGAATGAGGTTTCAAATGTTATAGTTTAATAAGCTCTTAAAAATACATAAAAAAACCCCATGCAGGCCCCCTGTCATGGATCATGGAACAGATCCTCCTAGAACCTATACTAAAGTACACGGAAGACATAGAGGTGATTAATGGCAGCCAACACAGCTTCCACACAGGCAAATACTGGATGACCAACTTAGCAGCTTTCTATGACGGGGTGATCACAGCAGTGGACAATGGTAAAATGATGGATGTGATCTCTCTAGACTTCTATAAAGCCTCTGACATGGTCCCCAACAATGTCGTTCTCTACACTGGAGAGATGTGGATTTGCTGGTTAGATGGTACGGCAGATAAGAAACTGGTTGGAGAGTCATACTCAGAAAGTAGTGGTCAATGGTTCAAAGTCCAGATGGAGATCCATGACCACTGGTGTCCCTCAGGGGTCCATACTGGGACCGGTGCTGCTTAATACCTTCATAAATGATATTAACAGTGAGATTGAATGCACTCTCAGCAAGTTTACAGATGACACCAAGCTGTGTGGCGTAGCTGCCACACAAGGAGGACACTGGGACATCCAGAGGGACCTAGACAGACTGGAGAAGTGGGCCTGTGAGAACCTCATGAGGTTCAACAAGATCAAGTGGAAGGTCCTACACCTGGATTGGGGCAATCACTGATTCCAGTACATGATGGGGAATGATGCGACTGAGAGCAGCTCTGCGAAGAAGGACTTGCGGATGCCAGTCAACGAGAAGCTCAACATGAGTCAGCAATGTGCACTTGCAGCCCAGAAGGCCAACCGTATTCTGGGTTGCATCAATATTAGCGTGGGCAGCAGATCAATAAAAATGATTCTGTCCCTCCATTCCACTCCTGTCAGACCTCATCTAGAGTATTTTGTCCAGTTCCAGAATCGTCAATTTAAGAGTTGTTGGACTAGGTCCAGGGGAGGGCTACAAAGATGACCCAGGGGCTGGAGCATCTTCCCTATGAGGACAGGCTGAGAGAGTTTGCCTTGTCCAGGCTAGAGAAGAGAAGGCTCCGAGGAAGTTGTAAAGTGACCTTCCAGGACTTGAAAGGAACCTACAAGAAAGCTGGAGAGGGACTATTCATAAAGGTTTGTGGTGACAGGACGAGGGGGAATGTGTGTAAACTGAAGAGGGGCAGATTTAGACACGATATAAGGAAGAAGAATTTCTTCACAACAAGAGTGGTGAGACACTGGAACAGGTTGCCAAGGGAGCCTGTGGCTGCCCCATTGCTGGTATTTAAGGCCAGGATGGATGGGGCCTTGGGTAATATGATGTAGTGGGACAAGTCCCTGCCTATGGCAAGGGGACTGGAACTACATGATCTTTAAGGTCTCTTCAAATCCTAACTATTCTACGATTCTATTCTTCCTAGCAGCAGTAGAAATCAAAAACATAGAAATGACTATAGAAATTTAATAGTTTACACAGTGAGCTTATTAAGGAGAATTAATTTCAAGTTCAATAGTTTGTAAGGAAAAAACCTTACAGATTTATCAATTTTAAAGACAAACAAAATGTAATGCATTCATTCAGTTTTACTACAATTCCCTACAAGGAACACTAACCTGTACGACTATATGGAGAGTTCACTTTGTTGTTAGGCTGATAACCCAGTATCTGAATGCAGACACAGTACAGGCAGTTCTCATCTGTGTGCTCCTGTAGCCCTGTATCCTCAGTATTTTCTAAAAACTGAGAGGCATCTGAATGGCTGGTGTTCATTATTTCCGTGAGACTGATCTGCTGTCGGAGCATCTGAAAAGGGCTTTTGACAACATCACTTGTACCTGATGGAAGACCTGCAGACAAGCAATTAGACACCAGAAAAAAAAACCAAAATGAAGCAAACAACATTAACTTTTCAATCCTTTTAAAGCTGGGAAGGGAGGAGTGGGTGCGTGTAGACCTTAAGACTTCTCTTCTTTTTTTTTGAGTGGTTAAATTCTCGAAATTGCTAATGTTCGGGAAAAACAACTCACATTTTAGCCCTCTTATCCAAATGTTGCAAGAGACAGAATTCAACCCCTAAACACATATACTGTAAGAAGATATGTGGGAAATCCTGATGATACATCAACACTAGTAACAGTAATAACCCTTGTAATGTTAATACACGACACATTTTCATAATATCAACCAAGCAAAACAATATACCAGATACTTAAACGACATATGCACCAATGAACACAGAACCACAATAAAAAACTCCTATGATTTAGTGCCTGTAATAAGACGAGGGTAAACAATGTGGAAAGAAACTCACGACACTATACTGACATGCTCTTCCCTGGGTGGTAAATACCAGCAAATGCAACTTTGAACAAGCATTAGCAACTACCAAAACCAGGAAAACCAGTTTTATACTTTACATTAGCGACACGAAAGAAATTAAAAACAAAATTAGTAAGATGTGTCTATCTGGTTGCTCACAGTCCTTATAATAAAGTTCCAGTTAATTAAGTGGCAAGGTAACAGGTATGCTATACTACACTACTTAAGGACCAGTTTCAATGCTTTTTTTCCAGTTATTGTACTGAAAAGACATGTGTTGCCCTACAGATTTCTGACTACCCTGGAGTAAACAGAATAAGCCATGCATTACAGAGCACTTGTAATCCTCTTGCACCATGTCCCATCACCTCTATTGTTCAACTGCCACAGAAACTTTAGAGAAAAGAAAAATTTACTTTCTGAAAGACACACTTAACTCCTTCATTGGTTCCTATAAATTCACATGTAATCAAAGGAAAGTCAAAATATAACAGCTCAATATGTGCAGGCCTACCTTTTTTAACCTTTGCTTGTGTTTTACCATTTTCTTTAATGCAATATCGCTACCAGCCTCCAATTACCATTAGCTCATATTTTAAAAGACATGCAGACTTTCCTCTTCCATTTATTAGAACAGGACTAAGCTTATATTGCTCTCAAACTACGCATTATCTCAAACTGAATGAAACAGTGAGTTAACAGCCTGAATCCAGAACGTAGCTCTCAATTTAACAAGTAAAAAAAAAAAACTTCTTCTGTGAAGAAAAATACAGGGAATAAAACAACACCCAATCCCATCCAATGTACAAATGAACAACAGAAAGGCACAGAGGAGGAACAAAAGCAGTACCTCCTGCATCAGGTGCAAAGACTCTAGCTCCACGGTCATCAAATGGAGGTGCGGTTTTCTTCTGGAAATAAGGAGTTTCCTTTACCTGGAATATTCAGGTGAAAATTAAAATTAGCATAAGTGATAAGCATATACAATGGAAAATCAGCTTTTTATGAGACAATTAAATGTTGCCCGTTTTTCATTTCAGGAAAGAGATCTAATTAGAGAAGGAAATCAAGAATGGGCTCAAAAGTACTAAAGAAAAACCCACACATTCATGAATGAATTTTTTTTTAAGTAAGATTTATAAACATTCAGTAAATGTTAAAATGTAGTGCTGACAGACTGCAACGAAACCAGTGGCTCGTTGGCTTAACGACCTGTCCACAATCATTACACCACTGGAGATACCCAAAATAACTACAAAGTTGTCCATAAGACGTAAAGTTGAGATGTCTCAGCTCTACAAAAAGAAAGATAAGAAATAGATAAACACAAATATGTCACAAAGACTGAAAGAGAAAGAAAAAGCAGTCTTTGCATGAAGGGAGAAGTAGGTACGATTAAACAAGGTGCTCAGGGACATGTTTTAGTAGCAGGTAAGAATGGCTGGTCTCAATAATCCAAGCGTTCTCTTACAACCTGGTGATTTTATGATTCTTTGATGGAAAATCTTGCCTTTGTTCTGGCTTTAGTATTTTTTTTTTATTAGTAAGAAAGTAATTCAGGTTTGAAAGGAAAAGACTAAGTAAACTAAAGATAAGCCACCAATTACCTTTTTTAATACCTTTGGCATACACCATGTCCTGGTTTTGTTCATTAAGCAATAGCATTTTAAACCTTGTGATGCATAAGTTAGATAGGAACGTGCTTTAACAAAGTATAAAGAGGAAGGCAACTGATAGAACACTTAAAATAATTTACTTTGACCTTTATCTGTGGGGTTAAGTAAAGACAATATAATTTTTGCTATGATGATATATATACATACAAATAAAGTATTATTTAATCAAGGTCATGGTAGCAGGAAGTTAACTATGTGATTACATACATCATTTACAGTTGACCAATGAACACATAAATTAATTGGCTAAAAGAAGTATTAAATGTCAGACTAAGCTAATTTTAATACAAAAGCTAGCTGTCAATTAGAAATCATAGACAGCATACTTACAATACCATTGTTTAACGTTCTTCTAATCCAGACTGTCATTATTTCCCTAATCATACAAAATATACCAGCACTTTTCTTGAAACAGGGTTAGAAAAGAGACTCCCACGTTCCAAAACACATTACTTGGAAGTACCACAACCATTTTTCCACATTTTTAGAGATGAAGATGCAACAGTTGACTACCATAATTTGACTGACAGGTAAATTAACCCATTAAGTTAGCACATACCTGAAATATTTCATTGATATCTACTGGGAGAGCAAGGCCAATGTAATCATCAGAGCTACCATATGTAGCATTCGAAACCATGGAGCGAACGGAGGAGGAACGCTGAAGCGTATTTTGGTTAATAGGACTTAATAAATCTTCTTTATCTAACGATGCATAACTTAAAGCTTTCATGAACCTGTAACATTGAAATAATAAATCATAATCTTGATAAATGCCTCATTTTCTGGCACATTACAAGTAAAGAGTGCTTATACTAAGACTATCCTCAACTTCTCATTGTAGAACCCAGAGCTTGTAACTCTGTCAAATTATAGCTATAGGTTCATTGCCTTTTCTGTCTCATGTTGTACTACATGGTTTGACCCTTCCCCGTATAAAGTTTTATTTCTTGGAAGTCCTCGGTCAGAGACTTGAATGACTGCAGGATAACACTTCGGCTTGGGGGCTGCCAACCCTGCAAAACCATAAATTTTCTCCAACTTACCATGCTTCAAAGATTTATAGCCCAGACATGGTCAGTAAAGATTTAGGCTTTTAGATTGCTAACTGCTTCATTTTGAAATACCTATACATTTAAAATATCTTCCTTGGATACTCACGAAATCCAAACTGAGCAGGCACATCCCTGCAAACACAAACCTCAAGCTTGCTAGGGTACCAGTGATGCAAGCAAAGAACAATTTTTTTCCCTGTACTCTAAAGAGGTCCCAGTGTGAACACGCAGAAAACTAATTACAGTAGTAATTGACTCTGACCTGAGAGAGGGTATTTCAGTAAAAACAGAGATAGAAAGTGTTTTATTCCTTTTAATAGTAATGTGAAAATCCAAGTGCACTAGCTGAAAGATACTTTGAAAGGAAAAATTTGATCTAAGGGCTGTTAAGAGAAAGTTGTTAATCATTAAATGTAGCTGCTGGGAACACTGTCAATGTTATGAGCTATATATCTTATATAACTATCTAATTAGTTTTCAGAACATTTAATATTACTAAAAAATACAGAGATGACACCGTCATCTAAAAATTAACGCTATGAATAAAATCCTAGCTCTTAGTTGTAGCTAAGATGCCAAAATGACATTCGTATTAGGGGTACCAGTCTCTCATCACTAGTCTCAATGACATAGTAAATACAGATATAGTGTAATAGCAGGAGTCCCTGTCCTAAAACCTCACCAAGCAGCGGAAAATCCTCTTCCAAAACACAGCTCTGACTACATGGGCAATTTTGTGTGACTGCTACTGCAGCAACATTAGCAACGTAACTGCATTTAAATACTAAAAAAAGTTAATACGGAAGAAAATGTGATAAAAGGAAATGTTTTCTTTTGTCAGTAACAGCATTAAAGGGGCTGAGCACAGCCATTAAAACTGGCCTTCTCTGACAGCACTTAGAGAGCTGAGAATTCTCTTTCTACTGTTCTCCCAATATTGATACAACTTTCACTGGAATTATGAATCATCTTGCAACAATTATCACTTTCAGGTAAAGTTGGAAAAAACAAGAAAGACGCTTTCCTTATTTAAATTTTCTTACAGATTTAAAGTAAGCAATGAACACAATAATCTCTTACCGGCTTGGGGTTAGCCGAGAATCCAGGCTTCCAGACTTCATGGTAATAGTGTCAGTAAACAGCACATCCTTTGCTGGAGATGCTAGGGCTTCAGAATGAGACAGTGAAGGATGCATCCTCTGCTGTTGTAAGCGTTTTAGTGTAGCATAGCCAAAGGCATCTCGAGAACTTGTGTAGCTGAAGTTATAGTCAGCAAGACTTTTTATTGTAGCAAGAGAAGGAGCTTTAAGAGACTGGGCTCTTCGTGGGAGAGTATGAGAAGACCCTGGCGGTACCAGGGATACAGAGTTGGATTTTGAGAGAGGCAGATGATTAGACTGTGGTGTTGAACAGTGACTTGGTTTAACTGTTTTTGTGCTCACCACAGTACTCAAACTTCCACAGTCAGTATCTACATTTGTAGTGTCCACGCCCACAGTCTCCCTAGAAGGGCTAGAGCTCATTGAACTTATGCCACTTGTTGTGGTATCCGTATTAAAACTTAAACTACGACTCTTGAAATGCGTTTGTGTAGTACTGTCACCTATCAGCCTTTCTCTGCTTGTGTTTTCCCGGTGAATTTCATTTCCAAGACTTTTTGGCAACTTCAAATCATTTTCTCCAATACTTGGGGTACTATCATTGTCTTCCATGTGCTTACTTCCAACAAATGAAGTTTCCAGTCGTAAAGTCTGGATTTTAGGAACTCTGAAAACTGGGTTGAATTCTTCCCCAGAAGGTTCTGTTACCGTACGATTTCGCCTCAAGCCTGATTTACTGTCAGATGATGTCAGCTTTCCTCCTTTTGGATCACTACTACTCCTATGTTTTTTATTAGGTAGAGTAAGAGAGTTTAGAATGCGATTTTTCACAAGTCTACTAGAAGAAAAAAAAGGGAAAGGACTACGGTCTTTGTCCTTTGAAGGTCCAGGTCTGTCATAAAATATTTGCTCTGCATCTTCGGTAATATCTAGGAAGAACGTACTAGTGGAAGTACTACCAAAACGGTCATCCTCCATGATGAACATACCTGAAATTATATAAGACTCTGTCTTGGAAAATGGACATTTCTTCAAAGTGTATAAACTATGCTGTGAAAAAGTAAACAATTGTATAGAAGTCAAAGTGGGAGATTACGTGATTAACTGAAATTTTAATTCAAGATCCTTTTCTGCCATACTTCAGTGCAAATACCCAGCTAGAAGGATTTCTTCCAAAAGACCTACCTTTAACGGTACTGAAGTATTGTATACTTCTAGATTTAAATTCCACAGCAAAATTAAAAGATATTACAATACTCAAACTACACCAGAATTGAAATACAGCAATACTGTGTGCGTATATACACAGACTATTTTTATTTATGTTCTAGAATATTCCTTTGAAACAACCATGTAAAGGTATCTTAAGAACTAAGCACAGAGATTTCTCATGACTATTACAGTAAGCTGCAATGACTTAAGGTAAGAACTAGTAACTTGCCCTGATGTTACAATTTCTTACTTCTTTACTGAAAGTAAACCAAAGACTCTTCTCGTCCCTTTCACTCCTCTACATCTCCCTGAATGCATACATTTCTGTCCCCTTGCTTGCATTCTTCTTTCTTGCAATAGCACCCTTACACCACTTCCCTGAACCTCCACCTGCCAAAAGGCTGGAAAGAACACCAAAATGCTGTTTTGGGTTTGAGTTTGTTTGTTCTGTTGCATTTGTTTTCTTGTATTTGGTACTTACTTGAAGGAGCAGACTCGCTTTCACTGTTATGCCTAGAACTGGTGGACTCAGAGTTCAAGCTCAGAGTGCTGGGTATAGAAGAAAGTTCATTGCAGAGCTGTTCCATATCATCGGGGACCACCGGCCAAGGCTGTCTACGACTGTGCCTCACTGCATCCCAGTTGTGATGCTTCAAAATGTCACATCCTTGTTTAGTTTTGGCTATTAGACCAAGCACGTAGACACAGGTTCTGTATTTAATGTATATATAGAAAAAAGAGCAACAATAATAGCATCTAATTTAACTAAACTTATTTCTCTTTTGAAAGGAAACAATTTCAAAACAATTAATGAGAAACTTCAAAAAAGCTTCCCAGAAACTTTTTATTATTATAAAGCACTGGAAACTTAAGAAATGGACTAAAATATCTGAGAACATTATGTTCAAAAAAACCCCCCTAATTATTATGAAAGCCTGATTAAATATGGTAAACTCTCACCTTTGAAAAAGGAAACGTAAGGACAAGCATTAATGTAGCACCAATATTAGGCAAAAGACCATCTCTATGCTTTTAAAGACCCCAAAAAGATACTGAATAAAAATGATAGAATGATAAATTGATCCTAGAGAAATAAGCAGATACTAGTTTGTTGTTTTAAAACACAAAGAGAAGTACTACGTATCTTTTTCACAGGTTACATTTGCTTACTAAATGTTCTTTAGGACTTCCAATACAATTCTTCGATTGTAGATGACTGAGATCAGTATTCAGCTCTTAATCAACTTCATTAACAAATTTCTAAATAAGTGCAAAAACTATATTAAGGAGAATTAGACAAGGCTACTTGAAAACCTATTGCAACTACTATCTATAAATATCATGTATAAATCAGACACACATACCCTCTAACAGAGAGAACCTCACAATGCTGAGCAAGTGCCATTATGTCAGGAATCACATTTTCCTCTTGAAGCAAGTTAAGACCCCAATTTGATGATCCAATATTGCCCTGGAATAAAAGTTTGTCAAGAAAGTTTTGATTTGGATGTGATCTGTAAAGCTCTCAACATTTTTATCTGTTGGTAGTACAATTTCAAGCCACATCTTCTTGAAGCAAAAGGAGATTTAAACACACCTTTTGGTACTACCTAGTCATGCAAAACCAAAAAAAAGAACTAGGCATGCTTTGTATAATATCTAAAACCGATCACAGTTACCTTCTATATATTCCCCACTTTACCAATTCTACTAGCCAGTGGTATGATCTTGGTTTACTCATTTTATATTTCTCTTGCATAGGCATTTTATTACTTATTTACAGTACCTTCCAGTAATTGTCACTTCAGACATATTCCAAAGTAAACTTTGAAGACAAGAAAACAACAGCTGAAAATGTGGCAAAGCAATTTTAGAAGTCTAGCTTGGAAACACAGGGGTTTTGCCTACCCCAAGTACCAAGGGTGTTACGACCATATATATTCACATGCATTGACAACAGCCACAAGTTTTCAAGAAACACTGAGTTTTGTACCACTGCAGTAAATATACTAAAATCAGATCACAGCACTTGTATCTACTGTTTCCCTATTAATACTGTTATTACATGTGGCAATTTGTTAAAAAAAAAAGACAATGTAACTATCTAAAAACTCAGACCATAAAAAGTAAACCATATGTGACTGAAAGTCCAGTTAAGGTACAAAACACCAACCCCAAAAACTCAAGATGTTTCATGACAAAAATCCCAATTATTGAATTTTGGGGATTTTGCTTAGTTATTTCAGAACCAAGAGTCATAACAGAACTTAAATAACTTATTACTAACCAAGGCCCAAAGGGCTGCTTTCAGCTGCTTAATTCCTTCCCATTTATCCAGCATTGGGGAACGAACAGTGTAACTTAGATCTGTAACAATACTCTGAAGGAGAAAAACAGAAGGAAAAAAACAACTTCAGTTGAAAACAAAAAGGAAGCTTCAAACAGGTTCTCTTGCATTTCTAAGAAAAAGCAAAGCATTAATTTAAAAGCATGCATCCTAAAATGAATAGCAGTTGAATAGCATAAATTAACAGCAATGGTAATGCAAGTCGAAAATGTAACCACTGATTGCATCAAGTCAATTCAGATTTTGTAAAGGAAACAGATCTGATCAACATAATGCAACATTAAATTTCTCTTCAATATTTCAACTATCATATAGAATAAATTACATCATCTTGCGACCCACATAAAAAGTGAATTAATTTAAGCAACTATGAACTGGCTTACGGTTTGGTTTCTTCACTTTTAAAGATATTAGAAAGAAAATTTTATTCACTCATCATATTTTTGTATGTATAAAAGGACTGGCAGTTTTACTTGCCAATATACAATTCACTCACTCAGACTGAAAAGTAATTTCTACTAGTGAGTTACTTTACATTCTAGGATTCTGTTAGCCATCTCAAGAAAAATCTTGCAGGGTATTCATCCAATACTTCAGCGTCAGGAAGGAATTTTCCATGACACTAGATGGCAAAGATTGTCTTCACAACTTTCTGACCCCATTTAATTTAATACTGTAATAACCAACTCATTTTGCAATGACTGTTTTAATGCCATCTCTTTTGAAACATTATAGTACCCTTTAAAATCCTTCAAGTTATAAATAATTACTATCCTCACCTGAGACTCCAATAAATGGCAGCCCGTTTTATGGTGCACCAGTTGGCCATAAAGGTGAACTGGCAGGTAGACATGTGGACGCTGTAATCTGGCAGAAAGAGAAATCATATGCTTTCCCAACAATTCTGACATTTCCTTTTGAAATAAATTACACTGTAGTGTAAAGCAATTAGTTACTCTTGAAGCTTTGCAGAAGAGAATTCTTTTTGAGAACTCAGAACAGAAAAGAATTTTTCAGTTGGAAGGGATCTAGAACAACCACCTAGTACAACTGTTTGACAACTTCAGAGCAGACCAAAAGCTAAGGCACTTTAAGGGCACTGTCCAAGTGCCTCTGAAACACTGACAGGTATGGGGCATCAAACACCTTTCCAGGAAGGCCAGGAAAGTGTTTGACCATCCTCTTGGTAAGGAAACACATCCTAATGCCTAGTCTAAGTCTTCCTTGGTGCATATTTCAACCATTCCCATGGGTCCTACCACTGGATAGCAATGAGATGAACTCAGCACCTCCTTCTTCACCTCTGCTGTTCAGGAAGCTGTGGAGAGCAGTGAGGTAGCCACTCAGCCTCCTTTTCTCCAAGAGAGAAAACCACTAAATTCTCACCTACTCCTTATACTATATGCCTTCCCGACCTTTCACCAGCTTTGCTATCTTCCCTGGGACTAATTCAAATTCTACGGCTCAGAACTGCACACAGCACCCAGGGTGATGCTTCATCAATGCTAAGTACAGTGAGATAACCACCTCTTCTCACCAGCTGGTTCTGTTGTGACTGATGCACCTCAGGATGGGGTTTGCCTTCCTAGTTGACAGGTCATTGCTGACTCCCGTTGAGCTGTTGCTGACCCCAGAATTCTTTCTGCAGGGCTGCTCTCCAGCCACTGTTATCCCAGTTAATACCCATGCCTGCTGTTACTCTGTCTGAGGTGCAGAATCCAGCATTTAGATTTTTTAAATTTCATCCCATTAATCATTCTCCAATACTCCCATCTATTGAGATACCTCTGCAAGCCCTCTTGTCCCTCAGGAGCCATATTGACTATGCCTGATTGCACTGTTCTTTAAATGCCTTTCAAAAGCACCCACTGTAATTTTATCCACAATTTTTCCAGGAACCGAGCTTAGATCACCAGGTACATAGTTCCCCGAGTCTTCTCTTTGATGCAAGAAGTAGTTATTATTGCACAAGAGGAATATTCTGGCTTGAGCTAAAGGAAAATCAGTTTTCTAACTTCAGCTAAGTCTCATTTAAGTAACTGTATTTTTGAAAGTTGCAGACAGATAGCATGTTTTTCAGTCAACAAGCTTTCAAACAGCAGGGGTTTTTTTCAGACACTGTTCTCTTGAGAAAAGATAATGCCTTGTCTTAAATATGACATGTGCTGAACAGATATGTCATCTTCCGTAACCATTTCCATTTCTTTGTATTCTCTCTATCTAAAGAGTGTAAAGTCAGAAAGAAAATTGGTACTGTACCAATTATTGGAGACTTGGCTGTTGTGAAGATCATAGTAACATTAAAATGAGTCTTTGTAAGTAACAGAATATGCATGAGATTTCTGGGAAATATTACATGTATGCCTGTAGATAGGAAATATATTCTGTAACCAGCTCTGGTGTCATTACACGATTGGTGGAATTATCTCCCTTGCATCTGCCACTGTAATAAATGATGCTTGCTTTCTAAAACTCTAAAACTAGTATTAAGAGAATTTATTTGCTGGCATGTTCAGTATCATCTTAAGTCCTTCCTGTAAACACTGGCTCGCTTGGCGTCAGCAGGGAACTCTCTAAACTACCAGGACTTCTGGAAGATGATTAGAAAGGTGTCCTGCTGATACATCCAATAGTTCCTTCTGTACTCCAGAAGGAATCCCACAAGGCCTCATGGATTTGGGAATATTCAGCTGATACAGCTTTGGCCTTTTGTGTCTCCTCCCTGCATATGTGAACTATAGGTTTTTATTCTTCCTGTGAAGCCTGACCTTGATTTGGGGATCATACAATTTCATTGTGGCCAAGACAACCACCTACCATCACATGTCCCACAGGTCCTCTTCTATTCAGAAACTGCAAGTCTAGGAGATCATCTCTCCTAGCTGGCTCACTGAATATATGTGACAAGAAATTGTCTCCTACAAACTTCAATAATTTCCAAGACCTGCTCATCACAGCATTATGATATTCCCAGTGGTTGTCTGAGAAGTTGAAATCCCTCACAAATACACAGGCTACTGATTCAGAAATAGAATGCCTCATCAGTGCCAAGACCCTGGCTGAGCAATCAGTAGTAGACACCTATGACACTACCTCCTTTATTTCTTGTCTTCCTCCCACAGTGACACCTCCACCTTGCCTGTCCTGCCTGCAGCCCTCCATCCCAGCACTGCGATCATAGGAATCATTCCACCAAGTCTCACCAATACCAATGATACTGTAGCTCTTGGGACCAATGCTTCCAGATCATCCTGTTTCTCATACTCAGTGTGGTGGTGTATAAGCATTTCAGACATGTTCCCAAGTCCTCTATGTGATGAGGAGCAGTGTAAATATTTCCCACTGCTAATGTAACCCTCAGGCAATACCATGGCAACTCCTGGCTTATCTATTGCCATTGTTTTGGTATCCCCTTCACCCATCAATTCTAGTTTAGAGTGTTCTTTATCAGTGCTGCCAGATTACACTCACAGATGTATTCTCCCAGATTTACCTTTGGTTGCTCCGACGAACATAATTATCACCATCAACAGGTTTGCGGTATGTTGTAAGTGCTTCATTAAGTTGTTCTTCAATCAATTCAACGTACTTTAAGTTATATTCCTAAAATAAGACAGCCAAAGTTTGACATTATACATCCAGTGGTTTTATTTTATGATACTTTATAAGGAAGCAATAATTGAAGTGTTCCTTGAGGAAGGCAAATCTTTATGATCTGAAGGTATGGTTCACCAAAATTCCTGCACTTCATCCATACACTGAATCTACAGAGTCAACAACTGTTTCCATAATTATGGCAGTAGATGTGTTAAAAAAGGAAGAAAAGAAGGAAATACTTCACGATCGACTAACTCAAATAATGTTAGACCACCATGAATTTCATTATTCCTACAGAAGTGACAGTTTACAAATTAGTTAAAAAAAACTGCCAACAAGAGTGAGACCAAGCACTTCTAATCAATTCTTAAAACAAACCAATGTAAGAAGAGCTGTATTCTACTCACAACAATAGTCTTGTGTTCCTATTCACCTCAAAACAGCATAAACTATTTCTATCCTCATGAACTTTATATTTAACTAATAAGCAACAACCAGATGTAACAGATATCTTAAGAAGTGTTAATCCTTTTACACACTTCTCTAGATAAGATCTTGCACAACAACCTATTTCAGAAAGTCATTATACTCCTTAAATGTTTGCTCAAATATAAAAATTACATTAAAGGCCTGGATAAATGAAAAGCAGACATGTATGAAAGAGCTATAAAGCTGTGAAGTCCCTGCCAACCTTGTTCAACCAGACTGCAAGTCACAGATAATACAAACATTGCATATTTATATGCATGTGTTGCTAGTGTCAAAATATTTAAAAACCTTTGACTTCTTAAACCTACATATTCATGCCCTTCTAGTATCACATGCACATATTTTATTCTTAGCTTTACCTTTTGCCACTTTTCCATTTGTTTTGTTACATAACCTCTTTCATTCAGATATGAAAACCCCTTTGGAATGGACAGAAATCTGTAAAATAATATCAGACAGTTAGTACTCCACTTAAATAATATAATTTGAATAAAACCAAATACTTTGTTTCCACAGTATAAAGTCAAATATCATAGTCAACATTTACCTTAGGAGCAGAAGTAAACCCTTGTCTCCAAGATGAGAAAGAGCTGGTTTCATTTGGATAAGGGCATGAAGATTGGCCTAAAATAATTAAAAATGCCAAAGAAGTATCTGAGCACAGTATATTCTGAAAACTACCAAGTGCATCAAGCTGCTAGCAATGAAGAAAGTTTTTCACAAAAGGAAGTATCAAACAGTACTAATCTCGTCCTAATATAGTACACTTTAGGTACCTTCTGATATTAAATATGTATTATTTCACAAGAAGTATAATGATCAAAATAGCTGATCTAGCCTGAATTAATATTTAAAAGTAGACATTAATCCAGAAGTCTACATTCTTGTCATTAATACCACAGTATTTTCACTAGGGGTATCAACTCCATAGAATAGTATAAAGCACATCAATGACAATCAAAAATGCTACACCATCAATAGCTTCCTGAATACATCTACTTTCATACAGATCAAGGGGGTAGGGAGCAGCTTACATAGCTGCATACTAAAAGGAGAAGAAAGAAGGAAAGGATGCTCACCTTGTCTTCACATGCCTCATCTAGAATATCAAGTGCCTCAGAAGAAATAGTTTTATTTTTATCATGTAACTGGGTCACCAGTAACTCAATCCCCCAGTTGCTGAAGAACTCTACATTAGCCCTCAGTAATACTCTTAAGTGTTTTGTTGCATACAATCTGCAGCTCTGCAAAAGTAAGGAAAACACTTTTAAATGGAAGAAAAATAGCTAATATAGTTAATGATTTATCACTTTAGAAAAATACATTCCAATTACCATATTTTACAGGAAGGAGCCATGATGCACACCTATGCATTAAAACTACAGTCTGTTAGGGCAACTTCTATCTTATCAAACAGGAAATTTAAGTATGAGATCATAAGTAATCTAGTCACTGAAAGACTCCTTGGAAAGCCCTTATCAACTAATCATTCACTGTGATAGCACCACAGTGAATAGGACCAGCAATAAAAATACCTTGTAAATGGCCAGTGCAGCAGCATGCACTTTCAATGCATGCAATCTTTTGCAAAAAACTTTAACAAGCAAATATTAGAACTTCTGTGGAACTTTTAATAAAGTTTGAATTGTTTCCCAAAAGTATCTAATCTTCAAAACTTCTCAGAAAACTTTCTAAATATTAAAATGTTATTTTCTATAAGACAATTCCCCACATTTAGTTTACTGCTATGAGTTTCCCCAGGTGACAGCAGAACGAAGTACCCTGTCAGCTCCTGTACTGCTCTTCAAAACTTGCTGAATAAACTGACACCATCTTCTAACAGAAAAAAAAAAAAATCACAAAAAATAGAAGGAAACAGGCTTAATCTACAAGAACTTTCAGTGCCAGAGTAATCCTGACTATGTACGCTTTCTAGTAAAGGTATTATCTATACCTAGGTAAGCATAGCTGGAAAAAACAAAATCAGGTACCCAAAACAGTCTTCAGTCCCTACATCTTTAAGGCTATTATAGTTAGAACCAAGTTTATTCTGTATATGTTAAAATACAAATTATCTATGTTGAGATGTATGTGAGTATCTGTACTTCAAGAGATACGTGAATTGGTCCAGGCTGGACAGCACTACCCTGGTTAACTCAGGGTTCTTCTCCAGAAGAGAGCAATTAGGAATTCCAAGGAAACTAGAGCAGGAAATACAGATGTGCACTGTTCACTTCAAAAACTTTGCCTTGTTATTTCATCTTCAAATATCACGTGTGCAATCTACTTATTCAATATACAGAGGCTTACTTCTTGAAGGGGAGGCAGGAATGATGCAAGATGTATACCAAGACCATGAAACAGTGACTCCCAACTCTGACCTAGGTTGCACAACCATTCAGAAATAGCTTGCACTACATTAGTGGTGTGCCTCATAAGTGGAACAGATGAGTAGCAGTGTATTTATTAAAGATGAAAAAAAGACCTATTATGCTAAAACTATCACTTTATCTAGATGCTACACCTACAGAATAATACAATAATATCAAACAAGAATCCAGGGCCATGTAGTTCAAGTGTTAATCTGTCTATAAGGAATTACTGTTACTGCTATAACTACACTGAATATGGTACAAAGAACATAAGGTAATAGTGGTCACTTCCTGGAATACTTCCTGAACATGAATTAATCTATCCAGATAGCTAGTACAGAATCAGAACAGTGTTTATCTTCTGTTTGGAGATGCAAAAGATAAGAAATTCATGACTGATGGGACAATAAAATGGCAAATAAAATCCACTGCCAATAATTTTGAAACAATGAGCCGAAGTGAAAAAATAATCTCAGCTTTACAAACAACAGGCTCCAGTTCTTTCCAGACAGGGATAGGACCTCGGGGCTAATACTAGTTCTGTGGAAGCATCATATATAAGCTGAATGGCTGCAAAACCACTGCATACATTTCCCACACACCTGAAATGCTCATTTTTTCCTCAGATCCATTTTCATGAGGTAAAAATAGCTGGGAGGTAGTGGAAGGTGCACAGAGCCAGTAGCCACTGACATGAAATGAACTTTCACAGTCTAAATTGCTCTTAACTGACAGTCATTTAACACTAACTTAGAAGTCCCATAAAGACACAGACCAGTGTCCTCAAAACATACCGATTTCTGTATTCTTGCTTGGACTAGGTATAAACCAACTTTGGATAAAGGATATCAAAGTCATCAATTCATTGAAAGATTACTTGATTACATCAAAAGACTAAGTAGGGAGCTTCAACCTCGCACTCCTTCAGCCCTAACTTCACTACATTTAAACCCCCACTCTTTACCCTTAAGAATCGTCCTGTCTTCAATGGTCTGAAAGAATATCCTGTATTTCACAGAATCAAAGAACAACCAGGTTGGAAGGGAACCATCGGATCTTCTAGTCCAACCATTCCTATCTAACACTAAACCAAGTCCCTCAAGACCTCAGCCACCCGTGCCTTAAACACCTCCAGGGAAGGGGAATCAACCACCTCCCTGGGTAGCCTGTTCCAATGCCCAATGACCCTCTGCGTGAAAAACCTCCTCCTAATCTCCAGCCTAAATCTACCCTGGCAGAGCTTGAGGCCATTCCCTCTTGTCCTGTCCCCTGTCACTTGGGAGAAGAGGCCAGCTCCCTCCTCTCCACAACCTCCTTTCAGGTACTTGTAGAGACTAATGAGGTCTCCTCTCAGCCTCCTCTTCTCCAGGCTAAACAACCCCAGCTCTCTCAGTCGCTCCTCATAGGGTCTGTTCTCCAGCCCCTTCACCAGCCTCGTTGCTCTTCTCTGGACTTGCTCCAGAGCCTCAACATCCTTCTTTTTCATTTCTTTTCCTTCCCTCTAACTCTTCTAAATAACGAGGCATTTAAAGCTAGTACCTATCTCATTCTCTCTTGTATCCACTCTAGTATGTATTCTGCCTTGTCCAGGCAACAGAGGGATAGCTCTCCCTAAAGTACTGGAAGTTCTCTCCACCTAGATTTTAACTAATTGCAATTTCCCTGGAATCAATGCTTGCCTATTATGTCACACCTGATTGATTTCTCTTATCTTACAAGCTCATCTTCCTCTCTCAAGCCTATATAAGTCTCTATTTTATTTCCATGCCTCATATTTGAATCAAAAATACAAATCCCAGGGCCTATTTCTGAAAAAAACGCCTGTTTTCCTTGAGCTATTGCTTTTCCTCAGTTCCAATACAGTAACTTCAGTCATCAAAACAGTACACAGCACTGGAAGGTCAACCTGTTTATTACTGCTAGAAATACACATTTCTGTTTGAAAAAAATGCCTTCACAGAATCACAGAACAACCAGGTTGGAAGGGACCCATCGGTTGTCCACTGGTCTAGACTGTAATGCTAGACTTGGTTTATGCATTTAAAGGCTTTAACCCCCTTCATACATGAGAGAAACCTCTATTTAAATGACTTAATTCCTTCAGCACAAACATAGTGTATGGTGTGAAGCTCTCAGCAAATTCAAATGCTACTTGAGAAGGGATTTCACTTCTCTGAATACAAAAATAAAATCCCTTCTAGATATATAATAGCTTAAAAATACGAATACATCTTGAATAATAAAATAAATATCTAGTGGCAAATAACAATGGCACATAAACTGAACTGAACTTACATCAGTAGCTGCTGTCAGGATTTTGGAAAGAATGACTCTCGCTAACCCATCTCTGCTGTAATCCAAACTGGAAACAGTCAATTTTAACAAGTGATCCTGGTTCTTCAAAGAACAAAGATTAAGAAGACTGGGGAGAAAGAGGCAAGAAAAGATAAAAATCAGTATTTCAACACACCAAAATCTGTGTGTTTATTTATTCAATCAATAATTTAAACTTAACTACTCTGAAGTAGACTTTCCTTTCCATAAATGCAGAAGGAAAGTAAGTTCTTACATGAAAGGGAATAACTTTAAACTATTTACAGCCAATAGTCAAATGAGAACCAAATAGTTTTTTGGGTGAAAAATCCCAAATATTTTTTCTAACTGTTCCATAATAATTTTGCTAGCATACTTTAATTAGTGATTATTAGTATAGAATTTAATGTTCATGAATTCCTCAGTACAAAACATTCCATATAGAAAGCTTGCCATAAGGTTAGCCTTGTTAACTGCCTAGATTTTTTGATAAATCAAGTGAAAAATCAGTGAAAATCTTTCAGTTTGATAACCAATGAAAACAACTTACTAAAAAAAACTAGACTACACAACATTTTAATTTTCCCTTCAAGTTTACTCTATTTAAAATAAACTGACATTAGTCACTAGCTAATTTACTCTGAAAAACCCAGTAATTTTATTCATACATGAACAAAATTTTGAGCTTCACTGAGATACACTGGACTGAGATTAGGCATAACATTCATTGGACTGATGGTTAGGTACAACATCCATCATCATATTTCACAAACAGCAAGATACGTAATAGTTTTTTGTGGTTTGTGGTTTTTTTTTTTTTTTTTTTTTTTTTTGATTTGTGTTATTATTATCTGTGTTTCAATTTGGTTTTGTTTTCCTTTCTTTTCAGTACCATACAATATTTCCTGACATTGATTTCCATCAGATAGACTAATTTTTCCTGCCAACACCTATTTTGTGACACAATCACCTGCATCTATTCAATTAATGGTAGACTAAAAGACCTCTTAAAAAAATAACATATCACCATCAAAAACCTGTACAACTGGGGATCTTTGCTTCTAAGTCAGTAAAAGAAATCCAAAGTTTTCAGCTTTACAGACTGTGGTCCTCACGCACAGTTCACTATTTTCATAATTATTATATCCACAAGCACAATTCAAAGAGAATAAAAGCACTCACCACTGAAACACATTACATTTTTCAAGCATTTTCACTCCATGAGGGTGACAGGAGAGAGTACCAAAAAACAGAAAGTAGTGCTGACTAAGGGTAGTTAGTAATCCATTATTTTGAAGACTACGTTCAGGCTTCATTCCTGACGAAGAGTTGAGCCAATGTACAATATCTTTAACCAATTCCTCCAAGTAACCTTGTCCATCCTAGCAAAACAAAGAGTAATAGCATTTACTAGTAACAGAACTGGCTCTCTCTTCTACATTGGAATCAGTGATTTTAATATTTTCCAAAACGTACAAACACAATACAGACAACAAAACAAAATGCTGGCTGGTAAACACAATTAACACAATTCAAACTTAAAAAAAGGTTCAATGCAAATAAAGGTTTAGCTTGAAGGCATCCTATAGCCAATTCCATTCTTGCCAATTAAAGGACTGTTCAATGACATTTTCCTCTGGCCTGAAGCATATAAGTCTTGAGCACAAAAGAAGAAAGGATGTAGATAAAGGAAGAATCTATAGCAAAACCTCACAACTTTAAGTGGCATTTAATAAAGTAGAAGTTACATTAAAATACAGCTTTAACATAGTGTTCTTTCTCAGTGTCTCACTGAATAATTCAAAATTTTAAGTTGCTTTTCTTAATTATACTGATCGTTTTATTTTTAATACCCAAAGTTTACAGAAGTCTGCTAAAAAGTTTTTCCTCTAAGTGGCATGCAGCAGCACTACCCATTCTAGTACCCATCTTGTAGCTGAAAACTTCTTACCTCTTCTGATTCAAGAAGAAATTCAGTAAATTGACAACCCACTACAGTGAGCTGCTTAGCCTTGGCATAGTCCAGATCCAGGTTGGCATACAGTTTACTGCTAGGCTTATAAAAATATAGCAATCTTCTTACGAACCTATTGAAAGTAAAAAATAGAATTAGCTGGTTTTCAGTAAGATGACAACAGCCTCACAGTACGAAATGATGCTGGTAGAAAAGAGATGTTATCACAAGATTAGCTAATAAGCAATAAATTTTCAAAAGTTATTAAAATAGTAGCAGTAATGTGTACCCAGGCATGATTTCAGAGATGCAGCTGTACTACACGTTATAAAGAGTTTTTGATATCAAGACTTAAAACAAGTGAAGGAACTCAAAATCTATGCTCCTACAAGCCATAGCTTCCTTCTCATTGTCATACTTATTATTTGTTGTGCTGTAATTTGCCCTGTGGAGGGCAATACAGCCTGAGTTTCGCATTGCAGGAATCAAGGTGCTTTCCCTTGCCAAATCTTAACACAAAAAAATAAAACCTACATTTGTGCTTTAAAATAACATGCGATGTTCTGTCTGAAGGCAGATACTTCAAACATTATGAAAACTTACATAAAGCACTCTACGTTTAGTTAAAAAAGTGAGAATAAGCCATTATGTCCAACTCTGAGGAGATCTTATAGCAACTTTCCAGTACCTGAAAGGAGCCTATGGGAAAGCTGGAGAGGGACTATTCATAAAAGCCTCTGATGATAGGACAAGGGGGAATGGATATAAGCTGGAGAAGGGCAGCTTTAGACTAGACATAAGAAAGAATTTCTTCACCATGAGAGCGGTGTGACGTGGGAACAGGTTGCCAAGGGAAGCTGTGAATGCCCCATTCCTGGAGGTGTTTAAGGCCAGATCGGATGGGGTCTTGGGCAACCTAATACAGTGGGACGCGTCCCTGCCCATGGCAGGGCAGTTGGAACTCAATGATCTTTAAGGTCTCTTCCAACCCAAACTATTCCATGATTCTACGATTCTATGAAAATAGATTTAGGGCTTAGCTGTAATTGAACAAGAGCAATGGCACTTTAAAGTCATTAAGGCGTTTAACCTACAATCCTACAGAAAGGATCAACGAACAGTTGAAGTTTTACAGTAATTCAATCCTAAATTTCATTTATTTGAAATTAATGAACAATACTTGAGTGAAACCACCACATTTGGAAAATAACCCTCTAGCACAGAGTACAGATCAGTAAGTAAAGTTTAGGGAAGAAAAACCGTAAAGAAATACAAACACAATTTTTAATTATGGCTACAACTACAATGAGACTACTGCTTAATCTGTGATCACTTATAAAAGCAGTCTGATTACTTTTACCAAAATTTAAACTGAAGTAGCATGAGCCTTTCAGTGTTCCATAATTTTCCTGAGATTAATGTATAAACAGCTTTCTATGCCTACCAATGCGGAACTATTCTTCAAAATAATTTAATCAAATTTACTTCTGAAAAGTATGTTAAAAGGGACATCCAAGAACTAATCAATAACACTATTACCTCACATGTCTTAATGTAAATGCATGTGAGAGGAACCAGAACTGTACTGTTTTTTCAAATCACATTTCTGCCATTAATAGCAACTAGAAATAACTTCCTCTGTTATTGATGAAAGCCGTAGCTATACAGCAGTACAACTGTACACCCATTCTGTCAAAACCTGTCAAATGCTGACATCAAACACTACAGTACGAAATATCAAAGAGGTAATACTTAATGTTCAAAATGAAATAAGGTAACTGCAAAGCTGTTATGATTCTTTTTAAGGGAATAAAAATAAAAAGTATCTGTGTATAGAAAAGAACATACTGAAGCTTAAAGACTTGTTTACGTAAAGCAAATACTGCAATGTAAATTTTATTTTTGCTGCTTACCTATAGATTTAAGTTTTAGAAATGCAAACTATGCGAGAAACTTTATTGCTATTTAAAACAGAGTTTTTCCAAATCTTTCTTTGAAGGAGGTCCATAATCTTTTTTACATACCTGTGCAACTGTTCATCTTTGTAGTTCCTTAGATTTACATTTGGCCACTAGAAAAACAGCAAATATATCATTATATGAAACCTGTACATCAATCCTTGATTAGTCATTACAATTTATTCATTTCTGTTACAGCTATTTTTACTTAATAATTAGAAGTCTAAGAATTCTTGCACTTAATGTTACCCATAAAATCCCCTTATTTTACTGAAAAGCCCACCCTTACTGCTTCAAGAACAGTTAGATTTTTTTTCTAGAGAAATACAGGGAATGCTCGTTGCATGCAACATGTACAAGGCCACAATTCTAATGAAAATGAACTATGAAAAGCTAATGAAATGTAAACAATTCTTTTCAGCTTCTCTTCTGCAAATACCAGATTTTCACTACGGATAGTAAAGAAGTTATTTTTTGTTATTTTCATTATTAATCAGATTTTTAAAAAAAATCACTATGCTATTGCAGCTCACTTAAATACTGGTTATTAAAATGATATTTAAACTCCTCCATTGATACTTCATGAGGTATTTTGAGAGGGGTCACATGAAATCATAATACTCCTCTAGAACTATTCTTTTTGCCCCATTATATTTTCCTCTGGTTTTATAGCCATCTGTTGTTTCTAAGGTTTCAGATTTTTTTTGCTACCACTACGTATTTTCATGGAAGGAAGGGAAAGTAGTGTACCACACACTCATCTTTCTTACCAAAGTGATACAGTGCTACATTCTCAACTGATATATGAGTATTGACACTTACAGTGCACTAGTGAATGGTTAGTACACTCACTAAACTAGCAACAGTGAAAGATAAAGTATGAAGTCTACTTAATCACAGATAGGCAGTAATCCAGTAAATCCAGTCACGCAGTAAAAAGCGTGTAAACAGTGACAGGTGGTGGAGCTAAGATACTGTCACAAACACATTCAGGTCTTTACACATGATAGATTCTTGCTCTCAAATTTATCAGAGCTTTCAAAAACGTACAGGAATGTTTTGCTTCTCTTTAAATCTTGATGCCTGTTAACATTAATCCTTTTTTTTTTTTCACTTCTACCACCTCCATAACAACACAGTGAAGAAGACAATAAGAAAATGCTAGTAGCAGGTAACAATGATACACAGAATGACAAGAGCTATTTTGGTTCAAAGACTATACTGAGTACTCATTCAAAGTTTTCTATCTCAAGGAAAGTAACTTTTCTGCCTAAAAAGCAGACAGTCTCTTAAAAGTTGTGCATTAAATATATTAAAGAGAATGCCTTCCCTGTCAGAGTTATTTCCTTAAATTTTGCAAAAACCTAATTAATTTTGTTATGAACTTGGTGCTATGGGAGCATTTCTACAAGTTTAAAACACAGCAGTGTATTTTTGCATGTAGTTTAAGGATTGTCTACAAAGAGACTGTTATCAGCACTGACAGGATCCATGGCATCCTAATCTTCTGAAATAAAACAGATGAAGGGATTCAGTATGGAATTAATATTCAAAAGTCAAAACTCGTATGTGAAACTGAGACTTTTCCCTCAAACAATTTCAGAGAAATATCACGTCCTTTTTAAACTCACTTTCAGTATGGTCCCAATTAGATTCCAATTCCAGTCAAGGTTCTCTTTATGATTGAGTACTTGGCTGTCTCGAAGATTCATTACAAGTGCTTCTTCTGTATCCTGGAACACAAACATGAAAAACTACAGTAAGCTTTGTTGCATTGTTTCTTTCCACCTTGTCACATGATATACTTACTGTTCATGTAACAGTCATTAAATGGGATATGCTCCACAGTAATTCATGTTTGAATGTAAACTGCATAGTTGCAGTATTGCATCACGAATCTAATGGCAAGAGATCAGCACTATTCTTAAAAAGCATTAAAAAAACTGGTAATTTCACACTTTAATTTCTAGAAATGCCATATAGCAACCATAATTAAATGAAAAAATACTATAACAAACTCATATAATCGAATGTGAACTAAATGAGAGAGTGAAGCTTGGGGGGATAGGATCTAAGACTCCAGCACAAGACAGCAAATTCAGTTTTGCAAGATCAATAATAGTAGTACCTTTAAAATAAAGATGTCTTTCTGCACACGGTACTGATCCCTTTTTTGGTGCGTTGAGATTGCCTTCTGAATAATATGATCCAAATGGAGGCTGTAAGGTTTAGGTCCTCTTTTCTTCATCTCATGAAAACGTTTTAAGCAGTTGAGTGCAGCACTTGCTCGTCTAATGGAAAAAAATACTGCAATCAGTATTTGGCAATTTATCAAACTAAAGAACAACACTGCTACATATTAATAAACGCAGCTCAGCAAGGAGTTAACCAATAATTCCAAGCAAATTGAAAATTTGAAATACTGAAATTAAACAAAAAATTACATTTCAGAATTACTAGCACTGAAAAACAACATCTTTTTCTTCTACTCCACACCCAGTGGTGTCCACCATAGTTCACAGAAGATATTGTAAAATTTAAAGTTGGTAAAGTATTGGGAGATGTCACAGTAAACTGATGTCCTGCAGTGAAGCTGAGAAAAAACTGAAAAAACTTATCAACACAAACTCTGAACAAAAGCACCAAAGTTTTAATATAATTACTATGTCACATAGTAATATGTTAATTGAACATAATTACCACTTTCTTCTGAAGAAAACAGTTTAACAAAACCAAACTACAAAAAAACCAGTTCCAAGTCACATTAATGACGACTCATTGATTTGGTCTATTACTATTTAATTAGCTACAGATAAATAACAATCGCAGGAAAAAAACAGTATAGGCTTTTTCAGTTTTGAAAACTCAATCGTATCAAAATGCCAAAAAAGAAGTGTGAAATGATGAAGTGGTCAAAGAGACGGAAGTTCAGATATTGCTTGGTCAAATAGTGTCTTGGAATTTACTTATGAATAATTCTGAACAAAAAAAATGTATTTGCACTTTTAAATAAAGACAGCAGTGGTCTGAGGCACCAGAAAAATTATTATGTAGGCTTTCATTCTGCTTTGGGAGAAAACGAGATGTAAATATTTTGCTTTTAAGTGTAACTTAGAATTCTTACAGTCTTTTCTCTTTCATGATGTCAAAAGATGCTGCCATATTCATCAATGTTGGTAAGCAGTGCAGGTGGTGGCTGTGAGAATGAGGAAGAATTGTGTTTGCCTGAAATACACCAGAACACCAGTTAGAATAACACTACATCACATCACATTCAGTAATATCTTCAGGACTGACATTTGAAGAATTTAGTACTTTTCACAAGACTAATAAATGCGCAACAAGAAAACTACTTTTTGCATAGTGTCAGAGCACTAATTACACAAACCATTCTGAATATTTGGTCTAACTAGTAAACCTGAAATACAATTGAAAGTAAAAAGAAAACTTTAGATTTCAAAGCCTTCTAATCTGTATTGTTTGCACTGGTGTTTTTTGTTAAGTGGTAACTTGCAGAAGCACACAAAGCATCGGCTATTCTTATGTTATGTGTATATAAGTACTAAAAAAAAATCTAAAATTAGAAATACAATTTAAGGTGATGATTTCTATTAAAATCTTTCTGCACAGAAAAAAAAATCTGATCCATTAACACAAGTTCCTAAATTACTTGACACTTAACGGCCTTTATTTTGGGTAACACAGGTAGTTCCCCAAATAATTTTGGAAACTAAAGGATAACAGAGATAAAGAAATTACTTATAGGTCTTAAAACTAAATAAAGTACAAATATTTTTTTCAGTATTTTTATCAAAGTTCTAATGAATCATATCCTCTAAAAAAATAAAAACTCTCTATGTTTGCAGCATATTGAAATGTAACAGTCACTCTCATTCAAAACCAGAAAAGGAGTATACATTACTACAGATTCCTTTGTTTAAACTATATGACCAAATACTCAAGAAATTCAACAAAACTTTTAAAGAAAAATCACTGAAAAGACAAAAGAACAGATTTGTTGTGGTTGTGATCCATCCTGCTAAGCTGAGATGTCGTAAATGACTGTAGTCACAAGCAATCCTGTATGTGAAGATTGTGGACTTATTTTCTGGGGCATTAATCACCACTGAAATTAAGTCTGCTGTCTGAAGATGCAGACTATGTCTGATAACTCACATTGGATCCAAAAAATATGAACTGTTTTGCATGAAAGGTTAGTCACATCACTTTACACATGACTAACAGCTCCTTGTGAGGCTGAAAGGTAGCACTGAAGTATATATGACAACAATAGTATCCTCTTTATGCCCAAACAGTTTAGGTTAAGAGAAAAAATATATGTTAGGCAAAAGGAAGCAGTAAGAAGTAATGTAACTTCAGCTTCAGCAGGGGCTACACACCCTAGTACTGAAAAAGCACTCCAAGCTGGAGTTAACTGAATGAATGATAGTATCGAGTGCCCCAGCCACATCAAGCTATACAGAGTTTCACCTGCCTAGCCTGTTTGGCAGAAAGTTAAACAACCCTGCCAGAGGGCTAGAGGTATTACAAGAAAAACAAAAATCAGCAAAGGCCCTTTCCTCAAACAGAGTAACTGATGTAAATTAACCCATTATTCTGATGAAAAGCAGATGTTCCAGGTTCACAACACTAATTCAAAGCTACAATAGAAATACCTATTTATAACTAGTTACTAATAATACTTTTTCTCAGAAAACAAAAAAAAGTACTTACCATGTGCAAAAGTTCTCCTAAAAGGATAGTTGCTCTAACAGATACGTGGTCATCACTACTTGTGATCACTTCAACCAGACCCTTCAGAAAGTTAAAAAATTATTACAACACAATGTACAACATCTTATTTTAATGTTTATATGAAAAAGAAATAGTGAGCATCTATTTAGCCGAAAGTTACCTCTAGCAGTCCATTGGTAATAAAAGCAGAAAGCACTAAAGCCAAATAATTATCCATGAGATCAGGCCTAGGGAGAAAAAATATGGAAACAATTCAGAGAGCTCATTTCTTACTTTGTCTGCAAGACAAACAACAAATATTTTGCCAGTATCACCACAAACCAAAACCAATGTTTATACTGAGTTCATCAAATGCTCACCTAGATCTGGCTCGATGGGGTAATATAGTTTTAGCTTCAGCAGCTACAAAGCCATCAGAAAGTCTCCAGCAGTCCTGAAACCTGCTTGGATCTAGAACAAGAGAGTATAGACAAAGGTAATTACAGCATCAGATCTCAAGAGTTATTTTAATGACTGTCAGTATGTAAGTTATAGTTCCTTCCAACAAATATTACTTCAGGTTCCAACACACAGAAAATTTTGTCAGAAGGGATCTCTGACAAATTGTCTAACCCACACTCCTGAACAAAAGAAAGCTAACTTCAAAGCTAGGAGAAAGAAGGTGTCTAAGTACCAACCAGAAATTAAACAGCAAAAACTGTAACTCCTACAATTAACATGTACATCTATATTATTTACTTATTAACATGAAACACAGATTAAGCTTTTTACGATCAACTGCATGACAAAACATTTACAACCAGAGTTTAGAGAAGAGAATAAAAGTTTGAAACTTGTTCCTTTTGTGCTCGAACTCTGGCACTGTGAGACAAAGCAGAAGATACTCTTGGGTCTAGAATGGTGTAGCTCTAAAGATAAAATCACAACTCTCCTAAATACACAGACATCAAAAAGCATACATCTGTTGTAGGAAACTTAAAAGTCTGCTAGAAAAGACTTTGTTTAATAACTGCTCAACATTAATAATGCTTCTGACTCTCCAAAGTAGTATAATTCGCAGTGCGTTGGAACAGTTTTATGTATAAATCCTCCATTATGCTCCACTGCTGGCTTTTTATCAAACTTACAACACTTGACAGTTGGTAAAGAATTTTAAAAGAAGCTTCACAGCATTCAAGCAAGTCAGTCAAAAACAGTTAAAATTGATGTAATTTACAATATAAAGGAGAGAGTGAAAAGTTCAAATTTGTAGAAGAGCTTAATAGACAGAATTCTTACCTGAACTGGTTCTAAATACTTACCTACACTGAGAAGTGCCTCAATAAATTCTTCTGCAATAACAGGTAGAGGAAGGCGAAAGATATCATAGAGAACTTCAAGTAGCCCTCGCTACGAAAGAAAAAAAAAATATACACACAGCAGTAATTGTACAGATTTACAGAAAATTGTCCTTTTGTTCATGATTAAAATCAAAGTTGAGATTTCTGAGTACTACAATTAGTATATTTGTTTCAGTGTTTCCTTTCATGGTAACATTTATTTTCATAAACTGAAATTATCATGAGAAGTAGGGAAGGGGCTTGTTTACTTTAAAACTGTGTCATATTGTGAGTATGAATTTTACAGAAACTCAGGCTACTTGGACCACACATTTTCAGAACAGTAAGGGCTGCCACCATCAACTTGCTGGCTTAACAGGTAATTGGGAAAAAACATTTTTATCTCAGATTCAACTCTATAATGTTTTAAACTTGTAACTCAAAGTGAATTTGCTTTGACTTATGACAGAGTATAAATTTACATATTTTTCTCTCCTCCACTCCCTCTTCTCAGACGTATAGGATGCGCCTCCATTCTCAAAGGAATTTTATAACGGAATTACAGACTCAAGCCTGGGTGTAAAATAATGTCAAGGGTAGTGGTTTAATTACTGGAGTCTGTTTAAACTACTAAATTGTTAAAATATCAGAAAAGTTAATTATAACGATATCAGTAGTAAATATTTATCACCTACCCGTATTTCCATATTTGGTATACAGAGTACCCCAATAAGAGACTGAATCCCCGAATTTCCAGGTTTGCACAGGCTGATAATACCTAGAAAACATCAAGCACATAATAACATTTACTCACCAAACAAAACAAGTATTAGACACACTATTAAATTTGATTTTCAGTTTGAGGAATGTTACTGATGATAAAAATTACCCATCATTTCATTTTCACCTCTATAATGCCATCACCTTTCCAATCAATATTTAAACTCTTTAATCACAGTACTCATTTTCTTTCATTAAATCCATACATTTTGCTTTTTATTGTGAACAGTATTTTCAAATGGTCTGCAAAAACAATATTTACATGGAAGAAATGTCAGAATGAAAATACAAAACTGTCAGAACTGTGAGAAGCTATAAAAAGATCAAAAGCTGTATCTTAACGTACAAATCATTCATTGTCTTCTAATCTAAAGTGAATTCTAAGCAGCTAGTTTAAACATCCCTAGGATAACAACCCGTGCATCATTTGAAACCATCTTTTCCCAAATTACCAGTGCTCATTTCCAGAAGTTTCAACACAGTAAATTTAATCTTGCATAAAATCTCAGAGCCTTTTTTATAATTTGGTCCTTTTACACTGTTACACAGTACATATGCTGCAGAATAACATGTAAAGCTTACACTGAAATTCAAGTTCAATTGCACATAATTTCTTCATTAGCAATGTGGCTGCAAAGACAGTAACCTTGCTCATTTCCTTGTTTGCTTCATACTTCATAGAATAAATTAAAACTTACAGAAACATGTTATCTAGCAAATATTTTTCTCCAAAATGCAACTTTAAATGAACAAAAGCTGTGTAACTCTGGATTCTTTGTTTTACATATGATAAATAAACCAAGACTATGATTTGTTCAAAATTGCTAAAATATGAAAAATATCACCTACTCATCTATTGTTTGTCATTAATACAAATTTAATGACACATGCTCTACGCGAACTTGAAAAATTTCCTCAGTTTCAAAACTTCCATGTTACAAAACCTTAAGATACACTCACGTTGCCACAGACAGACAAAGGGCATTTAAATACATTCCGCAGTGCACCTCAGGTGCCTCTTCCAAGAGCATAAGGCAGCCACATACATACAGCAGCTGACTGTGTAAGGACACTTTCATACTAAAAGTATTGTAGGTGTTTGCCTCCAACGTAACAAGTAGTATAAAACCAATAAATGTGTTACAGTGAAAGAGTCATGGCAAATAGTGTGTTCCAAGACAATTGTTTTTTCAGTCACTTGAACTTTCAGGCTATCAGTTCTAAGCATCTAAGTAAAGGTAAAGGCAGCAACACTCCTATCGGAAACTGCTGCCTAAAAGTTTCTAAGTTGTCACAAACTTCCTCTCACACAAGTGAATATAAATTTGATAAACTTCTGAAGGATACACGGATATTGAATCAAGCCTAATGATCACTGTCAAAACAAAAAATAAAGCAAATAGTCTTACAATGAAAAAGGCTGTCTCTGCAGTCTGAATTTTCCCTCAGAAGAGCAGTATCTTAATTTCATATATTGCAATATTGCAGAGAAAGGACTTAGAAAAATGCAAAAAAAAAAAAGCTTTTTCAATTCAGAAATGTATTCTACGTAGACAGTTTGTGACTTTTCATGTGTAATTTCCCTCCAGCTATGGCAGAAGAGCTGGTAAAAACAGGTGCTAACAAAATCATAAAATAGCTAAGCATGAAAGAGACCTTAAAGATCATCTAATTCCAACACCTCTGCCATGGGGAGGGACATCCCACTGGATCAGGTTATCCCAGGCCCCATCCGACCTGGCCTTAAACACCTCCAGGAACAGGGCAGCCACAACTTCCTGTGGCAACCTGTTCCAGTGTCTCACCGCTCTCATGGTGAAAAAATTCTTCCTAACGTCTAGCCTAAATCTGTCCTTCTCCAGTTTCTATCCGTTCCCCTTGCCCTATCACCAAAAGCCTTTACGAATAGTCCCTTCTTGAAGGCTCCTTTCAGGTACTGGAAGGTTGCTGTAAGATCTCATCGGAGCCTTCTCTTCTCCAGGCCGGTCAAGCCCAACTCTTTCAGCCCTGTCCTCACAGAGAATGTGTTCCAGCCCTTGGATCATCTTCACAGCCCTCCTCTGGGCCCGTTCCAACAGTTCCATATCCTTCTTACACTGAGGATTCCAGAACTGGACGTAATACTCCAGATGAGGTCTCACAAGTGAGGAACAGAGGGGCAGAATCACCTTCCTCAACCTGTTGGCCATGCTTTTTTTGATGCAGCCCAGGATACAGTTGGCCTTCTGGGCTGCAAGTGCACACTGCTAGCTCATGTCAAGTTTCTCATCAACCAGCACCCCTGAGTCCTTCTCTACAGGGCTGCTCTCAGTCATGTTACCCCAATCATGTACTGAAATGGAGGTTGCCCCAACTCAGATGCAGGACCTCACACTTGACTCTGTTGAACCTCATGAAGTTCTCATAGGCCCACTTCTCCAGCCTGTCCAGGTCCTTCTGGATGACATCCTGTCCTTCTGGTGTGACACCTACACCACTGAGCTTGGTGTCATCTGAAAACTTGCTGAGGGTGCACTCAATTTTGTTGTCAATATCATTGATGAGGATATTAAACAGTGCTGGCCCCAGTATGGATCCCTGAGGGGCACCACTGGTCACAAATCTCCATTTAGACTTCGAGTCATTGACCACTACTCTCTGAATACGACCCTCTAACCAGTTTCTTCTCCTCCATACCATCCACCCGTCAAATCCATACCTCTCCAATTTAGAGAGGGGCATGCTGTGGCGGACTGTGTTAAAGGATTTACAGAAGTCTAGACAGATCACATCCGTTGGTTTACTTGTGTCCACTGCTGCAGTCATCGCATCACAGAAAATCATTATATTGGTCATCCAGGATTTGCCCTTGGTGAAGCCATGCTGGCTGCCATTAATCCCCTCCATGTTCTCCATGTGCTTTAGTACAGCTAATAAAACTAACTCTGTTGATATCTCTTCACACAGGTGAAAATTTTTCTTATTTACCATCCCATAACCACCTCAAAGGCAACTACTTATGATATAACGTTATTTTCAAAATCCTCTACTCCATCAAGCATGTAGTAATAACATCATGATACAATTTACAAGGTATCCTATACACATGTCATAGCAGCATTGTAGGAAGGTATTGGTAAAAATTAGATACCAAATGAGATGCATTTTCTGTTTAAACAAACGCTCTTTTAAACTAGAAAGTAAAATTTTCCAATCATCTGACTTCAAACAAACAAACAAAAAATCTTACCTGCCCATGATCGAAATGCTGCCACTATTCCCATTTTACTAGCTAGGAATCGTGCTTCTCTGTCTTCCCTGTCATTAGAAGAAGTATCACAATACAGTTATTTACTATTAAACAGCATTACTAACAAAGCAAGTACAAAGTAGTTAACTGAGATTTCAGATGGGGGACAAAATTCAGAGTAAGAGAAAACTTTCACATTATGCATATATATGTGCGTCTACATATTTATGCAGTGTTTATATAGACACGTGAAACTCAGAATTTTTAAGTATTGTTATATTTCCTATTTCAGAGGAGTTTCCATGGCAGGAGGACAGCATCACAATGTAAACACTTGCATTTGGTGAATGACTCTCTGCTTCCACTGACAAGAGTCCACAGCAGAGATCTAAAGATTTGGACCTCGTTCAGTTCAATAATTAAAAAAACCTGAATTCCACTTGGAAACTATCTACGGAAATCACTAAACTTCTGCACAAAGAAGCTGTCAGTTCTGAGATAAGACCGGGTCATATTTGAGGCTTTATCCATCTGGGTCCTAGAAGATGTCAAAGACGAAGGTTGCAGGACCTCTCCTCCCAACTCCTCCCTTTGAATGAAGTTCAAATCCCTCATTTCAATTTCTCTGTTGCTTCCTCCTCCCACATTCCACCACCATAGAGGGCTCGGGCTACAACTTTTCAATAACATCTTATCTTACAACTTTTTAGTAACATCTTATTAGAAAGGCCACTATTCAGGGGAGGGTGTCCTCTACCCTTCTCGTGGCTAAATAAGCCCTTTAGATCTTAAATACTTAAAAGTATAGCAGGAAATTATATTCTAACCTACTGTATTCACCTTTAAGTAGCTTAATACTGGGTCACTGCTTTATTTTGACTTTGGAAAGAAAAATAATTTTATCCCAATACCATGAGCACAACTGGTACCACAAGTAGCAGGAGTAACACTTACTTGAGTTGCCCTTCTGCTGTGTCTGGATTATGCCTGTAGTGAAAATCTGTGTAAGGAGCTAAAATTCGCTAAACAAAAGAAAGACATGCATTATTTTCATATGAAAACACAGGTAAATGGGTCTTGCCCTCTCCTCAGTCCCACTCTGATCTGTCATGTTATTCCCACTTTATAAATCACTATGCTCTTAGCCAAAAATGTTGTATTTTAAACATTTTGTACCAACACAGAAGTTGAAATATGAGATGTAAATAAAACATTTTTAATTAACAAATATGTTTAATTTCCATCAATAAAAAAGTAAAACTGAACCCACCTCTAATTCTACATCTGCTCGCACATACTGTCGGGTCTTTGGATGATTAATGAGGTGCAAAACTGTAGTTATTAGAGCCTCATTTATTCGGCTTAACTGACAATCAATCACATTTTTCAAGATGGTACTCAAACCACCCCGAAGAGCCACCACTTCGGGATTCTGAAGTGCTAAATAAAGAAAAAACATCAATTTGGCCAGTGATAGGAAAGAAAACATTTTACAGATGCCATTTTGACAAACTTGTTATCTCTTTAGTACACGTATCTTTGTGTTCCTGAACTGCTAAGGCACATGTAAAGCTTTTAATGGAAATGGCTAATACTAGCAATAAACTGAGATCATGGATTAATTTGTCATGAGCAAAACCACTGTTCAGTCACCACTGTGCAGCAACTTCCCAACTTATTTCCAACCAATTTTCTAAACAGTAACTTCAGGATTTGCCTGCAAAGAGATTCTGTGCTTGACTAGATCAACATGGATAAAATCCTTAGATTAGATTATATGAGTATCAGATTCATCACTTCTGTAGAACAAAAGTTTGTATCTCAAAAAGCACTGCTGAAGCTTTTATTGGTCAATTTTGAAAAAACTTTTAAAAATCACTACCCACGTACTATGACCTACTGTCCAGACAGCCTTTACATGGACACAAATACTGACTACCAGAGGCCAGCTAAGCACAGCACGCACTGTAAAACTTTTTGAAGAAATAGGTTCTCTTGTTCTCTGAACTCTTGTACATTTGTCAGCATTACGTGTACGAAATTCTCTCTACTTTCAGCTCATTAGTTGTAGAAACATCAGCTGCAGCAGTGAAGCATTTTTAAGGTGAACAAAAAACCCAGCACATCTTAAAGGAAAGAACAGCATACAAAATCTTTAAGTACATCCCTTCAGAGGCTTTAAGTTGAAGTGATTTTGTTTTGTATTAAACCAATGACTAAAATCCATGAAACTGACATTATTAACATTTAAATTCTAATTAATTATTAAACAAACACCCTTAATAATTTGAATAAAATTTATTTAATGAGAAGAGAATAAGACAGCTTTCAGTTATCTTACCTAGCTCACAGATAATGGCTATACATGCTCGAACCATCCTGTCTCGTTCTTGAAGACCATCATTTCCAACTGCTATCAAAGAATTAGTAATGGAACTGGGGAACAATGAGGCATTCACAGTGATCATCTGTCAAAAATGAAAAATATCCTTCTGGTTTCTTCACTGTATTTCTCTAATATACTCACAAATTCACTAGCATTCCCTTTCCTACATATAACCAGACAGACCACGCTATATATGACTTCATTCTTTCTGGTGAATACTCAAAAGTATTTTTGTACTTGATATTTTCTTTTGTAAATTTACTTTATAATTTACTTCCTAATTCATTTTTTTTTTTTACTTAAAGCAGTAAAGTTACTTACTTAAAGCAGTAAAGTTACTTACTTAAAGCAGTAAAGTTACTTACTTAAAGCAGTAAAGTTACTTACTTAAAGCAGTAAAGTTACTTACTTAAAGCAGTAAAGTTACTTACTTAAAGCAGTAAAGTTACTTACTTAAAGCAGTAAAGTTACTTACTTAAAGCAGTAAAGTTACTTACTTAAAGCAGTAAAGTTACTGTGGCAGAGAGAACTATGGCTACCTTTTCTGTATTTTGTTCAAGTTTTTCCTTTTATCAACAAAGAACCTATCCAATGATACAGAGCAGATTATGTGGTATTCTAGAACATTCATCCCTACTACAGCAGATTGTTCAATACCTATCTGATTGCTTAGATTAAAATCTCCTGTTTTGCAGATAGATCCTTAGATTGCTACAGACTACTAAAAATGATAGTCCACAGAAGAAGCTGCTGTAGTATTTGGAAGGCAGTTGTCAACAACATTCCTATATCCTCTTGCATAGAACTTCGTCTTCCTAGAACTGCAGAGTAATTCGACTTCATCGTAAGTTATACAGCTATGGCAAAAGACTCAACACACTCCAACTCCATCTCCTGCCCTTAAACGCACCTTACACTTTTTAGTTGAAAAGCAAAGATGAAAATAACACCTGCAACCATTAATCAAGTCCTTCTTCAATTAAAAAAACACCAATAAATTCGAGATGGGACAGAACAGATTTTAATAGCCAGTACTCATTTACACAACTGAAGAAGTCCTGCACCATGGGAATCCTCAGCTGTTCATTTATGACAAGTAGAATTTACACCAGATTAAACAGTAAGACCTTGTGCAGACATTAAAGGCAACTAACCCACTTCAAAACACCCAACCAATATCAACATTGCCCTCCCTTAAATAAGACTTTAACTGCTATAGCTGACTAGCTATCTGTTCACATTTTTAAATAGTTTACAAAAATTAAATAAACATATCCTTTATACTATGGAACAGGAACATCACAAATACTACAAAAAGTATGTTCTTTGACTGTTTGATTGCTTAGGAGAATAACGTAACATGTTATAGCACATTCAGGCCCATCACATTTGTTCCTAACTGATAAATAAAAGCATGATGTTAAAAAATACTCAATAGTAAAATGCTTAAAATGTTTTCCAAGGTTTCATGTAATAGCCCTTTTGTTTCTAAAACAAGCAGGCTTATCTTCATTATTTTTTCAAAATTTTGTCCTTTATCCTTTTTTACAGTTGCTTTCAATGCATTATATCTATTTGCTCATACAAAGGGAATTGTTTCACCCTCTTTACAGAGGGGTTTAAGTGAGAGAAGATCAACCATTATGAGAAATATATTGGAACACTAACAAGTTGATTTTTAATAAGGGTTTTTCAGAAACACCTTGCCATACACAGTGTTGTCACCCACAAAACAGGAAGCTTTATGACAGGACTCAAAAACCCCCTCAAAACAATAAAACACTTCCCCACTCACACAGTCTTTCACTTTCACAACAGCATGAAGCAACAAGAATTTGCAACAGAATGCACGTAAGAACCCTCTCTACAAAATCATAAACTCTTTTTCTACTGATACTGATATGTGTTTAGCGGAGGACACAAGACTCTTAAGGTTGCTTTGATTCATTGTTTTCTTTGGATTTAAAACAGAAGAACTAAAAATTTATTTCTTTTAGTATCAAATCAAAACTACATTAGTAGAATACAAACTTCTATTTGCTTTCACTCTGTGCTAGGTGTTGAAACGCAACTCTAAAGACCAAGTACAGGTGATGCAAGGCTACTTATATGCAGCTAAAATGAAATAGGCAAAGACTATGAAGTTGGACATTAAAGATTCTTTTAAAAGAGGAGAAAAAGGAATGTGTTTCATATTGTACCTAACTGTGCTTTGAAAAACAAAAAAATCCTATCTAGTAAAATATTAATATAACATCAGTCCTATGACTTCTACTAGATAGAAAAACACTTTCTAAAGCAACTTAAACACCATCCTTTTCTTGGCTGAAGATCCTGCTAAATACCAAAGCTCTTACTAGGAAACACAGAGGTGATTACAGTCAAGAGAGGCTTGTATCAGAAATGGTGTGGACAGCAGGTCCAGGGAGGTTCTTCTCCCTCTGGACTCAGCACTGGTAAGACCGCTTCTTGAATACTGTGTTCAGTTCTGGGCCCCTCAGCACAAGAAGGATGTTGAGGCTCTGGAGCGAGTCCAGAGAAGAGCAACAAAGCCGGTGAAGGGGTTGGAGAACAGGCCCTATGAGGAACGGCTGAGAGAGCTAGGGTTGTTTATCCTGGAGAAGAGGAGGCTGAGAGGATACCTCATTGCTCTCTATAACTACCTGAAAGGAGGTTGTAGAAAGGCAAGAGCTGGCCTCTTCTCCCAAGTGACAGGTGACAGGACAAGAGGGAATGGCCTCAAGCTGTGCCAGGCTGGACATCAGGAAAAGTTTTTTTCACAGAAAGGGTCATTGGGCATTGGAACAGGCTGCCCAGAGAGGTGGTTGATTCACCTTCCCTGGAGGTGTTTAAGGCACAGGTGGACGAGGTGCTGAGGGGCATGGTTTAGTGTTTGATAGAAACAGTTGGACTTGATGATCAGGTGGGTCTCTTCCAACCTGGTGATTCTATGATTCATAAAATGAAAATTAGAAACCAAGTTTAAAATATTTAAAGTTGTTTTTGTTTCTCTTTTCCTATACTACTTTATACTGCACTTAGTTTAAAAGTTTATCATTAAGTGCTTTTTATAAATACAGCCAACAGCACAGATTTTGTATTTTGTCCTAGTCTATGAAAAGAAAGAGAAGAAAGAAAGAAAATGTTTTAATTTGGAAATTTTATATCTGTGCCATTTTCATATAGGAATTTTTGTATCAAATATAAGGTTAAAGAATCACATCTGTGATGTTCACAGAACATAGTTCAGTTCTTCCATGAGTCACAGTGAACCACCTCCTGTACAAAGGAGTAAACTCCTTTTTATATTGTTTTATATGTGATTCATTTTTCTCTTCCAGACCTCTATAAAACCTTTTAAGAATCCTAGTATAAAATCACCGAGTCCAACACATTGAGAGATGGGAGAAAGGCAAGAGCAGGGCAACAAAAACACACCCAGGACACATGTCATAATATCTCTTGCGAGAGTTTCTGAAGTACTGACTGCTCTATGCCAATGCAGACTTACGTGCTGTAGCCCAGAAAGAACACAGAAAAGGTGTTAACTTTACTAACTGGCTACTAGCCCGGTTAGATGGCTTTTTGTTTGTCTGACACTTTTTAAAGAAACAAGGATACTCTTGGTATCAAAAGATGTTAGGAACCATCTTTCATCAACATAGCTGTCAGCATTAAGAAAACACCACCTTCTCCGTACAAGATGTACATTCTATGCATGTACATCCCACATATAACTTCTTAGTAAAGGAATAGAGGGGAAAAAAAGCACTGGTGGTCAGCTATGTGATTTTTTTTAATGCTTATCTGTTGGGATATTTTTTTCAAATCAAACTAACAGACTTATTCCTCTTGCTTCCTCTTGTTTAATTCCAGCAAGACAGAAGTCTGCTCAACTAGGAAATGCTGAAAAGAGTCCAGGAATAACGAGAATGAATTTCTGACCCAAACGAGACTAATTAATTACTTGTTTCCATTTCATCTTTTGATTTTAGTTTTTATGGCTCTATTTTAAAGCTCTTTTTTTTTAAAGGTTGTTATCACAGACTTTTTATAAACTATGCTTTCTTCAAGAATTCATTCCTTAATGGTTGTGTTTTCAGTTTGTTTGGCTTTGGGAGTGGCATTGGTGTTTAAATTTCTGCACATAAAGCTTCCAGATTTCCAACCGAAAAAAAAATATATTTATATATAAACACAAATATAGAATAAATACAAGCAGTGCTCCTAGAGAACCATTGTTCCAGATACTTCAGACTTTGAGTCTCTAGTAGTTTTTCCTTAGAAGCTCAGTAGAAACAGAATAGAACCCACCATAAAGAATAGAAAAAGTGTAGTACAAAGACAGTACACTATGTTTCCCCCCGCCAAAAAATCTTCTCTAACTCTTAATGACAACTTCTCTAGGATGAACTTGAAAACAAAGCTATTGCAGCTTCAAACATATCATATCCATCCATCCACATTACAGTAACCACCACTGACTATGTCTTATTGTGCAAAAAAGAACTGATGGCTTCAAAGTCTATGGATAAAGCAACAGGGCTAGAAGCATCTCTTCAACTCATTTATCAACGGCAGCACGCCACTTCAATGCCTTATTTTTCAAATGGCAGAAAGTCTTCCAGCCTTGATTCACACATGCTTAAACGCGCTATACCATAAAAGTTAAATCATCAGACAGTACTTAGTAATATGGTTCTTATACCTTTGCATGCATCATTTGACAAGTTCTTCTGAAGTCTTGTCCAGAATGACCTCTATCAAAGGAAAAGTTTCAGGACTCTTCTAGCCCACATGAGATTCTCAGTATACAATACAAAGATCACAACAAGTCTCAGCACTACCCCTTTCTTCTCTCTTTTAAACTATGAGCTGCAATGGCTTCTCACATGGCAAATTAAGGTAAGGTATTAGGAGACTGGACAAAAAAGCCCCTGCTGATGGAGAAAATCAGGAGACAGCCAACTATGACAGGTATAGCTGATAAGACAACATACAATAGATTTTACCTTTCTGACTAATCGGAGTGCTTGCGTTCTTTCTACTTCATTACTCTGCTGTATGTCAATGCACCTAAAATAAATTAAAAACCACATTTTATTTATAAAAACACTAACTTTCACCTTAACTGTTAACAACTTGCATTAGTGTATTCAACTGAATAAGCAGACAAAAGATTATCACAACTGATTGATTAAAAGTTCTGCCTTTCAGCAAGCACACTAATCATGACTGGTCAATTAGCTTCAGTTTATACACTTTTTTCTATTTATCTTCATTATAATTAAATCACTAGAATTTCTCAGATATGCAGTGGCAAGGTGTAACAGCTTCAACAAATAATTTTCAGAGGCACCTGCATGTGACATTTAAAGCAAAACATTAGTAATGTTTCACATCAACGTATTTTTTGTGTCTTCTCAGATCAGAAAAGTCCTTTTGTTCCAACAAAATTAAACAGCAGGTTAAAACTGTTTATGCGTATATATACAAAACACACATCTGTATCAGTATATTAAATCCAAAAAGATTTCAACGAGAAACCACTAGAAATGCTAATATTGACATCAAATCATCATCCTGATCTTATTACGCCTTTGTGAGTCTGCCCTTTGGTATTCTTCTATTGTGTCACAGGTTATACTTAGATTATAAATAATTGGGCATAAACTACTTTTTAGTCCTGACTTGGTACTAGAGGCTCCAAAACACTATGATAAGAAGAATCAGAACAACTCTTATAAAATAATTTGAGACATGAAAATCAGTGATAGTTCAACCTTTTAATAACACTACAGATTAATTTATCACTAACAGCATTTATGACTGAAAAACATAGAATTGTTTTGGATTACTCACCGCATATGATGCAATAAGAGCATTTTATATGGATTAGCTGGTGTGATGTATTATCCTTCTGTTTCTAAAAGATGTTATTCATTTTGAAGATAAATGGTTTTTATAAAACTACGTATCAAGAATGTAAGAGGATAAGAAAACATCTTTTCTTACCAGCCTCAAGCATGAAAAAGGAAGCGATTTACAACTGTACAAGGAAAAGAAAAATTACCTGGCTATCAAGTAATCCACTTTCAGTTTTAGCACCTTCTGGAGAATATTGGAGTCTCGAATGAGATAGCGGAGGGCTCGCAATCCTGCTGCTCGCACCTCTTTTGCTTCATTTAGTAAAGCTAACCTCAGACTACAAAGAAGAAAACAATGGAGACAAACAATTATTCAGCAGCAGGCAAACTTTACTATTTGACAAGAGGCTACTCTATAATCTTTCAAATAAAGAAGCCCAATTTTAAAATATAAAGTTTCTGCACTAATCTTCTGTCTCTGAGATAACCATGTGTAGTCTAGAAAGCAAACCTTCACCTTGACAGCAGACACAACATAGAAATCTGAAAAAAGCCACAAACACCATTTTCCCACCCCAAAATAACAGCCTGTATATCCACAAAATGATATATAACCAAGACCCATATACAACTTATTTGACCAAACAGCTAAGCACAGGACTAGTTCAGGAAAATTAACAAGTAGGGAACATCTCCTCCTCAGCTACACTGCCAATCCATAAGTAAAAGCCCTCAAAACAATGCCTTGACACCAAACAGACAAATTTGTGCTTCAAGTAATTTATGCAACTCATGTAAGGTGTTACGGCACCATTCTGCGTTTACATAAACTATGAGAGAGTCATACCTTAGGCAGCCCCACACAACACATTTCTACAGACTTCATTTCACCACATAACCAAAGCATATTTCTCTGTAGACAAATTTTGAAAGCATTTTGCTGACACCAAGGTGAGCTTTCCTAAATATAACTATTATCATAATGTAATCTCCTAAATTCACTATCTAGGTAAAAAGAAATGAGATACTGAAGGCCCCCAGAGATAGAAATTGGAAGTATTAATAGACACTCCTCTGAAGGCCCTCAAAAGATCAGCCCCTTTTCCTTGATCACAAAGTGAGGCAAACCACCCCACCCCACCACTGTGGAACATTTTAGTAGGATTCCTTTAGTGGACATCTAAGAACGCAAATACTTCAGTCAGACTGAATTTCTACCTAAACAAATGGCTTGCTTTCTTTTTTTTTCAAATTCTAGCATCATCACACAAAGCAATCAGCACTCCAGTCTACAATTCAAGGTCAAAAAATGTTGTAAGTTCTTCTGGAGATTAATCAGCCTGAGTAAAAGTAACTAATATAACAGGAATCTGCTTGTTATTTAGACAAAGCAGAAAGGCTGCAATGCTGCATACAAAGATTAAATTATTGTAATTTTCAGCACCAAGTAGGGAATTCATTCAGGAAGGACACCTTTGCTACAATATACACTGTGATTCCTCACATAAACTGTCCACTGATTCCATTTATTGTAGGCTAGAAACAAGTAAGAAACAGATTCTCAATACTATGAGATTCAGACAAACTCTTCCACTAAAAAACCTGCAGTAGAGGAGATTTATTTCCAAAGTCATTAAGGAAAAGTACAGAAGTTACACTTCAACTGTGCTGAGCAGGTAACATGTACTCTTTAGACCATAAATCATGCTTTGTCTCTACTTTTGTAAATTTGCAGAGATGTGTGATGGATGAGTACATAAGAATCAGTTCTACTCAGTGGTATTTTAATATTTCTACTTCGACCTCACAGTTTACAACTGGTTTGGATATGCCAGTTTAAGACACTTCAGCAGACTTTCCATTTAGGGCAGAAGTTACTCATTACTCAATAAAACAGTGTTGTTGCTATCCATGTCATATCTGAATTAGGACAGGCAAATACTGAATCAGAATTTTCTTCTGCTCATCAATACATTACTTTTGTACTTCTTGAATGGCAGGCCAAAATAATCTTTAGACAAATACTTTCTCAAAAGCAATCAATGCTCTGAAAGTTTGTTCTACTATTAACAAGAGGAAGATACTCTTAATTTGTAGATGGAAATCAATTTAAGAACAGGCAACAGTGAAACCACCGCAAAGGACAACACTATCAAGCACTCAATTTACAAATGCAGAACATACCAAAAAAGGATGTGTCACTGTCTGTAAACAGTAAGAAAGCAATGAAAATATATAACTAGCCAGAAAGATACAGACCTAAGATAAAGGCCACAAAAATCCATAAAGGTCCAATGAAAGCAATGACATAGAACTGCACAAGGCTGAACAAATGTCTCTTCATTAAAACCAAAAGCTAAACAAAATAACTTACCAGTCAATGACTAAACTGCAAAAAACCTGACAGAAGCCTGATCTTACAAAGAAAAGGAAGATATGCTACAGCAGGCAGAAAAGAAAATATATAAGAAAACCCATGTGTGTCTGTATGTGTCTACATATTCTGACTTCTCAGCTGCATCACAAGAAAAAAAAAACTAGAAACTAAAGTTGAACTGTGGACAATTCAAAATGAAAAGGAGAAAGAATGAAGCAACTAAGAGACCAACATTGGTATGACAAAACCAAGCATTTTCTACATGCTATGTCAATACTTTAGAAACCTCATCAAGATTCCTATCCTAAATCCTTTCTCCTTATACAAAATATGAGTTAGTCTAAGAATTGAAAATGACGGAATAACTGGAGGAAATATACCAGCAAGTATTGTAAGTGGCCCACCAATCTCCACACTCGAGTATTTAGACAGATCCTTAACATGAGCCATTTGCATATATTTTCAAGCACTGTTATAAACAGCAGTGGCCAAGATGGAGAAAAGGCAATAAACATTAGTCTGGACAAAAAAGATTCCAAAGGACATCCAGAGAACTGTTCATGATCTTAAGGAAAAAAAAAACCAATCACCTTAATATAAAACTGGTTAGCTACATGAAACGCACAATACAAATATACACCAACTATATTCTACTAATCTTTTGAAAGACTTGAAAGGAGTTATTACCATCCTGTATAAACAGGCATAAGGTGTCACTAAAGACTGTATTAAGGAATACAAAGACATATATAAAGCTATGAAAAGTCATTGTTACAAATCAAAATCTGAAAAAAAAATTAATTCAAATAGCATACATGACAGGAAAGTTTCCACCCTGACACTTCTATCCAGGTTCACAATCTCCATTTGTTGGCAGTACTAAGTATACAATCCTTGATTTGGAGAAAGTATCAAGGCAGAAATACAGAGGGCAACATCGTTTATATTAATGGAAATAGAATGAGGTTATGAGAAAGTTCAAGAGAACTTAAAAAGTATCTGTATGCACAGTTAACAAGACGGTGGAGAAAATTCCAGATTGTAGCTGTGACAATGCACATTAAGACAAAAAGGTGTGTTACAAACCCATAATATATGGTTCTAAAATGTGCATCAGACCAAGACAATTATTTTAATATGCACAGTCCATGTGTATCTATGGCTGAAAAGTGCCAAAAAGACATCATGAGTGCCTTAAAGAATAAGTAAATGCAATAATACTTGTCTCGGTATTTCAACTACTACTACAGAAACAAAAATAACTTCCTAACACAGCATTAAGTCTGATAAACATTCCAACTGATAAAAAGCTCAGTGGAACTCACAAATAATGAAATAAGAAAGGATATCCACTATAGAGCAAAATTTTAAATTTGCCTGAAAAGTTGATATTCTATCAAAATAATCCATCCTATAAATATTTCTGAAGAACCACCAACCAGCACGATTCTGTTTGATAAAACATGAGCATTTGAGTGATATTCTTATTACTCCAATGCTTGAATTATCACTACAATTATCACCACAGCAGAATAACATACATAAGAGCACAAAATATATGCTTCTTACATATTACAGACAACACAGGAAACCTAGGACAGACCACAAGAATGAAACTAACCAAAACCACTTTTCTTCTACATGTCTAATTTTTTTTGAAGCCATTTAAGTATGGGACTATTTTTCTTCATATGTCTGACAAGAACATTTTCATCTCTTATTAATACCTGTAATTATTTCTTGACCAGCCCATCTTTCTGCAAAATTCTTCGTATGAAAACAAACACTAATGTTTGCATTGCCTTTTAAGATTTATATTTAAAAATACTTGGAAAAAAATCTGAAATTATACTCTTAAGTAATGCTTAGTCCCATCATAAAGCACTATCATAAATAACAAATAAAATGAAAACCCATTAAAGCTTACAGCAAAATATACACTCAGAAAAAAATATACTAGCATTTTTTTTACTTTTTAGTTTTAGCAAGGAAAAATCAGTTCCTTTTAAGAAAACAACTTACAATATCTCCACAAGAAATTACACAAGTTTTTCCAACATTTTACATAAAGATTGGCTAGATTTTCTAAGTTTCCTTTCCCAAGTCTGGTAACTAAATTGAAAGAACACAAAATCATACTAAATACTAGATCACAGTTGTTTCTGCCACCAATGTTGAGCCTCAGTACAAATTTAGAAATGTTTGTATCAAAACATAGAAATTCTGGAAATAGGCATGTAGTTACTTTTGATTGTCAGAAATGGTAACAAAATATAGAATTCCACTTCAAAGTAAATACTCAAGGAATTTGACACCGAATTAACCTAAAAGGTTTATCTTTAAATCCTGATTCTACATCTAGAATACAGTTGAAATTCAGGTGCAAACTTTTATTAAAAGTTAAGTGTTTTCTGCAAGTATTGAGGAATTTAAAGGTATTTTTACATCCATGAGAAATATAATAAAGAAATCCAGATTTTTAACTTTAAGGTTTTCCCCACTCTCTGCCTAAAAAGAAAAGAATGAACTTCTTATTTACTCATGAAAGTATTTTAAGGCATATGTTTGCACTATGAAATTCCAGTCACAGGAGAAATGCAATACACTAGCTTAAAAGTACAAAGTTTAATTGTTTTAGCTGCAGTTAAATAAGGTACCCTAGTCTTGCTTTAGTGCTCCTTACTACTTACCATATTATGATGCTGTCATATGTAAACCCTAGCTTTTCTTCAGCATGGCCAGCATTACAAAGAAGCTGAAAATAAAAGAAAACATCTATTAAATATAACTCTTTAAAAGTAACTGTGTCAAAGTGTAGATGAAATGCTTGCAAAAAACACCTGAGGAATTTTATCCACAGCAAGGGGAACCATACTAACTTCAGAGACCCATGAGAATTTTTGCTGTCAGTATTCTGTTTCTATACACACCAGACATACAAGCCCACAGCCTGTCATACTAGAGAAAAGCTTGCACAACTGTGTAGGCTGCCTATCAGCCAGTTTTTCATCTTCAGATTGCTCCTCTTGCTGCCTCTAAGCTCTTTACAGAAGAGCCACTAGTTGGCCAGTTGGTAATCTGAGCGAAGATGAAAGACTGAAGAAGTCAAAGCAGATCTGCATTCAAAAAGAGAGTTCAGGTGAGGGGTTTGAGGCAAAGACTGACACTGATGGTCCACTGGAAGGTTTCGCCACAGCACCACAAGCATATAAAAAAAATCAGAAGGCATTTCCAATGGTGAGTGTCCCATAACTAACCTGTCCCATAAATGGCCCATGCCAGGTCTGCAGATTGAACCATAGAACTTAAATCTCTGAAAAATCACTGCAAAGGTTGAATTCATGCAGATAGACACCTATAAGCTGACACAAATTCTGAATAGTTCAACCAAAGCTATCCATTTTGAACACAAGAGTGAAGATTTACAGGTAAAATTTTTAAGTACAAAACCAATCCCAAAGGAGCAACCTAGAGTGTGGCAATGTTCTAGCTTCTCGAGGAAAAGTCTTCTCTAAGTAAAGTTGGTGCTGTCTTTGAAAAAGCAACAGAAAAAAAGTTTCCAGTGATTTCATTTACTACTCCTAGCTAAACTTAAAAAATACTTTGCTATCACATCCAAATCCCAAAGCACTTTCACAAGCACTCCCAAAAGCTCAAGTGACTAATACTGATTGCAATAGCTTTGCACTTTGTACTATCTTCTCGAAATAGGCATGCGTTCAGTTCTGAGCCAGCATGGTATTAAGTTTCTCCTCAGCGAGGAATTCAGGAAGAGCTTGTGCTAACTAGTAAATAACCCCGCTCTTAAAATATTAAAACACATAAACCCCTCTGGCATGTTCTTCATATGTATTAACTGCTAAAAGCAAGGAATTTATAATACACTAAAGCAGTTAAATTAAAGCTACTGTGAGTTGCAATATTTAACACATTCCATACTCCCACTCTACTGCTCACCTCCATCTGAAAAAAAAAGCATGTTACACAGAAACCCTGTTTTTAAGTAAACTTATTAGCTTGATGGTTTAAATCTAAACAATGCTTAGTTTTACACTCAAGAAGAACATATTCTTCTGAGGTTCGCATTACATTAAGAAATCATTTTTCATACTGTGAGAAAAATGCATAGTAATAATGTTGAAATCCAAAGTCATTAATTGTACATATTATTGAATTGTCCTGGATCATCTTCATATTTAGGATCAAATAATCCAAGTCAACTGAAATACTTTGGATTTTGCCTTTCTCTTCAGTATCTCTACCCAAAGCTGATTATAAAACATAAGGAAAATTATTACATAACCTCTTTTCCCCCACCTTTCATATGTAAGTGATAATAAAACTAGACAATTGGTGCATTAACTAGTTATGACAGTATGTCACTTCCTAGCATCAACCTATTTTTATGCCATGGTGTTGGACTGCCTAAGGCCACCACTGCTGCTTTAGCATTTCTATTGACATCTTGTGAACTGTAAAAATTGGCTGGCAGAGTGTGAGCAAAACAGTGTGAGAAGATAGTGAGTAAAAACAGTTCATTGTTCAGTTTCAGACAAGTTCATCAATAGTTGTTCAGGCTCATCATTTATACAGCTAAACCCCTCCTCATCATTCTATCTCAGACATAAATGAGCAGTCCTAATTTAACACAGTAGATTGCCCTCAACAGTTTTTTCCTGCTTAAAAAAGCCCACATAATTATAATTCTGATGTACGTAAAAACATTTTTAAGAAAACTGCTACTGTGTATACTTTTACATTTCTGAAGTAAGTCTCCGATCACCACACTTACCACTGGTTTGTTTCTGTGTGGTCCTGAAATGAAACTAAAGCAGATGACATGTTTCAAGAACACACCTAGCTGGTTGCAATTGCTGAAGAGCATTCAGGTCACTGGACTAGCTCTAGTCGAGTTGTCAGTAACCACTCTTACCAAACACACGTAGTGTGGTTATTAGCTTCTCATTACAACTTTTCCTGCATAAATGTGTTCCCACCGTGCACACCCTCACTGATGTAGCAAGAAACTTGATCTTTTCTCAAAATTCAGTCTTTAACCACTTTGTTTATTATATTCAGTCAGTTTAATGCTGTGTGAGTAGAAATTTCAGAATGTGATGATAACTTTTATCTAAGTGTTTGATGCTGTCAATGCTTATGTGTGAAACATTTCTCAGAGAATGAATAGACAAAATCGGCAAAAAGAAGTATGAAGCAGATCAGTTATTTTAGCTATTATTTTACTCTCATTCCAATGGGCCACCATTACGTATGTACTGGCTTTCTCTGCAAGTTATACATGGTAGTGTGCTTCCAGGATTTCCTGCTAGAGAAGAATTTAGAAGACAGACAGCAATATAAGAATTCAAAATGTTTCAGTGATTTTAAAGACGTGACCAAAATCTGTGAGGCAATTCAATCAAATAAAAGGATCAGCATATCATATCCTTTGGGATACAAAACATTAATAGACACAAAAAGCAAAAAGAGTTCAGCAGAGAAATACCAGATGTCCAGAAAACAATGTTCATCATGTTAATTAAAAATAAAATTTTTAAAAGGAAAGCAAGACCGATAAGTTACAGTAAAGTGTAAACTACATGAGTTATTGTGATGCCATTTCAGGGAAGAAAAAAACACAGTTGGAAATATTAATAGAACTGCATTATATTTGAAACAGACACTTTTTACAACTCCACAGACCACTCTCAAAACTGCACAAAGAATAAAGTTTTGGGCATCCCATTTTAAGAGCAGAGAAACTGGAAAAAGTATAGCAGAAAAATGTACAAGGCAGCTAGAACATATACGCATGAAGGCTGAGACACGAGTTTTATTTAGTCAAGGGGAAAAAAAAACCTGGTAAAATTAAGGTTCAATTGATATATGTTTAGAAGGGGGGGAATGTCATGGAGGCTGCTATAATGAAAACACCGTTCAGCTGGTCTCAGTGGTTTGGGTATTTACTCAGTTATAAATGTCTGGTTTAAAGGGAAAATTTTGCCACTACCCTCTTGTTTCACCTTCAAACAGCCTTAAGTAGGTCAAAGATTCTGGTTAAAATGCAGTGAATTTTGTAGATGACTGAATTCCTGACAAGGCCAATGAACTGTCATATGTTTGTGTGTAACAATTAATATGCATGTTATTGTAGTAGAACCTGGTAGGCAATCAGTAATAGAACACAAATCTGCTTTTGGCCACTTGTCACTGTATTTCACTAAAATGGCAATGGATTTTTATATCATGTAAATGCCTGGAATATATGCCTGGCAAATATAATATGAAAAATGCAAAATGTATCTCATATATAATATGCACATATTTTTTATACTTAAACGTAACAGTTGTTATATATACACTAACACACAGAGTATACTTCACTTGTTAACCATCCATAAGTCAACTCTCAAAATTTTTTTTATAATAGTCTATGAATGGGAATAGCACAGACACACTGAGGGTATGATTTAATATTAGGACAAATTTGTACTTATGCTAGGGTCAGACTGACTAACTTACAGTGAAGGGGTTTTTTTCATGTTTACTGTCAGCTATGAGTTTTCATGCTACTTAGATGAGTCATAGCAATATGAGTAACACATCACTATGTCTTGGAAACAGTAGCTCAAAACAACAAAACCACAGGAGGTCAACAGCACACTCAAGTTGAGTGCACTCCGAGACCACTCAAATTTATATTTGACAGAACAGTCACAGCAATTAATAGGTAAGATATGATTTATCCTATGCAGCAAAAATGTGATTATACTGCTATTTTGGAAAACAGTTTGAATCATCACTGGCAAAATCTATGAGGATACTACCTTGTAGATCCTGGTCTTAAGATAAATCCCTACTGAAACTGCAGACTCTGTATTTAGACCAAGCGAGTTTATTCCACAGCTATATGCTCCTAAACAATATTCTGCTCCTAACCACTATACACTTCATCATGAGATTTCAAGTTTTGCTCATAATGGTTTAACTGCTTGGATGAATGCTACAGTCAGTCAATACTGCACTCAGATTCTAAGGTACTTGGATATTGCAAAGAATGGCTGAGATTCTGAAACAACAGACTATGAATCCGACGGAGAGAGAATCTGTTAAAGCATATTATAAGAATAGCAGAATGGTTTAGGTTGGAAGGAACTCAACCCATACCCTAGTGAAATTTAGCAGAATTTAAAAAGCTAACAGATATATATTTTTAATTGGCTCAAAAAAAATTCTGTCATTATTTAATGAGGCTGTATTATTCCGTTTTATATTTTTCTTATAAAATGTTATTCAATTGCTAAATTTAAGCACCTTTATTTTTGAAAGAAAGATAGAAATCCCTATAAGAATATCTATGCATCTTTTTCCTTTTCATTATTTCAATACATTAAGTTTAAAAAGGTATAAAGAATCTCTCAGAAGCTAATGGTAGGATAAACCTTCTATAAAATGAATTCCAAATGAATACTTCAAATCCAGAAATTATTTTCCACAAAGTAAACACAGTTATAAAGTTCCTTCTGGTTTTCAGTATTTTATCACTTACTACTTCTCATGGGGGTGGGGAAAACCCCTAAGAAGTAACCATAATGTTTCAGTATTAAGCAACAGAAGCTGGGAAACTTCAAAGTGCTTGCCTTATGTAGCTGGCCATATAAATGAAGGATGCACAATACTACTCATGTTAACGAAGTCAAAGGCACGTACTGAGCTTGGGAATGACTGAAAAGACTGGAAGTATGACAGATCACTTAAGAACAGCTCAAATCCTAAAAGAGTTTTAAGCCCAAAATTCAGGTTAACTTAAACAATGACACAGAAGGTTTGAAAGGAACATTATTTTTGTCTAATACAGATCAGGCAGTGCTTCATAAGCATTTTTGCCTACAAAACTGCAGCTTCTCTTAACAGGTGATGAGTAGCAGAGGAGAAGAAAAATTTCTACTTCTGCCACTGCTGCAATTCAGAGCTAATCATACCTTTCCATTGCCTGAGTATTATTAGTGGTTTACTTGAAATAAATATATGTCCCCAAATCTGCTATGCGAGAATAAGCAGTGTTCTGCAGTCAAACAGGCAGAAACATAAATGTTAAAAGTTTTTACTTGATTAAGGAAATGTAAGCTTTTGTAAAATATCACATATAAAGTGCAATCTGCACAGTAAGAATGGGTGCAATTCACAGTGGAAGACCATAGTAAAAAAAGGAAATAAAACCATCTCCCCCAAGCTCCAGGCTTTCACTCTTAACCACTGGAATGAAAAACACAGAACTGTTCCAACCACAAGGCAGACGATGTAACACAATCTGCAACTGTTATACTAATTTCATAAGTCCATTTACAGTTCAAACAAAATTGGGAAGAGCTCTAAAATCAAATGTACAAGTTATAAATTTATAAAGGAGATATTCCAGGCAAAAGAAAATAAGAGCAAGTGCTAAAAATCAGACTAGGATGATAGTCCTGTGAGTCCCCAGGGTCACTGATTCAGTATCATAACGAGGTTTTGAACTATTTTGTCTTCAAAAGCCATATTTAATTTTAGCAAATAATTTTCACAAATCCATTATTTCTTGACAGCTGTTAAGTACAATTTATTAAAACTTACCTTATATTTTCCAATTTCAACACCAGGTAAATATAAGGAACAAGTAATTCAAAGTTGTTTATGGAATAACTCAGTTTTTTCAAAATTATGTTTTAAAAAGAATGTTTAGTTCATCCTTTAATTCTAGTATGCATATTTACTAAGTTATGAGATTTACAGATGCTTAACATCGATTTTCCGCTAGTAAAATCAATGCTATTTTAAGACATGTACTTTCACATACTGACTTAACAACTAGAAATCATGACTCTGGAAACCTAAACAAGCTCTTTAATTTCAAGGAATTTCAAAGCACTCATGCACTACTACTGAAGCGTTGTTCAGTCCAATAAGGAGTGCTTGTAACAGCCAAGAAGCCAAAGACTTCCATTTGTCCTTCTCATGTCAATTCACTCCCCAATCCCATCCTTGAGCATTCATTCTTTCACTCAAGATTCTCAAAATTGTTAAGTAGCCTTTTGGTAATCTTTCTCAGTGATTTGTTATCAGCTCATCTACAACAATAATAATCTGAGCCTTACTTTACCAACAAAGTTCTCCACTACTACTTTGTTTCTTGGCTATGGCTGGTAGTCACAGAAGTATGGGTTTCACCTTCATGCACGTTGCACTATATGTAATGTACTATTAGAAAGGGGGTCAATTTACCAGATCCTTCCGAGCACCTGTGTAACTCTCATAGTGAAGCTCCAAAGTCTCTTGGCTTAACGACTGCAACACACTTCCCTGAACAAATGGAACACCAGCCCAACCACAACAATTCAGTGTGCTAAAACTGCCCTTTTCCTAACACACCCTGCCCACCTACCATCAGTCCTTTGAACTCCTCTCCATGAATTCCTACTTAAAAAATGGTACTTTGGCTTCTTCTGAAGGCCTTTCATGGTCTCCTCCTTCAACCTACTCTAACTTCTTAATTCTTGTCTCCTATAAGAGAAATCCATCATACTTTCACGGCAAGTATCTGTCACATTCCCATGAGCTGGGTGCATTTATTTGGAAAAAGCACCTAAAAATCAGAAATACAGAAATGTTTGTAGAAGTCACCCCTTTAAATCTGTTTTACTATGAAATATGCAACAAAACGTTATGGCAGCTACTCTATAGCGCCCAGCACACTGCATATTGTGTTTAACGATACAGTGATCCCCCCTCACCATACTCTGCCAGTTTATATCCACGCAGTCTGGCATTCAACATTTGATTCAGGTCTCTGGAGCAGAAACCAATATTTAGACCTAGTTGTGCAACTTAATCCATTAACTGATAGACACTTCAAGCTTCTAAGCATTAAAACACTAAAAAATTCAGCTAGTAGGACATTTAGACAAACTTCAGCAAAATCCTGCATTTGCACGTTTACTTGTCCTTATTTGTTCCTTTCCCATGCTACGCAGGTTCAAAGTACTGCTGCATGATATTAAGAAGTTTCATGAATCCCCCAGCTACCACCTGATAGAGTATATAAAGAACACTTTGCCTGTATTATCATTTGTTCTTTAACACCTTTTGAGTTCTTACCTTAGTAAAATTATTCAAGTGACCCAGTTTTCTCATATTTGAAACACCTTGTAACTTGGCCACATTTTGGAGAATCTCTCTCATATTATCACAGGGCTCTGCAAAAGAAAACAGATTATCAGCAGATATAGTTAAGAACATCAAAAAAACTAAGCATGCATTCAACAAGTAGCTTCCAACATAAAACATGCTCTTAAACAAGAATGCAGATCATTTTTACCTCAAGGAGCATAAACTATGCTCAGAACCAAAGCCAGGTACATTCAAGTTTTCTATGATAAATGCTAGAGTACATGGAAGAGAGAGACTTCCATTTTAAAGCCAATTTCAATCAATGTCTTAGATTTTCACTTGACAAATCCATTTATTGTCTGAATGTCAAATCCTATTATCTTGTAAGTAAAAAGCTTCACCCGTAGTCCCCTTGTAATCCAAAGGCAAGAAGTAAACATAAAGACAGAATTAAAAAGATAGCACGTGACTGCCACGCCACAACTACTTTTTTTTCCCTCCAGGCCAAGGGGTGGTGAGATTTTAGGAACACAGGACTCTCCTCTGCTCAACATATTAATCTCTGTCCATGATTACTCAAAAATCACTAGAGGGCTAAGGTTTTCCAGTGACACAGGAAGCGAATCACAAGCCAAAACACCCATAAACCAGGATTCAGACACTAATTGATGCCCCTGCATTCTGCTGAGAAATGGAAAAGGTCTACTTAACATGGTGAGAAGACATAACAATGCCTTGTGTTTGGGAATCAGGCTAGGAGTTGAGACAGAGCGGGACAAACAGCACAGGGTGGGCTGGGCACAGAGACCTGTATCCTGAGTTACTGTAAAAGAAACTGCAGTAAGCTCTGCACAAAGCAGTATTGTAGCAGGACAGTTTTCAAAGGGAGATACTCCCATGGGGAATAAGATGGAAGAGCTGGAAGCCGTTGTAGGGCAAGGTGCCTATGATGTCGTTGTCATCACGGAAACGTGGTGGGATGACTCTTATAACTGGAGTTCAGGTATGGTGGGGTATAAAGTCTTCAGGAGGGATAGAAAGGGTAGGAGAGGGGGTGGAGTAGCCCTCTTTGTAAGGGAGGACTTGGACACCTCTGAGATGGACTGTGGCAATGGGGAGATTGAGTGCCTGTGGGTTAAGATCAAGGGAGCCCATAAGAAGGGAGACTTTGTGATGGGAGTCTGTTACAGGCCACCCAGCCAAGGAGAAGCAGCTGATGAGCTCTTCTTTAAACAGCTGGGGTCAATCTCCAAGTCAGTGCCTCTTGTCCTTGTGGGAGACTTCAATCTCCCTGATATCTGCTGGAAGTACAACACAGCAGAAAGGAAGCAGTCTAGGAGGTTCCTGGAGTGCGTGGAAGACAACTTCCTTGCACAGCTGGTTAATGAACCTACGAGGGAAGGTGCCCTCCTGGACTTGCTGTTTGTCAACAGAGAGGGGTTTGTGGGGGATGTGAGAGTAGGGGGTCGCCTAGGTCTTAGTGATCATGAGATGATAGGGTTTTCTGTCCTAGGTGAAGTGAAGAGGGTACTAAGCAGGACGGTAGCACTAAATTTTCAGAGGGCAGACTTTGAACTGTTTAGAAGGCTGGTTGGCAAAGTCTCCTGGGAGACAGCACTTGAGGGCAAGGGAGCCCATGAGGGCTGGGAGCTCTTCAAAAAGGAGATCCTGGCAGCTCAGGAGAAAGCCATCCCCGTGTTCTGGAAAAAAGGCCAGCAGGGGAAAAAACCAGCTTGGTTAAGTAGGGAAATCTTGAGTGAACTTAGAAAAAAAAGGAAGATTTATAGGCTCTGGAAGGGGGGACAGGCCTCTTGGAGGGACTACAGGAGGGAAGCAAGGCTATGTAGGGAAAAAATCAGAGGGGTTAAGGCTGAGCTAGAGATCAGATTAGCTAAGTCTGCAAAAGACAATAAAAAATCTTTTTATAAGTATATTAACAGTAAAAGGAGGACAAGGGAGACCATACAGTCCCTTTTGGACTCAGAGGGAACAGCAGTGACAGGGGACAAGGAGAAGGCTGAGGTACTTAATGCCTTCTTTGCCTCAGTCTTTAATTGTAAAGAAAGCTGTTCCCTCTGTGTAGATACCCGGGAAACAGAGGAGCAATACGAGGCTCCCACAGTCCAAGAGGAGGTGGTCAGAGCCTTGCTTGACCAACTGGACACCCACAAGTCTATGGGGCCAGATGGGATACATCCTAGGGTATTGAGGGAGCTGGCGGATGCATTGGCCAAACCCCTTTCCATCATCTTCCAGCAGTCCTGGAAGACTGGGGAGGTACCTCTGGACTGGAGACTGGCTGATGTAGTTCCCATTTACAAGAAGGGTAGCAGGGAGGATCCGGGGAACTACAGGCCAGTCAGTCTGACCTCAGTGCCAGGGAAAGTCATGGAACAGGTGATCTTGAGTGCTATCATGAAGCACTTACAAGAGAACCGGGTGATCAGGCCCAGTCAACATGGGTTTACCAGAGGCAGGTCCTGCCAAACCAACCTGATCGCCTTCTATGACAAAGTCACTCGGCTGCTGGATGAGGGAAAGGCTGTGGATGTGGTCTTTCTGGACTTCAGTAAAGCCTTTGACACAGTTTCTCACAGCATTCTGCTAAGGAAACTGTCAGCCTCTGGCCTGGACAGACGCACACTCTCCTGGGTAGAAAACTGGCTGGATGGCCGGGCCCAGAGAGTGGTGGGAAATGGTGTTAAGTCCAGCTGGAGGCCAGTGACAAGTGGTGTCCCCCAGGGCTCAGTGCTAGGTCCAGTCCTGTTCAATGTCTTCATCAATGACCTGGATGAGGGCATTGAGGGTACCCTTAGCAAGTTTGCAGATGACACAAAGCTGTGTGCAAGTGTCGATCTGCTGGAGGGTAGAGAGGCTCTGCAAAGGGACCTAAACAGGCTGGACCGCTGGGCAGTGTCCAATGGCATGAGGTTTAACACGGTCAAATGCCGGGTCCTGCACTTGGGGCACAACAACCCTATGCAGAGCTACAGACTGGGAGAAGCCTGGCTGGAAAACTGCCAGGAGGAGAGGGACCTGGGGGTGTTGGTCGACAGCCGACTGAACATGAGCCAGCAGTGTGCCCAGGTGGCCAAGAAGGCCAATGGGATCCTGGCTTGTATCAGAAACGGTGTGATCAGCAGGTCCAGGGAGGTGATTCTCCCTCTGGACTCGGCACTGGTGAGGCCACTCCTTGAATACTGTGTCCCGTTCTGGGCCCCTCAGCACAAGAAGGATGTTGAGGCTCTGGAGCAAGTCCAGAGAAGAGCGACAAAGCTGGTGAAGGGGCTGGAGAACAGAACCTATGAGGAGCGGCTGAGAGAGCTGGGGTTGTTTAGCCTGGAGAAGAGGAGGCTGAGAGGAGACCTCATTAGTCTCTACAAGTACCTGAAAGGAGGTTGTAGAGAGGAGGGAGCTGGGCTCTTCTCCCAAGTGACAGGGGACAGGACGAGAGGGAATGGCCTCAAGCTCCGCCAGGGTAGATTTAGGCTGGAGATTAGGAAGAGGTTTTTCACACAGAGGGTCATTGGGCATTGGAATAGGCTGCCCAGGGAGGTGGTTGATTAACCTTCCCTGGAGGTGTTTAAGGCACGGGTGGATGAGGTCTTGAGTGACTTGGTTTAGTGTTAGATAGGAATGGTTGGACTAGAAGATCCGATGGGTCCCTTCCAACCTGGTTGTTCTGTGATACTCAACTGCAGGATTCTCATGCAGTCTTGGATTAGACACTGCGTGATGCTCAGTAGAATAACACTTCCAACCACACTGTAGTCTTAAATGAATGAACTACCAAGACTGATCTGGAGATGTGAACTGTTAGGAAACATTACATGAGCAAAAAACCCCAACATTTCATTACATAAATCAAAGTCTTTAGAAAGAGCAGTAAGAGTCCAAACACCAGACTTCCGGAAAACAGCAGAGAAAGATTTGGGGAGGGGAGTTAGTTCCCCACTAAGTTCAGTAAAAGAAACTTGCTTACTACTGCAATATGAACTGCAACAGCTGAATTTGTGATATACAGTGTCTTATACTTCCCTGTTCATCCTGAAAAGTCATTTGTATACTTTTCATTATTCAAAGGAAATCAAAAGTGTCAGAGATGTAAAGAAAGCACCTTCTTCACCACCTCTCTGCAAACCAAGATGAGTTTTTTTTAAATTAACTTCCTTAGTTTGGAAACTCAAAAAACCCAAACCATATTTGGAAAAGCAGACAGAAGGAGCAATGTCATCAGGATATATCCAGAACACGTATGGAAAGAAAAGACCCCATACTTGCACTACCATCAGGAATATAAGACAGTATTTAAAGATTCAGACACCTGCAAATAGGCACCTGAATTAAGGTGTGTAAACCTGTAAACCCACTGTAGTCAATGGAGATCTCATCTATCAGCCAATGAAACTGAAAACAATTAACCTTGACTAGCTGCAAGATGTCTGCTCAAGGGTAAGGTAAATCAATTGTATTGACTACACTGCTTATAATGAGACTCTAGCGCATGCAGAGGTGTGCTTCTGCCACATCACATAACCGTGGGGTTGGGGTTTTTTTCAGACAAAAGATCAGCAAGACTTTGGGAAGATGACAGGTTCCTAAAGATGGGCAATCAGATCAGTCATCCCCAGCTTCATGTTAAACACCCTTTTCAACAAACCTAAGTCACAGCAATAAGCAAAGTCAGTATCAGATACACAGCACAGACACTGACATTGCAGAACAGTATGTGTAGTGAAATGAAACATTCAATAACTTCAAATTTAAATTGGAACATGCATATGCATCTTTTTTAAGTCTACCTCCAACCCAGCCAAAAAAAAATAATAATCTTTGATATGACCGCATAAATTAGAGACAGTAAAAAGTTCCTCTGTACAGTTCGATTTTCCAGGGCTTAACATAATATGAAAGGTTTGCAATGGCACAAGTCATAGAAACAAGAGGACAATATAAATACTGAAAACATGCAGGTTAGGATAGTTATGGCACTAGAAATAGTTTATATCATAGCCCTTGACTTCAAGGGAACATAATATGAAAGGAAAATGACTTCCTTATAACTTGGTATCTCTGAAAATACAGTATGGCTGATTTCTATGCTTTGGCTTGTTTGGGTAATGGTTGGGAATTTCACTGGCTAACAAGACTTTTGGACTGCAACATACTCCATAATGTCACAAGAAACATCCCAGGTGAGCAGTTTTAGAGCTCTCCAAAATGTTCTACTTCAATTCTTTAGAGAAAAGTAGAAATAAAAGCTTTTCAAAACAACTGGAAATAGGTTTGTAAGTTTTAATTTTTAAAATGCAGATGGCTATACATTTGCAGGCAGATCTCTAATGAAACTGTGACGGCAGGAAAGATTATAACACTAGTCCAGGAGAATTCTTGTATATAACTGACAATGAACATTCAATGAACTGAACATTTTCAGTTACCTGATAAAGCGGGCACTAACTCAGAAGTGATCAAAAAGTGCTGTGCAGAAATGCAGCCAACTTGCATGTGAATAAATCAAGACATGTTGACACTATTACTTCCCATGTTAGCAATTTTGTAGCGATAGTCAACTTTTATAACAAGGTTGCCTAATTAAAACATGCACTAAAGCCATCTTACTCTACGTCTGTATAAAAACCTGCAGTTTTCCTCACATTGTCCTCTTTCTACTGAGGAAAATTCATTCCTAGACAGACAGAAATGTCTGAGGAAAATCACCTTTGTAGTGCTTGGCAGAGCAAACAGTATTTCACCAGAAACTTCACTAGCAGGTATTTGAAGTAAACTGAGTACACTAGTATAAGATCTACAATGCTGTAAAAAAATTGAGAACATGACAAACATCACTAATGACTTGATAATACAGCAAGTTAGCTGGCTAACACGTCAAAAATAACACTAGTGCTGTCGGAAAAAGAAGATAGTGGACAAATAAATACCCTCTAATGGCAAACTACCTCAGAAAGAACTAAGATTACAGAAGCCTCTTCAGTCAAACCTTACCAATCCAACTTGTTTCAAAATTCAAAAGAACCTTCTTGCAAAAAATCTCTCCCAAAAAAGTTAACAAAATAATTATGACATTAACTTCAAGGAAAGATGGTCAATGTTGTTTATCTTCTTCTGAAATTGCATCATATATTAGAAAGAAACAGAAAATTTACTTGGTTACACAAGCTCACTACTTTTTAATAAAAATATGGCCAATGGGGAAGGTATATAGTACCTTTAGGATGGACTATGTGGCAGATTTAAAGGAATAAAACCAAAGTAATGTGACTTCACAGATGGAGATATAGTCTGTCCCTTATATGGACATGGGCTTGAGAACAGACTCAACACATTCTGGATTCTACCAAATAAGTCATGTGGTTTTCTCATAGTCAGATCCAGCACTGCATATCTTCCTGTCAGAAAATCTCACGCAACGTTGTTGAAGAACATGGATTAATGGAGAATTAAAGGGAATGGCCTCAAGTTCCACCAGGGGAGATTTAGGCTGGAGATTAGGAGGAAGTTTTTCACAGAAAGGGTCATTGGGCATTGGAATAGGCTGCCCAGGGAGGCGGCTGAGTCACCTTCCCTGGAGGTGTTTAAGGCACAGGTGGATGACGTCTTGAGGGACTTGGTTTAGTGTTTGATAGGAATGGTTGGACTAGAAGATCCGATGGGTCCCTTCCAACCTGGTTGTTCTATGATTCTATGAAGTGACAGGACAAGAGGGAATGGCCTCAAGCTCTGCCAGGGGAGACTTAGGCTAGAGATTAGGAGGAAGTTTTTCACAGAAAGGGTCATTGGGCATTGGAACAGGCTGCCCAGGGAGGTGATTGATTCGCCTTCACTGGAGGTGTTTAAGGCATGGGTAGACGAGGTCCTGAGGGACGTGGTTTAGGAATGGTTAGACTCGATGATCCGGTGGGTCTCTTCCAACCTGGTGATTCTATGATTCTATGAAATAGAAAAACATGGAATAACCAGAACTGATCTCCTAAAAGAAGATGGACTTTACTTTTATTGTCAATCTTAACACATGTTGGTGCTATGAAAGACTTTGGGGGTTTGTATTTCTGAAGGAATCCAGTTCAGATCACTCCTGCAAAGATTTTGTAGCTCATTAACCCTGGCTCTTCAGAACTTCTTTTCTATCTGAAAATAAGACTAAGAGGAAACTTCTTTTTATAATTTTAAGACCCCTCAAAAATTCTGCTTTTTTCCCTGACTTATCATATATTACTGTAATATTGACTCATCTCAAGCCGGCCCACAACTACCAAGTATCTTCACATTCTTTCCTATAGTGTTTCTGAGGGTGGAGTTGTGCAAAATGACTAAGCTAATCTTACAGCTTTTTTTTGCCAAGATACATGACCCCTTCTCTCTGCTCTCTCCTGCTGTATGATATATCCCATCCTTTACACTAGTCCAGCACCCACCAACTTCACACTAAAATGATTCTGGTAATTAACTCTCAGAATACTTTTCACCCTTTTGCCTGCTAGGTTTCTGCTGTGTTACTGAGTCAAATTGAATACTAAAGTCTTTTAGAAGTCCATGCAGCATTGGCTGTGTCACTGAGCCATTTACAGGTAGAGTGGTAGAAGTAGGACATACCCTTTCCAGAAGGGACTCATTATGAAAAGTTAAGACTTTCTCTTTTAGCTGCACTTCTACATGTTGCAAACTGTCCTGATTAATATACACAAAGTCACCTTACTTCAAATCTCATCTAAAAAGATGATATATAAAAATTTCAAGCCAGTATACTTGTGTTCTGCAGCAACAGCTTAGCTTTGTTGTTCATTATAGTCTTATTTTCTGTTTATATTTTATTAGAAAGTGACCACTTTGAAGCAGCACGTGTCTTTACTCTTTGTACTTTTGTTAGACTAAACACAGTTTTTCTCACCCACAACGGTTTTCACTGAATACCATGCAGTACAAATAATGATAATCTTTAAAACAGAGTGAAACTGGTGTTTTCAAAACCCTACCCTCAAGAATTCCATGTTTCTCCACACCTTAAAGTAACTTACAGATGCATGTATATTAAAAATCTCCAAAGTTCTGTTTTTTATTTGGTTTTAAACTCTCATGACCTTTTAGGGCTTGACTCATTTTTTTTCCACCCCTTCAGGACTGTGACATTGTTTTTCCCCAGTGAGAATCATGATGCATTCTGACAGATCCCATTCTCCAGAAAAAAAATCACAGAGCTCTGGCTACACAAAACAGCTCACACTCCACATAATGCAGGGATGAAACAGGACCAGCAACAGCTACATTAGCACAAGTGACTACTCCTCTCCCGAGAGATTTGGTGGCACTGTTTCATCAAATTCAGCAGGCCAGTAGCATACCAGTTCACTATTCTGCTATGCATATGCGAATAAAAGGCAAACAAAAAGAATGATAGGCTTTATCACACAAATAATTCAGTAACTCTGAAGCCAGCCATAATGACTTTAACTGTGGAGTGCATATTTTCTATGCATCGCTTTGCAGATGCCAGGACAGTAGCAATACACAGGAACCAATACAAACTCAAATGAGAGACTGCACTAACAGCTGATATCCACACTTACAAGAATCACAGTGCCAAGAAATATGACACTAAATATGCCTAAAGACACCTCTTAAAAATGAAAGTTGTACTTCATCACAGTTAAGCTTTTAATAACTGACTAAGGACACACAAGATTTATCTCCTCTTACTGAAGAAAAGAATCACAATGCAAATGGATGATGCTGGTGAACTCATTACACACCTCAACATTTACTACAGATTGTTAAAGTCTAAATGCTATGCAACTGTATATCGCAAAGCTGCTCTTAGCATCTTGTTAAACTACATGCTGCCAAAACAAAGGAAGTTGAGTGAAACGTACACCAACTAGAAACAATGCTCTATTCTCCATTTCCACTGAAATAGTCATGAGCAAAGAGTTACTAAAAGCAATGAAACATTAAAAATCAATTACTTAAAGGTGTCTATGGAAGCCTAGATGGCAATTAATCAGTCTGCTAAAACACTTTTTAGGAACATCTTAATAACGAGATAAAAAACCAATGAGAAGGCATACCCTGCCACTATCAACTTGCTGGGGCAAAAAAAAAAATCAGGACAATTACATAACCTCTTATAACATGAGGTATTCTTAATTAACATCTCATTAAAAATGTGGAAACTGCACAGAAGAAAACTTAACATGTTCTGAGAACAATGGAAGAAGAGAAAGCTACATAAAGAAAGCATACTGTATCACAGACCATTCCTGAATTATTTCTATTGACACATCAAATCCCATTTTATCAGATACAAAAAAATTAACACATCAATGGTTTTATAGTTACAGTTTACACTGTGATTTTTGGAAATACATTAATGTATGTTTAGACTGAACGTATGCCTCAACGTACAAGGTAAAAACATAGAATAATTGTTCGTTTGTAATACCAAGTTTAGGCAGTTAGTATCACATTGAAAAATGTGATGAATACTAAGCCAGACAGACATGGTCTATGATCACTGTTAAAATTCCATTACCACACTTAAATCAGATGAGTGCAAGATACTTTGCACCTGTATGGTGTGAGAGCTATGTTTTGCCAAATAATTTTTCTAAATTTTAGACTCAAAATCCCACAGTATATAAAAAATCCTAACAACTGAAAGTCTCCCCTTGAAAAGTACAGGTCACCAAAATCAGCAGATTTCTGCAGAATGTACCTAGGGATTTATTTAGTTTGATTTCTATAGCTACCATAGGTGAACCGCACATAAAGCACTTCAATTTGAATACAACCACAGAGAAACTCAAGTAACTTATGTTCATGAAAACTAGAAGAAAATAAAAACTATGAATTCAGATTCTTTTCACTCTTGCTTCTTAAGAAAACTACAAAGAGATAAGAGTGGCTCAGTAAACAGCACAGCACACCTCTCCTCTTTCATGGCAGTCGAAGAAAGTAAAAGAATTGTTCTTCCTATAACAACCTGGTAGAAATTAGCTTTACATTCATAAAAATGTCTGCTAACTAGAAAGCAGTGCAGAAGACAGTATATCCAAGGTAGGACGCAGGAACAGCAGTAACCTCAGATAAGAAGAATGTCTGAGATCAGAATTACACTTAGGAGTCTAATCCTTCATATTTAGCTTGGTATATTCAGACTTGCACTTACATCCTCCTGTAAATAAATAGAAAAGTAAGGTTTAAGCATCTACTGCAATCGTACAAATTTCTCTTTTGCAGATGTGCATAAAATACGGTAAATTAAAGGCTAGTCTTCATAATTTTCCAAAGTATGGATAAAGACAGAATCACAGAATCACTAGGTTGGAAAAGACCCACCGGATCAGAGTTCAACCATTCCTATCAAACACTAAACCATGTCCCTCAGGACCTCATCCACCCGTGCCTTAAACACCTCCAGGGAAGGTGAATCAATCAACTCCCTGGACAGCCTATTCCAACGCCCAAAGACCCTTTCAGTGAAAAACTTCTTCCTGACGTCCAGCCTAAATCTCCCCTGGTGGAGCTTGAGGCCATTCCCTCTTGTCCCGTCCCCTGGCACTTGGCAGAAGAGCCCAGCTCCCTCCTCTCTACAACCTCCTTTCAGGTACTTGTAGAGAGCAATGAGGTCTCCTCTCAGCCTCCTCTTCTCCAGGCTAAACACCCCCAGCTCTCTCAGCTGCTCCTCATAAGGCCTGTTCTCCAGGCCCCTCACCAGCTTTGTTGCTCTTCTCTGGACTCACTCCAGAGCCTCAACATCCTTCTTGTGGTGAGGGGCCCAGAACTATTGAATACAGTATTCGAGGTGCAGAGAGATAGCAGGAAACAATATATTCTGGTGATGCAGTCACCCTGAAGCAATGGAAGCAGTTAAAAACTGGACAGCTTCCCAAATTACTTCTAACCAAGACACAGACTATATGCAGAAAAACCACCCTTACATCCTCACATTTGGCATTATGTTAATTATCCTCATTGTGTCATCTTGCATGCCAAATTTGTAGACAGCATTGCTTTACTGCTAAAACATTTTAAAAATAGGTTTATAGTTTAAAAGTTACCAGCTTTTATATCATCTATGGTATTACTATTTAAAATGAAGCACAGAACAAAGCTGGATGTGCCACAAATTATTTTGAATTGCCAGAGGCAAATTTTAAACACCTTTCAACTTGGAAGACAGAAAGAGAAAACTGTAAGACCATTCCAAAGAATAGTTACGATGCTGAAAGTTAATTAGATAAAGCTTTTGATAAACTATTCTTCAAACACTGTATAGTACTACACAAACTACTGTCCTGCATAATTTCTGTCAAAGACCAATTATGGAAATAATATTAACCCCAGGACTACATAAGGTAAGGAGGTAGGGTTGCAAAAATCTGTTGTCTTTAAATAACATGTATATTCACAACAAACATGTGATTTAGTCCTCCATTTAAGTTTACAGTTAGGTCTTCAGCTCTCAGGAACACTTGATGTTAATGCCAGGAACATTGGCAATCATTCTTAGCATATACAGTCACCATGTATTACATAGTTACTCCCGTCCCTGGCCCCCCAATGGCCCATAATGCCATCTTTCTACAGTATCAGACACACAACTGTAACTAGTGCACACTATGATGACTAGAATGAAGATGAGATTATAGTCTCCTAGCATAATCCGACTACCACTTCATAGAGGAACAGAAATAAATTATTACAGAAATAGTGCTGAGGTTGAAAACTTGCTCTAAAACTTTCTAGATGTTTAAAAGAAAAAAGGAAAGAAAAGACAATTTGAAAAGATCACAAGTGGAGGCACAAAATGCTGCAGGCAGGGTAACACTCCATAGCAGCATGACTATGCATTTGTTTGACCTGTTGTTCTACTCTTTGCTGCATCAATTACCAGCTACTGTCAAAGACAGGACACAAGCCTGGAGTAACCCAGTACAGCTGTTCTCGTTCTCAAAAGTCAGAAAAAAAGCTGGAGGATAAGCCTTTCCCAGATTCACCACACTGGCTATGTTGGTATACAAATCAAATTAATCCTTTCCAGAATGTCAACTATGAATCTGAACGATGAATGCGAGTTTATGGTAACGGTTTAAAAAATTATCTTTGATTCCTCTAATCAATTTTCTTCTTTCCTGCCACCAATCCTAGAAACAGAAAATTCAGGATAGTCATAGTTTGTAGTTGCCTAAACTAAAAATATCGTGACTGTTCCACATCATGCAACTACAGTTTGATGAGAGCAACATGTAAATCTCCCTTCAGAACTACTCAAAAGAACACCGATCCTGTAATTCTCCAAATATATTCACACTGACAAGTAAGTTAATAATATTATCACTGACATTAGAAGAAAATTTGTGAAAGGGAGAAATATCACATCTAAGAATACTTTACCAGCTAACGTTCTGATTCTTCTCTGCATCATTTTAATTTGTTCAAGATCCCCAAAACATAAATCTTACCCAGTTAAATGGCCTTCGCTGAACAACTTCAAGCTGTCAGGAGATAGCCACTGCCCCCCAAAATACCCCATCACACAGTGTGTCATGTAAATAGGAAAAACCTAGTAGACCTTGTTGATGAAGACATGAAAGACAGTTTGGCAAGACATGAGAAGAGAAGAGTAAAGTAAGAACAGGCCCAAAATAAAGCATTAACAGTAGTATGTAACTGAAACTAGGAGTAATTCATAAATAGCATTACCTGCAGCAGGAAACCTTTCAACTGTGGCACATGTACAATGTGATAATTACCCCCCTTAGAATATTATAACCAGAAGACTTCAAAATAGTGCATACACTGATGGTGCTTGTGAGCTCCAGTCCTGGACTGTTGAAACCTCTTACTCTTTCTCCTGAGAAGGTCATTTTCAGACAAGGGACACTTTTACAAATTTCACAACAAGACACAAGTACAATTCTTTACACACAGAAGACCCTTAATTCATTGGTCAACTTTAACTTAGGAAATTCTGTTTCACTCAAGTAACAAGTTAACCTAAAAAACTGAGTTGGAAATACCACATTTGTGGAAACAGCAAATTTTTTTTCATTTCTTTTTCTGTAGTTCATGAAAAAAAACCAAAAACCAGTAATTCTACCCATGAAAATCACATATGGTTCACATAAAGGAGAGGAACACATTCTAAATTCTCTAGATATGAGGTTACTAAAGCTGAATTCTGAACTCAATGATGCTCAGAAGGTAGCAAAGAAAAAAAATCTTACTTACAGGTTCAATGAGGTTTTTTCCTTTAAAAAAAATGGTAATTTTCAGGCAACACCTGTTCTTGATAATATTCTATTTTTATGAAGTAATTTTTTAAAAAAACTATTTACAATCTGTGTACACTTCAAGCAGGAAGCCAATCTTTTATGCAGCTAAATAAAAAACCAATGTCTCTGCACTGTTCATTATATGCACTGTTCAATTAAATGAATTGTTTAATAAAATTATTCTTTGTTACGCTCTTATGATTACCATACATTTTTCTATAAATCAAAGCCATATTGTATGGCTTTAAACACATTACCTTTATGCACAAGTATCTCCTACTTGTCATTCTGTAGGTTTAAAATCAACAGCACTATGAATAAAACTTATGCAAATAGGGTATGGAGATGTTTGGTTAGTATGAAAGAGGTACAAGTGCTGACAGTAGCCATTTCAAGCATGGGTGAATAATCGCCCTAGCTCATCTTTACCATTTTGCCAGTCTTTTTGTCCTAGACTAACAAGACGCAGGTTACTCAACTGTCACTGATAAATGCGCACAAAACTTCACACTGCTTATCCAACTAAAAGGAAATTCAAAATCTTTGTACTCTTCATTTTACATCTCAGACAGACAAGCATATTTAACTTCCACATAATGAACAAATAAAGAAATTAGATGTAGTTTTCAGAAATGTTTCACAAGCAGCTACCTGAATAAATAGTCCTATAAAGCCAAAATTGTAGCAATAAGTAGCACTTAACAACCGTGAAGAGGTCTACATAGTGAAGAACAGGACCAGTAAATTTAGAAGCAAAATCTACCCTTTAAGGAAAACTTTCTAAAGGCGCTCCCACTCAGACTAATTTACTGACAAACTATATGGGTTCCAAGGATATTGCTGTTCAGGTAGAATTTACGAAAAGACAATTCCTCATAGTATCGAATTACAGATCTATTCAGGTCACTGTTGAGATGCAGCCTGCTACACTCCGATGAATATGAGAAGCAAAAGAACATGAGTTTACTAACAGTAAAACAGCCACATAACTAAGAAAATACAATCACAAGCAGGTTTTTTGATCGCTGGGCTTAGGGATTTCTCATTAAGTTTTACAGCTTTTTTTTTTTTTTTAAAAAAACTCTGTTTTCTCACTCATGCATTTTTACCAGCAATCCTTCTTTTCAAAAGATGCAAAGATTTGGTGAATAGACGGTTGGCAAATAAAAAATATCCATTACCACTGGATACAAGAATACACTAACATCACACATTCCTAAACCAGAATAGAGCAAAATGCATTTTCTTTTGAGAGCTTGAACAATTTGTCAAGCAGCAGCCAGCTCTTCTGTAGCAGTGTTATGGCACCTTTTCTTCTGTATCAGAACTCACCACAGGAGTGTTGCTCACTGTGCAAATTCATCTGCACTATACTACAAGCATCTGCCTACTTGCATGCAGTCAAAAACACTTCCAAGGAAAAGTAAGCCTTTTAATTTATCTAATCTTCTGTACAGTTATCAAAGTCTTAAGTCACATGTTTTTATCTTAGTTGCACAAAGCTTCAAGGTAGATGACTTGTGTCATTTATTACTTAAAAACAGTCCTGGGCACGAATCTCAGTTAATATGAAATATAAAAAGCTTACCTGATTTTTCAGTACATTCCCCCTACCTAGTCAGTCATCATATCAACATCAGTTCTTAAGCCATGCTGTATCCCTCTTGAACATCATTCTTTCCCTTCTAGGTTTGAATGGATATAAACAGGTGGAAAATTGCCATTTTTCACCTTACCATTTAACTTCTTTCCACTTTGAAGAGACAAACACTACTTGATGTTGACCATTTCTTCCAGTTTATTAGAGGAAAACTTCTAAGACTGGCAGGTCATTGATTGGTGACATACACAGGCAGATTGTGACATCAGGCAAATATGTGATCTATTTCTTTCTTGAAAGGCTATCATTGACACAGCTTCCTTATTTACTGTAATTATGAGGGGTGTGTTTCTTTACACAGCATCCACACTGGATAGGTCATGACAAGAAAAAAATATTTCCTGAAACAAAGTATTGTGATAATCTCAGAGAGGGGTGGGGAGGGAAGGAAAAAAACGCCAAACCTGAACAACATTTATGACAAAGACTAAAACATTCATATGAAGAATGTGTCAGAAACAAAGAGATTTTGGTACTTCAACATTTTTAAGATTCAAATGATGGGGGGGAGGGGTAAAGCAGAATGCTCACTGTTTTGTAAACACAGCACTGCTTAAACACCTAAGAAGCTATTTATACCAACTGATCCAAATCTCAGAACAATCTCTTTTGTCAAATATAAATAGAAATCACAAGATATTAGAACAGTCACTTTATTCTCTGCCCTTACGAAGAGAAGTGCTGACATTTGTTGACCAATCTGAACCACAGCAGCCAAACACAAAAAAAAACACCCACAAAAACAAATTTAGAGATGCTGTACACAAAAACTTTAGAGATGGATATGAACACAGCTCTTGAAAGACATAGTAATGTCCAGCTCCTAGAGATACTTTAATGCTAAGTGAAAACACTGCCAGCACCACCATTTCAGTAGTTCTGAGAAGTCCAAGATTGTAAAAGCAGCAATAAAATAAGAAACAAAGCCAATGGTACAGAAGTGTTATAATTACGAAACAATGGTCAAATAAGCACAACTACAGACACAAAAGCTAAGTGTATGCCTTAACTTTGGAGTGCATATACTTAGCACTTCTAACTCTCTCACTTTTAAAACCTTCCAAAAGTTTACTCGTTGCCAAAAAGTTAGCAGGACACCTTCACTGGTCACTTCTTAAATCTCCTTCTATTAAAAGAATAAAAAACCCAATATACAAGAATAGCACCATAGAAAATGTCTCAGACTTCAAGCCCAGCTCAGTCTCCCTCCCCTGTTATTCAAGTAGCCTCTTTTCAGAAGACCTGAAAACAATGTCACTCATTATCTTCTTGCTCCTATCAGAGCTCCCTTACAACCAAGAGAGCAAAGAACTAGCTACTGCTGTGTTCTTACCCCAGCATCCTACTGCAGTTACCCATAATAATGAAGGCATACTGCAAAATGAGGGTGAAAAGTAAGGTAGCTGTCCATACATTTTGTTTCTTTGGCTACTTTAATATACTGTTTCTACAGTGTGCTGGAGCCTCACTTCTCCGTATTTTTAAGCCAGACCACCTCTTTATTGCAAGCTATGAAAAAAACTTAAGGTGTTCTGTAACATTCTTGGCATTAGTGTAGAGAACTGCTTTGAGCCACCAAGGTAGTATACACCAGCTACCACCTCTGCACTGGTTCCTTTCTGCCTTATTGCAAGTACGCTAAAAGGGGGGTTTTGCCTCCTTGAGGTTTCAGTATCAGACAGATGCAGCAGCATCCCTCCCTGCTTCATCCATACCGATGAAGGAAGCTGCAAACAGTGTAGTCATCAAATCTTAAGTTGAATTTGGAAATAAAATTCACTAAGCCTTCTTTTACTATCCCACAAATAACCTTTAAAAATGCCCAACATTTTTGTGGGCTGTATACTGTAAAAGGCGTCTTGAGATGTTTGCCCTTCATGCATCGCTATCTGACATGTGAGCACACTATCAAACACAGCATGGTTTAAAGCTACACAAGAATAGTAAGAAAAGTAATACAGTTCAGATCTCAAAGTTAAATGGATTTTCTCTGTCTTTCATCTTCACCTATATGATAGAAGGAAATTATAGACAATGGAGACAAAAAAAGGAAAAGTCTTTTTTCAGATAACACTAGCAATTCTTCTCAGCTACTTTACTCATACTCGTTTTGTGCAGTAGCTAGAAGACTCAACATTTACAAAACAGAGGATTGGCTGTACAAGAAAAGCTTCTAAATCAAAGCTGTATCTTGTAATGTGAGTTTATGAATAATAAAGTGCTGATGTTGGAGATAGGTAAACTTCAGTTAATTAGAGAATATCAGAAAGTGAAGACTTGCTCTCAAAAAGGAGGAAATGAAGACATACAGACATGAAGAGCACTCACCATCAGCAGTTGGCACGCTTTTACCTCTTCAAAGCTTCAGAAAACCAAGAAGCTCTGATAATAGCCACTGGAGGCTCAGAGCTGGGAATCCAAGTAAACAGGAATCCTTGAAGGAAGGACATTTAAAGGAACCTGACTACAAATAAGTTACTGCGAGACCTGGCTCTCAACTGGGCAAGTTCTGAACTACTAAGGCCCTCATGACCCAAAGGGAAAAGCTGAAACTTCAGCAAAAGAAGAGGCATTGGTCACCGAAAAGGATAAATTAGGCGACTTAGTTACAGAGGTGAGTAAAGAACTTAGCAGTAAAGGAAGCATGTATTACACAAGCCTTTTACAGTGCACAGAGCTTTCAGAAGCATATACACTTCTGTAATTCAGCTTGGAAAACCTGCAAAACACTGAGAAACCAATCTGAGTTATGCTAAAAGCATACAGCACTTATTTTGTGGTTAAATACACAACCATAACCAATTCAATGCAAGAATTCCTACCAAATGCAGTAACCTGGTCAATAACTCCATTCGTCCTTTCTCACCTTAAGAAGTTAGGAGCTTGATTCCAGTAGTCTAATTAAACCAAACTGCATCATCCCACCGCTAATTTCTTCCAGATGACTACAGTGGGAGTTGTACTGGTGGCAAGTTTGTCCTCCTTTTCCTTTTCTGTTCTATTCTGAGAAGGTAATGCAATACAAGGCCAAAACCCAACTACTCTGAACTCAAATTATTAACTGCAATTTTGTAATCAGTGGAAAACATAGCATATGACCTTAAGTATGGTCTAACCTGTACCTGCACAGCCTTTTGTTACTATACCAACATAATGTCCAAAAACATTGGGGCTGGGGACAATTCTTCTAGAGTTGATCACCCTGACAGCAAACTCATTTTCTTAAAAAATTATTGTCTCCCAAAAGAGATTTATCAGAATTCTTTTAAAAGATGGGGTAGTCGCCAGAGCTGACAGGTCAAGTAATTAAAAAAGAAAAAAAAAACCAAATTAAAAAAACCCCAAACGGACACAACCAAAAACCTCCAGGAATAGCAAAACCCACAGACTTTACATTATCATGTTTAACCAGGTGAATTATGTACATACACATTTTACACACACGTACAAACACAATGCATTATTATATAAAATGCCTTTCACAAACATTACTATATACTGTTTTTAAGAAAGAAGAGCATCAAGCAGCTCCACAGACTAAAACCCTACTGTACCAGCCTTGGTAAAAATATGTAAGAGAAAAACATAGTTTTATCTGGGAAAACACAGGCAACTCTTAAACTACAGCAGCAAAGAAAGAAGCAAAAAGCACTAAGAGGAAGGTAAATCAGTGCTACAAGCAGCAAAGCACGCCCAGAGCCATAACTGTAAAAAAAAGGCCAGGAAAAAGTAGGACCCAAAGCAGTACAAACAGGGCTAGTACTCTCCCAGCATCTATTATTAGTTCTGGTATACTCAGTAACAGCACTAGTCACTTGCATGGAAAAAACATAGTTAGTACAGAGTCCACAGTATGGACTAATAAAGGCTTGACTTGTACACTAAGCCATGTTCAACAAGCCATCAATAATAGGATTTTTAAAAAGGTAGTACCAACATAATTTCACATGTTTTTAATAAAGAGGTCAATGTAACTAGAAGCATATGGCTGATGCTATCCTTAATGCAATCCTCTACTCTGCTCAAACCAGACAGATATTTCACATTAATCAATGCAAATTTCAGTTGTCTGGGGAAACAAAAACTGTTAGAATATTCTGTGAAGTTACCAAAAATGAGCCCTGTGGAAAACTATGTGATCTGCTCAATAGAGTGAATCGAAACAATATATTACTGCAGAGTTAGGTAACAATTTACAATAGTTATACTAATTTCTTATATAAGTACTGTAACAGCTGGAAAAACAAACACTCATTGTGTTCAGCATCAAAATCAAGTTATCATCTAACTTAGTTAATGCCTTGCTGAGACTTTAACTTTTCCTTTTGCTTTCTCTTCTAAATGAAGTTAATACTTACTATGGATAGCTATGTGATTACTGATTGGTCAGCTGTAGTTTCTCTGACAAAAAAACCAAACTGCTCACTTTTTGATAAGAGGTTCACAACTAAATTTAAAGCAGCTTCTTTTTTTTTAAACAGAGACTATACACAGTCACAGTGCAAAACATGCTTTTCAATGTATAAAAAACTTATTTTGCATCTTATCCAAGAGCCTCTATTACTACAGGATACACATGAAGCAGTTACACTGCTACTACCACAGGTCTCCTGGAATCACTGAGGCTGAGAACATCTTATGGAAAAAAATCAATAACATAATAATAAGTCACCTATTGAATTCAGAGTAACAGATTTCAAACACACCATATCTACAAACTACCACCCCAGCATTTAAATTTCGTGTAGCTCTTTCAGATCAAAACACTTCAGTGTGTTACTCATCCTAAAAAAATTACTAAACTCATTCGCTGAAATACTTGATTCGGTACATTTCATAAACAGATAACACTGCTTACAGTAATAGCTGTGCCTTGTGTTTGACCTGTTAAGGTCTTTGTCCTACATTTCACTGATCAACATTTCACTTGTTTTAATTTTACAGACGTTACACTAAAGCAACTGCATATTTGGAGACAAGGAGGAGACTTTAAGAGCTTATATCTTTAAACTGAAAAAAACTCAATGCCTTTCCTAGCGACTAAAATACACTTGTAAATATGATATGTATACACACAAATAACTTTCAGCCCAAAGTAAAACTATGTAATGAAAAAGTTCTAAACACAGCTGATACTCAGGAGAAAAAAAAGATTAGAGGTGGAACTACTGATACAGTCTCTCGCTAAGCTAAAAAGTTTTCTAATGCTGTTAATACTTATGCTTCCTCTATCTCTCACAGCCCAATTTTAGTTCATTGACAATATACTTCCTCATAAAATGGATCTATTGGGACAGCTGCAGCCCAGGATCTCCTGAAGCAGAACAGGTTTACTACAAGCATCATCTGCGTTCCCTCACCCAGACGAAGATCTTCCGCCCCAGGGAAGATCATTGCTACTAGAGGGCCAGTTTGTGTTCCACATGGTTTTAAGCTCTTTGGTAGAATCTAACCCCTCCCTTAGCCCTCAGCAAGGGAAGATAAACCAGGCATCTGGATAGGGAATGAGTTTGTATTTGTCTGAGACAAAATTAGTGTATAGCAGATATTATTGTTACTTCCTTCCTCTTATTCCCTCCCCCTTCCCCCCATACATCTACGAGCAGCGTAGGATGTTTGGAGCAATTTAACAAGTAAACGGGAGATGAGCACCCGCAGGACTTACGGCGAGAGGCTCTGGACAAGCACCACGGCCAGACAGCCTAGGACAGGCGAGGACAAACGACAAGGGACGGGAGCAGGACCGGCCGTCACCTTACCGGCTCGGGTCGGGCGCTGCCAACAGCCCCGTCCGCAGGGCAGCGGCCTCCCCCGAGCACAAATCCGGAGGCGGCCGAGGAGCCTCTGCCCCGCGCCTGTAGCCGGGAGGAGCCCCAGCAGGGCCCCGCGGGGAGGCTCCCACCCACGGGCCGCGGCGCCGGGCGCCCCCTTCAACCCCCCGAAGCACCGGGGTCGCTCCCTCCCCAACCCCGGTGCCCCGCGGCGAGGGCCGTACCTCGGCTGAGATCGAGGGGGACGTTCTCCTCGCCGCTGTCGTTCCGACCTGCGGGGACGGGGAGGAGAGAGAAGCGCGTTAGGGCTGGCGGGGAGGAAGGAGGGCGAGGAGGGGATGGGGAGGCAGCGGGGCCGGCCGGGCGCCGGGAGGGCGCGAGAGCCGGCGGGAGGAGGGGGGAGCGCGCCGGCGCGGCCTGCCCGTGGGCCCTCACCTCGGATGCGGAGGTGCCTGAGCGAGCGGGCGCGGAGACTCGCCGCCATGTTCGCGGCCCCGCAGTCACAACACCGGAAACCTCGTGCGCTCTCGCGAGAAGCGCGCGCGCAGCCGCCACCGCCACCGCCCTTCCCGGCGCGAGGGGCGCGGGGCGGGGCGGGGGCGGAGCGGGGCCGCCTTGGCGGGGGCCGCGCCCGGGCTGAGAGAGCTGGGGCCGCTCGGGCTGTGGGGGTGCAGGGAGCGAGCCGGCTTGTAATCATAGAGTCATAGAATCACCAGGTCGGAAGAGACCTTCCGGATCATCAAGTCAACCATCCCTGTCAAACACTAAACCCTGTCCCTCAGGACCTCGTCCACCCATGCCTTAAACACCTCCAGGGAAGGTGACTCAACCACCTCCCTGGGCAGCCTCTGCCAATACCCAATGACCCTTTCAGTGAAAAACTTTTTCCTGATGCCCAGCCTGAACCTCCCCTGATGGAGCTTGAGGCCATTCCCTTTTGTCCTGTCCCCTGTCACTTGGGAGAAGAACCCAGCTCCCTCCTCTCTACAACCACCTCTCAGGTAGTTGTAGAGAGCAATGAGGTCTCCCATTAGCCTCTTCTCCAGGCTGAACACCCCCAGCTCTCTCAGACGTTCCTCATAAGGCCTGTTCTCCAGCCCCTTCACCAGCTTCGTTGCTCTTCTCTGGACTCACTCCAGAGCCTCAACATCCTTCTTGTGGTGAGGGGCCCAGAACTGAACACAGGATTCAAGGAGCGGCCTCACCAGTGCTGAGTCCAGAGGGAGAAAAACCCCCCTGGACCTGCTGGCCACACCGTGTCTGATACAAGCCAGGATGCCACTGGCCTTCTTGGCCACCTGGGCCACTGCTGGCTCATGTTCAGTTGGCTCTCAACCAACAATGAAAGATTGGGCAGCCAGGGAGGGTGACCTCCATCAATCCTGTAGCAGGATGTGGTTGGGGTTTTTTTTTTCCTAATGTATAGAAATAAATAGACAAGAAAAGAAATGAATAAATAAACAGATAAATAAATAAATAAATAAATAAGACTAAAAGTTATATAAATATGTATATACTATGTAAAAAAAAAAAACCAAAAAACAAAAAAAACAAAAAAAAAAAAAAAACAAGCCCCAAACTTGAAAGCTATTTATAGAATATATGTCCTACTTAAACGCATACATATAAAGATTCCTGGAAATCTTGTGCATATTCTACCTATTCCCAAGGACTACTTTTGTTGTTATTATACAGTTGTAGAATCACAGAATCATGGAATCACCACGTTGGAAGAGACCCACTGGATCATTGAGTCCAACCATTCCTATAAAAACTAAAGCATGTCACTTGGGAGAAGGGGCCAGCACCCTCCTCTCCACAATCTCCTTTCAGGCAGTTGTAGAGAGCAATGAGGTCTCCTCTCAGCCTCCTCTTCTCCAGGCTAAACAACCCCAGCTCTCTCAGCTGTTCATTATAGAATCACTAGGTTGGAAAAGACGTCTTAGATCACCAAGTCTAGTAATCAAAACTCTCACTAATCTGGAACCTTGGCTCCAGCTCTCTGTGTGACCTTGCATTTGAGACAGAGAAAAATGCAGAGGTAATTCTAGGGAAAAAAACCCACATCTGCTGGGCACAGATCACACTCAACACAAGATGTTATCCTCTCCTCATGAACACAGACTGTAACAGTGTCTGAAAAACACCATTTGAAAAAAAAAAAAAGCAAACCAAAAAAGCCCAACAAAGCATACCATAAGAGAAACATGCTATCAGGGAGACATTCTGTCTATCTTTCAAGAAATATATTTGATAAACTAAACCCTTTAGCTCAAATAAAAATATTCTGCTTTTTGTCACAGTAAGTGACGTGATTTTGTCTCCCAAGTGGGAGCAGTGCACGGTGGCTCCCCGGTGGGGGATCATGTAATCCCTAATTTGGAGAAGACCTTTGAGATCATCAAGTCCAATTGTCCCTATCCACTATTAAACCATCTCCCTAAGCAAAGAATGAAATCCAGGTCACACTTCCAGCCACTTGGGTGGTCCCAACCATGCACCCACACAGCTGCCCTGACCTGCTGGAAGCATGGTTGAAGGAGAAAGGATTGTTCTCCCCAAGAGCCCCAAGGGTAACCAGGTTTCTCCTAAGGCAACTGAACCCTGAGAGAAGGCAAAGCTGAGGAGAAAAAGCGCTAGAAAATATCATACAATGCCTCCCTTTCTCTTAGAGAGCCTGCCCTGCTGGGAACTGGCTTCCTATGTAACTGTTCTTGTCACCGTGTCTGAAGGATTTGGTCTGTCAAATGAAATTGCTTTTCTTTTTAGTTTTGTTTTTATGAGGTTTCCAGCTTGGTTTTCCTCCTTCAGTTGCCTTGTGATGGGATGGCAGTTCACGTGGATACAGCATGACCATAGGCTTTGCAAAGCAAATGTTTTCTGCGCTCTGCTTTTCCATGTGCGCAGTAGTTAAAAGCAGGGGGAAAAAAGGCTTTTTTCCCATTGCTTTCTTGATTTACTGAGGAGTCTGAAGTGCTGAGCTATTTCTTACCTTAATATTTGTTAAAGTTACCTAATAAAATAAGTGTCTATGTATAAAAAAACCCTCTGAAGTCTGACTACAAGAATGAGTATGCTTATATTTACTTGCCCTTGTCCTTTTCAGGCAAAAGTTGAAGCAGATAACACCTTACATTATGTTCTGACACTTTAGGCAGCTGTAGCCAAAGCACATTTCTGTACCCAGACTTCTCAGATTCACAGGAACAAAATCAGCAAATAATAATCACATTGAAGAGCAGAAGTAGCCTGTTGTATTAAAATGGCTTCACAAGCTCAGGTAATTTTTCCTGTTATGTTGTAAAACATTTTCCACTTCAAGTTGTCCATCATCTTTCCTGAGGTCTTTCAGTTCAGATCCTGCATTACTCATAAAAATCTATTTTTATTAAGTATTCATGAACTTTTTTTCCCCCACGTATTCATTGATTCATCTCAAAAATAATGAAATAGTTTTAGACCAATCGGTACACTTCTGAAACATTAATACTGATTTAGGAGATTAAAAATAGTTATTTTTAACACTGGAGTAGCAAACTTTCTGGCACCAAAAGTTTTCATGACACACACGATTTTTATTTTAATAGCATCATGTCAAGTATATTTAATTTAAAATATCATTTTCAACAACTTTCATATTTTGAGTTTTGCTTACTAAATACAAAGATAATGTTCTTGAAGAACTCCAGGTTCTCAGCATTAAAATGTCTAAACTGGAAAAGCTCATCCATCCATAAAACAAGACCAAAGCATATCAAACTTTAAATAGTGTTGTCAAAATGCCTCAGCACTGCCCTTTAAAACTTCCATGTGCAGAGAACCACTGATTTCCTGAAAATGCCAAATAAACTACTGCTTCTGGTAGTAATGTTGTATCCTGTTTACTATGACTTCTACTGAAACTAATTAATTTCACATAGGCTTTGAAGCACCACTAAGTATTAGTCTACTATTAAACTTCTGGATTGGATTTGAATTTGTTATCTGCACATGAAATATTTTGGACCCTGATTCTAAGTGCTATATTTCCTCTTGTAAATACAAAGTCAGATATGTTCTAAAAGAACCAGAACTACTTCCTCCAGCAAGGGAAAGAAAGGCGTAATGTTAAAACTCTGGATTACTGTTTTGCAGCTTTGTTCCTGCAGACACCCCTCAAAATATTTTGCTCAATTTCTGGGGCTCCAGTTTCCTCTTTTTTTTTTTTTTTTTTTGTGGTTTGTTTTTTTTTTTTTCTTCTCTAGTTATGTTTTAATTATGCAGGCAAAATTGACATTCTCTCCATTAATGACACACAAAATAATGCTATAATGTCAGCTCTTTGTGGTAGCACACAAGGCTGTGTTGAAAGTAGTTTGAGGTATAATTAATACTTGCCACAACCGGGGGAAAAAAAGAACATTAGATTTTAAAGGTTTTGTAATGGTGAAATGAGAAATAGCAAGTATGTATTAGCCTTAAGTAACACTTAGATGCCTGCAGACTCCCCATCAAAAAAAAATCAAAAATGCACACTGCAAAGTGAGTCTTGAGTGTTAAAATGCCATGATCAGCACTGATATGAGGAGTCCTCACCCTGTGATAGTAGAGGACATCTTGGGATCTATTTTTGGACCTTTTACTGTATTCTTTTATCCTGTTAAATATAACCTGGAAAGCATCACAAAAATTTAATTGAAAACTGATAAACAAGTTTTCTACATGTTTTCATCAGCTAGTGTTGGCCGTGAGTATGCAGGAGTGGAGAAACATGGTGAGTGGCGGGGGGAAGATGTTTTGTCCATTTGGAGAGGGGAAACTAAAAACAAAGTGAAAATTAACTTCTTCACCGGTCTGCTTTCTTGTCTGTGTCACAAGATACAGTTGATCTAGCCTCTTTGATACATTATTTTTATCTTTCAGTGCCTAAATAGCTGTAAATCAAATTAAAGAAAAGATGTTTTCATGATCAAATTGGGAATCACATTACTTCAATTTTACCTCTTAGTTTATAATTTTATGTGAACATAGAATTTCTGTATTCATAAGTAAATCTAAAGCCAGGGACAAAGCATGATAGCAATTTCCTTTGTGTTGCTAGCATAATTCCTTTCCCATTTGCAAAGCACAACATATTAGAACAACAAACCTCCAGTGTTATCTGGAGATTTGCAGAGACAGGTTAATCTTCAAACTATGTAAAAATGATTCTATACCTTCAGTGTGGATAGGGGCTTCTGAAACTAGGGCTACATTTTTGCATGTACTTGCAAAGGACTCTCAGTTCCATCCTTTTTCAGTCAGAAGACTGGCCCTTTTACCCCCTCCCCACGTGGGATTTTGCCCGTGACAGCCTTTTTATATACCAAACAGAGTTTTGCAACGTACCATAGAGGATACTGCTATGTGAATTGTAAATCTTGAAGATTTCTAATTATTATGAAGATCAAAGAGAAAAGCTTCCCTCTTGTTTGGGGTCAAATGAAAACATATGGGTATGAGGGACAAGATAGTGACAGAGTCTTAACTGGCTTAAATTGTTCAGATTCTGTGGAAATGAACAGGATGTGTAATTTACACCAGCTGCAGCTTGCCCTTAATATACACACAGAAGGAGAAAAAATATAAACTTGGATCAAGCTATGCAGGTAAGAAGTTAACCTACTGAATACAATTAAGCTACAGCGATTCAGTTGTTAAGCACTTTCTAATCTGCAAATATATTAGTAACACTCATCTTTAATCTGCACTATTGTAAAATTGGCTTTAAATAGGTAGATTAATCCTAAATGACAGTGGGACAAACAGAGGATAAAATCTCGTGAACAAGAGCATAAAGTTAAAAAATTAGTTTGCATCTTCCCCTATGTGTTGACTGTTAGCAGGAATTTTTGTAATCACTATTTTTTAATCTTTTTATTCACATGAAGCTCATCAAAGTGCTTAGGAAAGATAAGACAGCTTGTTTTCTGTAGCCAAGAAATATTTGCAAAGGAGATGCTTGAATGGAGTATTTCCAAAGTTGATCAGTCTCCATATAAGACAGATAAGTTCAGATACTTGAACCATTAGTTGGAGAATTGGATACTGTTTTGTCCATTTGATATTGCAAGAATCACTTGGCCTGTTTTTCTTATGTAAATATATCTCAGACTGTAAAAATATCTGGCTTAACAGCAGCTCAGAGCCAGGTCAAGAATACGTTGGTGGGCATCTGGTTTAGAAGTTCTGCAGTTTGAGACAATCAAATCCAGCTATTCAGTATGTTTATAAGTATCAAGACAAATGTCTAGTATGAAGCTTAATGAGTTATTGACAGCTCTGTACCACCACCAGTGGTCACTCTGAAGTACCACATAGGTATTGGAGCAGACGTGCACAATGCCTGGCCCTTGGGCAGCTGTGCATTGCTACTCACAGACCTGTGAGTTCCTCACAGTAGGTACAAAGTGGTAGAGCCTGCATGCATCATCTTCCAGTGATATAGAGCAACGTGTGGGAGGATGTAGCTGCTGCTCAGAGCTTACAACGGCAGACAATAGGATCTGCTGAGGAGAGGGTTGTGCTGCAAGATTTAAAAGGCTGAGCCTTCAGAGGTTGCAGGAAAGGAAATGAGAGGGTAAGGTGAATCTACTAGCTGCAGCATAATCTACAGAAATCATAGTCCTTTACTGAACTGTTCTTCAATTTTGTGTTCTGTGTTTCTCTAATACAGCAATGAGCAGAAATAGGAAAGATCCTTCCTCTTTAGGATAAAATCAGCTGCTTCCTGGGAACAGTGTCTCTCTGCCCTGGATCCTGACAGAGAATCTGAGAAAATGTGAATGCTACCAGAGCTTAGTTGAAAACTAATTTGGGATATCAGTGTTGGAGCAAGAATCTAAAATTTTATTATATACAGTAGTTTGAATTAGTTGTAAATCAAGAAAAGAAATTATTTAAATGTATGTAATAGTTTTAAAGTTATAAGAAATCTTAAAACCTAGTGGTAGAGAAAGAAATGTTAGTTATTTAAGAATGCTAACAAGGCCATGAATACAAAGGCCTATACAGGCTCAAAGTTTCTTTTACAACATTAAGTGATTGTTCTGCTATAATGCTTCTCTTGTTTCTCACTGGTAACTTTTCTTTGGTAGACCTTGAGTTGTTACTTTGTGGTCTATTGAGCTGTGAGCTAGAATACTCACATAGCTGTTCCTCGTAGAAAGCATAGGATTAATGTAAAAAACTGATTGCTTGTTGCTAAAGGAGGCACTCAAGAGCAGTAAGAGCTGATAAAAACTTGCTGATGAAATTATCGAAACATACATATGCATTAGCCAATGATGTAACCTGTTGAATATACATTAGATTGTGAAACCTCGTGAGGATAAATTGGGTCACGTTGTAACAGTCATAGGAACCAGATTTGGGTACTGGCCCCCGGTTCCTGGGGCCTCACAATAAAGCACCACATATAACCCTTCCCGGAGTGTTATGTGTTTGTCACGCCGATGCTAACATCAGGAAGGATGGAGGTCTTGAAATACAAGTGCAATGTGAAAGCATGTATATTGCATGTTACTCACACCTGTTGCCTTGGGAATCAAGCTGTCTTATCGCATCACATAGGGAGGGTACTGGTGACATAGAGAGCCTGTAAACACGTACTGTACCATCTTTGGATGGCCTTGCAGTAGTCCTGAGCCAAACATGTCCTGTTCGGCCAATGTGACAGCCATGAACCATCAAGGTCAAGTGACTAGGGATGGTCCTTGACTCTGTTTGAAGTATCAGTATGGATGCAGCTATAGTGCCTAGGTTGCATTTGGTTAAAGTCAAGGGGTGGGTTGCCAGCCTGCTCAGACTGGGACAATGGAAGGAATAAGTCAGGCAAAGAAGACCTAGTGTGTAACCCCTAGGTGCAGGATGAATGGTTTTAATTGAACTTTTGAGCCATGGAGTTTTTTTGTTTGGTTGTTTTGGTTTTTTTTTTTTTTGCTTTTGGTCTCACGTTCACCAAGAAGCTTGGAGAAAAAACAGAGGGCAATCTGCAGTTTAGTCCTGAGAGAGGCTGTTTCCACGAATTTTGCTTTTGGGGGTGTGGTTGCTCTCCTGGCTGATGTGTTGTATTCCTGGTATATTCCTATGCTAGTCTTTTCAAATACTATCCAATAGATTCTATATATATATTGCTGTGGAAAAGGGGTTCTATAGGGAATATTTTAAGTATCAGTAATACATTTTGCAAAAGTACCATGATTTGGATGAAGACAAATCAATTTCTAACAAAACTTTTAGCTCAGTAAATATTTTTTCTGGAAATTTTCTGATTTTGGAAAACAGCACTAAGTGAATCCGTGAACACAGTACACTTAAGTCCAACTAGAAATAAAAGCTATTAATAAAGATTTCAATTTATTGCAACTGGATAAAATGTTGTTAATATTCCTTCAGCATCCAGTAATGGAAGAAATTAAAAAATGAACATACAATATATAGCAGAAACTCATGCCAGAGTAGAAATAAGTATGATACTAAAGCATCAACAACCATCTGCAAAACAACAGAATGTCAAGTGATGCAAGAAGTCTTCCTTGATTAACTGGTCAGGTTGCTAACTAGATTGTTAAGTAATGCAACCTCCCATTTAGGCACCCATTCATGTAAGATTTTTTCACAGCATTCTGCACTGCATAATCCTATTGAAGCTGTGAAACGCAGCAGGTGTTGAGTTTGGGTATGGTTGGTATATTAATTAGACCTGAGAAAAAACTTTAAATAAACACAGCTGTAAAGTGTTTCAGTCCAAGTAAGCTCACAGGAATAGTACTGAAATTATATACAAAGATAATTTATCATAATCTGATGCAAAAGTCTGTATGTCAGCGAAAGCTTCTTGTGAGTCTTCATCATTTGTTTTTTAAAAGAAAACCTTGAGAAGCCTGTTAACATTTCCTTTGGACACTGCCTAACAAAGGCTTTCTAACATAATAATAATTATGTTATTAATATATTAATTGCAATGCTGTTACACATCTCAAATCCATACTGAAATACTGTGGTATCTGAAACACTCAGCAGTCAATAGATATCACTAGAGCAGGCTTCAGTCTCTTGCATGGTCAGTAGCACGTAGCTTGCTATGAACATTCCTGGCAGTATAGAAAGGACCAGAAAAAAGGATGGGATAGAAAAGATAATATTTTTGTTTTAATTTAAACTGGCAGTAGTAAGATTTACTTATATATAGCATTGTAACATAAGTGCTGAAAAACCTCCCCAAATGCTGAGGTAGAGAGGGTGTTTGGTCTGATTTTAAATGCTTTGGGATAAACAGTGTAGAACACAAAATACAAGAATTGTAAGTCTTCGCTGCGGTTGGTGAGTCATTAAACCTCTGCTGGTGTCACCCACAGAGTCAGGAATCTTGTACAAATAAATGAGCATTTAGACAGAGCAGCTTTTAAAAATGGGCTAAAAATGAAAGTGCCAGGGACAGGAATACAGAAGTAAGGGAACATTTTTAAAAAGATGAAAAGAGAAAGGAACAAGGAAGCAGAAAAGCAAAGGACAGAACACCATGGTCAGAGGATCAAGGGAAAGAGGAATAATTATGGGGAACAGGAAGTAATTGAGAAAGTGTATAGAAGAGTACAGAGAATATCTCAGACAGTGAAAGGAGGCAATAAGAAAAGAAAATAGATGTCTTTGGATCATTACAGAACAAGAAACTGGACTTACCTGTGTGATCTGGAAGGAGTGTGATGGCGTTGTCCAGCGTAGAAGAACATGAAAGAAGCTGAGATGCAGGAGAAGGGAGGGGAGCTTGGCAGAGTGTCCCTTCTGTCAGCAAGAAAAGTGGATGGGAGCCCTGGATTCTCTGTTTGTGTTTTGTGTACATTTTCCACCTGACATGCATCCACACGCAAATGAAAGAACAGGCAGCTTTTCCTGCTAAGAACTTGAAAATCAGGAATCAGGCCAAAAAAAGAATTAAAAGGCAGGAAAAAAAGCTAGTGCTGATTTTTCCTTTCTTTGTCTGTCTCATGATGCTTGAGCTGTAGGATTTGTTGATATTACTGAAGTAATGCAAATCATATAATGTTTCTTAAAACTTTTGGTATCCATATAATTCACATGTCATTTGTATTCATGTTGACATTTTGCATACTTCCTTTCTGCCTAACAGGGAACATTTTAAGTTGAAGCAATATTTTTGTGCCTCTGTGTTAAGAAAGAAAATAAACATACAGTTTCCCATATTCTTTTTAACAGGACCCACAGCATAAAAAGCCTAGAGGAAGAAACTCTGTATATTTAATAACAGCTTAATCCTCTCTCTCAGAGTGCTTTAGAAGGAGGCGAATAGACATACTTTAACAAATTCTGCATATATTCAGGAGCCAACTAGCTAGAATGAAACACAGAGAAGAAAGGCTTCATGAGACATTGTAATTTTGCTGCCCCAGGCAAAGGAGGGGACTTGAGGCTATCAAGCTGTTGCTCAGCACAAGGCTGCAACATGTTGTGTTTGCATTCGGCAATCCATGGTTAGCCTGAGTGGCCTGGAAATATCTTCCAGCTGGCTAGGATGCTGGAAACTGCTCAGTATGACCCTTCAGCCAAGTGGAGGGCTTGGAGGGCTATACTGCTGTCCTGAGTAGGTGATTTCTGATTAATAAATTCATTCTTTCAGAACTATTTTGGGTGTCTTAGCTTGGCATATCCCCAGACCGTATAAACGTAAGGGCTTAATTCTGGCAAAAGCTAGAAACCTGACTCAAAGTCATGCCAATAAACTTAATGTTGAGGGAGCTGGGAGAAAGCAAATGTTGTGAGGGGAGGTAGTAACATAGATAATTCAGTTCTAGACTTTGTCCCTAGTTTTTATTACATTTTAGAATATAATCTAAACTATGATTTAAATTAAAATTTAATCAGTATCCCCTATGTGGCCTCTTTTTATTACTCTAAACATGGTATGTTTATAATACAGATTTTTGATGTTAAAATGCTTTTTAAACACAAAGTGTTTTTTCTCTCATCCTTGTGTTTAACCACAACAAGAGGCCAAAAAAAGTGAAAGAGAAAATAGTGAGAGACCTAATCTAGGAAAGAAGTAAAAATAAACTCAATTTGGCTTCAATGGTTTGGGTTTATAGCCAGGATTAATGGATGAATGCTACAATTTGTTCTCTCTTCATGTCTTCCTCTCATACATTAAAAATGTGAATTAAATATTTTCCTGTCACAAAAGATTACTATTCATGGGAATCTGAGCTATCACTGTGATGAATGCCATGATAAACTAAGAATTTTGGGTGTAGCATAGGCTTGGGAAGATTTGCTCTAAATAAAGGAGTGGTCAGAAACTGAATGAGCAGGGCCCAACCACTGCTTTGTATGTTAACCCTCATCTAGACCATATGCTAAAGAAAGCAGGGATCCTGAGGAAAAAAATACTGACCCATCATGTAATTATAGACTGCACATCCAGTTAAAGATGCATTCACATAAGGAGGCAGAATTGAGGCTGTGCAAATATGAGTTGATTTTTGTACCTCCTAGCATTTGAGTGCTTCATTCTGTAGTGAAGCTACATGCAAAAGCCTTTCCATGTAGGATGATCTGGAGCTGCTATACACCAGTTGTAAGGATTCCTTTTTATGAGTCCATTGATTTCTTCAGAAGCTGTCTTATTTGATATAAAACACAAAGTCAAATACACACAGACGTGGAATTAAACGCATACACACACACTCACAAACATGTGCACCTATATCTGACATGAAGTGATATAGTGGTGAATTCAGTTCTTCCACTGAATTTCCTTCCCCTTGCTAAAGCAGCGATCTTCATAGTTGAGGTGGATTGTGCAACAAGATCGCACATAGAAGAGGGTTTTGTTACCATGGTGGGAGGAGTAACCAAGGGATCTGCAATTATGTGGATCGAGAATATAAACCTCTTACACAGGAATGCACAGGAGATCAACTGCATTCCTGCAGAGACTGCAGTTAGAGCAGATAAATGCTCAAAAGCTCCTGAATTAGAGAAGTCTTTTTTGTCCTCCCAGTATTTGTTTTGCTTAGACTGCTTAGTGGGACATCTTATGGGTATGACACAGATGCAAACCAGACCTTAACTAGCTGTGTTCATGCTGAAGTCTAATTTCTATGTCAATGTTTTGATGTTTTCACTGCTGAATGTTTTAGCAGGCACAGCCACATACCTGTAGACTGAGCTTGGAGAGGGAAAAATATTGACAGAGAACAGCATTCCTTTTCTTTCTTTATAACTTTTAAGAGGAAATAGAATGAATTACAGGTGAGAAACCCTAAAATACATTCTTTATTAAACTGTGTAACTATATAGATTTTCTTGTCTGGTGGGCTCTCTGCTTACGTTTCACTTTCTGGAGAGCAATTACTGACAAACGCCACATTGTAGCTCTGCTGTCTTTGCAGCAATAATAAAATTTATTTTTGTTCTATCAGCTGATCAGTGATAATTTTCAGAAGTAATTTTTCAGCTACCGCTGTTCTATTTTTGCAAAAGATGGTGTACTCATATTTTTTTGTCAGAAAGCACACTTTTATTCAAAAGAAAGAAAATAATTACATCTACTAAACAGCATCAATAAAACAATGAAAAAAACCACAATACCAGCAATTCTTTATAATGTAGTACCTTATAATTATGTTTTGACACCTTGTAACCATTGCATTGTATTTGATATGTGTAAACAATGCACAGATTTTTCGCTTGATCTATCTTGTATTTATTTTGACTTAATGTGTCTTAAGACCAATTCAGTCAGTACAAGCAGTATGGAAACAGTACCCACAACACATCAAGACCAGGAACATGGAAAAGCTATTCAAAATATATAAATGAAAAACCTCACAAAGAATAAAGTTCACTTAATTTTCAGGAGTACAAGAGGTATGTGTTCTACTGAAGTCCTTTAACACAAGATAAACTGCATGGAAGTTCATTTATTGGTCTTGCTGAAACACACAAAGTACTGCTATTAGTTAAAACTAAAACAAGACTGGGCATGTATAAAGCATAAAACTGCTTGTCCCATTGCTAAGTTACAAGTGGTTGTGTGTTTCTAAATCTCTGTGTTCCCTTTCAGTTTTTTGGTATATCACTAATTTGATGCAGGTACCCTCTTGAGTGCTCCTAAAAAATAAATAAACCACCAGCAGTGACATAGACAAGCGGTCAAACACATTCATTGTAATTAATATTCAAGGTTTTGTTTCAAATTTGGCTGCTGGTGCTGATGTTTCCACATAAGATTGGTATTTGTATGCTCAGATGCTGGTTGAATATAGAACAGGAAACTCAAGTTTTCATATAGATTTTCAGTGTATTATCAGTGATTTTAAATATAAAATAACTTATAGGCTATTATATCCACAGTTAATTGTATGTTTGATATCCCCATAACATTGTACCTCCTTAGAGATTTACTGTATTTTGAATCCTCAATAAAAGGCACTTGTGTAAGATGAAACCTCAGCTCCACCAAAAAGTAAGGCCCAAAACCTACTGACTTTGACAGAGGCAAATTTTTTTGTTATCTTTACAAGCTAAACTTGCTTAGAAACTTAGTTATTGCACTGGTTTTCTCAGAGTACCTCACTTCCCTTGAGGACTGTAGGAGACAATTTTAAACAAGAGTTGCTAGCATTGCTCCAGCCACATTGGTTGTTACAGGTTTCTGATTATCTTGCACTACAGCAAAAACATCATACATTACAAATTCATGTTCCATTCTCTTTTCTGGGAGTTCACCACAAACATTTTTCTGGTTTTCAGAGAATTCTGATATATAAGTGCAAAGTGATATTTATTATTACAATTCATTCATTCGTTTTACTTTGATTTGCTGCTTGCTCATTCAGATAACAGCAACATCATGATTTTTAGAAGTAAGTGTTATTTCTACAATGGATAAAGGTGGAAATGTTTAATTTCTATACTCTTGTTTAGCCAAGTCTCATGCAAAATATCATACTTAAAGAAAAATATATTATCAATAGCTATACTTATATATTTAATCTAGAAGTTATTTCTAACTAGCTTACCATAAGTTTAGATGCCCATTTTAATACCTAAATTACTATAGTGACAACACCGATTAAACAAGTGAAATCGTAATCTAAATGTCCTGAATATATTTTCAGCAACACTATACTATAAAGTAGACTCTTCTGTGGTTTATATTTCAGAGCTCTATATATGACAAGTATAACATTGTTACAATTTTACTATTAAAATTAGTCAAAAAGTACCATAACATAGTGAAAAATTTTTAGGAAACATTATTTTATCGTTAGTACAATGTAGAAAAAGAAGACTCAGCAAGAAAGGTACATGACTGTACATATCGGTGTAGCTAACACTATTGCAGTTGGATTGGCAGGTCAGCAATGCATTGTCTTCTCTGATGCCCAGTTTTTATTTCCTGTTTTCACAACAGGATATTATCACTAAAGGAAGCTTTTCTTTTCAGGATACAGTCCTCCCCAGAGTGGTGGTCTCTGGTCTTTAATAGGCCAGACCCAGAGTAAAACCTGTTCCCAGGGTTTGTTGTACTCTGTATTCTTCACAGACCTGAATTGACCTCTTTGGGTATAGATAATTGAATAACTGTTTTTACAAGTGCTGTCACAAACATGGAAAGGAAGTGGGGAAATTATAACCTTAACTTAGTTCATATTCCTAAATTTTAATTACTGAGATAAATCATGTATGCTAACATAATACATAACCAGGGATGACAAAACCCTAAAATCTTAAAAAAGGTTAATTATATATTTAGAAGAGTGTAATTAATTAACTTGTAATCAGCTTTAGTGATTCCTCTTGCTTTCACAATTAGAAAATCTGAAGTATCAGTCATTATCATAGATGCAATCTGAAATGGAAATAGAAAGGAAAATTATTAGTATTGCGTAGTACTTTGATTCAAGGATAAAGTTATTTGGTGAAATTGAATATACTTATTGCATTGTTTCAAATGTTCAACATACCATCACCGATATCATCGTAAATCTCTCCATCACTGTAAGTTAAGAAAAGAAAAATAATGTTTTAAAAATTGAGACATTAGATATATATTCCTATTTGCATGTGGATACAAAAGAGTGTATCAGCATGGTGCAGACATGCTATCAAGTAATTTGTTTGCTAACTAGGGAAGTACACTCTTCGTGGTGACAGAGAGTATTGAGCAAGATGGTTAGGGCAAAGGATTTTCTGTGAAAGTTAGGGCTGGATACATTTCTTTCTAACATGAAAGGCTTGCTTTATTAACATTTTGGGTTTTTTAAATTAAGTTTTTAAGTAGCTATTCTAGCAAAATCATAGAGAAATTTCCTTAAAAAATGAAACACTGACTGATTTTTATAAATGAAAACCAGAAAAAAAAAGGAAAAAACTGATATGCCCCTGAAATTCTTATGTGTTTTTGTATTTGGCAATGTCTCAATAGTTTTGGAAGAGTATCAGTTAAATGTGTCTATAAGTTATTGCAGGCATGAAGTCTAAAAGTGACATCTGATTTGATTTTTAAAGGTCTAATGTAAAGCCTGTTGAAGGAAATAGAAAGGCTTTGCCTGATGACAGTTTCAGACAAAAATTGAATGCTGAACTCCACACAATTATTCAGAGCAACAGTGAGCCAAATCTCCTCAGTCCCAGTAAGACTGGAATAAAAATAAGCCTAAAGAAAAATTGTTCCATTTTCACTAAACATTTGAAAATGGCATCAATAGACTTAATCACAGTAATGTGGAATTTAGTAGTAGAGTCAAGTACCAATAATGCTTAATTTATGTAATTTTTCATGCTTTAAAACAGAGTTTATGATTAAGCAATGAGACCTGGAAAATTTCCAACATTGACACATATGACTAATTCTTGAGAAATCTAAACTCCATAGAAATAACTCAGTTTGCAGGATGAGATGATGTACTAGTAGAATGATATATATTTAACTTTTACTTAACAAATGATTTAGAACAAAATTGAATGTTAGAAGAAATTTTTCAAAGAGTTCACTTTGCACTTACTTCTGAACTAAATCACTTCTCAGAACATAGCCATCTGAAAAAAAATTGAAATATATATATTTATCTAAGTTAAATTTAAATATTCATGTTATTTATTCTGTTGCTAGCACTAGTGAATTCTCTTTCAGGTGTTTCATATGGAAGACATAATTGATGATAACAATTTACAATGCGTAAGTACACAAAGAAAATTTTGTTGTCCAGTTTTGTCTTAATTATTCATATCTGCTTGTTAAACAAAATATGGTGCCTTAGTGAAGGAATCAGAATACTATAGTACCCAACACCAGTTAGATTTCTGCTGTGCCAGATATGTTACATATTCATAAAATGCAATTTCTCTTGCTTCATTGCAAAATCAGATTTTCATCTTGTATTTTACTTCACTGGTTGCATAAGTGAGGTGTGAAACAATAGGCATTAACACAAAATATAGTACAGTTCACAAACTATATTTGATATAATAATAACCGCACAATAATATTTATAATAATTACAGAAATGTATATAGTTTCTTCTAGGGGCAAAAATGTCTTTAAAAAATTGGTATACACCAATTATTTATCATAAATTGTAATAGTTTATGGAATTTTAAATTATTATATTGATAACAGCTGCCTATATAGGTAATGGAAATACCTTAGAAAATCTACTCACTAGCAAATTATTCTATTACTCTGCAATGTTACTAATGAAATCAGATAAAAATACACATACCTTCTTCAATATATGTAATACCTTGAAAAACTTAATTGCTGCACTTAATCAAAGTTACCTGCTGAAATACTTCTCAAATGGTATAACATATACAAGCAAAGACAAGGTATAACAATAGTTATGTATTTGTAGGTAAACATTGGTACGTTGGTATAAAATTCACACAGTTCTATAGGACAAATGTGATGACAGTTTTTTAGTAATTCATACACAATTCACAGGGTTTAGAATAAATTTATTTGCATGACTTGTGAAGTTCCTTGAATTCTTGGATCTGCTTGCGGGCTAGTTGTACACGTGTCAGTTCTTCTGCTGCTGCAAAGCATAGTCTTGGTTCTTCTGGTGGTCCCTAGCTATTACATTTGCAGGACATACAGTCCCTGATGGTCTCCCACCTTTTTCAAACTTATTAATCCAAAATTACACATCTGAAGTTTCTAATTTATTCCTATGTTTGTGTCTTCCCTTGTAGAACACAAGGCAGCAGTGTGGCACACACTCTGCCTGATAACCCAGTGCCATCAAAAGCTGTGAAACACGAGGCCAGCTGCTCTCTGACAGTGTAAAGGAAGCTTGGAGAGGACACAATGTATGTTTTCAGGCACTGAAGTGCATTTATATCCTAATGTTTAAGCAAATCCTAAATATGAATTGAAGATTTTTGTGTATTTCAAAAGGTACGTGGGTCAGACTAGCAGGCAGAAGATAATAATTAAATGGAAGAATTCGTGTGCAAGAAGGTAACAAAAAAATATATAATGCTTGATTTTCAGCCTATGTGGCCTTCAAAAGGTGAAACCATAGCTTCAGGACACAAGGAACTAGATCAAGTAGAACAAATAAACCAAAATGTCATGTGTTTAACTAAAGTAGGATTCAAACATAAGTAATTAATGTGAAAATTGGCAGAGGTCTATTCAGAAGTTGTCGGGAAGGATATTTTTATTTGTTTTGGTCTTTTGTGCATAGCAAATCAGTAGCTCCTGTCACTGTTTGAAAGGCTTTGAAGACTATGTGAGGAAACCAGTCAGCATGAACTAATTTCTTCTGTTATTAGCTTGATTCAAAAAATACAGCATTGAAAGTTGCTATTTCAGAAGTAGCTATGCTACCTCAATTCATATTTTGAGAAACATACGTGTTGCTATGCAAAAAAATTTTCCTTACCCCTGCAGCCCTGCCAGGAAGAAGGGTATACTCCGAACTGCAACAGTTGAGTACAGAGGGGAAAAAAGCAGGAGTAAAGTGTCTGTATCCCTTTCAGAATTTTATGGTACAGCACTGTCTTCTACAAAGATCAGAAGTAAAATGTAAAGGTGAGTAGAAGGCTGGTACTTTGAATGTTGCCTGTTCCTACACAAACTGATTTTTTGTTAGGAGGTTTGAAAAATATTGTTACAGAAGCACTTTAAGAAATTGAAACAAACAGTAGAAGTTCTAGACTTCTCCAAAAGTGCAAAACCTACTGCCAATGCAGATGTTGGCCAAGAGTTTCAAAGAAATATTGAAAGGCCTCATGCAGCTCCCTAAACAAGCAGGCATGCCAAGAGAGATATATACATTGGATCAGCTCAGGGCTGGTGGTGGAAACTCCTAAGCATTTCCCCCTGGCCCCAACCTGTTGAAAAGGTTATACTCCAACTCTCTCAGTCTAAAGTAAGAATATTGTCATTGATTTTCCCTTGTCTAGAGTCAACGGTCAAATGCTTCCAAGAAGTGCAGCAAGGACTTTACTATACTTTTACTGTGGAGTACAGCTGTAGTCTTTTTGGCAAACAGAGAGAGACAGAAGCAATAAAAACAAGCAAACAGAAGCAAAGCAAGATTTACATAACTAAGTTGTTCTTCTCATATTTGGTATCTCTTGTCTGTTGGAGTTTTAGGTTTTTTTAAGGCAAGCCACTCTTAAAATGCAATAATAAAATGACAACAATCCACATCTTGTCTACTACCAGCCAAGGTAAAGGACAGGTATTAGGCTCTACTTTAATAGGGCAGAGAAGAGGTCTTTTTACATATTCTGACTCAATCATTCTCTGGCAATTTCATTTGTAGGACAGACTTTTAATAAAACTTACATTTCCTTTCTTCGTTCCTGCACAGGACCTTGGTATCATCTGTACTTTCTATAATTTCAAGAAACTCTCCTGGTTTAATTTGTAAGTCCTTAGGTCCCCATCTTCTTTGGGGCAAATCCTGGACAGTGGTGGTAGAGTAAAGAACTTTAATTTCACCTTCAAACTGCAAAAATAAAATAAAGATATTATAGTTACAAACCATCAATTTAAAGCCTTTTTTGACAAATATATTTTCCACTTATTGCTACATTTTTGAAAAATAGGCAAATAATTTTTTTCTACTATGTGGTATGTGCCCATGCCTGCCAGTTGGTCTTAGAAATGCTGAGATATCTTTCAAAGGCAAAATAATGGATTACTTAAATATTAGAGACTAAAAATTAAATGACACCATACAGATATATTAATCTTTATATTTTATCTGAACAAAACTTTCTTTGATCAAAACTTACTTTGAACTTTTTTCTAAACTCCTTCTCTTCTTTTTCTGACTTTTTAAACTTCTGTGCATCTTTTTCATCTGATTTGAATTTTCCAAGTCTTGCTGATTTTGATGAACTAAAACAAGAGGTTACAGATAAAACCAGAATTAACAACATATATGAACCATTTCAAGTCCTGTTGGGAATTTTTTCCACATCCCTGATACTTTCTGTCAATGAACACGGAAGGTTTTTGTGCCCTAACTGCCCTTCCTGATGCTTTATCTGGAAATTTTAAGACTGACTCTAGCTTTACAGCCTTCCTCATCTCTGTAGGAGTTAGGGGTGATTGCTTCTGCTTAGGAAACTGTCAGCCTCTGGCCTGGACAGGCGAACTCTGAGTGGAAAACGAGTTGGCTGGCCGGGCCCAGAGAGTGGTGGGAAATGGAGTTAACACCAGCTGGAGGCCAGTTCCAAGTGGGGTTCCCCAGGGCTCAATGCTGGATCCAGCCCTGTTCAATGTCTTTATCAATGACCTGGATGAAGGCATTGAGTGCACCCTTAGCAAGTTTGCAGATGACACTAAGCTGGGAGCGAGTGTCAATCTGCTAGAGGGTAGGGAGGTGCTCCTAAGAGATCTGAACAAGTTGGACTGCTGGGCAGAGTCCAATGGCATGAGGTTTAACACGGCCAAATGCCAGGTCCTGCACTTGAGGCACAACAACCCTGTGCAGATCTACAGACTAGGAGAAGGGTGGCTAAAAAGCTGCCCGGAGGAGGACCTGGGGGTTTTGGTTGACAGCTGACTGAACATGAGCCAGTAGTGTGCCCAGGTGGCCAAGAAGGCCAATGGCATCTTGACTTGGGTTAGAAATGGTGTGACCAGCAGGTCCAGGGAGGTTATTCTCCCTCTATACTCAGCACGGCCACACCTTGAATCCTGTGTTCAGTTCTGGGCCCTCACCACGAGAGGGTGTATGCATGGGTGTGAACTAATCTATATTTAGCTTAGGAGGGTATGGATTTTCTTTTTGATGAAAAATTCAAAGAGGTCTCTCTGTTTTAATGCCTCCAGACTAGGTTATCGTAGTGCATTCTCTAACTCTGGCTGAGCAGATTTAGAGACAACAGAATATGACATGTTTCAGTCATCTTCATGGACGCATCTGTGTTCATAACACATCTGTGCTCCAGAGATCGCCATAACTGCCTAGATCAGGAACAGAAATTTCCAAGTTTAACTTTATACCTCCAGACATGCTTCATACTTATGAAGCAGAATACTATCTCTTTTTCTCTTAAAATACTACTGCAGCTGGGATGAAGTATTTATCCTAACAGTTCCCAGATTTTGATAAGAAGACTGCATGAAGAGAATCTACAACAAATTACCTTTAGGCCATGCGTTCATTTCTACCTCCTGTCCATCAGGCACTAAATTTGTTGACATTCAAATATGCTTATTTATTCTCTAGTCTAGTTATTATTTCTATCTGAAATGGAGACAGGGAGCATTCAACTGCAATTGTCAACAGTAGGGTGAGGAGAACACAGAGTGACAAAGCACTTCCACAGAACTAAACACATAAACTAGTAGCAATTTGTCTTCAGTAAATACTTCAAAATGTTTTGCAGTATATTACGGATTTCTAATCAGGGGAGTAATTCCCATTTTCACTTGCTTGATTTCAGGTGGTGGAGGGAAGTCTGAAGAATCTACATCATCATAGACATCATTGTCTTCACAATCTGAAACAATAGTTTTGAGAAACATGAAAAAATATTATGCGATTCTTGCATAGTGAATACATTGCAATCTAGGGTAGCGTAGCTAAGTTGAAAAGAAATTACAGCAAGTACTGTAGCCATTTATCCTCTGTAGTAACTGTGGGTTCTCTGTTTTGCACAATGTACTGTGCAAAACAAACACCAGCCAACCTTTTCAGAATAAGACGCTTTATTAATAACAATAGGTATTCACTGATACTTTAATCTTCTTAAGCTGGAGCAAGTTTTAGCACATGTTGGCTGCAGTAGCATTTAATCTTTATTTTAATTAGTCTAATTCTCACTGTGTTGCATCAAAGTATATTTTTGGGGTTTGATGTTAAGGTAACCTCAGACACTTCTTTAGAATTGGTCAATGCAGCATTGCTTAGAAGTGGATATGAATCATAAGTATGTTAGTTTTTAGGTCATCTTGCAATGCTGAAGCAGTGAAAAGACTTCTTATACCAAAAATATACTTTGAATTGTAGCCAGTATGTTTGTAAGGTGGAAGCAGTTGTTCAACTCGTCATATCAATGGTTAGAAAAATCACACAAGGAGATAAAAGGTTTACAACTTAGTTCAGGCAGTAGTCTCAAGAACTGTAAGAACTTGCTATTTATTCTGTGGCTGAGCTGTTATTTATGAGTATATTTTATCTCACAAAGACATTGCAAGTACTAAAAATAACAACAAGAGCCTCTTTTTCCTTCTGAAGTCTTGCATTAATTGTTTCAAAAGTATTAAGTATTCATACTTAGTGTCAGATAAAATGAACTAGTGGAAATCTCACATAGAAATGACATGACTATGATTCAATGATTCTATGACTTCTTAAAAATATATCAAACTTTTCTAGAGAGCTTGCAGTGCCTTTCTGTCTCCTTGTGTGTAGTTAAAACAGTCATAATATTTGAGATTTGCTTGCTGACACTGGATAAGCAATGGCAAATCTGGTTTCCTTCCTTAGATGTATTTTTGTAACTAGCATGATACAGGGTAATGTATACAGAAAAAAGGATCAGGAATCAATATAAAGACTGACCAATAGACTATTAATTACCTTTTCCACACTGTTTTGTTGAAGGAGACATGCTGGAAAAGAAAATGTTCATTAGTGTTTATGTCACATTAATAGGCTTTGCATCATTTAAATAATTAAAAAACCTTGCAATTCAAGGTCTCCAGGTAATCTTCAGATGTACTGAAACTCAACTTGCACCAGTGACACTCCTGGACTAAATGTATTTTTATACCACTGAATCAAAATAAACTGGTTCAGCACCAAATGAAAGAAGATGGCAGTAAAAATGGCACCTGCTGATCAAACCTCTAAGCAATATGTTAGAAGACAATCTTTATATTTTTCTGTTTCACATATTATTCCTAAAATTTGGATTAGTGGGACTAGATTTACCAATTTATCTCAGCTACATTGTACGAATGAACAAAGTACAATTTAACTGAGGATATATCAAACTTGCATCACTGGAATGGTACAAAGATGATGGATCCTTTTGGTGCTCCTCTCCAAGAAAATTTCTGTTCTATTTTAATTACCAGATTTATGCAACAAATGCAACTTGTTAAGAGAGAATTATATATATTATGAAGGAGAAAAGAAAGGAAGTCAGGGTTTTTTTTGCAGAAAGTATCATCCTGTGTTGCAAATTGATGCATGATTCATTAGGCTGCTGTGAGAATATGTTAGTAGCATGTAATCAATGCTTTATTAGAATTAGTAAATGTGCACTGTGATTTCCTGGCAGATTCTTACAATGAATCTCCATTATCTTCTGCCTCATTGACTTTGGTTGTTTTTTCTCGCACACTTTTCTTTTTGTCATCTTTGACCTTTAGCCTCTTCAAGATTCCCCAGGACCAGATACCATTCTTATCTTCATCCTGTGATACAGACCTTTGGAGTATGCATGTAATTATCACAGTGCAAAATGTAACATTCTTTTTAAAAGGTCCAGTTTAAAATCTCCACTGATGCACATAATCCTCATTAATGAAAACAAGATACATACCACAAGGTGAGGACACTTGCCTAAATTCTAAACACTAAAATGCCAAATTAGGAATATGTATGTTAGGTCTTTTGTAGATACTGAGATATGTTTGTAGGTATAGATATTAATCTAGTGACTTACTGTTTTCATGTTGCTGCTCAGCAAGCTAACATCGTATTTTGTTATTCAATCTAGTTGGGGATTTGGGTATTTTCACGACTGCAGCTACTTTTTCTGGCATACTAAAATTAAGTGCAGAATAAAACTTTTCCAAATGACCTAAGAACTCCATTTTTTAGCTTCATTAATCCATCCAGATGTATACTCACTTGCTGATTATCCTAATACTTGCTAGTTATTATGCCTAAATAAAAAAAAGACCAACCTAAAATCTGAAATTCAAATAGTCTGTTAAAGAAGACTACTTGAATGACATAAAAACTCACCTAGTGGTAGAATCTTCATCATCAACCCCATCATAAATGTCTTGATCAGCAGGAGGAGGTGGGAACATATCTTGAACATATCAAACAGTGAATTAATATATTTTATACTGACTGCTGCTTAACAGGGTATTCATTTCTAATATTCTAAATATGTGTGTGCAGTTTATGGAATATCCTTCTGCAATATCCTGGAATCTTTCTGTACATCAGTGCAGCCCACTTATTAAAACATTGATTTAGACTTATCCCAGTTGGGAATGCCATCCACAGCATTTAAATGTGATACTACCAATCACAAGAGCATGAATAATGAAAACAAATGCATTTACTCTGTATCAAATAAAATTATAAATGGATGACTTTTTTTTATGATGACTGATGACTTTCAATTTTTGTGTGTGACTCTAATGGTGATTGAAGATATCAGACCAACACTCACGGCAAGCGACATCTTGTGTTTATCCACTGTAGCAAGAGGCAAGCGTCCTGTAAGCTCCTGATTTTGGTCTCAGTTCTGACCTTTGAGCACCTCCCCCTTCACTAGTGAATGGTCAGAGTATTTGCTGATACCTGTACTTAGCTGGCAACAGCTTCATTCAACACTGCCAGGGGATGCTTCTGACATGACTGATATCTAAACTCTAAGCTGAGTATTTGAACTGTGCTCTGTGATCAACAGAGAATGCTACATAAATATATGTGCTATCAAAGGGGAAACTGGGTTTGTTTTTGAGAATATGAAACTTAAGCATTAATGCTAGTCAGTACTCCTTGAGTATCACTGAAGCTGAAGTGCCCCTTAACTCTGACAGCAAAATGCAGCTTTATTTGCTAGTGTTACTGGCTATTTCAGAAATGGATTTCTCCTGCACTAAACATCTTGGTCATGTTAATATTTTGCCAATTAGATCTATGCTGGTTTGGGGAATTATTTACCTTCATACAAAAAAAAAAAAAAAAAAATTAAAGTTTTGTTATCTTCTGGCATGATTCTGATTCACAGTATCTGAAGACAAAACTTTCTAGGTTCCCATGAGTGCAAAGAAAGTTAATTTGGCTACTACACCTCCTTGTTTGTTGCCTGTTAGGTAACATTTAGAATACTTGTGGATAATTACTACATTATTTGGAAGCTACAAAGGTCTGGATTTGAAGATAAACAGTCCTAAAAATGTGTATACATAGAACTTACTTTCAGCTCCACTTTGGCCACCACTCTGACTGGAAAAGCAAAGGAGAGATGTTTTAGAGAAAAACAGTCATCCTTTGGAAAAAGAAAACAGCATGAGCACCCATCACTTTTGTAGTTATTATTTCTAAACCCTTTGGTACTTAACTACACTGCTAGTTGAGCACTACATGTTCTGCACTGGAAACTTAGGCTTGTGCTTGTGTGTTCTATATGGGCAAGAACTAAATGTACTAATTCTTTTTTTTTTCTCTCTGCTTTTACCACACTCACACCAATTACAGTCAAATAATCAAAAGAAAATGTGTCATCTAATTCACAAGTGACCTGTCTCTTAGATGAGGAGAGATTAACTTTTAGTAGATTCAGGTAGAGTAGGAAAAATATTCTGTCTTTTTTCCTTGGAACTAATTAATTACAAATCAGAAAAAGTACTTTAGAATATAATTCACAGTAATTCAGAATATATTTTATATCCCTGTTGATATCTTCAAACTAAAGTACAAAGTATGGCTTAAAATCAAAGGAAAATTCATGTTGGAAGAGATCTTGAGAGGATATCATGTAGTCAGATTTGATGGGACTGAAAATGTAATCTGACTAAAACCTATCTGCACCCTTTAGATTCAGCCCTTATGAGGTGATTTTCTTGAAGTGAAATGGTAAACAAATCAGTTTATTGTTCAACTAGCTTTCATTGTGTGATACTTTAAACCTCCAGTTGCAAGTTTCTAACACTTCAAGGGTTCCATATTAGCCTAGTGTTCCAACACTAATTGAAGAATAACTGATAGGTTCACAGTAGCTGAGATTATTGCCAGCTCAGGGCCTTACTTTAACTTTGACATCAAAAGCAGGTATTTGTTGAACTTCTGTGCCAAGAAATGCTGAAATACAACAACCCTGATCAGTTATTCATTTTGGAATATTAACAATACCATTGAAAATAAAATAATACTATATGGTAAAGGGGCTTTTTTTTAGTATAGCATTCTTACAGTGGTTTCAAAACATGTTGATGTATGTCAAACCTTCCAACAATTCATGCTTATGAACTGAGTAGAATGCTATTAATTGCTAGAGAAGATAAAAATGTCAAAATACAGCTTAAAGGATTTAATGAATCTGAGCTATTTTTTCATCCTTCCAAGTTCCTTACACTATTATTTTAGTATGCAACAGTGTAAGTATTCTTGTTTGCTTTTGAATTCAATAAATTTTCTAAATTCCTTGCATTGAGGTGGTTAATTGTAATGCTTGCCATAGTGAAAAGGATTGGTCAAATATACTTCCGCAATGAAGTACCTAATGCTCAGATTACCTAAACCCTAAACCAGCTAAAGTAACTCTTCTGGCTAGGTCATGGTGCTATAAGACCGGTGTGCAAGGAGGAAAGCTGATATTGAGTGATATTAAAAAATATCAGATGCAAATCTCTATTCGTCGCTTAAAGAATGCCAGCCTGGAGGCAGATCTTTCCAAGAACTGTTTCTGAAGCTCATGGGGGTTTTCTGGCAGCTGAGAATCGGCTGCACCCAGCAGCCAGCCATCTGTGTTCCCTTTATTCCACCAAGGCTTTTTAAGTTAAGGTGCTGGGAAGCATTAAAAGCAGGTGTTATGGCTGAGTGTTTCAAGCTGGTTGTCCTACGTACTGAAATCCTCTACACCCATATGCAGATCTCTTATCTGAGTATGTGCTTCTGCACATCAGGACATGTATTGGAGAATGAGCACTGGTTTGCTGCAGCACACAACAGAAGTAGGCTTTTACACGAGGTTGGGTAACAGAGTTGCCACCATCATGTTGAGTCCCATGATAGCCTTGACTTTTGTCACAAGATCACTAGGGTATTTCCCTGCCAGCAAGTCTGATATCCTGCTGGACATGGCACTCCTCTAGCTGCTGATGTGTTTGATCTGAAAAATACGGCACATTGAAGTAGAGTGCTTGCAAGGTAACACTGCAGTGCAGATGCATGAGACTGTGCCATGAAGGAGGAGCTTCTGATGAAGTCAAAAAATTACAGCTTATACCCATCTCATGGGATTTTATAGACCTTACCTTCAGGGATAAAAACATTTACCACACTCTCTATTGACTGGCCATCCTAGTCATGCTTCTGGAAGTCCCATTTCTTCAAAAGGAAAGTGGTAGGAAGACTCATAATTTGAAAGCAGCAAGGGTAATCCTGAGGTCCCCAATGCAGTGTGTTTCCACTGCTTTTAGAGTCTTTTCCTCTTGCATGTTAGAAAGGGCAGTGTGTGATTTCAAAACATAGAGCAAAAAAAAGAGAGGGAGAGAATTGCACTTCCTGCAGGTGATTTGTGATCCTGCTTGTTTTGCATTTAGTTCTCTTTTTGATTGCAATGCTGTAGGTCCTCTTCTAACACTTTAGATTCCTTCTGAATGCAAGTGCTTCAGTTTGAATAGGTCAGTCAGATATTTCTGATATAAATGGCTGTTCTTTTGTGAGCAAGGATCTGCCTAATTGTTGTAAAATTTCCCCTGTCTCGGCTGACTGGGGCAAATCATTGGCTCCATTTCATGGATTCCTTATACATACCTGCTACTACTGTCCTGCTCTCCAACGTCATCATAAACTTCTTGGTCAGTCTCTGTCTGCTTCATGGGAGTTCTGGCAGATGGTTGTTGCTTTCTTCTTAAAGAATCATAATCAATCTCCACCATGGTTGTTTTAATGTATCCATCTAAATGAATGAAACCATGTAATTAGGCAGAGGTAGTTTTAAAGCTTGTCATAAAGGGGGTGTGTTTAATAAAAGATTCAGAATCAGTGAGTGAATTGTGTGATCTTTGTAAACTTTCAATGAAATATCTCATCACGAGCAACCTCAGGTTGCACACAACTACAAATCTCAGATCTGTCTCAGTTCTCTCACAAACCCCTCCCCTGCTGGTGTCAAGTTAGCCTCACCTTTGTTTGCTTCTGATCTGTGGCAGAATAATTTTCTCAATAGACTCCAAGAATCAAGGAGGAAGCTCCCTTTCTCAGCTAACCTTGATATATATGTCATGGCAGTCCATGATATAAAGGTTCTGACAAGTCATTCAGAAGAAGAGACATTTTATTTGCATTGATTTTGCTTCAAATTGGTAGACAAACTGCAGTGGCATTGATATCCACTTTCCCTGGATCTTGACTGAAATGATCTAGCTATACCTCTGGGTGGAACGGCTCAGGAGAAATTTGTAGCAGAGCAGTTGACATGATATTGGGAACTCTCTCCCTGCTGAATGACATTTTAGAAAGGTGTACTGCCTGTACAAAATTGAGCATGAATGGATTTTCTCAAAGATAAAAATTACTCATACATATCTTGAAAATGGAAAATCTACCACTTCATTTCTTCTGAGTACACCCAGTCTTTTTAGAGTCTTCCCCTCAAACTGGTAACACATTGATTTTCTTTCTCTTTTATTTAAATGATCAGAACTCATTTTAGTAACAGCCATATAATTTTTAATACCAAACATGAAAAAAATGTTACCCTTGTTACTTTTACAGAACCAGATTTCAAAGCTATTTGAAGGCTGATGTGGAATTACTTCTCGAGAGGTCCATGAAGATCCAATGTAGTGTTTGTAACTTGTTCTCGTGTCTGTAGACATTACATTATATTGTACAATAACTTCCTATTGGGAATGAAGTTTTGCATGCCAGCTAAGGACAGGAGGGTTGTGGTAATTATTTACTTTGGTGACCAGTGACTCAGCCTTGGTAAGGCTCCTTCTTAGTGTAATGCTCATGTCTGCTGTCATGCAGTGAAAACTTTTAGGAGCACAGTGAAAACTTTCAGAAGCACAGTGAAAAAACAGAACTCACAACATCCTTTTATCCTGCCCAGCCACTTTCCCTCAGGGTTGTCTGTGAGGCGAATTATTTCAATCTCATCCCCCTGTTTGATGGTCAGCTCATTCTTCCCTCCCCTGTGGTCAACACAAGCTCGTGCCTGATGAAGGACTTGGATGGGTCCCGTTAACTGCAGAGAAATAGCAATGAAAGAAATCACAGATGTGGCAAAATGGAATTATTTCCCAAACATTCAGATGAAAGAGAAAATAACTGTATTGATGATTATTCTTTTACTTTCACTGACATTTTGAATAGTCTAGGTAAATAAACAGAAAGGCATCGCTCTTCTTTGCAGCTACTCAGTTTAAATTAATAATCAGGAATGCAAAGAGGGCAACTGCAGAGCAGTAGAACAACTGAAGAAGTGACTGGAAAAGTCACAGAAATACAGGCAATAGGCTAACCTATGGAGCCTTTCACAGGTTCACAAAACAGACATGTATTTAATTCCAGTGGGCAGTCTCATGTAGTTCCAGAATTACTCATATAAGTTAATGTTTGTTAACATAAATAAGTCTACCACATAATGTTCTGGGCTTACCATTTTACTCTGTAAATGATCCTACAAACACTTGCAATTCATCCAGGCACTTGAACTACCTACCATGACAAATAGTTTTGTAGCCAGATTAAAAACGTATTTTGAACTTGACAAAGCTAAATAATGCTTCTTAAATGCCTTCCACAATATCGCAAAGCAAAAAGCTTACTTTGAATTTCTTTCTTATTTCCTGCTCTTTCTTTTCTTTTTCCTTTTGTTCTTTCTTCTCTTGGTCCATTCTTTTCTTTTCTTCCTTGTCCCGCTTCTTCTCTTTTTCCCTTGATGATCTGAAAGTGCATTGTCAGGACTGAATGCAGCAGTGAAGAAAATCTCACTAGAGCTTCCTTACCCAAGGTTAATAAATAAGTACATGTGATGGAAAAAGATTTCTCTCAGTTAAATACAAGCTACAGATTCCAAACCATAGTGTGAGTGCAAGAGATAAAGTAAGCTGTCCCTTCTCTTACATTGCATATATAGTTTAAAGTGGCTGTCCTCAAGTGGACAGCATGCCAGTGAAGGTTACCTGGAGGTAACAGACTGATTCTATGTGTGTATGTCCAAACATCTCTGACATAATTTTGGCAAGCAAGCTGGGAATCTGGTAGCAGTCTAGGTGCAAGGCAGCAGCTGTTAAATACTTACCCATTTATCAATGGCTGATGCAGCCTGAACTGTAGCCTGAGCTACCACTGGACTGTTGCTTTAAACCTAAATGTGACCTATTACAACATCTTCTCAAACGACAGTCTCAAATCTTCTGCAACGCATCATAAAAGTACCTATTGCACCAGGGTACATTGCTTGCTGTGCCTCATGTACTGGATGGTACTGAGATCTGGGCCCTAGGATGTAATTAGGAGTATAGCTACTGCTCTGCCATTTGCTGCTAACAATTTGGCTGTAAGAGCTATGCATTACAAATGCTATGGAACTGACTGAGTGAGGCTGCCTCCTTTTCCTTTCTTCATACTTTTGTTAAACCAGTGTTCTCAAATAACATTAAAAATGAGACTAAATGAAGATTGCCTGTGTTGGTTATATAGCTTTAGAACTATTTTCAACAATAAATTTTTCATGATAGTCATTTCATATCTGAAACAAGATATTTTTTTGTGGGGGACTGTTAGACCATTCCTTACTCCAAGGGAATTAGAGCTTTTCTTTGGCTACTGTCATACAACAAATCCCATACATTTAGACATTAGCAGGGCAGGAGACTCATCAAAGTAAAGGGCTAAATGGCAGAAGAATGAATAGAACTCATATTCTGTTTCTGTAGTTATTTTAAGGGACTCAGGCCATGCAAAATGTAAACGCAGCCTCTCACAGGAGTTTTAAGTACATTTGTCTAAGAAAAAAACATGACAAAAGATCTATCTGGGTGCATAGTACCTGGGGCTGAGCTTATCATAGAATCATAGAATCACAGAACAACCAGGTTGGAAGGGACCCATCGGATTTTCTAGTCCAACCATTCCTATCTAACACTTAACCAAGTCCCTCAAGACCTCATCCATCCATACCTTAAACACCTCCAGGGAAGGTGACTCAACCACCTCCCTGGGCAGCCTATTCCAATGTCCAATGACCCTTTCTGTGAAAAACCTCCTCTTAATCTCCAGCCTAAATCTCCCCTAGAGGAGCTTGAGGCCATTCCCTCTTGTCCTGTCCCCTGTGACTTGGGAGAAGAGGCCAGCTCCCTTCTCTCTACAACCTCCTTTCAGGTACTTGTAGAGAGTAATGAGGTCTATCACCCTAGGCTGTAATTTCTATCAGTGATATAGACATGTTCTTTAAATCAGATATCAGACTTCTGTTAGCTAGATCACAGTAACCACATGGTTTTATTGCAGGAAGTTTTCCATCCCATGGTATAGCAAATCTAAGTAGGAAAGAGCCTGTGAACAATTTGACTTGAAATGATTGAACACAATACCACCTGGCAGGTAATGCAGTGCAATCATATTTCTGTGCCAGAAAAGAAGTATATTTGTTAGCAAAGTTTTAGTAATAAAGATATGATAGGTTATAGATTTTTAAATTGCTACCTGATGTCATTTATGTCTTCATACATCTCTCCATCACTTTCTTGACCCTATAAGAAAAATACAGTTTTCAATGACCTGGATACATTTGGAAAAACCTGGAGAAAATGGACCTTATTACAAAATGTATAAAAAAGTTTACAACAGAATGTAAACACAATGTAATTTAATCTCTGCAAACCAAGTTACTATATTATCCAAACCCACTATTCTTTGTTCTGACTTTTTTTTTTTTTACTATACCGCAGTTATAAAGTCCTGGATTGTTACAATCACAATAGCACATTGCTTAATCGAAAGGGGATGTTTTAATTGCAATGTTAGTCCTGGGAAGCCTTTATCTTTGTTGATGATTACACTGACATTATGTAGGTGCCAGGGTTAGCAGTGGTTAAACTGGAATGCTAAGGCTCAAAATGGGACTCGGAGCAGTGTCCCAGAGACTCTTTCAGTCCTTTAACAACCAGGTACTTAAATATATGATACAAACCTGTCCTTACCTGAAACAAGAGCTTTATTACTAGAATAGAACAATGCCCTTATTTCTGGAAAATGTCAGTGAAATGAAATACCAGTAAAAATAGAAGGAGTTGTTTAGCTTTTTTTTTTTTTAAAAAAAAAAAATTTGGCATCTAGCCACCTTTGATAATTAGTTCTAGTTTGCTCTGCTTACCTAGTTTTATTTCTGTCCTTCACAATTAGTCAGTGCTTCTACAACTTACTGTCAATATAGTGGATTCATTCTGCAAATAATTTTCTAGTGCATTGAAGGGATATTATTAAAATTGTAAGTTAGTTCTAAAAAGTATAAGTTTATCATGGAGGCTAACACTTACGTGCTCTGTGTTTCCATGACCTATATGACAAAAAAAACCCCAAAAACAGGTTATTTATTTTTACTGTGCAGAAAACAATTCACTCTAGCACTACTTTCAAACTGCTAGTAATATCAATATTAACTAAAAATATATGCAGGCTTCTAGCTTTTAATCATAAAATCATCATAATGAGGGTATGAATGCAAAAATCAGAGTTTTTCTAGCTTCCTTTTGTATTATACTATAAAACAGCAATAACTACAAACCGGCATATTTTACTATTTATTTTTAGAAGTGTTTAACTCGTTTTAAAGATTTTTTGTGACACTGATGAACCTACCTTTGCTTTTTTTTTTTTTTTTTTTACAAAAATACCTACATATACAAGAAAGTAATTGTTGAAAACATGACAAACTGAAGCAGACCTCAAAGGACTTCTTTGCACCAGCCTAAAAACTGAATAAAGAGGCCAAAGGCTCTTTTGCAGAGCCAGCCTCTACCTCGGGCTGCAGGAGGAGAAACTCTGTCAATCTTCTGTGTCCTCCTTACTCTGCAGGTAGTTAGGTAAGAAAAGAGCTTGGGCTGAGGTTCAGCTCTGCAACTCACATTGCTGTACAGCAGGGATGGCTAGCGCACTAAACAATGCATACTGTGCCTGGCACACACCAAGCGCTCTCGAGGAGAGATCGGGAGGCAGATTGAAATTCTGTGTATCACAATCTGCTTCTTTGGCTGCTCCTGGTACAACATAGCAACTCACTGCCTCTTATTGAAGGCAGACCACAAAGCAATGTTAAAAGCACAGTCAACAATTTTTTTTTTTTTTTCATCAAGTATAAAACAATGCCTGCTTCACCAGAGCACACAGCTTCAGTTCTGAAAGAGCAGCATTCGTTTTGATTCAGATTTGAAAATCTGGTCCTTTATAGTGCCAGCATATTTCTGATCAAAAAAGGGGGAGAAGGACAGATGTTTAACACAGTTCTTGAAAGTCTGTAATATTAATTATAGAACACCTAGTGTTAGGAGCCAATGCCTTCAACCCACGAAAGTGTAGAATCAGCATAATTAGCTACACTAGTCATGCATGAATACAATATGCTTTTGCTTAGCTTAGAAATGCAATATGCTTAAACCTTCATGTAGCTGCAATTAATTAAAATGTATACATCTTACCCCGTGAAACAAATTCAACATCATCATAATTCTCTTCATTTTCTGGACTTCTGTAAAGATGAAAAAGTGGACGTGTGAGACCTATGAAGATGTTTTTATTATTGCATTTTTCATTCACCATGGTTCTAGTCTTTTTTTTCAGCTACTTCATACAATGTCTGGATAGTCTGTTGAGTGCTTTATGCTACTTAAGTACCCATGTGATTCCCTAATTGTTCTTCCTGACTGTGCCTTGATTTTTCACACGGGGTCACTTTGATTCAAAGTATAAAAGGAGAAAAGAGGACAAAAGCTCTCAGATACCATGGAGATCAGTGTGTAATGAAAAATATAATAGGTAGATGGGCTGACTGAATGGAAATACTCTGTTGGGCTTTTTAACCATCTTTGCCTGTGCAGGATTCTTACACAATGTGGAAGCAGAAAACTAGACTTCTGCACAACATTAAATATAGCTCTAAGAGTTGCTCTTGGACTCATAGAGCTTAAAGTCTAAACAAGGGACATGGAAATCAGCCGTGTATGGTTAGGCCAGGTAAAGGGTCCTGATGTCAGATTAAAAAACGTTGTCAAACCATGAGAAACAAGAAATTGAGAATGTAACTAATAATATCACCAGCGACTTTTAACTTTATAATACTGTGTAATAGTTGCAAGAAAACTAGGACTGACAGTCATCATAGAATCATAGAATCATAGAACAACCAGGTTGGAAGGGACCCATAGGATCTTCTAGTCCAACCATTCCTATCAAACGCTAAACCAAGTCTGTCAAGACCTCATCCACCCGTGCCTTAAACACCTCCAGGGAAGGTGACTCAAACACCTCCCTGGGCAGTCTATTCCAATGCCCAATGACCATCTGTGTGAAAAACTTCCTCCTAATCTCTAGACTGAACCTCCCCTGGCGGAGCTTGAGGCCATTCCCTCTTGTCCTGTCCCCTGTCACTTGGGAGAAGAGGCCAGCTCCCTCCTCTCCACAACCTCCCTTCAGGTAGTTGTAGAGAGTAATGAGGTCTCCTCTCAGCCTCCTCTTCTCCAGGATAAACAACCCCAGCTCTCTCAGCCACTCCTCATAGGGTCTGTTCTCCAGCCCCTTCACCAGCCTCGTCGCTCTTCTCTGGACTTCCTCCAGAGCCTCAACATCCTTCTTGTGGTGAGAACATCCTTCTTGTGGCCCAGAACTAAACACAGTTTTCAAGGAGTGGCCTCACCAGTGTTGAGTACAGAGGGAGAATCACCTCCCTGGACCTGCTGGTCACACCATTTCTGATACAAGCCAGGATGCCATGGGCCTTCTTGGCCACCTGAGCACACTGCTGGCTCATGTTCAGTCAGCTGTCGACCAACACCCCCAGGTCCCATCAAAAGGTTGTAATCAAATAAAGGACTTGAACGCAGAAATTGTTCTTTGATAATCAACTTGATGGAGAAAGCACAGTGGTGGGTGAAAGAAAACGTGCCAGTGGGCAGCAGAGGGGAGAGTTTTCAGCAGAGCGGGGAGTACAAAGAGCACGCAGGAAAGGGAGAGCAGAAGGACAGTCTGGAGCTAAATTTCGCGGGATCCTGAAGGCAAAGTGGACACAGTTGGCTCCCTCGCACATTTGGCAAGGAGGGTGTCCGGGATGGGACTCCAGCCACTAGATGGGGCAGCAAAGCCGGGGTGCGGAGGCGGCAGCATCAGCAGCATCAGCAGCATCAACAACAGAAGCAGGGCTGGGGAGGTGCTGTCGCTCCGCCCCTGCCAAAGCACAGGCTGTGCCCTCGCACATCCCTCTCTAAAGCCTGATGTGTTCCTCCTGCCTGCCCACTGCTGCTGTTTGCAGACCCTGCTGGGCAGCGAGCAGCTCCTCGTTCAGGTCCAGCTTCTCTCTGGCCAATTTTGACAGTAGATTGAGGTGCTTTTAACTCTCACTTTAACTCGTCACCTTTCCTGGGGGTGTTTGTGGCACGGGTGGATGAGGTCTTGAGGGACTTGATTTGGTGTTTGATGGGAATGGTTGGACTAGAAGATCCGGTGGGTCCCTTCCAACCTGGTTGTTCTATGATTCTATGATTCTGTGATTCACTGGGAGCTTCCCCTTTGTACACAGCCTTTTGGAGAAAAGCAAAGGAAGAAGCCCCATATGTAGCAGAGGTTTCTCTGTGTTATCACAATAGGTCATGAGGCAGCTCCTGGTGTGGTTTCACTACCAGCACTGAGCTCAGTACCTCTGGCTGGTAAAGCTGCTTCAATGGGGTATCAACTGATAGACTTGGCCCTCCTGGATCTCCTTCCCTTAGATAAAAAAAAAAAAAAAAAAAAAAAATCGAGGGAAACCTCAGTTATTGATACAAGTGATTTCCCACCAATATTTGAAGTCTGTGAACGCTTCCAGATTAAAAATGCCAGCAGGGTGTCTGTTGCTTCCTCCTTCTCCTTACCCATAGGACAGGAAAAAAAGTATTGTCATAACTAAGACGTTTTAGGGAAACAACTGACAAATAGTTGGAGGGTTCAAGCTAATAAAAACTAATTCTAAACAGACCAGGGATAAGGCAGGACAACAAAAGTGCTGTGAGACCTCACTCCAACAGAAACCTGGATATCTGCAGCCTTAAGCAGCTGCTGCATGAGAAAAGCAATAGCCAGAAAAAGGTGGGAAACTAAAGACCTTGGAGTATATGTTTACTTACATAGTTTCAGAACTGGGCTTGATGTTTCTGGGAGGCAGACTGGGAGCTGCTGGGAACTGCAGGGATGGGTGAGAGGCTGGTGGAGGAGGTGGTAGCTGCGTAGCAGAGTGTGGTGGAGGTACAGGTGGGATCTGTGATGCTGAGGAAGGTGCTACCTGTTTCAAATCTTCATTTTTAGAGCCTGAAAATAAAAAAAAAAGCAGACCACACAGAATTTATAAAGCAAGCAGCTGAAGAAGACATCTCACTCTATAAATGAAGTATTAGCATAAAATATCATTATTGCACACTCCCAAGAGAAAATGTGCTTGTTGAACTTGCTTCTTTGATATATCTGGTGTCTTATCAGAGTAGAGGCTCTGTCTAGAAGAGTGTACTACTTATAGAAGTACTCTTTGCCAAGACATGAACAGGACACAAAAACCTTTGTTCATTCAGTAAATTAGCCCTTCTGCTTTACAACTAAGTTATTTAATTCTACAATTGGGTTGAAAAGACCAGCTGAAGAATTCACACGAGCATCGATTCACTCTTGCTAGAGTTTTCCTTGCTCACAGACAGAGTTTCAAGGCAAAAGGCTGAGAGGTGTAAAGATATTTTGGTATTGATTCAGAGGTATGCAGGTCTCTCTATTTATTTGCATGCATTTGTAACATAAGTTGGAAAAGGATGGATTTCATTTTCTAACAAGCTCCTGCTAGAAAAAGGGCAGTTCGAGAAGCTGCACAGAAGCTATGCTTTGAACAAACAGATGTAGCCTTAGAAACAAATGCAGTGCATGAGGCACAGAAGCCGTGATGAGGAGGTGAGTGAGCTGGTGTGCATATGTGCTGCACTGAACTCATGCTCTGTGTACAAGCCACAACCATAGTAACCATTACTTTGAGAGTTCAGGTTGAGAGAGGTTACTTGTCACAAACAAATGAAATCACTGTTTGGATGCCATGATTTTAAACCTAGATTATTTTTTTTTTTTCACTCATCATGAGTGGATTAAAAGCTACTCAGAAAGAATTGTCCCCAGTGGTATTGAGGGAAGTCCAAGAAAATCTCAGGAAGAGGAGAACAGAAGGGAAAAGCAAATTCATAGTTTGGTTCAAACCAATTACAATTGAAAAGAAAGCCCTGTTATTCTGGAGATTTTCTTTAACTTCACAACTGCACAGGGGAGTTTAAAATCTTTTCAAAAATAAAGCAAATTTCACCACATTGGAAAAAAAAGTCCTAAATACAGAACAACGACAAGTATTTATTAATGTTTAATATCAAGACTGAAAGTTGCAAAAAGTACTGAAAGGGCTTTCTTTAGCTGTTTGGGATTCTGAAATTCTGTCCTTGGTACACACAGGAGAAGGGGAATTGAAAACTAATAGAAAGAACTCTCATATGTCACACAGAAATCAAAGCAAAATTACTGAGCCTTGACAGTTTTTCTTCTTACTAACAAAGAACTTAAAAATTTCTGGACAAATTTGGCTTAGCTTGGAGCAACTTGTCAGCATACATTGTCAACAACAGTACATTTGAAAAGTGTTAAGTTCCTCCACTACTTAAACAGCAAAGCACAAAAAGTCCCAACACTGTTGATTATGTTGGTGATTTTTTTCTTTCCTTACAATTTAAGATATGCCAACATTAAAGTTATATGGTATCACATAACTTTTTATTCACATCTTTTTATGATTTTATTCAAGAATGTAGCCCAAAAGTTATGTGAAATAATCCTTTCACTCAATACTGAGGAGGCTACAGCAAGGTTAATATGTGCCAGTTGGAGAGAACCCAAAGGAGAAGAGTGAGAATGATTAGAGTTCTAGAAAATATGAATTCCTGGAAATATTGAATAAATGGTGGTTGTTCAGGGAAATACAATACAATTGAGAGAGAATAAAAATACCTAAGTCTCTGGCAAAGAAGTAAAGGTTGTGTGTGCATATATATATATGCACATATTTATGCAAATATATATATTTGTTTTCTTCATTACCATGGTAAAAAAGGCACGAAGTTAACATATTTAAAGGTTGGCAACATTTGTTAGGAGGCACTTTCTGATAGCGAAAGTGGAATTTCCATGGATTGAGGTACACATTAAAGAGGCAGGTTGAGCTTACGACACAAATAAGTTTCAGTATAATTGTTCTTACTGTGCACGCAGGGAAGGACTAAAATGCTTTACATCTCTTCTGATTCTGTATATTTTTAGATATTACATTTAAAATACTTGCCAGTGTGTTGAATCTAACGGTTAGAGATCTACTAAAATACAGTTTTAGCCAGAACTTTCCCTCCATAAAGATGCACTTCTTGTTTGAAGATGAGAGATATAATGGACCACTAAAAGATTTGTTTGGTTAAGTTCACTCACAATCTGCATTTTATTGTTTTCTAAGTTCATCAGGCTTCAGGTTCAATTAATTTTTTTTCTACCTTTGCTTACTAGGTCAAGAGACCATTTAGGACCACTGTTTTCTACCCTTAAGTTATTGAGTCCTTAACCAATATTTCAGATTTCTTTTTCACAACTTTAAAGACCCAACTTTTAAAATCTCATTTCAAGGCATTTTTTTAACCCATTTAGCAATTAATTTTTGTAATACCTCTAACTTTTCCAGCACTGTAAAAAAATATGGCACATGAATTCTATACTTGTCTGTGTCTACTTGTCTGCCACATGCAGTGATAAAAACTACAAGTCATACTTCATCTGGCCATATCTCTACTGACTGTATTCAGGGTGTTTCATTATCTTCTCTGATTGTTATCCCTCCTCCTGTTCTGGAAATGTAAACACCTAAACATCAAGCTAAAGTCTGTTATAAAAAAATTATTCAAGATTTTGTAGCAATATGAAGATTCTTTCAGGGTAAACTATCAAGAATTTAGGGTTGCAGGCTGACAGCCATTTTGCATTAGATTTTTCTGTCACATTATTGCCCTTACTCAACTTTGAAGTTATTTATGATGTCTAGATTTTTACCCAAGGCGCTATACTACCCCCTCCTGCAGGTACGGTACACACACATCTTCATTCTACACATATATCTACTTTTGAGTAAATGTAAAATTTGTTTAAATGAGCCAAGATTACATATGGTTGTGCTCTTGTTACATCTGAGTCTCTGAGGCTTGCGTGTTCACATATAACTCTTCACAGTCTTTGTTCATCCACAGACTTTATCAGCTATTATCTCTTGTTGTGCTAAAATTCCTGACAAATAGCATTGATAATCTAAGTGTGTTGAATTCTTTTAAGTGAATTCTAAAAAATAAAGAAGTCAGAAAGATTTTTTTCATGATAGCCATCTTAATTGGTGCTACTTATGCTTTCATTTTTTGTGTTTTAACAAGGAATCCTATACCAGTTTCTCCATGGTCATATTTATGTTGCCCTCATACAGTGTTGTGTATACACACAACATGAATAAATGCATTATGTTATCATATGGTTTGTTATTAGTTTATAGCACTAAGGTAAAAAATTCTGCACAAGTCTCTGTGCATGATACTTCTTTCATGTGATATGTCTTGAGAACCAAATCCAGGCTATCAGAAACTTAGCCAGGAAAGGACATTTAGATTAAGTACTTGTTTTTAAGCAAGAAGGCTGAACAACTTGTCCCTTTTAATTTATACACATTGTCAGAATCTAACAATAACAAGATGATCCTTGTATTAATGGAAACACTACTTTTTTATTTTCTAACTATGAGAACTAACTCTTCCATGCCTTTAGAGTTATAATCACCAACACTTACACTGACTGAGACTGATGTGGGTGTCAACTGCATTAATTCCAATACTGAAAATAATGAGACAAGTTAGGTGGGAAGGTGACATTTGGTATGAAAAAGTTGTTATAATCAGCCCTGCAGAGTCAAAGCTATCATAATGTTTCAGCAGCATTTTGTTTCCTGTTTTAATGGAGTACTCTGTTCTGGCTCCAGTTCAATCTTTATTAACCATAGAATAATAGAATAACCAGGTTGGAAGAGACCCTCAGGATCATTGAGTCCAACCACTCCTATCAGACACTAAACCATGTCCCTTAGCACCTCATCCACCTGTGCCTTAAACACCTCCAGGGAAGGTGAATCAACCACCTCCCTGCGCAGCCTCTGTCAGTGCCCAATGACCCTTTCTGTGAAAAACTTTTTCCTAATGTCCAGCCTAAATCTTCCCTGGCAGAGCCTGAGGCCATTCCCCCTTGTCCTATTCCCTGTCCCTTGGGAGAAGAGCCCAGCTCTCTCCTCTCCAACCTCCTTTCAGGTACTTGTAGAGAGCAATGAGGTCTCCTCTCAGCCTCTTCTTCTCCAGGATAAACACCCCCAGCTCTCTCAGCCATTCCTCTTAAGGCCTGTTCTCCAGCCCCTTCACCAGCTTCGTTGCTCTTCTCTGGACTTTGAGATACTTGGTATTCTGAGGACTTGGAAAGGCTTCGTACTGCTAGTGAATCTGAAGTCAGCTCTGGGCAGTCAGAACAAGAAATCAAATTGAAACTGCATTCTGGCCTCAAGTGCACCCAGTGCACTCTCATTGCAGGAAGCAGTGTTCTAGACCATCATTGTTTGGTCCTTTTGACCACTAACACCTCAGTTTCCAAATAGAGTCTTTTCTCTTCTTGGGACTCCCAACAATTTCACATGCTCTGTTGCACTGAAGAGACAGATGCAGAAACTTAAAGTCTTCACAAAAAAATGAAAGAACAAGTGTAAAGAAATGAGTTCTTCAAAACCTGTGCATAGTGGCTAAGAGAAACTTTTCGTAGAAACTGTCCATAGAAAGTACATTGCTGCTTGTGATATTGAACTCTGATCATTCCCAGAGCTTCAGCACTTTACAGCAGAACTGTGTACAGAACATGACAATCATTTCTCTTGTGTTCTCAGGGAATCTTGTCAAACAACTTCCACATGTGCAGCAACCAAAAGGTCACCTACATTCTTCAAGCAGACTAGAACACTGAAGGTTTCTTGATGTGAAATTTGTGATTTTGACCTTTGCTATTCCTAGCTTGTAAAAAAGAAATATTCATACTTCTTACGTAGCTAACATATTCTCTAGAGAAAGAACCCATCAGTCCTTTATATCAAAATATTCCATGTTCAACAATCTCAGGAGAAACCAGCCTGTGTATAATAGTGCTCTATAATTTCCACGCATCTCCTGTGTGAACTCAAAGAGAAAATAGTCAAAAACCCCAAATAAGTCCACCTAATTGCAACCCATGTACTCTATGCGGTCAAAAACATTTTTTCAGGGCAGTATGAGAACAAGATATCCATTCTCACCTTGCTTAAATCTTCAGTGCTACTCTGAGATGCTGATGTACTTTGTCTCTAGATGTTAATACCAGAAATATGTGGCAAACTGAAGGGAAATGCCAGCAGTACCTGGAGTCCTTATTGGAGGGACACATGCAACAAGCCGTAGTGGGATAGGAATCTGATGGGAACCAATACTTTTGCCAGGACCAGTTCTCCCCAGTCCTTTTCAAAATCCTATAATAGATATGTCTTGTGTAAGGTCGATATGGGATCCAATACTGACAAAACTGAAATGCCATATCTCTTTATCTGCTCTGTAGCTACCTGGTTATCTCGCTGACTGCATGAGGGATTAGCACATAGATGAAGAGCAGTATCTAATTATCAACCTGAGCAAAACAGAGTAGTAGTCAAAGGGGATAAACCCCCAACAAAATAATTTTTAATTCTCACACCTCTCATTCAACAACTACTGGCTGAATATACAGATCTGATAATCATTTCAACCTGTACTACGATAGAATGTAGAATGACACAGAGCTTTTGACTGGCAACAATGACAAATATTTTTTTATAATCTCCCTTGAAGTAGGGAACTATCCCAGCGAGGCAGAGGGTGGTCAGGCTTCAGCTATTCATATTTTTCTCACACTATGTATGGATTGCAACAAAATGCATGCCTGCTCTCAAAGTCAGTACTGCTTAAAAACTCCAATTAGCTCAGAACCACTGTATTGCATTTTATCAGCAACACTCTCTCTTGCAAATGCATCAGCTCGGCCTCCAGTCTCAACACAGTCCTGACTTATCTGCAAAGACTTAACTCAGTTATGTTCAAGGTATCAGGCTGCAGCATATAAGCCATCTATTGCCTCAACTCAGAAATTTCTAGTCCAAGACTGACTACGAGACAAAACTGGAACTGAACTGCAATGTATATCACATTAACTTTCATTTCAAATTCACTCTGATGGCACCTACTTCACCTTAAATACACAGCAATTCACATGTGCGAAAAGATCTCTTTCATAACAAAGTAGTCTCTTGCAGATACAAGGGAAAAAATTCCCTCACTTCATACTCCAAAAAGCTAGCTATCACCCTCTTTCTTTGGCCTAGAGCACGGCCTCTGGCAAGATGCAGCAGCTTCTGCTTTTATTAACATAAATAAAACCTGAAAATGATCAGCCATTGCAAGGGTACTCCAAACACTCTGCAGGAAAATCTGCCTATAATTTCACAGAATCACAGAATCACAGAACAACCAGGTTGGAAGGGACCCATTGGATCTTCTAGTCCAACCATTCCTATCTAACACTAAACCAAGTCCCTCAAGACCTCATCCACCCGTGTCTTAAACACCTCCAGGGAAGGGGACTCAACCACCTCCCTGGGCAGCCTATTCTAATGCCCAATGACCCTCTGCGTGAAAAACCTCCTCCTAATCTCCAGCCTAAATCTACCCTGGCGGAGCTTGAGGCCATTCCCTCTTGTCCTGTCCCCTGTCACTTGGGAGAAGAGGCCAGCTCCCTCCTCTCCACAACCACCTTTCAGATACTTGTAGAGAGTAATGAGGTCTCCTCTCAGCCTCCTCTTCTCCAGGCTAAACAACCCCAGCTCTCTCAGCCACTCCTCATAGGGTCTGTTCTCCAGCCCCTTCACCAGCCTCGTTGCTCTTCTCTGGACTTGCTCCAGAGCCTCAACATCCTTCTTGTGGTAAGGGACCCAGAACTGGACACAATATTCAAGGAGAGGCCTTTCTTATTGAATTTCTTCAGCTTTTATAAAAGAGGGCCTAATGATTTTTCAAGCAGCTACACAGTCAGAAGTTTTGCATTTTGAAAGAAGTATTCTTTTATAAAACAAGATGCTTTTGAGCTACTCTGCAAATGCAGCATCAGCTTTTAGTTTTACTGTAAAAGACTTCACTATTTTTACGTGCAAGATCTAGGAAGCTCTCTGGGTGTTACAGTGGGTTTGCTAAGAATGTGCAACAACAACTGCGACAGCTGATCACCCACTTCCTACTTTATTCAGAATTTGCAGAGATGTTGTCTGCTCTGCTTCCCTAACCTGCATATTCATTTAGATATAAACTATGATTTCAGGTTTCAGAATTATGCCGCTTCTTCGGAGGTACTCAAAGCAAACAGGTGAACTTAAAATATTAATGAAGCTCAGTGGTTTTGATTATGCTGTTGTCAGATATACTGTAAAAACAGAGACACAAAGATTATTGGAGATACTACTCACACCTTGAAAATGAGGACCACAGAATGTTTTCTATAATTGTACTTCTGGATTTGAGACCCTACTTGTATAAAAGTAAAACTGCTCTTTCAGCTTTGTACAAAATTCTTTCCTGAGAGGGGAAATTTTGCAGGAAGGGTGAAGGGGAAAATTGAGACTTATTGAAGGTCTCCATCCGTTTTAAAACTACTTTGCTGATTGTTGCTCATAGATCATTAAAAACTATCATCAAAATAGACAGAGAATTTGTCCTTTTTAAAGTAGCACTTCTCACTGATTTCAGTTGAGGTATCTTATATCCAGAGCACATGCACAGACAATCTCAAGGGTATTATCACATAATGCTTAATATCTGTTCGTAGAATCATAGAATGGTTTGGGTTGGAAGGGACCTTAAAGGTCATCCAGTTACAAGCCCCCTGCCGTGGGAAGGAATACGTTCCACTAGATGAGGGTGCCCAAAGCCCCAGCCAACCTGACCTTGAACACCTCCAGGGATGGGGCGTCCAGAACTTCTCTGGGAAACCTGTACCAATGCCTCACCACCCTTAAAATGTGAAATTGAGCAATATAAAAAAATGTACTGGAGTGAGACTGTCTATGGGAATTTGAAGACCTTCAAGGCTCCTTACCCTGTTTTTTATTAGATTTTGTCAAGCTGATGTCTGTTATTCCTGGTCCCCCATACATTTACCTGAAAACTCTGTAAGCCAAGTTGAAATTATGACCAAATTCTGCCAAGAACTTAACTCTGATGGATCTGCTTGAAAGCAACTGCAAAAATCAGGATAAGTAGTTGTATGTAGCTTTTAGTGGAAACAAATATAAAACTCTAGCTTTCCTCTAAGGACATTCCTCTCTGCCCTTCTTTGAAAGTGAGAGAAAGCAAATTATTCTTCTTTTAGTGACATTATACCAAAATATTTTATATCAATAAGAAAAAGGAGGATTAATTTTTGAATTTGTTTTGAATTTTTGAAGTTTGTAGAACTGAAGAACAATGTTCAACTGAATTAGAGTCAAAGTTGCGCGTTTATCATAATTATCATACCACAGCAGATGAAATCCCACATGATGGGCATAATTTGGTTCAAATGCAATGATATCACCTGTGTGGACCTTTCGACCTGCGTGGACCGAAAAGGAGTTGTCTTGTTCATGGGATTCATAAGGTCAGTTTCAAAGAAAAATGTTTGAATGCCTTTCTAATTTGCATATTATTTCTTTGGCCATCTTTCAACTATACAACTTGTGAGTTCCAAAAGATCAGTTGAATTAAATTTCCCTCAGTCTTATTGCTCACTTACTCATTCTCCAGCTATAACTACATGCACCACAATTACTGCATATGCATGTAAGACTAAATTTTTCAGTAAGCAAAGAGTTGGCACATGCTTTCAGTCTGCTTCACTTAGAGAGATTTTTTTTTTTCAGATTTTATTAAGAGGGATATTAATGCTGTGGAGGAAACCCTGCCACACTGAACTTTTTGAAGCATTACATTTAATCGGTCATGTAATTCTACTAAAATATGCGGACAAAATTACAAATTAAACTGCTTAGTATGGCTTACAGCACTGAAAAACATTCCTGCAGTTTAAAAATGAATGAAACCATTCTGATAGGAATATGAACGAGACAAGTTTTTGTCTGCCTAAGGAAACAGATAAATCTAATCCAAGTTACAGATAATGTAAGTCTTGAGTGAAATGAACATCTAGTATTTCCTTCAGAAGCTTGTTCTGGATACAGCTTATTGTTCTTGCACATTAAGAAACAAAACCACACAAACCCCATGGTAAATTAGTATTTAACCTAGTTGTCCTTGATTATTTCCATACAACAATCTGCAATATCTTTCAAATAGCTTACTGTATAGTTTTAGTTATAAAGGAATAAAATGTATCCATCAATAAACCACTAAAGGACAGTTCTCAGCTGTGAATTGTCATAGGGTCTGCAACACATTTGTAGATCTTCCCCTGAATATCTCCCATTTTGTTTGCTAGGCCTTATGTAGCATGCTTCTTCCCTTCCAGATGATCTTATTCTAGTAAAATTAATGGCAAGGGATGGGTTGTTTATATCGTTGTATGAAGGCACAGAAATATATCTTTCTCATGTATACACTTGTCATAGTCTATTTAGGAATTCTAGAGTCATTCCTGAAGTTGACTATACTAAATCCTGTTGAGTTATCATTGATCATTCTTGAGAAGAGTTTTCAGAGTCTGAAATGCAGAACTTAGGATGGTGAAGATATACCACCTGAATGTACCTGTTAATTCTGCTGCATAAACCTAAACAATGACTGCTAGCAATGCCAGCCACAAGCTGACATGCAGTTTGGATTGTTTGGAGGCCACTTCTGTTTTGAATCAAAGTAAATTTCTAACACACTTTCTCCACAGGTCTAAACTTCTGCAAAGGCCTGAATGAGACACATGATATGTTATATTGTATTAGAAAACAGTGTCAGCCTTCTAGGAGGGTCAGTGCTGAATGAGGTTAACACAGTGTCTTCCGCATTACATGATATGTGAAAGGATTCTTTGTGAAGCAGTGTTGAGTACTCTAGTTAGAAAGGAGAATTTATAAGGAGGGGAAAACAGGACAGCTAGAAACAGGACTGCTTTAAGCAGGACAACTATGACTTTATTATGGAAGTTAACAAAACAGAAACTGCTACAGATGATCTCTAAAACTGATGGAACTGAGCAATTCTTTCTAGTTAAATATGTTTCCTTGCTACAGTTTTTGAAATCACGTTTCCTTGCTACAGTTTTTGAAATCATGTTACTTCCTGCATCTATTTTGTTTCACATGAAGAAACACTTTGGATGAACCTTCATCCTTTGGCTGCAGTATGTAGGTCACTGCACACAAGCAGCTATTCTGTACCAAAGCTTTAAGTATTCTAAAACCTGTCCATCTTGCAGAAAGTATTATGAATACTAATTATGTTAATAATTTTAATTTAAAGCTCAACAAGAATGGTAGGTACTGGATAAATTTTTCCCATTCTTTAAATTGATTCATATTTTGCTGAAAATCTACTTTGCAACTAGTTGTGTCAACGAAGTATATCTGGCATATCATGTTACTTTATAAACATTTTGTGATAAGACTAGTGGGAAAAAGTCTCGCTTTTTTCCCTCAATATTGTGGTGATGAAGTACTGGAAATGTTGCTATTACCATTACTGGACAACACATCTTGAACTCTAGAGGTCTTATGTTTAGGTAGTTAAGAAAAAAAAATCTTTTGTAGTCCATTTTCTCATAATTACAAGAATGTTTGACGTATACCTCTCATACATTTGAAGTCTGACATATACTAAAATTTCTCTTTGAGCTGAGAAGTCTTAATTTCCCTGTATTGTCTAAATAATATTTCCTTAGTGACTCATAGATGTAAAATTATGCAGCATGCACAATGTTGGAATTAGACAAAATATATAAACAATGCTGGAGTAAGAATTTGCATCTTTTTATTTTTGTAGGCCTTTGTTCACAGGAAGAAACACTTTTACCAATCTTTGCCCTTATGTTGCATTACATGGGTAATGAAGCACAAGTTAATAAGTTGAGTAATTATGTTAGTAATCCAAAATGTTCATTAAAGGAAACAGCTAGTCATTGCTGAAAGCATTCACCTGAATGATTAAGTACTAAAGTAAATATTCTATACCAGTAGAGACCAAAAAATACGAAGCATTTAATATTAAAGATATTAGGAAGATTTTGAAACAGTATGCTAACAATTTATTTCCTCCCAAGAGGTTCATTTTATTAATGAAAATTTCCGAGGTCATTGTTTTCCATTTGAAACTGAAACAGTCTAAAATGTGTGTATTTGGAACAATGATGCTGATTGTTAGGAGATTCTAAAGATAAAATGTTGAAAACCCCAATATTGGTATGCAATATTTTGTTGCATGGGAATTTTTCATGCAACTGATGTTTTTTATATCAGTGTTTATACTCTTTTGATTAATTTTTAACAGGAATTGAACAATAATTTTGTGAAATTGCCAACCCCTTCACTTTTTTGTTGGAAATAAATTACTGCTTTTAAGGAAATTTCTTAGAGTACATTTTCTTTGCTTGCATTTGCATCATTGTACAAAATTTATTTTCCTTATCTGTCAAATATAAATGATTTACCAAAGATAATACATTAAACCACTGAAGTCTTACATGCCCTCCATCTCTGAATATTTCTAATTGCCATTCTTCTTTCTTGCATATGAAATGATACCATGCAATATAAAATTAACTAGCTCAGGTTTATAAATATTTCTTATTAAAAAATCAGTAATGATTAAGTCTTTTTTATCAGATAATGAGAAGTTTCACCTACAGTTCAATTGACAATTAATTTTATCTTTCTCTTTAGAAAAGGATAGGCTTCTGTGTATGATTACTCATCTGTAGTTTAAAGTCACTTTACCTGCAGAAATAAACACTCCCAGATGAAGAATTCAGAATATCTAACCTCATATTTAGCCACCATAAGGCTCAGTCCTGTGAGCTTTTACACATCAGGGTACTTTGGGAAAAATCTGTAGGTTTTCTTTTAGGAGTAAAATTTATGCATATGCATAGCATTTTTCAGCTGTCAGCCTTAAACATAGATTTAGACACTCAGTTTCAGGTGTTGTTATCCCTCTTCTATTTGTCTCTGCATTTTTGCATGGAATGGAAAAAACTTACCAGGTATGTGGTCTGGGACTTAAGATATCATCACTGTACTAGTTTGGGAAGGTCCTATACCTGGTTTTAATACATGAAGGGGCATGATATGATTGAGAGCAGCCCTGAAGAGAAGGACTTTGGGGTGCTGATTGATGAGCCAGCAATGTGTGCTCACAGCCCAGAAGGCAAACTGTATCCTGGGCTGCATCAAAAGAAGTGTGGCCATGAGGGAGTAGGAGACAATTCTCCTCCTCTACTCAACTCTTGTGAGACCCTGCCTGGAGTACAGCATCCAGTTTTGGAATCCTCAATATAAGAAGGATATGGAACTTTTGGACCATGTCCAGAGAAGGGTTGCAAACATGATCTGAGGGCTGCAGCAGCCCCTCTGCTATGAGAACAGACTGAGGGAGTTGGTGTTGTTCATCCAGGAAAAAGGAAAGCTTCAAGGAGACCTTATAGCAGCCTTCTAGTACCTGAAGGGGGCATACGAGAAAGTTGGAGAGGGACTTTTTACAAGGACATGTAGTGATAGGATGAGGGAGGAATGGCTGTAATTGGATTGAGGAAGATTTAGATTAGATATTAGGAAGAAATTTGTCATGATGAGGATGGTGAAACACTGGAATAGGTTGTCCAGGGAAGTTGTGGTTGCCCCCTTCCTGAAAGTGTTAAGGCTGGGTTGGATAGGGCCTTGAGAACTGAACATGAGCCAGCAGTGGCCCGTGTGGCCAAGAAGGCCAATGGCATCTTGGCTTGTATCAGAAGTGTCATGACCAACAGGTCCAGGGAGGATATTCTCCCTCTATACTTGGCACTGGTGAGACCACACCTGAAATCCTGTGTTCATTTCTGGGCCCTGCGCTGCAAGAAGGATGTTGAGGCTCTGAAGCAAGTCCAGAGAAGAGCAATGAAGCTGGTGAAGAGGCTGGAGAACAGGCCTTACGAGGAGCGGCTGAGGGAAATGGGTTTAGCCTGGGGAAGAGGAGGCTGAGGGGAGATCTTATTGCTCTCTACAACTACCTGAGGGGAGGCTGTAGAGAGGAGGGTGCTGACCTCTTCTCCAAAGTGATAGGGGACAGGACAAGAGGGAATGGCCTCAAGCTCCACCGGGGGACATTCAGGCTTAACATCAGAAAAAAAAAATCACAGAAAGGGTTATTGAGCACTGGAACGGGCTGCCCAGGGTGGTGATTGAAGTCACCATCCACGGAGGTGTTTGAAAGACGGGTGGATGAGGTGCTAAGGGGCATGGTTTAGTGATTGATGGGAATGGTTGGACTTGATGATCTAGGGAGTCCTTTCCAACATAGTGATTCTATGATCCTAGTGGGAGATGTTCATGCCCATGGCAGGGGGCTCGGAACTGGATGATCTTTAAGGTTCCTTCCAAACCAAACCATTCTATGATTACACACAGTGGCTACCACCCCATCCTAAACGGTGTTTTTTGGTGCCATCAACTACTTATTGTTTCATCTTTCTTAGAGACAGATGGTTTGTCTCAAGTTACAATTCTTTTTATGCCCTTAAAACTTAATACCGAGCTGTTGTGTAACTTCATCCAATGTACTGTGGAGGTGAAAAAGGAAAACCTGCATTGACCTTTTAAGTCCATATTCTGCAGTAAACAACTGTGACATCCTGTGATTTAAAAAAAAAAAAAATCCTCTATTCTTTATAACTTTGGAAACTGTTGTTTTATCTTGCATCAAGTAAGAGCAATAACTGACTAGTTCTACTGGGCTTTTCTAAGATGGTTAAGACATCTACTGTCTTTGAGAGTGGTGCTTGATTGTTAATTTCTTTCTCAACAGTGTTGTGAAAACTTTAACAGTGTACCTCAAATTTTAGTTCCTCCTTTCTCTCTGGTTGTGTTACCTAACTCAAATAGCAGTGTTGCTGTGTGGGTATACAATCCATTGCAGAATAGAACCTCAGCAATGACTGCAGACACAACCATATACCAAGTTATAAATTGTGAGAATTTTCTTATGTCTTCTTTTCTTCCAGATTCAGTACTGTTTTCTTTTGTTTCTGTCAGTGCAGCTCAACATTTTTCTCCCCAGCTGAAGACTCAGTTTTGATTGTTCATGAGGCATTCAGATGTGTTTTGAGCACTAGGGAATCTGAGCCTTCAACTGATTTTATGTGGGTGGCCATCTGTACACACACAATCCCAATGAAGTCGGCCCAGGTGCATTTTTTCTATGAAGCAACAGTGTGCTTATGGCTTTACATTGAAAGCTGACTTTACTTCTCTTCTGTTTTCTAAGAAAGTCCTGTGTGCACCCTGGGTGTTTATTATAAACCAATATAATTAGTATTATTATATGTATGTAGAAAGAACATGCATCCCATTGAATTTTAGCAGAGGTAAATACAACCTGCTCTCAGGTAAATATGCTGTATTGGGGCATAACACAGGAATTTACCAGAACTTTGTCTTTACAAACACAGATGGCATTTTATTAAGCTTGCCTTTGGTGGAAAATAGTACTACATCAGTAGTTAGACTTTCCTCAGCAAGACACTTGTATCTATGGAAGTTTTATCAAGAAACTGATTTCAGGACCAGGTGAAATTTCTAATACAAAGCCAGGCCAAGACCAAAACAGCATCCCTTAGAATTCATGCAACCATTTTGGACAGTTTAAATCTGTCTCCACATGTGAGTAAGATTATTGCATCTAAGACAAGTCCTTCAGTATCTAATATTTTAAGTTATTTTATGCCCAATGAATACTTGATTATGAAAAAAATCAGTCAAGCAGCATTTAGGGGAAATAATAACAACCATTGTAAAAAGGTTTTGAACTGATACTGAATTGATACTTCTGCACACTTCTAACTCGTTGTTAAATTAGACAATTCGCTATTTTCTGCACCCGAGATATGTACCCTAATCTAAGTTTAACAATGACTTTGTGTGGAGCTTTTCTCTTCTCAAAGACAACACAAAGCCTAACTTTTGCCATAGTACAGATCAACCCCCCGCAAAAGCTAGATCTCAGAAAGATTGGTTGGATGGAAAACCATTTCTGTTTGCTTGTTCTTCATTTTACTCAGCACCAGAATATCAAAAGGAAATTGAGTGACTATGGCAAGCTGCTGTTTAACAGGACAAAGTAATATGCAGGAAAAATTTGAGCTTTGGGGGTGTCTTCTTCCTGACATGACTTTGGCTTTAGAAATGACACTTAAAAAAATGAAAGAAAGCTATTCAGTTTAACTGCCTTTCCAAAGCAGGTAGGTTTTATCATTCAAGTTTAATGTTCCGAAAAAGTCAGCAGCAATGTGTAACTTTGTTGAGCTGAAAATAAGTTAAACTCTAGAGTGCCTAGTCTACACATTCAGAACTGTTCTATGGAGGCTTTTGCCATAAAGAAATGAGCTACATTAATTAATGACAAACAGAATATCCATATGTACATGCCAGCTCTGCAGAGGAAGGTTTGAATTTCAGGGGCACCGAATACCTTTATACTGCTGTGGCTTCTAAATCTTCCAGTCTCACCCTGACTATATAGTAAAGAAGACCATGCCTGACACGTCAGTTCTGTTTTGCAGCATGGTTAGAGGACAACCTGTGCCACCACACTGGGCAGCTTCAACCCTAGCTCATGTTTCAACCATGACTGTTCCTGGCTGCTGGTTGCATTAGTGTTGGTTAGCGACAGCTGGAGATCCTCCTTCTAGCAAAAATTTGGATGTTACTCTTACAGCCCTCTTCACAGGATTAATTTTAAATACATAGGATAAAAATTTCTAACCTTCAGTTTTAAAAAAGATGATGAAAAATTGCTTTCTGTAAAAAACTGCGTGGGAACTAGAAAAAAAATCGAATAAATAAAGAGACAAACAAAAGTATACCTTCAGTAATTATTTAAAAATAAACTAAAAAAAAAAAGTAAAAAGTGCAGTTTTGGTTGTTTCCAGGCTTTGTTGAGACTTCTCAGAGTTCTAGTCAGCAAAGCTTATATTGTTCCTCTTTAATAAAATCATTTGCTGGTGTCATTTGTTGAAAATACTGCCTTTCCACTTTGAGACTGCTCTGGGCACTTGAGTAAAGGCAATCTCTTTAGAGAAAGTAAATCCTGAGGTTTTCATCCAGTCATATCCCACTTGAATGTGCTCTTTCTCAGGTAAAATATATATGCATTCAAAATGGCTGAAGTCACACTGTATTCTAAATACAAAAGGCACAAGGAAATATTTTGTATCAATTAAATTATGTGAGCGTATCTGATGCACTGCACGTGTTCAGAGTTGAGTTTGAATAACTATCATCAGTTTGAGCATATATCATCAGTTGCATTACGCCTCTAATTTTAATGCTCTGAATCACACCACTGGGCATGTCTCTTCCTCGCTGACTACGCTGCAGATTTAAGAGTCTAAGTTTGATCTGTTAAATTAAATCTGAGAGAGATGGTTAAAGCAGGCTAATGTAAGTGAAATGCTCCGTGTTATCAGAAGTTACTTAACTTACTTAGCTGTGTGTACACCTGACAAAATTTGTGGCAAGATATAACTAGATGAAATTACTTGAGCTAAAAAGTATGTGTGAGAATTGAATATATCCTTTGCTTTCTGAGCTCAATGCAGATAATGCATTAAAAAAAAAAAGAAATAAAAATCCATTAAAAATTAACACAATATTATTTTTTTTCTGTCTTTGTTTTTCTCATGCACTGGGATCAAGAACCGCTTTTCTCCAAAACCGTACAGTCTGAAACTTTGATTTTAAAATGTGATCAGGCTTTCTCATTCAGTCTTCATTCCTAGCACCTGATGCTATTAGAAAAAAGAAAAAGCCTCCTTTATCTACTATAAAATGCATAACCGAAATGTGTAAATGGAATCAATGATTCCAAGTGGAAGTAATAGTGGCTGATTCTAGCTTTTTAAAACTATCAAGGAATGCCTAACAGATTTGGAGGAAAACCCTAATCCAAAGGTTTGAAATATAGGTTATTTGAGGGAAAATTAAGGACATTCAGAACCTCCAAAAACCCAATCTCTCCTTTGAGGAGTTAATAGTGTATTTCTGGACCTAACTTTAGGAAACTATATTTTACATGAGATTTTTTAATGAAATATTTTGAGTGCCTGTGAAACACCTTATATTATTGTTTCAACTTGTCTCAAGCAGTGAAAGGAACCTATTGAAGCATAACTCTTGGCAGGAATGGAGTCACAGCAATTTCTTTTTTTTTCACAAATTTTGAGCCACAGGACAGTGAGGCAGAAAGTAAATGCAGATAGGGAAAAGGTGTTTTTTTTTTTTTTTAAATAGGGATTTGTGTCCTTCCAGATATTTAAAATGTTCTTACGGAAGCTCTTATCACACTCAAGACCTTCTCAAATTTTAGAGACACCTTGTGAAAAGCCTTAATATTCATGCCTGAATACTGACTCATATAGTTCAGAGCTTGGTTCTTCATAAAACTGGTGAGGCAGAGCTTTAGATGTTATTAACAGCCACACTACAGAAACCATGCAAACCTAACACAAAATGTGAATCCAAGAGATACTTCGGGAGTCTTGATTCAGCTCTAGTACGTAATCGATGCAACTCTATGTGGCAACAATAGATTCTATAATTTTACATAGTGTTCAACTTTCTAAACGAAATTTAAAATACAGCAGCTTATAGGGTCATGCTGTGATTAGTCATTGTGAAAGGCAAAAAAGAAAAAAACCCCTGTGGTTACTACAGATTGCATTATACCACTTTGGTAACCTTCAAGCTCTGCCCAGGAAGCTGCTGTTCAGGACAGGACACAAAACATCGACATCTCATTTATAGGAAGTCAGGACTTAAATTTTTGTTCAGAAAAATAATTAAACTCCCTGGTACAAGTTATAAAGACATCTAAATAGTCTAGAAAAATAAATAAGCTGATACAGAAAGCATTCATCCTATACTTTTTTGCTGAGGGAGAGAGAATATAATTTTAATTTCTGTCCTGTATGGAACTACAAGATAGGATAAAGTTTTAAGGGTTTTTCTGACACAGGTTTCATGTTATTTCCAAACAAAAGAAATGTTTCCACATAAAATGAATTGGGAACTAAACACATAAAAAAGATGATAGCGCAAGAAAGCAATAACAGAGAGAACTCACAGTTATTTGGTCTGTTCCTCCGGAAAATTTCCAGGTCCACATTGGGAGGTCTGCTGGGCTTCTGTGGTGGCTGTCCCAGCTTGAAGAGTGGGGTTAAGACTTTTCGCCTGGGGGTTCCTAAACTACTATCTCCATCCCCTTTTTCTTGTGATTCACTTGATTGCCTTCCTGCAGCAAGTGCTGTGTTTGTCTTATGAAACTTAGGAGATGAGACTGATTCTTCCTGAATAATTTTGTTGAGAAAGATGTTCTTGGCCGCATTCATTCCCTTTTCTTCAGTCTTATGCTCTACAATTTTAGGGGCACCTTGAGTTGAGCTGGACTGGTGACCAACAGGCTTCAGAGTCACATGAGAAAAATGACTGCCTGTAGCTTCTGCAGCACAGATACTATTTTCATCCATTTCCTTTGTTGCTTTAAATGAATGTATATTTGGTCTAGGGCTTGATAGTCCTTTTTGCAGAAAAACATTTTTATTAGAATTGTCTTCAGTGTGGGAGACGTCATGGTTTAGAGAAGGTTTCTGTGCCAGAGGTGGTTTAGAGAGAGGAGCCTTGGGCTCATTTTCTTGTGTTGCAGATGTGAACTTTTCCTTAACTGCATTTACTTTGGAGAATGCTGGTTTTCCCTCATTGTCCTGTGGTGCAAAATTTGAATTTGGTTTTGTTCCCAGATGACTTTTTTCTTTCTCCCGAGGAGCAGAGTTAAGGAACTTGTTCCCTGCAGGTTTCGGATACAGAGGCTTTGGCTCTTCCTTTGCCAAGTCACTGATTTTTGTGGGAGGTTTAGTGCATCCAGCTTTTCCATCATTTTCTCTGTTAGCTGCCTGAAGCTGAACCCCAAACCTTTGTACCACTGGTTTCAAACATGAGGATTTTGGATCCTTCTCTGTTTTATCATCAATTGAAGGCTTGACCCCCAGAGGGGGTTTAGGATGAACAGTTTTGTGAAAGGTACTGGATCCTGAAGTAGAAGCTGCATTTTCTTGACTTGCAAATTTCTCAAGTACTGCTTTTTTTGCCTGTAGTCCTGTATGGATAGGTTGTCCTTTGAAGGGTCGACTGTTACCAGTAACATCCTCTCTGGTGGTGTTACCTGTGTTAAATTTTGCCATGAGTGACTTCACATCTGACTTGCCATCCTATAAGCACAAAAAAGAGAGAAGAAAGCAGCAATGAGAAAGTCCCAGCTGCAATTTCACACATACTGTACTTTAAAGAGTTTCCTGGTCTGAGTGTTGTAGTACTGCTGATTGGCTGTGGAGATATTGCAGCACATCTTCCTGTAGGGTTAGAGGAGTTGAGTATTTTGCTATATCCTTGCTGTGGTTATACAATGTTTTAAAATTTTCAGTGCATGTACTACGTTTAGGTAGTGTTGATGCAGTTCCTTTTGGGCATACCATAACTTCTGTTTCTTTATGATATTGTGAACTGAACACTTAATAAATACAAGAAAATGCATACTATTTAAAAATTAACATATCCCTAAAAATATTAATGTCCTGTAGTGAGAAGCACAGCTTGTACAAGAATCTGGATTATGTACCAAACTAGAATTATTCCTACCAGATCTACAGAGAGCTGAAAGTTCATTTGTGAAAACAGAAATTCTTCAGGATTGGGAAGTGTGTGTCAGTTTTTCTTTCCCTTCTCAGCAATTTTCTTCCCTGTTGTTCTCCCCCATCCCCTTTGGTCCTTATTTCTCTTCTCCATTTTGAGCCCAAAAAAACCTGTGCATATGTGGATGGAAAATGAAAATATGTGGAATGAAATATGAAGAAATGACAACCAAAACAGCCAGATGCTATTAAAGATACTTTACTTTGCACCAGAGGTGGGAGGAGGAATTTGAAAAAATCCAAGTGTGTAAATGCCATCTTCATTAAAAAATATTTTAATTTGTCAGCCTTATGCAATACCTTTCAGGATCAGTCTTTAATATGAACTGAGAGTGTACTCTAAATACATTTGAACTCAGCATACTTACGACACAGCATGGTGAAGGAAGGAGGCAAAGGGTGTGAGTAGGTCCCATTACACTGGAGTGGGGCCACCTTTGGGTCCCAGCAGCTCTGAACAGCAGGGACTCTTTTCCCAGCCCACAGTGGGAGAAGGAGTGCAGCTACAGCACATACACTGGTGTACCAGATTCACATCTTGTTTAACTGGGAACTGTTTTGTGCTTGGAAGTGAATAGATAAGATTAACAATATAAAGCATGAATGTTAAAACTAGAAAGGACTCTGAATCATTTCTTTGGAAACAAATGATAATAACTACAAAGCACAATAAATAGAGGTCTTGAAAATGTTTACAAAGATGTTGAAGATTGAACTGTGTCAATATTCACTGCAGTTCAGTGAGTGTTCAGTAATATTTTTATACTTCATTAACAAGAGCTTCTAAATTGGGCTTTTGCTCTTTTTGCCTTATGTTAAATGGCATTATATCACATTAATCACCTTTTATAGTGGAACAGTTTTACCTGTGGCTGCTACAACTTAAAGTTACTTACAATAAATGCAGACAAAGCAAGATAGATGTATATGAAATTTGTCCTCAGAGTACTGCATCGTTATCTCTTTTGCATGTATAGGGAAAGGAGGAAGTACACATTTACTGAGGAGATTATCAGGTTTAAGCCATCTGCTGCTGGTTGACGAGCACTCACGCACACGTACTCAGTTACGTGGCAGTGATATGTATATGTATCACTGATCATTGAGACTTCTCCCACAATACCTTGAAAAGCACTGATTTTACCCATTCAAAATTTAAGAAAACTCTATCAAACGACAGTAATGTGAATGTTCTGGACAAGAGACATTCAGTATGTAGACCTTTTTGAACCAGGAACTGTGGCTTTGAAAAGCTTTCTTGTTATGATACATGGTTTTTAAGATGTTTTCTACATTTTTGTAATAGCTAGAGCCATTACATGTATACTTGCTTTCTAATACACTGAACCACTCACTACTGCTGTGCTTGGAGTGTCACTGGATTCATTTTAACAAATTCCTTCCAAGTACTGTAGACAAACCTTGCCCTAGTCACACACATTTACAGTCTCTCCAAGTGTAAAAAGCTCTTGGGCATGTGGAAGGTCTAACAATCAGCAATGTTACCTCTCTATTTTATTTACAGAGAGTAGTAGTAAGTGGCAAAGATAACACTGAGAATCAGAAGAGAGTAAGAAACTCTGTGAAATCTGGTTCTCTTTAATGATTGTCACCAGTTCCTGCTTTCACAAGCTGTGTTATACTAGAAGCCATATTGTGGATTCTAGTGCACAATATGACTGACCAGGTGGACAGACAAGGAACTAGGAACAGCGAGAATCTTTTATTTGTGTTCCTGCTCTGTGGGGTAATTCCCACAGTTTTTGTGTTTCCCTTCCCAGAAACAACAGCTACTACGTGTTCCATTAGCTCATAAAATAGGTTATAAGTCATGAAATGGGAACTTGAAAAGATTCTGAAGTGAGATAAAATTCACACTATCCTTCTGCCCCCAAGACCAAAGTGTCCATGGGAAACAGGAGTCTCATGCAAGAAGTACTTGAGTTATTTTCAAACTTTCTCTTTGTGGTCTGTTGGGAAACAGTGCAAAATATTTTGGTTTTTAAGCTTCTAATCTGAGCTGGAAGCAACACGCAAGGTACATGGTAGCATTGCTGTGATACAAGATAGCTGCATTATTCAAATGTTTGCTCAAATCTACAACAATACCCAGATTTCAGCTCCCATGCCATAGGTTCATCAATGAGGTTTGTATATACTTTCCCAGTTTCCCACTGCCTTCAGCAATGACTCACACTGATACCAAGTACAGACCTCTTCCACAACTAGATAATTGCACTTCAGTTTAAACAAGTGCAATTCTCCATTATTTACAATGTAACTGCACATTTCTTTATAGAAGTACAGAGTAATGAGAACACATGAAAAATGAAGGTTCCAGTTATATTCTGGAAATTTCTGTGAATATTCCAGTCTCCACTAGCAACCTGATCAAAACTTGTTTGTTTAGTTTTGGCATAAATATGCTCTCATTATTTATTTTCCAGTCTCAGTGAAGTCAAAAGATCATTTCATTTCAATTTCCCGTTGTGTTAGCTCTTTCTCCGAACAGCAATCAATGAAAGTAATAGAAAATATCTGTGCGTATGATCTTTAATTAAGCAAACAAAATAGAAATAACAGTTGACTGTATAAGGAATTGTGCAGTTCTTCAAAATACATGCACATTTCTCTTCTTATCTGTAAATTTTTCCTTTCTGTTTCCAAGCAAGATGATATAAACAGGTCTTCTAAAAAAACTCATAATCTTTTAACAGAATCAGATCTTGATGAGTTAGCTAGAAAGTATTGAAATAAACATTATAAAGCTATGCCTTTAAGAAGAAAATTGTGTATACTCATTGATTCTGTGGCAGAAATAATCACAGAATCTGGTAACCACTTAGGGAATCAAGCCCTAACCCATGGGAAGTATATAAGGAATATGTAACAGGACAGAAAAGGCAAGGAAAAATGACACATTACAATTGCAAAAAAATAAGAGATCTGAAAACTATTTAGCAACATAAAGGTCTGGTTTAACTTCTGCTGAAGATAATGGATTTGAGGGAGGTTAGCTGCTTGCACAAAATGCTTGTGCCATTCTGAATTAATAATAAGTTATTGCTTGGCTATTAACTTTTCCACACATTCTTCCCCTTGAGTCTAGTTGTAATTAATAGTTAAAGAAGGCTCACTCTAATAGTGAGTGCAGTATTTGGAAAGTGGAGTTAAGCTGTCACAATACCTTGTGCCTATGAATGTGGAAGTATGAAAATAAGGCAGAAAGACAGCACCTGCTCAAATGAAAAAGACCTGCTAATACAATGATTGGTATGCAAGAGAAACTAGTCCTCATCAGATACTAAATAATGAGGCAGGGTTTTCTGTTTTCTGAGGTCTATTTGAAAGGCAAACTACAGGAACATGAGATGGCAATATAGTTCATACACTCCAGGTCAGTGTGATACCAGGACTCCTGAAGTCATTAGAGCCTGACTAGAACAGCCAGAAGACATCCCAGTTCTGTCCCAAAGTACTGCTGTCAGTCTAAACAGGAAGCCAATACATCTGTCAATGAATGGCCACCTCTTCATATGTCCTTATAAGTGAAACATAAAAGTTTTGTGGTTATTTCTTTGTGCTTTTTTGGCATGAAATCAGAAAAAATATCAAACCTTCGCAACTCAGTCTTCAACACAGAAGCCTGACAGCTTCAATTTTCCATCAAGAACTTCTATCCAATAAGAATAGTCTAAATAATATCCCATTCTGAAAAAGGATAGTTAGGTGTTGTGGGGTTTTTGTTTTGTTTTGTTTTGTTTTAACATAGCTATATATAACCATGCAGTTTCGTGATACTTAATAATTTGGGTGTTTAAAACAATTTTTCTTACAAATCATCAGTTTTCAGAACAATGTAGATTTTCTAGCAAGGCTGTCCAGGAGTGAAGCAGGCACATTCATCTTGAATCAGAACCCTGTTTATGCATAGTATATACAGTGACTATCTTATTAATATCTTTGATTTGAATCTGGTTCTTCCAGTAAAGCTAATGTAACATCTCCAAACCTCTAGAAAGCAAAAATCATGTTCCTGCCACTGAAATTTTCCTACACTTGTTTCTAGAATTTCAATTTTCTGTGTGATTTTAAAGAGAATTTTGAGCAGTTTTCAGCCATTCAGTACCATCCTGTCTCACTGCTGAAAAGAAAAACATTTGCCACAACACACTATGAACAAGATATATACATTAATACCTCAATCCAGAGTCTGGTCCCCACCCACAAACTAGTCAGCCTCAAATAATGCAAAAGGAAATACTTGAAAATAATTGCCTTTAAGTGATATAATTTCTGTTATTCTTCAAAATGCAAAGGTCACTTAAATTAAAATTGCTCTTTGTAAACTTTCAGGGAATTAAACAGAAAAATGAGATGGAGGAAAGTAATATTTGTCAGCCTAGTGTCTTTTCAGCTTCACAACTAATTGTCAATAATGTCCATGATTAAAATTTTCAGCTACACGATGTAATATGTAATACTTTATACTGATTCATTTTCTCCCTGAACTTTGCACATTTATTTCTAAGACAAACATGTACAACAGTTTACATGGATTCCACAGGTCTCCAATATTTTGATATAGTCAGAAAAAAATGGCTCCTACAATGAGACAATTCATGTATTTATCACCTACCTTAACAGTCTGGTCTTTTTCTGAAGAGAAATTCTGCTTCTCTTGTGAAGGTTTGCTTAAGAATGATAGCTGTGGGTTTCAATATCATGCTGAGTAGAGAAAACTGCTCTCCCCAGGATATTAGGCAATAAGTGTTGGGGGAATAGGGAACTAAAATGTGTACTGAATATTTGACCATGTGATATCTAAAAGTATAAGACTCCATTTACCCCATGTTGCAAAGTGCTGTGAAGCTATATTGGTGCATACAAGCTTGAGTCTTTATAGAATAATGACTGTTGAAATTATAAGTGGTAATTAAAAGCATAAATACAAGAGTGGACTGACCTCTTCAGTCATAAAACCAAGTCACCTGCTATCATTGAGCATGACTGCATACACTCCCACTTGCCAGGTATTAGACAGCATGTTTCATCATAGAATCATTATCATTATATAATCACCAGATTGAAAAGGACTCCCATGATCATTGAGTCCAACTATTCCCATCAATCATTAAACCATGCCACTGAGCACCTCATCCACCCATCTTTCAAACACCTCCATGGATGGTGACTCAAACACCTCCATGGATGGTGACTCAACCACCTCTCTGGGAAGCCTGTTTCAGTGCCCAATGACCCATTCCATGAAAATATTTTTCCTGATGTCAAGCCTCAGTTGGGAGAAGAGGCCAGCTCCCTCCTCTCTACAACCTCCTTTCAGGTAGTTGTAGAGAGCAATGAGGTCTCCTCTAAGCCTCCTCTTCTCCAGGGTAAACAACCCCAGCTCTCTCAGCCGTTCCTCATAAGACCTGTTCTCCAGCCCCTTCACCAGTTTCATTGCTTTTCTCTGGACTTGCTCCAGAGCCTCAACATCCTTCTTGTGGTGAGGGGCCCAGAACTGAACACAGGATTCGAGGTGTGATCTCCTTGCACCCATCTTTGCCAAAAGGATCTCAGGAGATTTTCCTGGACAATTTAATAAAGCTTTTGATATATTGAAATATCTTTTTTTAAAAAAACTATGATCACCCATTTCTAATGTCTTTCTACCAGTGAGTTCATTACACAAATCAAAGACTTTGAGGAATACTATAAGCTAGGAAATCCAACACTAAGAAACTGAGAATTTTTTTCACAAAAAATTCTAAACCTGTTTATGTGCTGAAGGGAGACACACACCAAAAATGCAGAACCCAACTAAACACAGTTCGGCAAAGCTGATGGAGCTTTGCATAGTGGTGAGATTGCACAAGAAAAATTATGTGCCTTGGAGCTTCATAAAGGCTCTTTGACTCCTCTTAATTTTATGTCACTTCTCTTTCTGCATAACTTAATATTTTCTGAACCTCTTTTGGATTTCAAAATAAAGTATTGCAAGAGTTTGATATTTCCAGCTTAATTTCACAAAATCTTCTAATTAGCTAGTTCAGAAACTTATTAGAGTGCAGGAGTGAGATTATTTGAGTCACAAACATTGTCATGTGCTTCATATTTGTTAGTTGCAATAATAAATTTGTTTTCTTACCTAATGCAATATTTTTTTTTCTTAGTGGAAGAAATGCAGTTCTTTGTGCTACTCATTCTGCTAAACACTGTATTTTATTTATAAAATCATGTTTGTTTGTGAAAGTAAATGATGATTAAGCATTTAGGATGATGAAGCATTCAACAATGATGAAGCATTTGTTATTAATATTATAGCAGATTAGACTTTCCAATTGTTGTTATTCCATCTCGTGGTCTTCATGACTGTTTTAAGGTGCTAACTGTAGTCATTTTGCATGAGTAAACATGACTGCAAGTGTTTTCCCACTCTATCGCTGACAGGCAGTTCATGCAATGATCAAAGAATGAGCTCATCTTTGAATCTCTGAATGCCAGGCATTTCCTGTCATAGTCTTTTTCATTTGATACAAAGAAATAAATATCCGTAACTGACAGAATGCTGCTGAGAATATAAATTGCAACACATACAATGAAAATAACCATTTAAACTGTGAAATTGCTGTGAAAGTTGCCCATCTGCAATGTCTACCATATGCTTCTTTTTTTCACACACAGGTCCAATAGTTTCCTGAATCCTCTGTTTTTTCCACCTATCTCTGTGAGGAATGTATATGAATGATTTGGGGGTATGAGCTATTTTAAGATGAAGAAAGAATCTAAATTAATTAATGTTTTAAGGAACAGGAGTCACAAACCTGAAAGTAGAATGTAGATATCTTGCCTTTTTTATTTTTCAAACAAACAACTGCTGCTAAAAAATGTCAAGATTCTATTTAAGCAAGACAAGAATATCAATAATGCTAATGTCTTCTCATGTATAAGCAGGCCAGTATGGACTCTGTATAGATCAACACCAACATCTAAATCCCAGTGTAACAATGGCGTGTTAGTGTTTTCATGTGCAATTTCTATGAATGCAGTTTTAGGGGTTTTTTTCTATGAAACTATTTATTTGGCTTTCTCTTTCCATGTGCCTTTGGGAAAAGTGGCTGCTTAGGAATTAAAATTGTCAAAAAATCAGGAAATAAAAAAGAAGAGAGAAAGACTGTCACTGACTTTCTCAGCCCTAATTGCTAGTCCATCTTTTAAAGTTGTTTTTATCTACTGATGTGTTTCTGTGCACTGAAATGGTTTGAAAGATTGAGCATTTTCAACTGAACACCTCTGGCTTTCCTATTCTATAATCACAGTGGATATCATCATAGTCATGACTTTATTACCTTCACAGATGTGTCAGTACCATTGTAGGAGGTGATATAAACAGAAATAAAATAATGCAAAGTTTTTTTTTTTTTCTTTCCATGTTATTTTTACCCAGCTTAATTTCACTAATCTTAGTCTATTACATAATCCCAGGATAGGTGGGACCTTAGTGGTGAGTGAGGGTGGGAATAGAAAAAGCCAGAAATGTTTGGCTGGGTCAGGTAATCCTTACACCATGTATAAATAGAAAAAAATAAGTCCATGGAAAAGAACCTTTGGGCAGGTGCATTAGTATCATTAAAGCAAGTCTGACAATCTCCTTGCTAAGTCAGAATAGTGTTGCTTTAGTATCATTAAAGCAAGTCTGACAATCTCCTTGCTAAGTCAGAATAGTGTTGCTTTGTTTAACTGTAATATACAACACATGCATACACACAGAGTGCTCAGCAAGAGAAAGTCAATGTTAGCTCAGTTTTTCACTGAAATGTCTGCCCCTGACTCCTCTGCCTCCTTCTCGCAGAGTTTTTGCCTCCCAGTGGCAGACAAGGAGCAGCAGCAGAAATGACTTATTCCTCCATTAATAATCTCTTTGTACATACTTGTACTAAGCGAGTTACAGTCTACCTGGTTTCATGCAGCTCCTGGGGGATTACATTTCAGGTATGTGAACCTTATCAAATTGCAAGGCAGAGTTAGCAGTCCTGCTGAACAACACTGTGCCACTCCCTGGAGTGTCAAGTTCTAGGGAAAAGTGCCATCCAACTGTGGCAACAATCTTGTTACAGCATCAGTTTGGAAAGTACCTGATTTTCTGTAAAACCTCAATATTCCTTGACACTGGCAAAAGCTTCTACCAGCAACTGCTATGGTACCCTATGAAAACAAACTTTTTTTGTGGTGTCAGTCGACATTATCTTTGTGTCTGCACACAGGGTTAGACTTCCTGAAAAATACGCCGTTGCATTTCCATTGGGTTGCCATTTGAAGGTGGTTCTTAGTATTTCTGACAGAAATTTGACGTGTCATAAGTGAAACAGCAACATTCTCTCTTGTCTACACGCAATATTATGCATACAGAAACAACCAGGGTTTCCACATACTGCTCATGGACAGCTGACACATTATCCCCTGAAAGCTCCTCAAGTTAATGCTGAGGTTCTTCTAAATCATCATAATTCAATTTCTGTAATGTTATAATCATTTACTATTGTTACTATATTTATATTTATCTGAATATGGAGTACAGAAATCTGTTTCCACTAGATGTATTTTTCCAGGGAAAGGTAGAATTGGCAGATTCAAGAAAGAGGTCAAGCAATGCAGACAGAGTCTCCTTTCCCTGACTATGCTTTTTGAAGGATGCATTTCTGTCACAAAAGAAAGCCCAGTATGTTCCTGAGCATCACAGTCAGGTGCATGTGCAGCTGTTTCCAGTTGGTCGTATGCACTTTAATAGATCATTCCTTCCAGAGTACAGTCCTTCCCCTGGACATCTAAAGCTGATGCAAAGCAAAAAACCAGAAAGCTTTTTTTTTCATGATTTGACCTTAGAAGTGCTCTGTTGGCTCAAATCCTAAGAAATCCTTTGTATACAAAAGGTATGGACTGATGTGTTCAACCAAATTATTAATCTGCTCCGCACTGCAGTATCCCCTCTGTGCTCTGCCTCTGGGCTGTCCCTCAGTGTCCCACACTGTTTCACAAGCTATTTCCTGACTCTTTGTCTGCAAAAGTCACTCAGGAGGGAGGCTCAGGTTAAGCAGCTTTTGATTTAGGCTTTTTTACTCTGCAAGATTTGTGGCTTTTACCTATGCCAGTGCTCCTGAATTCCACCAGCCTAGGTTCAGAAGTAGGAATTGAGGGAGAATTAAAAGCAGCATAGCAGCAGAAAATTCCCCTTGCCAGACAGACCAAATGGAAATACTAGGCTTCTACAGAACTCTTCACATCACCAGAAAACTGTTACGAAAGTGCAGAGATCACCACAGTGGTCAGGATCCGTGATGCATATAGAGGTAGCCCTGTGAAGCACAGACTGGGAGGACTCATGGAGCTTGCCACTGCACCAACACCCTGCACATCCCACAGCTTGTGCCTCACTGAGGACTACAGATGATCATCAATCAGCTTGATTAGATGAATTAAGGAGCTAAATTGCAGGTGATGTGCTTGTAGCTGTGAGTTTGCAGCATCTAACTCTACTCTGAGGCAAGGGGGATGTGGAGAGGACTTGGTGGCTACCTTGGTAAGGCAAACAAGCAGACTAACTGGCTGGGAATTTCCTAGAAGCTGTGTATGGGGGAAAATCAGCAGCAGCTGGAGAAAGAAGGAGTTGGGGAGGGTGGGCAGCCCTTTCCTTGCCCTTGTGACATCCTTCAAACTCCCCAGCCTGTGATCCTCAGCATGGCCATGCCTTACCCTGCCATCAGCTCACGGGGCCCTGACTTGCTCTGTGCCTCCCTGCTGTGTCTGAGCCCGTTATTGAGGGACCTAGGATTGACTGAAGCCAGTGTAAGCCTGAAAATACGGGGAAGGCTATCTTAGTAGCTGCTGTCAGCAGCAGCATGGCACCCAGAGAGGGAGCATGAGCTGGGAGAAGGGGAGATTAAGTTGGAAGAGAAGGAGGAAACAACTTTCTCAAGGAAGAAACCCCTTTAGTTTCCTCCTTATATACCCCCACGTAAAAGGTTTGACAGGAGATTATCCACTAGCCCCTGTTCCCCTTTGGTATCTCCCCTAGCTGCTGATACCATGAGAGAGAGGAAATGGAAAAGTGAGAGGAACAGACAACTTCAGCAAAGCACCCCTGACTTCCCTTTCTCCTCAGCACGTCCTTCCCTGCTTCTGCCCGGCAAGCAAACAAATGTGCAAGAACATGTAAATACCTCACTCGGAGTTCTGCAAACCCTGTAGGAGGGAGAGAGAAATCTCTCTGGGCACTCCATGCTTTTGTACTCAAACTTAACACCCTCTTTTCCTGCCTACTTTTATGTTAAAATCCTACTAGCCCTTTATGTTTCCTCTGCTTTTATTGCAGAGAAGCAAAATAGAAATCTATGGTTCCTTAAAAGCTTTCCAGCTGCAGACAAGGTCCTGCTCTCACTGTTTGCCATTTGCATTCTCTTATAGGGGCACAGAGGACTCACAGCTATAATATCTGTGCCTCTTCAGGTATCGCCTAGCTCAGTTACGATGAGCATTCTCTGGCAAGTGGGTAGCAAAGGCCCCTTACACTTCAAAACCTTCTCCTTAGACCTCTGAAGAAAAGGTTTCAGATGAGAGAAATTTAGGCTCTGTTAACATCATATGAATTCTTACCAATAACTTTTCAGACTTTTTGCTTAAAAAAATGGAAGATCAGACCTGCATTTACTATCTACCATCCAAATCATATCAGGAGCAGAGAGGTTGCTTTTGCTTTACAATTATATTTGCTTAAAAAGAGTAATAATTCCCAAACAGATTTTCAGTCAATTTTGATAAGTCAAGCAATCCCTGATAAATTAAGACAAAAATGCATTTTAATGAAATGCAGTTGATGTCTTCTGTACTTTGTGCTCTCAAGAATGTACCTGTCACAAGTAGGGTCAAATTTGAAAACTTCTGAAACAGAGAAAATTAAGACTCGTTAAATTCTCAGTTTTAATGAGTCTTTCATGATTCTGCCTCTGCACTCTTCCTTTGATAATTAGTATTATTTAGTATAACCAGCTAATAATTTTTAAGCCTCTTCTCATGGTCTCATATTTTAACTTTTTAGTTACCATACATGCTAAATAAAAAGTATTTTAATATTATAAAACATGAAGACAGAAGGGCGAAGTTAAAACAAAAATCAATGCTTTGCAGTTTAGCCATATTTTTTTGCAGAAATTTTATCTGTGTTGCAGAAATTTTATCTATGTTGGATAAACCTTCCTGGCTTATTTTGTCAAGTCAGTTTTCCCAGGCAGTCGCACATCTAGAGAGTGTGCATTTTTGCCTCTACATGATTAACAACTTTCAGAAAATAGATTGTTACTTTCTCATGCAAGTCCTATTGACTTATTAAAAAGCTGGATAAGGAAGGAAAACTCTTATTTCCCGGATGGAATTCCTCTTCTGTCTTGTGCCAGGAATAACACAAGCATCCAACAAGGAGCTGCACTGTATTGCTGGCCAAATGCTGCGTTCAGTCGTATGAGACACCATATTACACTGATTTCTGATGTCATTGTGTAATGTCTCTTTTTTATAATTGATATAGTACTTTGCACTGGGGACTATTTACAAAAATGTCTATCACATCCTTAATATTTTAGTGGGTAGTTTCTCTAAGGCTGAGAAATTCATGCAATGGGAAATAATTTTAGCAAGTCTTCACAATTTCAAGTTAATCCAGCATTGTATATTGTCTCTTTTTTTCAGTATCTAGCCCTTTTCATGGAAAAAAATCTTGAAAAATTCTGCTTATTCTTAACATGGATTTGCAAAGGCCAGAAAGGGAAAGATTGCCAAGACATATCACGGATTTTGTCCTTCAGCAGTATTCAATGACACATAGTTCTCTGCTGTCGGAGTTCATAAGCAGTGGAAACCCATGCTGAGCTGTTGGTGAAAAGTGATGTGTACAATTAGCAGTTTGTGAACTGGTTCAAAATGACATGTAGCACTAAGGGTTGAACCAGGTTATATTTCGAGGTCCCTTCCAACCTGCACTGTTCTATGATTCTGTGAGAGCAAAGACTCTTGGTTTTCTTTGCAATTTGTTCTGTTGAAATACTAGCTGCTTCCCAACTGATCTGCAGCATCCTGTTTCCCAGTCAGAGCTGAGTCTCTGAACCACTGTCTAAGAGTGCATGATCAAGGCCAAAGTAGAGTAAAGCAGAACTCTGTGACAGGATGCACTTAGGTGGTTGGGGGTTTTTTTTGTTTGTTTGGTTTTTTTATTAGAGCTAAACTTGTGTTGTAAAGAGGTAGGGAACAGATGGAATCCTAGTCTGTGCACAGTATCAGCTGGGAAGATGAGGCCATACAATAAGGGTCTGGGGTAGAAGGCAAAATGTGTCACAGAGAGTGGAGGAAGAAAGAAAAGAACACAATTCATGTCCAGCTACTGCCAGTATGCAAACAGAGTTTAGGAATCCCGTCTTGGCCTGGCATTTATTGTTTCTTGGTGCATATACATCCTGCTTATTTATAAACCATTGTTCATCCGTTTACCCACCATACATCCTATGTACCATTTCTGCAACTCCTCCCATAAGTCAACAGTTAAACCACATCAGTTGAAAATTCACAGTAGCAAAAAATATGCGTATGCTGTCGTTATCTCGATTTGTAGTACCTTCAGAGAAAGTAATAAGTTCTCAGTCTTGATGTGGGACACCTAACAGTTAAACTTCTGAACTGTTTTGCCTGTGTAAAGTCCTCTACTGTATTTCACTGCAGTTTGTAGAGGTACCTCATTAATCTCCCCTTAGGTTTGCAGCTACGAAGTTGAAGATTTTATGTTATGTGTCACTAAAAAATAACAGATTAAAAATACTATAGGAAAGAAAATGAGATAAAAGGGACTGAAGCCTTGTTGGCATATTAAGAATTTATTTCTCTCAAAAGTAATACTACTTCCTTCCTGCTCTACTCTCCTCTCTTTTTCTGAGCCTCCTCTCTCTTCTGCTGACATCACTTTTCCCCTTTTTGCCCCCTACTTGGCATGTACCACCTGGGAAATTAGAGTTAAGTGGGCCATGAGCCCCCTCTCCATCATACACCAGACCTGCAACCATATGGATCTTCTGAGCAGAGGGGAACTCTAATGCATGCAGCAATTTCTCTGCACCATTATTGTGTGAATATTTTTTCTGTAGTGTCGTTCCTGGGAGCCTGCATGACAGTGACCTCTAATGGAAGAGCCATTCCACTTACAAATCGTAGCCTCACGGTGTAATGTGAAGCAACGTCGGTAAGGAGGAAGCTCTGGGAGTCATCTTGACCAACTGTCTTCTCAGAGCAGGGACAATGTCCGCACATTGCTCAGAACATTTTTCTGTTGTTTTTTGACTACATGCTAGGATGGAGCTTCTGCAGCCTCCCTGGCTATGGCAGTATTTGATTTCTCTAACGGTTAAACCCAAAAACAGATAAAAAGAAAAAACCCACAAAACTCTGGGATTTTCATTTTTGTGTCTTATTTCCAATGTCTCTTATTCCCATTTCTTCTTATTCTGTCCCTGTGTATATCTGAGATGAGTCTGGCACTCTCCCACTAGATATTTGAAGACAGCAGTAAAAACTTTGCTTTGCCTTCTTATCTCCAAGCTGAACAGTTCCAATTCCTTCAGCTTTTTATTTGTCATGTGTCCTAGTTCCCTGATCAGCTATTGTGAGCACAATGAATTGGGTTGCTGCTGCTCTGTCTGCTTAGCGCATACCTGCTGCCCTGCTTTAGAGGCATAGAAATTATGGCTTCTTTCTTAACTTTAATTATGCAGATTTGGTTGCTCACTAGTCTATTATTTGCAGGCAGTTAAATCAGCTGTTTATAAAGTGTGTGCTAATGAGAAGGGGACATTCAGCAAGGTCTCTTTCAGTTTCCTTGTCACCTTACAGAGGTTACAGGTCATGACAATTAAGGAGGCAACATGTATTAATCTTTCTGCTCAACAGCTCAAGTGTCTGGGAAAATAAAATTTTCCATTTTGTTGCTGTTCAGGATCACATTGCCAAATTGTTAAGCACTGACTAGACTGAAGGATAAAGCCAGTGTGCTAGGCATCTGTTAAAGGATGGGCCATTGCATCATCAGTTGCAGGAAGTAGAAAGGCACCAGTGGCTGGACGAGGGAGGACCATAAATTGACTGTTTACTCTTAGAATCACAGAAACATAGAATGGTTTGCATTAGAAGGGACCTTAAAGATCATCCAGTTCCAACCCCCCCCTGCCATGGGCAGGGACACCTCCCACTAGATCAGACTGCTCAAAGCCCCATCTAGCCTGCCCTTGAACACTTCTAGGGAGGGCACTAGTGGACTAGTGTCTAGATTGGAGTCCTAAAAGTTGCTATTAGAGTCTGAAGAAAGGTGATTTTATTGAAAACTCATGTTATGTGCAGAAAACATTGAGACCAATGGCAACCTAGTGGCAGAATGAGAAATGAATTAGAAACTGACATGTAAAAAAATAAGAGGTGGGAGCAGTTCAATTGGAGGACAAACCACTGGGCCTGTAAACGCTTGAAGAGATAAAATGGATTTTCAGAAGGATTTGGAAAATAGTTTAAAAATTACTAAGATATAGAGCAGATCAGTGGCTGTGGCTAAATAATTTTGAGAGGTTTTGTTCAGGAGAAGTGAGAGCCCGGGGACATGATTTCCAAGTGCTTTTCTTCTCCGGGGAGAGTAAGAACACCAGTCTTCCTATGACTTACTTTCAGAATCAAAAGCAGGCATCCTCAGAGGTTTAGAGAAGGGTCATGGTTTTGTAGAGGTTGTGACACTTCCCCAAAGCATGCTACACAAGTAAGTAATGGGAAGAAAAACTGTTAAAAAAGTGTCAGCAGAAGTAAAGAACACCTAGCCATAGCTGAAAATCCAAGTTGCATGAGAACCTCTGAGTCCCATTTTATTATCTGAAAATATAAGCCCCTAAAATAGTTGAAAAATATTTTGCCAGTATTTATGGATTAAATTTGGAATTTTTCCTTATAAGTCCCATTTATAAGCATGCATAGTGAATTGTTTTCAGGTTCTATGCCTTTCAATGATGACATTATAAGTCATGGACCACTGTTCACAACTTCAATGCAAGAACACGGGTGAAGCTTTCTTTTCGTACATTTCTATGTACTATTTCAGTTCTTGAATTTCTATGTACTTCAACTTTGGGATTGAAGGGTGCGGCTGAATTCACCTGCTATTTTTGTTCATTTCAGATTTTTCCTGTGAAGAGTCCTCAACTCTGATGGAGAATTACTTTTATTCTTTTTTTACTTTGTTGGATTCTCTTAATTAGACTAGCTTAAAAAGTTGACCTTTTATTGAAATGAACCCACAAACCCCACCAGACTCTTAATCCCATTCACTTTTCATTCAAGTGTAGATTACTCACTGATAGCTATTAAAACTTTGTGCTTACAATTTTCAACAAAACAAAACAAGTGGACCTTTAGATATTCTTGCGTTATCTGTCTTAAACCATCAGAAGACATTCACAAGTTTACTCCCATGAAACAGGTATGGAATAAATGACTACAAAAAGTCTCAAAACATAGTAGGGCAAATGCTGCCAATTCCCATCTTTGTATGTGACTATAGAGAAAAGCTTTATTAAAAGGCTCTAATCAATGGTGACCATGGAGTTTCAAGGAAAGGAATCGAGTGCAGAAAAATTCTGGGAAAGTGAAATGTTAGGGGTTATTTTTCCAAATTCCTTCAAACACCTCTGATCCTTTTAATAAAGCAGATAGTTTTGCAGTACTGGAGAAAAGGAGCCAGGAGCCCTGCATTAAATTGTGTAATGTACTCTTTGTTAGAGTAGGAAAACCTGACATATAAAATCCAACATTTTTCCTGTTTTTGTTCAGGTGGCAAAGGTAAAGATTAGGGTAAAATAAATAAACATGATGTGTTCCATATCAGCTTCACATTTATATTTGTTTATGAATGTGATTTATCTTGGGTTAATTTACATATTTAACACATTTTTCTATCTTAGATGTTTCATTTTTGTCCCCTCAGGAACAGGGAAATCCCTAAGGTTGTATGAAAGTTCAGTAAAGGTATTGTTGTTCTGAGTTTTATGAGTCTCTGCAAGTCTATGTTCTCTCTAAGTTGCAAAGTATGGGAGTGTGGAAGGCTGGGGTTCATTCTACTCCTCTTAAGTAGGACAAGATATTGCCCGATTTCAGTGTGAATGGGCTGAACAGAGACATGGTTGGATTTAGCAAGTCATGTCTTGCCAACAGTCTTCCTTAATAATGTCATGGAGTTCTAATTAATGTGTTGGAATAATATCATGGGGCTCTCAATTTGGTAGCAAGACACTGTAAGATAACTGGGATGCCAGTGTGGGATGTTCTGAGTGTAGTTTTGTCCCCTGTGCCAATCTAGAGGCATCACTGGCATTACACAGAGCATAGCTCCACTTATGAACACGAAGAAGCATTTTGTGACCAACTACTAGAGTAAATCACTTCAGTAAATTGCTCTACTTTTGAGTAACAAGAACTTGGTCCCAAGCAATTAATATATTTTGACTATCCTGGAAGAAGGCAAAACCATTTCCAATGTGAATGCTACACAACTCCAGCACTAGCTCTGACTGCGTTGTTTCAGGTCAAGTTATGATACAACAGCTTTTCCAAGAACTGCCTGTGTGGAGACTTCTTGTCTATAGTCAAATAAAGTGGATGACAGAGCCTGCCACAATTAAGAAGTGAAGTTAGTAACACTGATGAGATAGTGTGAATGCTTTCCAAACTGAGATACCTAGAAAACGTGCCATACCTTACAATTAACAGCTGTTCTAGCTCCATCTGGATGTTCTGATTAAATAAATACCAACAGTACTCTCTTCTTTGCTGGATTTTTTTTTAAGTTCTTTTAATTTTTCTTCAAAAAAAAATCCACCTCAAATAATAGATGCAGATAGACCAATCAAGTTCCTTGGTTGGCCAAATCTATATCAAAATGTTTAACTGAATTCTCATGTCTCAAAAGTGCTTTTGCTTCTCATGACAGACCTGAGAATTACTAGTATCACTGCAAGAAGACTGGTATTCTAAAGGCTATTTCTCTAGGTGAAAAAAATCAACAGAGCTTGTCTTGACTTGAAGTCAAAAATGCAGGCCTTTTTGATTCTGTTAATCAGTTTCAATCTCACATGAAGCTACACTTACCAGCAACTATTATTGTTATCCTAGTATTTTCTCATTTGAAATTATGTCTAAGTGTTTTGGTTTAAACTAGGCTCAGTTATGAAAGTCAGAAATGAAACGGCGAATTCTGTATTTTGGTCCTCATTTGGACCTGAGGATTCTGCAGATCTAGTTCTGCTCCTTCCAATCTCTTCCTGTGTGCAATGAAACATAGCCCAATTTCATGTTCAAAACGTTGATTTTTTTTGTAGGAATAAGTTTGTTTTCTCAGCTGCACCAGCCTCCGCTACTTTAAAATTGCCAGAGAACAAACTTTCTTATATTACTACTCACTTCATCTTCTTCAGTTACTTGTTTTGCTCTCTCTAAATTTTTTTCCTATCTTCTCTTATTGCTATAATATTAATTATCACCTGTGCAACTTCAAAGAAAAGAACAAAGAATGGGATTTGCTTCCTCAGTGAGGCTTCTGGGTTGCCTTTGATGCAAAGATGAAAGTGCTCCTTCCCCCATAGTGCTATATAACATTGTGAAGGAAATACAGTAAGCGCATGAACTAATGCTTTGCATTACTTTGAATTGTCATTCATATCTGGATTCAGAGAAAACAAGTTGGAACTTTGAACAGATTTAAACAAAAAAGTGAAACTATTAATTGTTTCTTATTTTCAAACTGTTTTTGGCCACAACAGAAGCCCTGTGAACAACATATTTGCATATTTACATATTGTTACTGAAGAAACCCTTTTGTGAAAGCAACAAGACATTTTAACCACACCAGAATATTTACTCTGTTTGCCTTGCAAACTTTAATTTAGGGTTTTGCAAATACAGACTTTATGTAGTCTGGGCTCCTAAATAACTAGCTCAAGTTAAAGAATCTCTGTGGCAACCGGAATATGGTAACAGAACACAGAATTGCTCCTTTGGTAGAATTATTGCCCTTGTTCAGATCACATCTATCCATATGTAAACCCAGAATAAATAAAGACAGTTGAACTGAATTATTGACATTAAAAAAAAGCACTATTTTGCCCTTTGGTACTTGGTTCTACACAGTGGGATTCACTACAACAGAAATAAATATAACATCAAATATATGGCTTATATTTTAAATATAAAAAGTATGTAAATACTTTGAGAATATTGCTTCAGATTCAAGAAGTCTATCCTTGTGTAAAACGGAGACAAACTCAACCAAAACCCTCTGAACTTTGAGAAGCATTGTTAAGCATAAACTGTACTCTGCATTCAGTGCTATTTTATATTGCCATTTTTTGAAGTGTTACTTGGAATGGATAAAGTTAGACCTTTTCCCCCATAAAGATACTGTATTCTATAGCCTGAGTTCCTTTCTAAGTTTCATAAGATAGATACTCCTTTCTCTTGAAACAAGACTGCTTCAAATAAACAATCCTTCTTCAGTAATATTACCTTCAGGGAAAAATTCCTATGTTTGGGGATATGTACTATGATGAAAACATACAGTTTGCTTCAAGAGATTTAAACTATTTTCCAGAGCAAAGATGACCAGAAAACCTATTCAGATTTCACACTTTTCAATATCTATCAGTAAAATCACTTTAATTTAACCTAATTAAAAGGCTTGATCCATTCCCATTTCTTACTAGACACCAGGCTGCAGAATTTCTCTAGATACACAAACTAATTTGATGGCTTAGCCCTGAAAGAAACTGTTTTCTCTTCCTTAATTTTGAATGCCAGAATCAGTAAGGCACACAGAAACCAGCTCACATGATGAAAGAGCTAAAAAAACTAAAAACTTTCTTGATGCCCTCAGAAGCAGGAAGTCAGCTGAAAGGAACTGAATTAAAAAATATTGAAGTTTTACAGTCACATTTGCTGCAGTTTTAGTACTAAATCATATGCATCTATGTAATAAAAACTAAATGAATAGAGCTCTGTACTTACCATAGTTTTTGGACTCTCTGTCTCCAGAAGTCTGCTAAAGAGTATGTTCTGTACTAGAGAGAGTAAAAAATGCTCTTTGTCCTTCACTGTGAACTTCCTTTTTTGAAAGTGTATGTGGCCTATCCAGCCTTCACAGGAAAAGATATCAGCAAAATCCTTGTTTTGCATATTATCAGTGACCTAACAGAATTTTTAGCAGCATTTGTTTAGGATACACTGTGGCACTGTGAAGGACAAATGATAGTGAGTATGCATTCATTCATTTTATGAACTCCAAGATTATAATGAAAACCAGGTCTCAGCTGATGAGAAAATCATATAGTTCCATTTTTTTTACTAATCTTTGAATTAAAAAGGCAACTATATTTATTTTTTTCTCTTTCATACTTGGGGTTCCTGAATTTTGGTGTATGGAGGCTTCACTACCAACCCCATGATCACCTTCTCCCAGCTCAGATTGTCACAGATATTTAAAAGATGAAGTAATTTTATTCCTCTAATAACTACAAATACATTTCTGCTAATTAAACTTTGACTATTCAGCTCCCCATAACTGATATTATCAGAAAATTAAGGTTGTGTTGATCTGACCGGATATTAAAGTTCTGCACTACTGCAGACTTCCTATGCAGAAGAAATGAAGGAAGAAAGGGCATATGGCCAGAAATCTCACTGATCTGGATCCAGGAGAGAAAGCTCAGACAGAGGGCTTGATGTAAATAGATGAAGGAAGGAAGGAGTGAAGCACACACTAAATGCAGGGGATAGACAGACAACACTGATATATTTTGGGTGATGTCCTGCTACTAAGTTAAAAAACCAACTGACTGTTCAATAACCAATCTTCTCTTTATAAAGTAGTGAGGGACAAATAAAAATGAAAGTAAAGTAGTAGAAAATACCATATCTGTGTCACAAGGACAATTTAAACTGCATTCTTTGAAGAAACTAGGATTTCCCCATAATCTCAGTACTAGAGCAACAAGAGGATGGCTGTATTGCTGTAAATATCAAAACACTGATTTTCAATTAAAATGACAATAAAAAGTATCAATGTTACTGATAGTACAAATACCTATAGGGGCAATTAGAAAATATATTACCTATTTTCTAAAAAACAGAAAATTACTAGGGCAGCTACAGGCTTATTTGCTTCAGCACAACATTAAACAACTCTAAGAACAGATTTAATAAAACCATTTGAAGATAAAATACTAGGTATAGGTAGCTACATTTAAGATAGGTTTCATTAAAGATGAAATTCATCTGAACAACTTAATATCTGTTTTACAAATTTTAACTTGCGTTTTTGGCAATGGTTAATACAGTTAACTTGATCTAACTACATTTAAGCAGAGTATTTCATATCATATCCTTTGTAGAATTTTAAGTGATGAGAATCAGGAGAGGATGCGATTGGTGAGAAAGACTGCAAAGTAGATCAAGAGCTGGCTAAAGCAACATCAGTTTAGAAGTAGAAGGGGAATTTTTGAGTTTAACTGGGATTACTAGCAGTGTTCTGAAAGCATAGATCATGGGACTGATCCTGCTCATTACTTGGGTCAAGAGTATGGGTCAAGAGCTGGGCACATATCTGAAGATATGTGTATGGTTCTACTAGTACTAGGGAGAATCATGTAGTTGCACAGAATGAAAAGGCTTTGTGTACTGGAGTGAGAGAAATCAATCAAAGTTTATTATAAAAATCATATACTTAGGGTTAAGAATATGGACTTCTTCTTTGAACCCAGAAGACATTAATATGAGTCACTAACATGGCATGCATGAGTGAAAAGTGCATGTGATTCAAGTGCGCATTAGGTAAATGATTTTCAGTAGATGTAGGAGAAGAATTTGTGCAGAACATTGATGAGAGCTCATTTGGAGAATTATGTGCAGTTCTAGTCCACTATGTTGAATGACCATGAGTTTAGAGAGCAGCAGATACTAGTGAAGTCTTCTGGTACGTGTAGAAAGACTTCATCATGGCTTCTGAAAGGAGACTACTAGAGCTTGCCTTATTCTACTTCAGCAATTTTCAATATTCTACATGAGCAATTTATGAGCAAGACTTAATAACAGAACAGGGAGGATTCTGACATTAGGAAAAAAATCTCTTTGTCAAATGAAGAATCCTAAACTCTACTGGAAAGAAGCGTAGTCAGCATGTCTAGTCACACTAGGGGTTAAATCTCAGCCTGTAGTAAGTATTTCTAGATCTGCCCTCTTTTTATTTACTTTTTTTTTAAACCCCCCCCACCCCATGAATGTGCAATTCTTGCAAAATTACTCTGTGTGCTAGGGATTTCCTGATATCTCATAACTCTGTTCTTAATGAGGATTCCTGCTGTTTCCACAGTGAGGCAGTAACATCAGTTTTTCCACCAAAAGCAGCTTTATTCCAGGTTCACAGTGCAACAAAGTACATGAGTGCTAGGTTTGAGGCTTTCTGAAGTGTCCCAGGACTGCGGGAATATTTGATACATATGTGCTCTCTCTGTTGAGAAAATCCTATGCTTGCTCTTCGGAATGTTAATTAGTTGAAGCCAACTGGTTAGTGGGATCCTATTTCTACTTCTGTAGTGTGAAGGGAGCTGTTCGTAGTGGTCTATTTTTGTAGCACAGTGTGGGATTCACATTCTTTGGTCGCCAGTATACTTCTACTCTTTGAATGTTTTCCCAGTGTAAGAATCTGGGAAACAGTTGTCTCTCCTGATTTGTTTTGTGATGTTTGATCTTTGGTACTTAAATTCTTCAAAGTCACTTGCAGCAGGCAGAAGGCAAATAATGAAGGTTCCAGGGGACTCTTCCAGACTTGAATTGCAAGTATACAAGGAACTGATTTTGTATATCTGACAGCTTTTACCATTTCTGTTTTTCCAAAATGCCTTGACCTCATATACCTTTATTCTTAACTTTTAAAAGATTTTTTTTCTAGAAAAAAAGAAGGTTATTGGGATTGACCAACATGTATTCACCAAAGGGAAATCATTCTTGGCCAGTCTTATGGACCTCTGTGATGGCATAACTGACTGAATAGATGAAGGGGGAGCAGTGGATCTTGTCCACTTGACTTTATCAAGGCGTTTGACACTATCTCCTATAACATCCTCATAGGTAAGCTTAGGAAGTGTGGGCTAGGGAAGACTGTGCTCAGTGGCATTCCCCAGGGATTGGTACTTGTCTTAGTCTTGTTCCGTGTATTCATCAATGACCTCCATGAAGGGACAGAGTGTACCCGAAAGCTGTGCTGCCATTCAGTGAGACCTGGACAGGTTGGAGGGCCACAGAGATGATGAAGGGACTGGAACATCTCTCTTATGAGGAAAGGCTGAGAGGCCTGGGCATGATTAGGCTAGAGAAGATTGAGAGGGGATGCTTATAGACGGCTGAAGAGTGCGAGTCAGGATGATGGGGCCAAACTCTTCTCAGTGGCACCCAGGGACAAAACAAGGGGCAATGGGCACAGACTGGAACACAGGAACATCCACCTGGATATGCAGATAAACTTCCTTACTTTGAGAGTGATAGAGCACATGAGAAGCCTTACAATAGAGGCTGTGGAGTCTTCTTCCCTGCAGACATTCAAAACCTGCCTGGATGTGAACATGCTCTTGCAGGAAATATTGGACTATATGATCTCTAGAAGTCCGTTCCCTGCTACAGTTTTGTGATTCTGAGATTATGTGAAATGTGTTTTCTTGTATCTATGTCTTTTACGTGGATCTTCTAGTGTCTAGCAGAGCAGCTAAGTTGACATTAATAACTCGTCCTCATCAGGGAAACTAACCTCTTTATTTTCTCAAAGTTTTTAATGAAACACCTCTGAGAACTATCCATCCCAGCCCCCCCAAATTCTCCTCTGATTTAATATAATTTTTTTTAGCATATTGACATAGACAAGATACAATGTCAGCCTATTAAGTAAATGTGTGGAGAAACAGCAGTAATATCCCCAGTGTGCATGTCTTCACAAAGATTTTGATGATTCAGAGCCTAAAACAGAAGTAAGATGTGAGGTTAGAAATAAATCTACAAAGGTATTTTGCTGAAGATAATGACTTTCCCAGGTTCTCTACTAACAGCATACCAGCAATCAGCTGATATTATATATCGTACATTATTCTGATACTCATGCGGGATTTAAATCCTTGAAAATCATTCTGAAATCATACTGTAATGAATTATGAAAAAAACATTGACAACAGGTCACCATTATGTCATTGACTAATAAAAGTGGATAATTCATAGTCTAATGGTGGCTAAAGATAAAAGACAGACCAGACCCACTGCATCAGCTCATGTTGTTAAGATGTTTATTGGTGTATTACTTGGGTTTGATTAGTGATCAATTAAGCTGCAAGTATTTTTAAATGATGGCACTCCATTGTTCTTGGGTGGCTAGCTGGCCCACAGAAATCATAATTTGTAGAATTAGTTTACGCTCCATTATAGTTTTTTAAAAAAGGAGGGGAAAAAGTGATAGAAGATAGTACATATGACATTTATATTAATCAAAATTTAAGTGAAATGGTATGGTCATGGCTTACCTAGAACACGATTTCACTGTAACTCAAATATGGCAGTAATGTAAAATCATTCTAATGAAGAAAGAATCAAAACACATCCTGTGATTTTCAGAAGACTTAAGTATCTGAACTGTGCCGGAGGAGTGAGTACTCAGTATGTCTGATATACCAGGAGCTAAATTTACGTTGATTTTTTTTAAAAAAGAGGTTTTAATATGCCATACCAGAGGAAATACATCTGAATATGTATGTGTCATGAGTTGTCATCATAGTATTTGCTGTTACGGTTGAATAGAAACATGCCAGTGATACAGTGAAGGAATAAAATTAAGGTAATTATGTGATTTTTTTAAAAGAAGACCTACTCATTGGATCAAGCAAAGGTTAACTTAATATCATGTTTTAAACAAGGGGACAATAGCACCAACCTAGGAAATGTCCAAGACCAGACAAACACACAAAAATATTTCTACAGAATATTTTCCCATCCTGTCAAAACTGAGAGCCTTCTTGAGTGAGCATGGTTATCTACATATTTGAGACTATTCCATTAATTGTGTAAAGTTCTTAAGCTACATATTTACTTTTGGCGTGCCCACTGTGTGCAGGACCAGTTTTCAGTCTGTGTTGAATCTACCACTTGCTAGTTTTATTTCATTCCCCTTACTTCTTATATTTGTCTTCCTCATACGACTCTCATTTTTCTGGCTCTGTATCATATTGTTCTCTCAATTTCACTCTTCCATCTGTGGAATAACTTCTGGAATAAGTAGTTTTGATAGCCTGGAGATATTGAGCTGTAGGAAGCAGTCCATAATTCTCTGAGGAAGGGCTAGAAGGCACATGGGTGCTGTTATAGCTTGCTGGACATGCTTTCTTCAGGCATGAAAACTCTTACTGTCACATCCAAATGGCATGCAAGCTTCAAATCACAAAACAATGTAGCTCAACATTCCCTTAAATATTCTTTTCCCAACTATTTTCTTTTCCCGATTTCAAAACTGCTAGAAGAGTAGCTTTGTTGGATTTAAACATAGAATGTTTAAGTAACAAAATTCAGACTCCCAAGCGGTCATTATATTTTTTTCCTGGAAAATATATCCTATCCTCCTGACTAACATGTAAGTTTTTTGATGCAGAATGTGACAGAAGATGAAATCTGGATTGTAGGAGCTGAATTTTGAGTCTGTTCTTATGCAGAACTCCATTGTACTCTTGAAATTCTGTGATGTAACATTACTTGCTAAGACATTCACATACAAATATAAACATTCACAAATTCTGAGTCACAAGGTGGCCAGCTTTAAAACTATAACAGCTTTAAAATATCAATATCATAGATTTAAAAGAAACATGTACATGGACTTACCTTTCACTTCTTTAATTGTCACTGAAATGCCCTGGATATTGGCTGGCCACGTATTCTTAACAGCTATAGCACATTAGTACTTGGAGAGACTGCTTACCGGGTTTTGAGCAACATCACTATTTGGCATCTCCACAGGGCCGTTTTTCAATGCTTTCTCCCTGGCACGGTCTGCCACCAGGTTCTGGTGTAGGATTATTACACTGACGAGTCCGAGTGCTTTCTCCGTTGATGCAGGTGGACCAAGTACTCCAACAGCTCCAGCCTCCATCAGTGACAACTGGTATTAAGAAACAATATTAGGATTAGTCTGGCAGCTCTCTGTTTTCTGTGCAGTGACAGAAGGATTAGTTAGAGCTATTTTCTTGGTAGCTTTGAGGGCAGACAACGTAGACCATGATTCAATTCTTATGTTCTCAGTCATGGTGACTCTTCAGATCACTGCACCCTACAGCACACATCCTATCACACAGCTTTGGCTTTTGAAAATGCCCATATCAGTGGCACTGCTTAAGAACCCAGATTCTTCAACATTTTTCAACCTAGGAAGCTGTGTTAATATCAAATTCTAAGGCCTATTTTGGGCATCTGTGCTTTAAACACTTGGCCACGGTGAATTAATTTACTGCACAGTATTTTTTTTTTAATATTGTCATTTGTGGAATTGCATTCCTCTCTCTTCCTCTTGGTGCACCAATCTAATATTAAGCTAGCACAGTGATTATGCAATGTTATTATGTGTTAGCAAACATAAAGCTTTTGCAGAAAACTGAAGACAAAGTAGCTTATGATGTGGTGAGATTGTTTTTGTCTGAAATCTGCTTACCATTACTGCTTACCGTTACCATTCTTCAACAATGCTGCTGTTTACTTAAATGAACTCGAGTTATCATTCTCAAGACATAGCAATGTGTTTGGAAAAATGAACGCTAATGCAGAATGCTCTTTTTATAGAAAGAACCCAGTAACTTACCATAACTTCCACAGCATATACCCATGAGATCAGACAGCAGGACAGTAGCAGGTACAAGGGAGTACTATGACATCCTTCTGTCCTCTTGAGGGCTCTTTTAGTCAGGATATCATTCACAAAACCAAATACGTTCATTTTAGTCTACCTGGAGTTTTTACTAACCATTAACTAACGTAGATCTGGGAATCTGACACGCAATTCCCTTAAAGTAGCTTGAGCACATGCATGTACAGGCTCCATCTAGCAGCACAAGGGTGCCTCCATTTTTGCATGGTTCACATTTGCACACACTGTATTCAGTTATGTAGTCTTCAATTGCTCTTTCCAAATTTTGTTTCTTTAAATATGCGTCTCTCATCTTAACTGGAACAAGAGTGTGTATTGGAGAAGGCTGTAGAAACAAAAAGCCCATAAATAACAAACTTTTACTAAGTTCTGAATCCTTTTGATGAACCCATCAGTAGAGTAAACATCTGAAGAAACAAGGTGAAGAAAATAACTCAAATTTTCCTCTAAATTTTGCGTCTCAACTCCATCTTAGAACAACAGCTTTCAAACTGTGAGAGCCACAGATCTGAAGAAGTTGTACTTACCCGTTGCTGTATCACTACTGGAGCGTCAATCAAAGACTTAGCCCACTGTATGTAATCCTCTACATCAACCATTTTGGATCCTCGCAGTAACATTTCTTTTATTTTAACTGAAAAGTCAATCTTCCCTCCATCAACTAATGAAAGAACATCATCAATGACATTATCATCTTTAAATTCTGCTGCAGAAAGAAAGAAGAGAGGATGAAGAATAAAGTTTAATGCCCATGAAGAACAGTTGTTCTTTCAGCACAAACTGTTCACCTCTGTAAAATGACCTTAGCGAAGAACCCTTCACTCAATGGTTGTGGTGGAATTCAACCTTTCTTTGCTCATACCTCTTAATTAGGATGAAATCTTCTATTTGTCAATTAAATTAGAAAAGCCTTTATCTGAAAGGTAAAGAAGGGGTACAGCAAAATGAGAGACATTATAGAGATCATAGCCAAAAATTATGAGTAATGCTCCTGAATGAAGCTGAATTAGGAAAGGGCAGGAATTGGAATAGTAGGAGCTTCTGCCTTTTAACTAAAATACTGCAACAGAGCACTCAAGATAATTGCCTCTTCTATGCTGAATAATAGATCATAGAATCGTAGTATGGCATGGTTGGAAAGGACTCTAAAGATCATCAGTTCCAGCTCTGCTGCTGCGAGCAGGGACACCTTCCATTAGCCAGGTTGCTCAAAGCCTCATCCAACCTGGTCTGGAGCATCTCCAGGGTGGGGGTAGCCATGACTGCTCTGGGCAACCATTTCCAATGCCTCAACACCATCACAGTAAAAGATTTCTTCTTAATACCTAATATAAATCTTCTCTCTTTCAGCTTAAAACTGTTGTCAGTTGTCCTCTCACTACACTCCCTGAGTAAGAGCACCCCACCCTTCATTTTCCCCACTTTTCCTTACAGTCTCTCCTTAATCTCCTTGTCTTTTGCAATTCTTAGGTCACATGACAGAAGACTTATCTCCAGACACACAAAGGAGCAGACAGGAACTAAAACAGGCAGGGAAACACAAGCAGTGCAATCAAGAGAGGGAGCCCCTGCCCTGACTCCTCCCAGGCCTGTCCCAGCAGTGCTATCAGACCCACAGGGTGTAGCTGAGGATTAGTCAACAGCAAGATGAGTCAATGGAAAAGCTGTCTGGATGCAAAGAAAGGCATTTTAGGATTATGCAAACATAGATACTCACAGTATATTTAGGGAAGTACCATTTAAGAGGTAGGGGGTACCAAAATGGCTTTGGGAGGAATAAGCACAAGAAAATAGAGGGATAAAGGCAAAAAAAGGGGGCTGGATGGATATAGAACAGTGGCTGATCAATGAGTTTGTTGTTTACTGTCCTTGATCTTTGCTGGCTGTCCTGACCTACCATTAAAATCCATTTCTAACTATTTCACATCCCTGAGTGATGGGATCTACTGTGTGTATGTGCATATATGGTGATCTGTGTGCCAGCAACTAGAGTTGGGAAAGGGCTGGTAGGTATCTCATGTTTGTAATGCCAATCACTGGAGCAAGCAAATATCAAGCCATACTAACTGAATAATAGAGCAAGTGGCTTGGAAGCCAATTAACAAAGTGACTTTTGGTCAGGCCTATAAAAGTGTAATCTCTAGACTGAAGAAGCAGGAGGAGTTGGCTACTGGAGTTATCAAGGGTTCTAGGTCAAACACTGGAAAGACCTTAAGGTACTGGGGTTGACTGAGAGCTGTTTGCATGTGAGTGTCTCTGTGTGAGACAAAGGAATCCAAGGGCTAGTTGCTGTGTAGAATGACCACCTAAGGCCAATGGCTATGCTGCCTGGTAAGAACATCTGCTCTAGATGACCTTGCTTGAGCAGAAGAGTTGGAGGCCTCCAGATGGCCATTTCCATCTCAAGTGTTCCGTGATTCTGTGGTATTTCCCACTAAAAGACTTTCACCCTGATCACATGGAGAGGAGAACAGGATGAACCCATTGGTGCTATTTGTGTTTGCCTAAATGCTGTGCTTCTGTCTACGTTGATTTGTGTAGCCAACAATGCATGTTCGTCTGTGTTATGTAAGTGTGTGTATGTGTGTGTGTGCGCGCGCGTGCGTGTGTGTGTGTGTGTGTGTACTGTGAACATATACTCAGCCTGGCTTGAGTTGGGAGCATGGAAGTACAGCAGCCTTGCCTCTACTCATCTATTGGATTTACCCTTTTCCTAACACCAATAACTATATTGATAATATAAGGGGAAGAAATTGGTATCATCTTTCTTTAAGCAAAAAATACAATGTAAGACAAGGCTATACTTACAGTGGTCCTTCATATGAATCTTTTCACATTTACCACCATCAATATTAACATTGGCATGCAAGTTTTCATATGCAATATTGGCATCTAGGTGATAGCCGAGGCATCTTTTTACATCTTCTACAGTGATACCTGGAAGTGGAAATAATTTGAGGGAATGAATAACCATAAATAATGTGATATTATTGTTCTTGGAAAATAAATGTCAGGGCTATTGGAAATATTTATGGCTTTCTTCTTCCTATTTACCTTCTAATTTTTCTGTTCTGTGAAATGAACGTGAGGATGATTGTATATGAAGTGACTGCACCTAGGTAGGTGAGATCTAAAGTGATTTGGAAAGCACGAAAACTCTCCAAAAGCTGATTTCTGTTTTCATTGATCTGGCTAACAGCAGGTGTTAGTCTAGGGACCACTCTTTCCATATATCATATTATAATTTTGCCATTCTCAGCTGCTGGTTTTATGTGCTAAGTTATTCAATCCTCAGTCTCTCTCTTCCAGCCTCAAACATGATTCTCCACTCTTTCCCCCCATAAAGTTCGTTGAGGCCTCTAATCTCTAGCAAGTACTCTATTCCTGTAAACTCTAAAACTCCTCTATCCACAACTGCCTCCAACTCTTCCTTTCTATTTTTTAAGTTCTAACATAAAGTTTGGAACTTTTGTGTTCAGAAAGAATTTTGCATAAGATTAGCACTTAAATAAAAAACTAGCACTATAACCTCCTGGTGCTGAATGGGGTAATAGTAGGATAGATAATTAACAGCTTTGCCCTACGTCCCATTGCATAGGAACATCTGCTAGAAATATTGTTAGTGTTTCATGCAGCTGATACTTATTTTCAGATCTCCAAAATCAACATGAGAATTGCCTTTTCTAATTGTATTCTACAATGATCACTTTAAACCACTGCAAATGTACATATATCTGATTGCAGAGAGAATTAAATTGCTGCTTTACAAAGAAAATTCAACAGTAGATGTTAAAGACTATAAAAATGGTTTCAACACATTCAAGTGCACCATGTGATTTCTAGGAAGTTCTTCAATTTATTCCTTGGTTTATTTTGCCACCACTGTACTCCTACATCGATTGTACCACAAGTAGTGGTACAACTAGCAAATTGGATTTAAGGATTAGGCAGATTCTCTATGCTTTGAGGATTTGTTATGAATCATTTCACATCAATTAGTATCGTTAATATTTTGAAGAGATTTGTTTAAGATTTTTTTCTCCCCTCCAGTTATGCACTTAAAAGACATGCTTCAAATAAGGGTTACAAAGACCAACTCTCATCTCTATTAAGCTCATGCAATTCTGCAATGTCTCTGGTGTGCAAGCAGCACACACTGAACTGTGCTGTTCTCTGTTGTGCTCCATATAAATCTATTCTCATTTGTCTTTTTGCATGACTGAAGACTTGGTGATAATCTTCATACTGTAGCAAGGCCAACAGAATCCATACCTAGTCGAGACATAGCGTAATTATCCAGCACGTACACAAGTTCATATTTTCCTCCTACAGTTCCAGAGACAGCATAGTGAGTTCCATAATCTTCTAGGAATTTGAAATATTCCCCCTTATCATATTCAGCAGGCAAAGACTTTAGATCATCAATGAAACTATCTGTAAGACGGACATCACGACTCCGCATTTGGAATCTTCCCAGCTGAATCTTTCCTTTTACATGCAGAAAGGTTTGATTCTGAATATAGAGAGAAGAAAGGAGTTATGGTCACTATTCTGGTATGCAAGACAGCAGAAAAGTCTGTCCTGATTTACTTATAAAGAAATTGAAGAACTTTTAAACATGGTGTTCAATTAAATATGGTATTGGAACAGGGACAAAATTGTTTAATTCAAATTTATAGTTCACCGATTTAACTGAGGAAGCAGCAAGAGATCTGTATTACTTCACTTCTTTCAGTTTCGCAGAACACTGCCCTTACTAATTTCCACAAGTCCTTTGTGATCTATTTGACATCAAGGGCTTCTCCTTATATGCAATTATCTACCAGAAGGGCCTTTCTGATTTTTGTAACATTGCAAAGTAATTCCATATGGCTTAACAGATAACAGGAGCTGCCCACTGAGGGTAGCTGGAGTTTTGTCTTCACTTACAGTCAGAGCAAAACTCTCTTTTTTTTTTTTGAATCACTTCTCAGCTATTCTTAGACTGTCAGAAGGAAGGGCACAACTTCAATTAAGGGAAAAAAACCCCAAAAATAAAAACCCAACCAATCCAAAATAAGATCATAAAATGAAAACTAATCAGGAAACAACCCCATTAAGGCATTTGACCCATAGATACATTCTAACTCTAGGCTTAGTGACTGGTAGTTTTGTAAATTATGCTGCATATAGTTTTATCTCAACATCTAAACTAAACATCTAAACAGTACGAGTTTGTTTATAAGAGTCTGAGAGCTGAGACAGAGCAAAATCAGGAGTGTGCTACTAAAACTATGAATTATCATGTATGTGCTAGTGCTAATGACTGTGCCTCTTAGCCTAGGATAGTTTATTAGTACAGACATACCTGAACAGCTAAGATCTGACATTTCAGTTATTCAACATTTTGATTTTGCATTTACCTATTTAGGCCTACTCAGCGGCGGTTTTTATTCCAGGATTTGACCTAATTTGCCCACACTTCATGAGATCAGAGCTTTTCTCTAACCAAGATGAGATCATGCATTTTTGACCCTTTCTAACATCAAATCCCTATTGAAGATGAAGGTGGTTGCTAATTAAGGTTAAACAGTGGGAAAAATTACGTTTGGTTACACTTTGGCCAGGTCTGAAATCTTAACCTTTATATTGCTAGTATATCATTCTTGTGAATAAATGACAGAAAAGCAGCAAGCAACTAGAATACTTAGAAAAATTAATATTTCACTATTTTAACACTGTAAATTTTACTGTGTGTCAAACTGTTACATTAAACCCTTTAGCTTGATTAAACTTACCCTCTCTGTGGAGCTTTTCAAAATAGAACTTAAACTTGAATTCTTGGTATAGTGATACTTGAAGTTTGCTTCTGAACCATTTTTATTATTTCCTTCAGTAGGTGTGTATTTCAGAGACAGGTCAACATTGAAGTATTTTTGTTTTTCTATGTAAACCTCTTTTAACATTTTTACACGATCATAGTAGAACTCAGATGTGAAGGTTTTGTCTGCTTTTGTCTTGTAAAGGACAATGAAAAATTGGTATGAGAAAACAAAACAGGTAGTAATTAAAAAAAAAAAACCTACATAGTACCTAAAACTTGAATGTTTTATGTAGTCTAGGAATACATTTTCTTAGAGCTCTTTTTTATTTTAAAATAAATCAAATGGAAATACTACTTCATCCCCAAACCATGTCACCTGGAACAGATCAGTGGTTCAAAACTAAACAGAAAACTGCAGTGACAATATTTCAGTGAGTGTTAAATTGCATTATGTAGCACTGACAAAGCAATCTATGTGTGTCAAGAGATCCTTTATAGGTAATTGGTCCTTTATAAGTAATTTCCAGACCCTTTCTAGAATAGAGGCAAGGTTTGCTAACAGGTCCTGATATACATACGTTTGCTTTCTTTTCCTACAACAGACAATAGCTAATTCAGAATATCTATTTCAGTGCTGTTTATTTTTGCATATGCTGGCAGAACACTGAATTTTTGTAACTGAAAACCGTTATGCTTCAAAATCAAGTATGAGCAGTCTCTGGGATGAATTCACTCATTTTGTGCGGGATCTGGTTTAAATTGTCGTTATTCTATGAAATACCTACCTACAGTGATAGGCAACACACTTGGTGAGCAAAATAACTGCTTAATTTCTGAAATACAAATGATGTTTCTAAGATCACAAAATTTTTTTTTTGAGTTCAAACTTCACTGGAAGTAATTTTCTGAAACTCAAAAGCCTATTAATTTTTCTTTTTTTTTTTTTTTCAATCAGCAGGACAGAGAAAGTCAACACTGAGTAGCAAAGCCAAGCAAGGTTACAGTATCATAATATTATTCCTGACTTTTTATCAGTGTCTTTTGTTTGCCCTTGAAAAAGTGGCTTGACCGCTCTTCTTCCCAGCAAATGAACTTCTTATGTTGACGTCATCCACTCGTATTATAAACAGTCCAGAAAGATAGATTCATTTACTAGGCACAGGTGCAACAATGAACATGTGGGAATTTCTCTGGTGCAACTGAACTTAGCTGCTAAAGCAAATGATAACCTGTTTCCCTCTGGAATTTCTCAAAATCTTGATGTTAGAAAGCTGCTGTTGCCTGACTCGAGATATGCTGAGTCTTTCAAGAGGACATCAGGATTCACTATTCAATTAAATATATACTAGTTTGCACAGGAGACTTAGACTTACATCATAATTGAGAGCACCCACATTCCATGGCTTGCGGTAGTATGTCCGAGTGTTTCCATCACGTACCCTTTCACAAAGACCATTGAAAAAGTCATTGTCAAATGCACTGGCCATTGGCTGCATTCCTAAAACATTGATTCTACAAGAGAAATACAGGAGAAGTTACACTTCAGATAAGGAAGAGCCTGTAGACAGTAGTACTATGACTAGAAAATCAAGATTCTGTAAGAGTTGGAGACTATATTTGTGGAACTGAATGTTGCTTTGTCCATAGCAGCTTGTTTTATCTCTTGTGGTCCTCTCATCTGTATAATGTAGATAACATTCATCTTTTGCAAAACAATTTATTGCTGTGTATGAGAAATAAACAAATAAAAGAGAGCTATTAAACATCAAACACAGAACCTTAGGAATAAAAGAATTTCATCTTGACCAATGTATTTGTGAGGAAGTGTTCCATATATGTTTAAAAAGGACCTCTCAACAGCTACTTTTAACCTGTTTTGGTTTTTTTTTTTCACAACTTATATTAGGAGGTTTGCTGGTATGAACTTCAGTATCGTGTGTACAAGATCCATCAAATATGTAAAAGGAATACACAGCTACTCCTAGCATTGTTTTTTCTCCCAGGGTGTGAGCTGGTTGAGTAATAGAATTCCTTGGAGCAGAAGAGAAGAAATCTGAACTACTGCAAACCCAGAGAAATGGGTGTATAGATCTATGGATCAACATACCGATCTGCAAAAGATACTTCCAAAAATAGGTGCTCCTTGGAGGTTTCTGTGTATTTTTTTTTCCTTTCTACAGCGCTTTCACAGATTCTGATTTTTTTCATTATTTCCCATACTTATACATGTGTAGATATCTACCCAAATGTAGAAAGTGGTTATCTGTTCATCAAGATGTCCATCAGGCTGCACATCTACACAACATTTTCTCATGGAAGATTTTATTAATGGATTATAATAGAAATAATAAAGAAACTACTTCTAAAAATGTCTAAGTATCTGGCTTACTTCCCCAAGCTATAAGGGCAGTAATACAGCAGCAACACAGAAAAATTAAAGTATGCATCCTTTGCAGTTAAACACAAGGTGGTGCTGTAGTACATATTCATTTGTTACAGTTCAGATTACCGCTTTCTGACTCGATTTGTAGAAAATGTGTCACGCTTTCTATTTGAAAGTAAGAAATTCAACAGAGTATGAGAATAGGAAGATTATTTTTTGACTTAGATTAATGAGGAAGACTCCTGTAAACATCAAAGATCTGAGAAGTGGAGAATTCAATACTGGAAAAAAGCTGCAGGCTCTGTTGTTACAGTTAGGCAACACATCGTATAAATTATCATGGTACATTTTATTACATTTAGGTATGCTTATTAGTAAGGCATAATAATTGGGAATGACTAATTCATTACAAAATATCACTTGAAACATATCAATAGAATGAGATGAGGAAGAGAAGAAGAGAGAAGAGGAGGCTGAGAGGAGACCTCATTACTCTCTACAACTACCTGAAAGGAGGTTGTGTAGAGGAGGGAGCTGGGCTCTTCTCCCAAGTGACAGGGGACAGGACAAGAGGGAATGGCCTCAAGCTCCATCAGGGGAGATTTAGGTTAGAGATTAGGAGGAGGTTTTTCACAGAAAGGGTCATTGGGCATTGGAATGGGCTGCCCAGGGAGGTGGTTGATTCACCTTGCCTGGAGGTGTTTAAGGCACGGGTGGATGAGGTGCTGAGGGACTTGGTTTAGTGTTTGATAGGAATGGTTGGACTCGATGATCCGATAGGTCTCTTCCAACCTGGTTGTTCTATGATTCTATGAATATATCTTTAAGTTATACACTTAAATAACAGGTACTGTGAATACATTCATGCAACTTCTACGTATGATTTTGTGTATTAACATAAAAAGTCATTTACACTGTCTGTATATATATATTATCCTCCCAAAGTATACAAAACCCCTGGTAATTAGATGTTCTTCCAAAAGCTTTATAGCGTTTCTGAATACAAATGTGAACATGATTCAGACTGCACTTTTGGGAATGTCAGTGTGTCCCAGAGTTTTCAGCTGGCTTCAGTTGTAGGTTCTTCAAAAGACCCAATACTAAATTGTCCTTCATTACGTACCCTTGCCCTGCAGTCCTACCAACTTCAGATACATCGATATCATAGTTACGGCATGGTGATCGTGGGTCAGATTCACAATCATCTTCATCAGAAAAGTCTCCACAGTCGTTATCTACATTACACACAAGTCGTCGCTTTATACATCGACCTAATCAAAGCATAAAACATTGAGTGAATTATTTTATTTCCTCCCAAGGTGGACTTTAAATGACGACCCCAGCTACTTTTTATTGAGATTTTATTGTCACAAGAATGTAAATCTTATACCCTGCTTCCTTCAAATACCTCCTCCCACTGTATTTACTTATGAGCTTACTAGGATGGCTAAGAAAAGTAAATGATAAGAAAACTCTCATTTGGAGAAAGTGAAAAGTTGTTACTTCCTGTGATTAGCTATTTCCTGTGATTAGTTCTACATTAATCTTTAATAATTACTCTTTTTTTCCTTAATTTTGTATTAATAGAATAGAGGAAAACATTAATTCAATATTAACAAAGAATAATTTCTAAATTGTTTGAATTGTTGTTATTTGGGCTATATTATTTGGTCAGTATGGTGTCCAGAACTGTAGGCATTTGTGTTCTTAAGCAACAGTGAACTAGCAATTCTCTTGAGGTTGCATTATCACAGGTTTTATAAAGACTGATTTTTTTCTACAGGATTTAAAGATTTGGGATAAGTTTAGCCTAGTAAAATAAGACAACCCTTGTTGGTATCAACTGTCTCACCTGTAAGTGCCATAAAATGGCTGTGAACTAGTAATTAAACACGTTTTCTAATTTTTCTTTCTCTACAGCCATTTCACAGTATTTGAGATAAAGACAAAACTGACAATGTTAACTTATCCTATCTTATTTTGATTTATGATGAATCCTGAAGATTACATTAATTCATATATCACATATATATATTGCTTTACAAATTTACATCTTCGTTTGGATTTAGAGGCATTCTGATCTCCACCAGCTACCACCTATCGTGCTGCTTTGGTCCTTTAACCTTCCCCATATATTTTGTTAATATTCTTTCAGTCCTAGATTTTCCTAGTGATTTTTCATAAAACTTAATGATTCTGTATCAGATAGAGCAGTTAGAAGAAAGTGCATTCAACTTAAAAACACGGAATAGAAATTATAAGAGAAGAATGTAAACTACATGGAAATTATAATGGGAGATGAGAGGAAAGTGCCCCTTCTCACGCATTGTTCATGCTGTGGTTTTGTCATTGTGGCTTTGGAACCCACCTGCCTACACACTGGGGACTCTCTTTCAGCCCTAGCAATAAAGCATTACTTGAGGAAATTATCCCCAGCTAGGAAAACACTGAAGCATATATCTCTATTTTGAATGCATTTTGTCTTCAATGGAAACTTATTTAAATTCTTCACAGAGCTAAATAAACATGGTTTCCTGAGTTATTGCATAACTCACTATGGCAAAAACCCCAAACCTACCAGAATTGCACTGGAAGTCATTACCACACTTTGGTTCTGATTCTTCAGGACAGACTTGGCTGGTTTTACAGCTTTGAGTATCTCCTAAGCTCTCCAGGCACGGTCTTCCACCAAACTGTCCGAATCTTTCAATACTTCTAGAGCGAAACTTAAAGGGTAAATAATACTATTAACACTAATTAGAGAAAAGAGAGAATTATCAGAATTGAAGGATTTCCAGCTGAACCTAAAGCTTCTCAAAATGAAGCATCCTTGGTGAAATTTTTGGTGAAAATCCATAGACAATGTTCACAGAGTAAAAAATTATGCAGGAGCATTAAATTAATAGTAATGTCTTAGCAAGCATGTTTTTCACTACTTTTATTATTTTCAATCCATGGAGAAAATCAGTCATATGTCTTTTGTATGTTTTTCATTCTTTCATTGTTATGAAGTCTCATAAGAAGACTTACAATAAGAAAATAGAAAAAAAGCTTTTTATTTCAAAAGGAAAATTATATTACAAAGTAATATTCTTAACAGAAACACCCACATGGCCAAAATAGTTACTTTCCATCAACAAAATATTTTGAATGAGAATGCTTGACCAATTTTGTACATCTGGATGTAGCCTACTCTTACAGCTTCAAATCTGAAATGATTATGGGTTTCACCAACTCATAAACATACAATATTAGAATTGTAATCTGATATTTTTCTGTAACCAACGACAGACAGATAATGTCCCATTGGTTGTGGCCTTGGAACAAAGACTTCCAGCTATAGCTTACCCTTTGATAGGTGCATGGGTCACAGGGCCCCCATGCACTCCAGCTGCTCAGTTTACAATCTATTGGAGATGGAACATGCAGTTCTCCTGTTTCCCCATGGAAAGCATTTCCCGAAGACCTGTCAAACAAAACATTCCAGTATAGTCCTGGGCAGAATCACATGTGACTTTATATTTTAACTATACACCAATACTTCTGAAGCATCTTAAAGCTGTTTTCTACTTTAGTTTCATAGCAGAATCTGGTACTTGCATGTAAACAGCTGCCTAGTCTTAAATAATTTAGTGGTTTAAAAGTATACTAAATAACACTGTTCCTGTTTTTTAGATCTTGGTGTGTTGTCCTGGTTTTCTGGTAGTTCATGATATTGGAGTGAATCAAATTACAATACACAAGGAACATTTACAGTAGGGCTGTGTTCCCCGTACTTAAAGCTGAAGACAAGGGCACAGTAGCACCCCTCAAACACATGTAGCACGTCAATATTTGTTTTGGTTATATAGAATCATAGAATCATAGAACAACCAGGTTGGAAGGGACCCATCAGATCTTCTAGTCCAACCATTCCTATCAAACACTAAACCAAGTCCCTCAGCACCTCATCCACCCATGCCTTAAACACCTCCAGGGAAGGGGAATCAACCAACTCCCTGGGCAGCCTATTCCAATGCCAAATGACCCTTTCTGTGAAGAACTTCCTCCTAATCTCCAGCCTAAATCTCACCTGGTGGAGCCTGAGACCATTCCCTCTTGTCCTGTCCCCTGTCACTTGGGAGAAGAGGCCAGCTCCCTCCTCTCTACAACCTCCCTTCAGGTAGTTGTAGAGAGTAGTATTTTACCTTATAAAACTTATTGAGGTTGCCCTTAAGCCTAGGCACAAATTTTAATGCTTACTAGAGTTGCAAGAAGGGTTATAAATAAAGATATTATCTGCTAATAGGCTAACTTACATAGCTGGAAAACTCCCCTAACTGTTTAGCTATGGAAGTATTCTTCAGCTTCCCAGCTTGAATATTTTGCCAGCTGGGCCTATATTTTCTAGAGTGACTCTTCACTTTGGTGTCCAGTTTTAAATTCCATGAAAGTCCTAGCTCTTAGTAAGTGACAGGCCATCAGTTTATAGAATTTGAGTTTCTTTAAAGCACCCACAGTTAGACATTAAAATCAGATCAACTGTAGGATGACCCGTTAATTAAAAAAACCAAAACCAATAATTTGCTTGTTACTTTATCCTCACGGGTAACAATGCTGGGAAGCAGAATTATGGAGTAGCATTTAAGTTTAACTTGCCTGGTTTTCTCTATAATTTATTTTGATTTGGTAATTTATTTTGATGCTGAGTATTCATCCACTGCAAAGCAGTTCTACACCCCTCCAGGTTAATGTTATTGCTTCTGCTGTGCAACGGGACCTTCTTTGCTGAGCCCACCTCGCTGGCAGACCTGCAGCTCCCGCAGTGTGATGTATGGACTTCTGTTGCAAGCAGGGCCTTGCCATCCACTCTTCGACCGCTTCTCTCATACAAGTATGTCAGAAATCTGAATCAATATAACCTGATTCCACAAGACTGACAAAGCTGCAGTTTAGACAGGGAAAATAAACCAGTTGGTTCAGATTTCTGGTGCTGTTTATTGTATGTTCTGGTTACATACATAATGAATGAGTTGTTATTAAAACACTAAATCAACCTATGTCTCTTTCCAGCTATTGAACAGCTGAGGGATCACAGGGTTGTTGTGCAACCTTTTATACACTTGGCTGACCCTGACTGACTCTAGTGTCTCAGACTTTTCACTGTCACACACATCAGAAGTAAATACGCTCCCACTGTCTTGCCTGCTGCTCCTAAACAACTCTTTTCCCAGAAGTCTCCTGACCTTAAGGTAGGGCCTGTAGTAAATGGATCCTCAGCTGAGGATGTTTGTTTTAACACATAGCATTCTGAAAAAAAAGTAAATAGCAAAAAGTACAAATATGCCAAATGTCTATGGGCAGCAGAAATGAAAGAAAAAATTAAGAACTCTTTCTATACAATAGCAGCTTCCCAAACTCTTAGCTGGTAGGGAAGTGTTTGACTGGTACCAGGAACTGGAGTACCTGATAGATGATACTAGATCAAATCTTGTGAAAAATCCATTTTACACTAAATTCCGTTCACTAATTCTCTGGTGGAGTCTGAGCACTTAAATCAATAACCCACTCTTTGGTGGCTCAAAGTGCTGGAAACTTCATTGATTGTATTGAATACCTGCTTCCTTCTTACACTTTTTTCGTGAGCATCCTTTGATTATCACTACCAGGAAGAAAGTAAGGGATCAACTGTCTCTTTGTTCTGACCCAGAAAGAATGTGATTAGATTAACCATGCCACTTTTAACCAGAGCTTTTTCTTCTACTTTCATATGCTCACCTAGAACCCACCTTTCTTTGTCCAGTGCTACAGATCCCAAAACACTGTGCAAAGTGTGTGGATTTCAAATATTGACTAAGCATGCGCACTTACACACATCAGAATGATACTTCAGCCTGGACACAGATGCATATTTTTGAGATTACAGTTCCATCTGAAGATTTATTGCAGTCATGCTTACTCTGTGTCATATTACGGTTTTTTGACTGGAGCCCTCAGCACAGGAGGGACATGTACCTTTTGGAGAAGGTCCAGAGGAGACCACAAAAAAAATGATCAAAGGCCTGGAACACCTCACCCATAAAGAGAGGCTGAGAGAGTAGGAGTTGTTCAGCTTGCAGAAGAGAAGACTCAAAGGAGACCTTATTGTCACCTTTCAATACTTAAAGGGAGCTTATAAGAAAGATAGGGAAAATGTTTGTAGTAGGGCCTGCAGCAACAGGACAAAGGGTAATGATTTTAAGCTAAGAAGGGAAGTTTAGGGCAGTGAAATACTGGAACAGGTTGCCCAGAGAGGTAGTAATGCCCTATCCTTGGAAATATTCAAGGTCAGGATGGATGGGGCTCTGAGCAACCTGATTTAGTTGAAGATATCACTGCTCACTACTAGGGCATTGGACTAGAAGATATGTAAATATCCCTTCCAAATGAAATCATTCTATGATCTGATAAATACATATTATGTATATATAAAACTTTACCAGGAGAACAATTAAACACTGGAATAGGTTAGTAAGGGAAATAGTAGATTGTCCCTCACTGGAAATATTCAAGACTACTTAACTGTGTATAATCTAATCTAACGCCCTGCTTTGAACAGAATAATGTACAAGATCTCCAGAGGTCCCTTCCAACCTGAACTTCTCAATGAATTCTACAATTCTTCTATGAATTCTAATCCTTCTGTGACAAAGTGACTCGGCTGCTGGATGAGGGAAAGACTGTGGATGTGGTCTTTCTGGACTTCAGTAAAGCCTTTGACACAGTTTCTCACAGCATTCTGCTATGGAAACTGTCAGCGTCTGGCCTGGACAGACACACACTCTCCTGGGTGGAAAACTGGCTGGATGGCCGGGCCCAGAGAGTGGTGGGAAATGGTGCTAAGTCCAGCTGGAGGCCAGTGACAAGTGGTGTTCCCCAGGGCTCAGTGCTAGGTCCAGCCCTGTTCAATGTCTTCATCAATGACCTGGATGGGGGCATTGAGGGTACCCTTAGCAAGTTTGCAGATGACACAAAGCTGTGTGCAAGTGTCGATCTGCTGGAGGGTAGGGAGGCTCTGCAAAGGGACCTAAATAGGCTGGACCGCTGGGCAATGTCCAACGGCATGAGGTTTAACATGGCCAGATGCCGGGTCCTGCACTTGGGGCACAACAACCCTTAAGTAGAACTACAGACTGGGAGAAGTCTGGCTGGAAAACTGCCAGGAGGAGAGGGACCTGGGGGTGTTGGTCGACAGCCGACTGAACATGAACCAGCAGTGTGCCCAGGTGGCCAAGAAGGTCAATGGCATCCTGGCTTGTATCAGAAATGGTGTGATCAGCAGGTCCAGGGAGGTGATTCTCCCTCTGTACTCGGCAATGGTGAGGCCGCTCCTTGAATGCTGTGTCCAGTTCTGGGCCCCTAAGCACAAGAAGGATGTTGAGGCTCTGGAGTGAGTCCAGAGAAGAGCAATGAAGCTGGTGAAGGGGCTGGAGAACAGACCCTATGAGGAGCGGCTGAGAGAGCTGGGGTTGTTTAGCCTGGAGAAGAGGAGGCTGAGAGGAGACCTCATTACTCTCTACAAGTACCTGAAGGGAGGTTGTAGAGAGGAGGCTGATGGCCTCTTCTCCCATGTGACAGGGGACAGGACAAGAGGGAATGGCCTCAAGCTCCACCAGGGGAGATTTAGGCTGGAGATTAGGTCATTGGGCATTGGAATAGGCTGCCCAGGGAGGTGGTTGATTCACCTTCCCTGGAGGTGTTTAAGGCGCAGGTGGATGAGGTATTGAGGGACTTGGTTTAGTGTTAGATAGGAATGGTTGGACTAGAAGATCCGATGGGTCCCTTCCAACCTGGTTGTTCTATGATTCTATGATTCTGTGAAATTCTGGAAAGTTGTAAGGTGAAGCTTGACGCAGCTCTTCAGCCCCTTGCTGCTTGCAGGCAGCAAGAACAAACCATGAAAATCAGCATCTAGGAGTGCCTAGAGATGCAATCAGACTCAAGGTAGTTCAGATCCTGATGAATCTCCTCAAACTTCCCACTAGATGTTATTTTAATTTTAAAATGAAAATTCCAGTGAGTAAAGGCTGAGTTGAACTTTTCATTGCAAATGGAAGTCATACCACTGTCTGCAAACCATAACTGATGATAGTATTTGAGTTTACTTTCAGGTGGTACACGTTTTCATGTAATCCTGACAGAGAAGCTTTTGCAAGACTATTTGTTGAGTGACGTACACACACACTCAAGTCTCCTCTAGGTTAGTGAACAAAGTTCACATGAATTGTTGCAGCTCCAGTTTTAAAGTTTTGGATTTAATTGAGGTTAGAGAAGAATGAGAAAAAAATAATTAGATAAATCTCATTGCAAGTGAGTCTAAGAGTCTGAAACACCAACATTGCATCCACTATCCAGAATGATCTGGATATTCAGAAGTTACACATAGGGAAAGAGTATTTTATTCAACAATGCTGTTTAGGAAAGAAAAGGAATGTATTAGAAAAATTGACAAGCCTTTCACATCCACATTACACCTGAGCAGAAAGGGTTTCTGAAAACACACACTAAACCAGGAGAAATTAAGTCACACAACTTAAGTATGATAGGTTAAAGCAGTTCAGCTGTAAAAGAATGTGACTGAAGGTCGCAGTTGTGAGCAAGAACTTCAGAGACAAGTGTGGAAATGGAAAAATCTTCTATGTTATTTCATTATTGGGGAGGTTTGAAGTCAAATGAAGTGCTCTTTGGAAAGGAAAACCATTTTGCAATCAGTACACAAAATTGTGTGCAGCTTGTCTTGAAGTACCATGCAGTGTACAGCCACAGGTCGCACAACTTTCATGATTCGTTGTTGGTCAGTACTTCAGAATACAGAGCTGTTCAATTCATTAGTTATAAAACTGATGACTCAAGTAAAAGTCTTGGTTTGACAATCAGCACAAAGCAAGAAAGAAGGCATGGCTTTCTTAAAGCTAGAGAGATGGTAGCACCACATAAGAGCATAATTTTGCCAACTAGATTTTCTAGTACCATCATGAACTGTCATAGTCTCTGTTAGGATGTGAAGTCAAGTTGCTGGCCCACAGTGCCTGCTGTGAACTCTCTGCAGTAGTATTTTCTGGCTGCATTGTTTCTAACAGAATATGTCAAACCTGTTCTGTACCTGGATGTGAGTGCCTAAATAATAACCACTATCAAAACATAAGCAGATGAGGAAGGCTTAATTCTTATAGTTTTGAAATCTGCTCTTGAAAGTCTGTTCAAGTACTTTAGCAGTCGTTCTCAGGGCTAGACACATGCACAAGAGGCACAAACTGCAATTTAAGTCAAAGCAGATGGATCCCAATTTATTCCTAATGTGCATATTTCTATTATGAGACAAATTCTTTCACCAGTTGATACTGACCATTCTCAGAGATGACAGACTATTTCTGGTAGTGTAGCTCTTTGTTTGTTTCAAAATGATATTTTTGTGGAGACTAAGCATTTAGTTCTCCTTCTAGTGATACAGTGGAAAAACTCAAAAGGCTATATTTCAAAGGACTTGGAAATAGACAAAGAAACTGTAAACAGCAACAGAATTGCTGTCAGCATAAAACCATGCATCTTCAGAAAGAAACAGTTTAAGACTAGATTTTATTTTCACACTCAGTATGCAATATGAAACATCTATCTCCCTCCATGAACACGGTTTCAACAGCTATCAATGTTCAACACCCATATATATCCAGAGTAAACAGATAAACCATTTATATTTCACTCCTTGAAGCAGTTTCCTTTTTCACTGGATATCTGCGCAAGCTGCCATTACAAATTTCTGCACTGGAGGTTTATGCTCTGTGTTGAAGAAACAAAACTGTAGAGACATCAGCAGAAGACCAGTGACACTTACCTTCTGCTTTCCCCCGAAAATGAGGCAGCCACCTCTAAATTGCACAGTAAGGCTATAAGCCGCAGAATAACATGCATGCTTCTCATTTTGTAGCTGAACAGAGAAGAAGTGCCATGACCAAATTTGTAATTTCTTTATTTGTTCATTTTGTTATTTATTACCAAGAGAACAAACAAAAAGCAGTTTACTGAGGAATGCCAGTTACTGGCCAAAACTGATTTATGGTAAATGCTCTAAAGTCCACTTTTCAGAAAATTCCAGTTTTTCCTGCGTGGAGGCTGGAAAATAGTGTAAAGTAGTTTCAAGATTAAAAACAATGCACTTTTGTTTACTAGTACCTTTTAAATATATGGGAAAGACATTTTCTGTTTAGGTACAAGAACAGTTAACTTCCTAGTAAAAAGATGTCATAACAGTGACTCATGTAAGGAACAAATAGTTTCTAAAGCAGAGCTGTTTACAAGAGCAGATTCAGTGTCTAGCATCTTTGGAATCTTCATGGAGGAATAAAGTCCCAAGATTCCTTTTTCTTCCTCTACTAGCCAATATAGAAACACCACACATTTTTATGCTCCATCAAAACCACAAAAAAACTCTTTTAGCTTTCACTCTGTCACCAAAATCCAAACCACAAGCTAGCTTTTTATAAGGGTATTCCTATTCGGTAGTTTGCTGTAATCCAGATTTAAGGCATCATGTGTTGGACAGTCACAAGAACAGAACTGACTCATAAATAATTCTTAACTGCTAAACAGCAGCTTAAGTATTTCGATGGAAGCTTAAAATAATTATCTAGTATAAGGATACTCAAAATCAGCATGGGTAAGTTAAAAACCCAAACAAACAACTTACCTTTATTTTTTTATGTTTCTCCTTTTTGTGGCAAGGAGAGGGGAGAGTATGGAATAGGACAAGTATTATTTCCCCTTTATTCAGTCCTTAATTTTGGATAATTTCATTTAGAGAAACTTAAATATGATGCCAAATCAGTCCATTTTGGTAAATCCAGTTGCATGAAACTAATTTGTTGAGTATTGCAAGACAAACACTTGCAATATTCTATTGTTTCATGAAATCTGCTTCAATTGATCATGTATACAACACTACAGTTCGTGATTCTTTAAGACAGAGACTAAACCAGAATTAGCAGTTATTTAAAATAAGTTAGCAGACCATCAAGCACCTTTGGCCAGTCTGTAAGAGGTCTTGTTAACCAGCTTTTAGCGATTCACCTGACAGCTGTTTCAAAACTCCAGCACAGCAGGACTGTTAATTTTAGCTTGACCAAGCTTACAGTCACTTAACTCAAATGCTCGTAAACACAATTCTTCACTAATCACCAATACAGTCAATTTTTTTTAAGTTCCAATGGTATTTGAGTATGAAATTACATGGTGCCATGCAGTTGAAAAAAAAAAAAGTCACTCCTTCCCACTGCAGTGATTTTCTGTGAAGCACTGCAAGTCCTATATTTCACGCTGTATACCAGCAGCCTTCCAATGAGTTGTTTTCAATCCCTTAACCATACCAATCATATGACATTAGAAGTAAGCAAGCAAGCACCTTTTCTATTTACTCAGTGATACATCAGGCTGATAGGTCACTGGTCTGTCTCCAATATTAAAGGCTAATCTAAACCAGTAGCTTTCTAATTGATTTATTCTTTTTAGCTATCTGCACTACAGCTGAAAATATGTTCTGAATGTGAGCTAAATGTTCTAGTTTAGTTTTACCAGCATTAGACCTTCTGCAAATCTGTAACAGACAAATTAATCAAATTTCCGATTGCAATGCAATTTAAGTACCTAGCTTTCTCAGTCCTGCAGAAGGGAGTAAGAAAGCATCTTTAGGAGAAGCAAATTCAGACTGAGCAGATAATGAGATGAGCTTCTAGGGGAAGTTTACTAAGTCAGCTGAGGATTTTATTTTTTAATGAGGGACAATACTTGTTGAAGAGGCCTAATGCAAGAAGCTATGTGAAGACTTAAGACCTTCCTATCAGACAGCTATTTTAACCATGATTTAAGAAAATAATTCCTAGCAGCCTCTGTGCTGCTAGAGTGAACCAGACCACAAGACTGAGTTATGGAAGACAAAAATCAAGAGCCACACTGACATTTGGTATGAATTGTTGCTTCTTTTTAATGTCATTAAGTAACAATTACTTGAGTACAGTTTTATTTAACAGTTTAACATCCGTAAGCTTCCATATTTCCAGTTTGAGTCAAATATTTAAATTCTTTCTTTCTTTTTTTTTTTTTTTGCATTACAGAAAGTGCAAGAGACATGTATATACAACACTAATTGCATGACTGAATTGGGTACTAAAGCTGTGTTCAAGTTGTCTTTCTTAGCTCTCCAGTTCAAAAACAGCCTAGACATTTGATTTACCGATACTATTTCAAGTTCGTACTTAGCATTAACAGAAAAATGTTTGACACATCAGCCATCACCACTGGCCCAGCATGTTGCTGTTACAGTCAGTTATAACCAACTGATTTAGAGATCTGTTAGTAAGGAAGTCCTTTAGAAAAGACACAGTTTTCAAGAGATGGAGAACTGCTTCTCATTAATGGCAACAGAGATCATGCATCTGTTCACAAGGAATCTAGGCATGGAGCGAAGCTGTGATTGTCTTTTTGCTTTAATATACTGGAAACATACCACGCTACACCATGTGACAACTCAAACAGAGCAACATCAGGGACACTCACTGAGATATATGCAAGAAGCCCATCTGCTTGTTCCATTTGTCTGCCAAGCCATCTCAAAAAAAGTAATCCTTGTAGATTTCCCTCCCTAAAAAAAGCCATATTAGCACCAAGACAACAGCTAGTGTCCATGATTAACCCAGTGTTCTGCAAGAAGTGTTTCAGCTTATCTGTCCCTACAATGTAGACATCTAGAACTCAGGACCCAGCAGTTCTGTTACAGACCCCACAGTCCCTTTATTACATATTTATGGTGGAATGATAATTTTACCATTAGTTAAATAGACAAGTAATGGATTTTTCCCCATTCCACATATTTAACAGCTTTGTGGCTCAGAGACCAAGTCATATGTCCACTCACCAAACAGAGCTGAGTAGTATCCCCATAACTTCACAACTGGCTGCCATTGTGATAACAGGCAATAGACCTAGTTGTTTAAGATGCAGAGTTTTATCTACTAATTCAGTTCCCTTATGTGAAGGTAACACTTCTTCCTCAGGTACATTCATCGTCCAAAATTATAGGAACTAAATGCTACAGAAAGAGGAAGTATAGTGACCATATTTTACAAGACACAGGACTTAGTATTGCTAAGCTCTTCTGTGGAAGATTGTAAAGAATGTAAGTAAAATTAACATCCACCAATTTGAATTTAAGACTCCTGCATGAGTACAATTCTCCATTTGCTTTACCCTGAGTTATCATCTTCACAGCATGTTCTTTGAGGGTTCCTGTTTCAATCCACTTGAACATGTTTTAGATTATGGACATCACAGAACTGTAGCAAGAGTGGCAGACGAAGTGAAACAAGTAGAAAAATCGTGTTGAGAAGAGGTCCAGTTATTCCATTGTCTTTTTCTGGTTATGCCTAGTATGACGAGAGGACTTAAAGTTAGGATGGTTATAAGTTATAGTTTTATTGCTTAAACTAGCTTAGAGCCACTGGAAATAAAACTAAAGCAATAAACAGCAACACTTGTCTTCTGCTACAAGCCAGACAGTATTTCACAGAAAAGCTTATATGTGTGGCAGAGGAATAGATCTGCTAGTTTGACAGTTCATATACTCTAGTCAATGGTAAGCAAGTTTGAGTTTCATTAGGCTCCAGTTACAAAAGTTCTCATAACAGCTGTTTTTCTGTTTACTCTTGTTCACCCCAAATACATACCCACAGTTACTTAGGGGAATAAACTTCAGAAAGCTGAATGGGGCACTGTATGCTAATGCTCTCCTAAAGCAATATCTGAAGAAATTCAGTCAGTCCCTCTGAGTTCTGCAGCACATATTTGCTCATTAACTTTCCTCAAGTAAAGGAAATCCAGACCAATTGTGGCCTTGAGACTTAAGTCCATGAAAGAATAAAATCTTTATTTCTAAGAAAGTAAGCTAATTAGCCTTTGCTATAATGCAGTTATGCACAAATCTATGAAGCAGTATTCAAGCAGAAGTGTTCTTAGAGGGAGTACTTGTGATGCATCAGAGAAACTTTAATGTTAAAGTAGTACAGTTTTTAACCAACTCTTTACCAAAGATTTCCAGAATAATTTTCAAAGAATAAAGTAGGTTGTCTTATTAGTGGAAGACTTACCTGATCTATGCAAATGGGTTGCCAAAAGGATCGCCAAAAGGTGGTTTCTGAGATTCTTTCTAAGGAAAAAGAGATCACAGGCTATTAGCATTCTTCCAGGTTTACTTAACATGGTCATATCTGCTAGCTCCAGTTCCAAACACAACATAGTTTTGAAAGACTACTGCAGAGACCCAGCCTAACACACCTTAACGGCATTGCTTTATCAAAAGAAAAAGGGCTCTAAAGTCTTGTAAGCAGTTAGCCTAGTCTAAGGCTAAGTGTCAGGAAAGCTGACAGTCCTTACTGAACACTCATTTGGAACTGAGCCAGCAAAGTCATGATGATGTCTGTTTTAGCCCAACTTTAGCCCGAGTTGCCTTAGCCCAACATAAGCATTGGGCTTAAGTTAAAATTCTGGAAATGATCCAGGGTTTCCACTGATGCCTTTAAGTGCTGTGCCCCAAATGAAGTGATGTGGTTAAGCCACTTCCTCTTCCAGTGTGTACTGAATGTGGGAGCCTTGTATTTGTTCAGCAAGAGCACTGAACAGTCCACGCTGCTCAGTCTACTCCAGGCAGGTAAATATAACCAAAGCAGAAGAGTTCTGCAGCTACATTATTTTACAGTCTTTCGTAAAAGGTCCCTCTACTGAGGAACCTTCTGCTAACACTTGCAGCTTGAGGAACTGCTTAAGGACCCAAACCAAATGGAATCATATTTAGGTAGCCTTCTTGTAACAAATGCCCTCTTAGATTGAATATCAGCCACAGACATGCAAAAAATTTTGTTCCACAGCCTCTAAAGTCAGAGCTAAACCAGTGTTCAACCTGTTGTTAATGAAAGGTTGGTTGTTGTTTTGGGCTTTTCTGCCTTTTTTTTGGTTTTGTTTTGGGGGTTTTGTTTGTTTGTTTTTGTTTAAGTGGGGTTGTGTTGGTGGGTTTTTGGGTGGCGGGGGGGGGGTGGGTGGGTGGGATTTTTTTACTTTTAGCACTACTTACAGAGGAGGCACCGAAAGGGTCTGTTTTAGCTTGGCTTTCAAACTGGGCATCACCTGGTACCATGCTTTGTCGGGGAACAGGCTTTGGTGGTTCTAAGGAAAAGAAACATGCTGCTATAATCACTTCACAGCTTTAGCGAGTACACAGCATTGACTTTATAGCAGCACCAAAGCTCATCAAGTCAGACACACAAAAAACCCACACAGAAGTTCCTTTGAATGACCTCACAGCTTTATCTTCTAGCTGTACCTCACTATGCTCAAGTTTGATGTGACTTCTAACACCATAATGTAGTCAGTTAGTTTATGCACTAGGTGTCAGTGTTTGGCCACTGACATTGATCAATTCTGTGATTTTGTTAGGGGAAGTCAATACTTCAACCCTCTGTTTCAGTAATCATTAAATCAAATTTGTAATTCTATCAGAGAAGACTGGTGATCAGCCATACCAATTGCTGAGCAGTTACCCAAGCAGAAGAAGCAAAAGATTTCACAAGTCATTTTGGTAGACAACTTCTATGTCATAATCTGTACTATATTGAACAATGCCTACTTTACTACTACAATAACTGCTGAAAGCTCCAGAAATACCTGAAATGTTTTGTTGCTCTCTCCTTGCTGGTACTGCAGGTGGCTTTGTCAGCTGGAAGTCTTTGAACATTTCCTTGACATCCTTTATTTCTTTATCCCCAAGTGGATCCAGAGCAATAAAAGCATCACTCTCTTTCTTGGATAGCTCCTTCTGAGGTGCAGTTCTGGGTGGTGGCTGAGGTAGGCTAGTAGTTGTTGATATGGAGGGCAGTACAGATGATGCCTGAGCAGCTTGTGTTGATGTTGGGAACACACTACTCTGGAAAGGATTTACACCACTCGATGGCTGCACCCATGTACTAGGTAGAACTTGTGCCACCGGTCCCCACAGACCAGAGGACTGAGGGGCTGCTGAACCAAGAGATGCAGGTTGGTTCCAGCTTGGCACTGCTTGAGTACCAAAGGCAAGTGATTGATTAAATCCTGCAGGCTGAGCAGGCATCATAGACCCAGGAAAGGCTGGTGAATCCTGAGTGAAGGGAGGTGTCTGTGCACTCCATGGACATGAAGTTACTGGTAAGCCACCTGAGGGAAAGATTGTTGTTACATGGGACTTCAGTGTTCTGAAGACCTCAAACAAGAGCATACTAGTTCCATTGGAGGTACCGTGAAAAGTTTTTCATGTACTGTTTGCAAAATCTGTCAATTTTTACCTAAAAATCATTTGAGGCAGAGAGAAGGGGGTTAATAATTTTTTTTTTTTTTTAACTCAGCCACATTTCAGTCTTGAGAACTGAGGTTAATATAGCAGAAGGAATGTAGTCCTAGCATAGGAGTGACAGATGTCTTTGCCATATAATTACTTCTATGCAGATGATTATTAAGACTCTGCAGCAATGTAACCCTAGCGTCCCAGGTTGTGCTTGGATAACTTGAACACTGTCTACCTGGAACAGCAATATGCTGCCAAAAGTTTAAGCAAAACCCCTATCCCAGATGAGGATGCAGAGTTTAGGCCTCTATCAATAAAACTTAATAGTTTAGAGCAAGAGAGCCCATGGGTTTAAGGGATATAGGACTACACAAGAAGTAAAGGGTAAACAGAATCCCTATCCTGGTGTTATCAGGAATAATACCTTATTCATCTGGAATAAGACCTTCACTAACCTAGACCAGCCAAAGGAGGTGCTGTGGTAGAACTTGTTTTGAAGAGGTCCAGTGGATTAGTTGGTACAGATCCTGTTTGTGCCACTGAAGTCAAGGTAGTGCTCCCAGTAGTTGGTACAAAAATGCCTGAGCTAAATAGGTCATTGGATGCAGTCTAGAAAGAAAAAGAATCTTCGTGAGATTGCATGGCAGAACATATGCTAGTATGATCCAGAATACCTAGACCAGATCTACAAGCTTTTATTTATTTCATCTAGAACAGAGATGGCAGCTTTAACGTAAACATCAAAGACAAGTATTAAAATTTAAAGCTTCACCACTTTGTTCATGCCTACTGAGATGCATGGCATTAAGTAGGTATAATATATAGTAGCCACAACCTAAAAGAAATAGAATTTGAATGATTTTCTATCATAGCATCTATATCTATCAGCTTCCTTCTGCCCTCCACCCCTCTAAACATTCTTACTCGGTCTACAGTGGCCCTTACAGTTGTGGCAAGGTCAACAGCAGAATTTTGCATCATATGAGTACAAGAAAAATGCAGATGACCCAGAGCTATCCTGGAAAATTGTTGAGATGGCCTTCAACATGCAGGTACTGAGAGGACATGTAGGTTTCTGTAAGCTTGTACTAGGACCTCATTGTCGTGAAACCACAAGCTGATGGGCATACAGCTATCATTACAGGTTCTGGCATTATACCAAGTGTCAATATGCATAGCAGCATACTTACCAGACCTTTACAGAAGTATGGCAGCATTAAGGGAGAGAGTATAAAATTTAGTGACTATTGCTATGAAGCATTCGTGAATGTCAAAATGTACCATGGCTGCAGAGAAGTTAGAGTAAGCATAGCAGGCAAAAAAGAATTAGATGTGTTGTGAAGCTGTTTAGCCAGTTACACAGCATGAAGAAAGAAAAGCTTCCTTCACTCAGCTTCTCTAAGTAAGAGCATGCATGTCATCAATAATTACTTGAACATGTTTCACCTTGACAGACCTCCTTCCTCTTCCTGGCTTGGTAGTTTGTGGTGGTGGGCTAATTGTTATAGACTCATGTGACATGAGCTGGATATTGCTTTCAGAATCCAGCTTTAGTCCATTCTGCAGAGATATTCCTTTGGAAGGACCTTCCACAAACAGGTTTGCTGGGGCTTTAAGAAAGCCATTCTGTTCTCTCTCTGGTACTCCATCTGGAGTTCTTGCTGTAGGCGACTTACTCTCAGGTGGCCACTGACTTGTTAGTACTTCTTGTTTGCCAGTTCTATTAGAAATCTGGTCAAACTCTTTACCAAAGTAGTCAATATCACCATTTGAAGCACCATTACCCACCGGTGTCAAGGTACTGAGACTTTCCTTCTTCTGATCAGCAGATTTTAGAGAATCAAGTGAAGGTGGTGCAGATTGGTCTGGCTGTGCGAAAGGATCATCACTGAAAGGGTCTGGATTAGGTGTGGGAAAGAAGCTGAGATTGGTAGAGAAAGAACTCTTGGGCAAGAGGAGTGGCTGTGGCTTTGGTTGTGGAAGAGAGGTTGTGATGCTATTCAGGAAGAGATCCTCTTTTGTAAAAGTCTGTTTGGTCTCAATTTCAGAATTTAGATCCACTAATAAAATTTCTTTAGCTTCCTATGTGTCCAGAAAGAAAAACAAAGTTAGTTTTATGTAAGACTTGCTGCATAATACAGAAGCTCAAGGAAAAGAACTACAAAAGGAGATATCCTTGTATACAATATGTTATACTAATAAGTATTCAAAGTCACAGTGAAGTTGCTCTAAAGCTTCATCTTATAAGTCATTAAGGTAAGCACTGCTAGCTATAGTTAAATCCCAGCTACTTAGTTTCAGAAGCTCCATGTTAAAAGCACCTGTTCTATGATCCCTTAGTTAAATATCAGATGCTTGTTCTGCAGCCTAGAGTGTGGAGAGTCATTAAGTGCTATTTACACCTAGGGTTTCACTTAAGTCAAGAGTTCTAGTCCTTAGTTTTGATGAGCTGTGAAAACACACTGCTTTACTGTGACTTCAAGTTACATTCTCAGCTTTAGAGTAACACTAGAGAGCTACTTGTCAGTGGGAGACGTTAACACACCATCTCTCCACCAAGCAGGCAGTAGAAGGATTAGACTTGGTCACTTAGCTATACTGCTGGCACCAATTGTATTGTGGCTGATGGTGTTGTACAGTGCCAGAATAAACTGGTAGGATTCTGGGGAATCTGAGCTACGATGAGTTTTACACACACTTTTGTGGAGTTAGGCCATATCTTGAACTAGAGCTACAGATCTGGAATGGCCAGGAGTCCACTGATGGACATTTGTCCATAAAATAAGCTTCAGCTTTAAAGGTCTTTAGCAGAGTTTCTGTAATAGCTCTTATGACAACAGTACATATTTCTAAGATACTTGACCAGAGAAATGGGCCTATGGGAACCTCACAAAGTTCAACAAGACAAAGTGCAAGGTCCTGCACTCAGGCAGGGAAATCCCAAACAACAAATACAGCCCAAAAAAACAGATGAACATTTGTGGGTATTGGTGAAAGGAAATTTCAATGAACTGGCAATGTGCACACACAGGCCAGAAAAGCCAATCACCTCAAGGGCTGCATCTAAAGAAATGTGACCAGTAGGTCAAAGAAGATAATTCTTCCCTTCTTCTCCACTCTGGAGAGACCCTGCCTGGAGTACTGTATTCGGTTCTGGGTGGTGAGGCACTGGAACAAGTTGTCCAGAGAAGCTGTAGATGCCTGGAAGTATTTAGGGTCAGGTTAGATGGAACTTTGAGCAACATGGTCTAGTGGGAGGTGTCTGTGCACATGGTAGGAGTGTTGGCACTAAACGATCTTCTGGATCTCCAGCCCAAATGCATTCTATGAGTTTATGACTAGCAATGCATGATTCTGTTACACAGTCTCAAGTGAACTCTGTGGAAAATAATAACATTAGCTACTCTACTTAGTAAGTAGGACAACAACACACTATGAAGAGCTATAGTGACAGTAGAAACCAGGACTAAAAATAAAATCAGATTTTATAATCTGGATTATGTTTGCTTTCAAAGCAAAAGCCACGAGTGCTAAACTAGATGCTACTTACCGTGGGACTGCTCATATCAGGAGGTGTCGACATATCCCCAAACAAGTTCATTTGGTCGACTCCCTTTAAGTCAGAAATATTGAAAGAATTGGTATATGTTAGAGTTCTTGCAAGAACACAAATCAAGTATTATGCAGATCTACTGTAAACACATCCAGATACTGTATGTATTTCCCACACAATGTGGAGAAAGATAGTTAGGAACTCCTTAATGGTATCTGTATAGAGTTCTAAAATTTAACCTACCAGTTTAATTTTTTCAGCTTGATCATCAGGTAGTGCTTCACTACCATTCTGTAATAGATGGATAACACTGTCAGCAATAATTGGAATATCAAAGCATGCCTTGAGGGGAGGGATTTGCAGGCTTCAAAGAGCAAGGGACAGAAAGCGGAAGTATGATGGAGATCACAGTATTAGTTCTGTAATCCCCTTTTACTCTCAATTCAACGTAATAGAGCATGTGAATTTGCCTTCATAATGCTGGCAGTGCAATCAAAGTCAAAGCTAGTTGTGTTGCAGCAGAATACCTAATTAAGTGAGGCTGAGCTGGAGTGACTTACCTCAGTCTTACACGCTTCTTCACTCTAAAGAAGAAAAAAAGAGAGCTTTTAGTACCTAGACATATAAAATATCCAAAACCTCTTACTTTGGAGAGTTTATCAGGTCTAGGAGGTAATTGAACTGCTGGTACAACTACCAAGCAATAGCTTCAAGTGATCCTGTGTTTAGATAGACCTCAGCGTCAAGTCTTAAAAGAGCTTAAAAGCCAAGCCAAAAGTTGAAGCAAGTTTTATTTCTATGCAGACCAATGCAATTTTAATAATTTTACTCACTTTTTTCTTGTCATCTTCTTTCTTTTTCATGTTATATATTAGTTGGAAGAGGTCCTTAAGATCAACAACTAGAGGTTCAGCCTGAAAAAAAATGTAGATTTTAATCCATGCACTACTTCTCTGTAGACTTCTGTTGAGGCAACAGTGCAACAGTAATGTTGCAATTCCTAAATGGTGCAATGTAAGGCTGAGTAAACAGGAAAAGTAAGTATTTAAAGGACTGTATAGTCTCCACACAAGAAAGCTTACGCAGAATCCATGGGTAATGGGGAACAGACAGCTTTGAACTGATAACTCCACAGGGAAAGTGGCTGTATTTATGCAAGTTCTGCTATGTTTTTAATAAAAATCCATGCACTTATGAAATCTTGCACTAGAAGCAAGTTGCAATCATGTTTCCTCAAAAGTGCGAAATTTGTATAAACTCTCTGGTAGTCTCACGAGAAGAAAAGCATTTTGCATCTCTGTTTTCTACCAGCTCCAAGACATAACCTGCTGAAAGCTTCTGTTGATGATAATACATCTGTATTTCAGCAGGATGCAAATAGATCAGCAAGGCAAGAACAAGGTAAGATTATCATCACCTCAAACGTGTAAACCAACATCAGCTTTAAGTAGTATCAGTATAAGGATAAAAACTTAGTGTGAATTAGAAAGGCCCAGTATGACCTGTACATCCATTCACAAGCATGTTTTGCACGGTCACTGAGGTGATAGTAATTTCTGCTATAATCATTTTGAACTTCTGCTTGAAGCAGAGTCTAAAGTAGGACAAGTCCCCTCGTTCAGCCACTGCCTTTGGCTTAGGCAAAGAATCTGTTGAATAGACCTTGCTATTTACATCTGGGTATCGTCTTCTAGTCAAGGGTTTTAGGCATGCAGCTGTAGGAAAAGCCATTTAATAAGTTTGACAAACAGTACATCTGTAGCAGCCTAGAGCTGCAGAAGTCCTTGCTTCTCAGTTAGACAGGTTTGTATTAAACACAGTTAGCTGCAAGTCAAGAGCTGTCCATAGGTTGGTTAAAGTTTTAGGCTGGTGAGCTGCACCTCACAGTGAAAAGCTCTGTCAGGGGACATACAATTCCAGTGAAACCAATACAACACAGGACTCTGACAAACTAATAAAACAGGCTTAGGGGGTGGATGTTACAGTTGTTAAAGTACCAACATGCTCCAATATAGAGCTCCTCAGTCCCATCTGTGTTGGTCCTGAAGTTGCAAATAGTTTCTCTAGGAGGGCAGGTAGGGATGCAGATGAAGAACTTACTAGCTTTTAAGTCCTGGCTTTTCAAGTCATTATAAGGACTATTATAAAGACATTATAATAACAAGCTAATAAATGATGACTAACTTTGTTCAGGTCATTTAGGAAGATGCATAACATGCAGCAGTAATTTCAAGTAGTTTGAAAACATACTGTTTATGTGCAGATTCTCTTCAGAAGGACAATACCTGGTTAAAGTATTTATACACAGGGGAGCCTAACACCGAGGGATCAGAATCCCTCCTAGAACTAACTCTAGGAGGACCAGAATTGCCTTCAGCAATCCCAGAAACACCATTTGACTCGAGAATTAGACAACTGACAATAACAGGCCACTGCATAGGAAAGCCCAGGATAATGGCTCTGTTCATCTCGCTAATGACACCCGTGGTCTATGGATGCGTTCAGCAAAGTTAATCATGCTAAGCAAGGCCACTTGAGTGTTTTCATTCTGGAATGCAGATTAGTCAAACAAGACAAAAGCCATTGGTGATACAGCCAATTCCTACTGCCCTCCTCGAGAAGAAGGCTATCCATCTGTGCTGCTATGACCTTGTGCCTCATAGGGGTACCAGCAGAACACTATACCCTTACCTGTTGTGCTGTTTTTATTGCAAAAAATTGGTGCTGGCCTTCTCCTCCACATATATAGCCAAAGGCACGATTGTCTGTTACATCCCGAGCAATAAAGGAGATTTTGTTTACTGGATGCTCATGTTCTATGACCTAGAATTGGAGGAAAAAACCAAAACAAACAATAAAACCTATTTGTTTAAAATGCTAGTGACATGATAGCTGCTCTTTTCTGTAGTTAGAATGATTGAAACTGTTAGAAGGCTTCAGTCCAAGGCTCATATTTATCAGCCTTTGACTAACCACAATCAGATGTAGTTATCCTGTCAGGAAGCTTCAGGATTACAACCCATTGCACAAGAAAATTTATGTGGTTGGCATTAAGGAATCTAAGAATCTAGTTCAGATTGGTCTAACTCCCAAGCACATAATTTGCTTTAAGAATCCTATAAGGAAAAAAAAAGTAATATCTTACCCCAGTTTTCTCATCTACTATCTTGATACCAGAAAGGGAGATGTTCACCCAGATCCTTTGTTTGTGCTGACCCTGGGAACGGGCTGCCACTGCCATTCCCTAAAGAGGGAACATAAAGTATTGATGAGACTTTCATTAGACTTTGTTTCCTTATGTTCATCATGAGCCCATGCCTGTGACTGTAGTAGTGCTAATCTAGTTATTCCTATGCAGTTGTACAGTTAAAGCAGCATTCCTCTTGCAACACATATGTCATTAGGTTAAGTGATACCTCAGAATGAGATCTGGTTTCTTCTCTAAGTGTTTGAGCCTTAAAACTTATCTTAGTTCACAATACTGCTGCAGTAGCAGCATCCTTACCAGCTTTCTCTGACCTGATTGAAGCTACGTGAGCATTCTGTGCTGCAGAAGTAACAGTCTTCATTGTTGCACAGTCTTATTTACCCTCTGGCTTATCTGTATGTCTTGGTGTCACTATTGCCACATGATGCCAGCCTGCACTTTGAGATGAGTGTTAAAACTGCAGTTCCCCCTCCATATCCAAACACCAAGCTTGCTATTCATTATCAACTTCATACTATTTGCATCCATAATGGATGCCTACAAGAGACAAAATGGAGCAATCCAAGCTATCAGAGAAACTGTACTTTGAGCAAGGAGTTACAGCTTCAGAAATAACATCCACCTAGGATGGCCTTGTCTTTACTATGATAAGCTGTATTTGGCACAACTTCAAAGTGGTCACTTGATCTGCTTTCTGAAGGCTACCTAAAAGTTGTTCTCTGTGTGTCAGTTCAAGCTGTTACCTTCAGCTTCATCATTGAATTCTGACTCATTTTGTCTCCTCTTGCCTCTGGGACATCATCAATGCCAATCAGTTTAGCTTTGTATTTCACACCATCACCTTTGAATCTAGCCAAGAGAGATTCATCTGTCTTTTCTGGTCCTGGAGATAAAGAAAAAAATCTTTTATTTTAAGAGAGAAATGTCTAGGTGTCATTTTATTACTTTTTTTTAAGAAAATGTATAACATATAAGTATATAATTGTCCTTTGAGTATAGCTGACTAAGAACTCAGTCCTTCCAGTACTGTGTGCACTGCAATGTATTCACTCCTTTAAGGTCACAGTGCTCTTGTGGAATCTGACCTCAGTTCAAAGAGCGGAGTCCAGTGTTTAATATTTGGGGACTTCAGAACAATTGTTTGTCACAAAAGAGACTGAAATATTTCTAGGCAACAGCCAAGTGGATATAAATGCTAAGCAAAAATACCAAGAAGAAATTATACTTCCCATAGCCAATGAGCTCTTCAGAAGGTAGCCTTTAGTTCTGGTGTAGTCAGATCTCTTCTTAGTGTGTAAGAATCTCCTAGTTCTTGTGCTAAAATTTCTACCAACATCGTTTCTACAAGTCCTGGTACCCCATCCATGTAATCACATGGCATCTTAACTAATCTGCTGTTTCTGCTGTTCCCAGAACTGAGAACTGCTTGCTTTTCTTCACTACATACTCAATATATACTCAAGTGTGTGCCTAGGTGTGCATTTCTGTATGACCTAATTCTATCTACGTGACCTGACCTATCAAAAAATCTATTATTTGATCTACAACAATTCTCATTAAGTAAGCTTTCTAGCTCCTCTGATCTAGAATCTGTATCTGCATCCAGCACTTCACTCTCTCTCTCAAAGGATGTGAGAAAGTAAGTTCAGGTTAAAAAACTGACAGCTACCTGCACAGTCCTAGGTCTGGTCACCTCCTCAGGAGGCTTGGACTTCCCTAGGCTTTTGAAGATCTGTCATGCTCAGCAAGTGAGTCATTTAACAGGTGGAACAGAGCTCAGAATTTCAAGCTAGGAAAAAAAAAATGGCCAGCTAAAAGTCTACCTTCTGGTTAGATTTATTTTGCTAGCCTATTTACTAATTCTTACAGTCAGCTTGAAACCTTAGAATTATTGTAACGATGCTATATGAGTGTTGTTAGTTTTAGGTAAGTGCAAAAAAAATTTAGGATACTGACTAGCAGAGGTGTTCAAGAGACAAGCATTTCTTACCTTTCTTTTTCTCCTTCTTTGAAGCTTGTATTTTTGGTGGAGCCTGTTGTTCAGGCTGGCTGTTGACAGTCTTAGTTTCAGCTTCAGTAGACATGATGAGATGGTGGTGATGCTTACTGTAATTTTTAAAAATCCAAATAACAATCAGGAGATAGACATAACATTTTTACCCTGAAGAGGAAATATTCTTATTAAACCTGTTAGTCCAGTTTTATTCTGCTGAACATTGAAGCCTACTCGCGCCTGAAAGCTTAAGTAGTGACCACAGGAAGTCTGACTCACCGTCTGTTCATCTCAGCATACAGAGAGCATGAAGTTATGGCCACTAGGTGATGAACTCTCACCTCAGTAATACTTAATCAGTAGAGCACATTGACCTACATCCACAGGCTGTACTTGCATCATTGTTTTAATCTGTTAACCTTTAGCTTTTTACCATTTAAAGCTATTTATAGAACCTGAGATATTTTGCTTCATTCAGCACTGCCTGCTGCACCCCCGTAGTAAGTTATGAAAGAATGGAAGAAGCATTAACTGGGATCTGTTCCAACCACCCATGATGATGACACCAGATCTAAAGGAATCCACTAGATCTTATTCATATTTCCACAGCTAGTGGAAGTCTGAGGTTACACCACCCAACAGGTAAAAGCAAATAGGCTTCTTAGGCTGCAGACAGACTGTTCCAGGAAAAAAACCCACAACAAAACCCAACCCCAAAACTCCAAACCCTTGTCTTAACAGTAACCTAAGATTTTCAAAAACCCTACAAGTTAACAAAAAGCATGGACTAGTATAACCTATCTCTTGGCATTCCCATGGGACTTTTTTGCCTTTGAGATATAAGATGCATTAAAAAAAAATCATCTGCAGTCGTCATATTGTTTTCCTACACAGCTGAAGCATTGATTCACACTTACCAAACAGAAGAGCTCATTAACTTTATGGAGTTCTGAAGATCATCTCTACTAAGCCAGAAAGAACTAGATCATCTCTACTAAGCCAGAAAGAACTAGACATTCACATCTGCTAGAAAAATTGTTCTATAAATTTTCTATCTGGGGTATTGCAGTGTTTTCAGTCAGTCTCTTGAATTTTAGGGTCATAAGTGAAGCCAAGAGATTGCTGAAATGTAGCTGGGCTACATTATACAAGTAACTTCCCCTGTATCCAGAAAAGCAGCCACAGTCCAAGCTACACCTTTTATACACATGCCACCATTTGAGATATACTGTTTATTCAGATACAAAGGCTGAAGCATTATATGTTCTCTAGAATTAGAGGCTTGTTGTTCTCAGTAGCCTATTTGTTCTTTATTTTTCTTAGCTAGAGCTAATACTTTATCCATTACTTACAGAAAATATTTTTAGGTTTTTGCTCTCACTCCCGCCTTCCCCTCTTCCCTCAATTCATTACTAATTTAGGTGCTACAGGCTGACTCATCCAGCTTGCCACTAACAGAGTAACGGATGTCAATGCTTAACAGTTTCTTAACCTAGGAAGAAAGAAATTTCTAGGTCTTTGAGAGAATTTCACTATGAAGGCCTCCAGGAGGGAAGCTTCAAGGGAACTAGCTTTTAAGATTTTATCAGATGGTTTGTGAATTGTATTTAGCATTGCTCAGGTACATCAGAGATAAAAGTGCTCAGATGGAAAAGATCTCTGGTAGTCATACCTGTTCTCCTCCATAAGCAACTTATCTGGCCACAGCTAGAGAATATTTGATGCAAGGGAACAGAGCTGTTGAGAAAATTTCAGGTGGTTCCAAGTAGAAATAGATGTTAGAGGAAGGTTGTTACAACAAGCTATGTTTATTTAGGAAATGTTATTGCTGAAAGAGTGGCTTTTTACCCTATTCTGACAAAGCAGTAAGGAGGAAACTATTACAGTCAACAGGGTTTTTGCAGGATACTTGAACCTGTGCTAAAAAGTAGCATGTCCACTGAAAACCACACATTGAGTAGGTAAAACGAAGACACTAATTTTAGACTAGTTTGTCTGACGGTATAGTTTTGGATGGAGATATTCTTTTTTAGCATAAAGAGCCTCTCTAGATATATCAAATCCTTCAGAAGCAGAGAGGAAGGAAAGAGTTGAAGTTGAGTCATTAGGTTAACCACCCATCCCATTTTTAAAGGACAGAAGGAGAACAATAGAGCAAAGCAACACTCTCTCAGGAGCTGAGTCACAGCTCAAGGACATTCTGCCCAGCTCTGCGCTGGGAAGAAGAAATAATAACCTCAAGGCAGTGAGACTTGCTGGTCAGTAATCCTGCTTCCCTAATTTAATCAGGAGAGCTACATCCAGCCACATTTAATCTCACTCTGAAGTAACATTAAGAGGAATAACAAGTAAATAACCTAGGAAGGAGAATATGCACAAGCAAGACCTCACTTGTGGGCTGTAAAGAAATAAAAAAATGAGATGGGCAGTTGCCATCTTTAAACTTCAGTCCCTCCTCCATTACTGCCATCTGCCTCCATCCTACAGAGGCCAGACTTATTTGCCTAGAACCAGACAGCACAGGACCCCATGGTGGAGGAAGACAGGTAGGGATACACACAGCTCTAGCTGAACCCTTGCAAATACCAGCCTTACTGTGGAGAAACTTCTCACTGTTAGTAATGCTATTTGAGAAGGTTAGTGACAAGCCTGTGGGAGATACTCTGCTTTCTGAGGTCTTGCACAACTCATCTTGCCTGATGAGAGTTCATAGCACTTGGCAGCTACTTATCATCCCTTTGGAGAACTCAAAGTCTTTCAGAATCACATCTCTGAAGCAGGTGAATTAGTAAAACTCAGAATGCAAGGATAGACCAAAGCAGCCTTAATACGTATTCATATTTTAAATAACTATTTATTGACATCTTAAAGCCACAAGACTATGATAACATTGTCTAAGGCTTTACCTTAAAATTTCATTGGGGTAGGAAGCAACATTATGTAGCTTGAGATACCAGTAATCTAGTTGGCTTGCTGTATAAGCATCTGAGCCACAACTAGATTTAGATTTCATGCCTCACATCCAGGTTGAAGCTGAGCAAGGTCTTCGTCACATTGAAGTTTGACATCTTCATTAGAAGTGCTGATGTGTTCTACATGCAAGTAACAATTAAAATGAAGTTAGAATCATCTGTTTGTAGTTCTTTTTCTTGCTTGGAGGCTTCCTTTCACACTATTCAGTCTCTTAGTATTTCCTTACTCAGGCTGCAGAAGTATGGCAACAAGAAACTAGAACTGTTCAGCTATACTTGAATTCTGAGCTAATCTGAAAAGAGCCAGCCAGCAGTAAGGTAGGATTAGATATACACATACTTCCATGCAAGGAAGGTCATGCCTTCAGTTATACTGGCATAGTGAAGAACAAGATCATTTCTACAGCAACTACGCCAGCAGACTATTAAGGTCTTTTGAACCTCCTCCATGTAGATAAGTTGTTTGCTACTGCCACAGTTTAATTACTTGCTATGAAATTGTACGGCCCATTTTAACTGCTATGCTAAATGTACTATTTCAAAAGCCTGAGACTGTAGATTCATGAATGTTGCTATGCTGGGAAAAGTGTTCCAAGCTATTCCCTGTATTCATAGATGCAGGTCACATTTTGCTCGGTCACTTTTCACTTCATTTCAGAAAGGGTTTATTAACAGACCACTAATAGTATCTTCCTCCTTTCACATAGAGATTATCCTGTGATGAGTGAGTACTTATAACTCCTTAGGGAAAGATCATTTAAGGCCCTCAACACAGGCTTGGAGGCATGAGCTGTTACCTACTGCCTCAAGTAAGGAAGTTGACTATTCAGGCATCGTACTTAAAATTTTTTACACACTTGCCCTGTGACAGTTGGTCTTAAGACTTTGGACACACTATGCTCTTGGGGTCTTCTCTGAACTCCCTACAAAAAGAGCTGTTGGTAGTGACAAGTCATCCTTGAAATACATGTTTCTTAGCAAGACTTGAAGCACACCACAAACAAATTTTGTTGAGCAACATAGTCTCATTTATGAAATGCTTTCTCTATTATCCCTTACTTGAGTAAGGGGTGGCAACATGGCAGGTACCCTTAACAGATATTTCTGGTATGTGCACAGGGGATTGAGAATCTTCATTATGGTTGTAGTCTGTCACAGACTTTAAAGACTGGACAATTAAGTTCACCCAACAGACAGGATTTTTGCCTCTCAGCAGACAAAAATAACTGCCCCGATGTTAATGAAAGCTTGTCTGATGAAAGATTAGGGACATTGAAAATGTTAAGAGGCAAGGCATATAAACTAAACATCTGGCCAGCAGTCTCACACTTTGTCCTTTTCACAGCATGTGCTCTTTCTTTGTCCCCTGATACTACAAGTACATGATTCATCTTAAAGAGTTATCACACATAAATATTAACCTCAAATTATAATCTGAGAGGTCAGGAGAGGACAAAAGAAGCTTTTATTGCCAAGTGCAAAATAGCCTGTTAGGATGAAGTAGTAACCGGAAACACTGCAATAGTTCAAGTGCTGGACACGATTCCAATGACGTTCCCCTCCCCTCACCTTCTCAAAGAGTTAGTCAAGTTCTTCTGGTAAGGAGGCAGTATCAGGACCTGCACAATGTATGCTCAGAAATATCTCTAGCCATCAAGTTCTGGATAGAAAAGCTGTTTTCAGAAGGCTGGTAAAACAAGCTCTCTTCACTTAAGTGAATTCAAGAATTTAGTTCTGCAGGCTAGAGAAAGAGACTAAAGGCCAAACAGCAATACATAAAATAACTAACAAAAGTCAAAGTTGTAAGGCCAGATTTACTAATAATGGACAATCTTGATTTAGCATCATTTATCCACATTAGCAGTATAATAGCATGTTTGTTTGAGCCCCTGTATGACTGACAAATCCTTATGTGCATAACCAACTATCATCTTCAGCCTAGTTCCTGCTGCAATGTTAGTGCCACAAGGAGCCTTGAGAAGGACTCGGCATGCATTAATAAATCAGCAACATGAGTGTGCTATTCAGACCTCTGCCTTTTGAACAGGGTCATTCATGCCAAGGAGTCAAAATACCATCTTAGAGTGTTTTGTTCTATTGCTAGAACACCCATTGCTCTAGCATCTGGCAGTGTCTAAATATTCATGTTAAATAAAACTTCTGCATCATGGCACAAGATTATTATCATTTAGATGGAAAATTCCAGATACTTTTTCTATTGCAAGCACAAACATTAGTTTTTTTCCTTTATTAAAACAATCAAATTAGTCTGTTAGGGACTAGCATAGCCTATGACTAAAACATAAAAAAATACTAGCTTTACCCACAGGTAGGTTATACCTGTTAAGTATTGTTCACACTTGTTATGTATAAGTGTATGCATAAGTACCTGCTTGAAGACACGTGGTGAAAAAGAGTTCATAGACAGCTTGGGATCAGTTCCCCTGCAGCCTGTCATGTCTGGAATGTAAGACTAGCACCACTTGTTAGAAAGGCAACTGAATACAGGTTCCTATACCACTAAGTCTAAACCCAAGCCTCTATGGTTATTCTTACAAGAGAGACAACTGAAAAGAATGTTGACTTACCTTGCCTTGCAAGTGAAGCTATCTGTCATTCTAACAATCAGTAAAGTCTAGATTAGCAATGCCCCCAGCAGTTTCCCCTTGTGATTCTTTGACAGCATGGAAACCAAGACCTGTGTTTTCAGCCTAAGTTCAAGAAGCCTCTTTAACTGTCCTGTTTAGGCCATAGGTAGTTTGAAACATGCTTTGTGGTTGAGAGACCGTTTGCTTGGTATCATGACCTCGGTTAAGTCAGGCACTTGGCCTGCTGGGCAGAATATTTCTAGATTAACAGGATTTTACTCTTGGGAACTTCCATCATGCAATGTGCCACAAGCACTGTTGGATGTTCTGTCCTCTCACCCAAGACAGATTAATACTTTGTCAAGGTATTAAGGACGCCTTGTACCAAAGGCTTCCTCCACCAACAGGACTACCCTTTTGCAATAAGCTATAATTCCCCCCCTGTGTTGCAGGATATGGCACATAGCCCAGCTCTCTTTATCATGTAGAACCAGTAATGAGAAACAAGAACGCTTACATTCATCTACTTAATGGAATAGCAGGGAGTACCTTCTTCATACTGTTCTCTTCCCCCAGCACCAATTGCAAAGTAGATAAAGATCTTAGTACTTCAAATGTCAGCATGTTGGCATGTACCATTGCTGGTGCAGGATCATGCCTGTGGAACTACCCAGACACCATTTCAGTTAATTTGTCAACTGCTGTTTCATCGATGGAACGAAACAGTCTGTTCTCGTCATGTCAGTGCATCAGCCTCCTCTGAGCTGTTTAAGTTTTAGCAAGGATGTAGAAATTCCAAGTTCCCAAGTGTTTTCAGCACACCTGAATCACAGCCAAGTGAACATGTGAAACTGAAGAGGCCACAATTTCTTATGAAATAATTAGTTTCTTCTCTACTCACCTACTGCAGTAGCTCCACTTCAGGTTTTTTTTTTCTACTTGACAAGGAAACAATTACAACTGTTGCAGATATACTAGAACAGAGGGCTCAGGGAAAGTCACAATCAGTTTAACCAAGCTGTACCCACTAAAAATTTGGAAAGTTGTTAGCAAGGCTTCCTTTCTGCTTACTTTAAAGGAAGAAAGTGAAATGCTTTTCATGAGCTAATGCTATCTAGCTCCTGAAGACTTAATCTCAAACTGAAGGGAACTAGCATTGTCATAGCTTGATAGTTATTCTTAAGTCAGGAACTCCAGTGTCCACAGTTAGTGTCCAGGCACCTAGGCAGTTAATCTCCTATTATGAGTCGTTCCAGGAATAAAGAAGCATCTTGCAACACACCTTGGTAGCAGCCTGTCCAATCTCTGATCATTCAGGATTCCAATCTGCTAGTTAAATTCTTAGGTTAAGAAACCCCTTCACTCTTAGTACCAGCAATATCAGCATCTGAACTCCAGATTCTTCTTTTAGAAAGAGGTTGATAGATATTACAGTATACACTTTCTTTATAGAGAGATATTCCATTGGCTACGCAGGCTTATTATTAGATTATATACTTAGATTATCCACAAGAAGTTTCTTCATATCAGTCTTCCAGGAAGACTGCATGCTTTGCATCATGAGGCCACTCCTCTATACCACTTTCTCAAATTTCCAGTGATGAAGCCTCAGAGACCAGCAGCTCCCAAGACAGAGTTCAGTTGTCTCTTGTACCTAATGCTTAGGAAAGCACCACTTGCCTACGCACAGGATGACAAATCTCAGGCCATGTGTCTGCAGTGCATACCACTTGATTATCTGTCAATACTAGAGGCTCACTAGATATACCAAATAACCTGGAAGCAAAGCAGTTATTAATCAAGACAGCTAGTGTTTACTCAGATGCAAACTAGTTTGAACTAGACAACAGCTCAAAGACTTCATTTCCAACTCCAGTCCTAACTCCCCCCTGCCTAGAAAGGCTGTTTCTGATCTTTTTGTAGTTAGTATAGCAGAGGACTCTTGCCAATAACTATGCTTTTTACCCCCTTTCTCAGAGCAGGAACTTGACACATACTGAAGTGGTTATCATAAGCTATTTCAGCTGCACACTGTTAACTGTCTTGTGCTGGCAGTGATATCCCTCTTCACAGTTTGGGTGTGGGCAAGCTACACAGAGAGATAGCATACGTTCTTTATAGCCTATGCTAAACTAAGTGTTCTATACCTGTCCATGAATGTAACTGTACAAGCAACAGGATTTAGTTGGTTTGTTTGTGTGCTCACTCAAACATGTAGTAATGATCAGTGTCAGGCACTGTAGTTTGCTCACCCAGCCTGATGATCTCATGAACACCTGAAAACCTGTCCTTAAACATTCATTTTAGCAGTATATGAAGAACCCTCCACCCAGCCCCATGCTACAGTGTCTGTTGCTACAGAAACTCTTGTAGCAGTCCTTGCCACAGGAGTCACTCCATACTGTTCCTTGTAACACATGGAAGTTACACTCATGATGAAGTATGTTCATCAGAAGTATGATGAAAATTATGTTTACTCCTTATAAGTGCAGACTTTTCTACAGCAGTTTCAGTCCTCAGTTAGATATTATGAAATACACAGCTTAATACAAGGGTTACTGTAGCTGTTAAGATTAGTCATTACCAGGGGCCCCAGCTCTGTTCTGTTCAAGCAGCAAGAAAGGCAATGAATAACTAAACAAGACGCAAATCCAAAAAGGTGGTATAGAAAGATATACACCAGAGGCAAAAAAGGGAGTAACCAAGACTGAGTTCTGCTGCAGCTCCTTCAATAGCTAAACAGCTAGTCTACTATTCTTCAGTAAGTTTCCCTATTGGTAACTGTAGTTATGCATTTGTGATGTACATTAGGAGAAGTTTACAATATTCCTCCTAAATCCAGACACTAAAGTAATCTTGATCAGACTATCTAATTTTGCATTTCTATGATGGTTTTGATATCATGTCATGGATATGCCCCACCCATCAGTAGATGCAAAGACAAGAGGGAGACTTATATGCTATTCTACATCAGCCAGGCTAGCAGCTGTGTGAAGATAGAACTGCTGTTCAAGCTATTAGAGAACTAGTTCTTACTCATACAGTGCCTCGATAGCTAGTTCCTAGCTGATATTGTCATGAAGTCTCTTGTCAAAGTAAAGGTCTGTTATCCCATTTTTCAGATCTGTTCAAGAGAATCCTCATGAAGTATTTAACCTTTCATCTTATTGCTTAAGGATGCAACATGAACTGACAGAAGCAGGAAACTCAGCTCCAAGGCCAACAGTCTGCCCTTAACTGGCCCCATAGTGTGCAAGCTTTGAGAAATAAGGTGCCGTGCACCAGCTATGAAGGTCTATTAGAGGGTTGGGTTTTTTTTTAAATCTCAGATTGTTGCAAGTAAAGGTCTGCAAGGCATTTCAGCTGAGACACTTCATCTTCAAGCACTCCATAACACGTAAAAAGCACATCCTTTCAGAAAAGAGGAGACTGGAACGGTCTATACCTCATCAACCAGGGCTGAAAAGAGTTAGATAGAAGAAGATGCTTTGTTCAGCACTCAGCTACCCAGGTTCTAAACAAGCTAATCCTGTTGAAACTGGTACCTATTGTTTATTGACTAGGCCTGCCACTATGCTTCATCCAGCTTCTTTATAACCCTGAGACCCTTGAACCCAGATACAGCCTCAAAATCAGGTTTCTGAAGTCAGTCCATTTTTTTTTAGTCATAGTACTTAGGCAGTTTATTATACTCGATCCCTTTAACACAACCTCAAGTTGTACTTCCATGGAGTCCATGCTAAGGGAGAAGAGTAGTAGCTTATGCTTAGGTTTGTTTCACAGCAGAAGCTCACACAGACCCCTTATCATTGCTCCTCCTCTCTCCAGGAGCTAGTGTCTTGATTCTCCTAGTAATCCCTTAGTCTACATGCAAGATCTAGGATTTTCTCTAAAACCCTTGCAGATTACAAGTTACCTTCACACTATCTCTTCATCATTTCTTTTCACAGAATCTAGTTAGCAAGCAGTATTTGCACAATCAGTATTGTTTCCAGAACAAGCTGACTTTGTCTGGATGTGGAATTTATTGTTTCATTGTCCAAGCAAATTCATGCTCACCTATTACTTGTTTTGCTGAATAAAGTCCACAAACATTCCCAAGAACAGGGTTAACCCAGCAGGTCACACAAATGCCTCAGCAGTGTAAAGTTTCCCAGCAGAGAACAGCAATAGCAGGGAAAAATCTGTAGGTTGGGCAACAATGTTCAATAATTACATGTTATGTACTTTCATTTGCTACATATCTCAAGCTATGTTTTTTATCCTAGACACCCCAAGCAGACACAAGCCCTGATTTCAGCTCCCACTCCCCCCATCACTAAGTGCATTTATATGTTTTCCTACAGAGACAAAAATCCAGGAGCTGTTTTTGCCACCCTTTGCATATATTACATTTACCTGTTTACAGTGCTTCTTTCTGTATCTGCTTGCAATATGAAAGCCTTAAGCAAGAAGTGGTTACTGGCCTGCAATGTGCAGTAACAGCACTTCGATACTCTTGATTAGAAAGTGGGTTGTGTACTGCAGATGTATGGAGATTCTTTGAAAAGCAGCAGAAGGCACATGTTAGAATGGATAACCATCTCTACCTTCGCAAAAGGAAGCTGATGCCAGATTTTTGGCATTTGGCCCACCCTTCCAACTGACAGTGGTGAACACAACCTCTGGTTCTCAGCCAATAGCTTTGTTTGAAGTAAGTCACAGAACTATCACAGTAGTGCTCATCATTCTCTCAGTTTCCTGTATACAGTGACAAGCACAGAAAGTGTTAGTTCTACTGAGGGGAATCTATCTCAAGACTATGAGCACCTGGAGCACTCCACTTTATTAGGAGCCTTCCTGTGCTGCAAGTCACAAGTTTTGCTAGTTAAGCCTCTTCTGAAGGTTAACTTGACATTTATTAAGTATTTGCATCCTCCTTATCACTTCTACCACTTGCTTCTCCTCCTCCAAAGGTAAACTCCAGTGAGTTAGTATTATTAGGAATTTCTGCTTTAGACTCGACCACATCTTCAGCCCAATCAGAAAAGCCTGGAAGCCTGATTATACCTCAAGAACCACTGTGGTGGATGCAACTGCAGTGATTCTTTCAATAGATGTGGTGGATCAATCCCTGGGTCAATCCTCTTCTCAGCTGAAAAGATTTTCTTTGGATTCTGATTCACCTCTCGAATTAGCCAGCTACAACCTCACCCACCTTCTGGAAGGTCCTCATGGAAGTTCATCTGAAAACCTGCCCAACAGGTCATTATCAGATACAAGGACATATTTTCAGTTTACCAGTGCCTGCTAAGACTTCACAGCCAGATAGAACACGAAGCTTCATAAATACTTTTCTCTAATTGAATCCGCATCTCTATTTTGCTTGTCTACACAGGTGCTCCCAGCCCTAAGCATACTTCCTCAGCATAGGGTGGGTAAAATCTAAAACCAGATGCACTCAGATTTAGCCCATTTGAGACATTCTCATTTAGGGAAGTCAGAGAAGACTTCTGAGGCAAAAATTTCAGGCCAGCTAGCTTCAAACAATGCCTTTTCCCCTCAACCCTACCCCACTCTATACCCTACCCTACTCCCCCCCACCCCGGTAATTCTACCCTGGCAGTGAACTTGCATGCTTCCCTGGTTAAGGGCTCAAGTAACCAGCCTCAGCTGATCTGAGGCATGAAGAAATACAGCTGTATTGGCAGCACCTGCCTTTATCTTATTGCTCAGAACACACGTACTACCCCAGCGTAAGTGTCATCATATGGTGACATTAAGTGCAACCAGCTGTGAGATCAGTTTCTCCGGCGAGGCAGAAGGCTCGTTCCACGCAATCCTGGATCTCTTTAACTATATCCATTTACCACAGAAACAAGTATATCCACCAGCATCCCGAGGCTTGCCCCGCAAGGATGCTCCGTCATAAAAACAAACCCACCACCCCAACCCTGCTTCATGGCATCCCCACCCGTCCCTCCTTTTGATAGGAACGGTTGGACTCGATGAGTCGGTGGGTCTCTTCCAACCTGGTGATTCTCTGATTCCTCTTTGCTGCTAGGGAGACTCCTCTCGGTCAGTCAGTGGGATTTAGCGCTCCTATACAGAATCATAGAATCATAAAACAACCAGGCTGGAAGGGACCCATCGGATCTTCTAGTCCAACCATTCCTATCAAACACTAAACCAAGTCCCTCAAGACCTCAGCCACCCGTGCCTTAAACACCTCCAGGGAAGGTGAATCAACCAACTCCCTGGGCAGCCTATTCCAATGCCCAATGACCCTCTATGTGAAAAACTTCCTCCTAATCTCCAGCCTAAATCTCCCCTGGTGGAGCTTGAGGCCATTCCCTCTTGTCCTGTCCCCTGTCACTTGAGAGAAGAGCCCAGCTCCCTCCTCTCTACAACCTCCTTTCAGGTAGTTGTAGAGAGTAATGAGGTCTCCTCTCAGCCTCCTCTTCTCCAGGATAAACAACCCCAGCTCTCTCAGCCATTCCTCATAGGGTCTGTTCTCCAGCCCCTTCACCAGCCTCGTCGCTCTTCTCTGGACTCGCTCCAGAGCCTCAACATCCTTCTTGTGCTGAGGGGCCCAGAACTGGACACAGCATTCAAGGAGCGGCCAGCGCTGCCGAGCGCTCACCCGCTTCTCCCTCCCCTCATCTCCGCAGCGCCGCTTTCTCCCCATCCCGGCAGAGCCCTCCCCGAGCCCCGCCACCCGCTGCTTACGGGCTAGATCCGAGCTGCTCCGAGCATGATCCGGGGGCGGCAGCCAGCCCGGCCGAGCCCCGGCAGCCCCGTTAAATATTGGGTTGCGCCCCTCGCCTGCGGATTCGCTGGCCACTCACAGCGAGAGATGTGGTTTTAATCAGATGCTGGCAGCTGAGGGCGACCCAGGAATGCGCCGCGATGTTTTTGCTGCTCGCTCTCGGCTACTCCCCCTCAGCGCCGTCGCTCGCTCGCGGGTTTAACCCCTTGAGAGCCGCCGCTCGGCGCTGCCTCCCTCCCCGGGACCCCTCGGATAGGGGGGTCAGCAGCGGGACCCTCGCGTCCTCCTAGAGGATGGGGCCCCTCGTGTGTTTACATGAATTAAAAAGTCCAAGTCCAAACCAGCTTTTGGGGTTGTTTTTTTTCTTTTTTTTTTTTTTTTTTCTTTTTCTTCCCAAACCAGCAAAACAGCCCCCTCGTACCCCCCTCAGATCTGCGGCTAGCTGAACAAAAATATTGGGTCAGTGCAATTCAGTTTCTGGGTCACATCCAGATCTGACCTTTGTACTTCCCACTCATATTTATTCAAACATCTAACATGTTTTGTTTCCCAGTGCTGTACAGCTGTTTTCCAACTTGTATGAAAGAGCCTCTGATTTAAAAAAAAAAAAAAAAATCACATTTTTGTCCTTGTAGCAACTTCTCTTTTTTTTTCCCCCTCAAGGCTGTACGCTCAGCCTAACATTTATTTTCTCAAAACATTAGAAGGTATTTCTGTTCAAAATAGTGATATTGTGCTCTACAGCAATACCCAACTCAAAAAGACAAAAAGAGCAATGCTATTCCTGAAGTTTTAGTACATCAGAGAGCTATTTCTAAGTGTTTTGGAAGAGGGAAATACTTGATACAAAATTATTTTACCACTGAAGAGTTCGTGATTGAAAACTGGTTCATGCGTTTGGTCATCATTTGTGTCCAAAGCCACCAAAAGATTCAATACTTACTGTACAGTATTGTACTCTCATGAACGGCAGAAGTCATTGAAGCCCTGTGCCCAAAGTGACTAAAAGCTGATCCTTGCATCTCTCTTGCCTGTATCTTTCATTTCAGAGGTGCTACTTCTAACCAAAAAGGACATGAGAAGCCTATTTTCAAACATGAGCCTAGTGTTCACCAAAGTGCATGCCACAAAAGTAAGGAGGCTTTTGCTACAGTTAACAGGTTGCTGGCTAATGCACATGTTGGTATTTGCAGGATTAGATCAGAATTCCTTGGGACACTGTTGTATTCATGTTTAACAATGTTGGTTTTGTACAGCTTGCCCTGCACTGTGCATTGTCTTGAACACCTTGTGCTAGACGCCTACCAGCAGGACTGGAGCTTCTTGGTCCTGGGGCAGGGTGTATTTTAAAGAAAAATACTTTGCTCAGCATGCTTTGTGGAAGTTGTACAGTCTGCCTGACATGAAAGATGACATTGTGCCTAGTTTAAACATGGTGTAGTAACAAAGCAACTTCTATACAGCAGCCCAGCCTGGTGCTGGCATAAGCAGGATTACTACTTTTGCTTTTACCCAACAGAAAACCCAGGCACGTTTCACTGAAATACCTTGACTAATTACATGAAAGATTACAAATAAGATTTATACAATTTGTTGTTGCATCTGGAAGAGATGAAATTGTGTTTCATTTGTGAGAAGAGAGCATTTAAAGACCCCTTTGGAGATGCAGTGAAATTACACCTGCTATAGAATCGCAAAGAGATCCTTCACTGTCTACTTGGGACATCACTAGTAATCTCATGGGGGAAAAATATATAGTTAATTGCTTAATAACTAACCAGAAAATTACATTTTTTTAGAGAATTAAAAAAAGTCTCAAGCCTTTAAGGACTGCATTATCTATTTTGTAATTCAACTTAAAACAGCTCCTCTGATGTCCCACATTTTTGAGCTGCGTAGTAAAACTCAGAACTGTTACATTCAACATATGTAATAGGATTACCTTCTGAATGTAGGAGGAATCCGGGCAGAAAGCCCCGCAGGAGTTTAGTTATTTCACCTATACTGCACTGCAGGACTTAAAGGGCATGCTTAACACTTTATGAAAAATAAAAGGGTTTTTATCTCTCTACAGTAAACCCAGAATCAAATGACTTTAAACCTGACTATTGAAAGATTACAGTAGAGAGAAAATGCTGTGTTTCCCAGGATGATGACTTTTCCCCTCATATTTGTTGTGTCTGATCTTACTATTGCTGTCATAGATTCAGTCCCTACTCGAGGGGGTTTTTTTAAGTTAATTGTGCATTGTACATGACAGTATCAGCCTCAGCACTTCCCTGACACAAGCCATTTTTCATTATCTTGAAATTGCAGCTGGAAACATTCACCTCCATGAGTTTTTCTATCACTTCTCCAGACATTAGCTCTGCCCAAAACACAGTCTGTCATTGGGATCACTGGAATTTCAGTCTGTACGGAAACTAGGGTAGCAGTGTGAAATAAAAAAACCAAAATACAGAGATCTTCAGAAGACATCATCTTTCACAATGTCTTCAAAGTGGTATCAATAACACTTTGTGAAAAATCTGCTTGCAGCAAAGCAATGTGATAGCTAATCTTGCGATGGCTTGCTCAGGAATGCATGGTTTATTATTAAAGTAATCTTTTAAGATTTTATTGGAATGTGCTTCCACAGTGGTCTTACTGCCTTTGTGGTCTTTGCTATGTGTATGTCATCTTGTCCATAATTAAACTTTTCACTGACAGACCTGCGACTTTTTTTCCTAAAACCTCCCACTTTTAATGTTGGAATTTCATTTGAACTTTAAATACTGCCTTGGAATTTGCCATAAGGTAAACTGTCTGCTGTTGTATACTTCCCTGCACTGCTACAGATGTTGCAGACACACAATACGTGTCTGTAGGAGGACTTGCAGACTTGTGCCTTAGTGTTAAATAAAGGCTGACAGGAATGAATTAGTTGTTCAGATGCTCAGGTTGTCACTAGAGAATTCTTGCTTTGGAATATATGGAATAAAAACTGATGGAAAACTGGCCTAAAAAGTACATTTTCACTGAAGCTTCACTGCTGTCTACTGGAGAAGGCAAAGTATGTCAAAGGAAACATGAAGGAAGAATTTGTACTTCAGCCTTTGGAATTCTCAGCCAAGTTTTTCATGTGACTTGGACTTGCTGACCACTTCTTTTTACAAATTCAGTTAAAGTCCACAGAATATCTGAAGCAAAAAGTATCCTTGCTAATTTAATTTACTTAAATTACAATCTAGAGTTCATTTTTATATAGCTCTAAGCATGTATCTAAGGAAATGCAATCCACACATTAATATCCTCACTACCCAAGATAATTACAAGACCTCAAAGTTGTCTTGGAAATAATTTCTCCTGGAATCAAGAATAGACTTGAATTATTATTTAATCAAAATCTTGTTTGTTGAGGCCCAAGTCTGGACATCAGAGACTTAGACTGCAACAGGGATTTGAACTGGTAATATGTTCAGCCATTTAGAAGTGATTGAGTAAAGTCTAAGAGCTATTACCACTCAGCTGAGGTTTCGTTCTGTGCCTTAACCAGCTGCAAAGCAAGGTAAACCCAATTATTTTAAATTGCCTTCAGTGGTCTTTGCTAACAATTAAATCCAAGCTCTCTCAGCTGATGACTGAGCTAATATTAGTACTTTACCCTCTGCCATACTTTGACTAGAGATAATTTAGGAGGAGTTGTTGAATTTTAGGACTGGAAGCTCATGCATTGCCATTCTCCAGCACCAAGGTTCTATTTGTCTGATGTTGTCACTAGCCTGGCTTCCAAAACAAGAACATTGTAGAGTTATTCAGCAGTTTTTCATATCTCCTCTCATCTGCAGCTATAGTTTGTCTCAGGCCTATCTGTGGATGTGTGCTGACATGGTTGGTAAGCATACTTTTATGCCACACAACACAGTCATGGTATGCAGTTTATACAATGCCTTTGTTCCTAGCACGACTGTGCTTGGATCAATGGCCAGCAGATTTTAGTTGAAGTGGAAGTAAAATTTGCATGACTGAAACCCCGTGCTTGGTCAGTGGTGTGGTCAACCAAGACCATGAATACTCTGGTAGGCAGTATCATCTCATTTGAGAAAGTACACCCATGTTAAATAAATAAACACAGTATTTTGTCTGGCAGTCAGCAGGATAAAGAAAGGTCAATATCCAAGCCATGTTCTCTGTTTCAGAAGCTACTCTAAAGAGTGGGAGGTGACCACTTTTTGTCTTGAAGGGAGAGTGGCCAGTATCTGTGGCCTGGACTACAGTGCATATGCATTTACATTGCATACAGGAAGGAATTTTGGCCACTGTGCTACTTCCCTAGAGAGCTGCAATGCTCAGAAGAGAGGAAGACTTTCAGATGCCTCCATTTTGGCAGTGTTTCATGCTGGCTGGCTATAGCTTCTTCTGCTTGTGCATGTTATATATTCTAACTATGTTTTTTGAGTCCACAGAGGTTGTCTGACAATTGGGCTTCATAATATTTAGCATCCAAACACGGAAACTTCTTCCGTGGTCTGGCCCACCATTGCTAACCTGTATGGATTGTTAAGTGGAGTTTGACAGTTGTCCTGCTTAATGGAGTTTGCAAATTCTGCTAAAATGTCATGATTTTTACGTGTCTAAACAGTTCTATAAGCCTAGCCTCACTCATTCCAGTTAACTGAAACCTGTCTTTGGTATACAGCGTAACCCTCTGTCTATATATGTCAACAGGAAAGCTTATCCTTAACCTTTGTGATATGTAAACTGAAGTTATATAAGTTACAATCTAGATCTAAGCAAATCCAGAAGAATGTATTAAAACCCACAGAATCTTATTTGATATGCATAGACCTATCATCAAGTATAGACTTCCTTTGCCAATTAAGGTTCTATTGCATTTTCAAAGATTGTCTCTGTAACTGCAAGGTAGACAGATTGAGCAGAAGGGAATCTGGGATAATATAACTTTAGCTGAATTTCTAAGAGTTAAGCCTCATCTTTGAATATGGCCAGGTAAATAGATACATAACTAAGGAGACCAAAAAGCTATATGCTGGTGCGCAAGAATTGTTAGTTACATCCACCTGAGACAGTGACATCAACTTTTTCTTTATCTCAGAAATAGAACCAGGAAACAACATTGTTGGTATCATTTGGGCAGTGTCCAATGGCATGAGGTTTAACACAGCCAAATGCCGGGTACTGCACTTGGGGCACAACAACCCTATGCAGAGCTACAGACTGGGAGAAGCCTGGCTGGAAAACTGCCAGGAGGAGAGAGACCTGGGGGTGTTGGTTGACAGCCGACTGAACATGAGCCAGCAGTGTGCCCAGGTGGCCAAGAAGGCCAATGGCATCCTGGCTTGTATCAGAAATGGTGTGACCAACAGTTTCAGGGAGGTGATTCTCCCTCTGGACTCAGCACTGGTGAGGCCACTCCTTGAATATTGTGTCCAGTTGTGGGCCCCTCACCACAAGAAGGATGTTGAGGCTCTGGAGCAAGTCCAGAGAAGAGCAATGAAGCTGGTGAAGGGGCTGGAGAACAGGCCCTATGAGGAGCGACTGAGAGAGCTGGGGTTGTTTAGCCTGGAGAAGAGGAGGCTGAGAGGAGACCTCATTACTCTCTACAAGTACCTGTAAGGAGGTTGTAGAGAGGAGGGAGCTGGCCTCTTCTCCCAAGTGACAGGGGACAGGACAAGAGGGAATGGCCTCAAGCTCCGCCAGGGGAGATTTAGGCTAGAGATTAGGAGGAAGTTCTTCACAGAAAGTGTCATTGGGCATTGGAATAGGCTGCCCAGGGAGGTGGTTGATTCCCCTTCCCTGGAGGTGTTTAAGGCACGGGTGGATGAGGTCTTGAGGTACTTGGTTTAGTGTTAGATAGGAATGGTTGGACTAGAAGATCCGATGGGTCCCTTCCAACCTGGTTGTTCTATAATTCTATGATTCTGTAGTCTGTAAAGATGCTGCTTTGCTTGTAGCATTTATGCATTCATGTACTTTCAGAAATCTTCCTCAAATGATGTTTGCTATGTAGGTTCAATAATCCTGTAATAGTTATTGTATCCTGAGTATTGTATAGCACTAAAAGACCAGCCCTGGCATATTTATGTACCAATACTCAAAAGTGGGTATGAATACTTCCAAAAAACCATTTACCATGAAAATGTTCAGTGCAGTCTTATGGAGAGTTTTGATTGTTTGTTCATTTTCTTTGTCTTAGCAGATGCACTGTGTTCTAAATTAGAGGGACATGTTATAACTTAGTGGAATATATTTGAGGTATTTTCTGTGGAGCTCAAATTCCATCTGCACACAGAACATAACTTTTGCATTTTGCATTTAGAGTCCTTCATAAACAATTTGCTTTTACTGCCTGAACTTAATGTGCTTGAACAAAGGTTTCTCTATTTGCTAACAGTGCCCTGGGTGACTTGTTTTCCATACTCCGAATCCCATTAACACTCTAAGTGATCTTGCAGTAAATTGCTAATATATTTATGGTATTAGGATGCTTGTCGTGTGATATGTATTCTAGGAAGTACCATCCTTTTTCAGACCTTTACCTTTCATTATACTTTTCTTCTCACTCTGATTATTTCTCAGCATTTATTAGAAGTATTTCTCTTCTTTTCAAATAAGACAGCATGTACTACCTTTACTTTTTATCTGGTTCTTTTTTCCCTAGTTCTCTGGAACTACCTCTCCAAGTAGAACTGTGATGTTGTTCTTCATCCAGATTTTCTAGAATAGCTTACTCCTGTAGGAGTAGCCTTGCCACCTTATTGACAACTTCTGTTTTGCATTTTCCCTTTCTACCTTGTAAATAGCACATCATAAGATAAAGTGAGATTGTCATCTCTTCCTTTTTTGTTCTTCTTTAGTTATTGGTCTCTGACATGAGCTCATCAAGTGCCAGCTTTATTGTGTCTTCATGAGGAAACATATTTCCAAATCAATGACAGGTGCAGATTCAGAGACCATCTGCACTGACCTATGTCTTCCCATTTATATATCACTTCATTCTCTCTAAAATTTACAAAATGTGGCTAATAATATTTTGTTCAAATTGGCCCACACTTACTGCTATCTAAGGATTTTGTATTTCATTCATAGTTAGTATCTTTGAGTCTAGTTTTCAGAAAGGAACATATAGGTTCATTATGCAAACCCTTATTACGTGTTCCTGATCTGTACCAGAAAACAGAGGCTCCTCTTTGTGGTGTTTTGTCTAAGAGGGAAAAATATTTGTGGTTCTTTTAGTTCATTTTAACTTTATGGGAGCCCATCTGGACCTTGAAGATCCAGGTCTCACAATAATGGGTACAGAACATAAGGAATGGTACAGTTCCTGGCCAGAGAAGCTGTGGGAGTCCTGTGCCTGGAGATATTCACAGGCAGACTAGATGAGGCTTTGAATAACTTGATCTATGGGAAAGTGTCCCTGCCCAAGGCAGAGAGGCAGGAACTAGGTTACTTTTAAGGTTCCTTCCAACCCAAACTATTGTACAATGCTATGAATAATACAATTACTGTCAGATATGCAGGCCTCATTTTACTCACCTCATTCTCCCCAAAATGTAGGTTGCAAGTCAGAAAAGAACAGTTCTATGTCTTGTCTTCAAGATACTGAATTTAACAGACCAAGACAACTACCTGAAAGAAGGTTGTAGAGAGGAGGGAACTGGCCTCTTCTCCCAAGTGAGAGGGGACAGGACAAGAGGGAATGGCCTCAAGCTCCACCAGGGGAGGTTTAGGCTAGAGATTAGGAGGAAGTTTTTCACACAGAGGGTCATTGGGCATTGGAATAGGCTGCCCAGGGAGGTGGTTGAGTCACCTTCCCTGGAGGTGTTTAAGGCACGGGTTGATGAGGTCCTGAGGGACTTGGTTTAGTGTTAGATAGGAATGGTTTGACTCAATGATCTGATGGGTCCCTTCCAACCTGGTTATTCTATGATTCTATTCTATGATTTCTGTTTCACCTAAAATGCTTTCATCTTAGACATCTGAGACCTGGAAGCTGACACTCACTTTGTGGCTTTAAACGTGTCAGTTTGCCTTTGCTTTACTCAGAATGGTAGAAAAGCTGTGACAAAGCCATTTTCTGGGCTCAAACTCAGAAAAGTTTTTAGAGTATTTGTAAGATTGACAGCAGGATATGACTCTTACTTCTTGGACTTTGCTCATTGCTCTAGACTTCCTGTTTGCTAAAGATTTTTTCATAAAAAGCTTCCTCTTGCTGCTTTTCCGAGTTTGATATTTTTAAAAGTCAAAGTAGACTTTATGCTTCTTTTTGTCATAACTGATGTAAAACACTGTTAAAAGACATTTGCAATGTCATAAAATGATTACGATTTGACAAATCTGAGAACACTCAAATTTGATCGCCTCTCCACAGCTGTAGGATTCCAAGGAGCCTAGAAGATAAGAACATACTGTTATGAGGAGAAAAATGGTTTGTGGAATGGATTCAGGATTTTCCTAGTAAATGCAAGTTAGTAGAATGCTGCTTTATGAGATAAATTTGGATTTTCAACAAAAAAGTATAAAATATTAGAGAAACATGCAACAAATTCATCTACATAAATCTGACTATAAAAATGTATGTGGTTTAACCCAATTTGCCTCTTCTTGGGAAATTTATTACCACATATGCTGTAGCTTATGTTGAGGAAATGATGCTATAGACCGTAAACAACTATATCAATGATCTCTCCACAGTGCCTAGCATGAAAAACTCAGAAGAGAGTTTTGTTTTCTATAGCTTGACCTAGAGGTGAATACAAAGATCATGGTAGACTTTTTTTCTGTACTAACATCCACAGAATTCCTCACTAAAAAATTTGCTGGCAGGAAACCTTAACTTCCTTAACCCTCTTCCCGTACTTGCTTCAGTCAGAGCTGACAGAAGTTATATTTTTTGAGAGGAGACACCTTTCCAAGTTCTGTCACATCCCATCATGCAGCAGTATATAAAACTGATTTGCTAGTATAGGAGGCCGTCTGTTTCTTTGTTGGCATTGTTTAAAATATGAGTTACTGAAATAACTCTGAAACAATCCCTGTGTTAAGAATGTTTGGTAAGAACGTGGCTCCTTTTTATTTTAGTTTTCTGTTAGTGATGTTCCTTTAAGGGTTACTATAGCAATGAAATCTGCTATTGAGACCATAAACATTAATGATGACTTGGAAGTTGACACTCTGCAAAAACATTTCAGTCATTCTAAGAAACACTTCCAACAGCACTGCTGTAATATGCAACTCCAACTGAGAACAGCAGGATTTAGAGTTTTTAAAGAAAATAGTCTATGTCCTAGATAGCAAAACTACAATGAAGGGAGAATAATATACTCTAATTTTGCAACAAGCCAAAATTCCTATTTCAGCATATTCTGATGCCATATTTCTTATATTTTGGCAGATCTGTCAGACCACTTTTAAAGCAGCATTTTTCTGCTGAGTCCAAATTGGCTCTACATCTCTCTGGAACCAAACTTCTGTTGCTGCTGTGGTTGTTGTTGTCTTTCTTTTGCAAATACAATAAAAATATATGCTAGGCTATGTGTGAGCATGGGTATCATTTATCGTGTAGGAAGCACAGACACAAACCAACCACCAACCCAATGAGATGCTCATAGGATATTTTGAGAGGAGTAAATCAAAACTTGGGCTTCAATTCGAATTTGAAAGCTTTAAAATAGGAAAGGAAAATCACAGGTTTTTGTTTCAAACAAAATTTCTGATCGTTTTTCACAAATACAGCTTAATGTAAACTGAGGAATGTCTTCAGCTGCTGCTTCTAGGAAAGGAGACAGTATAATAACAATATGTCTATCTATATTAAATGTTTGCTAACACACAGCTCCTTTGGGAAACAACAGAATAGTAGTTAACTAAGCTGAGACAAAAGGCAAATTGTTTTAGGGACTCATGGCTATTAAATTTTCTCTTCATAATGAAATACAACACTTGTCTTATTTTACAGCTTGTTTTAGAGATCTAGCACAGATGTATGTTTATGTAACTACCAATTGTCAAATCAAATAAGAATAACTCAAGAGAAATTCACGAAATATTCATCTCCCAGAAGCATTGCATCTGTAGAGGGCAAAGGTGATGGTAGTGGGCTGAATCTTTCCTGCCTTCTTCTTGTGGCACACTGGCGTCTTTGTGGCTTTTTGGTCTTTTGTACACTAGCTTGAAGGCTTGTTAGAGGGTGTTGGGAAGCATTTTGCGGTTTGTGGGGATCTTTCTGGAGTAAGAAACTCTTTTTCATTGTTGTCTATGACTGTAGGAGCCTAGAGTTATGGTCTTCTCCAGCGCTGTGATTCCAGAAACTTTATTTCCATTTGCAACAGAGTTAATTCAAGGGTGTATTGTGTTTCCCTGCTGGGCCTGCTGTGTGTGTACTGTTGTAAATAGAGCAGCCATTAATTTTCTGACTTCTTTTTCTGGTGTTGTGATGCCTGTTCACAAGAGTCCACGTAAGAGCTGTGCCACTACGGTCAGATTTCGAGAATCCCTATATCTGGAAGGTAAAACTGTTTAGCCTTGCTTATGGGCTGAAAAATGGTCAATTTCAGATATTAAGTAACTATTTTTTAACTCCTTCTCAGGGACAAACCAATAATATTTAAAATGTCAAATTCCAAACGCAAAAAGAAAAACATTTTGGAAACAACAAATAAATACTAGTCTTGCACTAATTCCTCACATTAAGCTGTCATCTGTCATTAGGCCATCTGTGCCAAGTACAAGTACCCATAGTCCCTGTTTTCAAGATCGTACAAACCTAATAGCCTTGCAGTTCAGAGCATAAGAGAAGGTGACTAAAGGCACAAAGAGTTTTCTGCAGCAGTGTCCCATGCAGAGTATGCCCTGGTTTACTGACAGGACAGACATTTGTAAGCATTCCCATCTTCTTCAAAGATGGAATATCTGCATAACTCAGAGAAACCCAATAATCAAAATTTGAAAATTTACAGGATTGTAATTGGAAGTGTACTGATATAACTCCTATAACAGAACATTATCTAAGTATTCAGGTTGACACAGGAGTGATAAAACACATTAATGCTCCTAATGGTTGTGAGAAGGGCCACTGTATGAATGCCTCTGTTACCAGGCTGATATGAGCTATGTCTTCAGCTGGGCTGGAGAACAGACCCTATGAGGAGCGGCTGAGAGAGCTGGGGTTGTTTAGCCTGGAGAAGAGGAGGCTGAGAGGAGACCTCTACTCTCTACAAGTACCTGAAAGGTGGTTGTGGAGAGGAGGGAGCTGGGCTCTTCTCCCAAGTGACAGGGGACAGGACAAGAGGGAATGGCCTCAAGCTCCGCCAGGGTAGATTTAGACTGGAGATTAGGAGGAGGTTTTTCACGCAGAGGGTCATTGGGCATTGGAATAGGCTGCCCAGGGAGGTGGTTGATTCACCTTCCCTGGAGGTGTTTAAGACACGGGTGGATGAGGTCTTGAGGGACTTGGTTTAGTGTTAGATAGGAATGGTTGGACTAGAAGATCCGATGGGTCCCTTCCAACCTGGTTGTTCTGTGATTCTGTGATTCTGTGATCTTGAACAGATATAGCCTGTGTTGGAGGAACATCTTCGCCCGTTGCCCATACACACTTTGTTGTCTACTTCTGCTAAGGACACAGCAGTTGTATACCATAATGCCCTTCATCTGTCACATGTTTTTACCCTCTCTCTCCAACATTCTCTATGTCCTTAAATGTTTCACAATACATTCAAACAACACTAGCCCTTAGAGGTTATCTAGCTACCTGCCACTTAAATCTTTAGAAGCTATACTAACCACACAGTCTGTTTTGAGCTTAGAAATCATCTCCATGTCAGATTACGTGCACCTCTTCTAAGAGTCACAGTTTTGTGTATTATCCTTAAGAAGTAACAACTGTAGAAAAAGATGTTTTGAAATGCAGTTTTGAAAATATTGCTATGTTTTTAATTTATATGTGTTGGTTGGGAACTCTTCTCCTTTTGTTGTCTGAAAAAAAGAATGTAGCTGTTGTAACAAAGAGCTTTTGTAGGCAGAGAATAGTCAACTAGTAATATAAATTGTAGGTATTTTGTACATCTGCTCCATCCTAGGAATGGAGTACTGTCTGAAAGACAGCTGCCAAAAGCTAGCAGGTCTCCCTACTGCAGTTGTGCACTGGTGACCTAGACATTTTTCTGCAGATTTTCAGTGTATGGAGGATATAGCCTGTGGTTCAGAGGGGAGATCTCTGTACCAATGCATGTCTCTGCCTGTTTATCAGTGGCAGGTGTTGTGCTGGTGATGTTGCAATTCCAAACTTCTGTCACATCAAACAAATGCAAAACGACTGCAGTCTGACAGGACCCAGAGTATAGTCCTGTGTCCCTCTTGGTATCACCCTCCACAACCAAGGTCTGATGCAGAGTGCAGGGACCAGTAATGAGAAAGAAAGGCTTCAGAAGTAGCCACCAGAAACCTGCCAGGGCTCTGAGTGCACTGATCAATGCTGAAAGGCTTTTCTCCCATGCTAAGAGACTGTGTTCAAGGTCAGCTATGATATGGCACAGCTGTGTAACCTTGGACTGAACGGCTGTAAAAACAGTAGATAGTTAGAAGTATCATCTGGGCAGCCCTTGCTTGGGAGTTGTGTTTAGCATCAGGCTCTTGCTCTCACTCCTTGCCTGAGCTATGCTGGGCTGGCCCTCTTGCCCTCCTGATCCTCACTTTTCCTCACCAATCAGATTTTTTTGGTTTGACCTCAGACCTGCCTCACTCCAGTAGATGTGTCTGGGAGTCAGTGGGCTATGGCTGACACTGGCTGCTGCCACTAGACCTGCTCTATTCATCTTGTTTGGGCATTGTGGGAATGTGTGTCTGCTGTGAGACCATGCTTCTGCCTGTCTAGCTGTTCCCTTGGCTCCCTGCTCACCCTCCCTCACAGAACAGCCCCACTATCATATCTCTCTGACAAGACAAATGTGTTGCTTAAAAATGTTATTTAGATTTGCATGTGTGGATTGTGAGGGGTTTTTTTTCCATTAGTTTCACCAACAATTCAAAACATAGCTCCTTTCACCACTGCATTTACTACTATCTACTTAGTGTTTTATTCTGGTAGGAACTAGAAGAATGAGCAAAGATTGGTAGCTCTTGTAGGCAGGATAAAACATTTCAAAAAGCCCTGTCACTTGCTGCTACCCATCATCAGCAATGTATCTCAGTATCCTGACAAGTCTTGACAACAGCTAAATGTAAGCAAATCCAAGAGCAGGACTCTCAGCATCTCAGTCTGCAAAACTTGTTTACACATAACCAGGTAGACAACATGTTACACATTATGGACAACAAAAATGATATAGGAATGTTGTTCAGACAGGAAAGAAAGCTTGCAGTCAACATATGGCCAACAGCAAAGGGGAAATTAGAAGAATTAGGAGGAACAGAATCTAAAATGTCTAAAATCCATAATACTTATGATTAGATTTGAAAATCCATAGTAATATTATGAGACCATTCAATACAAGGCACAGGTTGTGAGAGCTGCTGTTAAGTGGTTCAATAGCCTAATTGTAGTCTTCCAAACAGTATCCATATCATAACAGCATGAGCTTAAAATAGACCTGCAATTGAATTTTCCTGACATTCAAATTCAGCAGAAATTGCAGCTTGTGTGAATATTTCAGTCTGGGAAGTTTGTGGAGGATAAGGATACTGGGGCAACCTGAACACTGAAATTCAACTGCAGTGCAGGTGTATGGGACCTGTACATTGACTCGGGTACCAAAAAGTCCTTATTGAAAGCTGCCATCACTGCCGTCAGCTATGGAATCTGTATGCCAGTTAGCATGACTGATCTTCATCTAATTCCTGCTAGATACTCCCCAAATTTCTGTCAGAATTAGCTCTAGTGAGAAATAGTTCTATAGAGGAGACACCAGTGTAGAACCATGATGACAACATAGCTCTCTCTGGCAAGGGGTGATGTACACCCTGGGTTGTGCTAATGGAGCTGAAAGTTTCTACCCTGTAGATAATTCACTGTTTTCTGTTTTGATCTTAACCCTCCCGGAAGCAAGAATTCCAAGCAAAAAAACCTGAATTTCAGAATTGTTGGAAGACTTTATTTTATCTGCTGCCATCTTGCACAAAGTTCCCCAGTACCCTTCCTGCTTTCTTGAAAGAACATCTAGGTTCAGTGGAGTAAAAATATCCTGGAACCCAGCTATCAACCTCTGAAAGCAGGGGTTTGTAACTGAAATGAGGAACTTGGTGCAAAAATTGTCAGAGAAGCCCCATGCCTACTTCTGCTTATGTGTCAGAGTGGAAAATCAGAGTCCTTCACTACATGAGGTAGGTAATTTCACAGCTGCTCTAGCCCATGTCAGCAGGAAAGGGAAAAGAGGAAGAGGGAATCAAGTGAGTTTACTATCCTACCTATTTATTTCCAGTTTATTGACTTAGGAAAGTATTTCCGCAACACCACTGCTGTCCAAGTCTCTAAACTTACTTCCACCAAGGGTACAAGAGAAACTCTGGTGTCCCATGGCTTGAATGCATGGAGAAGTGAAAGTTAAGTACAATGCTGTATGTTGATTTTCTGCTAAATCAGAACATAGTCGTGATGAGTGATATACTTGAATTCTTTTCAAAACCAACATCAAAATAGTATTGCAATACCACGAAGTATTGTGAAACCATTAAACCAGCTATAATTAGGGTGAGGGGAGGATGCAGTCAGGGGAAAGGAGTTTCCTCCCCCCCTCCTATTATTTCACATATTCTGCATTATTTCCATGTTCTCAAATTGTCCAGTTTTATTGTGGGATTAGAATTTGCTCTGTAGGACCCCACTATCTATTTCTCTGGTTTCTGGAGGCCCCACTTGCATGTCCTAAGCCCACATCCCTCTTCATCCTGCTCCCTTTTTCTGGGGCCCATGCATGACAGTTACAACTGGGGTTCCCAAGGCTCAGTGCTGGGTCCAGCCCTGTTCAGTGTCTTCATCAATGACCTGGATGAAGGCATTGAGTGTACCCTTAGCAAGTTTGCAGATGACACTAAGTTGGGTGGAAGTGTGGATCTGCTGGAGGGTAGAGAGGCTCTGCAAAGGGATCTGAACAGGCTGGAACACTGGGATGAGTCCAATCGCATGAGGTTTAACAAGGCCAAATGCCGGATCCTGCACTTGGGGCACAACAACCCTAAGCAGCTACAGACTGGGAGAAGTCTGTCTAGAAAGCTGCCTGGAGGAGAAGGACCTGGGTGTGTTGGTTGACAGTGACTGAACACGAGCCAGCAGTGTGCCCAGGTGGCCAAGAAAGCCAATGGCATCTTGGCCTTTATCAGAAACGGTGTGACCAGCAAGTCGAGGGAGGTTATTCTCCCTCTGTATTCAGCACTGGTGAGACTGCTCCTTGAATCCTGTGTTCAGTTGTGGGCTACTCACCACAAGAGGGTTGTTGAGGCTCTGGAGCGAGTCCAGAGAAGGGCAATGAAGTTGGTTAAGGGGCTGGAGAACAGGCCTTATGAGGAATGGCTGAAAGAGCTGGGGTTGTTTAGCCTGGAGAAAGAGAGATTGAGATGAGACCTTATTGCTTTCTATAACTACCTGAAAGTAGGTTATAGAGAGGAGGGTGCTGACCTCTTCTGCCAAGTGACAGGGGACAGGACAAGAGGGAATGGCCTCAAGCTCCACCAGTGGAGGTTTAGGTTAGACATCAGGAAAAAAAAAAATTCACAGAAAGGGTCATTGGGCACTGGAACAGGCTGCCAAGGGAGGTGGTTGATTCACCTTCCCTGGAGGTGTTTAAGGCATGGGTGGACGAGGTGCTAAGGGGCATGTTTTAGTGTTTGATAGGAGTGGTTGGACTTGATGATCCAGTGGGTCTCTTCCAACCTGGTTATTCTATGACTCTATGATTCTATGATAGGGGTGTGGTGTATATCCTCTGTTGGAGAGCTGGAGGAACTCTACCAGGAAAAGTCATGAAGATGCATTACCTGCTGTTACAGTTGTCCCACCATTGCTAGAGTGAAGGAGCCAGATTCAAGGCTTCCCTTGAATGTTTTTCGTCCTCAGAGAAGAGGCAAGAGAGACCTCAGAATCTTCTCCAAGTTCATTAGTTCCCACTCTTAGAAGTGCAACTTTCTAAACATGACTATCTCTGGGAAGTGCAGAGTAACTCTCACATTACTTCCAGTACTGAGACTAATGTTGGTTCGTGAAGAAGTGAAAATTCAGTACGATAACTATGACACAGGGATATTTGTTCATTAACGGTTCAGCATTACATATGTGGCAATATGGGGAACTGTGGGTTCCAAATTTTTGAATCATCTCGCTCATGAATATTTTTCTTTTCCTTCAAGGAGAATTGACACAGGCAATATTGACTGTAGACTAGGTATTTTCAGTGTGTTGTGACTCCTGTTTCTGCTGCTTTTCTGTTTGTCAAAAGATGCATTTCTAAAAGGGAAAAAACCCACAAAGAATGTAACCATATGCTTGGAAACTCATATTACCTGAAGTGCCATGATTACAGGCAATTATGTGTGTTCAAGTGTGTATAGAGAGCTGTAGTGCACCTGTACAGAAAATGAAGACAAATAGTCATACCTGGCAGATGTATTTGACATATTGAAATAGGAATCAGTGATCTCAAATGGAAACTTACATTCATATAATAAGAAAACAATTCTCTCATATATATATATATATATATATATATATATATATTTAGTGACTGAACTTCAATAGCTAATGAGATGAAGTAGATGAACTTTTTTTTTGTAATAAACCCAGGTAAATATAATAGTGTGTTTAATTTAATTGCATCAGTGGGTGTAGTTATGTCTTTTAAAATGGTATTTTTTATTAATTTGTTAACTGTGTTATTCATGCTATGTGTCGTCTGTCAGGGTGATCTTTTTAGTAGGGCAATGAAGACCTAATCATTCCATTAGTAATACAAAAAGAGAAGTAATTGACATACTGTGAGAAATATAATCTGATGTAATTGAAAAAACAATGCAGAAGTTGCATAAAAGGACCTCATAAAAATGAATCAGCATATGCTATTGCACCAAAGGAAAAAGCATTACAAACTAAAAGTGAGTAAGTTTTGGACACCATTTGTGAATGTCTATGGTAGCTCTCAATGCAAAAAACCATTCCACTTCTTTGCCAGCATGGTAGTGACCCTCAATGCTTAAGCACAAATAATATTTTCAGAGTCCTACATTTATGGTTTCTGTTATTCAGAGACAAGGTTTAACTATTTAAGTGTCTCGCTACAAAATCTTTGTAATTAAAGACCAAAGAAAAATTGGCACATATGTTGGTAAAGGAGGGGTTGAAGCTATCTGCAGGCTGGGAAGATCGTGGGGCCCTATTACATTCTATGAAAGGGCTGACTCAGCTGAAGGGTGTGCCTAAATGAGTTGTATTCTCTAGTGTAAGGGTGGACCCATCTATCCATCTTGAGCACTGAAAAGCAGCATTAATACATTAATTACTTACCTGTGGCTAGCTCTGGGCTCTTTGTGTCTGTGAGAGCTGCTGGAGCCTGCTGCACAACTTGTGGAGCATTGCAATGGATGTTCCTATGCTAAGAAAGTTGTGAATCTTTGGATTTTCTTGGAAAGTCAGAGATCTTTTTAAGATTTCTTTTCTCTCTGTATTGGATGATAAATCCAGCTGCTTAGACTAGATACTGCAGCAAATCCACCTGCTTTTATAGAGAAGGCTCTGCAGGTACAAGATAAAGGGCCTTTGTTCTGGGTAGCATTGCTGCAGAATATTGCTGCCTCATGGGCTTTAACTTGCAAAATTTAGGCTTTATTTCCCTGTGGCTGGTCTGCAGTTTTCAGTGCCAGTGCCCTTGCAGCACCCCTCTGTGGGCAATGACAGGCAGGAAAATATCTCATGTCACAGCAACAAGGTGGCTTACCTGCTGCAGCTGCAGTGTTCTACACATCTCTGTCAATGTCAGGACTACGTTGAATAAGACAGTGATTAGTATTTTTAAGACTGTTGTGTTTTTACCATATAAAGAGGCAGGTATTATGTGGCACCAATGGCATTCTCATTGTAGGCATCTCTGAATTGCTATCAAAAATTTATCTGTATGTGCCATGCAGACAGAATCTTGCCAGTCATCAGCTGAGTGACATTCAAAACGAGCCAAAACGAGCTGAGAAAAAGTCTTTTTGAGATAGGTGTAGAAATAGCTCCTGATAAATGCAGCTAGATGGATCAGGTAATACTTGGTGTTCTTCCAAAGTTTTCATTTATGTCTCTCCCGAGCTAGATAAAATGTGTCATCTGGGATGCCCTGTATAAATGGAACAAACAATTCTGTGCTTGCCATGAATCAGGGTTAATTAAACAATTACACGCAATTACTTAGTGTATGAAAAGGCAATGTAATAAGATTTAATTTTGCAACTCAGTATTCACTGATGCTAAAAAGCTTTTTGCCTGAGGAAGTGTTGGCCAGCACAGCTGAAGGAGTACTGTGAAGTGTAGTTTGTGCCCTGCACACAGGAAGAATCAGGTACAACACTTCTCTAGGTGTATCTCTCCTTGACTTCCACCACAAAACTCACCACTTTGCCAGGGCAGAAATTTAGTTCTCAGCCAAATATTGGTTCTGAGGCTGTAATAAGGTAATTGTTTGGGCATTAGTTTGTTATACGGCATAAAATTAATTTTCCTGTACATATGAGAAAATGCTCATTGTGAATTCATGGTGATCATGAATCACAGAATCACAGAATGATTAGGTTGGGAAAGACCTCCAGGATCATCGAGTCCAACCATTCCTATCAACCATTAAACCATGCCTGTCAGCACCTCATCCACCCACCTTTTAAACACCTCCAGGGATGGTGACTCAACTACCTCCCTTGGCAGCTTTTTCTAGTGCCCAATGACCCTTACATGAGAGATACTGTACTCTGTCACCTTGGAAATTGTTGGTGGGATTGTTTCCCTTTAATTCTTGAATTCTTCATTGTAAATTAATTAACACTGAAATCACAGAACAAATCTTCCATCCACCTGCTAGAAGACTATGAGTATATTTATTATTCAGAAAAGCCTCAGAAGCAAACACAGATATTTATAGACCAACTGTAAGTATGTAACTGGGTTAAGAAAGTTGAGTATAATGGGCAAAAGTGATGAACTTCCTCAGGTAGATGAGGACCATTCACATTCAGGGACGAACTGCATTTCCAGACATGCAGACTACTCAATATTTAGAAGTGTGCATGTCTTGTCATAGAAGTATGGGAATTTCTTAGTAATCCATAATTCTCTGGTGAAACAAAGAGATGGCTAGGGAGATATATTGGTAGTCTATAAATTCATAAAAAGCATAGGAAGTGTGGAAAGGGCCCACTTTTCCTGTAGTAAAAGAATCAGAAACTTTCAGATGAGTATGGTAGGAAGTAGCCTTAGACTGGATAAGGTGGTTCATTACACCATGGAGCTCATTGCCAGGGAATGGTATGGTAGATAGGAGCTCACCTAGGTTCAAATGATAACTGGACAAGTTCAGGGTGGAATAATCCAGTAAGATATACTAAGTATGTGGAAACCACATACAGCTCTGGAAGATCCTGAAGTGAACAGAATGGGAAACTAGAAGAGTAATGAGAAATATTGTACACTTGCCTTTCTTTTATACTTTTCCTCAGCCATCCACACATAGCTACTGTTGGAGACATGCTAGTGAGATGCTTGGGCTCATTCAGAATTGCGATTCTTCTGAAGATGATGACAACGATGAAGATGATGACAATGATGGTGTAAGTGGTTTGCGGAGTGGACAATGTAGCAGCAAAAAGAATCCTGGAAGTCTGATAAGTCATTTAGGGTGCTGTACAATAGAAATTATATATATGTATATATGTATGTATGTGAAGAAGTTCTAAAACTTTAGTGTATTCAATTTGTTTTGAAAGCTATTTGATTTTTACATATTAAAAATGTAGTGATGTCTCTAGGGGCAGCTGAGAGCAGACTTCAGTAACAGTGCAGCCTTAATGTCTACTAAGTCAAACAAGTGAAAGAGGAAGGAGTTTTACTGAGAACATTCAAAGACACTTTGCAAAAACAGAGAGTTGGCAGAAAAATTAGGAGAACCAACAGAAGACTTGGTTTCTCATTTCAAGTATTTAAAATATTTAAAGAAGAAATAAAAAGAGCAAACTAAGAAATAAAAGCATTCCCGGGCCATCACTGTGAACAGTAAAATAATGTGAACACTGCTTAAATTAATATCAAATTATCCGAATTTGTCATTTGAAAACTAAATTGACAGGAAATGAAAGGTCTGGGCTTGAGCCTTCTGTTGATTTCAGGTGCACTTGTGTGTTTCCTAGAAAACATCAAGTTTTAAATTGCTGTAGTTCAAAGAGAATGACTATGAGGCAGCTAGGGCTTATTCAAAAGAAATATTCAAAGCCATATCACAGTGCAAAAATGGTAATCAAAGATGAAAATTGATTGAATGAAGTACCAGAAACTCAGTTCTTAGAGGAAACTTTTGCACTGCTACTAGATGATGTGGCTACAAGAAGAATCCACAAAACAGAGTAAACAAAAACAGGCCTTCTGGGCTGCAAAGAAGAAATCATCTGTTGTGAGAATATTACAGGGAAATTGAGGCGCAGCTCTAACCATCTGTCCACATGACAAGAATACTTTCAATATGTGGACAGACATATACAACAACAGAAAGACTAAAGTTGCAGCAGAGATTTTTGTCTTTCTTGCTGAAGAGGAAGACAGTAGCAAACAAAAGCCTAGTGAGAAATTAAGTAGAGAAAGGGAGAAGCAAATACATTTTGCAAAATAGCAGTATACTGGAAACTACGTAAGCCTCAGTTTACATTTTTTCTCCTTTTGTCACAGTTTACTATCATTCTTCTCTTAGTCCTGTACTTTATTGTTTGCACATCTTTTCTGTGTCATGCTATGTCTCATCACATTGTGCAATCTTATTTGTGCACTACACATTTACTTTCTTTGATATTTAAAGAAAGTAGTATTTTTATATAGCATTTGTAGTAAAGCGAGTAAAAATATTTCACAGAGAAACAAAAAGCTGTGTAGCTAGAGTCTTTTCTTTGTTGATTGGAGACAGAAACTGGATTGTGTATTTTTTCTCTTTTATAAATGCCTATGCTCATAACTTTGTTATTGGGATACAGGAATGAAAAGTAATGGGAAAATAAGAGCACTGCACAATAACTTGAAATGGAAAAATTACCTCTAGTCAGGTATGACCAATATTGGAGCAGTTACCAGGAAAGAGTTATTGCACAGATTCTGTGGGACACAATGATAAATTCTTCCTGTGAAACTAAGCATTTAACTCAATCTCTGTTGTAGACCTTATATGTCACCCGAATCATTGTGTCAGAGAAATCTCAAAGTGCATTGACTAGCTCAACAAACAACAGAAAACTTCAAGTCTTTCCCTTCCTTTGCTGAAAATGTCTTTGCATAAGATATATCTGTTTGTTCTTTTCTTCCTATTACTGTTAGGGTCATGAGGCTGTGGAACAGGTTGCTTAGAGAAGAAGTGGATATCCCATCCCTGGAGATGTTCAAGACCAGGTTGGATGAGGCTTCCAGCAAATTAATATAGTGGAAGTTGTGCCTGCCCAAGGCAGGGGGATTGGAACTAGATGACTTTTAAGGTCCCTTAAAACTGAAACCATTCTATGACTCTGATTTCTTACTATTTATCATCTGCAGTAGTTCTGTTAGGCAGTAACATTTGGCACAGTGGATTGAATTTAGACAGGATTATAATGACCTTTAGTTGCAGTCTGAGTCCTCTCTGTGTCTCAAATTGTCATCCAAACAATGACGTTATGGTGCTGAAAAAATTGTCTGTTCTATAATATGTGCAAAAAAAAAAAAAAAATACTAACATGCTGCAACTTGTTAAGTCCTCTGGAGAACAGCTTTCCCTAAAAGGGGAAAGTAATGGGTTTGAAGTGAGAAATGTTTCATTGCCTTAACATAGACATTTATTGCACATGTGCAGAAATGGAAGAGGAAGAAAGTGCTGAACTAATCCAAGAATAGCCCATCCAGTATCAGAGGAAGATGATAACATGAGACAGTTTTCTCACGTTTCCTTATTTACTATTGTGCAAAAATAACCAAGTGTGATAGTTGCCTTTGCACTGACCTCACAGAGAAATTCCTTCAAAAAAAATTCCATTCAGTCTCAATTCCACATAGTGCTTGGAAGATAGATACTGTTGAGATCCAACATCTCTAGGCTGCATTCAAAATGCCGTCGCCTTTTACTCAGTTAATGTTCTTGTTTTCCAAGGAAGTGAGGTACTTACAGGTTATTAGGATATGGAATACTTATGTGAAATGTAAAAGCAATCTATTGAAAGTCAAATTTAGCTCCACAGTGTAAGTATTGTGAAGTGAATGAGTTTAGCTGAGGGCAATATGACTTTAATATACCCATGGGCCAGATCCTATGCAGAGACATAGTGCAAATATGATATATTTAAAACCAAAACAAATTACAAGCTGGAATGAAATTCTCTGTGCAAATCTCAGAGTTAACCGTGGCTGTGGTATTATATCATAGAACCATAGATTCATAGAATCACCAGCTTGGCAAAGACCTCTGAGCATGGAGTCCAATCATTCCTCTCTGCCACTAAACCATGTCCCTCAGCACCTCGTCTACCTATCTTTTAAACACCTCCAGGGATGGTGACTCAACTACACTCCTGGGTAGCCTGTTCCAGTGCCTGATGACCTTTTCTGTAAAAAATGTTGTTCTGATAGCTAGTCTGAACCTCCCTTGGTGCAGCTTGAGGCCATTCCAGCTTACCCTCTTGTCCTGTCACTTGGGAGAAGAGGCCAGCACCCTCCTCTCCACAACCTCCTTTCAGGTAGTTGTAGAAAGCAATAAGGTCTCCTCTCAGCCTCCTCTTCTCCAGGCTAAACAACCCCAGCTCTCTCAGCCATTCCTCATAAGGTCTGTTCTCCAGCCCGTTCACCAGCTTCATTGCTCTTCTCTGGACTCTCTCCAGAGTCTCAACATCCTTCTTCTGGTGAGAGGCCCAGAACTGAACACAGGATTCGAGGTGTGGTCTCACCAGTGCTGAGTACAGAGGGAGAATAATCTCCCTGAACCTGCTGGCCACACCGTTTCTGATACAAGTCATTGGCCTTCTTGTCCACCTGGGCACACTGCTGGCTCATGCTCATTCAGTCAACCAACACCCCCAGATCCTGCTCCTCTGGGCAGCTTTCTAAGCAGTCTTCTCCTAGTCTGTAGCTGCACAGGGTTGTTGTGTTCCAAGTGCAGGACCCGGCATTTGGCCTTGTTGAACCTCATGCAATTGGACTCATCCCAGTGTTCCAGCCTGTTCAGATCCCTTTGCAGAGCCTCCTGATCCTCCAGCAGATCCACACTTCCTCCCAGCTTAGTATCTTCTGGAAACATACTATGGCAGGGACTCTACCCAAGCTTTGTGTAGTAGGCATAGATGCAGATTTGGTATCTAATGGACCACTCAGTACTCAGCACTTCCAAGAGTGCTTCTCTGTTGTTTTATAAGGATTTTCATGTATTTTATGTAAATTCCTTTAAGTCTTCATGATTTTGGTTTGGAACTTTAAGTGGCTGTGTATATTGTCTGTGTTTGGAATAAAACAGAAACAAACCCAAACTGGTCTGGGGACCACAGTTCAGGAGTATATAATCAACACTACTATGCATTAAATTTGGCATAAAAACTTCTTTCTGCCTTCAGTGCCATGGGATTTAAGGAAATAGCTTTAAGGGGCAGCTGCAAGTAATTACTAAACTTTTTAATGGAACTCTATAATGTTATGAATTTACTCTGCTTCTTCAAAAATGCTGATCTTTATTATTTGGACATAGACCCTTTCCCCTTCTTATAAATAAATCCTGTGTACCTGATATAACCCTAAGACCAAAGACCACTATTTCTTTCTGGAAGGCTATGATTTCCAGAAGCCACCCTTACTTCTGGTTTTTTTCTTAAAGGCAAAGAAAGAGGGAAAGTAAGAAATTGTTTCCCCATATACTTTGCTTTTGCTCTCCAAAACACATTTTGTATTTTTCTCTGTTTTCTTCAGTATTCAGAATTTCAAAGCAATGCAAACTGGCACCTGGAGTGGGAAAGAGGGAGAGTTGTGTACTTTCAGCAGGAAAATTTCTATTCATACAAACAACATGGTCCTTTCCACCTGAAAGGAACTGATTGAGAAACACTGTCTCTAAGAAGTCTTCTGATCACTGAGCTGGGGAACCCATGGTTAGGACTGAGTTCACAGGATGATTTGCTGAAAATGTTTAACCCTTTAAAAAAGTTTGTAAAACCCAAGGTTTGGGACATAGATCCGAGAACAACAAATCAAAACAAAACAGAGCAGTCAGCATTAACAGTTAAGAGATAAAAACTGTTTTGGGGGAACATGAGCAATGCTAGTCTGATTTCTCACAGAACCATTAATGACTTTGTGAAAGAAAAGAGAGGAACTCACTGCATTCCAGACATGTCTGTAAATATTACACTAGTCTATTTATTACCCAGTGGCCTAAAGTCACATTATATAGATTATTGAAGGTCAGCAATTGTAAAGACTCCTAGTCACTTTTTAACTATTTGCTTTTCTTTCATTGCTACAGTGAAAGAGTAACTTAAAGTACTGATTAAACCATCCTAGGCACAAGGGTCTAACAGATCAGAAATTACTGCACCACTACAGATAGCAGATTGCAAAATGCAGACAGAGCAGGGTATAGGAAACAGAAGAAATAAAGCAACCTCTTGGTGATTCCTATTTCTCCTCCCAAAACCTCCTCCTACTAGCTAGGCAGTTTCTGAACTTCTTCTAGGTGCAGGTCTCTTGTAGACTGTTTTTTTTCTAGATCTCCCACAGGTATTTTCCAAAACTTCTAGGTTTTATTTCACTGCAGAAACAAAAGCCTTCTAATATATATTAATATAAAAATCTCATCTTTTTCACAAAGCCTAGATCTTTATGATATAACTAGTCACACAACACAAAAGAATTGGCCAGTATATCACATGAACTATGGGACAAAAAGCCGCCAAAGACATGATCACATAAAACATCAACAATCCTTAGATAGTGATGATATTGTGCTTCAGATGATTTGGGTTCACCATTAAATGGCGTTCAACAGTGAAGGCCTCAGTATCACCTTGCAAAAATCAGTGATAAACAAAAATACCTGGGGATGATAAGTCAAGAAAGGATGAGTTTCATCACTTGTTCTTCTGTGACAAAACAGGTGATATACACAAAACATATGACTATTTTCATAGAAAATTACCTTCCTACACCTGCCTTATGTTACACTCCCTTTGTTTTCAGTTAATGGAAAATAATGACCATCTCTGAGAGTTACTGGGGACACCAAAAAACTCTAGTTAGTCATCAGTTAATTCTCTGTTTTCACAGGTAAATTACTGGCTTGTGGTAACTACAGCCTCACGTTCCCATAGACCAAAAAATCTATGCCACTGCTTTTAGTCCTAGTATCCAATTAGAGTTCAAGAATATGCTCACAGAAAACAGTAAAACTTAATTTTAAAAGCTCACTTAAGATAATTTTTTATTTATGGGCATCATTGTCCCTGACTGATTACAGCACAGCAATTTTCTTTCAGTCAGAATATCTGGTACAAATCTGTCTGTCTGGTTTTGTTTGTGAGCTCTTTGAAACACAATCACTTTCAAATACCTCTGGATCAGGCATGTTCAAACTGCTGCAATGTAAAACTGTGTCTTAAACGTATAACCTGCCTCTAAGAACTTGGTGTCACACTGTTGCTCACTCTGTATCCAATCTGTATTCCTCAGGGCCAGCTTTCATATGATAAAATTATAAAGAGCCTTATCACATGTATAATATAAAAGCCCCATAATGTATAGAAAAGGCAAGCTTCTCCAGTTTTAAAAATGAAATTATCGTCTTTGCCTCAATAATTATTTTACATAAATGCCTCAGCTGTACCCAGTCCCATTCATGCAGCAGCAGGAGTCTATTATCTCATAGTAAATAATGGTGAATCCCATGGACATTTTGTCTTAATTGGCATTCATCATGCTCACAGAATGTGGATATTATTCATAGCATGTTGTCTGGCAAAACTCTTTAACAAAAAAGGCAGAGAAGCAAAAGTCTTTTTTTTTTTTTTCATTTTGACTATTCTCAGGCTTAAGTAGTATTCATTAATATTAAAAATTACCTATAATTTCCATTTTCATAAACATGAAGAAGTAGATCCTGTCTAGACTTATTTATAGCAAAACAGATTTACACCTTTTAAACTGATATTTGTGTAATGAAAAATAAACAACTTCTTATTTTCAGTTTATAGACTGCATGATGCAACAAGGTCTCACATGAAGTCTACACAGTCATTGCATACAATAATTTCCATAATAGTTTCTACAATTATAACAATATTCCAACTTGTTTTTGGAGACAAAACACAGGGCTGACAAACTGAAGAGCAGTTCACAGAATCACAGAATCATTAGATTGAAAAAGACCAACAGGATCATCGAGTCCACTATTCCTATCAAACACTAAACCATGCCCCTCAGCACCTCATCCACCCCAGTTTTAAACACCTCCAAGGATAGTCACTTAACCACCTCTCTGGATAGCCTATTCCAGTGCCCAATGACAATTTCCATGAAATTTTTTTTCTGATGTCCACAGAACAGAATCACAGAATCACAGAACAACCAGGTTGGAAGGGACCCATCGGATCTTCTAGTCCAACCATTCCTATCTAACACTAAACCAAGTTCCTCAAGACCTCATCCACCCGTGTCTTAAACACCTCCAGGGAAGGTGAATCAACCAACTCCCTGGGCAGCCTATTCCAATGCCCAATGACCCTCTGCGTGAAAAACCTCCTCCTAATCTCCAGCTTAAACCTACCCTGGCGGAGCTTGAGGCCATTCCCTCTTGTCCTGTCCCCTGTCACTTGGGAGAAGAGGCCAGCTCCCTCCTCTCCACAACCACCTTTCAGGTACTTGTAGAGAGTAATGAGGTCTCCTCTCAGCCTCCTCTTCTCCAGGCTAAACAACCCCAGCTCTCTCAGCCGCTCCTCATAGGGTCTGTTCTCCAGCCCCTTCACCAGCTTTGTTGCTCTTCTCTGGACTTGCTGCAGAACCTCAACATCCTTCTTGTGCTGAGGGGCCCAGAACTGGACACAGTATTCAAGGAGTGGCCTCACCAGTGCTGAATACAGAGGGAGAATCACCTCCCTGGACCTGCTGGTCACACCGTTTCTGATACAAGCCAGGATGCCATTGGCCTTCTTGTCCACCTGGCCACACTGCTGGCTCATGTTCAGTCGGCTGTCGACCAACACCCCCAGGTCCCTCTCCTCCTGGCAGTTTTCCAGCCAGGCTTCTCCCAGTCTGTAGCTCTGCATAGGGTTGTTGTGCCCCAAGTGCAGGACCCGGCATTTGGCCGTGTTAAACCTCATGCCACTGGACTCTGCCCAGCGGTCCAGCCTGTCCAGGTCCCTTTGCAAAGCCTCCCTACCCTCCAGCAGATCGACACTTGCACACAGCTTTGTGTCACCTGCAAACTTGCTAAGGGTACCCTCAATGCCCTCATCCAGGTCATTGATGAAGACATTGAACAGGACTGGACCTAGCACTGAGCCCTGGGGGACACCACTCGTCACTGGCCTCCAGCTGGACTTAACACCATTTCCCACCACTCTCTGGGCCCGGCCATCCAGCCAGTTTTCTACCCAGGAGAGTGTGTGTCTGTCCAGGCCAGAGGCTGACAGTTTCCGCAGCAGAATGCTGTGAGAAACTGTGTCAAAGGCTTTACTGAAGTCCAGAAAGACCACATCCACAGCCTTTCCCTCATCCAGCAGCCGAGTGACTTTGTCATAGAAGGCGATCAGGTTGGTTTGGCAGGACCTGCCTCTGGTAAACCCATGTTGACTGGGCCTGATCACCCAGTTCTCTTGTAAGTGCTTCATGATAGCACTCAAGATCACCTGTTCCATGACTTTCCCTGGCACTGAGGTCAGACTGACTGGCCTGTAGTTCCCCGGATCCTCCCTGCTACCCTTCTTGTAAATGGGAACTACATCAGCCAGTCTCCAGTCCAGAGGTACCTCCCCAGTCTTCCAGGACTGCTGGAAGATGATGGAAAGGGGTTTGGCCAATACATCCGCCAGCTCCCTCAAAACCCTAGGATGTATCCCATCTGGCCCCATGGACTTGTGGGTGTCCAGCTGGCCAAGCAGGGCTCTGACCACCTCCTCTTGGACTATGGGAGCCTCATATTGCTCCTCTGTTTCCCAGGTATGTACACAGAGGGAACAGCTTTACAATTAAAGACTGAGGCAAAGAAGGCATTAAGTACCTCAGCCTTCTCCTCGTCCCCTGTCACTGCTGTTCCCTCTGAGTCCAAAAGGGACTGTATGGTCTCCCTTGTCCTCCTTTTACTTTTAATATACTTATAAAAAGATTGATTGTCCAGCTTGAACCTCCCCTGGTGCAGCTTGAGACCATTCCTTCCTCTCAGGTAGTTGTAGAAAGCAATAAGGTCTCCCCTCAGCCTCCTCTTCTCCAGGATAAACAACCCCAGCTCTCTCAGCCACTCCTCGTAAGACTTGTTCTCCAGCCCCTTCACCAGCTTTGTTGCTCTTCTCTGGACTCACTCCAGAGCCTCAACATCCTTCTTGTGGTGAAGGGCCCACAACTGAACACAGGATTTGAGATGTGGTCTCACCAGTACCGAGTACAGAGGGAGAATAATCTCCCCGGACCTGCTAGTCACACGATTTCTGATACAAGCCAAGATGCCATTGGCCCTCTTGGCCACCTGGGCACACTACTGGCTCATGTTCAGTCACTGTCAACCAACACACCCAGGTCTCTCTCCTCCAGGTAGCTTTCTAGACAGTCTTCTCCTAGTTGGTAACACTGCACAGGGTTGTTGTGCCCCAAGTGCAGGACCCGGTCTTGTAAAACCTCATGTGATTGGCCTCATCCCAGTGGTCCAGCCTGTTCAGATCCCTTTGCAGAGCCTCCCTACCCTCCGGCAGATCAACACTTCCACCCAGCTTAGTGTCATCTGCAAACTTGCTAAGGGAGCACTCAATGCCTTCATCCAGGTCATTGATAAAGACATTGAACAGGGCTGGACCCAGCACTGAGCCCTGGGGACACCACTTGGAACTGAACTGCAGCTGGACTTAATCAGTCTAAAATAGTTTACTCCTGTATATTTGTCCTGTAGTTATCATTTCATTACATTGAAGCTGCCTGAAACATTCAGTTACAGTGTGTAGTCTGTCCTTCTGTCTAGAGATGAATCAGACTTATAAAATAAAAGACCAAAAGACACTGGTGTCATATTTACATTGACAGGAATGGTGGGTGGACAAAATTCAAATGTGAGGTTACAATCTGTTTTGAAAAAGCTCCATTGTCTGTATTGTGCATATTCACCTGCAGTACAGGACTGTGCAGAGGTTCCTAAGTAACAACTGTCCTTAACCAGGGAAAGAATAGTGATCCTACAGCGATATTCAGGCAAAGTGATTTTGTCTGGGAACCCTGGCTCTTCTGGACTCCAAGGTTCCTGATAAGTATGTCTCCCCTGTTTTTTCCTGGAATTGGTTTGAATATCTCTAATAGAGCTGAAACATGCAAAGTGATTTTATAAGTGACTAGGACCTAAAATCCTCTAGGAATACTGCCACTTTTCTTCAGGCCATAGTTAATTTATGCAGCAAAGTTGCAGCAAAGTGCCTCCCTTCACTTTCAATTGCCTTGCGATTCCCATTCATAGAATCATAGAATCACCAGGTTAGAAAAGACCCACCAGATCATCGAGCCCAAACATTTCTATCAAATACTAAACCATGCCCCTCAGCACCTCATCCACCCGTCCCTCAACTCAACCACCTACCTGGGCAGCCTCTGCCAATGCCCAATGATCCTTCCTGTGAAATATTAGATTAGATTAATCTGCCAGATGTAGACATAATTAAGGTAGTTGAAGTTCACTTTGGCACAAAGGTGAAGCAAAGCTACAAATGTCTGCAGTTGTTGTGAGCTAATGATCATGTCTTTGGTGAGGCTTGAGTTCTCAGTATACAGTTCCACAATATTTTCCATTCCAGTTATTTCACGGAGAAATACACTACTGCTTTTTAAGACTGGCTGCTAGACTTTAACAACTGAAAAAAATGAAGAATTAGACTACAGTGTGATACAGCTCATTCCTTCCAGTTAAGATTGTTATTAGAAGAATATACTTTATGACTTTGAGATCAATTCTGTGGTTTTGGCTTAGCAAATTACCCTTGAAAGTAAAAGCATGAATTACAAATTCATCTTGGAATACTTGATCTCTATTATCTGTTACGACATATAAGCATTAATTTAAGGTCATGTGGTTGCATGTGCCAAACTGCCTGAATTTCTATGTACAATACAAAATGCTTCAACTTTTGCAATTAAAAAAAAACCCCAACAAACAATCTCGTTCACTATTGCTCACAACTTTAAATGCACCCTTGTCAGATACAGTTACTTCTGATTCAAGAAAAGAAACAAAACCCAGACTTGTAATAACTGATCAGGTTAGTGAACAACCCATTTAAATCAGGCAGTTTATATTTGCAGAAAATGCCTTGAACCCTTCCAAAAGCAAATGTATTCTTCAGAAAGGAAACAGCAGAAGCATCCTGTATTTCTCTGCAGTTCAGCAATACTCATTGCCAACACCAACACCATATACTTTCAGAGCTGTGTTTTTCTTATTCTTACACTGTGACTTTTGAGGTTACATCGGGCAAACCAGCGTGGTATCAAAGTCCTCTATACACGTTGGTGATATGAATTTGGATGTTTTTTCTTCCTTGTTTGTCCTTGGAAAAGCGATTGCAAAACCTTTATCAAGTTTTCAGTCTTAAATGTAAAGAAAGGGACATAATAAACCCTCTTTTTTGCCTTTTCAGGAACTGAGGAGAACACCATAACATCCAGGTAGTAGAATAACAGTGTAAGAAATCATTTACACATAGAAGTGGCTAATGGCTGAGAACTGACAATAAAATGTTTCTTCCATGTGTGTGCTCCTTGTTTTGGTTAAGAACATATTTTGAAATATGCTTTAAAGATCCCTAAAAGAGGGGTTTGTTTTTGATGTTGCAAGAATCCTCCGTGGCTGCCCTTTGCACAAGAACCTGATGTATTATTGATTATGGGAAATCCTTGCTTCTGAGAAAGTCTTGACAGGACATTTAAAGTGTTTGGGTTCATTTTTTTTGGCAGGAGGTGGGGGAGGGAAATGAGAGTTTTGGTCATATGACCTGTGGAAAATCTCTGGCAGAAGAGGCACACTTCAGAAAAATGATGATGTTTCCTCATTTTCAATGGCATTTTTCCATTCTTTTGATAGTTAAATTGTGCTGAAATCATCCATTCAAGCAAAGAACAAGTAATCAGACTGGATATTTGTAAGAGATCTAGATTCATATTATATGTGAGTAAAATTATAATTAATGATGCAATGAAAAAGGCCAGATGGGAAACTTTAAAACTAGAATTCATTAGTGGTTTATGTAACTTCAGAGGAATTATTCTCAAGACAGATTCATGGACCCAAAATTCACTGCAAATTTTATTGGTTTTAATCTTTTTCAGAAGCTAGCTATGGATTTCTAAGACTGTGACCATTACAACTAATACCTATTAAAACTGTTTAGCTGTTGATTTCATTTGGATTACAAATTAACTTATTTCATTTTGGTGGCCATCTCAGAAATTAAAAATTATTTTCTTTGTATTAATTCTTCAGTCATATCACACTGCAATAATCTACTTCCACATTTCTCTTCCTATTTAATTGTAACTCCTACAGGACTAAAGTTTTTAAAAGATACTTTAAGAATGATACCTGTGATATCAAGTTATTTTGTTAAGAAAACAGAGAAAATACACAAAACCAATCTCCAGTCTCCTTTTCAAACAATTCCATTTACTTCAGTAGACTTGTTCTGGATTAGCACCAATATAACCTGAGTGTGTTAGAGGTCTTGGCTATCATGCATAGAATCACAGAATCACTAGGTTGGAAAAGACTCACTGGATCATTGAGTCCAACAATTCCTATCAAACCATTCCTATGAGTTTTGTTAATCCCAGAAATTCATTGTCCCTTGAGGGAAGTGTTAACATTTCCTTCATCTTACACCAATATTTGCTTTGTGAATCAATAAACCTTGATGTTTAATCAATCCAGTTACAGTCAATGTCTATTTAGTATCTCATACTACATATGATTACTGCCAAGAATAAATTTAAAATCTCCTTTTTTTATTGTAAAACTGTGCTGAGGTGTCTTTCGGGGTGTTAACAAATATTTGGGGAGCTTATTTACAATTGCAGTCAAAGCATTGGCTACAGATTTAAAGTAGGCTTCATGAATAATATTATTATTGCTCTGCCAGGTTTATTTTTCTAAAACTGATGTAACATTATGTAAAGATACATATGGAGGACTATTGGTGTGGTACAGGGATGGCTGGGCTTGACAGCTCCAGTTGGAGGGGTATTTGCTAGTGTAATATCCCTAACTTAGTATCTACAGCCTCCATAATCTTTCTCTAGAGTCTGTGGAGGCAGATATTAATTTAAATAAGGAGCTGGATCTTCACAGAGAAACTCAGTTATAGCCAGTTATAGCTGGTTGGTACAGAGAGCATGATGGTAGCTAAGCAGAGTTAACCTGTCCTTAACCTTTGCAAATTCTCCCTCTTTGCAGACACCCTAATCCATCATGGATATCAATTCTGGCACTACTACCAACTAAGCTAGGGCCCAATAGTACAAAATATTCACATATTTGTGTTGCTTGAGTAAGAAGCCATGAGCCAGTTTGTCCTTTACTATATGCAGTAAAAAATAGTTAAAAAAAAAAAAGAGCTACGAAGGCAGCTCCTATCCAGGACAGCCACTATTTACGTTAATGACAGGGCATTACAGATAAATGAAAAGGAAATGAGACATTTATAGGAATGTAAATATAAAAGAAAACTCTTTGGGGAATTACACAGAAATGTAAACATACACTAATCATTAGAGTTCATTTTGTTCTAACTCTGTTTCCTTCAGGATATGTTTACCATTCTCTCAAGAACAGACCCCAAAAGCAACCTCAATGTTGTATCATTTCATGTTTTATAGAGGTGACAATCTTTTTATTATGGTATAGATGGGGACAAAAAACTGTCAACATAAAATATATTTTAATACAAAGTATTGCACCCATAGATGTAATGAATATTTGTTCAACCATAAAAAAGATTGGAATTGTTTTATTTCCAGATAGTACAAATGGAAACCTCTAGGACCACACTTGCAGTGTAAATCAGCTACCCTTCATTTAGCCACTGATTTCAATCAAATTTGCTGCAAATTCTGCCCTTCTGAAAATAGTACTTTTAATTCAGACTGATGAGAATAAGTCATGGTTCCCTTGGAATCAGGCACAAGGCCATTGTCTTTCAAATCCCAAATGATACTTGTAAAGGAGACAAGTGTAATTAATACCATTGTACAGATGGGCAAACAGAGAGATCAATTTGATTACCCAGATTCTCATAGCACATCACTGAGAGCATTTCTTGCCTTCCAGATATAAACCCAAAGCCTGGCATAGCCACAGAATATTAGTATAATCATCTTGCTGTTTGAGACACCAGTCTTATTTTTCTCAGTTCTTCAATCAGTTTTTCTCTTAAATAATTTCTACTAAACTGTGGATTATTTGTGTCATAAAGGCTATTCAAGATGTCTATTTCACCACCGAGTCAGTGAGAAGCATTGTAAATTGTGGAAAAAATGCTACGTTTGGGTTATCTGAAAAACAACATTGATCTTTTTTTTTTACTTTTGTTTCTTATTTATTCTGTCTTTCTTAATTATATTTTAAAAATTCTCTCTTTTACCTACCTTTGTCTGTGTCTCTCTCTCCCTGTTTCTCTCTCTTCCACCCTTTCTCTTTTTCTCTCTTGAGGTTAGGGTTATACAGCTGTTAAAAATAATACAAGATTTGTTTTTCTAAATATTTGTACAGGAATACTTTCCAGTAGACATGAGGAAGATCACTGCCTACAGGGCATGTTGTGCCAGCTCTCCATAGACTTTCCTTGTTATGTTTCAGCAGACAGCATAATGATGTGGTTGAATAACATTAAATGAAATAAGATAAATATTACTGTCCTGCACACTCTTGGATGTGTCACAGAATCCTTTTCATGACAACAAAATTCTTCTTACTCTTTTAAAATAATGTGTGAAGCAAGTGTCTATGTCTTCTGGCAGTTACTTTACAGTAGCAATTTATTAATTCTAAAGGAGTCTGTACAAAATCTGGTCCAACCTTTTTAGGTGATATATAGTTTAAATGAGATGGCCTAGCATCCTGTAAAGCTGAACCTTAAAAGCATACAGTGTAGAGAAATCCACCAGTTCCCCAGGAAGGTTATTCCAGTGTTTAACTGTTCTCATGATGAAAAATTTCTGCTGGAATCCAACCAGAATCTCCCCAGGAGCAACTTATACCCATTGCCCCCTGTAAAAAGGGGAGTCATCATCCTCTTAGAAGACATGCCCTATGTTCTAGTACATGGTAATGATGTCTTCCCTAAGCCTTCTCCTCTCAGGGCTGAACAAAACCAGTTCTCTTCCTTCTGTCTTATAGGTCACTGGGAGAATACAGTGTGCTGAAAGAGTGGCCAGGTGCTGCCAGGCTGAACAGTTCTCCTTCATGCAGTCTCCCTCACGCAGGAAGCTCCACTAGCTCCTGGACTGCTTTCATTCTTAACTTTGCAGGCACAGAATGGAAATGCCTTACTCTTTCTGCTCTCAGTGTGTCATGATTCAGAATTTATTCTGGCTCTTCAGTAAACATGATGCCTCTCTTTGCTTTATGAGATCTGTGGTTTTTTTAGATTTTTCAGAGCTATTGTAATAACATTCTTCCTTCTGAAACCAGTAGAACACTTTCTATTGATTGAGCTGAGAGTAAGCTTGGGACACTGTCTTCCTTCCTGCACTTCTCTGTCATTATCTTGGGCAGCTACTTTTCCTCCTACTGGCAAATGTTCTGGGTCATTGTAGTAACTTCAGAAAGCTCTTACAGAACTGGTTAGTACAATGACAATGTCATTAGTACATTATGACAATGTCATAATATTCAATAGTGCCAAAACTGAAATTTGGTTGCCTCTTCTTTCCTCTTATTTTCCACGAATTTAATGACTAAAGTGCCAAGACCTGGAAGTGTTGCAACATCCTGCTGTTGTTGCCTTTCTGCCTGCCTAAATCTAACTAGTTTGTCTGTAGTGAAGAAGGCTAAAGGTGATTTTGATGATTCAGAGTTGGGGGTGGACAGAATGGACTCAACAGTGGAAGCAATGAGGGGTGAGTGGTAGCTGTGGCTTGAGCACCATCCCTGGCAGGGAACTGAATTTTTATTTTGCTATAATTAGCATCAAGGGGGTGGAATTGGACAGCATTGCCCATCTGAATGTGATTATAAGTTCTTTCCACCTCCTCTAGACCCTGAGGAATTTCATTATTGATTTCTGTAGCATGCTCACATATGTCAGTGAGTGCCTCCAAAACTAACAGAAGAGGAGTCAGGGCAAGGAAGTGGAGGAGGAGAAGACAAGCAAGAGAACCAGCTGAATATTCCTGCCAAGTTTTGCTAAAGATGTTTGGCTGACTCTGTTATTCCAGTCCATGTTTGCTTGTGGGATGTAATAGAATATAGGGATGTGATTATTAGCACCAGGGCATATGGTTGTAGATGACTAGTTGGAAAATGTAAGTGAAATAGTAAATCTATCAGTTAATATGTTTTTCTCACCATAGGACTTTCTGACAGTTAGGGAATGTATCAGCAATTGGAAGCAGAATAGGCTGTGTTGTCCTCAATAAGAAAGGAGAAAAAGAAGGAGACAAGAATGGTAAAGTGGTGGTCTTATCATTCAGTGCTCAGTGTTTGGGTTCAGCAACAATAGCCATAATGAAAAGGAGGTAGGTGATGAATGTCAGAAAATATATCTGACCTCTGCCTTTTTCCACTGCCAACATCCAAGATGGAGGGTTGGCAAGTCCAGAGTGGTGGTGGCTAGAAAAGTAACTGCCAGGCATAGAGCAAGAGTCTGGCAGTAGAAGAGTGTACAGAGCTGGAAGGAGCTGGGGACAGAGGGATCTGGCAGGAACACGGCTATGCTGGGAAAAGGAGTTGCAAGGGAGCTCCATCTGTGGAAGAAAAGCTCCATCTGTGGAAGAAACATCATAGGCTTGTCCTCTCTCACCACATTCCCTTCATAAGCAGGCAACAGCCTGCTCACACTCCTGTGTGAAAGCTTTTCTTGGCTGGATGTGCTCCTGCGTGGTTAGTGCTCTCAGGCCACCTGGGCTCTGGGAATGTTTTTTCGGTGTACAGGCTTTTTTTTTGGTCCTTGTCAGAAGGTAGTTATAGCTTGACCCTGGTGCCTTGACATACTTCTTGCCTTGGTCTGCAAAATCGGAATAGGGATGTATTTAACAGTCTGAAACGCAACACATTCAGATTTGCATAGGTTGGTCTGAGCAGTTCTTTTTGGATAGATGTAGTGCTTTTCCCAAGGCTGGGAAAATATTTTCCTCCAAGTCCTGGTTTCTTTTTATTATGTTAGTATACTTTATCATTTAAAAGCACTAGTTTGCAGGCACAAAATGTCATGGGTAGGGGAAAGACTTTTGAAAACCTCTGCCGTAATGTTGTTCCTTTCTAGACTCTTTTGCTCATCTGAACTCCCCACATATCTCCTGTCCTTCTATGGCCCTTCTCCCTTGCTGCCTGGATGTGTCTTGCTGCTGCAGCAAAATTAAAATAACTGTCACCATTTTTATAAGATGAATTCTGAATATTTCAGGCTCACACGAATTTGGGTGCTGTCATGCTTAAGTGGGCTGAGGAGGTATGATGTTGTGCTTGAAACTGATTTGAGATCAGTGATTCCATCCTATGGAAATCAAAGCCTCTGTTGTAAAGTTTGCATGACTGTATGTGGGTGAACCATTGTAACCTGTCTTCACTACAAGTGCAATTGCAGCCCGGTGCCCACAGGAACATAGTCTTCTCTGCCATGGCCCTGTGAAACTCTGGGTCTCCAAGCAGTTGTACAACCAGCCACAAGCCTCTCCGCCTGGGTCACCCAGTTTGTCCTGCTTCCTGGGACCCTCCAGCTGCAGGACCTCTACCCCTAGGGAGTCCAACAAGGCTTTTTAACATGGCCCTCACCACCTCATGGTTCCCTGCACTTCAAAATGATCTCCCACTTTGAATCATCAGATGGCAATGTAACATATTGGTAGCTAAATGAAGGGTATGCAACTACATGTACTTAGGTTTCCAAGATCACTGCAGTTGTAAATGGGCTCAAGAAATAAGGAAATATCATCCCTGATAGGTCCTTGCTGCTCTGCAGTTTTACACATACACACACAGTATTCTTTGTGGCCTGATCCTTAAATCTTTTTCTTACCATTTTCCTTGTTAGTGCTGATCAAGCAAAACCACTCAGACTGTCAGCAAAAGGAAGCCACCATTATTTACATTAAATTTTGACCAAGTGAACGCCCTGATAAACTAGGTCACGGAGGACACAAATCCTGCTTGGTTTTTCTTGTGAGTTCTCTGGTGTTCTTGTAAAGGACTTTTACAAATGTGCCATTCTTTCTACATATAAATGTCTCTTAAATATACAGAGAAGTTCAAATGAATTTGGTTATTCTTTTAAGAGGAAATGTTTAGTACTAAACAGAGTAGATGATGGTGATTTAAGTGCTATTTCTTAGTAGCCTATGGGCTATTAGGACTGCTATTGTTTATTCCAAATAACCACAACTATCAACAACAAAAGTGAAGTGAATTTTCTAGAAGGGCAACAGCATTTATTAAGGAAAAAGAAGCATTGTTGGGACAAAAATTAAGCCTTGCTGATTTTGCAGTCAAGTGTCTTGGAAGCATTTTTCTCTAGATAATTGTACATGTCCTGTGCTAATAATACTAAAAAGTATCTTAATTGCATTTTTGCATCATTTGTATATTTAGCTTTAAAATCAGAATATTTTATCTTTCACTCCTTCAATGATTGTTACTAACTTCGTAGCACAGACCCATGTTATCAGCTCTGTAGAGCAAAACTGAGTGCATGGACTGTAAAAGAGCCAACGTCAACCACATAACCATGGAGCTGCTCTAAGTCCCATACCCAGTACAACACAGAGCAGAACTGAAATACTTGTAGATTTTAGCTAGCAATTTTCTAATAGATGCTTGATGGACAGGAAATACAGAATAATGTATTTAGCATACATACTCTTTCTCTGACCTCTTAGAAGGGACTCTTGGAAAGGGCTAACTTGATGACCAGGTAGAAAAAAGTCAAAACTAAGGAAAATATATTCCATGTTGAAGGAAAGTTTTGCCACAGGATGCATAACCTCAGGGTGGGTGGTGACGCATTGCTCTATAAAATATGTTAAATGACATTCACACTGGTGCAGTGATGGGGAACCCTCTTCTGTTTTTAATTGCTTTGTCTTTGTACTGGGAAAGATTGGCTTTGGTGATGGCTTCAGGTGAGGCTCCGAGGAAAATCCTAGATCGTACTAAGATCTAGGACAGCATTGTGGGGGTTTTCATCATGAGGCAGTGTTTGAATCCCAGAGATCTCTGGTTACTGGATTTCTTATCAGCCAAAATGCAATAAAAAAACCCAAAACAACACACCATTCCTTCAAAAACTGGCATGTAGTACTTTAAATAAACAAATATTTTAAGGCCAGCTAAAACCATATCCTGAAATCCGAACTACAGAGCTATGTATATGCAGTCTATGCATGTGAAATAAATGTTCCAAGTCTTTTCTGTAATTACATGAGAATAACATTATTTTGATCTTTTCTCTACAGAAAACTGCTGCTATGCAGTGCTACAGGCTAGGAGAAGACTGGCTAGAAAGCCACCTGGAGGAGAAGGACCTGGGACTGTTAATTGACAGCCAACTGAAAATGGGCCAGCAGTGTGCCCAGGTGGACAAGAAGGCCAATGGCATCTTGGCTTGGATGAGAAATGGCATGACCAGTAGGTCCAGGGAGGTGCTTCTCCCTCTGTACTCAGCACTAGTGAGACTGCTCCTCGAATCCTGTGTTCAGTTGTGGGCCCCTCACCACAAGAAGGATGTTGAGGCTCTGGAGCGAGTCCAGAGAAGAGCAACAAAGCTGGTGAAGGGACTGGAGAACAGGCCTTGTGAGGAACGGCTGAGAGAGCTGGGGATGTTTATTCTGGAGAAGAGGAGGCTGAGGGGAGACCTCATTGCTCTCTATAACTACCTGAAAGTAGGTTATAGAGAGGAGGGAGCTGGCCTCTTCTCCCAAGTGACAGGGGACAGGAGGGAATGGCCTCAAGCTGCACCATGGGGGGTTGGTTCAGGCTAGTTTGGGCACTGGAACAGTGGACCTCCAACAGGGAGGTGGTTGATTCATCTTTCCTGGAGGTGTTAAAGGCATGGGTGGACAAGGTGCTGAGGAGGATGGTTTAGTGATTGATAGGAATGGTTGGATTCAATGATCCTGTGGGTCTTTTCCAATCTTGTGATTCTGTGATTCTGTTAAAAGTGCTTATCTCTGTATATGGATGAATAGAAAGTTGAGCTAAATACCTATGTGACTGAGGTTCTCTCCTCTATGCCTATCACTAGGACATCACAAATCCAAACAGTTTGGGACTGTGGCACTTTTTGTATAAGCGAAACATTTCTTGTGGCAATGCTTGCTAGTGGAAGGAGAGCTGATCTACTATAATATTAAGGGTATTTTTTTCTCCTAAAAAAAGTGTTCTGACAAAATTCAGAATAGATGAAACAATAATTACAAAGTTATTAATTGAACTTTTCTGAGTAAAGTAGTCTTGAAGAAGTGATAGCAGCAGGAGCAGCAGAATAAATGGCAAATTTGTGTTATGCACACTTATGGGGATTAATGATCTTTGAGCAATCAGATACCATTGTTTGCCACAAATTTAGTTCAATTCCTGAATAATCTCTGCATTCTTTTTTTTATAAAAAACCTGTTATGCATTGCAGCCCCTTGGAATCAGTGGTACAGAAGAGATATTCTTTCTAAACCCTAGTCTTCAGGTTGTAATTCTGTTTTCTTTCGAGTCTTGCATATATGTAGAACCTCTATATGTTGGCACAGTAATTGCTAGGCAGCTCTCAAAGGAGAAATGCAAATAATTTTTTTATTAGAACAGTCACCTAATACACATAGAAAATTGGCTGTGATTTCAGAAGATGAAGTCCTAGTTTATGTTAGTTTATGTTAGTCCTAGTCCAGTTAATGCATCACCCCTTCAGATGCTCCGACACAACAGTTTGTACAGCTGTTGATGAATCAGACCGAAGACATCATTGACTTCAGAAAACAGTTTTTGGAAGTGTTTCTGAATATGGAATCTGATTATAAGCTGGTTCACAGTGCCCTTCGGCATTGCTGCACAGAAACTGTGCCAGCACAACTAAGGAGAGTGGCACAGGGTGGGAAAGAGTAATGGGTGGGAAGGATAAGAGTCTCTTTAATTGGCATTGCTGACAAAGTCTTTGTCTTTTAACAGATAAAACTTTGACTTTGTCCTTTATAGCCACATAGTAAATTGTATACGGTAGTATGCAGAATGTAAAGATCTAAGGAAAAAAAGCTATTGGACAGTACATTTACTGATTTCCATTGTGCTACCTCCTCCAGTTTGTTGCATTTTTGTATATTAAAATACATGGTTTTAACATCACATTTATACCTTTCTACTTTAGCTCAAATACTTCCCTCACTGATCTATGTGCAGAGCTGCTGTCTTATTGTTGACAGAATGTCCCAGATATGTTGTTCTTGTCATTACAGACTGCTAAGAGTTTGCAATGGTCTAATTTTTTTAAGTCCTCCAGCATCTTGGCAACAGGCGCAGCCAGTAGCATTCCAGGCTCTGTGGTAACAGGTCATCATAGCAGCTGGTGACAAAAGAAATCTGTAGCCTGCCTTCGAACTGGAGTAGGTATCAGGATCAGCCTGCTAAGTATCCACAGATTCAAGCACTACTTCAATGAAAACTACTTTGAATAAGTAAGCCTAGAGATGTCACACAAATATGCTGGTGTGACAGTAGTACAGATTGGAAATTGTTTACTATAGCAGGTACATATATTCCTGCATTAAACAGCTACTTTTACACACACATACACATACACACACATACGAATGTATGCACACATTTCATTCTTTCTGTATCTGTGGTCTGATTGGTTTGGATAAAAGAAATTATGCCATATATGACTTACAGGAACTACGTAAGTGACTTCCACATCAGCTGCAGAACATTTCTAATGACTATCACACTCAAACACAAATCTTCCTAAACCCTCCTGGGTTGTTAACTCTGCCTTATGTTTTGTGCAGAGAACACAGAATATCCTAGCACCTACATATCCTTCTCATTGCTTTTCTCTCTTTTCTCTTTGTCTTAATGTTAGATACCAAATTTTGTGTGGGTTATGTACACAAAATGAGTGTGCTAGGTCAAGAAATTTCCCAGTCCAAATAAACAAATGCACTGTGCTGCTTTTTTATTTCTGTCAGGAGAAAAAGAAAGCACAGGAGGTTGCAGTATTAAACTAATCAATTGTTTCTCAGTTTGCTCAAGTCTCTTATCATCAGCTTGTAAAGGAATTAGCAAAGCTACACTTGCTTTCCAAAATATTTTGAACTGAGAGCAGTATATAGAAAAGAAGAGTAAGAAATTACCACTAGAAAAAGGAGATGGAAAAATCAAAGCTAGGGCTGAAGTCCTTAAAATAATATTAGAACATTTCCTTAACCAAAATAAATGTGTGAGCATTTTTTTTTCCAATCCTGGTTGCACTCATAGTATATAGTGAAATTACAGGCATATGTGTTGCTGCATTTTCTTAAATATTTCCACTATGCTCTGGATGGAGTGTCAAACTCTATAATGATTCGGTTTATTCTTTAGATAGTGCTGGACATGCTCATGTTTGCCTGGCTCACGTTTGCCTGAACTCAATGTGTGTGGGAGACTCAACTTCTCAGGTGGTGTTTAACTTCTTGCAAGATGGGGCCCAGTTTCTGCTTTAGATGAAGTATGTGAGCTACTTTTAAAATATATTTTTTAGTTTCATGCAAAACATTCTTTCTGTGAGTCCAGTTACTTGTCAATGTAATTCCCCCACACCTCAAACACAAATTACCAGGGCAGCACAGCAGATACACGGTCAAATTCCAATTATACTTTAGTGTAACACAATGGTTAAGATTTTCTTTTTTTAAAAAAAAAAAAAAAAGAAAAAAAAGTGCTAGTTAGAGCAGTATTAGGTAGGTCACTCTGGCCACATTCCCAGAATTTAACAGTGGGGGCCTTGTGGAATGCTAAACGATGTGTATAACAGCATTCAGGCCCTCTGTGAGCCAATCCGTCAAAACATTTGCTCCTTTGAAAATGTGTTCTTCAAAAAAATGGGCATATGGAACTTATTAAACTATTTGGTGGAGTGCAGGCAGCAGAGCCCAAGAGAAGCAGAAAAACATTTGAGGACACAATTCTGCCTTAAGGTAACAGGATCTCTAAACTGTTCTTTTGCAATCAAATGCATACAAAATATGAACAAGAAACATCCTGAATGACATTCCAAACAGTCACAAGACCTTAAGTAAAGAACTTGTAATATTATTTAACAGGCAGTGGTTCAATTGCAGCAATGGCTGGTACGCTTGGTTCTGTTTCCTCAGGGTAATGTATGATTCTTAGCTGTTTCAAGTTCAAATTGTATTGAAGAGTTCTGACTCATGGATTCACTGCAGGATCAGTCAGTCTCTCTGGAGATAAAGACAGTGCTGCAGGTGAGGGAAAAAAATAAACTGCCATTTTCTAGAACCTGCTTGTACCTTACTCCAAGTGACTCCTTGTTCCTGTCATACAGCAAGCACAATACAGCCCTGGATTGAGCAGAACTTCCCCTCGCAGTGTTGAACAATAAAGAGAACTGTACAATTTACTTGCATTGAATTTCAGCTCTGGTAGCCACAGCAAGAGATAGCATTGGGTTTTGCTGCTCCAGAGGTAGCCCTAGAGCAAACTGTTACACAGAGTCCAATTTAGGGACAGAATCAGAGGATGGAAGAATCTTTGGAACCCCGGTAATGTCTGCCTTCCTTTCATCTACTCCATCACTCCTCTGAGCTTGAAACCAGCCAATGCAGGGTCTTTACAACACACTTCTAGCTTCGATCACTACTGCAAAGAATGAAAAGGATACCTTATTCTTTTTCTGGGCTCTTCCATACAAGGCCAACACAATATTTACGGTCTTCTGACAAACTTCTTCTGTCCCATAAAAAGACCAAAATCTAAGACTTGGGACTTTATTTTGTTGGTGTATCTGTACTTAAGGATAGTTCCGTTTCTGTGTGGCTGTAGGGCAAAGACACAAAATGTGATACTGAGGTATTAAAAATTGATTTTTTTTAAAGTATGTTTGGTGTCATTTGCTGCTATAGTGCAGGGTATTCTTTTTTATTCTAAAATTTCATCCAAGGACTGAATTGCATATCAGGCTTTCAGAGTTGTGGCACTTTTTTACAGAATCTCATAGTTACCATTGATAGCAGGCAAACAAGTTTATACCCATTGCAGGAGTGAAGGGCAAGAACTCCATCACTTAGAAGTAATGTGCTGTCAAGTGATGTTGGAGTTAGTTGCCATTGATATTGTCAAGCTTTATCCTGGCTTGATCCAATTTCAGCTTACACTGCCTGTCCCTGCTGTGTCCTTGTTTTCAGTCTCCAGCATTGCTTTCTCCAAGGCAGTATGCTGCTGTGTGTGTTGCCTTTCTTCTTGGGGATCATGGAGAGGGTAAGGGCTGGAGATGGTCTGCTCTCTTATCTGCAATATGCCTTTCATTCCCTTGAAGCCAGGTCAAGTCGCTGCCCATGTGGTGCCCACAAGAATCTGTGGGGAGGGATCCTTGCATTATCTAAGCTTCCTTTTTTCAGCCTCTAAAACTGAGTAGGTCTCAGCCCTGAGACTTTGTAGTGGTTGAGGGAACAGGGAGCAGGAAGGGAGAGTGAAACACCTCTGCCTTCGATCATAGTCCCCTGGAAATCTCACTGACCCTTGTGCAATAAGCTTAATATGATACTTGGCAAAATCATGAGAATGTATTTGTTGTCATTACTACTAGAAATTCGAATGGCAGTTTCCCTATCTACAGCGAAGGAATGCTGTATTATTTTGTTATGTAAAGGTCCTTGAAATAAGCTGCAACATCTAGCAGAAACTTTACTTTTAACTATATTCCCTGGACAGAAAAGCTCTCTGGGAACTGGACACTGCTGTATGAATGGAAATTTTGGAAAAAGGAAATTGCCTCTAATGGTTAGTGCTTGTCTCCATTACCGTGCTGCAGTGAATGAGTAAATCAAGTTAAACTGCATTTATGTTCCAAGATCCCTTTGTCGTTGAGTTTTCCCACCTGAGGGAAACCAGTCTGCCTCATTTGAAAGTTGAATTTTCACACAGCAGAGGCATGGCACTGAAGCCACAGTTCTGGAGCCAGGGTAAATTTTTGCCTATAATGGAGGCAAGAAAGAAAAAAGCTTCAAAAGCACATGGATGGAAACTTTAGAAGTGCTGTGCTTTGGCCTTCTGCCACTACTTTTGAAGTCAGGGACTTCTCCCATTGTGTTAGAATTTGACAGAGTCAGAACAATGACAAAATCCTTTAAAAAAATCCCACCCACTATTTTCAGTGCATGGTTTTATCAAGCTAGAATATTTGGTGCTAGAAAGCATTGTGGGATTTTGCAACGCTGAGAGGTGAACCCCCTGATTCTTTCATGTTAGTCCTATGCCTTCAGGGTGTCCTTGAGTCTCTTCCTCACATTGAAAGACTAGTGCTGCAGCTAACCCACTGGTAATGCCTGCTTCTCATTCCAGCATGTGAGGAGGGGCATGTGAAAGAAAGCCAGGAGCAGCATCACATCCAGCAGCCACACTGGCTGTAGGTTTGCTGAGATGGATGGCTGTGTCCTGTAAGATGGTCCCTTCCTTTCTGCTTTCTTCCTTCTCTTTTCTAACATGTACCACTGCAGTTCCTAGCTGCTCATGGTCCTGTGCCTGAGCTTCTCCAGGATGTTCAGTCATATAGTACTGGCTTCTATCCTCATGGCTGTGTTTCTAATGACCAAGTTGCTGGCCTCAGCTCATTGAAAGGGCTGTGGGTGGGTTTTCCGTTGTCAGAGTAAATATGCATTCATATTCAAGGGATTCAGCTGGCACACCTCCAGTTAATGTTCCTTACCAAGCTTTATGAAGCCTTCACACTGAACTGGGTTTTCTTAAGTCTCATTGGTTTACTGTTCAAAGTGCAGTTCCAGAGTAACTAATCAATATTTGTAATCTTCCTTCTGTTGTGGCTGGTATCTATTGAGAAACTAAGGAAACTAACTTCTGCTCAAGTTATTTTATTTATATAATTTTAATTTGTTTTACTTTGTTATGCTACAACTGCTTCCTAAAGGATTTGTGCCTGGAAAAATTAGAAGAATGAGCCATATAAGTCCATGAGAGAGGTTATAAAATAAACATTATACCATGTGTGGGGTAAGATTTTTACTGCAAGTGGCTGCTCTCACTTTTTGGCATTTACACACACAGCCATCTGTTTGAAGGCTGTTTGAAGTGGCTGTATTCCAGCATTTATGTAACTTGCCTGTAGAGAGGAAATGACATCATTTTGTTTCCTGAAGAATATTACCTGTGCCAGAAATGAGGAAATAAAATCTGCAGTAAATATTATACGTATTTTTAAACCTTTCTGACTTTACAGTAGGGCACCTCTCTGTATTAGTGTTGCCATCCTGTTAAAGCAACGGCAAGCCCAGGAAACCCCATTCATTTCACATGAATATTTGCACACACTGCTAGCAGTGGACTGTAAACCACTGTACTTTTTACTTCTGCTTAAATGAGATACAGTGAGACAGGACTGAACTACTATAGTGCAATGTCAAAGTCTGTAACATGCCTCCATTAAAAGATACAGACAGGAACTAACAACAGCAACTTCATAATTATACTAGGCGAAGCTTCAGTGCTTTCAAGTGGCCATGGAAGAGCAACAGTTATTTGTCATCTCTTGACAAAAACATGCAACTCCATTAATATGAGCTAAGCAGTTTATTACAAATCTATATTAGGATTTAAATAGAAAAGAAAGTTTATTTTATCAGAGTTTGCGTAAAGGCTGTGTATATTCTGAGACATTTGTTTTATATCTTTGCCAAGCCATAAAGGTTCTCAGCTGGTGATTTCAAATGATCCATGTTGAATTACATCAATATGGGGTGCGGGGGGTTCCTTCTACTGTGTCCTGGCAGGAAATTTTCAAACTTTTGTCTCAGCTGATCATTCCTATTTTACTGCCTGCTTTGTCTACAGAAGTTTTCAAGTATATTAAAGGCTACTGGATTGCCTAGCTAGCAGCCCAAGGCAAGTCAGAAGGTAATTTACTTCTCATAGAAAGATCTTGTTGGAGTTTGCATATGATTGTCTTTGTGTGAAAGGTAATGCAAAATAGGCAAGACATACTGAAAAAAGGCCTACATCAACTCACAAAAGTTTGGTTATACTGCCATAGGTATCATTTCAAATTACTTTTACAGTTTCTAGGTACTTCATGTTTAATATTAATACCAACTTATGAAAAACAAATTGCAGTTTCTAGAATTTATGTTATTTCCTGTGCTTGACAGTTGTTTGTAAAAATGGTTGTTAGATATTGTTCACTCTGTCCCATAGATGAGTGCTTAGCTGGAATGTAATCTATAACTAGTTTATTAAACAGGTTTGGGCTGCTTATTTTTCACATTTCTATACTTTGTAAGTTTTTCATAACTAAGTCATTATTCTTGTCAAAAGGAAGTGGAAATGAGGAGAAAGGTTGGCTAACAATGGTCCTTAAAGATGTATGGAATTCATATAATCTGCTCGCTTATACTTATGACTGGCCTTGGATATTCTCCAGAATATGCTGAAATCTGAGAAGCCACCCTCATCCATTTTAAACAGTACAAAACTGTACAAAAATTATTTCTAATCTTTATACCTTCATAAAGAAATTAAATCTACTTAATATCAAGGTAAGCATATCTGCTAGCTGGAAGATATTGGCTAACAAACTGTGGCCTTACATGATAATAACAGTAGGAAAATCTAATGCAATCTGAGAACTGAGAAACAAAGGATTTTTTTTTTTGTCCCATTAATTATACAGATTTTTCAGGCTGAATCAATAAAAGATGACAAACAGTGTGTATAATTATGGCCGGTTTTGGGATGGATCCGCTCTCAGCTCACAGAAGGAGTTGAGACCCTTCTCTAGATGAGTACTTATAAATAAAGTTAATCATGTCAATGGATTCCTGAATGTATATACTTGACTAAATTAAAGCCTAACTGAATGTTACTGACCTAGGGGATTACTATGAGATAATGCTGCAAGTCATTGATTTAGACAGCACTTAATCCAATGTATTGGAAAGGAACAGTTTTAAATCCATCAGTCAGAACAGTTACGAAAAATATCATTGATTATAATAGTGAATTTGTTTTTACTGATTGTTAGCATGGGAGTACTACAGTAAAATCAGCATTCTTTTCACATGCTAAGTGTATACCTATAAAGTAGCAGTAAAGCCCTTGAATCACCAGTCCTCCTAAATCTTTTGATTTTGAAGGTTGATCATAATATAATCTTAAGGAAATGTTTGAAAGTATACACTCTGGTTTGACTGAATTCTCAGAAGATAATAGCTGGCTAAATAGAAATCTCTGCATTTCTTCCCAGTTACAAATACCTGTGGGATAGCCTAGTGAGTCTGAAAAAAACAGACATGAACAATTAAATAAGAAATAAAAAGTCTTCCATATAATCATAGAATCGTTAGAGTTGGAAGTTGGTCTTTAAAGATCATCCAGTTCCAATCCTGCTGCCCTGGGCAAGGACAACTCCCACTAGATCAGGTTACCCAAGGTCCTATCAATCTGGCCTTAAACACCTCCAAGGGTAGGGCAGCCACAACGTCCCTTGGCAATCTGTTCCAGTGTCTCACTACTCTCATGGTGAAGAAACTTTTCCTAATGTCTAGTCTAAATCTGCCCTTCTCCAGTTTATATCCATTCTCCCTTGCCCTATCCCATAAGCTTTTATGAACAGTCCCTCCCCAGCTTTCTTGTAGGCTCCTTTCAGGTACTGGAAGGTCACTGTAAGATCTCCTCAGAGCCTTCTCTTATCCAGGATGAACAAGCCCAACTCTTTCAGCCTGTCCTTATAGGACTGCTCCAGCCCTCAGATCATCTTTGTAGCCCTCCTCTGGATCCATTCCAACAGTTCCATATCCTTCTTACGCTGAGGATTGTAGAACTGGACACAGTGCTCCAGATGAGGTCTCACAAGAGAGGAACAGAGGGACAGAACCCATTCCATTGACCTTCTGGCCACACTTTCAAAGGGATTTGCTCAAAGATTATAATCTGTATCAGACAGGTACACTTCAGTTCTTATTTTCAGATTCCTTGAAAGGTCCCTGTATGTTCAGTATAGAGGCAAGATAATGGATTCATTCTTAGGGGGAGATGTATGAAGAATTCACTTCTTGTCTTTAGTCCCTAGAGGAGCACTGGGTGCTTTTACATCAATCAATTAATATTGCAGTAGCTGTGAAATGCAAAGCACCAGTTTTATCCTTGCTTACACAGAGACTGGATCAAGCTGTGACACCCAGCTAAACAGCATGGAGATGTGATAGCAAAGGATGACCAGTTCACACTGGGTTTTTTAATTCTAGAAGTTTTGCATCTTGTTAAAAGACAATACAGATTTTCAAGACAAGAATGTCATATGTTCTCATTTATAGGAAAGAAAAATCATCTGAGAAGTACAGAGCATATGGAGCTTTATTAAAACCTATATGAATATTTCTGATACCTGCTTCTTTTGCTGCAATGTGCTGACAGAAATATTTGTTACAGTGCAGGACACTTCCAGGTTCAAAGTTAGCCTCACATGACTCCCTTCTTCTTTAATGTATTTTTTACAATCAAAGTATCAGCAAAAAAATGCACCTAGAAAAATAAAAAAGTGTTGTCATTGTAATTATGCAAGCGCTAAAGCAACATCAAGGCAGGATCCACCCGGCCCCTGCTTGTGCACATCAATAGAGCACTCTAGTTCATAACTGTTATTCTATTATTCCTCTGTTCCACATTTTTGGCCACAGAAGCTTGCAGACTATTATGCCCAGTGAACAGGATTATGGCCTTTCTGTTATAACTGTAGGTAAGAATGATCTGCACAAAGTCTCTATTTATATACCTGTGCTAAAACTATTGAGAACTAGAAGGTAAATATACCACCCTACTTTTCTGTCTAATGTACACAAGTTTTTAGCCAATCCCCATTTCATAAAAATCCCTGTCCTTCTCTGAAGCAAATAATTTGTGCTTAGCCAGATTATATCTCCTGTGAGTTTTATAGTCATTCTTTTCAATTGTTTCTTTTTTAAATGCAATGTGTACCTGTTGTTGCTGTGGAAAAACATGGTTTATTCCAACCTAAAATGGCAGAACCCAGTGGGTCTCAGCAGATCCATACTGGGCACTTAAATATCAACACATCTGCTTCTGTAGGTGAATTTTTTTAAATTTTTCATCAATAACAGTAACAAACATACCCTGCAGCCTACAAGTCTATAAGCCATGAAGATGTCAATTAGCATTTATTTTCCTTAGGGAATTACAGTGAAACCCAAGAAACCCAAATTTATTGAAAATTATTATATTCTCTTCAGAAAGAAAACATATGAGTTTTATAATTATGGAAAAGTGCAAACATGGCATCCCTAATTTTAATGTGATCTTGGAGATAAGTTTTTCTCAGAACAAAAAGTCTCCACAGCCAGTGGGTGAACTGGTAGGGAAGAGTGCATGGTTCCAAGAAACTGTTAGAATATTTTTGGCAGTACTAGTTGTTCGTGAAAAACTATGTCACTTCTGGAAAAAAAAAAAAGAAGAGCCATGACTATGTCTCCAAGATTTCTATTTCTATTCCTAAATGACGGTTTTGTATTGTAACACAATATGAAGGATTTTCTGATGGAATCACCCCTGCTCTCATTCTTATGACTATGGTCAAAAGCTGAGTAGGGATATCAATAGGATTTCATTCACCCTAAATCCTCAACATAGATGTATTTGAGATGTGAAAATTTATCCCACAGGAAGAAGCCTTGGTATCAGATCCTAATAGTGTCAGAGGAGTACTAGTAGAACTGTCTGTCTAAAAAAGCGGAAGAAAGAGAATAAAACTTGATTATAGTGCAGAAAATATGAAATTAAAATGAGAATACAAAACTTAAGTGTACAACTCCATTCTTGAGCTAGTCTCTGCTGCATTTCTGCAGTGGTTATATAATTTAAAGTTTCCTATAATTATATTTGTGGTCATGGAAGATTTAGTATTTTGAAATTTGGTTTCATTTAAGCATGGGATGAAACCCCAAAACACCAAAACTTTCAGTGAAGGATAAAGGGCCCTAGAATTCTGTGTCAGTCCTACCTCGATGTCCTAGTGGTGAGGACATTGGAAACCTCAATCATCTGCATTGGTGATCTGCAAAACAAGCAGAGTGTTATGGAAGGATGTTTGTGTTTGAAGGACCAGGCTACGCCTAGAGAGGTAATTAAGATTCTTGGGAATCTGACAGCTTTCACACACTGGCAAGTGATTCACTGAGTGTTTGTAGAGAGGACAGGTGAGCTTGAAGAAGCTGGGACATGTCAGCCCCAAGGGAAAGAATCTGTAAGATTCCTATGTAGTTTCCCTTGGAACAAGAAACAACCATTTTAATTTCTTTTATGGCATGTTTTATAGCATTATAGAATCATTTAGGTTGGAAAAGATCCTTCAGCTCATCAAATGCAACCATTATCACTAAGAAGTCTAATCCATGTCCCTAAGCACCATGTCTATATATTTTTTAAATACCGCTAGGGATGGTGACTCAAGCACTTTGCTGGGAAGCATGTTCCAATGCCTGACAACACTTTCAGTGAAGAAATTTTTCCTAATATCCGATCTAAATATCTCCTGGCACAGATTTAGGCCATTTCCTCTCATCCTTTCTCGTGTTTCTAGGGAGAAAAGATCAACACCTGCGTCACTACAACCTCCTTTCAGAGTGAGAAGTTCTCGTCTGAGCCTCCTTTTCTTCAGGCTGAAGTTACTTCAGTTACTCCTCATAAGACTTGTTCTTGAATGTTTTCACCAGCTTCATTGCTCTTACATGCGCACACTCCAGCACCTCAATATCTTTCTAATAGAATCAATAGAATCATAGAATGGTTTGGGTTGGAAGCAACCTTAAAGATCATCTAGTTCCACCCCCCCAGCCATGGGCAGGGACACCTTCTGCTATACTACATTGCTCAAAGCCCTATCCAACCTGGTACTGAACACTTCCAGGGAGGGGAAATCCACAACTCGCTGGGCAACCTGTCCCAGTGCCTCACCACCCTCATTGTAAAGAATTTCTTCCTAATGTCTCATTTAAATCTTCATCCCTCTAATTTAAAGCCATTTCTCCTCATCCTGTCACTGCATGACCTTGTGAAAGGTCACTCCCCAGCTTTCTTGTATGCCCCCTTCAGGTACTGGAAGACTGCTGTGAAGTCTTCTCGGAACCTCCTCTTCTCCAGGCTGAATGATCCCAAATCTCTCAGCCTGTCCTTATAGTAGCAGTGCTTCAGGCCTCTGATCATTTTTGTAGCCCTCCACTGGACCCATTTCAACAGTTCCATGTCCTTTAATACTGGGAATTCCAGAACTTGAAACAATACTCTAGGTGGTGTCTCACAAGAGTAGAATAGAGGGGGAGAATCACCACCCTTGTCTTGCTTGCCATCTTTCTTTTTAAATAGCCCAGGATTCAGTTGGCTATGAATGTACATTGCCAACTCATGTTGAGCTTCTTGTCACTGGACACCCCCAACTCCTCTCTGCAGAGTTGATCTCAAACGTGTCATCCCCCATCCTGTAATGAAACTGCAGATTGCCCTGACCCTGGTGTAGGACCTTGCACTTGGCCTTGTTGAATCTCATGATGTTCACACAGTGCCACTTTCCCAGCTTGTCCAGTTCCCTGTGTATGACATCACAACCTTCTGCTGTAACAACTGTACCACTCAGCTTGGTGTCATCTGCCAACTTGCTGAAGGTGCACTTGATCTTCCTGTCTGTATCATCAATGAAAATAGTAGATAGCACTGATCCCAATATGGACCCCTGAGGGATACCACTTGCCACAGATCTTCATCTGGATATCGAGCTGTTGACCACTACTGACTGAATGTGACTATCCAACGAATTCCTTATCCACAGAACATTCCAACCATCAAACCCATCTCTCTCCAGTTTAGAGAGGATACTGTGGGGGACCATGTCAAAAGGCTTTACAGAAGACCAGATAGATAACATCTATTGCTCTTCCCACGTCCACTGCTGTGGTCACCCCCTTATAGAAAGCCACTAGTCTCATTAGGCAGGCCTTGCCTTTGGTGAAGCCGTGCTGGCTGCCATTAATCACCTCCCTGTCCTCCATGTGTTTTAGCATAGCTTCTAGGAGGATCTGTTCCACGATCTTCCCAGAGATGAGGCTGACATGTCAGTAGTGCCCAGGATCATCTTTTCTACCCTTTTTAAAAATGGGCATGATGTTGTTCTTTCTCCAGGCAGCTTTCCAGCCATTCCTTCCCAAGCCTGCAGAGTTGCATGGGGTTGTTGTGCAGAACAAGTGCAGAACCCAGCACGCGGCCTGATCCAGCCTGCCCAAATCCCTCTGTAGAGCCTTCCTACTCACAAGAACATAAACACTATTGCACAACTTGGTGGCATCTGGAAACTTACTAAGGGTGCACGCCATCCCCTTGTCGTATCATGGATAAGGATACTAAACAGTAGAGTCCCCATACTGAGTCCCCCGGGGGAACAGCCCTTGTGGCCAGCCTCCAACTAGATTTAATTCCATTCACCACAATTCTTTGGGCTTGGCCATCCAGCTAGTTTTTCACTCAGCAAAACACGTGGCCATCAAGCTTTAAAGAACCAGTTTCTCCAGGAGAATGTTTGGGAAAATGGTTCCAAAGGCTTTACTAAAATCTAGGTAGACGACATCCACGGACTTTCTCTCATCCAGTACAGGTCATGTTGTTATAGAAGGAGATCAGGTTGGTCAAGCAAATCTGCCTTTCATAATCTTGTGCTGACAGAGCCTAATCACTTTGTTGTCCTGTATCTGCCTCTTTGATACAGGAAAAGCAGCTGCAGTCTAACGACAACAACAACAAAAATATGATTAAGATTTTTCATACCTTCCCTGTATTTCTTTTCCTTTTAACATACCTATTCTGATAAAAGCAGCAAGAACAAATCATAAATTTAAATAAGGAAAGTAACAACCAATGTAAAATTCTGATGAATTTCTGGGTTCATTAGTGTTCTCCATGAACAGCATTTGGAAGGTGTTTTTAAATGCTTTTTGAGAATTTGGAGCAATTTTCTTGAAATAAAGCTTCTCTGAAACAGTTCAGGCAGTTAGTGATGCATTCCTGCTCTACAGAGCAGTTCCTAACTTAATTGAATATCTACTCACTTTTGCAACAAGTTTTCTACTGCCAGCTTTTCAAAACCAGTAGCATTTTCTTCACTCTTATACCTGATCTGACATTCTCAGGTTATGGCTTGAAACAAAATGCGCATGTGTGTTACTTTATGAATTAAGTATATTTGAATCTGGCAAAACATTATCAGCTAGGCACCTTGCCATTATTTCTTAGAGGGTGAAGAACTATTTCACAGAGCTTTCTTTTGCATTATCTAAAACACAGGACTTGGTCTACAAACACATGGGGTTGCAAAAGCATTCACGTGATGCCAAAGCTTACAGTAAATTCTTATTCAACAGCTTCAACACTGCTTACAGAGTTGAAATGTTCTTTACGTTAACACTGCATTTCTGTTAGAAGCTTTCTATTAAGCTAGTGTTGACTCAACCCATTCTCAGCTCTTTTGCAGTCTATGTGCAAGAACATTTTGGCTGTTGTGATAAATTGAACTGAAGATCTCATACAGCTGGAAAAAATTCACCCCGAACTCTAGGGGAAACACTGTGTGTGTGTTTTCAGCAGGATCTACTGTAAACACTTACACAGATATTTGTAAGGGAAAAAATTAACAGGGATTGCCACGGCCCAGAAGTTCTGACATTTTTAACTCTGTACAGATTGGCAGTGAAAATTGGCCTCTAATATGTGTATAAACTACTCCTCTGTAAAATTCTGTTTTTCTAAGGCAAAAGTAGCAGCCTTAATTGGGATAAAATCCCATTTACACATTTCAAATAGCATTTATATGTCCCTACAGTAAGATTGATTATCTTCCCTGGTAGTGTCAGGGTGTTTGGTTGAGCAGCATGGCTCTGTGTTCCTGCTGCCCCCAGCTCTAGCAGAGCTGGGACTGCACATGCTGAGGCCCCATAGCTGTGCAGTGCAGCCCAGGAGGGTATTTATTCTTCTGCAAGCTTCAAAAACAGGAAGTGACATTTCAAGTAGTTGCAGATTTACTGTGAGCCTATGGCTGGTCCCTCTGTATTGTCCTCACTTTCCTGTTTGAGCTGGGAGGAAGTGGCTACAGGGATGGGGGAAGGGAGATCTCCCTGCAAATCTTTGACTGCAGCCTACTTACTTGGGGGAAGAATGATGAAAACATATCCAAACCCTTGCCAAGGGCTTGCAAGAAATATTTGACATGTCACCTATAAAAACAAGCAGGAGTTAAAGGTTAAATCACACGCAACGCAAGCATTTGGGAAAAGGATATGTTTATGTCATCAGCTTCTGTTGGTTGTAAAGGAACAACATATGGCAAAGGCTCTGAGCTATTAGGAAAATATGCTATGGCTTGATGTGACTACCTGTGAACACAAAAAGCTCTATTTATCTGTGAACACAATTGGCTCTATATATCTATATGTTCATGTCCAAATTCCCTTTTCAACTCTATCACTATTCAGATAGTTAAGTGGGGAGCACACAGCGTGGACATCACTGGTTACTTTCTTTGTTTGTGTGCATGTAGGCATGAATTATTACACAAGCAGTCTGGTTTCCCATGTAGCATCTCATCTTGTGCAGAACAATCGCTAAAGAATTAGACAATGTTACCCATTTCTCTCTTGTAATCTAGGGAGCTCAAGAATCCAAACTAGCTGTGTGTTTTATAAGATAATGTATTGGTATTAGGCAAACTGAAAGAAGGAAATACTGCCTTTATTGATGAGTGTCAGCACACTACAAAGGCTACATTAGCCTATACAACGTTAATGCTTTAGTTGTTGTACTTCAGGAAAAAATGATTCTGCTGGCCATTGCATCTTTTTTCTGCTGAAAAAGCAGCTAAATTTGAGAGGTTCTGCTCAAATCAAATTCTATTTCATTTTTTTTCCTAGTCATATTCAGTGGGAATTTACTGGACAAAACCTGATCCTCAAGAGATAAACTCAGTCTTATCTTGTTAGCGTTTTCTCTTGGTAAATATTACCCACTTATTAGCCAGCTGGGATGTGTCTTACTTAGCTTTAGCAGTCTAGAAATATACTCAGCGTTAGTAATTTCCTCTACCAACACTACAGAGACACAGGAACTGTTTGAAGAAAATTCACTTTACGTACTTTTTAGATGTAAAGATCACTGCTTATAAAGGGATACTATATGTATTGTTTATATTAAATTTCTAATTTTTAGGTGGCTAATATTAAATGAGTAGAACCTCGCAGTGAGAACTGAATATCCTATATTTCACGCAAATAAAATTAAAAATAACTTCAGAAGACCAGTATTAACCCTCTGTGATTGTGTCCCATTCATTAAGAAAAAAAATGCACCAGTGCAATCACATTTATAGTATTCAGTATTATAATAAGTTGTACCATGAATATAAACATTGTGCTGGCAGGGAAACAGTGACTTTTGGAAAATTTCCTCTCAGAGCAGGCAAAGCTGCCAACATTACCTGCATAAAAAATAAAGTAGAACAATTCTTCAAATAAGCGTTGCAGCACAGGTTTTTCTATTGAAAATTTTCTATTCTGTCAGGTTAGTACTTATCAATATTTATTTGCTTTTGTGTTTTAGACAATGCATCTTGAGATATAGACATTGTGCAGGGAGTCCTCTTTTATAAAATGAAACAGTCTGGGATTTGTTCTAGGATGCTTGATTAGTTTATTTTTAGATAAATCCTTCCTTATTGGCTGTGCTGTGTTCCTCTGTTTGCTGTTAAAAATATTTTGCCTTAATGATTTTCTCTTTCCTGCACTTAAGTAAATGTGATTTGATTCTCAGAGGTCACAGACAAAGACAGCTGAGCTTAAAGACCTGATCCAGATTCTGAAAAGAAGGAATGAAGATAATTGACCTGAAATTGATATATCTTTCTTTCCCTACCTTAATATCTTTTCCCCTTTACATCTATTGAACTTGCTCTGTTATGTGTTTGAGCATATGGGTGTCTATGTCACTACCACATCAGTCACCACCATGCACTGGTAACAATGGAGCCTTCTAACAGAGCCAGGGTATCTGAGTTTTTCAGACTGGCATTTCCAATTTCCTCTCTTATACCTCTTCTAAATGCCTCCCTTTCTGCTTCAGTCTCTTATTTTGCCATCCTTTCAATGGGAGAGAAGACTGAGGTAGGCACTTAACTTCATACTGTGATGTTTAAAATGTAGAATGCTCACCTGACAAGTGAGAAATCAAAACCTTCTTCCAAACTAAACTCAGGAGATGTGAACCTGTTATGCAACACCCGGGGTGCCGCTTTAGCCACTGCACTTAGGCAGTGTGGAAGAGGAGGAAGACACGGCCAGCAGCAGGTTCTGAAAGGAAATATTTTAGAGATTATGCAAAAGTCAAAACTACAATCTGCAAATCAGTGTATCAATCATCACAGACCTGTTAACTTTGCAGGCAATATCTCTATCTTTTTCAGCATAATGTCTTGGCTAAAATCACAAGCTGACTGTTCACCACCCTTTGTTCCAGGTGCTAAAACTGTAGATGTGATTTATTGCTTTCATTTCTTCATTAATCTGTCATGCAGGTTGAGGGAGCATGGCAAGGGATGCTACACTCAGCAGAGCTGAGGCTGTAGAGGCAGGCACTTTATGGGTGAGATATATTAGCTAGGCTCAAGCTATTCTTATGTGGTCCATCTTACCTCAACAGTCACTCTGAGTTTTTCCTTCTTTACTTCAAGACTCCTTGATAAATACATTGCAGGTCCAAGAAAGGAACTTGAATCAAATACACTCATTTTGCCTTTGCACTGGGAGGAATTTGTTAAGAGAATAAGCATGAGTTGAATTTCAGCTTTCAAAGATAGCAATGCTTTGAAATAATCCCTGCTGTGAGGCTAGAAAGAGGTCTCCCCAGGCCTTTTCCTTTTCTTTGCAGAGTTCCAAAAAACAGTGTTCATAGGTCCATTATCCACAAAAAAATATGCCAATGATCTCATAAGAAATGTGATTCTGCCCACCAGCTGCAGATCTGACTGAATACGAAAAGCTGGTATATTTTCAGTGGAAATATCAATTGAAGTTCATATGGAGTATACTATCATCATTTTACTTTGTTATTAAGGCTGAAGTTCTACATTATTACGCAGCTGATGATATCATCACATTGTTCTCAATTATAATTTTATAATATGTAGTTAAATGAAGACTCAGTGCTACCTATCTGAAATACTTACAAAGGAAACTCTGTGAAATAATCCTGCTATTTTTTTCCCAATCAATTTACTTTACAGAACTGTTGCTATTAACAAGTGATATTCTTTGAGTTTTCGTATGACTGACACTTGAAACTATTTTCTTCATGTACTGAATTTGGAGAAGTGGATGTACATGTCTCTGCTTTGAGAGTGCTGTCACAGCCAGTTGGGCAAACTGTACTTCTTACAGTATTACATTTTAGTTTAAATTTGAACATCCAGTTTATGAAAATCATTACTATATTATAAGTTGCTCTTCCCAGGAGAAATCTGACATGGAAAATGTTGTATTTTTTCCTTAGCCTTGTGTCCCAACCATGCAGTCAAACCTTGTCATTGTAGTATAATTTTAGAATGTCTTACAAGCTCAATTCGAGCTCTTGGCTTTGATGAGATGCAGACATCAACTGTGCTGTCCCTTGAACTGTGACCTTAAACAACCAGGCTTTTTCCTTCCCCATGGGAATCATGTGATTGCACTCTCAGCGGATCATTTTTCCTGGATTCTTTTATGGTATTTCCTACACAGGAAAACCATGCTGTTATCTCACTTTAAAAGATTGCTAATGAGCATTTTCATGTTTTTTGAAAAATTTAAGTGTCTTCTTCCCTTCCATTGCTTATCTAAAAATACATTCTTTAGAAGGAGTAAGAAAGGATCACAGATTATTTTTCACCCAGGACAGAAAATAAGCAGTGGTAAATATGATAATGCAGCTGTTAATCAAAAAGTTTCACTATAATGTAGAAAGAAATCTAGTTAAACAACAAATTCGACAATTTCCACCAACCCAGAGATAAGTCACATTTTAGAGTCATCAAAGAAAATGTTCAATATTCTCATACTGCAAATTCCAACAGGTAAAAATTTTCAAAAAGAATTTATATTCTCTGGCTTGTGCAGTCTCTCATAATTAAACAGCTAACATGCCTTGATGGACTCATATCGTTATGTTTCTACACTGATATTTTACCAAGGAACCAGTTAAAACAGGCTTTCAATGGCTTAAAGGGTATGTGAAGTTCTCAGAAAGAAAAGCACTAAATACTACTTTTAGTTACTTTGATTTGTTAGTAAATTAATCCTGAATTTATGTCATTGGATCTAATAAAAGAATCTGCCTCAGTACCATTCACAGTGGTTTTGCTACATGAAGCAAGCTGCCTTATGGTTGAATGAAATCCATTGCTGATGTCAATTCAGATTTTGTCTGAAAAAATTCCATGAATTTTTTATATGCAGAGACTAAGTCCACTCATACATATAGTGTACTTTTAAGTGACATCACTTGTGTGCACCTTCCCTATAGAAAAGAATTAATGTGTGTAAGTCAGATATGTCTGTATATAGAGACCAAAGAACTCCAGTAAATCAAAATTCTGGTTTAAGTTGATTTGTAGTTCTGAGAATACATAGTCAGTACTATTTCATGGCTTGTAAAAGTGTTTATTAAATGAGTAGCTGCTGACATTCATAAGCAAATTCGAACCATGCATTCTTGACTTCACTTGCAATCCTCAGAATAGCAGATTCATGAAAGAGAGTTTTTCTTACTAGATTTTCCTTTCTTCTGTTTTTCCTCTGTGGATTGTGATTGTTTATGTTTCCAGGCATCTGATTGCAAATCTAAGATCCTAGGTCTAGTCCTGAAGTGAATGAATTCATATTCTTTTTGCATGCCTTTGAAATTCTTCTGCTAAGTAACTCTATAAGTGAGCTCTAGGGAAAGCTAAGACTTCTTAAGAATGGTAGTAAATTTACCTCACAAAATCTCAGTGAAGTAATGGTACACGTGCGGTGGGATGATTTTGCCATTACTGGAAAGGTGACGTAATGTTTTGTTTAAGCAAATGTGCTTCTTTTTTTTTTTTTTTTTTTTACCATGAAAGACTTGTCCTGAGTTATCAGAAGATGTGCTAAGTGCTTCTCCTTTAACTCAGGTAATCCAGACCCATATTTTTAGGAGTGAAGGTTGTAATGATATAAATTAATATGCTACCAGGGTATAAAATTTATTTGTTATACACAAACTATTCACAAAAATTCTCTTTCATTTCTCTAGATATGTTACAAGAAACTTTTTAAAAGAGAGGAGATTGGTGAAATTTCTTATGTTTTTAAAACTAGGATAAAAGGCAAGAAATACTATTAATTTTATTTAATCAAAGTATACCCTTTTTCCTTGAACTACAGTGACACAGTCCATCAGAAGGATATCTTTAATACTTATATGGTATATGAAGACTTTACCTTTTGACTAATGACAGCCCAAAATCCGTAGAAGAATTTGATTTTCCAACAAAAATTTAGAGAGCTATAAATGATTCAAAAACCTGTGTTCACAAGCCTGGAGTTCCAGTAATTTTTCCCTGCACTATATGCCTGGATAGGTTGCTCCTTTCATGACCTACCATGCTCTTAGACACAAGTCCCTGACCTTGCTGGAAAGTTTTCTGCCCCACATATTTTACATTATTTGAACACGTAAAATAAATTGAGTTTCCTTAATATCTTACCATAATTCCTTGAATCACTATTGTGGGTCTATCTGAAATATTTCTGAGTTGTCAGCTTCTTTTTTTAAAAAGAAAGTGTTGGTGCCAGTTCTGGTAAGATTATTCAAATGAGAAACTGTAATTTTTGTATGAAATGACTTCCCATTTCTGTATGAAATGACTTCCCATTTCTGTATGAAATTACATCTTCACGTCTCCCTCTAATACATCTGAGAATTGCATTTAGTTTCATGCACAGGCAGCATATGTTTAACTATGCTTTTTAGTCCTGCTTCTTTCCAGGATACTATCTTCTATCCTAACAGTGTGCCTTGCAGTCTGTGTCTCTGAGTATATTCAGCTGTGTTAAAATGACGTTGCTGAAATGAACAAATCTTAAAATATCACCATGGCCAACCCACATAGCTAATCAGTTCACATTTACCTCTCCAGTGAACTGTAATAGTAAGTGCAGATACTTCTAAGAGTTTATAAGTTTTTGTCAAATTTTGATTTGAACTGTTCCCATCAGAAAGATACTTTTCAGATACTTTTTCTGATGTATCACCTATCCAGGGCATCCATAAAACAAAATTCTTAGTATTTGTTGTGTCATTATATTGTAATGTCTTTCTAGTTGTAGAGTATTTCCATGATCTTGCCTGGGGTTGATGTCATCTTGCTATTTTACAAGTTTAGAAAAATGCAGTTTACAAAATGTTTAGGATCTGCTCAATTCTTCTTAGAATAAAGTTTATGTAACTTTCTGTGGAAAATGAACTACTACAAAATTCAACTTCACTTCAAACTCTCTGTAAGACCATTGATGTATAAATTACTCTGTTGGTAGCCCTTAACAGTTAACATGCTCAATATTTTTACTGTACTTATAATTCCTGGACAAGATTTTTTTTGTCTGGTAAATTCAAGCAATTCCATCCTTTTGTCTTAATTTTTAGTGATCATAGATTTTTTCTTCATTGGTGTTTTTATCCAATATTGTTCTTTCTGCTGGCCCAATGTTTTCCATACATGTATATATACTCAACTACTACAAATAGCTTCATTCCTCTTGAAGTTTTGGGTTTATTTCTTAATAAATATAGCCATGCCTGGTAATGGCTGTCAGTTTGGAGCATCTGGGAAAGTCTTCTTTATCAATTTCCACTTTTTTTCATGGTATACCAAAGACAGTGTGAATGATTCCTGATCAATCTTTCTTCCGGTTGCTAAACCAAATTGTATTGGTCCCAGGACTTCTCCAGGATTTCTACTGACCACCTTGTGGTGCACAGGATGTTTCCTTCTTTCTATGTTGTTTATGAGCTGCCCACAAAGGCAGAGTACCTTGTTGTGAATTTCCAATAGCTGACTGCAACCAAAGGAGGGATATTTGACAAGATACTGCTAGAATTATAGGCCTTATAGGTGCTAAATATCTTCTCATGTAATCAAAATTATATGTCGACATGTTCAGAAATAATTTCCACGCATATCAGAAACAATTGTATTTCTTGAGGCCTGTAACATATGGAGTAGGTGGAGCAGACATTTTGGTAAAGCCTGCTCAACTAATACAAAAAAATGGTTGAAACTGGAGAGACTACACAGTGGCTGAGGTAATTTTTTCCAATCCTTTGTACTTTGATATCTCTTTCCATTCAGTTTTTATCTTCAGCTTTGAGAGACTAGATCTTTGAAAGCAACCAGTATGTGTAATACTCAGAACTGTATTCTGTTTCCATATGGGAAAAGCATCAGTGTAATTACACCTATTTTATCTATTTGTACTTGCACAACACCAAAACCTCCTAAACTGACATTCTGTAGATGGACACGTATTTTATTGAAACATTTAACAAGTAGCAGGGATTGCTGTGTCTGGTTCCTCAGACTGTTCAATAGCCTGTTGTCCTATTTTGTGATCTATAATTTAATACAATCAAGGTCCTATCTTCTTAAATTGTTTGTAACTCTAGATCATTCCATATCACTGCTGTACTTCTTAAATAGTCTGTAACCCCTGAGTTTGACATCATATGAGTCATACTACTGCAGCTGAGTAATACCAGCTAGCTCAAATGTTTTCCTAAATTTTTATTTCCAATTCCCCTGACTCTCGGAGTGATTCTAGGAACAATGACTGTTTTTCTCATCTCTGTTTTTGATGTTTCAGTCCTTCTTTATTTGTTCATCCGTCCTTGCAATTTCTTTTGCAGATTCTAGATGTTATCTAGCATACACTTTCTTATTACAAAGGAGGAAGTCATCCATTCTACCTTCCTAGAAAGAAGTGTCCTTGGCGTTTATATTTTTCTGAAGTAGTTTCTCTTAAACCAAGTTATTTCTCCTAGTTTATATTACTGGTAGAAAAGATGTTGTTGCATGGGTAACTCCAGTAGAAGACTAAACATAGGTAGTGAAGCTATATATGCCTATGCCTAACCTCTGAGTATGTATTTTTTTCCTTTATGGTAGGCACCAGGTATTCACCTGGTGCAAACAAGTAATTTGCCTGGATACAGGCAAGTGGTAAATAAGACTTCCAACATATGTTGAAGATAGATGGAGCAGGGTCCCCTTGCGAAACCAAAATGTTGCTATCATAACAAAGAGGCAAACATCTTAAAACAGCCAAACACATGAGTTTGGGTTAATAATAGTATTTTCCCACCTGATTTTCAGAGAAATGCAATTCAAATGTATTCAACTGGCTTGTGCAGCCATGTTTCAGGTCTCTTGGCTGTTAATCCGACGCTTTCAAATGTTCCAAATAAGAACTTAGAAATTACTATTTTTTAATAAACCAGAGTGGGAGAACATGACTTTGTCATAGGAAGCTGGTTATGAATGCTACTTGCTGCATTAGTTTTGAAAGACCAGCAGAAAAAGTTTGTTAAAAGTAGAAACTTTAATACTTTTACTGTAATCAGAAATTCTAATTCTGCTTTACACTTCTTCCTGATCTAATGAAAAGGCTGTGCCTTCACAGAGCTGTATCATTCCTTTACTGACCAAAGAGCAGTTCATATGGATTATGCTATGTACTGAGGAAGTTTAAGATTTTGGGGAAGAGGACTTCCTATCTTTCTACTTGTAGGTGTTGTCAGTGAGAAATCTTGAGCACCTTGGTTCCTTCCTTAGACTCCTTCCACAGGGGATGGTATTGAATTCTGAACCCCTTCTAGATGTTTTATGGATATAGATACAAACAATGCTGCAACAAAACTTAAATTCCTCACGCAAACCTAGTCATGAAGGAAATCACATTTGATTTGATGCAGCACAATAATGTACATGTTGAAAATGAAGATATACGTAAAGGTGAAATTTGATGGTGAATAAAGGAAAGGGTTATACTGCTTAGACTCTGCACACTCAGGGAGGGAGAATGTGTGTGTGTGTGCATGTCAGGAATGATGATGACATGTTTTTTCTTTTGTGGAATGGCATGCAAGAGTTTTCCAAGCACTGCAACTGAAGAAGGAAGTAGCAGCAGAAAATCTTTCTTCTGCTGATCTTTCTGCACAAACCACATGGATACTATCTTCTTTGCTGTTTATGCATAAATAGAAAGAGGAAGGAACTGAGTGTGAAATATTCATTCTGTAGCAAAAATGAAGAACACCTTGTACATATAACAGCATTTAAGGAAGATGTTTATAGAATACAAAAGTACTACACCCTTCTCTTTCCATTGCCATATAGAAAGATCTACTTTTTACAGGACGAAGGTCTTTAAGGCATGTATTAGTTGTGAAGGAAAGAAATAGAGCTCTGAGGGATCACATATATAAGATGTTACAGCAAACGTATGGTTGAAGCTAGAGTTGAGGGTTGGAATGTAACTTTATTTTGTGACAGTTATCAAGAAAGACAAAGTAATCATGGATGTGTTTCCTATTTCATTCTGTTAATAATAAACCTTATTTCTTAAAGGAAGACTTTATAGGAACACCTAATAAGAGACTTCAACATTTGGGGCCATCCCTTTTTTGTTTTGTATGCATACATAATGTAGCTTTAAAAGGAGGCTTTTCTGCTCTTTTTCCTGAAGTAATAATATCCTTGAGATACAGATGGGATTTCTGCGCATGAGCCCACTGGTTTTTAACAAGGCTTCTTTATTGCAGATGGCATGCATCATTTTTTAGGGAGAAATTGATTTTGGATCTACCCTTTAATTTAGTTGAATAATACCTACATTTGACCAGAACTTAATTAAACTGTGATAATGTCATAAATCCAGCTGGACTGAATTGTCCTTCCTGTGCAAATGTTATCACGAGTTTGTATGAAACTTCTCTTCCTTGTTTTCAAGCTTCATAAAAGGAGAAGCAAACTATAGTTACAATAGCATTCTTCAATCAAGGATCTGATTCTGATTGCCTTACTCTTGCTGAGTGACATCTTTACTATAAGTTTTATTGCTAGTATTGCAGAAATAAAAGTAGAAGAATTGGTCTCAGGTAACCTGAAATTTCTAGTATCTTACTTGGAATACAAATGCAGAATTTGTATTTACTTTTGTCCTTTGCCTTTTGTTTTATCTCTGAGAAGAGTCGAGCCAGACTGAGTGTTCTCAAGGCCGGACAAACACATTTCTCTCAGCCTTTCTTTTTATGTCCTTGTTTTCCAGTCCCCAGACATCTTGGTAGATTTTACTGGGCTTGCTTCAAGATGTCAATGTCTGTCTTGTAGTGCTTCCAGTTTGGGGTGTCTCAGTCCTGCAAGTGTGTCCTGAATGAGGAGAATAATCACTTTCTCAGGCTACTGAATGTATCTCTGACGACTTCATCAAGCTGAGCTCTGAATCCACATTCTTTGGTTAGGATTGCAAAATCATCCTCAGTGCTGTCTTTGGGGCTGACTTGCAAGAATCTCATACCCTTGCAGGAACAGTGAATTTGTGTTAATTTTAGAGGAGTCTAGGCTTGAAAACAATTATAGGTTTCTTTCTTAGCTGACCATTATCCTGTTTGCTCTGGTGATTAGACAGCAAAGGAATTAATGATTAATTAATAAACGGTGTTTTGTTCAGATGTAATCAATCCAGATTTTATTTCATCATCTTTGCAAAAATATAATTCAATATAAAAAAACGTTGCTTGGAAAAGAGATATATTTTGTAGGTAAATACAGATAAACAGAACTACATGGTAAACGTGTAGTTATATGCAAGTTGAAGCTACTGTGTCCTGTGTGGATACAGGAGTTTCTTGAAGCCTTTACCCAGAACTCCATAATGCAATAGCATTTACCAAGAGAGAAGCAGCTGCAAAGTCTGTCATCTCCTTAGAATTTCAAAAGCCAAGTAATCAGGTTATAAAATCTCAGAATTTGACTATTCCAGTAGAAATCTTTGCTGAAATTACAAGACTAGCTTCCCCCTTTTTTTTTTTTTTACTGTTTTATTTTCAGCCAAGAGTATGGCTTGCTGAGCTTATCTACTTGGAGCTGGCCTTTGAAGGCAAACACCTATTGGCACACACAGATTACCCTTCTGTTTACAAGTTTCAGCAGCTTCCTCTGCATATTTAGTAAACATTTCAGTCCTCTAAATTAGAGAAGACCCAGTTTCTCAGCAGCAGGCACTCATCACCAAATGGGACATTTCATTTCTGTCTCCATTGTGCTAACAATAGGGTAAACCTGAACTATTTGTAAGCTTATGCTCAGGCTGAGAGTTTGGGAATAGACTCATGTCTTTCTCTTTGCAGTGAAGAGATACTGAGCTCAGACATGCCTGTGGGGAATAGCATCTGAGATTAGGAACTCTATAACAACTGTTGACTGCATAATCCTGTAGCTGACTGTAGCAGACAAGTTGCCTTGCGTGGTGTAGCTGTTAGCCTCCATGCCCATTTTAATACTGTGCTCCTTTCTGTGGTTCCTTCAATCTAGCAAGCACCATGTAGTGACCCAGGACTTCATTTCTCTTCCTTCCAGCTCTCTCCAAAACAACAAGCAGGAAAGGTCACACTTGCTACACCTATCAGTCCTTCCCAGTCCAAACAAGCAGCATTTGAAGGCTAGATATACTCAGCTACGCACTTTCCCAGCTGCTGAGGGAGGTTGTTTTGCTACCTCTCTACCTACTCTCCCAGTTTTGCAGCCCTGAAACTACCACTGAAGGTGGCAAAGGGGGGGTATTTCAGGTATTTGAAAGTTTGTGAGAATTCTTGTACTTCTCTCTGTGTATACCCTGAGGCAATTACAATGTTTGCTATGATTTTGAATAGCATATCCCTCACAGTCCCTAAATATTATTACAGGTCTGCCTGACTGTGGCACCTATAGAATGATTAATTTACAGATTCCAACTGCTATAGATAGGGCTAATTTGTTTATTTTTGCTGTAGTAAAAAATACACAGGCTCCACTAAGCTTGTTGCTTTCTCGAGTGTTTTGATTCAAGAGCATAATTTATATGTAGATTCCAAGCCTGAATTTTTAAGGATGGTAAAGTTTGTGGTCAGTGTTGTTCATGTCTGAGAAATAATCAGATTATGCTGTGATGAAGGTAGGATGATACTAATTTGAGCAGTTGGATTTCTTTTGAGTTAAAATGTAATTAGAATGTTTCCATTTCATTTTATTAGTATGTTATTATTGTTTCTAAGTGTTTGCAGCCCATATAGACTTCAATGAGTCTATATGAAAACTAATGATGGCAAAATTAACCTGTTCTCTTGCACAAAGATGATAGTCTGTTTTGACTGTCTGCTGTGTACACATATGCTGTGTCTCCTATCCCAGCCCAGCGCCCTGTTAAATGAAGTCCCTGAACAAAGATTATGTCCTACAGAACCATTGAATCATAGAATCATTGGTTAGAAAAGACCTTTGAGATCATTAACGCCAACTGCACCTGTCTATTACTAAATCATGTCTCCAAGAACCTCATCTACCTGCCTTTTAAACACCTCCAGGGATGGTCACTCAACCACCTCCCTGGGCAGCCTTTTCCAGTGCCTGACAGCTCTTTCCATGAAGAAATTTTTCCTAATGTCCGATGTAAACTTCCCCTGAGGCAGCTTGATGCGATTCCCTCTTGTCCTGTCCCCTGTCACTCAGGAGAAGAGGCCAGCTCTCTCTTCTCCACAACCTCCTTTCAGATAGTTGTAGAAAGCAATAAGGTCTCCCCTCAGCCTTTTCTTCTCCAAGCTCAACAAACCCAGTTCCCTCAGCTGCTCCTGATAAGACTTGTTCTCCGGCTCCTTCACCAGTTTTGTCACCCTTCTCTGGACATGCTCTAGAATCTCAATGTCTTTCTTATAGCGAGGGGCCCAAAATCAAGCACAGGATTCAAGGTACAGCCTCACCAGTGCAGATTACAGGGGCAGAATCACTTCCTTGGTCCTGGTGGCCACACTTGCTGATACAAGCCAAGATGCCTTTGGCCTTCTTGTCCACCTGGGCACACTGCTGGCTCAGGTTCAGCCAGCTGTCAACCAACACCCCAAGGTCTTTCTCTGCAAGGCAATTTTCTAGCCACTCTTCCCCAAACTTATAGCATTGCACAAGGGTTTTGTGTCACAAGTACAGGACTATGCACTTGGTCTTGTTAAATGTCACCCCATTTGCCTCAGCCCATCAATCCAGCTTATTCAGATCCCTCTCTAGAGCATCTTTACCTTCCAGCAGACCAACACTTCCTCCCAGTTTACTGTCATCTGCAAACTTGCTAAGTGTGCGCTCAATCCTGTCATCAATGTTGTTGATAAAGACATTGAAAGGAACTGGACCCAGTACAGAGCCCTGGGGAACACCACTTGTGACCAACCTCCAGCTGGCTTTAATTCCATTCACCACCACTCTCTCAACTCAGCCTTCCAGCCAGTTTTTAACCCAGCAAAGGGTACATCTCTTCAGGCTAGTGGTAGCCAGTTTCCTAAGTAGGATACTGTGAGATACTGTGTCAAAACCTTTACTGAAGTCCATGTACGCTACATCCACAGCCTCTCCCTCCATCCATTAAGCAGGTCACCTTGTCATAGAAAGTGATCAGGTTAGTTTGGCAAGACCTGCCTTTTATAAACTCATGCTGAGTGGGCCTGATTATCTGTATGTGTTGTGAGATGGCACCCAAGATGATATGCTCCATGACCTTCCCTGGCACTGAGGTCAGGCTGACAGGTCTGTAGTTTCCTGGATCCTCTCTCTGGCCCTTCTTGTAAATGGGTGTAACATCTACCAGCCTCCAGTCCAGTGGAACTTGCCCAGTCAGCCAGGACTGCTGGTAGATGATGGAAAGAGGTCTGGCAAACGCCTCCACGAGCTCCCTTAATACTCTTGGGTGAACCCCATCTGGTCTCATAGACTTGTGAGGCCTGGCGGGTCTCTTATCATTTCCTCTTTGATTGAGGGGGCTTTATACTGCTCCTGCTCCCTGCCTGCTGGCTTGTGAAGTTGAGTAACCAAGGAACATCTTGCCTTACTATTAAAGATAGAGGCAAAGAAGGCATTAGTCACCTCAGCCTTATCCTTGTCTTTTGTCACTGTATCACTGTACTTTATAGAAACTGACGTTACTCTCATAAGGTGTAAAGAGGGGGTCCATGTTGTAACCAACTGCTTCCCTGATGTGGAAAGTGATTAACCATGTTGTATTTTTTGCAATGGCCACACTATATAAGGATACTCTTGTATATACCACTGTGTATTAGTGGCCAACAGCAGCCACGAAAGAAAGTGTGAAGAGATAAGGCAGCACATAGTGATGTTTTCTGAGCAGTGACTTGTAGTGTTGCACTGAAGCTGTTATATTTTTAGACTAAAAGTATACTCACACTGGCATGTGGGTAAATGCTTCCTCTCCAGAATGGATGCACTCTTTGGTGGGATGTGTGACCCAAATGTGACCCAGCTGTGTTGGGGTCCCATGCAGAAGCCATGCCTGAGGAAAGGCAGTGTGGTGGCATGAATTGGCAAGTGTGTTTGATCCCCTCTTTCCTCATGCCTGTAAAATTTTTGTCAGTTTGGAAGTTTTGCCTTAGTGGATCCAGAGGGAATTGACAGGGCCGTGGCACTGTTTGAGTTGCGAGTATTAGTAGCCAATATAAAAAAAAAAAATGTTGATCTAGTGAGGTTCAGATCTGCAGCTATGGACTTTTTAATGCTTACTGTGAATTATGTTAGCATTTTTTTTTTTTTTTGGTGGGCTGTGTCACACACCATTTCATAGTTTCCTGGAAGAAATAAGGAACTACTCTGGCCAAGCTGCTGGCTATTCTGGATAGAGTTTTTAGGCTAAAAGAATTTACTCTTTTGTATCATCTCCATTAAGACACTTTAGAATAGCAGAAATTGCTTTGGAAGTTATTTCTAATAAGCTATATAAACCCCTTTGAAGGAAAAAAAAATAAAAGAGAAAGAGAATCTACAGACCATCAAAGAAAATAAAGAACAGATTCTGGTATCCTGGATGAATCAACCAAAAGCCAAAGGGCTGAGTGTAAGCAGGTCTTGCTGCTCTTCACATAATTACATTAAAATAAATGAATACAAGAATAGTACCTGGCAGACCCTCTGAAATCCCTGTCCTCACCTGATTATGCTATAATGATTACTAGGACGTTTGGAGATTCAAAAACCAAAAAAGGTTTTTCTGGGATGATTCTGGGAGGACTTGGGTGTGGCACAGCAGCCCCTGAGATTTCATTTCTAACGGATGCCTATTTAATACTCTGAGACTGGAACTAATTGATGGATGTGGTTTAAGAACTTGGATTAAAAGATTCAGCACTTGATTTATTTGGAGAAGGGAATGCAAGGAGCCGGAGAAGATAGAAGGGGTATGAGCAACTTAGAACAGCAACATTTTGAATATGAATATTTTGATATTGGAGGAAACTATTGTGAATCTAGAATTAAAACTCTTGACTACTAATCCGACGTCTGTTTGATCTGCCTCAAAGCAACCTTACAGGCTGCAAATTGCAGTAAATTTACTGTGGCTGCTACAGGTATCTGACAAGTAGCCCTCCAGCCCTTGTGCTCTTAGCTTCTGAGTTATCCATGATCACCCTCTATGGGTATCAGTAGGTGACTGCAAAAACAGCAACAGCAAAGAGAATGCATGAAAACTTATTACAAATGAGTATATCATTGCAGCTTTTGCAGAACTGAGTGTATATGCCATATCCCACAGATTCAAATGATACTCCCCAGGAACAGTCAGGGAACCACATTTTGAGCTTTTATACCTTCAAGAGACATGGTTGAGTCCAATTTGCAGCCAGTGTGCTACTGCAGAGAGCTTTCAGTGCTTTACTAAAAAAAAAGTAAACTCTGGACTTGATATTTCTATAGCATAAACTGAAAAAAATTAAGTACTGAACTGTTTGAACCTTTGTGTCACAGAATCTCTCAAGCTGGCGGATAAACCTGCCAACCCTAAAGACAATTTCTGTGGAAACACACTCTTCTGTGATTTATTATACTGCTTTTCTTTTAGTTCCTGTTAGAAATATAATACCAGATTACCTGTACGTTTGTCTGTTGGTGGAGGCAGGGGAGTTTTACAGGAGTATAAAAATCTGGAAGAACAGTACTAATCTTTTTGCAACGTATTTCTTAAGTTTGTCCACCAGGTAATATGTAAATGTGGCAGTGTGTGCTACACAATACCTAGAAAAGAACCTACTGAAAGACTCTTTGCACTCCTTGCAGAAAAGGATAAAGGAGAAGGAGTAGGATATTACAAATGGACTGCTGTTTTTAATTCAGAAGTCAAAATGCTAAGATTTAGGTTTCTTCCCTGTATTTATAGATGATAAAGTCTCTTTTGTAGAAATGAGTATTCACTTTCACTCAGTAAAAGAAAGGTGTTATAGATAGTGAAAGCTAATTAATTTCCATCTGATTAAGTAATTTTATAATTACAAACCCCCTCCCCCCTCCCTGTTTATGAACTCTTTAAACCTCCTCATAAATAAAAGTTCTTCCAACAAACACTCATCTAATAACTAGCATAAATATGTAGCTAAACTTTCCATGAAGAGATGGAAAACTTAATTCCAATCCCCTTTACTGCAGTAAATTAAGGTATTCCAAAGAAGAATATATTAGTGTTCAAATCTATATACCTTTATTTAAACATTTATTAAAACAGCCTGCTATAATGAGAAATGCAAATATTTCATTTCCGTATCCAGGCTGCATAACTGCACTTTTTATTATCATTTTCCTGTCTCTTTTTGTACAAATCTATCTTGCTAGAGCTCCAAAGGTTATTAAGTTGCTGGCCTCCTTTAAAATAGTCTTTAATGACGAAAGTCTATGTAGTCTAAGTTTACTGCCTCTTCTGATCACAATCTTCAAGAAGAATCTTGTTGCTAGCATGGACAGGAGGATTACATAGTCAGATTCATGGTCACCTGTAATTTTGGTACAAATAATTTCTGTCCTTTATGAGTGTAATGGATGAAGTTCCAAATAAGAAACAGCAAGTCAGTTTATAAAAGCCCTGTTTAAGTAAGTAACTGATAAAACTCAGTCTAACTGGAAAATAAACATGTGAAGAGGTACTATAGCACCTTGTTGAAAAATAATTTCAGCAAGAAGAAAATTCCAATGCATTATAAAATTCAATGTCTGGCTGAAAATTAATAAACAGAAGCAGGAATTTCTATGCTTACTGTAGGACTAGTTTAGATTTAGGCTCTGCAATTGGACCTGCTCCTTCCAAGGTCTCTCTTTGAGATGTATTGCAAATCTGGAATGAAAATGAAGGATCTAGAAATAAAACATGTAGAGGAGAGACTTCCTTGATCAGCAGCTCCAATCCCCATTTGTCATGGACAACTGTACTCTGTGAGAATTTACAGACCTATTTTAGAGCTAACTAGATTGATTCTCATTCTGCTTTACAGGAAGACTGTCCTCAACCACAGTCCTGAGAGAGTTTGACATTTTGCAGCTTGTAGTAAGCTTTAACAACAGTAGACACTCGCAAGCAAGACCCACAAGTTGCAACTGGACCAACAGCAGATGGTGAATATTGCAAAGAAGAAACAAAGTGTGCTTGTTGTGAAGAATTCTCTATTAAAGGGCACTGAAGCACCCATCTACCAGCCTGACAGGGAGTCACCTGAGGTATGCTGCCTTCTGGAAGCTAAGATCTTAGATGCTGCAGAGAGTGCCACACATTATCAAGATCATACACTACCATCTACCATTACTCTTCCATGTGGTCATGAATAACACTGTAAGCCATAACCTAGACAGAATCAGGAAAGACTGTAAGGCCCTGGGAAAGATATTGAAGAACCTTGGTGCCTCAATATTATCTTTTCTTCCATATCACCAATTCAAGGAATACAGGAAGACAGGAACAGATGTACAGTGCAGATCAACCTCTGGCTGTGCGGCTGGTATTGCTGCAAGGGTTTTGGCTTCTGTGATAACAGAACCCTTCTGTGAGGACTACAACTTTCTGGGTGCAGATGGAATACACCTATCTAGAAGGTATGGTGTGTCTATGGTAATAGCTTGACCAGCTTAGTAAAGTGGGCTTTAAACTAAAGGACTTGGGGAAAGGGACCCAATACAGCAATGCCCATGCCACTATCACCACAACCAGTTGGGAAAAAAACCCCAACCAACCAACCAAAAAAACCCAGGTCAATCAGAGCAGCATAGAATATCTTACCTGTTCCCCTAAATGAGAATCACAACATCAACTGCCCTAAATGTATACTAAAGCATGCAGTCTGCATGCAGGCAGAGCAAGAGAATCCCTTGGCTTTACCGTGAGCTTCTGGGTCTGCTCAGAACCAAAAAAGAAATTTATCAGAGGTGGAAAAGTGGAGCGTTACACCTTCAGAATCACAGAGGAATTAATAAGAGTATGCAGAAATGCAGGTAGGAAAGCAGAAACTCAGCTTGAACTTCAATTGACCAGAGATGTCAACAACTTCTCATAAGGGTTCTTCAATTATGTTAAGAACAAGCAGAAACAGAAGGAGAATTTTGGCCCATTGTTAAACAGGAGAGGTGAATCAGTCACCACTACTGTAAAAAAGGCAGAGGTCCTCAATATCTTCTTCACCTCTGTCTTTATGCATGCTGTTGGACTCCAAGTCAGTGGGACAAACTTCTGGGTTGATGCAGACCCAGACCCAGACTCACCAACAGTGAATGAAGAGCTGGGATGTGAACTATTACAGATCTTGCCCCATACAAATTAATGGACCAAGATGTTGAGAGAGAGCAGACAGATGTTGTGAGGCCACTCTCCATGGTCTTTGAGAAGTTGCGTAGATCAGAGGACATCCCTGAAGACTGGAAGAAGGCTAATGTTGCCCCCACACAAGAAAGGCTCCAAGGAGGACACAGCCAATTATAGATCCATCAACCTCACTTCAGTATTTGGGAAGGTTAAAGGAGTAAATGTTCGTAGCAACTGTCACAAGTCAACTGAAGAACATTGTTGGGAAAAGCCAGTATGGATGCAGTAGAGGCAGATTGTACTTGACAAGCCCAGTTGCCTTGTATGACAAAGTGACCCAACTGTTTTATGCAGGGTAAGAGGTGGACATTGTCTATCTGGACTTCTCCAAGGGTTTTGACAGGGTTCCTCACAGCCTCCTCCTAGAGAAAATGGCTCACTACAGTCTGGACAAGTGGTCTGTGCAGTGTGTGAGGATTACAGGCCATACCCAGGGTGTGATGGTAAATGATTCTTTCTCAAACTGGTAACGTGTCACAAGCGTAGTTCCCCAAGGGACTTAATGGACCCAATGCTGTTTAAGATCTTCATGAATAGCCTCGATGCTGGAATCAAGATCATCCTGATGAATTTTGCAGATGACACTAAATGAGTGGGGAGCTTGACCCTCCAGAGGGAAGAGCTACCCTCCAGGAAGACCTGGACAGGTTGGAAGAGCAGTGTGTCTGTAACCTTATGAAGTTCAATGGAGGTAAGCGTAAGGTACCTTGGAATACATAACCCTTGTATGCAGCTCAGACTGGGTTCCACCTGGCTGGAGAGTGTGGGGTACACAGGGTACCTCAATATTACCATAGCACCTGAAATTACTGGGGAATCCAGTGACTGTAAGAGACCCCCTGAAGAGGCCCCCTTCCAGGCTGCAGAAATTCTCCCAGGAGTCCTCAGCCCCATCTTGTTAGGCCAAGAATGGGCCATTATGTAAACTGGCACAGCCAGGAGGTAGAGACATAAGAGAAAAAGGGAGGATCCGGGTACCTTGAAACGGTTTGGACAAAAAACAGAACTCTATGAGCCCAGCCTTGAAGGCTTGTATAAATATTCTCTGAATGCTTTAGCCCGGCACTCTGGCCCTTTGTTAGCAAGAGTCCTGGTTAACCAGTTTTTATTTGATTTCTGATGCACATCTAATTTTTAATAAACATATATGTTGCTAGCAACTCTGTCTTGTCATCTTAGCAAAATGTTTTGGACCCTAATAGAGAGCAGCTCTGTGGAGAAGTACCAGGGGGATGTTGGTGGACAACAGTCTCAAGATGACTTAACCATGTGCTGCAGCAGCAAAGAAGACCAACAGGATGCTGGAGTGCATTGAGAAGGGTATCTCCAGCAGAGTTAAAGAAGGTATAATTCCACTCTACTCAGCACTGCACCTGGAGTATTGCATCCAGTTTTGGTCCCGACTGTACAAAAAATATGCAGATGGGCTGGAGAGGGTCCAGAGAAGGGCCACTAAGATGATCAGAGGATTACAAAACCTACCATACAAAGTAAGTCTGAGAGAACTGGTTTTTTTCAGCCATTATTGAAGAAGGTTTAGGGGAGACATTGTTACCACTTACCAGTACATAAGAGGTGCCTACCAAGACAATAGAGACTCCCTTTTTACAAGGAATCACATGGAAAAGACAAAGGATAAAAGGTATAAGTTACTCCTGTTTGGATTCCAGAAGAAAATTTTTTGCCATGAGAACAGTTAAACATTGGAATAATCTCCCCAGGGAAGTGGTGGATTCCTCTACACTGGATACTTTTAAGGCCCTGCTTGGAATAGTTTTGGGCCATCTAATAAAAATTACAAATTACCTAAAAGGTTGGAGCAGGTTGACCTGGCATTCTGTGATAATGCACTGGTATGTGGTTTATACCTATTTTCTTCCTTGCCATCATTGACCTTTGCTCTTAACAGAATCATAGAATCATAGGATCATAGAACAACCAGGTTGGAAGGGACCCATCGGATCTTCTAGTCCAACCATTCCTATCTAACACTAAACCAAGTCCCTCAAGACCTCATCCACCCGTGCCTTAAACACCTCCAGGGAAGGGGAATCAACCACCTCCCTGGGCAGCCTGTTCCAATGCCCAATGACCCTCTGTGTGAAAAACCTCCTCCTAATCTCCAGCCTAAATCTCCCCTGGTGGAGCTTGAGGCCATTCCCTCTTGTCCTGTCCCCTGTCACTTGGGAGAAGAGGCCAGCTCCCTCCTCTTTATAACCTCCCTTCAGGTAGTTGTAGAGAGCAATGAGGTCTCCTCTCAGCCTCCTCTTCTCCAGGTTAAACAACTCCAGCTCTCTCAGCCACTCCTCATAGGGCCTGTTCTCCAGTCCCTTCACCAGCCTCGTCGCTTTTCTCTGGACTTACTCCAGAACCTCAACATCCTTCTTGTGGTGAGGGGCCCAGAACTGGACACAGGATTCAAAGAGGGGCCTCACCAGTGCTGAGTCCAGAGGGAGAATCACCTCCCTGGACCTGCTGGTCACACCGTTTCTGATCCAAGCCAGGATGCCATTGGCGTTCTTGGCCACCTGGGCACACTGCTGGCTCATGTTCAGTCGGTTGTCGACCAACACCCCCAGGTCCCTCTCCTCCTTGCAGTTTTCCAGCCAGGCTTCTCCCAGTCTGTAGCTCTGCATAGGGTTGTTGTGCCCCAAGTGCAGGACCCGGCATTTGGCCGTATTAAACCTCATGCCATTGGACGCTGCCCAGCGGTCCAGCCTGTTTAGGTCCCTTCACAGAGCCTCCCTACCTCCAGCAGATTGACACTTGCACACAGCTTTGTGTCATCTGCAAACTTGCTAAGGGTACCCTCAATGCCCTCATCCAGGTCATTGATGAAGACATTGAACAGGGCTGGACCTAGCATTGAGCAACAGCTTTTCTTCCTTCCAGGTTTTTATGCCTCTGATATCTTCTTAAAAAGGAACTTCACCCTATAATTGTAGCGACGGAAGAAATTGGACGACACAACAACAATCAATATGATCCTAGATGAAGCCATTTATTTTGAGTTAACTGGCCCTTTATACCCCAAGCTCGACAAACATTCATTGGCCGATTCTACCCTCTAACAAGTATTCACTGGTCACAGCCCAACCACATAACCATGTTGCCAGTTTGCATTTCCAACCTCCAACAGCCAGTTTCCTTATTAGCATAACACAACACAGTCGTTACAATCTTTTATAAACTCAAGCATCATAACTAAATCTTTCCCAACTCCACCCAACCACAGTGCTTGGATTGCTCATTGGATGTTGCCACCCATTATATAATAACATAATTTTTGATACTACTTATTATTTCTTCTTCCAACATCATCCTAATATCACCAGCTCCAAATTAAATCAATGTTTTATTGAAGAGTAATCCAAATTGTATACAGCTGTTCAAATGAATTTATCTTGATGCCTTTCACTATTTTGAACATTATCTACTATAATGTCTCTGCAAAAAATTCACTATCCTCTATGCTTCACCACAGGCATAAGTTAATAATCCTTTGATTATATATTTCAGTATCTATTTTCTCTCTTGGTCAGTTCAGGTTCATGACTCTCCTGCTTTTTGAAGGATTTTTTTTTTTTGTAAGTCTTCACTACAAATCTTGTTTGACTTAACCCATTTCCTCCAGTTCATCTTTCAGTCATACACCTTCCATTTTCTTATTCCCCTCTTCCTCTGAAGTGATCATGCTGTCTGCAAGGCATCAGTTCTGTGAAAACTAGAAGATTTGCATACAATTGTGCTATTACCAAGTTTCAGTAGCATAACCATCCTCTTTTTTGAAAGCAGTTTGAAGGTTGAAACTGAAACCAAGCACTTTCCTCTCAACAGGAATTGTCATCCCTCATTTCCAGGTCTAAATCCATTTCCTAATTCTTCAGGTCTAAATCCATTTCCTAATTCTTATATCAGTGCCTGTTCTCTCCAGCAGTGGTATATTCGTATGCAGTATGTATCATATGTTTCACTGAACCTTGATAGACTAAAACTTTACTCTTTTTTTTTTTTGTCTAGAAATCCAAGTACTAGATCAATCTGGCACAATCCACTTCTGATCAGTCCACATTGGTTTCTATTCCTGTTTTTAGTTATCTACAAGCTTTCCTTTCAAACTTTGATATAAAGGTGCCAAGATTGGTCTAGTGGAGCAGTTTATCATTTCATAACATACTGACTGGCATTCATTAGCTTATGGATGTTTTCAGTGCATGCTTAAACACACACTTCTGAGGGGAGTGGGGGTGATTGTTACCCCCCTTCCTTCCTTGAAAATGCATTGATACGTATTGTGGTACGGAAAGCATCCTTCTCTCAGGTGCCATCCACTTAGTGCTGTAACATGACTGCTGTGAGAAATCCTGTGGGGCTTCCAAAATAAGCTTGTGCTGTGAACTTCCCTTTGTTGTATAGACACAAACAGCATAGTTAAAGATTCAAAAGCTCCTTCTGTGCTTTTACATCTAGATTGTAATTGCTGCTTGTATAACGTTATTCCACTAGATGGTACCACAATCATTGCAGACACTGGGATTTGCCCTTTTTTTTCCTATAATTTGAAAAGAGTTCACTCATGTCATATCCTTAATATTTTCCTTTTAGTCCTACAGAACAGGGAGCTGAGGAGAGGATAGATCAAAATCCTATGGACACTGGCAGATTTGTATATTAATTTTTAGAGACTCTTTGCCCTTTATTCTTACTGCTTAGTTTCATTCACGTCAATGGAATTTTTCAGCGTGCAGAATTTTAGGCTAAATGTGCAGCCTCTGCAAATTCAACATCTCCAACACATTTTATTGATTACTTGAAATGATCAAACCATACAAAACAGTACAGAACTAGCCATTGCAAGCTAAAAGTACACATGCTTGTTCTTAAAGTGGAAAGGAAATTACATCAGTCCTCGTTGCTGCCATACCTTACGTATTGGCTCTTACCTGTTAGCATGTTAGCTGGTTCTGAGTGATTTTTTTTCATCTTAAAAAGCATAAAAATAAAATTATAGAGTTTTTTTTGGAGGGAGGTGTGCTTAATCTACAAAAGAAGAAAGAAAGTCTCTTTTGCAGAGACTTTCCTCCAAGTTTTTAAAAGCATTTTGCTCTTACTGGGGAATCATCACAAAGATTACATGCTTGTAACCACTTGAAAATGTAAGACTATTAAGGCTTACATTAAGGAATTAAGGCTCACATTCCAATTTGTTCTAATTCCAGATTAATGGGTCAGTAAGAAATAGGAAAGAGGGTTAACATGCATACCAATGTTAACAGAATTGGTTGCAAAAGTACGTTCACCTTCCATTTTTTTTGTGATTAGTCATAACTGACATAGTATTGAGAAAATCTTTAGCTATTTTTGAGTTTATTTCCAAATGAACTCTGAACTTTGCTTTGGCTTATTGAAAGCTGAAATTTTAGTGAGATTGCTGTGAATTTGAGACTGCTCCATGAATGAGGTGTAACAATGGAACTAGAGTAAATAGGTATAAATATATGTTTATTTAAAAGGTAAGTGGTAATAATGTTTTAAGTAGATGTATTCATGACTTCAAGTTGTTTATATGACATTTCCTGATACTGTTTCAAAAAAGAAAAAGGAAATTAAAAAAGGGTGCAAGCATTTCTCATTGTCCATCACTTCATATAGACAAGAGAAATTTGAGTTCAAACCCACCTTTTTTTGGGTTTTTTCAGTGAAATTATGACATAAACTTAAACTGATAATGATTCATTTATACATTTTTCCTCAATTTGGACACTTCATTCTCCTTGTAGTATGGACTTCACAGATGTGGTTTTCTCAAATAATATTTATTATTAATTGTGGTGAAATGAGTGTTTCATCACTAATACTGTACACTGTGGTTTGTGGTTTGTACCAACTGCTGAGCAAAGTAATAATTCTTGATTCCATCTGGACAAAGTAAGTTTAGATTTCTGAAAAATTTTAATTTAAATACTTTGTCATCTACCCTAAGTATTCAATAATGCAAGGGACTTTATCATTAAGACTTCTCCATTGCCTTGACTGGAAACAGAACCTTTTCTGTGTAGAGAACTATTATGAACAGCAATACTGTCTGGCACCAGCCCCAAGACTTGCTTTGTTTTTTGGTTTTATGTGGAGAGTTGAAGATTTCTGTTGGCCATAGTAGGCATGTGGAGGTTGATGGGGGGAGAAGGCACATTTGTATGATTGCCTTCTCTCTGAATGCTCAAATTAAAAGACTAGATGTGGCTGTAGTCCATTATCATTAGAAAGCGCTTGTGTCAAGAAAATGCTGATTAGGCTGGGAGATCTGGTTAACTATGTGCTGAAGAGCTGCTTGAAACAGCAGGGCAATGTGACCCAATATGCATTTGCATGGTAGGCTTCTAGAGATAGTCACCCTGCCATTTTCCTCTTTGCTATATAACAGACTGCAGAATCTAGCTGTTGAGTTCAGAACTAGGAGCAGTTTGTGGATGTTTATACATCTGTGTGTGGCTGAGCTGCAAAGCAGAGAGTGGAGTTCTTATCTCAGGCTGGCAAACATGCACAGCAGGTAACAACAAAGTTCAGCTTCACCTAAATATCTTGTATTAGCCTGAACCTGAGCCACTACGTCATATTAAGCTTCGGATTTTCTTATCTCCCTGGGTTTTAGTCCAGGGAAAATATGAACAACAATCAAAAAGCCAAAGAAAAAAGTATATGGTAGCTTTCGTCTTTAGAGTATAGATGCTCCCTGAGTTCCTCTGGCTTTTCACATTAGCTTGATCAATAATTTACAGTGAGAACTTTATACAGAAAATATATGTGCAGCCTTTTTCTTGTAAAAAAAACAGTATTTTTTTTAGGCTTGGGCTTTGCTATTTAATTTGCTTGAAAGAAATGTTATTAGAAGAGATAGATGTGCAAATAGATTAAAATCTGAATTTGTGATTGACTATTGGAAAAATGCAATTTTTACCAGAGGCTAGGTAGAATTTATAATGCAGAAGAAATTATTAGCAGTAGTTTATGTCAACATTTCATTCAAAATTAGTCTGCACTCCCTACCCTGATAATTTCTTGTATCTGCTCTATTCTTAACATTACCTGTGATTATGTACATGTAACAAAACATTTCTAGTTTTGTGACTACTGAACTGTTCAGTCTGTTGCTGGAATCATGAAATATTCAGGCACTTTCTCATTCTTTATCAATATATACTCTATTTATGCTTGAAGCTAGTAAAAATCACTTTTGGAAGTAAGAACACTAACAAATATTATGTAAAATACGTCCACTCAATCCACTCTATTGACATAAAACAGATAAAATAAATGTGTCAGATTGCAGAACTTCTTATTGAGATGCTTGCTAATTGTTTCTCATATTTTTTTAAATTTAAACCTTTCCTACATTTTTCCCTAACAAGATTATTCCTCACCTTGGCCAATCCGCCCATTCGCTCTGGCAGAATACTGATGGCAGCAGAATAATTGTTCTGATACATCTCTGCATGAAACCATGATGTCAGGTGGCATTCAGTGACTCCATGCTAGACTTCAGGAAGTAATGTGCACCTCTCAAGGTGCTCTGTGCTGATTACTCACTCTGTCTATCCCTTCTTCCCTTGCCCCACTCTTTCTCCAATGGCAAGAACAAATTCAGCTTTTATACATACCTGAAGTGCCAAAAAGCTTTCAGGTGACTTCCTTACCTTTTTAAGTTGGTAGATCAAACCTACCCTACACAGCAGAGGTGACTGTAAAATGCAGAATAGTCTTAATCTAAGTCATTTCTTGCTAAGAATTATGTGTCACCATTTCTGAATGTGATTTATAATCCATAAGGATTTTTAAAAAACCCCTGCAATTGCTAGTTCTATTTCCTCAGACTTGCATACTCATCTGCAGGGCACGGCCAAGCAACAAGCCTTAGAGAAGTCAATCCTCTGAGTTGGGCAGCACTAGCAGAAGAAATCTGTTATCATCTTAGCAGTAGTACCTACAGTCTCTTAGTGCTGCCCTGCAAGAAGTGACACTAAACAGGAGGAAAATACAGCCAGTGTAAGTAAAACCAACCAGATTCAACCCATCCCTTCTTCTCTTTAGAATGACCTCACTTTCTTATTTGAAAAAGTTTCTGTTCCAGCATATGTCTATGTATTCTATTAAAGGGATCAAAATAACCTGGAATACCTATCACAATATTATAAAAGAATTGATGAAGTAATCTGCCTATACCAGTTTAGGTTCCTTCTAGAGTTGGCTAAAACAGCTATGTTGATTTTGGCACTGTACTATGGACAGGTTTTCTGCACTCTGAAATGGCTGATTTTTTTCTCCTTATCTTCCAGTCCCCTTTTTTTTTCCCAATGCAAATTAACTCTTTCTGACAATCAGCTTGCTCAGAGCTCTGTTTTTTGGACATGAGTTTGGAAACTAGTTTATCTGAAGAAGTGTTTGTGTTTGTCCATCTGAGTTAGTGATACTTAGTTCTTGGGGATTCCTGTGGTGTTAAAGTAACAATTCGGCTAAACAGTGTTATTCAGTCATATGGAAAAGGAGATAAAGCATCTCAACACTGCATAAGAAACAGATGAACAGAATTTATTAGCCTGTTTTGGATTGGGCCATAAAGTCGGTACGAAGTCTCTTAATCATTACACACAAATGACATTTTCCTTCTTTATGAACTTACAGTAGCTATTTTGTAGATAAGAAGGGATTTTAGAGTCCGCTTAGACATGAATGAAGAAATTGAAGGTGTTTGTGAAGATTTTGAATGCAGCTTCTTTTTTTGATATAGAGCAGTTTGTACAGCAACTGCTTGAGTCTTACCAAAGTAGGGACACTAGAATCTCATTGTACCAAGTAGCTAATTAGGGGAATCTTTTCATATATATTTTATTATGGCAGCTAGCTATTTGTAGGCACTTCAGAGGCTAACTACATGCTCATATTAACTAAAGAGAAGGTCCTGAACACTGAAAACTGAAATCATTCAAGTTTAGTCAGAGATGAGGGATTGTGGTTGAGAGGTTTATAACTAATATGTCAAAGATGACACTAACTGTTGTGTGCTCATCTCCTTGTTTGGTTTGAATGACCACATTGTAATTTGCTATGCTACTCTATGTCTGATCAGTTTAACTTGCCTGGATTTCTTTGGCATTTTTTGATATCTTCGTTATAATTTAACTGAAGTTTTGTTGTTTTTTTTTCCTCTAGTCTTCCCAAAAGATGTTTGAGAGAAATTCTTATGAGTCCCAGTGATTTATTTCTCGTTAGTTAGTGCTTCTGCTTTTCTGACCTTCAAACAGGCTCTGAGAATTAAATACTTTCCCTAAAGGTTCACGAGTTTTCCATTGTGAATAAGGAAAAATATTTAAATTTAGTTCATTTTCCTCTCAAGGTCAAGTCTCTTTCGTCTCATCATTTCCCAACCAGCACTGACTTTTTTATGATTGTGACAAAGGGAAAATTGTTACGTTATGTGTGCATAATCATGAGATAACATTGTCATGTTTCTTGTAGTAAATGTTTGTATGTAATACAAACTATTGGAGTCAGAGTTACTAAGAAGTGTGTATTTTATGATTCCTGCACTCTTTGCCTTTGTGTTGCCAGAATTTGACTATGTTGACAGAAACTTTTTCCGTATCTGTTCTAGCCTGGCTTTATTTAGAGAGCTGACGGAAAGTTCTCCACTGCTTCTTGCTGAGAACCCTTATTTTGCTAGACTGAAATAAGGGCAACTGTTAATTTTTGTCTCTCCTTATCCCATGCCAACTTGTTTCTATTTGAAGGTATTGACAAAAGGTTTCTGTTGTCCGGTATTGGATTATGTGAATTAGCTAGAAATAATCCAAAGACTATTATTTATTTCTAGAATTCTATGGAATTGTTCACATCTTTGATGTAACTCAGTGGAGTGATAGTTTAGGTGACATTAGTTTGGTCTGAACTATTCATTCAACTTTGGTGAAGGTATATATTGGAAAATATTATCATTGCATATGAAAAATCTGCAATTTACATTACAGCAAAATCTTTGGTCACATGCACATGTAAAAGATAAAGGCTGCAAAGCAAAATGGGAGTTCAGAAATTCTGTTAGTGGGAAGCTCAGGCTGCTGAGCTGGTTTCTCCCAACTTCTTTCATGACAGAATACATTGTCCACAAAAATTGTCTCTTGCTAAGGCTTCATTTCTTATTCTCCCAAGGGACTGCACTATAAGTCCAAGCTGGAGCATGGGCAATGAAAGGAGGTCATTGCAATGTTGAACACTATGGTCTGGTCCAACAGGACCAGATGCGGAGACAAAGCAACGGACAGTGATGGACAAAAGTTTAACTTGTTGTAACCTGGATCTGAGTTGTGTGTAGTGGAATTACTATAGCAGAAAAATGTAGTTGTTAGCCAGGCTACAAGCAAGGGGAAGAGTTCATTGCTATGTTGAACCCTACAACCTGGCCCAAAAGGGACAAGGGTGGAGATGTAATGGATATACCTTTAAACTGTGTAACTCATAGTTTTAGTTACATGTTATAGGAATTGCTATAGCAGGAGCCATTTCCATCAATGGAGGATAAGGTTTACAAGAAGCAGTGGGAGCACAGCAGTGACTCAATCTGAACTGGCTTTGGTACCCAGTAACTCCACACACCACACCACCTCTCCCATCCTGAGAGATGACCATAATAGATGGAGCTCAAAGTCATGGACTAAATGAACTCAAGGGATGTTTTGAGGATATTTATGGACATTTTAGAGACATTTTACGGAGATGGTGTGTAGACTAAAGGAATTGTATCTGTGTATTATACCAAACGGTGGGAAGGGCAGAGATGGTTAATAAGAATACATTAGATAGTGTGGGACAAAAGCATGATATTATCACTATGGAATAACAGTGGAGAATATTCTGGGCTGGGATAGAGTTCATTTTCTTAACAATAGCTAGTATGGGCTATGCTTTGGATTTGTGTTGAAAGCGGAGTTGGTAATTTAGAGATGTTTCTATTATTGCTGGGCCATGCTTACACATTGTCAAGGTGTTTCCTAGTTCTTACATCATTCCACCAGGAAGGAGGCTGGGGGTGCACAAGAAGTTTTGGGGAAACAGCCAGGACAGCAGACCCCAACTGAACAAATGGATATTCTATACCGTATACGCGCAGCATATAAAGATGAGGAAGGAAGAAGGAAGGAGCAAGGAGAATGTTCAGAGTTACAGTATTTTTCTTCCCAAGTAACCATAACATATGATGGAGCCCTGCTTTCCTGGACATGGCTGAGAACCTGCCTGCCAATGGGATGCAGTAAATGAATTCTGTGTTTTGCTTTGCTTCTGCATGCACCTTTTGCTTTACCAATTAAATTGTCTTTATTTTAAGCCACAAGCTCCCTCACTTTTACTCTCCCAGTTCTCTCCTTCATCCTACCAGGGGGTAGTTAGTGAATGTTAGTGGGGGCAGTTGGTGTGGCTTAGTTGTCACCTGCATTGAACCACAACCTGTTTGATCTGGGAGACTGGATTCTGGTCCTTCTGCTGAGAGAATTGAAGGTTAACAGTGAGAAAAGCATAAAACCGCAATCGGAGGGTCACACTAAAGCCTCAGACTGTGAACACGGACAACAGGTCCTTTCTCCTGTGTCTTTTCCCTTTTGTAGTTTTCTTTGGGTCATTAATCACCAGCCTATTGTGCTTTAATTTGACTAAGAAAAGTCTGTTACAGATACTCTTTTTTTTTTTCTGTCATCCTCTGGAGACAACATTTATTATGGCAGTTTTATTTTGGAACATTGTAATATACAGTCTTGGGGAAAGTTGATCAAAGATATTTGCCCTTTACTCTGAAGCTGATCTTTACAGTAATTCTTAGTGTGATGGGAAGAAGTCTAATGGTTGTGTCTGACTTTTTGTAAATGTCTGTCTAAGCATTAGGCTTGATTTCATTTGCTTTTTGTGTGTTAAGAGATAAAGTGAAGAATGTCTTGTTGAAGGACAACTGAGTGTAGTGGGCTGAATGACCAGGAAATTATAAACCGTGGAAAAAAGTTATGATGACTGCTAATAATCTAGAGCACATTCAAAACAATACAGTGTACCTTGCCTTTCAGCTTTCTATTTCAACTATCTTTTTTTTTCAGAATCTAAACAATCTCTATTCTTCCTCTTTAAGCTGTTATATGTAATATCTTTAATTTTATCTTTTTTTGAAATATGATCAGGAGATTAGTTTCAAATTAGTTCTGCCTCAATGAGTCGCAACAGAGAGCAAATCCTTTTCAGAGAACAATTTTAAGGGAACAAAACTTTATATGGATGCAAATTCTGTTATTTACATCCTAGGACACTTAGAATCATAGAATCATAGAACAACCAGGTTGGAAGAGACCCATCGGATCATCGAGTCCAACCATTCCTATCAAACACTAAACCAAGTCCCTCAGGACCCCGTCCACCTGTGCCCCAAACACCCCCAGGGAAGGTGAATCAACCACCTCCCTGGGCAGCCCACTCCAATGCCCAACCACCCTTTCCATGAAAAACTTCCTCCTAATCTCTAGCCTAAATCTCCCCTGGTGGAGCTTGAGGCCATTGCCTTTTGTCCTGTCCTCTGTCACTTGGGAGAAGAGCCCAGCTCCCTCCTCTCTACAACCTCCTTTCAGGCAGTTGTAGAGAGTAATGAGGTCTCCTCTCAGCCTCTTCTTCTCCAGGATAAACAACCCCAGCTCTCTCAGACGCTCCTCATAAGGCCTGTTTTCCAGCCCCTTCACCAGCTTCGTTGCTCTTCTCTGGACTTGCTCCAGAGCCTCCACATCCTTCTTGTGGGGAGGGGCCCACAACTGAACACAGCATTCACAGAATCACAGAACAACCAGGTTGGAAGGGACTCATCGGATCTTCTAGTCCAACCATTCCTATCTAACACTAAACCAAGTTCCTCAAGACCTCATCCACACCATCTTCCCACATCCTTGATCTCTCCTTGAAGTCCAGCAGAAGGACTAAGGACTAGTCCAGCCTACTAAGGTGGACTAGTTTAAATAGCTAAAGTTTTCTAGCTGGCTAGAAAACTGTTGTTGCTGGCTGTAGGAGGTAAAGTCCTAAATCATGTCATGGTCAACAAGGGAGAGAAGCAGCTAGAGTTATTGCAAAGGAGTATAATTGAATTTATAAAGTAGGATTAATACACAAAATAATAATAAAATATTGAGGTATGTGTTTCAGTTTGGACAAGGCCTGCAGTAGCAAACAAAGCAAGAGGCTGATATGTTTGGATTTTATATAAATATGCATTCATATAGGTTTTGTAATATTTGTCTTTATTTTTATTGTTTATTAATTTGCCTCTGGGCATGGCTCTGCAGTTTTGTGAAGGCATTGAAGGGGCCACAGCAGCTCCAGCACTGGACATCAGCCATGACCTTGGGTAAAGAGCCAGGCTGAGGACAGGACACCAGACTGTGGGTGGGCTTGGCCTATTACCAAAGCATGAAAGACTGAAGACCAGCTGGACCTGGAGGATTCCAGAGCTGCACTGCTCGGGCAGGGACTGATGGCCCTGCAGGGGCTTAGGTGGGTTTCTGGGCTCACGGAAGAGGTCCTGGAGGCAGCTGGTTGGGACAGTAAGACCTAGAAGTGCCTCCAGAGCCCTCAATCTCTTCTACTACAGCCAAAGATAAGAAGATAAACTTCTGAGTTTAAGTTTTGAAAGACTGGCAACATGGACAAAGCCCACAAAACTGAAAGGGTCTACAGAGGAGGATGGAGGTGGAGTTGAGGATGTCAACCTAGCAAAAGAGGTGAAAATGGAGGGTGCTTGGTCTTAAGAGGGGAGGAAAGGTGTGGAAGTGAGGAAAGCTCAAGGTGAAGGGAAAACCTGCTGAGAGGAAAAGGTTCCAGTTCTACCCCATTTCTTTCAGCCTAAGACTTGAGTCACAGAATAAGAAAGATTGGTATGGATCTCTGCAGGTCAGCCAGTCCAGCCCCCTGCTCCAAGTCTAATGAGATCAGAGCTGTGTCCAGTTCTGTCATAAACACCTCAAGAGACTGAGGTTCAACAGCCTCTCTAGGTTGCTGTGCAGTTTTTGATCACCCCCATGGTTTAAACAAAAACTAAGTCATTAGATCTACTTGGAATTTCCCACGCTCCAGTCTGAGTCTGTGGTTTCTTGTCCTATCACTGTGTGCACACATCTGAGAAGAAGAATCTGTCTCTGGCTTCATGTTTTCTCATCAGGCTTTTATAGACAGTGTTATAGTCTCCCCTTAGCTTTCCCTTCTGAAGTCTTCATAAATGAGCACAAATTTCTCCACTTTTCCTCATTATGTGTACTTCAGCCCTTGACCATCTCAGGGGCCCTCCACTGGATTCATTCCTTTATCTCTGTATCTGAACACTTGATAACCAACAACTTGATTCCTGTCTGTGGGGAAAACAAATGCCTATTCTGTTTGGAAAATGAGAATTTGAATGTGTCTTCTGCATAGATGATCTGTGGAGCTACTAGGATACTGAGTAAAACATGAATTAAACCCACTAAGAAACCCACATTTTCAGACAATGTAGATCAGTGTATTATTATACAGCAAATAGTTTAGTGTCCTTAGAATTTGATATCACTGAACCCTTAAGTTTACCTGAGGATGTGTTTGTGGCAAGTGAATAGATGACCAGGGAATTTAGGTTCTTTCCAGATGGGATGTCAACAAAATAGAGAGTCTGAGGACTGAAATTTTAAACTTGGTTCTAAAGATGAGGTTGAACATGCCTTTATGCACATGAACAAATTTGATCTCCATTTAGTGGTACAAGCATTTGCTGTTTACAGGAAGGTAGCTTGGACACCACAGATTAATACATTGCTGGAGTATGTTCCATTACAGCAAACTTCAACATATCAATAAAGATGCATGTGCTTTTGGCTGTCATAATTCAATATTTGTTTTCAAGGTACTCATGGTACCAAGCTATAATCACCCAAAAAGTAGTGGTGTGTGTTATTGTTTTATATCTCATCTGTGAAAAATTGGACAAGAAAAGACTAGTATGGAACAGCTGTTAAGTGCATAATTAAGTGTTCTAGAGCCAAAAAGCAGCTGGAGCCTTAACTACTTTCACATCAGGCAAGCCTGAGGAGAGAAAGTGGCAACATCCATTTTCAGAAACAAGTACAGGATTGTCTTTGGATTTCTGTGTAAATATTAGCTTCATGTTTATAGCTTTGTACCTGAATTGTATCAGAACCTTACTTTGTACTTAAGAAAATCAAATTTCTAATCATTGTGGGTTTTGTATAAGAACAAACAAGCTTAGTGTAAGCAAACGTTACCTGCTGAAGCTTGTAGATGGCTCTATAGAAGCTCAGGGAGTTATCAATATCCACAGTCACTGTATGAAATGAGTTCTTCAACTGTTCTACTGATAAGATATGCTTAGTTGGAATGCACTAAACTGTTAGTAGAAGTATTGGAGTTTTTTTCTAGTACCATGATTTTCCCTTTAGAATGGATTTCTGCTGTCACTTTTGTTAGTGACCATTACTTCTGAAGACTGGATGATTCTGCTTTACTAATAAGGACTCTAGATCCTGGGATGACTGTGCCCTGTAATCCTTCTGCCAAGACAGGTGATATCCTCTCTTTCAAGCTTAGAGCTGGCTGAAAATTTCTAAGCAGGCAAAATCAATTCTGCACTAGTGACATAGCAGGTTTTGTTGGAGATACAGGAAAAACCCGGGAAAGGGACTACAAGACAGTCATTAGAGATTTGGATTATACTGGATGATTTCAGAGATCCCTGAGAGGAAGGGTAGGGTTGTATATTCTCTTTCTTTTCTGCCAACCTAATTCTTGTACTGCTTCTTCCCCATCCACTTTCTCACTTAGCTTATACTTGGGCATTTATAAACACTTCACAATTCCAGCAGGTCTTCTCCCTGTTTCAACCCGATCTGAAACACAACTGGAGAGAAAATCCATAGAACGAAACTTATTTATCCTTCCCTTGCCTTCCAGAAGATAACTCTCTTCTTCAACCAAACACATGCTGCAAGCTCTGACAAAGAGAAAGAACAAGGGCAAATATTTGTTCACGTTAGACACCTAGCCAGAGGCATACAGACTTGTCAATGTGTTGTACGTTGCAGTTGGCCATGAAAAGCAATCTCGAGATCCGTGGACCCTGATGATGAATTTGTAGTGGGATACTGGGATAAAGTTGGATGCAAGCATAAATGTGATTGGATTATAGTAGTTATTGTCTTGATGGTGATTGTTTGACAGTGTGAATTAGCCAAAACAGTTAGCTTTTAACTAGTTTTAAAAACTCCCAGGGTTGTGTAAAGGGAGAAAGAAAAAAAAACAACACTACTACTAGGCGTAGTTTAAATGTAAGACCTACAGAGAACTTGGGAAAGTCCTTAAAAAAAGAAAAAGGGTTTGAGAATAATAAGTAATTTAAAAGGAGGAAACGCTGTATGAAACTAATAGAAACCAGATTAAATGGAAAATAAACCTTTCACAAAATGCTAAAAGGTTCTTGCTTTTCTATTACTAGTATAGAATAACTTAATTTCTGTAATATTAACATTATTTGGAAAGGTAAACTTTTAAAATTTTTAAGCTTCTTCATACTTCATGTATTAATTTCTACACTACCTCCATTCTGTGCAAAAATCAGATAATTCAGGTAGGAAAGTTTCTGGAATGCAAAATGATGTTTATCTGGATGGGTGGCATGGTGCAGTGACACAAATATTTGTCAAGATCAGCAGGATCTTTTGAGAACTGTTTCTTTGTAGAAAACTGCAGTTTAACTTCACTGAAAGTATTCACATGATTCAGTTGGTCTTGGGTAGTAATTTTGCCACAACCACTCTGAAGTTTCAGTATTCCTGAAATATTTTTCTTCTGTTTGTTCAAATTCTTGATACTTGGCTTATAGAGTGGGTTCATAACTTCTGACAAAACTGGCAAATATAAGGTGGTTTTTGTACCCATTCCTGTGCTACAATGCTTGTGGTTAGCAGTGTCCTGAGACTTGTGTCCAAGAGACCTCATTCAAATCCTCTGAATCAGAGAGTGCTTGAAAATTATATATCCCATTGCTTGGAAAGTGCCTAGGCTACGCAGCATGACCTAGGTACACTTAATATACCCTCCAGGGGCCCACTGGAAAACTGAATTTTCCCAAAGAAAGATCCTGAAATGGGACTACTCATTCCACAAGCTAGATTCTATCCAAAATGAACTTAAAAAACTCTTTTTTTCTCACACAATGTTTGGCAGAAAGTAATTTCATGTTGAATAAGAACACTTTAATAAAGAATGAAAATGAAAAGCAATAAATTGATTGCAGGGCTCACAACAGTTATTATTAAAAGTTAGAATTATAATCAGAATTGTTTCAGTTCCAACTCTGTCTCTGGTTTGGTTTACCAGGCTATAGTCCCTCACAGGAACCTGGTATAATGTCAATACAGAAGAGAAATAGGATTTTCCGTACAGAAAAATTAGCAGCAATAAATTCATTGCACATATTGAAAAGTAAACATTTCATCAGAAAAATATTATGTGATTGTAACTACTCTTTGCAGAGTACTAATATTTGCAGAAATTAATTAAATAAATAGGAGATGGATATTATTCAGCTTCACTAGAAATCATGACCTAACAATGGCCATGGGTAATTTCAAGGCCAAGGAAATAGGCTTTAATCACTTTTATCACATCAAATCTCATGGGGCATCACTTTAAAGAACAGAAAGACTGTGCATATACATTAAGTCAAATGTAACTAACAAGCAAACTAAATGTAACTGAAGTGTAAAATCTGCTGAAAATCTTAACTACAGTAGACCAGGTCACAAGTGAGGAAGTTTAGAAAGATAAGCAAAACTATTAAATGACCATATTTAAAAAAAAAAAAAAAACCAAACAAAAAAACCCCCAAACAATAAAAATCCTCTTTAGCAATAATAATGTGGATGAACATGATTACAGACTAGGAAGTACAAACAGAATATTTTCAAGTATCTCTTGTTTTCTGAGCCTTGTAAGAAGCCACATTTTTCCTTTCTTTATAGTACTTGTTGATATTAACTGACATGAAAAAGAAGAAAATTTGGTCAAGCATTTAGTATTATAAGCAAAGCTAATCCTTCATGCTTTGAGTCAGTTTGTAATTTAACTTATTAAAGGTTATTTGATTTATTTAACATTCTCACACCATTGGGTCTCACTGAAAAAAAGGGCATTAGAACCACAAATTTCCTCTAAGTGGAAGAGGAAATGAAAATAATGAACTTCCCAGCAAGATTTCCAGCGATCTATGTGACAAATTATGCTTGTCTATTTTGAATTTTAATAGACCAAAGGTCTACTAATAATGCATTAAGCTATATAGTTAACTCACGATAAGTATATGTTTAGGATAGAGAGGGGAATCTTCTTTTCCTCTGATAGCTTTGGAGTAGTTAGTGAAAAGGTCTTTTGTCTTGGCAGTTGATAATTGCAGTTTTTCTACTGCTACTTTACTTCTTCTCCAGGGTTTTTTTACTTGATGTGAAATAGTTGAGTGTCTAAACAGATAACTAGCCAGTTCTGTTGATGCATCTGATGTATTAAATTAATTAAATGTTGATTTAGGGTGCAGGTTGTGGCTTTTATCACCTCAATCTCTCCTTAGCTTCAGGGAGTTAGATTTGTAAATCTGTGATTAAGATGTAGCATTGCTTGGGTTAATAGTGAAAATAATCTCTTAGGCTACTAGCTTGTCTCACAGAGGCAAAACCAAGTAAAACTTTGTATTTTCCAGTAAAAGCAGTGACTTATAGCAAAATTTCAATTCAGTGGTGATTGAAGTCAGTAGGTTCTGGAAACTAATATGAAAGAATCTGAGATCAAGCCAGTAACCAAAGTGCTTGGTCATTTCACCAGATAGTGCTGTGCATCAGTTACATTTACTTCCAAAAATACTAAAGCTTGAAAGCAGTTATGTGATAACAGTACCTTCAGACAACCTTAGATCTTGTAGCTTTGTCAGAGTTGCCTACTTCATTCTTAGGCCTTGGTCATTTTCTGATGAAATGGCAGACAGGGCCTATTTTAATGCAAAACCATAGCTCTTAGTTCAATAACATTAAACTACTTTATCTTGGGGTCTAGTGTGAAGTGTAAATTGATTCATCAGAGCTGCAAAAAATGTTCAACTGGAAAGGTTACTTCACTATCCACCAAGGAGCACTGGAAAGATGCTTAGATGAGGAAGTTCATACTAATGTTTTTCTCTGTTCTTTCAATTACAGTAAAGGAAGTGGTCACATCTGGGTGGGCTTTATTTGGACTATGTCAGGAACTCTGCCAGGTCACAAGATCTGTTTCTGTTAAAGATGCTGGGTTCATCTAATTCATTTCAGGGAAATCTTTCATAATTAGCTGACTCATATGCTAGAAAGATCCAACCCAGATGAGGGGAGGGGAAATGGTGAAATGGTTTGCAGCAGCTTCCCTCTCTGATTTATTTATTAACTCTTAAAAAACCTTTATTCATTATGTCTCTAGGCATGAATGAAGAATCTATCTTTATTTTTTTATTTAACTTTCTAGCATTGCAATTTGGAAAGGATTATGAGTATTTATTATAATTGTTTTATGTTAGGAGAAATGTTTTTCAATTGTTTTAATTGTTTTAAGAATGAGATGACCTCAGAACAGTAGCTCTTGGAAGTTTATATAACTTCTTTTCCTACTTCATCAACAAGTCATTGTACGGACTTGTGTGATATGTATTGTATGTCTACATTTTATCTCAAGCCTTTTAGTTTAATCAAAATTTACAGAAATAAAAATCAGATGAATGAATACAACAGTCTTCTTAAAACAAATCTGATTCATCATAGTAATCAATGGGATGTCAGGTGAATGGTCTGGATCACTGGACATGCTTCATCTTCCACGTGACCTTATTGGCATACTCATGATGTTGGTGGTTCATCTGGTATTTCTGTCTTCAAAAACATGACTTCAGCACAGTGAATTCTGAAGAATGTTATGTACATTCTGATGGATTGATTCTCCTCAAAATTAGTGGAAGCAGATGATATTAAGGTAAGTCTACAGCTCATTCCCACTTCCACAGGTCTCCACACTAATATATAAGACTCTACAGTAGCAAATGTCTGTATAATCTCTTATCTAAGCAGAGGTTGTCTTTTTGGAATCAGGAGGATGGACTCTTGGAAGAAAAGTAGTAATGTTTCATACACAGAGAAACAAGAAAGTGTGGTAACTGCTGGCTTTGGTAGTTGTGATCTAAATGATATCTGAGTAGTATAATTCTTTTTTGATTCCTGATTTGGTAACCCTGATGAATGTTCTTGAGCATCATCTAGTCCATGATTTGTGTCATGAATGCGTTTACTAACTAAGAATGATGTGTTTCATCTGTTACCAGAAATCTGGCTTTCCAAAAAGAAAATGGAAAGTGGACAAATCTAAGCAGCTCAAGTACTGCTGGGAGACTGAATATGGGAAGCAGAAATGTTTAGGAGAAAATCAAAAGATAAATTTGTGAATGCTATTACTAAAATATTTGTAATCAGAGAAGTTATTGAGCCCTACTGCACTCAATGCAACTTGTGGTCTTTAGCAGAAAAGATGTTAATCTGCCTTGGGCTCAATGGCAACCATGTTTTATATTGTTGCTGGTTGAAATACAGGCTGAGGGACTGAGAAGGTGGAACTGACTGGAAACTCTTCCACTACAATCTTACCTGCAGTCTTGCAGAATCTTGTGAGGGTTTTGCTTTTTGTACAAGCCAGCTTCAGCAACTGAGTGAAGAAAAGGGGAAATCATGAGTAACATGGTCATTCCAGTCAAAAAAGAAAGAAAAAGGCTGAGCTCACCAGAGCAGAAGGCTTGTGAAAGAAAACTAGAAAATGTAATTCCTAGATGCTTAAATCTAGAAGGCAAGCATTTGTTCTGAGGTCATATGATGTTCCAACACCTTGAATTAGTAGTTGGTATCTCGCCCTTCCCTGTTTTGTGTCTGACCTTCAGAGATTAAAAAACTTGTCTTCCAATCACAGTGAAGACAGGCACTCCTCTGTTAGTTATTTTTCATGCTGTTTGTAGATTCTGTGTTAATCAATTCAAGAGGAACAAAGATAAAGGGCATATTTGGTGCTTAGGGGCTTTAATTACTGGCTTCTAATAACTGGCTGCTAATTTTTCTCATACAGCCTTTTCTGTCTAATGAATTTATCTACTATGGTGCCAGGATGAGAGGCAGATCTGTTCTACAAGTTCTACAAGCTGCTCTATACTATAGTATCTTGCTTGTAAAGAACTGCAAAATACTGTGTCAGAATAAAGATGCAGTTTGAAATCCCTTAGAACACTCTTCTCTACACAACAATCTGAATGACTATTAAATGTACATGCTTTTCAAGTAAACAGAAGATCACGACAGCTGTCAAACAGATGTGGGACTTCCATCCTTAAATAACAAGCAAGTGTTCCCATTGTATGAGTGGTTATAATTGGTAATTTATTCCCTTTTCTTCTTAGAAGTTAATACTAAAAGAAGGCTAGTGTTTGCGGATTGTCCAAGAACAGAGGACAGTCTAAAATAAGGGACAACAAATCTCATATAATCAAGTATTGTTTAAAACATCTGCTGCCATTTAGGCTTTGGAGTAGCCTACATCTGTTTTACATAGGTTTTTTTAATGTAATTGTTTCCCCTATTCAATTTTAAGTAAAATTTCTGATTTGTGTTCATATGTAGTAGTTGCAGAGAAATTTATCTCAACATTAATGTTGTGAAACATAACATTTTAGAGATCTTAAGTCAGAAACTTTGTGATCTTGGATAATAAAATTTACAAGAATCTTACTTTTGCATTAAGTTTCTTTTTCAGGATCTTGACTCATAAAAAAATTATTTTTAAACTCTTTCTTAAACTGTTCTGTATGATTAGAGATGTGGGAACTGCATTGAGCACGAAAACTGTGAAACTATAACCAGATGTCAGCAGGTTTTGAGGTCTTAAGAAAACCTTAAGTTTAAAGCTTATTTTCATAGAATGAAAAAATATTTGAGTAGAAAGAGATATTTGGAATATTCTCTGGTCTAATCACCCATACTCAAAGCAGAGTCCATTAGAGCATGTTGCTCAGGTTTATGTCCAGTCGGGTTTTTAAAGTTTCTAAGGCTGATATAAATATAGTAGTAAAGTCTCAGTGTGGGAGCCAGTGTGGGGGGTTTGTACCACTTGCACATGATAGTCTTTATTTGTTAGCGGCTCCCAGTTAAAGCCCAGTGAGACAGGACTCATTATTTCAATGCTGCTTCCTCCTTCTAACACATGGCATGGTACCATTTCTGTTCACTGTTTTAATCTGAAGGCAATCTGTTTAAAAGTGATGTTTAATGTCAATTGAACATTGAATTAAAAATGATGAATGCATATCTTATCATAGGCTACCTTTCTCCAAAAAGAAGAACCAGCACTTCTGCATATTTTGCAGCCTCTTTAGAAATGACTGGTTGTCTCTACCTGCTTTTTATTAGGAACTTACTGATTCATGCTTTAAAAGTATTTTTTATCTCCCCTCCTTTTATTAATTTATCAGTTACAGCTTTCAGTTAATGTATTCAGGTAATCTGCTCTGTTTCCTCAAGTCTGAGTTAAATGATTCTGGCAGCTTCATTTGGTCTCTTCATACCACTCTGGCCCTCTGTGATGGCCTTGCAGCACAAGAGGATTGCAAAGCATGTGTCCTGAAAGAGCAAAGCAAGTGGACTGTCTAGTGTAGACTGAGAAGCTCACAAAATATTATGAGGAATAATAGGACTTAGTATACTTAGAAGGAGTTTAAATACAGTTAATTAAGATTAAATTAGCTGTAGTATCATGGGTATAGCTAGAGAAATCAAACATGAAAAGAGGATAGTGAGTTGGAGCACCAGGACAACCCATGCAGGTTTTACTTTTTTAAAATTCATTTTCTTGATTAGAATAAATAAATCATTCTTTAAATGTTTCAGTGTCATTTGTTAGTTTTGAAAAAACTCTCAGGTCCCTGAGAAAAACTGTGCAAATGAGCAGTTCTATGTCAAGGAATCCTTTGACTAAGCATTTCCTAGAACGCTGCAGCACATGCTGTGGTGTGTGCTGGGTTCCCTTTGTGCTAGGAGGAGGGATATTACCATGACAGGATTCTTTCCTTTTAGCCTGTAGAAACCCAGTCAGACTCAGTGTATAGTGTTACAAGTTGAACAAACACTGAAACATTCCTGACAAGGCTATAAAAGCATTCACATAAAGAATATAAAGGGCAAACATCCTATGGTACTTTTAAACATTTTTAAAATATCTGCACTACTTGTTAAAAACAAAAAAAAAACAAACCAAAAAAGCCAACCTGAGGGATGTGGCAGGGGTTTGGAAGCTTACTGGGTTCTTCACGTTACACTAAGACGAAGTTTCTGGGAACAAGTGCAGCACTGCCTGAGCTGTGGTCAGAGTTTTCACATGCATGCAAATGTGATGTGGGTGGTGGTTGCTCAAGAATTATTTGTGCTTTTCAAGTAGTAACACAAACCTTTAATTCCCTTTGCATCTTTATATCCATTCACATGTAGTCTTTAGGAGGAAAAGTATGAAAAAGTTGTTTAAAGGAAGAAAGAAATTGTTCTTTATGAGATCTTTCATATCAGAAGTCTGGTATTATTAATATTATTGTTATTGTGATTTTTATTACTAGTAGTATTATTTTTAATTCCTATGAACAGGGCTGAGTTGCACTGCATACACAGAGAAGCAGAATTGGATGCATCTAAACTAAATTTAACTCAGCAGTACCATGAATTTGTTACCTCACTGAGAAAATTTTCACAGCTTAAGCTGTATTGCAAGTATTACTGAAATTTAACTGATACCAATTTTCTCTAGTGAAGGGAGATGTCACATTGTGTATGTCTGTACATATAACAAAAGAATATCCTGAGAGCAGTCTGGAAGTTGTCAAATACTCTTGTAGCAGGGAATGACTGCACAACCTCCTTCTGTAAAGTTTGTTGGTTTGGTTTTTTTTTTTTTCTTTTTTTTTTTTTCTTCTTGTAGATGACAAATATTGTGGGTATGTCCAGCACTCAGATGTACTCTGTTCATGGCTTTCAATGCCCAATAATCTTGTATTTACAAATGCCAAGGTCTTAACAGGTATTTTGCCAGTGACAATCTTCTATGATTTCAGTTCATTAGATGTAGACTACTTCATAAACATCCATAGCTGGTCTTGACTTACATTGATACTATGGGCACCAGGAGAAGCTTAATAGCTCCCAGGACTTAGTGTTTCAGCTAATTTGTTAGCTCTTCTGGTAGATAATTTTTCCTAATATAAAGGATTTTGGAAGTTGCTCTGCAGTAAACTACTGTCTAAACCCATGTCTCAAATAATTTCTTAATACCTCTCTGCTTCCAGAAATTGTTTTACATTGTATAAAGATGGCTAAATTAAATTTATTAGTTAAAAAGGTTAGATGAAATCTTTTTTAAAGGCCATAACTCAACTGTCCTAATATACCTGTAGAGTGGGTGGACAAGACTTTAGCTGCAGTTAATAAAATCGTATTTGCTTACAGATTTTGCTCAGTTTCTAAGTCAATAATATTTATCTAGTGGATAGAAAAGAAGGCAATATATTTGTTAAAGAACAGGAAAAATAATAGCTCACCTTGATTATATTTATTTTGCTCTGCCTACTCTGTCTTCTAAGAGACAAAAATCTGTATTTCACTTGTGATCCAAATTTAGATTTTCATGAGCCAAAGTGTGTTTCAAGAGAGTGTATGCTGTGTGAGAATATTTATAACACTGGCCTAAAATGGCCACCACCTATTCTTCATGTGGACAGTAGCCAAATTAATACTAGACCATGATTTCTGGCCTCTACTCTCTCCTGCAGACTGCATGGAAATTGTACATGAAAGAGTAAACTGGCACAGGTTAAAATCATGCCATTTAAACTTCTAAAGTGGACGCAAATATTGAAGGAGTCACAACAGGATGATCAATTCCATTTTTGGAGCTCCCAGAAGACAGGTAGGAACTGACATTTAAACACTAGCATAAATGAGACTTCATTTATGGGAGCTGATATAAAGAAATGGAACACATGATTTTTCACAGACATTTGATGCTTGCTGAGAGGGAATCAGTGGTGGCTTCCTGTCCTGCAGAAGCAGCACAGTGACAGCAGCTGAGTCGCGGAGGCAGCTAAGGTAACCAGAGAGCAGCATAGGCTTGCATAGAAATGTGCATAAAAAACTTCTTTTGTTGGCAAATTGGGACTCTCTTGACTCTTTTGCCATTGCAAGAAACCTCATCCAGCCTACTTGGTACTGCTGAATTAAATTAGATAATATTGCTTCAGCTGTAGTTAGTTTCTGTTTGTGTGTTTTCTTTATAACCTTTTTGATTTTTTCTTCACAGACCTCAGGTTTATGTTGGTAATGTAGTTACCCTTTTGCAATAAAGTTTTTCAGTTTTTCTGTATCTGCCCATAAAGCAGTGCAGGAGTCTGAAACAAGCCTGGAGGTACAGGGAACTAGGGGTACTGCATTCAGCAGTTCTGGTCTGAACTTTGAATACCTCAGAGTCAGGTCAGAGACAGAGAGGAGTGTGATGCTAGATCCTCATTCATAGATGCAAATGCAGCTGGAGGAGAAGGATCTAAGGAATTTGGTCAACTCTCACATTCAACTCCAGAAAGTTAAAATAACTCTAAGAGAACAATGGAACATGTAGATTTCTGAACACAGACACAAAAACAAATACAGAACTAGCATTTCTAAACTGATTTCAGAGATTGGATCAAATTTCTGTTATGTTTAAATGAAAACAATTATAGCAGTTGAATAAATGCTTGTGTTGCACAAAAGTAAAAACTGCCAAAATAGATTTGAATAAGCTTAATTTTACTGAATAAAATTTTAAAAACTCTGAAAAAGAAACCTCTATTTCAATACCATTTGTTATTTTGGGTCCCTTGTTCATATCCTCTTTTTTGAATCTTCAGAGGGAAATGGTTTTTCCTTTGTTGTTTACTTATGTACTGAATAGCAGTTTGGCACTAGTCAACATGTGTTTGCATTTTTCTTAGGTAGACTTCAAAAGTTTTCCCCATAAAACCAATCTATAAATTTTAAAATTCTTAAGTAAAACGTTGTCCACCTACACTATAGGTATATTAGGACAAGTGAGCCATGGCCTTTAAAAAAGATATTTCACCTAACCTTTTTAACTAATAAATTTAATTTAGCCATCCTTATACAGCATAATACAATTTCTGAAAGAAGAGAGGAATTAAAAAATTATGTCAGACATGGTTTTAGACAGTAGCTTACTACAGAGCAACTTCCAAAATCTTGAAGGCAGGGCAGGGTTTAGAGATGGTATTCATAGACAGCTGGAACATGTTAGTTGGCCCATTGAACATGTGTTAATGTTGCTTGGGATATAAGACAATTTGTCATCCTTCTTGTTCACAAGAAAAGAGAAAATGAAATTATCTCTCTTTGGTATTGCTGTCTGCTATGCCATGTACAAAACGTCCCTCATATTACTCCTCTGCCATCGATGCACAGCACGTACAGCACTGTTTCTTACTGCTTACTCAGCAAAGGAATGTCTTAGATTGGCATTATATTGATCCTGTCTCATGAGAAAGAGACAGTTTTTCACTTCTTGCTTGCACATGTCACTTCCAGGAGACTTGTTGGCTGTCCACCTATTGAACTGTATATCAACTTTAACCTCATTGTTTTGTTTTCAAGGTTTTGAATCGTACAATCTGTCTTACCTCTCGGGTGAGGTCATCACAGGAGAACTTTTATACTTCCCCTGACTGTAATGAGAGTATATGACTTTTGAGGGACTAAAGAACTGGTCTGTTATCTTCTTTTGTGCCCAAACCACTCTGTATCACCTACAATCTCTACCATGGTGCACTTATTGACTCTCCTATTTTCATGTCATCTTTTGTGTTTCATATTCACTCTTCTTCATGATGCTGTAATGCACTGCTACCCATATAACATCATCACACTGACATCTTTTTCATCCTTGAAAACAATCCTATGGTACTCATGAGAATGCTTGCTGTACCACTGCCCTTGAATCATAGAATCATAGAACAACCAGGTTGGAAGGGACCCACCGGATCTTCTAGTCCAACCATTCCTATCAAACACTAAACCAAGTCCCTCAAGACCTCATCCACCTGTGCCTTAAACACCTCCAGGGAAGGGGAATCAACCCCCTCCCTGGGCAGCCTATTCCAATGCCCAATGACCCTCTGTGTGAAAACTTCCTCCTAATCCCCAGCCCAAATCTCCCCTGGTGGAGCTTGAGGCCATTCCCTCCCGCCCCGTCCCCTGTCACCTGGGAGAAGAGCCCAGCTCCCTCCTCTCCAGAACCTCCCTTCAGGTAGTCACAGAGAGCAATGAGGTCTCCCCTCAGCCCCCCTTGCTCCAGGCCAAGCACCCTCAGCTCTCCCAGCCACTCCTCATAGGGCTTGCTCTCCAGCCCCTTCACCAACTTCTTTGCTCTTCTCTGGACTCACTCCAGAGCCTCAACATCCCTCTTGTGGTGAGGGGCCCACAACTGGACACAGGATTCAAGGAGCGACCTCACCAGTGCTGAGTCCAGAGGGGGAATCACCTCCCTGGCCCTGCTGGTCACACCATTTCTGATACAAGCCTATTTGACGCACAAATAGTTCAGTTTCTTTACCCTGTGCTGCAGAAATTTCATTCTGCAGAAAGCTTGAGTTCTGAATAGATTTCCATTCTACTCTCTGCCATTTTAGTCACTGTTATTCTGACTGATTTTCTCATCTTAGTTCATAAAAGTGGCACTAGTAGTACTGTTGGAGAAGTCAGCCATGGCGGTTTTTTTAGACATTTCGGCAGTAAATTGATTCATGTAGGAAAACATCAAAAGTGTACTATTCGACACCTATGGCTGGAGATCAATCTGGTTTTAATACATCCTAGGATTGGACTAAGAAAGGAAAATATTTTTATTCCACTAAGGACAATTCATCATTCTAGAAGGGTGACAGGGAAAAGCTCCCTAACTGCCAAGTCTTTTAGAAGATACAATTGTTCTCATAGCTCTAAACATCCAGAGAAACTCAGCCTGTATAAGACAGTGGTTTCTACCAGCCCTACTGATCTCTGCCTTGAGATTATTTCTGCACAAAGGAAGCAGATTTGGCAGAAAACTGATGATCTGACACCCCCTCTTCTGTAATTCTGGAAATTATACCGTGTTAAAGAACAATTGCACAGAAATAACTACCATGTAGTGGTAAGAAGATGCTGTAAATATTTGTCCAGAGAGTGGTGCTCTGATCTCGGCTAAAGAAACGCTCTTCTGTTTCATACACCCTGTTGCCCTGGGGCTTTGGCAAATTCCTTTCTTAACTTAGCCTCACCTGGAGACACACCCCAGTAAGTGGAGATTTGCAGGTAAGGAGTGGAATTTGCTCACGAGGAAACAACTTGAAACATTCTAATTTAAAGTGAATGGAAAAAAGGCCAAAGAGCATGAGATCTGCCTGATATTAAAGCAAAAAATCAGATGACTGAAATTATATTGCAAAGATAATCTTACTAGTTTATTAGGAATGGGAAGTATAATTGTGAATGAGCACTATGTTTCTGCTGCTTTTGCTGAATATTGCCTTGAAAGGTTTAGCAAGTGCAAGCTGTTATGTATGAAATTGCCTAAATTTAGCCGTATGCAATGCAAATCACAAGTGGGCACATCTCAGAGATCTCTCTAGTTCACCTTGAAAGCAGGCACAATTTTAAAGGTAGAAAATAAAAATACTTAATCAGAAGGTTATTTGACTTTATTTTTTTCAGGAGATACATGTGTATTATTTGGGAACTCCTAGCCTTTCAATGTTTTCCTTTACATTGTCCCTTTGCATGCAGTCTTCTTTCTCACATCCTTTTATTGTTGTTGCCTCAAGTATGTCATAGGAAGCTCAGTAGGAAAGACCCATTCTTTTTCTCCTTTCTTCAAGAAGGGTTCTTAGCAAATGTATGGTTTCACTAAGATATTATAAAATGTTAGAAACAGCTATAATAAATGTGATTAAAAATTTGATAGTTGTGCTGCATTTGAGGAACGTACTGTAGTCAGAATCTCATGGAGATTTTTGAGGTAAAAAGGCCACATTTTCAAGGGAACAGGGATAGAGAGTTCTTTTCCTGCCTTGGAGCATTCTTGCAAATTAGGCTTTGTTTTTTAAAACCCGAAAAGTCTCTAATCTGTACTTGGGTTTTTTATCCTGGGGCTGTAACCCTCCGTTACCCTTCCTGTTTAAGTTGGCTGGGTGCACCTAAAAGTTAATGAGAAGATGCTAGGTATTGGTTTTTTGCCTAGAATCTGTTATTTCCCAAAACTTATTTTTGAAGTTTTCCAGACGGTTAGTTGAGATAGCTAGTGGAAATACACAAATTCATTTTGGGAGGAGCCATAATTTTCTTTTTAATCCTGGGTTGTGCTTGTAACCAGAAAACCCTGTTTTATTTGAGAAAGAAGTGTTTAACTGAACTATGATACTTAGGTGTGACACAAAGCTGGGAATCAAATAGCTCTGGTATTTACTTTTATTCAGAAGAAATATACATGAGCTGCATTTCTCTCCCTGTTTAACCATTCTGCCCAAGTCAGCAGCTAGTTAAGTCTACTGCATTACATGACAATGCTGGAACATCACTTTAGTGCTAAAACAATTGATGAACTGACTCACAACAATAATTGGTTTAGGTCTGAAATAATGTTCTGTTGTGCTATAATAAAGATGACTCAACACGGTTTCTCCACAGAGAGCATTAAGAATAATAAACTTTTACCCTTAAGAAAGTTTTCTGTACTTTGCTCGTATTTCTTAGTTGAAGTTCCATTATACAAAAAACATGGAATTTAACTGTGTGATAGTGTTTGTGAGTGTCTTCTTATCCAACTATTTACAAGACAGAAAGGAAAAAAAGAAAAACAAACAAAAAAGGAAATTAAGACACCAGAAATCCTATCCCATAATCCTAGGAGTATTTTACATTTTTGTACTGTTAAATCACATAAACCACTCAGATTACCAATGTTCTTAGAGTGCTAATCAGGTCTGCAGCTAAATATTATTATCTCATGTTTAATAAGTAGCCCCATCCAACCCTCATCTTGTCCACTTTCAGTGAGCCAGAGACTTCTCCTTACTTCAGACCTTTCTTTCTGATCTGTGAAGGCAGATAAATAGCTTTACATGTAAGGAAGACTTAGAGGGTAGCATTTACCATATTTATAATGACTTCTAATATCATGAGGTTTTGGATGTGTTAGTTGATATTTAGACCTCAATTTCTAAGAAGTGTACTAGGTCTTGCAAGTCTTTGCTTTCAGCATGTGCTCCAAGCATTTGGCTTTCTACCCATGGCTCATGGCAGGGTGGCACTGTTTATGAGTAGGTTGACAATGAACACTTTTATTCATAAGGGTCTTACCCATGACTAAGACTGGGACTACAGGCACTCCTACCCACTTATAAATTCTTAGAAGTTGTGAGTTTAGTGTCACTGAAACCTAATCTTTATGCTTCCTGCTGCCTGTCACTGGTACTGTGCACTTAACTCCCTGGAGGTGGTACGTATTCTTTCCTACCCTGAAGGACTTAGACTAGTCCTGAATCTTTACACTATGACAAAGGTATTCTTTATGACAAACTGTCCTGCAGAAATAAATATAAAAAACCTGGACAAATCCAAATGGTCATCACAACAGGCTTTTGTTTTCAAAATCTTCCTTCCAAAACTTTTACTAGATCTATTTTTATTAAATAAGACAGCCTTAGAGAATTTAAAACTGCTGCACGATTTTGTTACTAATTCCCTGAGTTCTTCATTGTAAAGATAGTTTTTCCATCTGTGTCTCTTTTTTCTTGCTGGTAGATATGTGTTGTGCAGTCTAATATATATCTTTAACTCCACATGGCTGTTTTTCTTCTCTCCTGACATTGGTTAGATGATCATATCACCTAGTAAAGCTTTCCTGACACTCCCAGTTAAATTTTTTTGCACCTATAGCCTTGTCAGATTGAACTGCCTGTGAAGTACAAGGATTAAGGGCCAAGCCTTCCTCTGGCACTAAAAGTTAGCCCTATTTATATAACTTTTCCTTGCCATTGCCATCCTTAACAGCACAGTGTCTTTCTAACTACTGATTACCACCAATTTTTTACTTTGCACAGAAGACAGCATGCTCATTCCCTGTAAGTGCCTCCTAGATGCAGCTGCAAAGACTCAGAATTCTGTAGGCAGCTGTCATAATCAATAACGTGTAATGGAAAAAACAAAATCATGAAGGTGTAACATTTAGACCATCAGATGTAGAAGAATGAAAAGAACAAAAAGTCTACAGCAAGTACAACTTGTGACAATGAGCAGGAGAAAGCATATTAGGGCACAGTCTGAGCTGCGTTCCAAGGGAACAGCTGGGGTTAGTTTGGTATCTAACGCAGACATGTGTGGCATGAAGGTGTTGTGGTAGTTATGGATAGTCTATTTATTATCAACTATAAGTGTTGAAGAGCCTTGCAGTAAAAAGTGTATTTTTCCTATGAAGTGATTTGCTAGCATTGTGATTTATTTCTCAAAATTTTCTTGTGCCTTTCTAAGGTAAATTCTATGCTCCACACTGCCCATATTTTCTTTTAGACAGATGGAGATACCAGCAGGGATTTAACAGAAAGTATTCTGTTTTACTTGAATACAATGATTAATACTGGAACTTGGATATCCCTATTTCTTTGTCCTCTAATGTCAAAGTCTCTAGCTCGTACTTTAGCTACTTTATTCATTTATGTAACATCTATAGGAACAGTCTTATATAGCAGGTACTGCATTCCAAAATTAAATATTCATTACAAAAAAGAACAAGTTGATCTTCTTTTCGTTTTAACTGATGCAGATTTCCACGTGATGCACTTGATCTAGCATGCCTGCTCTGGCATTGTAGGCCAGTTTGTTTTCATTTTTATTCCACAGCTCTCAGGAAGAGGAATTTCACTGAGACTAGAGGACTTTTTACTAACAGATGTAGGATGGAAGCAGAGTTATTTCATGGTTAGCAAGGAACCTCATGGTAGCAGCCTGGCTGGCTCAGGACCATTTCTTAGCAACTGTGTTTTAATGGCTCACCTGTCCTAAATATTCACTTTCTGTTTATACACAGGCTCTCCACATCCTGTGATGCAAATGACTGTGAGCAATACGTCCCTTTTCTTCTAACCCTTTGGCAAAATAATTGTAGGTATTTTCGTTAAGTTGATACAGACCAACCAAGTAGTAAGGACTGAACACATTCCTTTCAGCTGATCTGTTGGGAGCCTTCTATCTTTTTATTTCCCTTCTTTGAACTAAACCAGAAAGCTCAACTAAATGACCAAAGTAGTTGCTTTTGATAGTACACCCTTGAATTTACACTGTTTTATGCTTTATGATTAGAAGAAGTTCAAGCTTCAAGGAACGTACCATCTTAAGTCAAACTGATGTGATATGGGTAATTAAGATTAAAAAAAAAAAAAAAAAGAAGACAGTACAGCATGGAGCTCAAAGGAAGAGCCTTGCAGAAACATGCTTAGCACAGCCTTCCCAGGATTGCTCCATATGCAGCACTTCTGATTGCACAGTGTTCAGACCTGTTCTTTCCCAACAAAACAATATTATTTTCTGCCAGTTGTGATTCTGAGATGCACGAAAGAGGACAGGGAGAGCCAACTGACTTTATACAGGCCACGAAAAAGCACACAGATAATAAAAAGTTTTGGGTCACTACCAGGACATTTCCACCATTTAGAATATTTCTAATCTCTTGACCTGGACAATTTGTCTTCATTAAGTTTTCTTAAGTATTTACCACTTCCTCCAAGTGGCTTAAGTATAGATACAGACAAGTTAAGAAAAAACCCAATCTTCTCCACCCACCCCGTCCCAGAAAAAAAAAAAAAAGAAGTAGCTGCTACCCCAGAATCATTTGCTTGAATATAATAACTCTAAATTAAAACCAATGAGTGCTACATACATTTAGCATTCAAACCTTCTGGCTCAGCTGCTTAGTTCAAATACCTCTTCCCCTTGCATCTTCTAAGAATGAGAATTTCTAGCATACTTACAAGGTTTATGATTTCCACTTCTGGTGCACTAGGACAAGAAGTGAATTTCAGAATCCAAGATACTATAAGAGTAATATAATTTATGCCTTTAGAAAGTAATATGTCAAATTAAAGCTACACTGTCTAATAAAAATATCAGATATGTAAATAACTGAAGTATCTGCAATAATAAGTAATCTAAAATATATCTAAAATGTTTAAATATTGGAAAATCAGAATTCTAATTTTAATGCTATCAAAGCCAGGATTTCATTCCCTCAGAACAGCAACATAAAAAACTAAGACTGTGATGCGTTTTTGCTGGAACACATCATCCAGTAACTGTACACATTTTGAGTTCTTTACCAAATGTGATAAGTCACACATTTAGATTAGTGACATTTCCCACAAAAGATGACTAGAAAGAATGTCATAAAATACTTTTTTGAGGTGTGCATGGCACATCATGGCACTGAGTTGGAGTTCTGAGAGGGCTAATAACTCTTAGATATCATTCTTGCGTTTCTTAGATTTCTCCCAATGAACTAGTATGCTCAATCACTGTAGAATTTTAAATAGTTGGCCCATCTGAAGCAATTATAATTTTGATACACATATTTAGCTCTTAGCTTTGTAAAATTCTACCTATTGTAGGTATCCTGTTTCTCACAGCATTCTGCTACGGAAACTCTCAGCCTCTGGCCTGGACAGACACACACTCTCCTGGGTAGAAAACTGGCTGGATGGCCGGGCCCAGAGAGTGGTGGGAAATGGTGTTAAGTCCAGCTGGAGGCCAGTGACAAGTGGTGTTCCCCAGGGTTCAGTGCTGGGTCCAGCCTGGTTCAGTGTCTTCATCAATGACCTGGATGAAGGCATCGAGTGCTCCCGTAGCAAGTTTGCAGATGACACAAAGCTGTGTGCAAGTGTCGATCTGCTGGAAGGTAGGGAGGCTCTGTGAAGGGACCTAAACAGGTTGGTCCGCTGGGTTGAGACCAGTGGGATGAGGTTTAACATGGCCAAATGCCGGGTCCTGCACTTGGGGCACAACAACCCTATGCAGAACTACAGACTGGGAGATGCCTGGCTGGAAAACTGCCAGGAGAGGGACCTGGGGGTGTTGGTCGACAGCCGACTGAACATGAGCCAGCAGTGTGCCCAGGAGGCTAAGAAGGCCAATGGCATCCTGGCTTGGATCAGAAACGGTGTGACCAGCAGGTCCAGGGAGGTGATTCTCCCTCTGGACTCAGCACTGGTGAGGCTGTTCCTTGAATCCTGTGTCCAGTTCTGGGCCCCTCACCACAAGAAGGATGTTGAGGCTCTGGAGCAAGTCCAGAGAAGAGTGACGAGGCTGGTGAAGGGGCTGGAGAACAGACCTTATGAGGAATGGCTGAGAGAGCTGGAGGTGTTTAGAGCCTGGAGAAGAGGAGGCTGAGAGGAGACCTCATTACTCTCTACAAGTACCTGAAAGGAGGTTGTAGAGAGGAGGGAGCAGGTCTCTTCTCCCAAGTGACAGGGGACAGGATAAGAGGGAATGGCCTCAAGCTCCACCAGGGGAGATTTAGGCTGGAGATTAGGAGGAAGTTTTTCACAGAGAGGGTCATTAGGCATTGGAATAGGCTGCCCAGGGAGGTGGTTGAGTCACCTTCCCTGGAGGTGTTTAAGACACGGGTGGATGAGGTCTTGAGGGACTTGGTTTAGTGTTAGATAGGAATGGTTGGACTAGAAGATCCGATGGGTCCCTTCCAACCTGGTTATTCTATGATTCTATGATTCTAAAATCACCGTTTTGTTTTTATACACTCTTATAATTTTAAAATACAGCAGAAACATGACACAGAGAGTGGCTCAGAGAGTGAAACTTTGCAGGTCTGCAAAACAAAATCAGCTCAAACACCAGCCATGTATAGAAAGATCTATAATCTCTATAGTGTATAATTTAATATTGAGCTTTGCCTTTGGAAGCAGAGATATTCCATCAATTCTGGTTTTGAAAACTAAGTAAAATGGAAAGGAATAATAAGGTGAATAAACCAGAAAAAGAATAGTGAAATAAAAGAAGGGACTAACAAACTATCCTGGGTTAATGCATAATTGACTGACTGCATTTTAGTGCTTCAAAACCTTTCAAGTTCTGGATTTATTTGGAAAATACCTAGAAAGAGCTTTTAGCAAATAGGGTACATAGTTCATTGTCAACCTGTCTTCTGATTTTGATTTTACTGCTAAACAGGCTTACACTAATTGAAATTTTAGGAACATTCAGTGTTCAATGGTCCAGTTCTGCTTTCATGAAGTCAGTGCTGTCATTAGCACAACATAAAGTCACTATGAAAAATTCCAGAAAGTACTGCCTTCTAGTACCTCACTTCTAATCCGTTAAGCTTTCTTTTTCTCAATATAAGTTTATACATCAATGAAGGTGGCGATAGTAATATTAACCTTAGTGAGTTTTCTTTCTACAAACAAATACTCTACTTATTTTATCTGAGATGGTATTCTTCCTGTATCACATGTAGTTATCCGTATTTTTTGTGAACTTCATGCCATTTTTATGTTTAGCTTATACCTTTGCAGAGGACTTAAGCCAACCATGAAAGCTCAGTACAATTGTGGATAAGCAAATTTTGCTAGACATGATTTTATACACATCTTAATAAGAGTTTAATTTGAAAAAATAAACAACAACTATAGTTCTTATAACATGCTTTAGTACAATTAGAGGACAAGAGATGGGTCACTTTCTCAAAATTGGTGTATGAGGAGATAAATTTATAATCACTGTGATCAAGCTACTAGAAACAATGATTTGCTGAAATGTGACTGATAATCACAGAAATCCTGCTCATCAGGAAACATAATAGATTTTATTACTCTTCCAGAGGGAAAGAAAATAGTTCTAAAACCAGTCTGGAGAACAAAGAGCTGTCAAGAGTACAGTGCTCGTTAAAAGATCCTTAAATTCTATGGAAGTTTATAAAAAAGTTTAAAACGATACACACTGAAACTGCCTCATTCCATCAGAGCCAAATGTCTGCTGCATTCAAGATATTTTTCTGGGACTACGTCAGTAAAAGTTTCTGGCCAGATTTCCTATGGGTGTCCAGCAGAATTTAGGATGGATGGGACTCCACAGGTAGGTGGGACAGCTCTCATGGAAGACTTCATAAAGGTAAGGAGCATGGGTGGCACAATAAATTAGCTCAGGTAGGGGAAAACTGCTAAAGAAAATTAAATCTTTGTGAATGTGTGGATATTTAAGAAAGCTCATACCTATGCCTTACATTGAAACATATCCTGCATTTTCCTGCACTTGGGGCACAACAACCCTTAAGCAGAACTACAGACTGGGAGATGCCTGGCTGGAAAACTGCCAGGAGGAGAGGGACCTGGGGGTGTTGATTGACAGCCAACTGAACATGAGCCAGCAGTGTGCTCAGGTGGCTAAGAAGGCCAATGGCATCCTGGTTTGTATCAGAAATGGTGTGACCAGCAGGTCCAGGGAGGTGATTCTCCCTCTGGACTCAGTACTGGTGAGGCCGCTCCTTGAATCCTGTGTCCAGTTCTGGGCCCCTCACCACAAGAAGGGTGTTGAGGCTCTGGAGCAAGTCCAGAGAAGAGCGACGAGGCTGGTGAAGGGACTGGAGAACAGACCCTATGAGGAGCGGCTGAGAGAGCTGGGGTTGTTTAGCCTGGAGAAGAGGAGGCTGAGAGGAGACCTCATTACTCTCTACAAGTACCTGAAAGGAGGTTGTGTAGAGGAGGGAGCAGGTCTCTTCTCCCAAGTGACAGGGGACAGGACAAGAGGGAATGGCCTCAAGCTCCACCAGGGGAGATTTAGGCTGGAGATTAGGAGGAGGTTTTTCACACAGAGGGTCATTAGGCATTGGAATAGGCTGCCCAGGGAGGTGATTGAGTCATCTTCCCTGGAGGTGTTTAAGGCACGGGTGGATGAGGTCTTGAGGGACTTGGTTTAATGTTAGATAGGAATGGTTGGACTAGAAGATCTGATGGGTCCCTTCCAACTTGGTTGTTCTGTGATTCTGTGATTCTGTGATATCTTCTTTATTTAATTTAAGCTGAAGAGCAGGAGTGGAGCTATGGGCAAGCTTGGAAAACATTTTTGAAAAGTGGTTATACTTTTTCTTCTTTCTCTGTTTCTTTCCTTATGTCGCTTTCCATTTATTCCAGAATGAAAATCCTGCCCCGATACATTGAATAAAGTGGCAAAACACATGCAGTTGACAGTGGTATCAGGATTTCACTCCTGGATTACATCATATGCTGATAGTATTTACACCTCCAGGAAAAAAAAGACCTCAATTAAGCCTTTTAGAAATCCTTACAAACTGTCCTTATATCTCTTTATTTTGTGTTATCTCACTGATCGAGCTCAGTGGTGACATCTTCAACAGAACTTGATTCTTTCTGCTTATTGTATTACTGTCATAAATGTAAGTTGGAAGTCACCTAAATGGTTCTGAATATTTTCTTCCATTCCTCAAACACCTTTGTAGGCTTTCTTAAATAGGAAATCCAGCAAGTTTTCTGGTGCTTTGTTCAGTGGCAAGACATATGGCAATGTTTCCCAATACATCCCTCAACATCTGCTTTTAATAAACAACGTTATGTTAGAGAAACTTGCAAAACTGTAATCAGGAGTGTATGCTCAATTTGCAAGCACAATCAATAAATTAGGTTCCTAAAAAAAAAAGGCAAAAAACCCACCACACCAAAAAAAAAAAAAAAAACCCACCCAAATAAAGGGAAAAAACCAAACCCAACAAAATATCAATAGAAAGTAAGAATTTCAGTGCCTTAATATACTTCTGTCCTTCTAGGTGCTTAGATAGTGCTTAATATTTCAAAATTGATATATACTTTGCCTACAGTTTCTCTAATGGAACTGCTTCTTGAGAAAAAGAGTAGAGAACTTCACTGCAAAATTCTGTAAAATATCAGACCAATGTGTTTGTCTCTGTCTATGACTGCTTCAGACAGTTAGGATAATTCAGATGGCTAAATACATATTTCAAGATAGCAAGTCCTTGTATAAAATTGTAAGGCAATCCATTTTCAAGCTCAAGACAGATTAGGCTGTGAGAATGCTATTGCTGTGGTCTCAGTATCAAAAGGCAAGGAAGGCTGACGAGAAATCCACAGATTGATAAGATAATTCTGAGGCAGAAAAGAAATCTTTCATCTCATGTAATCAGAAAGGTCAGACTGGCCATTTAAGTGCCTCATTTCAAACAGATTTCTCTTGAAGGATGCTTAGACCTTGACTCAGACTTATCTGGCTGTTGTGTTTGTTGATTATCTAAATGAGTACATCTCTACAGCTGGAAACAACCAGGTATTGCATCCTTATTAAAAGGAAACACTGGTGCTACAGCAGACAGCAAATATGCTCCATGGTTGCTAACCTAAGGTAAAAGAAGAATAAAGCATATTAACAATATTTATTTTATGTACCATCTTGCACCTTTTCAAGTGACACCACTCATACTTCTTCAGACAGAGAAGCAGAGAGACCAGCATAGCCAAAGTACGTATATTGAGAGAACTGAATGATGTTCTAGTTAAACAGACTAAGCAGCAGAAATGTTTCGTTCAAGAAGCCAATCTATTGAAGAAAACATTGATGTAAGACCACAATAAAAGAAGAGGAAATAGCAATGTAATTTAGATGTCGTAATATATTTCCACACCAACTTCAGCCCTTTAATAAAAGGTTTCTAGACACCCTGTTGACAAAACAATTTGATTCAACTTGCAACAGCCGTTGCGTGAAGAAAAGTTATGTGGCATGACCAGATGGGTCCACAACTACCTCAACAAGTAGAGTACTAGCACTGTGATAACTCACACTGCTTGCTATGCATTTCATAGGACAAGAACTCACAGTACAAGTAGGTTATAGATTGCTAGCAGCATTGCATTGGAAGAGTATAGTTTAATGATATGTATTTCCATTGGCCAGAAAGTAAATAATTTTATTTCTCCTTAACTTGGAATTGCAGACACTTGTATATCAACCAGGTTTCACCTGCAAAGATGGAATATTTCCAGAAGGAGTTTATTTAGTAATAAATTATCAAGAGCATGGCGGAGGGACATAAAGTGTCAAGATTCTTAATAAAGATATTATCCTTTCATTTTGTCATTCCTTAATGGTGAGTTGTTCCTTCTTAACTCAAGAAGACTAGTTTGTAAAATCAGAGACTTAACCATGCTTTAGCTTGCTATTTACCATACGCTTCTATCTAATTATTCAGTACAGAACCAGAGGTGACAACATATTTTTAAGTTAGCATCTATTAGTGGGCAGTTAAAAAGAGTCTTATTTAATGGGTGAGGCAGGGAACTGATGTGAAACTTCAGAAGTGTTTTTATTTAAGATGTCAAAAGACGTTAATCAAGTGCCCCTGCTCATTTTGTCCAAGTCGGTCTGAAGATCTGTGCACAAGAGTCTAAACAACCATGTTGTAAGTCTCCAATAACTTGCCTTTCTAACTAGTGTTTTTTCACTGTAGTTTTCAAAAAGGATAAGAGTTGAGCATGAAGATTATATTTTAGACTATTTTCCTGGTTATATATATTAGTCACTTACTTAAGTAAGGAATAGCTTTTTGACAGATCATATAGACATAAAATGTATGGTCAAATGCAGGGAATGATGGGAACTAGAATTGGTCTTATCTTAAGAGGTGTAACAGACCTCTTACAGTGTTATGCCAGAACACACAAACAGGTTATCTGTTCTACATTGCAGGTGCTGATACATTCCACCCATCCATGGTATTACTCTTAATAATACACGGCCACTGGAAATGTGTTCAGTCCTGATTTGAACTCTGGTAAGAAGGTAGAACTGCTGTGCAAGTGACTGACTACTTGCAGCAGCAAAATGTTTGTGGTTAAATGTTTTGACTGGCAGTTATAGTTGAACTGGTTTTTGTCTGCCCTTCACTGTTTGGTTGATACTAGTGTAACCTGGTACTAGAGAAATTGCTTGCTGTAATCAGGGTATTTTTTTTTTTTCTCAAATAGAAATGATTTTTCATTTTGATAGATGTCATCCACAGGGTTTTCAGGTCTTGTAATATGGACACAAGGCTGTGTCATGCTCTAGCATCAGCCTCATGGTAGAAATGGAAACAAAATTCTACCTTTATTCTTGTCCATTACCTCTTGACAAATGAAATCATAGAATAGCACTTATTGGACAGGACCTCAGAAGATCATCTGATCCAACTTTTTTGTGGGCAGAAGTGCATAGATTACATTATCTAGCACCCTGTCCAATCATATTTTGAAAACTTCTAGAAACTGACGTTCTTCCTGACTGGGAAGGTTGTTCCAATGAGTGACCTTACTATGAAAAATGTCTTTCCTATGCTGAGATGAAACCTCTCCGTGTGCAATTTGTACCTGTTGTACTTGGTCGTCTCTATGTGGTTGCTTGTGAAGAAAGAGTCCCTATCCACTTTGTCACCACCTTATAAGTGTTGGAATACAGTGATCTAATCCCCACTGCACCTTCTCCTCTCCAGAGAGAAAAGAAAAAACTCATTCAATCTTTCTCTACAGGGCAGGTTCTCCAGCTCTTTCACTATCTTTGGAGCCTTCTTTGGACTCTCTCCAGTCACTCTGCATCTTGAAATATGAAGACTAGATTTGGGCACTGTATTCCATGTGCAATCCAACAAATACCAAGTAAAGTGGGAAGACTATCTCTATCTTGGATAGTAATACCCCACTGATGCAGCACAGGATCTGATTTACTGCAGTAGTGCACAGACTCATGTTCATCTTGTTGCCCATGAGGACCCCTAGATTCATTTCAGCAAGGCTGCTCCCCAGCTACACAGGTCCCAGCCTATACTGAACTCTTTGGTTACGGCATTCCAGCTGCATGACTTTGCGTTCATCTTTGCTAAACTTCATACATGGGCTAGTCTTACTAGCCCACTCTTCCTTCCTGTCCAGATGTCTCTGCAAGGTGGTTTTCCTTTCTGATGTGTTTGTCTCACCACTTTGTTTGGTGTTATCAGCAGACTCTCTGAGAGTGCTTTCAACCCTATCATCCAGATGATTTACAAATCATTTTTGGCAGCACTCAGCTACGGGACGGTGAGTACTGTGGCAGGGGGGACTGACTTCTGAGGCTCCACGGCTTTTTTCCTGAGCCGAGATTCTAGAAAATTCCAGGCGGGGGTTGGGCTCCCGGTACCCGGCTCGCACAGCTGATCCCGCTCGGTGACTGACGGGAAGGGGGCGGTCCCGGAGGCTCCCAGCTCTCTCAGCACTGGTATTCAGTACTGGTGAGGCCGCTCCTTGAATACTGTGCCAAGTTCTGGGCCCCTCACCACAAGAAGGATGTTGAGGCTCTGGAGCAAGTCCAGGGAAGAGCGACGAGGCTGGTGAAGGGGCTGGAGAACAGACCCTATGAGGAGCGGCTGAGAGAGCTGGGGTTGTTTAGCCTGGAGAAGAGGAGGCTGAGAGGAGACCTCATTACTCTCTACAAGTACCTGAAAGGAGGTTGTGTAGAGGAGGGAGCTGGGCTCTTCTCCCAAGTGACAGGGGACAGGACGAGAGGGAATGGCCTCAAGCTCCACCGGGGGAGATTTAGGCTGGAGATTAGGAGGAGGTTTTTCACACAGAGGGTCATTGGGCATTGGAATAGGCTGCCCAGGGAGGTGGAGGTGTTTAAGGCATGGGTGGCTGAGGTCTTGAGGGACTTGGTTTAGTGTTAGATAGGAATGGTTGGACTAGAAGATCCGATGGGTCCCTTCCAACCTGGTTGTTCTGTGATTCTGTGATTCTGTGATTCTGTGATGTTGGACAGTGTGGGACCCAGTATTGATCCCTAAGAGACTGTGACAAACAGATCTACGATGCACACAGCTGGACTTATTGTAAACTAATAGAATAATTGTATGAGTTACAGGTACACTGAAAATCCTAAATGAGAAGACCTTTTTTGTAATAGAATTATTTTTACATTCATATGTTAAAAATACAGGTTTCGTAACTATTGAATGCCCTTTTTATTTTTCTGAAGTTATAAACTTTGAAAGAATTTGAGAAGATTCTTGTGAGGATGTAATTACTCTAAAATGCTACTGATTTTCCAATTCTGAGCCAATTGGCTAGACATTTGTTCCACATCTGCAGGTGTCTTTTCTGAGAGACTAATGCAGAGATTTTCTTTTCACCTTTTGATTTAATGATGGACAAAACCCTACAACCATGAAATTGAAGTTACTTCATTTTGCTTTGGAATTTCCAATTAAGTGAAATCTACAACTTCCTTGGGAAGCTACTATAATCTAGTTATTCTGAGTATTAGCAGATTGCATTTCATTTCAAAGTCTGAATTATATAAACCCAGTTCCAGTGTCTAATCTTTGTCTGCATGAACAAGTTTCCATCTCTAAATATCTCATACAAGGTTAATGAATCATTCATTACAGACTTCATATCTGTAATCATGGGTGCTTACTAACTAGTATTTTCTTTCACAAAAAAAATCTTTGCTATCAAATATCCATGCTATGTTTTTCTCCATAGTGTGTTTGGTCTCATCTAGAATACTTGAAATTTGAACATATAGCAAATTTTACCTAAAAGGATTTAAAATTAGTTGGGTTTAACCTTGTGTGACCTTATTGGTCTCATATGTATGGATCTAATATGCTTCTCTTCATCAGTACCTTCCTTCTTGTCTTCTCTAACTTATTATGAGCACCAGTGTTAGATTATTAATACCAAGTAATTGTAAGGAAACGAGAATAATATCAACAGTAGAAGGGAGAGAACTTTCTTAAGCCCAGAGACTGTTTTCTTACCAGTAACAGTGTGGTTTAGTGCTCCATGGTGACAATCTGTTCAAGTCATAGCAGGGTGTTCTCTATCTGTGGGGGAAATGTCTCTTACATTCCCTATGGAATTCAGCCTGGACTGTAAGCTCCTTACTGCATCTAGAAGATCTTGTCCAGAATTCAAAACTATTTTCCCTGCCAAATAGCCCACACACAGTCAGCAACCACAAACCCACATAGATCCTGTTGTAACGAGTAATTTGAGTCTTTGGTTGCAATACCCATTACTAACCCTTCTCTAGCATCCTTGCCTATCTTCTTTGTGAGGGTTAGAATAATCTCACACATGGTGCAAAATGCTGGCAAGCAGGAGGTGATAACTTGATTCTATAGGTAAACTGTTGTGATCAAAACTTTTCTATTTGTTTCAGTGAAAATACATGCTACCACATAGTAGTCTGATTACCATAAGAAGGATGTAATGCTGGGAGCTGTTTCGTAAATGAGTCACACTATCAACAGTAGTTGCTTCCATGCAGAATAAGGCAGACTGATCATCTTTATATCCTCCATGAGAAGTGATAGCAATAAGGAGGTTATCAAGTAAAATTCTTCCCTATGATTATTAGAACTTCCTCTGCAACACAATAGTATAATCCATTCCCCAAACAAAATAGTACCTTACACAGAAATGATCTTGAAAATTCAGAAAAACTGACACAAATGATACATAACTGGGAGCAGGAAAATCTGGATTTTTTTCCCTTTTATTCCCTTTTAGTTTTTTCATTTTTTTTTTTTCCTTTAAACTTGTGAATGTCTCCAGTCAGCAAGTGTTAAGACCATAGTGTGAGAGACAGAATGCTTGAAGCACAGAAAGTACATTTTCTTTCACTTGCTTGTATTGCTTTCTCTCTCTTCTAGTTGAAAGGCAGTTAAGCAAATATTTCATACAGGTTTCTTCCCAGAGAAGAGGCAGCTTATATAAAATCTGTTATGCTTGAAATTTCTTTGTTATGATCGATACGACTAATAGCTGATTGAAATGTACTATGGTATATGGGTTTTTTGTAAACAGATTTGAAGTTTTATTATTTACTGCTATGAGGATTAGCAGAAATGTAATTTTAAAGATTGTTGAAGTTTTAGGGTATTGTATATAAAGGAAAATAATTAGCCAATGAATAAGACTTTTGGCAAGCATTTCCTACCACGAGAGCAGTGATTTACTGCCTCCACTTTCAGTTTTATCCCTTGTTGCCTTTATTTCATTTAAAAGAAACAGGCAGACTCCTGAGGCAGTACTTTCAGACGCAGCTGTCCAGTCTTGCTGTAATATCCATTAGTCTGATGCAGAACAGAAGGTAGAAAAAATGGATATATATTTTATATTGTAAATATAGTTAATATAGATTTAGATTGAGATAAGGAGATTAACCTGAAAGAAATAAAGAAATAGATTTCACCTATTAAGATTACAATTCTGTTTGTAAACAAGTCAGGTAATAAGGGATCAATGCACAGGAAAGTTTTTCCCAAACCTTAGGACACAGGCAACAATTATGGCTTTTTCTAAAATATACTTAATAAAACAAAGCTATCATTCTCATTAGCTCAGCTGAGCCATTGTATTTTTAAAAGAATTTGTAGTTAGAAAGTTTGTTTTTACAAATAGTTAGAAAAGACACATGCCAAAGGCTTGTGTTCACAAAGCAAATGTCAAACCCCTTCTTTGCAGTGACGAAACATGGTCTGTGGGAGAGGATGTAGTCTGGCTTGTAAGCATAAGGCAGCCAATCAGAAAATATGCCTATGAGCAAAGTCTGGAAAAGTACATTTGCCTTTCTTTTTATTGACCTCTATGGAACAACACATGTGGCTTGTTTTCTTCCTTCTTTGTTAACTTTTTCTTCAAGAAATAAAAGGTACAATCTCCCATCTCAGAAGGGTATCTATAAAAACATGCTAATTGTCTTGGAGTAAAAATGCTGTACCCTCAAAGCCAAACACAGCTTAACTGCAGTTCTTAAGATCATCCAGATGATAGGATAGTTCTACATCTATATCTTGAAGTTCAGACTGTAGCTCAAAGCAGATAGGCAGTTAACATAAAATAACTTGTTACTATTTGAGATAATTTGTTTGTGTCTTGAGCCTCTGGAGTTTAAAAGCAATCTGGGGTTATAAGTGAAAACAATATATGAAAATTCTTAGACTGAGCTGAAGAGGAATTGTGGACCTTTGGTTATTTTCCCCACGAGTGACAGTCTGAAAAGCAACCTTACTTAAAACAGCTCCTCCTGTCAGAAAAAGTCAAGTTGCAGCAAAGTAGAGATGTGCCTTAACACAACTCCCAGTTGGTGTGGGGAAGAGTTGGCAGGGTGATAGTCTAGTGTCAGGGTGGATAACTGCAGAATGAGGCCTTCTGACTGATACCCTGTTAATCTCATTTCCTAGACTCATTACACTTGTGGTCTCAGAGTAACACAGTACAATGCACTTTGGCAAGTAGAATAAAACATCACTGGGTTGTAGCTCAACATTACTACCAGCATTTTTTGTGAATGTGCTTTCATTTGCAGAAACATTTGTATTTACATCCAGATTATTAGTAAAGAGTTTGATTATCACTGGATAACCACAGTCCTTATAGTCAACAAAAAACCTCTCCATTCCATGATTGTTTTTCACCAACAGTTACTTTGATGTCTATTAGTCAGCTTTCTTAAACTGCTTATTTGGTATGTTAAGAATATTGCATAGTGTTATTTTTAACCAGAATGTTGTGCAGTACTAAGTCAAACAACTTATCATAAGTCCAAGAATGTTTCCTCTATGTTAGACTTCAAACCTGCAGTCTAATTGACAAAAGCAACTTCGTTTGACAAGATCTATTTTCCGTAACACGATGTTAACAAGCAATAATTATATTCCCATCCTTTCATCTTTTATCTCTTGCATTCCATATTAACTTATCTCCTACTTCACCAGGATTAATCAGGTGGCAAGTATTTAGGTCATCTCCCTGCTGTTGTGAATAGTTGCACATTAGCTGTCCACCTGTCCATGGTTTTGTAAGATATTTTAAAAAATAAGATTAGTGTGGTATTCATGGCTAGTTCTTTTAGGATCCTTGAGTACACGCCTTCTTAATTTTAAGAAATTTACCTCCAAAGATCATGCTGAACATAGCATCCTCCTTAATGAGCTGGACAGGACTTTATGACCTTTCCTGTACCTTACTGTCAGGCATACAGAATCACAGAAGCACAGAATCACAGAACAACCAGGTTGGAAGGGACCCATTGGATCTTCTAGTCCAACCATTCCTATCTAACACTAAAATACATGCAAGAAATATAAGCTGTTCTACACTTTGTACTTGATTTCTGCTTAGTATACTGATCACAGAATCGTAGAATCACCAGTCTGGAAAGGATCTCTTGGATCATTGAGTCCAACCATTCACTGATGTCACTGCTACAATTTCTTTTTCCTAAATATTTCACCTACTATTTATCCCTCTATGTCAGGCATTTACACCTGCCTCTTAATGTCATTTCTGCATTTTCACTATTCCTGAATTGCCATTTTTTTTGCTATACATTGCTTTTTTAAGTCCCATTGTCTCTTTTTGCTTTCCTGAATTACTTTACCTCAAAAAGCCATCATTTTTCCTTTCTTGACCATAGTCAAGCAGAAGTCGCATTCTAAAATCTTCATATTTCGTATTCGAACAGGTATGCCCACATTTTCCACCGAGTTTTTTTATTTTCCTTTATTTTAAGCACTTAAATTCTGGCTTCTGATTTTTTCATTAAACTTAACACTCTATTAAATTTAGCCTAAAATTAATCTGATCAAGTTTCAATCTAGATTTTGTGGTTTAACTTATGAAATTGAATACAAAACTGAGATTGAGCTTTAGGTGTGAAGGTCATCCATGTTTATGTGGGTCCATGTAATTTATTTTACTCTATTCTATTTGTTGTTGTAGGGTAGACACAACATAGACAGAAACAGTTTTGAACAAATTGTTGGTTGATGGCTGACTGAACATGAGCCAGCAGTGGCCCAGATGGCCAAGAAGTGCTATCATGAAGCACTTACAAGAGAACCGGGTGATCAGGCCCAGTCAACATGGGTTTACCAGAGGCAGGTCCTGCCAAACCAACCTGATCGCCTTCTATGACAAAGTCACTCGGCTGCTGGATGAGGGAAAGGCTGTGGATGTGGTCTTTCTGGACTTCAGTAAAGCCTTTGACACAGTTTCTCCCAGCATTCTGCCACGGAAACTGTCAGCCTCTGGCCTGGACAGATGCACACTCTCCTGGGTAGAAAACTGGCTGGATGGCAGGGCCCAGAGAGTGGTGGTAAATGGTGTTAAGTCCAGCTGGAGGCCAGTGACAAGTGGGGTTCCCCAGAGCTCAGTGCTAGGTCCAGTCCTGTTCAGTGTCTTCATCAATGACCTGGATGAGGGCATTGAGGGTACCCTTAGCAAGTTTGCAGATGACACAAAGCTGTGTGCAAGTGTCGATCTGCTGGAGGGTAGGGAGGCTCTGCAAAGGGACCTAAACAGGCTGGACCGCTGGGCAGTGTCCAACGGCATGAGGTTTAACATGGCCAGATGCCGGGTCCTGCACTTGGGGCACAACAACCCTTAAGCAGAACTACAGACTGGGAGAAGCCTGGCTGGAAAACTGCCAGGAGGAGAGGGACCTGGGGGTGTTGGTCGACAACCGACTGAACATGAGCCAGCAGTGTGCTCAGGTGGCCAAGAAGGCCAATGGCATCCTGGTTTGTATCAGAAACAGTGTGACCAGCAGGTCCAGGGAGGTGATTCTCCCTCTGTATTCAGCACTGGTGAGGTCGCTCCTTGAATGCTGTGTCCAGTTCTGGGCCCCTCAGCACAAGAAGGATGTTGAGGCTCTGGAGCAAGTCCAGAGAAGAGCGACGAGGCTGGTGAAGGGGCTGGAGAACAGACCCTGTGAGGAGCGTCTGAGAGAGCTTGGGTTGTTTATCCTGGAGAAGAGGAGGCTGAGAGGAGTCCTCATTACTCTAAACAACTACCTGAAAGGAGGTTGTGTAGAGGAGGGAGCTGGCCTCTTCTCCCAAGTGACAGGGGACAGGACGAGAGGGAATGGCATCAAGCTCCGCCAGGGTAGATTTAGGCTGGAGATTAGGAGGAAGTTTTTCACACAGAGGGTCATTGGGCATTGGAATAGGCTGCCCAGGGAGGTGGTTGATTCCCCTTCCCTGGAGGTGTTTAAGGCACAGGTGGATGAGGTCTTGAGGGACTTGGTTTAGTGTTTGATAGGAGTGGTTGGACTAGATGACCCAGTGGGTCTCTTCCAACCTGGTGATTCGATGATTCTATGAAATGTGACCATGCAGTAATTGGTTGTGTTCCTTTCCTAATGTTAATCCCAGAGCATGGCTGGTGCTTGCTATAACCTCAACATTAGCTGCCCTATTTCTTCACTTGAACTCAAAGGAGAATGGTAAAAGAGGCATTGGCAATTCTTAGATGTTTTCCTCACCTGCAACCTGGGCCTTCTGGTGTATTACAATCCATGTTTAGATAGTTTATTTATATGTCATTTCTTTCACTTTGCTGCTGTTTTCCAGTTTTAGAATGGAGCTATTGGGACAAGACATAGTCTTAAAATATAGAATTTTATTGAACAAATTGAAGTGCAAGGATAAAAGAGACCAAGAGTAAATAGTGAAATGTAGTACCTAGACTAAGTTAACAGAAGTGTTCTGACAACAGCCTTATCATATTATGAAACTTTTGAAAACTTTCTGGATAAATCAACACCACGATTTTGCTAGAATAATTTCTCAACTAAGAAGAACACTGTTATTTGTTTGATCTGGTTGATCAGGTTTAGAAATTTTCCTTAACAAATGAAAGATAAAATCAAGAATTTTTTGTGATCTGGATCCTTCAACTGGCCAAAGTTTCTAGCAGAAAAATGGCTTAACTCTCCCAATGTCCTGTTTCCTTCTTTAGTATAAGTCTTGTCGGATGAAAAGTTGTGCTGCTTTATTCAGCCCTTTTCTAACATGGGCCCCCTGGTGAGCCTTACAATGCAGCCAGTTTCTCCTTGGTGACTCATGATGCTTTTCCCAGCCTTATGGTGCTTCTCTTTCCTGCAGAGACTCTCTCAATTGAAAAGGAGAGCTCGATTTGTCCTTTCTGTTTTGCTATTAGACACATAGACCCCTGGCTCTTGATAAGCCGCCAATGGATTTTCTTGCCTTAGCAGGTATTGGGACTTTTTCATGTAGGAGGAGAGGTCTGAAAGTCCTTCTGTCTGAGTCAGGGCCACTCAGCTAGACAATAACTCAGCAGGAGCCACACATTCAACAGAGGGCATTGTCTTTTCAGAATTTCAGACTTATTCATAGACACTCTTTATTCAGCTTCAGCCAAAACAAAAACAAACAAGCAAAAACTGCCTCCTGCACTTTCCCATCCAGCAGATTTACAGTCTGTAAACAACAGAAAAAGTCATTGATATACAGGATCTCTTTGTTTCTTTTAGTAGTGCTGAAGATCCAGTTTCCAATTAACAAAACCCTACCTGCTCTCTGCTTGCACAGCTCTGGCCAGATAAGATCAGTCTGGAGGAAGGACTCGGGAAGGGAGCTGCTCTTTAGATTTTCATGGAAGTGTTTCCAAATGGGGCAGTAATATCTAAGCTGAGGTCCACTTCCATGTAAGAATTCCAGCTGTCAAACATACATCCAGCATTAAGATCAGGTTCTGTGTCAGATTTTATTTCATCTCCTAACTTACAGTCAGTGCCAAGTAATGGCTTACCCCAAATATTTTGCTATTGAAGTCCTGCATATCCCAAGACCAATCCCAGGAATTCTCTTCAATGCTTAAAAATAGCAGAGAGTGGAGTTTTATTGGTGGAGGTTTGGGGTGGTTTTGTCTTTTTTTTTTTTTTTTTTTTTTGGACTTGAAAATACTCTTGAATCTTATGTTCAATATTTTTCCTAAGGTCACGGAAGCTTGAAACTTATCCTTAAAAAACAGCAGCTGAGATTATCTAATCATCTGCTCAAAATCCCTTCAAAATAACAGTTAGGAATTTTGTTGATACCTGCATTCTCTTTATTCTGGATAAGGAGTTAGAATGAGGCTTATGGGATTTATCAAAAACAAGTAAAACTCAGTAATTTACTTACAGATAAGCTAGCCAGTTTCTATAACAACTGTACATTGACATATTTGTAGTCTGCTAACTGACCCAGGAAACATGAAAAATTGCCAGCTGTAGCCAGGATTTCTCTTTCTTCCATTTCCTTTTAACTCCCTTCTGTCATTGTGAACTTTTTCTATGGTATTGATATTTTAGCCTAGATCAAGCATGCTATCATGTTAAAAAGAATTACACAGACTAAAAGATGTGTCTATCTGTAGCCATAAACACTGTTTTCCCACAGCTGCAATAGTGTCAAGGGTTTGAAACAGCTTCAGTGTAAGTTAAATTTTCTTATTAAGCCTCGTTCATGTTATCTTAACATCTACTCAAGATCTGCATAATCTTTGAAGCACTTATGCATCGTATTGATGCCTTCCCTTGCAATTAGATCACTCATTTTTGGTAACAGCATTAACAGAAGTCTTATATTCAACTAATCATAAACAATCACTAGTGATGGGGATTAATCTTTTTGTATGTCTTACAGAGGATAAATGCTGACTTAACCAGTTGACCAGAGAGTTTTGACCAATACAGTGTTTTTGTAGTTTTACTGTATATTTTTAGATGAAATTTTACTGTTCTTTTACTATGAGAAATGGGAAAAGGGAAAGTTCATTTGTGTATATGTTGTATGAATCTTCAGCACATGCATAAAAAGAATACTACTAATACTGCTAACACCACAAAATGACACTGCAATCTTAATGTCTCTATGACAGATTTGAATTCCATGGTTTTTTTATTTTTCAGTCTTAGTGCAAGTAAAAAAATATGCATTTATTAGTTCATCAGCAAATATTAATGTATTTTTTTCTTGCATATGTGTATGAAGCCCCAAGCAATGCCTACTTCTCTTCTGGGTAATGCAAGCTTTACGGTGAAGGCACACATTCAATTCAGCATAAGTGTGTTTCCCAACTCTTCCCTTTAGAAACACTTTTATTTAAAAATAAATCTTCAAATAACCAGAGGAACAGTAGAACTGAGAGTGAGGGATCATTTGGTGAATATGGTTTATAAGAAGAAAAGGCAGCAAAGTACTAAAAGAACTCCGAGATAACCTCTCTTTCTTATCATCTCCAAGTGTAAAAGCAACACTAAAGGTGCATGTCAGGGCCACGGACAACTGTGAATAACATGTGCAACTCATTTTGGTCTAGACTAAAATATTGTGTAAAATTTGCACATATTTGAAAATTATAGCCTTATAATAGTTACTTGCTATCTAAGACAGTAAGTTAGTTTCCACCATAAAGCAAATATAGCGACTTCTTAACCGCTTTGGAAATAATGACCACTCTCACTCTTCACCTGCCAATAGCAGAAGACATAATTAAACTAGTCTTGGAAAGTTTTTATACTAATTCTGAAACATCATTCTCTTTAGATTTATATCATTATTTCAGACTATGATCTCTGGAAGGTCTAGCACTGAGCATCAAAATATCTCTGGAAAGTTATGTTTCCCCTTTATTTTTAAAAAATTCATTACTAATTACCTTTCAAGCTAAAAACTCAAGTTCATACTTCCCTGAGAGCCTCATTGAAGGATGGTGTTGTTATTAAAAAGATTCAAAAGAAGTCTCCACCTTCTGCAGATCCAGTGGGAAGACTAGAAATATACTTTCTTCCATAAGTCAATGAGACACACATTGCTGAAATAATACCTGGAATAAGACAAAAGACTGGATAAGAATTTTGGAGTGTTGACCTCTGCCTAAACATACCACAAAATCAGAACATTTTTGTAAGTGAAGTAAAGCACAGCACCATCTCATGCCTCTTCTGGAATCACCTTTCACATGGAAATATGCAAAACAGTGGCTTCTGGTGGGTATCTTTAATATACTTCATACAAGGGAGAGAAGTTTTATTGTATACCAACATAAATACCAAATGCTCCATATTTTCAGGGTACATACACTCTTCTTCAGGTTGGCAAGGTAGTATTTTCACCTCTCTTTAGTCTGACTTTTTTTGGTTACCCCTAGAGATAATTATGTTAATTAAATATCCCAGGCAATGTATTATCTCAAACAGATCCCCTAGTTAAGATGTCTTTATATTTTTATTGTTATTCTAGGTCAGTGGTTTTTGGAGTTGTCTTATAGCTAGATTACCTACAGGTTTCAACACATTCAATACAAGAATATAATTGAAATAATAAACTGCATATTACATATTTCATAGGTATTACTTAATGTTTAAAATGCAGGATGCCACAAAGTCACAATCACAGTATAGTCAACTTACTTCCGTTTTTTTTTTTTTTAAATCCTGTAGGGCTAATTTCTGAGCTATCTTGCTATGTATGTCTTGCTAGTCTTTTTGTTGTTTCCTGATGTATTCATAATGAAACTATAGACTGGATTTACCTCAGTGGTGTTGGTATGGGAGCACTGGATCCCAATCTGTTTGAGCAGGAATGATCTAAACCTACATCTCGTATTCTCTCTAATGAAGATATTTAACCTTGAGGGTACTCTGCAGAGGAGTTGTCCTCTTGCTCCTGGGAACTGAATCCCAAGTATGTGGAAGTGCACTGGTGCAGTCCTGAGTCAGTGATGCATATCACCTTTAGTATTTCCTTGTGTGTATCTCTGGGCTTCTCCCTGTGAAAGCATTGAATCACTTTCCATAATTACCTATCTTTTAATATAGTAAAAGATGAGGCAGTGCCTTCACCGTACACACCAAAGCTGCCTCCATCATGGAAATAGAGTTTCATCTTCTAATGAAGCCTTTCATCTAGGCTTTTAGTCAGGTCAAGTACTTCCATTTAGACATTTTTCAGATTTGGAGCTTAAACAAGGCTACATTATATTTTCATTCCACCACCAAAAACCTGAAGATGCCTTTTAAAATCATATAAACTGCTATTTCTTTGCAAACTTTAGATCATGAACCAGAAATCCATCTGTTGCCAGCACTTCAGACTACTCAGACAGCCAGCAATGCTACTGTTAGTTGCATACAGCTAGAAACAAACACTACACCAGCACTAGTGTAGCCACATTACTGTGAATTGTGGAATCAGAGAATCGTAGCATAGTTTGAGTTGGAAGGGACATTAAAATTCATATAATTCTATCCCCCACACACACCGTGGCCAGGGACACCTCCCAAAAGATCAGGCTGCTGAAGACCCCATCTGACCTGGCCTTGAATATTTCCAGGGATGGGGCAGCCAGTATTTCTCTGGGTAACCTGTACTAGTGCCTCAGTACCCTCATGGTGAAGAATTTCCTCCTAATGCCTAGTCTAAATCTTTCCCTCTCCAATTTATATCCCCTAGTCCTATCACTACAAACCCTTGTGAACAGTCCCTGTCCAGCTTCTTGTATCCCCTTCAGGTACTGGGAGGACACTATAAGGTCTCCTGAGAGCCTCCTCAGATGAGGATTCCAGAACTGGGCACAATACTCCACATGAGGTATTACAAGAAAGGAATAGATGGGCAGAATCACTTCCCTTGGCCTGTTTGCCACTCTTCTTTTGATGCAGCCCAGGATACAGCTGGTCTTCTGGGCTGCAAGCACACATTGCTGGTTCATGTTGAGGTTCTCATTGATCAGCCCTGCCAAGTCCTTCTCTGCAGGGCTGCTTTCAATCACATCATCCCCCAGACTGCCTCAACCCAGATGTAAGACCTTGCACTTGGCCTTGTTGAACCTCGTGAGATTTACGCAGGCCCACTTCTCCAGCCTGTCCAGGTCCCTCTGGCATGCAGTGTGTCTTCTAGTGAAATAATTTCATGATGTGAGGAATTTTTATGTTACTCCAAGAAAAGACCTGAGGAGTTTTTTAAACATGTTACTGCAATCAAGAAAATTAAAACACTTCTGCCACTGTATTTACATAATGTGAATATTCCATACTAATGTTGTTGTAAGTTGGAAAACAAGAAGTTAATGTCTTTCATAGCAGCAATCTGTCACACTGTTAGTACCATACCATCCTTCTGCTTTAAGACTTAATAGAATTAAAATGACTATTTCCTGGAGAATCGAATGTTCATATTCTCAGTTGTCATGACTTGACATGAGCATCAATCTCAAGGATTTACTCCATAGGCAGGAAGCCTCATGCACCAGACTGCATAAACCAGATCCGTAAGGGGAACTGTATTGCCTCCAAAGGACTATATAACTTCAGGTCTCCTGTGACTCCATTTATTGTCTGAGCTGCAGTCATAGTACTCATCTCAGTTCCTGATCTGTGTGTAATAATAGCATATCAGCATCATTTTCCTGCATTGTATTGTTTTGGTTTGTGCTAAAATACAGTTGATTTTGTGACTAACTCAGCTGCTTTAAGCACTTTTATTCTCTAAATGCTAGCTGCATATTTTTCAGACAGTGCTTTCTTTCCAAAGCAATAATTTGAGACATTGTTGTACAAAAAGGTCAATGCTTACACTTAACCAAGGCCATTCTTAAGCTGGCAGAAGTGAGCCACACCTGCAAGGAGGGTTGAATAGTGACCCTAAAATGACCCACAGAGTATTCCATCCCACATACATTATACTCAGAATAAATTCGAGAGATCACAAGTGTCATACTCTCTTCTGCAATGGTCAGTGGTCCAGTGAGGACCTTGCCTGTCTGCATATTCTTGATGCAACATCTGTGTGTTCTTGAATTCAGTTTCTGAGTCCATCTTCCTCCTAGCTGTGGATCTGTTCCCTCATGTGGGGTCAATCTCCAAGTCAATGCCTCTTGTCCTTGTGGGAGACTTCAATCTCCCTGATATCTGCTGGAAGTACAATACAGCAGAAAGGAAGCAGTCTAGGAGGTTCCTGGAGTGTGTGGAAGACAACTTTCTTCTGCAGCTGGTTAATGAACCAACGAGGGAAGGTGCCCTCCTGGACTTTCTGTTTGTCAACAGAGAGGGCCTTGTGGGGGATGTGGCAGTAGGGGGACGCCTGGGACTGAGTGATCACGAGATGATAGGGTTTTCTGTTCTAGGCGAAGTGAAGAGGGTGCTTAGCAGGACAGTAGCATTAAACTTCCAGAGGGCAGACTTTGAACTGTTTAGAAGGCTGGTTGGCAAAGTCTCCTGGGAGACAGTACTTGAGGGCAAGGGAGCCCACGAGGGCTGGGAGCTCTTCAAAAAGGAGATCCTGGCAGCTCAGGAGAAAGCCATGCCTGTGTTCCAGAAAAAAGGCCGGCACGGGAAAAAAACAGCTTCTCACAGCATTCTGCTACGGAAACTGTCAGCCTCTGGCCTGGACAGGTGCACACTCTCCTGGGTAGAAAACTGGCTGGATGGCCAGGCCCAGAGAATGGTGGGAAATGGTGTTAAGTCCAGCTGGAGGCCAGTGACAAGTGGGGTTCCCCAGGGCTCAGTGCTGGGTCCAGTCCTGTTCAATGTCTTCATCAACAACCTGGATGAAGGCATTGAGGGTACCCTTTGCAAGTTTGCAGATGACACAAAGCTGTGTGCAAGTGTCAATCTGCTGGAGGGTAGGGAGGCTTTGCAAAGGGACATAAACAGGCTGGACCACTGGGCTGAGTTTAATGGCATGAGGTTTAACACGGCCAAATGCCGGGTCCTGCACTTGGGACACAACAACCCTATGCAGAACTACAGACTGGGAGAAGCCGGGCTGGAAATCTGCCAGGAGGAGAGGGACCTGGGGGTGTTGGTTGACAGCCGACTGACCATGAGTCAGCAGTGTGCCCAGGTGGCCAAGAAGGGCCATGGGTGGATGAGGTCTTGAGGGATTTGGTTTAGTGTTTCATAGGAATTGTTGGACTAGAAGATCCGATGGGTCCCTTCCAACCTGGTTGTTCTATGATTCTATGATTCTATGTCTGCTCTCCAGTAGTTGTGGTATGTATGGTCATTGAGCTGCGGGAATGTGGTCTCATATATTTTTATATTTCTTATTACTTTATCATCATCATCATCATTAGTTTTAGTTTGCAACCCACAAGTCTTTTTCCTCATTTCCCTTTCCCTGCAGGGATGGGGGTGGGAAGGGATTTTGGAGGCTCTGCACAATTCTAGCTGCCAAAATTTAGCCATGTGGGGCTAATTAATGACATGTATAAAAATACATTTTTACAAGGAAAAGAGGTTTGGCTATGGAATAGTTTTTCTATACAGGTATTATGTATGTAGAGAGTAGTAATTTCAGTGAGAAGTGCACAAACAAATTTGGAAGTAAAGGAAAAAGTGTTACTTTAAATATACTACAAATTAGTATCAGTAAAACACTTACCATTTCTTAATCATATTCTGTGGTTTCCATCAACCCTTCTGGTCTCAACTGATGAATACAGACAAAAAATATGAAGGAAAGAAAAAGAAAAAGAATAATATTTCAGAGACAATAAAGTCCCGTAGTGTTTGTAGAGTAGGTCATGATTTCATTTTCATCAGTTGAAACATGGAGTAAATTTACCACCAGTCATGGACTAAATACACCATCATCTGTTTACAGAAGCTGAAGATCATTTGGCATGAGTTTATCCCAGTTTTATGTAGTTTCAACTTTGATCTGAACTGGGCCATTTTGCCTTTGCCATGATTTTCATGCCAACTTTTATAGAGCTGCAAAGAACTGCCAGAGAAATCACATGGCTGACAGTTCTCCAGTGACATCAGAAACAAAACCTGCATTAACATGTGTTCTCTCTCCCAAGTCCTCCTGAAGTTGTGGAAGCACATAGGCATGTGAGAAGGAGCTGATTAGGTGAACATACCAGTTATGTAGTCTTTTTCTTGCAAAACCTTCCAGCACTTTCTGGTTCCAATTCCTTTGCATTTCAGCAGGTACATAAACATAATTCCTCCTCTGTTTATTAAAAGACAGTTAGCTCATCTCCAAGTCTTAAAGGTGCATTTGTCTATGAAAACATAACAAGACTGATGAATATTTTTTCTTTCATCTTATATGTGTCCACTAAATAACATACTCATATGCAGATCCAGGGGCAATGTGCCGAACACAGACCAGAGGACAAAATAGTTTATCAAGAATTTAAGAAGAAAACAGGAACTAAGCTAAAAATAGGTAACAGTAGCAATACTTGTTTTTGAAGAATGGAACACTTAGAACCCACAGAAACATTCACAGCATTTGGAGAGATTGTTGTTGAGCACTGTCTTGATCTGATCTAGGCTTGGTGACTGCAGAAGAGTATTTACCTTTCTAACAGTCTGAGTTAAGTTTGATTTGTCCAAAGACCTGTGCCCTGAGACTGGATAAGTATAGCCTCTTCTTTTCACTGTATTTGTTTAAATGGGGAAATCTAGGTAATTTAAAGATATGAAAGGTAACTTTCATATTGACTGGTTGATTGGACTGCTGAAACTTGCCTCCAATGAAGGTAATACTAGACTGCATTTCATTCTGTAATGACAATAACAAAGAAAGAACCATGGGCATGTAAAACCATAAGAAAATGAATGCAAACTTGAAAATGTTTGGGAAAATTCACCAAGTCAAAAATGAAAAAAAAATAAAACAAAGCCATACCACCACCACTCAAACAAGTAGCTCTTGTATCTATATTAATTTAACAACTGAAAATAAACTACATGATGCTTTTGAGTTCATGTGTCATATTGACACCGTAGATGAGTCTGTATTTACCATTGCTTGAGCTTTCATCACGCTCTCATGCTTGACTCTGAAGTTGCTCTTTATCTGGGATGATATTTGATGAGATTTCACTAGGAATGAGGAGTGTCAGAGTGGAGAAGCTGGGTTGTGCCAGAAATATTGGTATCTACAAAGTTTGCTTTACTTCAGATTGTGCTGCTAATGACTAACCAATCCCTCTTTTCTTCCTCAGACCCATCATTCTTATTGCACAATTATCAGATCTTTTCTCTTGATTTCAGTTGTTTACTTTTTGTTTTCTTCCTTCTTTCATGTTACTTCTTGTCTTCTTTTAATGGTCATCTTTATTGGATGCTTTTTCCCACCCCCATAAATGAAACAAGAGTAAATTACATAGAGCTGAAGCTGACTGGGCCTGTAGGTGTAGGAGGTAGTACCCTCCTAGGTCTTTTGATGTTCTGGATCAGTATTGTGAATTATGGAAATTGACAGTAGCTAAAATTAAATGGAAAAAAAACCCCAACCTCCACACAATTCAAAGTTAAATGAAACAGAGGCTGAATTTACAAAGTATCAAAAATATAAAATGGCAGTTTTCTTAATATTGGACTGGAATTAAATCTTCAGATTAAATAATTATATTAAAAATAGTCTAACTTCACACATACTCCATCCTTTTAGAAGATCTCAAGGTTTTGGAGTCTATTATCAGCTAAAGATCTGGACTAAAACCAGTCTAACTGATGACTTGAAAATGGTGTAACCAGAATTAGTTTTTTTATCAGGAAGGGCCCAGAATGGCGTAACAGTTTTCAGTCAGATGGATTAGTATTCTGGCATGTTCTGGCACCTCTTTCACTAGAGAATTAGCTGTTGATTTATAAACTGAAAATAACATATTATCTAAAATCTAACCCACAAGTTAGAACCAATTATAAAACTTCCTTCTTACATTGTTATTCTTGTGTTGTGGTGACTTTTCTCATTCTTCCAAGGATAGTGGTATAGTTCAGACATTTTTGGTACTAGGTGTTCCCCAAAGTACTGCATATGGCTTCAGGACTCTTAGCATTGGAAGTCTCGGACACAAATTTGTTCATAAAATAGTACTTAGGCATGCTTTTCCTGACGTATTCCCTAAATATGTTTTAGTAGACTACTAGCATCTCAAACAGAAATCACTGCACTTTTATGTTCTTAATTAATGTATGTAAAAGGACAGGCATCTCACAGAAAAGAATGACATGGCTATTTAACCTTGTGAAAAATAAAGTTATCCCTAGACTTCTACTGAGACAACATATTATAGCTTTGCAGTTCAGTTCCTATACTCTTATATTTGCACTCTTGTTATTTCTTACAGAAATCTCCGATTTTTAGGTTTCATTATGTCATAGTCAGATCTGGGTTACGATTTTCTCTCTATTTTGCTGCCTTTTATTTTTGTGGAAAATATAGTCTTGAGTAAGATTTAGAGAAATTTTTGCATGAGAAGGGGTTTGTGCCCTCAGTGTGCAGCTTTTCTTACCTGCAACAGAAATGCTTTGCATTTTAATTTTTATCATTATAAATAATTTTCATGTACACTTGATACCTTCATGTAAAATTCAAGACCATAACTGACATATTTGTACTCCTTTTCTTAAATACCGTTTTCTATAAATTATGTTAGTTTAAAAAAACAGTCTTTTACAATGGATTTTGCTTATAAACTCTTGGAAAACACTGATAGCATAAAGTAAATATGAAACAGTATTTGAAAAAAAAAGCTATTTTTGCACAAAGGGAACATAACTTATTTTCCCCCTAGATTTATGAGCTGCTGGCCTTCACCTGATGTTAAATGCTTCTCTAAAATAATCAAAACCAGACACTACAATAGTCATTGAAGCTGAAATATACTTCCCTCACTGTGATTAACTGCCATCACTAAAAATCATGGTCTGTAGTAAATTTCGTATTGCTGACAAAAGCATATGATCCAGTCATTTTGTGCTGGGACTTGGCATTGTGTTTTGTATGTCTGCTTCTACCAGTATCTCTAAGACTAGATTAAATCATTTCAAGATAGGGATAGAAAGTGACAGCTGGGTAATGTAGCCAGATAATGAATCTATGGGAATAAATACTTTGAGCAACAAACTTAGAGGACTGAAAAGCCTCGTGTTTTCTTTAGCCTTGTGTGTCCAATACAGATGGAGATAATTTCTGAAACAGTTGAATTACTGAGGCTTTTACCTTTAGCTTTATTTTCTTTTCAGCCTAGAAAAAGTCTGACCAGTATGCTTCAGTACAGTAGCGGGGTCATATGTCATATAACTGCCCTCAGTTGCAAGACACTAACTTGATCTCCCAGAATGTCTGGTCCAGGCCTGTGTGTTCCTAGTCTAAGCAGAACAACCTGCTGTCTTCCTAGTCTCTGTTCATTTGCCCTTCACAGTAACTATAAATCTGTTGAATAAAGTATAGTTAGTACGCATTGACAAGCTGCAGAGAAGGGGATGAATGAGAAATACCTATAATTACATTAGCATACGTATGAGTCCTAGGTGGCTATTTGTGTTCAGTGTGAAAATTTTGCCCCATTTTTCAATCAAAATATTCCACCTTCTTTAACATCAGAGGCAAATTTTAATGACATCAGTAACAGCATATTAACTAGATTCCTCTTGTATATTATAGCTGGAATAAACAGTAGAATACTGGAGACCATTTATGCCAGGCTGCTATTCTGGCAACTGGTTAAAATATGAGATGTGAATTTGATAGGTAGCTTTTTCAGGACAGAGTCTTCCTATCAGCGTGGCTATGTATAATAGTTTACCTTACTGGAGACAGGAGGAAGATGGTACTTGTATTTTCTTTACCTACTACTGTGTTATGCACTTGCTTAGAAAAGGAGATGAAGGTGAGCAACAGCAACAAACCTGTGGTAATCGTCAAAGATACTGCTCAGTGAAAGCAACTCTGAATACTTTAGACAAATAGAACAGACTACTTTTTTTTTGGACATCTGGTATAGCCTGGGAGAAACCACTGTGCTTAGTACAAGAGTATGTGGATGTAAACACAATCTGCTCTAGAAATAAGGAGAAAAGTAATGAAATAGTGGTTCCTGTCACAATGTGTTTTGTTAAACAGGAATGAGCAGAAGAGCTGAGTTCAGAAGGCTTGATGGAGAAAATATCTGATAATGTCAGCATCTCCCACTGGTTTAGTCACCTTGTGTTTCCTTTAGACACTGTGTAGAGATAGATAACTCTTCTGGAGCTTGAGACATCTTACCCTAAAGCAGATATCTAGAAATAGGTCAGCTGAATCGCTCTACCTGGGAGCTGAGGATGACTATCTCAGAAATTGCAATCTATGCTGCAGATAATCTCAAATCAGTGATATGAATCCCAACCTTTAGGTCTCAGTGTCTTGCACAAACAGCTATCTGCCTGGGGAGTTTCAGTTTTCCATCTGATTTGGCAGGACATGAAACGAGCTGCTTGACACATAAGATGTCCTGCAAAACTGAGTGTATTGGGAAGATCAGCAACATGCACTGAGCGTAAGCGAATATACAGTGGTCTTACCTGGACTACAAGAAGCAAGCTTCAGCATTACTGCTTCTCACAACAGGGTGAAGTCAGATTATTGGTAAGGGACTAAGCAAATTTTGGTGACTTAATTATTGATGAGACACAAATTCCTGTTTATAAATTCTGGCATTTCATTAGCTCCATGGCAGTTATGACTCTGGGACAATTGGGTAGATCCTTATACAGGTACTGCCACTGCAGTAGTAGCGTCAGGACTGAAACTTGTTAAGCAATGGAATAGGAGTGTTACCAAATTTATTGAGTGGGTACAACTTCTTGGAGTAGAAACTTCTGCTTCAAAGTTCCCCAGTCTGAACCGTGCAAGTATACGCAATGAGTCAGATTTAAAGAAGGTGGAATGCTCTCTGAACATGGGCATGAAGTATTGTTACCAACTGACTCTGCTAAAGAAGATAAAGCGGTCTAAAGCAGACATTGGTTTCCTGAAATTACTCTCAAAAGTGTTCAACCAACCTGATATTGCTGGATGCATGCAGCTATCACACCAAGTTCAATTCCCAAACTGTCTTCACCTACTGTGTGACTTGTCTCTACAGTGAACCTGTATATTAACATTAGGACATTATACTAACATTAGAAGCACTATTTTGAGGTATATGATTAGAGTTATGTCTCTTAAAGCTTGAAGCTGGCATAGTCCATGTGGAATTACTGTTATTGAATGTGTGACAGAGGGGATGACAAATCTGTTTAGATAAACTAGGAAATAGAAACAGTGAGTGGAAACCCTTACAATGGGATGGCTGAGCAAGCACTGTCTGATTACATTACGACAGATGGTGGGGGCAATTGACCATTAGGAAGCTGAATATTTGATCAGATGGAAAAGAGTATTTCACCACACTGTGCTACTAATCCCTGACTTGAGCAATATGTGATGAGCATCACACCTGGAAAACTGCTTTCAATAACTTATGAGTTTTTAATCAATATATTCAGAGAGGCATGACAAGCCACTGAATCAGACTTGTTTATGTTTTTATGTATTGCCTGTTTTTTTCTTCAACAGAAGTGTCATAACTGCCTCAGAACGGTGTTTCAAGTTTTCTCTTCTGGTTTCCTTTTTTTTAAAAGCTCATCTGAGTTATAAGCTTTGGTGTATGTGAATTATATGGCTTTTAGTTTCATTAAGTAATGTCTGAGTTATACAGTGTTTTTCCTTTCTCCTGGTACTGCTTATTATTCTTAAATCCACTTACCACTTGCCTATTTACCCATTATCTTAAAGCTTACATTGTTTTGTCTAGGAGCCAAAGAACAATACAGATAAGGAAAGAGATAACATCTAATAAGTCTGAGATAGATTGTTTTTAATCTTTGCTTAAGGATTATTTTGACAAACACCCATCTGAAAGTATGGTTCTGGATGGCTGTTTAACATTTTGATTTCAAGTGGAGTGGAAAATGTCTGTCTGTCTGTCTGTCTGTCTGTCTGTCTGTCTGTCTATCTATCTGTCTGTCTGTCTATCTATCTATCTATCTATCTATCTATCTATCTATCTATCTATCTATCTATCTATCTCATTAGTCACATAACATTATGTTATTTTTTTTAGTTTAAGAGACAAACCAGTGTATTGCTGGTGTTACAGGGTTATCATTGACTAATGACATAGATCCCCTTGTAAAAGTGTTCAGGGAAGGCATTTCAGTTCTTTGAATAGCCATGTTGAAATGTGCACAAAACAGCAGATAGAACAAGAGTGCTCCATTTTAAACAGGTCACAGTTTTCCATTCAGAAGAAGCAGCTTGATTTCAGCCTTGAGCTACTAGAAACCTGTCAATTCATTAGCATGATCGAATCTAAACGGAGGAATACTATAATAAAAAAGGTGCCTTTCATCTTCATCTGTCCAGGTTGTATTAAGGCTTTATTTAGATACGTATATACACATACCTAGTCCCCTTTATGTCTGGGATTTAGCTTGGAAAGAATTAAAACCCTTTGGTTTCCGATGCATAGATTCAGCATGATCTCACCAACATCTCAAGTCTGTAATGTTTTGTGTTTCTAGAGAATTTCAAACTCTGTAATAATGCTATTACCTTTAATTGGTGTTTCCACTGTTATCAGGTTGATCACACAAGTTTGACTGTCATTTCTGTAAGTATCGAGAATAATAACATTAGTGGAATCACCCTGTGAGAGAAACCAGAACTTCAACCAGGGTCATTGCATTGGGATAGTTATCAGGGTTTCACAATTGGTCAGAGGTGAGCATCCATAGAGTTAGTAACTCTGAAGAAGATGTAGTCTTGAAATCACATATTTTAGGGCAAAAATCTCTGTCAAAAGTATAATATTCTGCTGTAAGTTTCCAATTTAAACTGTCACTTCAAGATTTCAACCTGTATTTTGGTGTTCAGTCTAGTACTACTGCATTTTAAAGTCGAAGTTCTCATGCCGTAGGGAGAAGGTCTTTGTAAAAAAAAAAGAAATATGTTTTAAGGTGTTATGTTTGTGAAGTGAAAGTGAGGCCTTGGTCTAAGTCTTGACAACACATATGCTAAAGAAAGATAACTTTCCTTGTTTAGAAAAACACATAGATCATGATTTGAGAATGTCTGGGTTGGAATTTTGGGATATTTGCAAGGGACGATACTGTTAGAAAGAAGTATTTTATCCAACAGAGTAGTTTGCAAGTAACTAATACTAATAACTGAAATGTTGTTTGGATATTGTAATTGCACTATGAATGTTAATAAAGTCAACAAAAGAAAAAGACTGGACTCTTTCTACAAGGTCGAGATTTATCATGATGACTTGTGCAATGGATATATTCCTCTTATCCACAAAATGCCATATTGTGATAGTAACTCTCTTACTCAGTCTCATGAGCTGGAACTCATGAGCATACTTAAAACTTCAAAATTATTTCCACAGCTTAACAGAAGAACTGAATGATTTCAAAGTTATTGTGCTAATCACTAGAATACAAAGACAGTGTCATTGAGTCAAACCAATACCTATCATTTAATTAATAATGCCTCATGCTTGTCAAGAGAGGGAAGATTGCACTTTGCACCAATTTATAGTACTGCTCAAATCAAAATGACACTTCTACTCTATTTACATAGAACTGACTTTCCCAGTCAGATACATAACAGAACACTTGTCTTGAAAATAAGGCTTACTATTTTAATGTGTTTTGGTTCTATTCAGTGTGAGAAAGAAAAGGCTGAGGTTTTCTTTCCTTTGTATGAACAAGCTTTTTGGCTTCTCAGTTGAAGAGACAGACAATCTACAGTGTAACTACTCTGAGATGATGGTAACAGGATCAATAACAGAACATACAAGTTTATTTACAAATTTGTTATCAGCATTTCTTACTATTTTTAATCACCATGGGTCTTCAAGGGTTTACACACAGAGTCAGATTTAGAATAAATGGGACCAGTCTCACTCAGAAATAAGCAGATCCAAAAGCAGATTGTGTAAGTATAAGTTAAAGAAACCAACAATATTTCTGACTTTCACAAGATGCGTTTTACACTACAATGATGTTTTTCAGGGTGTACTAACTGCACAGATAAGAAGCATGGGTTCAAATGTGTGTGTAAAACCAATTTAAAATATGATCAAAGGAGAAACAAAAATCCAATATATTTTTAGCCTGTGCTTTGTAAGTATGTGGCCAAACAATGACTATCTTAATGTTCATTTGGAGTTAGAAGCAAGACAAATGCAACTATACTAAAATACTGCTGTCATTTGTAATAATTGATAATAATAACAAAATCATTCCTTGCCTTTGAGTGTAGCTAGTTGAGTTCTAAGTGAGCAAATCACAAATATTTTAAAAGACTATTTGGTCCACATGTTGTATTTGTTAAGCAGTTACTAAATTAAAATAAAATGTAAGTGTTAAACATTCCAGTAACACTTTGGTTTGATGATTGTGTCTTTTCAGAAGTATGAACTACAGTTAAAGTAAAATGGTATATAGGACTGGGTCTCTTGACATTTCCCACAGAATAAAGCTTAAGAAATTTTTTCCTATTATGGCTACTCTTTCACTATCTCTTTTGGTTTTTTTCTGATGTTAATAACCTTAATGAAACCATTGATTTCAGCTTTATTCATGTCCCACTGATTTTTGGCTTCTGTTCGTGGTATTAGAAATGTCTTGTTAAAAATATCTTTTGCAAAGTATGAAATCCACTTAGAAAAGCACCTCACAGCCTGAAATATGGAGCTGATGTTCACCGTCTATATCAGTCTTTCTATTACTCACTGTAATAAAATTTACAACATCACAGCAAGCAGCCATAGTAATAACAACACACCGGAAAGTTTCTTGTTGTTTTCACCTTTGTCCAAGGAAGAATTACCTCTGTATTTCCTTTTTCCAGTGGTGCAAATTAAATTTGTTATTGTATTCATATTGCACATTATCATTATTACATTTAAGTTATATTTATTTAAGTCAACTGCTTCTCAGTGCTTTCAGAGCTGGTGTTTCAGATAATAATGCATTAAGTGTTTTGCCCTAAAACTGCTATAGAATAAAAAAAAACCTTTCACTTAGTAACATTTGCTTTTAAGTTGAGAAATCAGAGAACAGTATTAAAATGTTTTCCCATCACAATTGTAAGAGCCATGAAAGAAATTCTATCTTTTCTGGATCTCTAGGAATGAGAAAAGAAAATTTTATTTGACTTGCTAAAGTCTTACACAAACACTTCTTACATTTTATGTGTGACAAATCTGTAATTAATATTAAGAACCTTTTGTCCTGTGTTATGCAGTACCATGAAACAAATGTATGAATATTCCCAAAATTCCACAGAAAACATCCTCAGTAATGAACTGTACAATTCAAAATGTGATTCAATATAAAAAATTAAAATTTTCACATAATTTAAATTGAAAATGTGGCTTCAATGAGATTAGGAATTTTTAATTGTGGAAAGAAGAAAAGAAAATTCAAGGAAAAGTATCTTTTCATACAAATGTCAGTGTGATTTACTAACTCATGATATGCCTAAGAAAGAAGATACATATGATTCTCAGCCAAGAGATAATAGTAGCTCATACCATACTCTTGGCTATGAAAGTGAGCTCTTGAATACCTTTACTTCTTTTTCTTCTACTGTTTTGTGTTACTGGATATTTGTAGCTGCAAGATTTCTTTAAATAAATAAAGCGAAACTGGATATTTGACAAATAATGGTTGTTCAAAAATCACTCTGGAACAATGATAGAAATAAAATTTTAGTAAACAGTGAATCATCAGGAAGCACCCATGAAAAGAACACCACTATGCCTAAATAATGCAATATGACTTCAGTGTATGCAATATGAGTATTGTCATGGTGTGTATCAATGTTGGAGGGATGAAAATGATAACTAAAATGTAAGGCATAATTATATTCATCTCCTAGAGAATTTCAGGTACTAGCAAGGCCATTCCTAATCAAGGTCTTCCAAATCACATCTGCTTGTGTTGCAGTATCCTCTGCTCCCGGCTTTGAATTTGTCTTTACCTCTGCTCAGTTCACATCTTTAATCACTGTATCTGTCATTTGCTATCATTCCTACCAATGCTGTATTTGATAAGTTTAAAGAAAGCAGAAGGTCCAGCAGGTGGGGCTTTCATACTCTTCCTACAAAGGACAAGACTGGCAAAAACGCATGCTTCTGATAGTCACAGCCCTTGGCTTTGATCCTCTGTCCTTACTGAAAGACCAACAGGAGAAAATAACACAGACAGGATTTTAAAGGATTCTCTCTCTGTTGAAAGGAAATGAGCTGAAGATAATAACTGCTCTATTGTTAATTAATCAGGCATGGTAAATAACAGTAATAATAATGAAGACTTATTGGGAAATTATGAAGAAACTATAGGAAAAACATCAATATTGTTTCCCATGGAACATATACTTTCTCCTGGAGTGAATAATTATTTATTTACTACATTATGATAGAACAATAAATCCCATTGAGTATTAATCAAGGACAAAATAAATTGATTAGCAACTGACAAAATGACCATTTCCAGAAGCTAGTATCTGTATGGATACTTCATCTGATCAAATTATATCTGAAAGGCCTCTGTCCAGTTTGATGCGAATTCAGTTAGGTTCAACATTTTCATCTAAGATCTGAAGGTAGCAATTTAAACTCCATTAAAAATTTTCACAGTATTTCATAAAATTAGTAAAGTAGTGTGTAACATAGATTGCTTGTTAATGAAGACCTATTAAAAAAAACCTTTTCTCATTCAGCCAAATGCAAAATTACTCACCTTGGATCAAGGATTATTCATTGTGGTTTTTTGAGCTACACCCAAGTTGTGTATTTCCCATCCCCTCTCCCCCTGCCTCTGCATAGAAAATAAGGATTCTGTAGTCTAACTTGTTGGTGTTTCAGAACCTTTAAAAGTTCCTTTGTAATTTGAATCAGTTTCTTAATCCATTTTTGCAGGAGTGAGTCTACACAGAAGAAAGTTGCTGCTTTTTCTTTACCCAAAGGAGTTGGAAGGAGTGTTATAATAACGACCTTCAGAGATAGTGAATGCTTGTTCTATTGAGACAAGACTACAACATATAGGTAGAAAGCTTGTAGTAATTACTGGGAGCAGAATATGAGTTTAGATTCTTCTGAGGCTTACAGTTTTCCAAAATATGGGTGTGTTTTCACAGAAACAAATATTAAAATCACTGTCTTGAATAACTTCCTTAGCTGTGTCTCTAAGATAAAGGGTTTCACAGGAGAACTGCCCATATTTTTGGGAAGAAAAAAGTATATCTTTCTTTGTCTCAATGTTTCATGGGTGTAATTTTGCCAAAATATTTATCATAGATATAAGGTAATTTCAGCCCTGGTGGATAAAGTTTAGCAAATGCGTAAGGAGCTAAAACTAATATTTTATTAGAAACAGAAGTTCAAGGTAGTTGTAATCCAGTAAGAGATTAGCAAAACCAGGCAGTTTGTAAGCCAGTAAGTGAAGAAACTAGCTTGTAGTATTTTCAGTCAAAGCATAGATGGTTCTTCTTTCTTTCTTCATCTTAGTGAGAGAGTTTTTCAAATTGCCATATACTGTCTCATATTCAATTTTTGAGCCTTTTCCTTCTCTCGACCTGGACAGCCTTAGACAGGTGTGTGAAACCAACAGCACCGAAGCATCTTCAGAATATAACTGTACTCTTCCCAGCAACGCCATGAGCGTGTTAGTGGTAAACTGATTCTCCACATCAATTCTCTGGTGAAGTCTGAATGACTTTTAAGACCTTGGTGTTCACATTCAAAGACTTCCTATGCCTGAGACAAAGGAATTCAGGAGGAAGAACATATCCAGTAGTGTTTCTGTAGCACAAAGAGACAAGGTCTTTGCTGTGAGCCTGAGGAACTCTTGGTATTCCTGAGGACCATAATACTCATTATGCCTCCCACTCTGATTTCATGAAGAATTACTCTGACTTTGTGTTTTCTGTTACAAACACATAGCAACATGCATGCTGAACAAACAAACAAACAAATGAAAAACACTCTTCCAGTACCAGAACCTCCCCTACTTGTTCCCTGAGGAGAGAGAAGAAAACAAACAATATGTGACAGATGTTAGTCATGTTGCTTAATGCACGAGTAAAAACACCCAGATGTCAGGGAAATGACCATGACAAAAAAGACATTAAATCATAGAATAATCAAGGTTGCAGGGGATCTCAAAAGACCTTTATTCCAACATCCAGCTCAAGGGAGGATCTGCCATGAGAGCAGATCAGGTTGGTCCATGCTTTGTCCACGCCAGTCTTGAAATTTTCCAAGGGTGTAAATAGATGATCTGATGATAGTATAGAGATACAGTGGATTGAATGTAATGGAATCACCTTCAGAAGGACTCCTTTATTGCTGGATTTAATTATGTTTAAAGAACACTGAGATCACCATCAGGAAAAAAGTGTGGAAAGTGAGAGATAATTGAGTAATTTCAACATAAATAACTAAAAGAAGGGGAAAATAGTATTTTAGAGAATAGTAGCATTTAAAGAAAACACAGTAACCTGCATTCCAGGAAAAATAAATCCAAGGTCTTTGGTGACAATGGGTCTAATAGGTGAGTGACAAATTCCAGGGACTGCTGTGATATATGTGTGGAGATACCTTGTAGAGACTGATGGGATTACAACCTCAAAGTGCTAGCTCAGCCTTAATGTACACACAGCTGAGTAGCAAGATTTCATTGGCCATTTGTAGTGTAGTATTTTGCGGCCAACCAAACTTGGTGATTGGTTTTACTGCAAGAACCCTCATGGTAAATTGATATGGTTTAACTGCAGCTTTTTGAGGGGTAGGAAAGCAATATTCTCACTAGCTGTTCTGCACTTTGCTCAGTCAATGACTACCAGTTATGACATTTAAGGGGGAAGCTAGGTAAAGCTTTTGCTAGGGCTGTAATAAAGTAGCTCTGGTCTTTGTGAGCATAAAGCAGGATGGATCAGGTCTGGAAAACCTAGTAGACTCATTAGGAGTCTCTAGCTAGCTGAGACCATGTAAATCTGATTATTTTCCAGCATCACATAGATAGTGATGAAACTGGTGGAAACTGGAATGTTGTCTGTGCATAAAACCTCACTTCTGATGAATATTGTTCTGATGGCAGATAATGCAGAGAGCTATCCCTATGGAAACAATCATTTTTACTGCGTAGTTTGTTTCTCTTGGGAACTGGTTTAAGTAACCATTTTGCCAGCGTAAACCACATCTCTACTGGAAACAGTGTGGGAGGAATACCCAACTGTCTTCCATCAAAGTTGGGACAGCAAACCAGTTTCAGTGATGACTCCTATAGAAGTCTTGTTGTTATTTATTGAATAATTTATTTTATTTTATTAATTATTCTAACTGGAAACACTCATTTTTTGAGAGGCTTAATTGATCACCTAGTCACTTGCTGCTGTAGGCACCATTAATTTTGTCATGTAGTAGAGAGGGAGGTGTCCGTCTGCGCTATTTAAGGTTCATTAATTTAATGCACTGCTGATTATATGTACCTGTTGCGTTGTTGGCTTCAGCAGTCATACAAGCTCTGGTAAGCCTGGTGCTGCTGGGAACTCACAGGCTTACTGGCTCTGCAGGAGAAGCTGGATCACGTGCCATCACGACCCTCAAATTCATGTGCACTATCTGAAAGCCACTTATCCCCATTAGATTCAGCTGGGATAAAGTCACAGCATGGCCTGGAGGGGAAGGAAAGGAAGGGTGATTATCTTCCTCCAAATTTTCTGAAGAAGAAAGATACAGAAAATGTCCTTGAACATCCCTACAACACAGGAGGAGTGTGGAGAACAATCCACTGGAGTGGCTGCTTCTTTTCCTTTTACATCTCTGCAACTGTTGCATCATATCTTCCTTGGAGGAGAGAAGGTCTGAGGGACAGGAAAACAGAAACTCACAGACAGTAGCTGTTTCAACCTGAATGCTGACAGGGAAGATCATATTGGTAGGTGGTGGAGCTGAGTTACTGTGTTTAATTCAGTTTGGTAAGGGAGATGTATTGCTATGGCATTTTTTAAATTCCTTTTGGACAAAGGGAATTGGTAGAGCAAACCCAGAAAGGTTATCTGGTGTGCAAGATACTTGTTTGCCCCTCAAGGAGTCTGGGCAGGAACAGACTAGCAGCTGATGTGCCAGGTCTGGCTGTGGAACTAAGGCTGTAGATAGAGTTCAGGGCCTCTGCTGCCACGGGATATATCCTCTAATGAGGAGGAAGTTAAGTTATGGCCAGTGCAGGCTGAGACCTGCTTAGGACTGAGATTTCAACCCTGCCTCTTGCTATAGCTTAAGAGATAACATAGGAAAGGTTTTAGCATGGAGTATGACTGTAATATTTGTTCTGCCTTGGGTCTGTGGTGACTGCATGCCAGCTTGCCTGTGGCACGATTACAGAGAAGGCAGGGGTTGGCCAGGCCTTGAGGGCTGTGTGTTTTCATTATAAGAAGGCAGGGGGTATTAGAAATCTCTTCCATGTCATGAAGTCAAGCTGCAAAAAGAAGACTTTGTCTCCTGGGAGGGTCGCAGTGCTGCAGGGCCCATGACTCCTTCTGAGAAATCTCATCTGCTCTGCAGATCTGAAATGCAGTGACTGCTGGTTAATGACCTGTAGCCTGTACAAACATTCTGGATGGTCAAATATGAAAAAGGTGGTAAACTTGATGATACATGGAAAGGACATTAATGAGGATGAGATTTTTATTCATTGCATTTCATATGTGGTTTCTGCTTCTACACATTCTTTCAATTTGGGAAGTTCACAGCTTGTAAATGTCAATTAGTTTAATCTCTTATTTTAACAAATCCAAGTTTTGTGTGGTTTTCATGTCCATGGTTTCAAAACTAATTTTCTTTCTGAGAGCCCTGACATCTTATATCCATAAAGACACCACATTCCAGCTTTTTAAAAGACATCAAAAGTTTTGTTTAGCAAAAACTAGTTCCTTCTCTTGAGAAAGCTTGAATTTGGCTTCTGCAGCTTGTCCTATAAGGAGCTCACCAAGAGTGCGGGCTGACATCTGGATCTCGAAATGAGATTTATATCTTCAATACTTCAGGCTTTCTCCTGCTGTGCTCCATGGTAAGAGATATCAGCTGGCCTCCAGGTCAGCACTAGCTACCAAGTATGAGCACATGACTGGCTGTTTCCCTATTGGTTCAGAGGATGCCTTGCCAAATACTGAAATGTTTGGTTAAGCCCTGATGTTCCAATAGATGTTCCTTACTTCTTGATGTTGTATCTTGTGGTGGAGAGTTGCAACATCATATTAAGCAGTAATTTGTTTCCTTTAATTCTCTGGGAATGGATTTCCATGCTAGAAGGGGGAAAACAATTAGTGAAGCAGTATCTCTGTGAAAGAAAGAGAAGAACAAAAAGAGTATATGTTGTCTGAAATATTGCCTATAATTATCAATGCCTATGGAAGCATCAACCAATGTCTGTGGAAATAAGCTATATTGATACACCTCTGAGGCTCAGAAGAGTGTTCATATCTTCCTCCTTCCTCCACTGAGTCTGTAATGTTAGCACAGTCTTCTATCATTGTGGAACTGTGGGAATGAAGACTCATTTTCACTGTCTTTGATATTACTGCTGGTTCTGAGGAAGACCAGAAAGAATAGTGCCTGGCTTTGGGCCTCCATTTCCAGAGGAATGAAGGGAAAAAAGAAATGAGAGGGGTTGGCAGAAGGGCAGTAAGTTGAACAGGGGTGTAAAACACTCCTGGGGAGAGTTTGAGAGAGCTGGATTTGTTTAAAGTGGGAAGGAGGATACTAGTAGGTGATAGGATAGTTCACCTCTCAGGTAAAGATGACAAAACAAAAGAGTAGTAAGAGATGAGGCAACAGGGGGTAGATATCACATCTTGGCAGATTCTGCTTAAATATTTAGAAAAACTATTTAAGTAGAAATGTGGTGCAATTCAGGAACACATCACCAACCAAAACGGTTCTGGATGTCCATTGTTGGTGATTTTTGGATTATGGTTCATCTGATCTGTTGTTGGTAATAACCCATTCTTAAGTGGGAATTTGGAGTACAGAACTTCAAAGGTCCTGCCAAACTCATATTTCTGTAATCCTCCCTGGGTTTTCCATCTCTCTGTGCAGGCACACACATCAGAAATTCGAGTAGACAAAAATGCTTCAATGCAAACCTCTGGATTTTCATGCAGTGGTAGATAGGAGAAAGGATGACTCAATCTGGTGCACCCATAATGCTATCTTTTAATTCAGCTCTACATCAATTCTGACTAGCTGTTATGGTTCACTCCATGTTTCTTCTTTTCCTAATTGTAATAGGTAAGGTAATTATGGTTCTTGAGTATGATTTCCTTAAAGAGCATTGAACTGAGTGATGGTGATGTAAAGTGTTACATCAGAGAGTCAGTGGTGTTGTAAATATTAAGTTCAGTTTTGTGTGTTCAAGTTAATATTGGCCAGAAGAGAATTGGGCAATATCCTGGAAAAACAAATCTGTACATTGAGAGAAATTCCTTATTTTTCAGAAGCTTACAAATATTATCAGAAACAGCATATCCTTTTCCTGTCCATTCTAAGAAAGAAAGGAAATTCTGATCTTCTAATCTCTGGACAAACTTGCTCATGTCACCTGCTTTGTAATAAATCGTTCAGCATTTCCAGCTGAATTTACTGGAGGGACATAAAAGGTGGTCCCACAGGAGCCCTGAACAGTGCCCAGTGGAATATGCCCATGAAAGCCCATGTCAACAATGGGATGCGTGTCACAAAATTTTCCTCTTGCTCTCATTTGGAAAATGGGAAGAAAGTACAGAACACGGTTGGCTTTCTAAGCATGGTCCTGTGAGGTCTGAGGCTGCAAAAGTTTTGGAAGTGTGTTTCCCACCCCATTGTCATCTCCACTCTAAACTTAAAAACCCCCATATATTCCTCACTCTAAAACCACAGTTCAGCACATCTAACAGGACATATTTTGGAAGAACAAATAGAGACGTGTGGGAGTTGAACACCTAGGTAATGACACTGCAGAAAACTACCTGGTTTGAGCCAGTACTACATTTGGCTGATGTTGCTGCAGTCGCTATTCCTACACACCTTCCACCTCCACATTTTTCACAAAATGAAGTGATGTCACATAGTGTTTTCTCAAGACAATTTGTTGTTATAAGAACTGAGGAGCAAACCATTATTTTGCTACAATAATGGCTCCTTTTATTTGGGGCAGATCAAAGCAGAGAAAGGGTGCTTAGGTTGATAGTATGTTGTTTAACAAAGGGTAAAAGTTGGGATGAGGGACTGGGTTGGTAATTTCTTCTTCTTTCTAAAAGAACTGATATGCAAAGTTTTCATGAGTTCAAATCAACCAGTTTTCCTAAGGGAAAGGAACCGAATGCATCTGGTAAGGCAAGGATGTGTCTTGATCAAGTTCATGTGCAGCAGTCTGGTTTCTTTGAACAGAATGCCTGAGAAATTTACTCAAAGGTAAGGAAGTAGTTCATGAAGACAAAAAGCCATTAGAATCACTGGATATGAATCAGTATGGCTCAATTTGTCGGTAGACTTGAGAACTGGGAATTCTTTGTGGTGTGAAACAGCAGACCTCCAGTCACTGGAGCAAAAGATTTTAATGTGAATAAACTGTGGGAATTCTTGTAAGTTGAAGTTCTGTAGTTAGCTGTCCAGAAATATAAAATAGCCAAGAGAAATAATTTCAGCGTGGGACATAGGGAGTACTATTGACAACCAGAGTGTAATACATGTTGCTGACTTGCATTAAAAAATGACAGGGAAAATCATGGCTGTGTCCAGCAGTCAGACAAATGTAGCAAATTTCCATTTGAAAAAATGTACTGCTGGCACTTCAGCCAAAGTCATACTCAAGATAGTAACTGCATTAAGATTATTTTAAAATTTAAAACTTTCTGCTAAATCCAATCCCTTATGCGACCTTTTAGATGATATGTTTAAAAAATTCCCTTGAGATTGTTGGTAACCTTATTCTTAATTATAATAAACCATTTTATTTAGGCTCTTTAACATTACTTTATCAACAAGGATACCACAAAAAGAAGGGAAAAAAAAAGTACCAGAAAACAAAGAAAAATCAAGTATTTTCAGCTTCTGAAATCTATTTTGTGAAAGAAAAATATGATTCCAAAGGCAGTTATTGCTGCTTACTTGGTGTACAGCTGAAACTTGGATGGTTACTTAATGGTCAGCTCTGTTAGGATTACAGATCTGAGTCAGTATAATGTGTTTGAAAGAGTTCCTGAAAGGTCTTGCTACATTGCATGCCTTCAAAGGGCAGTGAAGGATGATGCAACGTCTTCAAAAGATCACAACAGCAAGGTGATTATAATCAGCATGGCAAGTTTCACAGCAGTCTGAGCTGATAGCAGTGCATCTTGAAATGCTATATTAATATTTTTAATTCATTTACTGAACCCAAGGAGGATAAACTAATAGAGTCATAAAACTACTAACATAATACAGACAGGAGATCCCAAAAATCATTGTCTCCTTCAAGCCCATTTTATCACAGAATCAGAGAGTGCTTTTGGTTGGAAGGGACCAGTAAAGGTTACCTAGTCCAATCCCACGTACTGTGAGCAGAAACATCTTTAACTAGGTAAGATGATGTGCTTCTAATCAAGCAATTTGGAGGGTAATTTTCTGGGCTGTGCATCATTACTTTTAGATATATGTTTTATTTGTCTCTTTTTGGTTTTCAAAATCTGAAATCAAAATGGACAGTTGTCACAAAGTCTGACTTTCTGTGTGATCTCTATGCAGAGCAAAATTCTGTGGTGCTATTTAAGTAAAGCCTTTTCAATTAAAAAAAAATCCATTCTTCACTTTGTTTTGATAGTTTTAAGCTTTAAAATAATAATAATAGTGAAACACCCCATGGTTAATTATTTTAAGCAGATACACTTTATCTCCTGCTTGTTAGGACTTGAAGGGAGGTTAGTTCCTGCTCTCTTAGAAAAGCCTGGGAAAGTTGACCTGGCAAAGTGCCCCAATGCTCAAGTTATAACGGGATCTGCTGGGCTAATACAGTGGGGAGAAAAATTCCAGTTAAAAAAAAAGAAAAATAATTCTTATAGGGAGACTGTTTGTTTCAGTGTCTAAATGCTACACTGTTTGTCTTGTTTGTGCTGACTTCAGATCTCAAGTGCCACATGTCCATCACACTGTCCCCTTCAGATCTTTCTAGGGTGAAGTATATTCAAGGGTTCTCAGTCTTGTCAAGGGTAGCTTTCTTCTTTCTCTGAAGTGCTTTGTAGTCCTACTTGGATGTAGTCCCCTTGGATGTCTATGAGAAAATTAAAAATTATAACTTTTTTTAAAGTCATAAATAAATAACTGTACTACCCTCCAAACTTTCATGCACTTTGTAACCCAACTGAGCATCAAGTCTTCCCTCAAGGATTGGTCCTGTTTGGTCTTGCAAAACTCTTTGATGGGTGCTCCTCAGTTTTGAAAGAATGTTAACAGATCTTTCAGTGTAATCTCTAAAACAACAATAGTATTGCTTGACTTCTCTGTGCTTCCAGAAGAGGAATTTTCATCACAGAAGCTATAAATTCTCTTAAAACCCCTTCTGATACTTTGGATATATTGTGAAGACAAACTGTACGGAGGAAATGTGAGGGGAAAGTTATTTATAAAAAGGGGAGAAGAGCAGAGCTTGGGAACTGAGCAATCACTTTCCCAGATCAGGATTTTTACCCAGCAAGCGTGCTCTCTTGTTAGTAGTGGGCAGTAATGGATGCTTGCAAATAGTCGTTGTATGAGTAGCTTTGAAAAAAGCATGTACAAAAACATATTCCTAACCACAGAAAAAAAAAATTGCTTACATTTTTTTAGCACAAGTATAGTAGTTCCAACTCAAGCTGTTCCAGAACTACAAAGTGCTAGGGGGTGAGGGGAAGGAAGAAAAATCCCAGATCCCACAACCAGTGTTTTTTTGGAGAGGAGAGAGAGATCATTGCAATGTTTCTTAACCCTTCCCTAATTAGCCATACTATAGTGAGCTAGGTGGTACTCCTGCTCTGAATTATGCCATTATGTGTGTTCATATCCTGTATCTTATTTTTATAAGAAAGTTCTAGCATTTTCCAGATTTAAGGAATCTTTGTAAATGTAATTTGGTAAGAGTATCGTGGAGGATCTGCCCTGATTCTTGAGGGCTAAATACAGACATAAATAAGTTAAATACCTTACAATTTTTGAGGGGAATCCTTACTGAAATACGTATTATCTTTAAGTTTGTATGATGCTAGCACCAACTTTATGATTTTTTCATTTACCCTGAAGTTTGTTAGTGGAAAGATGTTGACAGTCTGAAAGAGATAAAGAGATGCACCTTTGAATTGCTCTGATATGTGTCTGTAGACCTCTGAAATACTGGAGTACACAACAAAGTTATTGAAATCTGTGTTGAAGTTCAATGGTTTGGTGTGTAAATTCCCCGTCAAATTTCTGACCTGGGCATTTTCATGATTATCTTAAGTATTTTCCCCTGTCTTGTAGCTTTAAGACTAAGACAAAGATTTTTATTTCTTTGCTCCAGGAAGAATGAATGAGTAGCCGAAGAACTTAGATTCGAAGTTACCTCCATTGAACACAAGAAATTGGTTGTTTAAGCGACATTCAGTGAAGCCTCACTAGTACTTCCCATTTCCTATGGTTACTCCTGTCTTTCATCATCCTTCATTGGTGTTTTACAGAGGGCATTTGCCTGCTACTAAAATTGGAGTGCCCTGATAACTTTTCCCTCTTCTTCCCACGTGTCGTACTACCAAAGTTCACAGGATGAAATTAATTTAGTTTGCCAAGACTGATATATGCTCCTAACATGAAGTTGTCTTCTCAAATGTGTAGCTTTAATGGGCTCTGTCCTGCATTTCAGTCTCAGTGGTTTTATACAGAACATCACCACCTTGCTGAACCTGAGCTGAAGGAATTGTCCATGCTGTGCTGTAAGGAAGTGATAACAATTTAAAAGCAATCACACTTCACCCTTTCAGTCTTTTTCATTAAAACTGAAGAACTACTCTCTATTTAACAATTTGTGAAATCCCTACTGAAATCTGATCTCTTCACATTTGTACTTTCAAAAATTTAAAAAAAAAAAAAGTTTAGCTTATAAGCTAAAAGCTCAAAGCTTATAAGCTTTGAGTCTTCTCTCAAACTTCACACAGAAGTTGGTAAAGGAAAGCTTCATAAGTTGAAGGAAAAGTGAGATGCGTCTTCTGAAGGAAATGTTAACACCACCCTTGCATAAGCTCAAACTCTTACGCTATGGAGGGCTCAGTTTCTTTCAGTCACATCAATAACATGAGAAATTTAAAAGAAATAGTAACTTTTCAATGGATGCATTAATTAGCCGCTTTGTCCGATACATGTGTATAAGTGTTCTCATGAACAGAGAATGGGAGCTTATAATGGGGACAAGAGGCAGGTAGACCTATTTGTCAAGCTTCAGGGACAAAGAGCCTGACTAGTACCAACACTGTATGGATTAAATATTTAACCTTTGAAGCCAAAGGAAGAACTTGATTTCACTTACTGTATGAATCCCTAATGACAATGTCTTAAAAGCTTAGTATAGTAGCTCAAATTGCCTGAGCGAACTGCAGTAAAAGAAAGAAACTTGGAAAAAAACAGCCAGGATTTTCAGTTTATCTCCTGTAGAATGACTTCGTCCTTAAAAATGTTCTGTATGAGTGGACATGTATGAGACACTTTCGCTTGCTTGCCCTTTTTGAACTCTCTTGAGTTCATCAAATTGACCTTCTTTTTTCCGTCTTTGTGGTCACATTCTTTTTGTAGTCATCATCAGCCTGTGCAACTTCTTGTCGCTGTATCAGCCATTACACTACCAACAGGTCTTTCGTTATGGAATAAAGACATACTTCTCCCTAGGCATATCAGCATGTAAATCATACCTTTTCCCATGACCTTGTCAAACATTCTCATTCAACCTTTTTTTTTTCTGACATCTGTAAATGGTAATGACTCCTATTGACTCAAAAGTCGTGACACCACATAGAAATAAACCATACCATATCTTTGCTTTGGTGATGTGTGGGAAGGACACACTTTGATCTTGGTTACATCAGTGTAAATAATGCTTGTCGTTGTTTATAGTGGATGTCATTTGTCCCAGTGTGCTTACAAACAGAACTTTTCAGTGTGGACAGAAATGTCAAGGAAGTGGCATTTGACAAAAATATGCCAGACACATGTTGAGTGTATGGCTTAGGTTTGTACAAAAGCTGAGTTACATGAAAGATTCTTTCAAATCCCTGTTCATTTGTTAATGGGTATTTGGAACTGAGCACACTGTAGTTGTAGTTATATTTTGTCTGCTGGTTGGCAGTGTAGAGCCTGTGCTGCAGGAGCAGAGGGTAGTGCAGCACTCAGCAGAGTTTTGATGTTTCAGGCTCTGTAAAAGTGGTCCTCTGAGAAGGCTTCTAGAAATAACTGTCCAAGGCTATGATTGACAAAACCCTTGAGAAGAGATACATTCTACAGAGACTGTAGATATTAAATAGGGAGTATGAGCTCCTTATTCAGAGCAGTTAATTATGTGGGAGAAGAGTCAGAGATTACTCTTACAGATCTGATCTAGTAGTTAGTTTACTGAGTTCAAATCAGTAAATAGTGGTATGTAAAATATTTAGTAAATACTGATGGATTTGTGATCAATAATCTACTGCACTTAAAGTTAGTATGAGATTTTCCATAAACTTATGACAAGTATCATAAAAGTTACATGCACACAGAAAATGTCACTTTGACGTCTAGGGGCAGGAAAGGGATCTCTCTTACTCAAGGAGTAACTTTGAGAGGCATCCCTTTGAGAGGGGAGATCACTAACATACAACCAGCTGCCGTGGAGGGAGCTCAACAGCCCCTGATAGCAGCAGTTTATAGTTTACAGTTTAAAGTGTTTAATTTGTAGTCAGATTTTCTGCTCTGATAATGCAGTTTTGTCTGCTTATCTGCCCAGTCTCCAGTCAAATAATTTCTGGGGGTTTAGTGTCAAGTTCTCACTGACAACCTCGTATGATAGGGCTAACTTTGGTTAGGCCTACTTGCTAAGCAAGTACCTGGACAAAAGTTCAGTTAGTTCAAACTGAAGGAGCGTATCCATTACAGCTAATAAAAAAAAAGATGGTGGAGCCAGTGAAGATAATTGGTTAATGCTGCTACTTACAACTTTTTACTAGTTCTTACAGCTCAAGAATAGTCTTCAGGTGAGGTAACAAGTTCACAACAAAGAAATGAAAAATTTACTTCACACTTCATGTGAGTAAACTACAGGACCTCACAAGACATGAAGTCATGAAGCCAAAAAACCCTCAGATTTTTAAAGCAATTAGTTGCATTAATGTTGCTTCCTTCCATTAAGGCATATAAACAGAATTCCCTTGGCCATACATTGCTGGAAACCTGCAGGATAGTCAGCGGAAAGGAACACTTGTTCTTTTCCTTTTGTCTTCAAGCACTTGTTCCTAGACCCTCTTTTCCCAGATGAACCACTTCTGTGTGTGTGCATAGTCTCTTAGCATGGAAGTTCCCCAAAGCCTAGTGCTCTAAACACAAGAAACTTCCTATGAACTGTCAAAGTGGTAAACAACGGAAAATGAAGAGGAATCCCTGTGCCCTCAAGCTAAAAGAGATTCTTCAGTTCATGTCTTCTGCAGCCCACAGCTTTAAGCACTAGATAGCTTGTCCTGCACTGCTCTTCGCTGTTTGTTTAGCTTTCCTGAATCAAAGCCTCAGCTCTGCCCTGAGAAATAAAATTATCTGAGCCTGGGATCGGAAAAGGTTTTTAGGATAATTCCTCTTTTGACTTCATTCCCACAGGAATCGGTTAAGGGTTAGGATGCTGTTTGAAGATCTGGACCAAAATTGATAATAGATGCTCTATTCTGCCAAGCCTTAGCAATGACCCAAGTCCTGTTTAAGCATTTGTTGATCCCTGCAAGAAACAATATGGGCTCCTGGTCAGGTTTTCTGTGCTTATAGAAATGCTGATATACAACAGCAATGAAACAACATTACTTGCTTTCTATTCTTGAAAGTTTAGTATGTATCAGAGTTTTGTGCTTTAATTGCTTCATGATCCTCACTTTTGATTTTCTACTCAGTGTTGTATGTAACAATTAACTAGATTAAGGATATTGTTTTTCTTTGGTCTAGTAACAACACTCTCTTTCATGCTCTCTTTCAGAGTGCATGAAAGGCAGAGGAAAATGAGAGTGTACAGCAAAAATAAACATCCTGCATTTAGCATCCTCCTATGCAAAAAAGGTAGAATAAGCTAAATTATTTACAATCATAGAAGCAAAGCTTTTAATCATGTAGCTGCAAGGAGGGCTAAACACTCGTATTTGATTCAGTTAAAGGTAGGATCAAAACCAGTTATTTTTGTATATCAGTCAGGAAGTCTTTTTCCCCTTTTTAGACATGTGAATGTAGGTTAGGAAACATCTGTGGTTTTGACTTGTTGTGTTGCATGAACTTTGTTTTAATAGGGTATCCAGTTGCTGGAAAAGTTATTGGTTTTCCTCATACCAGGGATTACCAATGTAGTCTGAGAGATCAGAGAGGGATCAGATGAACTCATTACATAAAAATCTTGTTCTTATCCTGATATCCTCCTAAGGAGAAAATAGATGAATGAAAGACAGCATCAGGGAAATTAAAAATCATTTAAAAGCAGATTTCTCTTAACTAGGGGAGTTTCCTCAGGCTCATTGGAAATACTGGCTGTTCTAACTGGCTCCAATTCAGACAAGTGTTCCTGTTCAACTACTTAAGGACATACTTTTCTCCTCTTGAACCTGATTGTATTGGAGTTGGGTCCCGCACTTACAGTGAAGGATATTGAACAGAGCTACAGTTGACCATGCTGTGTGCTGAATCTCTGCATACGTCGTTGAAAGTAGGAAAGACGCTTAGTCTAAGTAGACCCAGAGAATGCTTATGGCACTACTTATCTCTCACTGCAGCAGGCCCCCAAGTGTGTTAATAAATTGCATTTTAAAGTGAAAATGTAAAGCTGGAATGTTCCAGCTTGAAGATTTGTCTGAGGGACGATCATTTTTAGGAATATTATTTCCTTATTCAAGCAGCCTGTTGATTTTTTATGACAAATAAATAAATTCCAGAGAGGGGGATCTTCTGACAGTGGCTTTCCTTCCAATACATTTGGACTTAGTGAAGATCCTCAGCCATATCCAGGTTCATCAGTGTAGCTTGAATGCGATCGGCTGGAGAACATCTCTCATTACGTGTCCCTCTCTGATTAATGCTCTCACTGACATGCTTAAATCAACATTCCCAACAGTTCACTTAATAAGGAACTTCTAAACAGACTTTTTCTTCCATGTAACAGACCAGTCACAAAAATATGTTGTGCAAATCTTTGATTTCTTTGATATGCCTTTTGCACTGAAATATAAACTGGAAACATGTCTGTGTTTCTGTTACAATTCTAATTGATACTAACTACATTTGAGCAGAACAGGCGATAACATTTTGTTTTCGCTAATTGTCTGTTTTTTAAAAGAGGATAAAATTCACAAAATTGTTCCTCTAGATTTTGCACTCCTGAACTAGTTTTCAATGATCCTTAGCCTATCTCTACAAATGACTAAGTATCTTGTTTTAAATTTGCTGATTTCTTCAGAAAAAATACCTAAGATGGAAGAGTATGGTTATGGGACAATAAGCTGTTAAATTTTTCTTTATTTCTGTTCTTCTCCTAATTTACTGCTTTCATCAAGCCTCCTTTTGAATACTGTAAACCCTTCTATCTCATTTGCCTGCATTGAGTCAGTAGGACATTCAGTTCATCTCTTCTGGAAGGTCTATTTGGCATAATGGAGCATTGCACATGGCACGTTTTCCATTTTTTTTGCACTCAGTTGAACTCGCTGATCCCATGTGAGCAGCTGACAGGACTTTAGTGGGGAATTTTTGATTAACTGCTTTCTTGAAACTGGAAGCATGTTGTTATGATCCAATACAAGACCAAAACTTCTAAAATCCTCTCTTAATAAGTATTCTGCATACATTTATAAACCATAGCCAAATTCTTTTATCAGGCTTGTATTTGTCAGCAAGTCTTATGTTGATTGTCATATTGTAGATGGACTGTTTTACTCTATATTGAGTAACAGAGTCCTGTACAAACCTCAGCTGCTACTGCCAATTTCAAGGCAAGTTATTACCCTGGAATAAGTGAAGTAGCATGTAATTTTATGTGTTGAGGGAGAATGAGAAAAAAAAACCTGTTGCAAGCTGAAGAAGGCCACAGCTCCTCAGACACATTACCTGGAAAGAAACAGTAAAAGTTCTTATATAACAAAAGCTGAAGCAATAAGAAGTAGAAGAGGCACAGTAAAAATAAAAAATGATGGGGAAGGTCAGTCTTTGGGAAGCAGTCCCCATAGACATACAAAATGGTAATGCAGATGTGGAGGTACTGCCAATATTGTCCTGATTCTCGCTCACAGCGGCGTGACTCTGCAATCTCTCTCTCTGCTTTCATGTCACATAAAGTTTCTTTAACTAATTGCCAGAGGGTGAGATATTACCAAAGGCTCTTATTGTCGAAGGTACACTCATCAAACAACCTTTGTCCCATTTTCTGCCAAGTCTCTCTTTCAAATAGGGCAGTAGTAGTCAGAATAGTGCCACTTTGATTAGCCCATCTTATCATAGACTGCAATGCAGTTTTTTCGTAAACAATTCCTCTCTCAGAAAGTATATTTTTGTGGAGCTTCACTGCAGCTTCAATCCAAGTCTTGTCTTCAGATGAGTGAGTGGACCCCATCTCTTCCCCAACCGCTCATCTGGCCAAGAGTGAGTTTCCCACCAAAGTCATAAACTACAGCTATACAAAAAAATGTTTTCATGAGTGCTGGGGCAGCACTCACTTTCGGTCAGCTTTTCCATTCCCTCAATCTGATCTCCGGCAGCCTTCAAGCCGAATCTGAGGGTCCCTATTCAGGCACCAGATGTGATGACGGAAGGAATGGGACGACACAACAATCATTATGATCCAAATGAAGCCATTTATTTTGACTTAACTGGTTGACTTTATACAACAAGCTAATTCATGTGCCAAACATTGATTGGGCAATTCTGCCCTAGTAACAAGTATTCATTGGTCACAGCCCAACCACACAACCATGCTGCCAGGGTACATTTCCCTCCTTCAACAACCAGCTTCCTCATTTGCATAACACAACAGAGTCATAATCTTTTTGTATCCTTGAGGACCCTGACTAAGGTTTCTCAACTCCACTCAGCCTCAGCACTTGGGCTGCTCATTAAATGCTGTAGCCACCCATCAAAGAAATATATATATTTATTTATTTGCTTGTTTATTTATGTATTTTAAGTTTGCTACTCCATTCATGTGTTCTACTGTGGGGAATAAGATTAACAGTGGCATGGAAGTTTGAATAGCTGTGGAAGCCACTTTTGTCACTGCTACTAGTACAGAATTCTGTGTTAGTACCAAAGCTTGTCAGTTAGAGGATTACCAAGGATAGTTCAATTATTTTAAAACTATGAGGAGAGTCAAAAAAATTTTAATAAGCCACCCTTGCAAAGATAATCCATTTTGTCATCATATATAATATACTGTCCCTAAAATTTCTAAGATGAATACTCTTGTGTGACTTTTAAAGAAAATATGCTATCTTTCCTTGTTTAGAAGTATTCGTTGTTACTGACAAGAGGGAATGGCCTCAAGCTCCACCAGGGGAGATTGAGGCTAGACATTAGGAGGAAGTTTTTCCCAGAAAGGGTCATTGGGCATTGGAACAGGCTGCCCGGGGAAGTGGTTGATTCACCTTTCCTGGAGGTGCTGAGGGGCATGGTTTAGTGATTGGTAGGAATGGTTGGACTCAATGATCCAATGGGTCTCTTCCAACCTGGTGATTCTATGATCTATGATCATTATGCAGTAGTCATTGAAGAATTCCACAAATGATACTGTTGAAATAACTCAAGTGCAGCATCATCTGATAAAGAACTTGAACAGCACAGCTTCTTCTTCTCCAATATGCACTAGAGCAGTAATCAGCCATGAGCTGCCTGCCCAAAATTGTATGTGAAACTGTGTTGAAGAACTCTCATGAATAAAAAAGTGAGCAAACAGCAGAAAGAATATTGTGCTCTTTCATAGTCTGATAGATTCAGAAATTAGAATTATTGCAAGTGAGACGAGAAGAGACTAACCAGAGGGTTATTCTGTGTTTGGAGGAAGACAGAGGAAAGAATGTTCATTTACATCATGATTGAGGAGATACTTTTTATTTAGAACCTAGATTATGTGGAATGCTGAAGTACAGCTACCTCAAGGATTTCTCACACTCTCTCTCTCAGAGACAAAAATCTCTCTGAGATGTTAATACTTATTTTTAATAAACCTTAGAACAGCATGGAATTTCCAAAGGTGAGAAATTAAGAAAGTTAGTGTTGCATCAGACTTTAGGAAAGGTGAACAAAGTGGCCAGGATAATTAGAACCTACACTAAAACAAGTAGATTAATGAAGGCCCAAACAAAGCAAAGCAAATGTAATTTCTTTCACTTTAATGAAAGCTTTGGTCAGTAAGAAAGATGTAACACAGAGCTTCTGAAAAGTATCTGAAGTAGTAGCCTGCAATATTTATTATGTTTGCAATTTTCTAGTTTCTTTGTATAGTTGGATTAAGTATAATTGACCTTACCACCTGGTCAGTGTAAAGCCACAGCTGCATTTTGTATTTTAATCCTACAATATATTAGTATCTACCAGGAAGAATAAAAATAACAATACTGCAGATAAAAGTGGCTGATGACATGAAGATTGGGGCATGGGAAATAGCATGAATGACGGAGGGTACTATGGACTGATTTATAACTCTTGCAAAGAAATACCATGTATTTTAGTTCAACAAACTTTAAAACCTTTCCTCTGAGATAACCATATCTCTGAAGAAAAAAAGCCTTATCTTTAAAAATAAGGATCCTTTCACGTGCAATAGCACTATGAAAAAAAATATCGAGTATCATGGTGAGCAGCCTCCTACTCATGAGTTTCCAGCACAACTCTGCATCCCAAACAATTCATACAGACTTTGAGAGTGCCAGCAGAATTGGGAAAATTTATACCACCTCTGTACTTAAGAGCTTGCTGTGAGTGCCACTGGAAACTTGTGACTGGATTTATTACCAACAGCCTCTCAAACTGCAGGCGTTAGAGCCATTTCCTTAAAAAAGCTACCAAAGCTATTCAACAAAATGTCTTCTGATGAAGGGAGGAGGAAAAAAAAATTAACAACGGGGTGGGGGGTGGGGGAGGAATTGGAGGGATCAAGGAAAGGGGCTTAGTTTCCTCACTTCAGAATGGAGTTAGGGTTCAGATTACTTAGTTAGAAATACCTCAAACGTCTTTAATATTTGCTTGAGCTTTTGAGGCGTCAGTGTTACAATCTGCAAAAAATGAGATCTCTCTTAAGTTGTAGGCATCTAACAGTCAATGTATTTTTGTCTCCTGGGTAAGACAAACTTACTGATTACTTTTCAGAAAAGACCTGAGCTTAACTTCTATGACACTCCTCAACTTGACAACTATAGATCACAAATATATACTAGAATAACTTAGGTGACACTTTTTCCATTAAGAATAATTCTGTTGTAATGAACAGTTCTGTCTTGGGTTTACTTTAGCCAATGGATGTCACTGTTGTTCCATTGCATGTCAGGTACTGTACCTATCTGGTAGTGCTGAAAAATGCATCTATGCTGAAATAAAAGAAAGCTGAACAGAAGGTGCACGTAGGACATTCCACTGCTACAGAAGAGGAAGCAGTTGAGGATATGGCTTAGAAGAGGAAAACCAGGAAATCAGCCAGAAATTTAGGCTGTTTCCTCAGCAAAGTTTTTTTACTACTGCATACAATTCTCATACTGTGATGTAGAACTGTAAGAAAGGATTAGGAGAACAGAGTGGCAAAAGAAGAAAGCCTTTCATTACATCCTGGGAACGTTCGTATTTGCTCTGCAGTACAGGAAGAAGGAAGAGAGGAATGTTGACTGATTCACAGGAAGGAAAAGAACAGTAATTTAGTTGCCTTTGATTTTAGCCTTACCAAACTAGCACAATAGGATGATGAGGCTAATGGTGTTTGTAACTAATGGCAGAATACAAAGGATCAGCTGATACTGGGTGATTGACTGCCTGGAAAGAAGTGCTAAGGGCAAAACCCAGAAGAAAAGGGACTCTTTTGTTTTGCTTTTTGTGAATGTGGATGAAATTGTTGGAGTAGATGATGCTGAACTTGATCCTATTAGGAAGAAATATCTGAAAAGTGGGGAAAATTTTAAGAAAAGGAAGAGATTAAAAGGGAGTTAGGGGAGCTGAGGAGAAAGCAGGGCAGCAGAGCAAGAGCAAGACATTCTGCCTCTTCCTGTTAGTTATATCCTCACCAGTAGATTAAAATAGGCTACTTGTCTGTATATGCATACCCTGTCTGCCTACATTGCACCAGAAAACCTAAGTGGTCCAGTCTGTAGTCCCTATAAGCACAAGAGGAGGACTCTCCACTTTCCCTGAAGTGCTGGGGCAATACTGGCTGGCACGGGTCAAAACTATGTCAAAAGCTCTGTTAACAGTTATACTATAGCTGCATGTCAGAACTTGAGCCTTAAATCAGGGCCAGGTTTATGTGGCCTCATATGTAGAGGCCAATGAAGGTAAGGCTTGATGATCTCTCTGTTCAACAGACTGTTGGACAGTCATGCTAGTCTTGACCCCAGGGTACACTTTGGTCAAGTCTAAAGCAAGACTTGAACTTGCACTTTAGGAGTCCTGCTGTGAACATATTTGAATATCTTGCCCTCCATATGCAAACAAAGACCTCAGCTAACTTAGGGACATTGTTAGTCGGATCTTCATGAAATATTTCTTGAGAAAAGGTATGGGGCTGCTGATAAATCCCAAAAAGGCCTAGGTTAAAGACTGGAGTGTTTTAGATTGGCTTTCTGCAAAAGTTTCCAAAGATGCTGCCATTGGATGGTGGATCCTGTCTGGACTTGGATAGCACCACAGGGTGCTATCACAGTTGGAAATACTGGAGCAACTCCTGCATATCTTCTTACTCAGCCAAGGGTGGAGAAATTCCTTGGGCCATGCCTCTCCCTCACCTGACCAGTGACAAGCTCTCTACAAGACCTTTTAAGTTAGTTCTACTACAGCTCCATGACGGCCATTACCACAGGACTTGCTATGTGAAGTCCTAGATGGGAGAACTGAAAACATTCCTCCTTGTTAGTAGGCTGTGGCGATACATTGTCTGCCTAAAGCACTGCCCAGTGAGGCCTTCCTAGCCCTGTGATACCAGGAGTTATGGGCTGGCAGGTGGTAGCAGTGTTCTGTCTGTTCTGAATAGCATAGAGAAAAGTAGAGAGACTGTGACACAGCACTGGAAACGTGAGAGATACCTGCCTGTCTTCAGCACACCACAGAGTAAACTTACAGAAAGCTTAGTCTGAATCTCATGCTCAGCTTGGGGAATGTGATCAACTTGCTGGTTCTGACCCTTCTTGGCTCTTGCTTTCTCTCCTAGACTGCATGAGCACAGACAACACCTTGTTCCCTGGCTGGAGAAGGGGCTGCAGAACAAGTCTTATGAGGTGTGGAACTGGGGTGGTTTAGACTGGAGAAGAGGAGGCTGAGAGGAGACCTTATTGCTCTCTACAACTACCTGAAAAGTGCTTGTAGAGAGGAGGGAGCTGGCCTCTTCTCCCAAGTGACAGGGGACAGGACAAGAGGGAATGGCCTCAAGCTCCACCAGGGCAGGTTCAGGCTTGATATCAAAAGGAAAATTTTCACAGAAAGGGTCATCAGGCACTGGAACAAGCTGACCAGGGAGTACCTGAATTAGCACAACTCATTTTATGGCTGTCTTGTGGAAGGAAACGAACATTAATCCTGAGAGAGGAAGCCACCAAATTTACTTCTGGGTCTATGAGAAGCTCCATTTTCCCCAGAGATCTACTGCCAAGACTTTTTCAGCCAGACCAGCTGAGCTGAGGTAAAGTCATTAATGGCTGAGCTGTGGCTTGAAGTGGTATGTGCAGTGCTGAGAAGTCATAAACAGTTCTCACGTAAATGTTTTATGAGGGAGTGGGGAACCTTTAGACATGTTAGATTTCTGTAAAGTTGATCTGAGCTGATAACTTCATACCACGCTGTTCTCACAGATTATTTTGTTTCATAGAACAACAACAGAACAAGACTTCCACTCCCTTCCCCAAGCTGGGTGCAGGGGTGATAGATTCTGTTAGACATCAGAGACAAGGGAGATGTTCAGACAAATTTGAAGGGCTGAATTTATCAGACTTAAGAAGACCTGTACAGAGACCTGGTGGCACAAAGCAGATTACTGCAATCCCTGGCATAGGTTCTGTATTTGACATAGGTGTGCTGGTGGCTAAAAATGTCTTGGTTTTTTTTGAGAGACTTCAGTCAATTAGTAGTAGCCTCTAACAATTAAAAATAGTCTTCACCTGATAGTGAAAGAAAAATGTTGTCTCATTTTTAAAATAAGTATCTGCTCTTGCTCACCAAATTGGGTAAGTGGAATTGGCAAGGTGGAATTGAAGGCTGGTGTGATGTACAGATACTTAAGACTGTCTGTCTTCCAAGGGATTGTTTTAGAAATCTTGTCATATTTTTAACTTTACAAACTTTATTTCTAATACAGCTTATTTGCATGTATTGCATTCCTTTGCTTATAATACAACAGTGAGTTTTCATGGAGACCTAGCTGTGGGAACAAAAATAGCTTTCTAAAAGCTAATTTTAGAAAGTTTGAATTGTTTGTGTATGGAAAGACTTTTGGCAAATAGCTCAAGGAGGTAGAACTCAATGACTTCCCATGACAGAGCCTCAGCTTGGGAAGTCTTATGATAGGGTAGTTTCTTCTTTTAAATTTGAAATTAACCAGTTATATTATTGCTGCTTTTTCTGCAGTCACAAAAACTTTCATTTTGTAATAAAAAGCAGAAAGATTTCAAAATTTGAATTTGTTACCAGGTATAGTGGTAGTAATGTGTCAAAAAAACCCACCCCAAATGCAGTAATTACTCACTCCCTACCTCCCTCTTTTAGTTCAAGAGCACACACACACCTGGTAATAGGTCCAAGAAGAAGAATGTAGTAGGACCTTCAATAGCAAAAGACTCCTGTTCAACTTCAAAGCCCTGTGCCAGCTAAAGAATTGCAAACATCTCTGCTGAACACTAACACATAGAGGTAACTGAAGGAAAGTTAAAACTGTAAACCTAGAAATTCAAGTAAACATCGGCATGAAATCTTTGTTAATTTTTGCTAACTACCTGAAAATTGTAATCAACTAATTCAATCTCTCAGATGTTTCACTGATGGTTCACTTTTAATAAACTTATATTTTCTTTACCTTTTACCTACTATTATTTTGCTTCTTGCCCTTTATTGTCTTTTTCTGATCTTAATATTTTTCGTTTTGGACATAGTCTGCTTCACTTTCTGCCAGATCATTTTCCTTGTCCCTTCTTTATTCTCCCTTTTATTTCCTGCAGAATTGCAGATAACAACTGTCTCTGTTCTTTAAACAGAGATGTCAGAAATCTGAATTGATCACTTATTCGTACAGATAGTCTGTCCGGACCAGCAAAGTTAGTACACTGGCAGAAGTTTTCCCCCTGGCCTGAAAAGCTAATGTATATTATCCTCATGCTGCTTGCACACAGAGAAACCCTAAAAATCTCATCTACAAACCCCCAAGTCCATCTGCTGGGTTTGACTAGAGCAGCTAAATACATCTGCAGGCTCAGTTTATTTGCCTTAGATCAATTTAGTTAGTAGCATATGGCACTCTAGAAATCATTGGTTGCCATGGGTAAAAATGGAATACTAGTAAATAAAAAATCCCAAAGCAAGGCAAATTCTGAGACATGTGTTACTTATGTGACTGTTCCATTGCAAAAGCTTGGTCAACCACTACCAAGCTATTGAAAACATGGGCTGAAAGGGCTTCTTCCAAATGTCTGGAACAATTTCTTCCTACTGTTTTAAATGAATACATTGAGCATGCCAGACATACTCCAGAAATGGAAATGCATCTGCCTTCAAGTCAAATCATAATTCATGATATATTAATGTCCAGACCTAAGAGACTACAGGGTCATCTTAGCAACTTATTTTGAGTTCCCAAATACAGACATCTATTGATTTATCCAGAGTTTTACCTGTCTGCTTCTCCATAGGATTAGCCATTGCAATACACAGTGGATGCACTGGCACTTACAGCTATGAAATTTTGACATAATACCCTTTCCATATTTAGATCAGAGCTTTACCATGTGCCCTGTATTTGAGGTTAGTATAGTAAACATATTTGTGTTACGCAAATTGCTGTAGAAACTGAGCATGTAATAAATGTATAAGAATAATACACTTTACAAATGGCTTCTTGCTCTTGGAGCATGACATCTCTTCATTTTTCTTTCCCCCCACCCACCTCCATCTCTCACCATATTCTGTTAGTGTAGATAGTTCTTTTTCCATGTCTTTCATCATGTAAGAGTGGCTGCCAAACCCACTGTTAATTGTCTCTTAGTGGGAGATTTTCTGCTGACCAGGCCAAATGCAGAGATGAACCTCCCTCATGAGACCACTGTTGTCCCTGACAGTTTTATTGTTCATGATGAGCAAAGTTGCCATTGGTGGCCTTTTTTCCCAAGCAGAGAACTGGAGAGGACATATAGAAAAAGTATACAGTTCAGCTCTCATGTTTCCTGCTACCTAAGGAGCCCACTGGTTCAGTTTATCTTCAGCACATGGAAAAGGCTTAATTCCTTAGGATCCATCAGACATACCTAAATGAGGTAGGCAAAGAATGCTGAACTAACCTGATGTTTAGCTTTAGGGGAACTCATACTTGGAGTGCAGGAAACACATTAACCCTTTCATGACCAGTGACCCCCTTTACTCAATAGCCAAATTGTTGGAATGTCTCCCTGGAGAAGGCAGTTGCCCTTTTATGTGAGCTTCCTGCAAAGGAGCTCTGAACATAATCCTGTCAGATGTTCTGGTAATTTCTTAGATCATCTTGCTGAAGCACCATCCTTTTTGTTCAGAAAAAATAGTCACATACAGTTTTCTCCCTATGAAATAAAGCAATGTTAGGGGTTTTAAGATTTTATTTACTCATCACCTCTCACACACCCTTGCCTTGTGTCAGGATTGTCATCGTTAAATTGATGATAAGTGTGATCACTTTAAACACGGGATACATGTTCTAAATTTTCAAACCAGAGCACTGAGACAAGGAGGATTTGTAATCTCTCTTACCTACCAGGAAGTTCTGATGGAGATTTCTCACTGCTCAATTATATTTTCACTTGATTGAGAAAATGGGAGCAACAGTAGAGACTAGGGATCAGAGATTAACTACCATGAGTCCTTCATTTCATTTCATTTCATTTCATTTCATTTCATTTCATCAAATATCTCATTTAAGGTTAATAATTTAAAGCTCATCCCACTCTTAAATTCCTGGCCTGGGAAAGGCAAGACAGGAGGTACTTTCCTTTCAAGGTGCTGTAGTTCAAAACCTCAGATACATGTGAAAGAGGTGATCCTGAATCTCCAAAAACACATGTGTGTGAGTCACCTAACCACTATGATTTTGCATACACAAGCAGGAGAATTCCTCCTTATCCAGCTATTTTACGTTGTGTTGCCAGATCAACTCTCCCAGGACAAGATAAGCACATGAATTTTTATTTTCCCTAATTGTGTCAAAATTTGGATCTAAGTTAGATGTGTTTCTGATCACAACTTCTTTGCACTTCATAGTGTTTACACCAGACAGCACCAGAAAGTAGGGGAATGTAGTTTACTAATGTGCCTTTCCAGCTATGAAGACTCCTTTTATATTTGAGTGACAGCAGATTAGGGGGTCATTGTCCCCCATTATTCAGCAGTCCTAAGGCCATGTTTGGAATCCTGTGCCTAGGTTTGGGACACCAATACAAGAAATTTATTTACAGTCTAGAGAAAGTCTAGCAGACGGTCGCTGGAGACAACAACTCAGATCAACTACCTAATGGAGCTTATAAAGAAAATGGAGGCAAATTCTGCTCAGAAGTGCACAAAAATAGGACATATGCATATGGAAAAAATTCTTACCTGAGGGTGGCTAAACCCTAGACATGTTCCCACATTACTGCTCACCTTCAGAGGATTTTAAAATGCAACAGGACTTAGAGCAAACTCATCTAACTTTGAAACTGGGCCTACTGTGAGAAGGGGGTCGGGTGAGATGAACACAAGCCTCTCTTTTTACCTGAATTATTCCAGGATTAGAACCAAGAGTATTTGTGTCTATAAAATTAGGTGAGTTTTGAGCCTGCTATTCCTGAATAAATGCTGGTCATAGGCATTCAAACATGTATTTGGGCACCAAAGTTCAGCTGTATATCTAGCCTTCTCAGACTAGTTTTTTGACTATTTATTTTTCATAAATGATAGCCAGTTGTGGGTTATTCATTATATCTTCCAGTATCACCAGCTCTGATTAAGAGGCTGCAAGGTCCTGGCAACGTCTCTGCTATGCACAGGTTGAACAAACTGAATTTACTGACATAATGGAGGAGAATTTGTACTATATCTCCACTGTTAGTGTATGTAAAAAGCGGAGTCTGCCTTGTTCCACTTGGATGTTGGGTGTTGCACCCCCTGAAGAATGATGCTATGCATCATATCATAACGTCCCACTTCTTGTCCCATTGTAACTTGCAGGCCCATTTTTACAGCTTGTCCAGGTCCTCTGGATGACATCCCATCCTTCTGCTGTGACAACTGCACCTCTCAGCTTAGTGTCATCTGCAAACTTGCTGAGAGTGCACTTGATCTCTCTGTCTATATCATTGACAAAAATATCAAACAGCACTAGTCCCAGTATGGACCCCTAAGTGGTACCATTTGTTACAGATCTCAACCTGGACATTGAACCATTTTATTTATATATATTTATGGGTCCTGTGCATATGCAGGAACACTGCTCACAGCACAATCATCCCTTAAAATTATTTTCTCTGCCAATAGTCCTAAGTGAACAAACTGCAGACTAAAAGTCCTGTTATCAATCTTGAGTAGTGCCTGAGCAGGGATTAGTTGCATTTCTTGTATGCAGCAGAGGCAGTATCAGCAACATTTAGCTTCTTTGCCATCTGTGGGTCACTCTTTGAACTACACACTATAGACTTATAAATTGTGCTTTCTGTCTGTTAAATCTCTCATCAAATGTGATCATTTGACTAGAAAGGTGCACTAGGTCCCATAATTTGGCCTCTTGTGTAACAGAAGCATATACTTCCATCAAGACATTCTCTCAGAACCTAGCCTATGAAATTTAAGTGTACCCTCTGGGGGGAGGAGGAATCATGAACTCAAATGTTGATGTCTTATACTCTGAATCATACATTAACTTACCTACAATTTCCATAAAACACACTCCTAAGAACTGGTGATTAATTCTTGATTTACGATATTACATTAGTTCTAATTGAGTTTGTATTAACAGTCTTATTTCTCATGCACTGAGAAATTTAGATGAGGTATGATAGTCTGAGAAGCCTATACCACAGTAACCCATAAAATTCCTTATTCTGGATTTTCACAACTTAATACTCCCAAAAGATGTTTTGTGGCTTTTATTTTAAAATAAAACACGTGTTTTTCTTCATTGTAATTTTTCTGTAAACTATACAGAGTTAACAACCTGATGCACCAAATCCTACACTTGCATGGTGTTTTTTTGTTTATTTGTTCCTATTTCAGTAGTTCATGAAGTAATTTGGATATTATTTGTTAACCTAATGCCACATGACTTTGGGCAATTTTTTTAATGGATTGGTATTGAATAATCCTGTATTATTACAAATGCAAACAACAGGAATATTTAGGTTATGTTAACTCACATATTATGATTCAGGATTTTTTCTTAATTGAGCTCAGCTTAGTTATTCATACACCATGACTGACATATTTACATCTACTGGAAATAAACATCAGATAAGAAGTCTGTGTGTGGACCTCTGTCTATGTAGAGTAGAGCAGATCAAGTATTACATAAAGTAGTGCAAGCAGAGGAAATATGCTTAAAACTGATCAGATTTCTGGGCTGTTTCAAATTTAAGTATTGGTGTCTGCTCCCATTAGAGCTCAATTTTGCCTCTTGGCTGGAGTTGTTCAGAGTTATTCATTATCATTAGTTCCTTGACCTTTGTATGGGACTACTTTTTGCTGCTATTGACAATACTGACCTTTTTTGAGATATGTGAAATCTCATTGTTGCAATATCTTCATCTTAGTTTACTTGCTACTTGACCAAATATTAACATTTTATGCTAAAATTTACCATTAGATGATATTGGGCTCACTTAATTTGTTTTTCCAGAAAGTTTCAGACAAAACTTTTTGCCATTTCCAAGAAAATGCTGGAGAAAATACATGGCATAGCAATACTAAAACAGTCCCAACAAACTTTTCTTTTTCTGTATACAATACACACTTTGGAGCAAGGAGTTGAAATTTAGGTAGAATGTTGTGGCCATTTTGTCAGGAGAACAGTAGATCCTGCCTCTGTGAAAAAGAAATGACATAATGTTTTTGAAACTCTGAACCTACATGTGTAGAAATTTGGTTTCTTGAAACTGGGCAGCTGAAATAGACATAAATGATAGCTTGTCAAAGCTTTGACTGTATACACTCTCTAGGCACTTTTTCTTTTCCACAAAACTGCACTTTATGCTTAAGAAATCTGTACCCACATAGCAAAATTTCACCTCTGCTATATCTTGTATGTAATGGCTAGTACAACGTGAGCAAAGGGAAAGATTTCTGTTTCTAAGAGTGGGAGGGGACACAAAGATGGGAGAGAAATTATTGAAACAAGATGGACAAAACCATGATAGATACATGTAAAACATAAAAATCTTTAGAGGTTATTTACAGAAGAGTTGGTATGTACAAGCAAAAACTGCATGCGAGAGCATAAGAGAGAATGCAAAGGAAGAATGTATCAAAGACTCTGCAAAAAAATTATTTTCCTCATGAAATGGAACCCTGAATGCAAAAGATATTAACTTGAAACATCTTAGATTCATGCTTTTCCTGTTTTCAAGGCAAGTTTTCATCTTAACATTGGTTCCTGGATCTGCATGCAATTTCGCAGAGGACTCTGATTGAGGAAACTGAATAAGAGGACTTGAGTCCCTTATCTTCACAGAAGGCTACAAAGCTCTGTTTTATTTTCTGTCCACTACTCACGATGGGTTCAGTAAGCACAGAATGCTTGAGGTTGGAAAGGAACTCTCAAATCATCTCAGCCAAGTCCCCCTACCTAAATGGGTCATCTAGAATAGGTTGCCCAGGACCACAACCAGATGTCTGTTGAAGACCTCCAAGAGTGGAGGTTCCATCATCCCTCTAGGCAGCCTATTCCTATGCTCTGCCACACAATAAAAATGATATCTCCTCATCACAGAATCACAGAATCACAGAACAACCAGGTTGGAAGGGACCCATCGGATCTTCTAGTCCAGTCATTCCTATCTAACACTAAACCAAGTCCCTCAACACCTCATCCACCCGTGCCTTAAACACCTCCAGGGAAGGTGACTTAACCACCTCCCTGGGCAGCCTATTCCAATGCCCAATGACCCTCTGTGTGAAAAACCTCCTCCTAATCTCCAGCCTAAATCTACCCTGGCAGAGTTTGAGGTCATTCCCTCTCGTCCTGTCCCCTGTCACTTGGCAGAAGAGGCCAGTTCCCTCCTCTCCACAACCACCTTTCAGGTACTTGTAGAGAGTAATGAGGTCTCCTCTCAGCCTCCTCTTCTCCAGGCTAAACAACCCCAGCTCTCTCAGCCGCTCCTCATAGGGTCTGTTCTCCAGCCCCTTCACCAGCCTCGTTGCTCTTCTCTGGATTTGCTCCAGAGCCTCAACATCCTTCTTGTGGTAAGGGGCCCAGAACTGGACACAATATTCAAGGAGCGGCCTCACCAGTGCTGAGTACAGAGGGAGAATCACTCATATTCAGTAGGAACCTCCTGCATTTCAGTTTGTCCCTGTTGTCTTTTGTCCTGTTGCAGGACACTACTGGAAAGACTTAGTCCTATCTTTTTAAGAGTCTCCTTACTGTTATTTGGATACTTTGATGAAATCCCCCTTGAGCCTTCTCTTCTCCAAGCTAAACAGTCCTAGCTTTGTCAACCTTTCCTCCTATAGAGGTGTTCCAGTGCCTTTATCAAGTTAGTGGTCCTGAAATCATCCTGACCACTCCCAACCACTTTCTTGTCCTCCTTGTGCCTGTAAGTGGTTCCCAGATTTAACTGCTCCATCATTTTCCCAGTGATTGAGATGAAGCTGTAATTTCCTGGTCTTTCCTCCTTTCTGCCCTTTTTGACTATGTGAGTGATGCTTGCTTTCCTCTTGTCTTCAGACACCTTTCCCAAATGCACTCGTCTTTAAAGATAATTAAAATGTCCTCACAATGATTTTAGTCACCTCCCTGAGCACTCATGTGTGCATCCTATCAGAACCCATGGACTTATATATGTCCATTTACTTAAGTATTTACTTAAGTATTCTCTAACCTCGTCCTCTTGCACCAAGTGAAATTCTTCCTTGCTTTAGATGTTTCCTATAGTCCAGGGTTTTGGAATTCTCAAAGCTAGTCTGATTAGTAAAGACTGAGATGAAGAAGGTACTCAGTACCTTAGCCTTTTCCATGTTGTGCGTTACCAAGGGACACTGTTTCATTCAGCAGTGGGCCCACAGTTTTCCTAGACTTCCTTTTGCTACTTAAGAACTTATAGCAAAACTTGTCCTTGACATCATTCACTAGATTCAACTCCACCTTTCTTAACTGTATCTCCGCATGCTCAGGCAGTGTCTCTGTATCCCTACAGGGAAACTTGTTCCCTCTTCCAATTTCTGGACACCGACTTTTTGTGTGTGAGTTTTTCCAGGAACTATTTTTTCATCCATGCAGTCCTCCTGGCTTTTTTGCTTGACTTCCTCCTCATTGGGATGGGCTATTATTGAACTTGAAGTAAGCCGTCCTTAAATATTTGGCTTTATACCATGTGAACCATTCAAGCAGATCTTTGAAGTGACCAAATTCTGCTCTCCCAAAGTCGAGACTTGTGGTTCTACTTATCTGAGCAACTCCATTCCCTCCACTATCTCATGGTCACTTCTGTCTTCACGTATAGGATGAGATAAACCTCCACCAGGGGAGGTTTAGTCTGAATATTAGAAAAAAAAAATTCATGGAAAGGGTCATTGGGTACTGGAACAGGCTGCCTTCCCTGCAGGTGTTTAAGGGATGGGTGGACGAGGCGCTGAGGGTCATGGTTTAGTGTTTGATAGGAATGGTTGGACTCGATGATCCAGTGGGTATCTTCCAACATGGTGATTCTATGATTCTGTACCTTAGTGAGCATTTCCTTGTATAAGGCTCAGAGGAGTACCTGTCCTCATTGGTTATGACTTGAGTAAGGAAGTTTTCATAGACAACTCCAGGAACGTCCAGAGTTGCTTATGCCTTGCTGCGTTGTCTCTTCAGGAGTTATTGGTATGGTTGAAGTCCCTCATAAGGATCATGACTCGTACATGTGAGTCCTATTCTGTCTGTAGAAGTCCTCATGCACTTGTTCTTCCTGATCAGGTAGACTGCAGCAGACGTGCAGTGCAATATGACATATGTTTGTCTGCTATTAATCCTTAACCATAGACTCTCAGTTGGGTTACCAATCTGCACCCAGTGCTCCTAGCACTTCTGATAGTCACTCACATAAAGGACAACACCTTATCTCATTCTCCCAACCTGTCCTTCTTAGAGCCTGTATCTCACCCCTGCAGCACTCTGATCACAGAAGTCATCCCACCATGCCTGCAATGTCACACAGATCTCTAATTCTTCGTGTTTGTCTCCCAGGATTCAAGCATACAGTGTACAGGTCCTATGGAGAGACACCCAAGCACACTAATTTCCTGGAAATGGTCTGGGGAATTCCCCATAATGGTGCCTTGTGGTCATTTCTTCGCTTTACATGCAAATGTTTGAGGTGACTATGCTTAAGTGCTGTTTTGATTATGTGTCCTTTTTACTTACATCATCTTAAGTTCTTTTCTTGTAAGACCTGTACATCACTGCCTTCCAAGGCTGCCATTTCTAGTTTAAAGCACTTCTTACAGGCTCAGTAAAACAATTGTTTTGACAATTTACAATTTGCTTATGTCACATTACATTTTGAGTGCAACCTTAATGGTTTTTACTTGCTATACTGAATTAATTTGCAGAACACTTAAAAATGTAAGGTTCTGTACACAATTAACTAAAGGAAGAAGCATTAATGTTTGGTTACATGGAATGTAAAGTACAGAGTACCAAGAAGGGAGAAAAGACTTTGCACTGCAGTTCTGCTTGTGTAGCACACATTAATATGTTTTCAGGGCTGTTGGTCAAAACTCCTTATTGCATTCTTAAAGTTCGCTTTGTTTGTATTGTTTGGAGGGTGCTCTTGAAAGTGACTTCTTTGCTCAATGGTTCTGAAGTGTTTCTACAGGAGCAAGACTTCTGAAAGCTGTCTTGAGACCAAGATAGACTTTGAATTCCCTTAATCCTTTTGCCTTGGTGACAATAATAGTCCTGGTTCGTTCTGAATATCTGGATTTGGTGTGAATTTTAGTTTCCTCTTTTCCCCCCATTACTTCTTAATGTCAAGCAACAAGCATAGCTGGACTTTTTCCTGCATTGACCTATAGCTACCTAAATATTTTTTGAGGTAAATATCTGAAAATTGATAACGTATATTCAGATGTTACTGTTCATTGTTCTTACACAAAATGTCTGAAAATACAAATAAGAACTGGAATCCTGAAGTTGCTGGTTGTAGAAATCATGCATTTTGTACAGATTCTAATTTGGATAACAGACTTTGGAACAAAGTTTGAGGTCTTTTCTTGAATGACCCTGAGAATGCCACATGTGAGGACAGTTTGAGGGAGCTGGGCTTGTTTTTAATTTGACAGATAGGAGAGTTAACTGGTAATTTTATAGCAGCCGGCAGCAACTTGAGGAAATATTATAAAGATAATTGAGTAGGACTTATTCAAGAAAGGGCAGCTAGAATAACATAGGCTAGTGACCATCCATTGTTGTTTGGAATATTGATTGTTAGGAAAAGGGGAGGTAATGCAGCTTTGGACCAAGTTGTGCATAGGGCTGTGGAAATTCCATTCTTGGGTCTAGCATGTTTTTTTTTTTGTAGCCCAGTCTCAAGCACCTTCAGTCTAGTGTTTTCCATAGGTTGACTTCAAGCTGCTTGTCCTGTGTGGCTCCCAGGGGTCCCTTCCAGCCAGTGCTCCTATGATTCCATGTGCATATCTATGAGTTTCTGCTTTAAATATTCTAGATTTTAAGGCCCTATGAGGAACGACTGAGAGAGCTGGGGGTGTTTAGCCTGGAGAAGAGGAGGCTGAGAGGAGACCTTATTGCTCTCTACAACCACCTGAAAGGAGGTTGTAAAGAGGAGGGAGCTGACCTCTTCTCCCATGACAGAGGACAGGACAAGAGGGAATGGCCTCAAGTTCCACCAGACGAGATTTAGGATGGAGATTAGGAGGAAGTTTTTCACAGAAAGGGTCATTGGGCATTGGAATAGGCTGCCCAGGGAGGTGGTTGAGTCACTTTCCCTGGAGGCGTTTAAGGCATGGGTAGACGAGGTCCTGAGGGACATGGTTTAGTGTTTGATAGGAATGATTGGACTTGATGATTCTATGTATAAGGTCAGAATGTCAAGGTTATTTAGGTGCTTGACTTCTGTTAAACTCAATGAGTGATATGGAGCTCTGAATATGTAAGGGGAAGAAGAAGAATAAATTTGCCGAATATTCTTTACTTCAACTTAATTCCACATACTAACTGCTCAAGAACCAGATAGTGAGGAAGGGGAGAACCTGGTGTTGTCCCTCAGCAGGCAATGGTCATTAAAAAATACTGCAGAATCAGTCATATAAAGAAGGCCAAGCAGTAAAGTGGAAAATGTATGATTTGGGCACCTGAAGGTGCTCTTTTACTCTGTCTGATTAAATTATATGGAAGACTACTGAGTTGACAGCTGAATTTGCAGCAATTTCCCTTCTGTGATATTTGGAGATGAATAGCTCTTTATTTTTATTCTAAACACGGAAACAACTGTTTGCCTTTCTTCTGCTTACCTTCTCCTGGGAAACACAAGAATTATGCAATAGCAGTGAAAAGAAGAGGGCTATATGAAAACATGTACTGCTAGGGAGTATGTCTGTTAAGGTTTGACCTCTCTGAATAAGAGCATGAAAAGTAGGCCAAGCCGGTAACTTACAATAGCGTGAAAATACGTTGAAGAGTACCGGGTTTGCAGAAACCTGAACAGCCAGGTAACTTCTGGTAAATCAGTCAGGTAGAGGCAGAAGGATCCAAAACCACTCAAAAACTTAAGGACTGCACAGAATCACTCCAGCCTTTAAATAATGAAAAATTTGTTCTTGATTTGAGGAGATTCCTTTCTTTAAAATTAAGAACATATCACTTGCTCATAAAAACATAAAAACTCTTAGCAGAGTTCCTTATAGACTCAGTTTTAGAGGATTCATCTGTTCAGTTTTAAATATTCTCTATCTCTAGTAGAATCAAATGGCATATCTGAGTTTGAAATTTCATTAAGGTCTTCAGCGATGGCCAATAAGCATCCACTGAGCAAGCTGTTTACTAAAACTATTAACTTTGTAGATTTTTTAAAAAAAAATAGTTCGTGGCACTACGTTTATCCTTGGTCAAGATGTAGTGAGATTCTAGGCCAGGGCAGCATAGCTGAAAGTGAAATTGAGTACTTTATTTTCATTTGCTAAGCCATAATTCATCTTTACAGGCAATGAGTTCTTTGCTATTTATAATATAGGGAAAACAGGTTTCGTTTTAAGCAATAGCAATAGGCTTGCAACAAAAGCATTATAAATGTGGATGGGAAATGCACACTATCTGAAGTGCATCCTAAGTTCAGACTTATCTTAGTTCTGAGGAAAAATACAAGCTGAAATGAAATAAAGAAACTTGAATAGATGCATGGCTATTTTTCATTTCTTGGCAGAAGATACAACTGCTAGTTGATCAAATAGTGGGGTCAAACCAAGAACCTCTATCCCTAGAGAACAAGTTACTTGCAGTTGGTTCCCAGGATAGTTTTGCCAGGTTTCCCACTCTCCAAACTGGCACGAAATCTTAACATTATCCTCAAACTGCTAAATTAGAAGATTGTTTCTTGTATACAGGATAATGGCAATAGTTTATATGCACACTTGGTTGAGAATCTAGGAAGAAAATGTTAGTATCAGGCAAATAATAAATCATATCAAACCTCTGCCATTTTCCTAATGAAGATTAGGTCTTAGAATTTTCATGTGATTAACTTCTGGAAATTTAGTTTATTAGCTTAAAGTGAATACAAGTAGCTTTTGTAACATTTGATAAATCTGCAATTTTTTAAATGCACTTTCTGGGAGAACTCAAAAATTTAAAGAGAGTCTTATTTTGATTGCTATTGGTCCCTTGAATTAAGAAATTACTGTCATGATATTGACACGAAGAAATTTCTGTGGTACTTGTGCTTTTATACTTTCAAGGAACCAAAATAAGGTTATGACTAAAGGGAAAAAAAAGCTGATCTGCTACATGCAAACTGAAGTGACAGTTTTCCTTAATATTTATGTAAGAGTGAATTTATATACTGTTGACCACATGTAATGAACTGCATTATTTACAAAAACCCTTTTGCAAAATCTGCATGAAAGAGATGAAAATTGTATGAAAGACTATGAAAATTACTCACAGAGTTGTGTCACACAATCATGTGATGTGATCTTTAAAATGGGATTTTATAGGGAAAAACTGGTAATCACAGGAAACAGTGCTAGAAGGGACCTCAGTACTTCATTTAATTATCCCTCCGCCACAAGGCAGGATCAACTGCGCAAAACTTATTAAGCTTGTCCTTAAAGACCTCCAAAGACAGATTCCATAATCTCCCATGCAATCTTTTCCAAAGATTCATTGTTCTAGCCATCAGCAAGTTTCCCAGACTATTGTGGTTTTGGGTTGGGTTTTTATTTTGCTAGTTTTTGTTTATTTATCTTATTTCTGTTTTTTTATATCATGACATATATAGGCAATATCAAACATTTTTCTTTATTTTTAAATGTAGTCAAATTAAACTCACTTCTGTATATATGTATTTTATCATTGTTCAGATAGGAACAATGATTCCAAAGCCAGAATAACTCTGCTTTGCTAACTAATAAGAAAGCAGAGTTTACAGAATTATCTGTAAACTGAGAAAATCTAATCTAAAGTTAATGGAAGAGGCTGCTTTATTCTCTGCTTCCTGTTCAGGTCTAATATTTTGTCCAACTTTGTTCTTATGAAACTTGAGAAACTTGATACCACTGAATTTTGTGAAACAAGTTCTAAGTGCAAAGGTTTTGGGTTTTTATAGACGGGCCCTGGGAAAAACACATGACAGATTTCTGTAGCAAGGTTAAATCAACAAATGTTGTACAAACCAACAACGCAAGTTTTTACTCTTAGGCAGCGTATGGCTTTTAGAAGTTATGTAATTGGTAAATTTGCTAAGACAAGCAGGATATCCGAACTGTAATGCAACACAACATTAGCATGACTGTCCAAAGCGAATAACAATGAAACCAAGAGATTATTTAGATGTGAGCCTAACATGTGTATTTAGAAATCTTTGACTACACCCTTCCAGATCAGTGGCAATTTAGTTGAAGGATGTGAAAATTCTTTTCTGTGTACAAGTTCACTCAAATGTTTGTGTAACATCCTTGTTTCAATATCCTTGACTTCTTTTTCCTCCACTTAGAAATTTTGTGTATTACCTTAACATATTTTTGGATTTCACTCTTTCATCTTTAGTATTAATATTCAAGTATACAATAATGATAAGAAACTGCTTCCCAGAGGAAATCAGAAGTAATTTCCTTGGTGAACCATAGTGGAACAAGAGCTCAGAGAAGGAAGAAAGAAGGTATCACATGATACATAATGTAAACCCAAGCCAAGGCTGCTCAGCTAAAAGTAAATAGCCAGCAGGTTGTCTTTAACAGCAAACAGTTTTGTCAAAATAAAGCTAATGCCTTTCTTAATGCTGTTCTTGCTCTTTTTGTTGGTTTTAGGAAATCATGAGTTCAGCTGTAGGAGCTTTAGATTGTCTAAACTTGCTGCAAGTGTACTGTACTGTAAAGAGCTGCATTCCAAGTTTCCAGTCATGCAAAAAAAAAAAAAATTCCAGTAAGTATGTCTTTCAAGGTCAGCTTGTGTTCATCAGTGAGATCAGTTAGGCAGCCACACTTAATATTAAAACTATATAATATGACTAAAATATGTGAGACCTGGGGACATTGAAGCCTAAATTCCAGATCTTCCAAAATCCTTGCAACTTGAATCTAGCCCAGGATGCATCTGGAGTCCTGAGGTGCTTACATTTTATTCCATTAGAATTTTTCTAGAGGCTTGGTGGTCTGCTTCTGGACAAACCAGATTGGTTCAGATTGTGACAGGGGTGCACAGTCAAGCATCTAACTCACACCTGGTCTCCCTGTATTTCATAAGCAAGGTATTCTGCCCTTTACCTGCCAGCTGGATGCATCACAATCCAATAATTGACATCAACATGATATTTGTGTGGCAACTCCAGCAAGATTCCATTGCCAGCAGTTCCTTCTTTTCATGTTTCCATATGTTGATTGGATCACTGACCCGAAGGTCAATCAAGGCAACTCAACCCTACTGCCAAGAGAGCTAGGAGTCAACAAGGAGGCCATCAAATGATAGATGGGATGTAAATGGAGATCTGTATCTTTTGTGTACTTCTGTTAATATAAAGAGTGTTGATTAGCGATCTTAAAGTATGACTTGTGAATCTGTGGAAACATCTTTAGCTTCCAGTACAGATTCTATGCTGACTCTTTTGGGAATCTTGGAGGTATCTATAGACACATTGCCTCCTTAGGTATGTAATCACAAAGAGTGTAGTGGTTTTCAGGTAGAAGTTACTGAGTGACTGGTGGAACTGCACGTGGTTTTCCTGGTGGAACCGCACGTGAAAACTGCAGACTTTTATTTGGGGTGCAGTTATCCTTAGAAATGTATTTAGTATTAAAGCAGAAGTTTTGAGAAACAGTCATCCTTTGTATCGAATGTGGTAATACTTAAAAGAGCGTAGTGCTTCCCTAACATTTTCTTCTTTCTGTGAGGAATGGGCAGAGTGTGGGAGAGGAGGCAGAAGTAATCCAAGGAAGTCCTGTGGGAGGTTCCTACATTTGGGGCTATCAATGCAATCACAACTCTGACAAATGGTTCAAATTCTTACTTTATCTGTACCCAGAAAGATATTTGCAACCAAATGTCATTACCTCAGGTCATCTTTCTAGTGAAGTTTCTTGTGTGTTCTTTTTTTAAACTATATCTGTTCTGTCAAGGTTAAAAAGCTGTGGGTAAATAAACACACTGTCGGTATTAAGGCAGAAAAACTAATCTAAAGTGAAACTGATTTATATAAGTTCTAAAATACTGGGAATTCTCAAGCAGAGATTAAGGTTCTGATAACGCAGTTGCACTAACATTGCATAAAAATAAAAGTCTTGAAGCTAATGTAAAGAAAGTAAATTTTCTTGTTGGTTCATCAGCAACCAGCATTTCATCAAATATCCTAAGAGTCAAGCTAATCCTGGATGTAGTGCATTTATAAACTCTGGAATGGCAGAACATATGAACCTGGCCTGATGCATTTCTTTTTGAAAGTTCACTTTATTTAAATTTGATTTCTCTCATGAAAGATAAGGAGGAAAAGGATCATGCAAAAGTAGTTCCCAAGTTTACAACTAGTTTTATCCTTCACTGACATCAGTGGGAACCCCTCTCCATAACCTCTTTGGAATTCTGATAAAAGGCTTTTTTATTTTTATATGAACAATTCAGCAAAACCTCATGACCTCAATCATATCCTTTCACAAGAGAGGGAGAAGGCGAAGACAAATACGCTAGTCAAGAATACTTCTATTTTGATGACACCTTCAAAATATTACTTTGTATTTTTTGTCAATGTGTATTTTTTGTCAATAAGTATTTTTAAATGTAAGCACCTCATACTGTGGGTGGTGTTTTTATAATTAGTTTCATTATCTCAATATTTTTTCTAAGAAATCATATGTTTGCTCATATGTTTATGTATATGAGTTTTTTATGTGTGTATGTATATATACATATATATGTAAACCCAAGAAGACAACCTGCATTGTTTTTATCCAATAACAAAACTTAAGGCATTTCTCAGCTCATTCACTTTCTGAACACAGAATCTCATGGTTAAAGAAGAAAAAGATACTAAAGGAACCATAGTGTTAAGCATAGATGGCTACATCTATCTCATTCAGTTACCATGTTCAAGCAGAAAAAAAGACATCTGTGAAGGGAATATACTCTATGCATACGCAGCCTCTTGAATAATTCCTCGTGCAGAATAATCCTTAAATTGGTGAGATCACTGGTGTGATTCCACTCTCCTAGTCTAAGTGATGTCCAATTCCATGAAATGGATATCTCAGAAGAGTTTCTGAAACGTGAGTGAAAGGGATAATTTCAGCCTCCTTTAGAGCATGGACTTAGTATGTTCCTTGGTAAATTACAACTAGGTAAGAAGTGTAGTAACAAATTATGAACATTGCTGTTTTTTTTAATGCCTGTAGATTTTTTTTGTTATTCTTGTTCCTTATGTACTATGTACTGTCTGTGGTGTCTTTGGAAGAATCCCAGTAGGTGACACCAGATCCTATATGATGTAATAAGGATGTATATCAGGGAGCTGAACCTAAGAGTCAGCATATATGTGCAAAAGCTCACTCTCACTTGGAGAGCTTGGGTGGCTGAGACACTTGGGCTGAATGATTACAGCTGTAGTTAAGAGTCCCCAGTATTACTGTTTTGTTATTTTCATTTAACATCTTTGCGTGGCCTTGTAGTAGGGTTTGAATCTCAAGTTTATCACTTACTATGACATCTCTAGTGTGCGCTGGTGCATACACTTGTTCATTCTCAGAAGGAAGAGACTCAAATAGGGCTTGGACATCCATATCCTGCTGCTTGGAAGGAGAAGACAGGAAGAGTTTAAGTGAAGTGTGCTCTGTTATCATGTTCATGTCAAATAAAATCACCATGCTCCAGGAAATTCTTACCTCTGGAATTCCTACATTGTTGAGACAATGTTGGGAAGTATTCCCTGCAATGAATTCTTTGTTTTTGAAAAAATGCCCTGTGAAAAGCAACTGGATGTTTGCAAGGCTTTCTGCACTTACTGGATTTCCTGCACACAAGAAGGATTGGGTGTAGGACAGGTGGTGTTGCTTGCGAGTACAGGATCTCTGTCATACCTTGATGCCATGTTGCTCCCCATACGCCTCCTCCTCCCAGCTGGGATCTCTTTGTTCATGGCAGACCTGGGCAGAGTATAGGATCACCTGGGCATCCTGTGCCAGGGCTGTCACACATACATCAAAAAGTGTTTCCTTAGGTTCAGGATGAACCTCTGTTCTCTAGATCCTTTTCAGTATCTTCATTTTTCTTGGTAGCCCAGACTGTACATAGTACTAAAGATGTGGCCTCATCACTGCTGAGAAGGGCAAGTATCGGAGTCCTCAGACTCATGGCAACACTCTGCCTCATGGAGTCCAGGCTACTCCTAGCACCAAGGGCAGATTGCTGGTTCATGTTCACCTCAGCCTCCACCTAGACTCCCAGGTTTGCTTCTGCAAATTTGCTTCCCTGAATATCAGACCCTATTCTGTCTGCATTGAATACCAATGCAAGGCTTTGTACTTCCCAGTTTGATGTAGAACCATGAATATTTGGTTCATAGCTAGTTTCGAGTTGCTCCAAACTTGTTTCATGCAAGTCTGGAGAAGTAGTATACTCTTCCTAGTGCTTCCTTAGCTGAACATTTCGTGTAGCTTTCAGTAAACAGGCGTTGAGTTTCCATGTGTACAAATTTGAAGACTAGTAGGTTGTTCCTTTAAATTAGTTGGAGATAAGGGGGAAGAGGAATGTTTGTTTGTTTGTTTGTTTGTTTGTTTGTTTTTCTAGGGAAGAAGAAAGTAAAAATGCAGTTTTTAAGCAGTGTTTTAAAACAAAACAGGGAACAGGCGAAGCAAAGAAGTGCTGTGGTCATTGTCCTCTCTCCTCACACGAGACCATATATGTGACAAACACATAAATCTGTTCCTTTGTTTCTCTAAAAGAGGAAATAGTTTGTTGTCATGTCAAACTAGCAAAAGACATCTGGAGCAATAGTGCTGCACAACATGATAGCCAGGGATAAAGTAATCGGCTATTTCCTCGAAGATGTGTTTATACATTTTATATACAAAGAGAGGGTTTATTAAGTTTTGTGTAACTACTAAGTATTTTAAAATTACGGTGGCTGAATTTCCTTGCCATATTTTTTCAATAGTGAAGCATCAGTAATAAATTTGTTAGGAAGATGGGTAACGCAACCATCAATTTAAGTTTTTCCTTATTTCTACACATAATAGCCACCCTGTCTTGGTGATTTACCTATACTGAGACAATTTTGTTACCGGTTTGCTTTTTTTTTAATTATTAATTGCCATTAATGAAGTGTGAGATTGGGCCAGTCACATATTTCCATGTACCCCTAGGCTACTAATCTCCCTAAAGGGAGTCACTTTTAAGGACAACAGGTTGAAAGAAAGAAATGTAAACAAAACCAAAATTTACCTAATATAACAGACGTGAGACCACACGAATTGTTCCTAAACTGTGTGTGCTCTGTCAGACCATATAGCTTATAAGCAAGCATATTGCTTATAAGCAAGAGCTACTCAGCTCTGCTGATTTCTCACCGAAGACTTCCCTGCCAGTTCAAAAACAATGTCTTCCTGCTCAGAACATCTTCCCACTTAACATACCATTTTGATTTGCTCTGCTTATGCTCAGTTATCCAGAAAGCTAAGTTATCTCTATCTCCTCCTTTGAACTTTAAAACATCATAGCTTTTCCTGCCTAATCACCTTATTCTCTATAACCTTTCATCAAAACATTAAATATTTTAGATAGCACTTAGGTCAAAATTAATTATGAAGTGTAATGTCATAGTAACTACTGCAGCAGTCCTGTCTTATTGAAGTCAGCTGTAAGGAGGATAACCTGGAGTCTTCTATGGCAGTTAGTCATGTTAACTAACTGTAGACAAAGACTTCTTCTAACCCTAAATATAAACATATCCAGCAGAGGATAACTATGCTTCATCTGCAGTTAGGTATAAAAACTTAAAGAGAAGCTGCAGAAGAATACATAAAATACCTCTGACATGTTGGCAACAGACAACCTGTAAGGAGCAATGAAATTACAGTGAATAAGAAAAGTTTTGTTAGCTATATCATATGTCATCATACATTTGAGCAGAAAAAAATATTTGCTGAAATTAAGTGAAGTTTATTGTTCTATTCAGCCTGTGTAGGGGGAGGAAAACAATTACTTGTTTTCAGAATAAAATATTTCAGATATACTTTGTGATAATTTTGACAGATTTTTTTTAAAATTCTGTACTATAATGCAGAAATTAAAAAATCTTTAAGATTTCTTTTCAGTGGCAGTTTGAAATTTCTAAATCTAAACACTTTAGTTTTAGATTTCTAGTTTTTATTACTAAGAAGGTGCAGTTATATGTGTAGATTTCATATATATGTGAAATAATATTTTGTTCAATATAATCCTACAAAAAAGCCTTACTAGCAATATTTTAAAGGCATCTTGAACATATTTGCTGCATTTTCTCTTCATCGTGAGATAATGTGTTTTGAAACAATATCACAGGAGAGGTTATGCGATGTTGCATGAATTTCATAGACTATTATTTGCTCCTTCGTTTTATTGAGCCATCTTTCCATAATGTACACAAAAGTTCTGACATTTCTTGGATTTTTAGTTGTTGTATTCATAGCATGTATATTTGTTTTACCCTGCCCCAACCAAGCTAACTGTTTTTTTGTGAGCTTAATGTTCTGTAAGAAAAAGAAAGATGGCATTGACTTCTTGAGCTGTGGTTTAGAAGCATGATTTCTGTCAATTCCCAACAAGTAAACAAAAAACCTGTTTTTATGGAACAGATATACTTTACAGATGGTATTTAAGTTTTATTTATTCTGCCTGTCACTTCACAGAAAATTACATGTTTTCAATATAATTTGAGACTATTTGGTTCCAAAATATTTATTTTTAACATATTGCAGTCTGTGAATTTCTAATATACAAAGGAAGATGGTTCTTCTACAAACGGCCCCTTGGAGTTAAGCCTAAGGTTCATCCAAGGTTCAGATGCTTCATTATCACCAGGCAGGAAATGAACAAGTTAGATTTTAGACCAATATTGCTCTGCAAATAGCAGGAGAAGTTGCTGACTAACATCTGATCTCTGATTCATCACTTATAATTAACATTGTTGTTATTCCAGACAGCTAGGAGCACTGTAAACACCAGTAGCAAACATTCATTTATATGCTAGATAGCCAAGACCATGTATTGAGGCATGGTTAGAACTAGGTAGAGTGAAAAGATTGGGTGGATAAGAGAAAAGATGGGGAGAACAGGACACATGACTAGAAAGCAGATTATAGAAAGCCAGGAATAACTATGCCATTACAATGTTATGAATTTTTTTTAATATACAACAGTTCTTTGATATCTGATCAAGATTGAAGCATCTTTTTGTCTCAACACGAATATTCCCATGATTTCTGTTTCAAACTTAACACTTTCAATAGCATCTGTGTAGGTACTCTGCTTCCAAATAAAATTTAGTTACTGAATCAGCATCTTCACATTTTTGGCTGGGTTCTAGACAAGATGGCTTTATAGATTCTGTTTCTAGAACAGTTAGGTGGCAGGCAGAAGCATAAATCATTAAAGCCCTTATCTTCTCCTCCATTAATTTCAAGACTTAAATTGCCTTGGAGTCAGGAAATACTGACACTGTCACCCTTGGTATCTAGATTATGGCAAGTCTTGGAAGAAGGGAAAAAGTTTTCCTGGGCATGTGATTCAGTTAGCTGGAGGTAAAACATCCTTCTGGCACCTATGATATCCTATTATTTTGTAGAGATTCATCTCAATTATCCTGCTGTCCCAAGAATGCAACTACAGATCTTACTCAAAAGCAAGCTGCTGTATTCAGGTATTTTGGAAGTCATTTGTACTAGTACTCCAATGTATATGTCATATATGCAGTTCTCACAGTTCAAACATTTGATACCTAGTACACGCTTTTCCAAAATGTCTGTGTAATATGTGGCGATACATATGCCTCTGTGTTTAGCTCTGGCAGAATTACAGCCACTTAAACATGTATCTCCAAAATCACATCTCTTGCCCACAATAAAGCTTCTTCCTTGTTGCTGTCACAGAGTGTTTCAACTAATTTGTTTGCTTCTCCAGGAATTTCTTGCATGGTTTCCTTGCCCTTGCTCTTTACTGGGACTAAGCAGGGGAGTAGTCCCTAAGAGTTCTGGAAGAGAAAGTGACTTTGGAGAAGGACCTCTAGAGTCATAGACTGTCTGGCCAGCCCTTCATAACCTTAGGAAGAGGTTGCTGCAGGTCAGATGTCTTTTACATGGCAGCTTAAGGAGAAAAGAATGCAGGAAATTTATGTTCTACACTTAGTAACTACAAGATGATGACATACCTTGTTTATTCATTGAAGAAAACACAGCTGATCAAATGGTCTTATTAATAAGCTGTTAAAGGAGATTAGAGGGATAAACAAACAAATGTGGTGTATGTACTCTCTCAAAATTCCTATGATCAAAGTTATAAGTAAATGAGGGTAAAAAACTGTCTACCATTATTGCAGAGTCATCGAATCATTAAGGTTTGAAAAGACCTCTAAGATCATCAAGTCCAACTATTAAGAGCAACTATTAATACCTGGTGAGATTTTGAAAGAAGAGGAGACTATTTACATGTAGCCCTTGCACTCAAGTAGTATCTTACCAGCATGTATAAATATATGAAGGGAGAACGTAAAGGTAACACAGCCAGGCTCTTTCCAGTGGTGCCAACTAAGAGGAGAATAGACAACATTCAGAAGCCATTTGGGCATGGTCCTGGACAACCTGCTCTGGGTGACCCTGCTTGAGCAGGGAGGTTGGACAAGATGACCCCCAGTTGTCCCATCCAACCTCAACCATTCTATGCTTCTCTGTAAAGCAACAGGTATTCATTCTCCCTGTTAGCAATAACAGCAATGGTGAATGAAAGGAGGCACAGCCCCTGCTTTTTTGATTTTAAGTATGTCTGGGGGTTTCAATGTCTCTGCAGATGTCAAGCAACAGAGTAGTGGCAGGGGAGGGTTGCCGTTATTGAGTCTGAATACTAAAGAGGAGATTGAAACTCAGTACAAAACAACTCCTTCCTAACATTTCTGTCAGGGCTGCAGCACTGCAGGTCATGATAGACATATCTTCCTGTGTGAGAGTGGGACAGAGAAACTGAAATAACTGGCATTTTGCTGGAGAGACACCAGCTATCGGAAGAGATATTGATGAGTGACATGGTATAGGTCTTACCCAGGAAGGTCTCCTGTCTGAGACAGCCTGGCAGACCTGCTTTCTTGGGAATATTGGGTTAGCACAATATGACTCCAGTTATGAGCCTAAATTGTTGTTTGAATTTCAGAAAAATGCCTGTCCTGCTACCATAAGAGTTCATTTTGTGACAGCTATAATTATGAAACACACAGGAATTAAAAATATCTACAGTGTTATTTCTGTTTTACCTGAGGTAGTGGGAAGAACACAGACCCTTTAGGTCAGCTGTTGCAGCGTGAGAAAACTCTCCACTCTCTCAAGATCTGACAAACACGTTTCTGGCTCATTCTGGCTCCCTTGTGTCTTCCCCCCACTGCTATCTCCTTTTTGGTCTTCCATCTACTAGGAGAAAGTTGGATTATTTCATTATTACTGATTGCCCTCACACTACCTGCAATGCATCAAGTTGCCCACAATCTGTCCTCTTTAAATTTTCTTCTACCTTGGGACTGCACATTTGTCCTGGCAATTTCTTATTTATATGTGGAGGAGGAGGAGATGCCTCTCTGCTGCTTAAAGGGCTTTGCTTCAAATGTTTGTATTCCTGCAACTGTCTGCTCACGTCGCTGAAATGCTGCAGAAAAGCTGTTCCTGTCTTTGAGGTCTATGATGGCAAAAAAGGCTTGTTTTCAGTGGCTGGTCTGATTTTGGATTCAGGTGGACACTGAGGCATATGTGCAGAGGAGCTCTGAATTGGTGCATCTGAATATAGAATCATAGAACAACCAGGTTGGAAGGGACCCATCGGATCTTCTAGTCCAACCATTCCTATCAAACACTAAACCAAGTCCCTCAAGACCTCATCCACCCGTGCCTTAAACACCTCCAGGGAAGGGGAATCAACCACCTCCCTGGGCAGCCTATTCCAATGCTCAATGACCCTTTGTGTGAAAAACTTCCTCCTAATCTCCCGCCTAAATCTCCCCTGGTGGAGCTTGAGGCCATTCCCTCTTGTCCTGTCCCCAGTCCCTTGGCAGAAGAGCCCAGCTCCCTCCTCTCTACAACCTCCTTTCAGGTAGTTGTAGAGAGTAATGAGGTCTCCTCTCAGCCTCCTCTTCTCCAGGCTAAACAACCCCATATGAGCGGGTGTGTTTTGTAACTAAGAACCATATCATGCTAAAACAAGTCAGAAAGGCAAATGGAGGAGTATGTGACAGGTTCTAAAAGATGTTAAGACATCTACTCATAATTTGACAGCTATCTCATTATTGGTTTAATAATAACTGCCGAAAGCCATATCCAAAGTGACAGGAAAGGATCTAGAAGTAGCAGAAAATGTTTCACAGTACCCAGCAGGGCTGGAAACATTAGGAAGCCAAAAGCAGAACTCATGCACATACTTTTTTTTTTTTTTACTGCCCTAGAAGTCTCCAATTTTTTTAAGATTATTGCATCAAGAATCAACATCTTAAAAAAACATAGTTTGATCCTAAGAATAAAGTTCCACTATATGAGATGGGAAGAAATTTGGGGGCTGAGACAATGAAAACTTGGTCCTTACTGGAAGTTGGCTCTGATGTAACTGAAATTCTTGAGATAACATCAAAAGACAGGGGGAACTAGAGAAAATGAATCCACGTGATTTTACAGATTTCAGTTACAGAATGACCATACAGATGTTGTCCAAACTAAAAAAAACAATATAAAATTCTAGACAATCACCCTGACTCTCAGAACATGCATTAAACAATGCAAAGCAGGTGCTGAGTTGGAATTTCTGCATCAAGTACCAGAAAGCCAAGCTCTCTAAAACAATGCATGTATTAGTTGTATTATTCAGAGAGTTACTCAGTAAATAGTAGAAAAAAGTAGTGCAAAAATGCCAAGACCAGAGCCTAAGCTGTTCTTTGTACCACAAACCGCATATGGAAAAGTAACCAGAAATTAACCAACAAGAATGCTCTGCAGCTGTGTTTAGATAATAGATGTCCTTGGTTTTGCCATGACTTTGTTACCCCTCACAATCCCAGCTCCTCCCTGATATCATTAATGACTGAGTTCAGACTTGTCTTGCTTTTTCTGGACTGTTTTCAAGAAGTAATTTTGTTTTATATTATTCCTTCATGACCTATTTCTTCTGCATTGCAAACTCTTCTGTATGTTTAATTAAATGTGCTTAGAGCTAATGATTTTTTTAAAAAAATATGGACATGATGAGTCTGTGGTTTTCCTAGGCTGTTGCTGATTTATTAAAAAAAACCCAAGATAATGGGGTTTTCCGGGAGTATCTGGGGGTTTTAGAAGGCTACAAAAATGAGTCATTACAGGTACCTGAAATCCAAATATATCTGGCTTTCAAAAATCATTTCTGAAAGTCCACACCGCAAATTATGTTTTAATGAACTAATTAAAAAATAAAACAAAATTAAAATCCACCTCACCTTAACCACTTTCCCCAAAGAAGCAAAAATAAACACCACCAAAATGCTTACTTTGCATATTCTGGAAGTGAAATGAAGTTTATGGTTCAGAAAGTTGTTGATGTCAGTGTATGGGTAACTAGGACAATGCAGGTAATCTTCTCAGCGGGCTGCTAGATTATGTTTTTCTTTCGTGACTGCAAGTGAAGCATGTGATGAGAAGTTAGATGGGGATGGGACAAGAAACATGGAAGAGAAAGCTGGTGGATCTACTACCCATGGTACTTTTCCTTTCATAGAATTATAGAATAATTTGGGTTGGAAAGGACCTTAAAGATCATCTAGTTCCAACTCCTTGCCATGGTCAGGGACATGTCCCACTAGATCATGCTTCCCAAAGCCCCACCCAATCTGGCCTTGAACATCTCCAGAGATGAGGCATCCACAACTTCCCTGGACAACCTGTTCTAGCGCCTTAGCACTCTAATGGTGAAGAAATTCTTCTTTATGTCTGGTCTAAATCTGCCTCTTTCCAGTTTATACCCATTGTCCCTAGTCCCATCACTACAAGCCTTTTAAATAGCCCCTCTCCAGCTTTCTTGTAGGCCCCTTTCAGGTACTGGAAGGTTACTATAAGGTCTCCTCGGAACCTTCTCTTTTCCAGGATGAACAGCCCAGCTCTCTCAGATTGTTCTCATATAGGAGGTTCTCCAGTCCTTCTGCAAAATTACAGCTTGAAACTCATATTGTATTTAGGCTTCAGCAGCTGTTGCTTTCTTCCAGGTGCCTCTCAACAGATGGTGTTGATTCCAACCTTGCCTTGTGGCACTCAGAAGGTTGTGTACTATGGTGAGTAGTTTCCCCCTTGTTGCTTGTGCTTGTACTGAATAAACTTACTTGTGGTTTAGGTCTCTGGATATTCTTCTCAATTTCAGGTGGACAACAGAGCCCTAAGGAAAGACTTGCAGTTACAGAACATTTGTGTTATTATTGTAGGTGTGGCAAGTAAACAAAGTTTATGCAGCTACTCCCAGCTACAAAGGTCACTTAAGGAAAATATATAAAGTTTAAAATTTACACTTGCATAACAGTTACAAAACCTAAATTAACTCAGCAAAGAAAGAGGATTTCACCAATGTCAGCACAAAGCAGACTTCATCCACTGGCTGTCATATTCAACTAAGCCTAGACAATGTGTTGTTTTCAGCTGCTTTTTCCTTTGGGCTCCCCTCCAGACTCCTTGGGACTAACATCAAAGTGGGAACCATGAATGTCAGTGTTCTCTGGGAAGGAATATGAAGCAGCATGTCCAAACAGGTCCACTGCCAGCTGCTGCATTCCCACTGGAAGGTATTTCCTCAGCTTTGTGACTGAGGAACCCTGTGCTTTTCTGGGTTGGGTAAAAGTGTTTCTATGGTGTGAGAAGGATTATTAAGCTGAAGCTAGCAGGTGTCTCTCCTGGTCTACATATGAGTAACCAACTGTGCAAACCAATGATTAGTTTTTTCCAAGTAATGACTTCCTTCAAAGGTGCTGTCTGTGTTCAAATCTCCATCAGCCCACTGTGGATGTTATATCCACCATTTCTGCTGTAATACTGGAAACCTGATAAATACCATAGTTTGTGTAGATATGTCAAATGTGCCACCGTAGAACAGAAGCCAGGGCCATATTCTTAAAGTAGCTTTGACTTAACTATTTGAACTGTAGCATGAGGAACTGCAGTAGAGGGGACTCCCGAGTGACTGCATCATGTGGACTTGGATTCTACTAAAATGTCATATGGGATTTTAGTTCAATATATGCCTGAGGTAGGGAAATAAGACATGCCAACAAATTTCCTTCAAGCCTGAAAGAGCTGTGTGGGTAATGTTCTTCATACTCATTCAGTAAGGACTCTGTTCCGTGTGTACTGTCAATAAGTATAAGAGCGATAGCCAAATTCAGATGTGTGAAGTAGAATAAGTTTCAAGACATTTTATGGGGAAACAAAGCTAATGTAGTTTATACCTATGCATATGTGATACATGATTCACAGTGTGACCTGTCACAATTCTCAGAATATAGCCTGGGATGTAATAAATAAGTAGTGTAGTGTAGGACAGATGATGTTACCAAAGTGCTCTGGAGTTCAAAAGGAGATCTGTGTATGCATGTGAAGTGCTGATACTTTTTTTTTTTTGCTGTATTTTTCTTGGATTTGTAAGTCTAAATGTTTCTTACTGTTTACTGGTTATAGTTTGTATGTGAAGCAATATTTCATAGAATCACAGAATCATTAGGTTGGAAAAGACCCACCGGATCATCAAGTCCAACCATTTGTTCATGACTGTCTCAAGTAGAAAGGAAAACAGAATGGTAAGACACCATTTAATTCTCTATTGCACAGTGGAGATCATAATCTCTTTACAGCCACTGTGTCAAATGCATGCTAAGGAGGAGTTATATTTCAGAAAGAATAAAAAATGTTAAGAAAGCATATTCAACTCTTTGAAATAAGTAATGTGTTAACTACTGAACTGGGGCAATAAAGACAAGGAAATATGCATACCATAGGACAGAAGCAATGAGAACTAAATTGCTTTTTGTTATTCACAGATTTGTGAAGTATTAGAAGTCGGTTTTTTGCACCGTATTTATTACTGAGTAAAAACTATAGTAAATAAATAGTATAATCACATGAACCTGAACATTTGCCACATTGTTGCACATGTATCATCAACAGATAAAATGCAAGCACAGGTGAAATAAAGCACTTTACATTAACAGTAACTTATGCAATATTTTACACTGTATTATTTCAATAAATATAATGCTTGGCTTCCTGATACTTTTATCAATTTAGACAATCATTGTCAGATAATAACTAAGAAATGACCTGAGGATTTGGTTTGTAGTAATGAGAATTTACTCTGTTTCTGTCATAACAGAAGTACCTCAATCTATAATAGCAAAAAGAGGTCAAGTACAGAAATATTATCATTCCAATCAAGCTAAAAGTTTGACTAGGAGAAAAATTTTCATTCAGTCAGCAGTACTCACAAAGAAAAAGAAATGTTTACTAAATTTGTCATCTATTAATGATATGAGATTAAAATATTGAATAGTATATGAATGATAAGGATTAGAATTACTAATACGTTCAGTTGAAGAACGTCTGAACACCCTGGCACAGCTGACATGCTTTCCTATACTCAGCTTCAATAGTACAAATAAACGAAGGAAAAATACTGAGTTTAGTCTTCCTGTCACACACATTGATATTAAAACTTCATTAACCCTAAGCAGAAGGAATTGAAAAAATAAAGAAACTCCATATAACTATTGTGAGACTGTAAAAAACTTCTGTGTAAATACCTATTGTACTTTCTGGCATCTGCACAAAAAAGTACATAGACCTCATTGAGGCGGCAGAGGCAGCAAATATTTTATTTTATTTTCTATAGAAAAATCACAGGCTGTTTAGGGCTTTTCTCAGTTCTCATTTTAGGTTTTTTGGGGGATTGCTACTGAGCCCATCACTTTCCAGCCTGCTCCATAGAATCATAGAATCATAGAAACACCAAGTTGGAATAGGCCTCTTGAATCATTGAGTCCAACCATTCCTATCTGCCACTAAACCATGTACCTGAGCACCTTGTCTACCCATCTTTTAAACACCTGTAGGGATGGTGACACAACCACTTCCCTGGGCAGCATCTGCCAGTAGTCAATGATCCTATTTGTAAAAAATTTTTTCCTGATCTTCAGGCTGCACCTCCCCTGGTGAAGCTTGAGGCAATTCCCTCTTGTCCTGTTGCCTGACACCTGGGAGAAGAAGCCAGCTCCCTCCTCTCTACAACCTCCATTCAGGTAGTTCTAAAGAGCAGTAAGATCTCCCCTTTAGCTTTCCAAGCTAAACAATTCCCATTCCCTCAGCCATTCCTTTAAGACTTGTTCTCCAGCCCCTTCACCAGTTTCATTGCTCTTCTCTGGACTTACTCCAGAGCCCCAAGATCCATCTTGTATCATGGAGGCCAGAACCGAACACAGGATTCAAGGTACAGTCTCACCAGGGCTGAGTACAGAAAGAGAATCCTGGACTTCCCTGGACCTGCTGGCCATGCCATTTTTGATACAAACCAAGATGCCATTGGCCTCCTTGGCCACCTGGACACTCTGCTGGCTCATGTTAAGTCACTGTCAACTAACACCCCCAGGATCTTCTCCTCCAGGCATCTTTCCAGCCAGATTTCTCCTAGTCTGAGGCTCTGCACAGGCTTGTTGTGTCCCAAGTGCAGGACCCAGCATTTGGCCATGTTAAACCTCATCCCATTGGACTCTGTCCCGTGGTCCAGCCTGTTCAGATCCTTTTCCAGAGCCTCCTGACCCTCCAGCAGATCCGCTCTTCCACCCAGATTAGTGTCATCTGCAAACTTGCTAAGGGTACCCTCAATGCCTTCATCCAGGTCTTTGATAAAGACATTGAACAGGGCCGGACCCAGCACTGAGCCCTGGGGAACCCCACTTGTCACTGACCTCCAGCTGGATTTAACTGCATTTCCCGCCACTCTTTGGGCCCTCCAGCCAACCAGTTTCCACCCACTAAAGTGTGCTCCTGTCCAGGCCAGAGGCTGACAGTTTCCATAGCAGAATGCTGTGACAAACTGTGTCAAAGGCTTTACTGAAGTCTATGAAGACTGTATCCACAGCCTTTCACTTGTCTAGTAAGTGGGTCATCCTGTCATAGAAGGTTAACAGGTTAGTTTGGCAGGACCTGCCTTTCATGAACAGCATCACACAGAGAAATTCTGCCCCAGTGCCAGAGTTATGCACCTTCTATCTTCACAGGATTTGCTCAAATTAATTTTTTAGTGGTCTATCTCTATTGGTGCTTTGCTCTGTTTCGGTCAGTTGTGAAGGGGAAAGAAGTCTTCAGTGTTCTCTGTCTAGTTGATTTAGGAAAACAAAACAACAGAAAAAGATAAAAACATAGTCGTGTGACTACATTTGCTTTTTATGGTGATGGCATTATGCCTGCAAGAATCCACGTATTCATTTACAAAAGAGGACTTAATGTCAATGTGTTCAATTAAACCAAAGGCACTTAAGAAGAGAAAGATTTTCAATAACAGCCTTATTTGAATTTTCCTTAATACATAAAATCATACACAGAAAAGTGACTTTTTTTTTAACAACGACACACTGCCTTGCTCTATGAGCATATATGCTGGATGCTTGATATAATATACATAAAAAAGATGAAAGGAATGAAAATATTGTACCAGTATGTTCATTTTAAATCCTGAACGACAATCATACATTTCCAATGATCCTTCTCAGCCAAAGAGGTGTAGTCGATACAAAGTAAACAACATGTGGATTTCCCCAGTCTGATCAGTTTATCTTGGAAAAAATAAAGTCTAAAATTATCCTGAAATACCTCAATGTCTTTAAGCTGCAAGACAGATTTTGTTGTTAATGATCTAAGCTGCATATTCATTGTCTCTGGGAACAGGAATGAGATTGTACTGTATGGCAAATATTTAAACAGAACTACATTTGAAAACCTGCTATATAATCATGAGATTAAAACATCCTGTGCTCTCCCTAATCTGTATTTGGCACTCCTGGGGAGGGTAAGAGTACCTTTGGCATATCTTTTAAACGTCTGATTTACAATCACAGGCTGGGAATGAATCCAATTTCCAGTTCCAAGTAGATTCACTTAAATATTACTCAAACCTAGTCTCAGTGACAAAGCGCCAAAGATTTGTTCCAGTAATCAGGAATAGCAGTCATGGTGGAAAGTCTTGTCATTTCCCTGGACTCACCACAGTGAGTCCCCTTCTTCATAGACCATGCTCCAGTGGTAACTCCCCTCTGCAGTCACTCACAAGTTGTCCCTCACAGGCAATTCCTTTTACGCAAGAGCTGGAATGGGCTCTATTTGATCTCTGCATTCGCTATTGGGAACAGAATTCTTGTTCACTGAGAAAACAGAAGAAAAAGTGAATCACAGTTGTACAGACAGACAGTGATTTAGTTGGACCACAGAGAGGGTCCATGACATCTGCTATACAGAGTATTTCGCTAGGAATGTGGAGTGGCTCGAAAATCATCTGCCTGTATTGTAAGGCTATTCAGAACATTAGCTAAAAATGAAGCATGCACTCACTTCTATAGACAGTACAAAATAACAGAAAAAAAAAAGGAATTCCCACTTTTTCTAAATTTTAATCATGGTGGTTGAAAGGCAACTATTTTACTTCTAATCAAAGGAAGAGGAAGAGCCATCACATTATGTAGATCCTCACTGTCTTATGCCATGATGTTATCTTTTACCAATTATCTTTTAACAAATTACACATGTAACTTAATAAAATAATGTATCTAGATTTATACCTAATCTTAAATGTGGATATTTCAGTATGTGGAAATGTTTTTCCTTCCATACAGAATAGTTCACCATTCAGTTCTGTATCTCCATACTTGTTTTATTCCATCTAACCAGAACTCCTCCAGGAATTCCTGCTGTCAGGCAGAATTCCTAGCATACAGTAAAAAAATTAAGAACGTGATACTGGTCACCCTGGGCTGAGTCTGAAACAGAAGCAGAGAGTTGTGTAAGAAATGTTGGAGACAAGTGGAATCTTCCATAAACTTCACTGGATTAAATATGTGAAGCAGAAGACTGAGCAAAGGAGGATTTGGCATGAGATAGAGGAATATTGAGGGGCAGCAGAATGCACAGTAGAGAAAAAGAAGTACTAATAACACATCTGGGAAAATGCTGCAGGTAAGAAATAAGCATGTGTACCAATTTGGAATAGAAAATCAGGTGTAGTCAGAAAAAAATAAAACATATACAAGTGTAATGAGATGAAAGTTAAAACCAAGGAATTTGAATTAACTGCAAAATAGCACACTAAGACTGAACAGGCACCAAAAGCATGATAGCCCAGTGAAACTATTATACCTGCAAAATCAGCCTCGAATAGTACTGACTAGGAAAGAAACAAAGATATATTTAAACAATGGCATTTTTGTTGAGAGAAAAATGTGCTGCTACAAATTCCTACCACTGCTCCCCAGCAAGGGTGTTTACAACCATCTTCCTGTGTCGTCATTAAAATAATGCATTTAAATTGCTTCAGGTGATCAGTGTTGACCTGGACCATGGCTATTCAATTTAGAACATGAAATTTCACCTGTCTCCATTTGTCTGGTTATGCATACTCTGCAATGCAAACAACTAACATTCTGATGTTAGCTGGTCCTAATTCTTTACAACATTGTATTTGACTGCTGTTAGCCAATGCTTTAAAAAATAAGAGGTCTCTAATGGAAACTGCTGTGACTTCCCAAGCAACAGAATCCATTGCACATGAAGTTTTGCCTGCTGTTCCAGGGCTATTCCTGTTTATAAAGTGTTTTAGTACATAGACATGCATTTCTGTTTGGAGTTTGTTTTCTCTTCTCTAGTAACTGCAGCTTGTCCTCTGGCTAACTTGTGCATAAGAGGCTACCAACCTCACTGACACTCTGCAGTTTTCAAAATATTATAAACTTCTTTTCTTTTGTTTTTATTAGCCTTATTCTGACAAATGAGTAACTTAAAATAAAAATACAAATTAAACTATTTTATCTCTCAGCTCTTGAAAAACAAATTGAGTGCTTATATAAAAATATATCCAGAAAGGAACTTTTTTAAATTTGTTTTTTAATGTCAGAAAAGACAGTTCATTATATAAGAACTAGACATGCTTGCCTGCAATGTTATAAAAAAAGTTTGGATGGAAAGAGTGATGGAATTATCCCTGATGTTAACTGCTTAACAATTCAGGAAGAATTTGACCCCTAGTTGCATATGGGATATTTCCTCTCGTTGCTTTCCCCACTGAAACAGCACTGAAGACCTATACACAACTCAGCAGAGATGTATGAGATTTGCTCAGACGAGGGATGAAGACGAATGACTCAGCTGCAAGGCTGTTCTAGTATGAGTTTGGTGTTGCTCCTGAATGGTCACTTTCTTGCATTATCACAACCTCAGAGCTTGCTCACAGCAATACTATGCACTGTCACTGTTGAAACCTGATTAATGCCATCTGCAGTTCTCAGTGACATAATGATCGTTTTTATGATTTTGTAGAAGTTTTAATTTAACATGTAGAACTTCACATTTTAAAAGGAGATCCTTGCACTGGTGCAGTGCTGGGTCTTGCCTGACAAGAAGAAAAAAACCCAGTGTAGAGACTAAGGAAGGAGAAATTATGTTTCCTCTTCCTGCCTTTCTGTAGACTATTTCAATGTGCTCTCCACAGCCAGCAGATTTCTACTTTTGATGTAACTTGTCACTTTTGTCCACTCTCTCAATGCCTTCATTATAGAGGAAACATAATCAAACTTAGGGTTTTGGTACAGGGTCAGGTGATTTCAGTTTGAAGGGCATGACCTCTTTGCATTTCATTTTTCTTTTCTTTTTTTTTTTTTTCATTTTAAATCAGAACAGAGTTATTTTAAAAATTATCAATACTATAAAATGTTAGGAGGAATCATGCAAAATACATATACCCCATCTCTATCTAGACACAAGATGTAGTCCTCTCTGGTCTTCTAATAGTGATGATGCTTCACTTGAAGCAATGGTTTTTGCACTTACTTCACTCTGCATTGACTTTACAAGTAAAAGAGTAAATAAACCAGGCTCAATATTAACATTCATTTAGTTTATCATGTGACACTGAGGAAGCTTAAAGATGTATGGGAAACTGAGGAACCACATTTCTTTACATAAGTTTGTAATAATACTTTCATGGCATTTTTCCTCCAGCAATAGATTTTATGATCTTATTGCAAGTTATGACCTGCTCAGGTAAGAAATTCTGAAATACATTCCACATCCTGGCATAAAAGCTTGTTAGGGAGAAACACGAGGGAGATCTTAGGAGCTGACAGCCTTGCAAATGATATTTAGCAGAAGGTCAGATTTTTTTTGACAGAGCAAATTGTGTTATGGGCAGTATTCAGGGAAAGCTTATTCTAAGGTAGCAAATATATTATTACTATGGTACATGGTGATGATGTTTATGGGTGTTCATTTATCTTTTTGAGAATTTATGTTGAAAACTCATCCAAGCCCAGTCTTTTCTGCCAATCAGATCCTTTGAACAGATGGAAGAAGTAAGAATGTGCATGGGTAGGTAAAGGAAGCAGGAGAGGTTGTGCACATCTGCTCTGTAACATTTTACCACATCTTAATTTTAATCTGTTCAGCTTCAGCTATCAATCTGGCTGTGCCAGATATTCCCATATTATATCAGTCCTACACCCAGAATAACCTCTTGTTCGCCAGTAGTGTGGTATCAGAGCAAATCTAGTTTAAGAGAGAAGCTTTATTCTCCCTCTGAGAATGGTCTTCAGTGTAGTTCTTGAAAAAGAAGTAAAACTCAGTTTGCCCTGCAGACACAACAAAAATTATTGTTTGTCTCCTTTGGAAAGGGAGGATGCAGAACACCCATCACTTGGGGACTGAGGATCTTGGGTGTCTTCAAGACAAAAGGCTGGTAGCACTGCCCATTGGCTCTTTGGCTGAATTGCAGGCAGGCAGGCTAGTAGCCAACCCAACACAGGTGACCTGCAGATCTGACAGCCTGCATGCACCACCAGCTCTAATAATACTCTGAATTTCCATGTTTCCAAAGAGATATAACACATTTGGAAATATATTCCCAACACTACCTTTATATTAGTCCAGAATTTAGACTAAAAAAATCAGTTTCCATTTTGCTTGTGGCTAAACAAGGATTAAGATGCGGATTTGGATTAAAATGCTTGTTTGCTAATAGTTACGTTATACTGATCTGGGCAACTGCTTTGTAGTGATACTTGCGCTAGACCAAAGTAGGATCTTTGATGCTATTAGGAGCATAACTTTTTTTCCCAGGCTTAACCTAAATTTGCTGTTGCTGTATGTTCTATGCTCATGTGTGGGTTATTGCAATATTAAAAAGTGTTCTCATGAAACTAATCCACAAATGATCTGCAAACAGCAAGACAAATGATACACACAGAGCTCTCAAAACATCAAAGAAATAGATGTACTTTTGAAATAGATTAAATAATTCAAAGCATATTGTTTAAAATGCAGAGAACTGGAGGGGAAAGAGTAGGAAAAAAACCCTCAAAAATGCTGAGTGCATTTCCTGATGGAAGGAAACCGATATGAAAATAAGTAAAGGCTTGTTCTAGTAACAACCAGTCTGAACACCTACACAAACATATCTAATCTAGCAGGAAGGATATGTATTAGTATTTGTATCACAGAAGTATGTCCTGCAGTGATGAGCATGATAGGAAAAGATATTCTAAACTTGACATGCTTTGTATGTAGCAGTTAATTAAACACAACTAAATAACCAAATCACACTTACTAGTGTGAAGGTTTGTCAGACCCATCGGATCTTCTAGTCCAACCGTTCCTATCAAACACTAAACCAAGTCCCTCAAGACCTCATCCACCCATGCCTTAAACACCTCCAGGGAAGGTGAATCAACCACCTCCCTGGGCAGCCTATTCCAATGCCCAATGACCCTTTCTGTGAAAAACTTCACAGAAGTGAAGAAGTTGCTGCTGGTCAAACTGAAGAGGTACCTGCCCAGGCAGTGCAAGCAGGGACAAGGAACCTAGGAAGGAAGTAGTGTCACTGCCCAGTTATATAGAGCTGAAGGCCAAGGCACAGACGGAGATGAATTTGGTAAGGGAAGGAAAGAATAACAAAAGGCCTTCTGTGGCTGTGCCAATCAGAAAAGGAAGTTTGAAGAAAGTGTACCTCCCAAAATAAACAAAAATGGTGTCTTCATATCAAGAGATGAGAAGACTGAGATACTCAGCAATTTTTTGCTTCAGTCTTCACTGACAATCACTCTCCTCACCCTTCCTGGATCAACAAGAGAGGAAACAGTGGGGTATATCATCTTCCATTGTAGGGGAATATCAGAATCATAACCACCTGAGGAACACAAACATATACAAGTCTATGGGAGCTGATGAGATGCATCCCAGAACACTGAGGGAACTAGCTGATCTGGTGGTCAAACCACTCTCTATGATATTTGAAAAGTCATGGCAGACTGAAGAAGTCTCTGGTAACTGAAGAAGGACAACATTGTCCCCATTTTTAAAAGGGGTAGAAAAGACAACCCTGGGAACCACTAACCTGTCAGTCTCATCTCTGTCACTGGGAAGATTGTGGAACAGATCCTCCTAGAAGCTAGCTAAAGCACATGGAGGATGAGGGATGATGTGACTGAGAGCAACCCTGTAGAGAAGGATGTGGGGGTGCTGGTTGATGAGAAGCTAGAGGAGGACATGGATACATGGACACAGAGGTCAGGTAGATGATTCAAGACAGCCAGCATAGCTTAACTAAGGACCTGACCAACCTAGTGGATTTCTATGATGGAGTAACAATAAAAGTGGACACAGGAAAAACAATGGATGTAATCTATCTTGGCGTCTGTAAAGCATTCTACACAGTCCCCCACAACAACTTTCTCTATAGATTGGATAGATATATTTGATGGGTGGAATGTTCTGTGGGTAAGGAATTATTTGGATGGTCACATTCAGACAGTAGTGGTCAACAGCTCGATGTCTGCATAGAGATCTGTGACAAGAGATGTCTCTCAGGGGTCAATATTGGGACCAGTGCTGTCTGTATTTTCATTGATGATAGAGACTGGGAGATTAAATGCACCTTCAGCAAGTCAGCAGATGATACCAAGCTGAGTAGTGCATTAGAAAGACAGGATGTCATCCATAGAGACCTGGACAAGCTGGAGAAACATAATGAGATTCAACAAGGTGAAGTGCAAGGTCCTACATCAGGATCTGGGCGATCTGCAGTTTCAGTACAGGATGGGGGATGACATGATTGAGAGCAGCCTGATAGAGGACTTGGAGATGTTGACTGATGAGAAGCCTGACATGAGCCAGCAATGTGCACTCACAGCCCAGAAGGCCAATGGTATCCTAGGATGCATCAAAAGGAGGTTTAGGTATGTTATTCTGTCTTTTTACTCCTCTCTCGTGAGACCCCACCTGGAGTATTGTGCCCAGTTCTGGAATCCTCAAGATTCAAGAAGGGTGCAGGAGCATTTTGTTCATTTTTTTTGCATTTATATCATCAAGCATCTTTTGAAACAGAGATTTAATTACCCACTGTTGAAGGAAAGTCGACCTTTGGCATGTTGAATATTTAATGCCTAGGTGGCCTACTGTGTCCTACTTTGGGATTTTCTTCAGAAACTCAGCATATAGTATCATACAAAGCCATCCCTTGGGTTCAATTCTCTGTGTGCCAGCTAAGGGCACTCATGGCTAGATGGTTGTCCAAAAGATCTGTTGCCTTCTTGGCTGGATGCATTTCTCCTGCCCCATTCATGAAGAACCTTCCAAAGGTCATCATTTTATCTTGCAAAAGAAAAGATGGCATATGAACTTTATGCTAGAAACTGAAAATGTTTTCCAAGGTAGGAAAATTAATTTACATCCACCTCCAAGTAAATTAGGCTCATGCACTACAAAAACGAAAAATCTCGTATTCTAGGAACAGTAATTTATGGCAAAATAGGTGGCCATTCCCATAAAATGCAAAGCTCTTCTTGTATCTACAGTCTCTCTTTTTTCACATTAGATTAGAACTGGTAATTAATTATAAGATATAAAAATCCCTTTTGGTCTTTGCTGCAGTAACAGATCATTTAACATTTGATTTCAGTATTTTATGTCAGATAGTGAATAGGCTATGAACTAAAAACATTTTAACAATGAGATACCTTGTTTGTAATTAGTTATATAAATTATTTTTATCAAGAAATAAATATATTAGAAAAGCCTTCTAACTTGTTCCTCAAAAAGTCCTTTTTTACCAAAGGCAGGGGAGCAACCAGTAACTTATCCCTGCTGTTTTTAGCGGAGTAAAGTCTGTGAGATTGAATTAAACATCTATGAAAGATTTTATTCTATTAGCCATTTAGAGTATCCCATATGCAGTAAATTTGGATAACAATGATCTATAAAAATTGTTCAGTAATGCACGTCTATGCAGTTGCTAAAGGAAGGACATCCAGAGAACACACACACATGGAAAGAATAAATCCAGCAAGGGTATTCAGCTGGAGTCAACAAATCATTAACAGATATTTAAACACAAATGAGGTATGTTTGCATATTAAATTCAATCTTGATGCAAATGGATCAAAATATAACTAAGTCAAACAGGAGCTGCTGTCATAAAAAGGTGGAATCTGTCCATCTGCTTTTAAGAGAAAAAGACAACATAAACCAATCAGTAGCTTAATTTCTCAGATAGACTAATTGTTCTCCTACATGTGCAATGTCCATTGGTCTACCAGTCTTAAGCTCAGCTGATGAAAGACATAGAGAAAAGCAGTAGGAAGGAAGCAATGAGGCATTGCCACTAATTGTATTTAGGATGACAGTCTCTGGAGAGAAAAATAACTTCCCATGAATTACTACTCAAAGTAGATTATTTTTAAAGGTTACGCACTATTCAATTAGTAGTTTGTCTGGATCAGAGCCAAAGGTACCTAGACTGACATATATCTTTATTACAGTCAATGGCAAAGCAGATCAATGAGGAGCTTGCTATTCCTTGATTTGTTGCAATACTGCCTGGGACTCAGATACGGTTAGTGGACTGCTTTAAAGGAATCAAAACTTGTTTCAGTCTTGTCCATACAAGTTATCTCCTGTGGATGCTGTCCTTCAAATCTTTCCTGGGCAATTTCTTGGTGAGTGCTAGCCTAATATGGGCCAAAATTCTTGTTAGCAACAGCCTGCAGGATGGACCATCATGAATAACACGCTCCAGTTTGTTACTTGGTCTACTCTTGTTTAGCAGTATATACACAGTCTAGTGTTTGGGGCAACCCTCACCAACATTTCTAACCAGGCCAAAGGAAAGACCACAAAAATATCTTACTGCTGTTTTCATTTTTTCTCATGTGTTTTTCCCTGTATTCTGTGATATCTCGAGGTGACCTGGGAACTCACTGTAATCACTGTGAGTATGAGTGCCAAGTCTCAAAAAGGATGGCAAAGTGTAGCAAAACTGTTCCCCATCATGCCTGGGAGCTCTGGAGTGTTCTTGTGAAAGAGAACATTGAACTTTGCTCCCTTTCAGGAACACAGATTTTTTTTTAAAAAAAAAAAGTAAATAAACATGCAGTTTGGGCTGTCTCATCAGTAATTTTGAAAATATTTTACTCCAAGTGTGAGAGTAAATGTGTTTCTAAAATTTAATGGAAGAAAAATCTAGCAAGTCTGGCTGCTGATATTGATGAGACAACACTTTCTCTTGTTAATGGGGACCTGTAGAACTTTCGTATTTTACCTATTCAGTAAGGGACACTGGAGTCTGAAATCCCACTATGACCTTCATTAGATAAGGGGAAAAGATTATTTCCTCCTTATTATTTAGTGTAAAGTTTTCTCTTTTTAAAATGGTAGATAACTCTCATGTAATTGTAAAGGAAGAAGTCAGTAGAAAGTGGCCTTTAAAGGTCAATTTTAACCCAGGTAATGTGATTGAATGAACTACTGAGAAACACATTTAAAAATCTCACTTACTACATTTGTATCTGTCACAGGAAATTTTAATCAGATACCAGTAAGAAATACACTGAAATAAAGTTAAAGTCTTCTTAGAACTGCATGTAAAAGGATATTTTATTTTCTTAATATGACACTAGGGGATGAAATTATGTCAAAGGTATTTTAGTTTAGACTGCACAGATGAAAAATACTCTACTTTAGGTTTTATGTAAAAACTGAGGATAATGGGGTAAAAAAAAAAGGAGTCTGTCCCAATTTCACCTCATCACAATTATTATATCTACAGGCAAGTCAGCAGGGCGGATTGCACACACTTCACCCTATTACACATCTTCGTGTCTGAAGCTGGAGAATGAGGCATGTAGTAAGGCCTGGAATAGGAGGAAGTTTTTTGTTATAATTCATATTATTTTTAATAATCCTGGGTCATGTACCATGCATCTTCATTAACTAATTTTTTCATGGGTGATTATAAACAAACCATGCCACTATACGGTTCCTGTCTTGTATCTGGTCTGTTCAAGTTTACTGTGTTATCTGTATGTTGATAGACAAGCCCACTGCAGAAGTTTTCATATTGCAGATAATTTCTCCGAGATCTGTCAAATACATTGCTGACATTTTGCATTTTCAACATTTGTTTTATCATAGAATAGTTTGTGTCAGAAGTGACCTTAAACATCTCTGGTCTCAATTCCCCTGCCATGGGCAGGAATGCCTTCCAGCAGACCAGGTTGCTCAAAACCCTATCCAGTGGTGGGTTTTCATCAAAGTTGCAGAAGATGTTCTCCACATTGCAGTCAGATAAACTAAGGCAGAGAAATAAATTGGAACTTGCCAGGAAGAGATACAAAACTGACCTCAGTGATATTTTTTCTGTGAGTCACTTCAGCAGCATGTCCCACAATCTCTATTCTATTGCCATTCAATGTGGATTTTCTCAAACTTCCATGTCTTTCCAGTGTCATGGATTTTATTATACAAGAAACTTAACATTTACTTTAATAACAGAAGTTTCTAGCCTTACGATTTTAAAATAAATCTTAGAATCACATTTACATGATGGTAATATATGGCAATTGAAAATTTTCCACACTGCACCACTTTTAATAAATAGAAATAACCTTATGATCCTTTGGGAAGTTAAATACAATTTTTTCAGTCTTTGGTATAGACATATCAATACAGTGACAGCTATTAGAAAGCAATCTTCAAATCTGGTAGAAATATATTACATGAAAATATAATTACCAGGTATCCTAGTCACTGCTTCAGTTTTGTTTCTCACTTTGACCTATACAAGTGCTGATAACTTCCTCAGGGCTTTGCCTACTTTCCAGAGAACAAGGGAAGGATTTGTGTCAAGTTTCATGCCCTAGAGTTAGCAAGGGTAGAGCTATAAGCAGCAATATATGAAAAGGTACCCTAGTTGTCCCTAGTATTAGGTAATGCTGGTTAAGTGCTTTCTTTATATTGCCATGACACACTACAGTGCTGAGCAGCACTGTTGCTGCTGCTGCTACATTTTTTTTCCCACCAGAATACTCGCCAATATCCAGGTATCCAAAAATGGAGAGATCTAAGCAGAAAAAGTATATAAGTTAAAAAGTAATGAAAGTATTTGGCTTGCTTGTTACTTTCTGGTTTGTTTTGGTTTGCAATGGGTTGGTTTTTTTGGTATAGGTTAGATTTTTTATCTTTAATGGTAGTATAAAATTGATGTTTGTGATAGATATGTATTACAAAATGCATCGAAAAAGTGGAGTTCCTTAGTGGATATGGTAGATTCTGTAATTAGGCAATTCATTACCTTTGAAAAAGGAGAATTTCTATCTCTACTTCCTTTTCATTTCCTTAACTCTACAAACAGTCTTAACAGGGCAAGGAAATCAGAATGGAGTGGAGAAGAAAAAAAAAATCCTCAATTTTTTTTTTTAATTAGTGTGACTTTTTGTTTCCCTTTTTTCTTCTATAGCACAATGTAATGTCTTGCATCTCTGTTTATCAGCTATTCTCTTCCTCTCAAACACACAGTGAGCAGAAAGCAGAGACTCCTGTAACCCCTGCATCTTCCTAAATAGGGGTTGCCAGAAAACAGTGATTGTCTCAATGTCTAACTGTGGCAGGATAAAATGAAGAGTTGAAACCTTACCCACCCTTGACTTTGAGCCCAGGTTGCTTAGGGTGTTGGGAAATTTTGAAAGAGGGGATTCTCCTTCACTGACCCACTGGACAACAGAGAAAGAAGTCTGATTGTTTAAAAAAAAAAAAAAAATCAAAAAAAAAAAAAGAGAGAAAGGAAAAAAAAAACCAAAAACCCAAACAAACAAAATCACCCCACCAAACACAAGGGATCACTAACTCACTAACTTAGTCTCTGGGGAAGGAAGACAGCGATGACCCTGTCATGCTTGTCTGCACAATGCCCTGGGAGTGTGTGCTACATTGCTGATGAGATCAGCTGTGCCTCTGTGTGTATGGCAAGGTCAACAGAGCCCATAATTCACTCCTGGAGGAGGGAGTGATATACAGCTTCCAGTTCATTTTGATAAACAAATTCTTAATCTTCTCTTTCCCAACCTTTTTTGAAACAGAAGACAACTGGGAGAAGGTCAGCCTTAGTGCCATCCATACAAATGACTTTTTCCTGGATTGGATAAAGAACCTTGCCTGTGTCTTACAGAGCTAGAGGGAAGGATACATATGACCCAACTCCATCCTGCTCCCTCTGACATTCAAAAGGGTTCAGATGACAACTGCCGTATTTCAGACATCCTTCTACACATATATATCTATCAGCCACATATGTAAAATATATCAGAAAAAGTTTTCAATGTTATGTTTTCCTATAAAAGACTTCATTTTCTCACCTTTGTATTAATTTAAAGAGGTTAATCTAATGACTGGGATTAGTTTCACTGAGTCATGCCAAAACTATTATGAATAGTTGAAGAAAATTTAATTTCATGATTGAATTGTTGACTGCTTGACTTCATGTCCTGTATTGTCCATATTGATTCTGTAAGTGCATATTTTGGGTTTTTGAGGGCTTTTTTTTGTTTTGAGGGTTTTTTAAGCTTTTGTCTCTAGTGCTATTGAAATCTGCCTTATATATGATGTCATGCATCTTCTCTACTTATGGCATGGAATTAGGAAATCAAGTCTAACCTGTAATTATAAAGTTATGAACTGGATCTAAGTAAATGCATCCAGGAAAAAAAAGTGATTTTAGACTTTGCATCTAAAATAACCTTCTAAAGAACTAGTGGGAATACTTTATTTACCACTTTTAAAGTGGAGTTTTAACAACTGTAAACGTAGGATACTGTCTGCAGCTATACAGATCTCTTCTTGTCTTACTGTTGAATCAGCCTCAGATTTTGAGAACTTGAGGTGCTCACTACAAACACAAAAATTCAAATCTAAGAATTTGGAAATCACTTCAAAAACTAGATTTCACATGCAAAAAACTATAAAAATACCACCAAGCTTCAGTTTCGTTATCTGAGTGCCTACATGAAACTTAATCTAGAAACCCCAAGATTATTAAACTCTTGCCTTTGAAATACATTTTCTGTTCAGTAAATTGCAATGCAAAATGTGTTATGTTCAGTGGTAAGTTACTTCAGTCCGTACCTGTGTTCACTTACAGCAAAGTCACTGAAATTACACACTTCAGTTGTGCTTGATATTGTTCTAATTAAAGGGGTAAGCATGCTGTGAGAGACAGAGAGACTGCTGACATCTCTCTTGTCAGACCATCTTTCTGGTACTGAGCTAATGGAGTAAGTCTGTGTTTCAGTCCAGAAGCATTCTTGCAATTGTCTGCAGTCTCATACTAAATACTTCATCCAATAAATATTTGTTTAGGTTTAACTCATTTCCTCCACTTTGATGCACTCTGTGTTCAAAGATGTAATTAAAAACTAGTGCAGTTTTCTAACAGCAGCTTAGTGTAGCATTCATTCTCTATATGGAGACCAGGCTATAAAAAAAGGTAATCTAAAAAGAAAAGCATACTGGGATTTTATAACTCCTGAAATATATAATCTTAATTTTCAGTTGTTTACTATAACTCAGGAGCAATTCTACAGTATGGCCACCACAATCATATATTAATACATGCTTGTGTACTAATGAGAATTGTATGAGGCTGTCTGTGCAAATGAGAGGAAAGCCCTTATTCTTGCCTTTTTTAACGGTTTTCCATAGAAGAATCTGTTCTTCACAAATGATAATAGGAGATAATGCTTGAGCCTGATGTAATTGAGTAAGAGCAGAACTAAGAAACATTTGACTTGCTTCATCCAGAGTAAAACAATGTGGAGCAGAAAGAGCATTCTTGTAAATTATGCATTTTATCATAGGTCTCATGATATTTAGCTTCATTCCCCTCCAAAAAAAAAGAAAACAAGACAAGAAACTTGTCTTGGTTTTGTTTTGTATTTTTATTAGCTCATTCTTGATGTTGATAGAAATAAAACAACTGGTAGAATGAAAAGCATATTCTCAGAAGACCAATAAAAGAATACATGAATTTAAAATCTTTTAGCCTAGACTGTGATTTTAGGTCATGGTAGAGGAAGTAACATATGACTTATACGCGTTGGTCTGGTCTCACTTAAATACGCAACTGCAAAGTTAAACTCCCTCGGGAGGTGACTAGCTGTTACGGTTGGGCCAACCTTATGGCTCACTGCTGCCAAAAGGCAAAACCCCCTCCTTGTTTCCCATTCCCTTCACTCCTGCTGTTCAGTTCTGTCTCTGCCTCTGCATAGTTTTTTGTATGTGGCTGGCCACACTATAAACTGATTTAAATTGCTAAACCAATCCTTTGCAGAATCACAGAATAGCAGAATCACACTGGATTAGCATTGGATTAGTATTTGCTATGGAGGAGAGGAGTGGGTGCCAGGGAGGGAGCAGGAACAGTTGGCTCGAAGCAGGTAGTAGCATGGTAAGAGAAGGATCTTTCAGTTTCTTTGTGGTAGGAAAACATTAGATTCAGTTGTGATCCCTCATTTCACTTTGAGAAGCACAAGTCAACTGATTTGAATAGAGTAATAAAATTAATAAATCCTGATGCCTGTTGGTAACAAGGACATTTGTAATTTAGAGTTAGAGAGTTTTCTGGCTCCCCTGAATTTTCTTCTTTTTCATATAAATCTTCTGACACTTTTTTGCCTGTTCATGTGTATCACTCAGTGAACTTGTTTGTAGAGTTCCTGAGCAGTTTCTCTGTGGTTTTTAAGTGATTATCTCTTCTAGTGCTCCTTCTATATACAGCTTTTGTGGTAGCTAGTATAGTTAGTGAAACTATTGCAAGATAAACTGTTTGTATAGTTATTAGTATTTGTTCCCATTAAAAAATAGCTCTGCCGAAAAATAATTAAAAAAAAAAAAAAAAAAAAGATAGGTAGGTATTAAACAAAGAAGTCAAAGAAAGCATCTTGCAGTGCCAAGAAATCTTTTCGTTTTGAAACAAGACTATTCATGCAAAGTGTAAGAAAATTAGCAATAGATTTCATATGCCCCCTGGCAAAAATTCTGTCAGATATAGAAAATGTATATCTCTTTGTAGTTCACCACTGAACATTTTATTTCCTCTCTATATTTTCCCTCAGTGAGAACCCTCCAAGTATGGGAATAGCTTTGGAGATGGACTTCAAGAAATAAGAAAAACACGCTTGTAGACACATGAGTAATCTTGAAAATCCACTGATTAAAAGAGAGTATGTTCTCATCGCTTCTATTTGAGAGTCTATTTTCAGCTGCCTTGTCAAGTTGGGAATTGTAACCACTAAAGCACAATTTCAGATCTTATTTCAAAGACATTCAAATGAAGAACTGCTAGTTGTGACACATGCCTTTTTATTATTCTAAAAGTGATTGATATCTTGCTGGAGGCAAAAGTACCTGCAATATGTTATGCATTTTCTAAACAATTCCTGCTGTTTCTGCTTAAATACTATGATATGTACAATGGCAAATTGCTACAGGACAAATAATTTGAATCTCTCATATATCAGTCCTAAATATACGGATACTGTGGAGGCTTCTTCACAATGTGCTGCACATACAAAAATACAAATATATATATATAAAAACAAGCATCTGTATATGCCTATGTAAAGTTGTGCAAAAAACTTCTGTAGTGACACATGTATTATAAAGCCTGAATAAGAATAGATTTTTAAAGATATGTCAGCAAAAAGTTAAGAGAAAATCCTGGGCAACAGGTCCCAAAAGGAATGCACTATTTAATATCCCTAATGATACTACTGGAGAAGTATGAGGGAATAGACCATCATCAGAAATTAGGCTTATAGGTTCTTCCTAAATTTCATCTCCTAATGTCACTGCTAGAGGGAGCACATTCAATGTAGATGGATCATAGATTTGACCCAGTAAGAAGTTTCTAAAACTGTGAATTTAACCAAGATTCTAGTTGGTTGCATGGGATAGGAAATCAAAAATCAGGCTATGGCAACCATACTGAATGAGGCTGCAAGTTTTTGTTTGATATCACTTTCCCTATTTTAATAATGTACCTCACATATGTTATCTATAAAAATATACTTTCTGAACTAAGAAACACCAAACAGGATTTGAAAAACTAATATTTTATGTTTTTTCCATATAAAATTATAGTGGGAAGTGTCTTCTGGTAATGTTGTCCTTGTTGAAGCTAGGGAAAATTTGCAATATCTCATTGCCCACACAAGCAACTCAGATTTTAGACAAATATTTTAAAAGTACCATACAAAGCTTACTTGTGTAGTTATTCTCCCATAAAAGTGACTACCAATCGTACAACCTTTAATCGTGTTGCCCTGCTGTTTGGCTTGGATCTGTATTAACCTACTTCACCATCACAGAAATCTTTCAAATGCTCTGAAGATTAGAAAGAAAATACAAAAATTGTAAATCTGACAAACTATATTATCTCCTTTAAATATTTATCAGAGAAAAAAAATATTGTAATGGATGTGATTCAGCTTCCAATAAGAAAGTGAATGAACTTAAGAGCTCTTTTAATTTTGACCAGTTGAAGTTGCGACTCCCCTCCCTGCTTTGTCCTCAGTTGGGGAATATGAACCTGTATCTCTCATCTTCTAAGATATCAATATGGAGGAGTATGTTTCCATTTTCCCATGAGAAATATTTTGCAATGCTACAAGCAGTTCCGGGACTATTAAAATCACAATTTCTCCCCAAGTGTATGATACTTTGTTTGTTTGTTTGTTTGTTTTATTCCAGATAACATATCCACAAATGTCTCTCTCACATTAAGTCTTCGATGAAGTTTTACTATTAATGTATATCTGAGTCTGAAACCAGACCTCTTAAATAAAGGATTAGTTCATTTCTGAGTAATACAGTTGCTCTTTTGCCAGAGAATTAATGTAAGAAAAAAAGTCTGATGTGCTGTACTATTTAATGGCCTTGGCCTTTACCACCTCTACCAAATTAAAGGCCGTGTTGTAGTCTATGCATCTAACTGAGACGAGTGACCTAAACTTTCTTGAACTGAGAAAGTGTCATCAAGATGATTAGGTTTGATTTTAAGAACAAAAGTGGATGCTCAATATTTACCACAGCATAATTTCTTAAACAATTACAAAAAAACTGATGGAAAGCTATGATCCATTCTTTGTTGAAGCATGTTTTATTGAATGGGGAAGTGTCTAGAGATCTTCCACTGCAAAACAGCTCTTGAAAAATTGGACTCTTGCAAGTATGAAATTACAGTGGTTTGAAGTGCCACTGACTATACATTTACACCAGTGAGAACATTTCTTGCTTTCTGTGTCAATGTTAAATACCAAGCCAGAGAACCAAAGGAATGACAAGGGAGGAAATTATGGTCAATGGAAAGTTGTTTACACAAAGGCAATCTCATCTAATTGCTCTGTATTGTATGTGAAATGTTCCATCATCAAAGTACCAATAGCCAAACTACCAGGTTGGAATAGACCTCTTGGATCATTGAGTCGAGGCATTCCTATTTGCCACTAAACCACGTACCTGAGCACCTCGTTTACCCATCTGTTAAACACCTCCAGGGAGGGTGGCACAACTGCCTCCCTGGGCAAACTGCTCCAGTGCCTAATGACCTATTCTGTGACAATATTTTTCTGATATGCAGACTAAACCTCCCCTGGTCGAACTTGAGGAAATTCCCCCTTGTCCTGTTGCCTGACACCTGGGAGAAGAAGCCAGCTCCCTCCTCTCTACAATTTCCTTTCTGGCAGTTGTAGGGAGCAATACGGTCTCTCTTCAGCCTCCTCTTCTCCAGGCTAAACAATTCCTATTCCCTCAGCCACTCCTTTAAGACTTGTTCTCCAGCCCCTTTACCAGCTTCATTGCCTTTTTCTGGAGACACACCAGAACCCAAACATCCATCTTGTATCAAGGGACCCAGAACTGAACACAGGATTCAAGGTACAGTCTCACCAGTGCTGACTACAGAAGCAGAATAACCTCCCTGGATCTGCTGGCCATGCCATTTCTGATACAAACTAAGATGCCATCAGCCTATTTGGCCACATGGGCACACTGCTGCCTTGTGTTCAGTCGGCTGTTAACCAACACCTCCGGGTCCTACTCCTCCAGGCAGTTTTATCTTCTCCTAGTCTGTAGCTGCACAGGGTTGTTGTGCCCTAAGTGCAGGACCCAGCATTTGGCCTTGTTAAATCTCATCCCATTGGTCTCAGACCAGTGGTCCAGCCTGTTCAGAGCCTCCCTACCCTCCAGCAGATCCACACTTCCACACAACTTAGTATCGTCTGCAAACGTACACTTAATGCCTTCATCTAGTTCACTGATAATGACAATGAAGAGGGCTGGACCCAGCACTGAGCCCTGGGGAACACCAGTTGTGACCGAACTGAGCCCTGGTGCACTTGCAAACCAAGTAAATTCATGACAAGAATATGGAGTTCAGTGCTGACCCATTTAACCTTGCTCCAGATTCAGTGGTTGTTGAAATCAAGCAGCTTTTTCTGTCTACTCTGTTATTTTTAGTACTGATTTGAGTGACTCCAGACAACATTGTTGTCAATGACTAAGATGTACCTCAATTTTCATGCAGATTGATAGTTTAAGGTTTTACTTGAAAAACATGCACATTTTTGTACAAATTAGTCTCTCCAGCTTCTTGACATCATTGTAAATTTTGTCTTAAGGATCAAGACCATGTACATTGGTTTTCTCTATGAAGTTATTTTATCTTAAATAGAATGGTCTAGTGAGTAAACAGTGGAGTGGTGGAAGAATGACTTGTATCAGGAATGCAAAAGCAAAAAATTATTAATTCTTCTGCATGTCAACATTCAGAGGTAAGATTGAAGCAACAAATTTTATCTCAACAAACTGTCTTTGATAAACTATTTTTAGATCTAACCCATAGGCGAAGCAGATAGAAACACAGTTAGAACAAAAACATTTGCTGCAGGAATAAGGCAAATACCAGTCCTGTGAGAACGTGTTTAGAATTGTCTGGAAAGTTTATATGTATTTTACCTACGCAATTACTTTTTTACTACATCTTGAAATATTTGCTGAATATTATATTTCTACAAAAAATCATGTGGAGTTTTCCATCCATTTTTATCAGCTATTCTGGTCAGTTCTGTTGATAGGTGCTTTCCAAGACAGTCTCTTTGCAGTCTTCTGTTTTGTAGTGTGACTGACATGAGCCTCACTGATCCACGAGCACATGCATCAGATGAATTTCTGTGCATATATGGTGGGCATTTTGTGCCTCAAACTTTTAAAAAATCTTCTGTATCACTGCACTGCACTACAGCCACAGTAATGGTCAGATCTGAAAATGCAAACCTGTGTGTGGAATTAGGCAGGCTCTGCCATGTGGCATGGTAGTCAAGAATAGAATGTGAGACTGGTAAGATGTGAGGAATGAGAATTGCTTTAACATGGGAATGGTAAGAGGGCAAATAAGAAACAGAATGGAGAGAAGTAATGGCCTCAAGCTCCTCCAGGGTAGATTTAGGCTGGAGATTAGGAGGAGATTTTTCACACAGAGGGTCATTGGGCATTGGAATAGGCTGCCCAGGGAGGTGGTTGAGTCACCTTCCCTGGAGGTGTTTAAGGCACGGGTGGATGAGGTCTTGAGGCACTTGGTTTAGTGTTGGATAGGAATGGTTGGACTAGAAGATCCGATGGGTCCCTTCCAACCTGGTTGTTCTGTGATTCTGTGATTCTGTGAAGTAAAAAATTTCCATTAGGGTGGGGGATGAGTTACAGCCCTAACCTGTTTAAGTTAAATTTCTCTGAAGTATGTATTATTTCCTTCTCTTCTTTTTAATAATGATTTCTTGTTTTCTGGTACCATACAGAACACTAGAAACAAAAAAACTACTTAGAAATTCTGTGTATGTCTTACATGCAACTGGCTTGTTTGCAGCCACTAGCAGTACTAGAATTACAGGATCAGAACAATCCCTCCACAGCAGTGGTTTTTAAATGATGGTGTAGTGTTGCCTTCTGTCTGTTGCTTAACTAAAGAGTAGACATAAAAAATGGGCAAAAGCACCCACTTATCTTTGCCACAACATCAACCAAAACCCTAAAGAAGTTTGGCTTGGTGTAGTATCCATGTGAAGTAAAAAAAAAAAAAAAAAAATGCACAAAAACATAGATACTCAACTGCAGAGTCATGTTTTAAATTGTACGGTACAATCTGAAATTTTTCAAGGTATATTCTCCTCTTCATTACTGAGATGACAAGCAATGGCCATCATGGATATCAACATCTATAACTCTCTTGAGAGTACAGGTATCTCCAAATACCTCTGGTACTCCGCAATCTTCTTTTGAGATTATGTCACTTAGGATCACATCCTCTGGAGTTTTTCCCCTAATAAGGAAGCATTAGACTTTCTCAGAGGGAAATATGAGTCTCCAGTCCTTAATCAGCAGCCAGACATAAACTGTGATTGATTCTTTAGAGAATGATGACTAAAATGATGCTCACAGCTCTTTCTCTCAGCAAATCCAGTGCTCTCTGTGTTCTTGGTGCGGAGAGATGTGCAGGAAGGAGCTTTCTTCAGAATCTATGTATTAAAAGGAGCATGTCTATTCCTAGTTGCTATCCAGTGTTGTGTTTAGGGAACAATGACTTTTGGATGTGTTTGAGGCTTGTAGGTAGAATATGATATGCTAGCAGAAGCAGGTAAAATCTCCTTGACTGAACATTCAAATCGGATGACTTTTATATTTTAAAAGTGGCTCAAATGATTCGCTGGACATTGCAAAACATGGAGAGTGTTTGACAGACTCATGCAGAACTATGAGATAGCCTTTGTATGGCTGCCAATATCTGGAGACACGGGTGGTATGGTTGGGAACCCAGGGCGTTTCAGGAAAGCCCTGGGATTATGGATGAGTGATCTACAATTCCCACAATATAAAAGGTTGTTTTTATTATACAGATATTATAGAATATAGCTATTATAGACAGTATTAGTATTTTTAACAGGAATTTGATTGGCTTCAAAGACTTAAATTTGTCTACTTTCCAGGCAGTTAAACTTTCCCATGGCCCTTCCTTACAATCATTGCAATTACAGTTAGGGTTTTTTTTTGTTTTGCTTGAAGAAGCTGTAGCAGCTGTAGTACAAAAATATTTGTCTACGTTAGTTTTTGAGATTTCACCCAGGGTCTACTTGGATAGTGAGGATGTTTTATGGCTGTTCTAATGAAGGTAGAATACTTGAGTGTTTTTCTGGAGTTGGGGAAGCAAAGATTAAAAAACAAACAGGAGATGCCTTTAAGGGGTTAGTTCACCAAGAATTAGTTACTTTTCCCTTTGACCTCCATAGTGTTTGGACAAATAAACTTTGTGTTTTGGGAGTGTAGAAACAGAGAAGAATGTTAATTAGGTTCAAGCCAAGTTGTTCGACAATCAGTTTCAGTTTCAAAAAGTGCTGTTGCTGTAACAATGGTCATGTGTAGGACCGTATGTTTGGGATAGTCTGCTGTAAAGATAGAGTAGTCTGGTGAAAAACAGGGGTTCACATTCACTGTGTTAGAAAACCTGCTCAGTTTGCTTGACTTTACAAGCACAAAATGAAGGAGACTAGCCAGAGGATTTGATCTCTCCCACAGCATGCTGAAGCCGAAGAGTAATTGCAGGAAGGAGATAGAGATTGTCAGTACAAAATTCTCACTAGGATGGTAACGATAGATGCACAGTCCAATATTCATCATCACTTTTGAATTCTTTTAATAGAATAATCCATAACATTTCTGGAGGAATATTTTCATTCTTAAAATTCAGGATATGGGAACTCAGTAGGGGAAAATCCACCTGGCAATAAACTTCTAGTTTTTGGGGTTTATTTTTTCTTTAAGATACAAAAAATCTCTTTTAATTTTGTGAAACTGAGCACAGCCACAGTAAATCCTACAGAGAATTTGAAGGGAAATATCAAAACTAGTGGTTGTGGAGCCAAAGACTGGGTCTTAATAATTTTTTGTAATTGTTACAGAAGTGATCATGTGCAGTAGAAGGAATGCGCTCATTAAAAGTTATGACTTTTGGGGTGGTTTTTAGCACAAATCTGGAAGTACATCAGAAATAGTTACAGTTTCATGTTATATCAGCTCAGGTTAAGGTGGAACAGAGTTTTCCAGCTGGGGAGTGAATTTATCAAAACAAGTGCCCTCTTCTGCTGATTTGTTGCTGTGTTGAACACTTTTCCAAGATGAACCTTAATTTATTCACACCATTTAAACTATTCATGTAAAACTTTATTCCATTGCCAAATAAGAAAGCTGGTGCTGCATACAAAATAATTGGGTAGTTTCAGTATCAGAGTGTAAAGGATTTCTGATTTTTCAAATCCATTCACATATTGGGCAGCAATAGAACAAGGGGTCATGCTTTTAAACTAAAAGAACATAGACTACATATGAGGAAGAAATTGTTTACAATGAATAAGGTGAAACACTGGAACAGGTAGCTCAGACAGATAGTAGATGTCCATCCCTGGACACATTCAAGGTCAGGTTAGATGGGGCTCTGAGTAATCTGTTTGAATTGAAGGTGGCCCAGCTTATTGCAAAGTGGTTGGACTTGATGACCTTCAAAGATCCTTTCAAAGCCAAACCATTCTACTATTATATAGTTTTCCAACCACTGGAATCTAGCTGCAGAAGCCAACAAATTTTGCAAAGGCAGGTAGCAAATAAAGATCACTTTGTGTTTTCTTTTTTTTTTTTTTTTCAAATAAGGAAAAAGAAGAGAAACAGGAGAAATCTTTAGCAGCATATATGTGTCCTGAACATTACAGCCTGAGAAATATAAGGAGTGAGAATACTAGAACAGGTTAGATGCTTCTCATAAAGGACAAATGGGTTTGTAGAGTGTACACTTTCATCAATTCCAGGTATCCACTTTGGGGTTTTTTTAATGCCCGCTCATACTGACTTATAGAATTACAGGAACCCTTCCACTGCTTAAAGGAGTCCTAACAAGAAAGCTGGGGAGAGAAATTTTTGACTATGAGGATGGTGAGGTGCTGTCACAAGTGGCCCAGAGAAGTCATGGATGCCCTATTGCTCAATGTTCTTTTTGCCTGAAATTAAGCAGCATATTATGCCATTCACAAGAGGCAGGATGAGTTTGGCAAAGAGGAATCAGACATTCAATTTCAGGTTGTCTTGGGCCATGTTTCGGAAGGGCGTTTCTGCAGGAAGAATATATTCAGCATTGTTTTGACAGATCCACACTAATGTAAAAAATCTGGCTCATGAAACCATGGTGCTTGCTTGCTTAATGCCTAGTATGGCTTCCTAGCAGTAGATTAAAAATAGCAGAACTTGGCTTTGTACATGGAAATAAAAATTGCCATGATGTAGGGAAATCTTTCTGCGTTGGCGGTGTTATTTTGAACAGATTCTTTTATTAGTGTTTTTTTATCACAGCATGAACCTCAAAAAGGCGTTGGCCTTTTATTTTAAGGGGAGGAACTGAAATATAAGTTGTGATACCATCTAAAACTGCTGCAAGCTGTCTGCTAAGTGAAGGCAAAAACTGCATATGCAGGGTTCTAAAGTTAGGCACGTATGTTCTCATCTCTGTTTTGGCATTTTTGTAAGTATACTCACATTCAAAGTACTTAAAGCCTCCTGATCACACCAAGATAAATGGAAGCAGCATTTCTGATTATCAGTGCTTACATGCTAAAATGCAATGTTCCTGTCCTGGCTATCTGCAGGCAGAAAAATAATATATGAGTACAACATACAATATTGTGAATCTTATTTTCTCTCACAGTATTAGGGCTTGGAACAAAATGAAATTTAAGATATGTTCTTGGAGAATGAATTCTAATCCCTTTCACCCTCAGGAAAATTCTAGCTTAGAAACAACCTTTACAAAATCTTTCTGTCCTTCTAAAAAAATCCTGACAGCTACCTAAAGCAAAAATCATGAAATTATTTACTCTAGACCTAGCCCCTTCATAACATGATGACCTAATTAAGATATATGAGTATCTTCTGAAACAAAAGATGCCTAGAGTGGCTAAGTTAATTATTGAGAATGTTGTTCAAATGCATTTCTACCAAATGAGGATGTTAAAGAATTGTTGTAATGCTCTGGAATCTAATGTTTGTTATTAAGCTCTGCAGAATAAATATTCAGGCAGCAAAAAGAGAAATCAAACCCTTCTCCAATGCTAAAATGTTCTAGCTTTAAAATGAGAATCAGTTTTGCTAAGTTTAAGAAGTCAGCAGGTTTTTTTCCAATGCTATAGAAATTTCCAGGGAAGGAATATACAAATACCCTGATTTTCATAATCATAAAATCTACCAGGCATAAAAAGGAGTTCTAGCTGCCAGCAATCTCCTGGTTCTACCACCAGTTAAATCACAGATACATTTAACCTCAACCCTCCAAATATACATTCTCTGCATACTTGATGGAAAGATGCCAAAGAGACAAAATGAGACTGGTGTTCATAGGGCCTGAGGGGAAGTAAAGAGTCACACTCATAGCCAGTAAAGTCAACATATGGTGTCTAACTTAGAGGACCAAGTCAAGCAGAGGATTTCTTTGTTTCCTGAGTATGTACCAGAACCAAATGGGGTCCATCAGGTGATTCAAGATCTGACGCCCTAAGTGTCCCAAGTTGCCTTTTAGACGGTTCATCTACTGTCCATTGACTCTATATGCAGAAACTTGATTTTCACATATCTTCTCTACTCTACTGAAGTTTTGTTAGGGGAGTGTTGAATATTACTGATGTTAACATCTTCCAAGGATGTTTTTGATATCCCTTTGGAGTACTTTGATAAAGATGTAAACTAAAGGCTCTGAAGAAATAATGACTAATTTGGTATCTGTCTCCCATCTGTAGAATCCATCAGGCTTAACACAGTTGCCAAAACCAACCACAAAAAAAGACAAATTATTTCCATTGGTACATCCTTATTACAGTATTCTTGTCCTCTGTCATCTCCCCTCTATCATACAAATGTTAGATTTTTAAATAGAATTTTATAACATGTAAGACTTAATACTAGCTATGCCCACTCTGAGAAAATACACATTAAAATTAACCTTTGAGTTTTTGAACACAGTTCTTTCATTATAGCTGAGCAGCCTAATAAATCCATCAGGGAACTGCATTTTTGGCTTGGAAACAATGACCTTACAGATCCCTCTACATAAATTAAGGCTTGAGAGTAGTTTTCAAACCTAGTTTTCTGCTGTGCCCAGTTTATTCCTCTGATCAGGAGATAATAATGCAACTGTTCCAGGCAAGCACAAGAGAATAGTGGAAAATCCCTGCTTGGTTCATGGCAGTGGTAATAGATTGTACTACTAAGTAGAGCAGGACATCTTGAGATTGAGTGGGTTGCTCCTGAGGAATATGTGATTTGGGACAGAAAGTCTAAGAACAACAAAAGCAGGTGGAATGTAAGAAAACAAAATTGTTTGTGGAAAAGCATAGGAGATTCTTTAGTATATGCAGTAGATGACACCACTTTTCTGTGTGTACTACATAGTACTCAATACTTTAAGGAGGTTACTGGACAGCACATTGGAAAGTGTCTAAGCTAGGAGACTCTTCCCAGCTGCTAGAGCACATTCGTTTTGTCAGGGTGGGGAGGGAGACCTGTTATAGTCCAGAGAATTTGTGGTTAATTCTTCCAAGTTCGAACTCTTGAGAGAGAAGTTACAGTCAAGTAGTTCACAGGGTCTGCAGTGTTCATTCATTTGGATAGATTTGAGGACTAAAAGTTTTCGTTGTTGTTACTGTTGGTTTTGTAGTGGTTTGGGTTGAAAGAGACCTTAAAGACCTTTTAGTTCAATCATCTAATGCTCTATCATTTCTGGCATGCTGTTGGAGCACACAGAATGTTCTGAACCCAATAAGAAGAAGAAATACATATTTTTTGGATACTGTAGTTTAGACATTGTCTGTTTAGTGCTCGAATTCCTCTGTATACTCTAAGTTGTGTCTTTCGGTGCAGGATGTTACTGTATACCATCTATCAGGCAAATTATAATTAATTAAATCTACTGTTATCAAGAGATTTTATGCTTTCAGGGTAAAGCAGAACAGACTTCTTAAAGGAAAAATGCTCAATCTCTCAATCTGCTTGTAACATTTTATTTTGCATCCTTCTGTGTAGCAGGATTTCTTGAATGTCAGCTATATTCCGAGAAACACCAAGTCCTACATACTAACTCTGAATTGAAAGTGGTATGCTAGAAAACTGAGGTAGGCATCATCATGTTTGTTTAATTATCTTTCAGAATTTAAAAGGTCCAAACAATTTAAACATGAATTTATACCGATCATAAACAACTTCGAAAAAATTCTGTTTTCAAGAAATTCTTCCCCCAGCTACCCTCTGCCAAACCCAACCAAGTTTCTTACATCAGCTCTAACATGTTTTGTGTCAGTCTCTTGTCCAATGTAAAATTGGTCAAGTTAGAAACCCTTGGTAAGGGGTTTAACACTGACAAAGCCAGGTATCATTATATTTATCTCTCAGGCATTACATAGCATTAAAAGGAGTATCCAGATTCTTCCAGAGGCTTTGCTTAAAATATAGGTATATTGCTTTAGAGCAATCTTTTATCACTCCTTAAGAACGCTACCCTGGCTTTGGAGGAATACTTGGCAGGATGTTTTATTGGTTTAAATGCATAAGTGGCTAACATTAAGTACTATAATAAATGTTCCGTCACTTCCCCTCTGGTTATAGGTGAAAGAACCAATACCTGTATCCCTTTTCTTATTTTATTTTTTTAATATAAAAATTTGGATAATCACAAATAGATCTTGGAGCAGTTTGCAATACTGTTACAAGTGCTTTCATTACTGGTTGCCTTGCATGCTTGAATTCCCTGAAATGGCTTCAAGGCAAGATTTGGTACATGAGAGCTGCAAGAAATAGCTTCCTCGTTTATTCCCTTGTATAATTACTGGTATGCAAAAAGCATATTGGACATTAATGGTAGTGCTGAAGGGATTGCCCTGTGATATGCTGAGCTCTCAGTACTTGTTACAGCTATAAACTTAAAAATAGGCTCATGGACTTCAGCTTAACTATCCTAACAAGCAGGACAGGGTATCCACAGAGCCTAGGCGGTCTGGATAAATTAGATCTTTGATAAAAATTTTATGAAAGAAGACTGGAGCAATTACTTAGAAATCTCAAGGGGGAAAGCTGAGATTTGGCTGATGTAGAACAAAATTGAGCATAGTTGAGAAAGGACAACTGTAAAGGAAGTGTCTGGGAAATAATTGGTACAATCATGCAATGTGAATTGTGAATGTAAATGTAGACTTGCCCATATCTGAGTATATGAGTACTGCAGGCTTGATTAAGTACAAATTATCAGATCGATGGGAAAGGAATCAGATTGACAGTTGTTCCTCTGACAGATAACGGAGTGCTGAAAACTTACCTTTTGTCTGCACTTCGTTAAACCTGTGTTGAAGAGGAAAGCATATTTATGGTTTATTTCCGTAGAATAAATTTACTGCTAATTTTAATGAGAACAAAACTTGATTGCCTTACCTAGTATTTAATTCAATTTTTGACACATTCAATTTTTGGGGCATAGGCTCTGTTGTTCCATGGTGGAAGAGCTTACGTGCAAGAATGGATATATACACTAGGAAGACCAAACACACAAATAGTAGCAGCAGATACAGTCTCACGCAGCTATAAAGTCAGCTTCTTTAGGTAGTTGAAATGACTGAAAAATAGCCCAACAACAAGGGAGAGGGAATCAAGTCAACACTTGATTCCCACTTGTTTTTTTTGTAGTTCTTGAACACTGTTCTGACATGCAGGGGGAGTGCAGTCCTATGGTGGCCCAGGCCTAGCCTGGCTTATATTGAAGCAGTAACTTTAGTGGCAAAACGTGGTCAAAATAACAGGTATTAATAGCATAATGATCATCTGCAGAGATAAAAAAATAATGTCAGAAATATAGACATGTACTTGGGTGTACACTGTGAAAAAAGAACTATAACATGCCTTACAACTGACACTAGACATTAAAGAAGCAATACGAAGATTTTCAAATAAGATGTCTTCTTATAAAAGCACAGTATTCAAGGAGTTTGGAAACTAGAATTTCTATTCTGTGGATAATCCAGACACTACAGAAATATATGTTCCAATTTAAGCTGGAACAGAAAGCAAAGCATTGCAATGAAGCAAAACTTTGTAGACATTGAAATTTATGACTCATGGAGCATTTGTTGTTGCAAATACCAGATAGTGATGATGATGATAATGAACACTGAAGTTTTAGGAGAATAAAAGTTATTCGTGTTTATTATTGAGCTTAAATAATTTATACCCTGCCTGGTTTTTGCATTAAGGCAATACAAATATAAATCATTAGCTAACTTGAAATACGTATGTTGTCATTCTGATATATTTTCCTTTACTGAAATAGCAGCATTATTGTAGAATGAGATATTAATTATGATGGTCAAATGTCTGTGGTGCACAGTCACTGTGTTAGTATATGGGAGCAAAAATGTGTCAAGATATCAACGCCCATTGTGGCAGGAATGGAACTGAGTGATCTTTCAGGTCCCTTCTGACCCGAACCATTCTATGATTCTGTGATTCTATGATTCTATGATTCTATGATTTGGAAGTACCCATCAGCATGTTCCAGTGAAATGGTTCATTTTCAGTGAAGTTGCATTTTCCTGTGGGAAGAAATGGTTCCATTGGATTTTTTATCATCTGTACACTGCATAAAGCAGCTGGAGCATTTGCTAGTGTGTGTGCCTTGCTGCAGACATTGCCAAAAACAACAATGATCCAAAGCAGGGCATTTAAGAGTCTTTTCCTTGCTGTTTTATTGTTACCTTTTAGCACTTGTGTTCAGTTCAACCTCTTTTAATTACATTGCTTAGGCAAGGTTTTGGATTTCTGCAGGAAAGTTAAGAAAACACTAACTTAGTGGTCTACGGTTCAAAATTCAAATAATTATGTCATTCAAAACTGGAAATATATAAATGGCAACTCACTCGTGTAGCAGATCATAATACAAAATACATCTTGAATGGAAGAAAACAGTGGGAAAAGACATGGAAAGACTGTGTTAGCATAGCTAGTCTCCTGAAGTTCCGGAAAAATGCAGCTTTTAGCCCTAAAAATCCTTTTCATATATATATATAACTTTTCATCTGAAAATTTTTGAAAATGGGGACCCATTTCAGGATTTCAGCAAGAGTTCTACATTCCCAATTGAGCTTAGCTCTTAAAAAAAATGAGCGGACAAGGTGCAGACTCCAAGGAGATCACACTCATTTCAATTGAATTATGAAGAAAAGACTATATGATGGAAAATTAGAGAAGGCAGGAGTTTTTGATGTAGAGAAGAGGAGACTGAGAGAAAATATAAGTGTTCTGAAATGTGAGGAAGATGTCAGGGGGAAAGGAGTGGAGGTATACTTCTCCAAGTAGCCTTGAGGATATGGTTGGATGTGATAGGCTTGAACTGCAGCAAAGGAGATTTGTGTTACAAACTGGGCAAAGATTTTGGAGAACAAGGCAAAGCAGTGGAAAACTTCTTCTGAGAAACTTCAGAGATTTTATGATTTAAGACTTATAAGAACAGACTGGGTAGACATCTGGCAAGATGAGGTGGACAGAGTTAGACAGTCTCTGCAGAACCCTTCTGTTACCTGTCTCCATCTGTTGTTCTGTGATTCCAAACTATAGCCGTAGTTTCTCCTAATCTAGGAGATGACCAATGCACAAATGTCTTTCCCTTTATGTTTTCTCAGTCTAGCTCTTCAGTTTCCTACAAGGCAAGACCCAGTCAGAAACAGATTTTGATGCAGAAATGAGTTCTAAAGGGCATATGAAAGAAAAAAAAATGAAGATAGGTGACAGCAGAGTAAATTAAAGCTCAAGCTTGCAAGATGGAATACTGGGAAAGGATAATTTCAACTCGGGTGTTTCAGCAGCAGCTACAGCTGGAGCATCAAGACTGATAGTAGTGTGTAGTTGCAGTCAATGTACTTTTGCAACTTTCACTAGTTTCTGTTGGGGCTCATACTTTGGTTGAGGCTCTGCACCAAAGCAGAGGGTGAATGGCTGCCCCTCCTATTTGGATTTAATTACTGTGTCTTGCTAGCTTGAGTCTAAACAGCTCATAGCGTATGAAGATCAGGTGTGCTGCTAGCCTTTCTCATGTGCCCTGCCTCTCTAGTCTCATTACAAATCAGATTCTGGAACTAGAATTTTCATTAGTTGTAGGGTTTTTTTCTGATTTGAAGGGACAGAAAGATTTCTATTTAGGAGGTTCATCATCTGTTAAATTCCTTGCATGAAAGGATTTGTAAAATAATGCTACTGCTATCTTGATTACTCCACTGTGAGCTGGATTTATCTTTGGCTTTAGGAAGCTAGTATTTCAGGTGAGTCAAGTTATTTTTTTTTACTTAAGATTCACAGTTTTTGCCCTACTACTAGCCATGGGAAATAGAATAAAACAATCTTTCAAAAGTCTTCTACAATGTGTAGAAAAGATCCTTACAAGATTTTTTTTTATTCTGTTTATCAGAATGTATTCCCTTTAGCAAGGTTTAATGGAGAGTGTGAGGAGTGCTTTAGTCTCACTTCATAAGGATTATATCAGATGAAAATTTCCACCTAGTACTTGGTAATTAGATAAATACACCTTTAAGAAACTACTAGAGCCACTATGAGAATGTACAGATGCTCACAAATTATCTCTCATACTCAAGGAAGTCACATGTACAGAGGTCCTGATTTGATTATTGATCAGAACAATTATGTTATGATACCAACAGTTCAAGTAATGCTCTGGAAGCAAACAGTAAAGAAATACTTTAAAACTTTCAGATAAATAGATCAGGACATATTTGCTATGCTGTTAAACAATCACTTGCTCCCTCACAAGATAACCAGTTAAGTTTTGATCAGCACCCATAGCCCATAAAGGATAAATGACTACCGGCTATAATTTAAGTTCTCACAACAGAATTGTTGTTTTAGTTATTTCTGCAACCATGGAAGTACCACTGCAAGCAAGGGTTTTAGGGACTGCTACCATTACTCAGTGAAAGGCTGTTGTGCTTCAGTGAGACCATGAGGAGCCCAACTGATCATTTATCCCTTTTGATATTCACTATAGACAAGACAGGTCAGTGTTCTAGCTTTCCAGTCTTTTCATTGTTTTTAAATGCCCCCATAGAAGTCAGGAAGAATAACTTAATGTATTACTCTTGATTGTACAAGGCAGCCTTATGAGGAGGATCTTTTTAAGTCATTAGAATAATATTTAGAAGTTTAACCAAAATTCAGTCTCATCAGAGAGATTTAAATAAATATAATTTTCCTCTTTCTTGCACTTTAGCAGCTGGGAGCAGGTGCTGATTCTCTGTAGGGACTCGTAACCTTATTCCTTGTTGTGCTTTTTATTTCTTTTGGAATAAGTATCTGCTTTAATCATACAAAGCTGAAGGCTATTCTTTGAATGTACAGGATCTGAAGATTGTCTGTATTTTGTCTAATACTAGTTATTTTCACAGTTTGTCTTAGGACATTACTATGATAATGAGTGTTTACCTTTAATTCCCTGCTGGCTATGCTGTGGAAGGAATAGACACACAGACAAAACAATATATGTGGTAACAAAGGAAATATATCAAATTAACTACACTCCCTCAGTCAATTAACTTCATTAGCATATTAAAATTACTGTTACTCAAATAGAAATTTACCTGATTAACTTGGATCTGGTTTTTAAAACCCCAATATTTATTGTTTGATAAACACAATATTTTGGTTCATATTCCATACTACATGGTAGTGGTTGGAGTCATGCATGAACCCGGGATCACATTTTGGTACTAGATAGATATACACAACCCAGTTGTACCAATTAATATTCATTCATCTTTTTGCTTTGTATATATGAAAAGAGAATGCATGAATTATCCAGTCATGACATGTCTTCTTTTTCTTAGTCCATTATCATGGTGAAATGACCCTAAATAAGAAAAAGAAGATGCATTAATATTCACAGGAATTCATCATTACCTGTAGTAAAGTAATCACATAAAAGACTCCTGCTTGCATCAGAACCTTCCCTTAAAAAAAAATTACAGCTATTGATATAGTTTTGTGCTTAAGTAGAGTAACATTCCTCTTTAAAATATGACAGTTTATTCTTTCAAAACAGGAATTATCAGGCACATCACAGATGTTCCTTTCCTGTATGCAGTCAGTGTACTTCTCTATATTACTTCCATGTATGTAGAATATCAGTAATGAATACCTTCAGTTTATGGATTAGATTATTATATTGAAATGAAATTGTCACAGTATAGTTTGTAAGATATGTTACTTTGTGGCAACGTTGCACAGACAGTAATAACTAATAGGATTCAAAACCTCAGTCAGTAGACATGGTTTTTAGATCCCAGAGTGAATGTATCTTATGCATAATGAAGTCCTATTCTTTACTGTGACTGTAGAGTGCATCTATGGAAATGTACCTACCTTGAAGTCCATGTAAAACTAAGTGATACAAAATAGCTGGAAAAACGAAGGTAATGTGGTTTAAATCAACATTACTGTCTAGCTGAAGTGAAAGCACTTTTCAGGTGATATGAATATAATGATCATACTGGTGGAAAGGTACTGGGAGCTGAGGTTATGAAGGGAAAAAATCAAAATTGCTTTAGAAGGGATGTAGAAGAATATCTACTCAAATATATACCTCTGGACTCAGATGGGTCAAAAACTTTCAGAGTTGCAGAAGGAAGACTATGATTGGAAATGTTGCTTTGGAAGGTCAAAACTGTAGCTCTGGCATATGTATTCATTGGAAAAACCTGCTCTCTTATACTTGATTTAGGCAAGTAAAGAAAACCTTATCTAGTCCTTGGAATCTTGGGCTGTGTGAATACAAACTGATTTAGTTTCATATAAACAGAAGATTAAAATAGGATAATAGTTATGGGTTTGTCACCCTCTCAGACACATGGAAGTTTCAGCTGAACTGCTCACTCTGTGATGCAATGGAAAATGATGTAGTTTCCATCCAGAAAAAGCATCACAAGGTTTGTGTGGCACAGCACTGGACAGTAAGCTTTACTGAAAACTTTCACAGTGTTGGGCGTATGGGAAAGTAAGTTAAATAAATACTCTGAACCTTATCTGTGCATACGGCAATGACAGGTTTGTCCAAGAGGGACACTGCTAGTTGCAGCCCAGACATTTATAAAGCTTTATCTCCGCAATCTGTGCTTTCATCCTTTACTTTACGTTTCTTACCTCTTTTATCAGTGATCTCTTCCCCTATCACCTTCATTTCTATCTATCCCTTTTATGGCTTTTTTTTTTCCTTTCCAATATCTCCTTTGCAGGGTGTTATTTCAATATTAACTGAAGTTTGCAGTGGGGTTTCACCTTAAGCTTTATTCTAAGTAAAATCAAGAGTAGACCAAAGCTGTGTATTAACACAAAATGAAAAACTGTAGAATCATAGGATAGTTTTGGTTGGAAGAGTTCTTAAGGATCATCTAGTTCCAACCCCCCTGCCATGGGCAGCGACATTCCACTAAGTCAGGCTAGATCATGGGAGAAAGCTCTGAGGTGTGCCATGCATCACTTTTGAAATCCTTTCTGAAATTGGGTTGACTGAAACAGACATTGCCCTGTCTCAGAGATAAGTAGATTCTGCATCTCTGTTCTTTCTAGAAATACTGTAGCACTTTGCTAGTTTCATCTGGTTCAGAAGAAGAATATTCAAACTAAATGATCTATACCACATATTTTGAGTAGCTTTTTAGCATGTTATCTTTATTTGCCAGCATCTGGATGGTAGCTGTAATATCTCCTACTGATTGATTGCTATTCCCTTTTTCACTATGTACTCAAATATAGTACTTAAAAATGTTTTTTGTAACTTTCCCAGTGGTTCAATAAAGGATGGGGTAATACAAGATGAGTTTTCATACAGGAGAAGAGTGATGAACACAAAAGAGTTTGCTGTTGCCCCCATTTTTGTGAACCACAAAACAAGATGGAATTTCACTTGATCTTCAGGGATGTATGTTATTTCCTAAGGAAAGATTTTATTTTCAGTCAGACAATGATAACTTTCTCTTCAGGTCAGGAGGAGAAAATCCAGTTCTATAATCCAGGATTTGCTATCATTCCCTTCTGGGGTTTGATTTTGTTGTTTTTCTTAGGTGTGGAAGGAGTGTTGCTGACAAATGATGGTAAATCTGGAAAACATCAGATGATTAATAGTCCACTGGTAGGCACCATCTTCCACAAATGCTTCAGGTCCACTATAGGAAGACATAGGAGAAATATGACTGTGTAGCATGATTGAGGTGCTGTTCCCTGTAGCACTCGTGCAAGTACACACAAGCTGGTTGGAGCTCTTCTCAGCCTGGGAAGATGCCAAGTGGGTGAATCTCCTGTTTCACCTCCTCCACAGATGCTCTCAGTGTGACTAATCTGGCACCAGTACTGCCTCTGCAGTAGTTTATATCCATCTACATTATTCAGAAACAATGGGCATGCTGAAAAAGAACTTTAATCATTTTTTTTCTAAAAATATAAATATAGATACATAAAGGTAGTTTAATAAAATAGAGCTATATAGTGTATTTATAACCTTTGAAATGGTTTAGAGTAGACTGGGTATCCTTTTATGTAAAGTATAAAGATCGGTTTATAGCATTGCATTCTTCAGCAAAAATACGTGTCTTTTAAAAAATTCTCCTGTTTCTTAATTTATTTCACTGCAGTTTAGTTATCTGCTGGTAGTTATTTCAAGACATGGGGAAAAAAAAATGCCTGGAACACACTGTCAGTAGTGCAAGTGCGTTGAAGAAATATTTCTTAATTAGAACAGAGTACTTCAGCAGCAGTTCATCTTTCAAGGGAAAAATAATAAAACCAAATTGCTATCTTTTAAAAAATAGACAAAGCATAGTGATGTTGATAGGGAAATACTGACTTATCCTCAGTGACAAGTGATGAAATAGTTTAAGATGATATTCTTTTAACAGTTGGTTATTTTGTTAATTTTTATGTTGACACCTAATTCAAGTAGTGACAGGCAAGTTAAGTATCAGAGAATTTTCTTTCCAAAAAGGCTGAACTCTTTAAATCTGAAAAGTGGGTATAAACCTCTACAGGCAGAGGTAAGATTTGGAGTAGAGCAGCCCTCATGCTAGGAAACACCATATCTACTGAGTAAACACAGCAATGCCATTATGTATGTTGCAATGCCATTACAGTAAAAATAACTTAAAAGACCAGAGACTAATCCTGAGGAATTCAAAATTGGTGAGGAAGGGAAGCAAATAACCGTTGGTTCATACAAGGGGTTCAGAAAATACAACTGGTCCTCAGCAAAATAGGAAATATCCTGAATATAAAGAGGTGTATGATTTTTTAGTCCTCCTTCAGTGCTGGCTATTCAGAAAACAGAGATTCTAAAAAATAAAAGGATTCTGTTAATTTATGCAGTCACCTGGATAAATGTCTTTCTGTCATCATGCGTGGAGGGAGTGCAATTGAGTTTCTGAGTGTCTCTCTCTTGTTAACAGTGACAGTCATTCCTCCAGCCAAGTCCTATTCCCATTCCTGTCCAAAGCAAAGTTCCCATTGCACAAGGTGCTGAAGAAGAAGGCTATCCATTTCTCAAGTTTATGTGTTACATGAACTGTTAAATCCTAGAATCCTAGAATCATTATGTTGGAAAAGACCTTCAAGATCATCAAGTCCGACCATACCTGTCCACTACTAAATCAAAAAGATAGGTCTCTCATTATTCATCTGAAAAGAATAAATATATATAGAGAGAGGAAGCTTCTTTTTTTTTTTCACTTGCTTGTGACCCCTAGAGTGAAGTAAACAGCAGGTTTTTACAGTGTTTCTACTCCAAATTAAAAATTATTTAAATCTGCTGCTGTGTATTCATCTCAGAATGAAATTTGTTTTCAAAAATATGGGACAAAAACTGTCTGACCTTGAACTAGGTTCTCGTTCAAAATAGGCCTAATAAAGTTTGTTGATTAATATAGCTGAACAAGGAAAAGGGATGGAAGAAAAGACAAGACTGTACATTAGTTCTGCTTCTGAAGGTTTTTTAGTGAGAAATCCCAAAAAGCTACCTTAATAAGGGTCAAACCTTACACAGTAAATAAATGGCATTGAACTCCTTTCGATAAAGAATATCCATGAGCATTTCTTTATAAAATAATGACAAAATCCACAAGATTTTCTACGTCTATTACATCATCCATAATATGAATGATTATTATCATCTAGAGAAACACTTCCTATATTGAATCCACTATAAAATGAGAAAGCAAAAAAGCAGATGTAGGCAATGTAATTATAGCTAAGGAATAATTATTAGTAGAACCATAGCAAAATCAAGACAAATTTTATTCTGAGATACAATAGCAAAAAGTTGCAGCAGTTGTTCTGTGAAGAATATAGGGAAGAATTCATATGAACAGCAACTGCAGAAGTTCTGAAGACTGTTAGGCTATGGGTGATGTGGAAGTGGCTCTCAGCTGGATGGCACCAAATCAAATGATGTAAGTAAATTATCATAACAGCAATACTTATAACTGTTAGAAATTGAAATTTCACAATGTCAGGAAAATGATAGAATGTGAAGGGCTATCATTGAAGAGTAACCATAAACAAGTTGAAAGCTTCTAGATCAGAATAAAAGACAAAGGAACCAAGAGGAATCTTACAGTAGGTTTATACTACAGGCCACCTGATGAAGGAGAGACAATGAATGGAGTCTCTTTCCTTCAGCTACAGGGGTTTCATGCTCAAAAGCTCTCAATCTGCTCGGGGACTCCAACCACTCCAACATACGGTAGAAAAGTAGCACAGCAAGCTGTAGGCAATGCAGGAGACTCCTGGAACGCACTGAAGATATTTCTAGTCCAGCTTTTAGAGACCCCCACCTGAAGAGATGCAATGCTGGACCTGATGGTCACAAGTACAAGTGGGCTTATCAGTGACCTTATGATTGAAGGCAGCCTGGGCTGCAGTAATCATGCACTAGTGGAGTTCAAGGTCCTGAGGGATAAGGGACAGGTGAGGAGTATAGTCAGGACATTAAATTTCAGGAAAGTAGTATTCCAGCTCTTGAAGGAATTACTCAGTAGGACCCCCAGGACATGATCCTCGAGGACACGGGAGAAGAACAGAGCTGGAAAATATGTAAGAATGATTTCCACAAGGCAGAATAGTGCTCAGTCCCCAGTTGTAGTAAATGAGGCAAGAAAGGGACGAGAGCAGCATGTCTCAGTTGAGATCTGTTGGTCAAACTCATGAATAAGAGGTAACTGCACAGGCAGTGCAAGCAGGAATGGGCAACCTGGGACGTGTATAGGGATGCTGCCTGGTTGTGTAGGAATGAGGTCAGGAAGGCCAAGGTTCAACTAGTGCTAAAATTGGCAAGGGAAGTAAAGGGTGACAAGAAGGGCTTCTACAGGTACATCATCATGACAGGGGACAGGACAAGAGGAAATAGTCTCAAGCTCCGCCAAGGAGATTTAGGAATGGACATTAGCAAAAAAAATTTCACAGATAGGGTCACTGGGCACTGGAACAGGCTGCCCAGGGAGGTGGTTGATTCACCTTCCCTGGAGGTGTTTAAGACACGGGTGGATGAGGTGCTGAGGGTCATAGTTTAGTGTTTGTTAGGAAAGGTTGGACTCAATGATCCAGTGAGTCTCTTCCAACCTGATTATTCTATGATTCTATGATTCTATACTATCCTATGACAATCAAAAGAGGAAGGTTAAAGAGCATGTACTCCCACTGACAGCTGAAAATGGTGACCTTGTATCAACAGACAAGAAGGCTCAGGTACTTAGTAACATTTTTTTTGCTTCAGTCTTCACTGATAACCTCGCCCCTCCTGGGCCATGGTATGAGATGGTGATTAGGGGGGTAAACCCCCTCCCTCTGCAGAGGATAATCAGGTTCATGACCACCTGAGGAACCTGAACATATATAAGCCTACGTGACCCAATAAGATGCATCCCAGGGTCCTGAGGAAACTGGCAGATGGTCACCAGCCATTCTCCATGATATCTGTAACGTCATGGCAATCAGAAATCCCTGGTGACAATAAGAAGGGTAACATTGTCCCCATATTTAAAAAAGGTAGGAAAGACTACCCTGGGAACCACTTACCTGTCAGCCTCACCTTTGTGCCTGGGAAGATCGTGGAACAGATCCTCCTTGAAGCTATGCTAAAGCACATGTTGTATGAGGGATAATATGATTGAGAGCAGCCCTGTAGAGAAGGAGTTGGGTATGCTGGTTGATGAGAAGTTCAACATGAGCTGGCAATGTGCACTCACAGCCCAGGAGGCCATACATATGGCAGCAGGTCAAGGGAGGTGATTCTGTCCCTTTATTTCTCTCTTGTGAAATCTCATCTGGAGTATTGTGTCCAGTTCTGGAATCCTCAACATAAGAAGGATATGGAGCTGTTGGAATGGGTCCAGAGGAGGGCTATAAAGATGACCAGACAGCTGGAGCACCTCCTACATGAGGTCAGGCAGAGAGAGTTGGGGTTGTTTAGCCTAGAGGAGGCTCCAAGCAGATCTTATAACAACTTTCCAGTACCTGAAGGGGGCATACAAGAGAGCTGGAGAGGGACTGTTTACAAAGACTTGTAGTGATAGGACTAGGGGCAATGAGTACAAATTGGAGAGAGGCAGGTTTACACTAGACATAAGGGAGAATTTCTTCACCCTGAGAGTGGTGAGACAATGTCACGGGTTGTCCAGGAAAGCTGTGGCTGCTCTATCCCTGGAGGTGTTCAAGGCCAGGTTGGATGGGGTGTTGGGAAGTCTGACATAGTGCGATGTGTCCCTGCCCATCACAGGCGGGTTGGAACTATATTGTTCTTAAGGTCCCTTCCAACCCAAACTGTTCTATGATTCTATAATTCTGTAATTCTTTCATTCCGTGTTTATTATGATATCTAGCGATATATTGTACTTTGATGAAGAGAGAATTAGTAATTCTTTGTCAGATATTATCAATGTCATGTAGAAAATTTAACTGATTTAGTAACTGATCATTATTCTCTTGCAAAATACCACAAATTATATCCTGTAGGATTTCCTATGGCCCCTTTTCTGCCCTATATCTTTGTATTTTTCTGTCTCAAATTTTACAACTATTTAGTTGCTCACTAGTGTGACAGTTCAAATGCCCTTAAAAGTCGATTAGATAGTTGCAAAGATTAAAACAGGTTATTGGCTTCACTGTCTTCTTGCTTTTTCTCTATTGCATTAATGTGACCTAATTTGATTTTTCAGCATTCAGAATCCGCATGTTCCATATAAAATGATAATTTAGTAATTATATTTATATTCTACCATGCTTTGAATGAATATCCCATGGTCAAAAATAGCTTAGTGCAGTCACACAGTGAAATCCATGTGGCACTACACAATACAGATTACATTAGTTATTAACTATTCAAAGTAAAATTTAAAAGCAAGCAAGTACAAATCAACACATTCCAGATAGTTTTCCAGTGAAGAAGTCTCCAAATATTTTGTGTTTTGACAATGACTGACTGAGTTAGGGTTGTAATTTGCTCTGGCAAGTCTATCCCACACACCCTTCCACTGGCAGAGCTGAAGGCTCAAAGAAATTTTCAGGCTTAATTAATTTTCACACCCACACCTGCTTGTAGATAGAATAGAAACTACCAGCTGGCTTTGAAAAAGAGTGAGCATACAGAATGTCCTGGCTTTTCACTAGGTGATTACCTGCACTGGCTTGCTAAATTCCCTCAGCAGGCTACATAGCAAAATCCACAGGGTCAGGACATTAGCACCACAGTGATGTTATTTTTGTCGTTAATGTGTTTTCTGGAATGGTACTAGCTGGTAACAGCACTACCCAATGATTTTGGCATGTTTGTGGTGCATCCTAAGCCCCGACAGTTCCCAGAATGCAAATATGGCCATACATTTGGGTTAGGAAGAGAACTTAGCCATATGGACAAAAGCTTCCCTGTGTTTTGTAAAGAATTAGTTTGCCTTTGTAGGCAAACTCAAAAGTGTGTGATGATGAAAATCTCTGCCCAAAGGGTCCTGCTAAATAAAAAGGTACCAGGGAGGTCAGTCCCTGACCCTGAGGCCAAGTGGTGCAACTGCTTTGTGCCCACATAGTTTAGAGATAACACCTTCTGCAGCTGAAACCCATGCCTATGCAACGTAATATCTGGATCTCTTCTTGGCCTCAGTGATCATTTTTCAGGCCAGGGCACTATTTAACATGCACCTTGCCAGTTCAAGCTGTCTGAGATAATGTGTTGCAGGCCACCAGAGCAGTGGTATTACAAGCACAAAAAATGGCCATATGTAGTGCACACCTCTGGGCTGTGGCATGAGGGAACATGGGAGCTTTGAGGGTTCAAAGTCAGCCCAGATAGAGTAGAAGGAGCGTGTATAGTGTGGTAGCCAATCTCACAGTCCTTAGGATCATCTATTATCTGAAACCTTTCCAGGCTTTGAATGGGAGGAAACAAAAAAGGCTACCAGTTAACCAGCGAGGACAAGCAAGGTTCCGTGACATCATCTTTGACCAGCATAGATATATCCAAAGTGACTTGTGTTGCAGCAGAATAATCATATGTATTGAAAAAGGGATAAATGCTCTGTATACTCTTCTGTGTAATACGGCTTCCTTTTCATGGGATTACTCTTTTCCTAAATAGTGCTGTCTCATGGCTGACTTTCCCAAGCCCTTTCTCCCTGGAAGTCTTTGAAGTTTTAACTTAATTAGTGAAGTGCACAACCGCTCTGTCAGAGCAGTAACTTCTTCCTAGCTGCCAAGTATCTTCTATGGCAATAAACTTCCACAGAAGTTTGGCAATTCAGGTTACATTAAAAAAAAGTGACTTTGATGCTTCCAGGAAAAGCTGGCTCTGCAGCTCAAGTGTTGAATATGTTCGCATATGCAGAGTCCTCCTGACAGGCCACAGCTTCCAGCAAGCTTTGGAAATCACAGACACAAAAATCACAGTAACCCTGTTCTCAGTGAGATGGAGTGGTGACTGATGAGCATGCCTGATGCCTTAATCTTTGCATATGTTGGCTGGTTTCTGTTTATCTTGATGTAATTAACTGAACAGTCCCCGTATTAGTTCAGTTAGTGTCGTGAGAATGGGTATCTTCCTCTTGTATCAGTTGCAGCTGTCCTTTACTGATTGGACTCCAGTGCACACACTGTACTTCTTGCAGTGACTCATGTACTGAAAAATGTCGCAACCACAAGAAAACTCAGAAGTGACCCAGAGGTAGCATACAGATGCATTCAGATACATGAGTTGTAAATAAAAATGCAGACCAAAAGAGCATGGAAAGCCAAAAAGCTTCACTAACAGTAGAAATGAATGGAAGCAAGATAAATTATTTGTATTCATTAGGCAGAAATGACTTGACATGCAGAGATCCTTTTGGCTACAAATTGTTCTAGGAAGGAGTTTATAGTGAGGCAGATGATGTTCACAGGAGTTTGCAGTACAGTTCTTGTGAAACACACTTAGACTTGGACTCGATTATAAAGGTTATTTTAAAACTTTCCCTCTTCATCAACCAAAGATCATACACTCTCAAACACAAATCTTCCAAATTTTATCATCAGTTTTTCTTGCCTGAAAAGTTTATTTGTATTTCCATATAATAACAAGCATTTCATTAGAAGCTGAGGACTAGCAGATTATATAATTTGGCTCCAAAAGGCAAAAGAGTCTCCCCACAGTCATTCAAACCAATCTACATATTCACATTTTGTGCAACTCAGCCTATTGCAGTGTGAAACCTCATTATAAACTATAGAGGGCAGGTGAGGATTGTAAAACTTAGGATGGACTTGTGCACTCAACATCTGAGTGCCTGAAATGATGTCTTTTCTTACAGGTACCTAAACCAGATGTTTCTTCCCACTGGTGACTTGAACTGCTGTGGCATGGTTTTTTAATTTTCAAATGCATTAAGGAGTTCATAAGTCAAGAAAAGAAAAAAGAAACACGGGTTAAAGTTACTCTGTAGATGGAGTTTAACATCAAATATTAACAATGAAAGTTATGTAAAAGAAAGGTTATAGTTATGTTCCTCCCTTTCATTTGTTTTCCTGTCACCAGCAGGAATATTTACCCAAGTTGGACTTGGGTAAACATTTCTCAAAGTATTAACCATTCACTCATGGCTGATGTATGGCATAGTTTTTCTTGGTGTCACAGCAGTGTATTTAGTTTCCTGGTGTTGCCTTCACATTTAAAGACTGCAAACTGCAGAGCTCTACAGATAATTGTAATTAGAGTGATGAGTGGGAAAGAAGCAGTGCATATATTTACACTGTTCTTTCCAAGTGGCTAATGACAGTCATTTTTAAATAATTACAAACATTTCATTCAAGGAAAGAGTCAAATCAGACCAATAATACAGGTCTCATATCAGCATTTGGCAACATAGTATTTAGTAATTTGAGTAAATATCCTCTTTCCAGTAAAGATTTGGGGGGGAAAAAAAGAAAAACAAAGCAGAAAAAAAAGAAAGGAAAGGTAAAAAAGAAATTAAAAATACACAAGGGAATTTTTTAGCTGTTATCATTGGGTGGTAATGTTGTAGGAATGTGGGTCTAGCCATTTTCCTTCTGCATAATGTCTTTCAAAGGCCATAACCAGGAACAATTGACATCATTTAGATTTTTTTTAAAAACACTGTCAAAAAAATTTGAGGAAGTTTATGAAAGACCGTAATTGGGTAAAAGGAAGTATTTTCATCTACATTTTTGTTTTGTTTAAACTGAAACGAATTTGGAAAGTAATTCCTCTATCCTTATTCTTTGACACCTTTATAGGAGGGAAGGAGAAGATGAAACAGAGGTGAAATCTATTGTTTTGTGACGTCTGACCTTCGTTATAAGATTTTTCAGCTATATGTGTAGAACAGAGTATTGACCCAGGTAGAGGGTCTTACGGAAATCTTTTCTTTTTCAATTTTTTTATTGCTCCTCAAGTCTGTGATCATCAGAAAACAGTCCCATTTTTTGATGAAAACATGAAACAGAAGACTATTGCACAAAGCATGATTGGATTCATTATCTTCACAGGTACAGTCTAACCTTGATAAGATTTGTCATCAAAGGCCAGCATTTCCCTGTCAAATGTGCATCCATTTGATGACAGCTAGAAACAATGCCAAAAAATTTTAAAATGTCTTTTCTAAGCACAGATCAATGCATTCCAGCCATGTAAATGTATTTATGTGTTTACTGCAGGTGGTCAGTTCTCATGAGTGAATTCACAAAATCAGAAGGACACATACAAAATCTTCAGAGCAAAGCTGATTTCAGAGTAAAGCTGATTTCTTTCCTGGAGTTCTCCTGTCCTTACAAAAGCTTGGACAGTAAGCTCATACACGTCTGTTCCAAACTTGGTATATATACAGAAAATTACAGTGCTCTGAGAAAAACATGCGGCAGCTACTACAGTGTTAATCAATTAAGTATTGGATTAGCCCAGTTGTTCCATAGATAATGCATAACTGAGAACAGCAAGTCAATTACTAGCTTGCTTAATTTTCTTCATTAAGAATTTTATAGCCAATGCTATGAATATTTATCTGTATTTTCCTCTCAGAGAACTGGTCTGTCCTCTAGGCTGGAGGCATTTTCACTGACCATTCACAGACTGCAGTATGAGCTTTTTATTTTCAATTAAACATAATTTATTTACAAGCAAGTCTTAAAAAAATGTGTCCCTCCTTAGCCTTTCCCCAAGAATTACTAATAACAGCCAAATTCAAATTTTACCCTCTGAGCTTACATTTTGTATTTGGCCATTGTGTTTAGTGTTTTATATTCCTGAATGCAAACTAAATCAAACTAAAACATTTGGAGTCCTTCTTAAGATTATATCATACATAAAATAATCTGAAACTGCTAATAAGTTATATTAGAATCTATTTTTCATTTCTGAAATACTCACATACTAGTCAAGGCAGTTTAATCTGTGCTGAACACAAAATGTGCAAGACGATATATCTCCTAAACATTGTCTGCTTATGTCATTCAAGCCTGGCATCAAATATCACGGCTCTGAACTTATCACGAAGATTACACAACCCCCCCCCATTTTTTTAATTTTCTGTTGACTTTTTCTGATCATGATATTCCCTCTAAGAGCATAGTTCTCTTGGGGTTTTTTTCCATATTTAAGATGGGATCACATTAGTTTGTATGCCTTACAGATTAAAAGTGCAGACATGTTCCCTACCTACAGGATAGATCAACTAGCATTTGTCTACATGGGGAAGAAGAGATTAATTCTTGAGAGCATATCATCTGCTCCTGCAGATAAAGGGATTTCTACAATATTGTCATAAGAGTTTTACTTAGTCTGGAGGTTTTCTGAACAGAAAGTAGAGATAAGTGGAAAACAGAAATGGGGTCTTAGGGCTTAGCTTTTTCTTGATTGTAGAATATTAATTTGGTTTCTCTCGTGTTAGGGAATTCTAATGGTAATATGATCACTCTGAAAACTGGGTCAAAAAAACCCACATGAAAACACTGTTTAACCTGTTTCAGTAGAGTTTTTGATTGTAACGAAAGGAATGTAAGCAATAAATTTGACAATAAGTCTAGATGTTATTATTGTTTTCATACTTTGAAACCACTTAATTTAATTTTATCCAAAGAATTAAATCAGTTCTTCCTGCTTTTATTTTTATCCAGAAAGATTAATGTATTATCTCTATTAGAGACATAGTTGGAAAATTGTCTTAAGAAACACTGACATAGTGGTTTAGAGAGAACCCTACACTACCCTCTGTCTTGGGACTTCCTCTAGTGTAAGGAACCTTCATTTCATATTTCTTGGTAAGCAAGGTATTATTCATTTTTCTAGCTTTCTGAATCACTTTAAGATTTTAAAGGATCGGAGTAGTATCCAGTGGTGCTGTATGTACATGTCTCTCTGATCCTCTTTTGAGAGAAACAAGCCAGAACAAATTCTTTTGAAATCCCTGATTTTTTCTCTATATGCAAAACAGACTAGAAAAACCCTTGAGTTTTCAAGATTGCAGGTGGGGAGCAGAACAAAAAACTGGCTTGTTTAGTGCTAGCTTTTAGCTGACTAGCTGAGAGATGAGTCAAAGTAAACTTCTAAATGCTGTAGTGCTTCCCTTGCCATATGTTCTCCGGCATACTGTTGAACATCAAAGCAGAAGTATTCCTTGTTGCTTAAACCATTGGAAAGTGCCTGTCTTTATGATAGACAAGAATTAGCAATTTTTTCAACTGCAGAGCTGGGGACAAGATCAAGATGGGGGTGAAAGGGAGGAAGTACAGAAGAAGGTACTGAAATGTTTTTTCCTTCCCACGAAGGAAGACTGCAATGGAATGGGACTTTTCAGGCCTCCTCAATTGCATTTTGAAGGAGTGAAAGAAAACTACAAAAAGTTTCAGTAATTATGATAAAGCTAAATAATGCTCGCTTTTGCCTGTGAACAAAAATAATGCTATAATGTATTATTGTAAATTACACTTTGATATGTGGATTCAAGAAAAACTTGGTTTGAATTAGCAGTGTTTATCTAAAAAGCAATGAAACATGGTGTTTACATCTGAGATAATCAGGGAGTCGTGTTTAAATGATTGTATTTTTTTATGGACACTTTAATGGCAAAAGTTGCCAACATAATAGGGCTTTTTTTAAATGATATAATGAGGAAATCTCTGTCAGAAGTGCTCAATTCAACTGAGAAGCAGACTTTCTAATCTGTGCAGAAGCCTCCAAGCTCCCAGGACTATTTAAAACTGACACACAAAAATATAAAGGGAGAAAGACAGTAGGACAGGTTAGAAATGTGCGGACAAGTGGTAACAGAGAGCTAAATTCCATAGCTGACGGATCTTGAGGGCTTAGGATGTTTTCTCTGACTGGCAAACTGAATCGCCAGAATGAGGATCTGCTAGGAAGAGATGTACCATCCACTGTGTATCAGTCCTCAGTGCTGGCCAACCACATCATTGCTGAATTGCTAACAGGCTTATGGCACAAAACCTGAAACAGTGAAAATCGGTGTGTGAGAAGGGAAAGATCTTTGTGTCTCCTCCTTATCTAACTTAATTAGGAAGGACTGTATTCTATACTTTATTCACATCAGTCATCATCTTACGTGCATGAGCAGGTGTCAGTGGGACTACACAAGAACAAAGCTTCAGGCACCAAGTAGAACTGCAAAGCAGTTAGGTGCTCCCTGTCATTAGCTCAGTGATCCCTATAAGTAAATAACTTATTTCAAAGGGTATGGTTTTGGTTTTCCCTGTTGCCTATTAAAGCCATGGTTCTAAGCCTATCTTTTTTGTTCAGTCTCCTCAAACCAGGCATGACTTCATTAGTGTGCCGTGAAAAGATGAATGTGCTATCCTGAAAATTCCATTGACAGTTTACTGCTTCCGATGAGGTGGTGTAAAATGGAAATTTATGATTTTTCAGAAGAAGTTGCATGTTACTTAGCTCCCGGCTGGGACTGAACCACAACACTGACCCAAAGCAGAAAGGTGAAGCAGAAATGTGACAACAAGCTGGCAGGTAAAGGCTCTCATACAACTGCCAGAGCTCTCTTTAGGGAAAACATCTCTGGGGAAATCTCTTTGCAGTCTGACGCATCTTAGATGCCAAAGCTTAGCATATCTCTGCTCCTTACCCTGACCCCCAAAAAATAAAACTAAAACTTTAAGTGTCCTGGACACAGACAAAAATTCTAACAGACAACCCCCAAGCACTTTTAAATCCCAAAGGCATTTTCATAGGCACCAATTTCTGAGTTTGTGAATTTCAGAGACTCCAGATGCAAATTATCCCTTTTAATTCATAAAATCTCATAAAACATGGAGATACCTGCACTGATACCTAGGCTATATCCTCTAAGTCCTATTTCAGAAGTAGATTTTTATCCCTGGCTTATTTCACTGTGGTCTAAATCATATGGAGACATTCCTGACTTCTTGATTTACCGATTTATTTTCAGTGTTCATTCCTGTAATACGTTAAGTAAGTCTTTCAGTCATTAAATACACGTAGTCTCATCTGTAGCAGTGAAAAGAGTAATAAAGGAAAAGCAGAGCATTTTGCTTTTTTGCTTTAGACACTCAGAACACTAAAAATATGCAGAAAGATTAAGAACAAGCATTGAGAGAATTAAGATCTACCCAACCCTGAGCAGAAACCTGAGCCAATAGTCAAGTCTTGCACTGTAACTAGAGAATCAGTAAATTTTCTCAGTCAGATTTTGGCTCCAGTGAGTCCCAGGCTAGAGGAACACCTTTGCTTCTGGGCTGAACGGAGCTCACTGCACAGACTACGCCATAAGAAGACTTGACTAACCGTAATTGCTGTACTTTGTTCACACCAATCATCATCTTAGTCCACAAGTAAGTATCAGTGCCTAAACAAAGCAAAGTCATTTCTCAAATAGCTAAGCTACAAAGAACATGAAAAACTACAGACAAAGATCACCAACCCAGTTGCCACCAGTTATGATTGGTTTATGCATTAATACCAAATACTGTTATCTTTTCTACTTAGATAAAATGGCATAATTCTGCCATTAATTACACTGACACTGGAAGGATTTGCATCCCTACTTAAACACCAGTCTTTGAATCTCTCTGCTCAGAAAAAACAGACCTGTGAAGAAATGTAAAAATCTCCTCCAAGCAATCAGGACACTTAGCAATTTGTACCCAGCCGAGACAGTTTAAAAAGCTCATACTCATTCAGAAGGGGGTTGGGAGGTGGGAGTAAGCCCCATGTATGAGTCATTACCGAAGAATTTCTGAGATTCCCCTGAGTTACTGATAGTAAAAGTGTGTTCATGGCTGGATAGTTCATATGTGGAAATGAACCACTCCCAAGTTTCTTGACAGTTTGCAGTGAGTAACAGCAAATGTTTTCTTTAGTCAGGTTGGGTTTAGATGAGCATATTGTAGAACAACTCCAAAGACCACTGTGGAACATTCTAGAGTGTCAAAAAAGTAGTGAGTTTGTGTTTATTTAAAAAACTACTATCCTCTAAAGTCATAAGAGAGATTTGAGGATTTACATCACTCTGGGATTATAAAGAAGATGGACTCTGGGCTTCTTTTAAGCAGGTCCCTGGAGGGTTAGAGCTGCAGAGGCCTTTCATGTTCACGTCTGTAAATGTTAAGCTGGAAAGTGTATGTCGGAATTCCATTTCTGTGTAACTACTTCAGGAAGCAATCATACAGACAATTCCCTGATGATAATTGCCGCTGGCAGGTCAAGGTCATGTCAGGCTAATCGTTGGATTTTATCCTAGAATGCCTTCCCAATGATTCTGTCCTGTACACTGCAGTTCACTTCCAGGTTCCCTCATGGCTGGAAGCTGTAAATTAGTTAAAAACTAGCTTTTTGGTTTTACTGTGCAGTTTGTACTGTTTCTGAAAGGTCTTCTACCAGCACTTTATCCAAAGTATTTGGGTATAAAACTTTACAGGATTTTTTTTTTCAATATTCTGATGCAGCATGTATTTGCCCAATTGGGTTGATAATTTTACAAGCAGATCAAAAGATGTTAATGTTTGTTCTTTTCATTCAAGTTTCATTAGAGAGTGAATAGGTATCTTGTATAATAATTGTTCTGCTACATACTTTTTTTCAATGTAAAGAGTTTAGATACATTCTCTTTTAACTGTTAGCACTACAAATGAATCAGGGAAAAGTAGAAGGGAGTCAGCTATGGTAAGTGACTTCTTGGGGATTATTCTTGTGGTGAAGTTCACTTATCAAACTGTGGAAAAAGTTTGGAACTTTCCCCTCTCCATAACTTTTATAAATTAGAAGGGGTTGATATGTTCTGACAACAGATAAGTCAAATAGAAGGCATACTTGGTACTCTGTGGATGCAGACTACTTTGCTGTTTTGTTGTTGTTGTTCAGACTATTTTGGCTGTTGTAAAACTCTCTTTTGCTCTCCAGTGAGTCCTAGCATACATGGGAATTCAACAGGGAACAAGAGAATCAGCTATTTATTTTTAAACTTAAACAAAAATGCTCTCTAATAGCAGCTGGAGAGAAGAAACAGCACTGCTAGTACTGTGCTTACAGTACACTGCATTTTGCAAAAAGTTTTTAAAGTGCAAGTTTGGCAAAGAGATCTACTATATATATAGACACTGTGACACAGTAGTCAGCTTTGATTAATGGAGAGCTCTGAACTTAAGCCATATTTCAGCGGGGATTATTCTTAATACGTTTGTAGTCAGGTGATCATGAGAGAATCTAGGTTTCTTTGTTTAAGTGTTTCCAACCCTTGCTCTTACAATATTGACAGCTTGAACTGCGAGCAATTCAGTGGTTCAAAATAAAAGTTTACATGACACTCTTTAAATGTTGTTTTCTAAGTTTAATGATTTTATGAATACCCAGGATATAGTATATTGAATGTTTCATAGAAATCTTGCTGATATGTGTACTCTCTGTTCCTTAGCAGACGCTATCTATTATGTATTATTTAAACTACAGTTGCTATCACAAACAAGTTTTCCCATGTGTACCTTAGGTTTAACCCCCCAAAAGGAAGGAAATAGAACACTGAATACCCAAGGACTGCAGCCTTTCTCCTCCACTGCTGAACCATGTCCCAACCTTAATTTGACCTTGAGGCAATAGGAATGGCAACAATTATCCACTACCTCCTGCATTACTACTGTGCCAGTTCACCAGAGGCATGTGTTACCTTCCCCTGCCCAGTGTGGTAAGCCAGTCTTGTTGCCTTTGATTGCCTTGCAGTTCCAATGCAGGAAGAGCTCTGCTCAACATCAGTAGAAACAGTCTGTGAGACGCACAGCACTGGATTCCCAGATCACTCCCTCCTTTGTACACAATCAGTACAACATCATGTCCAGATGGATGTTTTTCCCATCTGTCTTGTCTAAAAGGCATATTGGCATTTCCAAATAAGTAGAAGCTACTTTATTTCTAAATACCAGCAAGACTAATTAGAAGGTAGATGTTTTTATTGAATGCAGCTGGCACACTATGTATTTCCATGTTCTCTGGGAAAAGGGTTGCAGCTGTAACAAACACACTGTCACCTATAGTAAAACCATGGAAAAGATTCTTACCTGTGGTAAATAAATGGTCTTATAGACAGAGGCTGTCAAGCAACACTAGAGCTATCCTTTGAACATACATTGTGCCTTTGCCCTTAGCACAAATTTAAGGTTCAGGGTTGATTTTTGCAGCACACCACCAAGTCAGCAAAGGTATTTGCTGCGTCACCAAAGCTAGGCTACTGCTACTTCCTGGTTAATACACCTCATTTCTAAAGAAAGCTTCCTGGACATAGTGCTATAGCTGACTGTGAGTTTAGCCAGAGCTGGCCTAGAATTCAGGCACTCCATAGTAAAGCATGATGACAGCATATCCTTATATAACTGTAGGTGCTGCTATGCATGTATTTTACAAATGTAGACTCCAAGTAGAGAATGCAAAACTCAACTTTCAGAAGCTTTGGCTCTATACAGAGAGTCTAAAAATATAGTGGAATGGGCTAAGAAAGTAATACAAGAAATCAAATGCTGTGAATGCATTTGGTTAGGAAACATATGGAAGGGCCTCTCCCTCCTCTCAAAGTTAGCTGTCTCAGCCATTGCTATAAAAGAGGCGATGATATCTCTTAGGATTTTGATCTTCAACTCACCCCAGAGAGTAAGCTTTGTCAGTGCCTTTTGAAAGACCCAAGCTGGACTCACCTGTTTTCAAGAGGCCGTAGCAATGTGACAGGCCGTATGGATGTAGGTCATAATAACCACTAGGTCAAAATGCTTGTCTGGTGAACTGGAAGGCAGAGTCTCAGTCTGTCACAGATAGATGGGAATGTAAGACTTTGTGGCTTGAGGCTTGACTGCAAATTCTCAGCAGCACGAGCAGAGGGTTCTGTCCAGTTTCTAGCTGCAGCCTGAGGCACATTAATGCAAAGTAAAAAGTTAAACCAATATTAAAGTTTCATTAGACTGACAGCTCTACTGACCACCTTTTATTTTTCACATAGCAATGAAGCAACATTCCCCTTTCTCAGGAAATGCTTTAGGATGGATGGATACCCAGCTTGGAGTGAGGTGACAAAGCCTTAGAGATATCCAGTGTCTTTCCTCTGTGCAGGCACAGAGATTGCACTGTATCTGAACAGATTTTAGTAAGCAATGTGATCCCCTCAATGACCATCACAAAGCCTGTTTCAAGATTCTTTCCAGGCTTTGCATAAAGCTAATCATAGCAGTAGGGAGTGGTTTCTTCTTGGGAGTGCAGAAAGGGAGAAATCCACTAGGACTTCATCATTGCTAGGCACAACTTTCAGAAATGTGCATTACTGATGTGAAAAAATATTTTGTGTACATATCACATTATTTCATTCTGAAAGCATTTACACCTACTTGAAAATACAGACATGAAATTCTCATCCAATGTGCCAGGCTGTCAGTGTAACGCTTTTGACCATAGCTCCTGTTAGGCTGGGCAATGGAAAAATAATCCATCATTTATTTCAAATTATATCACTGTGAAAGTACTATTTAATAAAGAGATTACATCTTTCTTTGAAGTCACCTCAATATAGTATTTGCTTATCAGAACATGTATTTTATTACTGTCCTTCCAGAATAAGTCTGTTATAGGATAATTTGCTAGTCATAATGGACTTTAACCATTTCAGAATAATGCACTAAATTGATCCCAAGTGGCACAAATAAATGGTCTGGCTGGTGGTGGCAAGATTGCTGCTTACAAATATTAACCTAATGAAACAGATGAGGAAATGTGAGACAAGTGAGTTAAAAACTGCAAAGATCTTTTAGGCAACTGGGTGAAGTGTAAACATTATGACCCACAGTCTGGGAACCAGAGTATAAAAAAAAGAGATAGAGGTTATTTTAAGAAAAAAAACAATCTGAAACTTGCCTTCACATGCAAGCAGGAAAATAAGAAAATAGCTTAAATTAGATGAGATTTTGTGGTTACAAATGTTGTTTACTTTGAGTTCATCTTTAATGCTGGAGAACATTCCTAATTGCTGGAGGGTATTCCTGTATCCATAAGTGTCTGGGGGATCCCATCACTCTTACTCAACAGGTGCAAAGACCAAATATGTGCCCAGCCTGACAGTCCCTTCAAGAAAGTCTACCAGAAACAACCTGAGTCATCAGCATATGGGACCCACCCTGAAAATAATGTAAGAGAGAAATATAGACATTACAGTAACTTCCCCTATTTTTGACCAGACAGTTTTGTTAGGTAATAACAAAATCTTGGTGTGGTCTTGCAATCCCCTTACTCCAGTGCTGAATGTGTTGGTACACTTAAACCATCAATTCTGCTGGGGAAAAGCTACCTGTTCAGCAGGTATCATAAAGCCCTGGCACAGCATATTTTATCTTGGCATCCTACAACAAGTTTTAGAGCTTATGTGGAAGGATTTTGGTTTCCATTAAGGAATTTGTAAAAAAAGTAGCAAAGTTGTGAATACCATAAAAGTAAGTACTACTTATTCACGTTAGAAAAGAAATTGCCTACTGGAAAATTTGAAATTACATATTATTGATTCTAATACAAATCTTTTGTTGTTTATTTAGAATTTGTTTACTTTTGCAACATTTTAATACAGGCTAATAATTACTTACCCCAAATTTAAAAGTTTTCTTAAAACAGATCTACTTTCAAGAGCTTCGTTTAGCAAGTGAAGTAAAGATTCCCATTTTATGTATTTTAATATGTAAGGTAAATGGACAGTTTAAAATGCAGTAGGAAAAAAAACAAGAATTTAGAAGCCACATTAACATGACATAAATGAAATCTGGTGAATGTTAAAAAGAAATTAAATGAAATCTTGAAGAAGGGACAAATGATGAGAATTGTTTTTGATCTTCCAATTTCTAATATGTGTATGTAAAATCTCATTACATGGTTATATGTATTTGGTATCAATACTGGGGATTGTTTATTAAAGACTTGAACAAGCATCTTGTTATTGGGCAAATTCTTATGCTTAAATTTATAAAGGGAATCCAAAGCTTTTGAAACAGAGTGATTCATGGACAAAAAGCAGATAGAATGCAAGGTACAATCCTGAGTATGATAATTTCAACATAATCAGATTTATCCCAACAGTCAACTTTTTCACTAGACAGACATATATTCAGTTACCTCACAAGAAAAAAGTCCTGCTACAAGCCATAAAACCGAGTAGAAGGCAATCAATTTAAAACTGATGTGCTAATCATCCAAACAGTCTGATTTACCATAAGCCATTAAAATGTTTTTAGGATGAGGGCTGTTTGTGGGAATAATCTCTCTTAGGAGGATAGCGTCCATAGTTGAAATCAGGAAATAGAATATTTCTGCCTGGACTGGAAAAAGGAGAGTTATTATCATTGACACTACAACTTATGCTACTTTAGCACAAAATGTTCTTAAGTGAAATAAAATAATGCGTTTAATATGCCTGCAACAGGAAGCTCTTATCATTTCAGTTCCAAATTATTTTATTTCTGTGGTTGGGAGATATGTATTTCAAATAGAAACCCTTTTTGATTTTTATTTTTTTGCCTTTTGCCATTTGTAAAATGAACAGAAGTGAAATTGCTTTTATGCTAACATGTTGTTTTCTTAATAGCAGTCAATGCCAAGAATTTCTTCCAGTGTACTTTTGACTGAAGTTTCCAAAACAAGGGAATTCAAAATGATAGTTGGGATGACAGGAAATCATGATTTCATAAAACGAAACATACTATGATGCTTTTCCAGCAGAAATATTTATTTTGGTCCTTTTGTGAATAGATAATTTTGTTAACATCCTTGCTGATTAGAAAGACAAGTAAAAACATTATTAGCTTTTCTTTCAAGTCTTCAAGTCTGCAGTCTCATTGTGGCTGATAGGCCAAATGTGTATGCAACCCAGCCAGGATGATTGCCAGATCCTTAGAAACCTGATGTGGAAAAAACTTTTTCACAGACCCAGGGGAAATCTGAAAGTACAGGGGAATATTGCATGTGTAAGAGCATAAGTATGAGATGACATGCTGGAATCTGTTCATATCACAGTCATATCTTTTTATTAAATATATTTCAAATTGCCACTGTCTTCCCAGAGAATTATATAATAGCACTAGACGATGTCTAGTTTCCACCAAAATATAATAACTAAAGACATAATATGTGACTGCCTAACTAGTATTTCTGGGGTTTACATGTTCTATACACTTTAGTGTGTGCATTAAACTTCATCTTCCGCACATAATACAATATTCAGATAATTTAAACAACTTCATTTATTAGAACTAGACTTTATCATTGCCTGAGAAGCTGATTTAAAATATTTCACCTCCAAACACTGGATAATTTCCAGATTAATTTGATTTACTCTATTAAGGAAGGCATAGTAACTAGTACAGTGTAATACTGCTCAGGTACTTAGATCAGAAATTGGTTACAGGTTTCCGGTTATAAAGCAAACTACCATGCAAAGACAGTTGTGTACCACCTTATCATAATTACACAGATGTAGGAGAACATTGGCAATAGGCTGAAGTTCAAGGCCGCCATTGATAATGTTTTCAATTAATAAATCATTACTTAAATAGAAAACTACATCCCCCTTTTTGTACTAAAATAGCTTTTTCTTTTCATTGTTTGTTCTTTCATTTATCTACCCATGACATTCTGATGGATATGATAATGCAGAAATAGCATAGTCAGGTGGCTGCAAAACTATTTACATCAAGGAAAGGTCAGTGACAAAGCATGGGAAGTTAGTTTCTGACAGCAAAAAAGCTATACTCAAGTACAAGCTGACTCCTACTACAAAGTATTTTAGTAAAAATCTGTCAATCAAAAAATTCAATGTCTGGTTTAGGGTTTAGGGTGATAAAACTAAAGGTAGTATAATAACTCTAGGTTGAAATTAGACACTATAACGCTTTTAAGGAATATGTGCTTCCAGGACAAGGCAACAAGCTAGATGGTCCAGCAACCTCTTACTAGAGGTTTTTTCTCTCGAATGCCTGTGTTCAGTATTGAAGAACAATTATTTCTTCTAGTCATCTACTTGCCCAGGTTAATATGAGGAGTGTATGTAACTAACATAAGAGTTGGGTCGAAGTTATATTAATGTTTGTTTATAGAGTACTCTGAGCAGAGCATTCAGAACAGAGAAATTTTAGATGAGAAAAGTATTTTCATACATATGGATGATTCAGGAAACATTCTTTGTCTGCTTCTGCTTTGGTTTTGATACAATGCATGTCCATAAACACCCACTTGTAAACTGCAATATTTGAAACCCCAAACTAAACAATTTCCCAGAACAGTTGCTGCAATATTTAATAAGGTTTTACTTTAAAGATTAACAATGTCAACTTTAAGATGTTTTCTGCTTAAAAGGAGTGGGTGCATACTTTAAGCACAGGTGAAAGTCTTGGAAATGAAAGGGATAAACGATGAAACTCTCTGGCTCCCCTTGCTGCATCTGTGCTGCAAAGAGATGTTCAAATATGTAGAGTCTCCTCCTTGAAGATAATGATGATAGAAACCAGAGCATTTTTCTTTTGAAAGTTGATGGCTGTTACTTGCAGCACATTGCTTTTCAATAGTAGGCTTCTTGCATCTTGGCATTACACATGGAATTCATTCAGGTTTCTTCATATGAAACAACTAATGCCTTTGCTAAAGCGCTGGGGTTTGGAGTAAGACTTCTAGACATAAACTACCAAAAGGGCTGAACTCTCCTCCTGGAGTAGCAATAGACCATGTTCCATGTAGAGCAAGACAAACGAAAGAGCTCAACTGGTGATAAGTGTTCTAGGGCTCAGTGAAACCCAAGACTTATAGAATCATAGAATCACCAGGTTGGAAGAGACCCACTGGATCATCAAGTCCAAGCATTCCTATCAAACACTAAACCATGCCCCTTGGTACCTCATCCACCCGTGCCTTAAACACCTCGAGGGAAGGGGAATCAACCACCTCCCTGGGCAGCCTGTTCCAATGCCCAACGATCCTTTGTGTGAAAAACTTTTTCCTAATGTCCAGCCTAAATCTCCCCTGGTGGAACTTGAGGCCATTTCCTCTTGTCCTGTCCCTTGTCACTTGGGAGAAGAGGCCAGCACCCTCCTCTCTACAACCTCCTTTCAGGTAGTTGTAGAGAGCAATAACATCTCCCCTCAACCTCCTCTTCTCCAGGCTAAACAACTCTAGGTCTCTCAGCCACTCCTCATAAGGCCTATTCTCCAACCCCTTCACCAGCTTCGTTGCTCTTCTCGGGACTTGTTCCAGAGCCTCAACATCCTTCTTGTGGTGAGGTACCCAGACCTGAATACAGTATTCAAGGAGCGGTCTCACCAGTGCTGAGTCCAGAGGGAGCATAACCTCCCTGGACCTGCTGGTCATGCCATTTTCCTTCATGGCCTCCTGGGCACACATGTTCAGACTTATTTCCGTCTCTCCTACTCCCAGCAAATATCTACCTGTCCAGTCACCTAGGTACATATTTTCTATTAAGGAAAACTTGAAAAAATATGTTCATTTCTAAAAAGTCCGTGAGTTTTCCTCAGATGTATGGTCCCCACCTACCTGGAAATTCCTTGAATCTACATAGTCTTTCCCCCAGTAATCCCATTTATCTAAAGAATAAATACATCTATCACAAAAAGTGTCATAATTCCTGTTTACTTGTAGGACTTAGCCTTCTCTCTTTGATACTCATTATGATACCCTTTGACTTCAACAGGACAAAGACCACACTCCTTAGGAAAATCACCTGTGCTCTCAGATTTTTCTGAAGGTATGCTCAAGGATGTAGGAGGAAGGGAGTATTCATATCCATTATTTGCCTTTATTCATTCTCCTAACATGAACAGGTTTTTCTCTGCAGATGTCTTCCTCTGTGGAGGAAGAGCAGCGAACAGTTCCACCTCCTCCTTCATTAGGTCTCTAACCAGCTGTTGTTTAAACTAGTTGCAATTCAAAACTTCTATCTAAAGCCCTGTGAAAGGATCTGAAGGCAGCAGTTTACTGTTCTCAGCAATGGTTGCACTTCCACAGAGCAAAACCACGGATTTCTGCTGTTAGAATGCCAAATTTTATTTCTGTAGCATTGATTTCATTTGGTCTCATAAACTCAGCGGAATTGCCTTCCACTTTCAAAACTGACAGAGAAAAAGGATGCTTCTCAGTTCTCTTGCCTATGAAATGAGGACTCTTTACAGTTAAGAAAAAATCAGCAAAAACCACAGACCACAGTTAGTAGCAGTGAATTACTGACCCAGAAATTACTTGCAGACCTGACACTGGTGTTAGCAAGTACTTATAAACTACATTCATCTAAACTATCATAATCTTAATGCCACATCCAAAAATCACGTTTCCTACTTTGAGCATCACTCTCTAAGTGTTTGCAAGACAAGCTTATCTACATGCATGCAAGTGGGTTCAGGAAAAGCCAAGATACTCTGCTTAGAGATAACTGCAACTTGTAATGTGCTTGATCTTAAATTACAGTTTTAATAGTTAAACACAGACATGCAGGGTAGCTTTTCATGGTACGGAAGTACCCATTAAGTGGACTTACTAAATACTCATTCACCTACTATGTTTAGCTGTAAATTAGATAATTTTTTAAATTATCATTCAGCACATGCAAGAGAACCAGGTGATCTGGCCAAATCAACACAGGTTCATGAAAGGCAGGCCTTGCAAAACTAACCTGTTAACCTTCTATGACAGGATGACCAGCCTACTGGTTGAGGGAAAGGCTGTGGATGTATCTTCCTGGACTTCAGCAAAGCCTTTGACAACGTTTCTCACAGCATTCTGCTACGGAAACTGTCAGCCTCTGGCCTGGACAGGCACACACTCTCCTGAGTGGAAAGTGGTCGGATAACCGGGCCCAGAGAGTGGTGGGAAATGGAGTTTACTCCAGCTGGAGGCCAGTGACAAATGGTGTCCCCAGGACTCAGTGCTGGGTCCAGCCCTGTTCAATGTCTTTATCAATGACCTGGATGAAGGCATTGAGCGCACCCTTAGCAAGTTTGCAGATGGCACTAAGCTGGGTGGACGTGTGGATATGCTGGAGGGTAGGGAGGCTCTGCAAAGGGATCTGAACAGGCTGGACTGCTGGGCTGAGACCAATGGCATGAGGTTTAACATGGCCAGATGCCGGGTCCTGCACTTGGAACACAACAACCCTGTGTAGCTGCAGACTACGAGAAGTCTGCCTAGAAAGCTACCCAGAGGAGAAGATATTGATTGACAGTGACAGAACATGAGCCAGCAGTGTGCCCAGGTGACCAAGAAGGCCAATGGTATCTTGGCTTGGATCAGAAATGGTGTGACCAGCATGTCCACTGGTGAGACTGCACCTCGAATCCTGTGTCCAGTTCTGGGCCCCTCACCACAAGAAGGATGTTTAGGCTCTGGAGCATGTCTAGAGTAGAACAATAAAGCTGGTGAAAGGGCTGGAGAAGAAGTCTTAGGAGGAGCAGCTGAGGAAACTGCGGTTGTTTAGCCTGGAGAAGAGGAGGCTGAGGGGAGACCTTATTGCTCTCTACAACTACTTCAGTGGAGGAGAGCAGAGAGCTGACCTCTTCTCCCAAGTGACAGGGAACAGGACAAGACAAAGTGGCTCAAGCTCTACCAAGGGAGGTTCAGGCTGGACATCAGTAAAAAAAAAAAATTCTTGGAAAGTGTCACTAGGGATTGGAACAGGCTGCCCAAGGAGGTGTTTGAGTCACCATCCCTGGAGGTGTTTAAAGGATGGGTGGATGAGGTGTTGAGGGCCATTGTTTAGTGTTTGATAGGAATCTGTGATCCTGTGGGTCTTTTCCAACCTAATGATTCTATGATTCTGTGATTCTGTAAAATACATATCCCAACATTTTAACCACGTAAAACCTTTTGCATTTCATTTTTTACAGACTCAGATTTCAAATAAATAATCACACTGCCCTCATTCTTTCTTGTTATTATCCTATTTACAAATTCAAGTGTCTATTGAAGATGTTTATCAGTCGTTGTATAATTCTCATAGAGTAAGAGATGTGAACAAAAGTGTGAAAAGAGGACTGAGGAAGACATCAAGGGGCTGACTTTCTGTTCTGAGGCAGGATTAACTATTTATAAATGATTCCTGATGTAGTCATAAAACATCCCTGACTGTTTTTGACAGAGAAGCTTGGCAAACTCCTTAGATAGCCCGTTCCTAACTGCCTTCACTGTTACAGAATGTGTTTTTGCATCTAACTTCAGTGTGCTGATCAGCTATATAAGTTCATTGCTTTTTACTCTATCCACAGTCGACATTATTACCTCCTCTTTAGCAACAGCCTTTCGCATATTTGAAGACTGTTTTCATGTCTCCCCACAGCCTTTCTTCACTTTAAGAATAAACAAATCCTGCTCTTTCTTCATAGGTCATGTTCTCTAGACCTCTGACCTGTTTGTAGCTCTGCTCCACACTCTCCCCAGTCGATCTGCATTCCTCTTGGGAAATGACCAAGAACATGCAGCCCATAAGAGAAAATATTATTTTCTCTGCCTCAGATCCAAAACTTCTGCATGGACATGTCAGTAAGTTTGAGGGGGCTTTCTGCTTTGTGCAGAGTTTATGACCAGTTTTAATAGTCAATATTTTAATAGTCAATACCTTGCCTGTAAACCTGGAGCTTATCATTCATTTCCCAGTTATTTCTACTTAAGCACAGCATCTTGTAACTTACTCATATAAGTCCGTTGGTGAAAAAGATGTTGAATTTGAATTCTGATTTTTAAAGTAACAGAAGCTTTGGCTGGTACTAAATCCAAGACAGACACTTTTGAAATCCTACCTTGTACATAATTAGATAGTATGAAGTAAATCCACAATAAATACACTCTGGGCTTTCCAATTAACACCAGCCTTTGCCCAACAAATACTGAATCTAATCTTTTTTGCAGGTGGTGCAAAGAGAAGAGATCCTCCCTATTTTGGTGTGGTGCACAACTCTATCTTTCTCAAAAGCTATTTTTTTTTGTCACAGATAAAACTAAGATTTGTTTGCTTGTTCCTGAGACATCAACATTAGCTGCTATTTATTTTTGTGTTGTCTTTGGGATACTTATAATGGGTTAATTGTTTTAGCATTTTCCAAACAATTTAGGTTAGGTTGACTGTCACCAGCATGATAATTGTTCCCATCCTATTTTTCAAAACTGGCCATTTATTTGTTCCTTCCATCATATAGAACCTCAGACAGCTATAGAATGTTCTCTGGGTGCTATGGAATGATTTCACTCCCACCTAACCCAATTCAAACACATAGCCCATTTAAAGAATATCTTATATTCCTAATCTGGACTGACTTTTTCATTTATCTTAGTTTTATTAACTTTCTTGCCCTGTCAGTCATCTTAGTAAGAGCATAACATACACTGGCTTTCATTATGCTTGCTGCAGTTAACTTTCCCTTCTGACCTTCTTTATACCAAGAATGTGATTATAGAAAATTCCTATTTACCCTTTAAATTTTTTGTGCTTTGTTTTGTTCCTGCTTGATGTCCCTACTTGTTTCTTTATATACATCCCTTTGGCTTTTTCTACAGAATTTTCACTTACGTAGTTTTTATCCCAAGCTTTAGATCAAAATTCAGTCTCTTGCTGTGTTTCTCCTATCTTTTTTTGCAATTCGTAGTTTACACTTCCATTCTTAATACTGTTGAGAAATCACCAATCTTTCACTCACCTCTAAAAGTCTTGAGATAGAGCTATTTTTATACATGTAATTAGTATGCCTGCTGGTTCCTTCTGTAAGTTTGATCTCTACTGGTATTTGCTTTGTTTCCTCCATGCTGTGGTCTGATGCACCGGAGATTCAGGTGAAGTAAAAGGAAGATTATTTTATTTCCCTTCATCTTCTCTCACCCAAACTCTTCACAGTCACAAGTCTCTTACAATATTACCTGTCATCCTACAGAAGCAGTTGACATGTCTTGAACAAACTGTCCTATTTTTTCCACACTAGTTACCACTCGGTCTTTGCTTTAGCTTTGCAATCTATCCTGTTCACCTGCACAGGTTTATTCTGAAATAATAAGATCAAATGGTAATTTAGGTGGGAAGAGGGAGTATTGAGGGCTCTGATCTAGCCTGTAATTTGTAGCAGAGCCCACTTTAGTCAGAACACACTGTTTAGGAACCTTGTCTAGTTTTGAAAACCTGGAGTGTCTGCAGTTTCTATGAGAGCAGCTGGTTCCAGTACTGAACCACTATTACTGCAAAATATTTTTCCCTATATCTATCTGGAATTCCCCATGCTGCCACCTGAGTTCATGGTCCTTTCTCTGTGCAAACATTGTCAGATGAGATCATATTAACTCTATTGTACGTTGAGGGGTATTAAAGCTGTATGGATATGCAGAATCTTGGCCTGGTCTGTGTGGATTTGTTTGTGATGATTTCTTTCCATTCTGTAGTTTTAATGGTATTACCTTAAGTATTGGTGATTGCTTCAACTTAACCCTAAATTTGGGAAAAAAGCAAAAGATAAGGAGAGATTGTGTGGTGATACTTCTGGCTAGTGCAAATACTGCTCTGAAGATGCAGAGACAGATGGAAAGACACAGACTTTCACTCTAAAAGCAAACACAGGCAATTCTTCAGCTAGAGTTTTCCGTAGTACTCCAGAAGACATATCAGCAAAGCATTCAAAGGATTCATTTTAATCCTACAAGGTTTTGAAATGTGCGATTTCTTAGTGTATATGGTAATAACAAATAACCAAATATTGGAGGTAGAATTCTCTTCTGATTCAAAAAGAAATGTTTCAATGAAATATGTTTTGAAAAATTGCTGATTCAGTAAGCTTAGAGCAAGTAATTATAATTTTACTGCTATTTCTGATTATTTCAAGTGCTCAATTGAGTCACTTCCATGGAAAATTCAACAAAAAATGGGGAGACTTCATTTCTTATTTTCTGATGAATTTTTAAAAAACATATAGCCGAATTCAGCTGAATTTTTAAGTGAAATATGGTAAGAGCACTTGGAACTATTTACTCACATTATTGTTTTGCTTTTAAAACTTACTAGAGTAGCTTGGAAGGAAAATAAATAAACTGAATTGTAGTTGTATTATCTGTGATCCATCACAGCTAGATAGCAATCCAGAGCAATAATTAATCAAAAGGTTTCACATTATAGCAAAAAATATTGCAATGTAGAAATAATGGCATTTAAAATTGCTTCTAGTCTATGTAGCAGTTATTTCAGCATACATCTTCTGGATAAAGGTATTCATAAGAAATATATAAAACCTGTAAGATTTATGATCTTACCAAGGTAAATATTCATTGTTAAACTGCCTGTTTGATACAATGAAAAATAATCCCATTCTGCCTGGTATTTTTTTTGCTAAGTATATTTGATATGAAGCCAGGCAATAAAAATGATAACAGATTTATGAGCATTGTTGCCCAGGCTCCTGACGTCTAACTGAGGACAGGCATATTCAAAAGTGTATGTGGACATCCATATCTCCACACACAAACGATACTTCTGGAAGTGTGGCACTTGACATCCATCTCAAAACAAGACTATCTTCTTCATTTCCGCAAACATAGTTACTGAACCTTTTGAATTTCTTTCTATTTCATACATGTGAGATGGTGCTTCTTTCCTGCTGGAAACAGAAGTGAGCTCATTGGTTACTGAGAAAAAGTGAGTGTATTCTTTTCTCACACACTGCATTTTCAACAGTGCCATTATTCATATTATGCAAACACACTGAAAGAAAGATCTCAGTGTGTACGTCTGTTCTTTAAATTCAGGTGTCGCTGAATGACTTCTATAGGTCGTGGCATGAATTTATCCCAAAAATCATAGAATCATAGAATAATAGAACAACCAGGTTGGAAGGGACCCATCAGATCTTCTAGTCCAACCTTTCCTATCAAGCATTAAACCAAGTCCCTCAAGACCTCATCCACCTGTGCCTTAAACACCTCCAGGGAAGGGGAATCAACCACCTCCCTGGGCAGCCTATTCCTATGCCCAATGACCCTCTGTGTGAAAAACTTCCTCCTAATCTCCAGCCTAAATCTCCCCTGGAGGAGCTTGAGGCCATTCCCTCTTGTCCTGTCCCCTGTCACTTGGCAGAAGAGCCCAGTTCCCTCCTCTCTACAACCTCCCTTCAGGTAGTTGTAGAGAGTAATGAGGTCTCCTCTCAGCCTCCTCTTCTCCAGGCTAAACAACCCCAGCTCTCTCAGCCGCTCATCATAGGGCCTGTTCTCCAGGCCCTTCACTTAGCTTGTACAGGCCAGGATCAAAACAGCTACAATATTCCTACTCCTGCCTCTATCTGCTTGACCTCAACAGATTCTCAAAGGAATTCAGATTACTGCTCACTGATGTAATACTCTCAGGGTTGTGGGTATGGAGATCACCCATGCACTCTCGAAATTACACAGAAACACAGATTATTTGAGTGAAAAACTGGAATTTGTTTTCAGTTTCCAGTTAGGAATGCCTTTTCCACACTTGCTTTTCTTTTTCTTAATACAGTAATTTAATTGTAGAAGGAGACATTTTAAGGAGTAAAATGAACATTAAAAAATGTGTGCAAAAGCCTTTAATGGAGGAGCTGTGACAAGTCTCTAGCTAAAAATATAAACAATTATTCCACAAAGGCAACAGAATTTTTTTGACAAAAAAAGTCATAGAAACTATATTGGTTAAAAGAGAGAAATAAACATAAAGTAAGCTGTAGCATTCAAGAAGAGTTAAAAGAAGATGAAGACTCCTTCATCAAACAATATCTTGTATGGACAGGAGAATCATGGAGAAGATCTGCTTTGACCAAAGATAAATGCAGGAAAGAGGGAAATAAAAATGCCAAAAACTTTGCCAAAATGTTGCTCAACTTCTTGTAATCTGGGGACTTGACTTGCATAATATGAGGTCAGTTGAACAACATTTTTCCCCCTCCATGAAGTATATAAAGGAACCACAGCAAAAAGCAATGAATAGAACTTGATTCTGGAGTTTGGATATGAATCAGGATGCGGTAAAGTCTGTTTATCAGAGTCTCAGATGTCTGCTGTTCTCCTGTTACATTAAGAATATAATTGAAGTAGCTACCATGTAAGGATTGTGCAATGACTTGCATGAAGTGACCTTGTCGATCACCTTCCCATTCCTGTTAGACTTTTGTCAAAGACTCTTTGTCCCATTTGACGCTTACTGGAACAAGTTCAGGGTTACATTTCTCATATCAGTCAAGCCTCCTCCACTGTCAAATGTGGGCAAGATGTTTTTGAGGAGGGCTTTCCCTGGAACATGGACCTTCTCATTTTACCTGATAATATTGAAGAAGGTGCGATGAAGTAGCAAGTCAGACTCCTCTTGGGGAATGTATCAGAGAAAGTAGCAGTGATAGGATCATGCTGATGCCAGATATGAATTCTCTTTCTTCCTCTGAGCCTGTTTACAAAGCAAAGAAGATAGATGGCTGTGGTTTGCCAGATTTATCCTTTTTAATCAAGATAATACCCAAATCAGGCACCCTAACTAAAAAGAAACACTGATTTCAGAGATGTGTGCGTTTAGTTGAGAGTCGTTCCTTTCTTATTGAACATCAAGGCTGTTACTTTAACCTAGTTAGCACTGTCAACAGAAATAGAATCACAGAATCATAGAATCACCGAACAACTGGGTTGGAAGAGACCCACCGGATCATCAAGTCCAAGCATTCCTATCAAACACTAAACCATGTCCCTCAGCCCCTTGTCCACCAGCACATTAAACACCTCCAGGGAAGGTGAATCAACCACCTCCCTGGGCAGCCTGTTCCAATGCCCAATGACCCTTTGTGTGAAAATTTTTTTCCTAATGTCCAGCCTAAATCTCCCCTGGTGGAGCTTGAGGCCATTCCCTTTTGCCTTGTCCCCTGTCACCTGGGAGAAGGGTCCAGTTCCCTCCTCTCTACAACCTCCTTTCAGGTAGTTGTAGAGAGCAATGAGGTTTCCTCTCAGCCTCCTCTTCTCCAGGCTAAACAACCCTAGCTCTCTCAGCCACTCCTCATAACGCCTGTTCTCCAGCCCCTTCACCAGCTTTGTTGCTCTTCTCTGGACTTGCTCCAGAGCCTCAACATCCTTCTTGTCGTGAGGGGCCCAGAACTGAACACAGGATTCAAGGAGCGGCCTCACCAGTGTTGAGTACAGAGGGAGAATAACCTCCCTGGACCTGCTGGTCACAACATTTCTGATCCAAGCCAGGATGCCATTGGCCTTCTTGGCCACCTGGGCACACTGCTAGCTCATGTTCTGTCACTGTCAACTAACACCCCCCGGTCCCTCTCCTCCAGGCGGCTTTCTAGACAGACTTCTTCCAGCCTGTAGCTCTGCATAGGGTTGTTGTGCCCCAAGTGCAGGACCCGACATTTGGCCTTGTTAAACCTCATGCCATTGGACTCAGCCCAGCAGTCCAGCCTGTTCAGATCCCTTTGCAGAGCCTCCGTACCCTCCAGCAGATCCACACTTCCACCCAGCTTAGTGTCATCTACAAACTTGCTAAGGGTACCCTCAATGCCTTCATCCAGGTCATTGATAAAGACATTGAACAGGGCTGGACCCAGCACTGAGCCCTGGGGACACCACTTGGAACTGGCCTCCAGTTGGAGTTCACTCCATTTACATTTACAGAAACTGTGTCAAAGGCTTTCCTGAATTCCAGGAAGATACATCCACAACCTTTCCTTCATCCATTAGCTGAGTCACTTTGTCATAGAAGGCGATCAGGTTAGTTTGGCAAGACCTGCTTTTTGTGAACCCATGTTGACTGGGCATGATCACCCGGTTCTCTTGTAAGTGCTTCATGACAGCTCTCAAGATCACCTGTTCCATGACTTTCCCTGGCACTTAGGTCAGACTGACAGGCCTGGAGTTCCCTGGATCCTCCTTGCGACCCTTCTTGTCGATGGGCACAACATCAGCCTCCAGTCCAGAGGTACCTCCCCAGTCAGCCAGGACTGTTGGAAGATGATGGAAAGGGGTTTGACCAATACATCCGCCAACCCCTTCAATACCCTAGGGTGAATCCTGTCCAGCCCCATAGACTTGTGGGTGTCTAGCTGGGCAAGCAAGGCTCTGAACCACCTCATCTTGGATCATGGGAACCTTGTATTGCTCCTCTAGTTTTGGGGTTTGTACACAGAGGGAATAGCTTTCTTTACAATTAAAGACTGAGGCAAAGAAGGCGTTAAGTACCTCAGCCTTCTCCTCATCCCCTGTCACTGTTCCTTCTGCGTCCAACAGGGACTGTGTGGTCTCCCTAGTTCTCCTTTTATTATTTATATATTTATAGAAAGATTTTTTTGTTATCTTTCACAGACTTTGCCAATCTGATTTCTAGTTGAGCCTTAACCCTTCTGATTTTTAATCTACACAATATCACTTCCCTCCTGTAGTCCACCTAAGAAGCCTGTCCCCTCTTCCAGAGCCTATAAACATTCCTCTTCTTCTTGATATCTCTTGATATCTCTCTGTTCAACCAAAGTATCTGAAAGAAGTCCAGGACAAGGTGGGTAAACTTATTAACTGACTTAAAAACTGAAGAAAATAGAAGAACAAGCAGAAGTTAGCAAAAATATTGAACTTTGCTGCTGCTTGATTTCAAAGACCATTGTTTCTATGGCAAACAAGAAAAGGTGGTTCTGCCCTTTATTTCATACAAGAATAGCTTTACCTGGAGAATTGGTCAGCTTCCATTGCAAAATTCCTGTCTAGACATTTATAATGCTGTCAGCTGAATATTTTCTCAGACATTTATCTTGTAAATAAATACATACCCACAAATCCACTTTGGCAACAAAGTATAATATTATTCCTGCTTTATAATATCATAGATCATACAATCTAACCAAACTCAAACAGCATGTCAGAAAGTAATCAAGAGGACAGCTCTGAGAGCCTCGTTATTGGTCCATACATAAATCAATCATTCTATCCTTCTTCAGTGCAAAAATGTTTACTTGAAGGAGGCCTTAGGAGCACAAAGTGATCTTGAAAAAAGACAGTAATTCATCCTGAAAGCCGTAGAGTGGGTGCTGAAATGCAAAGACGTGTAAAGTGAGCCACTAAATCTGATATACAAGTTGTTTCCTGCACTGTAGGCTGATCCACATCCGCCCCACATCTGACAGCTTATCTGTGTGAGAGGAGACAGTAGTTTTGTTAGTTTATAAAACAACCATTTATTTTTAGAAGGTGTCAACAGTCACAGAATCACAGAATCACAGAATCACAGAACAACCAGGTTGGAAGGGACCCATCGGATCTTCTAGTCCAACCATTCCTATCAGTCAGTCAGAACAGCAAAAAATAGAACGATATTCTGTATGTTTAGTAAAAATTTTTTGCACATACTTATATCTCAGTGGTTTCCTTCATATTGTTGTTTCATGAAGAAGAGAAATACCTGAGTGTATTGTTTCCAGGTCCTATGCTTGACAAAAAGCCAGAGCAAGAGGGACACTGGCTTCCTCTTGGGGAATGGCTGAAGTCCACACAGCTTAGTAAGTGATGATCCATTACTTTCCATTTCTAATGCAATATGTATAACTCCCTCTCTCTTTTTCTCTCTCTCTCTTTTTCAGGTACTCTCAGTCCTTCCTGTCACCTATAAGAAAATAAAATTGAAACCTGATCTCTGAAGTGCCTGAACAACTCAGCAGGCTTATCTCTTCTCTGCTAATTATGCAGAAAGCATAAGGGAAATCCCAGATTAAGAATTGTTCTCTGTATTTGAATGACATTGTTTTGCCTTACTGTGTTAAACAACAGGGTTACAACGAAGTCCAGTATGCTATTGTTTCTTTCACACTTCACTATTCAGCATTTTCCTACAATTTTTAAACTCTTTTTACCTGTCAAAGGTCAATTGATAAATCCCAGTCCATAGGGCTGTACTCTACATAGGCAACCCTCTAAGCACTGTAGAGATCAAGTCTTAAATTCTCATGAGGAAGAAAGAGTTTCGATTACTGAATGGTCAAAGAATAAGAATCTTTTCTGTAGATCTGACTGCACTGTATGGGAAATCCAAATGTCAAACTGAGATGTAACTCTATGTTGTTATGTGCTAGAGGTTTTGTAATGCATGTCATTTGAATCACATTATGAAATATCAGGAAAAGTGAATACTAGATATCCATGGAATTAGCTAACTGCAAATGTCAAAAAATTGTTCCTATGAAATTATCACTGAGTAGAGAGATGCCCCAAGTGGAACTACAAAGAGTATGTTAGTTCTAGCATTATTCCAGGCATGCAGAAGTGAAGTGTAAGCATGGAAACCAGAGAAAATAATTTGTACTCTCTCAAGAGGTCTTCACTTCCAAGTGCAAACCAGTGTGTTTACACTGCTCCCTTCTGCTGCTGCCCAGTTTGTTCTTAACACATATCTTTCTCCACTCAGCAAATCCTCAGCCTCCGATGACAGCATGCTCCAGCACTGCTGCCTGAAATCAAAGTGGAAAACATATTATCCCTCTCTTTCTGGGATTTCCATATCTGAAGACATATTCTTCTGATGTTCTCATTTCTAGGGTGAATACTGTTGATACTTTCAAATTCAGCATACAGGCCATATTTCTAGATATTTTTGTTTTCTAGTTATTCTTTTTATCTTCTTTGGACTCTCCTCAATTGCTCTACAGTTTTTTGAAAAGACAAGGAAGGAGGTGGGAGAAGAATATTCCCTAGATTTCCCCAATACACACAAGATATTTGAAGTGGAGTTTCACCAAGGCCAAGTAAAATGGCTTTGTGAGTTTTATAGTCTTCTTGTTTGTAAAGACACTTTTTGCCTTCTTCACGAAAGACTGACAGAGTAGGTGAACATCTGTTTATGATCTGTTGTGAATCCCAGACTCTTTTCTTCTAAATTGTTCCCTAGACAATTATACTCCACCTGGAACTGATACAGTTAATTGTCCTTAAAAAAGGAAGATTATAGAATCATAGAATAACCAGGTTGGAAAAGACCCACCAGATCATCGAGTCCAGGCATTCCTATCAAATACTAAACCATGCCCCTCAGCACCTTGTCCACCAGTGCCTTAAACACCTCCAGGGAAGGTGAATCAACCACCTCCCTGGGCAATCGGTTTGAGTCCCCAGTGACCCTTTCAGTGAAAATTTTTTTCGTAATGTTCAGCCTGAATCTCCCCTGGTGGAGCTTGAGGCCATTCCCTCTTGTCCTGTCCCCTGTCACTTGGCAGAAGAGCCCAGCTCGCTCCTCTCCATAACCTCCTTTCAGGTAGTTGTAGAGAGTAATGAGGTCTCCTCTCAGCCTCCTTTTCTCTAGACTAAACACCCCCAACTCTCTTAGTCATTCCTCATTAGGCCTGTTCTCCAGACCCTTCACCAGCTTTGTCGATGGTATCTGAATTTCTTTTCTCAAGATATATTACTTTAATTTTCCAAGATAATTTTACATTCGAATGCTGTCCTCAAATGCACCGATGGTCCCTTCTGCTTGCAAACATGACCAGATAGCTCAGAGTCTCATAAGATCTTGATGAATAGAATAATACATAAGACACAGCACAATGTTATGTTCTTCATATTTTATTTTTCTCATGTGTATGAATAAGTTAAACACATGTAGGACTTTCGTCTAACATCAACAACTTGTAGACTTGTCTGTACTACTAAATTCCATCACACATTCCAGTAACTGCATTCAAATTGTACATGTATTGTGTCTGAATGTATTAGCTACTGATCAGTATCTGAAGTTCATCTGAGAGGGTGATCTTTATCCCACCCAGCACTGTGCCAGAATTATTTAATTGTCTGTGTAATAAGTTGCATATGGCAGAGCACAGGGAAAAATTTTTTTGGGAAAAATATTATGCCTGTCAGCAGGGGAATTACCCATCACAGGTCTCCCATAATACGAACCAAACCATCAACTGATGTGGAGCAGTGATTTGGACACTCAGACCTTTAGTCTCCCCTCACTGAGATAATGCATTTTCTCTCTGGTAGGACAGACAGGCATGAACTGCTGGACAGAAGCTGGGCCCAGACACCTGGGAGGCATCTGCCAGGACCTCACTGCCAGTGACAAAATGGAGCATGTCCCAATTTCCATTTCCCTTCCTCCTTCCATAAGGAAAACAATACTTCAGTTTACCTCTTGAAAGAGTTAATGAAGAAGAAATTATCTGACAGTTTTTTAAAACTTATCTTTCTTTGTAAGTGGAAAGCTGGTTTTCAGCCCTGTGAAAATAAAGTCACCTTCCCTGGAGGTGTTTAAGGCAAGGGTGGACAAGGTGCTGAGGGGCATGCTTTAGCATTTGATAGGAGTGGTTGGACTTGATGATCTGGTGGGTCTTTTCCAACGTAATGATTCTGTGTGAAAAGTTCTGGAGACAAAAAAAATATGTATGTGCCTAGGATTTCAGTGTTGTTTCCACTTTGTGCCCATCTCATTTCTAGATAGGTACTGCTCAAACCGGGTATACATAGACATACACGTGCAGTGTTGCAGCACATCTTTATTTCTAATGTAGTCAGTACTCTGTCTCGCCCATCTCCATTCAGAGCAGAGGGTACAGCCTTGCCACCGCAGAGGGTTTTTCTGGACTGGGGAGTAAAAAGTAAAAGTATTCTGTGGACTGGCAGTGGCAGTCACCGAGAAAGGCAACAGATGGACCAGTTGGCCAATATTTTTTCAGATAAATCAAATTGCTGGTGTATGCTCAGAGACAGTATGTAATCCTGCCTCTTGGACTTTGACTTGCTGCCTTTTGGAAGAATTTAGCCAATATTTTGGGAAAAATATTATGCCTGTCAGCAGACTGGAGAAGGTTACAAATATGTTAAGGTACGTTACTCCAGTTTTTACTTCTCCAAAACAGATTGATGACCCTTAAGGAAGCAAAAATGCAGATTAAGAGAATGAGATTCAAGCTGCCATAAATAACCTCAGGTCAGGTACCTGGTTCCAGTCTGGCTCTGTTGTGAACTAGGGACAGGTAAAGACATTCCTTTGAAAGGCTGGGGACTGGGAGTGGACAAGCTTCTTCTGTATTCTCATCAGGGAATGTAGTGCAGTGGGTGTGTCAGTGTATTTTGCGTAAATAAACTCTGAAAGTGGCTGCAAACAAGCCTGCATAGGAAAAAAAAAATATGTATACAAGTATGTTTTGTACAGATTTGTATTTTTCTGTACATCATACCAGAGAGAGACAATTCCACTGATACTTGTGAAAAATAACAGTCTGCTAATCCTTTTCACACTTTAGTATTTTTAAGATTTTCACCACCAGAAGAGGTAAAATACTTTGGCTACTTTCTCTTAGTCTGTAAACGTCTTTTACTTACTTCAGTAACCTGCTCCATTGACATCTGGCATGGTGATCCTCAAGTGCTGGTGGCCAGACCAACTCCTACAGATGTGATCGGCTTACAGTCAAACTAATTCAGTGATCTGCCTGCTCAGGCATGGTACAGTTCCACCCTCTATTTTTAGACTATGGTACATCTTTATTATTGCTACATGCTACATTTTCTCTTTTATCATTATTTCTAGAGTAAGGAGCAAAGTTGAGTGTGCATGCTAACTTGGCACCTCACCTTGCTGTAGGGTTTTCATCAGATGATACTACAAACCTGTTATTAATCTGTTAGTACAAGATTAGATTTGTTAACTTGCTGTGACAATACTTTGTTACTAATTATTTTTCTCCCACTTGACAATTTTAAACAAAGTAGTGAGTAAAAATCTGTCTTGTGCTTTATAATGTACTGAACTTTCCTAATTTGCTGTTCTGATGAATGTATTGAAATTCATTTTGCAAGTCAAACCACCCAATTTCTTTCAAGAGAAGAACCTGCCTCTGTTAAGACATATTAGATATCTGGAATATTAATTTTGTAAGAACATGGTGATTTTTTGAAGTTGTCAAAATACTAAATGCTTCCCACAAACGGTATAGTAGTGTACACCACACATTCCCCTGTGTATTTCCTCCAGCACACCAGTCCTCCCAAAATGGCTTTCCAGTTGCAGGCTCACAGCTGTGAACAACTGAAAGGAGAGTCAGGCTGAACAATATAAACTTCCCCCAGAAAGAGCCTATCAAGTAAGATATTTCAGGTTATTATTCACATTACTGGTGTATCTGAAAAATAATCTCTACTTTGAACATCTGAAATGGGGAACTAAAATGTATGTTTTGGTTCAGATATGAGTGGCTCATTGTTAGTCGTAAGCCATAAAGTTAACTCCTTTTCACTCTGTGGCTTGTGTCCATCTCTGCTCCAGGAATTTCAACCTATTTGGATTAGATTACTTTCTGAAGAGCTTTCTAATCTGCGTGCTGATATTCATCAGTCAAAAATGGCTCCGGGATATTTTCTCTAGAAGATTTAAGTGCTGGTTTCTACAAATCTATGGATCATTACTAGGATCAGGATAAACTTGAATGCAGAAATTCCTGGTATCTACATACGTGGTATGTAGCCACTTGAATACAGTGGTAATCCATCATGAGAGAAGTGCAAAGTTTGTCCACTGACATCTACAGAAAAATACATTCAAAGTGATGATGTATTTTCTTACAAGTATTGAGTCCAAAGACGTTTGTAATCATGATTTTGGGTCAAGAACCAAGATAGGAGTCATTACTTCCAGATCAAAAAAGTATTTAAAATTGAGGTATTTCCAATAGTATTTATCAGGTTCATGTTTGGTTGTATATTTTTACGTATCAGCCTCGGTCTGGGCCTCAGTAATATAAAGTTAGGAATAAATATTTTGAGAAGTTTGCATTTGAGCATTCCCAATTAAAAAAAAAAAGTTAAGCAATGACAAATGTGGAAGAGCTTTATTAAGCATTACTCCCTGAAGAAAAATAGTTAAGCTCTTTGCCAACTCCTTCAGCAACATAAGTAATTAAAAATACCCAAGATGGTAGTAGATTTCTTCTTTATTTGTGTTGAATGACCACTTATTAAATAATTGTTTCCCAACTGTTCCTTTTCAAGAATACTTAAAATATCTTTAACTATATAAGAAATAATAAACTGACAGCAGACTGACAGAGTCAACTTCTCCAAGAGTTGTATGACTATCATACTTCCAAGCAATGTGACGCTGAAATTAATGCATGACCTAATGTGTCTTTGAAGGAGTTGGTTCATTGAGAAAGCAAGCATCTGAGTGTTTGTGAGTGTTAGCAGCTCTCTGTGCTGTTACCTGTAACTTGCTGTAGAAGAAGGGCAGAGCTTATGTGGAAAATGGTTGATTTGAATTCTTTATTCATTAGAAAGAAACACTTTCATATAATGCTAAGATCAATGATACAGCTAACTTCACTAGTGTAACACTAATGCTAACAGTGAACACAAGATTACATAAAGAAAAGTGAGCAAGGTAAATGTACAGTTGCAAAATGTGGTGACAGGAAGTGTACACAGTGTCAGAATGAAAAAATGCAGAATATTCGTAAGGAGCATACATTTTAGGTTATAAAATGATCTGCATGAACTATATATATGTTTATAGTCTGGTATCTGGCATGTGTTACATGGCTAGCTTTGTTTGAAGAAACTCTACCCATTCTGCGTTAACCCAAGTCCCTCAGTGTTAATAAGATCTGTAGCTCTAAAAAGACAGACTGTATGCTGCCAGTTCAAGTGCTCTGAGAAATGTCCTCCATAATATCAACAGGTCAAATTTCTGCCCTTGTGCTAGTGCCACTCACACAGAGGAAATCTTTCCCCATTTGTCTTGGAATGTCTGCAGCACATTGTCAACTGTCAGAACCACAGTCAAGTAGTCAGGGATATAATTCCTGAACTTGTACCCCTCTGACTGCCTGTGAATCTTCTTTTTGGTTTTTATGTACATGTGACAACAATACAGCATAACACTATTTTACAAGTTTACCTTGGCTGTAAACGTAATCTGTACTGCATGCTTCAATTTGATTTAAAACAGTACTACGTCAAAACTGATATTGCCCCCTATACTCCTCTCCCACCATACTGCTTTTATGAACTCTGAATGGTATCCTGAGGGAGAGGATACATTCTCTCTTCATTTCTGATAAAAACTTGCTATTCCACTTCTTGGTTCAACACTTAGATGCAAAATTAATCCATCTCTCCTACCTCAGAGGGTTACCATCTGTAGCAAGAACCGTCCTGAACACTAATAACTGCATTCCCTCAAATTCTGATTTCAAATCTCCACACATTCTTCCTCATACAGAAAAAGTTCTGTAAAGGATTTTCAGAAACAAATCAGGCTCTAAGGGGAGTTACTAATATTTATAATAGTTCATATTTTCTTGAGAACTTTAGCTGTTTGGAGAAGAAAGGGTCGAGAGGTCACACATTTCTGCATTTCTCTCTCTCTAACTAGTAGATACAGTTTAGAACTTATCATTCATCTGATTACGGCCCTAGACCATTCTATAACCATCCTCTCTCAGGGGAGATTTGGGACAGTCCAAATAGTTATTTTTATCAACCTCTCCTCTATTTAAAATTCTGTTTTTAATGCACTGGAGATAAAGACTTTCAAAGCACTACACCCCAAAACAGAAATTGTAAGAAGTGCAACGTCCAAACTTGATCTGAACATGTAATGTCACAAATGAAGAGGAGCACCTGGGGAACTAAAGCCTTGACCATTCTGGTCTCCCTCTAAAAATCATTTACTAATGTAAAGTAGCTAAAAGAAGATTCTTCTCCTAAGTAAGTAGATAAGGATAGGAATCACAATGCTGACTTTTTTGAGATGTGGATTAAATCTGTTAACCTTAGACTGTTTTTTTTAAAAGAGTACCCAAATAAGGTGTAGTCATATCCTTCCTTATTTGCCTGAAACTGAAGGATAGCTCTTCTCAAAATATTATCCACAATATTATCCAAAATAAACTTTCCTTCCCTTTTAATCCATCAAATGTGGTCATTCATACTCTATTCTCTCAGTCATTTGTATACCACTTTTCATGTTCTGCTTTACAAAACGATTTATATAATTAAACTAAATAATACCTTTAGGCTTGAATACACAACCTGAGAGCAGGTCTGAACTAGAAAGTTTGTTCCAATGTCTCTTCATAAGCAGGAAACCTACAGTGTCCTCATATGCCACTAAGCAAGTTACTCGCTCCACTGTCATGTCTGTTGCAGAGTTAGGGCTTCTCTTTCCCTGCTTCTGAGGGGGTCTCCCAAGTCATCACTTATAACTAAACAGAATGGTATCCCCAGCCAAGTAAATTTCCTGCAATCCCTCCTCTTTCATGTTTCCTTGATCAACAACTGCTTAAAATAACGTTAGAACTTTTTTAAACATTTTTTTAAAGGCAATCCTTACCTGGTGTCATCACAGGGCTATGTGAGGGGGCTGCAATTGTTCTTTTCCATTTACCAATGCCACCCAAAACTCAGAGCTCAGCTCACCAAAAAGAACAAAATCAGCCACAGGAGACTTCCAGGTGAAGAAAGCAGAAGGTATTGTTTAGTCTATGTAGGTCAGTAGTGGATAATGAAGTATGAAACAGATGCTGAAAAGCTAAAAGGACTGTTCTGTTTATCAGTCATCCAATTTCACAAAGTGCATTCTTATGCAAGGTCCCACTGTGCAAAAGCTAAACAAACAGTTCAATACTAATGACATCTTTCTTAACTTAGTTACAATTGTCTGTCTCTGTGTTTCCAGGGGTGAAAATTTTCTTCTGAGGTAGTAATGACTCCACAAAAGTAACTTCCTGAGCTTAAAGCAAGGCAGTGGATGGAAATGGCCTTTATTGGGTCTTACAGACTCGAAGCAAATTGTTGCCATTAAAAACTTATTCCTAAATAGACAAAGACACATGCAGCACTATTCAATAAGTACTTAAAAACAGTAGGATTAAAGTGATCATGACCAGTTTTAGACTAATTAGTATGTGAACTATTATAAATAGATCATAAGGAAACTATTTTGAAAAATCTTCCTTTGATACGAAGATTTTCAAGTCAACTCATGGCATAAGGAATATGATAGGTAGGTACTAATATAGCTGGTATATTTTTTATAAAGCCAAACTAAACAGCCAATATATTTTTATAATCTAGTATTTGGCTAACTGAAAGATACGGAAAGTGAAAGTTAAGTTTTCCTTTTCTTCTATTTCTTCACCACTCATAGAATGTTTAATGGCTCCAAACTGGCAACCCAACCCAACCCAACCTAACCTGATTTTATAGCCAACATGCTTAGCAACTGTAGCACGCTTGATAATGTCCAGAATTGCCCTGCACCTTGACAAGGCCAAGGTGGCTGGCATCATCATCATACATAACCCAAGCTACATCTCAGACTTGGCCTCCTTCCTGCAGTGAGCCCCATGGGCCCAAACTCAGGCAGCTTTCCCAGGCAGCACCTGAGATACACTAATGAAGTCAGACTCCTTGCAAAATGTTTTGGGCACTCATTTTTTTTCAATGCTTCGTTTTGGAGAAGTGCTTTTAGTGTCCCCTTCTTTTTAACTCCTCATTAAGATAATAGTCTAGTAATTGAAGTATTCATACAAGGAAGAGTGTAATCCCTTTGATTCAGCATATTCTCAGGACAAAGTTGTTAAAATTCACATCTTCAAGTATGACAAGACAACTGTTTCCAAAATCTTTTTTGTTGAAAGACAATGCAAGTATCAGCACTCCCAATGGTATCAAGGCATAAGCTACTGTTCCTGGGAAACAAGAACCACTTTTCTAGTAATCACCCATTTGTAGGATCAGCTTCATGTCTTAAGGAGACAGGTGAGATACCTTAAAATAGATTTTTCAATTGCTAATTGATCTTAGTGCTCATAGAATGAAGGTAAACAAATATCATCAAAGAAAAATCATATTTAAGTGTGTAAGATTGTAGCTGATATTTATAACATTATTATCTTTTCCTCTTCTTTTACTGAATTCTGGTCTTGTGGGGCAGCCATACTTGTATAGGAAAATGCTTTATCATTGGTCTGTTATTTTGGAAACAGAAAAATTTAAGTCAATTTTTTTTCCACTGAAACCAAAGAATTTCTGGTTTGGAATGCTTCCAAGATGCTTGTTGCCCATGGCTTGTCCCATGCCACAATATTTGTGTATCTCTTGGGAGAAGAGAGGGTTTAGAAATTTGCATAAGAAGACAAGAAAAATTCACAAATGCATCTGCTTACATTTCCCTCTGCTGTGTGACCAAACTCCACAGAGAGGTGGTGTGGTTCACCATGGAGCTCTGGAAACAGAGTGAATCATTCTCCATCCTCTCAATTCCAGCTGCCGTTGTTAAATGGTTGTTGCACAGCTTACTGAAAATCACAAACAGCTTGATAAAATGCATGTAATTCACAACTATCTTCTCTTTCACCTGCTTCTCAGTTTTCAAGGATATTCCAGCAAAGGGAATGTAGACACAAAAAGAGGCTTACTCTTGTTTATTGCCAGCATATCACTGAAGTCAGAGGGAAAGAATTTTTTGTCTTAAGCAGAAGGAAGTTTTAAAATGTCAGTGAAAAAATGCCATAGTTACTTCAAGCATTTTTTTTGTAATGTAAGGTACCTTTACAGTTTACAGAAATTAGTACTTGAACTCACAACCTTGCTAGCAATTGAGAAGATAAAGAAATCTCAGAAAGGATCTACTAGTATAGGAGCACTGCTAGAATTTGGACCTAGATTTCCACAACAGCTTGACCATTTTAAACTTGGAATACAATAGACGCTTTGTGATTTATTTTCATGGATCTAGAATCTGGCTTTCAGATACTTTAGTAGTTGTTCTACTTGTTCCAGAGAGGTTATATATCATCTTGATCAACACTCAAAGTTGAGATTCCTCTCAGAGCCAAGAAAATTATATTTACAGAGCCATATTCCATCAAATATTTATTAATCATATCACACTAAATAAAAATAGAAAAAGCAATTGTGAGAGAAAATAATGTTTAAATTTATTTCCCTCTGTTTAATTTAATATGAAGTGAGTTCTTCTGAGTATCTGCTTTAAGATTGTTTCCATACAAAACAAATCCATTTCAAAATACTTCTAAGACATGCATTGCGTAGTGCATGGGATGTGAAAGGGAAAACTGATGACTAACATTGTAGACATTATTTATTAACTTTGATTTATACTATCTCATATCCTCCTGTCAGCTCACTACTCATATGCCTTTTTATTATAGACGAATGAAAACAGAAACTTCTACATTCTTTTTAAGTCATTAAAATATGTTAATTATTTATGATAAGGCATCACAATGAATAACAAGAAGTGTCCCTGAAGTTTCCAGCTTCCTGTTACAGTTCATTCTTGGCTTAGACATTCTTTAAAGCAAGAGGAATTAAATCATATCAAATTACAGGGCCAAATTTAAGGGAATCAGAGATTAATGACACAGATACCTAGCCAGTGTTCTGAAATAGCATTACACACATGTATTGTAGGGTTACCTATCCAAAGGTACTTTCAAATACTTTTTTATCACAAGAAATAAGTATAAAAAATAGGAAGGGATTGTTTGTAGGTATAGGTTCAGGATGAAATACTCATTTCAATGAGAAGTCTGCACAAAAATAATTATTGCTTATCTTTACAAATAGTAACTAAAGTCTTACATTCAAATATGTAAGTTACAGGCATGAACCTTTATGCCTCTTTTTTCTAAAGCTAAACCCCAGACCTAGAGGCCAGGATGCAGTAAATCAGCATACACAACCCTGTAGCTTCTGGGAGCACCTGCCAGCTCCAGTGCAAGAGTTCCGATTAACTGGAGTTATGAGCCAGAAATCTGCTTCCAAGGAAGTATCATTGCTCTGAAATCCAGAAAAGGGTCAGGTCCAGTCTCCTTGACATTATCTAATAGAGCAAAGCCACAAAGCCTTCATTTTGCAGTAGGGAATATCCAGCTTTAGCTTCCGTCTTTGGAAATTAATCCCATCACCCATATCCCCAGGAGGGGTGTTGGACACTAGTTGGGGAGGAGTTATTGTTACCCCTCACCTCCCTTAAGGCTGTGCCACAGTGAGCAAAGGGTTGATGATTCAAAATGTCAGAGAATGAGAACAGCACGGGGCTGGCTTTGACCCTGCAGCTCCCTAACTTGGTTGGCCAGGATGAGCAGGTGCAGGTCTGTAGACTATCATAGACGGATTGCACAGCATTTTAACACTTCCATGTGTATCATCTATACTTTCAGTAAAATTGCTGTGCAATGATGCTGCCATGGTTTTATCTAGAAAGAGATTTAGCACCTCTTGCTGTGAGGGTAACTGAAATCTATATGTAACACAAATTAACTGAAGATTTTTAAGGAAGCTTCCGTGACTGTCTAAGCTGGATGCAGGTATTCCTCTGCAGATGCAGCTTATGCACCTGTCACTAGTTCTCCACTTTGGGTGGGTAAGAACCACAAGACTAATCCCTGGAGACTTAGACATTTTCTGAATCAGAACTACTAGTCATCATTTTTTCAGTTTCTAAGGAATGATCCATATCCTCCTGTGAGTACTATACTAGGCTGAAAAAAACATTTCTTCTGTTATTTCTGATACTTACAGTAAGCCTAAAGGACTGATTTTATCTCTTTAGAGTGGATGAACTACAACAAAAGAAATAGAATTATCTGGATCTGAAAGTTATTAATCACATCTTTAATGCAGAATGACTGGTTCTTGTCACTGTTGAACCCCAACATGGTTTCCTTTGCATTTGCATAATGCAAGTTAACAAAGATACTAAGTACTGAATCTTGTTGCTTTAGAAGCATCATTTAGGGTAGATGTAACAAAAACTGTTTAATAGTATGTTTAAAAAAAATATTGTGGAAGTCTCTAACTTGAAGAGGATAGAAATTAAGACTAGGAGGGGTTACTTTGGGATAAAAGACATCTGTGTTCTTACTTTTAATCCCTGGAAAGAACTCCCATCCCAGTCACCTGCTTTGTGCATATCATCAAGTAGATCTCCAGTTGCATAGCAAAGGACGTAGTTGTATAAGTCTAATAGTAATAAATCCAAGGACAAGTAGGATTCCTGTTTTTTTTTTAAATAAATGTTTTCGCACTTTCAAGCCACTGCATATTCAGGAAGAACTTATTCTCTCCATGTTGTCCTGAGAAGTCACATTCCAACGCTGAGAAATGTTCCTATAGGAGAAAAGGACACTGCCCTGCACTGCATACAGACAGCAGCCCCAGATGCACACAGTCTGTCACTGAGCAACATCCACCAATCTTTTCGTGGTCTGAGTAATACTACCTTCACTCAACCGAAAAGGGACAAGATAGAGCTCAGCTTTGGCAAAGAGTTTTCCAAAATTTCAGTCCAATCTTTTATGTAAGTCTAGACCAAATCTATTTTGAATTTTGAGGAATGCAAGTATCAGAGTAAATAGTTTCCAATATGAGGAAAACGTCACTTTGCTATCCTACATTTTGTAGTTGCAGTAAGAGTTTCAACTATAAATGTGGTTGAAAACTCTGATGGAAGTTGCTGTGAAAATATTCCCAGGCTAGTAAAATACAGGAAATATAAAAAATCTTTGGGGGATAAGGGGTAATGAGATTAGAACATTAATGTTATCTATTTGTAGAATTCAGAGAATTTGGGAAAGACTTTGCTGAGCTTATTAAGGAAAACTGAATTTTTAAACCTCTGTAAATCTCCCTGTAGATTCTCATGAGCTGAATTGCCAGGGTTCTCTGGCAGGAGAGCCTTATACGTCTGGGAAGTTCATGTGAGGGTTTCTAACTTCCTTCATAACAACTATAAAAAAAATCTTTCACTTAACTAAATGATTAGGAAACAAAATAACTAAGGTTATAACTTTTTGTCTTCATTTTCTCTCTTTTAGCACACTTTGAGTAAATTTAAATGCTAGCATTTTTCAGAAAAAAACCACAAAGTTAACGCTTAGCTGAATAAACTTAATTTTACACCAAAAAAATATTTGTAAATAATGTTACTATCAGCTGGTACAGATCTACTGCCAGTATAAACCAAATTTCTGGGAGTTTAGCACGTTAGCATACTTTTCAAACCACTTACTTCTTTTCTTGTTTATGAATAGTAGTTACTAGCTAACAGAAAATCATGAAGTGCCTCTTTATATTCTTTGATCTCAACCTGATTTTTACCAGGAAGGCTTCCTTAAATTCATTACCAATATGACAATTCATGTGGTCATGCGTCATTGCACATCTTTGTTTGCATAACATCACATGGCTACGTAGATCAGAAATGAAAGGAGGCATTTTTTCACTTTGTCTCTTATGAGTCTTGTCAGGTCTCAGGGTCTAAACCCCTAAAGCTTTAAACTAATACTCTGCAGACTGTCTAGCAACTCTCATCACATCTGTTGCAGGAGCTGGCACTTTATTTGTGGAGACTTGGAGTCACATATGAATGTACTGAGTCCATCAAATTCCTATTGAGAAAAATGTTCAGAATCAAAATGATCAGAACCTAGTTGGTAAATGGAGTACTTATGTACTTGGAGCAAAGAAATGCAATGTTTCCTAACATTTTTTAGCTCACTTGATTTGCCTGTCTTGCTCCCTTGATTGTGTAAAGTTTCTTGGTATCTGTGAGATGCTGCTGGGATTACTTGTGCCAGTAAGAGCTCTTTGCAGCAGGAAAGTGTTGCAAAATCTGTGCCCATTCTGGGGAAAGTGGAGAGAACAGTGTTTCACCCTGTGTGGGGGGAGCAGAAGGCAGGGAGGGGAAGGGCAGCCACCACTGGCAAAATATCCAGAATTTAGTTTTCCTCTTCACAATTTTTTGTTTGTTCTCAGTTATTATTATTATTCAGTCTACATTTTTTTTTAGTTTCATTGGGCCTTACTCCACTACTTTTTCTCAAAAGTTAAAAGACTATGTACCAAATTTTGAGTGAAGGCAATTCAGTATGGAGCTACTGAATACTTTATCCTAAAGATCTCAGTTTTTCCTAAGTGTAGATTGTTCCCCCCTTTAAACTAAAGCAAGTTTTGGAGTTGATGGAATTCCTTATGCATTTCCACTGGAGCTTCATATGTTGTAACAGGAGTGGGTTCTGAAGGGCAGGAGGAATATTTCACAAGCAAGGACACATTTGCAGAAGCTGCTCTCACTCCTTGTCCTGGTGTGCAGGCATCCCTCTAGAAAGACCTGGGGATTGGTATTCCATAACTTGTGGTGTAGTAAAGTTCAGTTGCCATACTCGAAGCTGACAGTCTAGTTACAGGATTTCAAGGGTTTTAGACATATAAGAGAAGGGATTTTTCTGTCCCTGGAGAATAAGTGGCTTAATAATTTTGAGGTAAACAATAAATTTTCTGTTGAAAGAATCTATGAATGCTGTAAAGCCAGAGTGGCATCAAAGGGAAGGATATAAAGGATAAAGAAAGAGGGAACTTCCCAGAAAGAAGTAATGTGCTCCTCTGGTGGACATGCCCAACCTCTACCTGCGTTGGAAGTCAACAGCTGGTTTTTTGCAGCTTCATACCACTGTGGCAGAGGTGGAGGTTTCTGTGCTACTTAAAAGCACTAATTTTAATATTAAATAGTTTTTCTTTTTAAAAAATGTAGTAAGATTTCTTAGTTACCACCAGCATATTCCTCCTCTGGAAACCTATACCTTGCATGTAGGGTAACATTTTCTACATTTCTGTCCTTATCAGCATTCTTACAAAGTCCCCACCAGTCTTGTCAGACAAGTGATGTCTAAGACATACTGTAATAAAACAGAAGCTGCTTATGGTCTGAGCTATATCCAGTCTTTGTGTATGCACTATATTTGCACATTGTTGCATTTACTTTTTTCTCAGTTGCTTAAGAGTTGATGCAAGGAACTAATTAAAGACTAGTAAACACAAGGGACAGGTATCAACCCTCTTAACATACACCTGCTTTTCAGTATAGTTGGTCTTGATTTTTTGCTGCTGTGAGATGATATAGTTAACTTTTTCTGATTTCTGTGTATAGAGAGAAATTAAAAATCTTTGCTTAGGAACAATCCTTGAAATATACTTAATTTTATAGTGTTGATTTCTCTGTTTGTATGCCCACTTAGATTACTGACACTTTCATAGTAAAAGTAGCTGAAGATGGCAGTGAGAAATCCCATTGCTGGCAGATATTTTCTGGATTTTTGTTGCTTCATGGTTCTTTATGAAGAGCTCAATGCTCTTGTGTCTATTAAAAACATATTTTTAAACTAAGTTTGTTCCCATCTAGAAAGATGATTAAAATCTAAAAGAATTGGGACAATAGAGCATTTTGGGAAAATAATGATAACCACTCAAATAGAGTCATCTTGTATTCATTTATTTATTAAATTTCCCTAGCACCTGGGCTAGCTTTTACTCTCGAAGTTTATTTACTGAAAAAATACCAATAGATAGTCATAGAGCTGCATCTTACACGGCAATTTAATAAATACTGGATTCTAGGCAAAACTTGGGCCTGATACCTTCACAAATCACTGCTATTTCAGTCGAACTATTTTTAATTCTAAATAATTGTAAGTTTGGGTTTATATAAAAACCACCAGTATATTACCCCCTTTTTTTAGGTCTCAAACAGCAAAAAAAATGTTTGCATCTTACTTAATCATCCAGAGTTAAGGGACCTAGTTATAATCCTGTTGATTTTTTATATTAGTCTGCAATTCTTTGCTACCGTTACCAGTTCCAAATGATGCCATTCTTAGCATGCAAGTGGCTCTGCTCTGATAGATTCTCCTTTCCCATTAACTGCTCTTTGCTCCACTGGCTGCTTTGATAAACTATTCCGGTTTCCTTCACAGAGTGTTATTTTAGCCCTTAGAAAGAATGTAACATTGTGAACTGAGACACTTTATTGCACACAGGGTGACCTTAAGTAAATTCTTCTCAATCTTTTCCCTCATGAGACTCTTGAAAAGACTTAAGTACTTCAGATCTTACAACAGACAGTCTTGTCTTTTGTTTTCTATTCCTAAGCTAATGACTTCTGCATCCCTATGCTAGATGTTACTTTTTTGTATACTATTAGGACGATACACTTTTAAATGCTGATGCTGGTCCATTTTTCTATGTGCTACTACAACTAGAAAGAGGTCTGGGTTTTTAAGTAGAAAGTACATAATTAATTAGCATATAAAAGAAACATATTATAATCCTTCCCCTTTATTCTTAACATTTAATCTCCTTTTCCAACAGATATTAACTTGTGCCTTACAAAAATATCTAGAGGTTAAGTTGCAGCCTGTGTTTTGTTCTACTTCTTCAAGCTGTAAGCATCTTACTTCAGAACCCATCTAGTTCATTTCCTTGGGTTTGTCAGGAAAAAAAAAAAGAGAAAAAGGAACATGGACAAAAGGAAATTTTAATTCTGAAAACATGGAGTTTGAGGTAGAAAAGAACTATTACTGAATATGTCTCAGTTTTAGCAGCATCAACCAAAAGTAAAAAGATACTTAATTTTGCTTTCACAAGCAATTCTAAATTGTTTCCCCCTGTTCCTCAAGTGGACTCCAATTTAGTAAAGAGTGTTCATGGAGCAAAGATGCATTTGCAAGGGAATTTCAGAGTTTCAGAAAGTGGTCCACAAGAGCAATATATAAAATAAAAGCTACTAATAATAGATCCCAGAAAGAGAAAGACAAAATAAGTGTAATTCAGACCCCAAGGCACTCATCTGAGAGTGGGAACCCTAAATGCTGCTTTTTACATCAAACTTTGTATGCCAAATTCAGTAGTTGTAATGTATAAGGGGGAGCTGAAAATCAGTATCAGCACCTACTTGTAGCCCTCTATTTAAAACAAAAAAAAAAAAATTTTGAGGTAATCTAATCACCTGTAGGATTGAGCATGCACCTACAGAGGATCCCTGGTTTTCTTTTGCCCTGACCCATTTGCTTGGCAGCACAACAAGCACCAGCAGGTGTATAGAAAACACCCTGCTGTAAAACCTATCTATCAGGTGCAGCACAGCAGGCTTGAGCCCTTTGGGTCCACTAACAGGATGGACACCCCAGGAGGTCTCCTGTTATAGAAAGGATGAGTGCTAGTACTACAAACCTGGTTTGGTTCTGTCAAAGAGAAATTGTACACATTCCCTCAGAAGATAATGCCATGGTCTGCATCTTGAAGGAAGGAATATATAATTAAGAATAATAACAATAATAAGAATCCAACCTTGGCCAGATTGCAGTAGGAAAGAATGTGATTGTAACAGGAATTCAGCTTGTTTACTAGTTGAAACAAAAACAGTCCCCCAGCAAGAACAAAGGACAGACCTGAGCTTACCAAGAGGACACAATAAGGAAGGAGATAAGAGAACGAGCATCAGAGTGTTCTGAAGACACAAAGGAACTGTGATGTACATTCAAGAGTGGGTGATGAGACATGCTAATGAGTTCTGTGTATGTTTAACCAATATTTCATGTATATGTAACCAACATTTCTCAGAATCTATACAAATATGTATGTTTAACCAGTATAAAAGTACTGTAAACTCCCACAGTGGACACATGCATTAGGTGAAATGATTCCTTGTGGGGTGATTTGGCACAGTCCCATCCTTAGCCTTTCCTGCTGGAGAGTTCTGGGTAGATACCTGCTCAATGCACAGATATTTTTATTGCCATCCTGAGGCAATTCAACACCAGGTGTTGAATATGGGACAAGAACTTTGTACCTAAGCCATGGGTACTTGTGTTATGGCTTGGGTTTGGTTTTTGAAGGGGCTGGAGAACAGTCCCTATGAGGAGTGGCTGAGAGAGCTGGGGTTGTTTAGCCTAGAGAAGAGGAGGCTGAGAGGAGACCTCATTACTCTCCACAACTACCTGAAAAGAGGTTGTAGAGAGGAGAGAGCTGGCCTCTTCTCCCAAGTGACAGGGGACAGGACAAGAGCGAATGGCCTCAAGCTCCGCCAGGGGAGATTTAGGTTAGAGATTAGGAGGAAGTTTTTCACACAGAGGGTCATTGGGCATTGGAATAGGCTGCCCAGGGAGGTGGTTGATTCACCTTCCCTGGAGGTGTTTAAGGCACGGGTAGATGAGGTACCAAGGGGCATGGTTTAGTGTTTGATAGGAATGGTTGGACCTGATGATCTGATGGGTCTCTTCCAACCTGGTTGTTCTATGATTCTATGATTCTAAGTCAGGATGCCCAACACATAGCAGATGAGCATTGTAATTACTAACTTAAAAGTTGATTATTCAGTTGTTTATATGTTCACACCACAAATCCATATATACATGATGAGTACACACCCTGCCCGTTAAGTTTCCTACAGAGTTTTTATTCACATCACAATTCATAATATGTTTTTAAAACCCAAATTCTCTATATCAGCTAAACATTAGATTTGTAGACACGCACTGAAAAAAAATGGAGTGGGGGAATTAACAGCTATTCATTGACTTCCCTTTTCATTAAAGCTCACTGTGACATTTTCCAGCTAATGAATGAAATTCCTTGTTAACTACTGATTAAATTTGAGCTGACTCTTCCACAACAGTTAATCAGCCAGGCACTTTGACATTACACCAAGATATGTAGGCTGCTGACATCTTCCAGATTGTGCAAATAAGTCCTGTTAAAAAAGCAAATATTGATCTGAAGAACAAAATTATGAAAAAATATCTGAGTAATATTGTGTCTAACACCAATACAATCTGACTGAAAATATCATCCTAACTTTTCTCATATATCTCTTTAAAGATCTATATAGGAAGTAAAGTGGGTTAAAAAAATTGAATATAATCAGAGGTGTTACTGACTTCAGCAGAAAATTCACTCCCTTGTGAAACTTGATACTGCTTTATTTATTTGTATACACCAAAAAAAAGTCAGTATTTGCTGAGTCATGGCACTCCTAAAAATTCCAGCGAGGGGCATCATGAAAGCAAGATTTAAAACAGCTGTTAGAGAACTACACATAGAAACATAAAGTGGAGTCCCCATACTCGTCTCCAAACAGGCTTATCATCCAAAGGCACAGATATCTGTGACAATCTTGTGAATTTTAGTACAACATGCTCTCTCTACACATGAAGACAGGATATTTGCAAATGAGACATTGAGGGAAGGGTAGAAGTAGAACATACACTAGTCTAGCATTTTTGGCAGTAGTTTCTCCTTTCAGCCTCATAGCATATACCTAGACAACTCATCAAAGCTAAGGGGTTTCTTTGGCCAAGGAGTAAACAAAACTTTGGGGTTTAATGTTCCTCTGCTTCAGCAGTGTATCCTGTAGCCTATTCCTGTGTGTGTTATAACCTCTACTCTTCACTCCTCCAGACATTCTTCATTTCGTCCCTTATATTTCTCCAATATGGGTAACAGTGACAGCAGCTACAAACTCTATGGGAGGCTGAAGGAAGCTCGAGAGGCACCTGCAAATCTGCAAGGAGGCAGTGCAAGAAGTACATACCTTGCACAATGTGTTGGGGTCAAGGTAACACAATGAAGATATCCTCAAGGCCACCAGATGTTGCTACTATTGCCTAGAGATCCCACAGAATCTCCTTTCCCCACTGTGGCTATCAGGATCCTGCCACCACATCAATCCTGCTCTGTCCTTTTCTTTGCAAGAGTAGACTGGTTCTTCCTCCACCTGACTCTTGCTGGTTGACATGCTCACTGGAGGGTCTTTAAGCTGCCTGCTCCCAGGTAGCACTAGGCTCAGGAGAAAATGACAGGACAGGACAGAGATGAAGATAGCCATGCCCCTGTCTGTCAGAGTGAAATTTTAGGGCTTCACAGAGGGATTTTCTCCTCCATTCTACCTTGTGCACTTTACTGACCCCTGAGAACCCCTTGCAGGCAGTACTGGGCTGCCAGGATCCCGGACAGAAAGACAGAATTATAGAATCACAGAATATTTTGAATTGGAAGGGACCCATCAGAATACGCAAGTCCAAATCCTTGCTCCTCTCAGGACAACCTGAAACCAAACTGTATGACTAAGAGCATTTTCAGGTTCTCCTTGAACTCTGAGAGGTTCAGTGCTGTGATCACTTTCTTGAAAGCCTGTTCCGGTGACCAACCACCTTGTTGATGAATAACCTTTTCCTAATGCCACTTTGATGTAAATCCATTTGCTGTGAATCCATTTGCTGTAACTCTTCGAGTTAACCCACCAGTCAACTTCTCACCCAACATATTATGGACTTGTCTAGCTATGTGCTGGACATATTACCCAAAAGGATATTACAAGAGATAATATGAAAATCTTTGCTAAAATCCCAAACAACCCACATCTACCAGTTTCGCTTATTCAACAAGATGGGTGACACTGTCATAAAATGAAATTAAGTCTGCTAAGCAAGGACTTTTTACTCATAAACCTGAGCTATTACCAATGGCTGCATTGTTTCTCAAATGTTTTTCAATAACTCCCAGAAAAAACTTATCCATAACTTTACCATGCACTGAAGTGAGCCTGCAAATACTATGGTCTTGCTTCTCACCCTTGAAAACTGGGAGAACTTTTGGCCGCTTTCAGTCAACTGGGATCTCTCTAGACTCCCAAGACCATTGAAAAATAATGGAGCGAGGTCCCACAATGACATTGATTGGCTTTTTTAGTACCCTGGAAGACTCACAGACCATAGACTGGCATGGACAGCTGGAGCAGATGATTGTATCTGCCACAGGAGAAATGTCAAATTGTCTGAAGGCCTTGAAAGTCCTATTCAGAGGATTGTTCACACAGGTGGCATAATTGTTGACAGGAATGGGAACATTATGCATTTCTCTTCAATGTTGCTGTCAAAAGTATTTCCTCATCTGACTGTAAGAGCTGTGACCATTCTGCTTGTGCCACTTTTGCACACACATGGAAGTTAGAGTGGGATGAGTGGTCAAGGCTATGACACAGACAGACAGGCAACTGTTGTATCTACAGACAGGGACATAGGGAAGTCAGTGGTGAGTAGATTGTATCTCTACTGACTTTCCATCACGTCTGAAGGAGATCACTAGCTATGCACAGGGTGGGTCTCCAACTGTGCAAACAATAACTTAAAAGCTAATTAAATTCCTCAATTAAACTTCTTAATTAAACTCCTTAACTAATGAAGCAAAGACCTTTCATACTGCTCTTTTCTTATTCACAGTTCTGGCAATTTAACAGAAACTGAAAACCTCATATTTCATTTAAGGAAAAGCAATACTTCTTCATTCTTAATTCTCCTTAGTTTTCTTGCCTTATTAATTGTCATGTATCAAGCTCAGAATCTGTCTTTAGGTCTCCCCTAATTATTTTTTTCTAAACTGACATAGAATTTTGTTTGTAACACCCTGAACGTTTATGAACACAGCTTAGAAACTTAGTAGTGGTAGCTGGGAATATATTTAACTGTATATTCAGGGCATTTTCTGGTTTGCTAATACTTAGACTTCTATGCATTTTAGTTTTACTGGGTGTGTATAATAAAGATGCCTGTATGGCACATCTTTCACTTGATTTACAAAAGACAGGTTTTGCTCTGTTATTGGGACCGCTGAGATAAAATAGCTAATCCTGTATTCCTCCATATCAAATAATCATTATTTGCATAGTGCCCTGCTTAATAGACTAAATGTGCCAAAACCATGCATCCCTGATTTCATATTCTTTTCAAAGGCAAGTGTACAATGCTTTATAATATAGAGTGTGACTTTCCTCCCAGACATCTAGGCATCTGGCTCTACATCCAGTTAGCCTGTCTTGATCATAAGAGACATTCATGCACAATTAGGATTGTTTTCATGATGTTGTATGCCAGTTCAGATGTACATACAGCCAAAATAGTAGTCATGTAACTCTAAAGATATTCACTATGATTTCTGCATCATCAGAGTCAAGAACAGGCCTAGCTCATTCAAGCTGATCTCAGTCCACTTTAATATTTCTGAAATAATATCTACATAAGGAAAACCTGCAATGAACAAAAAACCTTCACACCCGGAAAAGATTAAGCAAGTAACTGGATTTATCAAAAGGCAGAGACAAACACAATGTTTTGTTTAGTTCTTATATTGATTCTTTTTCCACTTGAATTAACATAGCTGATATTGTCTCATAATCTATAATATGGTTTATTTAATGCAAGTGCTCTCCGAGAGACAGAGTGTCAGGAAGAGACTGCAAATGTAATCTCATAGATTTGGACTAAGCATGATCTTAATCTAATTGGGTCCTTAGTCTCTTCTCCTGTAGCTAAAGAAAAGGCACCATAATATTGCTTTATTTGATTGCAAGCTCTTCAGTATCTTCCTCTGTGTTTGCATGCTGTCTAGTGCCATGGAGACTTCTTCCCAGTTAAAGCCTGTGGGTGCTGCTGCAATATAAATAAATTAGAATAAGGGGAGTGAAATGAAACAAGAAATTGATACAGACATTCTGTATGTGAAGCTGATGCTCTTCTCTTCTAGCAAAAAACAATCCAGGCAGAAGATAAACTTTTCCTCTGAAAATCTTGTGAAGAGGAACAGTCATTCTTGTGGATGATCTTGCTTTAGGAGAGAATTAGAATAGAATTAGGCTGAGAAACTTGCTTATAGCTGAGAACACTCCAGAAACGTATTTATGGCATGAGTTTGCCCTTTTGTCTAAAAAGCAATAAACAACCATCAAGAGAAATGGCAAAGCCAAGAAGGGTTTAAAGGCTGGAATTTATTAGAACAATATTTCCTCATACCTAATGCTAAACTTTCCTCCACTGAAAGTTAATTTCATTTCCTTGTTGGAAACAATGAGTATTCCTCTTAAAAAAACACCTGTTTCATCCCACTGTCTTGTCTACAAGTCTCCTGCAGAGTCTAACCTCATATCCTTAATCTGGACATGTGGAGATGGGAAAATATTCATCTGCAGATGTGAATTCAAATGGAACAACAGTGTATATTTATCCAAAGAACAGTTTAGTTACTTTGAAAAACAATGGGGAGGGGGAAGCAGATTTTGGGGTACTCAGAGCTCTGTGACAAGGTCTAAAGTTTTGAAATAAAAAATTTGGCAATGTATTTTTCAGCATCATACTCCTGCTCTTGGGCTTCCAGTGTAACTCTAGTCTGCGCCCACACACAAAACCCACGTTTATCAAGAGATGATCTAAGTGCAGCAAAGTAATGCAGGCAAGCTGTATGTCTCTGACTTTCGTGGTCCATTCAAAATCAGCCAAGGGCTGCCCCTCCTAACAGAGGCCCCAAGGGAACAGAAACACTTGAATTCCATTTGCTCTAAGTAGTTTTGAGAAATCTTTGCAGACCCATCACATAATCAGTGTTATTTAAACAACCCTCCCATTCCACAATCTGCTTATAGCATATGTGAAAATAAAGCCCAAAGGAGCTCCCCAGAACCACAATGGCTGTGTGACAGATCTTGCTTAAAACTGGACTTGTTTTCACACCGAGACCTGTATTTCACCCCATAAAGTAGAATCCCCTCCATTTCATTTCGTGTAATCTACTGATTGGCCTCAGGACAGCTGGGAAGGAGTGCCCTAGCAGCTTCTCAGGTTGCAAACCACTTTTGCCCAAACAAATAAATAATTCAACCATATTTACCTCATTGCACTGTGCAGGGCAGGGAAGGATACATTATTTTTCCCCTATACGGTCCCTCCAAAATGCAAAGGCTTTTACTCAATAGTAGTCCTGTGACACCTAGTTTACATTTTCATATCACTGTGTAAACATACTTCTCCTCCCCATGCCCCTCTGGGGTAGTAGAATAAATGTTTGATTTCATCTTCACAGCCAGAAAAGCTGGCACAACCAACTCTGAAGTGACAGAAAAGCACAGCTCTGAGCTTATTTGGAAGAACAAAAAAAAATCACAGTCATAGAAATGTTTGTTGGCAGGGAACTCTGAAGCACATTTAGCCCAACCTCCTGTTCTAAGCAGGACTATTTCCAGCAAAAGATCAGCTCGCTCTCTGATCCATAAATATTAAGTAACCACTGAGATTAGGAGATTCTTCAAAATATTACAAAAAATCCATAATCTATCACTTTGGACTGCTGGAGTTTCATTTCCCAAATCACAGATGTGTTTTAAAATTGCAGCAAAAACAATCAGTTTTTATTTGACAGAGAAGCTGTCAAACATTGGGTTTAGTAGGTTAAATTCTATTTATTTTTTGGCTGAATGAACACAGAGACACATAGGAGCACTTTCAGCAACTTCCTGTAACCTAAGCACATCGTTTCTCTTTATCCCACACATTGTGCCAAGGGAAGAGACTTGAGCAGTGAGAATCACTGCAAACATGAATCTACTCTACCTAATGGACAGATTAGGCTGAGTAACAGTTGACAACTATGACAACTAATAATTTTAAGTATTCTTTTTTTTTCCCTTCCAATACCAGTTTTATCAGATTTAAGCAACATATGTACTCCAGGCCAAAAGTATCACGACAGATTACCACACTGACAGCAAAATGGTTATTTCCTTGATGAAATCTCTGATTGGTCTTGGAAATGAGGCAAAGAACATGATGTTACTGCACGTATCCTCCAGACCTGTAGTGAACAGCGCAGAGGATGGTTAGCAGCAAAAGGTTTGGTACATTGTCTGAGCTGCAGGCTTATTGCCTGTGAATATAGTTTTCTGCTGCCAGTTTAAATACCTGGAATTCCTTAGAAGTTTGCTGCAGCCTGGGTAAACCTGTTCCTTCACTCCTTCTTATTATAAGAACTTTGAAGCTGAAAGACCATTTTACAAGTCATCTATTTATCCTTTTAGGCATCAGTTGTAATAATGGCAATAGAAAAGCAACCAGGGTCATACTGGAAGTGGCAGGGTCAAAAACACTACTTGCTTTCACTGGACAACTGACTTCCTGAAACCCTAACAGGGGAAGGTATTTCCATTAACCACAAGGAAGATTAGTTAGATTTGTTTTGTTTGGCAGCAGCACAATGGATAGTCATACAGCTGTCACAGCAGGACTAGAGGAAGCTGTAAAGCTGCCTGGCTAGCTGGATGCAACACAGATTCACAAGCCTGTCAGACATGTAAAATATGTGTAAGAGAATTTTTCCTGTTTTACATATTAGTTTACAGTGGAGTATGGTGACACTGGCTCAGTTTCTCTCATCTTGCTATGTCTAATCTCACATTACCTCTCTTGCACAGACTTTATGGCTACCTGCAAAACAAAATCTCTTCTCACCTGAGAGATTCTCGATCTCACTGCCATCCAAGGTACCCATTGGAAGTCAAACATATTCATGCGACAGCATGGACAGATTTTCTCCATTTAGAATCCAAGGAATCCTAATTGCTTCTTTTCTCAAAGAAGGCAGCCTGACGAACCACCTGTAGTAGCACAAATCTTTTATCAGATCTGCTTTACATTGATTTTATAGAGTTTTCACTAGGCAACTAAATGAAGGTTCCTCTGCCTCCATTTTATTGCATTGCCACTGAATTCAATTGAGAAGATCCTGCTTTAAACTTTAAGCATAATATGTCACTGTCATGGCTATAAATAAATGTATTTGTTTGTTTGTTTGGCTAATCAGCCCTATGATAATATTCATCCTCTAGTATGCAAAATGGAAGAGGCAAAGTAATTTATGGAAGCTCATAAGGGTGAAAACATTATCAAATTAGAATTTCTGAGTCTGCAGTGTTCTTACCTGCACCTTTATGTCATGTCTACCTAATCAAGGGATGATTCAGCACTTATGAAAAGGTAAACAGCTTTTCATAAACACACATAAGAAGTGTACAGGAAATGACACCCAATTAAAATTTATGGTACTTAGATAATACTGAGGCTTACATGAAGCTGGCTAATATATTATCAAACCAAATAACACGAAACATCATACACGTAATGACATCACTTGCTAGCATCACAAATGGTAGAAAATTGACCATCAATATTGCCAATATAAAACTGAGCCAAAAATTCTCTATATCAAGAATAAGAAGAAGGAAGGTCATGGTTTTTTTTTCATGAAGGAGCCTGGGGTTTAAGGGATGTTACAAAACAAAAGGTTGCAAGAGTCTAGTGTTACCTGCCATACTTAAAGCTGAACTGCAGTTCCCCTCATGAGAAGAGAGATTGTCATGGTTCAGACCCTCTCAGCCAAACTCAGTAGATAAACCATGCAGTTGAACTTTCTCCTGCCACACCTTTGCAGGAAATGAAAGAGAAATGAATGACAGAAATGAAATGGGAAAGATAGACTTACGGGTTAGAAACTAGAACTACAGCTTTAATGAAATGATAAGATAATAACAAAACTAATTAGAAAGTAATAAAATATATACAAATATATGAGATCGTGCCTCACCCCTCAATAACTATACGTCACTGCAAATACTGTAGAGCACACACAAGGGAATGGGTCCATGGCTAGGAGAGAGCTGGCCTCAGGAAATTGATTCAGGAAGAAATTGATACAGTAGCAGGAGCAACCAGACAAACAAGATCCATATTGGACATTGTCCATGGCAGAAGAGAGAGATCCCCTCATGATCTCTCAATTTTATCCCAACTATGACGCATATGGGCTGGAATACTCTGGTCAGTCTCTTGATGATAAACAAAATATTTTCAGAAAGAAAACCAGAGCTGTTTTTTAAATCCCTGGTTTTTCAGAACTACCTGGAGTGCAGTAGGCCACTCAGCATGCCGCACAGAACACTCCTCAATAGGGTTTTAAATTTTAAATGTAAAAATCCTAAGTATTGAACTTTAATACTAATATAGAAATTTATCCAGCTTAGGAAGCACTGGAAGTTTGGAGTTCTATCTATATAAAAACTCCATTGTGTGGATAGCTTTCACTATTCTTACAGAGACTTTCTGATATAGCTCTATGCCATCTAGATGATATAGTAGGGCATCCATATTACTAAATTAAAGAGGTCCAGAAAGTGACCTGAACACTGGCCTGTGTTCCCCATAAAATTAACTCACACCTATGATTTCTGAGGTGGCCTTATCCTGAGCCATTTTTTCTCCAAGGAAATCCTGTATAGAATCCAAGGAGACAGACAAGATGGAGACTATACTCTAAAGGCACGTTGGACGTGATGCCCCTCCACAGATTTTTAGACCAGAAAACGGCCTAACAGGGTCTTGGTAGGGAATTACTTCAGCACAGGCTGAGGCTTCAGGGAGAACAGATAAAAGGTCCTGGGAGGAGGAAGGATTTTACAGGTGAGGAACATTTCTACAGTTTGCATTATGGTTGCCCACTTCCTCTTGCAGGGCTGTGTGATTTTTTTTTTGTTATACCTTAAACAAATGCCATTTCCCCTGCTTCTCTTTTTACTCACATTCAAATTTTAGAAGTCGGGCTCCACTCTATAATGTCTTGAGTCCTTTAACAGTGACCAAGGCAATATGCATTCAATGTTCCTACCCTGAGACCACGACTCTATATCTCTGAATTCTTTCTAATTAAACACAGTAGAAAGGTGAATAAGGACTACTTCAGACTACTGCATTCAGTCCAGGAACTTAATTATTTGAATTGTCTTCATGTTTTTAGATTTCTTTCAAACTGTAGTATTCAAATAATTCTCCTACATCATCTAAAATCCTTCAAAGTCACATTAGGCCAGCACTAAATGTTTAATTTCATTGGGTGATCTGTTGTTCTTTCCAATTCACGCTTAATCAGCTAAGTTAATCATCCAAAGAGCAGAATGATTTGTGAGAGATGTGACACACTTTCTTCAACAGTTTTCTGAAGAAAAAAAAAGTTTTAAGTTCACTTTTAGGGAATAACATTACAAGGTGAAATAAAACAAGTAATTTCCCTTCATACCAAAAGATTTCTTACCCTCTTGAATCATCTACAAAAGTACATTTGCAACATACTGGCCAAGTCTTTGTTCTTTCCATCACTACAAAGGATGATGACAAGTCAAAATCAAAAATGCAAGGCCAAGTGAGATTTTTAATGTATTCAGTATTAAAAGCATAATTCACTGGCCCTGGATGTCACTGAGGTTTTGTAGTGGAGCAGTTAGGGCAGAACTTCATGTATTTTAGAAAATCCCACCCATTTCTCTCTCTCTCTCTAAGGAACTGGCAAGTTTTGGTATGTAACTAAAAAAAAGTATGTTTTCTGATGCACAAAATTATTTTGACCATGATGTGAGCAGTGATAAATGTCACCTAAATGTTTAAATGCCATCTTAGTCTTAAAGGACCATACCATGGTCTTATAGGAGAAAGGACATTAGATTTACCATTGTCATTTTATGCAGCACCAAAGTATCCACTACACATAACTCTCAAATATAGATAGTGCTTTTTCCACGGTTATCTGTTGCTTTTCTGATTGATGGTAGAATGTGAAACTGACTGAAAAAATGCAAAGTTCAGATCAATGTTCAGCCAAAACTAAGTCTTTCTCAGTTCCAGATTAACCAGTGTAAAAGCAATAAGCTTCATGGGCTGATGACCAAGAAAATACAAATGAGCATATAAGTCTTAGAAATACTCTTCTACTTGAAGCTTTCCCAGTAGTGCTTATTCATTGCAAACAAATACAAACTTCAAATCTGAGACTGTCTGGACTGAATTTCAGGTTTGTTTCTAACTTAGAAGTGGGCAAGACTCTTTTTCAAGTTAGTGTTATGAAAATTTCAATAACTCTTTTACTTTGTGATACCTCAAATTCTTTGCAAGTCCAGCACTTTAATGCATGTTAACACTTCACATACTAATGTTCATGTAGATTATTTATTGAATGAGAAAAAATTTACAGGGGTAAAACTTGAACAGTTTTTTTTTAGGATTTGACACTTAAAGTTTATACAGTGCTAAAGAAAGGCAGTAGATGATGAATAATAGTAAATCCTAATATTAAAAAATAAGGGGAAATGATAACATGCTTGGATCTCCACCTAAGCTGACCCTCTATATAGACAGACTGAGTCATCAGAACCATCCAGACTCCTGATAGTCCCTTGGGCATGGTAGTCAGCTATGCTTGGTGTTTCATTGACTCAAGCACATCAGTTCACTGCTTTCTATGCTTTCCTATTTTGCCAAGTTTCTCCCTTTCTTATACTCTTTTTCCCTGACAGTCAATTTGGGAATCACTGTAGTTTGGTTTTCACACACTGAGATAGCACTTAGTCATCTCTGTGATTTCTTTCATATAACTGTGTGAACTTAGTTTCTGGGAATACAGTCATTTTGCTCTGCTATTCAGATAACTATGACAAGTACACTAACTTGTTAGAGTTGGTTTGATTTTTTTTTTTAAGTTTGTTTGACTTAGCCCCTGTTTTTTCAAGGTAGCACATTCACTCCTATTTATGCAACACATATGATTTCAGATGCCATTGGGACCTTGCTCTGCATTAAGAAGTATTTGCATTCAGTTCAGTTAATCTTGGAAGGCTTATTGACTTATTTGTATTATTCAGGATGCACTATGCACTGTTATTTAGAAAAAAACCAGCTAATTTGATCTAATCATGGACCTTATGATGGACGATGAGAGGACACCTGTGTCATCCAGTCCAGCTCTCTGCAACTCCGCCATCATCTGCACAGGTACACACCTCATATAGCCACACTGTATGCCCAAACATGCACAATCATGACAATGAATCTGAAGGCTCAAAAGCTACAAAAATTCTCTAACATAAGTAAAAATCTGGAGAAACCAAGAATTTTGGCTTTCCCTTAGGTCCCTGTTACAGAAGGGAGTTCATTACATGAAAATGCCCTGGCTAGCACAAATATATGTTGGTTTTGGGGAATGATATCGAAAAATGGTAGTAATGCTATCACTTCCCCACTAATTCGATGCATGTTCTCACTGGCGAGCTTTGTCATCCATAGATTTAGGTTTCTGCTGGGATCAGTGCTATCTTGGACATTTAGAGAGTTTCAGAGGCTCAACAGGAAAATGTGTAAGTGAACTAATACAAGAGAAAGTGTTATTTGGGGAAGAAAAGAAAACTAATTTTGTGATTTATCATAGGAAGATAGAAAAGTTGGCGAAAAAATAAAATAAAACTATCTTCAGTGTTTGAGGGAACTAACTCGTTAAAGCAGGACAGCTGGCTGATCTGAGACTATACAACGGAGTTTAATGACTTGTTAATATCTCAGAAGAGGAATGTGTGGTCTGATTTACAAAGGCCTGCACACTTGAGGCAGTTAACTTCAGAGCAGGGAACTGATGCTCAGTATCTTTGAAAACAGAATCAATTATTTCATACAGGCTTAAAAGTCTTGTAGGTAGTTCTGATAGTGACATTTATTTCAATCACTCCATTTCACTCCCTTTGAACTTGGCATTTCCAGCCTGAAATTCTTTATTGAAGTTGATGTTCTAGCAGATTTTCAAAGAAAACAGATTTATAGATCTATAAAATTAAGCATTCTATGACATATTAAGCTGACATATGTAGACATAACTGCATTAGCCATGATGGGAGTCCAAACTGCTTACTCAGAGGTCAGACATGACCCAAAGAAAAGCTAGGACTTGCCCAGGTTCATGGTGAGGAGTCAGAGTTTCCAGCACCTGAGTCATGTATTTGGCTGAGTCATCCACACCTCTGTCAGTACATGGATTCATCCATAATGCATCATGCCTTCTTCCTTTCACTCACTCTCAGTTTGCTACGGATTTAAAGTGAGTGATCCTAACATTTATCCTGGGTTCAGGCTCATGTGTATGCCTCAGCCTCCTTGTTTGTTCCTTTTTCCCATCATTTTGTCCTGTCTGGGAGTTGTGTCATTGGCTCAGCCCTTTCTCCTGATATCTATGAATGTGGACTTGGAGAATATCTCCCATATCTTCCATTCCCTACCCTTCACTTACCCTGCCCAGGAGACCAAGGACAGTAGGACCACTCCTGACCTCTATCCATGGAGGACTGCTACACTTTTCACTAAAATCAAAACCAAGCAAAATCTTTCCCAAATTTCAATCATGACATTGTTTTGTGTGGTCAGGAAAAGAATCATAGGGTTTACAGCCTGTAGTTGCCTTTATTAATAATTTAGCATAAGGTAGCTCAATCATTGCCCTTTAGTCTGGTCCATGCCTCCATATAAAATTAAATTGCTATCAACTTGTACAGGTTTTATCTGTAAGCAGGGAAATATCTGTCTGCAGCTGGAGTAAATCTTGTGAGCCCATGTTCCTTAAAACAAGAGAGCAATGGGAAAAAAAATGTTTTCTTAAAAATAATCGTGTCATCTATAAATCACCTCACAACTTGGGAGATACATTATCATAGCTTCTATCGCTGATGGAACTGCAATGTCAATTGCAGCTACATTAGTCAAGGACAGGAGCTTGTTCAATATTCCATATACAGCCATAGATATTACATTTTGCCACCACATACAAGAAGGAAGGTAACAATGATACAACGCAGTTCCTTGATATCTGACAATGCTTTCTGTCTCTTTTTTGATATTTCTTGAAGTTTTTCAAGTGCAAGCTTTTTTAAAGGGGTAATATCAGTGAAGATCTGCAATTCCTAACGTATTTTTTATAACCTATCAGCACTGTGTTTGGAGCACTATTTCCAATCACTGCTTGCTTGGAAAAATTACAAGTATATTTGGGCAAAAGCTTTCTGCTTTGTGTGTTCCAAATAAGTATAGGAGAAAATTAAACAGAAGCATAAAATATTTAATATTCTCGTATATAAAATTTATAATACAAGGAGTGCCATCTAACTGCAGGAGCTATAGCTCACCACTTATGCTCATGGTTACAATACTAAAAAAATACTTGCAAGTCAAGTAATGCTGTCTATAACTACAACATCTGATCCTCTGTGAAGGAAGTCTGAAGTTTTTGCCTCATTTTGACTTAATAGCACTTAAATCAAGGTTCTTTGTTTCACTGTGCAGACATGCTCAAAGCAAATGGACATAGCTCTTAATGGCAAAGAGTAAACATGGCTTTAAAAAGAGAAAAATAACAGCCAAGCATCTCAAGTTGCTCATACAATCTTTGGAAAAATTACCAGCATGATTATTTAATATTTCGAAGTTCTTGTAAATGAGTCTTCGACACTACCAGCTGCTGAATCAGGATTATCCCTACATATGAAGCAGGCACAAGAATCATCAAAGCTTCCTCATCTCTCTTTGTTAACCTGCTGTAATTTTGATTTATAATTAAAGGTCTTTACGTTCTCACACGAACAGCAATTTACTGGATAGGGCAATTTAGATTCTTGGAGATCATCAAGGCTCTGTCCAGTTAAGCAAAAGGGAGAAAAAACCCCAAACTAAAATAGGTGGAGTAGTTTTTATGCACATTGACCAGCAGTACTGTGAGTTGCCCAGTTGCTCCAGGGCACAGGCAGAGCTGGAAGGCTTGGAAGCATGATGCGAATCCTTACACACCGAGTGGGGCTCTGTCAGGGCTGGCAACAGAAACTGCTGAGCACAGGGGTATGTCCAGTAGCACATCCTGCCTTCAATCTGAAACACTTCATGCAGACTGCATGTTCAGTTGTTCAGGGTCTGCAGTCCTGACTCCACTTGTGAGGCTGGTGCTGGTATTTTTCATTCAAAGAACTAAACAGGATGTACTGCTTTGTTTGCAGACAGTCAAATAGCCTCTGCTTTGCAGGATAGCCAAGTCCTTGCAGTGCATGGGGAATGGGGAAGCCTGAACTAAAGTTCTTCCCAGTCCCAGGACGTTCAAGCCCATCCCTGTCACCTCCAGTTGATCAGAGCAGCCACTCTTATCCTTCTCCACCCACCTCACTCTGCACAGGGGCACAGGCTCTGCAGGAGGTTTGAAAACTGCCTTCAGATGTTTTTTTTAATCCCTATTAGGCTTATGCACCAGGGACCCAGAGTAAGAAAGCCCTGCACAGGGGAACATTGGAAAGCACCAGGTTGTACAGGGAAGCACTGTGGAAACTCAGGTCCTGATACTGTAGGTGTCCACTGAAGTTTGTATTTTAATTAGATGTTTTAGGTCCACCAAAGGCATGTCTTGGATTTGTAAATCCTTAAGTGGGTCCAGTATTGAATTTGCAGGCTTTCTGGTAACAAAAAACCCCACATGGATATACTGCAGTTTGAGTCCATCAAAACATAGTATGTATCTCCAAAGTGTTTGGCAATTAAAAATTTCAATAAACCCAGGCCCTCCTAAACTGACCTTGTTAATCCATACCATTAAATGGAGTTTTATAAATATATGTAAAGTCAAACACTTTGAATTAGAACATCCATTTAAGATAAAGTACAGTACTTTGTCATGTCTGACGCTGTTTGTATCAGACTGCAGCATTTTTTTTTTAGCAAACCTAGTGCTGTCTCTTCTGCCTGTCAAGGGGCAAAATATAATTGCATAGCAAAATGTCAAAACATATTTGTCAGTCCTGCTCCTTTATTTCCTAACTCTTTCCATTTACAGATGTTACAGCAAAGTAGAGTAAAGATGAAAGGATATGAAGTTGTGGGGGGTCAGCTGTTAAATCTTCATAATTTCATTCAGCTGCTAAATTCAGAAAATCTTGTAAATTTACACTTACGAAGTGGTTTTATTTTGTCATAAACTTCACTGGTTTTTATGGTGTATTGCAGATGAGAAGTTCAAGTAGGTGGAGAAAATGGAAATATATAAAGTCTAGGGTGTGCTACTTAATCTAAGGCTGGATCAGTAAGGGAGAGAGCAAAATGATCAATGACTACAAATTACCTACTTGAAGAAGTAAAAACCATCAGAAATAATCTGTTTTCTTTGTGATAAAAGAGAAGAGGAATGCCTAAAGACATATGCCACACAGGTCTGGGCATGATTTCAGTGCCAGTTAGGGAAAGAGTTTCACAGATTCTCCTTCACTCTGCAATGACAGATTATGTGAGGTACTTGTACTGAGGAGGATTTAGTCCTATTAGCCTTCTTTCCTCTGCCCTATAAATCTTTTACTGCTAGCAAGAGATTTACTCAGTGATCTCCTAAAGGTAATTAGTGATGAAATTATTTGATTTGCAGCCAATCTACATTATTCATATCTTTAATGGGTTCATAGCCTGGTCTCCATTGGAAGAGGACTTCATACAGCAGTTATCAGGAAAAAGGCTCAAGTTTGCTCAAATCCTATTGCTCATACTAGTTCCCCTCTGTAAAGTCTTCAAGCTTTGCTTTACAGCTTATGAAGTTGCATATATGTGAATCTAAATAGATAATTATACTGTCCCTGACATTTCTTCTTCATCCATCTTTACTTTTTCAGCAGTACATCAAGTGGTGAATCAATTTATTAATTGGGTCTTCAAATGCCTTTCACTTCATATACTTAGTTACATCAATGCTGAATAAATTTATTCTTTCAGAAAATATCTAACAGCACCACAAACCTCATATCCCTCTCTGGTAAAGTAGCCTGAACAATTGTATCCTGCAAGTTTTTTCACACAGATAGCCTGATTCCTACTTAGAGGAGCCTAATATGGAGAAATAAACTGATCTCTTTAACAGAGACCGTCAAGGTACAACCCAAATTCTAGACATTAATGAAATTAATTCAATGTGAGATCTCACTGAAGTGAAAGCAAGAGGAAAAAGATTGTAATCAGGAAGAACCAGCACTGACTTATCAAGGGCACATCATTGAACAGATTGACTTTAGCCAGAAGATTCTGTGGGCAGAGTGGGAGCAGTGAATATCAGTTAACTGAAGTTTAGGAAGGCTTTAAAAATATTTTTCAGTAGTAGCCTTACAGCAAAACTAGGGAGGTACTATGGATGGGTGGAAGACCAGGTGGATAGAAAACTGTCTGAACAATGAGGCTCCAACTATAATGATCAGCGGTTTGAAGTCCAGTTGATGGCTCACCAGTTGTGACTGGTTTTGCTCAGTGGGTAATAGGAGTATGATACTCTTCAAAATAATTACGAACCCCTTGGACCTAATGACAGAATGCACCCTAGGCAAGGGTGTAGAGAACACCAAAATGCTCTATTATGTCCTGGTAAGCACTGAAGAGGGCATGGTTGCCTTTCAGAGGCAAAAATGGACGGTCTGAAAACTCGTGATGTTCATCAAGAACAACTGCCAAGTCCTGTTCTTGACATGAACCAGCTCCTTGTAGCAGTGCACTCTGAGAGCCATCTGTCTGGAAAGGAACTTTCCAGAAAATAATCTGGGGAGCCCTGATGGACAACAACTTAAGGGTGAGATGGTAGTGAGCCATTGGAAGACTGAAGACCAGCTACTGTCCAGCTTTGATTTTTCTAGGAGATGCTGACAAATAAGGGCAAAACAGGCCAAGTGCAACAAAGGATTATGATGAGCAGGGGCTGAAATCCTTTTATGGAGAGGCTGAAGGAGCTTGCCTTGGCTCTTTTCTCTGGAGAAGAGAAGACTAGGTAAGGACCTAATTGTGTTCTTCAAACATATAAAGGGAAAATGGGAGTTATAAATAAGTAAGAGCCAGAAGCACAATAGAATAGGAGGTATAGCTTTCATCAGAAGGAAATGACCACTAAAAACAAGAAGAAAAAAAATCACAGTGAGAGTTGTTAAGTAGGTCAGTAGATTTCCCAGAGAGGCTGTGGTGTCACAGTCCTTGGTAATATTCAGAACTTGACAAGAGATATCCCTGGGCAGCCTGATCTAACTTTGAAGATAGCTTTGAGAAGCATATTGCATCAGACAACCTCCAGAGGTCCTTTTCCAGCTCAAATTACTCTATGACTGTGACTGCATTTCTAAAGAAGATGACACATTTTGTCTCACTAGAAAGGACAAATGATGTATAAATCTCAGATTTTTTAAAAAAAAAGATTTTTAATAAGCTTTTAGTGAAACTCAAAACCTTTTGCTTTCTTGTATGACATCTGAGAAAAAAAAATGATGACTAAAACTTGCATTTAGAACACACAACTTACTGATTTTTTTTCTCAAACAGCAGTCACCATGACTGAGCACACGATAAAAACTGCTGAGGCTAAAATGTTGCGCAGCAGATTTTTGAGGAAGTGTCCCATCACATGCACAGTCCAGATACCCTCCCAGACTTGGTATCACCAGCCTTTTCCAAAAATCAAGCAGTATTTACTCTATTCTGCCATTTTCTGGTGCAAATTCAGGAAAAGAATTTCGTATATCCCTTTGTTCACAATGCAAGGAATTGTCCTTATATTGCCAGTGTAGCTACATGGACTACATAAGTGGTATAACACTCAAATAAAAACAGATACATTGAACATTATTGACCAATCAGCTTTTTTGAAAGAACAATACAGCTTCACCAAGAGAGGTTTGTTCAGTGTCTCTCCTACCTTGTCACTTTTACTGAACTTCCCAGGAACAGAGGAAACACAGGTCTGAAATGCTTATGGATTGCCTGGGACTTTTCTGCTTTACATATTTGACTATCTGGGAACATACCCTAACCGAAGGTTATCAATACCTTCTGAAGCAGGAGTGAAGGACAGTTCCAGGTCAGGATGTGCAGGTCTAAAAAAGAGTATATATAACTGATGACTGTAAAAAAAAATGTGTGAGTATATGTGTGTGAGAGCAAGAGGGACTGTCTTGCTTAACGGAGAATTCAATCAAGAACAGGAGACCTGAATATCAAGCACAGTGATGTCTTTCAGTGACAATCTCAAATATCTTTGTTAGTGCCCAGTTCTGCTGCTATACAAGTGCTTCCCGGATAAAATCATTCAAGGCCTCAAAGAAGATAAATGCTTCACTTTGAGATGCTTATTAAGCCTGGACATTAATTAAGTTCCACATACTTAGTGCTATGGACACAACTGTAGTGTTAGGAATGAATAGACCTGCAATCCCAGGCATCTGGAGAATGTTAAGGTAAAAATTAAGGTTAACTACAGAGTTAAAAATATTTTCCTTTAGATGGCGAGTAAATGAAGAGTTTCCAGTTCAAGACCCCATATATAGGCATCCAAGTCTGCTTTAGTCCTACTTTAGGAATGTATGTCTTTTTTTTTTTTCACAGTATATTTTAATGTCCAAGTTAATTTGGTCATGGAAACTGAATGGAAAAAATTGCTTTGAAAGTGCCACATAAATTCCTTGGAAAAAGATGTAACATTCACATAGGAAGGACTTTAAATAATTTCTTTGGGGATTTAAAGAAGAATATACATACCAAAGGGGGTGGGGAGAAGCTTAGCAGTATGCAGAGGCAGAAAACCAGAAACCTTGCTCAATCAAATGCCTTTGGGAGAGCAACATGCTGATTTTGCTTCCAGATGGGAGGCTGAATCCATAACCTTATTAGGATCTAACCGCATTTCAAGTTCCATTTGCAATGTTCATGAATTAAGCCAAGTACCTTACAGACTGCAATAACTTCAACTGACATTTATGTGTCTATTAACATAATTGTAATTAGCTCTTTGTTCACTGATTAGAAAACTATTCAAAACTAAGCTATGAAAATTATCTGTATAGCTACTTTCTTCTCTATGCCTAGATTTGTGTGACATTTCTGAACTTTAAGTGGATGCAAAGAAGACTCTCTAATTCTTTCTTCATTCTTTCCATATATACATATTTCCTATATGGTTTATGTTCACAGATGTGAACAAATGGATAATTTGTACACCATATAAATTGTAATGGATATAATGTGGTAGGTCTTTTATAATTTGCGTATATCATGTGATGTCATTTAGTCACCTACTGCAGTAAGTAGAATTTAAAGCACCCCAAATTCTAAATGGATATTGGCAAAAGAACAGTCTTATTTCTAGAAGTCTACATACTATTTAGGTACCACCTAAACACAATTTACTCCTTTGTTTTGAAATTACTTCTTAAGAATCCCATGTTACCAAATGGAAGCTGTGGCCCTACCAGACATATCTCAATGACCATGAATACAAGACAAATCTTGCCTTCCATGTACACAGCAGGAGAGGTGCTGTTGATGTTGCTGACAGCACCTCCCAGCAAGCCTCGTACTCTGCCAGGGGATGTGGAGGGAGGCCTGTAGGACACCTCATACCCACAGCAACCTTACCATGTTTGCCTCAGCACATCTGGTGGGATCGTCTTCTGCTGCTGCCAAGAGTTTTGATTCCTCAGCAGCATCTATGCCAGACCTACTGATTGTCTTGTGATGTAACTCTGGCTTGAACACTGTAGTCTAGCTGCTCAACAGCCCCTTGTGACTCAGAAGCCGTAATACATCCCAGTCAGGGTACACAACTGGCACAGCAGTACAGCCACCACCCAGAGAGCTGCTGATCTCTGCCACCTCCTGCCTTCAGCCTGTGTCATTCTCCATTACCACTAATCCTTCTGTGAAGTACTCTGTACTCAAAGTTTGTCCTCAAAAAACAGTCATAGGACACAAGGGAATAATTTTCAGTTATACAGTCAGTCCTGTGATTTGAAACCTTCTCTTCCCTATCTTGATTTAGAGCCACCAGAAATGAAACAATCAAGTGTCATTTGGATAAGGACAAAATGAACTCTTACTGAGCTGATACTACAGCATAGAGGTTTTTAAAATAAATTATAAACACTGAGCATATTAACAATTAATTTATCGCATGGTATTTGGAAGACAGTGATTTAAAGGCCTGTCAGTGAAAACTGAAATAGCATGTTGAAATTCAGAATGTGTAATTTTAATGCAAGCTTTCTATAAGTTAGTATGTTATAATCTACATGTTCCTGAAGATACTTTTTCCTCTGTTCCAGTAAAGTCCGCCAACCTTCCCTGCTATATACTGCAGCATGAGGCAGAGAGAGGGACTGACTACATCTCTTTCCAGAAAGTAGCAACCAGTTTTCAAGCCTGGCCTCACTGGAACAACTGTTACATTTCTAATTTATTTGAGTTCATGACAGGGTTGATATTGTTTGTCTGTAAAAGCTATAAACATTAAAATACCTTCTTCAGAACTGAGATTTTAGGTTTGATGGTGGTGGCTACTACCATCTGAACTCCGTCAAATAATATCTTAAATCTATTGGGCATTTATGTTTTCATTGCGTGGTAGGTAATTCTTAGTGATCTCTGAGCGTGGAGTGTATGCTTTTTTTTGAATGCACTATAATTGCAACTGAGAACTGTATTGTGGCATTTTTATGTATACAAAGATGCAGCAAGGTGACATATAATACTGATAGCAATATCAGCCCTGGGGAAATAGCTAAATGGCCTTGTCAGCTGCAGCTTAGTGCAGGAATTAGTCTAAATCCAGTCTGGTGATAAAATTCCTTAAGGTCTTAATTCCATGAGGTACCAGCATCTTTCCACAAACATAGCTTAATCAGATAAGAGAGTGTTGGCTTTGTGCAGTGCTGCTCAGTGGTTTTTGTCTTACCGGAAAGTGATTTGTAGCTCATATAAACAGCAAAAACTTCAGTATCTCCATGAAACTTATTCCCACTGGCCACCCCGGTACATCTCTTTGCCTTGTAGCAGCTAGCTTGCAGAGGACTGGGGCTTACCCCAGCTCTACACAGACTGAAATTATACCTTCCTCTTCTGTAGATCAAACAAAATCAAATATTTCATATGGCTTATACAAGAAAAAAAATGACAAAATATTTGTTGAAAGAGAACTGCAAGGAACTCACCTTGAGCTACTGAGTCTCTTCTTAGCTTGAAAAGGACTGTGCAATCCACTAAATGCATTAAAACATGCCTGATATGTGATGAAGGCCCATTTCAAATTATTATTTTTTAAAAAAATATGAAGTCTAATCTTTGCTAGTAATTACATAAATGCATACAAAGAAGGTCACATATTTCAAAGGGAAACATTAATCCTCAAAGTAGCCCACAGGAGTATGTGGTGAGAAAGAACAGCTGAAGTTTGATTCCCTTAATGTCTTTGAAAAAGGATGAAAAGGAAATGACCTGAAGTTCTGATTCTTGTAAAATGCTCTGTAGAGCTCCTGTGGAGACTGAGACTTGTAGCTATGAACACACTGAAACTTACATTCTTCTTCGTTTACCTTGCTTTGGTATAATGACTGAGGACAGAAAAAGCAATGGGATTCAAATCAAGACCACGATTTATACACACAGAATCACAGAATGGTTTCAGTTGGAAAAGACCTTACAGATCATCAAATCCAAACATTGGTCCGACCCTGCTAAGTCCGCCACTAGACCATCACCCAGGTGCAACATTTACTTATCTTTTAAACACCTGCAGAGATGACAACTCAACTACTTCCCTGAGCAGACTATTCCAATGCTTGATGACCATTTCACTAAAGAAATTCCTCCTAATATCCAACCTAAATCTCCCCTAACTCATATTGGAGCCATTTCCTCTTGTCCTTTTACAAGCTACCACAGAGAAGAGACTGACACCACACTTCACGACACACAATCAACCTCAGTTGAGGGGATTCATTAAAAAAAAATTGTTTAAAGTATTGCCAACCCCCGCACTTGGGAGTATAAGGCTGCCTACAATTAGAAAGTCTAGGAAGAAATTTCTGTAGTGATAGGGAATCTTGCTCTTTAGAAGCACTTAGTAGCGGATACACCCAGAGACAAGATGATGAGAGAGCAGATTGGTTATTGATATCCCATGTCCCTCGTTTGAAAACAAAGATGTCCACCAGCAAGGAGAACAAAGAATGGTTGTATGGAGTCAGCTAAGTGCTTACATAGTTTTTGCTGCTTCAGTTAGAGGCCAACACCAGTTGTCATGGGAAAGATACAAGAAAGGAAACCAAGTGCTATGAATTACAAGGAGAGATCTGTCTTTGGGTACCTAATTTAGGCTCCCAAGTTACGAGTAAATATCCCAAGATTCCTGGGTCCCCTGTAGAGAGACATTTTGACTAATGGGGTACCAAGTTGTTCCTGAGGACAGCAACAACTTCACAATGAGATGTTGATCTGGAGTTTCAGTCCACTGCTACCAACCCCTAGTTTACATGATGACACCTAGCATGAAACCACTGAGTGCCATCATGCTCAGTAAACAGAGTGGAGCTCTGCCACCACCAAAGGCTGCATCACATCTTGGGATTTACAGTTGAATCTGCACACAGGGACACTATGCTCCTCTGTTCACCTTTTAAAAGTGATCAGAGATATTAAAAAATTACATATTCTACCTAATAAAGTTGTTTGACCCCTTGAAGATAATTCAGACTATTGAAACATATTAGCAGAAGGCTTTCTTCTTCACAGGAGAATGCTGAGCAGGTATACCTAATGGTGAGCAGATTTCAGGGACTAATTTAGCATGGTTATCAGTGCTAGACTCATAATATAAAATGCTTTTTGTCACACTGTCATTATATTTGAGCAGTATCATTCCTGTGTGGGAAGAGTTGATGGTAAAAGCATCCACATTTTGGTCAAATAGTTGAATGGAAGTATTCTGTTTCTGCTACCCAGATGTGTCCAACCTTTCCTTAAAGTAGAAAAGGACTTAAATTTTACAATGTTTAGGTCACTAGTTTAAAATCCTACCACAGGATGCTGTAACACTTTAAAACTGCCATTTTGTTGGCATAATCACTGAGATTTTGCTGGCTACTTTGTCTTTAAAGTCACTAGAAATTTTGATGACATATGCTTTTACTTTTAATTTTATTTTTATTGAATTATAATGTTTCGCCAAGGCCTGCTTTTGCAGAGGTGTGACTGGGTCACTGCAGTTCCCAACAGCAGCCAAGGCTCATTTTCATTGAAAAAGAAAAAGAAATTAAGAAAACAGCCCTTTTCAATTTAAAAAGGAGTGTTTCAACAGAATCCCTTTCCAAAATGCTTGCATGATTTCTTTTTTTTTTTTTTTTATTCTAACCCAGAATAAAAACAAATTTTGAAACTTCAGTGTTTTGTTATGTACTGGAACTGCCGCCCACTGGCCAACTCCACTTTTTTATTGAATTCTCGTGTTCCAGCTAATGAGCACTTTGTACTGTTTGTTCCCAAGTCAGAGATGACAGAAAATCTGACTATTCTTTTAACTATACTTTTCTAAATAAGGATTATCTATGGAGTTCATAGATCGGAGCAATCATTCTGTGAACTGGATTAACAAAGTATAGATTTGGAGTTTTCAAAAAAAACCCACAACTCAAAAAAAATTTGAAAAAGAAAATAATATAGAAATGATAGCGCTTAACTACTATTTGCTGCATGTACTATTCTTATTATTTTTGTATAAAAGTTTTAGCACAGTGGCAATATGCATGTAAAACCCAATTAAAAGATATAAATAGGTGATATAAGTATAGATATATAAAATCACAATATGCAATTTAAAAAAGAAACATAAATCCTCTAGAATCTCTAAAAAGCGTCTACAATAATATAAATTTCAACATGACTTTTTATAATATGCATATAAACTGCACATAAAAATTACCAAACAGTATCTCTCCATTTGGGGTTTTGGTTTACAGATCTCTAGTTTGTGAAGAGTCTAATAAACAAGGATTGGGAAATCCTAATTACGTCTGTGTGCCACTTATGAAGTCAGTAGATTTACTTGTATAATGTTTGGCCTAATCATATGAATTTCATTCTGCCCAAACTATTACACTCATTTATATAATCACCCCCTTCATTTCCTGTTTCTGTAATGACTGTAAAAATCTTGAAGCTCTTGAGACTGCTTAACTTGGGCACTTTGTTGTGATTGCCAATGAACGGATTGGGTTCTGTAGTTTTTCTGGTGTATATTTACAGATATCTTTTACTTCCATACTTCTACTATAGAGGGAATTTGTTGAGGATAAGTGACACATCTAGTTACTTGTGACATCATTTTTATCATCCTATTTTAACATTGTTGAGAACAGCAAGAAAATTTTACATTTTTTTTTCTTGTTAACCTCACTAGGAATTGTGCTACACATGGCTTTTGCAGAATAAAGAATGATAAACCTGAAGACTTTAGACCAACAGAGGTTAAACAGAAATGTGTCTTGTTAGCATCAGGTATAAGAATCAAGTAAAAAAGTACTTGCAGTAGTATCATGTAGCAAAACAATGTAGATAGCATTGAATTTAAAAAACGTGGTTTAAAAAAGCCCTGTAAAATGCAATAAAAATATTTCACATAAATTATTAACTAGAAGCACTCTGAAAAACTAAAATTGCGTTGTTCTAATGGATTATTAAGTTTTATGTGAAAATGTCTCATAATCACTAATTCAATGACTTCTATTTTGTATTCTGTTTGTTTCATTGTCTATAGCATGTCAATATTTTTCCAGGTAAAAAAAGTTATATAAACATGTACGCTAGTAAATAATGGTCAAAATTCTTGTGCTTTTCAGGATACAGAATTTCTGTAAACAGAATAATGTAGCCCAAATAAATGCCGAAATTTTTCCATGTCCAGTCAGAGAATTTGTTCCTGCATTTCCAAAATTAAGTAGCATACCCTGTGAAATCATATTCCCTTAGTTTTGTAACTGGACTATTTGAATAAATACAGGTTTCTCATTTCTCTAATATTTATCTAATATTACCACTTGTGCATCATTACAAATTCATTTCTGAAATCAGAATGAAATGACTAATAAATATAATGTTTTGTACACAGTCAAGTAAATAACTAGGCACTGTCCTACATTTGATGCTGTTCTGATCTATAAACATCATATGATCTCATACTTCCTGATGCTAGCATCAAAGTCTTCTTTGCAGCTGTACATGTGAGCAAAGGGCAAAAATCTGCAGAAATTTTGCGTGAGAAGTATGATTTGCTAATCTTACAGCCGAAAACAAATGTTCAAAATTCATGTAAGAGACATTTTCCTCTAAAAAAAGAGGGAGCACAGAGAGAGGGAGTCATGACAATAAGACCCGTCTGCAGCTGAAGAAACACCAAACATAATTATTCACAGAATCACAGAATCACAGAACAACCAGGTTGGAAGGGACCCAGCGGATCTTCTAGTCCAACCATTCCTATCTAACACTAAACCAAGTCCCTCAAGACCTCATCCACCCGTGCCTTAAACACCTCCAGGGAAGGGGAATCAACCACCTCCCTGGGCAGCCTATTCCAATGCCCAATGACCCTCTCTGTGAAAAACCTCCTCCTAATCTCCAGCCTAAATATCCCCTGACGGAGCTTGAGGCCATTCCCTCTCGTCCTGTCCCCTGTCACTTGGCAGAAGAGCCCAGCTCCCTCCTCTCCACAACCTCCTTTCAGGTACTTGTAGAGAGCAATGAGATCTCCTCTCAGCCTCCTCTTCTCCAGGCTAAACAACCCCAGCTCTCTCAGCCACTTCTCATAGGATCTGTTCTCCAGCCCCTTCACCAACCTCGTCACTCTTCTCTGGACTTGCTCCAGAGCCTCAACATCCTTCTTGTGGTGAGGGGTCCACAACTTGACACAGGATTCAAGGAACAGCCTCACCAGTACTGAGTACAGAGGGAGAATCACCTCCCTGGACTTGCTGGTCACATCATTTCTGATCCAAGCCAGGATGCCGTTGGCCTTCTTGGCCACCTGGGCACACTGCTGGCTCATGTTCAGTCGGCTGTCGACCAACACCCCCAGGTCCCTCTCCTCCTGGCAGTTTTCCAGCCAGGCTTCTCCCAGTCTGTAGTTCTGCATAGGGTTGTTGTGCCCCAAGTGCAGGACCCGGCATTTGACCGTGTTAAACCTCATGCCGTTGGACACTGCCCAGTGGTCCAGCCTGTCCAGGTCCCTTTGCAGAGCCTCCCTACCCTCCAGCAGATCCACACTTCCACCCAGCTTAGTGTCATCTTGCAAACTTGCTAAGGGTACCCTCAATGCCCTCATCTAGGTCATTGATGAAGACATTGAACAGGACTGGACCTAGCACTGAGCCCTGGGGAACCCCACTTGTCACTGGCCTCCAGCTGGACTTAACACCATTTCCCACCACTCTCTGGGCCCGACCATCCAGTCAGTTTTCTACCCAGGAGAGTGTGCGTCTGTCCAGGCCAGAGGCTGACAGTTTCCTTAGCAGAATGCTGTGAGAAACTGTGTCAAAGGCTTTACTGAAGTCCAGAAAGCCAAAACTTTACCAGCAGTCACAGTGAATTGTTACTGAAAAAAATTTTTTTACACTTCAGATCAGTTTCTGAGCAGTGGGGAGTGTGATTATTTTCCTGTTCTTTATATGTACTGTTTTAGGAATTGATACATACAAGAAAGATATGCATAAACACCAGCCAGATGTCTGTCAGCACCTAATGTGGAAAGCTTTTTTTCTAATGACAAAGGGGAAATGTAATTGTGTGAATAATCTGAAATGCTACCTCCTGGTAGCATTAGCAGATGAAGGGTTGAAAGACATGAATGCTGTTGGTAGGCCCTTTGATTTCCTTTATGTGGTTTGCAGGAGAACAAGAAATGCTGAGGCAGTGCTGGAAATTGCATTATGCACCTAGAAACAATGTAAATACTTAAGTTATATTAAACATCCTTTCTCAAAGTAGGAAATAATAGGGGGTGTTTTGAGGGACTTTCTTTAACCCTGGCATTTGAATATCAAGGTAGTGACTATGTTTGCACATTCAGTTTCTGCAGAAATTTCTCTAAGTGCCACTACCAGTAAGTCAAGCCTCAGATGCTGCTGTGTGATCTTCACATGGACATACTAATAAGCATTCATATTTGCAGCAGTATATTAGTAGTTTTTCTACTGTGAATTGACAGTGAGGCAATGAGTGTAAAAATATATTGAATGTAGTAAGACGTAAAACAAGCAATTCTTTTACATAAAGAAACTCTATTAATAGATTAGGGTCCACTTTCCAAAAGTGCAACATCTGAACAAAGTACCACACCTCTCACTATGACCCATATAGGTAGTGTTGAGGTCTGGCAAGGGAAGATCCAGCTTGTGTCTCAAATTCTGTATCCATGCTTACTGTTCTCTTTATCCAGAAGAACAAGAGCTGGAGAGTCACAGCAGCCTTCCAGAGTTAGAGCTACTCTCTTGGATATGACTGGAAAGAAGTATCCATGTCCTTACGCCAGGTATATTATCAGGCTGTGGACATGAACAGTGCAGAGAGCATGTGGTTGAAGGTAATGGGACAGCGGGAATCTTCTCCCCACACAACTATCCTTGTGGCAAGGCCAGGGAAGAGAATAAAAAGACACATAATGCAACTAACTACTGAGCTCTGAGATTATTTTCCCACACTGTTAGTACAAATGAAAAAGGAAATGCATAATTGGACCAACCAAAGAAAAAGTCCAAACCTGCAGGAAGTCTCCATGTAACGAAAGATCATGGCTTATTCAACAGGGCCCTCAGTAATTCATTGCCAGCAGATTGCTCAGGCAAAAAAAGTCCACCTCAGAATAAAAATCATACTCTAACCATGACCAAGGAAAGCAAAAAAAAAAAAAAAAAAAGCTGACATCTGTGAAAAGCTAGAAGTCTGCCCTTGAAATGTACCTGAGCTCAGCACAAAGAACTGCTGCTACTGATCAGAAAAGTTTGTTCAGGAGAATTACAAGCTGCCATGGCATGTTCCTTCTAACCTACCTTCAGAGAAGGGAGAAACAAATAAAGGAGTAAGAACTTAATTAAGTCTATGTCTAGCAGGTGAAGTGCTGAGCAGAGATTTCTCAAACTATTGCCAACCCGTGCTAGTAAATCTTCCCTGAGTAATATGGAAGCCCAGTTTATGTACAGCTGCAACAAAGTCAATTCGTGCACTTCTAGGCCCAACCTAATAAATTGGAGGGAAAGGGGCCAAGGGATGGGGGAAGGAGGATTAGTAAACCTTCAAAGAACAAACAGAGAGTCCCAAGATCATAATTTTACTACTTCAAATCAAAGGTGGCTTGCATTGAGACAGTCTAGTTTTTTCTACACTTCTAATACAGATGCATCCAGAGATAGAGTGAGATCAAGTGAGTTTCACTTGCAAACATCTCCTAGGTTGGAGAGGGTTTGCCCTGAAACAGACAATTCTAGCTCATGATTCACTTGACCTATTCCAGATGGTATATTTTGAGATTAAATTAATTGTTACCAGGAAGTATCAGATTTCCTTCTGAACACAGTTTAAACAACAGCTAGATATTTTTGCTGGAAATGCTCAACATGAAAAATGAACCCTACATTATGCATCAGTTTGCTGAGTTCTAATAAGAGCTTTTGAAGAGGGCATCGGAGTTGTGTCTCAAAATGATATGAAAGGAAGACAAAAAGGAAACTTTTATGGATTGTTCTTACCATGAAAGAGAAGGGGATTGTTTTATTTCATTTTTCAGTAACTCATCAAAAGTGGAGTTCTTTTGGTTTCAGCAGAAAGCAAACATCCCTCATGAGTGAAAGGGAAACTGAGTCTGCCAAAAAGCTGTGCCAGAGACTGGAAACCAGCAGATGTAGGTTACTGGAAGATGCTGGTGTAGTACCTAACGAACAAAGAAATATTGAGGTTGTCTTATTGCCTCACATACAGACTTATGCAAGTACTTCATTACCCTGTGTATTTGCTTAGTTGCAGGCTCCTGTTTCATGACTTCTTTGGATATGTACACCTAGCAATGTGGTCTGTCTCCCACTTCAGGCTTTCCAAATGCAGTTCCAGTCCCCAGGGAGCAGAACCACACTGTATTTGCATTGAGTTGTTGGACTTGCAGCCCTGGTCTCTGCTGGCTGAAAGAGTCATGACTCTGGGCAGCTTTCCTGCAGGTTTTTTGTGGCCTGTTTTGAGAAATCTGCTGTGATTTTCAGAGTTGTAACGCAGTATAAAACCAAACCAGTTTTATACAGTTTCAGGTTTCGTTGCTAACCTTCCAGGCAACTCCCTGAGTAAGATGCATGCAGGCATTTCATGACCTTAATTTCCCATATGGTTGACTCATTATTCTACCTCCTGCAGTAAACTCTTGATTTCTTAATGTATTTTCCTTTAATCTTTTGCTCCAGGCTGTCACATTGGTTAGAAGATATTTTTGGTTGAAACACCATAAGTACGGAAGTAGTAGCATTCTCTTTCTCAAGCCAGCTGGGAAATTCTAAGGAATGATCTCTACCACATGTATGCACCATATTTTTTTTCCCAGACTTATATATAAATAAGTAAATTATTTCTCAAATTCCACTCATTTATTTTCAACTATTATCAAATTTTTATTTACAAGTTTCACTGTAAAAAAAAAAAACCCAGAAATTTGCTTATATGGGTGTGGTTGCATGTGCTCCTGAGTGTGTACTTTTAGCACAGCTACTGCTACACATGTTGGTCCCTTGCACCTTGTATTTCACTTCTTCCTTCTGATGCATGTGGAGCCACAATCTCAACTCTGCATGACATCATCTTCTTTTCAGTGCCTTCACTTAGAAATGACTGTTCAGCTTCTCAGTATGTGCTTCTTAAGTCTCATCCCCATTAAGGGCCACCCATAACACATTCAATCCCCTCCAAATTAACAACTTCCCCACCTTTTCCCCTACCTTTGCCAATGGATTACCTCTGCTTACAGATTCCATCATTATTTAGGCTTGGTGTAATGGTAGTATTGAAGAGCTATTGTCACCAGTTATGACTCCCACGTGCCAGACACTGCAGGAAAGTAGAAAAAGCAGAAAAAGTGTTGACTGCCCACCCAGAAAGGTTTATAGTGACATCAGCCCTAGTTCCTGGCATGATGACTTCTCTCAGAAGGGAAATAAAATTAAGATGGTTAGCCATCATTTTTGTTGACAGATCACGAGAGTGAAAAATACAAGAATTGGGTCCGGTTATTTTCTTGGCTTAATTGTCCTCTTTGACAAGAATAGCAGTATTAGAAACACTAACAAAACAGAGGAAGAAGGGGTTTAAAATTTTTCCCTCTACTTCTTCATAAGTAACTGATAATATAAGATAATGATATAAGTCCTCTGAAAGATGGCTCATAGCTTAGAACTTCCTTCTAATGATAGAAGTCACACTCTGAAAAAGTAAATCCTGTTGTGAAGTACAGCAATGATGTTACCTTACAAAAGTAAACATGACTTTTAGCAAAGGGGAACACGTGTTTTTATACTATATATCCACAGCCATTACTGCAATGAGTTTTGTACTTTGAGAAGATTTTAGAAATCCCTTGTAAAGAATGCATTTCCTTAATTAAGATTCCTTTATAATTTGAGACTGCTTTTGATGACTTCTTTGACAGCAGTATCAGAGTCAGGACATGTTCGCTTCCAGACAGAGGACTTCATTCCCTTAACTACCCCATCTATTTTTTTTTAAATAAATATGGATTTTTAAATGATTTGCTAATGCTTGTCAACACAGACAAATTCACTAAATCTCATTTAGCTGGGAGCATTTACTGGAAGTCAATGCCCCCGAGAATGCCAAAGGAAGTCAATAATGGATCATATTATTTTCAATAATTCAACAATTTTGTACGTTTCTATCTTCTCCACTTGCTGGATAAACCCACTTAGAACTACTAACACTGTACTTTAAACAACAACAGTGAATACCAGTCCTATTCTTAACACACTTGGTAGTTACATGATGACAAATCTTGCATGCAGGGACAAAGCACTGCTTCACTTTTGCAGGGTGTTGGTGGAAAAATCATTCTAGCAAAGACTTCTTTTGAAAAACAGGCATAGGTCAGATATTTATCTTTACACCAAAAATATACTTCCGTTACATAATATCTATGCTGTAAATGGAGGTAGGAAAATCCCCCAAACACACAGACTGCTGACCTGCAGACAGTGTCACAGAGAACTGATGCACAAGAAAAGGGATGTTATTGCAAGGTGCTGGTGAAGCCTTAAGTAACTACAGCCAGAAGAATTAAGAGTCTTATTAACAAGGATCCCTCTTTCCTGTTAGGAACTAACTAAAAGTAGCAGATGGTATAAATGACACATAAATCAGGGTTAGAATTGATAATGTGTGATATAATAGATCCTTTTTTGCATTTCTGCCTCTGTAAAAGTCCCTCAGTTCATTCCCTCACTCCTTGTTATCATCAATACTTTTATGCAAGCTAGTGTTCCCTTGCTCCACATTGTCTTGCCCTTGGCACACGGAAAAAGCCAGCACTGGCCAGATTATGTAAAATAAATCTGTCAACGTTTTCATTAACTTGTCACAGCTCTGAATTTTGCTGGATACATGAGGAGTAATCAAACACTAGCATGAAATGCTGCATTACATACCACTACCAGCAAACTCGAAGAGGCACTCCCAAGGGAGTCAATTCTTCCCCTGATGGTCTACCAGGATTATGCATCTCATCTGGCAGCAGCATGGGAGGGTCCAGCATGTACTGAATGAGAAATTACTCCTAGATAAGTCATTCTACTGAACCAGTATTTGCTTAACTCTTTAATTTTGCAGCCAAATTTCATGCAAATGTGTTCAGGCATTTTCATTTCTACGGTTGACTTTGCATTAGTAGCAGTTTCAATTAAGTTCAAATCTTTAACCAGTTATGATTAAGGTATATAGAGAAGGGATTTTACACTGATTATCTAAATCTGGATTTCAAATTCTAGTAGGATTTCTGTAAAACTAGTGAAATGATGTTCCATCATTCACAGGAGTCACTTGCAATTTAATTGAACAGCCAGTGAAGGGATTTGAGCAGTGCAGTGTCAGGAATGGGTATATGCCTCAAATACATCAAGCAGATTACATGAGTGGACTGGGAATGGTCATTTACTAGAAATAAGTAGAAGTATCCATCTCAAGAGCAAAAAAAAAAAAAAAAGCCTCAGGAAGCCTTAAGAAAAGTCCGAGAGTTAACAAGAAATATACATCAGACAGATTACTTAGGCACATTATTTAATCTAAAAGGGATGAGAAGATTTAGTACACTAATGATGCAATAAAAGTTGAACAGAACAGATCATAAACTTTCATGCAACACAACTCTAGACAGCTGCTCTCAAACATGCAATTTTTTTTGAAGAAAATATCTCTTATGTTGAAGCAGTAACACTGATTTTGAAAAAAGAGAATGACAATTGTTTTACTCAACTGAAAATCTTCCAGATTCAGAATAAAATTGCTTAGACTTATTTTTTTTTTTTTAACCTCAAGCATAATTTTGTACTATGAGACTTTTGAAGTACCATACACTACACACTCCATGACCCAAAGCACTAGATAAGGAAGAGGATTTTTTTTCTTGTGGTGCAATTGCTAAATTCCTTTATTCGTTTTTCTCTTGCTAACTGCCTTGTGAACTCAAGAAGTCTGATGGCCTAGTGGTGAATCATTATTCTTTGATTATGTCTTTGTAATTATGGGGAATGACATAAACTCACTGTGAAGCAGATTTGGAAAATATTCAAAGAGGTTTTATCCTTTTTACTTAATCTTTTTATGGCTACACAGATGCATATTATAACTGTATTAAGGCACTCTGGGGTTCGCATTACCAAACCATTATAACACTTCTGAAGTACTTCACAGTGCACTGCCTCTCACTTTCTGTTTTTCAAAAAGAAAAAATTTTGTGCAGATTACAGAGAGTAATTCTTGAATTTCTCTTTCTATGGAAGTCCCACACATTTGCACTATGATTTTCAAAATGGGAATTCTCTAAATTTACAGCTTTTATCCCTTTTCAATATAGATTTTTTTTCTAAAATTTGGTCCTGGAAGGAAATTGAAGTGGTCTACAAAATTTTAATGAAAAATCCAAGCATCTTAGCAGCATGCAAACGAGAACATTATACATGGCTCTCTTGCATAATACATATTTTTGAGTATTTTGTCTAACACTGACAGATGAAAAGCTGCACTATTCTTTTCTGCCTGAACTGAGAGAAATCAGCATTTTTACTTTAAAGAGAGACTGTGACATGATGAAGGGAAAAAGGGAAAGAGAAAAAGTAATTAATGAAAATCTACATTTAGTAGCATATAGTGTAATTAATTTGGCCAACATGTTTCAGATAGCAATGAAATATGTATATTGAATTTTTTGTTACCATATAAACCGTATCATAAGTCCTTCTTACTTTTTGTTTCATTTCATGCTGAAAAAATCTCTATGGATCTATGTTGATTTGCCTTTTGAAAACCTGAAAATTATCTGAAGATTTCTGCACAGTTTCAGAAGTATTTGTCTTTTTGTAGACTATGTTTTTATTTCACTTCCAACCTATCCAGTACCAGACATTGCTAATATTGGCAAGGGTAACAATACCAAAACTGTAAGGAAACGGGGAAAATTAACAGAGAAAATAAATGCTAGGCAACAGCCAAATGTATTTATTGATTAGTTAAACATCAGGGAACCCACAGCTCCTGCTGTGTATGTGATGTAGCTCCTTATCCCTAGCCAACACGATAAGAAAGAAGAACATCCAGGAACAACATATGACTCACTTTCTGGAGCAAGGCTAAATATCTTTTATTTGGTAGAAGCCGATTTGTGATAAGGAACTAAGGACAGATTTACTTTTAAGATGAGTAACTCACTGAAGTGGCATACATATTCAGATTGGATGACACCTACATATTTGCAGGTGAATGGAAAACACCATGAACTATCAATTACTATACCAAATTCCCAGAATCTAAATGAAAGATCATATTTATTATACACATAATGATTTAAGGTGCTGGATGAAAAATGCTCACCTGCAATTGTTTCTCTTGCCAGGCAGTAGCTAGGTAACAGCAGCTGACAAAAAGCAAGAAAAAAATTCCAAGGTTTACATAACAAGTCACTTTGATTTGTTTTGTGTTTTTATCTGCAACAGATTTGTTATGAGATTAGTCAGCTGCTGTCTTCTCTAACACACCATGGCACTGCATAACAGTCATATAACCTGAAAGACTCCTAAATACACATGTGCAAACTAGCATTTTTGTCCCTGTTGTGGCTCTAAAAATTGCACATTTAGTGTCAGGAGTCATCTCTTTGCATGTCATCACCCATAGCTTAAGCTGTGCCTCAACTGATGCTATGGGGCTTATCAAACCTTGGACAGAGCTCTGATGCATCAGAAAAGTACTGTTTCAAGGAAAAAGTGCTTTTTTGTAGACATGTAAGTAAAACTCTGCATGAGAAAAGGAAATTATTGTATATAAGGACACTGCAGCCCAGACCAAACTGGTTATAAGGTAAATTATCACTGAGGTCTGGACAGGCTGCTGTTCCAAACATTTTTTCGTATTCCAATGGTCTGATTCAGAAGTAAAATCTCAGAGTAGAAGGTAGCTTTGGTCCAGTTATAGTTAGACATTGAAACACAGCCATAAGAAATCAGATTTCACTATCATGCTTTAACGAGCCAGGTGTTTGCTTGCTGAAATGGGGTAACTGTGTATGCAGACACTCCTTGCCTCAGGCAGAAGTGAGGTAACTAAACTTAACTCAGCCTCAGTGAAAAAAAATTCCATGTTCACATAAATTGCTGTTTGTTGCCATAGACAAGGATCATGCACGTGGAAATAGCCATGACACAACCAATGAGCAATGATATGTCTAAGTGCAAGTCCTTCCTCTTACAAATCAAATTGCCTTTGAAACATCATTTTATAAAGGAAAGTCCTTTACCAGATCAGTTTGGTCCTATTTCTCTTCCTGCCAGCTGCACAATGTTCATGAGCTTTATAGGAACGGCATCAAGTGCCTTAACAGTCATTTAACTAGACTTCCATTTAACTTGACTTTAGGCTAAGTACAGAACCACTTTCATTGAGGTCAATTAAAGCTGAATATTCTGTTCTGAGGACCTTAATGAGAGAATCTGATGATTTTGAGGCATTCATAGAATCATAGAATCATAGAACAACCAGGTTGGAAGAGACCCATCGGATCTTCTAGTCCAACCATTCCTATCAAACACTAAACCAAGTCCCTCAAGACCTCATCCACCCATGCCTTAAACACCTCCAGGGAAGGTGAATCAACCACCTCCCTGGGCAGCCTATTCCAATGCTCTGTGTGAAGAACGTCCTCTTAATCTCTAGCCTAAATCTCCCCTGGTGGAGCTTGAGGCCATCTAGGAGGGTATTATTAATGATAAACTTACTGTGAATGCATAGCAACATGATGGGCTGATACGTTGTTTTATTCACAAAATCTGGAACTAGTAACATGGAAGAAAAAGTAACATGGAGTTTTTAGTTTTAAAATTATAGCCTAATTAAGCATAGAGGGAAGCTGATACAACATAAATACGAGCAACCTTTTGACGTGTTCTTTTTTGTGAGCAAATAACAGAAACAAGTACTGTTTCAGACCAAATGCACTTGAATGTGGCTGCCCTTGGGAATACAGTTATACTTTTAACAGCTCTGCTGGTGAATCTAACTTTCTGAAATGCAGCCACTGATTAAAGTGGAGAAGACCAAACATCTGCATTTCATTATGATGAGCACAAAAAAATGAATTGTATTTAATCTCACAAAGCGTCCCATCATTGTGAATAAAAGAGGCTATAAAAGATAACTACGGGTTTTTATAAAGTTTTTTATACATTAATTTGTAACAAGGAATAGGAAACAAAATTGACAGGCTACATAAACAAAGCAATGCATGCACAGAAAAAAACTCTCTATCCACTTATATAAAAATGAATTAATAATTGTATGAAATACATAGTCATACAACTACACTAAACCAGCAATCTAACAGTAAATTTTTAGTCTTTAGAATTCCTCCCTTTCCATTTTCTCACTGCTTACAGGACTGTTCGGAATACTGACTTTCTCTCATCAGTCGCTGCACCATTTACAGCAAAGTTGAACATTAATTTGCAAACACTTACATTTAGGTGACTCATTCTAATTAGTAAGATGAAAATCGTAAATCAGAATAACTCATATCTCATCAAAATGGCATGGTTGTGTACAGTAATAGAAGTCCACAGAGAGAGCTTTTCCATTAATTCATTCTCCTGTAATTTCCATTATTTCATAAGTTTTTAATATTTTTTACATACAGTCAGGAAAATAAGTAAGAGGTAAGACAGAGTGGGAGGAAGTATGAATGTCCAGCACCATACACAGCAAGCAAGTGCATATTTTGGAAAGCATATGTTTTTCTTTATGGGCAGTGCCATGTTTAATGTCTTTCTCTGAGCTTTTACAACTCCTAACACTTTATTTCATGATTACAGAAGCACTTTTATTTGTAGCCTCTGTTAAAATGCCTTGCCTTTTCCATTTTATCTTCTCTGTCTTCACTAGTTTCATGCATCATGCAGACTATTCTAACAGCCAAGGATTGAACATGGCTTGGTCCCAAAACCATGATCAAAATTCCTGAGTCTTCCAGAAGGGTGGCTGCTGGGATGGTCAAAGCTGTCCCTCTCCCAGGCGGCAGCAAGCTGCCACAACAGTCTCACAAAGACTGGCAAGATCTCATTTCCTAAAAGGCTAATGTGTGTCTCCTGTCTGCAGTATTATTTTTACACTGGCTCCAATTATGTTAACATTACTTGGTTCAAAAGCTGTCACAAATCCTCTTCAACAGAACTGTTCAAAAAAAAGCAAGACCCTCAAAACTCAATGGATGAAATACAGATTCTTGAAAAATCTGGACTGATTCTTATTATTTGTTCACAAAAGACATCTGCACATTTCTTAAGATACCAAAGGTAAAATTAAAACAGGCATATTCTGGCATTAAAATTGTAAGTGCATATATGCTGAAAACTGACACAGTCCTTTTAATGGTCATGCTTCAAAGAGGGATATTAGAAGTGATTGGTAGAGAACAGCTTCCCTCTGTGAGCATAATTTTGAGGCTTTGAAATTCCAATATATCATAAGACAGTGCCAGGCACTGAAATATGCTACTAAGTTTCTTAGCAGATCTTCTAAAGTTGTCACAGTAATTATTTTCAAGGTGTTTTCCATATATGCCACTTCGGGAATCTGTTTCAGTGAACCCATTTCTGGGAAAGTCTTGCATTAATTCCAGGTACAAACAGTAAAACACGCAAAATTCTCTAATGTGCACAGATAAACACTTTATTAGCTTTCCATATTTTACAAAAAAATAGCAAGGCAAATCACCAATTATTGCACCATGTGGTCCACCCTTCCAGGACTTTTCTTCCTCATATCTTAAAAATGACCTTAAAAAGTTACATAAGATTACACTTTCTGAAGTCATGTGCCTCCATTTGCCATTTGAATTGAATAAATGAGTTCAAAGCTGCCATAGATAAAAGAAAGTCTCCTAAGCCTTCATCTGTTTTCTGAAAATCTGACCTTTTTAAGTGGCACAGTTAAAAAAAAAATTTGCAGACCAGTTTTGAAAAAGAAGTGGATTGTAACCCATGAGCTTTCGTTGCTTGTTCTGGGAATCTGCAAAGCAGTATAAAGTTGTAATCAGAGTCAGCTGGAATTTGATTTTCCAACATGGAAGGACAGTTCAGATTCAACAGCAGCACTCTTACTTAATGTCATGCAAAGTGTCTCCCCTGAACTGTCATTTGAAATTCCCAGTTCCAGAAATCATGATTACATTTTGTTTCCACCTTTTGGAAAGGTTCAAAGCTTCTAACAACTCAAACATAAAAGCCAGTTAATTCCTAGGCCAGACCCACAGGAAATTAAAAGTAACTAACTTGGGATCACCGGGCCCTGGAACAATCCAGGTAAAGAAATGAAGCCTGGCAGTGCTTAAAAGGAGGGTGACCATACTAAGATTTCCAAAATATGGAGTGATTTAGGGCATGTTAAGATGTTATAATAAGCAAAGAGACTGTCTGCTTTTCCTTGAAGTTCTGAACAGATTCCCACAAAATGCTTTCATTTTCACCAAAAGATATACTGTAGTTGAAAATAAAATCATGCTGATGATACAAACCCATTTTTAAATTTTGCAAACATATTTTTTTGCTTCATCTTTCAAAAAATAAACCTTTTTAATACGGAAGACCACAAAACAGTAAGTGGTAAACCAGTACATAGTGATTGCCCTCAAAAGCTATCCCAGTTCAGTGAAGAAAATAATTCACATTAAAACCACTCACTTACCTCCTCTGAATAAAGGGAGAGAAATGGGGGGAAAGTCTGCTAAAGTGTTTGTCATATGAGATACGTCTTTTAAAAAAAACATCTGTCTTACTTGAGTTTTGTCCTGCATTCCCACACAATGCAAGACTCCATAACCTTGCTTTTATGCAGGATACACTGCTGAAGGTTTAGGAAGAGAGACAAAACTAGGCAACTAGGAGACATGAAAACATGTTAACATGTCCCTGATTAAGATCGTAGACTGCAAACACTGCATCTGTTGAATAAAAGACGAGATTCACAGCCTGTATTGGTTTGCGGTATAGCACATACTAAATATAGTCAAACTATGTAAAGTGGAGCAGTGAGGTTCTCTGGCACTTTTTCAGGACCTGCACAGAGAGAAGGCCTGTTACTTTCAGTTCAGAGCAATATGCCATTTATCACAGAAAGACTCACTAAACACAAATGAGATCCTGCAGAAACTTGTAAGGAGTGAAGAGTGGGAGTTGCTGAAAGCACCAAAGCATCTGCCTTTTGTAAAAGGTTCCTGAAAAACTATTTTCTCAAGTACTGACTCTGGTTTTCAAGACTGAATGTAGTCTTAAGAGTTAACTGTGCAATGACCTGTGTTTTGCTCATGACAATCAGAGTAGCAAAGCAGATTTTTCATACTCTGAATACATTACTAAGGAGTCCACCTCCTCCTCTGCCCCTTCACAAGTGTCAAACCAGCATCACTTTTCTGCCGGGCATCATCTTTCTGCTGGACATCACAAGTCAATATACCTCAGCTGGATGCTCACGCCTGTCCTGAGGGGAACTGAGGAACAGCTGTTAACCTTTATTCTGAATGAAGCTTGCTTGTGGGGCTCCTTCGTAACTTAGGACAACATTTCTCTTACTCTGTGTCCATTGAAGATAAAACTAACAGCCACAACAGAGAGCTCTCCATCAAGACATGGACAGCAAGTGTGTGAGGGTCATTGCCATTGACTTTTCTTTCAGTTGCTTTTAATTTACACTTTGGTAATCATGCAAAATAGATGATCTAAGCTTTCAAAAAGAGAACTGAGAATGGGAGTAGTTTAATGAGCAGCACTGTAATGATGTGACATTTGTTCTTGGCCAGGAGCAGTGGAGGAGATGAAGAGTTGGTACTGGTCCCGGCACCAAAACTGAACAAAGTTCTTTCCCTTCTGTAAGGCCATGCCTGAAAGACTGGACAGATCTCAGATTATTCCTTTTCCATGGCAGCTGAAATGCGACATTTTCCTTTTAAAAACCTACAGTGCGTACCAAAAGCAGCTGTTCTGGAGACAGACCTGTTTCTGGATGTACCTGTCCATGAGGCAGGCTGGTGCAGGGGAGATTTGTGATGGTACAGACTGTTACAGGAACAGGGGAGCAAGGGGTAGAGTTTCTAGGGAGTGTGACATGGTTTGAAACAGACATTTTTGCTGCATAATTGGAAAAGCTACAATTAACACTTTCCTTTCTGCCTGGCATTTTTCTCTTTCTCAGACTCTGATTGCCTCTGAACACACCAGCTGTGTGCAAGCCGGTGCTACAGGAATCACTGAAAATTTGTTCCTGAGAACATCATGAGTGGGATGTTGTCCTTAGTGTTTACTGCAGCTCTATTTCAGAGCTCACCTTGTTCATGTAAAGTGCAGACATGTGCATATGAACTTCCTGTTGCAAAGATGAGGAAAGTGGGGTTGCTGGCCAATGCCTTCTTTCCATTACTCCTTTGGCATTTTTGGTTTGGTTTGTTTTTTCATTTCCGTTCTATGGCTAGGAATAGGATTTGTTTCTCAACGTATTTCATCCAGGCACTGCTGACTTTGCCCCACTGCTCAGTAGTAAATCTTGTTTTTTAAAAAATATAAGAGAAAGAAATATAGTATATCTAAAAGCAGCTCATATTAAGCCATACAGCTACTATGCCCCAGGTTGTAATGTTAACTTAATGTAGTGCTTAACCTGAGACTGAATCAGAGCTGTGCATTTTGAGGGTCATAAGCACTAAAGCAACCATTTCATATGAGTACCAAAAAGAAACAAAACCTGCACACTCCTGGTACATCAGGAAAATAATTTCTTTACTTTGTAAATGTGAAATACAGGGTGCTACTTATCCTCAGTCTCTAAATATCTCTTTGTGATCAAAAAAGATCATGACTACACAGTTGTTGTTTCAGACCCCACTATGACAAGTGGAAGGCTTGGATGCTTGCCACTGGGCTACCACATCCTGATAAGCTGGCATCAGATGGGAGCTTTTACCAAGAACCAAAGTGCTCTACCAGGCAAGTGGCCAACAATTGTCATACCCCAGCCTGCAAGATACCCAGCAACTCCCATTTAAAGAGGTAATGTTTCTCTGAAGGACAGGTAGATGTTAAAGAAACAGTATTCGTATTTATAGTGTAGCAGAGTATGTTTCTCTGTACTAATAGAACTCAGATGTTTCCAGTTACTCAAAGCAAGTGCAGAAGGCATTCCTCTGGGGTCATCGAGGTATTTTTTAAAATCCTTTCTTTTTGAAGTGTGATCAAAACCATTAGGTGTCTCATGGATCAAATGGATTTTACATAGGATCTAGATTAATTCATGGACATTCTTTGTGTTTAAGTTGAGCAATATAAATCCATTTGTTTCTGTCTTAATACCATAATGCATTTTCTTTATACAGGTACCTGATTTTTTTTACATAAACTTAAATTCCATTTCCAAAAATACTGTGACTATGGCATTAATTTTGTTACTAAGGTATTTGTGTAGATATGTAGATCTATTTGGAAATTAAAGAGTATCGAAAATATTGATAGAAACTTCAATTGGTGTTGTACAATAGGCTTTTTTGGTCAAAAGAGTATAGGTACTTTCAGATTTCATGTGTGGAAAAGTATATTGTTTTTCAAGTTTATGTCATGCATTCTGGAAGTCTTACATTACTGTGAAACAGCACCTTTCCAAGAACATAACATGCTGGGTACCAAAGCAAAGAGTTCCCCACTGGAGAAATTGGTACCATTTGTTGCAGTTCCTTCTTTTGGGATTTCTTTGTTTGGCTACACTTGTTGATGTTGTTTTGTGCTTTGGTTTGTAGTAGAAACAGATTTAAGGTTGTTTTCTTAAATCAACCTTGGTAGTTTATAAACCCATGCTAGAAGCAGGATTATCATGGATTATGGGAAATATAGCAGGCTTAAAAGCTGTGTTCTCAGTGGGTGAGTAGATGGATGGGTAAATGCAAATGTGCTTGGATTTGAGTAAGTGCTACAAAATACAGATTAAATGTCAAACAGCTGAACTGATTCTGCACACTAAAAACACGTGCCAAGAAGCTGCATGGGGCTTATGGTGCTTTCTAAGTGTTCAGACCTGACGTTATGTCGGGTCTGACTCTTCTTGAAAATGGGAAATGGAAGTCTCACTGACAGCTTCATAGAGAGCAGCAGCAGCATATCCCTGCCACTGCACTGCCACTGAAACCATTCTCAAACAATTGTCCTGGGTATAGGAAGTTTATATCTGGTCTTTGAAAGCACCCTGCTGTGGCAGCAGGGAACAGAATGTGTGGTGCCATTCTGGTTAATGAAACATTAAATATATGTGACATAGAATAAAGATTAACATATTGGGTAAAAAGCCAAGAAAAAAATCTTTACCCAATTTTATTTTTCTCTTAATACCCTTAGGAATAAATGACAAAGAATGTGTCAAAGAGATATTTTCCAGAATTTCACATGGTAATGCCATTTGCTGTGCATTAGGTTTCAGAAGACTGCATTTCAGCACTTGAAAACAGAATGCTTTCTGGCTGATACCCTCTGGTACCCAAGCACAGGTACTCTGATTTTTTTTTTCTTTCTTCCTTTATTAGAAAAGGAGAGTTCCCATAATACCATAAAGCAACTTCTTTCACACTTATTGCCCAGGTTCATTACATACAGTGGACAGAACCGAGATCTGGCCAAGAACTACTTGGTCGGGGTTCTGACCTAGACCCCATAAACCCAGAATGGGAGAGGGGTGGGAAATTATAGGCACAGTATTGCAACTTTTCTCTGCTACACTCAATTATTGGAGTAGGACCAGGCCCTGCTCACTTGGCTTATCTGGCTATGCCCTAGAGAGAGATTTTTGGCTACTTTAAGCTTTCCCAGTCTTATCCAAGATATTGGCTTGCTTAAGACAGACGAAACATGCAGAAATCTGCCTCCTGTCTTTCCTGGCTCAGATGCAGCTCACCAAGTGAGATGTCTCTGGACAAAGATCTGTGACTTGGGTGCAGTTTCTAGCACTGTACTCGTTCACCTCTTTCTGGATGCCTTTTACTCTGAATACAAGAACTTTGACGCTCTTTTCCCTAGACAGACCTGGAGAGATCCTAGGACTCATTATTTTCTGATCTACTCCATTTCCATGTCTTCACAGTAGCCTGTACAATTCCTAGGGATATTTTCCAAAACAAAACAAAACAAAACAAATAAACAAAAAAAAAGATACACCAAATTATTTCCAGTTTGTAGACTCTAATCCAGACCCACTACATCTTGCGATCAAAAGCCCTCTGGCTGCCATTTTATCTGCTTGATTTTTCATGAAAGAGGGGTTTTTTTTAATAAATTAATTCTTGTGATTGCATAAGTGTACATTCAGCTACCACAGTGTCTTAAAACATCTTTAATTAAAAAGTAGGGAAACTACATAACCATCAGTCTCTGCAGGCTGAGGCCTCTAGCAGTCCCTGTCCCAAGTGATGCAAATAATTGGAGGCTGTTTCCCGGCACTACCGGCGTCTGAAACACCTTAGCCCTGCCTGCAACACCTCAGGCCTGCCTGTAACCTGGGGTTTTCATCATCTTGGTTAGGTGAGGCTCATATCCTGAAGTTTTGCTTGACTAGCTTGAGTCATTCACATGGTATGATATGGACCCAGGCAGAAATGCCTGGACTGGCTCTGACTGAATACCCTATCGTTACAGCAGGAGAGTGGTTGTGGTTGTGTTTACGTGAAGATTTAATATATTGCCCTGGATTTCTGTTACTTTTTCTGCTTCATCTCTCCAAAATCTTTGAACAGATCCCTTTATCCAATGCCAGTGTGTCTGAGGCCTGTTACTGAATTGAGTGCAGGGCTCCAGTGGTGCTGCACCAAGAACCCATTGATAAATGCAACCCCACAACCTGCTGATTTTGTCTGCATCATGCCAAAACAAAGAAAATAAAAGGCAACCTGCTTCCCCCAGAAGACTGGAAATAATGCTTGGAGCATTTTAAAGTATTCAATAGAGCTTAAAATTATCATTTAGCATGAATAAAATAATTGTATATGAGTAACATTTGAATTCTATTAAAGAACAAGCAACAACCCTCCTCCTTACCCCAAGAAGTAATAAAAGTAATTGCAGGACATTTTTTTTCCTGAACAGCAGGAACTCTATAGTACTGTCAAAGATAAGAAATTAGGATTACCTTGATATGCTGTGTTTGATTATAGCTCAATAATGGTTTCTAAAACACACAAATTTTTTCATGGCTCAAGGAACATACATATCTAGAATCAATTTGCAGTAATGGGCAAAGATTAAAAAAACAAATTAACCCTGGGATCTCTTTCCTCTCTTGTGCTAACAATGGTGACCTTTGGGGCATTTTGCAGGAGCCATCTTTTGATTTGATTATTTGTTTTTCCTTGACTCCTTTTATAACTTTTTGCCAGTTACGTTTTTCCTTTTGCCTCTGTTTACACATGTAGGTGGCAAAAGTGAGGGAGGCTGCACATGTCTGTGGCAGCCAGAGTTAACTGAAGGCCTTAGCACCAGTATGTTCAAACACATCACTCCTGATGTCAGTAAAGAGGTGTTTTGTGCATTTTCGAGTCCAGCAAATTCTGACTTTCTAAAGGGCCATACATACATTTTGCCAAATAGTGTCCTCTTCAATAACATTTCAGAGCCAGTGAAATAATCAACGTTTTTTTCCTTAACAGATTCTTTCTAATATAATAATTTTTTTTCCTGAAGAAAGGGAAGATAATTTCAGGATGCATTTCACAGCATGAATAAATATTGCTCCAGTTTGATTTTGGCTAACATAGGATTGGGATCAGTATTAGCAATTCTATAAATTAGGGGGTTGGGGAATTTTTTGCCAGTGGTGACCAAGTTCACAAAAATCATTTCAATTTCATCAAAACATGAAAGACTGCATGATACTAGTATGTGGCTTAGGTGAAGAGAAAAGGTGACACAGAGATCCCTGAGCCATGTACTTTACACTCTTGAGAGGTCCAGAGTCCTACCTTGCTCTAGTCTTTGTCTGTTTTGTGAAGATAGTAAATAGCCTTTTTTTTTTTTGGAGAACTTCTCTATGCTGGGTCTATTCAGTTCCTCATGGTCTCACTGCAGCATGACCTATCTCACCTAGACATGGTATCTATTTATCTCATGTAGGCTGCATTTTGAAAAGAGTAAGCTATTGTGGCAATTCCACTGTAACACACTGAAATTAAAATTATGTGTCTGGGCATACACTGACTGAGTCACAGATGTCTCTTTTGTTTGAGGAACAGCCTTTGTCTTCAAGACGTTATTTGTATCTGTATCTGCTTTCTTGTCAGCTTGTACTTGAACATACTGCCTCCTTCCTTCCTTCCAAAAAGTGTGAATCTGCAGAAACACACGTAATAAGAACTGTGGTATTATGTCTGTCATTGCTATTCAACTCTTAGCCAGAAGAGTCAAGTTCTATGTGAATTTCCCTTAAATGCTTTCTTACATCAACAATTTCCCTTTAAAAAAAAATTAGGCATCTAGCAACAGATTTACAATGATAATTAGGTATCTTAAGAGACATTTGCATATCTAACAGATTTTTCTGAAATATATGAATGAAGTATATACCTCCTTTTTAAATGGATAAGTAGCCTTGATCGCATCCAAAAAGAGAAGTTTTAACTCTCAAATTGGTCAGAAATTTTACCTCAGTAGCAATGTATTTTAGGTGCTTTTTTCCTCTTTTTAAAGTATCAATTTATTCAATATTTAATTTAGATTGATTATTCTTTCTCAGGGTTGTCACAGTCCAGGTCTTCTGGAAACTTTGCCAGCTGAGTCAATGTCTTAATTGGTTTGTAATTATCTGGATCTTTTTAATAGCTTCCACATCAAGACTTCTAGACTGACATGAAATATTAATGGAAGGGTAAAACAGGGCACTTTCTCTTTCTAAACAGATATTCCTTAGACAGATATTCCTCAAGTGATCCTGCCTGGTTTTAATTACATTAAATCCATGAAGCATTTTAAACTCACACTCCCCACAGTGACACAAATCATGATAGCATGGCAGAGAAAGAAGAATAGGGCAAAGTTATTCAAGATCATGAAGTAATTTACCACATTGCATGAAAAAGCCAATCCTTCTCTGACAGGTACGCTTACATGTATATTTTACTGCACACAGCTGGATTATTTGACTCCCAATAGCGTTCCGTTCGGAGAGCCTTAAATTTTAAGTGGATCCAGAAGGATCATTGCTGAATCCAAACAGCCTATTCACCCAGGAAATTAGAAATCTTTGCATCATCTCTGAGTCAAATGTTCTTTAGAAGCTTGTATTTTCAACCTTATTAGTCTCATATTTTGCCACTGGGATGTTATGACTGAGACTGCTGTCTCAGTGGTCTGGAGACAATACTTACATTCATATTTGTCTTACTTGCAAATGTAATTATGAAGACATTCACACTGACAACAAGAGCCTGACCTGAGTCTCTTCAGACTACTTTTGCTCAGGTGATGACTATTTTGAATACTGACAATGCTGAGAAGTACCACAGAACCCCTATCAGTCCAAACTGATGTGGAACTATTCTTGAAATTATGATAATGGTAATTAGCTGTAAAAAGAATGTGATTTAACCTTTGAAAGTAAGAATTAGAGATTTATTTGCACTCATTTACAACACGTCTTTAAGACCTACCTTGAGCCTACTAGAGTATTGTATTTGTTCTTGGTGTGAACTGATTATGCAGCTTTTCTGAGATCGTAGGGTTAAAGTAAAGACAAACTATTAACAGTCACTGGAATACTAAGCCATCCTTTGACTTAAAACAAATACAGACCTCAAGTTGTGCCACAGGAGGTTTAGGTGGGATATTAGAATAGAGCTCGTTAGTGAAAGAGTCAAGTATTGGAATAGACTGCCTAGGGAAGCGGTCTCCATCCCTGCAGGTGTTCAAGAAAACATGTAGCCTTGGCATTTTGGGACATAGTTTAGTACATGTGGTGGTGTTGGGCTTACTGTTAGACTTGATCATCTTAGAGGTCTTATCCAACCTTAATGATTCAATTCTATGATTCTAAAGTAACAGTATACTGAGGAGAAGAGCGAAAAAAAGTTGGTGACCATGACAGAAGATTTATCACCATTCCTCATGTTTAAATAATGTTAAGGTCAAACACCACAAAATGACAGGAATCACAACCATAAAGATGATGTTTTCCAACAGTTTTTTTAAAGTATAAGCATAAAATGTTCTGAACTTGTTTATCAAAATCTACTTTTATGCCCATTTTACAGCAGTAATCCAGTGGAAGGTATGCCAGATTTGGCACATGTGTGCAGGTGACATCCCTGCTTGCATGGTGGTGCTATGACTATCTAATCCCAGATTCTCCTCCCCATGCATTCTCAGAAACAAGTGGCACAATGTTGCTGCTTCTGTGCTCAGTCCTGCTGACTGGGAAATACCTGGTTAAATGTCTTGCCTTTTACTTCAAGTCATTTACTCCAAGCTGCTAGACTTCCAGCCAGACATACTAGGCAAGCAGCTCTGTGCTGAGGACACGCTTACTTCTAGCTCACAGCATTTTCTAAAATCACAGATGTAGGGGTTTGACAGTCTTGAAAAAGGACTTCATATTGATGGGGAAGAGGAGCACTTGACATTATTTCTACCTGAGGGATAGATATTGGGTAAAGGAATGGAGAGGAGTGCAAATGTAAAAAAATCTCAGAAGAAGAGAGGAACACTCTTTCAGATCAGCAACAAATTCCTTCTTTAACTTTTCTGCAAGTGGAAAAGAACATGCCTGCGGTGAGAAAAAAGGATAGGGACGGGTCACTGAGTAAGGAGAACGTCTAGAAGAACAAAGCAGATGAGAAACATCTGTCTGATAAAGGGACAGATAGGGTTATGAACAGGCAGCTCTTTGTGGATAGATATGGCTCATCTGATGAGCCGTATCATAATTTGTCATCTTAGAATCTGTCTAAATGTTGAGAGAAGTGGGTGATGAGTTGAGTGAACGTCATTAAAAAACAAATTTCAGGTTTTTCAGGTGTAGGGAGAGAGGACTGGTTGATGCAGACAGCAGGATGTCAGCAACATAAGGAACATAAAAAGTAGGACAGGAAAAGATTTCCACCAAGCAAAATCAACTACCATGAAGCCACATGAAAAGGTGAAAAAACTGTGAGAACTGAGTGAGGCTTATGGATAGTAGGAAGGCAGGTTAACAATGCTGTTTTGTAAAGACATCAAAGCAAGACAAGGGTACTACATGCAGGAGCATGGAGGAAAGGAGAAAGGAGATGGATCTTGTATTCTTCAGCAGACGTGTGGGACTGGGAATATTAAAGAGGAAACGACAGCTGATACAGCTCAAAGAGAAGATACCAGGCTGGATGCTAGTGGAGTTTTTCATGCTCAGCCGCATAACTAAGACTGTTAAATATTTGCATTAACAAACTCAATTCAAAAGGTAGGAGAGTTCACAGAAACAAATTGCATTCTTTACTTGAGTAATAGATGGGAGGAAATTAGTTATTACCATGACATGCAAGGCCTGGCACATGACCAAAGGAGAGGCTTGTGATCAGCTGGATATATTCTGGGAGGACAAAACCCTACAGGTATAAATTGAGGACTGTTGAAGACACTGGAAAGCCTTGACTACTCTGGGAAAAAGAAGGCTGAATTAGTATTAAGAGTATGCTTGTTGTCTATAAATTTCTAATGAAGGAGAAGCAGGTAGAGAAACAAGAAACAATTCTTTTAAATGGTTGTGTAGACATTTTGGCTGAAATCTATGAATTTAAAAAAAAAAAATTAAAAAAACCAACCCTGTTTAAAGAGAGTCCCTCCAGGACCAGTGGGCTAAAATTTTTAATTTTTACTGACCCAAACTATTCTATGATTCTACAAAATATGAGCATTGTTCATGGGATGCTCTTAGGTGTTTTAGATCAACAGATGCTGTTATTATTATAGTTATGGTGTGGAATTCTTACTTTCCACCTCCATTGTGCCTTCAAATATCCGTTCAAAACTCACCATCATTTTCAGATTATATTCTTTGGGTTTAAGTGTTTTCTTCTGAGGGAGACAGCCATTACCTTTCACACCTAGCTAGCTACCATCATGAAACTCTGTAGCCCAGATTCTGTAGCCAATTTATTTGCATCCTATTTCCTCTGACTATCATCTGCTCCAGTTTAGATCCCAGTTATATTTGCCTAGCTCCAATGTTTAAGTAAAAAAAAAAATCGAAAATTCTGGTCTCTGTCTCTTTGTTCAGGCTTGGCAGTCACTGCTGATCTGCAGTAATCAAAGGTGGGAAGCTTACCCTCATGACCAATTTACTGGCTGCATTGCAACATAATCCGTGAACAGCCCCTGAAAAATGGTTCTCTGGGTTATGGTGTATTGTGCACCCACACAGAGGCTCACTAACTTCACTATGCCCATTCTTTCCTTCCATAGTAAGGGTACTTTGTACAGCAAAAACTTCATAGCATTTAAAATTCTCCAGTAGTCAAAAAAGTAAAAATTTAACTTAGGCAGTCTTTTGTGTCTTTGCTTCCCTTAAAGCTATTCTGAAACATGTTTGTTTTGATTTTGGATTTTGGTTTTTTCCCTCAAACAAACACGAATCTTCCTTTTACTTGGCTTGTTTTTTTGCAGTATAAATTCAGGTTTTGTCTTTCTTCCAAGACTGCATGATGACAGGGGAATTGCTGCATGATGATGTCACACTAGACTAAAGAGAATACAATTGAGCAATTTGACAGGAAACCTGACTTTTGGTTGGACTGTGTACAATCCTTTGTTTTTGACTGTTTAACCACTCCAATAGAGTGAATGATATTTTTGCCAGTTCAACTAAGGCATGACAGCTCACAGAAAAATTCCTGAAAACTCTTTCAAATTTCTCACAGCATAACAAAAGGACAGTAAAATTGAGCATCAAGATGCTGCAGAAGACTATAGACTTTCGGTTCAATATATACAATGCCTAAACTGATATAACTGAACAGGAAAACTTTTAGGCTAAAACAGTAAACTAATATTAAGTAGGAGAAGACCTAACAATCCCATAATTTCCAAAGCAAATTATCAAATAGAATATTCTCCAGTGTTCATAAACCGGAAAGAAAAGACTCTTAAAACCCCCTTCAAGTCAAATTTTGAAATATTCTTCAGCAGATTCTGCCTCTCGAACTACTTCTAGACATGTTTAAGAAACTGTGTTTAGTATTCTGGGAGGTAGGATGCGTCTCAAAGACATTTCTCAATAATATACTTCTTTCAAAACTGGAAAAAATAACTTGAATTTAATTAAAGGAAATATAATATTTGAGTACAATGAACTGCCATAACTACAGTTTCTGGTCTCATCACATGTTATTTAGTAGTAAGGCGGTGATACAAAAAAAATCTAGAAAGGCGTGTGATCATAAATTTTCAATGTGAGACCATTTGGCATCCAAGAAAGGACAGTAGGCATTAAAATCATTGTATGCTGCTAGGAGTACATTTCTTGCTCTGTTTTACCACACCAACACAATGTCTTATGCTGTACTGGATTACTTCTCCCTCTCATCTTATATATCCAGCCATGTAGACTAAGACTTATCTGTTGCACTAAAGAACTCCAAAGACTGACCATTCATGGCATAGATGATACTTGTGTGAGCATGTGTGTGTGTGCATGTGTATATGCAAGATCATTTTCTTTAACTTACCTTGATTGTCACCTACTTTTTGTGATGGCTTCATAGAATTATACAATCATAAAACAACCAGGTTGGAAGAGACCCTTCAGATCATCGAGTCCAACCATTCCTATCAGACACTAAAGCATGTCCCTCAGGACCTCATTCACCTGTGCCTTAAACACCTCCAGCGAAGGTGAATCAACCACCTCCCTGGGCAGCTTATTCCAATGCCCAATGACCCTTTCCATGAAAAACCTCCTCCTAATCTCTAGCCTAAATCTCCCCTGGTGGAGCTTGAGGTCATAAAAACAAGTCTGTATTCCTCGTGGAGACTTAAAAAGATTTCTCTTCTCTGTCCTGGGAGAATCGGACAAGTAAGTCAATATGAAATTCCTGTTCAATCTAAAATGTATTTAAGTTCAATTTTCCTCCTCAATGAAAGAAAATTTTAAAACTAATTCCATTATTTAGAAGTAAATTTCCCTTTTTTATGTCTTATGGTAAGTCTGATCCAAAGTCCATGGGCTATAATTTTTTATGAATTTAAGAATAGTAAGAACAGCATCTCTACATTTTGAGGTGCTTGTACTGTAATGGTGTGGCTTAAATTGTCCATTGTTCTTTTTCTTATAACTTGGAATATGTGATTTTCTTTGTCCCCTAGGTAATTCTTCAACTTCTTTATTTTTATTATTTTGTTTACATTTTTCCCCATTTTAGTTCCAGAAGTCAAAAAAATCTCTGCAACCAATTTTACAGGGCTTACTCATTATATTTAAAAGCTTCAAATCTAGACATGAAAATTTAGATAGCCTCTCTATTTTTTCTCTGCATTTTTCAAACTGCTTGAATTTCTGTCGTGAGAATTCTCTTCTAAGAAAACTCTAACCACTACCTTTGTGTCTTGATAGCTAAAATACTATTTTTAAATATAAACCATTCAACTGTACTACAGAAATAAATGAGACATCTTTAAATTAAATACATTGTGTGTCCTTTTTTGTCCTACAGTTGCTATTTTCCCACCTTCCCTACTGCAATGTAGAACAAAAAAAAGTAATAAAATCTAGTTTGCAATGCCCTTGTATTTTCAGCTTACTATTTTGCTCTCTACAGTCTACAGCATATTGATACTCTTGCTCATCCTTATACAAGTATGTAGAAAGGCTGTTTTTCCTGCTGAGTTCCATTCCACTTTGAGAGACACATGAGGATAATAGGGTTTTTTGCAGAGTCAGTAGATATTACTTCTGATAGGTAAAAAATGGAAGCAGTCATTTCACTCTGAATCATGACAATATGACCTCATTTTTATTAATAATTTCTTACAGAACTCAAAAGCCAAATATATTACTTTTTAAAAAAAATCTTTTATTCATCTGTTTACTACATTTCATCATGTTAATTTGTGAAATATTTACCTGGAAAGTCTGGCTGGCACATGCGATTCAAATTTTCTGTAACATTTCCGTCTAAAATACTCTACATGCTTTCCCTTTTAACCTCCATCTTTCTCAGAACTGGAAAGAATCATAGACTTACAGACTCTTAGAATGATTTGGCTTGGAAAAGACCTTAAAAATTATCCAGTTCCAACTCCCCTGCCACAGGCAGGGACACCTTCCACTAGGTCAGGTTGCTCAAAGCCTCACCCAACCTGACCTTGAACGCTTCCACGAATGAAGCATCCACAGTTTCTCTGGGCAACCTGTTCCAGTACCTCACCACCCTCACAGTAAAAAAATTCTTCCTCATATCTAATCTAAATCTCCCCTTTCTGCTTAAAAGCATCTCCTCTCGTCCTGTCATTGCACCCACTGATATGAGCCCCTCCCAGACTTTCTTGTAGTGCCACCCCACCCCACCACCACCACTGTAAGGCCTCCCCAAAGCCACCTCTCCACTAAACAAGCCCAACCCTCAGCTTGTCCTCATACAGGAGGTGTTCCAGCCTTCTACTCCTCTTCATGGCACTCCAGACTCACTCCAACAGATTCACGTCCTTCCTGTGCTGAGGACTCCAGGACAGAGTGCAGTACTCCAGGTGAGTTTCTTGAGAGCAGAGTAGAGAGGAAGAATTACCTCCCTCTACCTACTGGTCATGCTTCTTTTAATGCAGCCTAGGATACAGTTGGTTTTCTGTGCTGCAGGCATGCATTGCTGGATCGTGTTGAGATTGTCATCCACCAGCATCCCCAAATCCTCACCAGGGCTACTCTCAATCCATTCTCTGCCCAGCCTGTATCTGTGCTTAGCATTGCTAACCCAACTCCATGAGGTTCATGCAGGCCCACCTCTCAAGCCTGGATGGCTTCTCTTCACTTCAGTGCATTGACCACAACACATTTCTCGGTGTCATGGGCAAACTTGCTGAAGGGTGCACTCAGTCTCACTGCCCATGTCTACAACAGAGAGAGTACACATCACTGGTCTCTGTGGAACACCACTCATCACTGGTCTAAGAAGAAAACAAAGTTAGAACTTGCCTCATAGCAACCATATATATATCCTAAATTGGGAAAAGAAGGAGACTGTGCTGAAACAACTGTGAAAGAGTATATGAGGAGGAACACAGTTGCTGTCTCAGACTTCCATAGCTCACTCCTCTTTTGTAGGAACCAGAACAGAACATTTCTCTGCAACTGCTGGTTGGGCAGGTACTGGAGATGCTCATTGCATTGCAGCCAAGGAGATGCAGACGGTGCAGGATGAATCCATGAGGCTGTAAAATACTGTGACACAGGACAGAATCTCCAGTGGTGGCACACTGATTCTGTGGAACCAATGAAGAGCATCTCCGGAAAAAAAAGATGTATTCTCTCTACATCTAGATAAATGTCCCCACTAAGGTACACAATCACTCACCATGGATGAGAGAGAAGTACAACTACCAGCTAAAACAAAACAAACCAGAAATAATGCACAGTGGTTTCATAAAGAAAAAAACAAGGCTGCACTGAGTGAAAGATCACTCAGAAACATAGCCTGAAAAACCCTGAAATCTAATCAACTGAAACTGAACTACAACATACTATTCAGTTAACCTCTTTCCATATAATTCAGTTGATTTAATAAAATAAGCTTCTTTTCCTTCATCAAACCACATTATTTGGGGGGAAAATATGATTCAAATTATTGATGTCCACCCATTAAGCAGTATCAACATTATCCGCTTCCCAGGACCAAGTTTCTACTAGGTGCATTGGATCAAATTCTTAGCTAATTTGTTTTGCTAGTCCTTTTCTTGCCGATAATTTGGCCTTTATATTCATTTGATGTGACTGAAAAAAAAGATATTCTCATTGTTTTTCCACTGCTAAATTGAGGGCAGCCCTGCAGAGTAGGACTTGGGGGTGCTGGCTCAACATGAGCCAGCAATGCGTGCTTGCAGACCAGAAAGCCAGCTGTATTCTGGGCTGCATCAAAAGAAATGTGACTAGTAGGTTGAGGGAGGTGACTACCCCACTATATTCTACCCTCATAAGAACCCATCGAGAGTACAGTGTCCAGTTCTGGAATCACCAGTGCAAGAAGGAAAATAAACAGATGCAACAGGTCCAGAGGAGGGTCGCAAAGATGATCAGAGGGCTGGAGCACCTTTGCTATGAGAACAGGCTGAGAATTGTTCAGCCTCTGGGGAGGCATTATAGCAATTTTCCAGTACCTAAAGGAAGCCTACCAGAAATCTGGAGGGTGACTATATACAAAGGCATGTAGTGATAGGACAAAGAGGAATGGCTTTAAATTGGAAGGTGGAAGATTTACATTAGACATTAGGAAAAAATTCTTCACAATGAGGATGGTGAGACATTGGAAAGGGTTGCCCAGGCGACTTGTGGATAGCGCCTACCTGGAAGAGTTCAAAACCAGGTTGGAGGGGACCATGAGCAGTCTGGCCCAGGTGTCTCTGCACATGGCAAGGTGGCTAGAACTGGATGATCTTTATGGTTGCTTCCAACTCAAACCATTCTATGATTCAATGATCTTATGATTCTATGATTCAATCTATGTTTCTATACCTAGAGGATGAAAACAAGTTTGACTACAGAGAACAAAGCAAAAGTATCTGAAAACATACCTCAAAACTAATGCAGTCATATGTGATGAGAGGCTCAGTCAATGACTACATGGGTATGCTGCACTGTTCTTAAGCATACTTTCCACTTTCAAGAACACAGAATGTTCATAAATGCAGATACTGCATATGCAGCCAGTTCACTTCTCCATGTATCATCTGACATGCTCAGGGTGACACTAAACCCACACTTCACTAATTACGCTTCACAAAGATCTGAAAGAATCAACAGAGAGTATTTCAGAGGGCTTTTTTACTAAATTAATATAAAACTCATCTTCCACCCTCAATTATACATATTAGCTTGTATTTACCTTTCATGTCAGAGAACACTGGCAACAAACATCAGTCAGAAAGCAATGCAAACACACTGACAGGTCGCCATGCTGGAAAACACAAAGGGAGTAAGGTTCCAGTTTCCTTGGTCATTCTCTGTGTATTTATGTGCCTGTGCAAATGCAAATGAATAATGAGATGCTGTGCATTCTCAGAGAGCAGAGGGAGAAAGTTTCATAGTCAATACCTTTGCATTTTTAGGTCACATTTTGAATAAGTAGAATAGAAGTTGTCAGAGGTTTAACAGTAGAAATGGATGAACTGAAGCTGAATCTGCAAAAATATGTAGGACTAAAATGATTATATTTATATCTGGTGTTGGACAAATTAGCAGAGCATGGGCTGACTTCTTGATTGGGCTGTCTCATGGTAGGGTTAAATGAGGTATTCTTGCTCAAGAAGTTAGATCTTTGTCCTGCCATTTGAACAGCACAAAAGCTCAAAACTCAAGTTCAAAGTATAAGTGACAGTACAATGTAAATCTCAATGTTATGACCTTCTTAGTGTCTGAAATTATGAACTCAGTGCATCAGAGCACACACATTTGCTTTAAAAGTACATTTTTAAACCAGAAAAAAGAAAAGCATAGTTTTAAAATAAAACTTCCACCAACATATAAGAAAGACGGGGCCAAATCTATGTCCCAGTTAAGAAAAGGCAAGTGATTTTCACAGAATCATAGAATCACTAAGTTGGAAAAGACCCCTAGGATCACTGAGTCCAATCATTAACCATTTTGCTTCAGAAGGAAAATGTTTAGAAGAGCAGAGGATATGAGTCTGAATGAATCCTTCATTAATTCACAAAGGGATTGGGCAACATATGTCCTGTCCCTCCTTGAAGTTACAAATTCCTTCATTGACTGAAAGCTTAGAATTTAATGATTGTAATGCATACCACAGGTTTGTGCAGTGGCTTAACAGCTTGACAGCTGCGAGGAAAACCTTGCAGGAGTAGATACATATATGTGCACAGTTCACTTTTATTTCTAGTCATCCTTGTTCATAGCTTTTGTAACCACACTGGCTATGGTTTTATTTTGTAAATAAAATGCTTTAATTTGTTATTGCCCTAACCTGGCCAGAAGTAAGGATGATTTCAAAGCATCTGGCAAACATGAAAGCATACCATCCAGACAGGGACACAGACCTTCACATCTGCTGCTGGCTTATTCCTGCAGAGTGGAGTGCTCCAATGCATTTATGCAAGACAGTTAAAAAGAGCGTACAAATTATTTCCACTAAGCTATCTAGGTGCTGTTGGAAGTTACTTTTTATGGCATGGGTTTTGGAGATCAGAGTTGCAGACACAGATTCTAGTGCTGGTGGTGCTAGGAAAATTGACTGGGCTGTGCCAGCTACATGGACCCACAGCTTCCTGTTAATAAAATAAACAGACTCCAGAAGGCAACCAAAATCACCCAACATGTTTGCTTTACCATTACAGAACTAAATATGGGGTCTCAGATATACCAGTTTGCACAATCACACATATATTTCAGGATATTTATCTTCAGTTGCTATGTGAAATTTGAGAAAAAATACTGTGTGATTTTTTTTTCTAATTGTGATTTTGTTGGTGTGAATGATGAGACCAGAGAAAGAGTGCTGTGGTGGGTTGACCTTGGCTGGCTATCAAATGCCCACCCAGCCACTCTTTCCCTCCCCTTCTTCAACAAGATGGGGGAATAAAATACAACTAAAATCTTGTGGGTAGAGCTAAGGACAGGGAGATCGCTCAGCAGTTACCATCTCAGGCAAAACAGACTTGATTTTGGGGAGATTAATTTAATCTATTGCCAATTAATAACAGAATAAAATAGTAAGAAATAAATCAATTTTTAAATCCTTTTGACGCACTCTGCCCACTTCTTCCCAGTTTCATCTTCACTCCTAACTCTTCTACCTCCTTCTCTGTTTCCTGGGTGGTACAGAGGTATGAGGATGGGCGACTGCAGTCAGTCCATAACACTTTGCCTCTGTTGCCTCTTCCAACTCATACTGTTTTCCTGCTCCAGCATGGCACCCCTCTCACAGGATATGGTCTTTCATGAACATCTCCAAAGCTAGTCCTGCCCGCGGGCTGCAATCTTTCAGAAACTGTTCCAGCATGGGTTTCTTCCATGGAGTATAGTCCTTCAGGAATGGACTCCTCCAGCATGGGTTGCCCACAGGACCTGCTAGAAATCCTGCTCCTGCACAGGCTTCTCTTCATGATCCACAACTCCTGTCAAGAACCTACACCTGCATGGGCTGTCAGTGGGCTGCAGCTTCCCTTGTTGCACGTCTACCTGCTCCAGCTTGGAGTCCTCCATGGACTGCACTGTGGATACCTGCTTTAATATGGTCCTCTTTGGGCTGCAGAGGGCACAACTGGCACCCCAAGGGGTTGAAGGGAATCTCTCATCAGAGCCAGAAGCACCCTGTCCTCTCCTTCACTGACTTCAGTGCCTGCAGAGTTATTTCTCTCACTTTTCTCAATCCTCTTTCCACAGTTGCTGCACAGCAATTTTTTGCTCTTCCTTAAAGATGTTAGCACAGAACTGTGAGCAGTGTTGCCAATGGGCTCAGCTTTGGCCAGCAACTCATCCATCTTGAAAGTGATTGAAAGTGGTTCTGTCTAACATGGCTCCAGTCCTGTGTCTCTCCTCACAGTCCTCACCCTTGAAGGTGCCCTACAATTAGAACCCTGCCACATAAACCTAATATAAGCACCAAGAAATCTAGAACCTTCAAAGATTCCATGGAATATAAGAGCTGGAAGGTCTGTAATCACAGGACCTACATGCTTGTAATTTATGAGGTCGCAAATAAAGTATTAATATATGCAAAAACTTTCATCAGTTCTAAGACAGCATAACATTCATCTAATAACACCTATTGCAAGCCAAATTGCTGTTCATAAATCTCAAAGTTTTAGTCACTCAGCCAAAAAGAGCAAACTGTAACACAGTAGGTCCAGGAATAAATCATCCAACTCAAGTAATGAACAACAAATAGTCAAGGTAAGCAAGTCACAAACAACTCTGTAACCATGGAGGTGCAATTGCCACAACAAGCACCATTCAAAATCTCTAGCTGTGTCAACTAAGTGAGTCAATGATTGTTTAACAAGACTGCATTCATTAATAATGATGAGTGATAGACGTACTCTGCTTAGTGGTTCTGATTGCATAATCATCTCAGCTCTCTGGACAGCCAAGTTGGAATTTCATGAGACACTTGAATCTCTTATAACATTTTCAGTGTTTCCTACTTTGGTTAAACCAGAAATACATTAAAATATCTTTCTGCCAATGTCTTAGTTCACATGAATGTCCCACCAAGAAATAAAGATGGAGATCCATGACTAGTGGTGTCTTTCAGGGGTCCATACTGGGACCAGTACTCTTCAGTATCTTCATCAATGATATTGACAGTGAGATTGAGTGCACTCTCAGCAAGTTTTCAGATAACACCAAACTGAGTGGTGAAGTTGTCACACTGGGATGTCCTCCAGAGGGACCTAGACAGGCTGGAGAAAGGGGCCTGTGAGAACCCCATGAGGTTCACCAAGACCAAGTGCAAAATCCTACATCTGAGTCAGGGCAATCCCCAATTCCAGTAGAAAATGGGGGATGGCATGACTGAGAACAACCCTGCAGAGAAGGACATGGGTTGCCAGTTGATGAGAAGCTTGACATGAGCTGGCAGGGTGCACTCGCAGCCCAGATGGCCAGCAGTATCCTGGGCTGCATCAAAAGAAGCATGGCCAACAGGTTGAGAGAGGTGATTCTGCCCCTCTATTCCTCTCTTGTGAGACCTCATCTGGAGCACTGTGTCCAGTTCTGGAATCCTTAATACAAGAAGGATATTGAACTGCAATGAGTCCACAGGAGGGCTGCAAAGATGATCAGAGGGCTAGATCACCTTCCCTATCAGGACAGGCTGAGAGAGTTGGGTTTGTTCAGCCTGGAGAAGAGAAGGCTCCAAGGAGATCTTATAGTGACCTTCCAGTACCAGAAACGAGCCTACAAGAAAGCTGGAGAGGGATTATTCATAAAGGCTTGTGGTGATAGGACAAGGGGGAACGGATATAAACTGGAGAAGGGCAGATTTAGACAAGACACTAGGACGAATTTCTTCACCCTGAGAGTGGTGAGACATTGGAACAGGTTGCCAAGGGATGTTGTGGATGCCCCATCCCTGGAGGTGTTTAAGGCCAGATTGAATGGAGTTGCATGAGGCCTTGGGCAGCCTGATCTAGTGGGATGTCCCTGCCCATGGCAGGGGGGTTGGAACTAGAAGATCTTTAAGGTCCCTTCCAACCCTAACTATTCTATGATTCTATGATCCTAATAGCAGTTAAACTCTTGAATTCAGAGCCTAGATGCACTGGAGAATCATCACCAGAAGATATTAGGCAAACAATTATAAGGTTTGGCAGAGATATAGAGGCAAAGTAGCAGCATTTTGAGGTCCATTCTTTCCTTACCTGCCAGTGTTCTCTAATAGCTTTCATCATAAGTGACCTGGTAAACACAAAACAAAAAAATGTATGTGACTTTCTTGTTTTAAACAACCAGGTTTGGAAAGTATCCACAATGAATAGTTCTTTTCCTAGAACGTTCATTGAAAAGTAGAAGTTGGAAAAATTGGAGGACTAATTCAGAAGTCAAATGAACAGTTCACAGAGAAATCTGACTGCAGAGAACATAGTATCTCAGGAAAGGAGCCATTTTCAGACCCCTGACTGCAGTATGAGTCACATCTCAGCTGCACTGGAAAGTTACTATGGCCAGTTCTCAACAGCTTCTTCTAGGAAATCAGCTATAATCAACTTGTTGGCATGCACTGAATGTGCAAATATCATGCAGCAAAGGGGATCATGCCAAAGATGAGGTGATGTATGCATAAGCATCCAGGTGTAAAGTCTCAAAGCCAAATTATGTATTTACGTTGCATCTTCTGTGACTGCTCGTGAACCACATCAAACTGCCTTCCAGGTGCAAGTGGCCTTTCTAACAGTAAACAAGTGTCTTTCCAACAGTAAAGATCCCCTCATTAAAATGTACCTGTGGAAAAAAAAAATCAGTTCCCTTGAATCATTATCAGATAACATTTTGTTTTCTTACTATTACAGTGGAAAACATTGGCTGGGAGCCTACAGCACCTGAAAGACATGGTTTTTCTTTCCTTTTTATGCTGTCAGGTTCAATATTTCTACAATATTCATTCTGATCTGCACATCTGTCTCCAGTGAAAAATTTTTATGAAAATTTAGCCAACATGACTCAGTCATTTCTAACCATAAGAGAAAGAAAAAAATGCATTGCTTTGCTCACATTAAAAATCCTATCAGTGCTGCTATTGTAATATAGATTTACTTGTGTAAGACACAAATTTTAATTGAGGCCACCAACAGAGATGGCAGTAAAAGTCAGAAGTGACTTGTTTGCATTTTTCTGTTACTCCACACTGTACTGCTTTACAAGAAGACACTGCTGAGAAATTCCCTTGAGTATCTCAGGAAAATAAAAAGATGTTGTGATTTAAGGTCAGTCTAGAGCCCTTCAATGAGGCTGTACTATTCAAGCAGTCTTTGGGGTCTGATGAATATACAGAAATGAATTAATATCAAGCACATTCAAATCGTGTTCCTGTGTTCTCAAAAATGGTAAAATGTTAATAAATTATTTATATAAATTACTCTGTCTCAATAAAATAAGAACCAGCATGAACTCCACCACTTAGCCTTCAGAGTACAAAACCAGGAACAAATACTCCTTTAATCACAAAGTACTCTCTGTAATATATAATTGCATTTTTGTTAGAGTTGCAGTTTACCAAAATTGTATCATTCTCTAAGGTTTATTAATAGTTGCAATTTCCTGATGAAACAATCCTTATGTATAATACCAGAAATAAAATTCTGAGGTTTGAGAAGCTAGACATTTGGCTGCTACTGGGTTCATCATAAGTCAAGTTCCAAACTCTTGTGAAAAAACTTCTGATATTTCCAGACATATAATAACTTAGTTTCTTTCTCTTATTATATTTAGCTGGGGTTGTTTAACCTGGAGAAGAGGAGGCTGAGAGGAGACCTCATTACTCTCTACAAGTACCTGAAAGGAGGTTGTAGAGAGGAGGGAGCTGGCCTCTTCTCCCAAGTGACAGGGGACAGGACGAGAGGGAATGGCCTCAAGCTCCGCCAGGGGAGATTTAGGCTAGAGATTAGGAGGAGGTTTTTCACAGAAAGAGTCATTGGGCATTGGAATAGGCTGCCCAGGGAGGTGGTTGATTCCCCTTCCCTGGAGGTGTTTAAGGCACGGGTGGATGAGGTCTTGAGGGACTTGGTTTAGTGTTAGATAGGAATGGTTGGACTAGAAGATCCGATGGGTCCCTTCCAACCTGGTTGTTCTGTGATTCTGTGATTCTGTGATCATGACAGTTAGATGAGCATTTAACTATGTATGACTAAAGTTTAGTGGGTATTTTGTGAGCTGGCTGCATCAGCTTTTCCTTCTTTCCTCCACCCAATGAGCACTATTTTTTGCAATTTTTTTTACCCTAGGCACTAACTGAGCAAAATACACTCATTTTTAGCTTTTTGCTCTGTACTCTGAGCATGTTTGTTAGGATTTGTACAAATTTGTTCACTCATATACTCAGATAATAGTGAGGATGTAAATTTTAGTGATTAGGAGTGAAAGAAATGAAGCTTAAACAGACATCCTTTATTTGTAATTTTGAATTTAACCCCAGCAATATTCCCAGGATTACCCTCAGATTAGAACAGTGTGTTTGATTCTTATTTGTAACTCACTTCAGTCAATACAGTGCACTCTTCTCTTTCTTCTCAGTAAACCATTACCTGAATTGTTCATGAACTGAATTCTTGTTCTTCTCAGCTCACCTTTCCAAAGTTTCCCACACTTTCTAAGAATTTTATTAGTAACATTGAAATTTCTATGTAAATAAAAGTGATCTTTCACTTAGCAGCTTCTGTGACCTTACTTGGTAAATCACTTTCTAAATTAAAATTACAGATGTTAAATACAAGACCAGATTTTTTGTCTGCTCAGAAAATCCAATGTTTCAACCACATGCTGTTGGGGTGTACAAATAAACTAGTGAGGTTCCTACTAGGAAAAAGCTCCTCTCTTCTTATTTTCATTCATGAATCACACCATGTACTGTTCCAAGCATGGTGTTGCATGAGGATAAACATAATTTGCAATTTCGTGTATTACTGATGGAATCAACTTAGCACACAATCACCAATACAAGCTGCATGCAAAAAAAAAAAAATGTATTCTTCATGCACAAATTAGCAAGCTGTGGTTGCTATCTGATTCAAAATAGGGCTTAGGGGAAGTCATTCTTAAGCTGAAACTTACAACTTTGCAAAACTGTAGCTAGGCTACCAAAACCACTTTTTGCAAGTAGCTCTCAGTTTCTTTATTTTAATTTTTGGTAACCAGTTAAACTCCAGCTGCTAGGAACTGGTACACATTCTGTCACTGGAACTGCTGAGTCAAAAACACATATGTCTTTAATGGGGCTTTTGGCAAGCATGGCATAGACAGTATTATGGAGTTTGATACAAGTAAAACTAATAGTTTGTTTCATGTTTTACAAATATAAATCAATGTTTAGGATAAAAAATAATGCTGTTTACACACAGGAAAAATATTTACAGATATAAATCAGCTAATTGGTGCATTATACTACTGTTCCTCATGCCTATGTTTCTAAATTACAAGCTGAAAGGAAAGTGGCTGACAACAGAACATAACAATCAGAAGGGGATACATTTTTAAAAGGTTAATGAAATCAATACAAAGCTGTCAGTCTTGAAGTCAGAATTTTCTGATTTGGAGATGGTGAGATTTCTAAGTCTTGTCCATGTTAAAGCTTTATATTGAAACTTGATACACACTTCAAATTAAATGCAATTATTTGTAACAACGTTTTGGCTCTAGCTGAAAGTTTCTTATTTTGACTACAGCCTCAGAAGACACATCGTAAAAGTACTTTTAAATATTGGAAATTCCTGATTTAAGGGATTATTTGTAATGTCTCTTCTGTGAAGGAAGATGAGATATTTTGTTAGATAAAGAAATGCTTGGGGATTAGCAAACTGGACAGCACGCAGCTAACCTCCCACACATGCAAACCATTTCAGCACACACTGCTGAACCAAAGTTAATGTTCATGATAGCTGATAGTAAGTTTTGGATGTCCTTTCCATTCAAATATAGTCTATCTGTTCAGATTTGTTGGGCATTTCTATGAATCACTTGAAAGGAGCTAGTTCTGTGCAAAGTTCTTAGAGAGAAGGAAAGGATAGAGCAAGAAGATGTGAGATTAACACAGTTAAGGGATCTGGTTACTGTTCTATGCCCTAGCCTTACTGCTGCCTACACACTTGTTTGAGACTGCAGTGGGGTAGGGACTGGAGGATCCCAGACCACCTGTGGCAGCCATGGGGCCTCACTGCATGCCCTGTTACTCACTGGGGCTCAGCTCTTGCAACCTCTGCTCTCCACCTCTGCTCTCCAGCAAGCAGGACAAGACACATATTGTCCTATGTAGAGACATCAGACTGGTTCTATAGACTCTGTAGAGCAAGAGGAAAAGTCTGACCTGAAGAGAAATGCACCAATAAACATCTTTCTTGAAAGAATATTCAGTTCATAAGGCAGTTGGCCTATATTACCTGGTATAGTTGTATACTTACTAAAGTCCTAAATTAATACCTTGGAAGTTCATAGGGTTTTACCCTCCACATCAACTGCAGTAAAACATAACCTTACTTTCTTTTTAAGATGGCATGCCTTGTGGTTTACCTGTCACTGATTGTTTCAGGATGAATTTCTACTCCTATGTGTGGTTTTAACTGAAAAGAAAATCACGGGTGTTACATCTATAATGACATGTATCTCTCAGTAAGGTCTTAACAGCAGAGAAAAGTTACTAAATAGAGGTTCCTTCTGACATCCATAAGATGTAGGAAGGTGACTTTCCCACAGACAAAGGCTCTGAGATTGAAGAGCTCCATTTCATCAATTAAATGAACTTTTTTAAGGTCAGGACAATGTTTTTCAGGACTCGTAAGTTTCACTCATGATAGTCTTGGTATAATTTCTCTAGAGTGGAAAGAAACAGGATATAAGAAGTCCATTTGAAGGCCCCAAAGTTCACTGTGATGAAATAGTTAGACAAGCATACTCACATGCTGTGAAAATATGTGTGTGTTTTACGTCAATCTATGATGAAGCTAGTTCTGCAAGATACTTCTGCACATCACTTTTTGCTTTTTAAATTTCTTTGTGTTGTAAAAACTGCTTCAGGCTTAACACCCACCATGCCAGCAATTGGACAATGACTAAGAAAACAAATCTGGTATGCTTTCCAAGGACTTTCCTCAGGGTAAGATGAGTAGCTCGAAAATTGGACTGGTTAGGTTAGTAAAGCTAAAAGCAAAGGGAAGAAATTCTAACACTGTGATGATGGCATTCAATTGTTCTTCATGCCCATAGGGGTTAGAAAATAACTCATTTTAATTTGTTCTATAAAAAAAAAAGTCTTGCTTTCAAGAATAAGCTTTTAACATTAAAGAGATTCTAATAGTGGACAAAGCAGCTGTTGGAGAAAGTCATTCATTGGAGAATTTTATGAGAGACTTTTGTTATAGATGGTTTCAATGTAGCTGAACTTCTTCCAAGAAAGGATATCTTCAGTGGAACTCTTGAAATCTCTCTAGGCCATGTATATCCATGACACCTGGGAAACAATATGTAGATAAATCACACAGTTCCACAGAAAGGATGCATGTTGAAAGCATTTATGCAATGACTCACCTTAGTGCAAGGTAAGCATTTGAATGGTTATTTACTATTGTTGTTTTTGTTGTTCAGATTATTTTTTACTGGAGAGCTGATACAAATGTGCAGGCTGCAGCTGCCTAACATTTTCTAATAGACAATATTTTAGTGTTTTCTTTGAAAAGGAATTCAATTAATTGCAAAGTAATTTCAGTAGTCTACAAACAAAAGCACGTAAGATGCAGAAGCCCCTTTATCATTCCATGAAATTTCATTCAGTGTAACCTAGATTCCAAATTAAGAGAAGTGAGTTGTACCTCAAGAAAGAAATGTTATCCACCTCAGTAAATATCTTTCCAATAACAACAAGGATGTTAAAAGATGTTAAATCTATTTGTGTTTATGTTTATGTGTGTAGAAGAGAGAATTCACACACATGTATACTAGACTTGCAGATGATTATAAATATCTGTGTATGTCTGCACACACACACATTGCCAGTCAAGTTGCAACTGTATTTCATTCTGTTACACACTCATACAGTATTAATTTCCTCAAGGTTTTTCTGATTTATTTTACAAACCAACACAAAGCTAACAACATATTTTGACAAGCAATTTCCATATTTAAACCAATATTAAAGTATGTCTCCGTGCCTTAAGTGCTTGAGAGAGGAGGTAGTCTTCTAGTAAGTAGTTACATCAAATTAGATATTTTTTTCATATATTCACATCAAGGAAAAAAAGTCAGAGATCATGAAAAATTAACATTAAAGGCTTGCAAAATTACCTAATGGTATGTCAGGATTACAGTTAATCTTCTCACAATATTTTCCAGCTCTTTCCTTCATTGTAGCAGTATTATAGATCATCTGATTTTTGCTATATTGTTAAACTTGATTCCTGATCTGGAATGGAATTGCTTTATAACTTTTGTGAACATCGTTATCTAAAACACCTTTATGTCTACCACTTTACATCAGTAAACTTAGAAAAGGACAATCTCTCACACAAATTCACAAGCATGAACCGGTTAGAGTACATTCAACAAAAACAACATCCCTTGCTACATTTTCAATTGTGTTTGATTTAAGAGTATTACTGAGGTTTTTCAACACTATTTTACTAGTTTCAAATACTATATACCTACAAAGTCACTAAGGGTGCAATCTGCACAACATCTTCATGCGCAGTCTGGCCACGGTATTTTGCAAGCTCATTGACTGAATAATTGTGTAAGTCCCAGCAGTGACAGCAACAGAGGGCAGCACAATGAAAGGAGGTAACATTAAATGAGCATATTTGTTCCCACTAAGACTGGTATTTTAAAACCAATTAAATAGTAAACATTCTGCAACTTAAAGTTTTTGTACCTTAAGTATATGCTTGATAGAGAAGGTGCTCTCCAAGTTCACCTGCAATTTTGTTAGACCACGTAAAGTGAAGGGCCAAATCCTGCCTCACCTTAAATCTAAGGTAAAGTCTTTGGAAGTCTTATCTTGAAGTTAGGGAGTTTGGGCTAAATGGAAGAAGCTGAGTTAAGATTTGCACTGGTAGCAGTACCACTGAATATGATTTACAGTTTTGGTTCATTATAACCTGATTTTGAACTGATATTAAGAGCATTGGATTTAGTTCTTTTGTAAAAATAATTTTGAAAAAAAATTCTAATTCAGGTCATGTACAGATTTCAAAGGAAGCTAAATAACTCTAACTAAGAGGAAAGATCCCTTTGTGTGGCTTGGAAATACAGACAATGGAACTGGAAAAGGAAAACGAGTTCACAGACTGTTTATAAAAAAAACATGAAAAAAAAAGTTCTCTATAAATGTTCTAAGCATTATTGCAGTTGCAACATCAATTTGCGTGGGGGAATGGTCCCGGCAGGATGGAAATCAGCCACAGAAAAATGTGGGATTTGCTCACAGAAAATTAAAACCAGATCAATTGATTATTAGAGGACAGAATTCATACTTCTTCTGTGCTGAAGGGAAGTGCAATAAAAGTTGCTCTGCTTCTCACGGCATGTACAGTAGAAGTGCAAATTAGGGCCCAAGTGCAAGCTGAGAGAGATGCTCACGTGAGTCTAACCTCTAATAATGCAGATAAATATAAATGCCAATATATTCCTACATGTTTTTTTTTTCATTTAGAAACACCAATCTGCATGTCATGCTGTCTTAACCCAGTGAACCACTCCTTAACAAATCTGTGAAAGACAGGGATGTGCTGCTGCCCCAGTGGCATAGTCAGAAACACTCAGACACAGATACTAATGAGACTAATGATACCTGAATAGTCTCCATCATTTTGACCATCTGTTCCTATTTGCACACCTTCATAATCACAAGATCACCCTTAATTTTAAAGAAGACTGGCAGCAGCACAGCTTCCTTACTTTCCTGAGCCTTCTCGTCTTGATAAGGACATTAAAACCTGGGCAATTGGTCTTAAAAAATTAGTCATTTTCTAAACATTCTGAGGGAGCCCCATGACGAGTCAAATGGGAGAAGAATAATGACTTGGAGAAAGTATAGACAGGTGAGAAGCAGACATGCTGGGAGAAACCAGTGAGCATGGTTCTGCTGCATGAACTATCTGCTTTTTTACTCCACAAAAGGAGCACAGAGACAGGAAGGGATGTGATAGCCTCAGGATTACACCATGTCATAGACACGGACCCTCTGTGACTCAGGGGAAGCTGACACTGTCTCCCTCAGGAGCCCTCTGGCATCAAACTCAGTGATCCGGGCTTGGCCAGGATAGGAAGGAGAATTAATCTCATTTGTTTGGCTCTAGAGAATCGTAGAGTAAATAGCTGCTCAGGCTTTGAGCTGAAGTGCAGATGTGCATCAGGCAGTTTATTATACAAATCTGTTTTTCTTTTCTTGTTTTGAATACAAACCAAAACTTTCAGAAACAAAGATAAAGATTGCTCAAAAAAAAAAAATTTAAAAAAAAGGAAGCAATCTGTGACCTTCCTGGTGTACTGACAGGTCTTTTAAAAACACTCTCAAGAAATGCTGCAATCCACCTTCATCTGAAGTACTTCTCTCATGTTAACAGTGCGCGACAGTGTTTTCACTGTCCATAAGGATCTTACCCCAGGAGTCTCATTAATTCCCATAGCTGTTTTGCATGATTTTGCACTGCAATGTTTTCTACTGGAAAATAGATTTCCAGTTAATTACACTGATAGGGTAGACTGAAGTTTACTGATTATTGTCATTGAGACTATTATTTTACATGAAACCATTCACAACACTAAATGTTGCAGATAGTTCTACAGTGCTTCATTCAGGAAGAATAATCTAATGTTTACCCACACTAATTAGATTTGAACACAGTAATTATATTATTCAGAGAAAGTTAGGATGGTTATGGGAACAAGAGAAATCTTCACTCTAAATCCCTGGTTCAAATTTGTTTCAGTGTTTATGCTGAGCCACGACTGAGCCATTTCTGGGCCTGTTTGGAAAGAAAACTAGGGCAGCAGATACATTATTTTCTTTGTAATATCTGTAAGTACAAGTTTTGTAGCTTCAGTCTATCATCCTGCAACTAACATGTGGATGATGTCAGAAACAATGTCAGAGGTTAAGCACACATAAATTTAGTCTCAATCTTATAACTGAAGAAAGGATTTAATTATTTAGGGCTGAGTCAGTGTTTTCTTATACAGTTAGGAAAAAAAACCCTCGCATTTATATCCCCCAGGCATCATGTTCTTCAGAGACAACTGTCATATAGAAGGGTCCATAAGGAAGCAAGTCATGCGGCAAATACAGAGATGGAAAGGATCTGTGCCATGGAAAGAGGGAGAAAAATTATGTTACTCATCTTTCCATTACTTTCTTTCATGAGGTACCATTCTGCTTCTTTCTTTCTCCCCACCACTCTCATCTTCTCTAAGTCAAGTTGTGCCTACTTCTAGGTTTATGACCTGATCTTTATGACTGTCTCTTCATTTTTTCAAATTCAGTTTGGATTATGACACCGACGTCCTATGACTGCTTCTTCCTGCTCTTTAGAAGGTTGTGAGAAAGTCCTTGAGCAGACCCAGAATGAATTAAAAAAAAAGACAAAGCTTTCAAAAGTGGAGTCTTGGAAATAAAATTTACTACTGAAATTACTACTCCATGAGCTTTATTTCACTTTAATTTGTGTCCCAGATATGAATGGTATCATACAGCATGAAACAGAAAGTGCAACTGAGATAACCAGGCACAACATCGTCTATAATAGAAAATGAATCAAAAAAAAGTACAAGCTTCTCGATGATACAAAGCTAATGTGTTTGAGAGACGTAGCTACATGTAGAACAAATATTTTCTAAAATAAGTCTGGTTCACTATTTCCAGAGTGTTTGCTGGACAACACAGCTAGATAAAACATGATTACTCAGGTCATAATATGGCAGTGTTTTCTAAACCTATACAGAGAAATAGGTTTTTACATTTTAACAGTTGCCATTTAGCTAGGTGTCAAGTGAAAAATAATTTCCCTGTACTATCAAACAGAAATCTATACTTGACTTCTGAAGATACAGTATGAAATTGGACAAGAGAGAAACTTGATTTCTTCCAGTAGCTGATTTCAAGTGACTCAACTAAATCTGTTCTACAAACATCCTGATCTACAGAAACTTAAAGTTTAACTCTCTATCAGACCATTACTCTGAGCACAGTTTTAGAGGAACTGAGCTGCTAAGAATATAGTCATGATAGATGTTTAGCTCATTTGAAAGTTAGAATAGTAATCAACTGAGCACCAAGACTCAAACATTCAATATGATACGATGCTTAATATTTTTTCATTAAAAGGGACTTAAGCAATAAGTACTATACTTTTGTGCTTTGAAAATGCTACCCTTAAGTCCTGTGATGTTGGAATCAGAATAATAGAATGGTTTGAGTTGGAAGGAACCTTAAAGATCATCTAATTCCAATCTGCTGTCATGCATAGGCAGGGAAATCTACCACTAGATCAGGCTGCCCAAGGTCTCGAACACCTCCAGGGACAGGGCATCCACAACTTTCCTGGCAACCTGTGCCAGTGCCTCACCATCATCATCATGAAAAATTTCTCCCTTATGCCTAGTATAAAGCTTCCTCTCTCCAATTTATAGCCATTCCCCCTAATCTTATCACTATATGCCTTTGTAAAATGTCCCTCCCCAGCTTTCTTCATAGAATCATAGAACAACCAGGTTGGAAGAGACCCATCGGATCGAGTCCAACCATTCTTGTAAATCTCCCACAGATACTGTAAGGTCACTGTAAGGTCTCCTTGGAGCCTTCTCTCCTTCAGGCTGAACAAGTCTAACTCTCTCAGCCAGTCCTCATATGGGAGGTGCTCCAGCCCTTAGATCACTTTTGTAGCCCTTCTCTGGGCCCATTCCAACAGTTCCATATCCTTCTTACAGTGGTGATTCCAGAACTGGACATAGTTCTCCAGGTAAGTTCTCACAAGTGAGCAATAGAGAGGCAGAATCACCTCCCTCGACCTGCTGGTCATGCTTCTTTTGATGCAGCCCAGGAGAAGGTTGGCCGCCTGGGCTGCAAGCACGTATTGCTCATCTTTAATAATTATTGAGTATGCGTATATATACAAATCCAAGATTAAATTGGGGGTTTGTTCTTCAAAAAACTGTTCTTCAAATAATTTCATATCACTTATGCAGAGTTAGAAGCCACAAAAAAAAAAAAAAAATGCAAGGGAAGTGAAATACCTTTATTCTGGAAATGGTAGTTAATATTTTCCGTATAGTAACCCGTTACGCTTTCTTAGATTCTGAGTGACTCTCCACTACGTGACAGCTTCTTAACACAAAGTCATGAAACTGGAGGTAGGATGGGAAAAGTAGGTATTTTTGTATCTGTAAAACACCAACCTGAAAAATTCTACCTTTAACTGTGAGTCTATGCTACATAGCTGGCAATGGTTTTCAACCTTCATAATTTTTTTTGGTACATGCTGTTAGCCTTCTACTTCATAAAATGCTACAGGTTCACGTAGTGTATTTGCTCCAGTTTTTCCAAATGATCCCTTTTCTTTCCACATGATTATAACAAAATTTACTCCATAGGCAAAATAGTAAGAAACATCACAGAAAAGAACATTCATCAAAGTAGGAAGACACACCAGACCTTTATAATTAGCAGATTAATTGTACGTCAGTTTCTCTGTAGACAGTTATCAACTGTGTGGCACTCACTCTGCAGTGAACAGGAGACCCACAAAACCCAGACATTTCGCATGGAGCCTTCTACTTTTAAACTGTCCTTGACACTGTTTCCTGCCTGAAAACACTAGTGTTAAATTCAATTTTTCCCTTTCCTCTTCTGCAGCTCTCTTGATCAATGTTTTCCACTAGGGGAATGTCTGTTATTGTTTTACACACATGGAGTTGTCTCTCCCTCTTTTACCTCAGTATTTTCTTGCTCATTAATCTGCATCTTCTCGGTGAATTCTGGTCATTCAAAATTAGGTGCATCATGCCTAGCATTGGCTTTGCATCACTGGAGATAACCATCATCAAGTCTGGATAGCCTCTGAAACTCTCACTACAGTCAAAGGAGGGAGGTGTATGTAACCCATGAACAACTTCAAACATCTCTGGGGACAAATATAAAGTTCTGGGGGTAAATCACTCCTCTGACAGCATCTTTTCTGCATCCATTGCAAGATAAACTTTAGACAATGAGAAATAAATAAGACAAACTCTGAGTATGTTTCCATGGGATTATTCTTATGCTCCGTAAAGTATCCTAGTGTTAGGATGCTTTAAATGAAAGTGTGAGACTGAAATTATGATAACCTCTATCACAGAAATCAGCTAAATAAGCTTCATAGTATTAATCGCTCATCCAGTTATAACATCTTCACTTGTGAATATATTTATCTCCTATTTACCAGGTAGTGAATCCTAACATGACATATGATCACAGCTGAAGATTTTCAAGCAGGGAAACATGGTGTACAATCAAATCACAATTTTATTGTTTTTGTGGAAAATAGCTGCAGCCATTTCGAAACGTAGGAGTAAATTTCAGATCTTTGTTCAAATGTAAATTTATTTCCATTTTCCTTCTCCCTAAAGAGAGAGGCCATAACTCTGTCTGGTCTCTGATTCAGTGCACACACTGGATGGAAAGGACTGGTGCATTTACTTGCATGGCAACCAGATGGGAGTCTGCTTGAAAAGAATCTATTTTGTGAAGAAGAATTGAGAGACATGGAAACCTGACTGCTTCATTAAGTTAATTTTTACAAAGGCTCCATCCATCAATATGCATTTCAAAAAAATTAGATTCATAGAATCCATTTTGATAGTTTTAACTGGAGAATATGTTGTAAGACAACTTCTTTCTCAACAGGCTTCTCTCACATAGCTTTTCTGATTAATAGTGATCAACAAGATTATTTTTCACTTCATTTCAATAATCTACAAACTAGTACATTGAACCAACATTGTATAGGATAAAGGAGACAAGATAAGGAATGCTAAGACAAAAATATTTCTTCCATGCACCACTGACTGAATTAGAATCATTTGTACCAGACATAGACTGCAGTTACAATTGATTTATACATGAGATGTTTGTTTCTGGTGTTTTTTACAAGATTAATAATTTTCAGATCCTGGTGGAAACTAATGATGTTCAAAATACAATGCTAGGACAAGGATAAGTATTTGGAAAAGAGTGTTTTTCTGTTTGTAAACATGAAATTGAGATAGCCTAAACAGGTTTACTACACTATTTTACAGTATATTTTCAGGATGTCATTATTCATGCAGGGCAACATATAGACTAACTTTTTCCCAATAATACTTTGTCATCTGGGGCTGTGTTCCTATCTTTTGGATTTTTGTTCCTCTGTCTTTCTATGAATTTATTCACACTAAATAGCTCTCTAATGATAAAGCAAGGCTAAAACTTCCAATACCCTTTGTTTATTAGTTCCTAAGAATAAGAATGGTGTTGATTGTACAACTATTTAGGGACTTTACTCAGGGTTTGTGAACATATCATACAAATAAAATCTCTCCTTTGACATTTGGTTCAATATTACATTATACGTCCTCTGTTATATTATGTGTAATATTACATTGTGCATCTATTGTACACCCTTCTTTAAAAAAGGACTGCTTTAGCCTTATTCATTTACTTATAGACAGATTAGCACATAAGGAAATGGATCATACAGTGGATATAAAGCAATTGGGAAATTAAAGGTTTTCCATACAGGGCTAACACCTCCTGCAAAAAAGACATCCCTTATGTACTCAAAACGCTTATTTATATATAAGCATATTCATATAGAAATCTAACAAAAAAAAAGGAGGTTTGAAGGGTTTGTGTGGGTGTGTTTACAATTTTCAGTAACTGAGTGCTCCAAGGTGAACAACTCAACCAGAGCTCAACCAGAGCAGAGTCCAACCCTCCTGCGCCAGCCGCTGAAGCAATAACCTGCTCGTTCACACACCCACGCACAGGCAGACCTGGCGCAAGGCCTGGACAACTATTCCAGAAGCAAGCAGTCAACGGATAGATAAACGGATCCTGGCACTGGTTCTTCTAGGATGGCTATACCCTTGGCGATGACTTCATTTATGACCTCTTAAAATGAGTTAAGGAGACAAATTAGCTTGGCAAATTCTTCTCTGATGGTAAGTAGAAAGAAGACAAGTCAGTGCAGACAAGTTTGTCTATCTACCTGTCATTTTCCCTGCACATTCATGCAAACTTTATATTTCTCCCATATCCTCATGCAAGAATAAAAGCCAGAGACCTAGGGCAGCAGCCCAGCGGTGTAATTCACAGAATCATAGAATCATAGAATAATTTGGTTGGATAGGACCTGCAAAGGTCAGCTAGTCTAACCCTTTTGGAATTATCTGGGTCATCTTCAACTTTATCAAATCCATATCCAACTTGGCCTTGAATGTTTCCAAGAACGGATTATCTACTGCCCCTCTGGGCAACCTGTTCCAATATTTCACGACCCTCACTGTGAAAATTGTCTTCCTTATATCTAGTCTAAATCTACATTCTTTCAGGTTAAAATCATGACCTGTTGCCCTACCCCTACAGGCCATATTAAACAGTCTGTCCTCATCTTTCTTTTTTAAGTATCCTTTGAGTACTGAAACATAAGGTCTTCCCAGAGACATCTTTTCTCTAGTCTGAGTATCCCTGCCTAAATTAATAATTAGCCAAATATTAACTTTTCTTGGTTTCCATGAGAGCCTGTGCACTATGTGGGGTTATGAGATACCCAAGACTTCTCTCAGCTATGCTGTTACTACCTAAGGCAAAGGGAAGCTTTACAGTGAGTCAATTGTGTCAGACCTACCCACAAGTGGGTTGCTCCCATAACTCAGCAGCCAGTTTAACTTGCTTTCTAGTTCTGCTGCACCCAGTGGCACAAAAGAAGTGCAATGCAGCTAAAAGACTAGTCCTTGCTTTTTGATGCTTTTGCTCTACTTTTCTTCATTCAAGAATTTCCTAGTTGTGACAACATAGCTGATGTCTCAACATCCCCTTAAATGTTTCAAAGTTCAGAGTTTCAGTGTTTAGAAGTATTAGGCAGATTACCACCCAGTACAATGGGAACATCTAGGACTGCAGGTTTGGCTAAGCCTTTACTTCTTCTGGGTAAGGAATGACTAAGGCTCTCATTTTGTAGTAAAGTGTCATGAATATCTGAACTTGAGACATGATATTTGAGCTGGATCTCTAATCTCTGTTAATAAACATTTTCAAACAAGGCAACTTAACATACCCATAGTGGATGCGTCTTAAAATAAATTGGTTGAGTAAGCATCTGTACATGTCCATAACGCTTCAACAAACCCTTTGTAGTTTTGTTTTATTTGACTGGCTGTCTGCACCAATGTATAAATTACTCTGCTTGCATATTGACAGAGGTACAATGTCACCTGCCTTTTGATCAACTAACCTCCTTGCCCTTTGTAGACCCCAAATGGCACTGAAAGAGAGAGCACAGTGAACTCCTTCTAATGCTACTGTGAGCATAGTAGTAATATTTACAGCATGTTTCCTATGCACCATTGTTAATTTATTTACTGGGAGTCTACAACAAAAGAAGGAAAACAGGGATATATTTTACAGCCCTGAAGTCAACAAATTCCCAGTCCTCAAGTCAGTATGTAATTGAGACATCAGTGGCTGGCTTGTGACCTCTACTGAACAATAAATGGTGGCTATTTTCCTTTACACAGTAAACGCACATTGTCAGAGAGTACTGTTTAATTAAACCACAGTGACAGGAAAAGTTTCCTAGAAATAAAATGCTTAATAAAATTACATGCATAAAAGTTGTACTCACTCACACACATTAGAGATCAGCCATGACAGAGATCTCAATGTAATATTACAAACGTTTTATATATTATTATAATTTTAATTCTCTAGTAAGTGAAGTAAGATACCACAATATCAAAAGTCCTTTGGAGAAAGTTCAGAAAAAGGCATTACAATAAAAATAAAGATATAAAAGCAAAAAGATCAGCAACAAGAACTTTGTCACACACAGTTGAAATTAATCTTGTGCCTTCCTGGAAAGGAAGCACTTTTCCAGGTGCTGGCTCTCCCACAACAATACCAGCCAAAACCTATCAGGACTGCTGCTGATCCAGAGCTGAATTTTACCCATCCTAGAACTGAGACACTCTTATTCTGCAGGGAAAGACTGACACAAGTTGCAGGAGCTGTGTAAAATTGGTTGGGTGGATGGAAATACAATAGCTGTCCTGCAAGAGGTAGACTGGAAGAAACACGCAGGTGAGACATGAAAAGACAATGAAATAATACCATTTAGTGGCAAGTATTGTTTTTCTCACAGGGCTTTTCTTCTGTGACCATGGCAGAAAATACAGAGACTGAAATTTGCCAGAGGCAAAAATAAGCATTTGTAGAACTGAGCCTGTGAGACTGAGGTAAAGAGAAGAACTAGGGCAGGAAGAAGGAGAGAGTAACAATGTATGGAAATGCAAAAAAAATAAGGTAAAGAGGTCCGCTGCGGAAGTAAAACATGCTCAACCACCAGGCCGTTTAGTCAAACAAAACCAAATCCTCCAGGTTCACTGATAATGTCTGAGACTTCTATGGACTCCAGGGCAGAGGAGGAGCTTGGCCAACTGAAGACCATCTTAGCTGATCAATTGCTGACCATCCCACTTCTGTGAGACACAACTAGAGCGCAGGTTATCTGTAAAAGTAAATGCCATAGCTCAGCTTTTTTCTCAATTCTGTAGCTACCTTTCCTCTATATGCTAGACGGTCACCTTAAGTTTCTGGTAATTAAGAGGGTTTTTTTTCCTTGGTTTGAACTACTACAGTAGAAAAATTAAAAGCTTTTCCATTTCAGCAGTGTTAAGGGCAGAAATATGCAAGTTGCACAATAAATCTAAAGAGCAAAATATAATCTCCTATTCAAATATCCCAGTGATTATATACCATTGTAACTTATGTATCTGCATCTTATCAAAAATCTAAACACATCTCTATTACTGTTGCATAATTCCCAACTACTACAGTATCTGACATCTTTTTTTGCTCGAGTTTTATCACAGAAACTTCTCAAATATCTCTGCTTCACAGTAATTAAAAAGAAACCCAGACACTTGTTGAATTCACACTGCATGCCAGTGTACAAAAAAACAGTGGAAGAAAGCAGATCTGAAAACTTGCCATCTTAGCAGACCGGCAGATATCCAGGCAAAATGAGACCCAGCTGCAAATGATTTTGAAAGACAGAGTTGCAAGGGATGTATTGGATCAAACTTCTGGGGTCCTTGCAATTCCATGCATTTCAGTAGGGTGGAGTAGCATTGCATTTTTCAAAAGAAAATGATATTTCCCTTGCAGTTTAACTTCCTGGACTGCCTATGTGAGGAGCTTAATGTTATGAAAGTACAGGAAGCGGTTAGACTTTGACAGCACGCTGCATGCTGCAACAGAAACTAGTCTTTTACTTAGGAAACCACTGTTATTTTCCACATAGCTTTCTGGTATGAAATGAAGTTACATAGGTCTACAGTCTGTCTCCATTAATGCCTGGGTCTCTCTTTGTTCCTTCTCTTCAGAGGTTATTGTTTCTGTAAAAAAGAGTTTTTTCATCAAAAATGGAGCAGCAATTTTACCATCACAATAAAAAAAACATAAACTCATTAAAAAAACTACCTACTACATCAGGTTACCCAAGGTTATCTTCATGAGCTATGGCACAGAGTAGGGTTAGCAAAGCCTCTTTTTTCTCCAATATCATTTAAAAAGCACCTTAGCCTTTAGCATTTCTGCTCCATTGATGTTTTAGAAGTGTTGATACATTTCCTTTAATCACAAGGTTGATCTTATGATATCAATACATCAGAAGCCAATGAAATAAAAATGCATTTGCAGTTGTTATAAAAGGGATTAATAGTTTAAATTTGGGCATCAGATACCTATACACTTCAATAATAATCTTCATCTCTGTATTATAGTCAGTGAACATTTTGGCACTCTCAAAACAAAGGCACTTAATTTAGAGGGATTTAGACAATATGTTTACATGAAAAACTTCAGCTGCAAAACCCTTTCTCATTAAAGCATTGAAGTGTTTTCTATATTTTTAGCACGTTTAAATTGAACCTGAGTAAAAAAATGTTTAAAAAATTGAACAAGTATCAAAGGCTTTTACTTCATTATGCCTATCCAGTATCCAAAATAAACAAAACTAGTCTAATCCTATAACAATGATATTGGCTTTGGTACCACAGACGCTTAAAGATAATTTATAATAATATAACTTCAGTGGAGTTACTGCAAATTTATTCCAGCATAACTGAGAGATAAAGTGAAGCACTAATAAAACTCCAGACATGGAAACATTTGGAAATACTCTCATGGGTCTTCTGCAAATACTTCAACAAGAGCTCTGTCTCTCTGTAGTGCCTTTCCCTTCCACCTGCCTCCATGCATTCCTGCTTTCTTCACCTGCTTGCACTCCAAAGCCAAAGAGATGAAGATTCCATATGTGTACTGCAAGGACAGAAGTAGCAGTACCTCCTCCTAATGTAACTGTGTTTGTCTCCCTGCCTGAAAGTTTGACATTGCAATCCCCACTTTTCCACAGAGAAGGTTAAACGTGCAGAGACCCATTACCTCCATCTTGTATATAAGAGTACAATGTAAACCATAAATATAAAGTATAAATCGTAAAGGACAATACAGGGAATAGAACATGAAGGCATTAACAACTAGCTGCTGGTGGCTCAACTAAAGGTATTGATATGGACATCCAGCAAGAGGTCATATATCTTAGACACTGTTATTTCTAGTCTAGTAATATCAGCTTTTTCTTTTATCTAAAAAAAATTCTTTAGTACTCCATTAATTGACAATAGTGTATTTTAATGTATATAGACATTGTACAAGAAAGGGCAATTGTTGCTGTGTCAAGAATATTTAAAAAAAGGCATACTACTATAAGTGTAGAAGCCTGATATATGCCATATTAGCAGATAGCTGAAGAGATATTTTTTCCTTATTAGGCTGCAGCATATGTATTAGAAGTAAGACTTTTCTCATTCAATTCTTTGGAAATTTCTGTAAAGCATTACTGACCTTTCAGCACCGCAGAATCCAAGTTACCAATCACAAACGAGAGCAAAGTCCAACTCCTAACTCTCTGAAACAGTAGCCAAAGAGATATCGACTCGTACCTACACTGAATATACATTTCCAAATGACAGATAGCGCTGACGTCAATTCCAGTGCAAGGCCATGCAGACAGTACAGCAATCCTTTTGTTTGATCTTTTCCATTGACTTCATGCAATATTGATTGCGTTACTTTACACCATAGAAAAGAGTAAAAATTAAATCTGTATTTACTATAAACTTACAAGGACTGTTTTAGAACATTACATACCTTTCTTTGGTGTCAACATAAGAAATAGATGTAAAGCTTTCTTCAAAAACCTTTTAACATACATAAAGCTGGAAGAAGTTGAATGGAAATGCTCATAGTTGTAATACACTATGTAGGTGTGAAGGACTTGTTTTACTGCAGTTCCTCACGTGGGGTATCTGTAATTTTTAAGCATCCCTTAAGTCCCATTTCACACCCAAAAATGTATAGATGTGTAGTTCATGAAGGATCATGTAGCTGTTCTTACAACTATGTCCATCTATGGAGGCGATGCTTCATATGGATATTATTTACTCTTGAAATATTTGGAATGAGCCATAGTTTGTCAGAATTATTAGGATTTGTTTTAAGTTTCTTTTAAGAAAGTTTATTTTTCCTTTGGCTTAAGAAAAAAAAAATTACTTGTCATCATGCAGTTCTTTAGTGGCATGGCAAGCACCTGACAGGCCAGTGGAACCTTCTTGTCTCCATTCTTCCACTCTCATGGAATGACTATTTATCAAAGTGATTTTTTTCACCAAGACTGTAGTTCTTCTTTAAATATGTCAGATGTCTGTGCAAATGTAGCCATGGAAAAAGGGTGGATGCACAGGGTATCCTTTTCCGATGAGGCAACACAGCCGCATGCCAGGTTAGAAATTACCTTTTATGGTCACAGGCATGTTCACCAGCAAAGCTCACACCTATGAACCACCAGGAAAAAAGGCACAAGATCAGAGTACTTCAGCACGTACTAATAAACCTGCTACACTGGAGGAGCCTCTTCCCCAGCTGCAAAGCTGTGCCTCTGTAAAGTAAGAAAGAAAAGAATTTATAAGGTGAGAAGAACTCTACAAGAGGATGTACAGAATTTCAGTCCAGCAGTCAGTGCTTTCACCATGGAGAGGGGGAAACTTGGGTTTTGCTCCCTGCTCACAAGCAGATCATGGTTTGCACAAAAGCCCCAGGATTCTTCCTTCCTTCTCCTAAGAGTTATTAAAGCCTGCATGGCAGCACTTGGCCCCTGTGCTTCACCAGGCTAAGAGATGCTTCTCTGGAGAGGAACTAATTTTTTATGCTAATTTGAGCATTATTTCTTCTTTTCCAAATGTTCAGATGCACTAACTGGCATATCTATGCCTTTTCTCATCTGTGCTTTGAGAAAAACATTCAGATTTTTTTACTCTAACCTTTAACATTAGCTTCAGTTCACCATCATCCACATCTACCAGTCAAAATATCTTCTTCTATCCCACTAGACAGCCTAGGATGCATGTACTCACTCAGAGAGAGTGGAGGACTTATTCTGCACACATTATTTGGTTATAAAATAAATCTGAATATTATTCCTCACTGAGGCACTCTACACCACAGAACTATTTAAGAATGTAGCTGCTATTATTTCTAATGACAATTGTTTCCTAATGTGAAGATTTGGCCTAAGTACAGCTTAAAAGCTTTTGTCATTCTTTTAACAACTCAGTTTCAGTGTTACAATGGGCCCAACTAGCGTGACAGGTTCCTGTGTGGTTTCACAGAACTTGTAATTCTTGTTTCCTGTCCTGGGTTTGCTCTGTTACACTTTCTCTGTTCCTTGAGGCATCCAAGAAGTTTGCAGCTCTTTCAGTCATCACTAAGTAATGGAGGTGACTTCTGGAGAGTTACACCTTGGAACTCACTGCCACTGCTCTATGGAGATCTGTAAATGCAAGAGTTAACCTGACACTGGAGTGCCCCTGCAGATCCAGTTTCAGAGAGTGCAAGACATCAACATGGTATTTATCAGTTCTTGCCCTTCTTCATTCCACTCCAAAATTTCAAACTCAGAGGAAATAATCACCTTGAAAAAAAAATCCATTGAACTTTAAAACCATAGACAGTTTCTCATGAACAAAAAGAGCAAAGTTTAAGCACAGAGCTAACATCCTTGTTGTTTGAATGTGGCCAGCATGAAGGGTGGGGTAGTTTTGGTTCTAGTGCCTTTTTCTAGATTAGCATGAGTCAACATCTTAGATGCACATATGCCAGGAACAGTGAGAACTCATTGCTAGATCTAGATTCAGTCTGTTAGTACCTTATCCCATAGTCTCTAATGATTTTCTGTACAGAAATTGGTATAAACTCATCCCATTTTTCAAGGCAATGAAGATAATGCTTGCTGTTGGTAGCTAAAAATGAAGTAGATACCCTAAATATAGATTCAGGGACCTAACTGAAAACATCCTTTATATGATTTGGGCCATGTAGCTTAAAATGTTTCTAGACAAAGATTTACATATAAAAGCTTAGATGTTTTTATTAATATTATAATTGTTGTTATTGCTATTGTTGTTGTTGTTGTTATTGTTAAGAAACAAGACTCTTGACTTATCCTGCTGTGCTACATAGATCAGATTTACTAGACTAATCAGTAGAATATATGATAATGTCTGGGTTTTCTATTTTGATAGTGAAATAGGATTTTTCCTGTGGCATATGTTGAAAATATGTTGCACTGCATTCCCATACTCACTAAGAATCATAGAATCATAGAATCACCAGGTTGGAAGAGACCCATCGGATCATCGAGTCCAACCATTCCTATCAAACACTAAACCATGCCCCTCAGCACCTCATCCACATGTGCCTTAAACCCCTCCAGGGAAGGTGAATCAACCCCCTCCCTGGGCAGCCTGTTCCAATGCCCAATGACCCTTTCTGTGAAAAACTTCCTCCTGATGTCCAGCCCAAACCTCCCCTGGCAGAGTCTGAGGCCATTCCCTCTCATCCCGTCCCTCGTCACCTTGGAGAAGAGGCCAGCTCCCTCCTCTCCACAACCTCCATCTAAGCAGTTGTAGAGAGCAAGTTGTGCTTTAGCAGAAATCCAGTTGTGCTTTAGCAGAAATGTCTCAGAAGGACAATCAACCTAACACCATCAGCCGCTGTTCCCATTCCACTCGGGTCTTTGCAGGCAATCAGCACATCACGGCCCATCCTGGTCAACATCTAATTGAACAAAATAATTCTATGAAAAGATGGGTAACAGTGGCTCTACTAGAGCTGCATTCTCTTCTCTCTTACAGGCTCTCGGCACTGGAAAAAAACAAGTTCAGCTAAGCAAGCCGATGTACTCCAATTACCTTCCCCAGTGCCGCCTTGCTGCCTGCATTCCACCTCTTTGACGAGCCTCCTTCCTTCCTCTAGGAAAAAGACCTCATTCAGATGTATGAAAATAGTATTGCTGCATTTTGTGATTTGTTTAAGTAACTGGGGTTTATTTCTGGCAGACATAAATGTTTGTCATTACCTTAAATAAATACTATGATCCATTCTCTTCCATTGGACTGAAGTAGATATCATGTTTGATCAAAACAGCTGTCACTTAAGTATCCCTAAAATGAATTAAGATTCACGTAAAGGAAAAAAGAAAAGAAAAAAAAAGGAAAAAATGTACCTCATCTACTTCATGGGTAAGAAAAAACAGGGGAAAATATGTAAAGTATAAGGAATGAGATCTAGATAGAGTGTCACCCATCCTTCGGCTTTAAACCATTACCTTTCTGCTTAGCAAGAATAGCTGAAATTACAAAGCATTATTTTTCACCTGGAAAAAACTGAATGTTCAAAAAAAATTTAGTAAGACAGTGCCCAATGGTTCGGATACTGCCTGCAGTGCTTGAAGGTCCAGACCAGAGATCATTTTGGCCCCAGACAGAGCATTCACCCACACGATTTCACCACAGGATTTTATACTCCTATTCTCAGCTTCATGTTGTCAGTGATAACAGTTCTCAAGTTCCTATGTATATTATCAGTATTGTTATGTTTATTATAAATCTCAGGTTGTGTACATCAATCTCATCATTTCTGAGACCAAAATAAGTGACAGAAATTGGCAAGAAGAGTATTCATTTGGGAAAAGAAACAGTATTTTCTTTTTGAAAAGGTACTTAGCTGTTCCTTTCTTCCAAGCTGATCTCTAGATATTCTCTTAAAATTAAATTGCTGTTGGTTACATACTAAAGTAAAAAAAAGTAGTATTTTACAGCTGATCTAGATCAAAGTAAATGGATTTTTCATATGCAAAATGCGTGCTATCTACCATAATGATACTGCATCTTTAGTGTCACACACCATACAAACATGTATTTAAAAGAAACAGATTAATTTCTTCTTCATCCCTTCATGGTCCTGTAATATGTTCTACTTATTATGTATTAAAAAATACTAGTAGACACAGAAAATAAAGCATGTGTGCTGTTTTGATTGCTAGTGATTGTAACTGGAATACTTTCTGTATCTAAAAACATAGAACATAAATAGCCACGTATACATCAAGTCCAGGGAGCAATGGATTTTTAGCAAAAACCAATAACACAGTGAGAACATAAAAAATCATCTAGTATAAAACTGAAGATTTCTTGAATACTATCAGTGTTAGTAAACATAACCCATTTGGATGTCCTCAGAAAGACCAACATACAAGAAGCATCCAGACTTTTACAACTGGCATTACTCTTGTGTTTGAATAAACATTTCCTTTTCTAACCCCACTCCATTCATTTATTTGCTTGTGTACTTATTTCCTTTGGAATCTCTAACTGTTATGGAAAAATCCACAGCCAAAAGGGAGGAAAAGCATGAGGAAAAAATTACAAAGTTTACACGCAGAGCTCTGTCACTGGTATGGCATGTTGCAAACCTGTGGGTCTCCCTTGATCCACCACTCCGAGCAATATCAGCACTATCTATGGTATTTGTAGCTGATTGGTATCTTAGCACCAAATGAATATTTTTAAAGGAGTAAAGTCAGAATCAGCACTAGTATCATCTTCTTTGCAGTCAAGCCCTAAAACCTGGAGGGTTTTATTCCGTCTTTCTCTAATCTGGTACATCTCCTTCCCTTCTAGTTTTCACTTAGTCTTTCATAATAAGTTTATGTGGGAAAGAAACTGAATTTGCAATTAGCTCTGTAAAGAGATAGCCTAGGGTTTGTCCAGACCTCCCTGCTAGAGATACAGCCTTTCTTGATTGTTCCTTAGCTAATGCAGGCTTGGGAGATTTCTTCTCAAGAGAATTTACCTTACCCCACCACATTTTGTAAACTTATCTGAAATACTTCCATAGAGTAAATGTGGTTTGAAATGTTAATAGTAATGTAAGTGTAAATGTTTCTGTGTTTTATATGTTTTCTTATAGGAAGAAAAAATGTTTTCTCCCGCTTTCTCAAAATTATCTTTGTCTTTTTCCCATGCATCACATCCTAAAAGCAACAGAATGTGCTGAACAATTACCTCACTCAGAAAAGTTCTCAAGAACATAATAGAAATTATTTTAATGTAATTTGGCTTCCCAAAAGATATTTCTACAGGGATAGATGCTTTCTGAGGAAGCCTGGCCTTGAAACTAACACATCAGCATCTAGAAAATATGCTCCTCCCTAGAATGAGCTCCATTATGCTGTATCTTGCTCCTTGCATATAGAATTTGCAGCATCATTATTCAAGCAAATTTTTTTAAAGTCTTTGATATTGAGTACATTATAGTTTCACAGTAAAATGCAAGGCAACAGGACACCTTGCAAATACCTTGTGGAAGTATTACTCTTGGTACTAATTATTTTCTGTTGCTCCGAAGGCTGTAATTATTATAATGCATTAAAGACATAGCACTGCCAAGAACATTTTAATTAGGATGTCCAGTGTGATTTTCATACTGTGAGTATCAAAGCTTTTGGAGAAGGACGGGTAAATAAACCTAAGTAATCTTAGAAATATCATGTCAAGGATGTGTATTTCAAAATATGTATATCTTACTATGCATTAGCACTTATGTAGATCACTCAGAAGGATATTACTTTTTTTTTTCTTTTGATGGATAGTTCAGATTCCGGTAAAGAAGACATGAAGGTAGTATCTCCACTGTGATATTAAAAACAGGATGGTCACAGATAGTAAGAGACATTTCCTAGAGCAGAAAAAACCCCTCCTCATTGGAAAGGAAACTCAAAGACTTTTTTAAAGCTTCTCACATGTCTAGATAGTGTTTTTTCATATCATCACTGTTAAATATCAAGGGAGCATTACTCCAAGTCCGACTGGCAGCAGAGGAGACGGTAGTGATGTACCATTCTGCAGAAGTGGACTTCCTAATTTCCTAAGTTCCTGTAGGCATTTTCATGTAACAGTCCTTTTGCTCTTGCAGGACTGGGAAGACTGGCTTGGCAGTTATCTTTCCTGCTTTCCTGCTTCAGCAAATTACTTTCCTGTGAATTTTCTAGGTTAGTACTAAAGGTATTGTCTTGTTAAAAGGCTTCAGAAAATATTTTGTGAATTATGGGCTGCAGAAAGCTGTGATGCACAAGAAACATTTTAAAAGTCTCTGTGAAAGACGTGGACTTTTCCACTGCTAGGGTTAGTTCCATTCTGATGTTACTGTTCCAACTGGCACATTGTTAAACAAAAGCTTGGTTTTGTCTGCAGTAAATACTGACTGGTGTTAATGTTGTGTTAGTTGACATAACTTAGCTTTGTAATTCAAGAGCTTTTGGTTACATACACAAATTCCCAGCAGATGCAGGAGGCAGAGGTGTACTCTGAGGTCTGTGATCCCAAGAAGGTGGCACACTTCAGAAAATCACATACTTGCTCTGAAGGAAACACACATGCAGTTTGTGTGCCTTTTCACAACCATGAGGAAAAGAAATTTGAAGCATCTTTTTTGCCCTTTGACTCCAAACTTCCCTTTCTATTTACTGTTTATGTCTACCTGAAATCTTAGGTTCCTTGCTCTAGAAAGAATGATTTATGCAGTCCTTAGAGAGATCTCTTGTTCAAGAGCTAGCAGTAGTGCTTTCTGCAAAAGGCAGAAAAACATGCAATAGTCTACGCACATAAGTTCTGTTAGTAGTAAGACAAAAGCACAACAGTCTGATCAAAGACATGGATTAAGTGCAACCTATTTTAAATGAAACCATGTAGAACAGGAAATCTTGGATTTATGCAAGGCTAAGATGTAAATTAATTTAGTAGAAAGGCATATAAACATTTAAAGCTGTAGAATATAAAGATATCCATGAATTTTAGGACAGTTTTTTATATCAGCTGACATTATTAGTATGTTTGGTATTGGATGCCTTCAATAAAAAGCAATTTACACACTCATCACAGAAAAATAGCTACCACCACCATTATATCTCGTGATAGTACATTAACTCAAAGCATGGGCTTTTTCTTCTCAGTGCAGTGACAGTTAACTAGGTTTTTGGACTAGGAAATCTCACGAAGCTTCCCAAATGTCCATTAGTATCATCAAACTCATGAAGTCAGGGAAACCTGAGTCCTGGGAAAGTGACGCCAGAAGAGGAGTAAGTTTTCGTTTTGATTCTCTTATGTGGGTTGCATTTCCGTGCGCATACACTACATTGACACTTATTTCTCATCTACATTGACATGACCAGAAGAGAGACAAGTGATTGGAATCTACACCCAGGGTGATTCATAGTTCCTTGCCACAAGAAAAGAGAAGTGTATGTAGAGGAAGTAGAAATAAGGTTTTCCATTTACAACATTTCAAAGCTGTCATTAAAAATGCAAGCACTTGTGTTTTAACTACTTTTATAGAAGTTTCATTTAGCACAGTGTAAAAGAAAAAACATGGATTAGACAAAAGGAAGAACTTCTTCGCTATGACAGTGGTGTGGCACTGGCATAGGTTTCACAGGGAAGCTGTGGCTGCCTCATCCCTGGAGGTATCTAAGGCCAGGTTGGGTAGCATGATTTAGTGGGGGGTGTCCCTGCCTACGGCAGGAAGGTTGGAACTAGAAGATCTTTGAGGTCCTTCCAACCCAAACTATTCTATGATCATAAACAATAGCATCAGAAATCCCAGTTTGCCCTCAAAATAAGATTAATAAGGTCTTTTGAATTAAAATCACAGGTTATAGCAGTTCTGGGAAGATAGAAGAGCAACTGCATGGAAATCATTGAAACAGTAGGTAAAGCAAGGTTAAAGATCTAAATGATAGGTCTCTCCTGAATTAAACATGGGTACATTTATCTACATACATCTATACACGTACCCTCAAAATAAATTTCACAGAATCACTAGGTTGGAAAAGACCCACAGGATCATTGAGTCCAACCATTCCTATCAATCACTAAACATTGCCCCTCAGTACCTCATCCATCCGTCTTTTAAATACCTCCAGGGATGGGGACTCAACCACCTCCCTGGGCAGCCTGTTCCAGTGCCCAATCACCCTTTCCATTAAAAATATTTTTCTGATGTAAAGCCTGAACCTCCCCTGGTGCAGCTTGAAGCCATTCCCCTTCTCCTGTCCCCTGTCACTTAGGAAAAGAGGTCAGCTCCCTGCTCTCCAGAACCTCCTTTCAGGTAGTTGTAGAGAGCAATGAGGTCTCCTCTCAACCTCCTCTTCTCCAGGATAAACAACCCCAGCTCTCTCAGCCATTCCGCATAAGGCCTATTCTCCAGCCCTTTCTCCAGCTCTGTTGCTCTTCTCTGGACTTGCTTCAGAGCCTCAACATCCTTCTTGTGGTGAGGGGCCCAGAACTGAACACAGGATTCAAGGAGCAGTCTCACCAGTGCTGAGTACAGAGGGAGAATAACCTCCCTGGACCTGTTGGTCACACTGTTTCTGATCCAAGCCAGGATGCCATTGGCCTTCTTGGCCCCCTGGGCACACTGCTGGCTCATGATCAGTCACTGTCAATCAACACATCCCCCAGTCCTTCTCCTCCAGGAAGCTTTTTAGCATTGCTACAGATTTAACTTATTAATTCACGTCTTTGAAAGATTAAATTGTCAGCAGAGAATACATGATTGCAAAGTCTTATTTTATAACAAATCTTCCCTGGTGACCATAAAGCAATATGTTGGGAATAACAGAAAACATTATAAGTGTCATTGGACTGTTGAGAGTTGGCACAGTTCATCAGGTTCCAGGTGTGATGAATATGAGTTAACACTCTGGCATTTTGCAACTCGGAGTCAGTGTCAGAAACTTCCACAGATCATCTTCCATCAGCTTACTTCAAGGTCAATTTGTGATTTAAAAAGCACAGAAAGTTTGGTTTATTTTTTTGCCTTCAGCAACTCTAAGAACCCTTTAGTCAGACGTCAGATGAATCTTCAGGATACAGCAGCACCATGTGCCAGCTTTCACAGCAGTTGGCAAAAGCCAGGATATTCATCTGCTGCAAAAGCAGTTTTACCAAAATCCTGCAAGTTGCTATGATCAAGTTTGATTACACTATGAAGTCACCATGAGGTCAGTCTTAATCTACAGCAAACCATGCCTGTTACTAAGTCAAGATAAATAGCAATAAACTGCATCTATATTAGGCTTAATTTGAGGTTTAGCTAGTTAATCTTTCTCTAACCTCACCCCACAGTCCTATAACAGACTGACATCAAAAGTCTTTTGAAAACTTTTGTAAGACTCTGACATACAAGCCGGTAATTTCACCTTGCTAGTATTCACACACAAAATTAGTTCTTGAACTTTATTTCATGGAAAGTACTTACAAAAAAACAAAATTCAAAAAATAATTTCTTGCTTTATGCTTTGCACCTATTTTTAGTCAAATTTCACAGTTTATAAAAATTACTTCAAGTGAACATTTCAAAATAACAGAATACAGTAAAAGAACGGCATTGCATGTAAATCTTTGTTTCACCTGGCTCCCTCAGTTTACAAAAGTTTTCCAAGGCCCATGCTTTCTAGACTTGACTTAATAACCTTAAATATTTCAAGGCTGTCAACACTTCACTGATGACTTATCTTGTCCATCTTAAATATCATCAAATTCCTTAGGCACTGGGGTGCCACGCCAAGAGTCTTTCTTTTACTATCCTGTTCTGCCAGGACAGCCTTCACAGTTTGACAGTGAGCTGCTTTATCATTTTCAGGAGAATACATACCCAGAATTGAAGCCATCCTAAAGGTAAATCAAACTGAAAGCCCCAAGAAGTCAAGTAATGATTAAAACCCAAAAGCTTCCATCAAAGTCTAAGATTTTTTGAAGAAAAGGACATACATCAATATATTTAACTGAATACATATCTGTCTGATGAGCAGCTTCTGATAGTCATTGCTGCTTTTGTTTAAAAGTTAGGGCAATAAAATATCATTGATATTACTACTAACAATGTCCCATTTCTGTATGTCTGAAAAGCAGAGTGTAATTTCTTCAAAGACAGAAATGAAAAATGCTATAGACATCTCCGCACCAAGAAAGCCCTATAACGTTTCCAGGGCAATTTCTCTCTCTCTAACACTGTTAGTAATATTTTATATTTTCTAAAAGTCTAAAGGCATCAGATGAAATCCCTTGGTATTCATTGGCAATTTGAGCACTGACAGTTTCCATTTATATAATGAAAGCTCAGAGTGATAGTTTGTGGAGGTATCTTCCTATTCTATTTCCATTTTATAGCTTTTCAGTAATTCCCTGAACTTATAAATGAACCTGTGAAGGAAAGAAAGCTATCTGAACTGGTTTGCTTTGCAGTTACATTTATCTCATAATACTAAGGCTCCCTCACCTGCATAGTAGTGTCTCCTGTAGCCTCAAGCAATGAAGCCTGTTACTCTAGGTTTCAAAGGTCAAACTGAATGATTCTGTGTATTTGGTTTAATATGGGCCTTTCAACTCAGGTATTTAAAGAATGATCTCAGAGGTCTTCCTGCAAACCTTCCACACCTTAGGAAAGGCTAGCGATGCATGCTCCAGGCAAAAAACCCCACAGGTCCTATAAGGGTCAAACTGTTAACAAGAGGTGGAATTTTGGTGCCTATGCGCTATTGTAGTCCCAGTAAAATCCCTCATCATCTGAAACAACAGCATAAATTGGTGCATGTCATGCACGCAGCAGTATGCCACTTTCCCTTGAGAATATCCCTGGTGTAAGTGTCCCACTCTAAACAGGGTAGGTAAGGACTGCCCAGGCATGCAAAGACCCTGCAGCCAGAGAGGCAGGTGCTAGCAGTCTGGCAGTATTGTTAGCAACATACCAGCCCTGAATTGTCTACAGTCTGCAGCTGTTCTTCTGCTAGGCTTTCCAGTCCAGCAATGAATAAGGAAGAATCACCAGTAGTTTGCTACCTTTCCTCACCTGTGCCTAAGGTACATGGAGTGCTTTTGTTTGACCTCGGGGTTTTCCACTCAGACACAGAAACTGAAAGCCAGACCTTGTGGCTTCTGTGTTCTGATCACTGTAATCTCATCTAGAATCAAGCCGTAAGCACTGAATGGGCAATATCATACATATCTACAACTGCCCAAGCATTACTTAAGGTAGCATTTTTGCATGCACTTCCAAGAAAGCATCCAGGCATCTTGTTTCCCAGCACTGGCTGGAAGCACCATAGATCACTAGGCACTCCCTTTCTTGGGCTTGTGTGTCTAATACTCTCATAAATGATGTCATGAGCAATGGTTCAGAAGGAGAAGTGTCAAAAGTTGTTTCTTAAAGAACTGTGTGACTGGAGCAAAAGCCATATGTCATTAACCTTCAAAAAAAAAAAAAACCAAAAAAAAAAAAACCAAACAAAACACCCTCCATGCTCACAGTCCTGAGCAGACAAGGAGGGCCTTGAAACCAATTCTGGTTTCAACATTATAGCTCCAGAGAGAAGATGAAGTGTAGAATTACTCCTGACCTTAGATTTTAATTGGTAGTTGTCAGTGGTTGGTATCAATTGATCACTCTCCTAAAGCATCAGAAGCAGGTGGCAGTCTGCATAGCTTTTGTTATAAATGTTCTCTACATTTTCATTCTTACTTTGTTTACACAGAGAATAAGAAGGGAATGTTCTAACAACTTTTCATGTTCTCTGCAGTCTTGGTACCTCGTCATTTGTTGCCCTGATGGTTATGCAGCATTACAACGGACTCTGAAAATGGCTTGACTTGACATACACCAACCACATCTACTGCATGTAAACTCTGAAATGTGCTCTTCCCAGGAATCTCTAGGGGAACTCGTTGTTACCCTCACATAACAGGACTCTGCAGGGGTGGTAAGAGACTATAAACTGGGAACACAGATTGACTGCAAAATGCCATTTTGTCTAAGGTCACTGCAGGAGGTCTGAAGCCATTAACATTGTGACAGCTTAGGCCTCCAAATTTAAGGAGCAATCAGAAAATATTTGCCACACAGAGAACATTAGAACACACAGAACTCAAGGGCAAAGCAATGAAGCCTGCATTTCTGCTATTCCATGTAGAGAAGCTACCACAAACCATGAGAGCTATTTTGCCATATTGCCAAATAGACCTTTCTCCAGAAAAGATAATTAGTTTGTACCCAGGATGATGCAGACTTGGCTGTACTTTCCAGTATTTCGACTACTTCCTTTTCCTGCCATCTTATAAGTCTGTGCACTGAATTGTACTGCCAGCTTCCCGTAGCCAAGGAATATTCTTTTCTTTCAGGAGACAACAACATTGATGTCCTCAGAGAGGCTACCAAAAGACAAGTACGGATGAAACCATTACATGATTCATGTGTAAACACTCCCACAACCATCTTATAAAGTGAGTGGATTAAGAATATTAGCCCTGTGATTCCACTAATCCAGTTCTGGTATGCATTCTCAATATCCTTGTTTACCATGCTACTAGGTGTTCTTCCTACCTGCTACATCCAGCTCACATTGCTGCCAGGAGATTAAAAAAAAAAAATTATTAGCCTTTAAATGTTAATAGTGGTCTGAACCAGGCACAGTGTTGGTACCTATCATGCCTGATTGACATACTTCTGCTGGCATACGTACACATGCCTGCAAATGCACATGCTGTTCTAGGTTGTGGGCCAATGCTGAAGATGGTGTCACGCACACAAAGTACTTACTATTTTTCATTTAACTGGAATTTCATCTGATATTGCAAAGGATGGAAAATCAAGTTCTAATAAAAACACAAGGAAAAAAAACCCCAAAAAATCCCAACCAACAAGTAGTCCTTAGTTACCAGCTAACATCTTCACACAGTGTTTCCCCTCATACTGAGACGCTCAAGAAAAAAGAGGGTATTTACCTAAAAGAATTCCTGGACTCAATTCAACATAATATTTTATTTTTCATTATTGCTCTACTATCAACAGAACTTTTATTTTAAATAAAAGATGGTCTCCAAATAGTTACAATTTATTTAAGCTCTGTTTGGTAGATGCATAATAAGTTGAGCACAATGTAAAGCAAAAAACTTCAATGACAAAAGTAAAACCGGGGAACAATTGAAGCAGTAACTCCAGATTACAATCCAACAACACTCCCACTCAACCACACACAGAGCATACCCTCATGCTTAACACTTCTTTTGCTATCTCTCAGCAGCTTAGGGGGCCCACGGATACTATTGTCAGGCACCTGGCTGTTGCCACACACTGTGCAGGAAGCTTGAGTACATAAGTATGTTTCCACCAAGAATATAACTGTGGGAGCCAGATGCTGAAGGACTTTGTTACTTTGGCACCAGACCTGTGTGTATGTCAATTTCATACTGAATCTAACACAAAATTCTCAGATGCAGTAAAAGAACTTAGTACAGTTAAAGCCAGAAGAGTTAAGCAGATTAAAATTGACTATAGAACTGGTCCAAATAGTACAAAATATCACTTAGAGCTTTTCAATATCAAATGGAGTCTTTCTGTTGAATTCAGTAGACCTTAAACCCCAAATTCTGTTGAAAGAATGTTGCCAGCTCTATTTATAGCAAGGCTTTTCCTCTCTATTAACACCATCACTGAAATCTGCATATATTTATTTCTTTTCAAATATTGATTTCTTCCCCTTCTCATTTCTCTGTTTTTAAATATAGGCTCTTTCATATCCTAAAGTTTGTGGAACAATGACTGCTTTTATAATCAATTTTGTGCAGTGAAAAGTAGAGTCTACACTTGCCAAATTAGTTATGGGACTACTAGAACATCTCTCAAGAGTCATGGCTGGCACAGAGGCACAGCTAAGGACTAATTTTCACCTTCTCTACACTGCCAGAAACATGAAACAATCCAAATCTACCTACATTTTCAAACTGGTGAAATAAACAAACAGCACAAAAAAGCCTTTGAGATGCAATAATGAGAGAAATAAAACATTGTGTAGATTAATGTTTGGTTTAGTGAGAGCTCCGACATTTCCTCTGTCAGTGTAAAATATTCATGCAACTTCTGGTAATGTGCTTGCCCCTATGCGTGTAGTGCTTTAAGAAGTGAAAGTCATTACTTCCTGTGCAACATTTGCCTTCTGGGTGGGGAAGTCCCCAGGTTTATGGTGTCTCTGCTGTCTGTTCCACTGGCTTTCTGGAACATTGTGCAGTCAGATGTCTGGAGCTAGCATTAAAAGTTTTTACTCCTCCTTTAGACTTACATCAGAGGAACAGGTCATAAATGACCTTTGCAGACATGTGGCATGCCTACTTGTATCTTTTACTACGTAAAAGGAATGACTGCCACCCACTTTATCACTTGCAATCAATATGTTCCAGAGTTTTGCCCTGGGGTCTGGTGTACTGGGTTTAAAAACTGAACTATCATTCCTGAAGAAAATTAGCAGAGAACAGCATAAACTTGTACTGGCCAGGATATAAGCTTGTGTTTCTGTAAACATACACGTGTTTACATGAAGAATGTTCAAATGATCATCAATTCTAAACTATACCCCAGCCTACAACACAGAGCTCTCCAGAGCTGTTTTAGCTGTGCTGTGAGTGGTTTGGACATTGGAATAGGCTGCCCAGGGAGGTGGTTGAGTCACCTTCCCTGGAGGTGTTTAAGGCACGGGTGGATGAGGTCTTGAGGGACTTGGTTTAGTGTTTGATAGGAATGGTTGGACTAGAAGATCCGATGGGTCCCTTCCAACCTGGTTGTTCTATGATTCTGTGATTCTCTGATGGTGGAGAACAAGGATGGGAAAATCTCAAAAGGACCACAGGATGAAAACAATGAGGAGAAAACTGAACTACTTGGGTTAACAAAGTCAGTAAAACATGTAGATTTAGATCGCCGAGTCACACTAAGACAGCAGCAGTTCCCTGCAAATCAGACATCATTCTGTTCTTCACTGTCATGGTTGTCCTAGCTGCAGGTTAGGTTCTTCAGTTTGAAACTATTTTCCTTCCCTTGTAACACTGTACACCCTCCATGTAACACTGTAGTCTCTCCCTCCTCTCTCTCTTTTTCCAACTGATCTAGACAAGGAAAGAGACAAGACCATGATCGTCTTGCTTCATATATCAGAGTAGAGAGTAAATCGCTCAGGCACATGAGTGTGCAATCTGAAGGATCAAACTGATACAGCCTGGGGATTCATCTCCATGACTATACCACCCAGCCTATCCCACCAGAATTGCTTCATTCTACCTAAATTAAGACAGGAGATGCCAGAGTTGAATGCTGAGAAGCTTCATCTCACAGGATTCAGGCTGTGGGAGATGTGGTTTTTGCTGCTTCTTAAAATGTACTTTACCATCTTACTTGTTTTCTGTTTATACAGGGGAAAATAACACTGGTTCTTTATCTAAAGACAACACATTTTATGTGAAACAGAAGCTCTTACTAAGGTGCTGTACTGTACCAAACAATCTGGGCAGACTGGCTAGGATAATTGGCAGTGCTCTAACAAGGTGATGTGTAATAACATGTAAATATTTCTGCGTGTAAGAAATTATGTCATAATACAATTGGCTTGGCTTTTGCTCAAAGTTCTGCACCTGAGATGAATCACTTTGGTGCATAATCTAGTAACATTGTCTTTTTTTGCAGATGTGTTATATAAATGCTTTTATGAAGAGCAGCTGTGCCAAGAACACTCTTAGGGCTGAACGCCCAGGACACTTCATAGTGCTGTGCTCCACTGAGAACATGTACAAGTGAAAACAACATTTTGTATTCCAGTGAAGACTTATTTGCACTTAATCAAACAATGGGATAATTAGGAAAAGTTACTATCAGCTTAAGTTTAACAATAAAAGCTATGTAGAGCTAGGGATGGGCTGAACACTTTGAATAGAATCAGAAAGCACGTTTGCATTGTGCAAGGTTGTAGAAAGCAGAGATCCTGAGCTAGCACATACCTGAACTTGTCTGTCTACATGGCATAGCAGAGTACCAGGCCACCAGTTCATGTCTTGTAATCAGGATAGAGGCATCAGTGTGATAACCGCTCCTGGGTAATGAGCTTAGCATCACTTTGCTGACATGGTCATTCTCCTCCAGATTCCAGGGCTCTATTAACTCAGGCATACATGCAACATGTTGTGTTGAAGAGTGGGCATAGGCTCTGAGTTACATGGAGCTTTGGACCAAGTGCAAAATGAAGTCTTTCAGAGAGTCAAGAAAAACAACTCCACAAGTATTAGAAGAACAATATTAAGAGAATTAGAGTTTAATTTGACCAAATAAAGACAGTGATATGAAGTTAAAAGTCTTAGGATAAGGGAGTCAATAAGTCAGCATAAAAGGCATGAACTTAAACAGCACCTTAGTAATATCTGGCCTTATGCTGGCCCAGTGCACCAAGGTGAGCTTCATCTCCAAAGAAAAATTAAGTGAAATTTTTAATAACTCAGCATATGTTAAGAGTTCACATTTGAAATCAGCTAGTATGAGAAATTTGGGGTTTATTGCTTACTTTGAAATAAAGTATTTGCAATACTCCCTTTAGAAAAGAAAATAAAATTTTCTTATGGAAGATGTAAATTTTTACATAACATTTCAGAAGTTTTGGGAACTTAAAACTCTTCATTTTTTCCCATATAATGCTGAGAATCTTGGTTTATGAAATATAAGGTCTCTTATATAAACCTACTGTAAAAGGCTGTGGTAGAAGATAATTTCACTAGTTGGTGTGATTTTACAATCTGACTAAGACCATATTTAGTTTATGGAGCAGCCACAACATACATGAATGCCAATGCATCCAGTGAATGTTGGAATATCAAGAAAGTCTTGGCATTCATTAGTAAAATGCAAGCACCTCTGAGATTAAATTATCAGGACAGAAATTTGATAGCTCCATATGAAGGAGAAGTAGAAATCCCCTTACCACTGGGGATGGAAATCAAATAAAAGTTTGTTGGCAGTAAAGGACATCATTTCGTTAGTTAAGGAAGAAATACAAAGACTTAATAGCTAAAGACTTTTGTGTATTTATGCTATTTTAAAATCAGACCCTTCCATAGCATCACAAACCATGTGAATATACCTCAGAGGCCCTTATCTATGTATAAATAAACATCCTTATGGATGTAACCATGCCTGAAGATTAGATAAGGTTCAGAATCATACCCTCAATTCTCTTCTTTGCCAGCCACCTGGAGGAATCAGGAATATCCAGGATCTTAGCAGTTCTCACTTTGTCTGCCTCCAACCAGAAAACGTAGTGCCAGCACCAAACTGATGCACCTACATGCCAAAAGTTGCATTATTAGCAAACAAGGAAGGCTGCCTCATTAAATACCCTACCTAGCAACACTCCAGAATCTCTGTATCTCTGCTAAGCTCCATATGGCTGAACTGCATCTGGTATAAGCAGAAATGTTATCATAGAATCATAGAACAACCAGGTTGGAAGGGACCCATCGGATCATTGAGTCCAACCTTTCCTATCTAACACTAAACCAAGTCCGTCAAGACCTCATCCACCTGTGCCTTAAACACCTCCAGGGAAGGTGACTCAACCACCTCCCTGGGCAGCCTATTCCAATGCCCAATGACTCTTTCTCACTCTTTCTGTGAAAAACTTCCTCCTAATCTCTAGCCTAAATCTCCCCTGGCGGAGCTTGAGGCCATTCCCTCTTGTCCTGTCCCCTGTCACTTGGCAGAAGAGGCCAGCTCCCTCCTCTCCACAACCCCCTCTCAGGTAGTTGTAGAGAGTAATGAGATCTCCTCTCAGCCTCCTCTTCTCCAGGTTAAACAACCCCAGCTCTCTCAGACACTCCCCATAGGTTCTGTTCTCATCACAAGGTCACAGTATTTTCTCCATTAACGAAATTGAGGTCTGGGACTTGGTACAAAATGTTAAAAAAGGGGAAGAATAGAATCAAAAGGTCACTTTTCTGTCTTCATTGCCCCCTATTTGTCACTCCTTATGTTACTTCCTCCTGCATCTATTTATAACTTCCTGGTATGAGCTGTCATACCACAAATATATATGACCCATTTAACATGTTAACAATTGTCTCAAACATTGCGTTATTAACCATCTTGGGGTTTTAGGTCATGAATTCAGATCCTATTTTTACATTTGCCTTTGTCCTACTTAGGAAAATTACAATCTCGCTTGAAACAAACTGCGTAAAACACACAGATGTTGGCAATCTGGCTTCTGCATAACCTGCAGAAGTCTTTAAAGGGAGTTTCTAAGTTCAGTGTCGCTTCCCTAAACAGAGTTTTTTTGTCTCCTCACTTAAAATGTATAATATAAGGAAGACGTTGAGGTCTAGACAGAATCGACCAGAGGTAGTTGGAACCAAACCGGAGAATCACAGTCTTGTTATTTGCTCAAGACAACATAAATGGCTGACAGGTCTGGCAAATTCACACCTCTGCAGTCAGGGGGAAACATTAGCAAAGCAAGTTCTTCTGTTGACTGATTCTAGAGGTTCCCACAAGGTCTCAGTGCAGCCTTCTCAAGCTTCCTTTCAGAGACACTGAAGAAAACCTGAGTTGATGTACAAACACATTATTGCAATGTGTTTTAAAAACTGTTCAAAAGTGTACGTCATGGTGCTGTGTCTAGCAAAGCAAAAGAAGTCACCATGTCCAAACTACCCCTAGAATACAGAAAGGATAAAAAGGGCAATTGTGTTTAGGCAATAGGACTTATCCCATGATGCCATTATATGTATCACTAACTTCACTGTGTCTCCAAGAGTGCAGTAGGAACTTCAGTCAGTTGAATGGCTTTTAGAGAACTTGTAACACTGTTGTCCTCAAGCTTCCAACACATACTTCCATTGCAGGAAGAGATTTTAGACTTCAGGAGAGCTTTTCTATGAATTCATTTTTTAATGAGCATGGTATGATTGAGCACAGCTTGAAATAGATGTTGGTCAGCACTGTTTAGGTGAGTTTACCCCAAGATAAACAGAAACTAAGCACAGCTCATTGCAAACACTCCAGGAAACAGGGTGTGACCAGTGTCTGCTTTCTATTTTGGTGGTTCTCTCTGTGTCACCATTTGACATATGGTGCTGTGACTCAGTTTATATGGCAGCCCCTGTGTGTCCCCAGCAGAACAGGTAACTGAGAAGGCAAACTGGACACCGTTAACACTGTCATTTAGATAATCATGGAATATCTTCTATCGTACTGAGCTGAACTGGACATATTGTGCTGCATAGATGCATTGCCTTTTGCCCAGAAACACCTTCTCTTTGTCACTAGCAGAGATCACAAGCTTCAGTTTGCATTGATGAGAATCACTGTGAATTACCAAGAGGTATTTATTAATGTCATCTGAAGTAGCCATCATTAGTCCTACTGAGGGACCTCCCAATGGTAAACTTAGCTTAGGGAAAACAAAAGAAGCTTGGAAAGTATCATTTTATGAATAACTACATCAAAAATGATCAGTCTCAAGCTTTGTGAAGCAGAATGAAATTCTAACTATATTAATTTAATTACAGCAACATTTGGTATTTGACAGCTTGACTGACGACTGACTTGCTTCTATATGACTGCAAGGAACACCTTTCGTTTGGAAAAGGGAAAGGCTTTGGAGGTAGCCTTCTTAGACTTTAGTAAAGCCTTTGATACAGTTTCTCACAGCATTCTGCTATGGAAACTGTCAGCCTCTGACCTGGACAGGCAAACGCTCTCCTGGGTGGAAAACTGGTTGAATGACCAGGCCCAGAGAGTGGTGGGAAATGGCATTAACTCCAGCTGGAGGCCAGTTACAAGTAGGGCTCCCCAGGGCTCAGTGCTGCATCCAGCCCCGTTCAATGTCTTTATCAATGACCTGGATGAAGGCATGGAATCATAGAGTCACCAGGTTGGAAAAGACCCACCGGATCATAGAGTCCAACCATTCCTATCAAACACTAAACAAAGCCCCTCAGCACCTCATCCACCCATGCCTTAAACACCTCCAGGGAAGGGGAATCAACCACATCCCTGGGTAGCCTGTTCCAGTGCCCAATCATCCTTTATGTGAAGAATTTTTTCCTAATGTCCAGCTTAAATCTCCCCTGGCAGAGCTTGAGGCCATTCCCTCTTGTACTGTTCCCTGTCACTTGGGAGAAAAGCCCAGCTACCTCTTCTCCACAACCTCCCTTCAGGTAGTTGTAGAGAGCAATAAGGTTTCCCCTCAGCCTCCTCTTCTCCAGGCTAAGCAACCCCAGCTCTCTCAGCCGTTCCTCATAAGGCCTGTTCTCCAGCCCCTTCTCCAGCTTTGTTGCTCTTCTCTGGACTCACTCCAGAGCCTCAACATCCTTCTTGTGGTGAGGGGCCCAGAACTGAACACAGGATCAAAGAGCAGACTCATCAGTGCCGAGTATATAGGGAGAATAACTCCAGGAACCTCCTAGACTGCTTCCTTTCTGTTCTATTATACTTCCAGCAGATATCAGGAATATTGAAGTCTCCCACAGAAATGAGAGGCATCGGTCTAGAGATTAACCCCAGCTGTGAGTGCTCCCTTAGCAAGTTTGCAGATGACACTAAACTGGGTGGAAGTGTGGATCTGCTGGAGGGTAGGGAGGCTCTGCAAAGGGATCTGAACAGGCTGGACTGCTGGGCAGAGACCAATGGCATGAGGTTTAGCAAGGCCAAGTGCTGGGTCCTGCACTTGGGACACAACAACCCTATGCAGAGCTACAGACTAGGAGAAGCCTGGTTAGAAATCTGCCTGAAAGAGAGGGACCTGGGGGTGTTGGTTGACAGCCAACTGAACATGAGCCAGCAGTGTGCCCAGGTGGCCAAGAAGGCCAATGGCATCTTGGCTTGTATCAGAAATGGTGTGACCAGCAGGTCCAGGGAGGTTATTCTCCCTCAGTACTCAACACTCGTGAGACTGCACCTCAAATCCTGTGTTCAGTTCTGGGCCCCTTACCACAGGAAGGATGTTGAGACTCTGGAGCAAGTTCAGAGAAGAGCAACAAAGCTGTTGCTGGGGTTGGAGACCAAGTCTTACATGGAGCATCTGAAGGAGCTGGAGGTGTTTAGCCTGGAGAAGAGGAGGCTGAGGGGAGACCTTATTACTCTCTACAACTACCTGAAGGGAGGTTGTGGAGAGGAGGGAGCTGGGCTCATCTACCAAGTGCCAGGGGACAGGACAAGAGGGAATTGTCTCAAGCTCCTCCAGGGAAGGTTCAGGCTCGACATACGGAAAAAATTCTTCACAGAAAGGGTGATTGGGCACTGGAAAAGTCTGCCCAGGGAGGTGGTTAACTCACATTACCTGAAGGTGTTTAAGGTGAGGGTGGACGAGGTACTGAGGGGCATGGTTTAGAGACTGGTGGGAATGGTTGGACTTGATGATCTGGTGGGTCTCTCCCAACCTGGTTATTCTATGATTCTATGATTCTATGACTTAAGGTCACATAGACTTTCAAGTGCTGTTCTTAGCCTAGGACATAATCAGCAAAACACACATCAGCCATTCCCGCAGAGTAAGGAATAAACTGGGAAAAAAATGAGAAAAAAATAACATGTGGTTGTTTTGCTTCATAAAGGACTGTAACATTCAATCAAATTTTCCTTGTCAGAAGTCTGTATGATCCTGGTCACTGTCAGCAGAGCAGATTAAAAATCACAGATATTTTCAAGCCCAGAAAATACAATACTCTTCTTATATTCTATACCTATTTATCCAGGAATTACATGTCTCTTAGAAGAATAATGCTTGAGTTTTTCCTGGTCACCCTGTCACATTTCCTGATTTTTTTAAAACTTTCATATATTTATTTTAGATCTATAATGATCTTCAGCTATATCACTCTGAATGGAATACAGAGGGACTATGATTCTTTTCAAGTAAGATTCCTAGGGTATTTTTTTTCATAAATCTGTGAAGTGTCAGGCTGTAATTCAATCTATCTGTAAATAGTGCATCTATACAAAAGCATTTGCAAGGTTATTAACTTTTTTTTAATGGAAAAGTCTTTCAGAACTAGTAAGAGAGAACAGACCTATCCTTCACTGCAATCTTTCTCTGTTGTCCAATTTGCTTATTTTGCAGGTTTCAGACTTGCTCTTATCTCTTCTCCCAGCATTCAGGAAATGTCATACTTGCCTCTGTTATTCATTTTATCTATTATGATCTGCATTGCTTGTGCCTCCCACAAACTAAACTGCTTTCAGGAAAAATGATGATGTGGTTATTGTTCTGAATATTCTTTCTTAAGTGTCGTTTCCACGTGGTATTTGAAAACCTAAATATCCACAACAGTGGATTTTTTTTAATGTGCATAGCAAAGTTGAACTTAACCATGAAATTTTCTCTTCTGATTACACTGGCCCAGTACAGAATTGTTTTCAGTATTTGAGCCTTTGCAAGGCCACGTCATAGCAGCAGCAGAACTGCATGAAACTTCAAAATGAAAATATCTTCAGGCAGGTTTTATGCCAATTTAAGTTAAAAACATATGTTTTCAAACTTTCTAGAAATGCAACATGATCTAAATGAGTTTCTTTTCCCCAGAATAATGAAATAGGTTTTGGATAATATTTTCCATAAAAAAATACCTTGGGCTACCTTTGCCTCCCATATATTCTTAATCGATATAGAGCACAGAATCATGCGGATTTTTGCCACAGAGAATCAGGATACTTGAAACAAATAAAGGTCAGGACGGACTGACTCACATCTCTGATTGTTAAAGCACAATACCTATTAATATAAGTATAAATGTGCAATACCAATATCAAAACATATATTAAGATACAATCCTCAGAGTGTTTACAATCAAAACCTGAAGGTGCCTGAGGCTGCTTCTTCAGGTACCAGCCTCATACTTGTGAACCCATGTTTTCATATTGTATCATATTTTGGAAAGCAGTAAGGTAAATAACTTGAGATCAAGTAACTCTTGTGAATCGAAACAAAAGGCTGGGACAGCATGACCCTTATTTAATCAAGGAATACTATAAATGCACTCAGAAGGCCTGATTCTACTCTCAGATATATTAATTTTGAAACTAATGGAATGATAAGACCTATGATCAGGCTTGTTCTATTTAATTATTATGCACCAAAATGTTTTGAAAGTCTTGCATGATGTGTATATATACATATTCGATAATGCTGAAGTTCCAAGTATAAGGACAGTATAGGGCAAGTAGAATTTCATGCTAAATCTGTACCTTATGAAGGTATGTAGAAGTTTCTTTAAACAAATCATTTGTCTAATTTAACTATCCATTGCACAAGCATAGCTCCTTATCTATTAGATGCTGTTACAACCTTATTAATTTGAGCATCTTTTTGATATGTATTACTTCGATCAATCTGCAAAACCAAACTTATTGCAAACCAATATAGCATAATTAGTGAATATATTACATATATTTCTGGAATGGTATAAAGAAACTCTGGTTTTTGAAAGACAAAAATTAGCATTTTCCAAATAATTGAGTGTAATACAGCTAAATATTTCTAAGATAACCTACTTGACAGAATTAAGATATTTATGGAAAATGCATTTGAAAATTATGCTAGACTATACATTAATTGCCCACAGGAGATGGCTGTGGTGGATGAAAGAACTACCCAGATTTATTTGAGGTATTCAAATGTAATAATTCTCTTGGCTACGTTTAAATATTTTTAATAAATAGTTTTTCCTTTTTTTAATTTAAATCCTTCTTAATTTAGTAGATAAAGGTTTTTCACCTACTATCAATCAATTTCTCTACTCAGTTAACACTTGCTGCATTTAAAAGTGGCAAAAACTGGAGAACACTGACCACTTATCATACAGACCAGAGTAGGCATTAGATATAAATGATTTCCAGTCATGCTATGCTACAAATATAGAATCGTAGAATCATTTGGTGACTCAACCACTTCCCTGAGCAGCCTGTTCCAGTGCCTGATAACCCTTTTAGTGAAGAATTTTTTCCTGATGTCTAACCTGAACCTCCCCTTGTGCAACTTCAGGCTGTTTCTCCTTGTCTTATCACTTTTCACCTGGAAGATCAACACCCACCTCACTACAACTTCTTTTCATGTAGCTGTAGATAGCAATCAGGTCTCCTTTCAGCCTCTTTTTCTCCAGCATAAACAACCTCCCGAGCCCCTTCACAGCCTCATTGCCCTTCTCTAGACACACTGTAGCCCCTCTGTGTCTTTCTTGCAGTGAGGGGCCCAAAGCTGAACACAGTATTTGAAGTGTGACTTCACACATGCTGGGTATTGGGGGACGAATGCTTCCCTGGTCCTACTGCCCATGCTGTTTCTGATACAAGTCAAGATGCTGTTGGACTTCTTTGCCACCTGGGCACACTGCTGACTTGTGTTTAGCCAGCTGCTGAACAACATCCCCAGGTCCTTCTCCCCCAGGGAACTGTACAGTCACTCTTCCCCAGACCTGTAGCTGTGCATGGGGCTGTTGTGTCCCAAGCACAGAACTCAGCACTTTGTTTCACTGATCCTCATACTGCTGGTTCCAGTCCATAGATCCAGTCTGTTCAGATCGCTATATAGAGCCTCTCTATCTTCCAGCATATCAACACTTCAGCCCAATTAAGTATCATCTGCAAACTTACGGAGGGTGCGCTTCATCCCCTCATCCAGGTCATTGATAAAGACATTGAACAGGGCTGGACCCAGCACTGAGCCCTGGGGAACCCCACTTGTAACTGACCTCCAGCTGGATTTAACACCATTTCCCGCCACTCTCTGGGCCTAGCCAGCCAACCAGTTTTCCACCCAGCACAGGGTTGTCTGTTCAGGCCAGTGGCTGACAGTTTCTCAAGTAGAATACTGTGAGAAACAGTGTTCAAAGACTTTCCTAAAGTCCAGGTACATTGTATCCACAGCCTTTCCCTCCTCCACTTAAATTAAACTTATCACAGGAGGAGATCAGGTTTGCTTGGCAGGACTTGCCTTTCATAAACCCATATTGACTGGTCCTGAACAGCTCATTGTCTTGTGTTTGCTGTGTGGTGGCACTCAAAGTAAATGTATCCACTCACAGTCTCTAAAATCCTCTACTTGTATTCCTGAAATACATAGCTCTTTACAGTATATAATTTCTAATAAAATAACTATTTCAGTTCCGCTCCACTATAATGTTAGTCACCTCAAATTGGCTTTGGCAATACAGTAATCTAGCATTGGTTTAATCACAGATGGTAGATGCAAAACCTAGCAGTATGCCTTTCACTGTCTTTTCTGACAGCAGCAATTTTTTCCAGTGTCCGTGTAACAGAAAGAAAATGCAATTCACACTGAGATAATCCTGATGGAGCTGCCTCTGTAAAAACAAACTTCCAGGAGTATTGCTTGCATGGGTTCAAGCTAAATGAACACAAACGTTTCCATAAAAGAATGCTGCACCAATCTGATTAAACCACATTTTATGCAGATTTACATAAAGAACATTAAGAACAATGCTGACTTACTCAAACGTTTTTTAGAAATATGTCATAGCCACGGTGTCTGACAGCATTAGAATGATGTACAATACAGTTTTAGACATCTTTAAACTTACATGTAGCAGCATAAATTGTCAATTTCATAATTCAGTTTTTAAGTCTGGTTCTTGAAAAAACAACACCAACCAAACCCACGACAAAACACGCTGGGCAGAGCACAAGTACAGGAGCTTGAAATATTCTTGAGCTAACCAATGTCAACCACCAGCTTAATAAGTCCCACTTACTGGCACAGTTTCAAGAACCAACAAGTTGCATGTGAAATATCATAACTCATTTAGGATTTTTTTTCTATGAAATATTGACTACTATCCTTTTCTGAAACAACACATTCATTAGGTTTTAAAACTTGTCATTCTGGTTATTTCGCACATAAATCACTATTTAGAAAAAAGGAGAGTTAAGTGAAAACCATTTTGAAAAGACACATTTTCTATGTTATCCCTCCAGAATTGAAAACTTTGTGGGCTTCTTGTAACAGGTTAAAATCTCTTCCCATTTTCACGAATAATTGTTAGAAAATATTTACTGGACAAAGAAGTAATTGAGATCACCTTTCTTCAGTCTGAAATAAAAATGAATGCCAAGTCAAGAATCCCACTCTTGATGCTTGTTAATTCTGGCTAAGAAATACAATTGTGTTTCCAAAACTTGCAACTGATGCAGATTTCTGAAATGTTTAAATGAAAAATGCTTAACCAAGATCCCCCTTTTTCCTATCTTATGAAAAAAAGATTGAAATTTTTTTCTTAGTGATAATTAAATAAGCAATAACTTTCAAATATTCAGCCTCTCTCCATTATCAAATTAATTATTTCCTGTATAATTAGGATAGAGCACTACCCTTCAAGTCCCAGGCAAAAGCTTTGCAACAAAATGCCAAGCAGATTCACACAAAAAAAAAAAAAGTTCAAAAAAGTTTCAAAGTTCAAAGCAAGACTATTCATTTTTGCACTGGTCCTATTATGTCTTCCTGTTTTTTTAAATTGAAGTCTTCTTTGGGTTTGATAGGTAGACTTTGTCACGTGCTACAGGCACTGCACAAGTCATTAAGTTTTTATGAAAGGTTTGCAACTGTGTACTGACACTATCTGAGAGAGACAACACAGTAAAAATTGTGGCTACAAGATATTAATATTGTGACTTTTTGTTTGCTTCTTTAGCTGTCTCCTTAGAATGGACAATTACACTTCAGAATACAAGTAAAAGATTTATTTCAGTACATATTTTTACAGCAACAAATTGATAAATACTGTTACAGTGGGTATCAGTTGAGAACGTGCATATGCTGATTTCATCCAAATTACATTTTCCCAGTTTGCTTAAGGGAAAACAAATATGAATAACATCAAAATCAGATTACATAGCTTGCCATTTTTATCCTTTGTCTATGAGACCAGTTAAAGATAGAAAAGGTTTCTGATTTCTGCTTCACAATACAGATGAGGTGCTTTTTGCTGCCTGTTTTTTGAGAATATAGGTTTTGCTATCTATCATAGAGATACAGAGAGATTCTTCTCCCAGACTTAAATTCCAGCCTTAACAAACAGCAAAAACAGTTTCTCTGCTTGGGCATGTGGGGTAGGAATTAATGCATGCAGAACAACTTCATGTTTCCTTTGAGTAGATTCCTGCAGAGCCCTTGAACAGACATTTGCATTTAGTTTCATGTATGGACTCAAGTCTAGTTTTCAGTCTCTGATAGCAGTATGGCAAGAAGACCATGTGAAAAGCATCCCACTATTGTGTTAATACTTGCAAGTGAGGCAGACTCTTAAATAAAACACATGAGCTTGGGTTTTAATGTCTTTTTCAGTTCTGCTGGGGGCTTGGGATTTTTCCCTGTTAGCATTGTTGTAGGTGATATTACCTCCAACTAATGATGCAGGCCTTATTTTGCTGCTTCTGAGCAAAGCCAGTTTCTCCTGGATCTTGGCAAATTAATTTTTAAATCTAGGTTTTTAATTAAAATAACAGAAATATTTAGAAAAAAACAATTCTGCTGACCACGATGACACACAGTAGGCCATATTGTGAAGCTGTGCAATAAATTCAGAAAATTTCTTCTGTTTGTTGGTGATATTGTCTATGTAGACATAAACCACAGCAAATCTAGACATATACTACAGTGCACACAGTGCAGAGCAGCAGGGCAGACAAAATTTGGTTCTTATTACTGCTTCACATTTTTTAGATTAGGCAAGGCTCCAAGTTGTCTTCGACCAGTATGCTGTGGTTTGGGTCCTACCCCAGATGACTAACATCTTGGTGGAACTATTTTCAGTCAAGGGATTATTTGTATACTCCCTCCTGAATACTGATTCTACCACATCCACTTTGTGTCACAGCCCCAAACAAAAGGAAGGGAACTACTGCCAGCATTTCTCTTGTGATCTTTGCGTGAGCATCTCCATCCAAATTGCTGCCCACTCACTCTTCCTGGCACTGAAATTCTGCTGTGGGAATTGTACAACCATTGAAATGGCACCTTTACACACAAATCAAATAATGCTTCTGTTTCCTCATGCCTTATATCCAACATCACTCCATTTTCTTGCTGTTTTTCTGGGAAGAACCCCCTTGGTTTTCCCCTGCTGCTAAAGTATTTAAGCAGTACATAAGAATTAAACCCTCTGTTAAGAACTTGACAATATGTTCCAGCAGCAGCTTCACTAGTACCAGGGATACACAGACCAACTCAATGGCAATAGGAAGAGCACTCTGTATCCTTCCATTTCAGAAAAGAAAATAATCCTTCACTGGATTCTGAACTGGTATGTTATATAGTACTGCTGTTTTAACATTCAACAACAAATGCTTGTAGCCATACTGCAATCCCCAGACTTTCTCACTTATGATGTGTATGGGTCCTACTCAACACACTGCTGTGTTGTGGTCTGACTTTGAGGAACGTATTTCTCCTTGCGTATTGCAAAGGGAGCTAGGGACCACTTTCAGCTTCGGACTCCACTGCAGAGATTATGTGCCTAAACACCTAGCACTGAAAGCTTTAGCATTGCAACACTTAAATTCCTGTTTGGATGTACCCCTAATTTTGTTGCTGTACAACTCCTCAAGACTTGAGTATGTTGGCAACATCTTCTGAAATACTGACCAAATTGCTGTGTCTGACAAATACATAAAAAACTTCTCCTTGGGAAAACATTCTAAACACTCACTAACAGAAGAAACATTGGCAACTATTCACTGTTTGGGATTCAGAGATTTTTCTTCTGGACCTAAAGAAGTTGTCTGTCCTTTTATTGCTGGTAGGAAACAGCATGCAATGTCCACGTCTATATGAGCAATGCATAGACAAAGTAAGATGCCTAGATTTATATGTCTAGTTGTGTTTCATGAGATATTACCATCAGTGTGACCTTGAAAGTGCACTGCCCTCCTTGCTCAGGAACTATCTGCAGAGCACACTGGCTGTTATGGATTTCATCCTTATGTATCTACCTCTTTCAATTCAGTATGTGCAAAGCCTGTGAGCCAAAATGAGAGTTAGAATACAACAAGGCAGCAGAGCCTGGTGGCCTAAATTTCCACATTATACTCTAGACACCTACCTAAGGCACATAAACTGGGACCTTAATCACTTCCCACCCTCAGCACAGCCAAAGGAGTCAGCTAAGGACACCTGCAGAGGATTAGCCAGATCCAAGGCGGGATCCCACCTTCTGGAGGTGCTTGCTTGCTTCTCTCCAATTAGACATGAAGGCAACATTAAGTAAGCTCCTACTTTAGATGCCTCAGATAAGTGCCACAGATTAGACGGGGTGAATACAGGCTCATGTGTTATATCAGGATAAACTGACAACACACTGAGCCCTAACGAGGAAATGTAGAATGTTATGCATTGTTTGTAAGTCGACATCCTGATGCTACCTTCCACTCTGCAACTCTGCACTTAGGAACTTAATTGTGATTTACCCCAAAGCCACAGCTGCCAAGTCCTAATCCAGATGGTTTAATTAAAAGCAATCATGTTAGATAAGGACAGGTAGACCCATCAGAAAGAAGAAATCAGACAGAAAGAATAATCTTAGAATATGCCTCAGGCTAAAGTTACCCTGAAAACTACTAAGTAGGCGAAATATTACAGATTTCATGTTTATTGTGCTTGTAATATTATGACAAAAATTTTAGTTTGTAGCTCCTTGGCTGAGAAAAACTACCTTATTCCTTTCATTTCTCTGGTACCTCAAGTACTTAGAGACATTTATCTCCTTGGTAATCTCCTTTTTTGCTGGCTGCTTGAAATTGCATTTAGTTTAACATTACTTCTGTGTTTCACACTGGCTAGATTTCAAAAGCAATTTTAAGGGTTCGGGAACATTTCCTCTACCCAAACCAATGCTGTGGCATGAATAACTGTTTCCTTTTTCCTCCCTTTAAAGATGTTTACTCTATATAAACCAGATTTTCTGAAGGACTTCCATGAAGAAAGCTAGTTTGGCAAGGGTCTGTACTGAATGTGTTGGAGAGAGATACTCTGACAACTCTTGCATGTGCTGCGTGAGATAGATCTCCCAGCAAGAAAGTAGTTATGTATTTACACAAAGAAAGGGAATTCAGGCATAGTGTATACAATGCTTTTCCCACATGGAGGACCAGGACCAGCAGTAGACAAAGGTGAGGGCAGTCCTCTAGGGCAACTTTCTTCAGGGGGTGGCAATGAAAAGGCAAGTTTACTGGTTCTGCTAGCACCATCAACTCAGAATCAAGGTTTAATGAGAAACACAGAGACCTTTTCTGAAAGAAAAGTCCCCCTTCTCTCTTGTCTGCACCTGCAGCAGCAGGAATAGCAAAACCAAATCTGATTACATTCACTCCCCCTCTTGGCTTTATTCCCTCCCTCATAACAGCAAGAGAAGCCTGGTTGTGGCTTGCCAACCTTTGTATGACAGAGTTCAGTTGTACCCACATGGCTGAAATGTCTCAAGGCAACTTTGCCTAGAAGTCCATTTAAGCAGTATTCTGGGACAAATAAAGAATAAAATCAGAGTCCAGACCTATATCCAACAAACAAAAGAGAAGAGTCCCTAAAGCAAGAGATGACTGAGAGCCTGAAGATGTGTTGGCAAGGGAGTGGACTCACACTCCAACGGAACTCAGAACACTGGCATCTGAGAGACATTGACAAAAGAAATTTCTGACTGCAGAATTTCTAGATTAAGGCAGAAATAGGGATTGTCAGATGAGAGTATTGAATGTCCTGATCCAAGAGCTGGAGACAAAAATAAGTGGAGTGCCTTTGAGATAAGCAAGGTGTTAAATGGACTTGTGTTTCTCCAAAACATTTGGAAATTTATCTTGCTCACTGCATTTACACAGCTTTAGTCTAAATGTTATTATCATCCAGATCCATGCAGGTGCACTTGCTTTACCCCTCTGGTAGGCTTACTGCCTAAGTACAATTATGATATAGCTCGTGAATTTCAAAAATAACACAAAAGATATGTACTCAGCAGACAATTAAAATTTGAATATATGCAGAAGCAAGCTGTTCTCAGACCTGCAATTAAATAGCTAACTGGACTCTGTTTCTGTGAACTAGTTCTTCTACTGAATCACATTGTCTTTCATCAGCATGTTGTAACATACAAGGTTTCAGAAAACAGCATTGCCTGGGAAAACCTAGCCAAAGTTTACTGGCTTTTGTTCAAGAAAATGGTGAGCAGTTCTAGAAAAGGTTACATGCAGAGATGACTACTTTTGTACCAAACTGTTCTAGGATTATAGAATGAAACACATGCATAAATATTGCATAGGCAAATACATCTTCATTTTATTGACCAAACTTCAAGACTTACATGCATGTCAACTAAACAAACACATCTTTATCACAGTTAACCATAGGTACCTCATCTCTTCTTTATTTGCTTACAATATCCCAGGTCCTAAGCAGCACATCAAAATAGTCGTCTTCCCATGTCTAAGCCAGACTCATCTCACCTAGTGCTAGCAATATGCAAGAAACAAATCCAGGACAATCTACTCTCATTGCTTACATGAGAGATAAGCCCTAAGAGCAACACATCGTACCTACCCGAGATACCTATCTTACAAAGAGATGAATTCCTCTTTTCCACAAATGTTTATGGAGATAACCTAAACAATCTGTTTTGGACTGCATCACTAATTTTCTGGTGATCAAGATGAAGCCTACTCTCTGCGTGCAACTGCTAGAACAAGATGCCATACATTTTAGGAGATCATTAAAAATCAACAACAGAACTGTTACGTAGAAATCAAAAAAAGTAGAAGAAATATAACGACTTATTATTTGATTTATGACATACTAATTTTTAAAAGTTTTTAATGTTTTAGAAACTTTCTCCAGTCATTCTCTGGAAGCCATCAAGGAACTATTCTTTCATGCCATTCTTTTTTGAGTATTCTCTATTAACTTACTGTCTTTTTTCTCCATAATGTCTCCACATTTACACCAAAACTGTTTCTCTACAGCTGATATCAATGTAAGAAACATTTTTGTTTACATTTTTATTGCTTTTCCAATGACTTTGAAATCTAAGGATATTTTAATTTCTATGACTGTAACTTTTTCCAGTATATTTTTCCTCTCATTTGACAAAAATGTTAATTCTCCATGTGTACCAATACTCTTAAAATAATTTTCAGCAAAGTCCTTAATCTTATGAGTAATGTATATCAGATAAATATTCCCATGAATTTTAGTGAAACTGGGCATTAAAATTGGACTGGTTTGAAAATACATTTTTACAACTGTGTGTTGTTACACTCCATTTCTCTTCATGAAACTCAAAGGTAGTTCAAACACTGGTGGAAGAATCTGTTTTCTCCAGCTTTGTGAGATAATGTAAAATATCTGTAAGATACTTTGTAAAATACAGCAGAATAAGTTAATTTTATATCATACTTCTGTGACTAATTTGTTGATTCTTAATTTAATGCAATGGATACTGATCTTGCTAACAGTATCTACAAGAAGGGTGGCAGGGAGGATCCAGGGAACTACAGGCTTGTCAGTCTGACATTCACTGCCAGGGAAAGTCATGGAACAGGTGATCTTGAGTGCTATCATGAAGCACATGCAAGAGAACCAGGTGATCAGGCCCAGTCAACATGGGTTCATGAAAGGTAGGTCTTGCCAAACTAACCTGATCGCCTTCTATGACAAAGTGACTAGACTCTTGGATAAGGGAAAGGCTTTGGATGTATCTTCCTGGACCTTAGCAAAGCCTTTGACACAGTTTCTCACAGCATTCTGCTATGGAAACTGTCAGCCTCTGGCCTGGACAGGCACACACTCTCCTGGGTGGAAAACTGGTTGAGTGACTGGGCGCAGAGAGTGGTGGGACATGGAGTTTACTCCAGCTGGAGGCCAGTGACAAGTGGGGTTCCCAGGGCTCAGTGCTGGGTCCAGCCCTGTTCAATGTCTTTATCAATGACCTGGATGAAGGCATTGAGTGTACCCTTAGCAAGTTTGCAGGTGACACTAAGCTGGGTGGAAGTGTTGATCTGCTGGAGGGTAGGAAGGCTCTGAAAAGGGATCTCAACAGGCTGAACCACTGGGCTAAGTCCAACAGCATAAGGTTTAACACGGCCAAATGTCGGGTCCTGCACTTGGGTCACAACAACCCTGCTCAGATCTATAGACTAGGAGAAGTCTGTCTAGAAAACTGCCAGGAGGAGAGGGACCTGGGGGTGTTGGTTGACAACCGACTGAACATGAGCCAGCAGTGTGCCCAGGTGGCCAAGAAGGCCAATGGTATCCTGGCTTGTATCAGAAACGATGTGACCAGCAGGTCCAGGGAGGTGATTCTCCCTCTGTACTCCGCACTGGTGAAGCCGCTTCTTGAATCCTGTGTCCAGTTCTGGGCTCCTCACCACAAGAAGGATGTTGAGGCTCTGGAGCAAGTCCAGAGAAGAGCAATGAGGCTGGTGAGGGGTCTGGAGAACAGATCTTGTGAGGAGTGGCTGAGAGAGCTGGAGTTGTTTAGCCTGGAGAAGAGGAGGCTGAGAGGAAACCTCATTGCTCTCTACGACTATCTGAAAGGGGGTTGTAAAGAGGAGGGAGATGGCCTCTTCTGCCAAGTGACAAGGGACAGGACAAGAGGGAATGGCCTCAAGCTCCACCAGGGGAGATTTAGGCTGGACATCAGGAGGAAGTTTTTCACAGAAAGGGTGATTGGGCACTGGAACAGGCCCCCCAGGGAGGTGGTTGATTCACCTTCCCTGGAGATGTTTAAGGCACGGGTAGACGAGGTGCTGAGGGACACGGTTTAGTGTTTGATAGGAATGGTTGGACTTGGTGATCCAGTGGGTCTTTTCCAACCTGGTTGTTCTATGAGTCTATGATTCTATACTTAAAGATGTAATATAACATCTTCCACTAGAACTTCTGGTTTGTATTCTGAAACTTTCAATTTCAGGCTTAAAACATCATCTTCTTTGTGTCAGCTGGCAGCCCTATTTATATAAAATTAAATTTAACCTTTCTCTATAGTAAAGGTTGATGCTGTAAACCTAAGCTTTGATAAGGACTGAAGTTGCCACAACCACCACTTTGCACCTTGGTGACTATTCCATAAAATACAAAGTAAAGTTGCAAGTGCAACCTGCAGGTATGCAGGTGTATGCCTTGATGTCCAGACCAAAATGTATTTGTATAATAATACAGGATTTTCCTAAAGCTCCATAATATAACTTAGCATGAATATTAGCATTTGTTCCTTTACAGACAGATTTTTTTTAAAAAAAGGCAACTGGGTTTTCTTTACTTCCTGCCGAATTCACTGCTGATCTTTGGGATCTACTACCCAAGTGCACTGAGCAGGGTCAGAGTGCCGTTAACAGACTTCTGGTTTCCATTTTATGCTGCTCCTCAGTGTTTCTTTATTTCAGAAGGCTATAGAGAAAAAAAACATCACAGAATCACAAAATAACAGAGTCATTTAGGTTGGAAAAGACCTTTGAGATAATTGAGTCAAACTGTAAACCTAACACTGGCAAGTCCACCAGTAAACCATGTCCTGAAATACCACTTCTACATGACTTTTAAATACCTCCAGGTATGGTGAATCCACCACTTGAAGTAACCTGTTCCAGGGCTTGACAGCTCTTTCAGTGAAGTAATATTTCCCTAAAAGCCAATCTAAACCTTCTCTGGTGCACCTTGAGGCCATTTCCTCTTGTCCTGTTGTTACCTTGGAGAAGAGACCAACACTCACATTACAAGGCAAATCTTCAAGGATTCTCTTTTTGTTTTAACATTTCTCTGAATGAGCTAAAATGGCAAGTTTTATGAAATGAATGCCACCCTCCTACGCAAAGCTTTCAAGTTTTCTCCAGTTTAGGATACATGAGGTACAGTTTGTCTATATGTCACTTTAAGTACCTGCACTTTCTTCTAAAAGGTGATCTTTGGCCATACTCCTTCCCTTCTAGCACACGTGACTAATTATCTAGTATATAGAATTAATATTTTCTTCAAATCATTGTCAGCCTTCTGAATCTCTAGGATAAATTACATTTGTATAGTCCTACTTCAAGCCAGAGTTCCAGGGATATTTTGTGTTTAAGTCAGTCTAGAGCCTTTTACTGTATATATTACACAGCAGGAGTTATTTAACTTTTGCAGCAGTCTTATATGGTGAAAGAAAGTTAATTCCTCAATGGCCTCAAACTTGACTGGGGCCAGGGTATTTCTTACAGATATTCATTATGGTTGGACTAGAAGATCCAATGGGTCCCCTCCAACCTGGTTGTTCCATGATTCTATGATTCTATGATCTATGTTATAGTTATATTACATAAGTCTACTGTGTTTCTCAGCATGATTGTTCCATAGGACCTACAAATTAATGTATCAAGTTATGAGAAAGATAAATAGAAAGCTGTGCTTATGCTTTTAACTTATTCCATTTAACTGTTTTGGGTTTCAAAATCTTATTTTAGCAATTTGATTTAAATTATTACTTCTTTTTCACTGGTTAGTATTCAACTGGTAGTTTAATACAATAAATTATCTGGTAATATTTTATAAATATGGTTGCTTTTATGCTAAATCGTAATAAGCATACTTACCAGTGGATTGTGTCATGATTTATGTTCCTCAGTGTGAGCAAAAGACAGAACCATGGATTAAAAGAGTTCTGAGAAGCAAACATTCTTTAACTGGAAGAACCACTGAAAAGCTGCAAATCAGGTAAAAATAAGCTCAAGAAATAGATTAGAGACATCATAGCAGTGATGTAGTGTCCTTATATTGCATTTCCCAAAAGACTAAAATATTTGGAGTGGGAGTGGGAACACTATTCAGCAAAGGTGACTATCCTAGCTGAGATAACATGGTTTCAAAGAAGAACTTTCAAATTTTACTGCAGAAGATTTAATTATATTTAATGCGGAGATTTTCTGATTTTTTTTTCCTGTATTTTTGTCTCTTGAAAGCATTTTAATTATGGAACTCTTACTTAGCTAATTAGCCCTCTGACACTATTTAACAACAGAAGGACTCAATATAGTAATAGAAAATACTTACCAAATCCAGAGAGAAATATTTCAAAAACACAAAAAAAATCTGATTAAAAACTCACTTATGCTCCATTTTCTGACAATATAAAATACAGACTGAGAAGCTGGGGAGGGGCAGTATTGTTCTAGTGTGGATTTTTCTTAAGGAACAGTTCTTTTGGAGACTGTACATCACCTGATCAAATTTATCCAAATTCATCAGTCTTACCTGTCATTGCCACAAAGAATGAAAATTCTTTTATTGTTCTTGGATTTGATCAGAATCAAATTAAGAAGCTGGAATGCAGTATCCATTTTTGTATATACATATATATAATTTTTTATTACCAGTTAGTTCTAGAACATGTTTGAAAATATTTAGATTCTTTTTTCTGACATTGTAATCTTATAGGACCTACAAGAATTGATGTGTATATAAATAAGGTTCATATGAATCGGATCCTCTTCTGTCACGAAATCTACAAGCCTGCACCACCACCACACCCTCATTGGTGTCCTGTCTTACAAAGACTTGAATGTGGAGGGTTGTGCTGATTTTGGTTGGTGTAAAGTTAATTTTCTTCATGGCAGCTCCTGTGGTGCTATTTTTGGATTTGTGGTGGAAACAGTGTTGATAACACAAGGATGTTTTAACCACTGCTGAGCGCTGCTTACACAGAGCCCAGATTCCAAGGTAAAGGTGTCCTCTTCCTTTTGACAGTAGTTAGAGCATTTTCCTGGAAGACAGAACCAACTCAGCATGAAGAAGGTGTGGAAATTTTTTTTAATCTATTCTGAACCCTGACCTTTGGCACTTCCATTCCCCACAAATCACCTAGATGCTTCTGCACAGCCATATCTAAGGTGCTGAGTGCCCTGAAGTCAGATGTTACAGAATGCCAGAGGCCTGTATTTGGATTGCTTTTTTAATGCCAATAAACTGCACCACCAGTAGTGAATGCAAGAACTACTGAAATATTTTTCTGCTTCTACTTAATGCATTCTGTCTCGGAGTGTTCAAAAAAATGGCTGAGGACTGTGCATAACAAAAAGGAAAGGAGACACTTCAATGTACCACGTTGAGACTCTTTCTCAGTATTTGTGCAGAGTCTGCAGCAAGATCATCTTACACAAGGAGTATGTCAAGGAATTGGAACCCATTCCTATTACCCAGGAATTATTACCCACTATTCGTGTAATCATAGAATCATAGAATCATAGATGAAGGGACCTTAAAAATCATCAAGTTCCAACACCCCAGCCATGCACTAGAGACACATCCCACTGGACCAGGCTGCCCAAGGCTCTACCCAACCTGGTCTTAAACAATTCCAGGGATGGGGCAGCCATAATTTCCTTGGGCAAACTGTTCCATTCTGCCTCCAATCCTGATGTCACTGATGAGTTTGCCTGTGTTGGTGACAATCAGGTCCAGCATTGCATCTCTTCAGGTGGGGGTCTCTATCAGCTGGACTAAGAAATTATCTTCAATGCACTCCAGGAGTCTCCTGGACTGTCTGTTCCAACAGCTCATAACTGTCACATGCAGAGCAGCATTCCTGGGATGGATTTTATTGTGCAAATGTTAAGGAACTGCAAAGTTTCTTTCTACTTCCAGATGCTTTGAATCATCAGCAAGGCTTTCATCTTCTAGTCTTACTTCAAAACTATGTGCAAATCGCATCTTCCAAAACAAAATTTCTGGTGATCCCACTTAATGACACACTCCTCACTGGAGCATGCTCCCTGTCTTTCTCTCACTTCTTTTGTATCTAGACTTATTGTATTTTCCAGGGCCTACAAATATAGGCATATTTCATATTATACACTACTTTTTACAGGAAAATTGTGAGGAATAGAAATGAGAAGGCTGGTTCCAAGCTCTTATTCAAATATTGGCAAAACATCTGTGAATAAAAAATCTTTAACTGGAAGGGAAAAGTGTGTGTTGTTTTAAATTAAAGACCTCACATTGTGCTTCCTGTTCCATTAAGTCACTCTAAGTTTACAGGACATCACCTCCCACAAAAGGGCTGCAAGATTAAGCTGGCATTGAAAAGCTGTCATAACAAATGAAATTCAGTCTGATAGAGAAGTGCCCCAAGATGATGAATGATGTAATAATTTCTTCTGACCTTTTACAATATGGTACATTTTGAATTGGTAATATTGTTTTTCCAATCTGAATCATCAATGATGTCTTTTATTTGTCAAATAGGATCATGTCTCCCAGAGGGCTTCATTATCTGACATCCTTTGGACAGGAAGATTAAGCTGCCAGAGTAAGTCCATCTCTGAATTCCTGTTGCAAGAAGGTGGCATTTCCCTGGGAGATGGTCATTACAGTAGAATCTTGGCTAGTGTCAACTCCATATGCTCTCTGCCCAAATTTCTGACCAAGAGTGAGAGGTGATCTGCCTGCCCAGTAACATGTAGCAACAAAAGTTTGCACTGTTTTCTCATGCAGAAAAGGATACACAAGTTCTTCTCTTCTTTCAGTAGGATCTGGTACTCCCTTCCTTTCCCTGGGAAAGAAATATTAAAGCTGAGTGCACTAAATCCACTTAATAAAGTCTGTGACTGAGCAGCAACCCCTGATGTTAATTGCAAAACTCTGAAGATCAGCTGCAAATATTTCAAAGCTCGTGCTGATGCTTCTCTATGTGCTCTGCCACATACATGCCCGTTATAAACTCATCACTCTCTAAAGGTGAAAAAAGGGAAAATTTTAAGCTCTCTTTAGGCTGTTAAGCTATTTGTTGATAGGTGGTAAGCTATTTGTTGCTAGAATAAAGTTATATCAATAGTCTTCTATTTATTTTTGAGTTGATAAAAATTTATAATTAATTAATATAAGTACATTATTGTAGTTAATTAATATAAGTATAGAAACTAGCACTATATTTATTTTTCTATTTGGAACCTGGACAGAGGTTTTTGAGAGACAATGAAGGGATTATAGACAGGAAAGAAGTACTACCACTGTTCATGTGTGTTAAAACAGCGTCCAAAAGTTCCAACGAGTTTAAAGTATTTTTGCTTTATGTCAAAAGATAAAGCAAAGAAGAGAGAGGAAAGCATGAAAAGATGTGTCCAAACTTATACTAAATATTGGAAGAACTACAAGTAAAGCCATAACTGCAGAATAACAGCTGATACATTAAGTAGGAAAGAATTCTGCTTCCCATTTAACACTTCCTTTTCCTAAATGCTATAATTAATTTTTGTTTCTGTCAACAAATCGCGAAGGACATACTACTCATAGGGAATTATAAATTATATTTGGTTATTATGTGTACATGAAGTACACAAAGGACACTAAATATCATAATGTAATGTTTGCCATTTAGTTCCATACGTCCAAGAGCAAAAGAAAGTGGTTTACACTAAAGTCAGTTGAGCATAAACTTTGTAGAAAATTACCTGCTCTCCAAACAAGGAAATCTTTCTGCTCACCTTTGTGAAGATCTTCTCTCACTATTCCATTTCTCTCAACTCATCTTTCAAGTTTATTGGTCAGCTGCAACAGAAGTTTTGAACTAAACTCTAAACAGACAAATTCAGAGTTACACAATGTCATAGCAGCTTCGTGTAGACAGTAGTCCAGTTTTCAGACATTTATATTCCCCATGGTATTTTTACCACATGAAAAATTATATCAACAATAGAAAAATAAAATCAGAATTTTTTTTTTGCTTCTTTATTTTAAAGAAACCAAAATTCTCCACATGAAAAAACATGGCATTGTTGTTCCACCTAAACCTTTTCTTGGTAAGGACTGGTCAGGCCTGATGTTTCTGATTAACAGCATACTTTCCTTGAGAAAAAAAATACTTTTCTTTTTTTGTGAAAATTTATAAAAGTCTTAAAACAACAGATATAACATGTATTTAATTTTGTTCTGCCATGCTACAAAGATTGGCAAGCAAGTCAAAGCCTAGAGTGATGAAAGTTTTCTTTCAACTACCAGCATTGCAAGGATACCTACATGCCAGACATTTTCTGTCAGTTACAGAATTCTAAAACATGAAGGTCACTAGCTCTATTTGAAAAATACTTCCAATTTGCATTTTAAAGCTATAATTTAAGTGATTATAATTTTTTTAAAAAATGTTAACATGGGAATTGAAGATGGAAACAAAGACAGGCTAACTGACTAACTTCCAGAACTACACAGTATCACACAACTTTCTGGAAAAGATCTCCCATAATGAGAGTTGCATTGTAAAAAACATAGAAGAAATGGATATACTCATTGACGAGAACAAGTTAAATTGGCATTAATCATAAAGAACATGGATAAGGAGTGGCTCTCAACCATGTAAATCCAGAATGGAGAAATTTTGTAAGAGCTTTACTTACCAGAAACTATGATTTCCACAGTACCTTTAAATTAATATTATTGCAAAATATAGAATCACTTCAAACCAGTACTCTCTGCATTTTAAATTCTGTTCTTATGATTCAAGGGTTTTTTTATTTGCATTTTACACCAGTTCTAAGATTCAACAGTAATTCCAAAACACACTTTTTATTCAGAACTGTATTGTGCCATAATGTAAAACAGTTCTTCCCGTTTTCCTTTCCAAAAACCATTACAAATGCTTCTATAAAATACTTTCAAAGACAATTCTGACTTTTTTTCCCTCAAGTTTAAGAATTCACAACAAAAAAAAGGATCAGGAGTTTTAGTGGAAAAAATAAATAATTTTTTATAATGTAAATAATTTACATAAAACAAGTAAGTAATCAAAAAAATCAACCTTCCTTCAGCAGCAATCCCCTGCAAAAAATGCTCAGCTGATCTTAAAAGTAAATGTTTATTTTTTGGGCTGGGTAACTTAAGACCATGAGGCATCTGAGCATCTTGTGAGATTATAAATTGCAGCATTGGAAACTCCTGATCTTTCAAGGAAGTGCTCACTACACAGCTACATAATATGTTTAAACCATTAAACTTAGTTGTTTAGTTTTGGGTTTTATTGGTTTTATTACAGGAGGATACTCTGGAGCAAGGTACTGATGGCTTAGTTTTCTGTGCTTCTCTACACCAGAAGGTGCTCCTTCAGAGCTTCAGGTCAATGCATGTTTTAATTGTGACTTCAACATAAGCCAGATAGGACTCATTATTTAAAAGAAATAAAAGTGTTAATGTTTCTAAACACATTTCTTAATTTTATTAATCAATAGGGAAAGTAGCTGCAGAGAATTTAAATAAATAACACTAGAAGTTGCTTGAAAATTCTCTAGGGCTGTATACTCTGCAATAATCAGCTTACAGAGGTTTAGAAATTTATTTTGCAAACTTTTGGGATTCTGAGCAACACTTACTTGACCAAAGTCACTCATGTCAGTAACCCTATGGACATCTATAAGGATTTACAGGACCAGGGCCCAACATTACAATTAGTTATCCTCTCTGTAACCCCAAACATAAAATAAGTATTGTTTTGCAACACTTAGTATATCCCCAATGAAATCACGTTTTGGTTTGGGGCTTTTTTTTGTCTGATTTCAGTGGGAACATAATCAGGCCCCAGAAGTTAAAACAAAAAGATTAAAGAAATTGCATAAAAGAAAGCTGCAGTAAACATAGTCATGTTTTGATACAGTTATCAACTTCCAAATAACTGAAATGCACGCAGATCACTTAAGAAAATATCCAGAATGTCTCATTTTAGAGTTGCTAAGCAAGGAGAGCTACTGCCAAAATATACAGATAATGACTGCCACATGTGCTAGAAAATTGCGGGTTTTTTCTGTGGGTTTTGTTTATTGTCAATTATTGGTTTGGTTCTATTTTTTTTTTTATTTTATATAAACTGTGCCTTATTTCTATGTACAAAATTAAATAATTATATATTTATTCATAGGATATCAGAGTCTGAATCTGTCACAATTTTTTCATGGACAGTATCTATTTATGTTAATTTGGATATGGGAAAAAAAAATCTTTGGAGACTTCTAGCAGACATACATGCAATGAGAAGCAGGTTTAGTCATCCTCTAGTGTACATATTAACTTCTATTCCAGAAATTTCAAAGGTGTGGTATTTTGTGCATTCAACAATAGATTTGCCATGGGTGCAGACATTTACTTTCTATCAGACAATAATTTCCATGTATAGAGGAGCACTACTGTCCATGAGTTGCAACAGTGAAACACTGAGCAGTGAAATACTTCAACACTGACAATGCTTGCCATGTTTGCAATTAGTATGCTAAATTAACCACCAGTTAGTCCCTAGTATTATCTTCAAATGAGTTTGACTGCATGGTTTGCCATATGACTGGGGAAAGTAGTGCCAGATAATTAGGAGAAGACACATAGAAATTGCCTCTGTGAAACAGAGAAGAGGAAATGAGTGGAGTACCTTCTTACTTGTATCTTTATCTAGGGTACCTGAGTAAGACACTCTTACTTGCAGTCATGTGTACACTTTTAAAATTAATGGCTAATTTTGAAGCTATGAAGATTCATACCGAATCTAAAACCTTCACTGCTCTAAGCAGTTTTATTTTTAAATTTAGTTTAAAGTTTATTAAAGTTTCTAATTTAATTTACATAATCCCCAGACTCTGCAATTTTTCAGCTGGCACAAAAATGTATCCTGGTCTCAGCTGCCCTTCTTCAGTCTTACTGTTATTTGTGGATGTCCTGGGCAATAAAACTTGATCACTTACCGTTATAAAAACCCTGAGATCTATTGCTCAAGATGATTCATTACTCTGAAATAATTCCCAAATATTGATCAAGAGCTAGTACCAACCATCTCCAAGGAGCATGCTGAATATATGTAATGTGTTTTGAAGAGTTTAATGCCATGAGCATGGGCCCTGAGTGTTACCTGAACCCTAATAACAGAAAGTAATCAAGGAAACATTTATTTAATGACAACAGATGTAACCTCTACTTGTTACTTCAGACTGGTTTAGTTCTGACCAATATTTATGTAAGTGATTCTGACTCAATGCTAAGAGAATTAATATTTAAATAATATAAAGGTAGAGTTTACATACCTATAAAGATACCATAGTTTAGCTGATAATGAGAAAGCTAACATTTAATGAAATAACCTCAAGAATAACAGTGAACAATGAAGGCATAATTGGGTGCAGTAAATCACTTTTTAAGATTTTGTTACATTCTTTTTCTTTCATGTATAAAATCCCCAAAACATACACCTGAAGCAATATTTCTAGGAAACGAAGTGGACTAGATACTTCACTGGTAAGAAATAGTGTCAAATTTATCCACCTTGTCCTTATTCTTTTTTATTCTCCTATTCAAAAGGTCAGTAAGACTTAAAGTAGTTATAAATCATATCACTGAGGTAAAAAACTGAAAAGGAGTCCAGTATAAGCATGGATCTGTGGCACTGAGCATGTTCCTGCTCTAAAAAGAACCAGGAGAAATAGCATCCATTCCTTTCCAACTCCTTTACTCAAGAAAAGAATCTTCAGTTCTTGACTTCCTTAACCTCAAATGTGAATACATTTTAAATAGTTATATGTTTCCCAGACTGGGTAAAACCAAGTGCTTGGATGTTAATAATGAAAGCCTCAGAGGACTTCTTAAATTGCAGGGGCCGGGGTGGGGAATAGTTTTAAATTTCTTGATAAATATATGAGAAATTTATCACTGTAAAACACTTTTCTTGCTGTTTCTCACAGACAGCTTGATCATTGGAGTCAGCTCCTGCAGCAGAAACCAAAATAACCTAGAAGCTCAATGACCTGAATACTTATGAAAGCCTTACCCAGGAAGCACTAAGGAGTACAAAGCTCTGACTGCATTTAGCTCCTGAAAGACACAAACCGCCTTTATTGCCTTATTGTTTTTACTGAAAATATAAGGCTCATTTCTAGTTAGCAAGAAGAAAGCCTGCAAGACTAATAAATGAAAAAAATATTAGCTTTTTATCTCCTATCAACAGCACAACTTGTCACACATCTCATTCCCTGCTATTGCTTCTGGGATTCTTTCTTTATATTTGAATTTACAAATAGTATATTGTTGCTTAGTTGTGTTTTATCAGGCAAATAAGTATGAGAAGAAGAAGTAGACTAAACAGCTTACATGGTGGGGTGATTTGAAAATATGTGTTTTTGTCTGCCAGGGATTCTTTCTATCTCAGAATCATCAAGCTATGGCTTATTTCCAGGATTTTTAGTTTAAAATTGAAAAAAATTAAACCAACCAAAACCACCTCTCTGAACTGAAGTAAGATTGCTTTTGAGGGATTCAGCATGCTTTTTCTGCAAAGCTTATTTTTATTACTCATCTGCCAACCTAAAAACTAGAAGATTACTAGACTAGATAAAGTTCCTTTCCTATGTCATAAGAAAACTGCAGTCTCCTGGGATGAATATAATCACAGATAAATTCTCTACCCACCATAAGTTACTTTAGAAACCTACTTTCACCATTCAAGATATGAAGGTGTAATTTTACACTCTTAATCAAAAATTGGTCTTACTATCAGTTTTTTATAGCATTATCAATCTCTTTTTTTTTTCAGATAATTCTCCATTTTCTGGGGATGTGTTTAAGTTTATATAAATCCAAATAATCAATACAGTACTTAAAATTTATGCCATCTTGAAGTCAGGAAAGCCTGGAAATGTTGCCTGAACATAAAGCATTTTGGTATCTTACACAATCATGCCTGTTTCTGTACTTTCTATATATTGGATTCTGTACTCTCTACATACTTGCAATTATTGCAAATAAAATTATTACATTCAAGGTAGAAATTCTGGACTCTTTTCCTGGGTTTCTGTATTTTTTTGCATCAACAATTTTACATCTCTAGTGCCTAAAGTACAGTGATCACTCAAATGCATTGTGTTGTTTTGGATTGTTTAGGAAATCACTATGACCTGTGAGCATACCTGTTGATGCTTAAATGCAGGATGTTAGAATCCAGATTTAAAGGTTTTACTTCTAGTAGCCAATTGTCATTCTGAACTGACATTGAATTAACTGATGAGGGAAACTCAATAAAGCAAAATTAATAACAAAGAGAGGTTTCAAACACTTCAGAAAAATGTCCCCAATGGATTGTTATTTGAGATTAAGATCTCATATCAGAAAACTATGTCTGCCTGATAATTTGAGTCTGTACTTGGTTTGCAATAGAAAGAGTATCTGGTAATTTGTGGTCAAGTAAACACACAAAAGGAATTTTCATGTAAATAATCCTGATTCTGTCCCTAATCACCCTGTGATAAAATAAATAAATAAATAAATGCTCTGACAGCATTCCTCATAGGATAGATACAGCTCCAAACCCCCACCAGCTCTGGGAATTTAAAGTTCTAAACATTTAGATTTTTAAGATTCAGACCTGGAGCTAATGCCGTAATGAGATTTAAGAATCTCATTTAAGATTTAAGAAAGGGGGCAGAGAGAAAAAAAAACAGCTGGATTCCTTTTAACTGCTTGATTATCTTTAGTGTTCTCTATGAGGAATCATCTAATTTGGACAGTTTTGCAGAGAATTTTGCTAACATTTTCTAACATTTATATCTTAAGTCTAGATTCTCTAATGGAAGAAAAAATGTACAAACTAAAAGGAGCACATTTTCATATTTGCTTAACTTTGTCTACAGTTTATTCAACTAAATCATACGATGTTCTCAGAATCACTCATGATGAGCTCTGATGAAATGACCACAGTTAATTTATTGGTGAACCCTTGAAAATCTATCCTACGTGCCAAGTACTGCTAGAAACCTGTTATATTTGCTATATAATTACTTTCGTAGATTTACTAGTCATTACAGACTTCCCCAATCTGTTGACATAAGAAGGAAACAAACCAAATTTAAATTACTTGGGGTGAAATTGTGCAAGTCTCACCGTGAGTAATACAAACAGCAAACCTGCAAATTGCCCTGCTAACTTCAGCACATTCATTTGAGGGCGGAGGTCTAGTTACACAGGATTTAGCCAACTAAACTATCCAATTCCTACATCCCAAATAGAGAATTTCCCGACTCAGAGCTTCAATCTTAGGTCCTTTACCAGAACAGTCCCATAGGTGACTGCTGTTGCACAGACCTAACTAAATTCAGATTAAAGCTAGAATAAAATTAATCTATTGAGAAAAAAGTTCAAAATAAGCACCACCTGTAGTTGCTTACAAAACAAGCAACTGAGCCACGGAATTCCTTGCCAAAGGATGTTTAGGATGCTGAAGGTTTGAATGGGTTCAAGTGTCACCTGGCAGGTTTATAGAAATCTAACAAAGATTACTACATAGAAACACACATAGCTCATGAAATCCCCTAGCTAAAAATGTCTGGTGGAAGATAGAATGGTAAGAAATAGTAACCACCTTATTCTTACACTTTTCTGAGGTACATTCAACTTGTGGCCACAACTGGGACATAGCATATACTAAGTGAACATATATCTCCTTCACAACTGAAAATTGTCTGCTTCACTTCTGAAAAACATATAGTAAACATTCTTGGGGGAATCCATACACTGAGTAAATGCATCTGGCAGCAAAGAATATTTTGTCTTTCGCCATGGACTGAAGCACTCATCTTATGCACAGTCAAATCAGGTTAAATTTTCTTCTATGCCTAAAGGGAACCAATTTTCCCCACCAAAATAAAGGTGTTCTCATGTGTAGTTCCTTTAATTCCATTTGATTTTTTCCTGCCTTTTAAGATTGAACTAAATAAAATTTAGTTCCAGTGCCTGTAGCAATGAGTATTTCATAAGCCTTGACTGAAGCAGGCAACAGAGACACTAAGATTTACAGGATCTCTTATATTTCCTCTTACATTAGTCATTAAAATCCTGTTGTGTGCTGTATCTACAGCTGTGGATTCCCCTAGAGAGCAACATGCTGCAATATCCATCATTGCAACATCTAAGTCTGCTAGCTGAGTGACTACTGAGCCTGTGAACAAACAGCAGCCTTATCGAGGAATGACAGTTGTACACAGTCTCCCATCACTCAGTTGTCAACTAGGCTCTCCAAGCTCAGTGTTGCCACGGTGCAGCATGCTGTTGTCAAATCTTGAGCTCATGCTGCTAAAAGCCTCAGTGTGTGCCATTGTGGCAAGCACAAGGTCCCAGACCTCCATGTTCTTATTGCTTAATATAAGGAAAAAGAGTGCTCTGCAGAAACTCAACATGTAAAGTTTAGACTACAAACATGTGCAAGTTTTCCCATAGCCCATTGCCTTCCCAGGCTGGCAAAAGCTTATCAGCTTCCAAACTCAACCCTTCCACTAGCACAGTGTTTTCAGCAGGCAGGGTGGCATCCAGTTTGATAAACTACTATTTTACATAAAGAAAAACTAATGCTTGTGTTGATGTACTATACAGGGTCTAAGTAAAGCTACAGACACTTGATTCCTGTACCTGAACCCAGAGAAGAATATCTTTTTTCATTCAGTCCAGAGCTAAATACTGTCAAGATGTCCCATGAATCAGAAGTTTTCTAAGCCTTGAAGTGAAAAACTCAATATATAGGACTGTCTCATGTAAGAGTATCCATAGGGATAAACCTTGTTTATGTGTTTTGTCCAAGAACAGATTATAGTGAATCACTAGCTGAATATGAGTCAACAAAGTAATGCACTTGAAAAAAACAGAAAAATGCCATACACAGATGTTTATCTACAAGTATTACTTTCTGCTTTACTGATCACTAGTCAGCCCTTTGATGGAGTTGTGTGTTTATTTCTCAGAGCTGTGTTTCAAAAGAACTATGAACTAACTGCACAGGGCCCACGAGAAAGGAATCAGTATTAACAGAGCTATAGAAACAATGAAAAATGACAAAATTGGGATTGTTTAACCTGTAGCATACCATACTACAGGTGAAAACAATCTTTAAATACATATCAATTTGCTGCAAAGAGAAAGGGCATAGTATGTTTCCATGGTCACAGTAGATAAATTGTTAGAAGAAAGATTCATGTTAAATACCAGGACAATTTTTCTATTAATTAGAATAAGTTACAAAAGAAGATATTGGAATTTTTACTGCTGGTAGCTTTTAAAAAATGAGAAACGCTAGATAATCTCTCTCCTTGAGGTCCTTATCAACTTATTTTCCAAAGCTCTATGCAAGATGCTCAGGAGCTCCTGGGGAAATGGCCACTTAGTTATTAAACAAGAAAACTTTTGAGTAACTCAATCTTGATTTTATGGGGGGGGCTATCATAATGCAGCTACAGGTGAGCTGATAGATTTTTACAATGTGTTGAACAGCAGTTTTAAGTCTTTCCCAGCAGAAGAAACAGTCATAGCATCACCCACACTCTGTAGAAGCACGAATTCTAGCCCATGGCAAACAGCTTTTAATTAAAAAAGAAAAAAATCATTACCCCAAAGCACTAGAATGAAATCAGACTATAGGATACTTTCTTGAAGCCCAGCATGTTGCTTTCATCCTCTTTCCTCCAATAGCCAGGTGGGCTAACACAAGGCAGGCAGTAGAGGTCATCTCTTCTGTGCACAGAAGAGAAATCAGTTACTTTTCCTTCCTAAAAAGGGAAAAAAGATAGTGAAAAAAAGAGATCTCTTTTACTCAAATACCTCGAAGTCTGAACTTCTATTGCCTCATATGTGCTAAAGTTCGAGTCTTAATAGTTACAGCCTGGAGTTAGAAAATTGCTAGGACTAAGAGTAGAGCAGGAAGCATTCTGTCAAGTGTCTACTTGAGCTTTCAGCCATGTAAAGGGATACAGTTCTTTAGATGGAAATGTGCAGCGTTAGTGCTCTGGTGCATGGTCTTCACCTGCAGAAGCCTCATGGCACCAATTTCTACTCTGAAGAACTATGAGACAAAAGGAAGAACTATGAGATGAAAGGAAGAAGGCAGCACATCCTGATGTTGGCCTGGCCCTTTTATGGGCAAAAAGACGACGGTGAAAACAGCTTATTATGTCCTCCTAACCACTCTGAGTATCTTTTTAAGAGCTGGTACTGTCTAGATCTTACAAGCCTCTCAGCCTCGTTCTGTGTCATGTTTAATCAAAGACAAGAAAAATAACAGATGTTTTTATTAATCAACAATCTTCTATTTTATTAGCCATGAGGTCTCACGTTTCCTCAGATGTGTGATGTTAATTCTTGCCATACTAGGTTGCACAAATCATACTGAGTTGCTGGATCAGACACAAAGTAAAGTGGCTGCCCTAATTATGTGTAATCTCTGCACAGTCTTCCAGACATCTAACAGATTGAGAGCTTCAGCAATGCCAAAACCATGAGGGAAAAAAACCCAAGAACAACATTACAGAATACTTTGGGGGTTTCTTTGAATCGGTGACAATTTCAGGGATAATAAAGGAAGCTGGAGTCCCCCCAAGCCTTAGCTTTAATGTTACAGCTTCCATTGGAATGTATTGTTTTCAAAACCAGAGATATAAGGATGACCGAGACAAAAAGAACTCATCTGCTTAGGCAGTGCTCTATCACAAGCCCATCCAAATGATCCTTCTGTATCACTTGCATGCAGCTATGTTGTTGTATAGTGTTGGGAATTGTGTGTGCTATAAGACACACAGCTATTGGGTTCTTTCTGAGTGAATTCACACAGCAGTCCACTCCCAGCAGAAGCTGGACCTCCACTCACGACTAGTCACGAGTTTTGAGGCACCTGCTGCAGCTCAGAATTCCTTTCCTGCATCCTGCTGTGTTTCACAGCATTTTTCTGCAAGCAAAGCCATTTTAATTGCCCTCTGTCCTGTTTCTTGGGCATTGCTCCAGCTCAGATCAGCTTCAGATACAGCCACACAAAGTTATTTGCATGAACCACCAAACAGACAATAATTTGACGTAGTGCATCCCGTATTTAAAGCTATAGAATTGGTTTTGAAAGCAGCCGAAAATCCAAGCCCAACAGCACTTGTTTACAGAGGTAGTGGGTATATCCCTCAGCCCAGCATATTCTGATTCACAAAGTGGAGCGAGTAACACCATCCTTTTCAAAAGTCTGAATCAAATGAGTCAGAAGGACAGGTCATTGTGAGATACACAAAAAACATCTTACAGATGAGACAAGCAAAGCAGCAATGACTCAAACAGAGCGCTCAGCAGGAGTATCTGCTACACGAAACAGAAGATCTCATTCTCATACAGTAGCTTCAAGAGGACAAAGAACAAAAGTAAAAGTAAAACTAAAAATAAAATCCAAATTATTCTGAGAGTTTTCGCTCTATGCTAGTAGCACTATTCTAGTAAGAAAATTGTTTCACAAGGTCATGCTTCCTTACAGTTGATTTACTAGAGTTACAAAGAAGTTAAAGCTTCTGAAACCAATCCAAGTTGACTCTGCAGGCTATGGGAGTCCACAGAGAAGTCTGAGGTACAAACAGTTGCTTTGCTTATGCCAGACAGTCTGCCCTTCCTGCTCTGAAGTAAATCCTAGTTGTGATTAAAGAGACTAGCCAAAGACCACATGAATTTGTCACGCATTCTGCTGGGTGCACTGTAGGAGATGTGTGTTTGAAGACACCTGGTTCCACATCAGCAACTGCTTCTTAGTAGTGCTTCCCTTCTAAGCCTCAGCCCCTCTAGCCTTACAGAGAGCAGAGCTGGCATGACAGAGAAATTCTTGATTAACATCACCTGAAAATAGATGGGCTTTATAACTCATTATCAGAATAAATACTCAGCATGCACATATACACTCAATGTATGCATATTCCACGTCTTCTGTATGCAAATATATACGGTGTATATGTGCATAAGGGTGTATACGTGATGTATAAAGATGCATGAAGACACAAACTTTATACTGAAACCATGCAAGTCTCTGACTCACAATAAACCAGAAAGTTTTTACACTTTAAATAATGGGGTGAAAGGGAAAGTAATATGGAATTAATAGGAAAAGAAATTGTGCTTTTCAACAGTTTTCTGCATAATTTGCCTAAATTTTGTCTCATTCATTTGATTAACTCACAGATGTGAAGTTAAGCATGTACTGAACAGGGATTTAAATCAGTGTAATGTCAAAATCCAGATTGACGTCATTTGTTAGAGTCCTTTTACTTACGTTGTCCAGAACTTGATATATTGTATTGATTCATTGTTCTTTGGCTGACTATGTGAGACAGACTGGCTGGGAAAAAGATTACTGCTCCAAATACTTTCTTCTTCAAAATATTTCCTAACAGGGATAGTTTCGCTTTTTCTTGCCTTTTTGAGCTTACACAAAGCTATTCTCTGTAGTTTAAACTACTTTTTTTTCCCCTGTGCTGCTGTTAGAGGTTTAGCTTGCTTGTAACTCTGTTTAATGTAAGTTAATAATTACTTTTCTTGTAAGTCTCCAGTGCTGATATGACTAGGTCAAATGCCAGAATCCATTGCTAATGGAACAATTTTTAAATAGCTCAGAGCAGAATTCAGGTGTTGAACAAGAGGTTGGTCATGCAGTCAATATTATGTTCGCAAATTAAACAGCTCCAGTCAACAATCCCAGGAAGGATTCACTTGCCTATACTGTTACTGTCTGGGCTGCTTCCTTGCAACCAGTGCTAGAGAACAGTTCTAGGACTTTAATGTTGTCACACACACTTAAGCAACCACAAATTTCTCATATCAACCACACACTGACACTAAACTCCGGTACAGTTTTTGGGCTAAAAGCAAGCAAAGTTCACACAAACTTGGACAGTAAAAACATTGAACAGTATGCAGATGTATTATCTGCAGTTCTATTGGCTGATAGAACAGACCATAATGGAATAATAGAATCATTTATGTTGGAAAATACCTCTAAGATTATCAAACCCAACTGTAAACTTAAAGCTGCCAATTTTACCACTAAACCATGTCCCTAAGCATCACATCTACACGTCTTTTAAATACCTCCAGAGATGGATACTCAACCACTTCCTTGGCCAGCCTGTTCCAACACTTGACAAATTATGGGTATAAGGGAATTAATAATCTATCTCATTATTACTACTTGTGCAAGATCTACATCATCAAGATTTATTAAGCAGCAAATAATATTAAATACTTCTTAAAATCTCTCAAGCAGAGAGCAGTATTACTAAATGCTATTTTACCACAAGATAACTGACAAGGAGTTATGCAGCATTCAGAAGTATTTCAGAGAGCCACTGGAGACTATAATAGAATTTCTACATTTATTGAAAAATAATGTGATGGAATTTTCAACTCATGAACCAATAACATGACAACTAAAGCAAGCAGATGTAGATGCAAATAACCCACTCTAAGAAATAATAGTATTTACTCCAGTTCTTCTTATCTTGTATTAGGAAATATAGGGTAAAATTAAGTAAGAGGAAGAAGACAAATGGAGTGGGCAGTACATACGTACATAGCAGCCTGCTTTAAAATCTGTCTCATTTAAAATCTGCCTCCTATTGTACATTCTGAAGCTCAGGAATTAGAGCAAAATAAGATATAGTTTTGAAACTCTTTTGTATTCCACAAAGAAAGGAGGCCCAAGCATATCACTGCTGTCTCCATGGCAGCAGCCAGCATAGGACAGTCTTGTTTGGCAGCAATTTCCATGGAGGCCAGAGGATTATAACATAAGTGACAAAAACTTATATAAGAATTCTGTCAAACAATATGTGTTTTTCCAGAGTCTGAACCATAAAACATCATAAAACATCCACAGATGAGCTAAAGTAACATCCTCAGCTTACTACAGTATCTGTTCTATAGGAAGCATTAATGCTATATATAATCCCCATCTTATCATATGGAAAGTTCCAATTAAGTGATATAAAAAATTATGGACAAGAAACTTTTAACCTAAGGTGATCCACTGTTATCACATTTTTGCTGCATGTGGTATTGGCTGTGAAGAAAACTAATAATTCACTGGGAAAACCAGTACATGTAATGAGTGTGAGTTCACAGAAGGACAGGCCTGAGTTCTGAGGTGAGCCAAAGTCAAAGAAGTTGTGCATTTTGTGTCTTGCAGGTAGGTAACTGCTGCTAAGCCCCCATTAGACACTAGGAACACAATTGGGAATGGTTGGAATTGGTGGGAATGGTTGGACTCGATGATCCGGTGGGTCTCTTCCAACCTGGTGATTCTATGATTCTATGATTCTATGATTCTATATTCTGATTCACACTGAGGACGTTCTACTGCTTGACCGAGAAGTAAAAAAGAGTCCTAAAACTGACCTCAACATATTTTCAATGATTTCCAATTAAGGAACATTTGTGATGATGCATAAAGCATCCTCTTGTCCCATTTATTTCTTTAGAGGGAAAAAAGCACATGCACACATGCGTACACAGACACTAGAAGTTATCCAAGTCTTCTGTTACGTTTCATACTTTGTTCTGCCAGGACAAAATCATGGTGTGCCCAAAGACTTTTCCAGCCAAGCAAAACCAAAACACATGCATTACCAGTTATATGGGAGAACTGGTTCAGTACTCCCGTCTCTGAGGTCAGTGGATGATACAGCAAAATAACACCCCTGGTGCTTTATGAAACAGTGCCTCAGCTAGTTCAGGAATGAGTTCAGCCAAAACCACATGTTCTACATTCTCAGCCAATGAAACATCATAAGTGGGGCTGTAATAAAGCAAGACTGCCTTGCCGAAATAAAGACAGGCAGTCCTCAAGGAACTAAGATATGGAACGAAGGCCTTTGACTTTCAAATATGGTTTCTGACAGTGGAGTATTAAAATCTTGAAAAGAAAAATACTTTTTTTTTTTAATTTTGAATCACTGTAGGGGTCTGAGAAATAACTGCACATGAAAAGTAACATTTAATCTCACAGAGTGAGAAACAGGCATCAATTTCATAATTGCTATTTAAAGATATTTTATACAACTGCAGTTACACTATGTTTTAAAACACTAACTGAACTACTAGACAACAGGATTACTTAATAATTCTTAAGGAATAAGTCTTGTGAACTGCTACCAAAAACCTAGAAGATGACAACCGGAATATATGGAATTAAATTTTAGCCAAGGAAATTTTATTTTATTTTTGACAATAATATTGTGGGAAAAGGGAGCTGATGCAAAATAAAATTCAAGACTAAATAACACAGTAACAAGGGTCATTGTAGAGGAGATTACACTGCTGGAGAGAAAAGTTCAAGATTGTGGTATATTTTCTCTAGATGTAGTGAATGACAAAGAATGAAAATAAGCATGGATGAGAACGAGGAGTTTGATCTTCTCTTTAAAGTTACACTTACCTTGTGTAATAAGTCAATTCACTAACAAAATAAATACTGTCAAAAAAATACCAACAATGCCAAGTGTTTGACACTGAAGCTTGTCTGAGTTCCATGAAATTGAACAGCTCATTAAATTCTATATACTCTTTTCAAACTACTTCAGGAACTGACTGAGAACTTAAATTATCATCATTCTTGATATCTCTGGTAACATTTCACTTTAATGTGTTTGAAATTTGTCAAAACCACTGTTCTGGTCTAAGCTGAAGTAGATTCAGTTTTCTAGCTTCAGCTAAGCTTCATCTGAGGAATTTCATTTTCTGAAATTTAACTGCATGTTTTTCTGGCAGTGTTTATCTCTAGAATTGATAACATGGGCACCAGTACACAGAAAGGCCATTGCTTACACTTATTCCTATAGAAGCCAAGGCCATCCTAGAGCTGGTGAAGCCATAAGTGAAGGTGGTAAAAAAGAGTCATACCTGCAGGGTGGAACAGACAGGACAGGTGACCCAAAACTGACTAATATAGTCTTCCATTCCATACACATCATACTTCGTAGAAAACTGAGGGATCATGAATGTCAAGCTTTCTTCTTTGATGGCTGAGGTCTATTTAGGATTTTGACTGTCTTTTTGCCCTGAACTCAGATTCATACGTTCCTGAAACAAGTTCCTGAGTCAAGGTTCCTTCAGCCACTGAGTCCAGCCCGGAATCTTTCCCCGTTCCTGTTCTGCAGCATTAGTGGTGATGTAAGCATCAAGAGAGGGTGCAATTTCTTGTAGTGTTATATATAGCTATACATATATATATTATCTTCTTATTAGTATGATTTTCCTATTAGTATTATTTTCCAGTAGTGTTATTGTTTCATTAAAGCTGTTTTTGTTTCCAACACACAAATCTTTCTCTCTCATTTTGCTTTCCCCTTTCCCTGCGGGAGAGTGAGGGAATTTGGACCACCTTTAATGCTCACATATGGCTACCAATCAGGCTGGGTCAAGGCTACTCCTTACGTAAACAGATATGCATGTACCTATTTGGATGCATAGAAAGAAAATTTTACATATCTGTCTAGAATTCTATGTGAGTATAGTATATAAATTAATATCCAGAGGTCTGGGATTCAAGCAATAGGAGTACTGTGCAACTGGAAAGGTATTTTCAGTCAATTCAGCTCACCACCATTTACTATGAGAGTCTCCTATCCTCAAATTATCCTTACACTCTACAACATAATGGGAAATGTTTGCTTAATCCCATCAGGCTGTTGGTTTTAATAGATATGTGAGTGAAGTTTCTTGTAAGAGTTGTTTCAAGACACCTGAAAATAATGGCTTAAAAGACACAAACTATTTCTACAATATAACAATATCTGTATATGTGACTTTATGCTGAAAGTCATGAGGAAAGAGTATTTAAAATAAACTGCCTACTTTTAAACATGTGTTGGCAAGTTTTATGTGTCATTAAAACATTTAACACAATTGCAAATGACTACTCATAATTAAATACTTTTTAGGTTCTTAATTATTAAAATGAAACTTCGTTGGTTAACTGTAATATTTATTAAACTAACTTTATGTTTAAACAAGTTTGAAATCCCTGCTCCCCAATTATAGTTTATTTTATGCCAATAGTGAGTTACCCTATCTAAAGCCATGAAAAAGTAAGTTTACACTATTCAATGAAACATTCTCCTCAGCAGGAGGAGAATCTAAAGAATACAGGGGTCAGCAGGAGTCTTTCTGTTGCATACAGCTAAATTGCTCTTAAGTGTTTTTATAAATATGCAGAATCTTTACGCTCATGAAAATTATATATTGTTCTTTCTGTGTGGTTCTATAAGTTTCATTCTCATAGCCAAGCACTTATTTAACACAAATCTTGCTTGCTTTCCACAGAAATTCTTTGGCTGCCCTCCTTTGTAAACCCCAAAGAATTTGGATTCCTTGTGCACTAGGCATGAAAGGATTTCCTTCCTATACTCTTCCAAGAACAGTTTTAATAGCGACTCCACACATTTATCGTGTAGGTCTGTTTGGTCTGTTAGGGTTTAGAATTATTACTTACTATTTTTTTTTCTCACTCTCTGTTTCCTCTGCTACTATGGGAATTAATGTCATTAAGATCCTACTCTAGCATACACATTCTCCTTTTTGAGTTTCTCATAATTAAATTGATTTAGGCTGCAAAGGGTACAGAATGATAAACAGGCAAAATGTCAAGTGATTTAAACTTCCCATTATTCTCTATGATATTGATTTTTGCCAAATATTTACTTTTCCATTAATTTCAGCTGAGAAAAATTCAAATTAATGGTTCAAAAATTGGCTTCTTGTATCTTTACCAAGATAAAATGCGTCAGATTAAAAACATTGGCATAAAAACTTAATTACAGTTAAAATGATGGAACTATTATTGATTCTATTTCTTTTTATAGTGTGTTAATTATTGATTTAACTAAATTACTTTATTATTCGATAAAAGAAAACATTTTCCTATTACATACTGAACAAATATAAGATGAGGTGTGTTTTGCTTATAATACTTTAATAATATTATACATATATTTTTAAAGGGATAACACTTATCTCACTTGACATGACATCAATAAGTTCCATATATATTCCATCTAATTCCTAAGGACAACTTTTGTTGTTAACACAAATATGAATGTTGATAAAGCTAGCTATAACTTATTATAAAATTTAACAGGCAACCAAACAAGAAACATTATGTATATAAACTTCCCAGTAATCCCTATAAAGGATTCCTCTCCTTCCTGCTTATTGAGATATACTGACCTTATCCTTCCGCACTTGCAACCTAGACTTCAGTTTTCAGTATCATTACTTAAACATTTTGAAGCTTAATTCCTCAAAGTCTAGAGCACTCAAATCCAGCAAAGCAGTTATGGACTTAAAGAGCTTTAAGCCTGTGATTGGTCCTAGTATCATGTCTTAGGGTATCACACAAAACAAGCTGAGTTAAAGCTTCAGTCTTCCAGTTAAGCATGCACTTAGACTCACTCTAAATCAAGTGCCCACTCATCTAAGGATCATCCTTTAGGATCAAACCTGTAAGCAGTGTATCTGCTTTAAAAGTGCCTGAATAATGTCAGAATGGCCACCAACTTGTGATGTGGTTTTGATCATTCCAATTTGTTTGCCACCTATGTCACATATGTGACATCCTCTTGGCAAGATACCAGCATTCTTCTTTGCACTGATATGATCAGCTTGTCTGGTTTGGATACATGTGGGCTTTCCAACAGAAGACTCCAGTCTCTTCCATGGAGAGACTGGGATTACACAGAGAAATGGCAAAGGTTATGAACTGATCAGAAAGGGGGAAACAAGATCCAGGGAGTTCCTCTTCAGAAATATATGGTTTCTGCATATACAGTAAATACAACACCCCAGCTTTGACAGAAGATTTGTACCTAGGTCTGGTACCAAGGAAAGGGCTAAATCTGACACACATATGATGAGGATTACAACACAAATAGTTAAACATTCAGATGTAAAAGGAGGTCATTGCTGTTCTGTTCCTCCTGCTTGAGATTAGAGTATCAATCAAAAAAGAATATTGAAGTGGGGGAGTTCTTAAGACAAAGATACCAGGGACCTTCAGATGCCAATTCCCAGTCTCCAGCGTGTGCAATCTTCATGGTTTATTTCTTGATCACGGAACAGAAAGTACACTACCTCTTCACTGCAGCAGTAGTGGGAACAGCTGAAAGGTATAGAAAATTGCAAAACCAGGTCAAGACCAACTTGGAGTTTGTTACGGCATCCCAAGATTATTTGGGAGGATAAAAGAAAATGTCTTTCTCACATAGAAGAATTGTTAAGGTAAAAACTGTGGAATATATAAATGCATTAAGAGCAAGCTGAAACTGAAAGTACTATGTCCTTTATGCACTTTTAAAGAAAACTGACAGTGAAAGACTCTGTTGGTTTAGGCAGAAGCACCTGCCTGTTATGCAAAAATAGAAAGGTTTCTGGAATTGAAGGCTTTATATAGGAAGTTATTACTTTGTTTTCTATGGGTTATCATCAATGTCAACTACATTCATTACAATTTATATGTCATTAGCACTGTTGCAAATCAATATATGTCTCATTTCAGAACTGATTCTTCTTAGCACTTTGCGTCACTTAAGATTCAGTTTGTTCCTTGTGTGCATTCTAATTTGGTTCCAAGAATTTATTCAAATGTTAAGTATTAAGTACAAAAATATTCTTTGGTGCTATGCACAGACCTTTCATTTTATTAATATGGAAAATAAAAAACACTTATATTAGTGCTCAAGCCTTATATGATACAACTATGAAAACACTCAATTCATACCTACTTCTGTGTAAGTTTGCCATCTCAGGGAAGGAGGTAATGCTGAAAAAAGAATTAAACTGTTTAATTTTTATTATGAGTTCTAGCCTTCAGAACCAAAAAGAGAATCTCAGGTAATCAAGAAAGAAACAGAAAGAGAACAGAAGTTACAGGGCACTGCCCTTCAAATGAGAGAAGCATATAGGTGTTAGTTGTTACTTTTCTTTTTGAATTTTAGGTTAGAATTTCAAAATAAACTGACAGTTTGGGAATCCAGTCCAAACATTCTCTAATTCCTCACGTCCCACAGTTATCATAGTAAAAATATTCAATGTGATCATGTAGTAGATGTCCTACTGGTATCTGCAATCAGGAGATGACTTACCATCCATTTTTCTCCTACAGTAGTCCTATTCAGGCATCATATTCAACATTTATTAAGAATGTCTTCTATAAAGGCAAATATAAAAAAATTGGCTCCCTCGCCTTTTGTTGGTCTCTGTGATTCAGAGTGTCTAACTTAAGCAACACACATCTGTTGATAATGAAAGCAAAACCTAATTTTTTTCAGATTAACTACAGATCTTGTAGTAAAGGATGATCTGGGACCTACGTTTTTGCACAAATTTTGATAGATCTATAGCTAACTGATCCAGGACTTGACACAGAGTTGATACATTCTTCATTATGAGAAATAGACTCTATCTTTCATTTACACAGGTCAATTGTGAACACATTCCCTGCTACCATCCTGCTTTCACCCAAGCATCCTGCTTTTTTTACCTTTTGCAGGTTTACTTATCTTTTCCCCTTCACTTCTTTTCTCTTTACTTTTCAGCTTTTTAGCAGAATTCCCAATACATGCTCTATCGTCATTTCAGTAGTGGATAAGGCTTCATTGTTTTCCACCCAGACACAGAACTCTTTTCTGAAAACAGTTTGCATTTGCAGTCTCTTCCAGTCTACATCAGTATTAAAATTTCCCTTACTCACCGTCTTCATGTGGTTTCTCTCCTATAGAAATGACTGTTGTTGGGTCTCAGGAGAACGCAGTTGTGCCGCAGCACCTTTTTCAGCTTGCGTCACTAGAACATCATAGTCTGGAACCAGATTTCCATCTTGCGGTTCACCCATTTTATTTCCTCTGCTCTCGCTGAATTCTCAGCAAGATTTTTTTTCCTTTCTTAACTGCGGGGCTTAAGGGATCGCAATATTGCAGTTGTTTGTGGCTTGGCTTTCTCTATTTCTCTCATCTTACAATGCGTCTCTCCCACCAGTTCAAACTTCTAAGGTAGTTAGTTCTCTCAAGTCACAAAGCCAAGGAAAAAAGTAAAATATTTTTTTTCTACTACATTCTTTTCTCTTTTAAAACTATTGTAAGTGAAGTGCAGCATTGTATCTGGCAGTTAAAGAGGTACAACTATACACTTATTACCATTCTTATCCATAAGCACAAAAAAATTCAGAGTCACTGCCTTTATGTGAGGTTATTCATTGAAGCTGCTAATGCATCAGTGACATTTATTCCAGTCACTGAAGTCAAGTTTTTGTCCTGTGCTGGGACCACATTTGGACTTCAGTCAGCTGCATTACCTGTACAGGACATTCTCCATGTAAGAATGCAGTAGAGAGACTAATTCAAGGACTTGAGTTTTTTTAAATGTATCTATCTATATAAAATTCATCTTGCATATTGATCACTATTTTACATTTCAGTACTTCCAGAGGAGCCTGTTTCAAGACATTATCCACCAACTACTAATGCAGAGGCAAATTCTGTATTAGGAAACTCCGCAGCAATAATGGGTTTAGTATAACACTTAAATTCATAAATTATTACAGAATACATTCCATAAAGATAAGGAAGGTAGCTCAAGTTTTACGCATGCCTGTTACTTAATAAAGAGTTAATTTCAAAATGCAGTGACTCTTCTTTATGAAAAAGAATAACTACAATGCATCTGAAACCTCTAGTTTTGTCCAGGTAAAATTAAGGGGAACCTACATCACACAGCACATGGAGATAATTTTAGAACTAATACATCCTCAGCTGCTTCAGTAGCATTTCAGTATGATCTGAAATGCTCATGGGAAAAGCGCATTAGGTGAACATCAACCCTGTGGAAAGCAAATGCAAACACTAACTTCTGTAATACACAGCAGATGTCAAACAGTTTTCAATCTAATGATAAATAACTAGCTGTGGAATTGCTTTTACACAGCTTGAAAGCCTAAATATTGCCAACTTATTACTGTAAACTACCAAGAGTTCTTCTAGTAACCTGATGTTATTTTATTTTCCTCCACAATTAATAGCCTACTAAGCTAACACAGTCACACTACTTTAGGGTGAACGATAAGATCAGTTTGTTTCTCTGTTCTAAATATTAAAAGCTGTGTGTCTTATTCATGTTTAAACAAGAAAATTAGTCTCCACATTTATCTGAAATGTGTAGTCCTGTTAGTTGCGTTATTAAGAATTTAAATTCGAGCCTTTAGAATACCACCCTCAAAGTGGACTCAAAATGAATGCCTTTGGAAACACATGCACTTGTATAGTTCATGTACGGTAATAATGCCCTCTCAACCAGTCACTTTTCTCCCTTGGCTTCAATGAGAGCGGGATCACATCCGTAAAGATTGTAAGTTACAGAAACTGGGGTCTATAATCTTGAATAATAACAAAAGAGACAACAAGAGAGGTAGTAGTCCAGATTCTGCTACTCAGCCAGCAGCAAAGTCTCTGTTCCTTCACAGGAAGGACAAACACATCACAACTCCTTGATGAACTGTAGGACATTGTTGTCATTTCTTCCATGAACAAAATGCAGAGAGCACTGTGACCGCTATGTGAAAATATTGATATCTCAACTCCAAAGTCTTTGATTTTCAGCTTGTAATGCCTGTACTCTTTAAAACAGTCTTGAAAACATTTTATTCCATTTTCTCTGAGACATCAAATCATACCTAGAAAAGGGTTAACAGTTTCTTAACTCTGAAGATTATTTCCTGAATTCAGATGAGTTGTGAATTAAAAAACATTTGAGAACAAAAGATAAGAACACAGCTATCTGTTTTAAGGGAATATGCATAATGTAATTGTGATTTTTGCATTACAATTTGTATTCCTTGTTTATAAATCTACTTGTCAGGGTCAGAGGAAGATGTTCCCTTCCACAGGATATTGAAATTTTATGGAGACTTATATACTAAGGATCACATGGTATTTTAAAATAGTTGTAAAAACTATTGGATGAACAAAACTAAGAAAAAGTTTCAGACTCAATTATTTCTGTTGTGGAATTGCTGTTCTTAAAAGGCAGGACAAACCTTGTTTTTTTACTATTCCAACTTTTCCATACTTGCAACTGGTTTTAGAACAGGGGAATAAAATAGTTTTCCTTCTAGTACTTAAAACTTTTTTATGCCTTTCCACTTCATAGAATGATAGAATAGAATCATAGAACAACCAGGGTGGAAGAGACCCACCGGATCATCGAATCCAACCATTCCTATCAAACACTAAACCACGCCCCTCAGCACCTTGTCCACCCGTCCCTTAAACACCTCCAGGGAAGGTGAATCAACCACCTCCCTGGGCAGCCTGTTCCAATGTTCAACTACCCTTTGTGTGAAAAACTTCCTCCTAATTGCTAGCCTAAGTCTCCTCTGGCGGAGCTTGAGGTCATTCTCTCTTGCCCTGTCCCCTGTCACCTCGGAGGAGAGCCCAGCTCCCTGCTCTCCAGAACCTCCTTTCAGGTAGTTGTAGAGAGCAATGAGGTCTCCCCTCAGCCTCCTCTTCTCCAGGCTAAACACCCCCAGCTCTCTCAGTCGTTTCTCATAAGACCTGTTCTCCAGCCCCTTCACCAGCTTTGTTGTTCTTCTCTGGACTTGCTCCAGTGCCTAAACATCCTCCTTGTGCTGAGGGGCCCAGATCTGGACATAGGATTCAAGGAGTGGTCTCACCAGTGCCGAGTACAGAGGGAGAACAACCTCCCTGGACACCGTTTCTGATACAAGCCAAGATGCCATTGGCCTTCTTGGCCACCTGGGCACACTGCTGGCTCATGTTCAGTCTCTGTCAGTCAGCTTGCCCAGGTCCTTCTCCTCCAGGCAGTTTTCTAGACAGACTTCTCCTAGTCTGTAGCTACACAGGGTTGTTGTGCTCCAAGTGCAGGACCCGGCATTTGGCCTTGTAAAACTTCATGCTATTGGACTCAGCCCAGCGGTCCAGCCTGTTCAGATCCCTTTGCAGAGCTTCCCTACCCTCCAGCAGATCCATACTTCCACCCAGCTTAGTGTCATCTGCAAACTTGCTAAGGGTACACTCAATACCTTCATCCAGGTCATTGATGAAGACATTGAACAGGGTTGGACGCAGCACTGAGCCCTGGGGACACCACTTGTCACTGGCCTCTAGCTGGAGTAAACTCCATTTCCCACCACTCTCCGGGCCCGGCCAGCCAACCAGTTTTCCACCCAGGAGAGTGTGCGCCTGTCCAGGCCAGAGGCTGACAGTTTCCGTAGCAGAATGCTGTGAGAAACTGTGTCAAAGGTTTTGCTCAAGTCCAAGAAGATACATCCACAGCCTTTCTCTCATCCAGTAGCACAGTCACTTTGTCATAGAAGGTGATCAGGTTAGTTTGGCAAGACCTGCCTTTTGTTGACCGTGTTGACCAGGTCTGATCACTTGGTTCTCTTGCACGCTCTTTTACATTCAACTTATTTAAGAAATGACACTTTGATACCATGAATTATAAATCAAAGATTATTTCACGCTATTTAAAGCTTCTTAAAATTTGTCAGAATTCAGAGCTGAAATGGATGATGGGACTGCATTAATCACCACTCAGCAAGTTTTCCCATTTCCATGTTTTGCTACACATTCTCACTGTTTTGTCAGACTGTGCTCCACAAACCTTTTCTACTGGTATAATTTGGTGTTGATTCTGAAATAAACTAACCTTATCCTTATGCCAAGTGCTCCCTTTCATGCTACATGACATCTATTCAGCCTCATTATGGTACTAGTGTTTGCCCATCCATACAAGCAGAGACTGGAGATGAAGAGTTGGGTTTATTTCTTACTGAGCAAGAATAAGCATAGTAGAACTGGGATAGAACCATGAGAGGATGGGGATACATTAAGCAGCAACACTGGCTTGTGCCAGACTGAAATGTTCATGTATTTATGGCCCTAGTTTTCTCTTCTTTTAAGTATTTATCTAAACTACAGCTGTGAATTTTACTTGCTATAAAAAGCCCTTTATGTATTACAGCCGAGCAGCACTAGAGCAGACAACCAAAGCTGAAGAATCTTCATCCCTGTAGGTTTTTCAGACTTGGCCAAAGACATGGCAGACTTATTGCTAGTGACAATCTTTCCTGGAGCACGAAGTTTGACTAGAAACCGTCAGAGGTCCAACCATATTTCCATGACCTGTAATCTGAAGTACTGAAATAAAGCTGGTAAGTACTAAGTTAATGAAAAAAAATTACATGAATTATTGTCTTAATTGTCTGTGTAGACCGACAATATTGGCTTTTGACTCTGAAATCTACTTTATCCTATCAATCAAGGTTTTTAAAGCACTCCATGGGTAGGAAAATGGAAAGCCCTTCCTGAATGCAAACACACAAAATCAAGACTACTTAGAATTACATTGCCTTTTCCTAACATTTGAGGGGCTGGAGGGCAGAAAATTGGCGTCCTAACTTTGCACTCTACCTAACCTGCTCTTATATACTCCTGAAATATCCAGTCATCAGACAGTTTCCTATTTGTGGAAGCCTAGCCTTAAAAGTGTTCCAGGGAAAACAACACATCATGGCAAGAGGCACTGAATATAACTTCAGTGGGAAAGTAAGAATCTGTCTACACAAGGAACGCTTAGTACATGGATACATAGGATGCAGTCTTACTCTATAAGAACCTCAGTCTGCGTGCTGGGTAGTAAAGGGAATACATGAAGGGAAAAAAAGAAAAAAAATGCATCATGGGTAAAATGGAATGCATAAAGGCAGTAGGATACTACTAAAACTTACAGAATGTGCCACTGCAGTACATCTCTTTTCACTCTGTAATTAAGAAAGTATTGGGTTATTTCTAATTTAAAATGCAAATTAAGATTATGGCTGTGAGATAAAAAATGAGACACCTTGAAGCGTGGTGAATGCCCAGGAGATTTCTTCAGGGACTATCTTTACCAGGCCTTGGAGTCCTGCACAATATCTAGAAACCATGGTATTTAATTGTCTGTACGATGCATAAGCTTTGTCCAGGTGGCAAGGCTATAATGCATTACTCCTGAAGGCAAATGGAAGGATTCTTGTTAACAACAAGCTTCCAAGCTTCACCTTAGCCTCAGAGCCCTAAGGCTCTGGCTAACACCTTAGAACTCAGGGTTTAGATTTCAATCTAGACTGTTTTATTAATCAAAGAATAAGTAACGGCATCTGAACAATCCCAGTGAATTCAATGCAACTAGTCATTTAGATGTTTGTCTGAACTGACTCATACACGAACTAAAGACTGACACTCTGAGTATGCTAAGTATTGAAATAAAACCTATCTCCTTTAACAGTACTCTTTAACAGCTTTCATAGCTTTCAAAGCATCACTACACCGTATTATTTAAAAGTGTAGTTGAATAAATATCTGGTAAAGTTTATTCTGAGTTTATTCTATTTGTACTATTTTTTTCCCAGTGCACTAGGAAAGCTCGTTGAGAGTCCCTTTGGCTAAATCAAGCTGTTTACTTGAGTATTTGCTTCACAAATATTAAATTATACATATCTCCAGGTACCACTCGTACCCTATGGCTGCACAGGTCATGAAAAGAAATCCACATTAAATTTTCAGCCTTCAGATGCACAACTTCTTCTCTAATAATAAACTAGTACCTGGGTATATGCAGCGTACAATTCATTAACACTATGAACGGAAAAATTACTAAGTACACTTTGCGAATTCTTGACAAAAATATTTAGAACAGTTTTACCATATACACTGGATTAATATGCTTAAAAGTTTCAAAACAGTGATTTTCTTATCAATATCCACTGTTGATAAAAAAGAGTTGCCACTTTACAGGAGCTGCTACTATTTCAGCTGACATTACTTTGTATCTTCTTCAAGTTTAGAATGCTTCTATCACCTTTTAAAGAATAAATCACGCAAACCAGTTGATTAAGACAATATCAACTCCCAGCAGCTCCAAGTTAGTAATTGTACCATCACTTTGAATCATTTTACATTGCTATGCATATAAACTGCAGAATATATATTTTATACATATATATATATATATATATATATATGTACTTTAATTTAATTGTATTAGAAGCAAAGTGTTTGCAGCAGCAGGAAAAAAACCCAAAAAAATAACCACCAACAGAAAGTTTTTATTTTCATAAAACAAAAAGTAAAAATCCACAACAGTTCCTCACTAGGTAACAGTCTTATTGGGAGGTTTTTCCTGTTAATTTCAGGATCTACAGTAAAAAGTGTCTGTTAACAAAAAAAACTGTACTGTCCAACTAAAAGATTGCAGTAGACGATTTAGTTACTTTTAGTTTAGTAGACAATAAGAAGCTTGCAAACACTGAAACATGAATGCATTAGTGGTCTCCTGAGCAGCAAAATTAACATGTTGTTTCCTCCTGATATGTGTTTTTTATTACATCCGCTGTAATCCTTCCCACTTTCAATAGGTTAATATTAGTTAATTCAGTAGGTTATTAACCAACTATGTCTAATAAGACTGAGCTCTAGCCTGCTCCAGCAGCAAATATACAATAAGTTGATTGCACATACAGACAAACAGTGTTCCCACAGCCAATCAAGTTTCTGCAGTTACACCACCTGGGAACTGCATATTGTAACTCATCGATATAAATTACCACAAAAAAATTCTGACCAAAATTACTAACAAAAAACCATTTTTAAAAGTCACAAAAATTGTTTTTAAGACTTCACACCTTTTCTTTCTGATTTAAACAGATTTTGGCACAATTAATGGAAATACCTCCTTCTGACCTTACTCTTACCCAAGAAACTGCATTCACAAACACCACTGTAATATTTTTACTATCAGATTAATACTTCTGCAAGCTCTGATGACAAAATCATTACTGTAGCCATTAATTTATGCTACAGTAAGTACCTTGATTGCTGGAGCTGTTAACAAATGCATGCTCCAGTTACATTTTGACTCTGGACTGTTCTCAAGTATACTAAAGGAAAACTAAAATTGCTTTTCTTTAACTTTGACTTTTCAAGAATTTTACATAAAATACATTTCATAAAGGTTTCCTTTATTTAAGTCCCTCTTTATTTAAATCAGAGGGAGATCTTATGCTGACCTCACTGGAACAACATCAAAATGCATTCTAAAAATAGGGCTATGTATTTGCCAAAAAAACACCCAAACCTAACTTACCTGCTTAATTCCTCATTAGTCCTAAAGAATTACCTGATTTTAAATTATCCTGCTTGTCCATAACTTATGTCCAAACAGCAACAGTGTTGTTATAACACTCTGGGAAAACAGTTACCTAAATAAAGAGCTCCTGTATTATCTGTGGGAGTGATTATCTGCAGACTAGACATTAGGAAGAAATTATTCATGCTGAGGGTGGTGAGGTACTGGAATACATTGACCCTTCCCTGGCAGTGTTCAAGGCCAGGTTGGATGGGGCCTTGAGCAACTGGATCTGGTGGGAGATGTCCCTGCCCATGACAGGGTGGTGCAACTAGATAATCATTAAGGTCCCTTCCGACTCAAACCATTCTATGATTCTCTATAAGTTAATCCTACTATACAATACAATATCAGGAGGTTAAAAGTCTGCAAGATGGGTGATTTTAAATTTATTTCTTTTTATGCTTTATCCTGAAATTTGCTATTGCCAACTATTCTTCAAACCAGTTACCATCACTAGCTGACTCAAATGGAACTTCACAGTGCTGTAAAAATTTTAAAGGTTTATACTCCTCTTATCTGGGTACAAGTACTCCTACTGAAATAGTAGAACTAAATTAATGCAAGAGTAGGTAGATAGAACAGCAGATTCACTCTGTTTCTTTAGACTTAGTAAAATCCACAGTGCCTTCAGATCTCAATTTGCTTTAATTATGGAAAAAACCCATATGATGCTCATAAAGAAAATAAACCTATGAGGCCTCCTATGAATTCTAATGCGGATGCTGGAGCTATGCAGGTTTATGTAGTCATGAGCTTTAAACCTCATTATTCTACTTATAATCTTTTTATTAATTTCATGAAGCAGCTTCAAGTTATATTTTTGGCATATATTCAAAATACTTATACTACCTTAAATTGAATTTACAGAAACAATGATTCTAGAGGTCTTTTCCAACCTGGTAATTCTATGATTCTATGAAACAGTATCAGCTCACTGGGTTTTCTTGTTTCAGTGCAGCTAGAAGCAAACTAGAATGACAGTGGCAAGATAAAACCTAACTACAGAATCCAAAGAGATCCTCATCATACATGTATTTAAATATGAGTGATGCCTACTTAAAAAATGAGCTGAGACATTACATTCCTTTATAGGCTTGCTGTTATTTGCCATACATATGAAAAACACTGTATAGCTCATGAACAGCTAATGGATATATCAGAAGTTTATCAACGTTCTGGGAGAAAGACTTTTTGCATAAAACATGTGGATACCAAGCTCCAACCATTTCACTACCATTAATTTTAAAGTAGTTTTATAGAAACATATATTACAACTGAATATTCAGCTTATACTAGCAGTATATCTAGCTTACATTTCAGGAACAAGGAGGAAATATGAACCTGAAAGTAACATAAGTCAAAATAAAAGGATTCACTGACCAAAAAACATAACTTTTGTTCCCTTTGCCACTCTGTAAAACTCTACTGCACCCCTCTTGAAGGATTTAGTATCTTAACAGTAAGGTCAGACACTTGTCAACAACATTCAACGAATTTCCCTTATTTGTACCTTTCTGCATTCACAACTACCATCACTTCTGCTTTTAGAAGATTGCAGCATTACTGCAGTGTCAGAAATACACCTTTCTGTTTCTTCAAACCCCTGAACAGTGTCTGCAAGGGCTGCTTCTCCCATTTTGGCAAGTCTATCTTCAGATATGTCCTCTACCCGATTTCCACATTGTCCCCAGTTACTACTGTAGTTATTGGTACATAATTTGAATTATCTGTTACCTGGTTTGTTGGTTACCATCTCATGACCAGCAGTCTAACGTCATAACAGAGGTCAGCACAGATACCAAATAGCAGATCGGGGGTAGCAGGGGGCAGGTTTTCCTAAAGGAGGATTGACCTTTCTTCCTAGGAACAAAATATTTTTCTGAACTGTTGGTTCACTCTCAGCCCCAGACCTTGTCATTCCACTTTCTGAACAGATGGCCCCATTTGTTTAAGAGAAAAACTCTGCCTCACATTTCCAAATTAGTTTTACAAATATGGACAGCTGGCTTAATGGAAATAAAACAAAAGAAAAATCATCCATTCAGAACGATGACACATGAGCATAATCATGCAATAACAAAGGAACAGGCCGAAGAGTTGCACAGATATTTTGTGAGCAGTACCAAAACCCAAAAACCCCAAGTATATTTTCATTCAGCATCATCATGGCAAAAGACGAAACTCTGGAAGAGTAATTGCTAAAAAATACAAAATAAAATTTCTTATCTTTCAATTACATTTGTAATGTCATGGAGTTTGTGTTTGAGTTTTCTCCTGCACCTTATATGAACTTTATAACATCCCTAAGAATTTGCAGTAAGATCTGTTTTGGAACACATTGGTTAGAAAGTACTAGCAGCAAAAATAGAATGAAATAGCTCTTATACATGACACCATAAACCCTCTTCCACACATCCATACAATTTGAAAAGACGATCTTTCCCAGAAGACATGAAGAAACAGCAAAAAAGGCTGGAAAACACAGACTGATCCAAGCATTAAACGAAAGGTTATCAGAGAGATGCAAAAAGTGTGATTACACAGACAAAGCAGTGCTTTGTAAAGAGAAATTAAATACTGGAAGTAGTGAAACTGCACTAGCATGTTGCTCTTCAAGGCAGCGTGTTAATTTATGTAAAGCTTATAATCATGGGCATTGCTGTGCTAGTAAGATCCTAGCTAACGTCCTTAGATGTAGTTTAAAGTATGTTCACTCAGCACTGTCTTGTGCCATAATTGCAGAAGGCTCTTAGCAGAGAGGAGAGAGTTTTGAGACCACAGCCTGACAAGGTTAGTTTCTGAATGCAAGTTGTAGGAAAAGGAAAAAGAGACCAGCAGACTCCATACGTTGGAGTCATCAACTGAAAAATAAGTGTTGCATACTTTGGGTCATGTCTTCAGCAACTGTAAGCTGACACAGATTCACAGAAATCTCCAAGCTATGCAAAACGCTAGTGGTTGGGACACGGTCACAAAATTAAATCCAGTGCTAGGCACTTACTTCTGAATGTGCTTACTTCTGCATCATGCACTGAATCCTCATTTCTTAATTACAGTAATCACCTGTTCACTTGCCAAGCTGTGTTGAGGTATGTTCCCTAGGCATTAATGTCACCTTTCAAAAAAACATTGTCCTAAGGGTGGAAAATATATAGACACAGCCAAAATTCAGAGATATTCAGACTTGTGAAAAGTGGGAGAATTTTATCTTTCAAAAGGCATCTATGCAGATTTAGTAGGAGCTGGCACGTGACAAAAATAAATCCTGCAGTTAACAAGACTAGCAGGATATGTTCAGAAAAGAGAGTGGAGACCTATGCACAGAATACTAAGGACAACAAAACCACCAGGTAAAATAATTCACTGATTCCCAGACACCTGACTACACAAGAAGCAAAACAGATGGCAAATGTTCATACAAATGGGCTTATAAATAGTGTACCATAATGAACAAATATGTACTGTGTAGCATGTGCAAAGGACACCTAACCTAATTATCCATGTTGTAATAAGAATAGTTTGGGTGTAATATGGTTCTTACACTTTTCATATCCAAGTGGCGCAAGCAGATATGTGGATGTCAGTCACAATTGTAAGAAATTAGTAGCTACCTAGACAAGTTTATGCATACCCCACAGGCCTACAGACCAATGGCATAACATCCGTACAGATTTCGCGAAAATAACCACATAATTTAAGAAAAAGAAATTTGATCATATTGTCAAAATAGATATCCTCTGGTGGTACAATTGAAGCACTCCACAGTATTTAGACTTCATTTAAAAGACTGATTACAGCCTGTGTACAGGAACAGGACAATAACTGGCGTAGGGAACTGCACCATGCAGGCTCATTTGAGGTTTATATAGTTTTCCAGACATACCTTGCATTGCATGCTTAGTACCACACTACCACAGTTATGTGGTTGTCATCATCTGAACTACTTAATTCAGGTTGGCCATGTTGGTGTGAATTGCTGTCATACCTAGGACTTCAACACAGATCCCTCCTCCAACCCCTACCCACAAGAAAGCCTGAAAAACAATTGGTGAAACTTTACAGCTAATGCAATCCCAAAATCATTGCCAAGATCTGAATGGCAGCAAAACTCCTAATTCTGTAAGAGAGCCTTTAAAGAAAACTTTACACAAGCCATCAGAGGAAGCTTTAGTACAAGCTGAGCAGCTGATAAAACACTGGCGTAATACAGGCAAAATATGAAAGAAAAGCATATTAGTAAATTAAAGGTGGAAAATCCAATCTTCCATATTGAGTCATTTGAGAAGGTAAAGAGCAATGGAATTGCAAAATCTGCAGACAACAAAAGAGTGTTGCAGATAATCAAGATTAAATAATGTGAGAAATATTAGAGGGGCTTTACTGAATTAGGCAAGTGGGCAACAACAGATAAAATTCAGGGCTGTGCCATTCAAAGCTAAAATGGCCACATCTGAACATTTTTTGGCTCTCAGTTAAGTGCCACTTACCAATGATCATCTAGTTAAGAATGCTGATCACTGTGTCATAACATCCCAAACAAAAAGAAAGGATGCTCAAAGAAACATTATAAAATCCTTGCAGAAAGCAGCATTGCACTTGCATCTGCAAGGCACTATTCAGTTCTATTTACTCGGTTTCAAAAATTTAATAAAATAAGAGCTGCAGGAGAAACAGAGGAAGTTCAGCAAAGCCTCATGTTTAGTTTCATTCTTAGTGTGTGGCCCAACTGATAGTGTTCACTAGGCAAGGGCCGATATCTAACTGCTGAATGCAGAACACCTTTAAACAGCTAAATAACGCACACAACAGGCTGCCACTCAGGATTACAATAGTCTTCTTTCTTCAATGTCTAAAAAATCCGCCTTCACAAACTCTGCCTGTCAGCTGTGCCATTTCTCCTTTGTCAAAATACAATGTACAATATATTCTACAGAAGTCATTGCATTCACATTTGCAGACCAGCCACCTGAATTATAGGACTTCTCTAGCTTGTTTGATTCAAATAAATCTATCAAATTTATGGGGGCTCTGTAAATTCTGACATTTATTTAAAATAACAAATAATAATCCAAAAAAGAGGGAATCATCTGTCCTCTATGTCATTGATGGACAAGCAAAGAAGACATTGTTTAAATTTCTGCAGCACTGATTAGATTTATGTAAGAAAAAAGCTTTCAGACCTTCAAAAAATTTACTAATACAATTGCAGATAAAGGCCTGAGATAAACGGCTTGAGAGGCATCATCAGAAGTGAAAAAATAGGTTAAACAATGTGAGTGACACCTTATAAACCATGCTTGCTTTACCCCATCTTCTATGACTGTCAGGGTGCTACTATGCTGCAAGAACTCAGATCTTTTCACCATTGAAAAACCTGAGAAAAGAGTAACAATTAGAGAAGCAGATTTATTCAGCAGAAGTCTGAGAGGCCAAGAGTTGATGTGTTACAAATCTATATATCACAGAACACGTGAGCTGTTTGGCACTTTAACAACAACAACAACAACAACAGGACTATCTGACTTTAGCAAGATCCCCTCCAAAACATCAGTACAGAAACAGTCTGTAAGCTGTGAAATATTGTCAAAATTGGAATCAGCTGAGATGGGAAAAACAAAGGAGTAGTAATAAAGGGTCAGTTTTCTTTACTGAAAAAGTATGTTGTCAGTGTAAGACTAAGCTGTTTATTTCTTTTTAAGTATAAGTAAAACAAAACTGGAACAGACTGAGTAGTAAGCAAGAAAAAACTGCAGGTGCTCCACAGTTATTTAGGGTGGTCAAGTTCAGACAGGACCATGAAAAGTTTACAAGAGAAAACAAAATAATCACCAAAATGGCAAATGAAACTCAATGTTAGTACATACAACCCACATTGGACAGCAGAAAAAAGGAAGAGCATACTTTCATCATCCCAAATTAGCTGTGTGTACTTGGGAAAATAGTCTGGTATCACTGTAGAAAACTCATTAAAGACCTCAGCTCAATGCTGAGCTGTGGTAAAAAAAAGCAGACGTGATGTTTTAAGGGATAAGAAATAGGAAGGTGAATAATACAGAAAGTATTGTAATGCCATGATATAAATCAGTGGCGGAGTCTCATCTGGAATGCTGCATGTGCTTCTGACTACCCAGTCTCAAAAACAATACTACAAAACTAGGCAGGATTCAGAGAAAAACAATGCAAATGGTGAAAAGGTTGGAAACCTCATATAAAATAATCATAAAGGACACAATCAAAATTACTTAGCTTCTGAAAGGAAAAGACAGTCAAAGTCAAATGTGCAGTATGATAAAGTACAGAGAAAGTAAACACAGGTTTTCCTTCTCCCTGCTTCATAACACAAGAAGGTGCTCATTAATTGACATGAAAACTTTACAAATTTAAAAACAAAAAAGAAGATACGTCATATCTAACATGATTAACCTGTATACAGAATAAACATGATTAAAGCCAAGTAGTTGTACACAGTCATTGTATTTCTATAAGGTATGAAGAAATAAAAAATAAAAGAACTACTGATTGCTAAAATAATTGGACAGAATAGTAAAACAGTTAAGGGTAAGGAGTAAGTCAAATCTAGGAAGCACATTACCCTCTGCTTTACAAATAATATCTTGTACTTCCTCAGCAGCCTAGCAATGGCCAGACTTGACTACTGCTTGCTGAAATAAACCAACCACAAAGTCAGTCTTTCTCCAGTCCCTTTTCTGTATTTGTGAGAGACAAAAGGGTGATGTGCATTCTAAGTTGACAATGAAGACAGCTAAGATGGACACTGTTAGGAAATGGCACACTAACACCACAAAGAACCAGCAAAAAGGAGTTTATAACAGATAATCGAAATCCATTAATAGAAGTTAATTTTAAGAATGATGACAATTCTAAACCAAAGTTGCTGACCACAGAAGGAACAAGGATGTCCTGAACACAACTATAAAATCTACAGAATTAAGAAGCAGATTTACTAAGGCAGAGATGTGACTATGCAACTGGCAGAAATCAAAGTTTGGTAATGAAGTTCATTCTAGGTATTTCATAGTATTAACTAACCAAACTGTTTAAAGCTGAAAACATAATAAATTATGCTTTGTTTAAAATGGAGTATACTGCATGACAGCAAAAGTGTGTTGGCACTGGCCTCAGAAAAGTCACATCTATAGGCTTTAAAACTGAGTTTACATGTTACAAACATGTGGGAAAACGGGGACCTGGTCCAGAAAGCAACCCTAAGAATGATTGTAGTTTGATGCTCTGCAAAGGCACTTAGAGACCTGCCTTATGTTTCAAAGTGTGCATTTGAGGGACTAGCAGAGTTTTAGGCACAATTCACCCAGTGGCCTATATTCTGTAAATGTCTGAATGAAGCAGATGTAACTCATCTTCCATAGTGAGAAATCTGGGATTTAAATAAGTTCAAGGGAGAATTTTTAGAGACAGGAGTTACACTTTCAGGTCCCACTAATGTTCCAAACAAAATTGCTAATTGCATGTGAAGTTTTGCAAAATTCCTCTTGATAGAGCCAAGAATCCTTGGTTATATAAATTTTTTTGATTCTTTTGTTTATGCATACATACATATATATATATATATATATATATATATATATATATATATATAGGCATATTAAATGTGGACAGGACCATTTTCTGACACCAAGGCCAACTGCTGGTGAACTGATTGGCTCTTTACTACTAAAATGCTTTAGACTGCAAAACAAAGAAGGTACAACCTAGAAATGGGTATCAGACAGTGCTAACTCCCAAATCCAGCCTGGGAATTGCCTGGATGAGGGGCAGCTGGCCTAGGCCAGGGCACAGCAGTGGCTGTTCTGGCAGTGCAGCAGCAGAGAAGACCCAGTTCTAGCACCACACAAGTGCTTGCTGGTACAAAGCAGCTCACGGACCCCCGCCTCTGATTACCAGCATCTGGGCTGCGGTTTTTTAAAATCTTGGTAGTACTTTTTCTTTACAATAGGGGGAGCATCAAATAAAATACAAATAGGTTTTTTCCCTTTACTGTCATTACAGAAGTCTGAAGCACACAGTTCATACAAAATTAAATGCATGTAATATTCAGGTGACATCAGAACCAGCATATGGCAACAACATAAAAGCCATATATGGACAAGGAGGCAGGTTGCCGTCTTCTACTGCGCAAGCAGTTATGACAACATCATACTGCAGCATTTGCATGACTAAAATCAGGCAAAAAATATTCTCCTTGAAAGAAAGGCAAGGCAGGGTATAAGCAGTAGCCAGAGGCAGCTTCAGACTTGTCAATTCAGCTGTGTAAAGAATGTGCCAGTCTCACTGTTGGAATAGTTTCCACACTTAATATACAGAGCGAGTCATTAAAAATGAGGGGGAGTAACACAAAAGGGTGAGGCATATGGCACACAGTGTGCTACCACAGCATACCATATATTCCTGATAATAGTGTGCATTAGAAAATCCATTTACACTTTCACTGCTGACAGGTAGAGCTACTACCAATTAACCTGTCTCTCAACCTCAATTTCTGTTTCAATGTAAATTCCTGGTCTTAATGAATCAACAGGAAATTTGCCATAAAAGTAACTAGGAACAATACTAATTATTCAGGATTCTGTAAGTGTTTACATTCTCCTAATTCAGATATGTATACTTATTACGTGGTTTAACACCACTTGTTTCACCCCTCCACATTACTGTCCTCAATTTTTTTATTATTTCAGAATACTAAAGGCTGGAAAACATTCAAACACTTGTTTTGCTATCAGATTCAAAAAGCTGGTTTGGTGCTTAAAAGGTAGCTCTCCTGTCCAGAAGAACATCTCATTTCTAGTTCCAGTCCTCTTTCAAGCTTTGTATGAGTGGGTCTCCTGAAAATTAAACAAGGTGAGACATAAGCAACATCAGCTAACTCAGTTTCTGGAGGTCTGTATGGCACCAGTTTGAAGCTGACACCACAGGTGAAAGATTTGCTCAGTGAAATGACAATCTGATGATTCAGGGCTTAATCCTGCTCCATGAACATCAATGCAAAACATATCAACTTCCATTATAACAATATTTTTACAAGCAATGTTCTGCGTCTCTTTTTTGAAAGGAAAACAGCACTGTTAATTCATTTATTGTGACATTGGTTACCTAAAGGATTTGAACAAATCAGTTCCAAAACTACAAGATATGATAATACCCCATTTCAGAGGGACTGTATAGGGTGCTCTTCTGTAAACAGATTGTATGAATTCACATTGGTGACTGATGAATATTGATATTCAGGAGTTACGCGCACCATTTGTAGAGCATGGTAGTTTATACATGCAATGTATAAACAATGCAACAACTTTGGATCCCTTTGATCCATTACACAAGTAAGTAGCTCTGAGCTCACACAGGAAAAGGGGAGAAAGATCATGTAGAAACCTGTTTCAGTTTTGAGGCTGTCTGAATGAACATTACGTTATTCACATAAAGGCTCTGGGTGAACACACAGCTACTGAATGCACTCTGACGAAATTGCCAATATGTACGCACAGAATTCCTGTCATGAACAGCTGAGCACAACATCAAGCTGTACAGAATAAATTTTAACTTAGATAACATATCCATCAGTGTGGTACAGTTTAATTTTGCCAGAAATTAATTTTAAAATACTCTTTTTGAACAAATTCCAACACAACTTACAACCAGAAAGCCCATCTTTACAACATATTCTGAGACTGAATAGTCCCATTGATGGCAGTGGTACTATCCACACATTATGGTACTGTTCACTACAGGGAATGCTATGACTCAGCTTGGTCTGGACTTTTTATTATATTTAACCATAAATCTTACTCATAGAAATAAAATTGCATGAGCTCTCATTTCATAAACAGAAAATAAAAGTGCTTATTTTATTGCTTTTAGTATGTAAAAGGCCACAGGAAATCTACCCACTTGAAAATGACTCTACACATCCTCATATTCCAAGAGGTATTTTAAATTAATTCCCAGTGTGAGATTCTGTTATTTTGGGAACTTTAAGTTAAGTGCTGACAACCAAAACCCATCCACTTTCTGGGTGAAAAATCCTTGGTTCTTTAATAACTCGTAGGTCTTAGGTACATTTTGTATACAGGAAGGAATTTTCTTCTTATGTCAAATACAGATTTGTACAGTTCAACATTCTGCCAGTATTTAATTTAAAAAGAAAAAAATAGCCTTCTGACGGTTATTTTGATCTAAGGATGAAAAAATCTCATTTTATGAATTAATTACACTGATGCTTCCATACATTGTTTTCCATTCCCATGATAATATCTCCACCAGTGCATGAAGAAATGCAGTTACATTTGCAGGAAGATTGAGCAGTGACTTTTTGCTAGGGGTGAAGGGACCAGAGGGAAGATCCAAGGCTTAAGCACATTTCCTAAAATGCAGAATTATAGAAATTGTGTGATCCAATGCTCCAGTGTATAAATGAAAGTGGGGAAGGCTTCAACCCAGCAAAAATCATATGTGCTATCTTAAGACAATAAGCATCTCGAGTGATTTCAAGGATGCAGAAAACCAGCTGTTTTTGTTGCATCTAAGCCTACAAATGCAGACTATCATTTATTTTGTTCACAAGAAACATTTGCTATTAAAGGAAATCAGGATAAAGGCAAACTTGTCTGAATCAAGTGCAAATTTTGTATACCTGATGCTTGAATGGGCTTTATTTGGTAATCTTCTTTCCACAGTAATTCTCAAAAATGGAACACCAATAAAACAATGGCAATAAACAATCATTGTCCAAAAAAGTGAGACCATCAAAATATATTCATATTCCATATGTTAAACCAACTCCTTCTTTATTGTATCCATCTAACTCTTTTGATATGGGAACACTCATCCTCAGTCCAAGTCTTTAAGAGACAAAGTTAAAGCAACACAGCTGTCAAGTGAAACTATACTCTAGAAATATCACTTTGTCCCAAAATAGTATACTAAATTTTTTTACAATAAAACGGCTGTCCTAGATATAAACATTTTCAGTGATTCATTGACTTTTCTACCTCTGAGACCTCTACGTCACTAGCCATGAAAGGAATTTACCCAGTGTAGATCAATGACCCTAATCATAGCTAAGCCCATCAAAGACAATCAAAGAACTAATCATATCATTTAAGCCAGAGGTCAATGCCAATAGTGTATTTCTAAAACAACACCAAAAATATTTTAATTTCTTCCATATTTACCATGTGCTAGAATGGTTTATAAACAAGAGAAGTACATATCAAGAATGTTGCCATACAGCTTAAAGAGGATGAAATATATCTCTGGAATGTCCAGGTCCAGACTAAACTGTAAACTTATGTTCCACTCAAGTCTTTATGCTGATCCCTAATAAAATTAATTCTGAAGAAGAATTTTAAGAGTGTTTGCTAATCAGGAATCCTGGTTGAAGAGGATGCTGGTGTCGAAATCTGTGTCCCACTATAGTTAACAGCTGTAGCTTCTCTTGACTTCAGTAAAACCAGGGTTCCTAACAGTTTTTTGTAAAGGTGTTCTTAAATGTTATTGGAAATAGAAAGATAACACCAACAATGGCTGCCAACACAACACAGATGAACACAACAGAAGTTTCAAAAACTAAGATTTTGAAAATATAGTTGTAGATTCACAGATGTAATGCAGCCAGGAATATCCCCTTAATTATAAATGGGTTTGCCTCTTAAGATGAACATATCAGTTGCTGGAATAACTATCATACCTCTCACATACAAATATTTTAAGGCACAAAGTGGTAATACGTTCTGGAATTTAATGAAGTTACTTTCTTAAATGGTACAGAATAAACCAGACATTTTTTTTCCATAAAGAAACGGGCAAGAAAATCCCTTATTTCTTCTATAGAACACTTATATGCATTTTAGAACCACTGGAATCAATGTCACTTAACACTCAAGATGTAATTCAGCCTATACAGCAAAGGTAGACTGGCCTGAAGAATTTACACCAACCGATATTGAACAAGAATTCAACACTTGTAGGTAAGTCACTGAACGTGTGATTTTTGTAGTACCAGTAAAAGTTTGTGAAGAGTTTGGACAAGAAAGATTTAAATCAGCATTACCACAAGCAGGACAGCCATTAAGAATGTTGTCTTTTTGATAATGAGATAATGTTTTGGTGAGAAGTGTTTAATACCAGAAGACATTGGAAACAAAAAGCAAAACAAATCATCCCTTTGTGCTTTGGCACAGTAATCACAGTATTGTATCACTACAATTATTTTAACCTCACAGACTCATTTTCCATTATTTCATTTTATTACAGTGCTTCAATGAAGTCTCTTTGTTCTTCCACACAGTAAAAATTGGAAGCTGTATAGTAGCTGTCCTCAGGTCAAAAGCATGCTTCTTTAAGCCTCTCTTTTCCTTTATTTTGTTTCTCCAGAATGAGCAGTTGAAAACAAGAGCCAAAGCACACACTCAGAGTTTACTTCCATGGTAAAAAAACATCCGGCCAAAAGACATGTCCATACGAAAAGTTCCTCAGTCTATTCTCTTACTGTTCCTTGTAATAGGTTTGCAAGCTAAAGCTGAAACTCAGTCTCAAAAACAGATTAATATCTGTATTTAATATCTGTATTTATGCTCAAAGTATAAGGAAAGCTAGGTTTTGACTTAAAATAATTCTGTATAATGACATTTTACTCACAGTGACTGAAACACTCTCAATCTTCTTATGATGATCATGAAAGGTATTTTCCCATTGAAAAAAAGATGAAGGTTCACAAACTACTCTTGGGAAAACACATTGCAGAAAACAAACCTTTACCTTCTATTTTTCTTAATGTTTCTTGCAGATTTCTGAAAGCTGGTATGGAAAAGTTAAAAGAAAAAATATGCAACTGAGAAATTAAACCAAGCTCCGCAGGGGAACAGCAAACAGAAATACAAAGAAGCTAAAGGAAAATCAGAAGATAGAGATATCTGAACAAACTTAGTGTAGCATTTTCCCCATTAAACCCAAAGACCGTAACGCTGAAGGCACTGGTTAATGTCTTGTGCTTCATATAACAACAGCAAGTTTAGAAAATGTCATGGAAACTAATTTTTAAATTAATGCTATTTTCTTACTGCCATCTGCCTGTACCCTACCACCAGCCCCCTCTTACACAATACCACACATTAGAACAAGGAATTCGGTGGCAGGATTGATCACAAAATTTCACCGTTTAAGAATAAAGTCTATTGCATTAGAAAGTTATCAAGATTCAGTCTCAGGTCAGAGGAGACAGACAGGCACTCTCAGAGAATTCCACATGCTCTCAGGGGAGAGCTCTATGGCACCTCACATACACTTAACCTCAGGTTGCTGTGGCAAGGAACAATCCTGTCCCACCCTCGGCCACAGATTCCTACAGGCCTTTGTATGTTCACATTCAGTGAGATCAAGGAACAGATACAGGTGAAAATTAATCTCCAAATTTAGATGAAAGCACTCTAGTCAACAATCTTTCAGGAACATAAAACCCTACATGAGTCAACAAATGGCTAGAGAAAATAATCTCTATGTAGAGAGAAGCAGCCTGCACCAAATTTAATTTCAAATTGTAACAAAACCATAGCCCAAAGTAGGAGGCTGTTCCAGACTGCCCATTTATTACAGAACAAACCTAGACAACATTACAAAACCAGCACAATCATATGAGACCTGTTTAAATTACTCTAATTTCTCTAAAACCTAAAGAGCATGGTTATGAGATTTTCCCATGATGCTTGTGTGAGGGTTATTTTTTACATACCATTCAGGTTTTTGTACAAAACTTCTTTCCAGTGAAGGGGTAAACAATAAAGTAATCCTTGAAGTATAAGATGATTTTGTCCTTGACTTTATTGTATTAGTGTAGCCAGTTAGTCTAATTTTAAAATTTTGGAAAATAAAACTATAAACTACTTCATGTGTAACTGAGTTCCACCTCAGAAAGCTTCTCAGTAATAATTTATGACAACTTTAGATTGTTTCTGGAGAACTGAGAGTTGCAGAAAAAAATCCTTAATGACTACTATATAGCATTTTTTAATCCATGCTGAGTTATTGCATGATATGTTTTTAATAGAACTTCAGTTAGTTATATTATTATTATTATTATTTCATAAATTTGAAAATATTGAAAGCTAATCCTGCAGGGATACTAAGCACAATGAGACAATCTTAATGGATTATTTTTAGCAAACAAGAATGTACATCAGAAAGCACTGAAAATAATTTTGTACACACATTTCTGAAATTCCTATGTTACATCTTTTGAGATAGAATATTCCAGATGATTTAAGACTTCTTTAAAGTAAAGCTCTTCCCTTTTAAAACTGAAGCATGGCTGCTTCTTCTTAATAATGCCTAATAACACAGTTTCCCCGGGGATAATAATATATCTTCTTTTTAATTATAATAATTTTTTCATATTTCTGGTGAAAGAGTAAACTGCTTTTTAAGACCAAAGATACATAAGTATATATAAAACAAAACTTCTTTGTAGAATTTTCAATTTCCATCTTTTCTGTATCACTTAAGGTTATGTTGTTATGTTATGTTATGTTATGTCCCATGTGACAGGGGACAGGACTAGAGGGAATGGCCTCAAGCTCCTCCAGGGGAGATTTAGGCTGGACATTCGGAGGAAATTTTTCACGGAAAGGGTCATTGGGCACTGGAACAGGCTGCCCAGAGAGGGGGTTGATTCACCTTCCCTGGAGGTGTTTAAGGCACGGATGGTCGAGGTGCTGAGGGGCATGGTTTAGTGTTTGATTGGAATGGTTGGACTCGATGATCCGGTGGGTCTCTTCCAACCTGGTTGTTCTATGATTCTGTGTTAAGACTTCCCAGACTGTTTATGAACTTCCCAGATTTCCTATAAATGGTCAGTATGTCTTTATGCAAACCAAGTTATACACAGGGCACAGTTCTAGTTTTCAGTTCATTGCTGCAAGACCTATTGTTCACATGATTAAAGCTGCATTTTCGTCTATTTTCATGCCTCTACATTGTATCTCACATTTTGAATCCCATTCCCACCAGCCAGTCTAGCAACACAAATATCAAGTTACCTCTGTATCCCAGAACTTCCAGAATGCCTCTTGGTGGGCTTGCACCTTGCCAACTCCTGGTGCTACTAAATGGATTCACCTTATGCTCCCTGGTACCCTTGCTCTTCAAAGAGAGGCAAAGATGAAAAATCCCCAACAATCATAAAACCACAGTCCATTTGATTAAATCAGTATGATGGTGACCAGGAAAATACAGAAAACATGCTCTGTAAGGCCTTGTTTATACCAAGGACATACAGGTAGCTTAGCAAGAGGACAAAGGTAAAAATTTAGGCCTCCAAGCATACTAGCAGACCATGACACCCAGCACAAGGTTCTCAGAAGCCTTTGTTGGCAGACTTAAGCCCCTTCCCTCTACCCTCTCTGTCTATTCTCCAGCCCAAAATATCTCTAACTGCCAGCAAACATACAGAACATTGGTATTATCTCCTAAAATAGGTATCTGAAACCTATTTTTATTCCTTGGTCTCCGTACTGCTGTTTTTAGAGCTGTGTTCTTTCTCAGCTGAATTAGTCCCAATTTATATGCTCAAACCAATATAGCCACTGAAATAGCTGGCAAGCTTGCATGGCAACACCCATCTGGGAGGCTCTGATCTCCTTCTTTTTGTCTCTCCTGCTGACATACATTCAACATTACGCAATTGAAATGACAATCCCACCTTAGTTAACTTGTTTGCTTTCACTTCTGTTCCAGGACGTTGTCTATTACCCTAATTACAGACCAGTGGCATGCTTAATCTGCTAACTATAATAGATTTTAAAAGTACTTTATGCAAGAAATATAATTACTGAGTGTTTAGAACTGTATGTTCTCCAGTTCTGTTAGGACTACGTGTATAATGATTTTAATGCTGGAAATAAACTCATGGCACAAAAATAACATTAGTGATTTATATTTTTCATCTCATCAAGTGTTATTCAGGAAGGTTTAACTTTGTAAAAAAAACTACAGCAGTAATTTTTTTCAAACAAAAGCTACTATAAGCAACATGTACATTGAAAATGTTTACATAGTCAAGCAGCATAGCAATAGGGGTAGAACTATATCTACAAATGGAAAAACAAACAAAAATTGCTGGGTATTTTTCCTGGTTTGCTGTATTGACAAGAACAGAGATTCAGACTATTAGGGACACCAGAGACATGAAGCAAACCCAAGAGGAGTCAGTGTTCACAGAAACCTATGACACATGAAAATATGTTGATACAAAAATAATAAAGAAAGAAAAATAAACACAGTGAGAGAGAAGGCATTACTCAGAAGCAAAAGTGCAAGGAAACTCATGGGAAGATCTCATAATTACCAAGGAAATAGTGGCATGGGTAGTCTTCTTGCTCAAAGGAGGAAGAGGGTAATGCTGGACTTAATAGGGAAACATTCTTGGAAAGCAAAACTGAGGCTACTTACCAGAGCAGTTATTTCAAAACGTGTCTTTCTTTCATTCTGTCATTGAAAGGCCATACTGAAAAGAAGCAATTAATTTTCTTTCAGATGCTTTTTCAGTCTGTCATCCTGAGCTAAATATAATAGTAGATTATCATTGCAGTTATTCCCTACAGCATACATCAACAGACCTGTAAAGACCTGTATACAGTCATTATTTGGGCGTAAATCTCAGTATATGTTGTTTTTTTGTAATCTAATCTAATCTAATCTCTATGAAGACAAAATCTGCGTTTCAAAGGTTTAAACTGAAAAGTTTACGTTATCAGTGTAAATCAGCAAAAGTTTTTGAAATGCATTTCAGTAAATGCATCAAGTAAATTCTTTGTACAAATTTGTTCAACTGTGTGTTATATTTAGCAAAAAGCAATCATCCAGCCATCATGGCAAAGGCACAGGAACAAGATGAAGATCAAATAGCAAGAGTAAACTGAAAAGCAAACAGCAAGGTTCAGGGTATATACTACTACTGAGGAGACAAATTCTGCTAAAGTCTGAGTCCTCTCCTTTAAAATCAAGCAGCAGCATCTTTCAGAGTGCTTTTTAAACATAGTTTATTAGGGTCTAAAACTGGCAAAAACTACACATCTTAGCAGCCCTTCAGTCCTGAGTATATAATCTCCACAAGTAATCTGCTGAGTCTGTTACGCCTACTGGAAATAGAGCTGCTCGGTTGTTCATTTCCCTAAACTGTTCATCTGCTGTCAGTTTAAATCTCTTGTGCAATATTTGAGCCTTCCAGTTACTGTAACAGCAATTTTTGCTTTCAGAGGCTTCCTCTTCCTCCCAAGAACAAAATTTGTTTTGCAATTCAGTTCATTTTATTTATAAATATTTAATTTTCATTTGCCTCCTTAAAATTTGTTGAGTGGATAGTAACATGAATTTATTATGAAGTGTATTTATCTTTCTGTACCTCATTACTGCTCAAGAGTTCTGTTGCCTCTACTAAGCATTTTGCTAAACAAACTTCTGGAGGCCAAATTCAAGTGCATGGAGGAAATTAAGTGTAAATTTAGGATGCATCTCTTCTTTTATGCCTCTCTGCAATCTTCCTCAAAACCACATCCCCACTAGAGTTCAGAAATGGCATTAAGGTTGGTGATCTGAAGTCAGGAGACATGATATGAATAAGTTTTTAATCCCTTGTTTCCCATACAAATTGCATCATTATTTTCAGGAGTAACCCAAAGTGGTACTTTCAGGGATTACAAGCACACACCAGTATAAGAAAAAAGTTGGAACTAAAAAAGAAAACCCCTAGTCTTTAACATGAAATAAGAAATTCTGACTTAAGTCCTGTAGTTGTTATTCCATATTACTTTATATTAGGTTTACTCTTACTGAGACATGAGCGCAACTGAATGAATCAGTTCAAATTTAAGTTTGCTTGAAAAAATACAGAAGTGAAAAATGAAATGAAGAACACAGAAAAAGCTTTGAAGCTAAAAAAAAAAACCTCAAATCCGTAACATACAGGTTGTCAGTGAATGAATAACTGACAAAAAAATAACAGAACTTTTAGCCCATCTGCACATCTTGTCATGACAATGGCTGACAACATTTTCAATGTACTTTCATCTCAAACATAGTTAGCAAATATTCTGATAACATAAATACCCAGGAACAGCACAGCATTTCATTCTAGTTTGACTTATGTGCATCACTACAGTTTCATAGAAGCAGGTAACAATTAATGGAATTTTATTTGTCATTTTAAAATATTTATGATGTAACATTCTTGGCTGGTTATCAAAAATTAGCAAGAAGTTAGTTACAAGGAATCAGATTTTCTCAGTAATACTAAAAAAATCTGGAGTTGGAAAGTAAAAAAAAAAAAAAAAAAAAAAAAAAGAGTAGAAGCAGCTAATTCAGTTTTGAATTTTGATACCAGAAGGTATCAGGAGAGGGACCTGGGGATGTTGGTCGACAGCCGACTGAACATGAGCCAGCAGTGTGCCCAGGTGGACAAGAAGGCAAATGGCATCCTGGCTTGGATCAGAAAAGATGTGACCAGTAGGTCCAGGGAGGTGATTCTCCCTCTGTAATCAGCACTGGTGAGACAGCTCTTTGGAATCCTGTGTTCAGTTCTGGGTCCCTCACCGCAAGAAGGATGTTGAGGCTCTGGAGCAGGTCCACAGAAGAGCAACGAAGCTGGTGAAGGGGCTGGAGAACAGACCCTATAAGGAACGGCTGAGAGAGCTGGGGTTGTTTAGCCTGGAGAAGAGGAGGTTGAGAGGAGACCTCATTGCTCTCTGTAACTACCTGAAAGGAGGTTGTAGAGAGGAGGGAGCTGGCCTCTTCTCCCAAGTGACAGGGGACAGGACAAGAGGGAATGGCCTCAAGCTCCGCCAGGGGAGATTTAGGCTGGAGATTAGGAGGAGGGTTTTCACACAGAGGGTCATTGGGCATTGGAACAGGCTGCTCAGGGAGGTGGTTGATTCCCCTTCCCTGGAGGTGTTTAAGGCACGGGTGGATGAGGTCTTGAGGGACTTGGTTTAGTGTTAGATAGGAATGGTTGGACTAGAAGATCCGATGGGTCCCTTCCAACCTGGTTGTTCTGTGATATCAGTCTGAATGTAAACTATATAGTACACTTACTAACATTTGCTTAATACAGCACAGAAAAAAATGAAATAACACTGCAAACGTTTAACAAAAGTATTAAAAGAATAAGTGCTTCTTACTTTGTCTTTGCACAGATAAAAAAGCTAGATAATGTTTGTCATGGTTGAACAAAAATGCAATGTCAGTGGGAAAGCACATAGTAAAAATTACCTCTACTGACATTCTTGAAATGTCATCATGATCCATTTTCTTTATATGGAGTGATATTACTCTCTGTGCATATTTCAGCTAAAAGAACTAGTATTTTGAAATGTTCATGCTGGCATACTGAAACAGATACTGCAGTTCTCCCTATTACCAAAATCCCTAAAATATCTCCCTATCACCCTGTCACTAAAATACCCATTAATCTACCATGCTGTGATATTTCAGACATCTAAACAGGTTTCTGGTTACTCTTACAATAGAGTTTAAAAAGGGGTCTATAGTTTATATAAGATTATGTATTGTTCTAACATTCTCTTCTTATTCTCAGACAAAACACAATGCTTAGTTCTGCCAGTAAGGTACTACAGGAGCAGATACTTCTTCAAAACACTGTTCACTGCAGATCTGGGACTTAAGTTTCCTGACTAGGAAGCAGTTCAAAAATTGATGTCTACAACATCAGCTTTTGTATTAACCATTTCTAGATACTAGGCATTTACAGAAGTCACACATTCTGTTCTACAAATTTCTGGTTTTATGTGGGGTTTTGTTAGCTACTGGGAGAGTCTTACCAAGCACATTATTTACTTAGCAAAGCTTTGGGACAGTGAAAGTAAACTAGTGTAACCAGTTTAGCCTTTGCTATTTCTGGGTTCTGCTAAAAAAAAAATGCTTTGCAGTGAAGTACTAACTTTAATACCCATCACAATTTTTAAGACTGAAGTTACAACTATATGCTTAGTACATCACAAGTGAAACTATATCAGATTGTACATTCATACAGTTAGCACCATATATTCAGTTAGCACCACAGTTCGTTCTGAACCAGTACTGAAACTGAAACAAGTATTGTTTAGTTCCAAAATGTTGAAAGATTTCATATCACAGATAAAAATGTGATTGGTACAGAAAACTTCTACTACTTACATCTGTACAGTTGTATAAGATACTGGATGAGTCATTAATTTCTCTAAAGGTTACTACCAATGGATATCCAGCAAAAGAAGCAACAAAAACTAGGATAGCAGTTCAGATAAAATGGACTGATTAGTTCCTGCAGGGAACAAAATGTTAGAAAAAATAACATTGACACCATGACTGTCACACATTAGTCAATTAGGTCAATATGGCATCAGAAAGCACTCCAGTAAGGAAGTGATGAAAGCTAAAAACAATCTACAGAAACTATTTGGAAGACAATCAGCTCTGAACAGATACAAAACACTGTTTTCAAAGAGGCAGTTTTAGACATGGAATCTAGCAAAAAGGAACTGAGAGATTCATGCAAGAATAAGTGGCAACATAACTGGAAATATGAAGCCTTGAAAACAAGACACAAAACAGACGTTTGGGAAATGCATACAACACAAAAAGCATCAAAGCAGTGGTAGCAGCACAAGAGATTACGTGGAACTTGAAAAATACCTTACATTTTCAGCATTAACATGCATGTTGAGATCTGTATATTATAGGTAGGATTTCATGGTTAGGTTCCAAAATTAGATACTCAGCATCATCCCAGCTACTTAACCCTGAAGATCAGCTCACTCAGCTGCTATTGCTCAAGATAGCTGACATTTCTAGTACCACCTTAATTTTAATCAGTTTCACTTCTGTTCATATCTATGGATATGATACACATATCTATGGATAGTTCCACATTCCTCTGCTTCCCACAGTTGTGACACCCTAATCAAGGACATACTCAGAAAGTCAGGCTGAAGACAGACAGCAAGACAAATGAGAAATGTTCCCTGGAGCTAAGGCTTAAAACCCAGGTCTTTCTATTCCCAGACTTGTGAGCTAATCTGTAAAATGATCTTCTTTTTCATTCCTGATTAGTATTTAATTATTCCACGCAAGGCAAAACACCTTCAAAAGAAGACACAGCAACCATTCCACCTCAGAGTATTTTATAGCCAGGATAGTTTCCTGGAAGATAGGAGACACTGATTAGAGCTCCCTCAGGCAGAGGAAGGAACCAAATGCAAGCCTGCTGCCTTGTAAATGCTGAGCTAGTGCATAGCATACACTGGGAGTGGCAGACAAAGAGCAGAACATTAAGAGTTTTTGAACAAAAAAGGCACCATGTCTAATTTCAGGGAAGGGATCCTGAACTGGAGGTAACTATGGTATCCCTGTCCCAGGCAATGACACCACTTAAAGCAGTCCCTCATCTGGAGTCCTTTACAAGATCTCTTCCAAGCAGCTATCCATTCCGCTTGTCGGGATTTGCCATACAATTCTCCTCTTCAAAGGAGCTGACTAAGTGGCTAACTTTAACAATATTGATTCACTAACACCCAGTACCTAGACACTGCAAAGCTCAAAGCTGTAGGAACTTGTACTTTTCTTTGTGAGAGTAATACCCACCGAGTTAGAGAAGAGATCCAGAAGCAAGATGCAAAGTGTCATTGCCAGAGCAGGGAGCTGATGCCTTGGGCGACAGAACAATTCTGGGTGGACACTAAGTAATTTTAAATTTTATTTTTTTAAATGCTTAAAAAGTTTAAAAGAGAGCAGCCCAGAGTGAAAGCACTTAGTTTAACTCAACAGAAAGTCACAATGAAAGGGAGTGAATAAAATGTTTTGGATATACAAATAGTGAAGTTCAGAGGAAAAGAAGTACAACTACAAAACTACCTCTTCAACTCTGCTTCTCCATATGCTCCTGTCGTGTTCCTCTCTTCCATCATTTCCAGCCTTACCCCAAACCTCCCACAATGTGTATGCCACACCAGCTGTCTTCTTGAAAGCTACCATCTTTCCACAGCTTTACAGATAACATCCCTTCTTTCATCACACTAATAAAATTAACATGATTGACCAATAATCATTAAAATAAAACATTCTATGTGTATCTCTCTCCAAGAACATATATAAAATTATTTTAGATTATTTGTAACACAGATTGTAATTTCCCCTAATTAGGGACACTGGGTTATATTCTCAGTAGTGATATGTATCAGTACATTTCCAAGAAACTATCTGATTTCCATCACATAAGTATCTCACTTGTCTAATTAATACACATCAGGTCATTAGGCAGGAATGCTTTCCACATGGCATATATGTCCATGAACTTGGTGATACATCACACACATTTCTTACCAATCTCAGGTTGTCAGAGAGGGTGTCCCAAAACACTGCTACACTTCTTTTCAGTTAGGTGTAGTAGAAGCATTACTGCAATAAGTGTATTACAGATACACATGCAAGGATAAAATACAAACAAGATGACATAAACCTTTGTAATTTCCATAGGCCATTATCACCAAACAAGAAACACTGCTCCATTGTATTATTTCTCATTTATTTTCCTGTCAGCATGTCTCAAGGAGTACCCCATAGCACAGAAATACATAGTACAAAACTTAACACATCCTGAACTATCAATTTTCTGACAACTGTCCAGTCATTTCCAGGATTAGACAACATGTCAGGCACAGTTTATGTAAGAAAGGATGGGAAGCACACAGACACTTCATTTATTGTATTAAAACAAACAGTCCTAAAGTGCAATCCTTCACATGACATGGTGGCAGCTTCAATCTTCTTTCTTTCTTTCCTCCTCTTCAGATTAGACGACTACTGCAGCCACTCCACTTCCTAAACCCATTCTCAGGTTCTTAAATTGAAACCAAACCAAAAAACACCACCACTACCACAACAACAAAACAAATCACATCAAGTACTGTAGAGACACTGTAGAGCATTTAAGCTCTTTTGTGCTACACAACTAGGAAAGAATCGAGTTCTTTGAAAATGTTCAAACCTCAGCAACCAACAACCATTCTAAAATAAATACTAGGCTCAGCAGCACTGCACAAGATATCACAAGCCTGTATGATCACAGGTAATTACTCATACTTCATGGATTTGAGCTTTCATCACAATACCAAAACTGTTACAGCTGCATACAGTAGCTGTAGCAACTGACTGTTTAGTCAAGAATACTTACATTATCTAAATATCTCATCTGAAACGTGCATGCATGTAAAAATGAGCTACAATTTAGTGATATACAAGGTGAAATTATACAGAAAAGCACAGTAACAATGCCAAGGTACATAAACCAAGCCTTATCTTGTGAAAAGTTACGATTCCTGTTGACATGTGGAAGTTCAGGCTGTTGCAATCATGCAATCAAAAGGCGTGTTTGCAAGTCTAACATTTATAATTACACAAACATTCCCCCACCCTTGATGTCAAACACACTGAATGCCTTTCTGACAGTGAGAGGCTTTCCAGCTGGTGAAGAAAACAGCAGCCGGAATTCAATTTGTATATTAATTAGAACTATTATCTAACTAGTTTTCTAAAGAAATTTAGTTCATTTTTGTTTCAGCCTGCTCCTCTCCCACAGCTGGATGCTCTAATAATGGATAGGATATATAAACACGATGTGTACACCTGAAGATTTACTTATAAACTGCTCAGAAATATTACTAATGCATACCTTCAGTAAATAGTGAATTGATGATTATAGAATGCAGTGGTTCAAAGTTTACTTATGTTTGTTTAAAGTATATTAATTGCTTACATATACATTTGCCATCTGTGACAAGCTTACAGCCTCAATTAACCAGACATTAGTGCTCTGCAAACTGTTTACCAGTGAAAAAGTATAAAGATAGAATTACATACATTATATCAACAATTAATGGGTCTCCCTCTTCCAGAGAAAGCAAGTTCCACCTTGGGAGGCAACACAGTCAACTGAGATTGCAAGGGACAGGCAAGTAGTAATTCTGGCTCGAACCTTTGTGTGTCTTTGGAAAAGCTGTGCTGGATTCCTTCACCTTTTTGGCTGCCTGGTGTTTAGAAAACAGTGATCACAGACTGGAACTCAGGCATGGAATCATGCCACGTTAGTAAGATACCTAACCAAAGTGGCCTGCCTTGTGAGATTAATTATCTAGGCTTCTTGTATAATCATTGGAGAGCATGACATAGATCTACTGATCCATATAAAATTTTCTGTCTTCCCCTGATTATGCTGATCATGGGTTTAAAACTGGAATCAGTGTAACTGGTTACATCTGTACTCAAATTCAAAAGTAGAAAAAAGGACAGGGTTAGACTTGACTTACAGGCCCACCTGACTCAGACATACATTTAAAAAAAATGAAGTCCCATACACCACAGGTAAAACTCTAAGTGATAGTAAAGACAACATCAAATTAGCCATGGAAACATTTGAATTAACATGATTGACGCCAATCATATTCACAGGTTTCTTAAAGAGTACTGGTACCCCACTCCCTGCCCAAAGCAAATGATACAGAAATAGAAAATCAAAATCACAGAATCATAGAATGGTTTGAATTGGGAGGGACCATTAAAGGTCATCTACTTCCAAACCCCTACCATAAGCAGTGACACCTCCCACTGGATCAGGTTGCTCAAAGCCTCATCCAATCTGGTGCTGAACACCTCCAGGGATGGGGCATCCACAAACTTCCCAGGCAACATGTTCCAGTGCCTCACCACTCTCATAGTAAAAAACGTCTTCCTCATATAGAATCTAAATCCACCTTCTTCAAGCTTAAAACCATTATCCCTCCTCCTGTCATGATTAGAACCGATTAATGCTAGACTTCTGACAAAGATGAGCATCACTGGCTGTGTTAAAAATTTCACATGCCAGCTGCAAGATCCACAGAGCCCAAAAGCAGCCTGAAGTACAGACCCACAATCAGTTTTTCTTGTGAGGCTCTTGGAGCACACCCTGCCTTTTATTTCCACAATTAGTGGGCAAAACTACTCTTGCTAGAAATCCAGTGAAAAGGCTAATATCCAAGAGGAGCTGAAAAGCTGGTTTGAATGGAAACAAGTTCTGAGTAATAGGGATTCACTGAACCATGGCAACTGAATAGCTGCAGATACATACAATCCCTTCAGAGATTGAGTGGTCCCTACAATCCCTTGTGCTTCTCTCAGATCAGAAGAGCTTCTGCTGCATTTCAGGATTGACAGCCACAGAAACTTACTGGCAAGTCTGTACCCTGACAACTGATTTAATGTATCAGTGAAGGGGAGAATTCATAAAGAGTGTCTCCCCCCAAGTCATCATTACTATCAGTACAGCAGAGAGCAGATGCAGGCAGGTACTATCATGACAATCCATTATCATTTATTCTCCTTAACACCAGCTGCTGTAGAAAAGGGTCCAGCAGCAGAAAGAAGAGTGACATATAGCACCAACAGCAGCACCACCCCCAACATTGTACCAGGCTGTAAGTAGTGTGTGTCTCACTACCACAACTAAAATGCCCTTGCCCTACAGCAAAGAGCTAGAGCCAGGCACACTTGCATCAGTCCATATCTCAGTGTTTAAACAACTATAAAAAAAGCTAAATATTCTTAAACTACAGTGATACTATGCATTCAGCACTTAAAAAAAATGTTTTATGCTGTATTTATTTTACTAATCTACCAATGAAAGTGAAGCAGCTCTTAAGCATCAAGTTGATAATTCAACTGTTCTCAGCATAAGAAAACTGCAATAACTCTTAAAAGGGCAAGTGAAGTGCTTGGTAGCAGAAACTACTGTTCCATTTGGCTGCCTTTTCCAGTTCCAGCCTAAGATGCTGATGTTTCAGCATTGGTTAATCTAATTAGGTCAGTCTGTTGAAGTTAATTTTTATTGCTCTGCTCAAATGAAAGGAAATGGGAATCATTAAGTTACCTTTCCTGATCATTCCTTCAACACACCTGGCTTCCCAGAGGATAAACTACCCTCTGCTGGAACAACAGAGAATTTACATGCAAGAAAACTTCCTTAAAAACTCCTTACAGACCTTTTTAAAGGCATTTATCTGCAAATACAGCTCATCAATTGCCGCAGGCTTACTAAAGTTAGGGTCAATTCCAATGATTTCGCAGCCAGTGCCCTCTCAGTGAAAGATAACTGACTCACCTAATACATGAATCACTCTTACATAAACAGACTTTTTTTTCAATGAGCTTAAATAGCTTTCTTTAAGAACCAAGCTGCTGATTTACACATAGTATCCTGTACCTTGTTGGTTTATATAATTTTTCTTGTACTGGAATCTCTCAGAATTCGAACCTTAATGTGATATAACTCACCACATGCAAGATTTGATTGCATACAGTAGTTACATAGTGTACAAAAACTTTCTCAATAACTGCAAGGGCAAGCATTTATAAAAAGGAAAAGTCTTTCCCAAAGACACCAGCCTCAGCATTTAATAGAATTCTTCCACTAGGCAATAAAAGAGCTGCTGCATTGCACTACTAACTGTTAATCCATCCTGACAGCTGGAAACACTTTCAAGCCCAACCCCACAGTGGGCAGGATGGTACAAGAAGCAGCTTCTATTAAACTTTCAGCTGATCATAACTCACATCTAGCCTCAAATCACAAGCCCAAGCCAGCCTTTATGCTGCAGAGGTAGGATACAGCCTCACCATAAACGATAAAGGATTCTGCCCACATTCCCAAGATGCTTCAGGTACCTTCATGAAGAAAACAGACCTCACCTCAAAATTACTAACAATTTTCTTTGAGTGCTTCACCAGGACAGAAACAGAAAACACAAAAAAGTACAAAGAAAGGGTATTTTTCAGAGAAAATTCAGGTTATTTATAAAGAGGTGCTGAAAAAAAACAAAGCCAAGTATGACAACAACTAATATAATGGTACAAAAACCTATCCTGAGTTAAGCTACTTCTATGACTGCTAATCTGGCTGCAAAAAAAAATCACAGGTCTACTGGTTTCATCAAAGGCACCTTTGCAACACAGCTTTTAACACTTGATAAAAGTTTCAACTTTCAAACAGAGGCGAATGGCTTCAGTTCTTTCTTCAAAGCAAAAGAACATGGCTGTTTGAACACACTGCTGGATCTCATTACAACATCTCATGAAGAAAAACAAATGCAAGAAAGCCTGTCACTCTGTTGAAATTTATGCCACACAGGTATTATCACAGAATTACAGTCAGTATCCTTGGAAAGTCTTCAGGTCTCTAATGGGAAATCTCCAGAACAACTAGGCCTGAATAGAACCAGACAGATGACTTCTGCAATGTTGGGTTGTTCCTGCTTCCAACACAGCCATCGATTACCATACATCAACACAACAAAGTAAACCACCACCATATACATCCAGCTGCAGAAAGTGAATCAATTAAAAAAATATAAAAATTTCCAACTACTAATATTTACAAAGTATATTCTAAAGTCCTCTGTAAAACCAATCCATTAATTTAGATCAATGAAGGTGCCACAGTTTGTGCCCAAGAGGCATTTAATTTGTAACGTTTTACTCTTCATAGAGTCTGACTTAGCTGTCTACTTTTAATTTATCGGGCAAGAACCTGGAACAACCACACATATTTTAACAGCTCTAGAGTAAGAAAACACATTGACAGCTAATTATTAGTGTTCTTCTATGAAAATCCCCTTTATGCTGTTGGCTGCCAAAAGTAAGAACTGCCAAGTTAAAAAAAAAAAATCCAAAAAAACAGTATAAGCAATAGTTAAGGAAAATGCTAATATTATCCCTACTGCTACAACGAAATGGGTCAAAAGAAAAACCAACTTACAAGTATTTTAACTGTTAATGCAGACTTTGTAACTAAAAAAATAGAACTACGTACCATTGCAGTGACAAATGTTACTGCAGAGGAAAATGTCCTTCATTGTACTAAAAAAGATTAACAGCATCGTTTAAACAGGAAAAATACCCCAAACTTCAGTAGCATGATGGACTAATATGGAACACATGACTGTGGAGCAAATCACAGGGTTGTGGGTTTTGGCACAATAGTGTCCTACTGGACTGCAAAGGTGCCTTGCATGCCAGAGCATCATCAGATCCCCTAGACATGGCAGTGTGCAGCTCTTGCCTAGACAGTCATATAGCAAGAGGAGCAGCGGGGGGGATAGACTGCTTTCACTCCCAGAGAACTCCCCCAGCCAGGGAAATCCCCCGTTCACCAAGATGTTTTATCAGGTAAAATAGAGCTGTGCCAGAAGTGCCAGTAGTATTGCTAGTCACGCTAATAATAACCAGAATTCCTAAAATAAATGTAATACTGTTACTATCTGTGATGATTTTATATGAAAGTATGTGGGCAGGAAAACGTTATACACTTTAAAATATATATTTTTTTAAATCTACTTACAATGCTATTTCTTTTCAAATTACATTACTTAATTCCTCAATTCCTTTTAGACATCTTTCCAACTTAGTCCTTGTATGATCTTTCTTTTCTAATGATTAGTTAAACTATTATGTAACATTTGGTTCAGTCTATTTCCGTTGTCTATTAATAATGATTGTATTTTGGCATACAGACAGAGTTTAGTCTAACGGCTGCTTTTTTTCCTGAAAAACTTTATGTGATGAACAAAAATTAGGAAAAAAAAAACAATAAGAAGGTTTTCCCACAGCCAAATTTACCTTCAAGGAGAAAGGACGACAAACTGTTGAGTAAGTCAAGAATGTTGCTGAACTTCGTATATTTAATGGGAGTTTAATATGCAAAATGTTTATCAGCCCTGCAGCATGTCCAGAGCTCAGTACAAAGTTTCTAAAATTGGCTGTATATCCACTTTTACTGCTGATCAAACACATAGCACCTCTGGAAACAGAGGTGATAGGAGCACCTCCAGAAACTAACCATCATTTCACATGCCTACATGAGCATTTTGATGTTAAAGTCACAGTTAAATACAGCTGGAAGACCTCTGCATAGTTTACTTGTCTACACTCCAGCTGCCCCTGAGCAATGCAGGTAAGGTTTTTGGAATCATAAGTTGGCTAAAGGAACTAAGGGATATTACATAGCAGCTGAGACATGCTGAATAAATATGAGCCTCTTACCACACTGTGGAAGGGGGAAAAAAAGAAAAAAAACAATATCAACTATGGTAATTTCAATCTTTCACCAAGCTGGAAACATGACCACGGTTGGCTATACAGTTCAACTTATCAAGCTATAGTGGTTGAGTCACGTATTTCAGTGTTAATCATCTAAAAATCGTAACAACATTAAAATCAGGAGTTTACACTGAAGCAAGCAAAAGTTTACCCTAATAATTTTCAGTGTTCATGTTTTCTAATCCAGTGGTTTTTAAATTAACTGGGTCATTTTTTCCATACATGATTATCACTCCAAAGCTTTTCCTTTTTCCTTTGTGGTATTTTGACTTCTCACCTAAGTGATTTCCACACAAACATAAGCTCTTCAGTGGTTACTCAATGTTACAATGTGTGACATTGCTGCTATGCCAGCAGGACTACTCATGTTGCAAGTGAAATTTCTTCAGTTTTTCAATTCCACTTTAAGTCTCTCTCTGAAGACTAGGGCTTTCGTGTGATTACACTTTTCATCTTGACTAGGAGTTCTAGATACCAGAAACATTAATTAAACATAAAACTCATAAAAGATACTGATTTTTTTTCCTAATAACTTTAACAGTTTTACACAATGGGTAGATAGAGTAAGCTCCCATGCAATCTGTCCCACAATTCTGATTCCTATCGTATTCTCTAATTAAAGAACTAACGCTATTTCACAAAACTGATCTTACTATTCATGCACTCAAAACTATATTTTTTTCTTTCTTCACTGATTTCTCTGGCTTCTCTTCATTTTCATTCAGTTGTTTAGATGTAGCCATTTTAAAAGGTGACAGACCTTACAGGACAAAAACCAGCATTTGCTCCCTGATACATACGCGCATGTATGTATACCCACAGAAGGACCTGAGCACCCTCTACTATAGATGGGAAACATCTGATGACACAGATGGTTAAAAAACACCTCCTCGGGCTGGATCTGTGGATAAGGAAAAAAAGGGGAGGAGGGGGGATGGGGGGTAAGAAAGGCAGCAACAAAGAAACACATATAATTTCCTCTGCCCGTAGTCATTAAAAACCTTCGCACCACCTCAGGGAAGCAAGGTAATTCCCTTCCCATACTAGTAATGACTGCTGCACCTGTGTTAACTTAATCCCACATTATGGCCTCTAATGCCAGAGCAACAAAGTGTCAGTGCAGGAAGGACTATTGAGAAAGTGTGTGCAATTCCACCACTTGAATGCAGTGCACTGTGCCTGGGTCAGCTTCCTTGGAGCAGCCAGAAACCTGTTTAAAAGATAAGAAAAAACAACCTCCGTGCTTTGCTTTCATTTGAAAGTATTTTGAAGTGCTTACAATTTGCTTCTGACAATTAGGCAAACCTAATTGAGCAACCTTTACTCCCACACATAGCTTTGTGCTTGACACGGAATTTTTTAAAAGACAAAGAGCTGTCAATACTACCAAGACAAAAAAAAAAAAAGTTCTGTTTATTTTCTCCGAGCAGACCAGATCACCTCCACTACTATCATTTATCTCTGTTATTCCAAAAACCAGTGTTTTTCTATTTTTTCCAAAACTGACCTTTAGCTTTCAAAGCTGGTAGAGAACACCACTAGAAAGCTGATGGAATTTAAAAATGGGGTTTTTTCCTTTACGTTTGCTCCTATAGCACTGAAAAAAAGAAACTCTTGGTTCCCTTTTCCACAGGACATATTTGTACATTTTGTTCTGTCAGTGTGTCACGATATTATCGTGACTTTACCAAATGCTACCAAGTCCACAGTCATCACTCTCAGGCTTAAAACAAGTGTGGTGTGAAGAGAGTTAAGACCAAAAACAGATCAGATTTTTATAATACTTTTTGCCTTTATGTCAGAAAAGACGTTCCTGTAAGGATATGAATGCCATGCTTTGGGGCACAGGTTTTGTGTTCTTTCTAGTGATATACAAGGAAGGGCATTAGACCAGCTGGATCCAGGTGTCCATTGACACAGGTCACTAGCACTTTTCCCTCAAGCAGAAAGACCCGTGTGTGTGTGTGTGTGCCTATAGAATCACCAGGCTGGAAAACACCTCTTGGATCATTGAGTCCAACCTTTCCTATCTGCCACTAAACCACGTCCCCATTGCAGGTGATATGGTTTCGTGGCCATTTCTAGACTTCATCAGCTTGAAAGAAAGCCACTCAAAAGGGTATGGCACACATGTCACCACTCTCCCTCCACCAGCCCAGGTGAAGACCGAGCTGCAACCTTTAAGCTTCGCTGGCAAGTGTCATTCCAATTCTTTCATAGAATCACTAGGTTGAAAAAGACTTCTAGGATCATCAACTATTCCTATCAATCACTAAACCATGTCCCTGAGCTTCTCATCTACCCATCTTTTAAACACCTTCAGGGAAGGTGAATTAACCACCTCCTTGGGCAGCCTGTTCCAGTGTCCAATCACCCTTTCCATGAATTTTTTTTTTCTGATGTCTAGCCTAAATCTCCCCTGGTGGAGCTTGAGGCCATTCCCTCTTGTCCTGTTCACTGTCACTTGAGAGAAGAGGCCAGCTCCCTCCTCTCTACAACCTCCCTTCAGGCAGGTGTAGGGAGCAATGAGGTCTCCTCTCAGCCTCCTCTTCTCCAGGACAAACACCCCCAGATGTCTCAGCCGCTCCTCATAAGGCCTGTTCTCCAGCCTCTTCTCCAGCTTCATTAGAATCATAGAACAACCAGGTTGGAAGGGACCCATCGGATCATCGAGTCCAATCACTCCTATCAAACACTAAACCATGTCCCTCAGGACCTCATCCACCCATGTCTTAAACACCTCCAGGGAAGGTGAATCAACCACCTCCCTGGGCAGCCCACTCCAATGCCCAATAACCCTCTGTGTGAAAAACTTCCTCCTAATCTCCAGCCTAAATCTCCCCTGGCAGAGCTTGAGGCCATTCCCTCTCATCCTTGTCCCCTGTCACTTGGGAGAAGAGGCCAGCTCCCTCCTCTCTACAACCTCCTATCAGGTACTTGTAGAGAGTAATGAGGTCTCCTCTCAGCCTCCTCTTCTCCAGGCTAAACAACCCCAGCTCTCTCAGCCGCTCCTCATAAGGCCTGTTCTCCAGCCCCTTCACCAGCCTCGTTGCTCTTCTCTGGACTTGCTCCAGAGCCTCAACACCCTTGTTGTGGTGAGGGGCCCAGAAATGAACACAGGATTTGAGGTGCGGTCTCACCAGTGCTGAGTCCAGAGGGAGAATAACCTCCCTGGCCCTGCTGGTCACACCATTTCTGATCCAAGCCAGGATGCCGTTGGCCTTCTCGGTCACCTGGGCACACCGCTGGCTGGCGTTCAGCCGCCTGTCAATCAACACCCCCATTCGCACGTACACTCGCAGGTGACCGCCTCGCAATCAAGACACAACAAGTTCTCCAAACAAACAAGCGCTGCCCTCGGACGCTCACACGCCCTTTCCCCGTGTGTGGTAACCCCCGCAGCCCTCCGCGCTCTCCCCGGGCGGACGGACGGGCGGAGGCGCCGCCCCCGGCCCCGCGCGCAGGTGCCCCCCGCCCCGGGAGGGGGAGGTGCCGGGGCGAGCGCCGCCAATGGGGCGCGAGGGCGGGGAGGGGCCGCCCCCGCCCTCCGCGGCGAAACTCGGCGGGAGCGCCGCGGGGAGCCAGACGGCGCGCGCTGCGAGCTCCGCGCGGCAGGGCGGGAGCCGCGCCCGGGGCACCTGCAGCCGCTGCCTCCCGCCGCATCCGCTCGGCTCCGCTCCCCGACACACAGCCCCGACCCCGCTCCCCTTGGCCCTTGCTTTTTTTCCCCGCTTCTCTTACCTTTTTTAACTTTTTTTCTTTTACTTTTTTCCTTAGAATCGTAGGACAACCAGGTTGGAAGGGACCCATCGGATCTTCTAGTCCAACCATTCCTATCATTTTTTTTAAAAAATTTTTTTATTATTTTCTTTTTTTTTTTTTACTTTTTTTTCCTCTCCCTCACTTGAAATTTTCTTTTCACCCTCCTCTCCCCTTATCCTGCCCTCCTCTCCCCTTATCCTGCCCTCCTCTCCCCTTATCCTGCCCTCCTCTCCCCTTATCCTGCCCTCCTCTCCCCTTATCCTGCCCTCCTCTCCCCTTATCCTGCCCTCCTCTCCCCTTATCCTGCCCTCCTCTCCCCTTATCCTGCCCTCCTCTCCCCTTATCCTGCCCTCCTCTCCCCAGACCCGTTGTGCCTCTCCCCAGCATCATGTCCTTTGACCCCACCAGCATGACACCTGGGAATGGCTCCACCAACGGGACAGCCGGCGGGACAGAGGGTGGGAAGCCTCCCACCATCCCCACCATCATGTTCATCTTCGGTGTGGTGGGCAACCTCACAGCCATCGTGGTGCTCTGCAAGTCCAGGAAGGAGCAGAAGGAGACCACTTTCTACACACTGGTCTGCGGGCTGGCAGTCACCGATCTCTTGGGGACTTGCCTGGTGAGCCCAGTCACCATCGCCACTTACCTGCAGAACCGCTGGCCAGGAGGACCAGCGCTCTGTGAGTACAGCTCCTTCATCCTCCTCTTTTTTGGACTCTCTGGCCTCAGCATTATCTGTGCCATGTCTATAGAGAGGTACCTGGCCATCAACCATGCCTATTTCTACAACCATTATGTAGACAAGAAGCTGGCAGGGCTCACGCTCTTTGCCATCTACGCTTCCAACGTGCTGTTCTGCGCTCTCCCCAGCATGGGTCTTGGCAAATCCACCTTGCAGTACCCAGACACTTGGTGTTTCATAGACTGGCGAACGAAGGAGGCCACCCATGCAGCATATTCCTACATGTACGCCGGTTTCAGCTCCTTCCTCATCATGGTCACTGTCATCTGCAACATCTTAGTGTGCGTGGCCCTCATTCGCATGCACCGCCAGTTCATGCGACGTACGTCTTTGGGGACAGACACCACTTCCAGCCGTTTATCTGACTTTCGCAGACGCCGGAGCTTCCGTCGGATGGCCGGAGCAGAGATCCAGATGGTTATTCTGCTCATTGCCACTTCCCTGGTGGTGGTCATCTGCTCCATTCCTCTGGTGGTGAGTAACATTGTGCAACCCTTCTTTTCCATCACCCGCACTGATGAGTCTTTTCTCCTCCTAGTTTGTGCTTGTAGGACAGAGTATTGTTTAGCTGGTGCTGCAAACTGTTAAAGTAACTTAAAGGCTATCAGCACATATGCACAGTGAGAGAAGGTTGTATTGGTTTACCTTTATAAAAAGAGACACAAACTTAGCTCAAGACATGGACTCCTTTGATTGGCTTTGATGAAATACAGCACCAAAAATTCTCATTGTTTTTTCCACTGTTTAACTGGAATCCACACAGCAGAAGCCTTACTGACAGCTAAAGGCGCTTTAAAGTTCACTTCCCAAATTAATTTGTGATGAGTGAGGTTTGGGTCTGGCCTGCATTTTTGAATGTTTATTGTGCTTTAGAAATTTGCACGCAGTTGCTGAAGGGTACAGCAGTCTTTGATGTGCAGAGGGAGGAGAGAGCTCTGTTCACTTGGCACCAGAAACGTGCAGAGTGCTTCACACCCAGAACCTGAGCCAGGCTTCCCTTTCTGAGGGATTTACCCACCACCTCTGGCATAGATCCCCTGCACTTCCATCCCTCCAGCAGCTTCCCCTCTGTGGGAGGAGTAAACTGAGTGTAACCACTCGTTGGTGTAATTCTCAGTCAAATGAGAGTTGGAAGACTCTCACCCACATAAACCTAGAGATCATAACAAAATGCCAGACAACATTACCACTAATGATTTGCTAATTTTCTGAAATGGCTGATACAATTATTGCCATGGAATTTAATATGCAGGATCCACTTATTGCTATTCCTCCACATTATCTCCAAGGAAGACAAAAGGAAAAAGACAACAAACCCACCAGCTGGAGGCTCAGTTCTTGCTTGCCACCCACTGTAATAAAAGTTCGCGAACTACTTCTGGCCCAGAGACGTTAAACAAATCACTGGCTTGCCCTATTTGCCACCTTTCAAAACACAGTGTAGGAAGCCAAATAGTGATTGTCAGACAGAAAGTGGTTTTAGAAGGATTGTTTTGAGGGGGTATATTGTTGGTAGCACGATCCCTCTGTCGTAGAGGGGCTCCAGTGAGTGTGAAATGCATCTGGGGACGCTACAGTAAGGAAGTTGAGAAGTACATGTGAACAGGACTGGAGAGGTCAGAGGAGCTGTAATCACAAGGCCAGTTTTGCCACATTACTGACATAAACAGAAGCCAGTGAAGTGTGGCTGTGTTGGAGTATCAGCACCTCAGTTGTTGCTGAAGGCCGTCTCCCATCATTTGGCTTTCTCACTTTGCACTGTCCTGTAGAGTGACCAACTGCAATGCTTGACATCTGGAGGAAGTGGTGAGGTGACATCTGAGCTGCAGGCAGGGTGTCTCAGAGAGGTGCACCTGTGCTGGATGGCAGAGCTGCACATGGGCTGCCCTGCAGTCTTGCTCCAGAAACTGCACAGGTAAACCAACCTGCTGCACAAGGAGCCACCAGGTCATGGAGTGGCCAAAACCTCCACGGTGACGTGGGCTGACAGTGCTTAATTTGATTAATCTTCTATTATAAAAGCTACTTCACAAAACCCCCAATACTTTGCTTTCAGCAAAGAAGCTGGTAAATTTAAAGAACGGTTTCTGGTAATTAAATACAGTGTAGTAATGTGATACAGGGTATTGGCTGAGGGACTTTAAGCAGTTTCAGAAAAAAGCCAAACTTCATCCTATGGTGGAGTGGCTGGACGAGGGCTGAGAAGTCTGAACATAAAATGCAAATGGAAAATGTTCATATCAATTTAGAGCTCAAAAGCCTTTTACAGAATATTAAGGGGGGGGGGGGGAAAGAGGGAAAAATCAAGAGGAGGTGTTACAGAAAAGGAACCAGATTGTTGACAGTTAAAATTAATGGAACTGGGTGGGGCAGAAGGCTTATTATTTAAACAGTAGCTAGTGAAAAACTTGTATATAGCAGAGGTATGTGAAGGTGCAGGTGATGAAGTTGCGTAGCTCTCTCAGACCTTGATTTCACTACTTAGAATGGCACAGTGTTACCTTGTCGGTGTTCACGTAAGTTAGCTGTTCCCTGCTAAAGCAACAGATCTTTTCTGTATCTAATATGAGGTAAGAGACTGACATTTTATTTAGATAGATGACTAAGAAAAAAAGGAAGTTTTCTTTAAAGAAAAAAAAACGAAAGCAAACCAACCACCACATGTATACACATCATCACAGTGTTCAGTGTGGTTAAATTTCTTTGTTGTTAAGTAGCTTTTATAAGTCATTAGCCTTCCCCTGTGGGAATGAGGTATAGCCTTATAAGCTTCATTGTGCCATGATGTAGTGCAGCGCATGCTGCTGTATTAAGCCTTCTGGTTGCATATAAATTGAGGCTAAGAATTCAGGTAAAACTCAGAAAAGTGCATGATTTATGGTACAAATTCTTAGACAGAGCCACGGGCAGAGACAGGAGAATCACTAATACAGAGGTACGTTTTCATGACTCGACTTTTAGGAAGCTGTCACCAAGTGAGAGGTTCACCTATAACAGGACAGCCTGGCAATTACCAAGATGTAAGGTCCAGGTGGCAGCATGATGCAGATGCACAAAGCAAGCTTACACAGTGCTTTGTGACTGAAGTTTTCTGAGGAGTTGCCTTTCTACTGATGAGTTCAGCTGAACAAATTATTTTTTTAAGTCAAAGCAAAACAACTTCTGAACAAGAGGCATAAGTCTAATATTTTTTAGGATGAAAATTTTCACAACGTAATAACATAGCAGGCAGAGGCAATTCAGCAGGCTACATTTATTAGAGTTTAACAAATAAATTTTCAAGTCCTAAAATATTAAATAGCCCTGAAATAATCAGCAAAGGCTTGTGTTGGTTTAAGAAGTGGTTAAAGAACAGGGAGCTGAGTCACAGAGAACAGCAGTTTTTAATAATGAGATGCTCTAGCACTCAGTTTACAAGTAGGGTTGTTTAGTGCCTTAATGATTTATTCATAAAATCAGCAAAAATTTACAGTAACAAGTGTTGTAACAAAATTATGGAGGATTGTGCAAAATACTGAATGAACTTGACAGAACTCAAGACTGCTAAAATTTGTCAGGGAAAGAAAAGTTCAGTGAAAAACATTAGTGAAAGGAAACTTTTTGATATAACCTGATGTGTTCTAAATTTGCAGAAAAGAATGTGCAAAGCATGAAGAAGAATCTGACAATAGTTTAAAACTTAAATAAGGAAAACAACATAAATTATATTCTGACTCTTGTCTGCACTCCACACTGCTTATCTTGCCTTTTGAAATATCGTTAGTTTTTAGAAAATAAAATGGGATAGAGTTTAAAGTAGGGAGTAACTTTTATTTGGAGGGATTTTGTGAAGAGTAAAAGTATAAGTTATTATCTGGTCTTTAAAATACCCAAGTCTTTCGAGAGTAAATAGGCACATACTTCTGAAAGACTGTAAATCACTCAGAAGTCTGTCGGATACTCTGAAGATTTTTTTTTTTCAAGTGCATGATATTTTTGTAGCCATGACTGCTAAAAATTGTCGTTAAATTATGGTGAAGTGGAAAATTAAAAAAAAATATATAAAATCCAGTGTCTTAGGGTGATTTCATGAAGTAGTCAGCAGTTTTTAACTTAATGTTTGATTGATCTATAAGTTTGGGGTTTCTTTTGGCTTGGTTGGTTTTGACATTTTGCTTTAAATATCAGGGACTGTCCACAGCCGACAGCAAGGCTGCAGACGTGATTTTTGAGCAACAGATTAGATACCAAGCAGACACCTTCAAGACAACCTTGAAGGGCAAAGGTTATTGGCTCCTACAGCTGAAAAACTTGTTCCTGCTTACTAACGAACCCTTTTTAGATTTATCCTTTTGGTATGTGGGAAGATTTTGAGCACAGGTTCAAGCTATGAAGACAATTACCAGTGTGACTGTAACTATAGAAGTCACTTTACAGTACTTCATAGGATTGTAAATCATGATTTGCATCTGTAGCAAGTGAAAAGGGAAGGTAGAAAACTGCTCAGAGGACTCTCATCCTACAAGTACCTATCAATTCAGCGTAAACTCAACATTCTTTAAAGCTATGTGCTTCTTAACACAATTACTAATAAACCGCTAGTACTTAGAAGGTATGTTGTCTGAATTCTACCCCTATGAAGCTAACATACAAAACTTACTCTTTTGCAGTTTGAATTGTTTGAGTCTGCTTCTTTGGTTGGGATTTCAAACTGCACGAATTGAAGTATCAGATTTGGTAATTTAGTAGTGGATTCCACTTACTCGGCACTTACTTAAAAGATCTGAGGCAATATCCTTTCTCATGCTACCTCCTGCAGCGGAAGAATTCTAGCTAAAACAGGACGCATCTCTTGATTTGTATTTCTTTTTAAAGATGATGCATTACTAAATGCTGTTTAATTAGTGTGTAAAGAAATGATAAAACTGGCATTCCAATACAGATTAATTTTTACCATATCGTGATTAAGATGTAAATAGAGCAGTTGGTCTGAACTGATAAATGCATGTGACATTCCAGGTGCCTTCTAATAAAAGACATAAATAATGAAGAGACCTTTCGGGGAAGTAGAAACAGTTCTGCGCAGTTCAGAGTTTTCACTAAATAGATCCACTTCATGAATCTTTAGCCTGTATGTGCTGCATACCTGTCAAAATTAAATAATGTACACAGACAAAACGTAAAGCAATTTGCGCCACACAAATAGCAATTGTCCTTTGCAGCCACAGAGTCAGAACTTAAAGACATTTTTATATTTCCATCAAGACTGCCAGGTAGACAGGCAAAGGTGAAATAGGCACCTCAATTTCATATACTGGTTATCAAAAGAACAACCTCCCTATTAAACCACTGATGTGTAACTATAGCTCCAAGTTTAAGAAATAGTCAGGTCTCCAAAGTTGGACTGTGTACTTTTCCATCTATCTTCAAAGTGCGGCTTCTACTTTTGTGATCTGAATGAATGTACCAGCAAATACCCCTCCCTGTCACACCTCTAATCTTACTGTTAACGACTGTGTTTAGTTATATGACCTGCTATAAGGACTCCACTCCCTCAACACTGTCCTTTGAACTCTTGACTCTGCAGGCATGTACCCATCCAATGATGAGCTGGTCAAACACATAGATGATCACTTTACACCCTTCCAGGGGGTATTGCCCTGCATGAGGAAATATCAGTGCAGAAAGGAAAGCAGCATTTCAAAAGAGACGTTTTAATGACATAGGTGAAGTCCTCTTGGGGAAATTTGGCTTTTGCATATGTGTACATATATGTATTTGACTTCTTGTCATTTTGGTGGGGATTGGGGGGGGAAATCCTACACTAAAGTAGGCTTCTCGAGAACAAAGTTCAACTGATGCCAGACAACATCTTATTACCTTACTGTCAGCCAAGTGAACATGAGCCAGCAGTAGCACAGGTGGCCAAGAAGGCCAATGGCATCCTGGCTTGGATCAGAAATGATGTGACCAGCCCCTCACCACAGGAAGGATGTTGAGGCTCTGGAGCGATTCCAGCGAAGAGCAACGAAGCTGGAGAAGGGGCTGGAGAACAGACCTTATGAGGAAGGGCTGAGAGAGCTGGGGATGTTTATCCTGGAGAAGAGGAGGCTGAGGGGAGACCTCTTTGCTCTCTACAACTATCTGAAGGGAGGTTGTAGAGAGGAGGGAGCTGGGCTCTTCTCCCAAGTGACGAGGAACAGGATGAGAGGGAATGGCCTCAAGCTCTGTTGGGGAGGTTCAGGCTGGACATCGGGAAAAAAAAATCACAGAAAGGGTGATTGGGCACTGGAACAGGCTGCTCAGGGAGGTGGTTGAGTCACCTTCCCTGGAGGTGTTTAAGGGACAGGTAGACGAGGTCCTGAGGGGCATGGGTTAGTGTTTGATAGGAATGGTTGGACTCGATGATAACTGCGGGTCTTTTCCAACCTAAAGATTCTGTCTACAACTGCCTGTAAGGGCTTGTAGTGAAGTTTGTGTCAGTCTTTTCTCCCAAATGACAGACGATGGGGCGAGGGGGAAAGGCTGTGTTCTTTTGATAATTCTTTTAAAGAAGCTGTGCCAGGGCAGGTTCAGGTTAGACACCAGGGAAGGTTTCTTCACCGAAGGAGGTACCGGGAACTGCAGCAGGCTGCTCGGGAAGGCGTTTGAGTCACCGCCCCTGGAGGTGTTTAGAAGACGGGTAGTCGAGGCGCTGAGGGACTTGGGTTTGTCAGGGGACAGGGACGGTCTGACGGAGTATCCGAAGGGGTAGCCGCGCCACCCAGCGGCCATCCGGGGCAGGCGGCGCCCAGCACCGCCCAGCCGGGCCCTGTGAGGGGAATGGCTGCTCTTCTCCAGGCCATGGGCACCTGGAGTCACAGAGCCGCGGATAGTGACAGGAGGCTGCTGTAAAATAAATAATGACAATAAAACATGAAACTTAATAGAAGAAAAGAAAAAATATTTAATGGCTCTTATTGCAGAGGCCACTCTTGAATACTGTGTTCAGTTCTAGGCCCCTCACCACAACAAGGGTGTTGAGGCTCTGGAGTGAGTCCAGAGAAGAGCCACGAAGCTGGTGAAGGGGCTGGAGAACAGGCCCTGTGAGGAGCGGCTGAGAGAGCTGGGGTTGTTTAGCCTGGAGAAGAGGAGGCTGAGAGGAGACCTCATTACTCTCTACAAGTACCTGAAAGGAGGTTGTAGAGAGGAGGGAGCTGGGCTCTTCTCCCAAGTGACAGGGGACAGGATGAGAGGGAATGGCCTCAAGCTCTGCCAGGGGAGATTAAGGCTAGAGATTAGGAGGAAGTTTTTCACACAGAGGGTCATTGGGCATTGGAACAGGCTGCCCAGGGAGGTGGTTGATTCACCTTCCCTGGAGGGGTTTAAGGCACAGGTGGATGAGGTCCTGAGGGGCACGGTTTAGTGTTTGATAGGAATGGTTGCACTCAATGATCCGATGGGTCTCTTCCAACCTGGTTGTTCTATGATTCTAAAAGCCCATAAAATAAATTCAGTATGTGTAGGGATTCTCTTTGGAGTGCTTGAATCATAGAATCACCAGGTTGGAAGAGAACCACCGGATCATTGAGTCCAACCATTCCCACCAATCTTTAAACCATGTCCCTCAGCACCTCATCCATCCACACCTTAAACACCTCCAGGGAAGGCAAGTCAACCACCTCCCTGGGCAGAATGTCATGTTTGGATTGACAGAATAGTAAGGGCAGTAACTTAGCCATCACAGAGATATTTGTGGTGTTAGAAATCATCAGGAAAGTAACAAAGAATAAAACTTGCACTATTGTTTTGCTGTATACATTCGATTTTTTTTTTCCATCTTTTTAATTCCACAGGCAGGTTTTGTAGCCCATAAACCTAGAAAAACATGCTGAGCAGGAAAATACAGGCAGTCATTGATATGACTTTTCTCATGTTCAGAGGAAGAAGTTGAATCATATAATCATAGAATCACCAGGTTGGAAAAGACCCACCGAATCATCGAGTCCAAACATTCCTATCAAACACTAAATCATGTCCCTCAGGACCTCGTCCACCCGTCCCTTAAACACCTCCAGGGAAGGTGAATCAACCACCTCCCTGGGCAGCCTGTTCCAATGCCCAATGACCCCCACTGTGAAAAACTTCCCCATAATGTCTAGCCTATATCTCCGAATCCTGTCTTCTAAACAGAAATTTTAGTCTTCAATTTTGTGGATAATAAACAAAAATTGCTAATTAAATAGTCACTTTATGGAGCAGCTTTAACATCTTAAATTCTTGACCACTTCATCAGTATTTTTATCCTTTCTGAGTAGAAACTAAACGCTGGCTCATGTGGGAAGAGCAGAGCACTCCAGAGAGTCTAGTGCTGCAGTCTTCTCATTATCATGTCCTATTAAAAATCTCCTAATAGGGTGGCCTTCATTTTTTTTATTTTTTTTTTAACATTTATTTTTTCCAAATCATGCCGCAGCAAGCAAGCAAACAGTTGAAGATATACAAACAATTCCAGTAAGGACAGGTGCCAGGAAAATGCATTTCTAAATTTGGGAATCGACAGCTGTACTTGTTTCCAGCATCCAGCGTATTTGGATAATAATCTGTTTCAGTTTGTTTCTAAACAATTATTAGACCTTTGCTAGAGAAACTGATTGCCCAAGTTTCCTCTGTGGAGTCGGATATCTCTTTGCAGGTAGCATAGGAGTTAAGGTATATAAGAAAGAGGGATGCAGGTCTAAATCTTTGCTCCTAAGTTCTATCTAGAAAAAGGAGTTTTACAACACATCAGCCACAAGTAAGAGACTCAAGGATTAATTATGAGGGGAAGGAAGAGAAAGAGCCATTCCTTTCCCACCTGTAACGAAGAAGGCAAAATTACATAGAGATTCATCTCTGGGTTTTTTGCTATTTCCAAAAATAAACAACGCTGCTAGTCTGAGATGCCTGGCTTTTCCAAGTTCTTCTCTTGTTATAGCTTGCAGTAGCAAATCTAGATCTCTGCTTTGAAATGTAAACTTTGATTTCCTGATATAGTTGTATAATTATGTGTTTTTCTTCCCCCATTTCCTTGCATAGGTTCGTGTTTTTGTGAACCAGCTGTACCAGCCAGAATCAGTGAAGGATGTGAGGCAAAACCCTGACCTGAAAGCCATCCGCATTGCCTCGGTGAACCCCATTCTGGACCCATGGGTCTACATCCTTCTTCGCAAGACTGTGCTCAGCAAAGCCATTGAGAAGATCAAATGCCTATTCTGCCGCATTGGAGGGGCTCGGAGGCAGCATTCGGGGGGGAATTTTAACTGCGTGGACGGCCGCAGGACGTCCTCTGGCATGTCAAGTCAGTCACCCTCCTTCATCTCCCGTGAGCTGAGGGAGATTAGCAGCACCTCACAAACGCTGCTCTATCCTCTGGAGTTAAGTGAAAGCAGCATCGGTGGTCGTGTGCTGCTTCCAGGCCCCAGTGCCAGCTTGGCTCAGTCTGACACCACATCAGTAAGGACAATGCGTAGCTCGGAGGCCTCAGACTCTTCTCAGGGCCAGGACTCTGAAAGCATCTTGCTGGTGAATGAAATCGGGTCTGGTGGCGGGGCTAGCTCTGCATCCAAGAGCAGCCCTCTCCAGGTCACCTTCCCAACAGAGACATTGAATTTATCAGAAAAGTGTATATAGATTGCCATGAAGGGCATCAACATTGGGGATACTTCCTGGTACATTGGAAAAACTGGTGCAATAGTTAGGTGTTTTGCCTATTTGAGGGGAGAAGGGTTCAGATGTGCTCCAAAGGGCTATTTTCCTCTTGCCATGTGATGGATACATCTTTCTTAGACTACTGAGGACTGTGTGAAACAGACACTGCACTAGGGTTCTGCCGTCAGAAATGGTGCAAGGCAGGTCTAATGGGACTGGAAACATGAACTGCCTTGTCTTGTTTGGTGACACAGGAGGCCTACTGGGCCTCTAGAAATAGAAAGACCCATCACTTTGGTTTTTTTCTTCTTGTTCTTTTTGTTTCTAAATCTGGTAGAACTGTGTTTTCTTTCCCCATGGTTGCTCAGCTAAAAGAGTTTAAGCGTCTGGTACTAGAGCTGAATGTGAGGCAGCTGCTAGGAACTGGACAGAGCTATTCTGAGAGCTGCCTGAGGCGGGATTTTAAAGTGTCTCACTAAAGCATGAAAATGTGAATTTTTACCATTGTATATATATCAGGATTGAAAATATTTAAAAGTCTATTCTTCTCTATGAGAAGGTTTTTTACTAATACAAGGTATATAGAAACAATTTCCAGCCTTCTTTTCCCCCAGTATTTCCTGCTGATAAGACATTCTTGGTTTAGTTTTGTTGTCCATACTAGGTTCACAGCTGATGAGGTGAATCTCTAGCTAAGAACACATAAGCACTTTCTGAGTGAAATGGGAATATTTGCGCTATTAAGAGAGAAAAAGAAAACACATCCTTTCAGTTAAGAATATTCGTTTTCAGTATATGTACATACCAAAAGGCAGATTTTATTTATGTGCTGAGGATGTTTCTCTGTGTAACGCATCTGTGCCTCTCTGAGTACTTTGGCCCACATTCTGCACACACTTAGGCACACACTTAACATCACCCATCAAAGTAGTCCCTCTGCTGCCAGGGAGACTCCTTACCTGTAAAGTTAAGGACATATAGAAGTGCTTTCAGTATCAGGGCCTAAAACTTTCAACCCTTGGTTAATAGTCTTAATAGTCACTTTAGTTAAAGCATCACTGATGTAATAAAGGTATTTTTTCATAACATTTATCATTTTACTTTAAATAGTAAATAGAATTTTATGACTGTGTAATCTGATACTCCATCAAATAAATGTACAAAACCATGGAAGCAGAATCTTCATTTAAAAGGTATAGACTATATAGAAGCGTCTCCTGATTTTGCAGCCCTTGCAAATCATTTGTTCCTAGAGTTTTAACAGTAAACACATCACCAAAACCAGCTGTTAACCACTGAAGAAATGGAGTTCTGTGTTTTATGTTGTAAGGGTTAAGTCTTGTTCCAGAAACACTGTTTATCAAAACAATTCTGTACAGATGTTTGGAGGGTGTTTGTCAAATACTAAGCATGTTATGCTGCTTGAAGTGTTTTCATGTGAAATGCTTTATTGTAATCTTGAGCCTTAAGTTGATATGTTTAAGCAGTTGTACTGACCAAAGTAATTTTGGAGATCACAATTAAATGGAAATGTTCTGCTTGACCTCAGAAGTTTGTATGAGTCTGCCAGACAGTGCCAACTCCTCTCCTTAACACACCTCCCTTCTTGGAATGGTTTGCACTCACCTGCTGACAAAACATACTTTGTAAGTTTCCAAAACATCACAGAATGATTGCTATCAGCAAGAGGCAGCTGTCTTCAAAAATGTCCCCAAGAGCACCAAGGTAGAGTCACGGAAATTCTTTATGCAAGCAAATAAAAAAAGTGAAAAGACTATATTCAGCTAAACCTCAGGCTGGCTCCATTATTTTCCTTTAACAGGGGAGCAGTGTAGAAACTGAAGATAAATCTCTACACAGATATGTGCAGCAGTAGCCACTTTTTGACCAGTTAAGCTGGGGAACAGTATTACTTTAAATTCCTACAGCTATAGATAAAGATCTGCCTGAATTCTTTGTAATTAAACCACTTAACTTTTGTCTGCTGCTTACCAGTGACCAACAAATAGAAAACACTCCTCGTACTTCCCAAGACATGAAACAGTACCTGGCAGCGCAGGAAGGTGGGGCTGTCACCTCCCCCAACACTGGACTGCACCATCACAGCTGGCCTGAAGCAGCACACCAGTATTGTTGGTACTGTATGCAATAACATAATTGGATATATTAAGTGTATAATAAGTGTTTAGATAAGTGAAGGCTTATTATTATAAGTGGGAGTTATTTTATTCTTTTATTGTTATTACTTTTCAGCATTACTGATGAGAAATACAACCGGTCTGGAAGAGCTTTAAGCAAGAATAGACCATCTTAAGTAGCTGATCTCCTAGCTCCCCTTAGCAAACACGTCAACAAGCCTGAGGTGTTCTTCCTGCCCACAGCACTGCTGGTGTGTCTGTAATGGACTGGACTCACTGCACATGTCATCATCACCTCAGTAATGAAGCTGAAAAGTCCCAAGCAGGCTACTGCTCCCAGTGTCTCCTGAGCAGTACTGGAATTGCCTGCCACAACTCAGTGGCAGTGCACAAAGACAAAAAGGAAGCATCTCTATTGCCTAGGTGCAAACAGAGATGGGCAGTCCTGGCTAAAACGACTGGGTACCTGTGCCTTTGGTTAGGGTGACAGACTTGTCCCCATCACATGCCTGACAGTCCCACTTAGCTTTGGCACCCTCCCACAAATGTTACTGAATTATCTTCATCAGCCTCCCCCAAGTATAACAAGTCTCATAAAATAAAGCTACAAGTTTACAGAGATTAATTTGCCACATGGAAATTTAAAAACAGGGTCTCTTCCTGCTAGGTACTATGAGCAGCTTCCATACATTAAAAAGGGCTTCCCTTCTCACACATAACGGATCCCTTCCATTCCCAGATCCCAGAGATCCATATACCCCAAAACAGTCTGTCTTCCGCATCTGTATCCACTTTCCCTAGTCCTTTGTGTTCACAGAAAATACACTCTGCCATTCAAAAATTTGCCATATGAAAATTGTATCTCCCTGACTCACTCTGATAGCCCTGTGACTAGCAGTCCTCTCACTTCTAGCAGTTTGTCCTGCCCACATGTCCCACTCCACCACTGCACAGAACCCTTTCCATCCAGAGACACCACTGGACCTCACACCCCATTACCACACCCCAAAAATCCAGCCTGAACTCAATTTAAGCCCCTGTCCTGTGCCACGGTCTAGAGAATCTACTCATCACAGGCAGGATGACAGACAGTTATCTGTAGGAGGCATTGATATCTATGAAAATCTGTATTTTAATTTGAATCTCTGATCAATACAAGTTAGCATTATGATTTGGCCCAGGTTTAGGATGTAGGATATACTGACAGAGGGATTAGACTATAAGGGTGGATTGTAGGATCCCACTTTAAATCAAGCTTATACGTACCTGCTGTCTGCAACAGTAGTGCTGCCTGACCCAAACCAGTGCAATGCCAAAGTGTTAACAAAATCAGTGTCACCCACTGCCTTCAAATGGCACTAGCCATCATCCTAACCAAGAAGCTTTCTACGAAGTTAAATACTACCAGACCTTTCCACTCTTAGGCCTTGTTCTAGACCTGCCAGCTTTACCAGATCTGGAAACCAACTGAAGTCTACATCACGTGCTTTCTAAACCCTAATAGTCAACTCATTCTCCACCTCTAATCTCTCCCCTTGCTCATTTACCCTCTATAACCCTTAGGTCTCCTAGAGCTGTGGCTCTTAAAAAATCAGCTCTCAACTTCCAGCACAACTGGAAGGATCCAGCAATTATCCACATTTATAAGCTACTCCCACCTCTGAACTAGACCTTTTTGGAGATACTACACTCCAAGAACTCCAACCCACTCAAGGAACATAATGTTAACACAATACCAGCTTAAAATAAATACATGGTGCTATAACCTGCCAATAAACCAAGCCCATAAGCTTCTGCTTTTCTGTGCCCCATTCCTAAGTACACTTGGTATACATTTCTAGCTATTACATAACTTCAAAATAAGTTAAGAGACTGCCTGCTCTCAACACTAGTTTTTACCTCCTTCTCCTTGGTTTTGGAATTTAGGGGGCACCTACCTTTATATAATCTTGGTAACCAACAACAACAGATATTCAATACAGGTTTCACCAACTAAGAAAGTAGAGAGAACTGTTACATTTGCTTTTTTTCCCCCTTTGCAACTACTTTTAATAACGAATCTCTTAATCATCAAATTAAAGTCACTGTTATGTTATCTGATTCATATGTTTTTACCCACTAGTGTTGTCAAAAATTATTTGTTTTCTCTCAGTATAATCTAAGTCTTTAAAGATACTTATCTCTGTCTATTAGTGTGGAATTAATCTGCCCTGTTTCAGCATATGAAGTTAACTGCCAGTCACCCTGAGCTTCGTTTGTAGACAAGGGAAATAATACGGCATCCTAACACAAGGCACTGGGATAGCCCTCTGAGGCTGTGTACTTCTTTTCACTGGATATAAAAGGATTCAAAGGGAAAAAAATTATTTTAAATTATGGAATCATAGAGTGATTTAGTTTGGAATGGCCCTTGAAGATCATCTGGTTCCAACCTCTCTGCCACAGGTAGGGACACCTCCACCAGATCAGGTTGTTCAAAGCTCCATCCAGCCTGGCCTTGAACATCTCCGGGGATGTGACATCCTCAACTTCCCCACACAATCTGTGCCAGTGCCTCACCACCCTCACAGTAAAAACTTTCTTTCTAATATCTAATATAAATCTGCCTTCTTTCAGCTTAAAACCATTACGCCTGCTCCGATCACTGCACTCTCTAACAAACAGCCCCTCCCTAGCTGTCCTGTAGGCCCCTTTTAAGGCTGCTATAAGGTCTTCCTGGAGACTTCTGTCCTCCAGGCTGAACAACCCCAACTCTCTCTGCCTGTCCTCATAAGGCAGGTGGCCCATGCCTATGTTTCATGCCTCTGATCATCCTTGCGGCCCTTTGGACTCACTCTAACAGATCCACTTTTCCCAAACTGAACACAAAACACTATATGAAGTTTCATGAAAGCAAAGGGCCAGAATCATCTCCCTCAACCTGCTGGTCACAATTCTTTTGATGCATCCCAGGATACATTTGGCTTTCTGGGCTGCCAGCACACACTGCCAGCTCATGTTGAGCTTCTCATCCACCAGCACTTCCAAGCCTTTCTCTTCAAAGCTACTTTCCCCCTGATCTATTGTTGTTGTTGATATTTCCTGTTTTGCAATGCTGCAACACTTCAGCATTTTAACATGATTCATATGGAAGGCAAAAACGCAGAAGCTACAGCAGCCACTGCCATTAGTGATGAAGAAGAATAAAAATAAATTACCAGTAGGAAAGTGACAGCGTGCTTCACACATATCCTTTTGTAGGTAACACAGGCTTTCTCCTTTGAGTTCCTCACATTTGGATACATACTCCTGAGAGTTTTAAAATAACTGAGCACCATATTTTATGAAACACTTCTCCTGAGGTGTCTTTTCTTTTTTTTATGCTAACACATTAGTATGTTCGGCAAAGAGAGAAGCCAACTAATTTAATGAGTAGCAGCCTAAAACAGTCAATGATAACCTTTTTTCTTGTTAAAACCAAAAGAATAAAGAGACATTACTCATCAGCAAAGAAGTCAATATTTTATTCAAACAAATCCAAAAAACCCCACACATGCAAAACATGGCATGCTGTACAAAAAAACCATGTTGAAATCATCATTTTTTTAACTTCTTCACAGTTTGACAATAATAGTGTCACAAGAACTTATCTGCTCTACAAAACACTATGGTCCTGACAATAACTACAGTTTATAACCTAATCTAATCAGAAAAAAAACACATATAGTACAGAGGATGGAAACAACTACCTCTCGAACCTGGCATGGGTGTACTGCCAGCTGCTGTAGATGTACACCAGTCCATCAGTTCGGCCCAGAAGTGCTGAAGTCAATAGGAATTTTTTAAATCATTTCAGTGGATACAGACTTTGTGATAACATGAACGTATCAAAGAGAGACACAAACCTTCCTGAATCAGTAAATACAGAACACTGACACGAATATAAAGTGCCAAGAAAGAAAAGATGTGTTGAACTAGAGCCGAGCTCCTTCAAAATGAAAACGTTCTTTAAAGCTGCTAGGACATTTCCTTTTCTAGACAGACAAAGTCTCCTTTTTGAAGAAATCTGACCAAATCCTTCTCATACTAGCTTTTCCTTTCGCTGAAAAGATAGTATTATTTAAGTTGTTAGGAAAAATAAGATTAAAAAATCCTTCAGCTAGGATAATTTAAACTCTCTATCAAACAATATCTTATTCAATGCCTGTCCAGTAAGCATTTAAGATCTATTTCTGAACTGAATAAAATAAAAAAGCATGATATTTTTTAAGTTTTCTTAATATATTTTAGTTACTGTAATTGTAATTATTTTGAATAGTCAGGAGATGTTAAAAACTGTACATGTTTTGTGTGTGCGTGTGCAAGCACAGATCTAAAATCTTATACATATACAAAAATATATTCAGGAAGAGTCTTGCAAAAATGAATGAAAACATAGCAAATAAGTTTTTGAAAGGGACAATTAATTTCTGCAGACTGTAAGTGTCCTGTTAATGCTATTCAGCTGGATGCATGATCTGAGATCAAAATAGTTTTTCTACATTTTCTACTGCAAAAATCACTATACTTCTCAAGCAACATTATTTCCTTTTAACATGAGTCAATTTGAAAATAGAAATGATCAGAAAAATGCAAAGATGACTGATTTTAAAAGGTTTTACTGGTCTACAAAACCATTATTCAAACATTTTTATTCTGTAAAATATTATCAAAACCAAGTAGAAATTACATGTTCCTAATTCTGAATCCCCCAGGAATGCTTGTGTTGACTATTTTGTCCAGTCCAGTTACGAGTTGACCATCTCTACCATGTCTCCAAGACAATGAAGAGAGAGTGGTTTCAGCACCGTGCACAAAGAATCAGCCTGAGTTTGTTTTTCTGATCTGCTCATGTAAGGTACTAACAGCCACCTTCCCCTAAGGAAAGATGAACATCAAACAAATCTCCTATGTTATGCCTCTTAAGTAAGTTAATACAATGTGAATACAGCATCCAAGATCAAAAAAAAAAAAAAGATAAAATCAGGAGACTCAGAGAATGCTGTCCTGAAAACCTGGTTCACTAACAATATTCTTTAAAAGGAAGGTTGTAAGAATTAGGAAAAACAAATGGACTCCCTTTATCAGATTGGTCTCACAAGGAAAGAAAAGGCCAGATGTAATACACTTGAGACTACAGATTTCTAACTCCAACAATTTTACTTTTGGTGATGTCTGTAGCACAGTACTCAAGATAAGGAAAGGCTAGTTTCAGTCTCAGCTGATCTTTCTTCCAGCTTTCTTCCATCAGTAATAACTAAGCATTTGAGTGCTTGTTTTGGAAAGCATTTCCATTCCTCTAATCAGGAAGTGTTTAACCCATCACTTATGAAAGTAACATAAGGTTTCTACCAATTTAATTTGACCACAAATCAGATGCCTGACCTATCACACACACAGAGACACAAATACAAACAAGAAAAATAATAATCCATCTCCACTTCAGAGGAAATTTCATCATAGAAAAGTAATCTTAATGAAAAATAAAGACTTCTGATAACAGACAACAGTTCTGGAAGATAAATAACAAATAAGCATTGAAATATATTTTTTGAAGTTCCCTTTTACAGTTTAAAGGATATCTTATTAATTACTGGGAAAACATAGACAATAACTTGTAAAATTATGAAATATATAAAGATGAAAGCAGTTGTTAGAAATTAGTTAAGCATTTTAATATTACATTCGCTCATAAGATTTTTAGAATAAACTCTAAACTCTTTGGTTTAGATGGAACAACAACTCACGTCATTTCTTTTCCAATTTATAAAAGTAAAATAACATCAGTTATGAGTTCTCTCATCAGCTCTCCCATTGCTTAGGAAACAAACAAAAAAAAACAGGCAAGCCCAATACAATAAATTACACTACTTCTTAAAACAGCATGGCAACCTATAAAGCTGCTCTATCGGGCTCTGATGAAAAGGGTTTCATCAGGAGTTGCAGGACAACTCTCCTCAGTAACAGTCTCCACTGCCCCTGAAGCAGAAACAATCACTACTGTTTTAGCTGCTGAAAGAGCTTTTTCCTTCTCAGCAATGGCAGCACAGACTGCCACAATTTCATCACTCTCGAAGTCATAGTCTGGGATTGGTTCTTGTCCAAGCCCTTTCCCTTTTGCCAGTGCTTGCAGTGCCTCGTTTTTTGTTGCCTTCTGCTGTTCATATAGTTTTCTTGCCCAGGAAAGGTCCTCTTTCCATACTTCAGGGTTCATTGGAAAGATGTGTAAGGATACCTGGAAACTTCGGATTGCCTATAAACAAAATAGGGAAGAAATAAGGATTGGAAATTTTAAAGCTTATATATTTCACATATCTCAACACAGAAATTAACAAAGAAACATAAATGTACATCATTCAAGCAAAGACAAAACTGATTTTACTCCAGTCTGTCTTCAGTGGAACAATCCTCCCTTAGCTCTAAGTTCAATAGCAGCATTATTCCCAAACAACTGTGTCCAGGTGTATGAAAGTATCAAGAGCTCATGAACAGATCAGGTACCTGGCAACAAGGGCACAAATAAGTCACATGTCTTAATAATACCGCTATAATGTCAAAACATAAGACAAGTCAAAAATACTACTGCAATTAAAAATGGAAAAGCAACAATTTTTTTTTTTTTGTTCTGATAATTTTCTACCCCATTTTCTCCTGAGAGGAGAACGTAAAGGAAGGCAAAAGCAGATAGATCTGGTTTAAAGAAATACGGAAAAGGGATGACTGGGATTTGAGTATCACTAATATTGCTGCTTTTAAATTAGCATGTGGTTATTTCACAGCAGTTTCCAGAACAGGTTTATGCTTGCAAACACACTTACCTAAACAGGCAAAAGTAGACAAATGAACTACCAACCTGGAAAGTTGCTCTAAGAAAGAACTCCTGTAATCTTACAAACAATGTGATATTAATATAAGTAAGGCTAGTTGATACTATGTCTCTTGTCTTTCAGCTCAACTGGGAAGTCCCCAAAATACAAATAATCATGACACAAGTTGTTAAATATAACAAAGCTGAACATCTAATCCAGTAGATGTGTTATTTGGCAACAAGACAAGTACTACAGTACTGGGAGAGTGCTAGACCACTTGGTTTATAGGTACATTAACAGTGAAAAGGTCAAGACTGACCTTACCTACTCAGACTCGTGTATGTACATTCAGGCACGTGTGTGTTTCACATTTATGACTGTATGGTCTGTTATGGAAATGACCATCTGAGTGGCCAGACTCTTGTGTGATGATGTATAGAAGCTGCCCTGTAGGGTACGAAAATAGTGGTGATATAGACTTGGATTATATTTGGGAAGAGTTTCAGCAACTTGCATATAAGGACTTCAAAGACATATGAAAAAACCATTGAATTCCACATTCTGCTGTAATTTATAAATACTTAAACCATGCAAATTAATTTGAAAAATCACAACTTTTCAACTGCATTGATAGAAACTACCTATTCATCCTTCTGCTGGCAAAGACTAATATACAAATTCTATGTGACGCAAACTCAGCAGACAAAGAGATACAAATAAGATTTAATAAATGCTGATTATGCTATCGGTATTACTGCTGTTGCAATAAGAAGCCTTTCAGTTCCAGGAAAAAAAAAAATAAAAAACCTTATATTGGTTCATAGCCAACTCTGAAGTGTTGGAGCATGCTGAACTTAGAACAGAAGGAGTACAGTTTAATTCTTGCAAAACAGTGTCATTTTATTCAGCTTTGCAGCTCTTAATTTCCAGGGATGCATGAGCTACAAGAGAAGACTAAATGCTCTTTTTTGTATTTCTGTTGAAAACAAAATATGAACAAATGCCATCTGCTTTTAAGTTTCCAAGAAAGAGGCCCCCTAATTAAAACCTGTCTATATAGTTATACTCATGCACAACATTAAACACAGTAATCAAATATAAGGTAACGTTTAATAAGCTTAGAAGTTGCCTTGATGATTCACTGCTGCTGCATCAGTACATGATGGTGTAAGGGAGCTGGTGGACAAAGTCCCCTATGCATCTGCCCAGGGAGGCCAGCAGCAGCTAGAACAGGCTGCCCAGGGAGGTGGCTGAGACACCTTCCCTGGAGGTGTTTAATGGACAGGTGGACAAGCTGTTGAGGGTTGACATGGTTTAGTGTTTGATAGGAACAGTTGGACTCAATGATCCGGTGGGTCTCTTCCAACCAGGTTGTTCTATGATTCTATAAGCCTTCTCATGTGGGCCAAAGTTACACAGGTTGGATATGGCACAGCTGTGCGCTGCTAATGCTTCCTGAACATCCTCAAAGAGATGAACAGCCACTGCGTCTGCTTCAAGTTTCTCTTCAAGGTGCATCTTCCTCACTTTCACAGCTTCCTTCTTCCTCTTGTTTTGAAGAAGTTTCTATCCTCCTCTTGAACATTCTTCTGCTTCATATCCCAGATCTCCTTTTGCACAAGCTCACTTCTTCCCAACCCTTGTTCCTCAAGAACACTTAACGCCTCACTGCCTTTACACTTCAGCAATCATCCCCGCAAGACACTGCAGCATGTTCTGCAGAAGCCACTGCTTCAGGCTGTCCCTACCTATACGTCTGTGCACTACACTCTGCTACAGACATGGGCATAATCCATGATGCTTCAAGGAATGAAAAAAATCTATCCCATCATAGGAATTTACATATTTAGCAAAAAAAAAAAAGTCGTCTGAAGTGATATGTGTGCTCTTAACTTGCAAATTAGTAAAATACAGCAGGACAGAAAACATTTCTTTCCTTACTACTGACTTATACTGCTAAAATTATGACAAGGAACTTTAAAATAATGGCAAAAAACTCTTCCCCAATCCCAGTTTGTCATATGCTCTGCATCTGTTTCTGCTAACACTTTTAATGACAAGGTCTAAATGTTGAGAAGACTTCATCATCACAGTTAAAGCCTCAAATCTGCCAAGCATCTCACAAGAGTTGAGCACCTCTGCTAGAAATGTAGCAGAAATGGCATTTAAACATTTGGAGACCCCCTGCCCTTCTGCTTTCTTCACTAGAAATATAAATCACCTCCAAGTACAAGATATTTTCATTCATTAAAAAAAATCCTGAGGTGGGTTATCAAAATATACCTACGACTACCAATAGTGGTTATAAAAAAAGGGAATACACCATAGCAGCTGGAGACTGCAGGACTAGCGAAGGACCTCTGGGGGAGCTCATACTACTAGCTATTACAGAATCACAGAATCACAGAACAACCAGGTTGGAAGGGACCCATCGGATCTTCTAGTCCAACCATTCCTATCTAACACTAAACCAAGTCCCTCAAGACCTCATCCACCCGTGCCTTAAACACCTCCAGGGAAGGTGACTCAACCACCTCCCTGGGCAGCCTGTTCCAATGCCCAATGACCCTCTGCGTGAAAAACCTCCTCCTAATCTCCAGCCTAAACCTACCCTGGTGGAGTTTGAGGCCATTCCCTCTCGTCCTGTCCCCTGTCACTTGGGAGAAGAGCCCAGCTCCCTCCTCTCTACAACCTTTCAGGTACTTGTAGAGAGTAATGAGGTCTCCTCTCAGCCTCCTCTTCTCCAGGCTAAACAACCCCAGCTCTCTCAGACGCTCCTCATAGGGTCTGTTCTCCAGCCCCTTCACCAGCCTCGTTGCTCTTCTCTGGACTTGCTCCAGAGCCTCAACATCCTTCTTGTGCTGAGGGGCCTAGAACTGGACACAATATTCAAGGAGCAGCCTCACCAGTGCTGAATACAGAGGGAGAATCACCTCCCTGGACCTGCTGGTCACACTGTTTCTGATACAAGCCAGGATGCCATTACCTATAACTAAGTATGGGTGTTTAAAGCTACTGAAAAGAATGTAACAGATCCCCACTTTAATAGACAAAGCATTTTATTTTCTGTCTGACATAATACTTCCTGAACACTATGCACTAGAATGTGCATGTTGCTGGAGTGTAGTTCAAGATGGAGTTGCCATGACAGAAATATGCCCTATCACGTTTTATTTTCTAAAGAAATGTCTATTATCAAGTCCTGACAAGGAAAGCACTACCAGTTAGTGTGAAGAAATTCTAGATCAAAATTATAAACCAAATAACATTTTTTTTAAATTACATTGCCTTTATTTCATTTATGCACATGAATATCAACTACACTAATATATAGTTAAACCCAATTCCAACCTGCTGCCGTGGGCAGGTACACTTCCCAACAGACCAGGCTGCTCAAGGCTCTATTCAGCCTGGAACACTTCCAGGGAGACGCATCCAAAACTTCCCTGGGCAACCTGTGCCAGTGCCTCATGACCCTCATTGTGAAGAATTTCTTCCCATTGTCTAATTTATTTCTGCCCTCTTTCAGCTTAAAACCGTTACCCTCATCCTACCTCTACACTCCCTGATAAACAGCTCCTCCCCAGCTTTCCTGTAGGCCCCTTTGAAGTGCTGGAAGGCTTCTATAAGGTCTCCCTAGAGCTTCTCTTCTCTAGGCTGAACAACTCCAACTATCTCCACCTGTCCTCCTACAGGAGGTGCTCCACCCCCCTGATGATTTTTGTGACCCTCCTCTGGATCCATTCCAACAATTCCATATCCTTCTCAGGCTGAGGATTCCAGAACAGGACACAATACTCCAGATGAGGTCTCACAAGAGAGGAACAGAGGGGCAGAATCACCTCCCTCGACCTGCTGGCCACGTCCAGAACATGGTTGGCCTTCTGAGCTGTGAGTGCACACTGCCAGCTCATGTCGACCTCATCAATCACCATCCCCAAGTCCTTCTCTGCAGGGCTGCTCTCAATCATGCTGTTCCTCAGCCTCAATTGCATATTCCATCACTATAAAAGAATCTACACATTTTGTTGTAAGATTACCACAGCAGTGTAATCAAGTATTTTAATCTCATATAAATGTATAAAAATAAAATCTCAGCTATGTATCCCCTTAAATTGACATAGATTTAATTGCTTTCCAGTGGAAAGTCAACCATTAGTTTCCTTTTTAGGAAAGAGCTGCAACTGTCAAATGTCAAGCATTGTAAAAACGCCCTGACATATAAGTTTTATTACTTTTTCTAGAAGATCAAATGCTAATAGGTAAAGGATAATTATGACTTTGATCACCTGGTCAAGAAGCCTCTATAGATTCAATGATTATGAAATCATTTAATCTTTTAGGAATTGCTTGGTTCAAAAATATATAGTGACCTTTATCTAAATTTTAGAAAAACTCCCCAAGTTGTAAATGGCAAAAAAAGTAGACTACTAGAGCACTGGAAACACCAACAGAAGCTTACCTACGCCTTGGCTTCTTACTCAGAAGTCAAAAAATTGACTCTACTTTAGCTCAAACCAAACCAGACAGACGAAAACATTCAGAGGGCAAACTACCCAGTGATAATTCCTCCCTTTCTATTCACAGACAGTAAGGTCACTATAACAATTACAGGAGCACCTGTGTTTTGTTTCAGATGAATAATGTGCTTTGATGCATATCTCCAATTGTTCGCACTTAAAATGCTTTTGTTTGCATCATGGAATGGTGTGAGACTACATAAACTAGATTCCTTTCTGATTAAGCTTAGCAATGCAGTCCAAGAGAACACGTGAAGTGCTCCAAAGAACAGAGCTAGTCTGAAGTCAAACAAACTGAATGTAACGTAGACACTGGGTCTCCAGCACTATTAACTCAAGATTTCCACTCCTGGTGGTGTGATGTGACTTGATGTAGATAGATGATGCTTATAGAATCTGGTGAGCAGACCTGGTGGAATAACTGTAATAGTAATGGTACATTGATATCTATAATTCACATTACAGTAATCGCACTATTTAATAGAATAAGCAGCATCAGTTACTTAGGATTCTTTCAGGAAATAAAAATTTTAATCTCCTGAGATTTAAAAATCTCAGACGTAATTTACAGCCACAATTTCAGGCACATAAAAGGGGGGAAAAAAAAAGATTCCTAGACTGAAGATCCAGACAAGATAGACCATCTACTCTTACCTTCTACACCATAATAGCCATGGAATATCACCAGTTATGTGACGTGATGCAGATATGTATTAAGACATCGCAACAACATAAGGTAGCATACTACATATCTGCAACACAAAGCTTTTGTCTTACATTATTCTCATTTATTGGATTGTTTTTAATACTGCTCATTACTTCACTTCAGAAAGAAACTGTGTTTTCAGGATCTGTTAGCCTCCCTCAAAAAAATAATAATTATTCTTTTTATTCTTGAAAATTTTCTATCCATACATGGTAACTTTCAAAAAACACTCTAAATTAACAAAAAAATCAAAGCAGCCCTAGCTACTTCTATAAGAAATTAAACTAGTATTATTTTTTATCTGAAAGCTCATGATGAATTTTCTTTTCATGTACTTTTGTGAATGTGCCTGTATTTTAAAGTTCACTCATTACGTTTCAATACTAGCAGAAAACTAGTACACTGTATATGTGACCTTACTGACAGGTGTATAGCCTGTAGACAGAGGGTGATCTGATACGAGGGAAGGGTCTCCCTTTGCATCACAGTGTAGCCAAGGCAGCACCATGGCACACAGCTGCAGCTAGAGAAAAGATGCACTCCACCTACTGCAGAGCATACCAGCCTTTTCGCTGTCTTAAAGAACCAACCTCAGCCACCAATTGGGACCAAAGACCCAGAGGAAAGCAGACATGATTTGCTGCACCTGATGCAGAAGAGTAGGAGTCAGGGTTTTATTTTATTAGCAGGCATGTAGAAAGCTGAGCCTGAACAACACCTAGGATTTCACAGTTTCACCTGTGACTTCACAGTACCCTCATCTTTAAACTATGGTGACCTGCACTGTAGCAGTATAGTACCCAGAATGCAGTATGTGAACTTTGTCAACATAATTATTCTATTGCATAAAGCTATCAGGTAAACAGCTATCAGGAAATATTTGTGAAAAACAACAAAGTAGAGGGAATACTGGAGGTAAATAACAACTTCTTCCTTGACTGCTTTCAGGTTACATAACAATATTCAGCTACCTTGGTATTTCTCTACTTTCACTCTCTCACACACAGTTCAGAGGATGTGGTTTACAAGCTTAGCACATCAATGCTGTCTGTTTTCCTACCAGTGCTATTTCTCCTAATCCAAGCTGCGCACGTCCCAGTGTCTGCCAGGCATCCCAGGAACGTGGGTTTCTCTGGACAGCCATTTCTGCTGCATGCACTGCTGGAAACATTTCATGTAAAGACATCAGGACCTGTGACAGAAAAATAAAAATAAGACAAATAAGAGTAACCAAAATTGAAAATAGATTTAAGCTTTCTGCAATTTCCCAGGCAATCACCATTGCTTCAGTAACTAATGACAGGTTCATCTCACCTAGCTTTTTCTAGTTTAAAAATTATGCATCTCACATGGTGACCATACTCACTCCATAGCCCATGGAGAGAAACAGGTATGTTAGATGATTCACCTGAATTAATTAAGCAACTCTACTAGAAGTAGATTAATTGCCTCTGAAGATGTCCCTCCCTCACTCTTCCTCCTTACATATTCTGTAAATGCATAATATGATACACGGAGGGACAAACACACTGAGAAAGAAATACAACAAATAAACAAGTACTGTTAACAAACTCCTGCATTGTATGCTTTCTTTTTAATAGAAGAGTGGAATCTACCAAATGAAGTTGCAGTGCACATGATATAATTATAGAAACAATTCCTGTAATTCGACATGGAAACTGCCCTTAACAATGACTGCTGTATTTGGAGAGCAAGTATTCTGGAATAGCAAAGCCTAACTTAGACATGAAATCAGCTACATTAAAAAAAAAAAAAGGGGGGTTTACAAATGTGGAAATCTCTTTCACTCAGCAGTACAGGTTAATGTCAGCCTGTTACCATAGTATTCTACTCCTTTCATTCAATCCCCATACCTAAGCCTACAAATCATAGTTAACAGTACATAACATGGTTCAAAGTTTGCTGTATTTTTCCAAGACCACCATGAGACTGGCACATTACCTGAAGACCTACATCACTCTGAGATCATGATTTCAAACACCCACATGCTATGGTGATAGATACCAGTGTAAGAAACAAACGACAACTGCATTCCTACGCTATGATGAGAATGTCAACCACAAGAGTAAGACTCATGCGTGAGCAACCACTTTCATCCCAACTGACCTGCAAACATGATGAATAATATTAAAACATATTAGGACTACTGCTGACATGCAAAAGGCATTTATTTAACCTTACTGTTCCACGCTATATTAAACACATGAGTGTGGAGTAGAGGAGGATTCAAACACAATAATCTTGACTATTTACTTTAACTACTGTAAAGTACTTGCACAGCACTGGGGTGAGTTCATTTAAAAAAATACCCAAAATTAAAAAAACAGCTTTACTTAAAAAAAAAAAAATCCTGTATCTAAGCAAACCAGGAAGCATAGTTTTCACTATGCTGTTTGGATCCATACTCCTGCTGTTTTAATAAGGCCAAATTTTTCTAAGGACTACTCCTGTGGCTTCTTGTACATTCCATTCAATTCCAGGCTGTACACTGGAATTTGCAAATACCTAAAAACCTTTAAAAAACAATCCACAGCTGTACGTCATGTTATCCTCCCTTTTCCACCAATAGGTCTCAATCACTAATTAAATCATATGAAGTTTACAATGAATACTACGTATTTTTCCAAAAGCTTCAGTTCAGCTGCACTTTTGTGTGCTGTTCCTCTCACCTGCAATAGATCTGTGAATTTAATCAAACTGTTACAAGTGGACAGGCACACAGCCTACCAAAAATAAGTGATTCTGCACCTGTCAGCTAGGTTTTACATTAAACTCTTAGTGTGTTTGTTTTCATAAGGAAAGTATATGTTCACCTGAACACTTTTATGCATCCTGAGCATTCAGTATTTCCTACCGGTACTTTCTACTACAGAAGAATCCCAAACACCTGCATAAGTATTTAGCCAAACTTCTGTAGTTTTTAGCTGCTTTGCTTACTGAATTATGACCTCACTAATAAAAGGTATTTATTCCACTTTCACCTGTTTGTGACTGTTGTGCATACTAGTTTTTACAGCTGCTTTAGAAATGCTCTTCTGGACCAGGGTGGTAATTACTCTGCTCCTAGTAACTATGGCATCCGCTTCTCAAAGGCACATTCAAACAAATACAAATTCGAATTTATATGCATTTTGTCCAGCACAGGTATTTTTTTCAATTATTGATAAAATAGACTTAGCTATACTTTTCAGTCATAATAAACTGTTCTACACTTCTGTTTTCAGGTGAAGAAACCTTCAAAACAAACATACAATATCAGAGCAGAACACGTGCAGCCTTGCCTTGGATTACACTACCCATTACATTAGTATCATCTCAATAAAATACCTCTACATGATAGATACCACTGCTACTTGTAAACTGAAATAGAATACTTCAGTGTTCTGGATGTCTGCTGGAAGTACAATATAGCAGAAAGAAAGCAGTCTAGGAGGTTCCTGGAGTGTGTGGATTCAAGTCCCTCACACAACTGGGGAATGAACCGACAAGGGAAGAAGTCCTCTTGGACCTGCTATTTCTAAACAGAGGCAGCCTTGTGGGGGATGTGAAGGTTGGAGGATGCATGGGACAAAGTTATCATGAGATGGTAGAATTTTCAGTTTAGGTGAGGTGAGGAGCGGGAATTAGCAGAACAGTCACATTAAACTTCCAGAAGGCAGACTTGGAACTGTTCAGAAGGCTGGTTAATAAAGTCCCATGGGAGACAATCCTTAAGGGTAAGGGAGCCCAAAAGGGCTGGGCACTTCTCAAAAAGGAAATTCTGGCAGCTCACGAGCAAGCTGTCCCCATGTTCCAGAAAAGCTGCCAGCAGGGAAGCAGGGAAAAAAAAACCATTTTGGTTGAGCAGAGAGATCTTGAGGGACATCAACAAGAAGAGGAACGTCTATGAGCTTCAGAAGAAGGGACAGGTGTCTTGGGTGGACTACAGGGAGGAAGTGAGATTGTGCAGAGGAAAAATTAGGAGTGATAAAGCCCAACTAGAGCTCAGATTGTTCAAGAAATACTGGAACAGATCAAAAAGCTCTTCACTCAGATGGGTGACTGAAATACGAATCTGGAAACAAGCTTAAGTCCCTACACTCGATCTGAGAAGAGTGCTATCTGCTGCTCTTATCTTTGCTCAATTTTATTCCATTGTCACAGTCACTTTCTTTATAAATTTGTTTACACTTAGACATTTATCTTCCGTAACTGTTTTGAAACAGTTGTTCTACAGAACATAGAATGTTCTGTGGAAGAGGATGTGTGTGCTTATGAACACCCTTTTAAGAGCTGACACATAAAGCCTCTATTCTTTTCCTGCTGCTCTCAAATTAATTTCTCAGATGAATTTCCTTCTGTAAATCTCATTAGCAGGATGGCAGTCAAGTTTTAAGTAATCTAATTGCATATTTGATTTATTTTCCAATAGCAATAGCACTTCATTAGAAAACATTTCAGAACTAATCAAACAAAGAGAAAAAATCTTTCACAAAGCAGAACAAATCTTAAGACTCCAATGCACATATATATTAAAAATGACTACACAGAAATGTCTTATAAAGATGTTCAGTAGGTGGATTTTCAGAACTTACTTTATTCTATCAAAGATTTAGCACTGTCACATGCATTAAAACAAAGAACATCCACATCACAATGACTTAAGTTTAACAGATCTAGCTTTAAAAAAAAAAGAGACATTAGAGGAATTAGGAAAAACTCAGTGGTATTAAAAAAAAAAAAAAAAATTTAAACATAGCAACTGTCATCAGGAGACTGACCAAGTACTAGAAACCTAAGCAGTACAATGACCCATCCTGTCCTACCCACAATATGTGTTATGAATCTGAGTAAGTCCTGGTTTTAGACAAGCTCACTAGCTTGAAGCTGAATCACGATATATAGATACATTCCATGTCCAGTGAAACTCACCCAATTCCCTCTTCCATCCACAAACCCATTTCAAAACATTGATGAATAAAATTCTTCCTACCCATAAGTAATTTACAGTTATCAGCACTGTTAAAGCAATTATCACTGCACCGCACAACTTTTTGCTCCAGATCTTTCTGGAGTTCATCTAAATGTTTTATGACAAACTCTTCTCCCCACATCTCAGTTCTAAAACAAACAAATTAACAAAACCCATTTAAAAATAATTTACAACTATCAGCTGATTACTTAGAACGTAAACTTGGGATTGTGAGCCTGGTTATGTCTTAGGAATCTTATCGTTTCTTAAACAGGAAGAGGGGATGGGTGGAAGTTTATATTTCTTCATGGAGTTCAAGATTAAGAAAAACTTCAGGAAAGGGGAAAATTAACTACTTGAACACACACCTACATCTGAAATGCTGGTACTGTTTTCATTCAATGAATGAAAACTGAGGATGCAGAGTTGTACAGAAAATAGATCTCAGACAGTTAGTGACAAAGAGTCAAAAAGCTTGTTAAATGGAGATAAACCCGACTGTTTCTTCACATTTGTTTTACTTATTTCTATAAACATCTATAAACAACTGTACTATGTACTTTTGGAATCCTGTCATAGTTGCACAGTATTTGACAATGTCACATGAGATCCGAGATGGAAGTATCACTGGGTGAGGAACATGAACCAGGCACATTCTCAGGACATGTGTAGAATAGCAGAGTGCCTGATCCCCAAGTGAGTTTACTACAAATAGAATCATAGAATCATAGAACCACCAGGTTGGAAGATACCCACCGGATCATCGAGTCCAACCATTCCTATCAAACACTAAACTGTGCCCCTCAGGACCTCGTCTACCCATGCCTTAAACACCTCCAGGGAAGGCGAATCAACCAACGCCCTGGGCAGCCTGTTCCAATGCCCAATCACCCTTTCTGTGAACAATTTTTTCCTAATGACTAGCCTAAATCTCCCCTGGCAGAGCTTGAGGCCATTCCCTCTTGTCCTGTCCCCTGTCACCTGGGAGAAGAGGCCAGCTCCCTCCTCTCCACAACCTCCTTTCAGGTAGTTGTAGAAAGCAATGACGTAGTAATATCATGATGTAGTAAGTCCTCTGATATTTCTCTTCACCCAAGAAAGAATCTCACATGGTCCAGCACACAGTTCAGACTCTAATTTGAAGAATTTCGTCAGGTCTGTTCCTCCATTTTTGTAATTCAAAGCTACAGTAAAATAATCAGACAATGTTTAATAAATTTGGCCCACAATATACTTCAAGAAGTCCTAGTGACTACATTACTATAGGTAGTCTTCATACACTCCTTTGATTATACTTACAATACTACTTATTTAATGCTAGAATCCACACTAGGCTGTTGTTGGGGGAGTGGGCAGGGGTTAAAGTCTTTTTTTTAAAGAAAAATATAGAAATGAACTGCCTGCATAAGCATTCACTTGCCTCTCATTGTTCTTACGATGGGGGAGCAGTGTAGGTTGGTTATGAAATGTCAAGTATATGCATTTGAGGATCTTGCATGCAAAGAACAGTTTGAGTGTGTCCCTAACCTCTCCACATAGCATAATAATCTGCTTGTAAATGGATCAAAAAGTAGCTGAGAACAGTGGAAAAAAATCTTACCCATTTTAATTGGTTTTTGAAGCAACTGAGCAATTCCACAATCCCATATGTTTTTCAGGAAACACACTTACTGCAAGTGTCATTGATAAATGGGAACTTTAAACACTACTTCCGCTCTTCAGAACTACCAAAAAGACATTTGCCCTACATCTGCTAAACTACAGAATTTTAAGAACTTATCATAAATATTTATGGATTCCCATTGTATCATTAGCATAGTTATCTCAGCTGCATATTAAACATGCATATTTCAAACGTTACATTTGCTGCCGAAAAATAAAATACTAATGTATTGGGAAGCTGCCATATAATCCAACATTCCAACATAATATTATCTCAACAAATGTAACAGGATATGTACATATTCAAGTCCATGCAAAACACTTCATCCAGTGTTAATTCTCAAAAGAAATTACTTCATGAGGAGACTTTTCCATACTGAAAGAGAATTCATACAGACTATAAAGAATGTTTGCATTTCGCAGAAAGCCATTCTGAACATGAATCACCTTCTCTAGTACATGACTCAGATACCAAAAGAGGTAGGTTTTCATAGGCTCAATATGGGTCAAGCCCTTACTGAACTCGGTGTATAGTTCTTCCAAATGAGGAGCTACCAAAACTTTCTTGTTTAGCTACACAATAACAGCTGCTATAGCTGTGCTGGTACTCTGGACTGGAATAACACAGTCAGCTCTAGGATAGTATCATTTAAATATTAACCACAGTATTTTTGGAATGAATTACATATTCCTGTTTTGCCAAAACAGGATTTTACAGCTCATATTAGTGCCTTTAAAAGCAGAAAGGCATCAGATTACGCATTGGACTAATCAGCTTCCAGTAAGCATAAGTCATACCACAAAAAACATCTGTAATAATTATGTATGTGCACTGAAGAGATGTCACCAATTTAAAGATCAGTAGTTTTTTTAAAAAGAATCAAGAAATAACTTCATAAATGCATAATGCTTTGTACACAAACTTTTCTTGTGTTCTCATTCACAGTATAAACAGAGGTATTGCATGATGTCAGAAAGTGAAACCGAAGAGAAACAGTGCAACTACCCAGCACTGCTCTCCTCTTCAGGAAAGGAAGCAACAGCACGATGGAACCAGATGTCCAAGTTCCTTTATTCTTTCAGCTTTCATTACTGTCCAATGATTTCATTAGACAGGCAAAGACATTTTAAAAGACAAATCAGAGTCACACAGTGTCCTCGTAGCAGGAATATCGTGTGCCTTATTCTTTCAACACACCTTTCCTACTAATCAGGAATACAGGGACTGGAGTGCTGAGTAAACCGACCACCCCTCATTGTTAGGGATTGCAGCTGAAGCACAGATTAAGGATGGTGCAGTATGCATCCATTTGCACCAGTCACCGCATCACAGTTTGGATCCTGGTCAGCTAACATAATTCCATGCTCTCCTGTTCTGTCCACAGTGAAAATATTTAATTTCAGTATAATTTCAATTAAATAAGTGTATTTTTAGAGAGCTAGCTTAATTCCTGCATTCACATTGGACCATAACAAAGAACTGTTACAAGAACGATATTCACTAATTCATCTCTTTTGCCTTTGAGCTCAATTGTCCTTTTCAATAGCTTTCTCTTTACTTTAAATTAAAAAAAAATCTAAGTGCAAAACAAAAGCTACTTCAAATACACCTTGTGTTAAGGAGACAGTATTTTATTCAAAATAGTTACATCTTTAAATCACAGTAAAAAATTATGGGACCAAAACAATTTTCGTAGCTTAGCTGACTGGTTTTTAGTAGCGGAATTCAAAATTAAATGTATAAATGCTCAGCTATTTAAACTAATAACCTTTACAGCAACCTGGGAAGCTACTAATTAAAGCAGAATTACATTATTTTGTCTTTTCCAATAAAGCATAATTAAGGTTTGGAACTCCTGGGTACATAGCTCTCCAGACGCTGGAAGTTTACATGAGAACAGAAAGCAATGAGACAAATTTGTCAAAGAAAAACCTTTCAAGCACTTCTAAGCACAGAGAAGCCCCAAGGCTAAAGCTTGCTGGAGGCTGTGAAAAGTATCATGGGAGAGGTACTGCTATACACTTGTACTTTTTCCCAGCTATTCACTGTTGGACCTTGTCAGGATACTAGGTTACATACATCTTGGACTTAAGCTAGCATTTGATGTAAAGACATCCAAATGCAACTAAAGATTCGAGGGAGATTTACATGTTTAACAAGTCTGGGAGAATTAATTGCTCACTTTTCAGCATCATGTAGGATATAGAGTGAGAGAACTTTGCTAGAAGAATTCAGTGATTTAAAGCAAAAACAATTACTTGATCTTATTACTAACACTATTCAAATTAACAAACCAAGTCAGAAATCAACCCTTCATACACAGCCCTCCCCAAGTTCTTCTTAATGCAGTCTATCTGGATCCCTTGTACACTTATGATATGTTTAGAAAGCAATCCAACAACACACTCCCCTGAAATAAAAATCAGGAAGAAAAAAACTTTAAAGCTATGAACTATTTCTCAAATCAAATGCATAACGCAAGTAAGACCTAAACCTTCTGCACCTACATAAAATGAAAGCCTCCTTCAGCATTAATATATTGAAATGAGATCATGATTACTTAATTAATTCTTCTGCAGAATCAAGCTTTACTCACTTCACAGATAACGTGACTGTGGGAAGGAGACCTGATAGCATTCAGTAAACAAGTAAGAGTAATCATTGCCACCACAGCCTAGAAAATAGCCAGTTTTGATTCTCTAGTTTTGCTGCGTGGGGGGTTTCTTGAGACGGGTGTCTTGTTTTAGTTTTTTGTACAAGGAAAGATTTACAGTAACAACAAAGATTTTAAAACTAAACAATATAGCAAGATTCCTAAAAGTTACATAACACCTTCACCAAGTAATGATTTTTACTTTTTTCCTTTCTCCTATCTTTAAACAATTATCAGCCATATTTTGAGTAGCTACTGTCCTAAAAATATTTTTTCCTATTCCAATCTATTGAGCTGGTTGAAAGAAGCCATATATTTCTTATTCACATCCTCAATCCAAATACATTTTTGGAGAAGACCATTTTTATTTAATAAAGGAAAAAAATGTATTTTTGCACCTTTGCATTCAGATCAAGACAAACGCTTCCCAATCCAAACTAAATAATGGATCTTGGTACTTATGCCATCTAAACCACACAAAGACACACTGAAATTACAAGCTGATTTCTTAACTTTAGTGAGGTGTTGATAGCTGTATGCTTTTTTCCTCAGAACAGTTTTAAAAAAAAGGTTCAGATAAATAAACACCACAAGTATATTCCACTTAATGATCTTTTCCAAGACTAATTTATCTACACAATACTTGATATGGAAACAGACTGGACTGTATCTTTTGCATATGGTATCTTAGTTTAATGTGGATAGTATTAAGCCAACTATTCATACCAGGCAGAACTTTAATGGTCAAATTTGCTAATCTATCACAGTAAGACTTTCCTTGCTTCTCCCAAAACAACCCCTAAATATTTCAGTTGCTTCTTCCACACAGCAACATCCTAATTCACATTCTAACAAAGACATATATTGTAACTGGTTGCGATAATAATATTTTAAATCCTGTTAAAAGATACCCTGTTGTGCTGGGAAAAAATAAAAAAACCTAAATTGTGGAGTAGTGTATGCATATAACAATACAACATTGCACAGTACCTGTTCATAAACACATTGTTCTCTTTTTTGATTTCTAAACTGATAAAGAATTGCAATGTTTTACCTGAGATTTCATTTCATAAAGCGTAGCATCTTCTGGAGTTAACTGAAGTGCTTCATCCCACTTGTGAATAGCCTCTTTGTACCTGTAGTCAAAACAATATTACAGTCTCACTATATTTAAAGATATTGGATATTTCTACTTATATTGTGACACTATCCTAATTAAAGTGCCATGGAATCTCATTAATATTAACAATTCTTCTTACCACTTCCCTATAAGACATACTGAACTGTTTTCAGGAACTGGCTATTTGTTTTTCTGACCAAATGCATGCTAAGTGCAGTACAACTGGCCTCAAGTGAATTTACAAGTCACACAGAAAACCTACTGCAAAGCAATGACTTACAATTACAAATCTTAATATTAGTCCAGTTCCCCTCATTGCCAAAATAATCCTTAGTCAGACATAAAGAAATACATTCTGAACTCTACATGCCTCACTACAACCACAATTAATAATTTGTTTTCACTCTGACAAGGCTGAAACACAGGAGTTCCCCTTCTGCATTTCTATACTGTAAGACACTGAAGACGTCTGAGTTACATTGGTATATAAATATAAGAAGAAAGATGCAAGTAAGTAGTTATTGTGAAATCAGCTTTGGGAAAGTATACACTAGCTTCATAATATGCTGCCCCTCCACAAAAAACAGAAGAAAAAAGAATTGGCCAAAACCAATAAAAAGCAGGTCTTTGTCTTGAACAAAAGAGCTGGAAGTTGGACAAATACATAGTATGATTTTGAACCATACTGAAGAAATGTATCGGTATAATAAGATGCAGTTACAGGGGTGTAGCCTTTCAGCCTTAAAGGTGTTCCCAAAGTACCTGTGGGGTGCCACAAGTTCCCTGAATCTGTTTCAAAATCCACCAGTGTTATGGAACTGTTTAGGGACTCCTATATTTATATTAATTTCACTGCAAAGGTATGAAAAGTTACTCTTGCTAGACACACACTCTGCAAGTTTAATATAGTACAGGTAAGTGTAATTTTCATACACACTTCATATGCAAGCAGTTTTTATATTCCCGTATCCCCCATTCTTCCTTTCCTCTCCCTTCCCCATTTTTCAGTCCTCTTGCTTGTATGACACCTCCAGGTTTTCTAAAGCAGTCATATGAAGGCTTCAGAAAGTTCTGAAACAATTTTAAATAGAGTAGATTGTAAAAGCAAGGCAACTGAAGTAAAACTCTCATTATAATACAGGTACTGTCAGCATACAAATAACACTGCTAATTATGTTTAGCACTCAAATTAAACATTAAAGGTTGTTTTCAAAATTTCACATTTCTTCAAAGTTTAGCTACCAGCTGCACATTTGTCACCTCCATTCACTCTCCATGGGCAGATGTCTGCACTAAAGGAAACATCGAATTTTCTAACTATGTCAGTAGAAACCTTCAGCTGTGATTTAGTTAGCAAAACTACTTTTTGATCATAAGATTACAGTTTTGTTCCAGACCAAGCACAGATGTATCACAAATACTACATGAGTAAAGGAAATCCTCAGTTCAGTTAGATCGTGCCCTGCAATGGGCCTTGCGTCTAGCAAGTTACAGTATTGTGAAAGTTTGAAATTAAAATTGAATTGAAAGAAATTGCTGGACAATTTCTGTTCCTTGTCACTTGGGAGAAGAGGCCAGCTCCCTCCTCTCTACAACCTCCTGTCAGGTAGTTGTAGAGAGAAATAAGGCCTCTCCTCAGCCTCCTCTTCTCCAGGCTAAACAACCCCAGCTCTCTCAGCTGCTCCTCATAAGACTTGTTCTCCAGCCCCTTCACCAGCTTCGTTGCTCTTCTCTGGACTCGTTCCAGAGCCTCAATATCCTTCTTGTGGTGAGGGGCCCAGAACTGAACACAGGATTCAAGAATCAGTCTCACCAGTGCTGAGTACAGAGGGAGAAGATCCTCCATGGACCTGCTGGCCACGCCATTTCTGATACAAGCCAAGATGCAATTGGCCTTCTTGGCCACCTGGGCCACTGCTGGCTCATGTTCAGTCAGCTGTCAACCAACAACTCCAGGTTGTTCTCCTCTGTGCGGCTTTCTAACTACTCTTCCCCTAGTCTATAGCTGCACAGGGTTGTTGTGCCCTAAGTGCAGGACCCAGCATTTGAAATTTTTAAATGCCAATTTGTCATCAGTCTGTCAACAGCATAAAGATGGGTAAGGAAAATAGGTTGTCCATTGACATAAATGATGTGCTGTGTGTGGTTCAGAGTGCATGATCCAAGAAAAGCGATGGCAGAATGCTGGAATCACTTCCCAGGATGGAGAACACAATAGAAGAGAGCAGCACAAGGAAGATTTGTCTGCAGCTACATGCTGCAGACCTGTTCAAAAAGGCTGAGTGTTGGCTAGCAGGTTACGCTGTAGAGATACCCAGGTGTCTGTAAAATACTGATCTTTTCATCACATACAATTCCTTAAGAAGAAAGTCTGGTAAGACATGACAGTTCTATTCTTTTAAATACTCAGGAAAACAGATGTTACCATTGCTGTTCCTGGAAAAACTAAGGACACTGTTCTTCCTGTTAGAATCTGAATCATGTTGCTTGCTCTAGTAATTTAAATTTAGTAAAAAATTCCTTTCCGTAAAGATAGTTCAAAGAATTTTCTGCCTAGCTCTTTGGAAGGAAAAGATTATATACTGAGTCTAAGGCCTTACTGAAAGCATTGCCTGTGAATATAAGTTACAGTTGTAAAGCCAATGTTCCAGTAAATGTTTTATGAAAACTATAAGCCTTGTTTGAAATGAGAAGTGAGCTAAGACACGTGAGTAGTGTGGTAAAATAAATAATTAAAAATTATATCACTTCACTGTCTCTCAGTATCTCTTTTGAACAGAACTGTACTTAGCATTATAAGGACAGAGAACTAGTTTTGAAAATGAAAATGTCATCTGCTTTGGATCTAATTAACACAAATTTAATAGTCATTCCATTCGCTACTCCCATGTATTTTCTTAGCAAGTAAATAAGCTCACATATAGTTGAGGCACTAGTAGGTAATAAGCCTTTATGCATCGACTGAGCTGCACAAACTGCCATGTCACAGCTAGGAAAAGTGAAGTAATGGATTTTAGCTGAATGCTGTTCCACTGAGGTCTACCTTAACTTCTTCCGATATGCCTGATATGGAAAGAGAGCACATGTGTTCAGAAAACATGCTGTGGTATTGCTGACGCATCTGAATTTTGTGTCCCTTCAGAAAAAAGGGCTATGAAATCTAGCACTTCAAAAATTGAAATAAGTTTTATCAAAAGTAACATCTCAGAAACAAGAATCAGACTAAAGAATCGCAGACACATCCACTGGTAATACTATAAAACTTTTTGAGCAGCCTGACCTAGCTGGAGGTGTCCCTGCCTATGGCAGGGGGTTGGAATTAGATGATGTTTAACATCCTATCCATCTCAAACCACTGTATGATTCTTCAGAAACCTCTGATACGTATCAAGCACCAGTTGGCAGGGCCCACTGACTGGAAAGCAGCTTTACAGATAAAAAAAATGGAAGTCCTGGGGGACATGAAGCTGAGACAGAAACGTGCCCTGCAGCAAAAAAGCCCAACAGCATCTTAGGCTGCCTTAGTGTCACCAGCAGACAGAGGTAATCTACCTCAGCTCTGGTGAGAGCACATCTGTGGTGCTGGATCCAGTTCTGGGTTGCCCAGTACAACAGAGACATAGATATACCGGAATGAGTCCAGAAAAAGGCCACAAAGATGATTATGGGCTTGGAGCATCTTTCATTTAAGGCAAGGGTGAGAAGGATGGGAGTATGAAAGGGGGACAAGGAGTAAAGAAGATGGAACCAGGTTCTCCACAGTAGTTCCCAGTGACAGGACAAGACGCAATACACTCGAACCACAGGAAGTTCTGCTTAAGTGAATCTCCATTGTTGAATGTACCCAAATATGTCCTGAGCAACTTGTCCTAGTTGGCTTTGTCCTGAGTAGATGCTAGAGCAGAAAATCTCCAGGACATCCTTAGGACTGTAAGATAGTAAGATATTAGCAAGCTCAATGATACAAGATTTAAGATGGACTATGACTATCTCTTAGCTAAATGAAAACAAATTTTAAGCAAAACACAGTCTTATAAATAGACCCATTAATTTTTAGATGTCTGGGATTACAATAAAAACTTGCATAATGTAGCAGTAAAGAAGTCTCAGAATATTAATAATAGGCCCTAAGCTACATATCCCTTGTAACTAAGCATCTAAACTCCATAAACAGAAAGCATTTTTAAGAAAAAAATTACCATAATTTGAACTACTGAATTACTGTTTATGTAAGTACAAAGATACAGCATATTTAATTTTATCTACGCACAGAGATTTCAGTAAAATAGCACACCACACTGCAAAAGTACATACAATTATAACCAGAACTTAATTATAATTTTCTCTTCTTTATTGCAATGTCATAAAAAAGAATGAATTATTGAGGACTAGATACATCTGGGATAGCTTCAGTGCAGAGGATTTGATAGATCTTGCCAATTCTTATTTAACAGCACATGAAATCCCATCACCCCCTTAAAGTACCAAAACTGCTCTCTTCAGACGTGCTAATGACCATCTGGGAGCTATACAGACTTGGCACATTTTACTACAGCTTGCTAAACTTTTGAAAAAAACATCTCATGCTTATATTTCACTTTTTCAACACCATTTCTGGGAAAACAGGATCTCTTGATCAAAATCATTAAAACAAATTTGTATTTCCATAACAACATTTAATGACAACAAAAATACCAAATCTTTCAGTTAAATCGTGAACAGGTTTTTAATCATATACATATATACATAACACACAGGATCTAAGAGTCCTGTAGTTCTGCTAAGAGAAGGCTGCTACAATTAATCCTTCAGAAACAGATTAAGACAAGGCGTACTCAAAGTCACACTGTCAAGTATCTGAGATATACTGAAAAGATGAGATGCTATCAAATTCAGACAAAATAAGACAGATCCACAGGAGAGGGGCAGATCACAGGAGTACACTGTAAAAAGAAGGGATCAAGCAACATAATTCCTGGGAATTCTTAGTGACTCAGAGGGACACTCATACAAGTACACGTAACAGGAGGATAAGGAAAAACACAGACAGAACTAAGGAAGGGATTGGAAAAAAACATTTCAAAAAGAATATGGCTAATTGTCAAATATATCATAGATGATGAACAAGAACGGTCTGTGGCCACCAGAACATCAGTTAGAAGATTTTCAACAAATTCAGACTTTGGTGGAAGCTAGAAAAAAAGAACACTAGTCAGTAATTACACAGAGTACATAAAAGGCAAACAAAATAAAAAGCAAAGCAGAGGCTGATTACAGGAACAGACTTCCCTTTTCAAGCTGGGGTGAACTGTGGGAGAAAAGGTTCAAACAACAGGTGAAGGAGGACATGAAAAAGAAAAAATGTAACACGGCTCTTTGTCTTTAAAACCTTCAGATTCCTGCAACCCAGCTAGGTTTTTACAGTAAAATACTTTTTCTGCTGTGGGCGGGGAGGAAGGTGCACGGCACTTCACAGAAGCACCTAGAGAAAGGTGGGCAGGAACAGGCAAAAGGAAATTGTTTGCTTAAGTGCACACACACAATCCTTGCCCAGAGTTAGTGCCAGACAGCACAAATAACTTCACTGGTAACCTTCACAAGATTGCTAGGTGTTTAAACATATGAAGTACAATAGTAAATGGGTTTTTTTTGAAGTCTTAGCAATTTGAAGTCTACAATTTGGGGGGATTTAGCATGGCTATTACTTCTGATTATAGAGGGAGAAAGTTAAAACCAACTGCTCAGTCTACCAAAAATTCCAATAAAACATTTTAATGTAAAAGGCTGACTTAAGTATAACCACACTAATTACCACAGGTAAAGAGGTACATGATAATTCTTCAATGGCACCCAATGATACACATGTTCTTGCTCCACAGTAAAGGAGAGGGAAACACAAACTTACTTAACTGCCCTTTGAGTAGTTACACTATACTGAATTTACCATAGGGTAAAACAGCCTGCACACAGCTAATGCACAGGATTTCAAGATGTAAGTATCCACCAGAGTTATTATTCTTGCACATATTAGACCCCTCAATATCATGCCATTGACACTAGTAGTGCATACAGTGAAAATAAAATGTTGGATTTACACAGCAGAATCTTCCTATGCAGCAAATACAAAAGTTCTGCTAGAAATAAATCAATTGAATAATAAAAGTAATAGCTACATGAATATTTCAAAGATAATTATCTCACTTCCACATAGGAACAAATGGGAAGTGCCATATGATTGCATGCCAAAAGCAATTACCACACATCATCAGGCTAAACTATAAGACCAAGATTTTAACATAAGTTATACCTGCCATTTTCCTAATTTTTTATTTCAGCCACACATGTAAATATGAACACTGTTTAACCTTACACCTATTAGGCAAATGCAGTTTTGAAATTACCTTTATCAAAGAAAAGGTTTGAAATCCAGCACTGGAGAAAGATAATCTCGTAACTAATACCTAGAAACAAAATCCACGACATCAGGACTCTCTTATTCTTGTACTGCCTTTGACAGTGATAACCTCTCTCACATGGAAATGACACTTAATTTCCTACATTTAATTTTCATACAATAAGAAAAAATGATCTCATTAAAAAAGTCACTCACCAATACTTCACAATTATTTTTTTGAGGAACAGGAATGGAAGAGATACAGTAAATAATTTTAATGACAAATGACAGAGGAGCTGATGCAATACAGCACGACATAATGAGTTAACAGTGCTTACACTTGAAAATTTGCAGTAAGATGTCCTTCACAAAAACATTTTGTGCTGCTGCCTTTGACTTAAACCATTCTTTACACTCTGGTGAATAATGATTTGTGGTGTACGCCAGTCAGATATTTTACTTACCTGTAAGGAGACAAGAAAATTTGCAAGAAACATACCTGGTTTGTCTTAAACACAGAGTAGAACAATAATTTCTTTCACGGCAGTCTAACAACAGTTATTGATACAGAGGAAATAACAGTTATATTCAGGAATACAATAAGTTGTATTAGAGTGCTTAAGAAATGAAAATTGTCAAGACCTTCCACACCACTAAGAAATATTCTCACACATGAGAATATTTAGTATGATGTAAAACTACTTTGCTCATTTATGAGCTGTAAAAAATACATTAATCACATACATACAACTGAAAAAAAAAATCCATTTTCAAATGCTTTCATCTTCAACAGTACTGTCAGATAAGGCAACAACTGGCAAAAAAAGAAAACACCTAAGTAACCCCGAATAGGATCTAGAAGCTGTTTAGCAACCACCTATAATCACATGGAGTACTTTAAATCCCAACCTTGTAATCTAACATAATTAAAACTGGATATTGACTGTCATTTTATGGATGAGAGCTCTGTAGGAAGCCAAAATAAACAGTGGCAAATAGGAGCAGAGCTGAGGTTTACGCATGAAAATTCAACTCAGGAACAGGAATACAAGTTCTGAATATGTCATTTCATTATTTAAGCAATAAGAACAGATCAACATAACCTTACAAGCTTCAAAAGGGAAGTAATTGTATAGTTTCAGTAAAACCAATTCACTATTTTACTAAACAATAGCCTCAAATAATACAATTCAACTACTGGAACAGTTACAATATGTCAAGTATCCACAGAGAAGTAAAGTATATATACTACTGAAATGAAGTTTTAAATACAAAGCTTTACCTTCTCAATATAGTTGCAACAGGAGTTTCTATGAAAGCAGCAGAAAGAAAAATGTGGAATAAAAACTGTTACGCTACATTTCAAGCAATTTTGAGGTCATATTCCAGGTCTAAGAATTATTTGTTCATATAGCATTTAGATATATGGAAGTAAAGTTAGAATGATGGGTACCATCTGTTTTCTTCTTTGTTGAGAAGGCATTTAATAATTTTAACATTTTAATTATTTGTCCACAGATTGCTGACAGCTCCGTCTCTCTTATCTCACGGTATAATCCTACTGATTCTCAAATATCAGTCAGAGAAACTACAGCAAGAAGTTAAAACCTATCAACAGCATCAAAAGTCTTCCTAGGGTTTAGATACCAGTATCACTTATCGCCAAAATATGATGCTCCAGGGTCAGGTGTTAACAAGGCAAAACATTTTGGAAGAGATAATACTCAGAACACAAAGCCCGCTTACGTTCTGTTCTGAGCAGTTCTATTTCATCTAGCTGACATGCTTTTGCTATCTGTCCTAAATAATGTAATTCCTCTCCATTTTCTTTCCTTCTATTACTTCTGGCCTCTTTACAATGTTTGCTTATGTCAATATCACAGAGTAATAATGACAGAAGTTATAAGCAAAAACAGAGAGAAAGAGATAAAGACAGAGGAAACATGTAATTCTCTATTGCATTTCGAGACTTAAAGGGCAATTTTAATTTGTTTTTCATAGAAGTAGCAATAAGTTAAGTAGGCAGACACTCTATAAACCTCCCTACGTAGCTGAAATGATTATAAACTATTGATGCAAAACGATTATAAAGTACCACTGCAAATACCAGTCAGCAAAAGCCTGAAAGTCTCCTGAAATAAGAGAAATACAAATCTGTAATTAACAGCACGATCTACCTACAAGGACATGATATGGATGTATACAGATTGCATAAAGACTGTATTTCAGCATTCAGAAGTACAGGAATGTATCAAGCACTTCTAAATCCTCAAATAACTAACATGCAAATCATATACATAGAAGTGGCAAGAACAGGACCTCTTACTACCAGCACTAAGGAGACAAGGAGTGATTGAGCCTCAGTGTCACCAGGCTAAAATGTTCTACACAGGGACAAATGAGACAATCTCAATTTTGGGCTCCAGTTTCCATGACAGAGACATTTAGTCACTTGTGGTAACTTTGTTGCTTCTACTGTTAAGCAACCTTCCAAGAAGGAATAGATCCGGACTGAAGATTTTTGTTGACAGTGGGATTTTGCATACACATTTAACAGTGCCTATTAAAAGAGAACCCTAAGAATTGTTTGAACCATCTCCTTCCATTTTTTTTTCCATGGCATAGCACAAGATGCAACATAAAACATTAAAGATTCAACATAACATTAATAATTCAGATGATTTTATCGACATTAATTACTGCATAGGAATACATAAGCCATTTAGTCCACAGTATCCAATGCTTCTGAATTCTAACTTCTAAAATTAATTCTTCCTCTTACGGCTCAAATCCTACGCTCTACCCACCAGAGAATATCTATGAAGAATGTTTTGAGCTCTGGAAGTACTCCCTCTCCATTAAACTACCCATAAATTTACAACACATTTCAAAAAAGCAAATGACACAATAGACACTAGTTTGTTGCAGTAATGCACCCAGCTGTAATGCATCTGTGAAACGGAAGACACCCCTTCAGGGGGAAAAGCAGGAGGACAATCAGAGCTTGATAGATTTGGTGTTGCATGGGGAGAAAAGAGTCATGTGAAGTAATTATAAAACTTAATTAATTAATTAATTATAAAAATAAACCTTTTAGTTTATAATCCTTACTATCGCCTCTCCTTAAACGTTAGGCTGGTCCCACTGATTAAAGAAACATCAAGTATGACTTGCAAAAGCCTTATTATCTGTCTACAAACTAGAAGTTTCTCTCTGTTTATCTCTATTTATTATCAGGATACATAAAACTAAATAATTTGGGAACCCTCATAATCAATTAAAACACATTCAAAAATTATAAATTACTCTGAAAAAAAATGCCAGGTTAAAGATGCTCCTCATAGTAACACAATGTTCCACATAACGGTTGTTTATACTTACAATTCATATAAAACTTTGTTAAGTTTTATGACAGCTATTTATTCTGCAAAATAATTTGGACATTTTAATATTGACAATTCCAATTTTCATGTTAATTTTTTCTATTCTGAAGGTCAACAACACTTCTAAATTTTTTCCAGCATTGCTTGGAATTCCTTTCTCACTCTGAAATCAGCTATGAAAATAATTTCTGAGACCTCGTTGATTCAATTCCACCCACAACACAGAAATACTGGACTTCTGCCACATTTTTGAAAGGGAAATACTAATGTCTTAGTATCAATGTGTGGGGTCATTCTAACTGAGTCTCAGATGTCATTCTGCTTTCTCCTCATCTCAGTGTACTTTCTCGCCCCTGCTTTGCACTGATATAAAAGCTTTTGCTTTTCAAGCCAAGTCAACAGATGAGTTATGTTATGACCTGTTCAAATATTAGTTTGTTTTAAAACAGCAAGCAGCTCCTCAGTGTAAACTCTCCACTTGGCTACACGAACACAAAGAACAGAGCTTTATTTAGGCAGCAATGTCATGACTATCTTGTAATGGTTTCACGTGATAGCTACACTTTAACATTCCAAGTACATGTTTGTATGTTGCAGAAGTTCACAGTCCTTACTTTACTAAACAAGACAAATGTGATAGTCGTGAAACTGAATGCATGAAATGGCATCTTTAGCAAATAGCTTCTCACTGTCTTTGTGCCGAGAGATCTACAAACGGATTTTTCAAACTGGCAGAGAGACAAAGATGGTCTAATACAGGCTAAGACAAAATTTATTTTCTGTATTTGAAAATTTTATTTCAGTCTCAACTGTGACCCTACCTCCCAAAATGCTTTATACAAACCTTTTCTTTATTAAGCCTCTGCTTAAGCCTTTTTTGAAGTCTGAAAAAATATTAATCAAATTCAGATCAGAAATGCTCTTTGAAGACTGAAGTTGAACTGCTTCTCTAAACTACAATTCTATCTTAAAACATGCAATACTTCAAATGATATGTCCAGAAAAATAAGTTATGCTTAAGCAATACAAGAGAAAATTAACCTTCTGACAACAGAAAAGTTGCATTGACAGACTTTATTAAAGACAATTAAAACCACTTCTGCCGACATCCAAATTTACTGTGAATTTATCATCATCATCATAAGAGCCAACTGCCAGGAAAAGAACTTCCAGACAAAAACAGTTTCCTACAGAGAAGCCTAAGCTGCATAACTCCTTCAGCAAGTTTATGCTCTTTAACATATTTAACAAGTGTCTTCCATTTTAAATAGTAAAACAGGATTATGGAGCCAGCTGAGTACAAGCCACTATTCATCACCACACCCCCTACCCAAAGTAACTAGCTTAAAAATACAAAAAAACATGCAGCAATTAACTGCATTTTGTCTTAGCTATCATTTCTTAATTTTTGCACAAAACCAAAAGCTTAAGTCATGGTCTAATACACTAGATTTCTATTACCAGCTGACAGGTCATAGACAAAACAAACACTGTTTTTTAAGATTTGCCATTTAGTTGCTAGGACCAGTAAAGGTGTTTTGAAAGTATGTGCAATACACACTAAGAATGGCTGCCTGAAAAAGTTACGTTGGAACCAGCTTCAAAATAGCAAACTTCAGTTCTTCACAAGAAAACAGAATATCTGTGATCATTTTTCAGAAAGTAAGAAAGAAGGAAGGGATTTGTTACCTCTCACTATATGGCTTTGGTGTGACAGGTACCATCCAGAGGTAGGAAGGTATAGTTCTCTGTCTAAAATGCTTAACTTACAGTATTTAAACACCATAATAGAAAATCAAGCATGACATTATAAATACCAAGTTTCTTCCGTTGAGATTGGAGTATACACACTGGTCACCTAGATGACTGCAGTAAGAAAAATGTACAATGTCTATTACCTATTTTATGTATGTCACACTTTACCATAAGTATTTTGCAATACGTTAACATTTTTGCTGCGCTATGATTCTCTCTGCACCTAACCCCAGTAAAAAAAAGCCATTACTTCAGTTATGTACTGCTTACACTAAAGAAATAACTGTTCTGTATTTAATACATTAGCACACTTCTTCATAAGCTAAGCAAAAGTACTTCTGTTAAAGGTCCAGTGACAAAGTGAAAAAAAGAACTAGATTCATTCCGAAGGATACAAACATTTAAGAAGTATAAAAACTACAACGCCTGGCCTCTGAGTAAAAATATATCCAAATATATCCATTTCAAACTTTAAATGCAATACAGCAACAACAACACATAGACAACACCATATAAATGAAAGAGCTTGTCTTCAGTTCCCTCACTGTGTGGCCTTTATTCTAATACCCATTCTCGTACCTATTTTGGCAAAAGAGGTAGCAAACTGAAAGACCTTTTTTTTCAGCCAGATTTCTTTCCCAGTCCAGACATCTCTAAGTTGACACCCCCAGGGTAAAGCAAATAAATGAGATCATTGCAAAAGGGAGGAAACAAGAGGACGCGTTGACTCTGGAAGAAATCAGCTTAACCAGTGATGGAGCTGCAACCTTTGACTAGTTATTTGGCTTGTAAACAACCAAAGCTAGATAGCATGAATACCAGCCCTTACTTTCAATTAACTCACCCTTGATATAATTTAACAGTGGTCCAAAGAATTACTAAATAGTTAATTCGCATGTAAATAAATGAACAGGAAAAAAACCAGGAAAAAATCAAGATCCGCAACAAGTATTTTTTTTTAATTTGATGACTTTGTGTTAGTGTACAAGACCCTTACAAGTAATTTTTCTTGCAGTAGTACTTTATGTTGTGAAGTCAACTCTTAAAAAATTAGCAGTCCTATAAAATCAAATATTTCCACAAAGGAAAAAGAAAATAGAATCAGAGTTTGGTTTGGGTTGGATTATGTATGTACTACTCTTGATTTTTCCCACCATTTATATCAATTAAACCTTCAAAAGGCATAACTGAACACAACATTGTTCCTAAAATGTTTTTATTCTGAGCCTTTACCACCAAATCTCCTTTCCAGTTTAAGGATACTTTCATTACATGCTGTAAGATGTGGAAGACACTATTTAGAGAACTAGAAACTAAGCTGACATACATAAACTAAGATCTTCACAACAAAGCACATTGTTGTATCCTACTTCTTCAGAAAACTCTTGAAACAAATGATGATGGGCAATTGTGATCCCTGAAAATCAGTGCATTTTAATTTCAGAAGATACAAAAAACAGAGGCAAACATCATGCTCAGTGAGGATCATGTAAGGGATACTGAATTAATGTTTCAAAATGAAATTTCATGAACCATAAAGATAGTTAAAACAAATGGGGGAAGTAGAATATTATCTTTGTCAGCAACAATAACTGGGCTTTGTTTAAGAGCAACTGGACAAAGTTATTAAATTAGGAAACTGATTTACTTTTTCCCAGCAGTTCCCCCTAGCAAGAGAAAGAATATTATTAAACGATCAACTCTAAACACAAAGGTTTTATTATTCAAGTACAAGTAACTTTGTGTATTTAACAGTAGATTTGGACAATAAAGCAAGCCACAAAACCGTAATTTTAAAAAATTAAATATCATCAGTATTTTTTTACAGTATCCAAACCACAATACATTATGTCACTAATACAGGGAATCCTGGACAGCAGAACTTCCGCAGAGCAACTCTCGCCAGTGCCTGTCAAGCAAAGGCTGTGGAAAAGGCCTCAGATTTGATTTCTGTGTAAAAAATGCTGAGATTATTAAGCTGAGTTGTTTTGCCGAGCTGTTTTGCCAAGCTGTGTTACAGTATGTATATAAATAATAGAATTCTCTACATTTAAAAGTTGCATTACTAAAATGTGTCACTGAATTTATGGGCAAAATCTGTCAGCTCAAGTAAGACACACATTCTTTAACTTGCTAGACATACTTCTACATTGAAGTATGTACATGAATCTCTAGCCACCGTCTACCAGTAGAGACCTGCTAGCAGAAACTGGTTTCTGCAGGATGGAGATGCTGCTGGTTTTGCTGCTACTGTGTCTACAGATTTAAAAGATGATCCCTTTCCAAGCCAGTTTATAACAGTAATATGCAGCAAGAAAAAGGAATGAAAACAGTTTCAGAGACGAGCTCTGGAAACAAACAAACCAGCTGTGAGAGAAACTCACAGTGGGGTACTTCAGGCCAACACAAGACCTAGAGGAAATGAAAACACACCACGTGCACTCTGCTGCATTCATTTATTATCCCCTGCATGCAGCAAAAGGTCGTAAATGTTGCTGAGGAAAAATATCTCAATGGCTGCATGGCACATATCAGATTCAAAGAAAATCACAGACTGCCAAAAGAATGAAGCAGAAAAATGTAGAAACAGTAAGCAACTTTACTTGTGTATAATTTACAGGATAAGAAATATGCAGCATATGTGCTTTCACATACTTTTAAAATAATTTTTAAAGCACAGCTGTCATAACAAATGATAAAAATTAAATGTAAAACTGTCATAACAAAAAACAAAAATAACAAAAAAATATTAATATAACTTTTCTTATTTATTTACAGTCCATTTTTTTAATAGTTCCTTATAGGTCCGTAACTAGTACTATAGAATTTTCTGGAATAAATACAAATACTCTATTTTGTCATTAAAAAAAGCTGTCTGGAAAATGTGCTAGGAATTAAAATGAAGTAACAGAAGCAACTAGCAACATAAAGGCTATCATAAACTTCAGAGGCAAGAATTCGTTATTTTCCAATAACTGCACATACTTAAGAAAGATAGAAGAAAGTGATTGTTAGGCATGATTCCTCTATACAGAGATATTAATATATACATAAAAATTAATATATACTGATCAAACTCTCAAGTACCATTTTTTTAAACTTCTTCAGTTCCAGTAACATATGCTACATTTTTAAGTATATGGGATTTCTAAGTAAACAGACACATTTTCACAGTTCATTTAAAAAAAAAATACATAGCACATTTCCAGAGAATGAATTAGCCTTTCACTTATAAAGTTTTGTAAATTATATTTCATTAATAGAAGGAATAGACCTCTGAACCTTAAATCCAAAGACTGAACTGTGTTGATAGCTGTTTCTCCTTACAATGTCTCCACTCAATGCCTAGAGTTATTCAGGATGATATGTAGCCATCAATTACATTTTGCTTTCTACTTAAGAAAAATACAAATACTTATATAAATGCTTCCACAGCCTACACTTACAAACATGTATCTACGTAAGTATGCACACATTCAAATACAGAAGGACACTACAACATCATAAAACAGAATTCTGAAATAAGAATAATCCTAACTAAAAGATAGTCTCAAAATTTTTAAAACTCTGTGTACAGTTTAAATAGTGTACAATCCTTCTTGCACACATTCAGAAAAATATGCATTAAATTAGTAACAATTTCAAAACTGAACTCCCTCTTTAACAAATAATAACCAGTTGTTGGAAAAAAAACTTTGCCAGAGCAAAAGAAAAACAGCTAAATTAAAGATAAATTGCTCCTTAAACAACAGGAACTACTTAAAAACAACATTCTGCAAAGAACTACTCACTGAGAGAAGACAAGTAGATGTATCACCAGGAAGAAATGACTCTATTAGTAAATGAGGAAAAACAATAAAACTGGCAAAAAAAATTCAAGACAAAAATGAACAGCACTTCAGAGGGCATTTTACAGCAGGGTGCTAAACATGGTAAAAAACTCTCTGCATTTTTTTTTCCAATTCCATATAAAGGTTACAAGGCCAGCAAGTCATATGCCCTGACTAATCCAAGAGAAACTACAACATGTGCTTTTCCAAAAAAAAAAAAAAAAAAAAAGGGAGGTAAGAAGCCGGTAGATGTTACTTTTCCAGCTTACTTCCTCTGCACTCAAGAGTTACAGTTTACGCACCCTGGGTCTCATTTAGTGACCGTATCACGCACAAGGCATTCTCAAGGAAGTGACCGGCAAGGGAGTTCTGCATATGAACATAATAGACAATAATGCTAGACAGTGAAAAATATTAAAAGTAATCAGTTATTCTGATTAGAAGTCATAATCATTTTAATCAAACCCCTATTCATACTATACAATCCTACTTAGAGTGATAAGCTACCTATTTTCTCTGCAATTTTGCATGACTTACCTTAGAAAACATTCAGTGTAATCAAATCTAATAATTACCAAGAGTAAGAATTTTCATTTTATTTGGACAATACTGGTACTGGTCATTTACTCTGAAAGAAATAAGCACTATATGAAGCAGTTAATTACACCTGGTATGCAGATTACATCCACAAACGATACTGAACAGTTAGGAGGAAAAGTAAGAGTGTATACTCACTATATTGTCCTAGTTTCATCATACACATTTCCCAGTGATTTCTCCTATACTTAATTATAAAATAGAACTGTGTAATGCTTTCAGATAAATCTTATGGAATAGTCAACATTCCCAATGCAATAAATCAGCAGGTGAACAGAATTTTAGACTTTACTCTAGGAGACAGAAATAAAAGCTAGATTTATAGATTCCCATATTATCTACTGAATCAATCCTTATAATTTTCTAACTTTAAAAATATATCTTTATTTCAAATGGGATCAATTAGCAGAGATGGCAAGAAGGTAGAGCAAAGACTGCCCATATTTTCACATCTTTTTCTGTACCCAAAGCATTCAACCAAAGATACATGGACTAGTGAAACAAAATGAAAAGTAGACTCAAGAAATAGAAAGACGTTCCTCACCCACAGAGAAAGGTTCCATAACAACAACCTCTACAGTCAAATGTTATTACTTTAGCACTTTCATAATTCATTCATAATGAAGTGCTTACTATAATTGAAACCTGAAAAACACAGGTAAACAAACAGAAATGTTGTAAGAACATGACAGAAAGGCTTTCCAATCCAATTAAGTACTATTCTTTGACTCCATCTCCTAACAACTATTTTTTTACTGACCCTTAACTTAGCACTACACTAAACAAACCTTTTAAAGGAGAGTGACTCATCATCTGACACTGACAACTTACAATGTCAAGTGAGAAATACAAACTCCGCCTACACAGCTAAGTGTCACAAACTACACATGCTGAAGTAACACCGGCCCATAAGCATGGGGGGAAAGGTCTCAACTGCTAAAATGTGGAATAAGTAGCACTACACAGAAATCCTTTTTTTAAAATAGATTAAAAAATTAAATTAAGCTATTGTCAAAGATATTCCTCAAAGATATTGTCAAAGATTTTCCTCTAGAAATTGAAACACTTCCACAAAAATCAACCAATTACATGGTCTGCTCCCAGCACTTTGACACATCCTTATTTAATCTGCTGTTGCAAAAGCTAAAGGAAAGAGCAAAATCTTTTCATCAGTCCGATTTATGCAGTGAGTGACAAAGTAACGTCAAGTGATAAAGTGATGCAACTATGTATTTTAACATAGGTGAATCTCTACACGCTCAGCCAAAATTTGAGTGGTCCAGTTGAAAACGTCATCTTCCCAAACCAATACCAGTTTTAGAGATGGACACTTTTAGTGCAATATGGAACAATACACATCATCAGAAGCAAAAGCAGTACTAACTTAAACATAGTAAAATTGAAAAATTAAATGTAAATCAATAAGAACTTAAACCAAATACTGTCTACTTGCAAAATATATTTAAGTATTTCAATTAGCATTTCCTGCACACCTTCAAGGTACATTTAGAAGAATTCTATCTCCACCTAGTGGAACAGCTAAAAAAGTGGTTTCAGTTTGAAAACAACACAGTGACTGCAAAGCTATCTATATGAATATGCAACACAATTATACTGAAGATGCTGGTCTGACTTCTTCTTGCTTTTAGCTCTCTCTGTGTCATATGTTTACGGACTTTATATTTCACTGTTTAAACTCACCTAGATCTGTTCTTAAGCTTGTGTCCACAGCCAAGAACTGACCACTTACCACTCAAAAGACACTATAACTGCAAACTGTAATGTTCCAAATACTGAGGCTGAGCACATAAGCTTTTATCCTTTTGGACTGTGCTGGATTTAAAACAGTGTAGTACTATCAACACAGAAAACCTAATCTGGATTATGGTTGTTGGTTTTTCTTGGTTGCATTTTTTTGTTTAATTCCAGTGTATGTGGGCACATCCATACTAGCATTTCAAGCTGGATAATTTGCCAGCATGGCAAGTTTTATATAAGTAAAATGAACTTCTTTTCCAGAATACTCTCCATTCTTTCCATCAAAAGACAATATTCTGTTTCCCAAAAGACTGTGTGTATGTTTGCACGTTTAATTCCTCTTCCCCACACATCAAAAGACCACACAAATGTGATGCTTCTTCCACATACCTGTGTTTTCATTTCATTTTGACTGTGAGATCACTCATTCACAAGTCATCTTCATAACTGTCCATTGAACAAGCTTCTAGGCCAGAATGTCCTAAACCATGTCTTTCACAATAACAGACCCACTGGGATAATCAACCTAGTCCAACACTCGTTTCTGGTAATCTCATCGCCTTTCTTCCCATCCCGCATAAAGATGAAAACAAGGATCAGAATTTGCCTTCAGCACCATTTTTATTCTGTGTGTGCCTCAGACTTCACTTAACATACACATTACAGTATATACAAATACTCCTCAAGCAGCTCCCACGAAAACATAAGACCCACAAAGGGCTGCCACCTCCAAAACAATTCACCTATGCTACTCCTGAGTTTGTAAATGCAAAAAGAAAGCAAGCTGTACAAAATCCAACCCCCGAGACGTTCATTATTCCTTCTCCTCAAGAAGCACCTAGACTCGCTTTACAATCAGAATTCAATCATATCTCACTCATCCACAGAAATCAAGTTACTGCATACGCAGAGACTAACAAAACCATGGTGCAACTGTAACACCATCACTGCCTTCCCTTACTGGAAAAATAAGCTAATGGACTCACTGAGCATAAAGGTGGTAATCACTATTCTAACTAAGCAATAGCGGATCCTTATAAAATGCATCTTTCATCACATTAATTTTGCCATGGACATCACCTCAGAGTCTGTTTTCCTTAAGAACTGAAGTTGACTGTATTGCTTTCCATTCTCTCTTTTATTTAATAGCCTGTTTCTTCACTACCGAAGGTTTTCCTTGAGTATCCCCTTCTCTCCACTCCACAAGTAACACGAAATAAGATACAACCTTACATACCTCCTCATGATATGTCTTTGCTTTCCTTTTGGGTTTTTCAATGGAAGAGATACTATCTTTTTACCTAAATGGTACACAATCCAATTCAGATCTTCTTTTAACTGTTATTGTGCTTTGATATTTCAGGAAACAATCTACCTGAGTCAGCTCAGGTTGTACAGAAGTACATTCAAGAAATAAACAACATAAATCTGAAATACAACTCCAGCAACAGTTTTCCACGAGAGAGAATCAACACTCAAGTTCCCTGAGCTGAGTCTAATGCCATGAGGTTTAACATGGCCAAATGCTGGGTCCTGCATTTGGGGCTCAACAACCCTGTGCAGAGCTACAGACTGGGAGAAGTCTGTCTAGAAAGCTGCCAGGAGGAGAGGGACCTGGGGGTGCTGGTCGACAGCCAACTGAACATGAGCCATCAGTGTGCCCAGGTGGACAAGAAGGCCAATGGCATCCTGGCTTGTATCAGAAACGGTGTGACCAGTAGGTCTAGGGAGGTTATTCTCCCTCTGTACTCAGCATTGGTGAGACTGCACCTCAAATCCTGTGTCCAGTTCTGGGCCCCTCACCACAAGAAGGATGTTGAGGCTCTGGAGCAAGTCCAGAGAAGAGCGATGAGGCTGGTGAAGGGGCTGGAGAACAAGTCTTACGAGGAGCAACTGAGAGAGCCGGGGTTGTTTAGCCTGGAGAAGAGAAGGCTTAGAAGAGACCTCATTGCTCTCTACAACTACCTGAAGGGAGGTTGTGGAGAGGAGGGTAATGGCCTCTTCTCCCAAACAACAGTGGTCAGGACAAGAGGGAATGGCATCAAGCTCCACCACGGGAGTTTCAGGCCAGCAGGAGTAGGGAAGCAATCATCCCCTTGTACTAGGCACTGGTGAGTCTGCACCTCAAATGCTGAGTTCAGTTTGGGACACCTCAGTACAACAAGGCCACTGAGGTGCTGCATGTCCAAAGAAGGGCAACGAAGCTGGTAAGGAGTCTGGAGCAAAAGTCCTGTGCGGAGCTTCTAAAGGAACTGGGATTATTTATCCTGGAGAAAAGGATGCTGAAGGGAGACCTTATCACTCTCTACACTGATCTACAAGGAGGTTGTAGTAAGGTGGGTGTCAGTCCCTTCTCCCAAGTAACAAGGGATGGGATCTGATAACATGTCCTTACGATGTGCCAGAGAAGGTTTAGATCAGATATTAGGAAAAATTTCTTCACCGAAAGGGTTGTGAAGCATTGGAACAGGCTGCCCACTGGAGGCTTTTTGCAGATGTGGTGTTTAAGGACATGGTTTAGTGATGAATTTGGAAGCGTTAGGTTTAAGGTTGGGTTCAATTATCTTAAAGGTCTTTACCAATCTAAATGATTCTGTGATTCTATGATAACTGCCCAAACTGTACACAGTGTGTCACAGTAATTGTTGTAAATTACAATTTCAAATTAGAACTTCTGTTTAATCTCAGGTTTAATGTTGCTATATTTCTGAAAGAGTGTGACAAACCTTCCAGAAGACGTATTTTATTTCTTGTTACTTGTTTCTCCTATTCTTAAAAGCTGTTCATTGTTTTTCAGTAGCTCTCATGATCACTCTCTGATGAGTGATAGCTCTCACTAAATTCACAAGAATACCTCTTATTGCTGCTTACGGAAAGGTTAAGCTTTTGTATTGCTTTCTAACTGACAGATGAAGGAAAATTCAATCTCTAATCCCAACTTAAGATAATAAAAGCACCAAAAATTACCTTCTGCTTGAATTAAGAATGTAGCATTTTGCATCCCTCTGTCCTAAACCAAGATTATTAGTAGCTGTTAAAGAGATGTACTGCACTTCATGTAATACACAAAACAATTCAAAATATCAGAAAGGAAAACCAAAATACAAAATGATATAAAACATCCAAAGCAAAACATGACGAAGGCAAAAGCAGAATGGAAGATCAGACATGAAACACAATCTCTATTTAATTTGTCTAAGTACAGTAAATACTAGTAATTATCAGATGAAGAATGAAAATACTTAAAAATACTTCTGCTTTCACAAGGGTAAAACCACAATCTCTATATCCTGAAAAGGACAGAGCAGACTTACCTTTCTGTAGACCACTGTATGATTTATTTGAAGTGTTAAAAACAAAAATGTCAGTAGACTCCTAATGACTACTGCCTTAAAGGTGTTTATTAATACAATGGCAATACGCTTAAAATTTATTTAGCTTAATTTGATTTTGCTGCAGTTTGAGGTAAACCAGAGTCAGTTTTGTGACTAACTCAGTTGCTGCTGCACTTGCATTTTTCTTAACGCTAGCTGGACGTTTTTGAGACAGTATTCGTCTCTAAAGGATAACACAGGGCACCAGTATGCAAAAAGGCCAATGTTTATCCTCAAGCTGGCAGAAAAGGAGCTGCATCTGTGAGGAGGGGTGAATGGAGCAGGTGTATTCCATCCCATATATGTCACACTCAGTCTAAACTTGAGAGATCATGAGGATCTCACTCTTCTGCAATAGCCAACGTACAGTGAGGACCTTGCCTGTCTGGTCCCAGATCTGTATGTTCCTAAATCCAGTTCCTGAGTCCAACTCCCTCCTAGCGGTGGACCCATGCCCTCATGTCTTCTCTGCAGCACTTGTGATGACGTATGATCATCAAGGGGTGTGGTCACAATCTCATATATTTATATACTTTTTTAAATTATTATTATTGTTGTTACTTTTATTATCATTATTGTTGTTTTTATCATTATCATTTCATTAAAGTTGTACTTTAATTTTCCAACCTGTAAGTCTTTTTCCACTCAATTCCCTCTCCTTTTTCACTGAGGGGCAGCGGAGGGGAAGGATTTCAGAAGCTCATCTACATGGGTTTTAGCTGTGAAAAATTAGCTAAACTGTGACAGGTTTAAATTACAAGTCAACTTTAAAGGCTCTGAAATTTTATTCAGGAACTACAGGTTTCAGGAACACAAAAGGATATACAGAATTTAATCACTTCTCCCCCTGAACAGTGTCATCATTAGACTGACCAGTAAAGAGAGGAAACTAGTTTTGAATATTTCACCAGAAGGCTTTCCTTAAAGACATTTTGTATTTATTTATTATTTTTAAGTCAGATCAGACCACACAGTGTGTTTATTATCATACAGAAACTTGGCTACTTTTACCTCCACATTGCTCTCTCTTCCCATATTGCCCAAGGAACTGTTTTTTTTTTTAGGATGAGATTTCTTAATACAAAATATTTTAACAGCACAGGAGTGCATATTGACTTACTAGGGAATTGGTTCTACTAGGAAACTGATGTTCTATCAAGTCAGAAATAATAAATGCAGCAGAGGCACTCACACCAGTAAAGTCAGGATACAGATTCAGATGTCAAGTATTATGAAGATTTTAAGGAGACTATTCTTGCAAGTGTTTGTTCCCCTCCAGACAAGATCTAGCCAAATTATGTAGTTAATACATAAGTTATAGTCCCCTTTTTCCCCTCTACTAACCCTCCCCTATTCCAAGGGTACTTTCTGCTTGAACCATAACAGGACAATGGAACCATCTTTGCAATATCCTTCTAAAACGGCAGAAATCTCAAGACCCAGAGCTGTTACCAGAAGATGTTCAGACATATCAGAAGAGCACCTACCTGAAGTTGATTTCCCAAAAGCATTAGACAGATTAACAGGACATTACCTGGATTGCAGTATTTCCCTAGACACTGTACACAGTCAAGTAAGTTTACCCTTAATAAGCAAAAGGACACATTTAAAGAAGACATATATCAGAGTAGCTAAAGCATGACTTACTGCATGGCTTATCTCACTGTATCTGATTTGCCTTTACAACTTTCAGATCCAATCAGCTTCTCATCTTCATCACTTCATCACCTTTTTGTTAATAGAAGACACTACTACAGACCTCATTTCACTGCCACCAAAACCAGCAAAGGCCATAACTTATTTAGTAACAGACAGGAGGATTAGAATGAAAGGAATGATCAGTTTTTAAAATACAGAAAAACATGAATGCAGCTGCTAGCAAATTAGCTACTGCTAAGAAAAGGGATTAAAATATCATTTAGAGCTTATTCAGTCAATAAAAAAAGGTAATACTAGTACCTTCTGTTTTCAGCCAAACTGGCACCTTCATCCTTTAGCTGCTTACTTCTCTTTACACAATCTTCTAAGAGAACTTCCTTTCTTCTCTTAGTGGCATGCACCCAGTTAGCATCATCACTATCAGACAGATCCTTATCATCTGCAGCTTCCGCTTCAAACTGCTGAGAGGTAGCTTTGGAAACTTTCTCACCAATCTTTCTCTTCCACCCAAAAGAAGCCATCTGGAGAACTAGAGAAAAATGCATTTTCACAGTTAGGTAATTTAGCTTTAAGAAATAGAAGGAAAAACAAACTTAGCTCATCTAGATTCTAGGACAATAGTATGTCACAGACAGACACTGCACAAAATCTGCCTATAGACTTCACCAGGGGTGTCAGTTGGTCACCAAAGGTACTGACTATCTTCACTAGAGATGTCAGTCAGTCACCGAGGGGTCTGACCAGCTTCATCAGGGACATGAGATGGTCAATGAGGACACTAGAGCTGTCAGTCAGGCACAGAGAGACTGGCAGGCTTCATCAGGGCTGTCAGTCAGCCACTAAAGGAACTGACTGGCTTCACCAGCGGTGTCAGCTGGTCACAGAAGGATGTCTGAGAGTGACTGACTGGCTTCACCAGGTATGTCAGTTCATCACAGAAGGAACACAAGTCAGATACAGATGGACTGACTGGTTTCACCAAGGATCTCAGTCGGTCACCAAAATAATTGACTAGCTTCACTACAGTAGTCAGTTAGTCACTAAGGAGACTGACCAGTTTCACCAGGGATGTCAGTCAGTCAACAAGGGAAACAACTGGTTTCACTAAAGATGTCAGTCTGTCACTGAGAGGTCTGTCCAACTATACCAGGGATGTCAGTCAGTCACCCAGAGGTCTGACTAGCTTCACCAGGAATGTCTGCCCATGGGACTAATCAGCTTCTCCAGCGATTCCAGTCAGTCTCCAAGGGGTCTCACCAACTACACCATTGCTCTTCTCTCGTCACGCTGACCACTGAGGTGTGTGAACAACTTCACCGGGAATGTCAGTCGGTCACCAAGAGAACCGAATGGCTTAACTAGGGGTCTCAGCAATCGAGGGGTGTCAGAACTACACCAGGGATGTCAGCCCGTGGCCGAGAGGACTGACTGGTTTCACCAGGGTTCCCAGTCGGCCTCCGAGGGGTCTCGCCAACTACACCAGAGGTCTGACCAGCTTCACCAGGGATGTCAGTCACGCACGGAGGGACTGGCCGGCTTCACCAGGGATGTCGGTTCATCACCGAGGGCTGACCGGCTTCACCGCGGCCGAGGGGACCGACCCGCTACCCCCGAGAGGCCCCTGGGGCCTGACAGACGCCAGCCGCCCACCGAGGCCACCGCGTTACCTGCGCTCCCCTCCCCGCCGGAAGCGGAAGGTCGGGCGGCAGCGGCTCTCGCGGGGCCGGGGAGGGGCCGCGGGGAGCGCCGGCAGGGGGCGTGAGAGAGCGGCTGGAATCGCATAACCACAGACTCGCTGGGTTAGAGAGGACCCGCGGAACCATGGAGTTCAAGCATTCCTATCAAACACTAAACCATGCCCTTCAGCAGCTTGTCCACCCATGCCTTAAACACCTTCAGGCAAGGTGAATCAGCCACCTCCCTGAGCAGCCTGTTCCAATGCCCAATGACCCTTTCTGTTAAAATATTTTTCCCGACGTCCAGGCTGAACTTCCCCTGGTGGAGCTTGAGGCCATTCCCTCTTGTCCTGTCCCCTGAGACTTGGCAGAACAGACCAACACCCTCCTCTCCACAACTTCCTTTAAGGTAGTTGTAGAGAGCAATGAGGTCTCCTCCCAGCCTCCTCTTCTCCAGGATAAACACCCCCAGCTCTCTCAGTTGCTCCTCATAAGACTTTTTCTCCAGCCCCTTCACCAGCTTCGTTGCTCTTCTCTGGACTCGTTCCAGAGCCTCAACATCCTTCTTGTGGTGAGGGGCCCAGAACTGAACACAGGATTCAAGAATCGGTCTCACCAGTGCTTGAGTACAGAGGGAGAAAGACCCTCCCCGGACCTGCTGGCCACGCCATTTCTGATACAAGCCCAGATGCAATTGGCCTTCTTGGCCACCTGGGCACACTGCTGACTCATGTTCAGTTGGCTGTCACCAAACACCCCCAGGTCCTTCTCCTCCAGGTGGCTTTCTAGCTACTCTTCCCCTAGTCTGTAGCTGCACAGGGTTGTTGTGTCCCAAGTGCAGGACCCGACATTTGGCCTTGTTAAACCTCCTCCCATTGGTCCCAAGCCCAGCAGTCCAGCCTGTTCTGATCCTTTTGGAGCCTCCCTACCCTCCAGCAGATCAACTTTTCCACCCAGAGAAGCAGGAGGGTCACAGGTTCAAGACGCGTAGTGTTGGGGAAGTCCGGAAGTCCTGTTCAATGTCTTTCTCAATGAGTTGGATGAGGGGATCAAATACACCCTCACCAAAATGCAGTGACACAAAGCTGCGCAAGAATGTGGATCTGCATGAGGGTAACTGAGCTCTGCAGAGGGATCTGCACAAGCTGGACAGGTGGGCTGAGGCCAATGGGATGGAGTTCAGCAAGGACAAGCATCAGGTCACACACTTGGGACACAAAAACCCCTTGTAGCGTTACAGGCTTGGGGAAGAGTGGTTGAAAAGCTGCCTGGCAGGTAAAGACCTGGGAGTGCTGGCTGACAGCCAACTGAACATGAGCCAGTCGTGTGCACAGGGGGGCAAGAAGGCCAATGGGATCTTGGCTTTTATCTGAGTCAGCGTGGCCAGCAGGACCAGGGAAAAGATGGTCCGCTGTACTAGGCACTGGTGAGGCTGTAGCTCAAATATTTTCAGTTCAAGGCCCTTCAGTGGGACATTAAAGTCCTGCAGCATATCCAGAGAAGAGCAATAAAGTTGGTGAAGAAGCTGGAGAACAAGTCTTTTGAGGAGCAGCCAAGGGAATGGGTGTGGAGGAGAATGAGGGGAGACCTTATGACTGTCTACACATACCTGAAAGGACATAGCAGTGAGGTGGGTGTCAGTCTCCTCCCAATTGACAGGACAAGAGGAAACATCCTCAAGTTCTGCCAAGGGAGGTTTACATTGGATATTAGGAACAATTTATTTACTGAAAGAGCAGTGAAGCATAGTAACAGGCTGCTTAGGGAAGTGGTGGAGTCACCATCAGTGGTGTTCGCAAACTGTATGGATATGGCACTTCAGGACATGGTTTAGTAGGCTGATGGTTGGACCGGATGATCTTAAAAGGTCTTTTCCCACCCTTAATGTTAAGGCTGAAAATGAGGAGGTTTTCCCAAAAGGAAGAAAAATTAAAATTACTACTTAGTTAGAAGGGCAAATACCAAAAGAACCAAACCATGCATGGTACATGAGAAGAGCAGGATGATGGTAGGAGGTAATGGATGTCAGCACAGGCAGTGGAAAGGGTGCCCCCTTTAATTCCTTTTTGCAGCAAGAGGATTTACAGGATCATGGGGAAGTTATTCAGTGGACAGTCTGCCAGAGCTGGTGGCCCAGCCTGCCTAGCAGGAAATTCTGCAGTGATTTGTTGTCACATTGCTCCCTATCAAGTGTAATCGCTCTTCTCTGTTAATTTATAACAGGTAACACTGGAAAACAGCATACACAGAGTTTCACACACAATAGTTTGGTATTTTATGTTTACTTAAAGTGTTGAAAGTTTAAAAAGTTACACAGTTATAAACAAGCATTTTTGCCATTCAGCTTTGTCAAAAGAAATTAACATAGGAAGTAGGCACATCTTTGTTTAGATCAGGACTTCATATCTTACACTGGTAATCAACTGGTAAAATAAAATTTATTTCCAAGTTTGTATTAAACACGCATATCAAGACAAACATGAAAGTTTCTTTTTTTAAAATATTGCACCACCAAAATGAATTTTTTATCCATTACTGAGTGAATTATACTGCATATGGACAAGGTTCATCCATGGTTTTGAAAAAAATTATAACAGAAAGGCAAGATAATTCAATGTACTCCAACAGGAGTAAGCTTGGGAATACTGGGTAACATACTCAACCAACTGTGTATTTGCATAAGCTGCCTCCTTACAGCCCTAGCAGCTCTTAGTGAATTTTGTTTCACAGCCTCTTGGCAGACACTATGATGATGCTAAAAAAAGTCTGCAAGGTCAGCTGTTTCAACTGCAAGATCAACAAAGCATAGGTAAGTCACACGATAGACAGCTGTTCCAGGTTCAAATAGGTTGTCATCCCTCTTTCTCCCTCCCACGGCACATAAAAAAACCCCCTCAGTTCAATCAGAAAACTTTTGGCCATCAAAACTGATTTATCCTACCAAAAAAATATACTTTATTTAAAGCTACACATACAGTACAGTTCTGCCAGAAACTTATTTTAACCTCCAGTTACCAAGACACTGGAAAAAAACACAATTGCCTTAATGCATAAGAGGGCCAAAAAAAGTATATAAAATTTTAAAGCTATCTGCACCTGGTATATATATTATATACTTGTATTTGTGGTCAGTATTACAAGTTTGCAAGCCAGGAGCAGATATCATTTAAAATATTTAGTTTTACCATACACGAGAGTGATACCAAACAAATTCCTGATGAGGAATTACTGCAATTAAAAAAAACCAAAAACAACTGTGCGTTTGTTATATTCATACAAGTGCAATGTTCAACAATTTAAAAATAAAAGGGTAACAAAAAATGAACACACCAATTTATTTAGTACATCAGAACCAATTCTTACAAGACTAAAAACAGGACTTACAAATAGGATCTGCAGCTGGTCCCTCATGTTAACATCTCAGTCTAATCTCAAGAGTTTAAACCCAAAGCTTTACCCAAGGAAAAATATTCAACTCTGAGATACAGTAATACAGACTTGCATCACAGGGACCATGTGTGACACTTGAGGATAAACAAATGAAGTTGTAACTTGTGCCTACCTACTAGACAGACCACACAATTGCCCAGTTCAGGATGCAGTAACAGCAGTTCTGGGGCTTAAAGCAGCTTTATGTTTCTGCAGATTCTGTGCATATTTGTAACAGAGTAATTTCTGGATTAAACTGTTCATCTATCTGTAGCTAGCAGTTTTCTGCAGATAAAGGCTCAGACTCATTGGTCATTGGCAAATATCCCCATCAATTTTAAGAGTTGATGTTTCACTGTTCAACATAATGCCTTGATTTCCAGTCTCTCCCTGGGAGAGCAACTTTTGAAATCAAGTAGGTCATGAGCTTACGTTGAAGAGAACATTAATTCTTGAATGCTAAACTAAATATTTTATGGCATACACTTTACTCCTTATGTCTGTCAGTGCTAGATGAAAATGGAACTGTGGGTAATTATATTCAGCTTACAAGAAACAATGTTTTTGTGCAAGTACTAGTTGTGATTTTAACATACAAGATTCAGTTTTCTTCTTGAAACATTGCAAAAAACAAATGCATAAGGATTTGTGTTACTGGTAATTGCAGTCTACAGTTGAAAACTTTTTGATTATTAGCACTCAGGTTGTCATGGTCAGTTTTTACTGTTTAAATGAAAATCTGGAATATCTAATTTCACAATTAAATTAAACAGCCATATTTGCTACAGAGGTGGCCTGGAATACCTAACCTATCTATGCGGTTTCAGCTGCAAAGTGAATTCTATATAGTATATGCTAAGTTAACATGTGATAATCAACTCTACTGAGGCATTAACATAATTTTTAAAAACCTGTCAATTTCAGACTCTGGAACAGCCCTGAGACTGTTCTGAGCTACATACACATGTTCAAGGAAAATGATTCTCATCCTGCAGTAGCAGTGGGAAGCTGCTGTGCTGCTACCCCACTAAGCTGCATGAACAGATCAGGGGCTTGCTGACAGTTCTGCTTCAAAGAGCAACATTTTGGTTTAGCCCATGGGGTGCTAAGTCTCCCTCAGCATTAAGACTCTCACCATTGTTGTGGACTCCATTGTTCTACTCACAGCCCACAAGATTCCACCCTTGGTGCGTTACAGTGCACCTATGCACACTACCAACTGGTTAGATTTCCGTGATTTTAATCAAATTTTCAGTTGTTAAAAGCAGCACATTGTAACACATTAAAGTATTCTTTATCATTTACTGTCAAATAAGGGGGAAGAAACACAGCAGTTTACTATCAGATGATAGCTCTGACCAACTGAGGCACAACTGTAGATGGTGACCGACACAGCATAGTTAGGTCACTGAACTATTAAGTGTACATTTACTTATAGTGCATCAGATCTATGCATTACTAGTGAAAAAAACCAAGAAGGTCCACCTAACCTAAATGTTATATGCAGCCTAACGTGCATTCAATGTCTAATGTTATTTATGAACACTGCCCCAAGGGCGTGTGTCTTCCTGTACCTGCATTATGCTATTGGACAGCAATCAGAATTCACTCCAGCTTCAAAACAGTATACGTTAACTGCCCAAAATCATTTCAATCCCCATGCAAATGGCATTCTGTGGCTAGCTTTTTCAGTGCCTTATTAATTTAAACTTGATTATAATTGGAAGCATCTGACTATGATTTAGGCATGCTTATTGCTACAGAAGAAATAAGCCATCTTCAAAATCATTGTGCGAGTATTTTAATAAGATTTGCACACATCTCGAAAAACTCTATTGTATGACTCCCTGGTCTTGGAGTTAATTCAGCTGTAGAAGAATCAAGCGAAGAGCTCACTGATGAGGTAAGGGATGCATCTGCAGATTTTCCTTGCACATCAGCATCTGAATCTTTTTGACAGGATCTATAGTTGCTCACAGAACCTGATCTCTGTGGAGTTGCCGTCCCAGACTTCGCTTCAGTGATTTCATCTGTGGGGCAAGGGCAGGGAGGAGGAACATTAATTACCAGTATCAAATCAGTTACAAGAACAGCAGACATCTTCCTGTTCTCACACTTCAAAATCTTTTTTAAAATAAATAAAAAGCTTCTGCAAACTGTATATACTTGATACAAAAAAAGGATTATATATATAGTAACACAGAAGCAAATGCCCTTCCACAAATTATTCCCGTACTCTGAACTGTGCTCCCAAACCATTTAGATCTACTTTAATCAACACTTGTCGTATTTTTCATGAACTAATTTCAGCAGCTAATAGTTGAGCTTAGGTTACTTTAGAACAAAAACAGGATAGCACCTTAATTCCAACAACAGTTCAAACATTTTTTAGACTCTTTCTGCTAGGATCTACTTTATTTTCATTCTATGTTTTCTGTATATTTGGTTATTTACAATTTATTATCATACATTGCTACTTTAATTGCTAGCACCTACATTATTTTATCCTTCACTTTTGGAAGTTTTTCGCATTCAGCACTTCAGTTTACCTTCAGTATGATGAGGTAATACTTTCATTTCAGAAGTAATATTCTATCCAAGTCTTTCTGTTCTTAAATGCTGAAAATTAGTTTGACTTTCACCTGGCATCAGCAAAGTTATTTCCAGGAGAAATCAGTGGACACAGGAAGAAAGACTGCCCTTCCTCCATCAAAGCTAGTGTAAACTACAGTCTGGTAACAGGAACAGAGAAGAGTTTACTTTGGTGGAGAGAAAGAAAAGTCAAATCAGATTCACTACTGGAAGAGAGATGACAAATTCATACCCTTGGGTTGTATTTCTTCAAGAACTGAAGCCAAGACCGCAGGAGGCTGCCTACACCAAGCTGCACAGCTCAAAGCAGGCATCTCCCTTCCAGCAGCATTTTGTGGCAGCATTTGCCCTATCATGCGGTAGGTCAGTACAGGAAGGTGTTTAGGCCCCTGTATCAAGTACTACAGGATCTAAGAAAGCACTTGTATTGTCAGGAGAAATGAGGCAAGAACTGCACTGCCGCTGCCAAGTCATATCCAATTAAACTGTCATGAGACACAGCCTGAGCTACTCTATACTGTAACCCAGCCACGCTCCAGTAAATCCTTTTTCCATGCCACATTTTTCCCTAGGCTCACTGTCATTAACACCACTGGCTGCAGGTAATTCTGTTTTAGCCTACTATGCCCATGAACAAGCGTTATTACCATCCTCTGTTAGCCCCTCCATTCATTTTCACATACCATCAATGCTACGGAAGTCCAGTAAGTACGTCCTGCTGTCCACCTGGTACAACTGTAAACTCATTTTGGAGTATGCACTTGTTACCGGATTCTTCCTTCGAACACGTAGATAGTATGGATTTACAACCTAGTACAAGAGATGTGAGTTAAGTTACCAAAACTGCTATAGCAACACTACGTATCAGTTTTGTTATTTCAATTCAATTGAGGTAAGTGACTTCAGAGATTAGAGATTTGGGGGTTTTGGGTTTGTGTTTGGTGCTGCTGACGTTTTTTTAAGCCAACAAAAAACATGCCTACAGCCCCAACAGAAACATTAGACATTAGGAAGAGTTTTTCACTGTTGGCACATATAGCCTCTCCTGAAGCCCTTCCTGTAAAGCAAGCAGTCAGCACAGGCACAAGAGATAGCTGCACAGCACAGGAGAACATAGTTTAGACTTCTAGGTTACGCAGAACACAGCTCAAACAATAGTTTACTGTTGTCTGTTACAAGGGTCCTTTATTCTTTTACCTTCCATTCATAGTCCAGTTGTTTAATTGCTCGACAAACTTCAGCCATGATATCATTTGGTCGACTCTGACTCCGTATTCCCAAATGCCACTTAGCTCTTCTCACACCTTGATGCTTTGACTTCTGTGGATTCAGCTCATCAAGAGTATGGCGTGGACGTGGTGCTTCAGCTACTAAGAATGGCACTCTCTCAGGGTGAGGGCGAGACAGGTGGTGATCATCGAGGAAAGAATCTGGTGGACTGGTGGCCAAGTAGAAGTCTTTGGCTTCATTCATTATTCTTCTATTATCTATAATAAGGTGATAAGCAACTGCTAAAGGGTCCTGATGATTCCGGCTGTATAGACAACTGAGCACTTCCTCTTCAGTGCATTCAAATTTCTCACACACTTCTTTTAAGGCTTCATCATCTATCATAGTAGAGCTATATGATGGGTCTTCAGGAAACAAGTACTTGGGAAGGTCCTGCTTAAACCATTCATGTTCCCTAGATATAAAAATAATCAAAGTCTGAGTATACGCATGTAAATCAAGTCTTTTTAATATTAAATTCTTATTTTAAATTAAAATTAACTCTAGTCTGCACAAACAGTTGTCATACCAAGCCCCCTTCTGTGCAGAACAGACAATGCAGTAGTACAAAATTATAAGTAATCCCCTCCCTCGCACAATTTTGCCAGACATTGTGCAGGAGACTGGAAAAAAAAGACTCTTCCTCTAAATGTTTTAGCTACCTGAGCTCCAAAATGTTTTAGCTACCTGTGCTCTTTGCACAATCTATCAACCAGATTTTTATATAAAATGGGATTTTTTAATACTGCCACTGTATTTGTTTTGTGATATTTTCAACTGAAATTCTTACCTTACCCATTTGAGCTGTCCCTCCCCAAGTACACACAACGATACACTACAAAACTAAGAAATACTGAAGCTGTATAATTTTTCTGGTGGATGTTTGGACATGGATTTTTTGATCATGGATTTTTTGATCATTAAAGTCACATGTTCCCCTCACCAAACAAGTTGCCTATCATGCTTTCATCCAAAACACCCCCATCTGTCTCTTCAGGACTTATAAGATTTGAGGGAAGCCATGGAAGTGTTAATCTGCATCCCTTTACTCTTGTAGCCATGGGCTGGAATTCACAAGAGGGAAAAAGGAAAGCTCTATAACGAATCAAATACTTAGTGCTGCCCAATTCTGCAGAAAAAATAAGATTGTCTTGTGTGCTTAGAACAGAAGACCTGTCAAAATGGTATGGCATGACATAATTTTTAAGAATTCTAGCCCAGAGAATAACGGCTTGCTACAGATTTAAGAGCAATTACATGGATGTCATGGCTTAATCCCGTCCAGCTACTAAGCACCACAAAACTACATTTACTTCCCACTACCACCACCTTGCCTCAGTATGATAGGGAGGAGAACTAGAAGACTAAAAGTGACAAAGAAACTTGTGAGTTTCTCCACTGCCTCCATAGGGAGGAAGTGAGATTCTCTTTCAATTCTTGGAGTTGGCTGGTCAATCCATTCACAGTTGTTAATTGACTCCACAAGTATTGCTCAGTAATTACCAGAACATCTGTCTGTTACCAAGACTACTCTCAGCACAAATCCAAATCATAGCCTTATCCAAGCTATCAATGAAGACATTTAACTCTATCTTAGCCAAAAAACAGCACAATGGACCAAGCTGTAGCCAGCGTGATCCTAAGAACGTGCCTCAGCACAAATGTGTTGAGCAAAAAAATGTTCATCAGTTAATTTGGACGCACAAAAAGCTTTTCTTTCACCACTACAAAGCACAGTCCTTGCTGGATGAGTGAACCCAAAAGAATATGGTTACTGTTTATTGCAGTAGGCCTTTTCCCTTGCACGTCCACTCACACACAGAATCATAGAATCACAGAACAACCAGGTTGGAAGGGACCCATCGGATCTTCTAGTCCAACCATTCCTATCAAACACTAAACCAAGTCCCTCAAGACCTCATCCACCCGTGCCTTAAACACCTCCAGGGAAGGGGAATCAACCACCTCCCTGGACAGCCTATTCCAATGCCCAATGACCCTCTGTGTGAAAAACCTCCTCCTAATCTCCAGCCTAAATCTACCCTGGCGGAGCTTGAGGCTGCACAGAGAGCGTGTCCTACCTGGGTTGACAAATTGTTTTGTGGAATCAAACTCTGCAACTCCATTAAGGGTTATAAAGTAGGAATGTGTCTATTCACCAGTGGGTGCGAGGGGCTGATCCTCCCAACCCACACTCCCATGCTCCAACAAGCAGATAGAGCACAAAGACCTCCCTTTTCATAAAGCTCTATTACATCAGCAGTGACCGTCTGCAAACGATCCTCTCCCCCATCAACATCCAGGCTCTTCCAAGCCTTTACTAGCACACAGCGCGCACTTCAGTGACACACCTAAAAGAATTCAGTTATTCAATTCAGCTTAGTTTGTCCTTTAAACTGTGAGGTGACGTATCTTCTGGCTAATAAGACAAAACCATTTCAGATCCAAAATCCATCCATTCTCTGTAATCAATGTTTATCAACACCTTTCTCACATCACTTCTGGACTTACTTAACACAACTGAGAAAAGCTAACTTCCCACTCAAGTTTTACAATGCTCAGTTGTCACAGTGATTTGATTTCTACAATAAATTACTCCCCATAATAATAAAGCAGAAACAGAGAAGCATACTGTGAAAGAATATGAATACTGCCAATTTCCTTAACTACCAGCCCTAAAAGCACCAGCATTTTCACTGAGGTGGTATATCACAGCTCTCTTGGAGCTTCTTACAAAGGGAACAGGAATGCCTAACTAAGCTGCTCCGTGAAGAAGAGCTACCAATTTTTTTTATTTTGAACCGCTGCATACTTGTCAAAGCAGCTGGAATCTGGAGCCCATGATGGCTATCTGCATGTTATAACTTACCAGTATTCAATCAACAGTAACAAACAAATTCATGCTGGGATTTTGAAGCTAGTAAGTGTTACCTTGAATGTGGAATGGCTATAAATTGGAGAGGGGAAGATTTAGACAAGACATAAGGAAGAAATTCTTCATGATGAGAGTCATGAGACGCAGACACAGGTTGCCCAGGGAAGCTGTGGTTGCCCCATCCCTGAAAGTGTTCCAAGGCCAAGTTGGATGAGACCTTGAGCAGCCTGATCTAGTGAGAGGCATCCTTTCCCATGGCAGGGGAGTTGGAACTGGATGATCTTTAAGGTTCCTCCCAACTCAAGCCATTCTATGATTCTATGTAGAATATTCAGTCTTAAAAGATGATTCTTCGTAGTCTGAAGAAGTACTAATAAAAGCAGTAGTTACCAGCTTGAAGAGCCATCACTTCCTCTCAGACATTTACAGTACAGAATAGCGGTTCTTAACACCAAAGATATTTTCTTTGCCCACAAAAGTCAGCTTGCTTTTTGCAAACCACTTTGTGTCTTAAACCTTGAGTTTATTTCCATATGTAATGTATATAATTTGTTTTACTGTGACCTCTAATAGATACTTCACTGACCACTGGAGATTAGAACCATCAGAGCCAAAGCAAAACAACCAGAAGTTAAACTTTTCATCTTAGTCTCTAAAACATACACAAGCTGTATGAATGATTTCTCTATTCTGCATATTTGCACCAAGATTATCATTCTAATATCCTGTGTGATCAGACATCAGTTAGCATTTACCTAATGTCTCTGATTGTTGCTCTCTTCATTGGATCCACTTGCAGCATGTGCTTCAAAAGACTAATTACAGATGGATTCAGGTACTGAGGGGTATAAAAGATACCATCACATATCTTCTTAAAAAGGGTTGGCACGTGATCATCATCAAACGGAAGTGTTCCACATAACAAAGCGTAGAGAATAACCCCACTGCTCCAGATATCTACTTCTGGACCCGCATATAACCTGGTAAAAAGTCAACTATTAGTGAGGCAATACATTCAAATAGATTCTTTTTCCTCTACTTTCTCACTTTGTATCACAGTAATTAAAAGTGTATGAACATGAGGCAACTAATCAGCAAGTACTATACAATTTTAGTTCAATGCCATGCTTCTCTTGAACTCAGAATACTGCAAGTTGGTACAGACCCATACAAATAAGTCCAACTCTCCACTCCTTGCAGGACTACCGAAGACTACACCACTGCAGTTTATAATATTTTAAAGGATCAGAACGCTTCCCAGAGCCTGCTCGACCCCTGACTTGCCAAAAACTATGCTGGTTGAAGGAGTGACAGCAAAAGTTGTGAATAACTTACGTTCTTCCTCTTCATATATACAACAAGGCACAAGTATACGTGTAATAATAATCCACAAATGCAATTTAAGACAACAGCAATCTGCAAGAAACTAGTATCTACTGCGAAGAAAGCCTGTTATACATTATATAATACATGTTATCACTGTTTTAGTGGAATCTGTGCAAAGTCATCTACCCCCCTAAATGGGGATGCTGAAAAGCTTGAGACAAGTCCATATCTGAGAACTTGTCATAGATTCTACGCTACTGCCTGAATAAAACAGACATCTGGCCTCCAGTCAGCCAGAGGTGATACTAGGGTAGGTAGCTAAAAGCTGTTTTGACTATCACAGAGTCCAAAAACAGAAGTTACCTTTAGACTAAATATCTACTCTGCAGCAGGTATTTCACTGCTACTGAACTTCACAGCAGACATTCCTGCAGTTCTATCTGTACCCCTACTTCCAAGATCTGCACTGCAAGTGAGATTTTTAAACCCATTCAGGCATACTGCATTTGGAGTGTTAGATATCATCTCCACCTTACAGGAACTATTAAAAGCTATTTCATTGAAGCCTTAAACCCTCATGAAAAATTATCAAAATAATTAAACATTCAGACCACAGTTTCTCAGTATTGGGCACATCAATTGCACTAGATTTGTAGCCTTTACAGGTAAGCAGCATAACAACTGAAGTACATGCACACATGTATCCAATATAAAAAAAAACTACCTTCCTGAAATTACTTCTGGTGCAGCATAGTTAGGGGAACCACAGCTTGTTCTTAAAAATTCTCCATCTGACATCATATTTGATAGACCTGAAAGTGTATAAGAGTAACTACTAAAAATTCAAAAAGCAAAGTTATTTCACACTGCATATACCACCTAGAACAGACCCCTAGAAATTCAAATTAGAAAGTTTACTGAGATACATTTAATAAGTCACTTGTTTGGAATTACTGACATTTTTTTTTATGAGTGTGACATATAATCTGCCATTTAGTTTACCAAAAATCTATATAAAATTAATCAATTATTACACACAGCCTACAAATATTTGATAGCATATTATTTAATAACATTTATTACATGACAGAAAACAGTCCAGTTTGGATGATGCAGGTATGACAGAGAACAAAGTTGCTCTGGGGGAGATGGAGTAACATAGAAAAATAGGATCTCGGTCATTAATAAGGAAGTCTTAAAAAACACATTTCCTTCTAAACTCCGAACTAGAAGATACTAACACAGAATTGCCAAAAACTCTTTAAGAACTTATATTTAATAGAAGAACTGAGGGGAACCCATGACTTCGCCACAATTTAGACACCTACACTACTCAGATGGCTCCCACATCACTGCTGTTCAGCATTTAGTTTCACATATTCACTCAGTATAGTTTAGCATCAGTAAAGAACTCCGCTCCTAGGACAGATGTGTATTACACCCTCTAGTTTTCTCAGTGGAGGCTCCACGACCAACATTACCATAAGCCAGAGAAGTCAGTCCCTGGGAAGGAATTATACATACCCTTTATACAGGGCTGGAAGGGAGGTGAGACATATAGCTAGGCTAGCTTTCACACTGTAGAATATAAAAGCATTTATTAAGACCTTGTTTAATACACTAGTCATGACTGAGTGCTACAGCTTTGATGATACTTAAGCTGCAGGAAGATAGTCTGTCTAGAAAGCTGCCTGGCGGAGAGGCACCGGGGGATGCTGGTTGACAGTCGACTGAACATGAGCCAACAGTGTGCCCAGGTGGACAAGAAGGTCAATGGCATCCTGGCTTGGATCAGAAATGGCGTGACCCGCAGGTCCAGGGAGGTTATTCTCCCTCTGGACTCAGCACTGGTGAGACTGCATCTCAAATCCTGTGTTCAGTTCTGGGCCCCTCACCACAAGAAGGATGTTGAGGCTCAGAAGCAATTCCAGAGAAGAGCAACAAAGCTGGTGAAGGGGCTGGAGAACAGGCTTTATAAGGAGCAGTTCAGAGAACTGGGGTTGTTTAGTCTGGTGGAGGCAGAGGGGAGACCTTATTTCTCTCTACAACCACCTGAGGGGAGGTTGTAGAGCGGAGAGTGCTGGCCTCTTCTCCCAAGTGAAAGGGGACAGGACAAGAGGAAATGGCCTCAAGCTCCACCAGGGAAAATTTAAGCTGGACATTAGGAAAAAATTTTTCAAGAGAAGGGTCATTGGGCACTGGAACAAGCTACCCAGGGAGGTGGTTGAGTCACCTTCCCTGGAGGGGTTCAAGGCACGGGTGAACAAGATGCTAAAGGGCACGGTTTAGTGTTTGATAGGAATGGTTGGACTCGATGATCCAGTAGGTCTCGTCCAACCTGGTTATTCTATGGTTCTATATTTTATACTTCATTGCTCCACCACATAAGCCATTTAACCCAAAGCATTTATTACACACAAGAAATCAATACCACTCAGAATCAATACACCAGTACCCAAATACTTGAACATCATACTTCTACAATAGACTTAGAATATTACTATTTCCTGTCACCTTTTATCAGGCACCTCAAAGTGCTTTACAAGGTCACGTGTTATCCACTATGTCTACAAGACACAGATCATGATGCCAAAGCAGTACGAATTCCTTACTATGTTTATATGGTGAAGTTTCCCAATTCAGACAGTTCCAAAATCTAGCTGCCAGTGTTCTCAGACGCTGTCACAAACAGCTAGTATAAACAATTCAGCTTTCTGATTAGTAAGACGTGTATACAGCAAAAAAAACACAGGATTTCACAAGACTGACAGTTTTTAGTTTACCTTTCATCCTCCAATTATACTTTTTCAATCACATTTTCAGAGTTTTCAAAGTGAATTTAGAGCAGTTTAGTAGAAGGACTAGTGTATTTCACCACAGCAATGTGGCTCTTAAACATGATAATCTGTCCTTGCATGGCACTTCCAAGAGAGCTAAGTCTTTTACAGATGGTGACATAGGCAATAGAAGTGAATATTGAAGTGGAAAGGTAAGGAATTTAAGCATTTCAGAGAAAATACTGTTAAGCAAAAGTCAGTTCACAATTTCACTCTGTCATAGAAAATACACAACAAGTTTGCTTCTCAAGCTTTCAAGTTCTACACGGGTGCAAGAACATAATTTTGCTTTACAATCATACTCTCCAGGTTCTCGTATTTTATCCCACCACCAGGATATTCAACTACAGACATTTTATCAAAAATTTCCCACAGTAATTAGCAGGATCTACATAATGAGAAATGCAATTGCACATGAAAAATAGCCATGCTTACCAAAGTCAGCTATCTTGGCATTCATGTGTGCATCAAGCAGCACATTTTCAGGCTTCAGATCTCTGTGTACCACCATATGCCTGTGGCAGTAATCCACGCCAGAAAGAATTTGCTGGAACAAACGTCTACTTTCCTTCTCATCAAGCTAAGTAAGACAAACATTTTAAACAATTATCAGACCACAGAAGACAAGTTGTTTTTCATTTATATGGATCAAAGGAAATTTTCCATTGCCTAAATTTATCACTTATAGTTTTGATACTTTATAGAACAGATTATCAGAACCTGTAGCAGGAAGCTTCACACCTTACATAATTTTGTTTGTACCATGGCTCTAAAACAACTGAAAAAACCCATGCCCACCAACTCAGAAATTCACAGAAATTTCTCAGTCATGCTTTTGAAATTCTTTAGGCAGATGTTACATACTCAGAAATTAGAAACATTAGCACCTAACCACTAACTTTATCTAAGTGAAATATCAATGAATTTTGATGTTTAAGCACACCATAAGATTTAAGTTGACAAAAGCTGCTGCTGACATGCAGCACAGAAGCAATAAATATTAGATGCTATTTATGCTATCAGAAGCTAGCCACAAACGGCAGACCTATCTGGACATTTCCTATATACATGCCCTACCCATGTCAAAGTTTTTCTGACAACTAATTAAAACTATCCTGGCTATCTAAATGATCTGTTAAAAGTGACTTCAGAGCTTTCACATAAACTGTTCTGCTAGTAGAAAATGACAGTATGGGCACAATGGTAACTTTCCAGTAATGGGTTATACTCAATAAACAGTTTTCAGCTACTCAGGCTGCATACATACTCATGCAATTTGTACCCAGTAAGTGCAAATTAACATACCAGTATCAGCAGAGAGAAAAAATGTTAACATGAAGTCATACATAAAGATATGAAATGTGTTAACATACAGCCCTTTTTAATTTCACAACAAGATATAGTCTTGAAGTATATTTTAATTGCTAACTCAAAAATTAATGCTGAATCCATACAAACAAGTTACACTATAACCAAGTGTGACCAGTATCCCCTGCTCCCAGTGCCTGTTAATGTGGTTAGCAGAGCAACCACCATTTTATGAGGCAAACAGCCAATCTGTGACTTAGTCATGTATTTGTTCTCCGTCCCTCAGTATAAGGCTGTGAAGGTCCCATGAACCAAGCAGACAAACCAAACAGATTTCTTCTTCCCTTCCCAACCAGCCTCAAGGTTCCTGCATGCCAAACTGATTTCACCCTTCCTCACCAGCCATGAAGGCTCCAGGTACCCAGCCAAACAGATGGTGGTGATGGTCTTATCAAAGAATAGGGAAATGTAACAGCACAGAGAGCACTGTCAAAATCAAGTAGTTACAAGTCTGAAGTGGGGAACCTGGGCCATGACTGCTGCCAGAGAGCAAGATCCAAAACCTCGCCACGGCCAGGGACACCACCACCACTGCCTCTCTCCTCCAGGACTGACTGAGCGACTCATTCTTTCACATGATTTTCAAGTCCAGGTCATGATTGTTATACTGATATGGTAAACCATATATTAAGATGTGACAGTCTGCAGATGGTCTAGGTGATCAGAAACAGAAAGTTGTAATATAAATTCTACATTATGCCACTTTCAAGTTGTACTACACTGATTCTGTTTGTAGAATTTCTGTGCTACAATTACCCTAATATCCTGTTAAAAAGAAATAAAGCTTTATTTATACCATTCAGCCAAGGATTCCCCAAAAGAACCTGTCTCTCCTCTCAGTTTCAAGTGACACGGGAACATTACAAAAGCAATAACAGAATGCAAGTCATTAATTTGTAGAGTTTGACTTCTTACCCTTCCATTTTTACAGATATAATCAAACAGTTCTCCACCTGAAACATATTCCATCACCATGAAAATGTCAGTTGGCGTACTGATGACCTGGTACCTGATAAGAGAAGGCATATGTCAGTCAACACACTCAGTAAAAGATGTTAGTTACATTTGGACGAAATATCTCCTAGACAATTTGCAGCTACTAGAATGACAATGTTTTTCTAAAACTATTTCCACTCCTTTCACTATGTGACACCATCATTGGCAAGACTAGGGGGAAATTTCTATTCCCTGCCAGGAATATCAGTCTTTGTACTTTCAGAGGACTAAGCTACGTTTCGCAGAAGTCATCAGGAATACCTATGATGCTGCCCTGCACACAACAAAAAAATTCCCTTTAATAATAATGACCATTATCTTTGTGAAAAAGACCTAAATTTCTAATTAGTATTTAAGAGTTTCCATGGTCTAGTTGTTATATTTTTACTACTCCACTTCCATTAATTTTATGGAAAAAAAAATACTTCCAAGTTTTAAAATACTAGTTTACAGCCAAACTCCCCATTTAAGAGATTTTGGGGTTGTTCTACATATGCTTACCTAGAAGTTGTTTAATATACCAGTGAGAATAAATAGATTACTGCTTAAATATGTTTGATTACAGCAAGCAAAACTTACAGCTTAATTATATGAGGGTGCCTGAAGAGCTTGAGGTTCTGAATCTCCCTGCGGATTTTTCCTACAACATCAAGGCTGCGAATCTTCTGTCGATTCAGAATCTTCACTGCAACTTTATGCCCAGTTAATTCATGTTTGCCAACTGCAAGGAACAAAGAAGTATTTAATCAATGTTTTCAACTACTGCGTAAAGATATTAGTTTACCTATTTTGACTGTACTCAAGAAACATAAGCTAAGATGTCATGTTAGCATTCCACATATCCCTATTAATCTTTAGTGAGGCTGAAAAGCAGACAGCATGTCATTTCTTCTGCCCTACACCAATTTCTCCCACAACTCTATCATAAGACAACGAATGGGATAAAAAAAGAAGAAGCTTACACCTAACACTCAGAATTCTTGCAGCCTGACTGTATTTTTGCACTGTTGCTTCCTAAACACTTCCATCTTTGCTCATGAGGAAGACCACTTTCTCTCTCTGCATCACTCCATAGTTCTGGCGCACTAGAAAACCCAGTCAGACACATTCTCCTGCAGCTTTTCTACTTTAAACGCAATAATCACTCTTACTAAAGAAATCGCTGCTGTCCTTCCCTCAAGAAGTGTGTTTCAGCAGTTACTCTGAACTACCCCTAAAAAATAATTCTTGATCTGTCCTTGGAGCAGTGTGACCTCCACAATCCACGCGGTAAACACCAGACCTTTAATATACAGAATAAATGGCAAAAGCTATAGAAAATGCACAAAATAAAATCCAAGAGTAACTAGGGGAAGCAATGCAAACACGTAACCTGATAAATTCCTCAGTTTCTTTCCTGCTGCTAGGAAAGCTTCCATTTCCTTTTAACAGGGGAACAGAAAAGTGTAAAATATTTCCCCCTCAAAGTCTTTGATTTTGCACCTGTTATTGGAAGTTGCCACCAAGTTGGCAGGAATATTTTTCTTAAACCGAGCACTGAATCACAAATGAACCAGAGAAGATTTGATAGAATATGTGGAATACTTTAAAGCTTCACAAAGAGGAATATACGGATAGTTAAGTTTCCTCTAAGCAGTTGTGGGTTTTGAAAGTTAGACGGAACGTCACTCTTCTAATAGCAAGTTGTCTTGAAAAAAACCTGTTTTTCAGACACTATCATTTCATCTTGTGTTCAGTATGATGATCTCTGCTGAACAGGTATCTCTTCTTCTGTAATCAACTCTGGAGTTTTTGCCTTACCCAAAAAGGCAAGGTCAAGCAGAGCTGGTGCCAGCTCCAAATTAGCAAGAGACCTGACTGTTGTGAAGTTTCACAAAGTTAAAATTAGAACTTGGAAACTAATACAATATGCATAAGATTCCTGGGAAAATTTATACATATGCATATAAGTGGGAAACATTCTGTAACAAGCCTTTGTCTCTTGCACATGATTGATGGAGATTACTCTCACTTATTGCCCAGGTCTGATAAAGGACTCTTGCTTTCTAAAACTCCAAAATGAACCTTGGAGAGTTTTATTTGTTGGTATTTTCAGTATCAGATTAAATATCTTTTCCACTAGACTGCTTCGCTACCTACATTGGTTTCCACATACAGTGATTGTATTATAATGAAGGAAAGAATATATCATTGTTTTAAGGGAATGAATTAGCTTAAGGAACAATAGGAACCATAGAAAACAGCTTAAGCATATCTTGGCCTGCTTGCAGTTAGAAAGAATGTGATTGTAAGAGAAGCTTAGCTTGTTTACTAATTGAAACAAGCAACAACTCAAGTATGGTGTATCTTAAAGACTTATTTCTGACAGACACAATGATGAAAGAGGCAAAGACCACCAGAGGTTTCAGATGACATAGTGAAACCGTGATGCACATACGAGAGTGGGTGATCACAGAACAACCAGGCTGGAAGGAACCCATCGGATCTTCTAGTCCAACCATTCCTATCTAACACTAAACCAAGTCCCTCAATACCTCATCCACCCGTGTCTTAAACACCTCCAGGGAAGGTGACTCAACCACCTCCCTGGGCAGCCTGTTCCAATGCCCAATGACCCTCTGCGTGAAAAACCTCCTCCTAATCTCCAGCCTAAATCTCCCCTGGCGGAGCTTGAGGCCATTCCCTCTTGTCCTGTCCCCTGTCACTTAGGAGAAGAGCCCAGCTCCCTCCTCTACACAACCTCCTTTCAGGTACTTGTAGAGGGTAATGAGGTTTCCTCTCAGCCTCCTTTTCTCCAGGCTAAACAACCCCAGCTCTCTCAGACGCTCCTCATAAGGCCTGTTCTCCAGCCCCTTCACCAGCTTTGTTGCTCTTCTCTGGACTTGCTCCAGAGTCTCAACATCCCTCTTGTGCTGAGGGGCCCAGAACTGGACACAATATTCAAGGAGTGGCCTCACCAGTGCTGACAACAGAGGGAGAATTACCTCCCTGGACCTGCTGGTCACACCGTTTCTGATACAAGCCAGGATGCCTTTGGCCTTCTTGGCCACCTGGGCACACTGCTGGCTCATGTTCAGTCGGCTGTCGACCAACACCCCCAGGTCCCTCTCCTCCTGGCAGTTTTCCAGCCAGGCTTCTCCCAGTCTGTAGCTCTGCATAGGGTGGTTGTGCCCCAAGTGCAGGACCCGGCATTTGGCCGTGTTAAACCTCATGCCGTTGGACATTGTCCAGCGGTCCAGCCTGTTTAGGTCCCTTTGCAAAGCCTCCCTACCCTCCAGCAGATCGACACTTGCACACAGTTTTGTGTCATCTGCAAACTTGCTAAGGATACCCTCAATGCCCTCATCCAGGTCATTGATGAAGACATTGAACAGGACTGGACCTAGCCCTGGGGGACACCACTTGTCACTGGCCTCCAGCTGGACTTAACACCATTTACCACCACTCTCTGGGCCCGGCCATCCAGCCAGTTTCCTACCCAGGAGAGTGTGCGTCTGTCCAGGCCAGAGGCTGACAGTTTCCGTAGCAGAATGCTGTGAGAAACTGTGTCAAAGGCTTTACTGAAGTCCAGAAAGACCACATCCACAGCCTTTCCTTCATCCAGCAGCCGAGTGACTTTGTCATAGAAGGCAATCAGGTTGGTTTGGCAGGACCTGCCTCTGGTAAATCCATGTTGACTGGGCCTGATCACCCGGTTCTCTTGTAAGTGCTTCATGATAGCACTCAAGATCACCTGTTCCATGACTTTCCCTGGCACTGAGGTCAGACTGACTGGCCTGTAGTTCCCGGGATCCTCCCTGCTACCCTTCTTGTAAATGGGAACTACATCAGCCAATCTCCAGTCCAGAGGTACCTCCCCAGTCTTCCAGGACTGCTGGAAGATGATGGAAAGGGGTTTGGCCAATACATCCGCCAGCTCCCTCAAAACCCTAGGATGTATCCCATCTGGCCCCATGGACTTGTGGGTGTCCAGCTGGCCAAGCAGGGCTCTGACCTCCTCCTCTTGGACTATGGGAGCCTCGTATTGCTCCTCTGTTTCTCGGGTGTCTACACAGAGGGAACAGCTTTCTTTAAAATTAAAGACTGAGGCAAAGAAGGCATTAAGTACCTCAGCCTTCTCCTCGTCCCCTGTCACTGCTGTTCCCTCTGAGTCCAAAAGGGACTGTATGGTCTCCCTTGTCCTCCTTTTACTGTTAATATACTTATAAAAAGATTTTTTATTGTCTTTTGCAGACTTAGCTAATCTGATCTCTAGCTCAGCCTTAGCCCCTCTGATTTTTTCCCTACATAGGCTCGCTTCCCTCCTGTAGTCCCTCCAAGAGGCCTGTCCCCCCTTCCAGAGCCTATAAATCTTCCTTTTTTTTCTAATTTGACTCAAGATTTCCCTACTTAACCAAGCTGGTTTTTTCCCCTGCCGGCCTTTTTTCCAGAACATGGGGATGGCTTTCTCCTGAGCTGCCAGGATCTCCTTTTTGAAGAACTCCCAGCCCTCTTGGGCTCCCTTGCCCTCAAGTGCTGTCTCCCAGGAGACTTTGCCAACCAGCCTTCTGAAGAGTTCGATAAACTATAACAATGAGTTCTCAAAAAAAAAAAAAAAAAAGAATATATATTATATAATATATTGTATTATTATTATAATTATATAATAATAAAATAATTATATAACATATAATAAGTATATATGTTTCCTAGAATCTATATGGATACGTGCTTTTAACCAGTATTTCCTGGAATCTAATCAGTTTTCCCAGAATCTATATGAATATGTATGTTTAACCAGTATAAAAGTCATGTAACCAGCCTCAACAGCTGGGCATATGAGGTGGAATTATAAAATTCCCTGTGTAACACGGTGACGCATTAAAGAGTACCTGCTTAATAATCAAATTGGCATTGATTACATTTGGCTTTTTCACAGCATCAATAACTACATCACTTCCATTCCCCACCCTGATTCCTACCTTTAGAAGATAAACTAGATTTCAGGGACACACACATGCTTCATCTTTGTACATGTGAACGAACATTGCAACAGACCAGTGGTGAACATTAGTGCTCATTCGTCAGTGTCCCTCCTCTTACTGAAAATTTAACTACACTCAAGGCTGCAAGCTTCATTTAATATATATTTATCAGAAGTTGTGATTATCAACAGTGATCCACCAGAATCCTTCTGCATTCAACAGATAATTTGGATAGAATTAGCAAACACCTATCAATCTACAAATCTCATCCCAACACAAGATACTCCTGCTGCTTTTTGCCTCTATATTGAGATTAAAAACATAATGCAACTAAGAAAAAACTCCTAACAGAGACAAATATAATTAGAAGGATCTGAGTGATTATTTGTTCAACAAAAAGATAGCCACTCTGGAAGATAAAGCAGTTTGTCTAAGTTCCTGTAGGGAAGTAACTGGGTAGTGGATTACCCAACACCTAGAACTATCACAATGCCTTTTGTACCCTGAGAATAGAGAAAGGAAAAACTAACAATAGCCACAGTAACCACAACATTGGTTAGGCATGTTTGCCCTGCAGAGGAAAGCAGGACAAAGCCCACATCTATCACAAGTTCTAGACAGACCACAAAGCACTGGTAACTGAGTGCCTAGAACTGTAAAGTCAGGTCACCCACAAGAATTATTTGCGTTCAACCAAACCTATAGTTACAGCTATCACACCCTCTTTGTTTTCTTCAGTTCAAATGTGAATGAAGTTTCAAAGGAACCCAACAAATTATATCATGTGTGTTCAAACTGTGAGGAGCAATGAACCTTCAACATTAAATATCAGAAAACCAACTATTGCATTTGTCTCTCGGTAATGTGAGCTGAAGTAAGCCAGATCTATATGAAAACAAAACCTTTATTACTATGTTAAAATTTAACATTCATTTTGGTTAGTAAGAAACATCCTCTTAGAAGCTAACAAAAAAATCAGACACATGAATTTGCATCTTCCTTTGCTCGACAACATACATTTAAGGTGTTTCATTTATTAAGTAGGACGCATATTTCAGCATTCAACAGCTGAGTGTAGAAATATTCAGTCCTGATATACTTTAGTGTCATTCATTAGCCAATTTCTGATTTGTCACTATATTACAAAAACTGGAATTTCATTAGAATTCAGAAAAACATTAAAAAGTAATTTATTAACTACAACAATCCATGTTTAATATGCAAGGTACATAAGAAAAGAGGTTTTCAAAACACATTTTAATTTTCAATTAAACAGTAACATCTGCAGTTGACTGAAACCAATTCCAGCTGTCTCAGCCTTCAAGATTGCATCAAGTCTTTATTTTATTCATTTACTGGAAGAAAAGATTTTCTGCTTCTTCAACTCTGTTTGCCAACTGAGTAAATTACTGTAAAGAAAACAGTTTGTGCAGGTGCACGGACATTACAAAACCCTGTTCACTTATGACTTTTCAAAAATTGAATCCTTATTTTCTTCAGTAATTTTTGTCTCCCTCTTAAAATTCATTTTAAGATCATAACAAGCCTAGCTTTTTAAAATACAAGTTACCAGTAACCACGTACTTCATGAAACATGACTGCTTCCTTGGATACAGTTCAAGATATCTGTTATCAGTAAAACACAGGACACTTACTGGTAACAGACTGCTGGCCAGTTTTGAGTTCAGCATAAACACAGAACTGAAAGCAAGACCTCCAATGATAACATCATGTAGAAAGGTAAGAAGCCTGGGTTAAATTTCCTAAAGTTACTTTGTATTACCTTTTGACAGAGGTTTTACCTATAAAATGTAAGACTCGCAAATTAGAAGTAACCAAAATGTTTGTCACCTTAAACTAGTTGTTATTAGTCCTTCAAAAGAATCACTGCAAAAGTTTTCACTTTACAGACGTAATATTTCCCTGTATTTCTTTATTCTCTGGCAATACTGATTGTCTTCAAGCACCACTATGCCTGTGCACAGCACCAAGACTTCCAAGGTGGTGACAAAGTCCCAAAGCAGCAGTGACTTCTTTTAACTGTTCAAGCGCAGAAGCAACCACCTCTAAACTCAGTTCAGCCAGTCTTCATCTGGAAAGTGGGTTACAAGGCCATCCAGAGTAAACAACATTCTTGTGAAATACAGGTCCCAGTCACACAGTTTGGAGGAAAAAAGCTGAACAAGCGTATGACAGATTTAATTAAATATTTCTGCAAGAGACCAAAAGGCAAAGCCAGAGAAATGCAGACTTTAAAAGTATGAACTATGCAAACATTTTCACTAACAGTAAAAACACCTCACCTGAGTAATGCTGTGCAAAGGTACATTGCTGCACAACACTAGGTAGCACTTATCTTCACCATCCATTTCCAGGTCTCTCTCACTGCCTTGACCAAAGAGACCTATTCACATTCAGTTCCATAGTCTATAAAGACCACAGTTTTTAACCTATTTTCTACAGGCTGGAACAAATATTGTATATTCACACCCTTAAGCAGCTTCTTATACTTTCTTAGTACAAATCACTGGAAGCATCACTATTCCTCTTTTCATGACAGCTAACCTTATTTCCAGAAGTACTTGGAACTACCAAGATATATCTTGGAATAAAAGTTTCCTTTTTGTTTTAGCAGGAAACATCAGTAGTGGTTATTCTTTTTTTTTTTTTTAAGAATCTGTTATTACATAGATAGATTTTTTTACAATGAATCCTAGAAAAATTTAAATAATGTGTCTCACATATGTGATTCAGGTTCGGTACTCTTTTACCCCACAGCTTTTAGTTTCTGTGGCACTCTGCCTTTCCTTATATATTGGCTGGTAACAGCCATCTCCCTCCATGACTGCCCATCCAAGGCAGTCAGGTCACTAGTTAATTCAAGCTAACACAGCCAGGTGAACAGTTAAACTGGAAAAACATCACACCAGTAGCAGCTGTCTGGGAGGGTGAAGGTAACAGGGTAAGCAAGAGACTTTTAACAATTACAGAGTAAAGCGCTGGTTTTCCAGTTCAACTATTTTTAGGCTGCCACTGCTGTTAAAATTAAAGAACCACTTTCAAGAAACCATGTGTCCGACCCCTCTACATCACTTGAGCTCAAGGAAGACCCTACCTAGGAAAAAAAACCAAAAGCCCACTACATTTGTTACCCTTTTTCCCTTTATCTTTAATTGATGAAACCTTATCAGTCAGAGAAAGCAAATGGTGAGGAATATAGGAAAACAATCACAGATGTGCTGTTAAATGAAGAAACCACACGCTCAAGAGGAAGATAAGTGCATCACAGATGAAAGAAGTCCTGTATTAAGGACAGCTGAAGCAAAACAAAACCAACACAGCACACCATCCACGGACAGGGAAAACAAAATATTAACCTTAAAATTATTTGTCCATGAGTCCATGAACACTAACACTTGCTTTCAGATCCTAAATAAATTCCCAAACCACTAAAGAAAGGTACCCAGTATGCAGAATGATGCTGCACTTCACCACAAGATGATTTCTCCCTCATCCTGAAAACAAATATGCTCACACACCCAAGTGCATACTCTTCACATAATCAGTAGTTACAAAGCATCCTAAAAGAACACTTAATGTCAGTTAATAACGCAAGCAGAGAGGTATTATGGAAAAACAGCTGCAATAAAACCCACACCTCTACTTCTTCTTTCAATTAACTCTTTAAGCTAACTGTATTTCCTGAAATATTAATAGGAGTGACATTTAACTACAGTAGCTCCTCCACAAACTGGCCATCTTTGAAAGTTTCAACTTCAGACACATTTTTGTCAATAACAACAGCAGCAGTAGTGCAGCAGTGTGCTACAAAAATTAAAAGATTAGAACATTTATAGTTAACTCAACTTTAGTTAATGCAGTGTACTGAGGGGTGAAACCCCTACATCTTTGATTGCTCTTCTCCCCCTCATCACATGGTCCATCTAAAAGAACGGAGAATGTGATGTCTGTCTTCCACCATCTCCTATCTTCTCTCTGTTTAAGGAGGTGACAAGCTTCCAAAAAGAGGAATGATACCTCAAGCTGCCTGTGGGGGGTGGGTCACTGCTTCCCAGTGGCTAGGGGTGTCACTCTATAAGCCTGTCTTGAAAAACGTAAATCAAAGGACCTGACTGAAAATACTTTCCGCTGCTTTCCTAGATATCCTTAGAGACAAATATACTCCTATTCTCTACACTTCAGTATTTTTTTCAGAATGCTACAATAGCTGAAAGAACTTGGCAGAAAACATACAATAAAAACATCTATATTAAAAAAAAGTTTTGAGTTAAAAGCTAGTTGGTCCATTAAATACAGCAGAACAAGCTGTGTTTTTTAAAGGTTATAATTGTAAACAATCTATTAAGTTAATCATAAAAAACCTTATTAAGAATAACAACCTGAGTCTAGCCTAACCCATTTGTGAAAGGATGCATTCAAGCTTGCACGCCCTGATATTTGAAAAATTCTCACAAACAACTCAGTAGGAGCATTGTAAGACAATGCACAGTTTTACCACCTGTGCTGAAGAGAATCAAAGGAGATTTTAAATCCTATTTATTTCTACTGGGCTTCAGATGTGCAGCAGGGTGCCTGCACCCCTACTGGGAAAAGTTTTTCAAGTCTGAGCTGAACAAAACCTTGACAGCTAATGGACAGAGCATCAAGTTCTTCTGTGCTCATGTGTCAGCTGCGTTTCCAGCTAATCCAATAATGCCAGAGTCATATTTGTATTCTTATTTCTCCCTTTACAGGGGGAAAAATCCTGCCTCCCTTACAGGAGCATAAAACATTGGTATTTGTGTAGCAAAATGCAGCACCCAGACAGCTCAAGAAATAAGACCACCTGCTTCCACTGCACATACGGCACCGTTTTAAACAAATGCAGTTCCGTCAGCTCCCTGGCAGTTGGGAAGCACAGACAGGATCAACATCATTTCCCCCACACCAAGTCCCAAGGACCCAGGCCACTGCCCCTCTCCTGCCTAGCATTGCCTGGGGACCAGAATAAGCTGGGCAGTGTCCAGCAACTCCCACTTCCCACACAGCTGAGCCTCCACAGTGCTCTTGGTGGAAGACGAAGCAGGGCCAAATCAGTCATTTGATCAGAAGACACCTTTGAGATTATTGAGTCCAACCATACCTGTTCACTGCTAAATTTCATTTGGTGGGAGGTGTCTCTGCCGATGGCAAGGGGTGTGGATCTGGATGATCTTTAAGGTCCCTTCCAACACAAACTATTCTATGATTCTATGATTCCAAGCACGACAGCAACACATCTTTTAAAGAGCTCAAGGGATGGTGGCTCCACCACTTTCCTGGGCAGACTGTTCCAGTGTTTGACAGCCCTTTCAGTGGAATCATATTTCCTAATATCACTTTGAAATCAGCCCTTGTGCAACTTCAAACCATTTCCTTTCATTGCTTGTTACTTGGGGGAAGACAGCTGCACCCACATTGCTACAGCCTCCTTTCAGGTAGGTGTCGATAGCAATAAGGTCTCCCTTTGATACTGAAAATGCTGGCAAATACATGCTAATACTTGTTTAGGACTCTTAGAAAACAAGCACCCTTAGGCCTGGGCACCACAAGCAGGGGTCTCCATCATTAGCATGCAGTGGGACAAGAGCTGGGGACTGAGTATTGCCCACTTACAACATCTGTATACGCTTTCCCAGAAATCTTATGCACCTTCTACTACTAACCATGGACTAATTTTAATGTTATTATGAACTTCACAACAGTCAAATCCCTTACTAATTTGGAGCTTTGGCTCCAGCTCTCTGCCTGATCTTGCATTTGAGATAGACTCCAAACAAAGATGATTCTAGAAAAAGAAAAAAAATTCTGTTTAGCACAGACCATATTTAACAGAAGACATTATCACTCCCGAAGACTGCACAGTGTGTGGAAATAAAACACCAAAAGAACACCATGCTATAACAGGGACACCCTGCCTCTTTGAAAAAATAAAATTACTGAGATTAATTCAGCTCTTCGTTAGCTCAACTCAAATTATTCCATGTTTTCTAACAGTAACTACTTGTACCACGCTCAGACTCCTCCCCTCAAGGCTAAACAACTCCAGCTCCCTCAGCCGCTCCTCATAATACCTGCTTTCCAGCCCCTTCACCAGCTTCGTCGCTCTTCTCTGGAAACACTCCAGGACCTCAATGTCTTTCTCGTAGCGAGGGGCCAAGAGCCGAGTGCGGGGTTCGCGACGCGGCCGCACCAGCGCTGAGATCGGGGGCAGGATCACTGCCCCAGTGCCCCTACACACGCTCTGGTGGCACAGGCCACGATGCCGCTGGCCTCCTCGCCCACCTGGGCCACTGCCGGCTCTCGCTGAGGCGCCGCCGCCCAACACTCCGGCTCCCTCTCGGCCAGCGACCGCCCAGCCGCTGCTCCCCCCGCGCCCCTGCGAGGCCAGGGCCGCCGCTCACCCTTCACTTTGCCGAAGGTGCCGACGCCGAGCGTGTCGCCCAGGATGTAGTGCCCGATCTTCACCCGTCCGTGCTCGTGCTTCTGTTTATCCGCCGCCGCCATCTTGAGCCAAGGGCCGAGCCTGCGCATCGCGCCCAGGGAGGAGCAACAGCACAGTCCCCGCCCGCGCCGGAACCCGGAAGCGAACGCCTCACGTGGCGCCGTCCCCTGGACCAAACCATTGAGGTCCGGGAGGGGGTGGTGGGGGCGGTGCGGACAGGGGCTGAATCATAGAACCATAGAATCACTAGTTTGGAAAGGACCCACAGGATCATCGAGTCCAACCACTCCCATCAGTCACTAAACCGTGTCGCTTAGCACCTCGTCCACCCGTCTTTTAAACACCTCCAGGGATGGGGACTCAACCTCCTCCCTGGGCAGGCTCTGCCAGTGCCCAATCACTCTTTCCGTCAAATATTTTTTATGATGTGCAGCCTAAACCTTTTGGCCTAAGCCAACATTTTTGGTATCAATGAAGCCTCACCAGTGCCAAATCCAAGGGGACAATCCCTCCCCTGCTCCTACTGGCCACACTGTTTCTGATACAAGCCAGGGTGCCAGGGATCACCCTGGGCACCTGGGCTGACTGCTGGCTCATGGTCACCTGGTTGTCAACCAACTACCCCAAGTCTTTTTCCTCTGTGCAGCGTTCCAGCCACTCCTCCTCAAGCCTGCAGGTCTGCACAGGGTTGTTGTGCCCCAGGTGCAGAACTCAATGCTTGGCTCATACACTTCAGCCCATCAATCCAACCTGTCCAGATCCCTCTGCAGAGCCTTCCTAACCCCATGCAGATCAACACTCACACACAACTTGGTGTCACCTGCAAAATTACTGAGGGTACACTTGATCCCTCATCCAGGTGACTATGTGTACTTTAAATTACAAAACCACACTGCTGCATTGAGCTTGCCTGGCTCAGCTCTGGGGTGCCATGCACTGTGCTGGGAAGGCTGCTGGCAGAGAGCAGAGGCGGCAGCTCCCACTGAGAGGCAGGGAAGGTTTGTCTCCAGATGCTGGTAATGTGGCAGGTGGCAGGCCACAGGCTCAAGGTGCATTTGAGATGCAGCCCTTGGTGATGCTCTTGGCTCTGGCAGTGAAGCTGAGTGGGCTGGTGGCCAGCAAACCAGCATACTCAGGGAGCATACTGCCTTTCCCAACCATCTGTCCTCAGCAACAAAGAAAGCCCTCCCACAGTTTAAGGTGAAGCAAGCTGGACTAGCTGTGTTTCTTCTATTCTACCTGGCTCTGACATAAACAAACACCATCCTAACCCTTCATTATAGTAACTTGGAAGCATGAGCTGTCAGATCAATTCTCTCAGAAAAATGATACGATGACAGGAAACGATTCCTATGACAGGAAACATAGCCGTCCTTGAAAAAACAGAACTCTCAAGTCTCCATATTTCCAACCAGACTCATAAATTAAATCTGTTCTTCTTCCCTTTCTCCTCTTCTCTTCCTTGGGCCAAATTCAGACCCTATTATGGGAGTAAGAAGGCAAGTAGGACTCTCTGATCTCCGACTTTGACCAGATAATGGTGCTCCCATTTGTATTGTCAGGTCATTCATTCACATTGCTTTTGGCTTGTAGCCTGCCTTCCACTGATGCATTGTGCATACTCTTCTATTCTTTACTACAAATGGATTATTTTTAAATCACTTTCCAACCCTGCTCTAAAAGAAACAGATGAAGCGGGAGAGGGAGAGACAATAACAGAGGCTGGCAAGCAATGGAGGGTCTACTTAATATATTTTTCCGTGTAAAATTTTCATTGCATGAAATAAAAGAACATTTTAAACAGAAAAATAGTCAAGTGATGTAAAATTAATACATATTTTTTATTTGAGTAATCAAGGATTTAGATTTCAAACACTTTTATGAGCATCATCTTTGATGAGAAAAGGTGAGAAGTTTTCAGCCTGCACTAATTTACCTGTATTAAGCTCTAATATAAATGTAATAAATAAATGTTAAAAGATAGTATGTAATGCAGGAATAGCAGGCACTAGTGTTCCTCAGAAAGCCTGTGCTAATGTGGAAAGATGCCAGATTTTTCACTTTATGACTTCTGAATTGGCCTCAAGCTCCGCCAGGGTAGATTTAGGCTGGAGATTAGGAGGAGGTTTTTCACGCAGAGGGTCATTGGGCATTGGAATAGGCTGCCCAGGGAGGTGGTTGAGTCACCTTCCCTGGAGGTGTTTAAGACACGGGTGGATGAGGTATTGAGGGACTTGGTTTAGTGTTAGATAGGAATGGTTGGACTAGAAGATCCGATGGGTCCCTTCCAACCTGGTTGTTCTCTGATTCTGTGATTCTGTGAATTCAGATACGTTAATTATACCCTTTCTGGGCATCATCTAAATAGAAGTGTTCCCACAGAAATACTAGTTTGGATCAGGATTCATGCTCAGCATCAGTAAGCTTGTGAATTATATTGCTGTGCTATTTTTTTTCCTTGTAATTGGAGGAGAAGAATAGAGAGTACTGAAATCTGGCAATTTCTCTGTAGCAGAACTTCCTGTCCTCTGCTGCCAGTCCCATCAGTTCCTAACAAAGCCTCAGCATATGTACAGAAAGAGCATGGAGGGGAGATGAGCAAGCATTAGGCTGTGTACCCATCTGTATCCATGTGATTTCCTGCAGTTAGGCTTAAATCGAAGTTGCATCCCCTGTTTTTAAGGAGAAACAGACAGCATATTGCTTTTGGGAAAACAGAGTGGATTAAGCCACACCTGGCTGCAGAGACAAAAAATGTATTCGATATGTCTAGAGAGCTCATTAGTACTTTGATACCAGATGATTCAAAGATATCCTTGACTTTAATTCAAGCAATTCAAACCATTAAACGTAGTTGGGAAATGGACCACGGCAGTCATTCTTTAGCTTTACATTTGCAGCCATGAGCGAGTGTTACTAGAATTATTTGTTCATTTGTGTACAGACTCAACGTTTACATCAAGCTCTTTGTCATACCTTAAGCATTGAGATTACATTAAAACAAGCATAAAACTTAAAATAGGTGAAGTCTCCCAAGCTGAGCCATATCAATCATAACCTAAAGCTACAGGATCTGAGGAAGGCAAGTGTGCCTGAGGCGTTTGCTTTAGTTGCCCATAAAGCATAAGAAATACCTATACAGAGAGCAGGGAAAACTGGCAGGTTGTATTATCAAGACCAAAGCCCCATGAAAGCCAGTGTCCTGTCTGACAGCAGTGTGAGAAACAATTACTCACTGGTAAATACTGAAAAGTACAAAGTCTTTGAAGCAAAGGCAATAATATTTTACAATTCAACACAGAATTGGATGCCTTTCTAAATTGGATGCCTTTTCTTTTACAAAAGCAGTGGGTATATATGCTAGTTTTATACAAGGAACTATGTAAGTCATCAAAGAATGTTTATATTTTAGGTTATTCAGCCATATCCGGAAATTCCCCTCAAGTTATCTCTTGAACTAGGACAACTATACCATACAAGACAATTAAGCATATCAATAATTTCTTGCAACGCTAAGGGAGTGCTTATTCTTTCAAGCTATTAATTCATGTCTGGAGACTGTTCACATATTCTCTGTTGACACAAAACAAATTTGTATTACAAGATAATTAAACATATAAGCCAGCTGCAGCAAAACTTATCAATTAACTCTCACAGCAACACAGAGATAAAGACTAGGACTGAGATGGCAGTTGATGGGTTGTGGGATCAGACCTCCTCAGCCAGAGATCTGTGGACATTTTGTCCCCGAGTACATGTGGAAGTTTTTAAAGGATAGTTTTTAAAGCAGTTCAAAATATCCTGTGCCGGTCATTAAAACTCAATGGAATCACATTTCCTTATGCCTGGAACATGATTTTTATTGTCTTGAGCACCACACACCGCACTGAAGATAGTCTTGAGTGCTATCATGAGCACATGCAAGAGAACCAGGTGATCAGGCCCACTCCCCACAGGTTCACAAAAGGCAGGTCTTGCCAAACTAACCTGATCGCCTTCTATGACAAGGTCATCTTCCTACTGGATGAGGGAAAGGCTGTGGATGTATCTTCCTGGACTTGAGTAAAGCCTTTGACATTTTCTCACAGCATTCTGCTTCAGAAACTGTCAGCCTCTGGCCTGGATAGGTGAACACTCTCCTGGGAGGAAAACTGGTTGAGTGGCTGGGCCCAGAGAGCAGTGGGAAATTGAGTTAACTCCAGCTGGAGGCCAGTTACAAGTAGTGTCTGCAGGGCTCAGTGCTGGGTCCAGCCCTGTTTAATGTCTTTATCAGTGACCTGAATTAAGCATTGAGTGCACCCTTAGGAAGTTTGCGGATGATACTAAGCTGTGTGGAAGTGTCAATCAGCTGGAGGGTAGGGAGGCTCTGCAAAGGGATCTGAACAGGCTGGACCTCTGGGCTGAGACCAATGGCATGAGATATAACAAGGCCAAATGCCAAGTCCTGCACTTGGGGCACAACAACCCTGTGCAGCTACAGACTAGGGGAAGAGTGGCTGGAAAGCTGCCTGGAGGAGGACCTGGGGGTGTTGGTTGACAGTGAGTGAACATAAGTCAGAAGTGTGCCCAGGTGGCCAAGGCCAATGGCATCTTGGCTTATATCAGAAACTGAGTGATCACCAGTGTACTCGGCCCTGGTGAGACTGCACCTCGAATCCTGTGTTCAGTTCTGGGCCCCTCACCACAGGGATGTTGAGGCTCTGGAGCAAGTCCAGAGAAAAGCAATGAAGGTGGTAAAGGGGCTGGAGAACAGGCTTTTTAAGGAGCAATTCAGAGAACTGGAGTCGTTTAGTCTGGAGGAGTCTGAGGGGAGATGTAACTGCTTTCTACAACTACCTGAAAGGAAGTTATAGAGAAGACAGAAGCTGGCCTCTTCTCCCAAGTGACAAGACAAGAAGGAATTGCCTCAAGCTCCGCCTGGGGAGGTTCAGGCTGGACATCAGAAAGAAAAATTTCAGACAGGGTGATTGGGCACTGGATCATGCTGCTCAGAGATCGAGTCCACATCCCTTGGAGGTATATAAGATGGGTGGATGAGGTGCTGAGGGGCATTTGTTTTAGTGATTGATAGGAATGGTTGTACTCAAATGACCCTGGAGATCTTTCCCAACCTAGTGATTCTGCGTGTGTGAAGCAGTGCTTTTACAGACCTTTCAGTGTCACAGACTTGTCAAAAATGGTTAAAGCCGAAAATCCACTCTTTTTAGCTACTGCTTCCCAGAACAGCACATAGCCCCACTATTCAAGTTACTGTCTTTGAAACAAACTCCTGAGTCTGTGCTAGGACACAATGGGACTCAAATCAGGCAGCTCAAGACCACAATGCCAATTTTCCCTTTCTTTTTGCGGGCAGTATCTTTTTTAGTAGCACATATAAGCCTCTTTTTAATGTCAAAACAGTGATAATGGTACTTCTCAGGGCAAAGCTGCTATCAAATGACAAGCCAATCAAGCGACTGCTTTTCAAAAATCGCTCTAATGCATAACCATCAAGAAACCATGTGTACAAATACATGTATTTCCGGTAACTGAAGTAACACATATGAAAGATGACAGATTTTTCTGGATAAGACCATTTATTTCAACAAATAGATGAGTCTTTATGATGAACTGGAGGCTGCAACAGCTGCTCTCTTGGGCTTCGGTGTGGTTCCCTCGCGGAATCCATTCCTGTAAGAAGAAATATAGTTACTGCTTTTTGAAAAGATGATTTCTCTCCAGTTCATTTTCTGATAAGTACTGTTTTTGATGAAGTTCACCACCTTTTTTCAGCTCATCTCAGGAGTACAGTGAAACCACTACAGAGTTCTTAGGTTCTAAAGCCTCTTTTATAGTTTCTTCTGCTGAAGTAAATTTGACTTCTTCAAGCAGGAAGACTTCAGTAACTGAACTAACACTGCAAAACTATCACATACAGCACACCTGCCTATGGCAGGTCCTACTTTATAGTCCTATCAAGCCCTTTAGCAAAAGATTTAGATGTTTGTGAATAACAAGACAATTACTTGCAGAAGTTCAAACACAAATTAAGACAGGCAGACAAGAAGAAAAGTCAGGTCCAAGCTAACTTTAAGACTCAAAATTCCTATTTTAACAACACTCAGCAGAAAGCATACTACGGCTGTACACTGTAAGGTATTAGCTGCTGCCAGGAAAGACTGCACTCACCAATAACCAAAAGATGAATGGATGCCTCAACTATACCCATGCCTGGGACTTGAAATACTCCACATTCAGTACCTTGTTACCTCTTAAGTACAATTTAAAGTTTTGTAACAAGTTTTAGAAACCTGTAACTCAGAATGTGATGTTACAGCTACTTACTGCTAACTGAATTCCAAATAAATGGGTAACTACTGAGGTTATCCCAGCCTTGAACTATTTTGTGGGCACAAGAAGAATGCATTTCAAGACTTTCCTCTTACAAAAACCCGCATTTCAGTGCAACCGAACTTCACTGACTCACAAATAAAGGCAATACTACACAAAGCCTATCTGTTTCACTCTGGGCATTTTATCACAGTAACCTCTGTGTTCTGCACTGTCTATAATTAATAGAAATTCAAGAACTTTTTAAATACCCTATGTATAGACAGTAAGATTTTTTACCCTCAAACAAATAAGCAGCCAATTATACACGGCACCATTTACTCCATGATGTATTAAGGAAGATATAAGACCCCACATTCAATGTTCCATTTTATAATCAACATCTGTGCAGAAAGTCACACCACGCATCTATAATAGTGCTATACCTGAATCGACGGTAGACCTTTTTCAGGTGCCGCATGCGACCGGTACCAGTGGTGTTGCGTCTTTTAGCCTTTGCACTCCAGTTATCTACAACAGACAAGTTACTGTTATACATACGCACCAAATAATTAAAGTAGCAGATTACATTTGTACAGCACAATTACTCAATCTGACAGAAACAAAAAAATAGCTGCAAATTAAATCAATTTTTATGTAGTGATACTGCCTGGATATACATAAATAAGAATTAATTTGAAAGAAGTTCCAGACACTGCAAAGTTCTTTCAGTCCTTGGCTGAAAGAACTACTGAAGATGAGAAAGAGATGCAGGTTTTTAAGCTCAAGTCAGTTACTTACACTTTCTCTTGCGCTTTGCAGGGTAACCACATTTCCCACAGGTAGACTTCTGCAGGTGGTACGCCTTGGACCCACACCGACGACACAAGGTGTGTGTCTTATTGCGTCGCTTACCGAAGGATGATGTACCCTTCGTCTGAAAAACATTTCAAGGCATGGCATGTTGGAAACATTGCTAACAGTCCCAAGTCACATAACTAAAAGCATAAGCTCCTCTGGAACAGTCACAAATTCAGTAAGCCCCATAAACTCATGAGAGGCACTCCAAACACTGAAACACCAACTCAGTTTCACCCACAGATAGCCTCCATTTTTAGAAACCACTTCCTCTCATTGCCATTCCCTATGCCCTCTTGCTGCTCTGAGCTGAAATAGGATTATTGCACCAAGCAGCCTTCTCCAGCTACTTTCTTATCTCCTTGAGACTCTTCAATGATGAGCACCGAACTGCTTGTTCCCCCGTGAACACTTTTTCGCCCCACACAGAATGGCCCCGTGCCAACCACAACAGGCTTTTTGTGGATATAAGGGGACTGAAAGGCATTTCAAGACTTCCCTCTAACAAACCCCTACGCTTCAGTGCAACTGGTAGTTTTATTGACTGACAAATAAAGGCAATACTACACAAAGACTATCTTTTTAACTGGGCATTTTCATAGAATCACAAGGTTGGAAAAGACACACAGGATCACTGTCCAACTATTCCTATCAAACACTAAACCATGCCCCTCAGTGCATCATCCACCAGTACCTTAAACACCTCCAGGGAAGGGGAATCAACCACCTCTCTGGGCAGCCTCTGCCAGTGCCCAATGACCCTTTCTGTGAATTTTTTTTCCTTATGTCCAGCCTGAACCTCCGCTGGTGGAGTCTGAGGCCATTCCCTCTTGTCCTGCCTGTCCCCTGTCACTTGGGAGAAGAGGCCAGCTCCCTCCTCTCCACAATCTCCTTTCAGGCAGTTGTAGAGAGCAGGAAGGTCTCCCTTCAGCCTCCTCTTCTCCAGGCTAAACACCCCCAGCTCTCTCAGCCATTCCTCATAAGGCCTGTTCTCCAGCCCCTTCACCAGCTTCGTTGCTCTTCTCAGGACTGTCCAGAGCCGATTACAATAACCTCCGTGTTCTCCACTGCCTATACTTAATACAAGAGCTTGTTATATACCCTATGTATCGACAGTAAGATTTTTACCCTTTTTTACCAAAGGAATATGCAGCCAATTATACAAGGCACCATTTAGTCCATGATACATTTAATAAGACAAATGATCCCACGTTAGAAATACTAAACAAAAACCCCAAATGTTAAATTTGAATGTTTCATTTTATAATCGATTTCTACGCAGACTGTCACAACACACATAAGTATCAGTAATTTTACTGACTCATAAGCACAGGCAATACTGCACAAAACGCATCTTTTTAACTCTGGGTATTTCATTAGGATAATCTGTGCGTCCTGCACTGCCTATCGGTATCGCCCCCCGGGGTCGGCTGCCTCGGCCCCCGAGGAGACCCCGGTGGAGAGTCCCCCGTTCCCCGGCCCCGCATGCCGAGCTCGGCCCCCTCGCACCGCAGCGCCTCGCCGCTCCTCAGAGCCTCCCCAGAACCGCCCTGGGGCCCCACCGGGCCCCGCTCGGGGGCGGATGGCGGCGGATTCCCCGCTGCCGGGCACCGCCACTCACCATCTTCGCCGGCCGCCAGCGCCAAAGAGGCCTGGCCCCGCCCCGCTTCCGCTATGGCCGCCACAGCGCTTCCGGCGGCGTCATGTGACCGAGCCCTGAGGCGTGGGGCGCGGGGAAACGGGTACCTGGAGGGAGGCGTGAAGCGCCTCGCGTCGCGGGGAGGTCCAGGCCCCAAACAAAGGTGGTTCTAGGAGGAGACATCCCTTCAGCAGAGGTTATACTCTGCAGTATCTGGAAAAACACTATCTGGAAAAAACCATGCTGTGTTTAAAAAGCCCCCAAACCAACAACACAACAACTCAGGCTATCAGAGGGACATTGTGACTAACTTTACAAAAATACAGTTGCTTGGATGAAATTCTCTTGTGAGGCTTAATTCTCATGTGAGGCCTGATCTAGAGCATTGTGTCCAGTTCTGAAATCCTCAACATAAGAAGGATATGCCTGGAGAGGAGGAGGCTGAGAGGAGACCTCATTGCTCTCTACAACTACCTGAAAGGAGGTTGTAGAGAGGAGGGAGCTGGGCTTTTCTCCCAAGTGACAGGGGACAGGACAAGAGGGAATGGCCTCAAGCTCCACCAGGGGAGATTAAGGCTGGACATTAGGAAGAAGTTTTTCACAGAAAGGGTGATTGGGCACTGGCAGACGCTGCCCAGGGAGGTGGTTGATTCACCTTCCCTGGAGGTGTTTAAGGTACTGGTGGATGATGCACTGAGGGGCATGGTTTAGTGTTTGATAGAAATGGTTGGACTCAATGATCCAGTGGGTCTCTTCCAACCTGGTGATTCTATGATTCTATGATGATTCTATATGGAGCTTTTTGGATTGGTCCAGAGGATGATCAGAGGGTTGGAGTCTCTGCTGAGGGGACAGGCTGAGAGAGTTGGAGGTCAGTCTGGAAAAGAGAAGGCTCTGAGGAGACCTTATATCGACTTTCCAGTAGTGAAGAGGCTACAAGAAAGCTGAGAGGGGCAGTTCGCAAAGACTTGTAGCAATAGGACACAAGGCAATGGGTGTAAACTGGAGAGGGGCAGATTTAGCCTTCGCATAAGGAAGAGAGTGGTGAGGCACTGACACAGGTTACCAAGAGAAGCCGTGGCTGCCCCATCCCTGGAGGTGTTCAAGGCCAGGTAGGCTGGGGCCTTGGGCAGCCTGATTTAATGTTCCTGTCCACAGCAGGAGGGTTGGAACAAGATGATCTTTAAGGTCCCTTCCAACACTAACTGTTCTATGATTCTATGAACTTTATGTTAAATCAAAATATTCCACTTTTTGTAATAGTAACTATTTGCATCACCTGGGTGTAGCAGGGGTGTTGGTGTGTAAATCTGTCTATGGCTGGTGTAGAGGTTTAATGCACCTGAGCTGTTGTATGGGCACATCGTTATTGACTCCAGTGCTGCTCCTCTGCAGTAGCACCCATACTGCCATTCAGTGGTGCCTGTGGCTCCACTTCAGGCTGTAGAGTCAACTCCTGGCACTACTTACCCATTGAGTAAAAGTTATTTTAATTAATGAGATTCAGGGGTGGGGTATCTTGCCTGTAATACAAGCTTTCAAAGTGAGCTGGCTTCAAAACCAAGCAGCTCCTCCTGCATTTACTGTGTGTCTGTGACCCTCTAGCCCCTGACACACAATGTGGCAGTGCCTGCCGCCTAATGCATCACCATGGACATCACTAACACAAACACAGTTTGTATTCACATGAATCATTTAAATTCTTGCACACAGCCTATTGCGCACCTTCAGCAGACAGAATCTCTATGCAATTTTATATGAGAAGAGTTTATTGTGAACAAATTACATATGCAGAGAGAAATGGAAGAAATTTGTGCTTATCACTCATTCAACACCCTTTGTCATCTCAGAGTCAGAAATTGATGATAAAACCAGTTTATTTAAGCCTTGATTGTAGAAATATGCAACCTTGCCTAACAGCTTGTGATGAAAGTTTGTATTTATCTGGCAAGCTAGGTCTCAGTCCAACTTTTTTTCTCATTTACTCTCTAAAGATACAGTTATTCCCAAATTTAGCTGCCTGGGCCTGCCACAAATCAGCAGACTCTGAGGAACCCTCCCACAATGAATATGTGGATGGTTGAACCCTTGTGATATGGAACTCATTGTCCAGAAAGAGGGATCATCCCATGATGCAACCCACAAAGCAGCAAAGCTGTGTCCAACTGCAGCATTTCCACTCCTGGACAAACTCTCAGTGTTAATTTATCTCTCTTTTTTTCCTGAGCTTGGCCTCTCACTGAATTCCTTTGGTGTTAGTTTATGTGCTGGGAGGCTTTTGACCTCTGCTAGGTTGATGGAAGGGGCATAAAGACATTTTGACTTTAGCTGCATTGTTACCAGACAATGGAACAGGTGTGGCTCCAGCTGTTCACCTTCACCCAGCTCTTTAATTTTGACCGTCGATTTCTATCCCTAGAATAATACTTAAGGCAGAGGTCTTTGCTCATATTGATTTTACCCCACCTGAAAATCAAGGCCTTTAGTCTATCATCCAGCAGTAATTACAGGGGAGAGAGAAATGGGTCCAAAGGGTAAATCACCCCATCTTACCTTAAGTCTATAAAGTAGGCTGAAAAAGCATCCTTCCTTTTCAACTAGTCAGGCCCCTTACGCTTGGCACATAGATGGCTGAAGCTAGGTAAAACAGATTTTGCCTTGACTGACTTAATGGAAATATTTTTGTGGCAATTATGTCTTCCTTGCAAAGAATAAAAGAGATAGCTCAGTGTCCTATGTGTGAAATGTCTTACAGAAAAAAATAAAAATCTCAATTAACTCAAGCAGTATGAATGTATACTACAGGCTGGACTGGAGCCATATTTGTCTCAGTAACCTTGCTATATGTCTTTTAACTAGTGCTTCCTTTCCTCTTTCTTCTTAGATCTCAGAAATCTGGAAGATGCTGCAAAGAGATTGGATAGATGCCATGGCAACAGCCTCCCAAGGAAGTATATTGGTTTGGCTGCCTACAAGGCATTGCTACCAAAGGAATTATTCTTATCCTTTATGGGATAAAAATAATCTTGTTCACTTCCATCTCTTCAAACCTGCTAGGAAAGGAAGGTTTTTGATATGGTCATGCGGTTGTCTTCAGTATTCAAGAACACGTACAGGGAAGCCTAGCTCAGGGACAGGGGGAACAAAACCAGGGCTAGCTAGGCAGCAGTGAGATGGTGAGTGTGCACCGAATAAACTCAGTGGCACTTGTCTTGTCTGGGTTTGGTGTTGTGCTGCTACATCCCATCATCGCCAGGGCACAGTACAAACATACAGTCTGACATGACCATGGAAGAATCTGCTGCAAAATGCAGAGTCATTGTACTAGTTTTACGAATCTCAAACCTTTCTGAAATGACTTTTGTGGGGCAAATGCAAGGCTGATATCCAAGAAATTTCTGTCTAGTGTCATCATAAGGCATTGTTTATTTGTGCTCATGTAGCACACACTGCACAAGTGGGGATGACTACAAGAGGTAGAAGTAGTGAAGATTCAAGCTTGATATATACTAGAAGATAGTGCTTGATACCAGCTATCTTCAGAGGTGCAGACAAATTAAATCCTTTATATCTAAATGTGATCTTTCAGATCACGGGAGTGCCTTTCAGTATCCTCTTGGATATTGATCACTTTGACCTAGGTAACAGGAAGGCTGCAGGAGAACCGAGGAACTGAAGGGCAACGGTTTTATGAGGGTCAGTTTGGATGCCTTTGTTTCTGAATATCATCTTGAATTGCAGAGGTAGACATCTCGGCTGAAATTCGTTGGGACGCAGCTCAACTGAGTGTGTTTTACCAAGCAGTCACAAGAAGCGCAACTTTATTTGTGAAGTATCGAGATTCTTCAGGTTGAAAGTGTTATGTGGGAATTTGAACTAGAAACATTGCTCACCACAAGATGGCAGTATAGTTCAACTAAACTCACTCTCCCGAACAACTCCCGTAACGGTAAAATAGGTTAAAAAAATCTGTACTGTTCTTAAATCTCTATGACAATAACTGAGAATATATGCAAACAGCAATACTTATGAAAAAGGCTGTTGCTTCGTTCTAGGAAACTAATGAGTATTAATACATACAGCTTTCTGTTTAAGATGAAAATGGATAGAAGAAAATTCAACATCTGTCACTAACTTTAAAAAATGCTTGTTAAAATACTGTGGAAATGATAAAACTATAAAACTGTGTGACAAAGATTATGTGGTGTGTATATAATACAGTGGATACTATTTGTTCCTGTACTCTGTCCTGAATTGGAAGGGAAGGGTCCCTTTAGCAAGATATACTTTTTCCCTGAATTGAGACTCTTTTCCGTTAAAAACCCAGCACAAGATATGACCTCATGTGTAGCACCAAGAAAACAATGTCAGAGTTTAGTAATAAAAATCAAACAATAAAGTAAGTCTTCAAGTATTTTTCTCAAAACTGAATTAGTAGTTGTCATAGTCAGTCATCCTTTCTGCTTATGACGGCATGAAAAGGAGGCTGAGGGGAGACCTTATTGCTCTCTACAACTACTTGAAAAGAAGTTGTAGAGAGGAGGGAGCTGGCCTCTTCTCCCAAGTGACGGAACAGGACAAGGGGGAATGGCCTCAAGCTGCACCAGGAGATGTTCAGACTATATCGGGAAAAAAATTTTCACAGAAGGGGTCATTGGGCACTGGCAGAGGCTGCCCAAGGAGGTGGTTGAATCACTGTCCCTGGAGGGTCTTAAAAATGGGCAGACAGGTGCTCAGGTACACGGTCTGGTGGCAGATAGGAGTTGGACTCGATGATCCTGTGTGTCTTTTCCAACCTTGTGATTCTGTGATTCTATGAATAGGTTCATACTGATCATCACATAACATCTCTTCTACAATGCTCATGAGCAGTGCTCATGCAGGTAAGTTACATTAGAAGAGCACACCTTATTGTTAGACAGAGAGAACAGACAGTATAGTTTTATAGCATTGGCACATGCTTGAGGATGAAGTTAGTACTTGGTGGATCATGGTTGAAGCACAATTAGCATCGCAAACAGAGCAGTAGCAACAGCTCGTTACTCATTTTCGCAGCTGCTTTTAACCTTTACCTTAGGATAGGTGCTGGGAATCCTTCATCCTTTCCAAGCAGAAACATCACTAAAATCTTTATTTGTTATTTTGTCTACCAAGAACGGGCAGCACACCTCTATAAGAGCACAAGTAGCTACAAACATAAGACGTATGTATTACAAAGTGCAACAGCATTGATTAGAATTTTAAAATTTCCCTTGTATTTTTAATGCTCATACCTAGATATGTTACAGGGTTGTAGTGCATTGTTCCACCAAAGCAGTAGGTCTCACAGAGGAGATTTCACTTGCTAGCCTTAAGGTTACAAAGGTGATTATATGGCAATTAGGGCTCATCACACCTGGGTGGTTAGGAGAAAGCCACAGGTTCCTTTCTAAGGTAACAGTCCTTTTCCTCTCTTGTTAGCTTTATAACAAATAAATGGTCCTGTCTTGCTATTGTTATTGTGATAAAAACCAGCTTATATTTGTCTTGTTTTGTTTGAATCTGTTGTCTTAAATCCCTTTTGCATTATTCATGAACAAATATACCACCCAAAACCCTAGAGCAAAATTTTCTCTGGAGATGCACAAAAAGCATTTGAACCACCATAGTCTGGAACTATAGTCTGTATCATGTTCCAGGGGTAATAGCTCAGCTTCTAACTGTATTTCCCTTATATCGCAGCAGAAAATATCTAGTTAGTTGTTAGGAAAACTTCTATACCAGTACATACTGCAAAACACTAGGCTTAATTCGCCTTCTCATGGTTCTGGAGTTTTTGAGAAAAAACTTTGCAAAGGTTTCTCAGAAATGACTTAGGTGTGATGGATCTTTTAGTGGGAAGGCGAATAGGCTGGGTGATCTTATAATGTTCCTCTCAGCCATACTTTTGTGGTGCTGTGATTTTATTAGATTTTATTATAACTGCATCTCTCTTCTCTCTGTCTGTCATGTCTTTGTGTATGTCGCAGTTAGAAGTATTCAAGTGTGTGAATAAATACAAAACTCTGCACAGAATGTGCATTAGATAAATATAAAACATCTGATTGTCTAACAGAAATACATATTTACTTCTCAGAAGTATTTATTATTCGTATGTTTAATTTTACTTCAGATCTAGTATTTGGGGAAAAAATCACAGAATCACTAGGCTGGAAAAGACCCACAGGATCATTGAGTCCAATCATTCCTATCAACCACTAAACCATGCCCCTCAGCACCCCATCCTCCCATCTTTTAAATACCTCCAGGGATGAATATGTATGTCTGTAGTAAAGAAGATCAGAGAAGACATTGGAGAAAACAGGGGCACTCTTTCTTAACCTGAAAACCAGTAAAATAAGGCTAATATATTATTTGTTATTTAGTTATTTATTTTACTTCACATCTCACTTCAGGCATCTTAAAGAATTTACATTTATCTTGCTCTGGGACTACTGGAAATAGCAGCATTCCCCGTTCATTCTGTTCCTCTCTAAAAAATAAAAAGATAAGCTCACTTTAAAGTAGAAACCCCCGTCACTTGCATAGCAGTCTTTACCCTGCATGGAACTGTGTGGTTTGCCTTTTGTATTTTAATGTGAGACACAAATTGTAAGAAAAAACAGATTTGCAATGGAACAAAGTAGACAAGTGCAAATTCTATCTTTATTGAAGATAAAGCTTGTGTTCCCAGGTAAAATAAGTTTGCATTTCTTCATCAATATCACTGTTGCGTTTTATTATTTTCACCAGCCGAGAACATTCTCTAAGTACAAATGCTTTGCTAACAAAGGTCAACTCAACTCTGCTGCTGCAAATGTTATCTTCTGTTTGTTCTGGAATGTTTTCTCTGTATCAGGCATTTTCAGCTTTGTGTTTACTGGAACTGAGGCATGTGGGTTCCATCAGGGAATTCTAACACCCATGCTTACACTATTTTGCTTTAATAAAAATAAAGGACAAAACATTGTTTGGACTTACTAGTGTATGCAAAGAGGACATGGATAGGGAATTAAGCATTTTGAATTTTTGTTATCTGATCACAGTGTGGTAGTTATGATCCTGTTGCCGCAAGACCCAGATTAGCTTAGCACATGTGGAACAACCAGTCTTCCCAAGTGGAAGGCAGTGCACCAGCTGGCAGGACACAGGGAGGTGCTGTTAGTGGCTGGCCTGACAAAACAGCCGATATGCAGAAAGATTTCCAAACATGCCCAGATAAGTAGCTCCCATTGTTATGATTTTCTGTCTCAGAAAGGCTACCTGTGGATGAAGCAGGGCAGGCTCATCTTTGCTAGCAGTTATGCTGGTGGTGGAGAACATGCCAGTACTTAACATTTTAGATTTGATTCATCATGTTAGTTCGTGGTTAATAACTTACTGCTGTAAATTAGGAATGTTTTTCAGTTGTGCTTGAATGTATGTTAAGGAGAGATGTAGGCTAAAAAGTGGCTGCTTGAGAAAGGATAAATGCCTGAGGAAATGTTGCACTGTAAAAAGGTTACAAAACTGTGACAAGTCCAAGCCTACTTATTCTGTCTTACTGTATTTTAACAGCAGAATAAAATGTAGTAACCCTTGAAGCAACTATGTTGGTAATTGACTTTTTCTGCTGAGTCTCTCAACCATTTTACAAATTTGTTATTGAATTCAGTCAAAACTGAACACCGGCCTTTTTTATGTGTCAGTATTTTGCTGCTCTTAAGACACGATATACAGTCCCCAATAAATGGGCAGAGGTTCATGCATCTCTTGCCATGAGCCCATGCAAAGGAGGAAACAGGAGGCTTCCTCATCTGTTGCTATCTCAAGCTTTGAATTTCACATTTTCTCCTTGGAATTATGTGGTTTTTCTCTTTTAAAATATAATTTATAAAAATCTCAAAGGCATATTCTAGCTCTAAAATGTCTAAACATTGCTGTTTGCAAAATACTTTTTTCCTAGCTATTAATTGTTCCACAGAACCTCTGCCTGGATTAGAAATACCATGCTTTTAATCATTCTCATGATGATATTTCTACTAAGAATACACAGAATGGAATGCATTTACAGGCTAATCAAAAGCAAGTGCCAAGTCTAGAAAAGCAGATTCTTTCAAAGATACTTAGTGACATGGTCTCTGCTACCAAATAAAAACATTTCCAACAACTTCAAATTAACATTTTCCATACAGAACAGAATCACAGAACAACCAGGTTGGAAGGGACCCATCGGATCTTCTAGTCCAACCGTTCCTATACAAATCAACATACTGGTAGTAGCATAGCTGGATAGGCAGATATTATCTGGGAGCTTTATATCTGGAATTAACAAAGTACATCATTAATATTGGCACAGGAGGAGATATGTATTCACCTACACTTACGTGTGTATATATATAAAGGGAGAGCTTAGACTCTGTGCTTCAGTGCTAATCCTTTGACTTGAAATGCAAGTACAGAGGGAAGCCAAAAGAACTCACAAAAGGATATCAGGCCAAATTTAAGGGTTTATAGGTTTGTTGTAGAAGAAATAACAAGTGTTGAACATCCTTAAGTTTCTCTGTAGCTCTGCAACCATAACAGCCCATTCTTATTCCTAGTGTGTATTTTCATTTGTTGCAGTCTGATGGTTGTTTCATGCATAGCCAGCCCAGAATCAGAGAGGGCAAAAGTCAGTGCTTTGTCATTTCTGTTTCTGCACAGTGCTCTGTGTTGCTTCTATGATATTTTGCAAAGATTTACTTTTTCGGTTGAGCTTTGATTCCATCTGGAGTTCATTCCAAAAAAAGTTTCACAGTAGCAGTTAGGGTTAAATACTGATTTCTTGAGTAAGCTAATAGAATTTGATGATCCTAAAAATGTTGTATTTCAAAAAGACATCCTAATAACATCTGTTGCTTTGAAGTTCTGCCTTCATTTTCTTCCCTAAGTCTCCTTTTTAGGAGGGGAATCTTTGTTCTGCCTATTGAAAAAACATCTTTTAGGTTTTAATTTCAAGATACTTGGAAATTTTCAGAGGGACACTGATGGATTTTGATGAAAGATTTTTGTTCAAAGTTTGCTGCTTGAAACATTTTAGCTTTCCAAGTTATTACAGTAATAATTCTAAAACACAGAAGACATATACACCACCAGTTCAGAAAGAACCAGAATAACAAGAGCATGGGCAAGATTGCCATTGGCTTGATGTTTGACATTCTATTCATTCCATGAAGAACAATCAGAAGGAGATGATATTTTGAAAAGCATTGAGATATTAGGCTAAAATAAACCTTCTGGATCATCCACTTGAGATACTACTGTCTCAGACAATTATATAAAGCAGCTTATTAGTTTATTAAACTGGAAGAATTAAGTTCATAGTAAAAAAATGTAGAAGAATATAAGAAAAAAAAATCAACAAGACCCGAAACCATTGAATAATTGTGAAAAATAGGCTTGCTTTGGCTCTGAGGACCAATTGCTTAGAACAACTCTTGGAATAATCCTTCACAAGATTTAACTGCTAATGCACCCCTCTATATGATATGTGTGCTTTTGTGCCATTATTACCACAAACACAATAGTACTTCACTTGAGACTATTCCATGTGACTCTTGGTGTTAGTTTATTTAAAGTCCTAAAATCATGAGACTAGCTCTTTAGTTCATGAAATTAATCTATTTTATGTATGTGTTGGTATCTCTATTGCTGGGCAGGCATATAAGAGCATGTAGATCTATTGTTGACGGAGTACCTCTACTACTACATGTAGCTGACTCTCAGAAGGGCTTATGCAAAAGTGCCGACCCCTGTGAGCTCTTTTGGTATCACTTTCAGGTTGAGAAGGGCTTGAGGTGGACCTGAGCCTGCTCTAGACCTCAGTAGTGAAGGCCATTGAAACTCACTCATGTTTACTATCCGTGGTTTGGTTGCAGTCTTCTCCAAAAACAGATGGGCTGAGCCTTAGCTGTTCTTTTCAGCCTGAAGGTAGGATGTCTTGTGGAGGCAAGTGTCAGTAATGGTAAATACTCAGCTTCAATGAACATGGAAATCAGGCCTCTTTGGGTAGCAGATCATTGGATAGGATGGTGAATTTGAATGCCACCATCCTGTCCAGGAAAGTCCTGTGAAGTAGTGAGCAGTGGGATGGTCTCTATCTGCTAGTGTAGGATGAGCAGCAACCAGAAGAGTTTGTGCAAGGTAGTAGTTCACTGGCATTTGAGCAGAACCTACAAGCAGAAGGCTCTCCTGCTGCCCTTTCTCTTCACACTTCTTACCTCTTTTCTCCCCTCATTTTCCCCTGTGGCTGTAAATTTTTACCCTCTACCTGGGTCTGTGGCCCATAAGACCTTTCTTAGAGATGATCTAACCTCATTAAAACAGCACAAAACCACAAAGATTTTTTTTTCTGGATTTATTTTCTGTCATAGTAATAAATTAAACTGCCTTAAAAAGAGGACTGAAATGTGCCAATGCCAGCATCAAATGAGCAGAAGGAACATATGGTGGGGGTTTGAAATTGAGAGCAGAGAAAGGTATAGGAAAAGCAGAATAGTAACTCACCATTTTGGGCAGTTTCAAGCTGTTAAATTTCTTCAATATATCTTGTGTCCTAAAATCAGAACCTAACTCTAGTGAATAGTAACTATTTGTTCGCCCAGTGATGACCATTATGCACAAACAGGCTGAAATGCCTGCATTATAGGCAAGTCTGATTTATTACCAGTCTACTACTACAGTTCTCTGAATTTTGAATTATAGTGACATGAGCTCTTCTTTTCCAACTCAGTTCCTTCAATCCCAAAGTCTCACAGCCTTTGTTTGGCATAGCTTCTGTAGCATATGGATTCCGGTATCTACGGCAATACACTTCAAGAGGTCCCCTGGGAGACAATAATTTACATTACAGTTAGAACAAACTTAATGCTATTTGGCATATTTAATATAGGCACATCCCAAGGCATTGTGATTAATCCTTGAAATGTGACAAATACATTAAAAGCAAAACAGGCAATTAAAATGCTTTTTTTAAAAAAAAAAAAAAGAAAGTGAGGTGGCATTAGCAAACAGAAACAAATTTAAAAACTCTCCAAATCCATTTCACAATTTAAATACATAATGACAAGATGTTCTTTTTCCACTTGGTTGTCACTGGATCCTTGGCCTTTGTAGCAGTCACAGAGCACAGACTGTCTTTAGGGCTGTAACACATAATGAACTCGGACAATGAAGACATGAGACTATTTAAAGCTTCGTAAACTATTGAGTAACCTTGGCATCAATCCTATAAAAGGCTGCAAGTCTACAGGGAAATATCACTGATATAATTATATTCTGGCTGACCTTAGTGTGAAGTAGAATACAGACAATACCATTTCATGCTGTCTCTGGGCTCGCAGGATATTGTTAACCCAGCAAGTGAAGCATTGACTTAATCATTCTTTGCTAGAATTATCATTTGGTGCTGGACAAGAAATGCTTTGCCTTAAGGCTAATCCTTTATGCCCCTCAAACTACTCCTCTTTCACTCCCTTAAAATATAATTCTAAGCCTAAAGACAGCTTATTTCAGAATGGACAGTAGAGATGTTTAGCAAGAACTTAAAGATGCTATGATAAAATGTATTTGTAACTGCAAAATTGTGAGCAGATTGTTGTAATTTTCACAGAATCACAGAATCACAGAACAACCAGGTTGGAAGGGACCCATCGGATCTTCTAGTCCAACCATTCCTATCTAACACTAAACCAAGTCCCTCAAGACCTCATCCACCCGTGTCTTAAACACCTCCAGGGAAGGGGAATCAACCACCTCCCTGGGCAGCCTATTCCAATGCCCAATGACCCTCTGCGTGAAAAACCTCCTCCTAATCTCCAGCCTAAACCTACCCTGGCGGAGCTTGAGGCCATTCCCTCTTGTCCTGTCCCCTGTCACTTGGGAGAAGAGGCCAGCTTCCTCCCCTCCACAACCACCTTTCAGGTACTTGTAGAGAGTAATGAGGTCTCCTCTCAGCCTCCTCTTCTCCAGGCTAAACAACCCCAGCTCTCTCAGCCGCTCCTCATAGGGTCTGTTCTCCAGCCCCTTCACCAGCCTCATCGCTCTTCTCTGGACTTGCTCCAGAGCCTCAACATCCTTTCATTAACAACAAGGGAAATTCAGCCTCATCTTCTCCGTAAGTTACACTCTGTCCTCTCATAACCATGCAGTCAGGGGAAACAATCAGGTTGCTTCTTCAATCAAGCCTTTTGTTACAATTAGTGTTATTGTAGAAATGCCTGTTGGTCAGATTGGAACTGTGCTAGGGGCTGCATTGTCCTCTGCCACAAAATTGCAGTGTAGACAGATTGTCATGCAACTGCACATGACCTTAAGCATCAACAACATACAAAAGAGAGAAACAGTGTAAATGGTCCAGAGCCTGAGTACTAAGTAGCAAAAAGTTAGTATAAGTTCCCTATGAATAATCAACCATAAGCAGTCCCACTGTGTAAAAGAAACTGTTCATCCATCTACTGCAAAACAGTAAAGAGCCACAAGACTTGCGGACACTCTAGGAGTGACTCAAGTGCAGCTCTAGCCGCCCTGTGTTTTGTACCATGTCAGTTTGGTCTCTTTCCCTTTGTTACTGCTGAAGCCAGCCTAAGTAAGATATCAAGATCCTGTTTCCAAATGAAAGAATATAAAATCTTTAGGCTGAAGTATCCGAATATGTGTGCTAAGAGGACTAATACATAGCATCTGCCAAAGCAACATTTCTGTCTTGCTGAAATGCTGCTTACAATAAGATATTCCATCAATACATAATTATTTAAATACCACAGAATCATAGAATTGTCTAGAAGTGACCTTAAAGATCATCTAGTTTCAACCCCCCATGCCATGGGCAGGGACCCCTCTCACCAGACCAGGCTGCTCAAAGCCCCATCCATTCTGTCCTTGAACACCTCCAGGGATGGGGCATGCACAGCTTCCCTGGACAACCTGTGCCAGTGCCTCACTACCATCATTGTGAAGAATTTCTTCATAATGTCTAGTCTAAATCTTCCCCCTTCCAATCTATAGCCATTAACCCTTGTCCTATGACTGCATGACCCTAAAAATGTCTTTTGCCAGATTTCTTGTAGCCCCGTTCAGGTACTGGAAGACTGTTATAAGGTCTCCTCAGAGCCTTCTCTTCTCCAGGCTGAACAACCCCAAGTCTCTCAGCCTTCTGATGATCTTTGTGACCCTCCGCTGGACCCATTCCAACTGTTCTGTATCTTTCTTATGTTGGGGATTCCAGAACTGGACACAATATTTCAGGTGGGGTCTCACAAGAGAGGAATAAAGGGGCAAAATCACTTCCCTTGACCTGCTGACTAAGCTTCTTTTGATGCAGCCCAGGATACACTTGGTCTTCTGGACTGTGGGTGCACATTGCCAACTCGAGCTTCTCATCAGTGAGGATCCCAAGTCCTTTACTGCAGGGCTGCTCTCAATTACATCATTCCCCATCCTGTATTGAAACTGTGGATTGCTGTGACTCAGGTGTAGGACTTTGTGCTTGCCCTTGTTGTACCTCATTAGGTTCTCAGAGGCCCACTGCTCCAGCTTGTCCAACTCCCTCTAGGTGACATCCCATCTGGTGTAACAACTGCACCACTCAGCTTGGTGTGATCTACAAACTTTCTGAGGATGCACTCAATCTTGCTGTCTATATCATTAATGAAGACATTAAACAGCACTGGTCCCAGTAAGGAGCACCTGAGGAGCATCACTTTATGGACCTCCATCTTGATATTGAGACATTGATCACTACTTTCTGAATGTGAGCCTCCAACTAATTTCTTATCCACCGAACTGTCCACCTGTCAAATCCAAATCTCTCCAATTTAGAGAGAAGTGTGTTATGGGGAACCATGTCGAAGGTTTTACAGAAGTCCAGACAGATCACATCCATTGGTTTTCCCATGTCCACTGATGTGGTTACTGCATCACAGAGAGCTGTTAGGTTGGTCTGGCAGGATTTGCCGCCAGTGAAGCCAGTCTTAATACGATACCTGTTACTATCAACACTTTTACTACCCATTAATTAAGAACCACCACACACACATTTTCTTTGCTAGCTGTGTTTGTCCTCTTTTATGTTTATTTGCATGTTTTGTTTGTGAGAAAATGATAATGTATCTTTATCTTGAAGTTATTATAGCTAATTATGTACTTAGAGAAAATGAAATTACTGTCTAAGACATTACAATGACTAACAGCAAGATCAAGCCATGTCTTGAGAAATAAAATATTCTTTGGAATTCCCATAATCTGGGCCATCTATTAAAGGCCTAAACCTGGTTTTATTAATTCCTCCCATAGGCAAACAACCACTGACAATGTTGCACAAATTGGTCACAAAACCTAGGAGGACCACAAGGACTTTGACCAGAAGCAAAAAATATGTACAGAAGCGATGAAGAGTAAGTATTATATTACCAAAGAATTTTGTTGGTACTAAAGCTGAAAAGTCACAAAGACAGGTTCTGGCTTAGCTAAATCAGCTCTGAAGTTGCTAACTTCTGAGGCATCCCTGATACTGATGGAATAGCATGATCCCAGGTCTAATTGTCTTAAGGAAAGCAGACCGTACTAACAGAGTACAGGGCTTAAAATTCCCTACGTAGTGATGCTGGGACATGAACCATTTAGTTTTCTGAGGACTGTATTAAACTGTTCTAAAAGAGATATGAAGGCTTTTCAGACAGGTGAGCTGCTTTTCCTTGAGGGCTTCATCCAGGCTCCACTAGGATAAATTAATGGAATCTTCTCCAAAAGTGGCATTTTCTTGCTGTTACTAGAATGTACTAGCTCTGGAAAGTGAATAAAGGAAAAACTGAGAGAGTATGGCAGCATGAGGTAAGAGAAGGTGATGTGCCCTTACTTAGAATCATAGAACAACCAGGTTGGAAGGGACCCATCGGATCATCAAGTCCAACCATTCCTATCAAACACTAAACCATGTCCCGCAGGACCTCATCTACCTGTGCCTTAAACACCTCCAGGGCAGGTGACTCAACCACCTCCCTGGGCAGCCTATTCCAATGCCCAATGACTCCCTATGTGAAAAACTTCCTCCTAATCTCCAGCCTAAATCTACCCTGGCGGAGCTTGAGGCACTTCTGTAAGAGCATCCCTACAAAAAAACAGCTGTTGATGTATCACTCAAACCAGAGGCTTGTATGATCTCAGGATGTCTTTCACAAGCATGACCATGCCAGAATTGGCTAAAACTTACATTCAGATCCCTAAGCTCATTTTCAGTGTGAGAACTCATGTGCAAAAGTCAGTATGACTGCAGAAGTGGAGACTGAAGATTCATGACCAAAATTAAACCTTGGCAGCATCAGCTTAATCTAGATCAGCCACTCCTCTTCAAGTTAGGCACTCTGCTCTGGTGCAGAGTGTGTGACAACAGGAATGGCCTGGGATCTCTGAGAGTCTTGTTCAGAGGAAAGAAACTGTGGGAGAGAAGATAAGGAAAGATGATAGTTCTTCCAGTAAGCACTCTTCACAACTTTGTGCCAGCACCAGTCAGATTTTTATGTTTTAAAAGCACTGAGCACCTCCCAAAGCAGACTGTGTCCCTGGAGAGTGTTGGATGGGTTGGGATTAAAATTCCTCTGCAATATTCAGCCTTTTTAGGGGGAGAAAAGCAGAATAGCAAGGCAGAGTGAGAAGAGATTTGCAGCAGCAGACAGACTGACTGACTTCTTTGGTTGCTGAATTGAGTGAAAGTGCATTTTCCCTGGTAATTGCTGGATATCTGAGTATTTCATCTAACATGAAGGTAGGACAATTGCTTACACATTTTTTACTGATGAAGCGAATATGGCAAGTGCAATGAAATATTAATTTATAGCCTTATAAATACTTAGATGAAAATGTAATTGGCAGTACTGCAAGAAAGAAGAAAATAAAAAAACCCAAGAGATTTTACAACAAAGTTGAGGAAAATCAGTGTGATGCTCTCCTTTATTTCTTAAGGTGACTAGTGTAAAGATTGCAGAAAGTTAGCACAGCTGGACAAGCCCAATGCAAAAAGCAGAAAAGGAAAGTAAGTTTGCTTTTGTGGTTTTGTTTTTTTTTTTTTTTTTTTTTTCAGGTGCTGGGTATTTTTCTGTTGCTGGAAGTTTCAGGCTTATTTCCCATTTTTTCCAGGTGACTATTTCTTCCGTAAATTATATAGTGAAGACAAAGCACATAAATCTGAACAGACAACTTCTGGTGCATGACATGGGGCAGAGTTTAAAGGTCTTTCTTGGGAGTGGAGAAGCTATTTGGTGTCAGCACTGCCACTGTCATCAGTGGTGACAATTGTGAGCACTTAAATCTGCCTGGAGGAGTCAGCTGCCCTTCAGGAAGATAGTAGGCAGGGGTTGTGTGTGCCACGATAATGTAAATCTGTGAAACACAGCACAGCATACCCTAAGCCAACCCTGATCCTGAGACAATGTGAAGCTGGCCTTTGAAGTTTCTGTAACGGTTATGCAAAGTCCTTGCTGATATTCAAGCTAGGCAAATGTATGTACTTTCTTCTTTTCAGTGACCAAAAAGCCTGTGCTGGGACTGATTTAATTCCTACATATGAAAAGCATATTCAAGTGAGTTTAGAGGGAGCCTAATCTCTCCCCTTACTGAAGGCCTGCTTTGCTGTTTAGGAAAGTTTTGTGCTAATGCTTATGGATGGAAATCCCTAATTTTCCTCTCACGTTCTTTTTTCTTTTTCTTTTTTTTTTTTTTTTTTAAATATGCAAAAAATACTACTGGAACAGTGCTTCCTCTCCAGTCCATTGCCACTGGAATTCTTTTGGCCCTTGGTCTGAGTGTGATGGCTGTACTAAGAAACAGGTATGAATGAACACACCTTTTCTATACTCATGACTTCATAAGCATATGCTTTTTTCCCCCAGTGATTAAAGAACCACTGTATCTTTAAAACCCCAAATCATACATGAGAAAAAAGCCCCAACAGAACAAGAATGCTGAAGAGCAAAGGTCTCAGAAGGAAAACCCTCCAGTCTGTCCCCAGTATGTTCCCTTTCAAAACTATGTTATTCATGTTGTAAAATAGTTTGTGCATTTTTCACTTTGATGATAGTTCCAAAAAGCACAACTGAACTGTTTGATAACAGAAGCATTCCACCACTGATGCTGGTTTGTACCAATTTCCAATGATTTTGCATTAGTGGAATTGTGTCTTAAGGACAGAAAACTTGTTTCAAAGTATTTTCCTAAATGAAAACAAGTTGATCATTTTCACAGTGCAGCTCTATTGACGTGCAAGATACTTGCTTTTGATTTTCCTTATTTACTAGGTGTTGCATCAACTAGGGAGGGATTAGTCAAAATTAAAGATGCACTATGAGACACTATTTGTTCTTTTTAGAAGCAAAAAGTAATCCACTTGATTTTAGATTTTTATCGTCTTCCTTAATGACACTGTTTACTTTCAAGAACTTCAACAAATTCTTCTGAGACATGATTGGTCCTATTAGAAAAGTAAACAAAACTGAATTTTTTAGTAGCTTTCTCTTGGTTTCAGTTACATACTGAACAGAACAAACAGAACAAACCAGCTAAGCTGATTCTTCAGTCTAAAGACCTTATAGATAAAATTTTAGTCTTTCTGTTAACTTGAGAATTTGTTACCATATTGTGGTAATACCAAGTGTGGCTGTTCTCATAAAAAATAGCAAATATCTCATTTTTTTACATGAGTAGAGTGGTAGCATTGTCTTGACACTAGTAAACTATTCCTGTTTTGCATTTGGATTTTCTAAGATCTCCTTAAATTTGCATTCAGATTCGGAGACGGACAGTAGCAGTTTATGGTCAATATGGGGGAAACCCTTGCTCTGGGGATGCCTTTGAAACGAGACCATGCACCCCCACAAGGGGATGCCCAACAGAGGATGGATGTGGTGATCGGTTCAGGTGTTTCTCAGGTACCATCCAAGATATTTTTCACCATTCTCTGGTCATATAGTTAAGATGACAACCTTCATATCTTTGAATTTTAGTAAATGGCCAATGGCTTTGCATACCTTTGACATGCAGATAAATTTGGTTTAGGAGGATGATTCCTTTTTTCCCAGACACAACTGCACGTGGTTTTTTATTTCATCTGGAATGTTGCAGAGCTTTGCAGATAATATGCCGTAGCTGTGGTAGCCTCTCTAAGTCATTCTGCCTTAATGATTTTCACCAGGGTACATTTTTTTTTTTTATTATGAGAAGACTATTAAGGAACACAACCTTAGATGTGATTGTTTGAAACTGTTCTAACCTATATCCAAACATTTTGGAAATCACCCCTGCCATGAAAACTAATGCCAGCTAGACCAGAGCTAGTATCTAAGTGGATTCCTTTACCTTCACAAAAAACTTGCATTACCTCAGTAGTTAAATGTTTATCAGAGAGGAGCGCAATAAACAGGTTTTGGTGTTACCAGTGAGATAATCATATTTAATCAAAAGTGATAAGGTGAAAGGATGAAAGCCCAGGACATAAATCTAGAAGTCAACAGTTTCATTAATATATTATAAACCTTGAATGGCTGTGGTTTTCTCAAATGTACTATGAACTGTTTATATCCACTTCTATTGTTGTTTCACAAGCCCTCCTTGGCATTTGCTGTTCATCATTGGAGTGAACTAGCTAATTAACGTAGCAGAGAAGGGAGATTTTTGCTTTGATTTTAGGTAATTTATTTTCAAATGAACAAATGCATCTCCTTTCCCCATACATTTTTGTTCTAATTTAGGTCAATGCATTAGTAGATCTCTTGTGTGCAATGGAGATCAGGACTGTGAGGAAGATGGTGCAGATGAAGATCGATGTGAAGAGAAGAGAACTGTATGTGATATTGATAAAACGCCTCCGAATTCAGAACTTATAGGAACAGGGTAATGTTCTTTGCCATGCTCAGTAGTACTGCTGCCAAGTGCATTTACATTTTTGTTGTATTTAAAAGCTCTGTCTCTACAGATAGACTTCCTGGGGCTGTGGTAAAACAACCCATATACAAAAGTGTTCAGTCAACTGCCTCCATCATGCCAATGGCTCGCTGCAACCAGTATGTAGAGGCCCTTGATCTGAAAAACAGAATAAAGATTTTTATCTTTCATTCCTGCTATTTAGTATTATCTTTTAAGAGTCAACCAACAAAAAATAATCATAAGCATGGAAAAAATGAGCCAGCAATGCTCATTCTTCTAGTTCATTACTGTTGCATTTTATCCTGTGGATTAAACATCCATATGTTTTTTTGGTTTATACATCTCATCTGGGACCTAGCAAAATAATGACCTGACGATTCCTTAGAACAGTTATATCAGTTATAAAATAGAATTCATATATGATACAACAATATTTTCATATGTATACTCTGTTGTTACCATGTTGCATTAATTGCTGGAATAATAAAACAAAACCAATAAAACAGGACAATAAAATCAGTTGTGATTTGAATGTCTGAATGTTAAGAGACATTGATATGTGTTAATTTTTGTTGACAAATCAAGAGCAACATTTTGCTTTCCATTTTGTAAAAAGTTGTGTGTGCTGCACTTTTGGAGGTATAAAAATCTGTTAATTGATACCCCCTTTTCTTGAGTAAATCAGCTCATGACCTTAATCTGCAAATACAATGTTCAGTCATAATGGCTCTGTAATTTTAATCTCCTGGAAAATAATTTGCTACCTCTCTGTCTTAGTGATCTTTCCTGTTTTATTTCTCATAGCTTTGATGCCATTACTGGTCATACTAGAGGAAGAGTCATTCACACAAAAAGCTTTGGAGGACAATGCAGAAAGGTTTTTAGTGGTGATGGGAGAGAGTACTACAGGCTGAGTGAAAGTGTTCTTGCTTATACTTTCCAGGTATGTTTCAATTAAACACAGCTTTGTATTTAGAGTCATGATTAAAAGGGGGAAAATGATGCACAGCTTGTAGTGTCTCTTGGCAGGAAGGTTTAACACGTGCAAACACCTGTTCCCTCCCTGCAGTCACTTTTTGAAATACAAACTACTCCATGTCTTGCTAAAATGGAAGGAAAAAATTATAATTCCTTGGATGTGGTTTCTAATTGACCACTGGAATAACAACCTATGCTCCCTGTCTCATATCCAACAGGCAAGCTATATGACAGAGGACAACTCATCCTCTCTCCTTACAGCCAAAGAGAGAAATTTAGGAGGTAGAGGGGAGTGGCAACAGGTTCCTGTCCAATACAGCAGATGTGTCACCCCTGTGTCAGCCTCAGCCTCTCAGGTTCCCTTGCACAATAGATTGAAGTTTTGGAAGGGAAACCAAACCTCTCTGAAGATTACTTTTCCAATAGTGTTCAGTAATTTTATGAAACCTGGAGTGGATTCAACCTCAAAAGGCATGGGATGTTTTGCATCAGAAAAGACTTGCTCTACTCTGTAAGTTATCATCTTTAACATCTTTCATTAAGCTTTTTCTAAAGTCTCTTGTCTTTCATTTTCTAGGTTAAAATTCAGAACGATTTCACTTACGAGTTTTTCAACAGCAGCTGGTCATATATGAAACACACAGAGAGGTATGAAAACTCAAACAATGGACATAGTTATTCACAGAGTAAAAATCTGCAACAAAGTCAGAAGGTATGTATAAGTTGTCACTGTGGTGTAGTGTTTTGCATAAACATTTCATTGGGGTTTTTCGTATGCTTTTATAGGACAGTTAAATGTTTATTTTATTCAAATATTTTTGACACAAAGTGCATAACAGTAAAAAATCCCATAAAACCTTTACAAAAAGATCACTGGATTGCTTATCAATAAGATGAGATGACTATTGGCTTGAGTTTCTCCATTTTTACCTCTTTATTATAACTTATTTATTTATTAGCTGGTTTCCTCCCTATGTGAGGAATAAATGTCTTTTCCTAATAACTGATTAATTCTTTTAATTTCCCCTCTAATGATTTACTGCACTTTGGTTTTGGTATTTTTTTTAATGTATTACCTCTCTCTGTAAGTAACTTGGAGCGAAAATTTGAAATAATTCTATGCTTAAATCAAATACATTTTATACTAGTAGAACTCCATTAAGAGAGAGATCTGGTGTCTTAAACAGCCAGAAGTTACAATGCTTATGCCTTTGACTTATTTGAAAAGGTGCATTAGATATATAAATTAAGAACAATTCAGTCATGAAGTATTCTTAGCAAATAAAATCAAGTAACAAATTTATACATTTTATGGCTCACAAGCTGGCAGAGGATAAGCTCACTTTACCACACTAGCATAAAAAATGTTTTATGCCAAGTTTGAAACTTAGTATAAAAAATTAAAAAACAACTTTGAGAGGTTAGGGTGACTGTTGTTGTATAGGCGTATAAGATTTTATGAATCTGCAGCATTCTCAAAATGGCTATAGCCCCTTACAATAAAAGGCTCCTTTATACAAAATAGAATCATAGAATCATAGAATCACCAGGTTGGAAGGGACCCATCGGATCATCGAGTCCAACCATTCCTATCAAACACTAAACCATGTCCCGCAGGATCTCATCTACCCGTGCCTTAAACACCTCCAGGGCAGGGGAATCAACCACCTCCCTGGGTAGCTTGTTCCAGTGCCCAATGACTCTCTATGTGAAAAACTTCCTCCTAATCTCCAGCCTAAATCTACCCTGGCGGAGCTTGAGGCCATTCCCTCTTGTCCTGTCCCCTGTCACTTGGGAGAAAAGCCCAGCTCCCTCCTCTCCACAACCTCCCTTCAGGTACTTGTAGAGAGTAATGAGGTCTCCTCTCAGCCTCCTCTTTTCCAGGCTAAATACCTCCAACTCTCTCAGCCACTTCTCATAGGGCCTGTTCTCAAGCCCCTTCACTAGCTTTGTTGCTCTTTTTTGGACTTGCTCCAGAGCCTCAACATCCTTCTTGTGTTGAGGGGCCCAGAACTGGACACAGTATTCAAGGAGCAGCCTCACCAGTGCTGAGTACAGAGAGAGAATAACCTCCCTGGATCTGCTGGTCACACCATTTCTGATCCAAGCCAGGATGCCATTGGCCTTCTTGGCCACCTGGGCACACTGCTGCCTCATGTTCAGTTGGCTGTCGACCAACACCCCCAGGTCCCTCTCCTCCTGGCAGTTTTCCAGCCAGGCTTCTCCCAGTCTGTAGCTCTGCATAGGGTTGTTGTGCCCCAAGTGCAGGACCCGGCATTTGGCCGTGTTAAACCTCATCCCATTGGCCTCTGCCCAGTAGTCCAGACTGTTCAGATCCCTTTGTAGAGCCTCTCTACTCTCCAGCAGATCCACACTTCCATCCAGCTTAGTGTCATCTTGCAAACTTGCTAAGGGTACCCTCAATGCCTTCATCCAGGTTGTTGATGAAGACATTGCACAGGGCTGGACCTAGCACTGAGCTCTGGGGGACCCCACTTGTCTCTGGCCTCCAGCTGGACTTAACACCATTTCCCACCACTCTCTGGGCCCAGCCAGCCAACCAGTTTTCTACCCAGGAGAGTGTGCACCTGTCCAGGCCAGAGGCTGACAGTTTCTGTAGCAGAATGCTGTGAGAAACTGTGTCAAAGGCTTTACTGAAGTCCAGAAAGAACACATCAACAGTCATTATCAAAGATAATGGTGGTAGCATGTTAACAAGCCTTGTCTGAAAGCAAATCAGAGGCAATACAGAGGTCTTCCTAGCATACTATTTTCAATTAGCAATAAGTTTTGATTATTGCTGATTGAAACTTATTGCTAATTGAAAATAGTATGCTAGGAAGACCTCTGATTTGCTTTCAGACAAGGCTTGTTAACCTGCTACCACCATTATCTTTGAAGAGTAATATTTTCCTTTCTTATTTGTCCTTATGATAGCTTTCAGGTGCAATGAAGGGAAAGAAATACTATATAACAACTATAAATGAACGTCAAAAAGATATTTCTAAATTCAGGATATTGTTTTTGCATTCACTGAATTACTTAGACATATCTAACAGCTCTGTAAAGCTCTTGGTTAGCAGCCAATATAATGAACATGCTTTCTAGCTAGTAGGAAATACCCTGATAATGACATGGAGCATGAACTACATATTTTTCTTCCCCCAGAGTAAGCAGCTGATGGTTGTTGAGAACAGCGTGGAAGTTGCTCAGTTCATTAACAATCGCCCAGACTTTCTCAGTCTTGCGGAGCCCTTCTGGAAGGAACTGGCCAACCTTCCAGTCGTCTATGACTATAATGTCTACCGAAGACTTATTGAACATTTTGGGACTCATTTCTTACACTCTGGATCTCTAGGAGGACATTACAAAGTTATTTTTTATATCGATACTGACAAAATGAAAGCAGAAGGTAGAGTATTTGTTACCAGAAACAAGTGAATAAACAAGAATATAAATCTGTTTGCATGTTCTCCCATCTAGTATCTAAAATCAAATAAGAAACATACTATTCATCATGTTCTCATCACAGGGAAAATAAAGCAGATTAGAAAACTTTCTCAAACCACAACATTTAGTTCTAGGTCTCCATCTGTGATCTGCAATGCTATGGGTAGCAAAGATTTGATAGCTGGTTTAGGACTTATCAGGTTAAAATCAGTAGAGGACAGTTCTGTAGGATTAAGGATTGCTGAGAAAAGAGATGAAAGAAAAAATAAACTTTGTCCACATACACCTCCCATCTCTCAGCCTCCATCTATAGGCTTTAGCAAAGCCTCTGCTAAAATACGTGCTGTTCTATTTAGTTGCCTTCTAATTTAGGCATAATACTCCATGGTTCTTCTCTTTCTAAAACACATCTCAAGTTAATGGGAACTCTGGAAATTGATCCAACTCACTTTTTGTTTACAGTATTGTTAATAAATTGACTATTATGCAGGTATGGACATAACAGACATGTACGAGTGCACCACATCAGGCTGGAACTTTTTTATTGTGAAAAAGAAGAAAGTGAAGTGCTCCAAACTGGATGAACTGCTACAGACTTCTTCAGGTAGTTGTTCAACAGTGACTTGTGCAGTTGTCATATCTCCATCTTTCATCTGCTCCTAAACAGCTGTCAAAATGAGGAGCAGATATTGATGCCTTTTTTGAAGTCTGACTTAACATGCTGAACCTAGGCACTGACTACATAGTTTATAAGGCTCTCCAACACTCATCAATCATTGCTAATGCTTTCCCAGTTACTAGTCCTTTTCTGGACACCCTAAGGGCTGCCAAGACACCTGCAAAACCATATACTTCTTATGTTTTCCATGCAGGAATTCTTGATTCAAGCACAAGTGGTTGATCTGCACTGATGAGTCCTTTCCCTATTTGCTAGTATAGTTTTTGCATACATTGTTTCTATTTCAATTTGCAAATAAAGCAATGCACGTATTTTCTGTATTTCCAATCCTGAATCCACAGGTAGCAGTGGAAATAAAATTAAAGGAGATCCCTACATAGAAGGAGGAAGCCCTGGTGCTGTTGCTGGACTTAGTTATCTAGAGCTGGATAATCCTGCTGGGAACAGTCAGAGATACTCATTTTGGGCCAGATCAGTGACAGACTATCCCAGAGTAATTAAACAAAAGGTAAGTAATTAAACTAAAAGTATGTAATTAAACAAAAGTTAAAGTGAAGCAGAGAAAAGCAGATCATATCACTTCAAAGGGAGAAATGATTAAACTATGATGATTAATCAGGCTATAGTCTGCAGTAATTTTGGTTTTAGACCACTTTATACAAAAGAAAAGAAAAATTAGCAGAAAGAAAATTAACCCTTTCCTGAAATGCATATTAGCAGATCTGTTTGGCTTCCATTCATCTTGCTAACTTCTGTGTATCCCTCCTCCCTTCTCTCTGCATCCATACGTTTGTCATAACTGGAAGCTAGACATTTCTAAATTGGGCATCACTGCTAACCCTTTTGGGAACTGTACATATACTGAAGAATGATATAAACGCAAAATAGTCCAATTTTCAATAAAATGTAAAAGCACAGAATATCATGAGATAGGCAATAGAAATCCAAAATGTTTTTGTTTATTGTTACTTTCAGCCACTGCTCAATGAAATACCATAACAGATTGTTTAAATGCCCAGCTTTTTAGGCTTGGAATAGCTCGGTGAAGATTTGGGTAACTGTACATTGGTGATCTGTGTTGTAGCTTTGTCTCAGTCGTAATCTCATACCTGAAATATGTTTAAATATGACTAATTTACCACTAGTTTTAAGGCATGCTGTTAAGCAGAGCAAACTTTTAAAAAAAGTCCAATACTAAATACTAACATAAGATTTTATCTATCTAGCTAGCAAGTTAGGAGAATCTACCAACTCTCATGTGCAGAAGCATATATCACCAAGTATTTTACATGAAAAATATGTGCTTATAAACTGTTCTATCTCAACTCCAACTACTAAATATAAATGTTTCTCTACTGTGTGTAGCTAACACCATTATACGAGCTGGTAAAGGAAGTACCTTGCTCCTCAGTCAAAAAATATAACTTAAAACAAGCCATTGAAGACTATATGGCTGAAAATGACCCCTGCAAATGTCAACCTTGCCAGAACGGTGGTGAGGCAGCTGTGGAAGGAACTCAGTGCGTGTGCTACTGCAAGCCTTACACCTTTGGAGCAGCTTGTGAGCTGGGAACTCTTGTGCAAGATCAGCCAGGTCAGCACTCGTGAACCTTACGACAGTTTAGAACTGGCAAAGTGTGTTGTCCTGCTCCCAGAGTCTGTGTCACTGCACAATGTGAATGAGTGGCTGATGTGCATGGCTGCTTGGGTCAAATGTCGCTGCAGACATTCAGCAAAGGTGGGGGGTCATGCTGAGCCTGAGCCTTTGCTTAACATGTCCAAACAGTACTTAACAAAAACCTGGTTTTATTGTTATTGCTAAATGCAGCTCACAATGCTAACACTAAAAAAGTAGCCATGGATCAATAAAACCATATACTAGATGAATAAGTATCAGTAACTTCATTAATTTTTGCTCTTTAATTTTTAATTAGCTATATCTGATATCAGAATCTAAGAGGATACAAAAATACTTAATTTACAGATGCTATTGAATTATAGTTAGGTGAAAGATGAGTTTGAGTAAGATTAGATCACTGCAATGTGGACTTCTTTGTCAGGTCACTAGATTTGACAGGCACATATGCCTCCTTTTTTTTTTCCCTTAAAGGACAACACACACCCCACCCCGCTACCCCTAAATTGTTTAATGTGAAATATTCTCAAATTAGGCACAGGTGTTGTTGATGGACGCTGGAACTGTTGGTCTTCCTGGAGTCCTTGTTCAGGGGGAAGGAAATCAAGGAGCAGAACCTGCAACAATCCTTCCCCACGTGGTGGAGGGAAGAACTGCATAGGGGAACAACATGAAAACAGAGCTTGTGAAGACGAAGAGTTGCAGCATTTTCGGTAAGCAGAAAAAAAAATTATGGATTTTGAGCATGATTAGGGGAAGATTGAAAAAATATTTTGGAAGCGTGCGTAAGCTTTTGAATTCAGGGAGAGGATCACTTATCGAGCTTGCATATTTAAAGTGAAGCAAAATGAAGTTCAGAAGCTGTGAATCTGATACAAGGTAGGACTGAAAAACAGGGTGAAATCCAGTATACTTGACACCATTCTATTTAATACTCTCTTACATAGTTTGGCAGTGCCTCATTTAAGTATAATTGTGATGTAAATGAGGCACATAGCAATCTTGAAAATGGGCTTTGCTAAGAAGGGAGGGTTTGAAAGGAAAGGAAACTAAATCCAAACTAAACTGCACTTTTGTTTGCTTCATAGTTTGATTGAACCGCACTGTTTTGATTTATCCATAACTCCTACAGAATTCTGTTCACCTCCTCCTCTCTTGGAAAATGGCTTTGTTCAAGTAAGTTATTTCTAGTACTCTATTATCTCATTTGATACCCTCAAGCTCTGTTATGGTGATGACGGGATTGAGTGCCTGTGGATTAAAATCAGAAAAACCCACAAGAAGGCAGATATTGTGATGGGAGTCTGTTACAGACCACTCAGCCAAGATGAAGAAGGGGACGAGCTCTTCTATAAACAATTGGGGATAGTCTCAAGATCACTAGCCCTTGTCCATGTGGGAGACTTCAGTCTTCCAGATGTCTCCTGGAAGTACAGTACAGCAGAGAGGAAGCAGTCTAGGAGGTTCCTGGAGTGTGTGCATGACAAGTTCCTCACACAGCTGGTGAGTGAGTTGACAAGGGAAATGCTCTCCCGGACTTGCTGTTTGTGAACAGAGAAGGCTTTGTGGGGAATATAATCATAGAATCATAGAATAGGTTGGAAGACCCACCGGATCATTGAGTCCAACCATTCCTATCAAACACTAAACCATGTCCCTTAGCACCTTGTCCACCCATGCTTTAAACACCTCCAGGAAAGGTGACTCAACCACCTCCCTGGGCAGCCTGTTCCAGTGCCCAATGACCCTTTCTGTGAAGTTTTTTTCCTAATGTCCAGCCTAAATCTCCCCTGGCGGAGCTTGAGGCCATTCCCTCTTGTCCTGTCCCCTGTCACTTGGGAGAAGAGGCCATTACCCTCCTCTCCACAACATCCTTTCAGGTAGTTGTAGAGAGCAATGAGGTCTCTTCTCCAGGCTAAACACCCCCAGCTCTCTCAACCTCTCCTGATAAGGCCTGTTTTCCAGCTCCTTCACCAGCTTCGTTGTTCTTCTCTAGACTCACTCCAGAGCCTCAACATCCTTCCTGTGGTGAGGGGCCCAGAATTGAACGCAGGATTCAAGGTGCAGTCATGCCAACCTAAGAATTATCAAAGCCATGTCCTCTCCACTGATCCTTCTGGAAGGCTGTTCAGGAGTTTCTGTTCCCCCTCTAGTGCTTGATAACAGCCATGTTTACAGATAATTTATACAATGGCAGTAGAGTCCTGTTCCCTCACTAACATACCACAAACAGATCTCTGTCATAGGGTACATTCAACTCTAACCCACCCTCAGTGACGTCAATACTTCTCATTGTCCCAAGCTACTGCATCCCTGAATTAAAGGGAATTCAACACTGCTGGTGGTTCTTAGGTTGTATATCCAAAATTTCAGCTGCTACTTTTCTTTCAGAATGCTGAAAACTTATACCCTGCTGGGAAAAGTGTTTTTTATGCTTGCAAACATGGATATTCCCTTGTTGGTGATCCTGTTGCTAAATGTGGCAGCAACTTACAGTGGCAAGTTGGAGAGAGATATTGCCGAGGTATGTCTAATTGGCTCTTCTTTTGAAATACAACTCCATTCTCCTGTTCCAGTGGAACGTCTCTGAACGTATGCTTTCCAACAACAAAATACACACATGCATTTCCTGGTTCCCTATTCATAATCAGGGCTTTTAGTTTTATTCCAGATACTGAAATAGAAACATGCCCATAAAGTTTAGTTTTATGAAAGGATGGATGTGAAAGAGACTAAATTTCAGGTCAGGAATTATTCCTAGAGAAAACAAGCTTTGTTGCTTAATTCAATCCTGTGTCTACATCTAAGGACCACAGGGATGAACCTATTTTTAAAGTAAATGGAGGAAAAGGTCCAGTGGCAACAACCACAAAGTTCTCAAATAACTACCTTGTTGTGTGAACACAGTCCCAAGGATCACTTTATGTCTTGAATGATATTCCCACTGCGCTCATCCTCTGTCCTGGTCAATAACCATCAGGGTTTCTTTTTTCCCCTGGGCATTGTATTTGCAAGTTAACTTTGAGCACGATCAGATACACATGAGAATTTCCAGATCTGTAGTTCAACATCATCCTTTCCTCTTTCCATACGTATCTAACTGCCCACAAATTCTAATCCATACTGTTCAAGTGCCTTCTCTTTGTGAGTTAGTAAATAATCTCCCAGGGTCCTGTATGTATAACCTGTCTCTGCTAGGGTGTTACCCCCTAGTATGAACTTTCACTAGAAGCATGGGTCTTAAGAAAACAGAAGCACCTCTTCAAGCTTGGGCTGTACCTGCAGTCTGTAGGAGAAGATATTGTCACTTTGTCCTTGGTAGCGCACAGTGGCTGGTGTGATGAGCCAATATCCTATGCTAACATCATTGATATGTTTCTATAGGAAAATCAGCTAATCTTACCATTCAATTCATTAAACAATATAGCAGAAGATAAAATATGGGACTGCTTTCTGCAATCCATGGATTCACCTTGACTATCTCCAATGCTTAAATCCTTAGAAACCACTTGTCCCCAGCCAGTCCTGGAGGCAGGCTTGCAAGGAGAGCCATGGAAACCTGTGTATGAGATTGGTGAGAGAATAACTCTGTCCTGTCCACATGGCATGCACTTAGAAGGGACACGCTCCATTTTGTGTGAGTCCAGTCTCAAATGGTCTCCTGATGTGAAGACTATGCATTGCAAGAGGACAGGTAAGCCGCTGCAGTCCTCTAAATGCAGTGCAGGAGTTTCTTTCCTTGACAGGACTGTGGCTGAATGGAGATAAAATGTAGACAGAACTATAGATAGCATAGTGATAGAGAGGCCATACTTATATCACCCACGTGATATCTTATATCACCAGAACGTGAAAGTGTGTTTTCTGTGGGCTGTTCAAACAAAATGACTTAAAACATTTCCTTACGTTTTTTTCTTCCTACTCTCCTGTTGCTATCAAGTATTGTTGCTAAGAGTATTTAAAGATACTGCCTGCGATATGCGCTGCCTATTCTACTACCCAAGTACACTTCACTTTCCGCTCATGTTGTGTAACACCATCACCGTGTGAACTGCACCTTAGAGATATGGAAGCAGTTCAGTACACCGCAGGCTCTCATGGCAGAGAACGACAGAGATGGATGACTCCTTTCTCATCTAACAGTCATACAGCTAATGGGGAATAAATCTCCAGGAACTGGAAGCAAGGGGGGAAATGCTGCTTCAAGTTCATGGTAACAACTGTTTAAGCTCTGGGTTGATACTGACAGAGGCAGGCACTGACAGAGGAAAACAGGCTATAGTATGCAGCTGCTCTGCCTAAGTCATGTTTTCCAACCGTGGAAAGGAGACAAGGCTTTCTTCTGCACACTTAGATGATGCTGGTCAGTGACATACAGACATCCAAGGAGCTTGCTTCTTCAGGCCAGACGTATCCTCACCGAGGTCTCAGATGTTCTTGTATCCCTGGGGAGACTCTTGCTTGGGGACATCAGTCACTTCTGTAGAAGATCAGTCATTTCATGTCTGTCATCTTATCAGCCAATTGCTGCCTGAGGTTGCCTGACCTGAGGAAAAAGGCAGGTGATGGCAAGGCTTAGACCTCAAAAGAGAAGAGTCCTGTGGGATTCCCAGTGTTAAGTTGTCTGTCGCTATGACATATCCACATGCACAAGAAGCATAAAGATGTCAGAAGGAATAACATAGCTGTGCATAAACAGCTTACTGCAGCTAAAGTGCTGATGTACCAGTGCTGAAGTACTGTTGACAATTACTCCTTAGGCTTAGCCTTATTGACTGATTTTCGTTGGTTTTTTGTTATATCATACATCCAAATTCTAGTAATAATTGGAACCAGTTTAAATTGCTTCCTGATTTAGAAACAACTTGTGCCTGGCTGTGTGGAGGTGTTACATTAACACGAAAGTTGAGACATAAAAAAGGAGCAACAGTTAGAATAACAATTAGCACAACAGATAAAAAACATAAGGAATATGAGATTAATAGCATAAAAATTAAGTAGAAATGCATACACAGATGCAGTAGCACACATTTGTTATCAGCAGTAGTTTTGGCAACAGTCACTACACAACAAACAGCACCAACAGCAGAGATAGTGCAATGATTTTTGGTAGAAAATGCAATGATTTTTTGGTAGAAATTTCCCCTCTGCAAGAAGACAGGGTTATGCTTGCTGTTTGTATTTAAATGCACTGCAGCTTCTTTTTTTAAAAAAAAGTTCTCTGATAATTTCTTTCTGTCTATTTTGCTCAGCAAGTCCTAATCCCTAAAGGATGTTTTAAAAGTGTATTTTTATTTTTAAGGACAAGAATTTTCTGGGTATCAAAGTTTCATGTTAAAGTAGGGAACTATATATACAACACCTAAAATAAAAATCAGGATAAAGCTTTCTCAAAAAGTGTGTTCGTATGGATTTAGCAAAACATGATTTGATACAGAAATCTTCAGAAGAAGGTTTAGCTAAAGTCTATTTAATTTTCAAGGTTAGAATATAACTCAGCTCTCAAGGAACTGTACATGTGCAATCATGAAAATTCCACAAGAATAACTACTGCTTTTATTTTTAAAGTTTTAAAGTTAAGTTTTAAAATATTGAAGACTGCAGTTAGAACCTGTAATTTTCATTACCATCAGCATCTAAAGATATTCCGATTCTCATATCTACAGAGCACTTTGGAACCCGAAGTTTTCTCATGACAATAGTGAAGCCAATGACTTTGAAAACTAACGATAAGGCTGTTGCCAGCTATGATTCAGCACTACTAAGTTTAGCAGAAATAAACAGATGCAGAAATGAGATGAATGTTTAAGGTTGAACACAGTACCTGTCTTCTTCCATCTGACTCATGACTCTTTGAGAAACCTGCAAAGTGTATAGTATCTTTTCAATAGAATTGATTCCTTCCATGCGGTAAATTATTCTATTGAAAATGCAGGATGTGACTTTATGTCATTGTTGTATAATCTAATGCCTTTTAAGCTCAACTGATGGGATAATTTCAGAGAAGACTTTAGCAGCCCTTGTTTTTCTGACCCTTAATAGCACTGTCTGTGTTCTTCTACTTCAGTGCCCAGTATGAAACCAGAAGTGACAGAGCCTAAATGTCAGCCATGGGAGAAGGTGCATCAGTCACAATGTGTGTGCAAAATGCCCTATGAGTGTGGGTAAGTTCGTGCTGAATTTGCCTATGACTTTCTCACTCTATTCAAGACCAATTAAATTTCTTAAGTCTTCAGTCCATGACAGATAAGAAAGCTTTACTCATATGATGGGGAGGCATTGTACTTTCTTTGCTTTACAGCTCAATCAATGTCCTGCTCATCACTTATCTGCCTCATCAGGTCTGTCAGTGGGTTTTAGTAGTGATGGAATTTGATTGGATGACAGAAGGTGAAGGGAGAATTTCAGCTCCACTTGAACTGTGAAATAGATGGAAAAAGATAAAATGATATTTTGAAGATTGAGGAAAAGTTAAAACTGAGGCCCTTGGGACATAAACCGTCAAAGTAGTGAGGTAGTGAAATAAAGCAGATTTCCTTTCCCTGCTGAGAGTCAGGAGAGTTATGAAAGGCACAATAATCTAATCTCCCATTTACAGCAGCTTTGCACAGACCAGTCACGTCATATTTCCTGACTTCAAAACTTGCAGATCAGAGTTTGTTGTTTCCTGTTTGATCTGAGCCGGTGTACTGCTTTAAGCAATGAAGGAGAAATGTAATGAAATAAGTAACTCACTCAGTTCTTTGCTAAACATGAAGGTAACAATACCAAAACAGAGAAGTAAGAAGACACTTGAGACCACCAAACAGTGATGGCCAGATGTGCTAAAGACCTTAGCACTCTTCCATCTGGGCTGCATTTGCTAGACTGAATGAAGTCTCCTATAAAGTCATCACAGTGGTGTGAGCTCTGGATATGAAATCTGGCCAGTTTTATGTCACAGCAGGAGCTGAATAGTTTGGGAATTCTAGGATAACAGCCTAGGTTTGTCTTTTCCTTGTGTAGCAGGCAGAAGAAATTTTTAAGTCAGAACTTCCCATTGGCATAAGTGTACTTTCCATCAGCCGCACAGCTCAAGAGTACTCTGCACAGTGACTTTGCTTCTAAGCCAAAATTAGCACACTTTGAGCATCTCAGAATTAAAATTGATGAACTTAGTTCAGGGCTTGTAGATACACAGGGCATTTTCCTAGGATCTGAGGCCATTGCCTTACCTTGATAAGTGCCAGATTTGTAACAATTCTGCTAAGATCGTATTCCATTTTGTAAACTCCTTAGTATTTTAAATTATCTGGTGCTATTCTTTTTTTCTCAATACTTGGTAAAGTGAAGCAACAACTGCTCCTCTAGCTCATGAGTGCATTGTGGTTAGTTACATGGAAGACAAGGGGAGTCCACAATGGTAGTGAAAGCCTTGGGCAGTTAAGTGAATTATGTTCAGTTATGCATTCAGACTTCAGTTAAAATTAATCTGCTTCTTGCCTGTTTATATTTTTCTAAGTTATGTTCAAATTGACAGGAAGATAGATAACAGTAATTTCTGTTACCCAATGCCATCATTTCACTCTGTCTTGAAACAACACGTTTAATAATGGAACGACAAATCATGAGCTGTGAAAGCAGACCAAGCTGCCAGCATGTTAAGACTGTAGAAGAAAGGTGCATAAGCAGATCTTGGTCCTTCCTCAGAGATGAGAAGTGACTTGGGTCACTTTGGCAGTGATTTTAAGCAGCAGCTTAGCTCTGCTCATAAGAGAGCTGGGAACAACAGTTCATGTGGGCATTCAGATTCATCCTTAATCCTTTCAGTTTCCAAGAGACTAGCAACAATGACTTTCAGGGGCAACATGAGAATCCCATGACAGGCTGGTGAGGGGTGTTTTGTTCCTCCTGATGTATTCCTGTAGGCTAAGTCTGTCCTTATTAGTTAGAGCAAGGAAATAATCCTGGGCATCAGAGATGCTAAATTGCTAAAGCAGCTCCTGGTAGAGCTTTGGCAAAAGCCAACTCCTGGATAATTTCCAGACACTAAGAGTTAAGTAAGGTCAAGGACTGTTCTAACCTGGTACTGTCCCTGTCTTTTGGAGGATAAGAGAGTTTAACATTATGGACACCAACTGCTCTTTGTAAATGGCCTCTAGCACGAGGAGGGGGTCAGAGCATAGTTAGTGTACAAATACAGATGAAATCTCACCATCCAGTAGTTAAAGACTATCTCTGTAATGAAACATGAAAATTGATAATTTTTATGTACTGCATCCTCTTTTTTTCTCCCTCACATTTATTTGTGTAATATCTCAGTCTCTCCCAAGAGTTTTTTGCCTACGTTTTATTAAAACTTAAGGTCCTGAATATAAATTTAAGAAGTTACAATGATTTCCAACATGCTGAGTTTTTCACTCTTTATTTACACTGAGCCTTCTCATTGTAGATGAAATGGAGAGCTGACTTACATCTGTGCCTTGATTTCTTACAATATATGCTTTATTAAAAGTTTGTTCTTAACAAGCTCTCTTTGTCAGGTAAAAGGTATTGAATTTCTCACATTCACTATATGCAAGGACTCTTCCTTTCCTCTAATAGTTTTGATTGCACTGCCGTTACGCTTCTAGCTCTGTAATAACTTTCTCAATGAGTGCAAATTATTAATTTCTTTTGTGAGTACAGATTCTCTATCCTTTTTCTTACATATCTGAACATGTTCATTTCTGCTGACTTTCTCCCAGCTATAATAAATATATTGAGAACCCTCAAGACAGTTTGAGGCGTTATGCAGCTAGAGCTTGACAACATAGGCCAAGAACTCCCTGGGTTCAGCCTTTGGCACCTGGTTAAATAAGCCTCCATTCCCTCTTTTGGGTATTGCTAAGTGGTGCAAAGCAGACATGTTAGTGCACCTATGTCTGGCTTTAGTCTTTTTGGCTAAAATAAGCTGTCTTGTACACAAGTTTTTGACCTTGTGACTCAGTGAGGTTTAGCACTCAGGCCAATAAAAAAGGCATCTGAACAATTTTAAGCATAATAACCAATATAATTACAGATTACATGCTTTCCCTGGATCAGACGTTGTTATTCTAGATTTAGGATGGTATTTAAAGATGGAGGTTTTTTTGTAACTCTATCTGTAAAGATAACTTTCACGTTATACATCACTGTATCTCTAACTTGTAGGCTGTGCATCCAGACAAGCAAAAAATATAGTGCAGACAAATGCATAGGCTTCGTTTAGCAACTGCTCAGTGTTGCATATCTGTTGGGCTGTCCTATTGTTGCCCCTCATTCTTTGTGTTAACAAAAGAGCATTAAGAAAATTCAAGCAAGAAACTTTAATAGGGATTTAGTGGCTGCTATTTTGAGAAATACAGCTAATGATCTTTAAAGACTTATTTGTTTGCAGGTAGAAGCAGCTGAGTTTTCAGGTTCAGCTGTGCCAAATTTATGTATCTTAAATACACACCATGGTACAAGTAGTTTAATATCTGTAAAGCCAGCTGTTTTAAGAGGCTTCAACAACATCAAAGAACCATTCCCAAAACTTCAAGCAGGCATGTTTCCTCAGTGCTTTATTTATAGATCTGCCCAAACCTTCTTCCTAATTTTTAGGGGGAAAAAAAGAAAAATTACCTTAACACTTGGCCAGCAAGTGAACAGTATTGAGTTTGGATTCTCTTACCACAGCTTCCCACTTTTGAATTCCTCTTCACTACTCGGACAAGATGCTTTCACAGGAACTGTTACCCTCCCCTTCAGGTAGCCTCATGAAGATCATTAGGGCTATTTGCCCATTCCTCATTGGCCATTCCTTCTCACCAAATGACTGCTGGCTGAGCTGACCATGAGAACTGACCCATTAGACACTAAAAGTTTCTGTGAGAGTGTTTGTGAGCATAAAAGGAGGAGCTGTGCTGCAAAAAAGCTTTTGGCACCATATTTCAAAGCTCTCCATATCCTGGGAGTAGATCTCTGCTGTATAATACCCTGCACAACACCTTACCTGTGTCTGTAAAGTGCAACGAGGTGAGCATGGGACTGCTCTGGAGAGGCACATATTTTGTTTTCTCCAAACTATGATAGCAGAGAGGAAGAGTGAAGAAGTCTGGGTGTTAAGATTAAAATCCAGAAATAATGGAAGGACTTTTCCGTTCTCCTGTGTACTCTTAGCATTAACACAAATGCTAGCTTCCTGGAATTGTTCCCAAAGCAAACGCTGTTCAAGGTTGTCCAAGAATTGTTATCACCACTTTTATAAGCTAACTTTTGTTGGTGTTAGAGTAATATCTGAATTTCAAGAAATAAACCAAAAAAATCCCTGGATTAGTAGAGCAGATTTCTCGTACATTTTCTGTGGAGATGTATACACGTTTCCAGAAAGATCTTTCATCTCTGGTGTTGGATCTTTGCATTTTATTCAGTAAAAGCTGAGACTTTTAAAGGACAGCAAAGAAAATGTCTTTAAGCGTATTCTAATGTATTATACCTAAAAAATACTTATAAAATATTTTAACGTATAGGCATCTGTGTATATATCATTAAATGTATATGAAACGTTTTCTGTGTGTATACTTAGGTGCATGCATGAGTAACAGAGAATAATCAAGGTCTGAACCAGTAATATCCCTGTCCTCCAGAGAGGACAGATCCTGGCTCTGCTGATGTGCAGCAGCCTGTGGAAAAGGAAAGAGTCTAAATTACTCACATGTCTATGTCTCGAGTTCCTTTAATGCACTCAGTACTTCAGTGAACAAGGAAACTGGAACTGGGCCCTGAATGTTTTTCACTCCTTCAGCTCCTTCTAAGAGGTATCAAGATAAAGCATGTTTAAATAGCACAATCATTACTTCTGTTCTCAGTCCTTCCCTGGACATCTGTGCTACAGATCAAAGATCCAAGAGAAACACAGCCTTAACTGTTTGCAAGATGCATGCCTTGGAGTGCATGGGCAGAAAATACTCTCTTACTAATGCAGAAAACTGCAAAATACCTCAGGCAGCTGAAATGTCATGTGGATCATGCCGTTCCTGGGAGAAATGTGATGGTAAGAAATTCTTCATAATTGTAGGGGAAATTATTTCTATGACCATAATTAAATCTTTATCCCTAGTTATGAAATAGCTGTAGTTCTGTCCTGGTATGGTATCCCCAAGACTTTTACAGAAGCACCAAGCACTGCTGAGCTGTTCAAACCGGAGTTTGGTGTCCAAACATGGCAGTGAGCTCCAAAAGCTCCAGCCACAGGAAAGAAAACTCTTAAGGTATTGTGACAGAATGCATTCTTTACAGAACAATATTATTCCTAGTACCAATTACATGAGTTACCATGTTGGTCCTCTGGATATTTTGAGTAAAATGCTTGGTGTCCTCCTTTGCACTGCATCCACTTGGTTTAAATTCCCAAACATGGTAACTGTGGTAGTCCTTACTGTTGACAGGAAGAGCTAATTCCTTCATGAAATTTGCCAGACTAACTCCCCAGCAGTATCCTGTGACAAGGAGTTGAATATCTTATTCTATACTATCTAGGAAAGCCACTTACTTTTGTTTATACTTCCTTTCTTATTCCCAGTTTCTCATATTATGATCAAAGGTGAAGGTCTCTTCCCTCAGAGCATATAGTCCCAGTCTTTTGCAAGCTCTCTGTAGTGAAGTTTTTAGATTACCTAATCTAATTTCCCTGAGTGTCCTACACCACATTGCACCTAATGGAGAACTGCCAGCTAGAAAGACAAAGAAGTAAATTAAGGTTTTAGAAGTGCTCCAGATAGAGGCACAGTTACCGTCATAATTTGAAAATTAAAAAAAAAAAAAATTATCTCTTTATCAGGACTTCATCTGTTTTGTCTAGCAGAGTTGAACAGACAAAAATAATAACAAAAAAAAAAGATAATGAAAACAGTCTGGAGCTTCAGCAGAGACAAACACAGGCAAAAAAATGTACAACACTAAAATAAAGACACAGTTATAGGAAATAAAACTCAGATGGGACCTTCTTACCTGATTATTTATATGTTATCACTGATACAAGTATGCACATTTATTTTAAAGAGAAGATCCTTTGATCTTAGTGAAACATACTGCATGTAAATAAAGCTACCTGTTGTAAATGTTGTCATGACCAGTGTATTGCCGTGCAGGGACTGATGTCTCACATTGAATGTTATCTGGATTCTGGAGCAGTAGATACATTGACCGGTTAAACCAATAACATCAGAGATTTCTTTGAGAACAATATCTCAGGTACCTTGATCCAGCTTTTCCCACAGACATTATGAGACTCTCCAAGCAGAGGAAACCTCAGCAGTGCACCACTTTTCCACTTCCAGTTTTCCATTGAACCTGAGTATCAACTAATGTTAGTTCTAGTTAGGAAAAACCATAGAATGGTTTGAGTTGGAAGGAACCTTTAAAGGTCATATGAAGTGACCAGGGACATCTTTAGCTAGATCATGTTGCTCAGAGCCCTGTCCAACCTGACCTTGAATGTTTTCAGGCATGGAGCACCTACCACCTCTCTGGGCAACCTGTTCCAGTTTTTCTCCACTCTTATCATAAAAAATGTCTCCCTTTTATCTAGGCAGAATCTACTTTCTTTTGTTTTAAAACCATTACCCTTTGTCCTATCTCTAAAAGGCTCTGTTATGTCTGTCCCCATCTTTGTTATAAGTTCCCTTGAAGTATTGGAAGGTTGCAATAAGGTCCTCCTGGAGCCTGGTGTTCTCCAGGCTGAACAACCCTAACCCTTTCAGCCTGTCCTCATAGGAGAAGTGCTCCATCCCTTTGATAATATTTCTGGTCTTCCTCTGGACCCATTCTGACAGGTTCATAGCTTTCTTATACTGAGCACCTTCCAGAAAATTGCTGTCCCTCTAATTGCTGGAAATATTTTAGTCTGATTTTTGTTGAGTTGGTTGCTACCCTGAGTGTTTTTCCTCTGTGCTTTTGCTTAGCACAATCCAGCAGTTGTGTTTGTGATGAAGACAAGCTGTGTGATGAAGGAGGCATCCAGATCTGTGCTGAAGTGAGCGGCTCTGCTGCCCGCCGGACCATGACCGAGTGTGAGGCTGGGCAGCTCAAATGCCAGGGGCAGACTGTCACACTTGTCAGCATAAGGCCCTGTGACATATAGAGCAAATAAGATATGTTGCGGTTCATTTTGCTTGTTGCCACAGGAAATGTCAAAGTGTGTCAGCTCTTGGGCAGGACGTGCTTCGAACCTTGCTCTTCCAAACATAAGCTCTGTTGTGAAGTCCACTGTAGCTGATGAGGTTTTGTGCATCAGCTCTGGCTGCCTGTGAAGCAGGGCCCAAGGCTCTTTGTTAGACAGAGCTGCCACTCATGATAGGACTATTGCTTCAAGCCTGAACTTAGCACTGGCAAGTTTACTTCACATTTCCATCAAGATTAAAAAGCATTGCTGAAGTGCAGTTGCCAAAGTAGCATTTATAGTGATGGATTGCAGTGTCTGACATTGTAAATACATTTTTCTTAAAGCCACACAAACATATCACAGAGTCATAGAATCACTAGGTTGGGAAAGACCCACAGGTTCATTGAGTCCAACCATTCCTATCAAACACTAAACCAAGTCCCTCAAGACCTCATCCACCCATCTTTTAAACACCTCCAGGGAAGGTGAATCAACCACCTCCCTGGGCAACCTGTTCCAGTGCCCAATGACCCTTTCTGTGAAAATTTTTTTCCTGTTGTCAAGCCTGAACCTTCCCTAGTGGAGGAGGGGAAGTCCAAGCAGTTTGCCCCTTCTAAGCAAGATGGAAGAATGAGGTACCTCAAGTACAACTACCATGCATGCACTGAGTATCTATGCATGCACTGAGTAGATGTATATTTAAAAAAAGGCTTAAGAGGTATGACTCCTCTTTTAATAAAGTAGATACTTCCTACTGTACCTTATTCAGCTGATCAAACAGTATCCACAGCACTGAACCTGTCATTGAAACTCTTAAGGGTCAAAACAATGTACAGTAATAGTAAAGGCAGCTTATTGTAATGAGAAGACTTATTGCTTGCAGCTTCTCATATACAGAATCACTTCAAAAAACAGTCACCATTTTACATGGTCGTAACAATCATCATGAACTACATTTCTAAGCATAGGTAACTTGGATGCATTTGTCACATGTGTTTATGTTCACGACAAGACCAATCTACCTACAGATCATTGCATGTAAAAGCTTTACACCGCAGCCAACCTTTCTAAAAGGCAGCTGTTAGGGAAAGTTTATCTTCGTGGTAGTGGAGACAACTCTGCATACAGACGCTCCAGAGATACCTTTGGATAATTTCTTAAGATTGTTCCTGAATAAAAGAAGTTGCTTATGTTCTTTCCTTACACAGCTAAGTATTCTGTCTAGTGTAGACAGCGACACCTTTACTTACAAACTGCAATTCCATTCGGGTGCCTGTCCTGGCAACAAGGACAAAGGGCTGGATAGCAAGTTGGTGGTCAAGCAAGTGCAGTGCTATTAGTGTGATGCCTGTACACTTTTTAATTGTCAGATTTTATTATTTACTATCAATAAATACATACCAGACAAAACATCTCTCTTGGCTGTCATGTTTGTACCTGGAATTTCCTCACAGAAACCCTACACTCAGGTAGAAGAAGCTGGAAAATCTTTACTTTCCATGCTTCTGGCAATTAAGATTAAGCACGAGCAGGAGCATGCTTTCTCTTGGATACTCCCTCACTTGCAACAGTTGTGTGGGAGGGGAAGGCTGCTACTGCACTAAGTGAAAAGACCTCCCGATTTTTATGCTGTCTGGAACTTAATAGCACTTTTTTAGTTTTTCAAACAAACCATACTTTTTTGCAATTAGCTTATAGATGAAAACAAGTAAAATAAAATGAGTGTAATCAGTTATTTCCTCAGTATTGTTTGCTCAGGAGTAGTACGTTTGGAAAGCAGCTGGATGTTTTCCCCCTTTGCTTCACCCAGCTCCGTTGTCCACAATTTCCAACCTTTCTTTTAGGGCAACTGGTGCAACATGTGGTTGGACCAGGAGCCTAATGGGTAGCAATAGCTTCCATAACTGCTGGAGACAAAAGAAAATCACCAGGAAATTTCATGATAGATAGTACAGAAATAATATTGACTTGATGATTTATGTGTTCAAACACAGGGTGATGCAGAAAACCAGCACAGGGTCTCAAGAAATGTTGAGAATGTCTGCTTAAGAAACAGTTCAAAAAATAATAAGGTTTCTTGATAATCATCTTGATACATCAGCAGAAGTAGATCTCCATGTCCATGAAATAAATTAATCTGCAATAAGACAGACAATATATTAATGAAGGCTGCATTACAAATGCTTCATCCAGTCTCTGACATCTCACTTTTTATCTAACTCACCTAAATCTTCACAGGGATCCTTTACCTCTCCTTTTCCTTTCTAATTGCCTATTCCATCTTCTTCCAGCTTGCTTCTCAGTGTTGACAGCTCCTACCCAGTAGACACCTCACAGGCGCTTTTCCCTGTAGTTGTCTGCCTGTGGGTGTCCAGCAGATGTCTGCTCTCCTTTGTGCTGTAAAATTGCAGTCCTTTCCCTGTCTGACTTCTGCCACACGCTGTTTTTAGACTTTTATTTGCCCAGGTCAAGAAAGTACTTCAATTCCATCATCCCTCCTGATAATCTGATTTACAGCATTTTAGCACAGACATGATGCCTTGGGTTTTTTTTTAACTTTTGTTTTCTTTCTTTATTTGACTATTTGTTTTGGTTTTTTAAGCATCCATCTGACTGTCTCATGCTGTTTGGGAGGAAGGAAGAAGTAAGGAAAGTAGGTAGAAGGTTTCTTCAAATCAGTGTGAATATTTTATGAATGAAAACCAGGTTCATACAAAACAATTGGCTGGATTGACAATCTGTCTAATTGTTCATTCATCCCTATGGTATGCACATCTACTAGCCACACTTGGGTCCTTTCAGTATGGAAGCATTCATGGTTACTGCAGTCCACCTCTTCAAAATAGTGTTCTTAAATTAACAGGGATCTGCAGGATTTTTTTCTTCATGAGAAAACAAAGTTAGATAAGAAGAACAAAGAGGGGAGCATGATTCCATGGAGTCAATCAGTCTATCAAAATTACCTGCCAGAGAGTGGTAAACCCCTTTGCTTTTCCTGGACTAAATGACCATGTGCTTCTTTTGGGTGAGCCCCATGGTTTGCCCCATGACCATGTGTCAGGATACTTGGGAGAAATTTGATATTAAATGGCCCGAGCTTTGGGCAGCTGAACTGTGAAGAGCAGAAATAGAAAGCTGCAGAGCCCTTCCATGGCAGACTACAATTTTTATAATGGGAAATGGGCTCTTTTAAAGTACTGAGAACGTCATTCTGCGTTGCTTTCATGTTTCCCAGTCTATGATGCCAGATCCAATGAGACCTGCAAAGCATACATGTCCCAAGAGGGAACATCTTAATGTTAATTTTCATGTAGTATTTTAAATATTGCCTGTGTTATCATGAGATGAGATACTCCCAGGGATGTGGGGGGGGACTTACAGTTTCATATACTGTGTGAAGAGAGAAGGAGAAAGAACAAAGAGAAAATTCACAGCAAGCTGGTAAATTTTTGCAAAAGACATTCAACTAAAAAAATATGACCCTTTAAAGAAGCTGCCGAGAGAAAGAAAACAGTTGGGAAATTGAACCATACTGTGACAGATCAAAGTAAAATAAACTTGTTACCCACACTGATGTGCCAGAGTCATGGAATCCTCTGAGGTCAGTGACTTGGAGGGTTTCATTAGAGCCTGCTCAGAAAAAAGGCTTGCCTGATGCAGAGTGGCAGGTACAAGGCTACAGCAGAGAGACCTTTACAAACCAGCAGAATGGACAAAATTCTTCAACAGCACTATTATGTCCCAGTTTTCTAGGATTTTTATTTTTTAGTACAGATTCTCTGATAAACAAGAATAAGTTTGTATCCCTTCCCTTGGGAAAGACACAGGAGATACCTTCTTATGCCCAGCTACCTATTTTTATGAAAAATACTAAAGAATAAATACCTTTAGGACTTCAAAACTTCAGTTATGTGTTGTTAAAAGCTAAATGACATGTTCAAACTCTATTGAAAGGGCAACACAGGTAGATAGATTCCTCCTCAAATGGCTCCGTGACAAGTTCCGTTTCTGTACAAAAGTGACAAAGGAGGAATTAGATGCCCCAGAAGAAAAAGGATACAGTGGGACTGACACAGAGCAGGAATGTCCCTGTATTAAGTGTAAGATAGGTAATAGTTCCAAGAAGAACAGACAAGTAGCTAGCAGAAGTTTAAGAAAGAATAAAGTTCATCTGGTGTACCTCTCAATAATCTTGGAGTAGCAAATTAGCACCTGAAATTTGCCTGACACTCTTTCTTCCTATACAATGACATGGGAGAAGCTTCAGAATTTTCTCACAGATGGGACTGTGCCTACAAGGACCAATGAGACCAATGTTCACCTAGAGACTAACCAAAGAAGAGCAATTAATGTCCACCAACCTGCTGCTTTTTAACTAGTAATTGTAGCACTGTGTGAGCTATCATTTACAAATATCTTTTTCACTGTATATCCTCAGCATGCTTCTTATAGGTCCTTGAATTCACCCCTCGGCACATATAGGTATCTTCCACCTCTCAGGGTGAGAGACACATGGAATAGGAGGTTTTGGTTCTTGAAACTCTCCCTGACCTGCAGTCCTGGCCAGAGGCCTCCCAGGTAACAGCAGATCAGCAGCTTAGTGTCTTGCCTGAATAAAACATCACTAAATAAAACAAAAATGTTTTGAAGAAAAACCTAACTTGAAAACATTAGAAAGCTAGTGTAAAAAATATTTACAACTTGTAATTTTCCCTGCCACTGAGAATCTACTGGTCTGTTAAAGTCTTCTTTAAACAGCTTTTATTGAGCACACTTCCACTTTTTCCACTGCTGGTCTCACAGGGCTCATCTTACTCTTGTCTCTCCCTTGCAAGTTCATAACTTGATGAAACATGCTTGCAGTTTGTCTACAGATAAATGATAAATGATGATTTTCCCCATTGTTTCCAATCTGGGATCTGTTGCATAGTTTCTTTTTTTTGTTCTCTCTGCAACCCCATCAGAAGCTTAATCAATAGCCTCCTGCCCTGGTCCTGTCACCAGCTAAAGCCATTGCATCACCGTATGCATAACATTATTACAGATCTGTTCCATTTCCAGCACTGTGTGGCTCTGCCACATTGCTCACTGAGATGAGATGCTACTGTAACTAGCAGCCAAGTGATTACTGCTTATGACATGGAGGTGCAGAGGCATAAACTGCTATTGATTTCTTTCTCTTTCTACTGCAAAACACAGAAGAGTTTTTTTCTGACCAGCAGAAGGATGGCGATGGCACCCTGAATCTTTTGACCAAACTGAGGACACATGTTAACTACCCAGGGCTCATCTTCCAGGTTTTGTAAATGGATTTTTATTATATTCAGGCCTCTAACAACTGCATTAAATGTGAACATACAAACTAAAATTTGGCAAGAGGGAAGCAGTGACAATGCAAGTAGTAATTCTGAGCAGAGTAGTAGTTTAAACAGACTAGATTACTAGCTTCTGGTAAAGCAAAGTCGTGGTTTTATATTTCACTGTTGATAGGAATTACACTGAAACTTTTATAGTGATTGAAATATTTGCTTCCTGAATAATTACACAATGTATGATAACAACTGAACTTGCCTGTACTACTGACCTTACTGATATAAGGGCAACCAACAAATACAACCACTGCTCTTATATTTTAAGAACTGTTACTCAGGTGATCAAACCTTATGATGAGGAGAGCTTACATAAGGACTGTCACATGCATAAAGCAGATTACAGCCTTCTACTTGTACAATTAGTCCAGGTGCATGTAGCAGCAAAGGCTGTTGCAAATCCTCTCTAAATGGAAAAAGACATCAAGGGTGGGATATGTTGAGTGAGCATCAATTTATTTGGATGATCTCCTAGGATATGTACACACTGCTATCTCCCTGATAGCAGGACTGCCATCTTTTCAGTACATACCATTGCCCACAGTACATATATATTGGGTATTGTCTTTGTGCATAAAGCTTCCACCAAGACGCAATCAGACTGCTTCTAATCCTTGGAACACGTACTGAAGTAAGAGGAAGAGAGGGCATATGTACACAATAACTGGGGACTTTATCTACCAAATAGGGGTTTTTTCCTCTCTACATTGTATCCTCTACCAATTTTATGGAAGCTCACTGATGAAACACCTTTCCAAGAAGCCCAAATTCCTGTAAGTACCAAAGATGGCTTTAGGCTATTTGTGTCTACTCACTCTGCTCTTTAGGCTGTCTAAACACAAAACAGTCTGACCTGGGGACCATGTAGCTGTACTAAGGTAATGCAATGACTAAGCTAATAGTCCCTGGGGTTATTAGGATGCATTAACTTGAGCACAGGGCAGTGCTGTGAGACAGCTCTTAGACTAAGAGGAGGCAGCACAAATACAGTGCTGGGGTCAGCAGTGCCTACCACAACTGCATCCAGCAAGGACTGACTGCTTATGTTGCTTTGCTGCTGCACTCAATATGTTTCTCATTATTTAGAAATCTTGCTGATTTTAGAAAGAGAGAACATAGATTGTAAGTCTAAAATGTAAGTAAAAGTCCTGACAATGAGTTAGTACCTAAAAGGCCAATAATGGTTAACTCTTTGTTGAAGTCTCCATTGTGCACATTCACATAGGCAAGGTAGCTGCAGCCTAGAGAGTGACTGAAACATCTGTGGCTGTATCAGGGACAGGAGCATGTGATGGTGTTTGCTGTTGCTAAAGCAACTTCAGTCTCTCCAGTAAATATGTGGTTTTGCACATGTGTTCAGACACATACCTGAGCACATACACCCATTCAACCAGTAAGGAATGCAGCCAGTATTCAGTTTTTTCTCTTGGCAGGGCTCTGCACATTGTGTCAGCCAAGAAAAATTTCACATTTACAGGAAAACCCACTGCTGTTCTCACCCTGTTACACAGTAAATAAAAGCATTGCACAACAAATGTTGACACAGTAACTCTCAGAGGAATTTTTCAGAAACAACAACTATGGATTCAAAAATGCTAACAAAATACCCCAGATTTTCACATGTATTTATTCAGAAATTATTCTCTAGAAAAATAAACCAGGCATATAAAACTATTTTAATAGATAATGTTATACCATCTTGTATTGGACTACACAGGTTTGAGTTGAGAGAGCTTGAAGGAACACATGGGGTATTGCTTGAGGTTTTGGACAATACTGAAAAAAGATCTTAGCTTCTTAAGACTTTCCATCCCTGTTTCGAGATCCCAGATGCCTGAAACAGTACTGTCCAGTTTCATTTATACTTCAAAAAAGGGAATATATTTCTGTCCCTGAACACCGACCCTTTTTACTGTTGTCTGTCCCTAGTGCATGGTAGAGAATTTCAAAACAGATATGGGCATGCAAATAAAGTAAATCAAGTCTAGGAGTTCCTGGGAAAAAGCAAATAACTAGTGCTTTTAACCATAAATAAAACTGGACAGGCCTCATTTAGCCATCCCAGAGGCAAAAGGGTATAGGTCAGTTCACATCCAATTAGCTCACCCCTTGCCACAGACACAGTTGTCTTGCTGGAAACAGTCGTTGGCCCATGTGAGTCATTGAATTAGACTCAAATTCTCATTGTGGGAGGAGTAGCTAGCACAGACTAAAACAACATTAAATAATTCAACATAGAGGGTAATCATGTACCCTCTCCTGAAGCCCATGACCTGGCTGTCTTTCATTTAAGCAGCACAGATGCAATCAGGCTGCTCCACAGAGGACAGAAATGGCTGCAGTGTTACAGTGACCCCACTCTGTTCCTTCTAGTGGCATAGGACCAAAACCACTCCAACTGGAGCATTCCCACTGGGAAAATATCCTGAACATGAGCAATTACATTTTAAGTACAACAGCTATATAAACTAAAAGTTCTGTAGCACTTCCAGAAGATTAGCACACTGCTAACATCCAGCTCCAAAGTGCTATTTGTTTGGTAGACAATTTTTATTTCTTGGATAATTGCTCCTAATAAGAGTAGCTCCCAAAATGGTTTCATAAGAGAAGTACTTAGTTGTCAGACTTATCTCAATGTTTCAAACCTTGGCAAAAGACATCAGCAAGTCAGTACGTACAGTACAAATCTTTGTAGCCAGCAGTCAGAACTTTTGTGAATCTGAGGACAGGCTTTAGCTTTGAAAATTTGAGACCTAAGCCAAGGCATTTGGATGTTACACCTAATCAATTTCCCAGCGGTAGCAAGTGCCGTACCTGCAGGACTTTTTCCTTTCACTCTTTACTGTAGACTTTATAATAGCCCAGTTCATATCAGTGTCATGGTTACAGGGACCAGGACACAGAGGTATTACTGGTCATCTAGACATTTTCAATCAGGTACTGGCAATGTGGCTTCATTCTTTTCTATTCTGCAACTTTGACAAGGACATAGATGTCTCCAGAGCTGTTTTTAACAGAAGAGAAAAACTGAAAATTAAGTGGAAAAAAACCCTAGTCCCCAGACTTTGTACAAAGCAAGTTTGTTTCTGCCTGCTGAAATATAAAGCGTGCATGTTGAATCTGGTAACCTGACAGGTATGTGTCATGGTTCTCTCTCCTTGCTCCTTTATTTTGCACAAATATTTTTCCTGGTATCATTCCAGGAATGGTTCACTTTTCATGGGTTATTTAGAACAGCAATTTGGGGTCTTCTGGTTATGTTTAGCTCATTTGGTAATAATCTCAAGGAATGGAAACACCAAACTTCGCCACATATTCTGACCCATGCACTTCAGTTGTAGTCATACAGATGCATTAGGATCCAAACTGCCTTGTCCAAAAATACATTTATCCCTTCAGCTGCCCTGGAAGGCAGCAGGTGGTGACAGGCAGCAAAGATCACAGCTTCTGGTGGTGGGCATGGGGACACTGATAGGCTTCAATGTAGTCAGGACCTTCTTCTTGGACACCTCAGAGTGGTTGGCAACTTATTCATTGGCTCATTTTTGGAGAAAGACATGGGCAGGGGCACCTGTGCCATCTCCTTATTATAATCTGCATCACTCTGATTACATGTGCATTGTAAACACTAATTATGGAAATTAGGGAAAAAATATCAGGTGTTTTCAACCAGTTATGATTTATTCTGCTACAAGTTTTAATTGTCTCTAGCCAAGCTGATTTCCAGGAACTTCTAATTTCTGCTCTGCTGTTAATTGCAGTTCTCTGTGGATGGTTCGGCTGCTTTGCAGTGTCATGTCAGAAAGCCTTCCTGAGACTCAAGTAAACAGCCACTGAGCTGAGGAAACAGCACATAATGAGGTTTGTTTTCTCCCTGAGTGGGTTTTAACACGGAGGTCATATTGACCAGGGCCTGAATTCTCTGAGACAGCATTTAACAAGACCTACTTGTTCAACAGGGGCCTGAAATCCCCAGCTGGTGCCTGGTAGCCTGCAATCAGTTGTGTGTAATGGCTTTTGGAGTTGATTTGTCTGAAAAGTTAGACATGACTGTGTGAAAATTAAGGCTCTGCCATCACCTGCACAATTGACACTATGCTCACGGAAAGATCTAATAGAAGAGGAAGACTGATTTTATTATTTTAGAAAAATGTCAGCGGCAGAGATCAGTAGAGAAAGGCTCCAGTAACTGCATTTTATGGCCTGTAAAGAAAATATCATCAGAAGTTTGCACTTGCTGACAGGTTTATGACTTACAGCTGAATGTGTGCTTCTTTGTCCTCCTGTTAGGGTGCACTGACCTCCTTGGGGTCCCTCAGGTCAGGCAGCTCCAGCCCTGGGCACCTCCCTGGGGCTGGGGCCAGCCCAAGGACAGACTGGGACATTGACCCATGGGCAGGGCCTGATGGCCTTGAGGGGCTGAAACAGGGTTCTGGACCATGGTAAAGGTTGGGGAGGCCAGTGAGAAGCTGGTCTGGATTGTAAGAGTGCTTGGTGCCAGAATCCCTTATACACTCCAGGTAAATTACATAGTGCTGGTTGAAAGGCTTGGCTGCTCTGCAAGTTATGGGAGAAACAGCTTCCAAAAAACTTGCTGGTATCAAACTGAAGACTCCTGATTCTCAACATAGGATGAAATGGGGCTCTTAAGTAGGGGATGGATGAAGAAAAAGGCAACCAGGCTCCATTTACAAAATAATGTGTGGGCAACAAGTCTCTCTTGCACTGGGTTTGCTTATTGCAGGTCCTGGGGCAACGGGCTCCAAACCTTATTATAACGAATAGAGCACAAAGCACTAAAACCATCCCATTCCAATTTTGCTAGTAGCTGCGTGAGCCTCACACAGACATGCTTGTCTCTTCCACCCACGTGAGTAATGCTTGATGGTTCCTAGTTCACAGAGCATGCAGTGGGAAGGAAACACAGACATGTCCTTAGATGCTTAGCACAGTTTTGGGAGCCAGTCTCTAACCTTGAGCTGCCACAGTGTCAAGCCCCACAATAGTTTTGCTCTTTTACGAACAGAGCCAGTTTTTCCTGAAAAACAGCAATACAAATTTTGCTAATCTAGAAGACAAACAATCCAGTGTTGGAAAATAAATCTTAGCAGTTTATACACACACACACGTTAATTTATTTAAATAAATATATATACACACACAAAATTTTTAAAATAGAAAAAGTAGGATTAATTTAAAATAATTGTAGACATCTACAGCATAAATCTTTGTTTCTGATCTAGTCACTCCTAGGGCCCCTTCAAAGTCAACAGTGGAAGACAGGCACCATTAGGGCATGACTCGTCTGGCCTGGTTTTAGATGACTACATAAGAAGACAGAAATCCTGTCCTTTAAGGGACAGGTTCTCTTCTTTGCCAACTGAGAGGACAGCTAAAGATTATTAGCTTGGATGCAGATATACACTTTTCGTGGCATCTCACTTCCAGTAACCAAGGAAGGAAGATGAGTTTACCAAAACTCCTCCATGTCAGAAATCTTCACACCTACCACAGATGAACACACAGAACTTTAGGAGATACTTCAAAAATTCCTTATAGTAAAACTGGCAACACTGAGCAGCGGGTTTATTAAATCTGGTTAAGTTTTAAGTCATAAACAATGTTATTTTAAGCATTTTTGCCTCGTAACATTCCACCAGCAGAGTCAAGTCAGTTGTGCTACAGATATAGCTGAAACCTCTGTTATCTGAGGCAACAAACCAAAGCCTGTTGCTTGGGGATCTCTCAGCAAGGAGAAACATGATGGACCTCTTCCTTTAAATACATAAGCTGAATAGGTTGAACTGGAGTTATCATGGCCAATGGCATCCCAGCTTGTATCAGAAACAGTGTAACCAGCAGGTCCAGGGAGGTTATTCTCCCTCTGTACTCAGCACTGGTGAGACCGCTCTTTGAATCCTGTGTTCAGTTCTGAGCCCCTCAGCACAAGAAGGATGTTGAGGCTCTGGAGAGAGTCCAGGGAAGAGCAACAAAGCTGGTGAAGGGGCTGGAGAACAGGCCCTATGAGGAATGGCTCAGAGAGCTGGGCTTCTTTTATCTGGAGAAGAGGAGACTGAGAGGAGACCTCATTGCTTTCTATAACTACCTGAAAGGAGGTTGTAGAGAGGAGGGTGCTGGCCTCTTCTCCCAAGTGACAGGGAACAGGACAAGAGGGAATGGTCTTATGCTCCAGCAGGGGAGATTTAAGCTGGACATCAGGAGGAAGTTTTTCACGGAAAGGGTCATTGGGCATTGGAACAGACTGCCCAGGGAGGTGGTTGATTCACCTTCCCTGGAGGTGTTTAGGGCACTGGTGGATGGGGTCCTGCGGGACATGGTTTAGTGTTTGATAGGAATGGTTGGACTCGATGATCCAATGGGTCTCTTCCAACCTAGTGATTCTAAGATTCTAAACAAATTCTGCTGCTGCTGAAGATGCGTTCCTGTATTCCCTGGGGTACAAGCCCAGGAGTGTGTTCAGCAGCAGAGAGCTCTTCAGGAACCTTATGGGAAAAACTGGTTGAGATTGCATCTGGTTTCTCACTCACTGGGAAAGTGGCGCTAGCAAAATCTCTGGTACTCATCTTCTACTGTGCTCATGGCATCTAGCATGCATTTAATAGTCACAGTTGTGCTTGCACCAAATTCTTAAGTTCACATAGCTGCTGAAATAAAGACTCAAAGGACTCAAAGTTGTTTTCTATCTAAGCTGTAACAGGAAAGAATAATTACTATAACTAAGCAGTGTCCCATTGGCACAAGTATGTTGTCTAGTATTTAAACCTAGATATCCACCATATATTCACATCCTTGAAGCAAGCTCCTATTCTGAGGTTGCATAAGGATAGACATTCTAACAGGCACTATATATATATCCTATTCTCTTCTATATTTGATCAAATTTTGCATTCTTTGTTACAATTGCAAGAACTATTTATACAGAAACCTACAACAGCATGTGCTAATTGTCCAGCCATTGAACTGCACCTCAGCTGTCTCACTGTGGTGTGTTTTACATACATTTCACATATTTTTGTGCTAGTGAAAAATTCGATATGCTGGGATGATGTATGGAACTTTATGTTGGTGAAAAGACTCTTATTCATTTTGGATAATGCCCCCTCTCAGACATTAAGAACAAGTACATGGCATTTTTCTGTGCAGCAGAAAAACTGAATTACCAAGAAAGCTGTCCTTTGAGTATCAGTAAGGTCTCTGTGACCCTGGCTACCCTGACAGATTCAATTCAGGTGTGGTTCATCTTCCCCAATTATGATTTGTGACCCAAGGCAATGATCAATCAAGAAATGTAACATTACTTGGAGCTTACAATGGCAAAAGAGAGACAGCCTTGCTGCCACCAGTGAACAAGAAAACTTTATCATTACCTAATATCACAGAAGAAGAGGAGAGCTTATCCAAGAAAATAAATAGATGTTGCAGGAAACATTAAAGAAGTGCAGTCTCTGTTGTGAAGGTTGGGGACGCCATGACAGAGCAGAACAGACACAAAGTCCTCAGAAGTACAATCCTGACCATACTGAAGCCAACAGCAAAATTCTGACTGATTTCAGCAAGTTGAAGATTTCCTCTAGATTCAGTTTATGGCTGAATCACTACCTTATTACTGAGTGGCAGATGATGTCTCCAGTCTGTGCCATAATGTTCAACCGTGAAAAAGAAACTACATCAGTTATCCCCATCAGCAAAAGAACAATGCAAATCTTGACATGAGCACTTGCACAGAGAGTGCTGGAGAAACAAGGGCAGCCAGGAGCTCTTGGCTGACTTTTGTCTGCCAGGAAGTAACTTCTTCTGCTAATTTGTGGTGAGAACTGCTGGGGAAAAATAATTCCTCCTATCAGAAACATGGCTAGACAGTCACACTGGAATCAGTGTCATGTAATGAAAAGCTAGTTTTACGTTTAGAGGGTCAGAAGGAAGAAATCATTGCTTGTTATGGGTGCAGAAGGCATACATATCCATTGTGAGTGATTATTCACCCACAGAATGCAACCAGCAAGAAGAAATAAAGGCACTAAAAACCAGTCTGGAGACAATCAAATTTGCAACCCTCTGTCAGAGCACATTAGCATATACCTTCAGCTGGAATAAAGAGCTGTAGAACTACAAAGGCAAACCCATTTCAGTTATTTATAATAATTTTTACTACACATTTTAAGCAAGAAAACATAACGTTTTATTGGGTTTAACATCAGGAATAATTGTTTCCTTGAGCTCCATCCACCTGAGACTAGCTCCTAGCAAGTTTGGCAATGTCCAAAATATAGACATCTTACATCTCCTTGGAAAAAAATTAACCATTTCACATCCAGCTGATTTCCAGCTCTCAACCAACTCTTCCCAGGCCCTGGTGAGGTGTGACACTGACGTATAGAATAGGTTATTCTTCAATGGACATTTTTCTTGTTTATGTTTTGGTTTGGTTTTTGGGTTTTTTATTCCTGCTTTTCGTTGTTCTGCTGACTGCTGGTGAAAGAAAGTGACTTTCAGCTTTCTGGTTCATGGAAGGAAGGTTTCTAGTCATCAGGCTGTAAAACTCAGAGTGGTGAAGGGGGAATTTTCTCATTTTAACTTCTTAGCAGTGGTAATTTGTGACTAAGGTATTTGTGACCTGGCACAAAGGGCAAGAAGGCCTGACTACAAGAAGGGATTAAACTCGCTGGAAGTAGAAATGCCAGAGAAAGACCAACTCCTTGCAAGGTAGTGAAGTTTCCCTTGGTAAGAAGAAAAGAAACACCCTCAGCATTGTCTTGTACCCATCCCGGAACGAAAGCATGCAGGTGCCCCAGCTTAGGACAGCAGAACTGGGCTAGGAGATGAACACACAGCTGAGATGACATACCCCATGCAACTACTCTCAGGACTGGTGCTAGTGCAAGTGTATTTAAGGAATCTGCTTAGGATGCATTGTTGTAGATTCCATGTAGGTCTGTGTAGTATTGTGGTAAGATTCAGTCCAATGCATTGTTTATTAGTTTTTCTTTTATATTTCTCCACAGGCATGTGTTTAATTCACCTCAAAGGGTACCCTAAAAATTTCCCAGCAGCACCTAAGGGGCAAAACCAGCAAACTAACCCAGAAAGCAAACATTTCCTTCATCTAGTTACTCTGATTTAAAAATCTCACAGTCTTCAAAACTCCAGTCAATCACTGCATATTTGCAGTATAAGGTATTTCATATTTTTCCCTAAATTTATACCATGTGTGCCCAGACAGGCAGCCTACCTCATGACCCCACTGTGTGTCAGGGGGAATGTGCAATGACACTGAATTCTGCCTTCCTGGCTGATAACAGCCAGTAGTCAGCCAGTGAGAAGACCAGAGTGCACAGTAGCAACAAATGCAGGAACAGAGAAACAAACGAACGAAGAAAAGTGTCATCCAGCAGCAGGAAAGACCAGAGGTCATGTTTCCCATTGCCCTGTCCTGTCTCTTCCCTTCTTTCCCTCTGTTCATCCACAGAGTTACAAGCAGTGAGAGCAGTCCACACACCCTACACCCCAGATAATATTTAGGCCACAAAAGAGCCCACTGCCACCCTTCATCCCCCAGAAATCTGTTAGGTGAACTCTTTTTTTATATTTTTAATTTGTTTTTGATCTGTTTGCATTTTCATAACCAGTTGAGTTTTCCCTAGGCTGGCTCGGCCTGGTCAGGCTGGGGTAATTCTGGTGGCTGCCAGAAGAGCTGATGGGTTATGCCAGGCAGTTTCCCTGCTCCAGCACTGTCAGTTTGATGCCAGCACACTTCATGGCTGCCAGCATGCAAAGACTGACTGTCCTCCTCCTCCCCGTTGACTCCATACGGATACAGTGAAGGAGGTGTTCTTCTTTGGGGCACTGGTAAGGCATCAGACAGGAGCACTGGGTCTGTGTCTCTAGGAATGAACATGTTTGAGGTTTAGCTGCAAATGTCATGACTGAAAACATATATTATTGTTTGACAAGATTTCCAACAGTGAAAAACCCTAATGTTTTGTGATGTGTTAGTTACAAAGGTTCCATAGCACAAACACTAGATGTTAGGGTATTAGGCATAGAGGCAAAAGCAGCCTTAAATACCAGGTTTTGCATCAGTGGTCCATACAGAAGTAGAAATGAAGTACTTAACTATTTTTATAGTTATAGTTTATATAGTTATAGACTGACTTTGTCTGACTTTTCTTCTAAACAAAAAGATTCTAAGTTAACTTTCTGTTTCATATTATCCTTGCACACAATGTTGATGTGAAATGGAGTCTTACAGTCCATACTGTGTCAGTTCCTATCTCATTAAAACTTCCTTTATGAATGCTAAGTTACATGCTCCTGGCCTGTGGTAAAGCTCAGCCCTGCCAGTAATTTCATTATCCATTTCTGATCTAATCAAATTCTGACGCTTAATGTTCTTCCTCAGAAATTCCCTAGGCAGGAAACTAAGTTTCTGCCTTCTCTTTCTTAAAATACATGAAAAATGTGTGTTTTCCTCCCTTCAGCTGCTTTCACATGGTACTGCAGTACCTTCTGCCTCTCTGTTGATAACAACTACTCATTTTCAGGAAAAACAAAGCTTGCATTCCTAACTGGTTGTGCATACTCATGAGAAAGAGGACTTTTGTGGAGATGGAGAGGAGGAAAGGCCAATTCAAGCCTCTTGGGACCCACAATGAAAACTTATTTCATTTAATGTCTTTTTCTCTCCTGTATCTCATTTTTCCTCACTGAGTAGGACTAATCTGTAGGGGTTGGGTTTTGTGTTTTTTTTTTTCTTTTGGGAAAAGCACCGAGGTACTGGCAAAGGATCCAGCTTTACACCACTTCCACAGATCTAGGGTTCCTAGGGGCTCTGTAATAAACAAGCCCAATGCTTTTTTAGAATTATAAAGGCCTTCCTTGGATCCCAAGGTTCCTAGATGCTCCAACAAACCACGTTCCTCAAGGGACATATCTAGTCATGCCCTCTGCTTCAGCCCCACAAGAAACAATTTCTCATGGAGTGATTTCACAACCACCTATTTCTAATGCTGTGCTGCAAAGTCTTGCATCTTCCAAACACGGTTTTAGGATTGCTGCATGCTGTTTTCACAAGAAGACAAGGTGTGATAAGGATAAATTTTGCTTCTGGAAGCAGGTGAAGGAATAAGCATGGCTGCCACTCAGAATTTTCCTGACAAGCATGTCGTGTGCATACAGCCAGCCAGGACCCTAGGCATTTACAGGAAAAGCCACTACTTTTATCACCAAGTTACACAGTAAATAGTGAAGTTGCACAACAGTGTTTATACAATAATCCTCTTAGGGATTTCACCAGCTTAGCTAGTTCATTAAAACTCCTAATAAACACTCTTTTCACGTATGGGTATTTTCAAATTTTACCATTAAAATTCCATTAAACCTGATGACCCCAGTCTTGCTTTTTAAGTACTAGCATGATTCAGTTTCATAATTTAATTATATGCTATAGAAGATGTGGCCCAAACAACTCCTGAAGTATAAACACGTAGTGATAGTTGCCTCACAGGGGATGGGTGTTAACACGGCTGCCTGTATTTCTATGGTTAAGGATTCAAAGGTAAAATAAGATGAAAAGGTTCTCTTAATCTCCAATTTCCTTTTGTCTCTTGCTAATGGGAAGTGGCAATGCTGCACTACATGTGCTTAACAGAAAAAGCACAAGTGTAAATGTAACACTCGGTAGCAGGGACATGGGACTGACCATGCTTCCACACTCTTCTCACAGTAAGTTGTTCAGATGAATAACTGCCTGTAAATCTCATTTTTGGAGCAGTGAAGGAGTCAGCATATGTAATATTTTCACATCCAAAGTTCAGAAATCATACCTGGACATTCCTCCCAGTCATAGCAGGTGTCATACCCACAGGGAACTTTCTTCAAGCTCTTTGTAGAAAGCTCTGCCCTTTCAATAGCCCAGTCTAGGTTGACATCACCATGGCAAGGTCCAGCATGCAAGAAATGAAATGACTGCTCTCCAAGGCATATTTCAGCTGAGTACTGACAGCTGGGCCTGGTCACATTCTGTTCAGAAACAGCATGTAGCACACAGATGTCTTCTGAGAAATGCCTGCCCCAAGGGAAAAAAGAATAATTTTAGCAGGCTGTGGAACAAGTCCATGGCTCTAAACGTGCAAAATACTCCACAAGCATCAGATGAAACACAGTAAAGCCATGGCCAGGGTGGATATCTGTCTAAAGAGCTGAGGCTGTTCTGAATACTGCAGGACCTGGACCTGATACAACATTGTGCTGTGACATGAGGAAGCTTTGGGTCTATTCAAGAGACGACAGGTGAAGGACGTGCCTGCACAAGAAAACAGCAGGTGCTGTTACCTCCACAAGGTGTGTGAAATTTCTACAGGCCCTGAAGTGGCTTGACTGAGTTAATGCAGCTCTGTGTGCAAGACAGTCTCTGAGGCACAGAGCCTCACTCTGCCTCAGTGTAGGCAGCCACACTCCGTGTAGTTTCTTTCTGTATTACATGTGGTCCCTAGGTGGATTTGTTCTCAACAAGAGCAGACATTTCCAAGCAGAACTCTGTGGAACTTAATAATATCCCCCAAAAAGGGAGCAATTCAGTCCACCTTGTTTAGCCTCCTGAGTTAAACTTATGGCTTTAGTTAACAAAATCTCTCTAATTTTCAGAGAATTTGACATATTTGTTTTTAACAATGTCTATCACCCTCTGAACATGCTCTCTTTCTACCCTAGGAGTCCTGAAAGAGAGAAGATGCCTGGTAAGCTGGGCTCTGATGTAAATGACATGAATCCTGTGCCAAGGGAGTCGTCTGTGATCAAACAGGACCCTGTGGTGGAATGTGTGTTTATTCCTGCCCTACAATGGCTGTGCTCCTCTTTCCTATCTCCAGCCCCACACTCCTATAGGATAACTCTCTATTCACTTGAAGGCTCAACAGTCAGTGCAGGTCATGATATTTAAAGAAACAGTAAATCCAAGTCTTAAATATTTTTATATGCTCTGGTGACTGAAACACGTGGTGTATTTTTGCAGCACATTTTCCTGAAAAAGGTGAATCGCAAACATAAGGAGCATGACCTATTATAGCAAGGTGATTACAGTGAAAAATGTAGAAAGTGGAGGTATAAAGAGAAGAAAAGAAAGAGCCGGCAACTCTAGTAGCAGATGGTAATGAAGATTAGAAGGATGTGCCATTGTTTGCCGTTTGGTTAATATTATTGTTTGCTTACTTCATAGTCTATAATGAGGATGTAATTTGGATACAGAGGCATAGTTAGCTAATGTCTAAACAGAGACTAACACTGAATTGCTGTTGTGCTTTGTTACTCTTCTTGTTTTCTTTCACAAAGGACTTTCATTCTATCAGTGGAGAAACTTTGGCTTTTCTTTTTCCCCTCAGGAGAGGAATTAGCTTACCCACAATCTTCTTCTGGAGACATGCAAACGCACTGGGATCCAACCTGCTTTTGTCCTGGATTGCAAACACCTCTGATTTTAGATTGCACATCTGAAACAAAAGAGCAAGAGTTACTATGACTAGTAATAAAGTGAACAAAAATATCTTAGCCTCCCACCATAAAACCTAAAATGGTTTTCCTTCTACCTATCTGATATTTCTCTCTTCAAAAATTGTTGTGATTGGAATTCCAAAGGTACACATCAGTCTTTGTAAAAATCACTGGAAACTCTTTTACAAGAAGTGAAGTATATTGCACTCAAAAATTCTGAACTTAATGCTGATGTTTGAGACTGAAATTACATGGCACTGCGGTAGGAGAAAATAAAACCAAAATTAACGATCCGTTGCTGTATGACTTAAAACCAGTCATCTGTCCCCCTAGTGCTAGCTACCTAAAATAAACTGTGTGGGTAATACCAGCAACATAGAAAAGGTATCTGCAAGCATACTAACCTTTTTCACATGTAATAGATCTCAGAATTGGAGGTGTCCAGGACAGATCTCTCCCACAAGTATACTGTGTTTGACCAGTGACTATAAACCCAGCTTGGCAGCTCAGCTTCACGGTCTCACCAATGTTATACTGTTGCTTAAATGGGGAAATTGTGACAATGTCAGATGTAGATGGCCTGGGGCATACTGAGGCTGTAATAAACAAGAAAAAAGTACAATTCTTGTTGGCTTTATGGTGTGTAGCTATTTACAGTAAGTCATAATGCTTCATCTGAAGAGCCACAAAGACACTAAATAGCACCAAACACTTGACTGATGTTCAAAACAAATAAATATTTAACATAATTAAGTCTAGAAACTTTCAGTGCACTGTCAGTCTTTAGAAATGTTTCTTAATTAATAACTAAATAATTACAATGTTTCTGATGTATGTCAGTATAAGTAATTTAATTTTACAGTTTTAAAATAATAAGAATGGCATTAAGAGCAGATTTTATTTTTTTCTCTTGTAAGTGAAGCTATTAAAAACAATTAAAATGAATGGTAATAGGAACCTCATAAATATTTTCAGGTAAATTTTTCTGACAAACTGAACACTAAATCAATGAAATCACACTGAGTTCTACAAAACTACTGGATCTTGTTGGCAAATCGAGGTCGGTTCTTTTCCTTAATTCTTAGTTGAACTATAAATACTTCAAGGCTTTGATTTATTGTAGAGATTTTCAAAGCAGCCTGGGGGTAGTGGTGAGAGACATATCACTCATTTAATATAACAAGTGGTACATAAATTCCTCTAAGAACACTTTCTTCAGCATAACTATTATCAACTTAAAGGTATCTATGCAAGCCTGGAAACAAAAAATGAGTCCTCTGTTAAACATATTTGAACTAGACTTAGAGGACCTTATAGCATCCCTCTGAGGGTTTTCTAAAGGACTTAATATTACAATATCCTTACGAAGTGTATCAAGAGCAACGAGGCTGGTGAAGGGGCTGGAGAACAGACCCTATGAGGAGCGCCTGAGAGAGCTGGGGTTATTTAGCCTGGAGAAGAGGAGGCTGAGAGGAGACCTCAGTGCTCTCTATAACTACCTGAAAGGAGGTTGTAGAGAGGAGGGAGCTGGCCTCTTCTCCCAAGTGACAGAGGACAGGACAAGGAGGAATGGCCTCAAGCTCCGCCAGGGGAGATTTAGGCTGGAGATTAGGAGGAGGTTTTTCACACAGAGGGTCATTGGGCATTGGAATAGGCTGCCCAGGGAGGTGGTTGAGTCACCTTCCCTGGAGGTGTTTAAGGCACGGGTAGATGAGGTCTTGAGGGACTTGGTTTAGTGTTTGATAGGAATGGTTGGACTAGAAGATCCGATGGGTCCCTTCCAACCTGGTTGTTCTGTGATTCTGTGATTCTGTGATTTCTGAATTGAGAGAGGAATAATGTATTGACTCAGTATTTTTTTGCTATCTCTACATGAAACACATTCTTAAAATGCTACATTTTCAGATATCATCACAGATTCTTCAGTTAAAACCTGTATCAAAATCTATTTTGTGCCTTTTTCTTCAACCTTCGTTTTGCTACTGGGCTAAGTTAGTTTTCCTTACGTTGACACTCAACAGGTTGCTGCATCCAGGTTTGATCTGGCAGGCACCGTAGGAATTGATAGCCACTGAGGATGTGACCACTCATACAGACAATTTCAGCTTCTTCCCCCACAGCATACTGGTTCTTTCCATTCTATAAAAAATAAAACAAAAAAGCCCCTCAAAAATCTATGATAACAAGACTGGTAATTGTCAAAAGAAATAATGATAAAAGCCTGATGATACGATGTAATAAATGTGTGCTTTTCATGCTTTAAAATATGAGTCATAACTTTACCTGTAAAATGTGCTGTTTGTCCAGCTGAAGTAACTGATATCATGGTTAAAAAACAATGATACAATGATCACTGTTTGAAATGGATTTATCTTACCTTTGCTTCACCTGCTGGTGGACTTTAGGTGACTAGAGTCCCACAGTATGCCACATACATAGCAATACATTCAGTAGCACAGTAGCTTCCTTGGGTATCAGATACATGTGAGAAGAAAGTTGTAAAATTTCCCAGCTCTGCAACTCCTGCACTTTCCTCATTTTTCATGCTTACCCTGATAAAGCCATTTTCTGGTGGATCTGGCCTGGAGCATCCAGACTCAGGTTCACCAATCAAGATATCCTCTTCTCTCCTGGCTTCATCATCATTTATACAAGGAGCACCACTGAAAAGTAAAAAAAAATTGATGGTAAGGATGTATCTTAAGCACTAGTGTTATCAAACAACAATGGCAAACTGTCAGGAACTTTGGAGAAGAATGCTGTGTGTCCTGTCCCCGCTCCATTGGTGAAAAAATTTATTTTGGTAAATAAAAGGTGGTAGATGTATAAAGTCACAGATGTTCACAAGTGGGAGTCAAAGATCAGCATACGGAGGAAGTGTCTAAGGAGCCCATGCAGGCTGGTTGCATTTAAAGTTGTATATTCAAAACCCAAACATTACCATCAGGCAGTGGTTAGAGGGAGTTGATCTGTGTTAGTGTGGAGCTGTACAACCTGTGCTGTCTAGCTGTCTAGCTGGACTCCTTTCCAGTCAATACAGCAGGGATGATGAAAATACTGCGTTAGCTCTTGATTCCAGTAGAAAAACTGAATCTGCACAAAACCTCAAAGATGCAAGAAACTGGAGCTGTGATTTTAAATTGAAAGCACAAAAACCAGTACCCCAGACATATTCGAAGGAGGAATACAAAAGACTTGGTAGTTTCAGTAGAATTCTGACACTGAGTTCAGACCTAAACCTCTATGAGAAGTAGTTATAGTTTAAAAGAACCAGAAACTGCTGACTTCCATGAACAGAAGCAGGTGAGTTCTCTATGACTTTGGATAAGAAGTTAGGCAGAGCAATGTAAGAGATCTACAGGCATACTTCAGTGGGTAATTCATCAGCCATTTTCTAGGAATAAATAATGAATAAATCCAGACATTAAGCAAGTTGTTAAGATTTTCAGACATTTCTTTCTCTCAGCCACTCCACAAAAGCTTGTAACTGTCCGCTATTTCTCCTTGGTGGTCACAAAGCTATTCCAGAGCCATTTCCACTCTGCCCCATGACTATGGAGATTTTTTTATTTATTGTCTTCTTACCTGTCCATGAACATAGAGACATAACAGTCCTCTTCCTCTTTCCATTCACCCTCACAGGGCTTCCCACCGTTCATTGGGGAGGGATTGTTACACTTACGGGTCCTTCTTGTTTTGAAGGAAGCATCACATGAGCTCCATTCAGACCAGCAACCCCAGCGGCCATCTACAGCAACTGTAAGAAACCAAAGAAATTCCATCTTCTGGCCAATTTGTACCATGTCTAGTACTTCTCCTAAGGTCACACACCAGAGGGGTGTTGGTTAATAGTTGTTTTCAGAGGATTTAAAATTTTACTGGCAAGGGAGTCGATTGTCTCTAGAGTGTGAAGTTTTTCAAAGAGATGGTCAGCCAGATTACAGCTGCCTCTTGAAAACCTAAATATGTATCTTCCTTTCTAGTTTTGATCGCAAGTAACATTAAAAACCAGAAGCAGTTTATTTTCTACCACTCTGTCTCACAGAGATACTTGATTTTTCATGATGCTGACAGTCTTTTTAAGTAGCTCAGTATTTAACGAGTTATTAAATAAACCTGAGCTCTACTAACACATCTAAACCCCAAATCTACGTCTCATGCAAGATAAATCAAATGCCACCATCTTTTCCTTACCCACAAGGGGTTTTTATCTGCACCACCATGAAACATCTACAAACCAGTTTCTTTACAGACTCCTTCTTTTTCATATGCAGTACACATTCTACATTCATCCCTATCTACATATTGACAATTGTTTCTTTCTTTCAAAATATTTATTTATCAGAGTCAAATAACGAGACCTGTAGCTGCCTAAGTAACTTTCCTTTCTGTCCCTTTTTGATCCTGGAATAATAAATACATGTAACAATAAATATAATACTGTAAGTCTGCTCTGTTTCCCATAGGTACAGCAAATATCACCAATTGCATTAAGAAATCTATCTGCATTCTTTAAATTCTTCAGAATGATGATTGTGTTCCCTCTTCTTAAGACAAACAAGTTTTGCCTGTTAACTGTTAACTCCATTAGCTGTTTATCCTTAAGCATAGGAGATTATAGGGAAAACTAAGGAAAGGGTTTCTTAATTTTTGCATCATTTGTTTTCAATCCCAGCTTCATTCTTATTGCCAAATATCTCATTTCTTATTATCTTAATTATGTAACTAAGGACACTTTTAACATGTCTTAAAATTTCATTTGAGCCATGCCTGTTGAGTTTGATTTTTTATTTTGAGTCCTACCCTTATTCTTAAGTTTCCTGACAATCAACATCTAGTAAGAAGTGCTATGGATTTAGTAAGAGAAAGTTGTATCAGAGACATATTTGACAAATAGACACCAGAAGGACCATGTTTACATGGTGACAGCATCACCTCAAATACCTGATTCGTAACCTGGAGCTCGTGTTTCACAGTTTTGGCCGTAGGTACCAGCCTGGCACAGGCAGAGGCATTCTGTCCCAGAAAACACAGGCCTGCCATTGTTGGGGCATGGGGCACACTGGCAAGGGTCAAACCTGTCCACATATTCTCTCAAGGCTCTCCTCAGGTTGCGACGTCTGGTCACAGCGCATGGCACATTCTTCACCAAATCCACAATGGGCGACACCTGGTAGAGAGAGCTGTTCAGTAAACTGTTACCGAGGCATAGCAGGATCCTGATTCTAAAGGCACTAGAACCTGCATATGAAACTATATTACACAGGAATCAGGCTTTTTGAAAGTTATGGATGCTTTAAAGGAGCATGAATGTACTATACATCTGTATTATCCTCTTGTGGTTTGAGCTAATGTAGAATCAGCTTTCAAACTTCAGCTAAATCCCTTCTAAGTAACTTCATATTCAGCAAGTTAACTACACTTTTCTCAGTCAGTGTTTCTTTCTAGAAATGACAACACAAGGCACTGGTATGCAGAAAGACCATTGCAGGGGACATTTAGGCTGGACATTAGGAAAAATTTATTCACAGAAAAATGATATTGTGCCTATGCATATGTGCATTTGTATCATACACAGCATCCTCTCAATTTAAAAGACATAACACCTACAGAGCTCTCTGAAATGCTGCTAACTTGTGAGTGCTTTACTGTCTCAGTATTCATCTTTTTTTAATCTTACCTCAAAATCAGTCACCACAGGATTGTCCTTTGTTGATTCCAGCCAGTTTGTGAAGACTGTGTGTCCAGGAAATGCCCCCTTTTTCTCCCAGGCCAGAGCTGCTGCGTACTCTGACCTGCCACCTTTTACCAGGGAGACTGATCGTTCTGCTGACTCCAAAATGGAACCTGAAAAGGCATTTTGTTACAGTACTGTCAGACAAAGGCCTCCAAAGCATGTGTAATAACAGTGTTCTAAGAAAAAGTGTAAGAGAATAGAAAAGAACATACTAAGATTACTTTTTTAAATATACTTTTGGAAGAATAACGTCTAAGTTCAGAAAAACAACCCCTGTTCTGACAGCACAGTATTCCAAGTGTTGGTGTCTGGGACCTCAACCATGAAGATATTCTGAACTATATAAAACACTTGTAGAAAATGAAATGAACACAAGTAGAATCCTCTAGAAAAAAACACTGCAATGCAGGATCTTTAGTCCCACCTGTAAACACATAAGTAATGGAAATTGGTCATAAAATGAGGACAAAAATATGGTGGAGGTGATGAAATCCCTGCATCCCTGATGCAGAACATGACAGTTGTCATCCTCGCAGAAAATGTACAAGCATTCTGCAGTTACTGAGACACATTTCTGGTATTAGCAAGGGACTCACACACCTAGATTAGAAGTCTGCTTGGCATGAGGAAGGTGGGAGGGGAAGGTCAGGGAATGTGTTATTGTTGCTTAACTCTTTCAGTGTCCCCATAGCAACCCTTAAAGAGGAGGAGGGAATTAGTTGTGACTGCACATTTCTAGTTGAACTCTTTTCCCAGTTCAGCATACCTGACCCTAGACCCAGGGCCATGGAGAATGTTTGTAAGATCCATGATTGACTGGAATAACCAGTTCCACCAGACTTCCAATGATGGTACTTCAGAGCAGGGGAAGAGTGCTCCTACATCACAATTTCTTTTGCAAATAAAAGGATGTTTCCAGTGCTTGCTTCAGAGACAAACAGTGAAACACTGGGTCCTCTGACAATGGTGGAAGAACATTTTTATTTCAACAAGACTGGGAGGTCACCTAGGGCACCTAGCTGAGGGGAATGGTGTCTCTCAGGGTAGGTAAGAGGAGATGAGCCCCGTCATCATCATAGTCACCTTCATGCTTCACAGTCATCCTGTTCGTGGTACATCTGGTACTGACTTTCTTTTTCTTCCGGAAGAACACACGCCTTGTTGTTTCTGTTCGAACACACTCTGTTGATTCATCCACTGCCAGTCCTAGAAATACCACAGAGCAGGAGCTTCATCGCCATAATCTTGCTACATACTGGCATCACACCAACAGGCTCCCACATTGATTTGACCCATTACAAGTGTTCTTGCTTACTGGCTTCTTTCTGACTGCCACACTGCAATTACACTCCTCATCCACTATTGGAGATCTCACTACTGCAGGCATTTGCTTCCCTAGGTACAAACAGCTTTGGACTGAGTCACTCCTTTAGGTACCCTGCCATGCAAGTTACAGCACTGGCATTAAGGATTACAGCATTTAAGTTTAGATTTTCACTTCCGTGGTATTATCTTCTTATTTCAACAATCTGGCAGTCACAGGACTAGGTTTAGAGTGATTTCTAATCAATACCAACAACTTTAATGTCTATATCCCAAAGGATACCACTTATGTCTCTCAGACCTCACTCCCACATCATGATGGAACACTTTTCCTAGTGGCACATGGTCCTGACCCGAAGAAGGTCTTAAGAGGTTTCTCTGGAAAAAAATGATATTTACCAAGAGAGGAGTGTCTTGAACTTTTCAAATTAAGAAAATGTAGAGCAAAATACTTTTCTAACTCTATATATAGGCAGTGTGGGTAATTCCTAGATGTAAGCAAATCTAAAGAGTTTTTTGCCATTAGCTGGAGAAATTATGCAGTGTAAGGCTTTAAAAAAAAAAAGTGTGAATATAAGCTGGTGAACAAATCATGATAATTCCTTGCTAAAGGTTACATACCTGAGTTCTTCAGTTCCTCAGAGCTATACTGGTAAAGGATGTCGTAGGAACCACCCATCTTCCCAGAGGTGTAGTAATGAGTGCCAAAGTCATCAAATATTCTGCTGTATAAAGCGTAATTGTATTCCAGGGGTAGGTGATTAAGTGCTTTTAGAAAGATGTCTGAGAGCTGGAGATCTGACTGTTTCATTGTGAAGTTTGCAACAGAAATGACTTTATGGACTCTAATAAAGTTTGAATTCTAGAAATAAAAAAGATGAGTCTTACCAATTTCGTGGTTAGTTAGCAGCAGAAAGTAGAGTAACCACAGTATATCCTGAGACACACCACTTGATCTGATTAATCCTGCATGTTGCACTCTTTTAACTATGAACAAACTAACCCTGGACTTTTCGAGAACCTTGTGAGGTTATTGAGCGCAATGTTCATTGCTCCTTTACATTGTCTGTGTACATAGCATTCTGAAGAAAATGAGGACTCCCTACCAAAATGAAAGCAAAATTATTCCTACCATAACATTAAACAAGCAATTGATAAAACAACCAAATTTTCAGGGGAAAGACTTAATTCTAAAAGCATTCATGAGCCATTTTCAACTCGTACAGTCAACTTTTCTACACACAATTCAGCATCCAAGTTTGAATCTGACCCCATAAGGCAGGTAATTCTAATTTCCTCCTACTTTTCAATAGTCTATATAAATTTCTATTTTCACTACATAAGAAAGTATTGCAAATTAATTTGTAGGTCGCTTAAACATACCTAAGTCTACAAATGCATATAAACAAAATTTATATAGATATAAAAAGAGTCTTCCTGTATGCTACAGCAGAGAACATGATGAAGATGCAAGTTAGAACTCCTGCTAAGGATCCAGTAAGGAAGGATTTTAATCTGTGTCATCTTTAGCAAACATCAGATTAAGCTATTGGCTATTTCAGGTGGGTTTCTGGGAATTTGTTGCTACAATGCTGAAATCTAATGTACATCCAAAAATCCTTCCTGATTAAAGTTTTATTTAAATGCATGTTTTCATAGGTAACTTTGGTCTGGGTCTAAGCCAATAAGAAACCACCATTCAACCAAAATAAACTAACCAGATGTACAAAAGAACAACCTGTTCTCTATACAGGTATCTACATAGGAATGAAACTCATCAGGTCTTCCAGTAGCTGAAACTTCAATTCAATACAGTTGAGTTAAAACTAGGAGTAATGGACTATTTAACCAGTCAAATTACTTAACCATTGGGACAAGTTAGTAAACTCTGCATTAAACTTCTATCACAGGAAATATTAATACTAAGAGAAATATTTTTGTAAAAGATTCATTATAACTGTGTTAGAACTCATGGGTTTCAACAGGTCTTAGGTGTTATTTTAGTCATATGGCCTCTTCCATGCAGAAATGCAAATAATATCCCATCTTTTACTGTCAGTAAACCATAAAAGTGAATAATCTCACATCCTGCAGTATTCATCAAAGATACACAATTTTATGAGAAAAAGGTTTTCTGTTCTTGAAAACTTTTCTGTCTATGTGTTATTTCTGAGATTATAGTATGGCCAAGTACATTCTGCTAACCATGAGACTCTAATATGCAAGTTAATTGCCAAATAAAAATTTAGTTTAGTTTACCTCCTAGTGCACGCATAACATTCCTGAGTGCACTTAATTTCTTTTTAGAGTTGTCTGTTACTGTTATTACATGACATTCTGCTTTTTTAACTATAATGATGGCAGGGAAAGGAACAGTTTACCCAATCTGATAATCTTCAAACTATGTCAGATCTATGTTATTTTAAGTAGAATAAGCCTGTTATTTCTGCACTAAAACCAGAGAAGCAGAGGCTACAGAAGGTATATTACAATCAGGAACAGGCTATAGTAACAGAAGAGGAACTTTTTGTGGGTAGTTCTAGGGGTATTTTTTAAGCAAGTGTAATACCAATGTCTTGAAAAGGAAAATAGCCTTTGGTAGCTCTGTTCTGAAATGTGCACATAGAAACAGAATGAAAGGAAGAAAATTGAGGTAACATTCAATTACCTTTTCATATGAGGCTTCAATGGCTTTCTTGAAGGAGGAAGATGAAGTGACTTTAACCCGTCTCTTTCTTGAAAATAAAAATGGGATACCAGAAGACCCTCGAAAACCATGACTGGACGAGCTACTTCCATGATCACTGTAACTCAGAGGTGTTAAATCATTGTAGAAATCTGATATTACATCATCCTCTTCATCTGCTACCTGGAGATTTAGTAAAGCAAAATGCATTTACCCAAATAATAATCTGAAACTAAAATGTACTCAGCAATGAACTCTTGATTTTCTAATGGAAGAAACATGCCTATTATTTAAGAAATGGCAGTAAACTAAAAAACTGTTCTTAACATGAAAGTTGAGGCCAAAATAGGTTAATAGGCAGGATGAATAAAAGATAAGATGTAGGCTTACTAGGCATTTATACAAAAAAAAAAAAAAAAAAAAGTTCCTACTTTCTTCTAGAATTCCCCACCTTCATACCCCAAAACTCAGGAATAATTTTCAAGAAGTATTACAACACCCTTTTTTAAGTCTTACAGACCTTCACATTATGTCCACACTATAACTAAGTGCCAATCCTGTGACTGGACAAAAATTTTTCTGTTTTCTGTTCTTTCTTCTTAATTCCCAGCAAGGGCAAATAATAGGTTTCCAGGGGGAGTCTTAGAATATACTTGCAGTGTGAGCACTTGTACTGCAAAATGACCTAAGAGCAGGTGAAGAGGAACTGAGAGCAAAACCTGCCTGATCAACTCAGTAAGCCTCAGTGGTGCTGTTCAGCAAAGCACAAGGACAACTTTAGCATCAGTTCAGAAATGGCTCATTTCCCACAACTTAGGAAAATCCCAATGAGTGTTTGAAAGATTTGATTACTTCTCCCCTCTAGATGTGTTTAATAAGAGGGTTGCTAAGGGCCTTGGGAGGTGGCGTGGTCCATTCACCTATTCCACTTCCATTCTCCAAAAAGTCGTATAATTTTGCATGAAAATACATTGGAGTTCCAAGAAGAAAGCCTGATCCAGTGATGACGGGTGGATGAGGTCTTGAAGGACTTGGTTTAGTGTTTGATAGGAATGGTTGGACTAGAAGATCCGATGGGTCCCTTCCAACCTGGTTGTTCTATGATTCTATGATTCTATGTTTTTATACCAAAGGCTACTCTAAACATTAAAAGATTTATATGCACTTTCAAAGTGAGATTTACAAACCTTTAATAGTTCTGCAAATGGACATCAGTAACTTTATAAACCATGCAGACTTAAAGAGATGTGGGTAAATCAAGGCTTGTCTTCCCCGTTTAATATCTCTGCACACAGTAATTTGTCACCATTATTGACAAAGATACATATCATGGCCAAACGTGTTGCAATCTGTTGTGCCCTAACCATGGTATTCAAGGTATTTTCTAAATTCCAGTCTCTAAAAGTCTAAAATACCAGATCTAAAAAAAATTAATGATTCTTAGACTTTTTATAAAATACAAGCCAGGCTCATTTTGTACTGCGTACTTGTTCTCCTGCCTCCGGGACTCTTTTTCTGTCTCCTCTCTTCCCCTCACTTCTCCTGTCCTCTCTTTGCTGCTTGTCAGAAGATCTGGGCAGGGAACAGGTGAAACCGAGGGGCTGAAATAACCCAGAGAGGAAGTGTGTTCCAAGGCTGTAGATGGCTAGAATGAAGATGAAATTAGGGCAGCCATTGTGAAGATATAGCAATGATGCTGAAGCAAGCTTTGGACTTGAACAAGCCTCTGGACAGATTATGTTAGGATTGGGAACAAGGTCCTTAGTGAGTTAGGACAAAGGCACGGCCATGACCATCACAAAGCAGGAGAGGAGTCAAAATCAATCATGCTGACTTTGATATATAAACCAATGTGTAAATACAGATCTGAAAAGCATGATAAGAGCCACCTGACTGCTCAAGGTATCCCATTTCCACACATCACCTTAAGAACGTTCAGGCCTCAGCAGATTGAGAAATCTCAACATAAAGTGTGCCTTACCTGAAAACTCACAGCCTCCAGGTTTGCAGGAACTCGATATGATTTCCTTGTCTCATTGCGCTTCATGGTTATGCATTGTCCTCCATTGAATGAGTTGTCAAGGACTTCCCCTCGGGTCTCTCCTGCCAGAAGGTGAAATCTAATAAAAAATTATTTCAAGAGCTTAAAAATTCTCAGGAAGACATATAGACTCAAAACATTTAGTGGTATATAGCTGCATTGAAGGTTTTGTAGGCTTGAATGAAATGGTATAAGCATCAGGATTACATGACTGCTTTGAAAGAAGTTTCTCTGTAAAAAAATCTCATTTACATTGAGTTTATTGGTAAAATGTAGTAGCAATCCTGTTCACTACTTTTCAGGAGTGCCAAATCCTCTAGATAATCCCAATATCAGCATGAGACAGTCACTCTTAAGCAGAGAAACACCTAAGAATCAACTTAGAAAATGAAAACACTGTTCTCCACTGCTACCATAAATGATGGCACTAGAGTTCACTGAGTTCAAAATCAAGTTAAAAAATGCAAGACCACCTGGAACAGGCATCCCATATTTAGAATTTACACTGTTAAGTTAGTAGACTGGAATGGGTGATGTTTGGCGTCATGTGAAATACATCACAGACAAACATCTGTGGAGTATCATCCCCAGCATTTCTGAAATATTTAGCATAATAGAGCTGGAAGTTGCCCACACAAGGTGTTCTGGTTGCTGTAAGGCAGGCAGAGTCACACAGACAGCAGTGCTCCCTGACAGTTCTTTATCTAGTGTACCAGTAGTGCTGAGCAGGACTGGCAGGTGCAGTGTGTAAATCCTAGCCTGAAAGTTTGGTTGTATTTTTACAATTTCTTGTTAATTTTAATTTGAGAGATGGTGTGTTTTAATGGGACGTTCTCACATACTAACTGGGAATTATCTTGCTTATGTATATTAGTAAGAAAACTATCTCAAAATTATGAAAAATAAGTAAATCTGGCTTACCCACTGCCTATTAATTGCACACCTGGGATGGTCTCATGCTTTCTGTTGCACACGGTCTTTTTCCTCCCACAATTTCTTTCATCTGAGTTGTCCCCACAATCATTTTCTCCATTACATTCTAATTTTTTTGCAATACAGCGACCTGCACCAGAGGAAAAACAGCAGCAATAAAGTGTATGCAAAGATTTATCATGTCTGAATGCAGAAGACAGCAATATGTCTTTTTCCCTACTAAAGGTGTGAACTTGCTGTAGGAATTAATTAAAAGGCAGTGTAGTCCATACATTGTTCCAATAAGAAATGATGGTATCAGTTGTGCCAGTTTTGCTTTGCTTTGAAGATGCAAAGGCTTAATTTAAGGTTTAGCAAAAGAATATATGGATAAAGTTATTTTATAATTTATCAGGTACATTGAAATTGAGGAAAATAAGAAATGTCCACAAATTTAATAAAAACAGTACAAGTTTACATTCAAACTCTATAGATATATTCATATGTGAAAAAATTGTGCAGAGAAGTATTAATAAAACAGTGATACTGTCTTGCTACTGTGATCACTCTGATCATACCGATCTGCAGCCTAGAAATTGCTCTTGAATAACTTTTAGTAACAGAAGAAACTGCAAACATAAACTGCTGCTAATACTCATGAAATCCTTAAGCAGACTTGGATTACAAGGCCCTGTTTTTGTTTCAATGTCTAGGCTTTTGACTATCTAATAATGCAGCATTTATTTAATTAAAATTATCATTACCATTTTCACACTGAAATTTATTCTTGCAATCAACTTCCACTATTTTGCAGAGCTTAGCTGGGAAGCACGGGCGGGAATCCACCAGCGGCTTGGTACAGGCCTGACCCCCAAATTGGGATGGTCGTAATAATGTTCGGACACGAAACTGAAAGGCAGAAAAAGTAAAACCAGGGCTGTTTGTATGAGCTGGTTTTGTATCTAGGTGTGCCCCTCCCCCAGGTAGAGCTATATTGCCTCATTGCTACTGAAACTGAAAACCACAGACATGAAAAAATAATCAGTCATTTTGTCCTTACGTCCTGCTGTGCCATAATCCCGGGCAGGCAAGCAGGGAACTAAAATTCAAGACCCTCATTAGCCCTGATGGAGCATACATAGTCAAAAAACTTGACAACCTGGGCTACATCACAGGATGAATCAATGATTCAGTCCCTGTATCTTCAGTTTTAAAGGTACAGTAGGAAACTATGTGGATTTTTCCTTTTCTTTATCATCTCTGTTGAAACAGAAACAATTTGACAGTGACACGTATCCCTTTCCGTAAACCAGCAGGCTTGGCTCATGCACATGGTGCTTCTTGTCTGGAGCACTGGGTGACTGAACAGTTCAAATGTGAACTGCAATCTTCCCTCCAAAGCAACACAATTTCCTTGAAGCAGCTGTCTTATGCAGCTCACCCTACACTGTGGTGGGTTAGTAGCTTTCCCAGACCAAGTGAGATGTGCTTTGGATCTGAACCTTCAAAAACACTCTGCAGGCTGAGTTAGCACCATCACCAGTTTATTCCAGGAGCTGCATCTGTACAACTTCTGTGCAGAAAACTGCACAAACCTATAAACCTGGTGAGACCCTTCAGCAGTCAAAGGAATGGACACCATCTTATGAATCCCTTACAGGGATAGATTTGAGACAAACATAATGATTTACACTGCACCAAGTGTTGCACCTCTCACTCTATGCAACAGCAGCAGTGACAATGGCCACATTTATTGCAGCAACTGCAGTGTAATCATCTGTCACATCTTCACACAAATTAAGCACTTTTTTCTCCTGACTGAATGTTCCAAGAGTATGAAAATATACATACTAGTCTTAAACTCTACATCCCGAAAGTTTGTGTTACTCAGGAAGAACTGAGATTAAAAATCTGGAGCTCACTATATTTTCTTTCCCCAGTTCAGTACCTCCCATGCAGAATAATAAAACTAGAGGCTGCTAGACAAATCACTTCAGATATGTTTTCTGCTTCTATTCAAGGGTCTGCTGGACAAATCCATCTACATATGACTGAACTGTTACTTATCTAAGAATGTTCTCCCCCTTGCAGACTTTTGTTACTTCCCTCCTTGTAGACAGACCCTGGAGTCAAACAATGAGGGAGGATGTCTAGCAAAAATCAGTAACCAAGTAACTGTGGAGAGAGAGTGCAAGGAGTAACACCAAACCATGTGAAAGCTTTTGAGCTCAAAACAAACCTTCCGTCTGGCATTCATAACACACACTATATTACTTGTGTGAGCTTCCACCTCTTCACCCGTCCTCCCAACTGGGAACATAGTTAAGACTGTTCTTCACCGTTACCTTGGAAGTCACATCCTCTCTTCTAATGGCTGTTTATACTTATAAAGGTCACAAGCAGTGATCTTTATAGCTTGGAGGCAAAAAAGTATCATAGCCCACAAAAGTACCTTTTTGCTTGAATCAGGCAATATATTGCATCAGTATTTAAAAGTTATATAAAGATGAACAATGCTTCTGTGTACGGATGCATAGGTAGGAAACTCAGCCATTTAAGAGGATATTGACTACAAAAAAAAAGAAAAGAAAAAGCCAGTCCAATCAAGAGCAATGATCTCTTTCAACTTTTGCTACACTGTGTCTCCCTGCTCTACTCTCATACTCTCTATTTCAGTTGCAGGACAGTAACCCCATCAGGTGGGTCACATCTCACACTAAAACTACTTGATGTCTTTCTCATCCTGCATGGGCATCAGAAAGTTATATATGTGTGTAGATGTACTTAGGATATCTATTAGATTTTCCAAGATTACTTTTCAGATATGGATTTCTGAAGCTGAGCAGGATAGTCAGAGGAGAGCTGTAGGGTGCGTGTGCATGGAAACTCCAGGCTGTTGTTATGGTCAGCCTCAAAAGTTAAACCCACCAGCCACACTGCCCTAAATAATCCACACTCTGCTCCTCCCTACTCCCAACAACCTTACATTTGCCAGGGCTTGGTGTCTTTGGGTCAAATCGTCTTGAACCAGACCTTTCACCTCTTCACACTCTGCCATTTCACTCCTGAGTCTAATGTCAGTCAAAAGTCACAAGTTCAAAAGGAAAAAACATCATCGTGGGGTTTCGTTTCATAGATATTAAGCTCATCCACTGGACTTTCGTGAGGACTGTGAAGGTTGGGAGAACGGTGCTCTGGATTTCTTAAAAGCAATCTCAAACAGATCTCATCAGTAAAAGATACAATCTGAGAAGTCCTAGACAGTGCTGGTTTGGACTTATCACTTAACTCTTTTTAACAGATTAATTAATCCTATTTTTCTTGTCTTTAGAACATATAAAATGCTGTGAATAAGCTAAAGATTCCACCGCTTTTTCCTGCTTACAAAGACATACAAACTCTACAACCTAATTCATCCTTTATGTGGAAAATTAATTTTTAATTGTGACAATGGAACTTTTGAAGTGAATTCTGATAAATGAGTTTACTTTACTAAATCATTCCTTTCTGTTTTGATCTCTGTATTTGAACTTGTTCTCTCTGTCTTATACTGCTATAAATCATGACCATTTTCCCTTGTTATATTAAACTGTCATTTTGCAGATCAATTGCCATAAAGTTAAATGTCTGGAATAGAGAGATCTCTTAAGTGTATTTTCTTGTGTTTAATCCATATAATAAATTTTCCACCTACTTGTTTCTTAATGCATGGGTCACATTCTGACCAAGGGCCAAAGTCTCCAAGCTGACAGTTGATAGGACATGTTTGCTGATTACATACACGTGATTCCTGTTTTGTGCACAGCTGGTCACAGAAGTTTTGTCTATAATAGTCGTCCTCTCTTATTTGCCTAAAAAAAATTGAACAAATTATGAAAGGAAGTAAGCATAGAGAGACTATAGAGGTTTTCTAACTGTGGGTGAAATCTGATGAAGAAAAATATTCAAAGTTAATGAAAAAAAACTTGAGAGATAAAGGTAGTTTTGTAATGTTGATTAAAGAAGAAATCTAAATATGCCTTAAATTTACAGAATTAGAATCTTCTTTTTGATAAATGTTACTTCAAACATCCCAGAGAATAGATACAGAAAAAGTGAGGAGGGGATTTCTCACAGGTTTAGAGTATATCACTGAGTTGCATTTAATTTGTTGTTGCTGAGTCTTTATTTGATATTAGCAGTAGTCAGAAAATTAAACATACAAGGAGGAACCTTCTGTAGGTTTGCCATACTGGAGGTCACTGCTCCCACAGCATTGCTCTGCACTAGGCAGCACAGCCAGAATGTGGCTCTGAGCACCAGCTTCAGTTGTTCACAGGGTCTAGTTGCTGATAAATGTTCTAGGACCTGGCTCTTCTCTCCTTACTATGAGTGGTGGCAGACACAGGTTTGCTTGGAAGCACCACAACACTTTATATACACAATTCTGTCATTTTTAAGTCTTGCAATAAAAATATAACCTATTCATTCTGTGAACACTTGGATATGTTGGTCATTCTCAGTATACTAAGGACGCTGGATCATCAGACACACATTCACCTCCACAGAAGTGGTATTTTCTCAAGGAATGGATAGAAACACAGAAGCCATGTAACAGTTTGACCCTACCTATGCCTGTTCTGTGTGCCAGAATTGCAGGTTTGTGAACAGGCAGACCATGATCCCCACGGGTAGTATTCACAGTAGCATGCCTGGCTGCTCTCAATCAACACACTCAGCAGGATCAGGTGCATTAACATAGTCTTTTCTTTAGTGAAGGTGTCCATCTGCAGCACGTGGACCAGTAACAAAAGCTCAGGAAACTATCACTCAAGGTTCATCTGAATTTTCTGTGAACAGCAGAAGACAGACAGGTGGTCTATTTCTCACTCCAATGGTCAATCAAATTTTATTTGATGAGGCAGAAGGTTATAGACAGTCTGTGGGTAGTAAACACGCTTATTAAACTTGAAAAGCTTTTTCCCAAACATTGAAAAATTCACAAGATTTTTCCTCCTCATCATGAGGTTGAACAAACACTAAATTTATTAGTCTGTCACCATACAACCTTGTCATTTTGTTTTGCCTCAAAGAAATCATGACCCAACAGGAAGCTTTCACAGATAAGTATTTACTTTAAAACAATACTCAAAAGGTTTCATTTTAAAAAGTTTGAAATGCAATGTGCAATAATTTTCTATTTTGGGTTTTTAGCCACATGTGTTATTTAGATTTTCATACCTTGCTGAGAAAAAATTAAATTGCATCAAGTCAAAACACTGCTTCCTCCTTAGTAAAGAAAGGAAGCAATTCTTTACACAGCAGTCATAGTGAGAACTCAGAGCATGTTTTACATCACGATTCATCAACGAACAGGACTTTCAGAGAGATTTAAGTATAATCAATTGAGTATATTGAACATATGATAAAACTGAAGACAAAGAAATAAGCAGACTTGACAATGAACCAAGAAGAGAACAGATATTACATCTTTTTCCTTACCTGAGTTCCTGGTTTCTTGCAGCAATGGTGCTGGCTTTGCAAAAATAGACGAAGTCCTAAAGGACGCCCTTAATTACTTTGTCCATTCCTTCACTGTATTGTACATAGAAAATACTGTTTACACTTGTCTGCGAGCAAAACACCAACTAATCAACATATTAGAAGCATATTAACAGCCATATGAATTTAAGTACAAGGTAGACTAATAAAACATTTTAAAGAAAACAAACACAAAGAACTTTTCTGTATGTCTTGTAACCAGTTTGCATTGAAGCAAACAAAAAAGCTTCCTTACTAAGTTATTGTTGCCTTCAAAGCCAGTCAAATTTGGAGATTAATGTGACCACAACATGGTTTGCTGCAGTCTCTTAAATGAAGGGCTGGAGGTTTTGTTTGTTCTGGTTATCTACAAATGAAGAAGGCAGGTCTGGTTTTACAGCAGGAATGGTCAGAATAAAACGTCCTCTCCACCAGCACCCCACAGAAGGACCTATTCTAGAGAACTGTGGAGGAACACACAAATGTAGTTGCCAAACATAAGCTGAGAGGAGTGAATATAACTATATATTAGGCCATAAGTGTTCAATGCATTGCAGGTGTCCTAGTACTACCTCACAGAGCTGCATAATCTCTCCACTCCAGTTTGAAGGAAAAAGAGTGAGAATCTGATAAGTAGGTGCATGCCCACAATTTATTATTACTTTCACTAGAAAACAGGACACAGAGTCTAGGCCAGGGCAAAATACTTGTCTGGTGCCACACCCTTTCTTGAGAGTGAAACTGGGGTTCCCAGAGAAATTAAAAAATCAAAATATATTGCAGGTTATTTACCTTTGTTTTCCTTTTGCCCTCCATAACGAGCTCTTAGCATGCAGAAATACTGGGGTAGTGCAGTCAGATACAGCTGCTGAGTGTTTCTGCCTTGCAACACAGGCACCACCCCAAGACTGAGGTGCCAGGGCAGGAATTAAATGGAAAGCAGGAGAATGCACCCATGAAAAAAACACAGCAATGATAAGCACAAATGAAGGAAGTAATTGTCCTTAAAAAAGTAAAGTCTAGTATAGAACCCCAAACCTCTCAAATACCTGACATACATTCCACCCAGAGGGCAACGCTGCGTTGAGTCCCTTTCACTCCAACAGACTGGCAGAAATATGTCAGGATGTCAGAGTCCTCAAAATATATTTCCCAATTCATTGGGACCCAAGGTCATAGATATCTTTGAAAAAGAAAAACAAATCTGAGCTTCCTGCATAGTTTCATTTTCCAGTTGCTTTTACAGTTTGTTTTGTTTGGTTTTGACTTGGGTGGTTTTTTTTTTTTTTTTGTTTTGTTTGGGGTTTTTTTCCCTTTTAATTCTGAGTTTAGTCAAGGAAGTGCTGTTATGAAACTTAAAGATGCAATTAGCAAAGTGATGTTCTGTCAGATTCCTGTTAATTCTGTAAAATTGTCGTAAGAAATCAAGCCAGACACCACTCTGGCTCCATGGTTGCTACTGAGTGGGATTTGTAAAGTTATGTGAAAAATGCTGGCTTTTTCCAAGTGTGGCAAATCACCCTGTGGCATTGCAGGGCTGTTCTCCATATATATTCCTCACAAGCTCTGTCTATAGGATGCACTCAGGGCAACATGATTCCCTTCTCAATGGAGTTTAGAACTTGCACATGTGCATCTTTCAATTGTATTATAGGATGTGTTAAGGCATCTAAATGCATGCAGCCAGCACGGCTTCACCAGAGGCAAATCCTGCATGACCAACTTAGTGGTCACAGTAGTGGACACAGGTAAACCAACAGATGTGATCTGTCTAGACTTCTGTAAAGCCTTTAACACAATCCCCCACTGCATCCTCCTCTCTAAACTGGAGAGATATGGATTTGATGGGTGGACGGTACAGTGGATAAGAAACAGGTTGGATGGTCATATTCAAAGAGTAGTGGTCCAGACGGAGATCCATGACAAGTGGACTCAAGGGTGCATACTGAGACCAGTGCTGTTTAATATATTCATTAATGATATTGACAGTGAGATTGAGTGCACTTTCAGCAAGTTTTCAGATGACACCAAGCTGAGTGGTGTCGTTGCCACTCTGGAAGTATGAGGTGTCATCCAGGGGGACCTGGACAGGCTGGAGAATTGGACCTGTGAGAACCTCATAAGGTTCAGTAAGGTCAAGTGGAAGGTCCTAACCTGGGTAAGGGCAATCCCTGATTTCAGTACATGATTTGGAATGACATGACTGAGTATCACTGCCCTGCAGAGAAGGACTTTGAGGTGCTGAGAAGCTTGACATGAGCTGGCAATGTGTGTTCGCAGCCCAGAAGGCCAACTGTATCCTGGACTGCATCAAAAGAAGCACGGCCAGCAGGTAGAGGGAAGTAATTCTGCCCCTCTATTCCTCTCTTGTGAGACCTTATCTGGAATAGTGTCCATTTCTGGAATTCTCAATGTAAGAAGGATATGGAGCTGTTGGAATGGGTCCAGAGGAGGGCTATGAAGATGATCCAGGAGCTGGAGCACCTTCCATATGAGGATAGGCTGAGAGATTTGGGCTTGTTCAGCTTGGAGAAGAGAAGGCTCCAAGGAGATCTTACAGCGACCTTCCAGTACCTGAAAGGGTTCTGCAAGGAAGCTGGAGATGAACTATTCATAAAGACTTGTGGTAATATGACAAGGGAGAATGGATACAAACTAGAGAAGAGCAGATTTAAGCTAGACATTAGGAAGAATTCCTCCACAATGAGAGTGATGAGACACTGGAACAGGTTGCCGAGGGAAGGTGTGGCTGCCCCATCCCTGGAGGTGTTCATGGCCAGGTTTGATGGGTCTTATGTAACCTGATCTAGTGGGACGTGTCCCTGCCCATGGCAGGGGGGTTGGAACTAGATGATCTCTAAGGTCCCTTCCAACCCAAACTATTCTATGATTCTAAATATCAGTCAGTACCGTAGTGCTGACACTCCACTTCATGTTCATTTCTGTCCTCAGAGACAGCTACTCACAAGGTTTCCTTGTGACCCTTTAAAAACACGACAAATCAAATAAGTTTGCTTAGAGAAAAAAAAGCATTTAGAAATTTGGTCTGCAATAGGGCAAGTAGTGGTTCCTGCAAACAAGTGTGCCTTCTGGGACAGTTTCACATGGAAAGGCTGTCAGAGTTCAAGGAGAATCTGGAAAATGCTCTTAGTCTCCCTGAGGAGGGAGCCAGACTCAATGATCCTTATGAGTCTTTTCATGCTAGAGATACTCTATCATTCTATGAAATAGCATAAGCACTAAAAAATGCTTTCCCTTCTGGACTGTAGTCCTGCAGACTTTCACACTCACCTGATACTGTGTCTTACCCAGTGTCTGGTCTAAAGCACTGGTGCATTATTCCCCAAAGGTGAAATCAATATGACTAGAATCAATTCCAGAGCAACCCAGAGAGGTCAGTGTATAGGTGCATGCCATTTTGCAGAACTCAGACTTTGCAAGTGTCTATGCACATACACATGGCCTCAATTTCATTATTTCAACAAGAAATTTTTCTTCAGCAAAACAAACATAACATCCCTTAGTCTCTGCCACAATGTGTTTATAAACATTCATTTTTCAAAGAAAGGGAAAATATTATCTTAAAGGAAGCAAAGAAATCCAATTATTATTCTGCCTAAGATCATAGCATTTCTGCCTGAGGTTCACAAGGTAATACCTCATCTGTTTCATCCTTTATATAATTCCTCTTACTCAAACCCCACCATGTTATCCTCCTGAGTAAAACCTTATCTCTGAGTTGAGGACAGCCTATGCTCTCTTTCTGAGGTTCTTCTTAGGGGAAAAACCCTAGAACTATAATGGGGAAAAAGCAGAAGGAACTGGGCAAACACCATATTTTCTGGGAGGCAAGCAAAATTGAAATCCATCACCTCTTGAGTTTAAGTGACTTCTCCTAGTGCTTTCCAGATCCCTCAAATTCAGAGACAGGAAAGACTACTCACCCAGAGTTCTATACTGTGTATCTTCTATACTCTAGCTTTTAGGTGATAAATAGCTAGGGTTTTCTGGACTGCAAACCTCATCTCACACCAGTCTTGCAGACAAAGCTTCAGTTCTCTGCTTTCTGGCAAAGTTTGGGTTTTAAGAACATAAACTGATACTGAACAGACAGAGACTATTTTTCCCCCTCAAAATCTTCCTGAAATCAAAGAACAAGAGAAACCTCTCATCACTCCATGCAGATAAAAATTTATATCAGGCTGGACTGTGAGGACAATACATTTTTGCATTTAATTCAGTAATTCAATAAGGTATTTTTCTTCTTATGAGAAGGGATATTGAGACAAAAAAAAAGAAGGAACTTTGAAGCATGAAAGACCATCTGAATGGCTTCAATACTAAGCTATTTTGACATAACCTTTGGCAATAAGAAAAGTGAACCATAAAATATCTTATTTATTTTGTTTGTCACTAGGCCTTCTGATGACAGGGTGTCACTGCCTCTGGTATGGCATCATCGTGGCAGGTACGCTTGCCTGCAGCCAGGCACACGTCGCTTTTACTCTCCTACACTAGGGAACCCATGCTACAGCCTCCTCCCTGACTGCCACTGCTGGTATGAAGAAAGTGTAGAATCGAAGAGTGAAGGCAAAGGCTTTGACAAGAGAAACCGTATCAGCGCAGAGGCTGCTGCGAAACGGCAGCACCTGTGGAGAAACCCAGCTTCTGTCGTTAAGAATTGTGATAGTGGAACCAGATTTTTTGCTGCAGGATTTGAAAGCATTAAGTTGCCACTGCCCTCTTCAGCTGCTTTGTCAAATGAACAGCCAAACATTCCCTCTTCTATGTAGACTTTGCTGCTTCTTGACTTTAATTAACAAGCAGGAATTTTTCACAGCATCATTAGTAGCCTTGGACTCAGGACTGAGTTTTGGAGGGGGTCAGGAGAACATCACTCTTGGTCAGCAGCAAGCAAAACCAGTCGCTGCTTCTGAAAAAGTGTTGAAATGACTTTGCACCAGGTTAGGCAATGTTTAACTCTGAAATGCACCTTTACTGCTTCACCAAGAAGACTCAGCATGAGCCTAATTTGTTAAGTCTCAGTCCTGTTACTTGCACTGCATAATAATGGATGTACTGAAGTGAAAGGAGGAAACTCCAGGCTTAGCAACTTCTTTCATATCCACTCTTTCAGGCTAATGTTTTGTCACATTTTAATCTCACAAATCAACCCAAAATTAAGACTTTTCACTTTTGGAGGCCACGTTGGATTTCTTCTCCATTAAAACCCAGGAACTGCTTTGATGAACTGAAACATGACCACAGGATTAGTCAAGTGCAATGACAGCACAGGTACGTTCCTCTAAAGCAGTAAAATCACCTCTTCTGCAAGGGTTTGCAGTGCTTAAGGGTGAGCTTTATCTACCGGATAGGGGAAAATCAAAGTCCTGGGTAAACTAAATTCCAGTTGCCAGGTTTGTAAGGCACTGCACCTATACAGCAGAGGTCAAGAAACTAACCAGAACATTGCATACAGGCATTCATTCAGCTGCCAGGTACATCACCTCCTCATGGAGGGTGGATGGAAGGACAGAGACGAAACACCTTGCTTCTCAAACCAATCACCGAGGAAGGAGGGAAGAAGCAGCATCTGAAAGAAGAGAGTCTGAGTTGATCTGTCTTAGAAAAGTCTCATACATCCTCCATTGTATGACCTGCAACACAGAGCACCAGAATCATAGAATCATAGAACAACCAGGTTGGAAGAGACCCATTGGATCATCAAGTCCAACCATTCCTATCTAACACTAAACCAAGTCCCTCAGGACCTCATCTACCTGTCCCTTAAACACCTCCAGGGAAGGTGACTCAACCACCTCGCTGGGCAGCCTATTCCAATGCCCAATGACCCTCTGTGTGAAAAACTTCCTCCTAATCTCTAGCCTAAATCTCCCCTGGCGGAGCTTGAGGCCATTCCCTCTTGTCCTGTCTCCTGTCACTTGGGAGAAGAGACCAGCTCCCTCCTCTCCACAACCTCCTTTCAGGTAGTCGTAGAGAGTAATGAGGTCTCAGCCTTCTCTTCCCTAGGCAGAACAACCCCAGCTCTCTCAGCCTTCATTCCTGCACCACTCCAAGGAGCCTACATCAGCCACCACTACAAAATTTATGAAGAAGGAAGGGGTTCAGAAAGCATCTGGTGCAAGATAGTGATTTGGGTACACAGGTGGAAAGAGGATGCATGAGCTGGGCTGCTTTATACGCACCTTGTATTAGTCCAGGTGAATGTGCCCTTATCTTGTACCATTTTGTTAAGGTGTGACTACTATATTAAACAAGTGTTTTATTGAAGTGTTTTGTTTCCTGGTTGACCTTACACAAGTATTAATGAGATGGCAACATTAGTGACCACTAAAATATGCTCTGATCATTATTTTTATGTTAAAGTTATAATTCATAATGCATATTCTATATAATATATAACCTATGATTTCCACAAAAACACAGTGTACTGTGGGGGGATTCCTTTGAGAAGGACAAGCCAAGGAGGGTCTCATGTCCCACCAAATAACACAAATTACAAAACATGGCATTGTGTCCCTTTTTCACCAAGGAGTAGGTATAATAAACAAGTTTCCCCCATACAACATAAAGGACATATGTGACTTCCATGTTCACAGAAGAGAGTGGGTTTTGCTCTGTGGAGGCTTTTAGGACTACCCATTCTACCAGAGGAGCCCCCAGTCTAAGGAGGGGTGAGTGTAAGAGACGGCCAGAACGTTTTTGGCATCATGCTCTTGTTCTGCTTCAATAACCTGCTGGAAGCTGTATATGTGTCTCATTCTTCTACAAGAAAAAAAGTACTTCTGGAGTGCTAGCAAATAGAAGGAACAACGGAGCTATGAGGCTTTTGTATGCCATAGCTGAGCAGGTATTCTAGACAAAAGATGGGTGAGAATACTTGTAATTTCAGGGAACAAATAATTCTACATCTGTATCAGTGCTCAATGCAGATGGTACCACAAGTACCTGTGAGTATATCTAGAAATCAGAACACAGTAGCTTGTGCCACTGTTGATTTCCCTGATATTTACCATGCCAACAACTCACCATATGTGTATCACCTGCCTACAGGCTTTGTAAACTCCCAGGAAAACAACTCTTGAATGCTGTCCTAGGGCATGGACAGTACATGAGGAAAAGGCTCTGTTCCGGGCCACTGGAAATACATTCTGTGACTGTCAGAACCATCTGCTATAATGGGCTTTCTTTGATCAGGAGGGAAGATCTAGTAATATGCATACATAAAGTAAACACTAGAAACTGGAATTTTCCTTTACAGGTTTCAGAGACTGATTCAATGTACTTGCAAGTCAGTTTGCCTGTAGGTCTCAGCTTCCCAAAAGAGAAAACACGGTGCTGGAAATGCTGAAGGTAGGAAGATAAGATCCTGCGTGATAGAAAAAAAAAGATAGAAAAAGCTTCACAAAGAACAATGTGAAACAATAAGAATCCCTGATAAGTATGTACTATCAAAAAGTTAGACTGAAAAAAGTATTTACTATCAAAAAAGTTTTATAATCATCAATCAAAGCATTTGATAATCACCTTGTTTCATCAAATCAGCACCTGAAAGCCACCCTACAGGGAAGAGATGAAAGAAACAGCTCATCCCTAACTAATTCTGTACCAGTGCTTCCAGTCCACATCAGATTCACTGCCTCTGTGCAAAAAAAAAAGATGATCCTCTAACTCCATTATTTTCTTCAGGGCCTGTCAAAGTCCTGGGACAATTTTCTGTTCTTAGCAGAAACTAAACCATCACAGTCAGCCTTGTCTTTTATGGGACCAGAGGTAGTGGCATCTTCCCTGGGGCAGAAGCATGCTGCTGCTTCTCTCTGTGTGGTGCTGTAGTGTGCCCTTTCCTGCAATGCAATATTTCACATGAATAAACATCAGCTAATGCTCTTGTGCTGGGCTTGAGTGTTTGAAAGTGGCATAACTTAAAAGGTATGTACATTTTTTATATCATTTTACATATATCACATACACGTATTTAAAATATATCAGATTTGGATATATGGGTTGCATCAGGTTTCATTTGTCTGCGTAGACATAAATCTCAGCATCTACTGGAGAAACCCAAATGCTTTAGGAGAGTTCTGCTGGAGGAGATTAACATACCAGTGCAAATGCAGCCTGTAAGGCTTTGTCCATCAGCTCAGGCTCAGAGTAACACCTGTACCATGGCTGGCAGTAAATGAGGGCAAAGAGAATTTTTTTTTTTTTGCTTAACTGTCATTGCTCAGTGGCAACATGGTTGTATTTAGCTCCTGTTGCACTAGGGAGCCATGGCACTTAGCTGCATACAGCTATTTTGCAGGGAAGAGTAGAGTCATGGTTGTGGGTTACCTCTGTTCTCAGATATTTGTCAGGTTGGGTTAGGTTCAGCCCAAGAGAGAGTGATATGAGTTGGTGCCAGTTTGGCATTCATCAAAGTCTTTTTGACCAATGCTTTGTCTCCTGGCACATTTTTAGGGAGAGATCCATGGAGCTAGGCATAGGAATGACCACTCTACTGGGAAATGCACCACTTGCTGCTGAAGCACACTCCAGGGATGGGTTTGAAAGCAAAAACATTTTCCACCTTTATGTGCGCATGTCTTCCTGACTGTGTTGGTGCCTGGATTTCTGCCTGATGCAGAATGAGAAAAGAAATGGAAGTAATGTATTTTGTCTTATTTAGGAAATTTTATGTATCACGTTAACATTAAGGACAGAAATGAAAAAAAAAAAAAAAACTAGGAAGGAAAAAAGATTTTCTTAAATGTTGTGTATATTTTTCACATCATGAAAATCCTGTGCTACAAGAAAGCATAGTCCTGCAAGCATTGTTGCATATGAATAATTTCACACCCCTAAACAGGCTTTCTGAGGAACTCAAATATAAAGAAATTGAGATATGGAATTGAACAAATACTAGTGAAATTCCTGCAGTTTTGCTGCCGGCAAACTTTACCACTAGGGAGCAGCAACAGACAAAGTGTTTTAGAGCTTTTCTGTATTGAACTCAAACTACAAATATGAACTATAGAATGCGTTTGACACTGATACTAAATATTTTAAATTGCTATATTTTAAAACTGCCTGCTGAGAAGCTAGATTAATCAGGAGTAACAGGGCAAGATATTTTAATTTATTTGATCACTAGACAGGGTCTGTAAGTTGGTAACAATCAAGAGCTCTGCTGATTCATTTCTGCAACTCATGGATACCATTTTCTGAGTTTCTGTATGATTGGTAACTTTATCACAATAAAAAAATAGAAGCTTTTTGTTCAGATATGAACATTCTAGGTCAACTCTAAAGCATATTACAAAGCCAAGAAAATAGCTTGTGTTTTTTCTGCTGCAAGCAGGATCAGGGTTTCCTGAGGATGTTTGGCAGGGACTCAGAGGCAGACGGGGAAGATTCTGAGCTGTAACTCTAATCCCAGTCTACACGGCAGAACCGATTGATCAAAGATGGCTGCTAACAGCTCACTCTATAAATCTTCCTCTTGCTCAAAGAAAAACTCTGTGTCCTCCTTATCCTCTCTTACTGTTTGGGCTGGACACAAAACATCACCATTGCTGTCAAGTCTGTGCAGAGGGAGGTGACATTAAAGATGATGACTGTGCTCTGAAACTCTCTTCTTGTCCTGGTTTCAGCTGTACGTTCCATCAACTGGGCTCCATGAGGATGTTGAAGAGCCTCAGGACATTGAAATGAAGGCAAGGCTCAAGTGAAGACAACCTTCACTCCTAAGTGGGTTTGTGGAGACAGACCAACATATATCATTAACGTAAGATTTCACATTTCATTTTCTGCTTCTAATGCTAGAAGATGGGATTAACCTTGGTTATTCAATGACCTGGGAGCCAATCAAGTTGCAGCTCTTCCCACTATTTATCTTACCTAAAAACCAGGATGTGTATTCATAATAATGTCACTTTGGAAAGCAGCCCTCACATGGATTCCAAGAAAAACAGAAGAGGTTTGACTGAGCACCAGTATATAGTTGTTGCTCACAAGGGCTCTTCACTACGGCTTGCAGCCATGACTATAAGGAAAGTCTCCAAGCAAATGTCTCTATGCTGTAGCTGTCAGACAACACAAGATGGAATGCTCTACAAATCTGATGCAGTAGATGAAGGCACATGGAGCACTCTTACAAAACCCCTTTTAGTTATTTTATGGAAACTGAATTGCATTCATCTAAACTGCTGTTGCAGCCCATTTCCAGTGGGATGAAGGTAAAATAGCACATTATTTCATATCTTTTCTTCCCAAAAGTCATGTCACTGTAGTGAATGTTCTCTACATATCAAGAGAAGATGTGTTTGAATCAGCAGGAAAGCTCCTGTTCACGCATGCATTGCAATTACATTTCAGGTGACACTCCTGACCACATGCAAAGGGATAACCTCTGTGCCATAGTGTTACTGGGCCAGGCGGGGACCCTGATCCCCAGCTATAGACTCCTTAGTTTAAGTAGGCACTGGGAATTTGAAGGCAATAGTGATGGTAGTAGAAATAGGGCTGCTGAGATTAAAATGAACTGAGAACAGTAGGTACATACCACAGATAAGATTGATACACTCCAGAAAGCTGGATGAGAGAAAAAATACCAATGATGAAAGACTTGAGGGTTACTGGGCATTGCATAGGCTCTATGCTATAGTACCAAAATCATACCCTGTGCAGGTAGGATCTGCTTTCTCCTTACTATCAGAAAAACTATCCTAGGTAGTGCATTTTAGAGAGTGTTTCTGACCTCACATCTAAAGGCTGGTTCTGCAAAATTCCATACAAGCCACATACTCACTGAAATAGCCAAAATTTAGTGGGAAGCAGGATTGTACAAACAGGGCCTCAAGATGGATAAGGACCTAAGTTCTCTACTGCAACTCCATCATGTTTTACCTGTGATATTTCTGTAGTCCTAAAAATCAAATCATGGCTCTTGTCAGCTGAGATGAAAATGTTTAACATCAGCTCTCATGGAAAGTGCTAAACTGGAAAGATTTTCCTATGGCTGGCTGGTACATACCAAACTTTGCCTGTTTGGCTCTTCCTTGTAGGGCAATGTTCATTAGTAGACAGCTGATGTGAACCTTGCAGTGAACCTGATCATCAGCTACTGACACCTTCTTATAGTCAGCCTTCTCCAAAATCATTGTCTGTATCATGCTGCATTTTTTCAAGGACACAGACTCCCATTTCCTGCAACCTTTCCTGTAGGAGGCAGAGAGGCAGGCTCAGCCACACCTGCCAAAGCCTTTGGTTCACTCAGACCACCCCATGCCTTTATCTCAGCAGCAGCAACTGGAGCTGTTCCTGGAATCAGGCAGTGCTCATAGACATCAGCTGCAAAAGGACAGTGCTGTTTGCTCAGGCTCCAGCAATGCCAAATACACGTTTCTAGAAAGGCACAGAAAAACATGAGGCATCCCTCACCTGGTGCTAATGAGCATGGTCACGACTGCATTGACATAAACTAGTTTAAACACCATTCATCTCTGCTGAGATTATTTTGTTTCATACTAGTGTGAGTGGGAAATGTTGAACTTTAATGTGTGTGCAGTGATTGACAGGCTCATGAGGTGATCCAAAGATATCTCACTATCTATCTAAGGCAGCTTTTAAAAACCAAGCTTACAGTAGTCAAACCTTCTTAGAGACTTAATGAGTTTAACAATCATCTCAGTAGGCCAATGCTCACTTTACAAAAATAAACCCAGAAGACAGAGACTGAATTCAGGAAGGTTTCAGCCCTTCAAGCCAGCTCCTCTGAAGAGGAAAGATGATTTATGTTGTATCTGTTCTGCAGATAAGCTGGAGTCTTGAGACCCTTCTGTAATTATGCATGTACCCTCCTCTGGAAGCAGTGGCTATTTTCATACCATAGCCCAGATGAATGAAATGTGAGAGGCATCTGTGCTTTGTTTATAGCTCCATTAGCCTTTCTTGAACTGTAAATTACTTGGCAGCAGCCTAGACAAAAGGGAAAGACAGGGCTAGATGCCAAAAGAGAAGTTTGAAGTTCACAGTTAAGTCAAGTCTTTCAGGTTTTACTGCCTGATGTTATAGTCACTTTGAATAGTTCCTCCATAATTATAAAACTCATTAGCAGAACTCTACATATTTAGTACATGCTTAATTGTAGAACAGAATAATATAAAAACTGTTTTTTATATAGAAGTGCTTTATAGCATTTCAACTTTGACCATTTTCTGTGGTAGTCTTCACCCTCATCTTCATATTCTTCACCAGCCAGTGAAGAGAAAACAGAATAGATTAATGGGCTTCGGGTCTGCCTAGCACACTTGAAATTTTCAGAGTGGGGGAGTCAGGAACAATAAATTGTACTTTTCTCCCATTTCTAGCTTCATGGTTTAACCACAATGACAACATTAGGGGAATGCAAACACACAGCCTGCAAGGGCCAGCAGCAAGAAACAGTGCCATAATGGTATCTGGAGCATTATCAGTAGCACGGTTGTGAGTAATTGCATTAATTGCTTTTAATTACACTTTGGGACCTGAAACAGGCTGCTTCCAAGAAACATGACACACTGCCAATCACGACTAATTTAGAAAGTTACTTGAACAGGTATATGGTTAGATCTTCCTAAGCAGAGCCACTGCTGGAATGAGACATGCATATTTGTGTGCTTGTTTAATAGATCACCCACAACAGAAGTAGAGGAGGAAGCAACAGGCCCTTCTTCATACGGGAAACCCTATACAAATTATTCCTAGAAAAAGGTCAAGTCAGGAAATTGTGCTTTGCTTTCTATTCCCTGAATCTGAACTTCACCTCTATCTTTTGCCATTAGTGTCCCTACTCCTATAGAAAAGTTTTAGAACTGTCAGGTTATACCACAGTTCCTGCTGGATGGTAGTATCTTTGCCATGGGGACAATGGGAGATGTAAGTTACCACAGCTTTCCACAAATCCTGAAAGGAGTTTTGCTTCAAAGGTCACTCTCAACACTTTTTAGTTGTTGATGAAATCTTAAAGTCAGCGGAGGAGGTGCATCAGAAAGGCATGTTCTCAGTTCTCCACTCAAGCCTTGGGATGGACCTAAATACCTGGTCTATCATCCCAGCCACAGAGTTGGGAGCGGCAGCTGTAGATATATGAAATGGTGCTTTTCAGGTAAACACGTGCCTCCACAGCAAGCAGGCAGGCTCCTGATGTGGCTCTGCTGACGGAGCAAAGATGACTGTTTTTCTGTCACTCCCCATGCCCTACAGTGGGATGGAGTTGGTAGTGTTGCCATGCCATCTTTACAGTGTTCACCTGCAATTATGGGAGCTGTGCTGTTCTCCATGACTCAGAATGTTTTATTCATGATCCATTTATGGTAAGACAAAGCATAGGGTACTCTGATCAGATACTGAAACTCTTTTGCATGCTAATGGTTAGGTTTTCAGCTGTGAGTGTCTAATTCTCATGCCTTGCACTGACTGAAGTATGTCTGAAGGAGAGCTGCATACGCAGCTCAGCTGGATGTGCAAATATAATGTGCATGCCTCTGTATAGAAGGATAACTGTGTGCATGAATCCTTGAACACCTGTATGAATATGTAAGAAAATGACATAGGCGGTCATCCTGCCAGATACCCTCTTTCTCATCCACCCCACTGAACTCCTTCAGAGGATATAGTGAGATTCTCAGGGTGACCCAGCTCTCAGCTTGGCAGTGTCTAGTAGTCTTAATCTCCTGAGCGCACTATGAATCCTTGTATACTCAGGAAAATAAAGGAGGATCACCACTATATCTGCAGAATCTACTCACTGTAGAAAGCATGGGTGGAAACCCACACAGTTAGATTAATGCAGAGGGAAAATTAACTTCCTTACACCTCGCTGTGGATTTCCATGCAGCCACAGACTGATCCTTTCCCTGCACGTGTTGTCAATAGAACATCAGTGAATCATTTTTGAGTTTATTATCATCAACCTTACCTGCATTAACACATTTTGAGGTATTGAAGAGGTGAATTCATTAGGTCATAGTATGATAGTGTTGTTGTAAGCCTATCTGTCAGATAACTCTTAGGTTTACCAATTTTTTTTTGAGTTGTCTTAAAAATGTACTGTAGAAAGCATATACGCATACTTAGATTATGAGGAATATGATGTTTACATGCAATGGTCAACAAATACTACAATCAACTGATGCCTCTAGCAGGGTCCACAGAACTCTGACTTCCTTCTTTTGCAAGTAAGAAGCAAATAAGAGAACGTCAGTCTCTAAGCCACCATTGACAAGTTAATCAGATATTTGTTTTGCATTAGATTTTAAAACTAAATAAATCACTCTGGAAATTAGCAGTGAATTTCTGACTCCTTTAGCTGTCTTGAAAATCCCAGCCTATATTCTTGCTTCTTTTCCCATTGAAGTAGTTAAATTAATGAAATTCAAGATAAGGCTGCAGAGTAAAGCAGAATCCAGACAACCAACCACGATGTTAGGAATTAGAAATTGAAACACCTTATCCCATGTCTTCTTTTCTATGGATTATGCCAAGTCATTTACTTTCCTTGCCCTTTTCCTTATGTATTTTTAGACTCAGGGGTTTAGTCACTTATTTTAAAAATATAAAAATTTTCACCTATAAATCCATGGTAAAATCTTCGAGTCATTACTTCTCTTGGATAAAGATGTTGCTAACAATCAGCTCTGCTTCTCATCACATGCTGCAGCACAGTTTAGCACAACCTTGACTCCTCTCTCTGCTTCCTGCCAGTTGCATGAACTCACATTGGAGAGAGGAGACAGTGCTATGCACAATGGGGGAACATACTAGAGGGGTTTTGCTCTGTGTTTGTGAGCTCCTGAGGATTCAGGGTGCAAGGAGACTGTTGAGAGAGGAAGCCAGTGAAGAAGGTCTCAATTAATGCACCACACTTGAGCCCTTGGTATGTGAACATTGATAACTGCAGGCATTTTGAGGCTTGCATTCCCACCCACATTTTCTCCACTGAATTCTCCTATTCCCAGTGCTTGGGCACAAATAGCTCTGGCTCCCAGCTTCTGTATGTGTCCTCACTACATAAGTACCCAAGCTGTGATACTCGTCTTGTCTTGTCCAGTTTACAGTGCAAAAACCACCTGCTGTCACTGTTCTCCACTGGTCTTGTTCTCTCTATCTCTCTCTGCCTCTCTCCCTCAATTGCTCACTTACCCAGCTTGTGCAGAGGCTTGACATCACTCTAGCCTGTCCTGGTTATATTTTTCTCCTCTACAGGCTGCTCCAGACAACCATCATATATTTCCTCTGGCTGAGTCATCATAAGCTGCTTCACAGCCGGCTAGAGCAACATGTAGACCTTCTGGTGACTATAAAAGGGATATTGCAAGATCACAGTTTTGGTTGCTTGATGTTTGAAGTCAGTCTTGGTGAAAGAACCTGGAATGAGGCAAACATTTAATGCTACATCAGCATATTGTAATCACTGGCTCCACTGTACACTGTGTGAACACTTACTTAACGCCACCTTTCCCCCTGTGAAGACAGTCATAATAAGAGGCTTTTCAGCACTGCTAATGATGGCAAGCTTTGTGTAGAATGATGATTGCATCACTGCAGTAATTTAGCCCAAGGGAACCTGTAGAAACAAATTAAGCAACATGCACCAGAGATTTCCCTTTTTTTCCCTGCTATTCACCCCAGCCAAGAAGGTCATGCAAAATAACTTTAATTTCATTAAAGGCAATTTAAGTCATTAATGTCCAGCTGACATTGTAGTGTTAATTCTGCTCTGCAGAGGTAAGAAAATGGCCAGCAACCTGAATTTTGTAAGCTGCATAGAAACAGCACTGTGCAATTACAACGCTACAGCCACAGTTATCTCCATCTCCATGTATAATCAGGCCATTTCTTCAGACAAAAACTAGAAAAAGTCAAACTTAGAAGCAAAATCATAAGCAGAGCATTGAGAAGAACAGCAAAGGACTCTTCATTTTGAAATTCTTTTGGTATTCTGTGATCATAATGGTTGGAGGATTTTCTCATTTAAAAAAAAAATCTAGAGCACGTCAGGTAAGAAGCTTCTCTTAGATGAAATACCAGAGAGACTCAGTGAGCATAGCAGAATGTGAGTTTGCAGAGACGGGATTAGTACAGTGGTTAGAACTGCAAGTTTGGAGAAGAAGACAGGAGTAAAGAGGACCATGAACTATATGACAAGCCTGTGAAGGAACTTTAGTTTTGAACAAGATACCTAATTAAAAAAAAATACAGGTTTGGTATCACCAGAATAACTCAGTTTTGTTTTTCTTTCTAAGGAGAGAAGTGAGACTCAGCTTCATTGAATGGAATTTGCTTTCATTGTTTTGATGATCATAAAGATCTCCTGAAAGAGTTAGAACAGTTGAGGAAAAGAATGATCCATTACCTAAAAAAATAGTTACTCAGAGTTTGTGCTAATTAGACTCGATCCAGCTGATAATCTCATAGCAGCTGTGCATGAAGACTTGCCATTTCCCATATACTCGTAGTGTAACTAAAATGAAAAATGATGTGATCCAGAAGCAGCTTTTAGGATTACTAAATTAAATAAAGTGAAATAGTGCTGAAACTATACATGGTGGATTTGTAGGATATAATCATCTACAGATGAAGTCAGAGAGCAGTGCTGTGCAACAGGGAGCTTATACTCAAAGTTCTCCCAAGAGAAATCACAACTTACTCAATACAAATATTGCCTCATATATATGTACTTGTCTGTGTATTTATTATAGAGAGGCTTACCATTTTCTACCCAACATGAGGAATGAATGCTGAAGAGGCTCCACTAAAATATTGATTTAATTTTTTAAATATCACTTGAAGCTTAATTGCACTATTCACTTGATAATTTACAAACATAAGCAATATCTGCTCTTTTTCAAGTCCTCAGGGATAACCATGAAGACTGGATCTCTATTAATTAAGTCACAGTAGAACCTTGTTATCCACATTTAGGTGAGTGATTTGCAACCACACCATCCTCCCTGGCAATAGGAAAGCAAATGCTGCCATTTAATGCCTTAGTATTCAGTGCCAAGTTGAAGGCTAGCATAAGCTATGACTGTATGGATCAGTGCTGAAGTAAGAATTACTGTGTTTTATGGTTCATGACAACATAACTTTTAGATCACAATACTGCTCAATGAAGCAGCAGAGAATTAAAAAGCAAGCCATGCCACCATTAGCTGTGGCTGAAAATAATATACTGAGCACCTGCAGAGTAACAGTGATGGACTTCAGGACAAAACAAGCATATTGCATGTTACATGACTTTGGCATCTTAATATAGGATTTTATAGATTGATAAGCCACTGTAAAGCACTAATCTTGACTTAAGTCATGAACCGCTGGAAGTACCGCACAAACACATTTGGATGTTTGGCTGGACACACTAAGGTAAATTGCCCCTACAGCCTCACAGCTGCCCATATCACACATTCATTGTTTGTTTTCCAACAGCTCATTTTCTCTTGATTTCAACCTTGAGCAACACTATGAAATGAATTCTCACAGACTGATGTAACCCAGATCCTCTAAATCCTATCAAACTTCAGTGTATTTAGGATTTAGGATTTTGGGCAGGGAAGGGATAAGAGAGAGGGAAGACACTGTATTGGAAATGGATGTTTTCTTGTTCCCTTCCTCACCAAAAAAAGTCCATGGGTGTCTTTTGGGTTTGAAAACAGAAGGGTCAGTAGAGGTGCCGGCCTAAGTGGCAATGTTTTAAACCCTTGATGATTACCAGGGGGCTGGATTCAGCATGATTAAAAATAAATGAGACGAAAACATAGATGTGAGCTAGACAATAAACTGCTTCAGTAAGTGCAACAGGAATACACGGATTTATAGGAATTAAGAGAAGGTTTCTTAAAGGCTGAGATTTATCCAAGCCTAAGCACTGGTCGGAAAAAGGAGCTCATATCAGGATCAGATGTCCTTCTTGAATTTCTCACAAATTCCTTCTTTTATCAATGTATAAATGCAGTTTAAGGATTTGATTTGATTTGATTTGAAAAGTCAGACATTCCTGTCCAAGTCTTTATTCTGCACACTACTAAAAGTTAATACAAAATTATCATAGAATCACTAGGTTAGAAAAGATACACAGGATCATCGAGTTCAATCACTCCAATCAACCACTAAACCATGCCCCTCACCACCTCATCCACTCGTCTTTTAGACATCTCCAGGGATGGTGACTCAACCACCTTCCTGGGCAGCCTGTTCCAGTGCCCTATGATACTTTCTGTGAATTTTTTTTCCTGATGTCAAGGCTGAACCTCCCCTCATGGAGCTTGAGGTCGTTCCCCTTTGTCCTGTCCCCTGTCACTTGGGAGAAGAGACCAGCTCGCTCATCTCCACAACCTTCCCACAGGTAGTTGTAGAGAGCAATGAGGTCTTCCCCCAGCCTCCTCTTCTCCATGCTAAACAACCCCAGCTCCCTCAGATGCTCTTTGTAAGACTTGTTTGCCAGCCCCTTCACCAGCTTCGTTGCTCTTCTCTGGACTCACTCCAGAGCCTCAACATCCTGGGTGAGGGGCCCAGAAGCAAACACAAGATTCGAGGAGCTGACTCACCAGTACTGAGTACAGAGGGAGAATAACCTCCCTGGACCCTCTGGTCACACTATTTCTGATAGAAGCCAAATGCCATTGGCCTTCTTGTCCACCTGGGCACACTGCTGGCTCATGTTCAATTGGCTGTCGACCAACACCCCCAGGTCCTTCTCCTCCAGGCAGTTTTCTAGAGTGTATCCCTGTATAGGGTTGTTGTGCCCCAAGTGCAGGACCCAGCATTTAGCCTTGCTAAATCTCATGCCACTGGACTCTGCCCAGAGGTCCAGCCTGTTCAGATCCCTTCGAAGAGCCTCCCTACCCTCCAGAACATCCACACTTCCACCCAGCTTAGTATCATCCATAAACCTCCTAAGGGTGCACTTGATGCCTTCACCTAGGTCATTGATAAAGATATTGAACAGGGCTGGACCCAGCACTGAGCCCTGGGGAACCCCACTTGTCACTGACCTCCAGCTGGAGTTAACACCATTTACCACCGCTCTCTGGGCCCTCCAGCCAACCAGTTTTCCACCTAGGAGAGTGTGCGCCTGTCCAGGCCAGAGGCTGAGAGTTTCTGTAGCAGAATGCTGTGAGAAACTGTCAAAGGCTTTCCTTATGTCCAGGAAGACCACATCCACAGCCTTCCGTTCAACCAGCAGCCGAGTAACTTTGTCATAGAAGGCCATCAGGTTAGTTTGGCAAGACCTGCCTTTGGTAAACCCATGTTGACTGGGTCTGATCACCCAGTTCTCTTGCACATATCTTCATGATAGCGCTCAAGATCCCCTGTTCCATGACTTTCCCTGGCACTGAGGTCAGACTGACAGGTCTGGAGTTCCCCGGATCCTCTCTGTGACCCTTCTTGTAGATGGGCACAACATCAGCCTCCAGTCCAGTGGAACTTCCCCAGTCAGGTAGGGCTGATAGAAGAGAATGTTACTGGAATCAGTGTAATTATTGAAGCTATTTATTTAATTATTCTAGAAGGTCAAGTGCTTTTTCTGAATATCTGCAAAAAGAGCAAATTAAAAAAAGTGGCAAGACATTTACTGAATAATTAAACTAGTGACACACATAGCAGTTCTCACATTAGTTACATAGTTTCTTAAATTAAGCTCATTTTTAATCTAGAAGTTTTATTTATTTAATCTGAAATTCAATCTTAGCTGCACAAAGTGATCATGGGGAAAATTCTTAGACCCCTGCTGTGATAAATGTTACAATTACTGGCAGATGAGCCCACTTCGCACATACTTGTTAACTGTAGCCTTTACACAACTGACATTTTCAGAAAAAGCAGCCCTGGAAGTCAAAAAGAAAGTTCATCATAAACTGTTGATTTGTCACGTCTTTCTAGCTAGCCCTAATTTAGGACTTAGGCTTTATTAAGCAAAGGGAAGATAAACATTTGAGAGCAGCAGTTATGTTTACACCATTCGCCAGCAAACAGCCTCCTTTTCCAGGGCTCCAGGAAGGGTGGGGATGCTTTCATCTCCTCCTATTTCTGGTTTTAAATCACCAATTTGTCATCATCAGGCTACATTACAGACAAATACTCTAAAGCCAGAACCACTTAGTTGAACCCTTAGAAAGCTAAGATCCTAACTGATATTCTTTCCACAGAAGTGAGATGTAAAGGTGGCCTAGACCACCAGCACTCAATAAATTATTGCAAAGAAAACCCGAAGCCTAAATTTCTTTTACCTTAAATACTCCATAATGGCTGGCTGGGTGGCTCATAATCCTCTTCTGCAGTAAACACAAGGAGTCTTATTCCTCAATATAAAAGCAAGTGTACTCCAGCACTGGCTGGCAATACGTGATATAACAGCCCCCGTTAAATTTCACTGGCCTTTAAATACATCAGCTTTGACTTCCAGTATATCAAAGAGGAGTCAACTAATTGCCCCAGCCATTCCTTTGCTTTCAAGTTTGCTTTTTCTATGTGCAAGCTAAAATTGCAACGTCCAGGATATGTAGTCACTACTAGGATGGTGCTGTTGGATTTTGCAAGCAGGTTTTTCCAAGTTCTCCCTCCCTCCTTCCATCTTCTGTTACATGCAGACCCATTATGCACACATACAAAAAGGTTCAGCCAAGTTTAGCTTGTACATTGAACTGTTCTAGTAAGAAGAATACAGATTACCTGATTTTCTTGCAGAGTACATTGTCTGCACAAACAGATGTACAGAGTAATATCCTTGTATTACAAAAAAGCACCTGATCTGACTGTATTAGAGCTTCAGCAGTAATTCAAGCAGACGACAAATATGTCTCTAAAAGGCTTGATTAATTGGAGCACTGCTATTTCGTGCAAATTCCATGAATCATAGATATGATTACCTATTTGTATAACTATATAGGTAATCATCCCAAAGCATTCAATGTAGCAGCTTTCTTTTCATCTGGAAAAGGTCATTGCAGTCTTTACGACATTGAACACAGAGCGTGAAGACACAATAGCTTACTGGATTGGACTATGGAGACAAGATATGTAGGTCAGTTTGATACTAGGCCCTGTGACAAGCTGTGGCTGCAGCTAATAAAGTGCTCCTGGCTCTCCACTCTGCTGTAAATTATATACACAAACCTTTAGCCCACAAAACTACTATTATTTCACCTGATGATCACCAACACAAGCGAGCTAATTGGTGATGTCAAGACTGGCGGCAGCCTGGGCTGCATTGATGATGCACTGTTGAAGTCTGCATTTCTGAGGGATATGAATCAGTTGAAGAGTAATGTCAGGACCCTGAATTTTAGGGAAGAAAACTTGCAGCTGTTGAAGGAGTTCCTGGGGAAACTGCACTTAGGAACAAGGGAGCAGAACTCAGCTGACAGATATTTAAGGACCCTTTCCATAGGTAAAACATGAGCTCTAGATCCCTAGGTGTAATCAGGAAGGGAAGGCAAAAGACCAGAACAGATGAGTCAAAACCTGCTGGTCCAACAAATGGGCAAGAAGGAAATATACAGGCAATGGAATCAAGGGAAGGTATCCTGTGAAGAATTTAGAGACGCTGCCCAGTTGTGCAGGGATGGGGTCAGAAGGACCAAGGTGTAACTGGAGTTGAACTTGGCAAGGGACGCAAAGAAGGGCTGGTATAGGTATGTCAGCTGGCTATGGCAAAAGTCCACCTGAGGTATTGTGTTCAGCTCTGGAATCTTCAGCAGAGGAAAGATATGAACTTGTTGGACTGGATTCACAAGGGAGCCACTAAAATGATCAGAGGGCTGGAGCACGTCTCCTGTGAGCACAGGCTGAGTGAACTGGGATTGTTGAGCCTGGAGAAGAGAAGACTCTGGGGAGATCCTATAGCAACCTGACAGTGCCAAAGGGAGGTTCATAGGAAAGACGGGGACAGACTTTTTAGCAAAGTCTGTTGCAACAGGTCAAGGAATATTGATTGTAAATTAAAAAAGGGTAGATTCAAACTAGATATGAGGAAGATTTTTTTTTTTTATGATGAGGGTGATGGAACACTGGAAATAACTGCCAAGGGAAGTGGTATGTGCCCAGTTTCTGGATAAACTCTATGAAATCTGGCTTGGGTGAAAAAAAGGTGTTATGAAAATGTGTACATCAAATAGATGAAAGTAGGTACAACAGAATCTTTTCCTCCAAGATAATACTTTCAGCATCTGAAAATCTAAGGATATTAGTAAGCATTAAATATGGAAATAGATAAACCTAAATTTTTCTGTTAGTCTGATAGCAGATCAGCTGGGTGCTCAAGGGTGAGCTATCCATGTGTCAAGGGACAGGACAAGGGGGAATGGCCTCAAGCTGCACCAGGGAAGGTTCAGGGTGGACATCAGAAAAAAATTTTTCACAGAAAGGGTCATTCGGCACTGGCAGAGGCTGTCCAAGGAGGTGGTTGAGTCACCATCCCTGGAGGTGTTTAAAAAATGGGTGGATGAGGTGGCATGGTTTAGTGGAATGGTTGGACTCAATGATCCAGGAGGTCCTTTCCAACCTAGTGATCCCGTGATCCAAGCAGAGTACCTTCACATACACACAACACAAATTATTTTGGTTTTTTGCTATTGTCACTAGACAAGTGCTATTGTAACTGGACAAATGCTATTGTAGTTTGATTTTATTTACCATCAAAAGTAATACGTTTTCTTTCTGTGATGAAACAGCAGCTACTAAGCACCCTCCCAGATCTCAACTATTCACAGTTTAGGAACCACATGAGATAAATCCACTGTCTGTGTATTCAGTAATCTTCAATAAATTAATTTTCATGAACTTGCCTAGTGTCTCTTTGAGTTGATGAAAATATTTATCACCCACCCCCACATCCCACAGCATGGAACTACTCTCTGTAACCACAAAACATGTGAAACCCCCTCCTTTTATTTGCTCTGAACACGAGTAAAGCAAGATTCAGCTGATGTCTCCTCCATCTTGTGGGATACTGGTTGCAGTCCAACCTTTCCATACTATTCATTGTTTCATAACCATCTATCATACCATGATCTCCAATCAGTTGCTTCTTCAGTCAGAAGAGTCCTCACCTAGTCTTTTCTGAGGTGGAACTAAACTACAACTTTGCTTATTCTTGTTGCCCTTCTCTGAGCCCTTTCTGATTCTTTTTGAGATCCGTCACATTCAGTTCTCCTGATACAAATGCTGCTTAGAGGAAAACATACTGATGTGCTCTGGTTTGTTCCTGTTTCTTTCCTCACGATTCCTACTGCGATTTGCATTTGTGACAGCCTAAGCAAATGAATTTTAATTCTCTATTATGTACAGTTTGTTTCAATCCTAATGCTAACAGTCATTAGAAGATGGAAAGGTAAACAGATGACTAACACACATTTCTCAATAGCCCAGAGAATAAGCTACAGCCATTTACTAAGTGTATTCACTGCCAATTGCATATTTTATTTAAGTTAAAATATAAAACCAGACGCTTATTCTTGAAACAATCCAATGCCAATAAGATTATTAAGATATACTGGACACTTCAAGAGCTGCCTCTAACTCTATATGAGCTGCAAGTCTTGAGCATGTAAAGGTACATCCAGCATGCTTTATGTCTGACAACTTCTCGTGCTTTCTGTTGTTTAATGTTGTAATTAGATGAAAGGCAGAGGTGAATTTTATGGCATAGCAGATGTAACAGGGTGGAAAAGGAGTCTGCTTAGATTTTGGGTCAAGAATTGTACTGAATATAGGCAAATCTTCACATTGATGCACAGGAGATAAACAGGGATTTGCTATCAAGAAACCAACCCTCAAAAACTGTTTTTCAAGTTCTTTGATCAGTCTGGTTGGGCAAACTGTCAGGTTGACAAGTGTAGCACTAGAGAATGGTGGAAGTGCTGAACCCTGGCTGGTACCAGTGCTCACACCCACAGCACCTTGTCTACAGGACACATCTGCATCAGGGCAGGCAGGGCTTGGAAGCTCAAGAATAAGCAGTTCATTCAGGTATCACCCCGCAACATAATGCACTGCCCACCTGTATCTGAATGCAAGCTCAGAGATGGGTTTCATGTTTTGTTCTGAGCTACTGAAAAATCAAAGCCAGAAGACCTAGATGACAGGCTAATAACAGTCTCTGGTACTCCCAAGAAAACATCTATTCTGGATGTTTCATCCATGTTGTACCTGACATATCTAAAATACACACCAGCTCATGCCTTCTAGCTCTTCTTTGCAAATCGCACAGACTTTATTTTAACACATTTGATTTTCAGAAACCTTACCTGTGCAAGTCACACAGGAACAAGAAAACAGAATAGATCTGCACAGATAGCATAGTGTTAACGAGCAAGGATAACATGCATCATGCAAATCCAACACTGCTGCCTTTTTAAACTCTCTTCCTTTTAATCCGAATTCTGTGAGGATACAATGGCTCTCTTGAAGCCCTGTGAGTGCTGGTCTGCTTGCAACTCATTGTTCAGTCTTAACGGTTTTATACTTCTATGGCTTTCTCTGGCTCAATTATCTTATTTGAAGGTGAAGGTGCTCAGTTACGTCTCTCAGGCCATTATGGCTGAGCTGAATTTGTGCAATCAACCAGGCAGTTGTTCACATCAGCATTTCCAAGTAAAACACCTGGAGCATTTACTGTTGCCTTTTGCAAAGTAACAAACCCAGTCCCTTCCCATGGGATGCATTCTGAGGCAATAATTCCCCTCTCAGGTGAACAAAGCCTCCCCATTTTAAGATCTTCCCGATTTTTCATTTACTCTACCCAAAATACACCTCTTTTTCCACACCACAGCCCCCCAGATATTCCTTTCAGAGTCATCCTGTGAAATTCAGTCCTGTGAATTGGATTTCTCCCAGGTGATCATAGAATCATAGAATAGTTTGGGTTGGAAAGGACCTTAAAGATCATCTAGTGCCAACCCCCTGACATGAGCATAGACATCCCACTAAACCAGGTTACCCAAGGTCCCATCCAGCATGACCTTGAATATCTCCACGAATGGAGTAGCCACAACTTCCCTGGGCAACCTGTGCCAGTGCCTCATCACCCTCATGGTGAAGAAATTTTTCCTTATGTCAAGCATAAATCTACCCTTCTGCAATTTATACCCAGTCCCCCTTGTCCTATCACTACAAGCCTTTGTGAACAGTCCCTCCCCAGTTTTATTGTACCCCCTTCAGGTACTGGAATTAATTTTAGGAAAGCTTAGGATCAACTCCTTCTGCAGCTTGTGCCACCCCTGCCACACTTCTCTCCACCTTCCAAGAGCTGCAGATTTTATTCCAGCTGCACTCATCTGTGGGCAGGTTTGCTAGATATTCATGACTATATGGAAACTGTGTATCAATTCCAACATTTTACAGGAGAGATGGAAGCTTTGTTGATTGATACTGATCCAAATTCAAGCTTGTATCTACTATTTAGTAATGTAAAATTATTTCCACTTTGTTCCCACTGAAACACAAACAAAAGTAAAAAGCTGACATGAGTGATGTTCCCAGCTCTAAGTATCAAGTAATAACGTATCTAGAAATTACTGACTTTTTTGGCATGCGGGATCTCTGCAGCAAAAATCAATATGCTTTGGTTTAATTCAATAAATGGCTTTTTCAAAGCTGAAAAAAATTGACTTAAAAGCCAGCAAGCCTTCCCTTTTCTTCAATTCTATGAAGAATAACTATGTCCACATCTTGGGGCCTTTTGGTCCTAAAAAGAATTAGAAAATTTGATAATTTTACATATACACATGGGGGAAAAAAGCCTCTATTTATATCTGTAACTCCAGGCAGTCTTTTTACAGTTAGAAAATGACTTTCCATGGGTTTTGGCGTTAACAGATTTTCTTCGGGATCCAGCACATTTAACTTCATTTTATTTACAACACATCTTTTTATTAGCTATAATACTAATTTTATATATATATATATATAATTGTTCTAATTGTCTTCACAAAAGAACATGAAAAAACTAAAAAAAAATAAAATTTAGTAAGAAATGCTTTTTGCTGTTCCCCCAGAAAATAAAAGATGAAATAATAATCTACATGAATGTATGTTAAAACAGAGAGTTGCTCACACATGTATATAACTTAATCTCCTATTTACCAAAGACATACCAAGTCTAATACGCTGTTCCACTTAGTTGCTAAATCAGGTCTTAATAGTTATCTATAAGGATTAACTTGTCCTGAGACAACACAAAACATGATGAAAAAAAGGAAGATAAGGCTACAATTCCTTATCTAAATCGTCGTTTTGCACTTGAAGATTTAAACCTGATTAAAACCTGTTATTTAAGGTACTTCGATTTAAATTATCACATTTACAATGCAATTATTTTCCCCTCAGAAATTTCACAGTTGCTGGGAGAATAAAACAACAACAAAAAAGAATAATGTCAGAACCTGCAGCCAGGGCACTAAGGAGCAAGAAACTGGGCCAATAAAGTCCTATTTATCAATTACCCTTGCCTATGCCTGTGAAACTGCTTATATCTCTAAAATCTATTTAAAATTGAACTTCTGAGAAAATAGTTGTGTTTCGGTTGAACTCTCCTATCAAATCTCTAGCACAACTGTATACTGAATGGAGAATGGACTGAGAATAGCCCTGAGGACAAGAACTTAGGCGGGGTGCTGGTAGATGAGAAGCTCAACACGAGCCAGCAGTGTGTGCTGGCAGCCAAGAAAGCCAGCGGTATCCTGGGCTGCATCAGAAGTGTGACTAGCAGGGCAAGAGAGGGGATTCTGCCCCTTTACTCTGCTCTCATGAGACCTCACCTGGAGCACTGGCTTCAGTTCTGGAGTCCTCAGCACAGGAAGGGCATGAGCAAGTCCAGAAGAGTCCATGAAGTTGATCCAAGGGCTGGAGCACTTACTATACAATAACAATCTGATACAGTTGGGTTTTTTTAGCCCAGGGAAGTCTCTATAAAGACCTTACATACTAAGAGACTTCCAGTACTTAAATGAGGGCTACAGGGACTATGGGGAGGGGCTCTTATTCAGGAAATGCAGTGATAGGATGAGAGGCAATGGGTTTTAGCTGAAATATTCATAGAATCATAGAACAACCAGGTTGGAAGGGACCCATCGGATCTTCTAGTCCAACCATTCCTATCAAACACTAAACCAAGTCCTTCAAGACCTCATCCACCCGTGCCTTAAACACCTCCAGGGAAGGGGAATCAACCACCTCCCTGGGCAGCCTATTCCAATGCCCAATGACCCTCTGTGTGAAAAACTTCCTCCTAATCTCCAGACTAAATCTACCCTGGCGGAGCTTGAGGCCATTCCCTCTTGTCCTTGTCCCCTGTCACTTGGGAGAAGAGCCCAGCTCCCTCCTCTCTACAACCTCCCTTCAGGTAGTTGTAGAGAGTAATGAGGTCTCCTCTCAGCCCCCTCTTCTCCAGGCTAAATAACCCCAGCTCCCTCAGTCTCTCCTCATAAGACTTGTCCAGCCCCTTCACCAGCTTTGTGTCTCTTCTGTAGACTCGCTCCAGAGCCTCAACATCCTTCCTGTGGTGAGGGGCCCACAACTGAACACAATATTCAAGGAGCGGCCTCACCAGTGCTGAGTACAGAGGGAAAATCACCTCCCTGGACCTGCTGGTCACACCATTTCTGATACAAGCCAGGATGCCATTGGCCTTCTTGGCCACCTGGGCACACTGCTGGCTCATGTTCAGTTGGCTGTCGACCAACACCCCCAGGCCCCTCTCCTCCTGGCAGTTTTCCAGCCAGGCTTCTCCCAGTCTTTAGCTCTGCACAGGGTTGTTGTACCCCAAGTGCAGGACCCGGCATCTGGCCGTGTTAAACCTCATGCCATTGGACTCTGCCCAGTGCTCCAGCCTGTCTAGGTCCCTTTGCAGAACCTCCCTACCCTCCAGCAGATCGACACTTCCACACAGCTTTGTGTCATCTGCAAACTTGCTAAGGGTACCCTCAAGGCCTTCATCCAGGTCGTTGATGAAGACATTGAACAGGACTGGCCCTAGCACTGAGCCCTGGGGAACACCACTTGTCACTGGCCTCCAGCTGGTCTTAACACCATTTCCCACCACTCTCTGGGCACGGCCATCCAGCCAGTTTTCTACCCAGGAGAGTGTGCGCCTGTCCAGGCCAGAGACTGACAGTTTCTGTAGTAGAATGCTGGGAGAAACTGTGTCAAAGGCTTTACTGAAGTCCAGAAAGACCACATCCACAGCCTTTCCCTCATCCAGCAGCCGAGTCACTTTGTCATAGAAGGCAATCAGGTTGGTTTGGCAGGACCTGCCTCTGGTCACCCAGTTCTCTTGTAAGTGCTTCATGATAGCACTCAAGATCACCTGTTCCATGACTTTCCCTGGCACTGAGGTCAGACTGACTGGCCGGGAGTTCCCCGGATCCTCCCTGCAACCCTTCTTGTAAATGGGAACTACGTCAGCCAGTCTCCAGTCCAGAGGTACCTCCCCAGTCTTCCAGGACTGCTGGAAGATGATGGAAAGGGGTTTGGCCAATACATCGGCCAGCTCCCTCAAAACCCTAGGATGTATCCCATCTGGCCCCATAGACTTCTGGTTGTCCACTTGGGCAAGTAAGGCTCTGACCACCTCCTCTTGGACTATGGGAGCCTCGTATTGCTCCTCTATTTCCAGGGTTTCTACACAGAGGGAACAGCTTTCTTTACAATTAAAGACCGAAGCAAAGAAGGCATTAAGTACATCAGTCTTCTCCTCATCCCCTGTCACCGTTGTTCCCTCTGTGTCCAAAAGGGACTGTATGGTCTCCCTTGTCCTCCTTTTATTATTTATATATTTATAGAAAGATTTTTTGTTATCTCTTGTTATCTTTTTATTGTAGATTTAGATTACTTATTAGGAAGACATTTGTTCCTGTGAGGTTGGTGAGTCACTGGAACAGATTGCCTAGAGAAGTCATGGATGCCCCATCTCTGGAGGTTGGACGAGGCTATGGGCAACCTGATCCTGTGGAAAGTGTCCCTGCCATGGCAGGGGGGTTGGAAGTGATCATCTTTAAAGTCCCTTCTGACCCATACAATTCACAATTCTATAAAACTAAAAACATACAAGAAAAACATTTCCTTTGCCCCTCCTCTCAAATGCAGTGATTTGATATATCACTACTTTCTGGAATTAGAACCATTTAATAAATACCTGTCTCATCTAGTGTTACACATGCTCTCCTAAAGACATCAGCATCTCAGCTGGCTGTGTTCTCATGTATCATCAAACCACTATATTAACAGGACAGAGACAACTTGTATTTGGAATAAAGTAGCTAGTGCAACAGTAGGATAAAGTTGGCCTGCTGATTATTGCAGTGATTTAGGGGAAAAAAAATTGAAAAAAAAGGAGAGGGAACTGCTTTTGCAATGAGGAAAATTAGGTTTGTGTACTGAGCAACCAACAAATAAGCTGCCATTGGTAAGACAGCACCTATGGGACATGAAAGATGACAGGAGATACTTTAAGCAGTAGGCAAATTTAATTCATGGGTTTCTGCAGGGAGACACTGACTCCTTGGCATTGGTCATCTTTTATGGCATCTTCTTCTGCAACCCAGGTAACCTGCATCTTGTTCCTTGACTTCAAACTGAGCCAAGGGAGAGGCTGTGAAGTATGTGGGAATGGAGCACTTGGGCTTGGTTTGCCTGTCACTAGGTAGGACTGGTGAGCAAAACAACTCTGCTCTGGAAAATAAGACTTCTAGCACTGCTAGGAAGGAAAAGTAGTATGAACCTTAAATTCCATATCAGAGGTCTGATCCAGCCCTGTTCAATGCCTTTATTAATGACCTGGATGAAGGCATTGAGTGCACACTTAGCAAGTTTGCAGATGACACTAAGCTGGCTGGAAGTGTGGATCTGCTGGAGGGTAGGGAGACTCTGCAAAGAGACCTGAACAGGTTCGACCGCTGGGCAGACTCCAATGGGATGAGGTTTAACAAGGCCAAATACCAGGTCCTGCACTTGGGGCACAACCCTGTGCAGCTACAGACTAGGGGAAGTCTGGCTGGAAAGCTGCCTGGAGGAGAAAGACCTGGGCAAGCTGATTGACAGCGACTGAACATGAGCCAGCAGGTGACCAAGAAGGCCAATGACATCCTGGCTTGTATCAGAAACAGTGTGACCAGCAGGTCCAGGGAAGTTATTCTCCCTCTGTACTCAGCACTGGTGAGACTGCTCCTTGAATCCTGTGTCCAGTTCTGAGACCCCTCACCACAAGAAGGATGTTGAGGCTCTGGAGCGAGTCCACAGAAGACACACAAAGCTGGTGAAGGGGCTGGACAAGTCTTATGAGGAGAGACTGAGGGAGCTGGGGTTTTTTAGCCTTGAGAAGAGGAGGCTGAGGGAAGACCTTATTGCTTTCTACAAGTACCTGAAAGTAGGTTGTAGAGAGGAGGGAGCTGGGCTCTTCTCCCAAGTGACAGGGGACAGGATGAGAGGGAAAGGCCTCAAGCTCCACCAGGGGAGGTTCAGGTTGGACATCGGAAAAAAAATTTTTTTACGGAAAGGATCATTGGGCACTGGCAGAGGCTGCACAAGGAAGTGGTTGAGTCGCCATCCCTGGAGGTGTTTAAGGGACGGGTGGACAAGGTGCTGAGGGGCATGTTTTAGTGTTGGATAGGAATGGTTGGACTCAGTGATCCTGTGGGTCTTTTCCAACCTAGTTATTCTGTGATTCTGTGGTCTCTGCTTTCCTTCTCCCACTTTCTTACAAAATACCACCAATGAGAAAAGTAGCAGCATGTGCTCACATAAGCTACAGAGCTGGATCATACACTTTGATGCTAGAGGGAAACTGGGGCTGGAAAGCCCTGCTGGTGAAAGGGGGAGCAGAGAGCATGCTGTGTCCCTGGCAGCACAAACACATCACAGCATCCTGTGGTATTCAAGGGTCCCACAGTACCCATGTGGAAACAGTACTTCCACTGCAATACCATCATGGGACAGTCCCTGTACACCCCTAACATTGTAACACAGCCTGCGTCTAACATCCATCTCCACCGTGTATTGCAAAACTGTGCTTTAGAAACCTCCTACATGTAAACCTTTGAACATAAAAATGAAGCCATAAACCAAGAATACAGGTACCAGAGCTTTATTAGATATTTCACTGGATACAAAGAAACTGTATTTTATATTACTCTTTTTTTTTTTTTTACATTAAATACACATTCTTGTCATAAAAATTCACATTTGCTATACAGAACTGTAGGCATTTTTTACACAACATTTATTAAAGTACCATTGAATAGATCCTAAAAAGAGAAGGTGCAGCTCTGTGAACCTTTGTGGGCACAATACCAGGGAGCTCCATGTCCTCAGTGTTACACAATTGTCCTTCCCACCAAAACAGAGAAAAGTCATTCAAATGCATTAATGCTCACTGGGAAAAATAAGGCTTCTGTACAGAGACCCTGAATGGTGTCAGGAGGCAGTGTGGCAATAACATCCTAATCTTCACCTACATTACCCATAAGCTACTGATGACTCAGGCAGTAAAAAATTTAACAACTGTCCTGGCAAGTCCAAATATTTCTTCTTTTTCCTTTGAATGTTATATTTTTAACCAGGTATTTTTACTTTCAGTAGTAATTACACTTAAAACCAGGATTCTGCTTTAAGGATCCCAGCCTCACAGCAAAACTCATTTCAGCTACTTAAGGAATCTCTCCCAATCAAAATGAACTTTTGCAGGATCTAGACCTGAGGGAGGAGACTAGTACATGTCATCTCACTGCACTAGAAAAGCCTGAGTGTACTCCACCTTAGGAGGTACTCATTGGCATATCATCCAATCTGTCTCATCAGTCATGGTGAACCTCATCTAAGAGGACACGTGTACATAACTTGGAGCATGGAGATAAACAACCCAGGACATCAGATGTGGGACACTGCCATCTTTTAGCCCCATAAACTCAATATCTTATAAGAACTGTTGAATTACTTTGGTGTGCTGAGGTTGAAAAGGCTATAATACTCACTTTGAGCAGAGTTGCTCAGAGCTGGCAGTTAAAGGGATCTGTGTGCAGAAGCTGAGATAAGGAGCTCTAAGCAGAGGCAAAGAAGAGAACTGGGAAGATGTTGATTTTAACTAGACAAAGATAACAGAAAAAGGTCTAACATCAGAGTTCTGCCTTCCCTCAGTCACAGTTCAGATGGGTCTGATTGAAGCTGACCTCACACCAGATATACTGTCAGGCAGGCACACTCTGCCTACTCCTTTCCAAGCAGTCAGGCACAATGCAGATGCTCTGTGTGTCCAGTATGACTTTCAGAACTATCTTTGGTACCCTTGACAGAGGCATCTCAGAGAGAAACCATGATATAGTTGTAAGAACATCTGTGTGTCATATCTGTGGGCAAGACAGAGACTCCTATCTAGAGCATTAGGTCCTGCCAGCCACTGGGAAATTATTACAGTTTTTTAATTAAAGCTGTCATGGCTCCTGAAAGCAGAATGCTGTACATGGGCAAGCCAGGCCAGGTTACTCAGCCTCTGACATTTATCATTTTCACAAAGGTATTTTTACAGTCCTATCTAGATCATAGCAGAGTTCAAAGCTCTTCCTGCAAACTTAGAGCTATGTTCTAGCATGGGACATGAACAGTTTTGCATAGCATCCGAGCACTTCCCAAAGTCAGGGTATCACCACCCTCCTATATTGATTGTATCCCAGATGATGAATTTGAGGCCCTTCAATTACATGGTCACAATTCCTGCCGGCATCAGCAGGAGGTGTGTGCATACTGAAGTGATTTGATCCATTAGAAACCATGTTCTTGTCACCTTGTACAATCAAGGCAGTCGAACAGGCAAACATCCTATTCTTTACCAATAAGTAAGTGAGCTCCAAGTAACTTCAAGTTTAATTCCTTAGTGCCAGAAAGTGAGGGATCAGTCCTATGGACAATCACCAGTAATATCTGAAATCAGAACCGATAATCATGGCATTTAAACAAGATTATGTGAATGCATTAAGGCAGGTTACATAACTGCCCTTTTCCTTTAGGATTAATTATTTCCCCATATACTCCCATACACAAACATACCTACAAAACAGCAGCACAGTAAAAACTAAACAGATCACTGAACTCCAACATACTTATGATCAATACATTGCACATACTATACAGCATATTTTAAACCTCATCATTGGGTAAACATATACAATTCAGAACAACATTGACTGTATGTAACACAGAAGCTACCACTGAGATATGGCAAATACATCATATACACTATTAGCTTTTACTTCACTGAAAAGGAGTTTAGAAGTTTAACATGATGTTAACTGAACTGCTGAAATCACCAAACAGCCTACTTAGTTGCTAATACCTAGTGCTCCACGTACTATATTCAGAATAAAGAGCAGTTTTTTTCAGGGCACTCCACATTTTTGATATTGTAGACTCAAACCACCACAATTTTATATTTTGTTTGCAACACAGCGTATACTTACTACACATTGACTTATCTGCTTCCTCTCATCCCAGGTTAAAACTTTAGTAATTGCTTTGAAGTTAATAAAAATGATCTTGTTTCATGTCATTACAGCAGAAAGACTTAGCCCAGCACAGAAGATCATGCCTCTAATGCATGTGTGCACATATATAGAGATACACATGTACGTTTAAAAGGGTGGCTTGAAATGGCAGGGCCTACAAAGCAAGTAATGTAACCAGCAGCAAGTGAATGCAAATAACTCACTGATTTTAAATCTCGCCTCCTGTTGTCTGATTCTGATCTCACTCCTTTTCACACAAGACAGGAATCAGACCCTGGGACCAGCTGCTGTTTTGGTCCAAACTGCTGCAGGTTGGATCAGTACTGAACAAAGACATCTCAGTTTCTGTAAACTGAGAAATGGAACTAGGCTGATTTACACCAGATGAAGTACTGCCTGTATTGTGCAGCGTAGCTGCACATTTTTCAAGTATGACTGAAAAGAAAGGGTCGAGTAATCACATGAAAAATCAGAAAAAAATACTATTTGAAGTGTATGCAATGAACATAGCAAAGGGGAAAATAAGCACAGGAAGAAAAGATGTTTTGGCAGAAATTAACTGGATAGTTTGAGCAAACAGATGCTTACAAAAATCAATAGTGCATACAGGCATTTCTCCTCAGTCATCTAATTTGCCATGCCAGATTCCTCATAATATATGTGTAGGTACCTCCAAAACAAATTGGGTCAGATAACTCATCTGGCCCAGCCTCACGAGCACATTTCTGGTTGAAATCATAGAGAATTTTAGTTGCACATAGGTTGCAAAACTGGGTTCTCAAATGGTCCAGTTGTGCTGCATAGTCCTTTCTTGCTTGTTCTTTTCTGGCAAGATTCCCAAAACAATAACAGGAAGTGCAATCCTATCAGGACAATTCAATTACAGTTTTGCAGCCTTGCAGATGAAATTGCCAGAAAAGAACAGATAGCATACCCCTCTCCCTTCCTTTTTATTTTAGTAATTAAGGCAAGTTTGTTTACCTTTTCTAAATAAGAAGTGTTGTGCGTCTCCAACAGAAAGGAGATAGACAGCTAAATGAAAACATAATTTTTCTGACTACAAGTAATACTTTGCTAAGATTTCTTTTTCCTCATTAATGGAGAAACTACATAATTTGTCTATTATCCTTATTATCCTTCTTGTCAGAAGATTTTCTTTTTGTCTTGTTTTTATTTTCCAGCACCCAAGTAACAATTAGAATAGAAATAATGATGTTAAGTAAACCTTTCATAACAATGTTAACAAGCTCAGGATGCCTCTATATTTATTCACATACACAGGCGTGCATACACACACACACTTTTCTTAGATAAAGCAGAACATTTGCTTTGAGTACACCTCTGTGCAAGCAAAAAGCTCAGCGTGTCTGGGGTGTGTTTAAGTAGGGGGTCCCAGGAGGAATGTGGTGCTCTTGGTGTTTTAACAGAATTGCAATTGGAATTCAAAAAGGAAACCTACTTCCTTTCTCCACTCAAAGATCCAGATTACTTTACTATATTAAAAGAATAGGTTAGCTCTTTTGATTATCTTTAAGGAGGGGAAATATGACAGGGAGGATGTGAAGGTAAATAAACCCAGCTAAATGGAAAAATGAAAAGAGAATGTCACACTACATCTCCAATTAATAAGCAAATGCTTTAATGTTTCAATTTGGGACCTTCGCATAGTGTGGGTTCAAAAAAACATATGCTCGTGTTTCATTTCAGGTGTCTATTACCTGAATTTTGCTTAGAGAGCCTGTAAAAACTGGAAAGAAAATACATCAACCCACCCCATACTTTTCTTAGCCATGGGTGAAAGCCCTAGAGTCCTCCAGCTTGTTCAATATCAAGACAGGTTGTGACTCTTGGTAAATTTGGGGCAGTCCGGGTAAAGTTTTAATGCTGTAAAAAACCTAACTGGCGTAGATGATATATTTCACTGAGGATGAATCGTGCAGTCCTAACATTTGATAAAAACACAGCTACTGAAGGAGGCATCATAACTTTGTCATACCTCCAAGTTTTTTTAACCAAATTTATAACACCCCTGTCCAGAAACCAGAGTATTATTATGCAAGTGTGCACAAATGTCTTTAGTTCATAGATGTATATTTAAATGTGTCTTTATAGTACATGTACACTTAAATGTTTCTTTATAGTACACACAGACACACACTTTTTCCAAGGCACCCTCTCAGTACAAAATAGCAGCAAGTGTTCAGTTTATTCCACTTCTTCCTAAAACAAAACAAAACACAACAAAAAACCCCTATAACCCTCCCTATAACCCACATATTTGATAATACCATTTTTGTTTTTCTGAACTCTTGATGGTAGATGGTAGTCCTTAACATCTGACAGAAAATAGCAAAGTATTGTATGATGTTATTCTCAAATTTCTCACTCAACCAAAATTTCTAGTAATGTCAATGGAAACTTGACCATACACTTACCCTATAAAACCCTGCAATATTTCAAAGAGCATTTTCCTTGTAAGACATTACAGCAACTATTGTTTTGTACAGAAATATTTTGTTTTTCAAAGTCACATGTCTGTGCATTGATGCGTCCAGAAGATGTGATTGATTGCATTGTATCCAGTTAGGTGTAATACAGTGGCAATGCTCTTTTTATGACTCATTAAGTTTTCCACATATTTGAGGTTTATATACGTTTCATTAAAAGTAGGACAATCAGCAGTTCTGCTGCTAGAACAGTGCCATTCAGCAGACTTTGAAACTTGAGTTATGCAGTATTATCCCCACAAACAGTTTAAAGAGTATAGAGAATTATTAGCTAGAAATTGATCTATCACACTCCTTAGAGCAGCAATTTTTCACTGATTAAACTGCCACTGATTTGTAATCAGCAGAGAAGTGTTGTGTTCATAGCTGCCTTAAAGAGAAGATTAGATTGCATCTGTTTTTTAAATGCAATTTTAGTCCTGCACAAAGCCAGTTTGCAATATAGGACAAAATCCTGCTGACCTTGTAGTACACATGGTTTACTGAACCTATGCACAATCCATGCTAAACACAGGAAATCTTCCCATTAAATTCAGTGGATGTTTGATTAAGCTCTTACCTAAGACTGACCCTGGGAGAAGTGGTGCTCCAACTTGGTCTAACTTTGTTCCTGCTAGAACCAGGGAAAACACATGCTGGTTGCTCCTAGCACAGAGTTAGGCCAGCACCACATGTCTACTGACTTGACCTGGGGCAGAAACATTGGAAAAAACACCTTCTGAGAATGAGAAGCAAGCAAGATTTAGTTTGTGCTCTGTGCAAGCTATGTAATATGCCATGTTCACTGTCCACTGATTATGCATGTGTTAGAGGCATGACTTTGGATTTACTTCACAAAGGCGTTTAAACCTGTAGCTCAGTGATAAATATGATCAATTAAACTAGCTAATAGTTAAAGTGTAGCAGCTTAAAATTTTCATGTCAGAGATACTGTCCTTAAACTCCCAGTGTAAAGCTCTCACCATTGGGAATCCTGCTAGGGGCAGGCACAGGGCATTGTATGCCCCGTTGCTCCAAAAGCAGCAAATTTCTTGGCACTGTTCATAACAACAGAAGACACATGAATTGCATTTGGTAACTCATGGAAAACATGTAAATGGCCTTCTTTTATCAAACACTGTAAACATGTTTAGTTTTGCTCTTTACATGAAACACAAATGTAAAAAATGATCATAGTTGATTAAAACATTTCTTTTACGCCCACCCACTAAAGCCCTAAACACATCAGCGTGTTATAGGAAGATCAGTGTTTTATAAGATAATTCTTTTAAAATGCATTTTTTTTCTTTTTTAAATTCTAAAGAGCGCAACAACACATATATTATAGTGCTATCAAGTAGTGTCATCTTCACCTCCATCCAGGGTGTAGTTGAGCTTTATGACTGTGCTGATAAAGTCACCAAGTTCTACAAAATCTGCAGTGATAATATTCACACCACTTTCTCCTGGTTTCTGAGTTCGGACCCACTGCATCATTGCAGGAAGAGCCCTAAAGAGAAAACAGGAACAACAATTACTCATAAAGCAGTGAGACAAATGCATTGAGGCAGGATTAACCAACAGTGACTTCCACTGATCCTGGTTTCTAAGAGAACCATGTGAGAAAACACAGTTTACTGCTTGGGCTATTTGCAAATCTTCCTTTTTGTAATTTTCATTCTCTGTGGAAATTATAAGTTGATTTTATTTCAACTTCTCTATAGAAAGGAAACAAAGTAAGGCTCACAGTAATTATTGATCTTGCCTAAGGGCAAGGGCATGGACCAGATACCTTTTCAGTATCATCTTGTCTCCATAGGAATTGTCTATGGAAAAAGAAATAACACAGAACTCAAGGCATTTGCAAAGCATGCTTGAGACATTCATGGAAATAGTGAAAATAATATTTTGGAGGACACAGGAGCAATCCTGATTTCTACATTATAAGTACAGCACATACCAAATACCTTTTCTTTCCCAGTATTAATATCGCAGAAATGAATTATATTTAATCATAAATGAATGGTTAGTAACTGACACAAAAAGCATCTTGGTCACACAGAATGTTCTTTTAAGATGGCATATTTTATTTTCCCCCTCAGCATGAGAAAATTAGGGTATAAAAGTCATCTGCCTAACTGTGCTTGTGAATATAAAGAGTTTTTTTTCTGACATGACAAAAACATAAACTAACAATCACAAAAAATATCTATGGGAAAATAAACGCCTCCCCAGTCCTGCTGATGAAGTCAAGAAGCAAGATCCAGTTTTCAGAAAACAGAAAGTAAGAGAGTTAAAAAAAAAAAAAGCTACAGATTTTTTAGAGAAAAGGTATTTTTCAGAGAAAGGGTAATTGGTCATTGGAACAAACTCTGAATGACTGTGACAAACTGCAGCACATGAAGTCTTTAAATCAAGCCTGGATGTCATTCCAAAAATACGCTCCTGGTCAAGTCAAGCTGCTGAGTTAAATAAAAGAACCTATGGACTGGGCAGGGCTGCAGTCAGTTTAGATGAGCATTGTGTTCTCCCTTTGCTCTAAAATCTATAAATCTGTGATTCCTCTCAGCCAGAAGATTGTACAGCCTCTTTCACATAGGCAAGGTACATATAAAATGTTGGTCTGACAGTAGTTTAAATCAAGGTGAACACGCTGAACCTAAATTTGCTTCAAAAAGCTTTAGTAAAAGAGATCTAAAGAAGCAGTAGTAGCCAGAGATTGCACTTACCAGCGGCCACCCAAATTAGTCAGTTTTTGGAAACAATTCAAGATTTAAAAAACCCCAAACAGTTATTCTTAGTTCTTTCTATGATTTTACACAAGAATGCCCAACAGTAAGGTTATGTTTCAGCAAAATGTGCTTAAATCCACCATAAGTTTCACATTTCAGCCCAGCAACACATTTCAAATCACTCATTGTATCAATATAATTGAAGCCTAAGTATGTATGCACACCAGATCATAAAACCAGCTTAAGCATTCAGCCATACAAAAACACAGCCAGCATCTTTAGATTTATGTTTACACAATCCTGAAATGCTGCATTCCATGGACCTTTAAAAGACATGGGTCAGCAACATCTGGACTGTTCAAAAAGATCGGTGAGCAACCAGAACCAGGACAGATCTCAGCAAAAAAGCACAGATCACTAGGTGATAAAAGGCAGCTCAGAGCATTTGAAAACTGCACTGCATCTTCATTTGCAAAAATACTGCTGAACACTGGAAAAAGACACAAGGCTGAACTTCTAAGATGGCAGTATGCTGCCTTTGTCTTTAATATCACCCTATTTAAGCTCAAAGAGTTTCAGGTTTAAAGGTATACTGATTGATTGTAGACAGACACAGACTTTTTTCTTCTTTCCTTTTGCATAAGTTGATACCCTTGATATTTTACTCCCCCTTGAGGAGTAATTAACTTCTTTGGATGTCCTTTATTTGTTCTGAAGCTAGTTCTGATGTAATTCTGTCTTTGGACCATAGAGTTTGCTGTCTATACACTTAGCCAAGCAGACTGAAATATTGTTTTCTTTTTCCTACTGAGTCCTTATTAAGACAGCCTTTAATAGATAGAGCAGTAACCAAAACAAGGCATGACTATCTTAAACTTAGGTTGCCCTGCCATTTTATCTCTAGACAGGCTTGGTAGTTAAATGGGTTATTTAAACTTTACTGATATTTCACACAGGACACAGTCAATGACCCTTTTCTCATATGCAAATTGTTAGATGAAATTACAGAAATCTTTTGTTCACAGGACTAGGAAACATTCAAAGAAAAGTCAAAAAATGAGTCAGATTATCTAACAAAGAGCTTATTTGCAGAGAAAATCTGAAGAACGCAATCCTGTAAAAAAAATCCAAAACCTGAGCAAGAGACTTCACTAACCTTACATATTTTTGATCAAGGCTATGCAACTCTGCTTATGAAATAGAAATTCATAGAAAAAACCCACACAGATCATCTCCCTCCCATATTGCCATCTTGAAAGTGGATTACATGAATGATTGTACAAACCCACAGTTGCTCAGTTTCCTTACAAATATCTCACATGATCGCCATAATTATTAGAATAAGCCTGCTTTAACATTCCTCAGGGTGCCTTTGTGATACCAGTACAAACCTTGTTCAGCCCTCCTTGTAATTTCCAGTCTCTGCATGCCTCAAACCAGTAATTGCTCTCATTAAGGGTTTTAGTCAGAGGAACACAAACCATGCTGTGTGGCAGCCACCTACACAACTGTGCTCACAGAAACTCAGTATGTAATATGGTCTTTGTAGATACTTGTATTCTTGTAGTGTTGATAAGAAATTATTTTGTGTATAAGAATATGCAAACCTCTCAGCTTGCAAAACCTGACAGCATCGCTGCCTTTTTGTTGGGTAGATCCCAGTTCTCCTATGGAAGATGTTGGTGTCCATGCTTAAGACTCTCATTGAAGCTCTGGAGCTAATGGTTCAAACCACAGCCCTGCAAGGGCTGAGGACAGCTCCACCACGTGAGTCTGGGCCACGCTTGTAGATACTCAAGATTAGTAAACTCCTGCTGCCAAAATAACTGCAGTTGTTTGGTCACATTAGAACTAACCACAACCGCAGACACATTGTGCTAGTGTAACAAGTCTTCCTAATGAAAGTCTCATGCTGGTAATAAAGACAGAAATGCCACTATTTAAACTGCATGCAGAGCAGGATCTAGGTCTCTTGAATGCAACCTCCTGTGTTCCTAGTGCTCATGTGCCTCAGCTGATACTGCTGTAAACAACATAGTGAAAACTGAGTGAGTTGATAAGGAGTCTCACTGCTTCAGAGATGTGTTCTGACATTTCATCACCACAAGTAAAAGTTCTGAAAGGCAAATAAGATGAGAAGTCCTGCATTACATGTTACAAATGAAAAGCCAAGCAACTGGAAAAGCTGACAGATACAGAATACTGTCACCCCTCAAACTTAGCGAAGTTGGCTGCGTCCCACAGCTGTGCAGCCTAGACCTTATAGCCACAGTCCCTGCTTTTGGAAGGAATCACTTTTAACCCCTAATTGTTGCAAAAGCCAATATATGATGTTGAACCACATACACAGAAGGGTGCTGCTTGCCTTAGCCTAGAGCCAGGGAGGAGAAAAGGTGTGATTGTCAGTAAAACTTGTGCAGGAATAGACAGGAGTCTCCTCTCACCTAGGGTACTGTTTTCATCTTGCTGCAGCTCCACAGACCTGGGTAAGGGCTGGCCAGATCCAACACTGCCAGGCCATTGTAGCACTGCACCACAAACCAGCATTTGAAGTTGATTCCTTTACCACGCCCCCAGTACAAGACGAGAGCTAATGGCATAATCAGGTCAGGTAAGGGAGAGGTAAAGGAAGAGAAGGGAAAGCCACACAAGTTGCAGATGGGTGGCTGAGCAGTGATGAGGAAGGAAGGGAACAGCACATTACCTGAGTTTGGCTACAGATTGGGACCCATAAATTTGGTGGAAAAAAAATCTGTCCTGAAGGAATTCATAGAACATATTGCTTACTTGCAAAGACTGAGAACTAGAAGGTATCAGACTGCTGCCTCTCGCTTCCAGGAAGGTGAGAGAGCAGGGGGATGAAAGCAATGTGACCCAATGTGGTGTGGAAGGACCTCCAGTTGAGGGCTGTAATTCATCCCCAAGCCACAACCACCCTACCGCCCATGCTGCCCAGCAGCATCCCAGAAGGGCTCTTCAATCCAACAAAAAGTCTGACGAACAGCAGAGGAGATCTAGGCACCTACTTATGCTGGGCAATGCAGTGTCATGCAGATATTTGATGTGGCTGTATTTGTTCTGAGACTAAAGCTTTAATCTCTAGGTGGCACCTCACCAGGTAAGTCAGAGGTTCTAATCATTTGGGCATGGTTTGGATATCATGATGGCTTACATTATGCATGCAAACATGCCCTACAATCACCATTTCCAGTCTTTTTTTTGTTGAGGAGCTGTATACTTACTCACATACCACTGCCACAGTTATTTTCATTTATAATCCAGTAAAATCTAGGCTCAGCTTTGACAGTTATTTTATTACCTCTGTTTTCTCTGTTCTGTTTACTTGCCCCTATAAGCAGAGCAGTATGCAGTTTAAGTTTTTCACATCTTTCAGGAACCATTTTGTGATGCATTAGAGAACCCAGCTGTGAAACACTGCCCTAAATTACAAAACATGCATAGCCTTTTCAAAGCTACTGAATATTCAAGTCCTCTTTTTAATTCTTTTAATCTATCAGAGATCTCAAGTGGACTCCAATGGTACTGAATCTTGTTTAAAAAATAATAATTAAACATTCAAGTACGTTCAGTTCAAGCAGTGAAACTGCAAGTCCCATTATGAGCTTTCAGAAAGAAAATATGACCTAACTAATTGCATTAAAATTTGCTTTTAGGTTATTTTAGTTCAGAAAAAGGAGTGTTTTTTTTTAATGCCTGAGTCATCAAAGCCTGAAAACGTGACAGAAGACTAATGGCAGCATTGCTCTAAGACAGGACCTCCTGTGGTGAAACAGCCTTTCCTCACTGCAGAGCTTTCAAGGGAGAAGAAGAAGAAAAGCAACTTGGTAAACACCAAACAAAAGGGTTGTTAACTGTTTAATCAGAGTTTTATCACTGAAGGCAGAGAACAGGTTTTTCTTCTGGACGGCAGGGAGCCAGCACAACCTAATCCAGAATGAGAAACTGGTCTCATTTACAGAATGGGATGCTGACTAGCATTAGGCATCCATTACCAGTCACATCAGTGAGAACTTGCTCAGGGCAAAGTGACATATGGCATTTCTTCCCTCTCCAGTAAGGCACACACCCTGCTTATCAGCAGCATTTTGCAAATAGATATTATTGCTCAAGAAAAACAGCATTCCCCTGCAAGAGGAATGTACTCACATAAGCCTAAATTCTTTCACTCTCCCTTCAACTCCACTCAATTTTACCCATGTTTACAAAAACACTGATTAATTCTGGAGCCATAATTCAGCACACACTGACTTTGGCTTTTCAAAGAAATGCTGTGACCAGCAGGTCCAGGGAGGTTAATATCCCTCTGTACTCAGCACTGGTGAGACCACTCCTTGAATCCTGTGTTCAGTTCTGGGCCCCTCACCACAAGAAGGATGTTGAGGCTCTGGAGCAAGTCCAGAGAAGAGCAACAAAGCTGGTCAAGTGGCTGGACAACAAGTCTTACGAGGCGAGGCTGAGAGAGCTGGGGTTGTTTAGCCTGGAGAAGAGGAGGCTGAAGGGAGACTTCATTGCTCTCTACAACTCCCTGAAAAGAGGCTGTGGACAGCAGGGACCTGATCTCTTCTCCCAAGTGACCGGGGACAGGACAAGAGGGAACAGCCTCACGCTCCACTAGGGGAGATTTAGGCTGAACATTAGGAAAAGTTTTTTTATGAAAAGGATCATTGGGCACTGGCAGAGGCTGCCCAGGGAGGTGGTTGAGTCACCTTCCCTGGAGGTGTTTAAGGCATGGGTGGATGAGATGCTGAGGGACATGGTTTAGTGTTTGATAGGGATGGTTGGACTCGATGATATGGTGGGTCTTTTCCAAACTGGTGATTCTATGGTTCTATGAATGGCTGGACTCAGTGATCCTGGGGATCTTTTCCAACCTAGTGCCTCTTTGTGATTCTGTGATAGATGGGCTGGGGAAGAATCCCTTAGATTTGGTTTTTGACCCTTTAGATCCACATTAGGCAGCAGCAGTGTGGCCATAAAATTTGCACTACCAAGGTCAAACTGACTAGAATCAGAAAATACAAGTGGAATTTTATTATTAATAGTCTCAAAGGTACTCAGGTGGGAATTCCTTTCCCTGGATCCTGCATGGACATTACACTGCCCCTGAGCTGTCATGTTGCAAGAACTACCTCCATTAACATCCAATAGCCCTGGATTTATTCTTCTGAAATGCTTATCTATATTTCAGTCATCTACAATTGCTCTGAACAGTCTGGAAATGCATCTAAACAGATGTCACAGACTACTGTGTTGGGGTCAGATGAATATTTTAATGTAATTGATCACAGCACTGTACTCTGCAGAGTCACCAAGGGCCAGATGTCCGCTCTCCTATTGAGCTGTTGTTGGCTTTTTGGGTTTCATTTTTAAAGGGACACAGAAACCAGATCAAAAGGGCTTTCCTACCCACTCTTCAGAGAATATTTCAGCTGAATTTATTGAACCTACACCATTATGTTTGTACACAAAAAAAAAAAAAAAAAAAAAACCAATAAAAGAAAGCAATGAGGTATTAAATAACAGCAAATGATGGGTCTGCAGGTGATTCTGTGCCTTTGGCATTGCACCTACAGCACATTAACTAACAGCGTGGAGAATGCAGACAGGTCTGAAAGGACTCCGTGGTACCTGTATTAATAAAAGTTATCACTAATATTAAACACGATTCTAGTAATTTGGCTACTGTCTTGGTCAACATAGCAGGGAGCTAAAGTGGGAAATGCCACAGCCAAGAGCCTGATCAGTAAGGCATTTAGCTTTTACATTCTGAGTGAAGAACACCTTGTAACACATGGAGTTATGCTACTACTATAGATTAATAGGAAGACTACTGCCTGCCATGAGGATGCCTGTGCACAAAGCCTGGCTTTTCTTTCAGTGATGCAGTGGACTAAGTTAGGCACGTTCATCAATTGTTCTTTTAACCAATTATCTCTTTGGAGATCATATGTGGAAGAAGCTACTCTGATTTTTATAACAATTAAGCAAATCCTAAGCTATGAAAACAGAGGGGATAGATGCTGTTAAGACACAATTCCTTTCAAGCTTTTGTGGCGGAAACAGAGATAAGCCTTAACACCAATTTACAGTTTACATGACTGACACAGACAATTCTGGTCCGAGTTCCAGGTAGAAATCTGATCTTTCATGAAATGTCAAGAAATTCACAGAAATGGCAGTAAGTTTGGACTATGGAAATAGGTACAGGAACTTATTCCACGGCTGGTGAAACAGAGAAAACATCTGCTTTACCTAAGAAAACATCTATCACCACCTGAGTGAATAGCTACAGGTTTGGGGCTTTCCCCCACTCTAATTCTGGAAAAATAGAGTTATGATTTATTTATACACTCATTACTCTTGAATCACTGTAGACCATTTGTGGTCAAGGTTCCCTCCACCAAACTTGGCCAAAGGCTTTGTTTTCTCTGAAGACTGCCACCATGGGTCACTTGGAACTTTTCAAAGAGATGTCCTGCTGAGGGACTTGGTAGGAGTCTTGAGGACTGGAGTTGCTACACCTCAGTTCACGGTTTCATAGAATCATAGAATAACCAGGTTGGAAAAGACCCACCGGATCATCAAGTCCAACCATTCCTATCAAACACTAACCATGTCCCTCAGCACCTCATCCACCCATGCCTTAAACACCTCCAGGGAAGGTGACTCAACCACCTCCCTGGGCAGCCTATTCCAATTCCCAATGACCCTTTCTGTGAAAATTTTTTCCCTAATGTCCAGCCTAAATCTCCCCTGGTGGAGCTTGAGGCCATTCCCTCTTGTCCTGTCCCCTGGCACTTGGGAGAAGAGGCCAGTTCCCTCCTCTCTACGACCTTTCAGGGAGTTGTAGAGATCAATAAGGTCTCCCTTCAGCTTCCCCTTCTCCAGGCTAAACACCCCCGGCTCTCTCAGCCGCTCCTCATAGGGCCTGTTCTCCAGCCCCTTCACCAGCTTTGTTGCTCTTCTCTGAACTTGCTCCAGAGCCTCAACATCATTCTTGTGGTGAGGGGCCCAGAACTGAACACAGGATTCAAGGAGTGGTCTCTCAAGCCTTCAATATGGAATTTACTTTCTTTAGCATATGAAATTTGAATGATGTAAGAAATAAGAAGGAGATTAAAAGGCAATTAATAAAAAAAAACCCCCAACCACCAAACCAAAATAATGCCTGTACATAGTGAAAATAATCTGAAATTTAATGTGGAGAAAAATGAAATAGCGTCTACTAGACTAAATAAGAAGAGGTTATTTTTACCATGTTTTGCTATTACAGGGAGCTAGAAGAATTAGCAGAGCAATTCTGAAAAAAAACCCCACTTTTGAGTAATTGGAAAAGTTAGTAAAAAGGAAGGTATCACTATCATGGAATGCAGAGCAACTAGGGGGAAGGCAGGTTTCTTAAACTTCTGGCTGCTAACACTATTACTCTGCTGTATAATCTGTAACAGAATGTCACACATCACTGCAGTTTCCACTAAATAAATTAGAATAAATCTACTTAAATAAATCTAAAATACTTAATTGAATAGGTAAAATAAGGATTTTTTTAGTCTAATAGCAGAAGAGCCTGCAAAATTAAAGTTTTCATCCTGCAGATGCTTTGAAATTAAATCTCACCTATATTTGAATCCTTTGCTATTGAATACAGAGAAAAGCAATTTCCATTTTCTTTCAGATACAGTACTAAGTAGTTCTATTATTTTTTTTATTCCATCAAGTGGAGATACAAAGTTAGAGTCTGCAGTAGTGGAGGACAACCAGTACATATGAGACTGGATGTAGCTGTTTGCAATAGTACCTTGTTCAGTACATTTCACAGTATATTATTTGGACAGACATAATTCATATTGAGTCTAATGTTGAAACACACAAAATAAATAATGATATTCAATTTAGAAAAAGTTGCAGGGAAGAGATCTTGCAGCATTTCCAGGAATTTAACACATTCTGATTCTACAGGGAAGGTAGATATCAGCTTCATTTGTGAAACATCAGCAAGTAGGTTACAATGAAGCAACTGAGCCAACAAAGTTTAAATGAAAAATTAGGACAAAAATAATTGCCTTTGAAAAAAGGCACAGGGAAAGAGTGATTTTTCATCACTGTTGCTGTCTGGACAGCAAGGAGAAGCAGCGACTATACTAAGAGATTCAGGTTGGCACATTCAAATAATAGAAATCAGGGATAATTACATCTCTGATCTGAATGATGTTGTGGCTAAAACAAGTCAGGAAATGAGATTGTAGAGGACAAAATATTCATACATGAAAATACATTTTTTCAATTAAATAACAGATTTTATTTAAAATCCTTAACATAGCCAATTAAACATTATTTTCTTATATGCTGGTCTTTAAAAATGTAAATAACTCTAAATGGAGTGTCATTTTAAAATGAAGTTTCAACCATTCCTATCAATCACTAAACCATGCCCCTTAGCACCTTGTCTACCAGTCTTTTAAGTACCTCCAGGGATGGGGACCCAACCACCTCCCTGGGCAGCCTCTGCCAGAGTCCAATGACCCTTTCTGTGAAAAATTTCTTTCTGATGTCCAGCCTGAACCTCCCCTGGTGGAGCTTGAGGCCATTCCCTCTTGTCCTGTCCCCTGTCACTTGGGAGAAGAGGCCAGATTCTTCCTCTCTACAACCTCCTCACAGGATTCTAGGAGAGGTCTCACCAGTGCTGAATACAGAGGGAGAATAACCTCCCTGGACCTGCTGGTCACAGCATTTCTCATCCAAGTCAAGATGCCATTGGCCTTCTTGGCCACCTGGGCACACTGCTGGCTCATGTTCAGTTGCTGTCAAACAACACCCCCAGGTCCTTCTTCTCTGGGCAGCTTTCTAGCCACTCTTCCCCTAGTCTGTAACTGCATAGGGTTCTTGTGTCCCAAGTGCAGGACCTGGCATTTGGCCTTGTGTTTAAACCTCAGGCCTCATGTTGCATTATACAATATTAATTATTTTCCTACATGTTTTCATCGAATAGAATTAGTCATCAAGTTTGACCCAAGTTCACAGATAGTATCAATGATGCTCACAAATCTGTTTTTCCAGCAAATTTCTGTTTACTGTTAAATTTCCTCCTTGCTGTACCTCTCTCTACCCAAACAACCACCTCTTCTGCTTCCTGCTGTAACTTCCTCTGATTACATTAGCAACTGTCATCTTATGTGGACTGAACTTCCTCCACCTCTCTCTCCACCAAGCCTTCATGTGCAAAGCTAGTTCTATCACTTCCCGCACAATGTGTGACTCAAACAGATACAGAGCACTATTGCTTATTACACTGCTGTCATTGCCAACTAGCATGGTGCCTGTACTGCAGGCTTCAGGGTTATAGGGTCATCACACAACCACTAGCTCCCTCACAATAAATTCTTCATCTCACCAGAAGTGGAAACTAAGCTGCTTATAATTTTCTGACTTCAAGCACTGGTCTCACACAGCAAAACCAGCTGTGTTAATCAGCTGAATTGCAGAGGAAATATCCTCCCTAACAGCATCTTGGGCACTGCTGTCAATCATCTACAAGGAACAGCCTTCCCTGAGCTATTCCTCATTCCTTCCGCTTGCTTTTCTGACAGCCCAGCATCATCGAGACCAAAGCCTTCATATAATCAATAAACCTTATACTACACCAATTATAATTATGTCAAATACAGTATCTAGGATATATTACAGAATAGCCACTGCTCTTGCACTGAGAGATCATAGAATCATAGAATCACCAGGTTGGAAGAGACCCACCGGATCATCAAGTCCAACCATTCCTACCAAACGCTAAACCACGCCCCTTAGCACCTCGTGCACCTGTGCCTTAAACACCTCCAGGGAAGGTGACTCAACCACCTCCCTGGGCAGCCTGTTCCAGTGCCCAATGATCCCTTCCGTAAAAAAATTTTTCCTAATGTTCAGCCTAAACCTCACCTGGTGGAGCTTGAGGCCATTCCCTCTTGTCCTGTCCCTTGTCACTTGGGAGAAGAATCCAGCTCCCTCCTCTCCACAACCTCCCTCAGCTAGTTATAGAGAGCAATAAGGTCTCCCCTCAGCCTCCTCTTCTCCAGGCTAAACACCCCTAGCTCTCTCAGCCGTTCCTCATAAGGCCTGTTCTTCAGCCCCTTCACCAGCTTCATTGCTCTTCTCTGGATTTCAGGTCCAGGGAGGTGATTCTCCCTCTGTACTCAGCACTGGTGAGGCCGCTCCTTGAATCCTGTGTCCACTTCTGGGCCCCTCACCACAAGAAGGATGTTGAGGCTCTGGAGCAAGTCCAGAGAAGAGCAACAAAGCTGGTGAAGGGGCTGGAGAACAGGTCCTAAGAGGAGCGGCTGAGAGAGCTGGGGTTGTTTAGCCTGGAGAAGAGGAGGCTGAGAGGAGACCTCATTACTCTCTACAACTACCGGAAGGGAGGTTGTAGAGAGGAGGGAGCTGGCCTCTTCTCCCAAGTGACAGGGGACAGGACGAGAGGGAATGGCCTCAAGCTCCGCCAGGGGAGATTTAGGCTAGACATTAGGAGGAAGTTTTTCAGAGAAAGGGTCATTGGGCATTGGAATAGTCTGCCCAGGGAGGTGGTTGATTCCCCTTCCCTGGAGGTGTTTAAAGCACGGGTGAATGAGGTCTTGAGGGACTTGGTTTAGTGTTTGATAGGAATAGTTGTACTAGAAGATCCGATGGGTCCCTTCCAACCTGGTTGTTCTATGATTCTATGATTTGCTCCAGAGATGTGTTTGCTCTGGCTACAGCTGAGAGTGACAAGCTCACCAGGTTATCTTCCTGCCATGGTGGTCCCATGTTGGGAAGATCTGTACCCCCTTAAATAGACTTCTCTGTCTCTGCAATAACCAGTGAGGATACGAACGAACACTGCAAGACTACCTGCTTCCCCATCACTCAGTAGTGTCTCCTTGTGTTCCATGAGACCAGGCTGCTCCCAGGGCTAGTGCAAGCAACCTAGCAGGGAGAGTAAAATGCTGTATCATCCAGTCCTGTCCTTCCATTTCCAGTGAGGAAACAAATAGCACAGATAAGCCCATGCACAGTTGACTTTGAAAGGGTGGGTTAGCAGCTGTGATGTTCTGTAAAAGGCAACCTTGGAGGAATCTGATAATGATCTCTACTCCTCATTTGGAAGCTCATATAGTTCACCTTAAAAGCAGTCAGTTTTCTCACTTCCACTTTTCCAGCTGCAAGGTTGTCTGAAAACACCACTGTTTTGACGGTAGGGAGCCCTTCTCTCACTTCCAGACTAAATTTATTTAGTGTATAACTGATGTTCTTTTGAGAACACTGGCCTTTACCCTAAACTGTTCTTTTCCCTCCCTGGTATTTGTTTGGCTGTGATATTTTTAGACAGTAATCACACAGCCTCTAAGGCTTCATTGTGCTAGGATAAGCAAGACAAGCTCTCTCAATGTCTTCAGTTATTCGTTCTCCGATTATCGTAGTTAGTATTCCCTCTCTGCATCTGTGCCAATTTTAATCTACTCTCTAGAACACGGGTGATCAAAGGTACACAGGATAGCCCAAAAGATATCCTAACTGCAGTTTGGGAGGTAGTGCCATCACTTTTCTGTGCATGCTGGAAATGTCTTGGTGCATATCAGGGGGGTTCCATTCTTTTTCCCAGATGATTTCCACTGAGAGATGCTTTCCACTTTAGCCAGCCATGGGCAACACTCCAGCCTTGCCTGGCTTCACCAGATAACGAGACCCCACCTTTTCAGAGCATGCCATGACCTTGCATTTTATACTACTGAATTCCATCTCTTTTCTAAATACTGCAGGCACCCAGCCCTCGTTTTATGTTATCTTTCTGCTTTCCTCCATTATGATAATAGTCTCTTGCTTTGTGTTACCAGCAAACTTCACCAGCAGTATCCTACTGGTCCTTCATGGAAATTCTGAAGAAGATCAGGCTCTGAGGAGTGCTACCATTACTTTCCCTTCAGTCTGATACTTCCAACATGTCCCAACTTCATTTCTGATTCTCAAATCCAATTTTGTTCGAAAATAAACTACTTAACACTCTAATAGCTGCATGGCTGAAATCTCAAATTTTTCCTGTAAAATTTCCATGAAGTTAGTTAGAAGACCAAATTAAGATTGTTTTATGCCATCTGCCTTTGGCAAAACCTCATCATTTATCCAACTTTCCATTAACCTCTGTATCTTTAATTATCACATCATTCCAAATAAGATCTTCAGTCTTGCCTTCCCCTGAAGGTAAGAGCATTATGTTTGCTGCTCTCCACTCTAAACTATGATTTTCACAGGCCTGCTTTAATGTGTGTGATACTCATGCAAGTCCTTTAGCAATTCTGGAGAGATTGCATAGAAATTCACTTCTTACAGCTTTTACAAGACATCTTTCTCAGTGATATCAGGAATTGCAAAGAGGCTCGAAAAGGAATCATAGAATCATAGAATAACCAGGTTGGAAAAGACCCATAAGACACTGGATATAAAACTAACTTCCAAGTTCCACAATAAATACAGCAGAACTTAACATGAAGATAAGTGGCATTAATACAGTTATTTTAATCAACACACAAGAGCCTATTCTTAAGGTAAGAGTGGTACAGTTTACTTAGGAATTCAGTGGGAGGAATAAAATCTGCTTGTTTCACACTAGTAGAAATTTCTGCTGACTTTTGAGCCATTTTTTGTACCATTAATTATTGGCAGATTTTGTGACAAAATGTTAATAGTCATCTTTTCTCTTAACTCAACATTATATTCAACAGTCTTGAAATGTCCAGATGGTGCTATCAATGGCAACATAACATGACAGCAAAATTCAGATCAGTCATAAAGCTGAGTTAGACTCTTCCACATGGTGTAATCCTGAATTACTAACTCTAGATTACATGTACCATCATTCTGCCTGCCTTGACTTCAAATTATTTTAAATTTTAAAGAGGGCAGTCAGGCGATTTCACTTTTGACTAAAATAATGAGGCTGAACTTTCTCAGAGGAAAATTAAAATCAGGTTCTGATTTATTTTTACTGCAGAAAAAAACCCAGAAGTCCTGGAGATGTGCCACAGCGTTACTTAGATGATAGAATCTCTCTGAAGAACTCCATCCTTCTACAGTGTTTATTACCATGCACATCAGGTGAATTACTACTACTAAAAATACCACTACTTTGCTTGGCCAGTGGTATTCATCCTATAGCTAGTGGTTAAAGCTGTAATTTCTGGTATTCATGGGCAAAATCAAAATGGATTTTAGGAATGAAAGAGTATGATATTGTCAGTAGATTGTCACTTGATCAACAGTGATACTGAAGGCAAAGTAAAGGCTACGTACTTTAGTGCTATACACCCATTGTGTTATTAAATGGATCTGGTCTGAAATCAAGAAGTGCTGTTCCAGCATTTCAAAATGTGATTTTGCTTTGAATTAGAAAGCAAATACAAATTCTTAGCTTTTCCATCAAATAAAGTTCAAGATCCATTTTTGAATATAAAAATTAGAAGTTCTGAATATAGAAACAGAATTAAATATTGCAATTAATACTGTAACATAATCTGAAAACAAGATAGAATTAACAGAAGTACAAACTTGAAATGTTTTGAAATTATCTTTTTTGCTAAAGTAGACTTCTCACTGGAGAGAAATACAGAAAGATATTCCTGGGGAAAAAAGATATCTGCAGTTTTCAATAGGAAAAGTGAACAAATGGTTTTGTAATCACTGGGTTGAAACAATTAACACAAATATGCTCTTGCTGCCATATCTAACAAACTAACAACGGCAGAGCAAACTCTTAAAACAGAGATAAAACACTAACCAATATACCACTGATGTGATCTCAAATTAGCTTTAAGGACAAAGATGTTTTTATGATTTGGAGAGCTCTTACTGGTTCTGATCAGCACTAAAAATAGGCAAACATTGTAAGAAGTATTGTATTTCTAGTAATACTGGTAACTTCTAAATTGATCTCATATTTTATTTAATGAGAACCCCACATTGATGAACTAGGGTTGCTATACTACAAACAAAACAAACCACATCACAGCCTGTCAGGGAAAAGGTAGGCTAAAAATGCATTACATATCATTTAAAAATATAGCAAGGGATTGCAGAGGATGCATCAACAATAAATTAAAATCCACCTGGAGTGAATCCAGGATAGATATTTGACTGAGACACACCATAAGAAAGCAGTCATAGAAGCAAAGAACAGTCTAGGTTGGAAGTACCTTTTAAAGGTCACCTAGTCCAACACCTTTGCAGTGGATAGGGACATCAACCCTGCTGTCAGTGTTTCCAGGGATGGGACCCCTACCACATTCCTTGGCAATCACATTCAGTGTTTCACCATTCTCATGAAAAAAAAATTCTACCTTGTACCTACTCTACATCTGCTTTCTCTTAATTTAAAACCATTACCCCTTGTCCTGTAGCTTCAGGCCCTTCTTTCAGTCTGTCCTCATAAGAGAGGAGTTCCATGCCTCTGATCATTTTTATGGCCCTCCTCAGGACCTCCTCCAACAGGTCCATGTCTTTCCTGTGCTGAAGACTCCAGAGCTTGACACAGTACTTCAGGTGGGGTCCATCCGAAGTCTAGTAGAGGTGCAGAATCAACTCCTCCAACTTGCTGGCCACGCATCTTTAGATGCAGCCCAGGGTACAGCTGGATTTCTGGACATTCCCAGTGCACATTCCCAGTTCATGCTCAGCTTTTTATCCACCAGTACCCCTAAGTGTTTCTTCACAGGGCTGCTCTGAATCCCTTCATTCCTCAGGATATACTGATACAAATGGATGCCCTGACCCAAGTGCAGGACTTTGCATTTGCCCTGTTGAACCTCATGAGTTTCATATGGGCCTACTTCTCAAGCTTCTACATGTCCCCCCGGATGGCATCTGACTCCTCAGGCAGGTCAACCCCTGTGGGATACCATTTGTCACCAATCTCCACTGGGACATTGAGCTGTTGACTACTACTCTGAATATGACTAACCAACCAACTCTTCATCCACCAAACAGTCCCTCCATCACATCCATATCTCACCAATTTAGGGAGAAAGATGTTGTGGAGGACCTTGCCAATGGTCTCACAGAAACCCTGATATATTACATCCATAGCTCTTCCCTTGCCCACGGTTCTCCTTAATCCTCCAGAGAACGCTGGTATGTTGTTCAGACAAGACTTGCCCTTGGTGAAGCCATGCTGGCTCTCTTGAATTACCTCCCTGTCTTCCATATGCCTTGGCATAGCTTCTAGGAAGATCTGTTCCTTGAAATTCTCAGGCACAGAGGGAAACTAACAGGTTAGTAATTCCTAGCATCTTCTTTCTTATGCTTTGTAGAAATGGGTGTGATTTCCTTTTTTGTAGACTCCAGGGATTTCATTTAACTGTCATGACTTTTCAAATATCACAGAGTGACCTGGAAATTGCATCAAACGATTCCCTCAGGACTCTGTAATACACCTTGTCAGGCCCCATAGATGGAGGTATATTCAGGTTTCTAAGGTGGTCTCAGACTTGCTCTTCTCTCACAGTGGGAGGGACTTTGCCCCTCCCCCTGACCTGCTCTCCACCCCGACTCTGTCTTATGGCCCATGCACTAAAGAGGTGTGGGAAGAGAGGTTACCAAGAGAGGTCATTACCTCATCCATAAGCATGAGATGCAGTTGTGCTGGACTGCATCACGAGTAAAAGCAGACCTGTCATGTCAGCCGTGCACTTAGCACAAGAGTCTCTGTTAGTGGCTCACACACCTCTTGTGGCATACAGCTCATGCTCCATATTCACCACAGAGCTGCAGCAGTCTCCTTCCTCTACATATTTCTCACAACAGACACTGACAACTGTAGGTGATGAGCCTCAGCTGGTTACTGAGAGGAAAGTATTTCTTCATTACTTCTTTCACAAATGTTCCTCAGATTATAGAGCTCAAAAGAAGGAACTTTCCACAAGGAGGAAACCATTCAGTTGGACTTATATCTCCTCTGTTCTAGCACAGCCAGAATGAGAGCACTGAAATGCTGTCTGATAGAGAAAAGGAACCAGTATGAAACACAACTAGGTGAGATGGACCATTATAAACAAAACATTCTCTGAGCTAAGATAAGCAAGAGTCCTAGAAGAATTTACTGTATCTGGTGCTGGAGCAGGACGAGGGGGCAGCTCTCCTTTCCGCAGTGGCAGCCTTACTAGCTCCTTCTGGCTGAGCTCTGTCCTTTACCGACTGCAGAAGGACATTTAACAGATGGACCAAACCAGGCACAGATGCTCACCATGCCATATGCTCATGTTCTTCAGAGAAACAGTACTAGTCTTAGACCACACACAAGAACCCTGATGACCTTCCAGTAATGAGCTTCAGGACCACCTGCCTAGCACCTGATGAAAGCCTTAAAACACATCTCTGGGTAGGAAACATCCTCTCCTAATTCCTCCCAGTAGCATCTTTAAAAGCTGATGTTAACACTCTGGCTTGAGATTTAATTATTTCATCTCAATTGTCCAGATTCTAACCATCACCATGCATGAAGCTGAAGTAGAAAGGACACTTACTGGGCTGACTGTCCGCAACACCCCAGAGGACGAAATTAAAAAGAAGGAGCGTGCATGGGAGGAGAGAGATGTGGAGGCAGACCCTCCTAATACAGGGACATCAGTCAGAAGATCCTGCAGATGATGGTTCAGCTAAGACAACAGGGAATGGTAGTGAAGAGCAGGGTCACCACAGCTTCACCATTTTCCTCAATGAAAAGCAGCAGAGAAATGGGTAGGACTCCAATCAGCAAAACCAAGGCAAACTGTAATAGTTTGCTATTACTATTACTATATTTGCTATTACTGCTGTAATGTAGTTCTGAGAAATATCCTGCGCACAAGGAGGCAAGTTTCTTTGCAATATCCACCCACACTTTGAGAAACAAGGCAGTGTACACACTAAGTATAATTATCCCTTCTCAGTTATCCAACAAACACAGTACACTACTCTACCTGTAGGAATTATTTGGAATATTGGATTACCTCAAGAGTTGTAATTTTAATGAGTCTCACTGGAATAGGAGAGAAGTCAGTTTCAGACTTCAGAGTATGTAATTCCAAATAGGAAGGGAATAAAGGTCCCTCATTCTCCTCCACTGTTGAAAAGCAAAATTAAGGAGCCCATCACTCAAGATATGATTTCACTCTTGATTTACTACACAACAGTGTTTCCTGATGAAACTGTTTGAAAGATAAAGTTATGTAAGTTTCAATACTTTACCATGAAACAAATCATGGTAAGGCTCCTGCTCTGTGCTACAGCTCAGAAAACAAAATTTTTGTGTGTGAAAGTGCCTGTATCTGCTCCACTCCAACAACTCAGTCTCCTTCATAGCCTTAATACTATTTCATGATATAATACATTCTGGATGACAGTTGCTTAGTTACAAAGACTCTCAGATCAACAGCTACAATATTAAAGACTTGCCGAAGGTCAAATTCCACTGTATGATCACCTAATGCCTTAAAGACACGTCTTGTATTAGTTTTCTTAGTGTCTGGAATAAATACCAAAATGTACTATAACAGTCTATTCTCTGCTGGAGCAGCTGTACAGACTGGGATAATATATGCAATGCTATCATAATCACAGACAAAATATTATTGTAATCTCTGACTACATTAAGTTTTTATCTTAGCACTAATGCCTACCTGCACTGCCCTCCCTGCCCCCTTCAAAAAAAATCCTAGAAGAAAATAGATTTGTAAAACATTTGCCTAGGAGGAAAGTTGTGGATAAAAGATCAGTAAAATGAGGTTAAACACTTCTAAGCTTTAAGAACAGAAAAAATAAAAATAAGCTTTATATTGTATCAAGGCAGCCTCTTTCACAGAGACAGTAGCTTCCTAAGAATAATTCAATTGCATCACACAGACATTACTGAATTCCTAGGGACTGAACATTAGCATCTCTATTTTAATAGAAGAAAAACCTTGGTAATTTTACAGCCCATGGAAGTTCTGCATCATAGAGAAGGTGGTAACATTGCCAACATCTTTGTCCTGGCTGCCTTCCCTAGTTACACATTCTTTTCCCACCCCGTTGTTCCAGCTGTTTCTTTTTTACAAATGTGGCACTAGGGTACCAGGATCCCTTACTGATTTCTTTGCATTCTCTGCCCCAACAAAACTCTGGCTGTAGCCTGCAAACCTAACTGCTCATCCAGTCCACAAAGGACACTAATTTCTAAATAAAAGGAAGTAGTAAAGCAGACTGCATGCTTGGTGCCCTTACTGACAATAGATCCTAGGGGATTTCTGCTGCTAAGGTTTCCTCAGCCAACTGTCCAAGCAGAGACAGCCATTGCAGAAGCTGGGGAAGTGCAGGTTACTTCTCTGGGGCAAGTATAGATGCATTCTCTCTAGTTAACAATTGAAAGCTCTCTAAGGCTTTGAAGGATCTTGAGAATTGCCCAAATCCATCAAATATGAAACAGCATGTGCCACAAGGTTTTAAGAGGTGACAGGATTTTTTTTTTTAATAATTTCTATCCAAATACTTCCACTCCAGGACCACAAAGGAGCCACAAAAGACAAAAAAAATTCAAAACTGCAAACACACAGTGACTGCACGTTAGTTACTCTAGAAATGCCCAGTTCGCTAAGAATTGACAACGACACACCTATGATCTACTTACTCGTACAGTCCTATGGGCAATGGCTTGCAGCAAGTGCTAATACAACATAGAGATGTGGATGTTGTCACACCTATTGAGTTTGCATTTGCTTGACTTTATATTGAATATTGAATGGTTCTGTATTGCAAAAACTCATTATCAGCTTGAAAGCTGCCTTGTGAATAAATCTGGAAGGGTTTGTTTGTGTAAATTTCCGTGCTTATTTTGTACCATACAACTGAAGAGGCGAGGAATCAACCCATCCAGCTTGGTAGACCAAGGTCCAATATCAATAAACACTTTCCCCACAGATTCAGCACCTCTTAGCATCTATTAGCTGTAGAGATTCCTAGTGATCTAAGCAATGTCAGAAAGAGCAAAGAAAACCCAACTGACTTAATAAGCCATGTGTGATTTCACTACAGCAGCTGTGCAGATTGAAGCATTAAATATTTGAGACAAGTAGATGATAGTGACAGGTTGCAGCAGTGGGGATGGAAGAATGAACATTTCCTTTTCATTATGAATAATACTTGCTGCTTTCTGTATAGTAGTGGTCAGATTATGCTCAGAGTATGATGATGAGATCACATAAAATATCTTCTCAAGTAGTCACATAGTATATACAATAACTGCAAGAAGGGGTTTTGGTGCATAACACAGGAGTTAGAAGCAGGCCAATCAGTGGGAAAGACTGTGAGGCAACAGCCTCTGCCCCTCCCCCTCCCCCAAAAAAATCAAGCAAATTACCCCAAAACAAATTACCACAAAGCCAAACCACCAATAATGTTGGTGGTCACAGAGCCAGTGATCACCATGGCAACTTCCTCTCTGGACTAAATCCACCAGGCTTCTAATGGGTATGTAGATAAATACTCTTCCCTCACAAAGTTATTAAAAAATCCTGTCCTCTTGTATCTTGCGGCATTTCAATACCATTCTAGGTTCATGACCAAAGTTATCAGACATAACCACCTAGTACCTCCCAAGGGAACACTATACTAAAACCCATGTGCAGGAAGATGCTCTGATTATAAAATAGCATTACAGCGCCTGCCAGTAAAATCAGCCTGAACATACAAAACCCATTTGGGAATTTACTGTGCAGGCCTGCTGACCTGGCAAATAGATGCCTCAAATGAAACCAAGGCCTCTTTGAGCTGCTCTGTGTGCAAACATGGAGATTGCCTCTCGTGTGGGAAGATCAGAAAAGTAATTAAGGGTAGTTTGAGGAAGAATAAAAAGAATAATGATTTGGCTGGATTGCCCAGAGAACTTTTGAATTCTCCAGTAATATCCTACAATGATAGTGCCTTCTAGGATCAAAGAAAATAAAAATAAAATAATAAAAAACACAACTGTCTCCAAAGTCAAAGAGGCAGATGTCAAGCAGGAAGGATGCCTAGACAGTTATCAACAGTTGCCACAGTTGCCATATTTGTTGAAGTTTTTCTTTATCACATAAAATAGTTTAAGAGTGGCATCAGTCAGTACCAACTGTCAATTAAAAACACCACCAAATCCCACTTCTCCAGTAATACAGAAACCCCCAAAAATGCAGCTAGCTGAGATATAGCTTGGAAAAAGAGCGCACTCTCAGTAACTGACTCAAAAATGGCACTCCTTGCAACTTCAGGGATTATTTTTCATGTAATATCCACCTATTCACTAGCTAAATCCAACCCTGCATAGATTATTACTGCACCCAGAAATGGCTATTCTTCAGACAGCTTCCGTGGCCTACTTACCATCCCTTTAGTTCATAGTGTGGCTTCTTTGCCTCTGCTTCAAAGGGCCATTCTGATGTGTAGGATTTTTTGGGGTTTGTTGGGTTTCTTTTTTAACTTGCTTTGGTTGCCAAGGGGGAAGTGTTAGCTTGGTGGCCAAGGTTTTAGTCTCCTGTGAGCAACAGGGAACATTATCCTTACAGATTAATCACCTGGCTCTACGTTTATTTTCTATTTCTCAAAAACTTTAAAAGTACAACAGGATTTTTTTCTATCCTCTGAAGAAGATTTATTCTGGTGCTGTGATATTATTCAACCTCAGAGAAAACAAAGAGTATATCATGTTCATCTCCAGCGTCAGAGATAAAACTAGTAATTTCACTGCAAATCAGAAAATAAAATTTGATTATTATGAAGAACAGCTCTATCCTCATCAAAACATTGTTTCACAAACATCTTTGAGATATACTAAAGGCAGCAGTGTCACTGTCAAGTTAGTTCAATAAGCAGAGGGAATGTAATTCATTTGGTATGTACTGTTTTGCTAATCGAAGAATACTTCTTGGCATCTAAATTGCGTGCGACAGAATATTAAGCCTGAAAACATATTGTTAGCCCTCAAAGTTTTTCATCAAATCTAAGAAACATGACATGCACACATGCAAGTGATTCTTCACATTCAAGTAATGAAGATGAATGCTGTGTTACAAAGTTTTGTAACGCTGAGCTGTGGTCCTAGGAAGAGCTTACAAGAAATGGCTTTTCTCTCTTGTATTTTTGCAGACTAGAAGCTTTGTGACTTTACAATTTCTCCTTCTTTCAAATGATTGTCCCACAAAGCATCACCTGTGATAAACAGCAGCAAAGCCTCCGAGCAAGCATTATCAGCAAAAACCAGTCCTGGTATCTATCTTCTACTGCATTTAGTCTTAGAAGCATGAAATTGTTTAGTTCAGTTATTTTGCTTTATTTTCAGAATTAAGTCAATATGTAAATTAAAATGGCCATGGTACAGGTGAAGGAAAAGAGAGACAACTATGGGGTTTACTAAAAAATGCCACAGAACATTTCTTAAATATATGATTTCATTAAAGGGGAAAAACCCTACACCAGTCTTAATAGAAAAATTTAACAACTTTCATTCAGATCTTCCAAAATTCAATGTGAGGGGAAAAAACCCTCAATACACAAGCTCAGTTTCTATGTAGATTAATAAACATTCCAAACTCATGTCTTCATGCAGCATACTTTTGTAACAAAGATATGAATAAAATTTCAAAATGAGATGCTACACTTGTAAGACTAAATATGAGCTTTGGAAATAATTTTAAAGGTCCTTTTCTTTTGCAGTGGTCAGAAGAGTTACACAAAGAAGACAAAAATATTCATGCAGCAGAGGTGATTGCAGACTTGTTGCTTATATGAAAAATCTCAAGTTGCGATTTGGAAAACAAGTATTTCCAGGTATTCCAGCCCAACTACTTACAGACATTTCAAATTACTTATAATCTCAGCATTTAATTTAAAGAAAGGCATACTGAGAGCTCAAAGACTCAAGTAACTCAGAGCTCAGCCACACAGTTCCTGAATCAATTTGAAGTTTTTATTTTTCCAAATAGCTACAAGGAAGCACATTATGATTCAGGAAATATATAAAAAAGTTTTTTTAAAAGGCTATTTTATTGATGCAGCAAGTTTTAAGAAGGATCTGGTAGTTTCTTGATTATGCTACTTCATGTTATAAAGAACACTCAGAAAAATATTTACCATGGAAAACAAATCCCTGAACAACAAGGTAAGTGGTTAACAGTAAAATCCATCAACAAAGTAGCACTTTAGCACAGAGAAATACTCTCCAGATTAATCAGAAAAGGAGATCCCCAGTCTAATGGAGCCCATGAAAACAAATGTGGAGGATATCCAACCCAAATCATTCCGTGATTCCATGATTCTGCAAATGCAGTCATGCAAGCACTTCTGAATCATACTCCACTGCTTATAAAACCTTCTGTGTCAGTGTTTTATGATTGCAGGTAGAGTTTTTGCCTGTTTTTTTCAAGTTTACAGTCACTTGGGAAAGCTACCATAAAAATGGTTCAACTTTTCCCAAAAACTGAGGCATGTTTTCTTTGCAGACAGCCACTGTGTCATTCACCTCATAGAGAGGGATGCTCCCAACAAATCTTCCTGGCATATCCATGCAGAGAGCAGGATATTGATCACCATTATAAATTTTTAAAACTCTTGCAACCTTTTTTTTTTTTAAGGGAAAAAATAGCTATTGTGTCTTGGTATTAAATTTCAGGTTTCCTACCAAGTTGTCAGGAACATTGACACACATATATGCCTTTAAGCTGGATAAAGGCTGTGATTTGTCAAAGTCAGAATGAAATAAATAATGCATGCCTTGCACAGATTTTTTTTTTTTTTTTTTGTAATGTAACAACTAATAGCCTGTCAACACAGTATTCCACGTACAGAACCACTACAGTGGTCTGACGTCTCTTTCCTGCATGATAAACAAAGGCCTTTTAAGAAGCAAGTTCACACTTACAATGTCCTGATCCCTTTGATATAATGTGTGATGGTATGCAGAGAGGAAAATGTTTAAGGATACAAATACTGCAGTGACAGACTTTGCTGATAAGCCAAAATAAAAAAAGAACAACTTACTCAATACCTGAAGCATGATAAATAAAAACTTAAATGACCTAGACCATTCAGATAGATTTGCCCTCATTCAGTACAGAAATCTCCAGCAAGATCTTCAGTGCATACCGTATGAAACCACATTTGAAAAAGCAAACCACCAACCTCCCCCCATGCCCCCAGTGGAAAAACTGCACTATGAAAAAAAGGCTAAGTGAAGCCTATAAGATCTCATTGGACTTTACTGCCAGATTGTCTTTCAAGATACAGAAGCTTCCCCTTCAGTGTGCTTCTCTTTAAACACTTCAGGATTATGCCCAAGTTCTGACTAACCCACAGTAGCACAGAAGAAGTACATCTGCTGGAGTTTTTTAAAAGGAATTAGAAAAGCAGCATTACCAAGACACTCATTCAGCCCAGTCAGCAAGTTACCCACCAGAAACTTACCTTTCTGTGATTGTTTCTCTGAGGCCACTAGCAACCCCTTTCACCACGGTACTAGCCTTTGGCGTCAGCACTACTTGAGATATAAAAAAGGAGCCCTTCTTTCTTCTTTCAGTGATTGATGCCTGGAGGAACTGAATCAGTTTTTCTGGATCTGTTGTGTTTGCCCAGGGAGCTGGCATCATCTGGCCTGGCCAAAGAAATGGTACCTCAAGAGCCACTGGACTGTGGTAGAACACCAGCACTTGGTGCTCCTTTTCCCACAGGTACTGGAGGCTGACTTCATGGGCAAATATGGCAGGACACATTTTGTTTCCATAAGTGTCCTTAAGCATTTGGACAAGCTTTTCATGATGGTATTTCTGCATCCCGTAGAAGTGATTGAAGTCCAAGAAGACCACTTCTTTTGGGTGGTCAGTGAGAAATGCATTGATCTCTTCCAGACCCTCCTTGACTTTGGCACTGAATAAACCATGAGCAAAGTAGAGTTCATTGTCTGGGTCTCTGGGCTTGGTAGAAATTCTAAGATCAAAATACCGTATACCTGCCCCCAGCTGGCTGGTGAAATTCATGGTCTGTGTAGCCAACCACTTTCTCATCAGCTTTTTAGCCACAGTCCCAAAAACAGACACAAAATTCTGGACCGTCTCTGGTTGTTCTGGCCCAACTGGAGAGGCTTCATCTATGTAGAAGCTAAATGAGTCGTGAGACCCTAAAAACACAACAGAGAAAACAATCGATGTTATATTCATACATTACAAGTTATTAGTGGTTGTTTCTTAATAAACATAATTCAATCACTTGAACCAACATTCACCAATGGACTCTTCCTCTGCTCTTCTTCTCAATACACAACATTTCTCTGGCAGCATTTGCTCCACTAAACACCCCACCAGAACTGGAGAGGTAGTGCCTGTTTCATTGCTTGTCTGGGCACTTTTTCACTCTCTTCTAACTTTTACTTATTCCTTTAAGCTCACCGAAGTCAGTGACTCTGAATGTCAAAGCAACCCTGGTCTAACTCTAGTAATGCTAGTCACATAATAAATACCTAGGGCCAATGAGCAGAGGAGAGTCTGCCCCTGCACACTGAATCATGCACTGTCTCATTTGCAGAACCAAAGGAACCTAGGCACACTGCTGGCTCATATTCAGCAAACTGTTGACCAACACCTGCAGGTCTTTTTCTTCCAGACAGCGTTCCAGCCACTCTTCCCTAAGCCTGTAGCATTGCATGGAGCTGCTGTGACTCAAGTGCAGAACCTGGCATTTGGCCTTGCTGAACCTCATACAGCTGGCCTCAGTCATCCAGCCAGTTTTTCACCCAGTGAAGAACATACCCATCCAAACCATAATCAGTCAGTTTCTTCAGGAGGATGCTGTGGGAAACTGCGTCCAAGGTTTTTCTTTAGACTAGGTAGACAACATCCACAGCCTCTCCCTCATCCATTAAGTGTATCATCTTGTCACAGAAGATCAGGACAGCCAAGCAGGACCTGCCTTTCCTAAATCCATGTTGACTGGACCTAATCACCTGGTTGTCCTGTATGTGCTATGTGATGGCACTCAGTATGGCCCACTCCATAACCTTCCTAAGCTCCAAGATCAGACTGTCAGACCTGTAGCTCCCCTTATCCTCCTTCTGGCATTTCTTGTTGATGGGCATCACATTTGATAAACTCCAGTCAACTGGGACCTCCATGGTTAGCCAGGACTGCTGATAAATGATTCAAAGTGGTTTTGTGGGTTCCTCTGCCAGCTCCCTCAGTACCCTCCGGCAGGCCCCACCTGGCTCCACAGACTTGTGTGAGTGTAAGTGGTATAGCAGACAGCTAACCATTTCCTCTTGGATTACAGAGGCTTCATTCTGCTCCTGTCCTCCAGCTCGGGGGGGTAGGGTACTCAGAGGTCAATTTGCCTTGCTATTAAAGACTGAGGCAAAGAAGCCATTAAGTACCCCGGTCTTTTCCTCAGCCTTTGTCACAGTGCTTCCCCCGACATCCAATAAAGGATGGAGATTCACGTTCTAGTTCTCCTTTTGCTGCTAATGTATTCATAGAAATATTTTTATTGTCTTTTACTGCAGTAGCCAGATGAAGTTCTAGTTAGGCTTTAGACCTTCTAATTTTCTCCCTACATAACTTCACAACATCTTTGTAGTCCTCCTGAGACATACAATATATATTGCCAAGGATAACATTGCATTCCACTAGTAATATAGACAAACTCAACTACATGCTCTTGACAAGAACAAGATGTACTACATACAGAGTAAAATTTTCCACAACATAACAAAGTTGAATAGAAACACATAAGATGCTCTGCTATATAAAATTTTCTTGAATTTTGCCTATTGAACCCCTCCCCCCCCAAATTCATAAAACACACTCCAAGCCCTGATTTCACTCAGCATTTACCTACATAAAAGCAGCTGATAAAGCTAAGGACATCTGCAAACACATGATAATTGCTCTGTAAGTGACTTTGTCTTGCTTTATGAAGAGATGAGCTCAAGACCCTTGTCTATCACTATCCTGAATATCTAGTGGTGAAATCTGGCAGTTTCTATAGAAATACTGTCAGGTTGCAGGCAATCCTGCTGTCCCTGCCAGAGGGGATGCTTCTGGTCAGACTCACTGCAGCAAGCAGGTCTGCTCCTCAGACTACATCACATCCCTTTCAAAACTTCTCAAGGTCAGTAGGACTTGAATTTCTGAACCAGATTTGTTTAATCTCAGAAATATCTTAAAATTTTGTACATCCCTGCTTTCACGGTTCTTTCTTTGATCTGTGTTTTCCTTTATATATTAGATAAATTTTCCCTTTTGATGAATCTTCCTACTGCCAAGTGTTGAAGCAATAGCATATTCCTTGCAGAACCTGATTAGATGATGGAGTATCTGGTTACACATTGATGTCCCAGAGGACCAGATCTGCATACAGAATTTTAATGCTAAAACAAATGATTAAAGCAGTGACTTTTGTTTCAACAGTATTACAGGGAAAATCAATGAGATACATTAAATGCTCTGCTCAATGTAACCTACACTAATCTGGAAATCAAAGTCAATCCAGACGTGTTAAAAACCAGACATAGCTACTGATATTAGAAAGGGATGTATCTTGCAACCTGTGCTTTGTCCATTGAAGTCCTTTTTGTTTCAGTAGCATTTTATGTCAGAATAAGTACATGTATAAACATGAGCAACTCATTTCAGCAGCAGGTTCAAAATGGTATTAAGATCAGTTAAACCATTTGTTGTTTCTTGTCTGATTTACAGGCAATGGCAACCTGAATTTGCAGAGAGGTAGTTAAACTTGATCACTACAGCCAGTATGCAACACAGTGTTAAACACTAGTAAGTCCAGAGAGGGAAAACAGTTCTCACAGCAGAAAACTAAGGTGAACAAGTTATTAGCAAGTTGCTTTTAGCTATTGTTAAGGCAGAACACCACCAAGAGAGTGTAGGAGGCAAGCGAAATCCCACAGTTAGAAGAGACTGAAAATTACAAGCAGGATAGTTAAGAAAAAACCTTCTTAATTAAGGTATTCGTGCACATATTTGAGTTCAAAAATGGGTATTCTATGTGTGAGGTACCGAGAAAAGCACAGAGTACACTGAGAATGTCCATGTTGGTTTTTTTTTTAACCCAATGAAAGAGGCCTTATTAAACACTACAAAAAGAAAACAAGGCTTGATGTAATTTGGTTTACACTGAATCATAGAATAATAGAATGGTTTGAGTTGGAGAGGACCTTAAAGATCACTCAGTTCCAAGCGCCCTGCAATGGGCAAGGAAACTGCCCACTAGATCAGGCTGCTCACAGCCCCATCCAACCTGGCCTTTAACACTTTCAGTTGTGGGGCATCCACAACTTCCCTGGAGAACCTGTACCAGTGCCTCACCACCCTCGATGTGATTAATTTCTTCCTCATGTTAGTTTGGCTTTAAATTGGAGAGGGGGAGATTTATTCTCCCTCATCCTACCACTCCATGTCCTTCTAAAAACTCTCTCCATCATGTTAGTTTGGCTTTAAATTGGAGGGGGGAAGATTTATTCTCCCTCATCCTATCACTCCATGTCCTTCTAAAAACTCTCTCCAACATTCTTGTAGACACCCTTCAGGTACTGGAAGACCATTACAAGGTCTCCTCAAAGCCTCCTCTGCTTCAGGCTGAACAAGCCCAACTGTCTCAGCTTGTCCTTATAGCAGAGGTGTTCCAGCCCTTGGATCATCTTTGTAGCCCTCCTTTGGATCCATTCCAACAGTTCTGTATCCTTCTTATGTTGAGGCTTCCAGAACTGGATACAATACTACAGATAAGGTCTCACAAGAGCAGAGTAGAGGGGCAGAATCACTTCAATCATCAGCATCAATCTGCTGGTCAGGTTTCTTTCGATGCAGCCCAGGATAAGACTGGCTATCTGGGCTGCAAGTGCACATTTCCAGATCATGTTGAGCTTCTCATCAACCAACTTCTCCTGATTGCCATGACTTTTCAAATACCATAGTGAGTGGCTTGGCTACCACATCAGCCAATTCCCTCAAAACTCTGGGATGTGTCTTGTCAGGTCTCATAGACTTGTATATGTTCGGGTTCCTCAGGTGGTCAAAAGCTTGACTCTCCTCTACAATGGGAGGGGCTATAACCCCCTGGTCCCCTTCTTGTTGTCCTTTAACCCAAGAGGAGCGAGGAGAGTGGTTGTCAGTGAAGACTGAGGCAAAAAAAGTTGTTGAATACCTCAGCCTTCTCTTCAGCTGTTGATGCGTTCCTAATAATGACCAAATTCTTCAGCAATTAGATTTCCTTCCAACTTAGCTTTGGTGCATGGGGACATTCCTAACCTACTTTGCCACCGGGAAGTGGACTTGCAGGTTCTCTGTACCACTGGATCTCAGCTCCCATGATGACAGGATGCAGGGTCATTGAGAAATATTAAAGCAATGATGCCCACAGTATTTGTAAGGCAGCAGTGCTTGTATTTCATCTGCTTTTATTATAACAGGGCAGGGAACACATTGACCTGATGTATGAGACAGTCTCTAGCACAAACTTCAGTCTGAGACATGAGGAAGCCACAAGAGAGAAAAGAGGGGAAATGACTTGTTCAAAGTCACACAGGGATGAAGAATACACTGATAATCTTCTTGTGTACAAACATATTTTCTCATCAGTTTACTAAGTGTCTAGCACTTTCTATAAATTTTTGCACTATTTTCTCACTATTTCAACAATAGAACATAGAATCATAGAATCAACATATTGTTGATCCAAGGAGTCAAGGATGATGTCTCATGGATCAGGATCACAGGGGTAGCGAACAAGGAGTAAACGTGGTATGCATGTTACAGACTGCCCAGTCAAGAGAAAAAGTGGACAAAGCCTGATTTAGACAATTGGAAGAAGTCTCACAATTACAGTGCCTGTTTTCATGGGGAACTTAAAGACATTTGCTGGAAGAACGGAACAGCAGGGCACAGACAATTTGGAGAGCAGAGACTTTATTCTGCAGGCACTCCTGTAAGTACACAAGGTATGCTGCTGGACATGGTACAAATTAAGGAAGAATTGGCTAGGGACATGAAAGCTCATGACAGCCTTAGCTAGAGTGACTATGAGGTGCTCTAAGAATTTAAAACACTGAGAAAAGTAAGGAAGGCAAATGACTTTATAAAGAATCTGGATTTCAAAGCAGCAGTCCTGGCTTATTCAGGAAATTGGCAAGTGGTAGCTTGTAGGATAATCACCTTAAAGGCCAAGGGACTGAGGAGAAATGGTTGAAATTGAAAGACAACCTCTCTAAAGCATGTCAACAATCCACTGTAGTGTGCAAGAAAACAAGTAGATAAGGCAGGAGGCAAGTCTGGTTGAATGGACAAGTCTGGAATTAGCTCAGATTTTAAAAGCCAGGTAGAGATGGTGTGAGCAGGGACAAGCTCCCTGGGGAGGAACAAAAGAGGAATGCAAGGCGAGAGATAAGAAGTCCACAGCTTGGATGGAGTACCTGCAAGGGAAGGGGAATCTTCAAGGGCTGAGAAGGCAACAGAGATCTGCAGATATGTCTGAAGTGAAAGGGAGCAAGGAGAATCCTGAACAGTGCAGAAGACCTCATAACGCAAGACAAGAGAACTACTGAAGTACTTGCTGTCTTCCTTGCCTTAGTCTTCACTGGCAAGGTCTGCTTTGAAGCACCCCATATCTCTGTTTAGTACTTTCTCTTTTGCAAACTGCTTCTCATTAGGAAAAGGTGACCAAGTTAAGGGCTGCTTATAAAGATGAGATCCATATAAGTAGACAGGACTAGAGATGATTCATCTGAACAAGCAGAAGGCACAGGCCAAGATCACTGTAAATCTGTCCACTCTCACTTTTGACAGGTCATGATGACTAGAGGAAGCAAGTTACACTCGTCTTCAAAACAGGAAAGAAGGATAATCCAGGGAACGACAGTCTGTAAGGTTCATTATAGTTCCAAGGAAGATCACAGAGCAAGCCCTCAAGCAAAGCATTTCCAGCTTTTTAACAGAAAAAGGTGACTGGAACAGCTACCATAGGTTTAGCAGGAGAAAATCATGACTGACCAATCTGATTGCCTTCTAGGACAGAACTTGGGGAAAACAACTTTTTCCCTTTTCTTCAGCAAGGCTTTTAACACAGCCTTCCTTTATTCTTGCTTATAACTGGGAATACACCAACCAGACAAGTTGTTGTCTTTAGTCCTAAGCCAGCAACAAAAAGAGCCATGTGGCTGCTTGATTCAGGCTTGACAAGCAAACAACCACAGCAGCTGCTCACTCAGTCCTCCCCCAAACTCTGAGAAAAGGTGGGGAATTACCAAAAAAAGTACAATTCTTGGGTTGCAATACAAGCAGTTTAACAGAACAGCAAAAAGAGAGAAAAATACAATAACAATAAAGCACTAAAAGAATATACAAAATGGGTGATAAAAAATTGTTATCAGGAACCAATGACTACACTTGCTACCGATCTGGAATTCACAAGCCAGGCCAGAAACTGCACTGAAGGGACTGAACCAGGGACTGCACAACGGAGACTACATCACAGGGACTCTGTCACCCCCCTATACCACCAATACCTCTTAAATATACTGAGCATGACAATATGGCATCGAATATGCCACTGGTCAGTTTAAGTCAGCTGCCCCAGCCGTGTTCCTTCCCAGATTCTTGTGAATATTAATGCTTTCCCCACCAAATCCATGAAATTAACTCTTTCCTAGCCAGAACCAGGGCACAGGTGCTTCATAAGATATGTTAAAAGCTTTATGGACCACCACTCTCAAAAGGTTGTGGCTGAAGATTCAAAGTCTTAATTCACAGGTGATTACAAGCAATTGTGTCTAACACTTTCATCAGTAACACAGACCACATGATGGGGAGCACCCTCAGCAAGTCTGCAGGTGAAACCAAGTTGAAGTAAGAGGTTAATGCCTTGGAGGGGCAACCTGGCATTCAAAGATACTTCAGCACAGCAGAGAAGCTGGATGATTAGCACCTTGAGAAGTTCAAAGGCAAGATGGACAAAGCCATTCAGCAGCACGACTTGTTCATTTGGACATTACGAAAAATAACTTCCCCACAGGACTAGGTAAACCCTGGTGTGGAAGCCCAGCAGGGCTGTACTCTGTACCTCTGATTCTCAACATTTGGCTCAAAAACCTCATCTAACTTGTAGTTCTGCTTTGAGCAGGGGATGGACAAGATGACTTCTGGAGCTCCTTTCCAATGAGAATTATTCTGTCTGCTTATTCTTCCCTCCAAGAAACAAAAGATTAGTTTCTTGTCTCTCGACCTTAGAAATAATTATCAAGGGACATTTAAAATGTCTGCACCAGCTGTGATACAAAACCCAAAAGTGGCCAGTTTCCACCACAGAGCTATTAAATTTTCATGAACTTAGATGTAGCCAAACAATATTTAGATATTCGAGAATAAAATGTGCAGTACTGCTTAGAATGCTAGAAAATAAATGCTAGTGCTTTTGCTAGGGAGATTAGTCTCCTGTTTTCTTTACTGAATTCTCTTAACAGGACAATTTGGAATATATAACTCCACTACAGCTCAGCTATGGACATATTTATGGCTTCCCTAGAGCGCTAAACCCCCTATTTAAAAAATAATTGGGCTCGGTGCTGAAAAAAGTCCCTCAGAGAGAGTGCATTTCAGTTCAGAATTGTTTCTTTAGTCCCACAGACATTTAAAAAGAAGCACAAAGCTACTATTTTTGGAGTCTAAGTTTTTACATATTATTCATAAAGCAGGCAACCGTAGCTGAATTTCACTCAGCCTGACTGTCAGCTCTGGCCAGCCCCCTTAACAACTGCTTGGTAATCAGAAACTAAAATAGAGGTTCTGAATTGATCTGCACTGCCCAACATGCTCCTGACAGCAGCAATCAAACCCTGAAGATCCACAAGTCACAGGAACCCCACAGACTCACTGAAGCAAATCAGGTTTTGGCCTGTTTTATTCTTCTTCTTTTCTCCCACAGACTCCAAGCTCCTTCTTGTCTCTACAGTGAGAATTTTCCAACAGCTGTTGCAAGTGGACTCTTTTACTGCCCTTTGGGTGTCACTAAAAGCTTTGTCTGCTGTTGTGTTCCTACATTTATATGACATACCTTGCTGACTATTGCAGAAATGTCACATAATGTGCAGCCTTTCTATTTTGAAACCACCCTTGTCAATAATGACTACGCAGTGACTGACACCAGATCACAAATTTCTTGGATCTTGTGGAGAACAGCAAGGACTAAGTCCATGACTTCTGTCACATGAAGCCAATGCAGATGTCCTCCCAACCTCATTTGGTCTCTTTGCACTGTCTCATTTGGCTTTAAAGATCATTGAATAAAGAAAAAAAAATCCCTATGAATCTTTACCTTGTTACATTGCTGTTTCTAGGAATAGCAAAGCCTAGTCTTGACCACTATAACTGGTGCACCTCAATATTGTGCTTACCTTCTTTTTAAGATGGTCGAGCACTGTTCCCTCCACCAAAGCCACAGCATTCCTCAGGAGTTCAAGAAGTTTTACCAGGAGCAATGCAATTCAGACTTCACAGTCTAGTTACCTTTAGCATTTAAACTGGCTGGTTGATAGATGCTTTGTTTGATAAAATGTTACCCATTACAGTAAAATAAAAGCACCTGGGAAAAGTGAGATTACCCTACAGGTAACTGCCTCACTTCTCAGCCCCTAGCATCCACCCTTAGCCACCTATATGCATTCAGCATGCCAGGATCAAAGGGAACGGACAGACTGACTGATGAATGAACAAGTCAAGGGTCAGAACCTGGGTAACATATAAGACTCATTCTTGCACATATTCACACCCACTGGCTATGTATTTGACCATATTGTTATGTTGCAGTGTGTACAGACATCACTCTGCTATCCATGAAATGTCTTTCTAGACTCAAATTCTCTCAGAGCCCTAGGAGAAACAGCTTGGTTCTCCAAGTACTATGATGCTGTTCCTGAGTAAGCCAGTGAAAAATGCACAGACAGGCACATGCAAACCAACTTAGATCTGGTGAGGAGGAATAGAGAAGCCTAAAACCAGCCCTTTGCTGAGACATCAGAGAGATTTTTCCGTGCAACCACCCCATTTTTTTTTTTTTTTTTTTTTTTTTTGTCATGTGATTGAATTAAGAAGCCTACAGAGACTGAGCTAGCCACCTCTCAGGTCTCACCCACCCAAATCCCATGGTCACAACCAGCCACAAAAACCACAGCAGTTAGCAAAGGGTGCAGGTGCCTTGAAAGGAAGCTCATACACAGCCTTGTTTCCCCACAGCCTCCAAGAGTCACACCAGATTTCTGCAACTCCCGACGCAGAAGAAGGTCCCACACTGCCCATAAATTAGCACAGATTTTCAGGCAAGGCTGCCTGCAGCACCAACAGGATTGTGCCTACCTTCTACCTTCCTGAAGGCTCCAGAAGCCTTCCCAATGGAGTTAAGAGTACTGGGTGCTCTCCCCAGAATCCTAGTCCGCCAACAAACCACACATTCTTGTTACTTGGACTCAGCATGGAAATTGTATTTTCATTAAAAAATAGGAAATCAGACTTTTTTTTTTTATGTGAGAGGAATACTTTATAAGAATATCTGGGTTTTATCCAAATGAACTGTCTGATTAGAGAGTAAGAAAAATATTTTACAAGCCCGCATTCTGTAGCTGGTGAGCTAGCAAGTACATAACTCAAATCAACCTGAAACCCCCTCTCAAGCAGTGAAAACAGAAGAGCTATTTCACTTCTTGTATATAAAGCTCTGAAGAGTCTATTGGAAAAAAGGACATAAACCGAAAGACATTTTTAAGATAAGCCCATAAACAAACTTGAAATGTTTGTGAAGATGAGCACAGATCATTCCACTTCTTAAATCAAACTTTTTCCAAGTCAAGCAGTACAAACAACTTTAAAACCACAGTTAAATCTTTCAAAGTCAATGGTTTTAACCTGTTAAGTAAGCATCTTAATGCTTTCAAACTGTAACTATAGATATGAATTAACCTTGGTTTTCAATGGGAGATTACCAATAAAGCACAAATTCAGAGGCCAATTCTAGGCACACTTAACTGTCTGAATTATTTTAATTATGTGCATGAATGTCTGCAGGAAAGAGCCTCATTTTGCTTTAGCTTCTTTCAGAATAATAGAATTCTAAATTGCTTTGGAGTTACATTAACACCAGGCTAAATTGAAGGGAAAAGAGGCAAGGAGAGACAACAGAGAAAATGTATTCTAGTTGTGCCTGAGAATGTAAGCAGACAGGAATGACAGCCTGAAGCTGCAAAAGTATCATTTGTTACATTACTATTAACTCTGCAATAATTTAGATGCTGCTGGAAATACCGCAGTATCACAAGTTCCCCATCAGAACTCCACTCCCCAGTCTGCCCTCATTCTCTGTGCCAGTTCTACTGCCTTCAACAAATTCTTCTCCTCATCTTACACCCCGTTCTGTCCCTATACATCTCAGTCATGAAGAGGGAAAATAAAAGGAAACATTTTCTTCTTTCCTGCCCCTTAACTTCCTGGAACTGGTAGTCCCGTATTCAACCCTCACCCTCCTCCTACAGCACATGAAGATGCATTCCCTCTGCCACCAGCTGAGTCCTGGACCAGCTATCAGAAATACACATAAATATGTTGGACCTTGGTCCTGTGCCTAGCCACAAGGCATCAGAAGTTTGCATAGTCTTATCAGTGTTGTTATTGCAAGCACAGAGGTGTGTCACAGGGACAATCGGAGTAACCGGATAAGTGCACAGTAATTTCTATGCAAACATTTTAACATACTTTGTATCAACATTTTAACTACTTTGTATTAAAACACACTTCCTAGTCATGTTGTGCCAACCTCTGCCAGACATGGTTTCTACTATTGCTTCTGCCATAAGTGGACCTCTGCACTCCTCAGCCAAAACATCTCAGCTGGATCACCTTAATCCACACTGAATTTCACAGCACAAGTATAACAGGTACACCAGCTACTGTATGAATGGAGCTGCATATATGACCAAGTACAGAACAGTCAAACCCCAGCACAAAGTAACTATTCTGATCAATGTAATATACAACACAGAGTTTACCCACCAAACAGTCGAATTTGGAAGAGACCACTGGAGGTCACCTGGTCCAAATACACCTTCTTCAGAGTCCATAAAGAAGTAATGAAAAGAGAGTAATATGTTTGTGCAAATCCCTAGACGTTACTGAAGACTGCTCAAAAAAAACTGTATAAATCAGCTTCTTCGCTAGGAAGAACTGGCAGTCCCTCAGTCTGAAGATGGCATCCTGTACCTAGTGACCAACTTTCAGACTTTTAAGACTTGATGTTTTAATCCTTATAAACTAATGCACATACAGTCTCTTACAGCTCTCTCCCACAAAGGCAAAGACCAGCTCCTGTTGCTCTTAGAACACTAAATCAGTTGATTCCACATTTCAAATTCTCCATACTCTGCTGAAAAGTAAGGAAATAATTAAAAACAAGCTGGAATTATATTTCTAGCTCTCCAAATAGCATAAGCATGTTCACAACTATGGACATTACAAGGCCAATTCTACTAAAGAAGCTATTATTTAACAGAAAATTAATGCATACTGCACTCCTGAGAGCATGTTTCTCCTCTCACTTGGTGACTGCTTTACTGTCCTGTAACTATTTGTGTAGGAGGAACTGCTATAATGTTTTCTGATACATAGCTAAGTGCAGATAGCCTTCCACCTCTTCCCAGTCAAAGCACCTACAGACAGGCTTCCTTGCAGACACAGGTAGGATGGTGAAGCAGTACACAGAGAGTGGGGGCTTTTCAAGGTTCCCAGATTAATGTACTCCAAAAGCTCACCGTTATGCAAATTATCAGTTTCATCAAATGTAGGTTCTAAACAAGCCAGTGTTCACTCAGACAAATGTAAAGTAAACACACTGGAAACCTGAAAAAGGGCTGCAAGATCAGGCCATAGCATAGAGCAGAGCTTGTCAATTCTCACATTTAATCACTCAGTGGAGCCCTTGCCCAACAACACAGTGGCAGCAGGGCAAGCTCTGGGCAGTAGCTCACAATTTCCCCCCACCCCCATGTCCCCAAGTGCCATACCCAACAGCTCTAATGAGCATGAGTCAGGTCACCAGATTTCCTGCAGGTGTCTGCATGTAAGCAGCAAGGGGAACATTTTTGCATGTAGAACTAGAAATGATCATGTTGAGGACAGAGAATCAGTTGGTATGCCTTTCCCACTACTTTTTCCAAATATGATCTAAACTTCTCAGCTGTATGCAGAAGAACAGGTGGAGGAGGAAGGCAGTGATAACACCTATGCATATACCAAATGCAAACCCATCCCCAACTTTAGGGACGTTTGTGTGTTGCACTGAAAATTTTAAAAGGTGTAAGGGCTTTAAAACATGCCATACAATAAACCACTAAAAAAGTTCTTTTCATTTGTTCAGTTATACAAAACTCTAAGATGATTTCATGATGGTTTTTGAGCAGATATTTAGTAGAAGCCTTCCCTCACCTATCAAGTAGATACATAAAACCAGGAGTCACAGAACAAGAATTTCAAGTCAAACTAACAAATATTAGTAAATCAGCACTTGTTCCTGACACAGCAGGAGTAACTACCAATTTTTTAAAATAATCTTTACATCAGGATTGGCCAAGCACCTAAAACGTATGGCTTAAAACAATCAGAAGTTTCAGCTTCAACAGCAAACAGGACACAAATACTATGGTTTGCACAATGTAGGTCAAGCGCTATCATAGGCAGACTGCCACAGCCTGTTTATTTATGAATTTGACTGCATATATGAAGACCAAATAGTATATTCCACATCACATTAATATACAACCTTGTATTTTACAGACAACTATAATTTAGGGACAATTTAGCTCTCTAATCACTTACAAATAACATACTTCAAGCAGAGCTGTAGCTATGGTGTATCAGTAACATTCCAGAAATGACAATTCTTTCAAACTTTTACATTTTGGGGGAACAGAGCAAACAGATCTAATACGTTATTTTTTGGTTTTGCTCTGCAAGCTTATTGCTGCTTGGTTCAAATATATCAGAGATCTCTATTAGGTCTGACGTTTTAGTTAAACACTAGTCTTAGAAGTACCATATTAGCTATTTTTCTGCTTAATTCAGGGATAAGCACACAGGAATGTTAACATTTCAGGAAGTAAAAAAAATAGCAATAGATATATCTGATTCTAAACTTAAAATGAATGTGCTAGGAATAGGTTGAGGCTAATTTTATTCCAGCACCAGCTCAGTTTGGCCAAGTATGTCATCAACATCCCAAACATACTTCTTGGGGCAATCAGCAGCACTTGAATTCTGAGCCAATCTCTCTGGGACTAGCGAGAAGCTGTGATGACCCTGGGCAGTTCCACTAGGCATGCAAAATGGCAAGTCGCCACTGTGACTGCCTTCTGATTATTCATAACCCTTCTTATTCATAACCCTTCTTGTTCATAACCCTAACACAACCATTGACAGGACAGCCTTGATGGCAGTATGAACTGAGAAAGGTTATAAATAGAGAATAGACTGTTGATCTCTTCCTCTCCATGAACCAAGAAACAAATTATTATTTATTATGAATAGCCAGAAGTAATTCAGTGTTCACACTTTCTCCATCTTTTCAGCAACACATAATGTTTTGGATACTTTATTTTGCATTTCTCCCATCTCTTGCCTCCTCTCTCTTCTTTGATGTACATATTTTCTCTGGCATATACAATGTAACCCTTCCCTAATTCATGGCTCTGTTGACCCATGAATTAGCCCCAGTATAGTTCTCATTCCATTGTGTCCTTGCTCTCCCAAGTGACAGGGGACAGGACAAGATGGAATGGCCTCAAGTTCCACCAGGGGAGATTTAGGCTGGACATTAGGGAAAAAATTTTCACAGAAAGTGTCATTGGGCACTGAAACAGTCTGCCCAGGGAGGTGTTTGAGACACCTTCCCTGGAGGTGTTTAAGGCACGGGTGGACGAGGTCCTGAGGGATATGGTTTAGTGTTTGATAGGAATGGTTGGACTCAATGATTCAGTGGGTCTCTTCCAACCTGGTTATTCAATGATTCTATGATTCCTTTTTTATTAAAAACAAATGCGACAAACAACAAAACAACACTGCAATATTTTCTATTAAATCTAAGCATCACTACTGAACAGTTCTAGTGATCTTGCGCTTTACAAAATTACTTGCACAGCATATGTAGTTTCTGCATCTTTACCTATTATTTTAAATTCAAGAAAAAGAAACCCGGGAAGCATGGCTGGATAAAATTAAATTGCATTGCAAAGCCAGTGGAAGAATGATGCCTTAAAATAGGTTTTCTTACACTAGACGATCTCTGCAAGAAAGCCACTGCAATCTGAGATGGGTCTTCACAAGAACTTTAAAGGCAAGGTTTTCCAACTGTTTGTACAAGCATCAAATTATCCTAAAAGGACACCTGCAACACAGAGAATAAGGACTCTTCCTGCACTATAATGAGTGCACTGACAGCTGGTTTACCAGGACTCCATGATGGGCTGTCCTAGGGATGACACTGACAGACCACCTGACTGACTATTACCATGCAGGAAAACTAGGCTAGATTCTTTTTCATTTTCTCAGTCACTGAGCTTGAAAAGTAGGGAAAAATCTGAGCAGCTAATCTGATGCTTTTTGGAGAGAGCTGGGAAAGCAAATGGGAGAAACATTATTGCCTTTTCTGAGTCAGTTTGCAAATGCTTTTACACATAAACCCTCTTAAAAGGCCATTTTTAATAAGCTGTCCATAAGAAATCAGCTGACTGACTACACCAAAGCTGTGAGATATCAGAAGGATGTAAAATACTGCAAAAGAAGAAGAGGAAGAGGGAAGCATGTAAGATGTTATATTTTGACCATTCCCCTCATTCTCCATCACTCTATACTTTAGTTGCATCAGATCTTCACACCATTATTCTGCTTCTGTGTATTGCCTGGCACATTTGACAAACTGCTACAAACAAAACAACTCCCTTAGCCACTGCACTGAATGCAAGACTTATCTCCTGCGACCAGGTGCTCTAGAAGAAGTCTTTCTCATGCAAGGTCTCCTTAACTATATGCAAAGATACTGTAATGCTTGACTTCATGTTCACTGGAGGGACATAATTAAATGTTTTCCCTCAAGATGTGAATGGAAAACAATACACCACCTTTTCCAACACACATTTTTCCTGCAAACATCCAGAAAAACAGCCCTAAGCACTTGAAACCTAAGCATTAGGAAGGCACTAGCTATGCGCATACAAATGTCATGCCTGTCCAGCATAGGGAGTCAGTTTGTAACTAAACAGACCACAAGAGAGTGGGCAACCACAACAGTGTCATCAGGAAGAAGCACACACTGTCATTCAGCTAGCCATAAATATTACTGTTTCACCAAGTTACCACACCAAGGTACTACTGGCCTTTTCAAGCCCAGAGGTCTGCAAATACAGCATAGCTCTGCGTTATGATGTACAGCCAATGTTTTACAATATGTCTTTCTGGGAAAGGGCTACAGGGGGAAGAAAAAAACCACTTGTCTTGGAAGCTTAACTGTCTCCTTCTCATAATCAGTATTTGTCTTCTACAACTGACTGCAAAGGAAGGGAAAAAAATTCCTTCAAACACTTTGCATGTGGCAATTCAAGACATCTGTGACTTTTGTAAAATGTTGGCTGTGAGCCAGCATGAGCCATCTCTGGGTGCTAGCAAGCTCAGTGCCTGTCTTCATCTGATGGTCCAGATGGTTCATGATGAGATAGAGGTATGCGATAATCTGTCGTCCCTTCTTCCTCAAATGTTCGTGAACTGATTAAGGTTACGCTCTAAATATGAGGTTTAATTATATCCCTTTCAAAGTTTTTGTGCTTTTAATTATAACTCTAAATAGCCTTCCTATCCATATAAGGGACTAGTTTCATTTTTGACCTTAAAGACCAAGTGATATCACAAAAGAACAGGAAAAGAAATACTGCAAAACAGCAGAGACCTAAATAAATGTCTTAATCTCAACCAACAGGCAAGCAGCAGGACTGAAATGGATGCTATTTCAGCTGGTAGGTCAAATTAGGAAAAAAACTAACAAGAAACCACACTAATACAGGGCCTGCTCTTGGAAGAGTGTAGGATTGTGAAGTATGTCTACCACCTGATGTACATGCTCTCTGGTCCAGGAACGTAAAGAGAGCAACAATTTAATTTTGCAAACAGACTAGCACCAAGTAAAGACACACTGAATAGAGAGGAATCAAACTGTCAATGCCTGACTTTTATTTGTCTCTTCTACCATCACTGAACAAGCAATTTAAAGTTCTACATGATCGATCAATTTTGTGGCATGTCAAACACGCTTTCCATAGCGATCCAATTCCAACCTAGTTCTTGCATTATTTGTTGCTAACAGTATCCCCACTTAATTCAATACAGTGATCATATACTACAGAAAATTGTAAGGAATGAAACAAGTTATAAAACAGCAGCTTTCTGTTTCCTAAATTTCCAGTCTACAATCCACACCAGATTCCCAGTTGGTATTTGTCAGTATAGCTCTAATGACCCATTAAGCCAATTCAGATTTCTGCAGATCTAGCTGTTAGTGTTTACCATTTAGCATTAGGAAGTCAGTGAAAAAGCACAGGCACTACTATTGATTAACTGAATGAACAGTCAGCTGATCTGCACTTTGTCAAGTCTAGGATACATTGAGTTTATACTAGACATGCTTGTGTCTTTAAAAAAAATATTATTTTAGGTGTTTCATACTAATACTATATAAACAAAATATTTTAAAGTAGTTTTCTACCATGTAACTGGATACTATACTCATCCTCAACTTATATCAGCTGTTTTCATTCCCTCCGTTTATAAGTTCATTTTGACACATTAAAACATATCAATTAGTAAGTGTATTTTAATGGCCTTTCAAAGTATTCAAGGCATATTTTCAGTCTTGAATGCACCCAAAAAAGCCGCTTTCTGCGAATATCACGGCAATGAAAGCAGTCCACCTAGCCTTATTGTGTTTTGGCTTTAACATGACACTTCCTCAATTTGGAAGCAAAAACATTGCTACCTTAAGTAACCCAATAGCTGGTGATACTGCTAAAGCTGACAATATTAGACAAGCTGACAAATTCTTGCCAGCACAAATTCTTGTTTCCTTTGAATTCACTACTAAATTCTGTGTCACCCTTTTCTTCTGGATAGCAATTGCCTTTATTACTCAGGCAGGAATATTATAGACCAAACTGCCTTAATATCTTTTTCCCCTCCACTCTCTAGTTCTACGCCATCCTGAATATTTATTATTTCAAGACATGTGCAAGAACTTTCTCAAGACAGCTCGTTTCTGATCCAGTTGTGAGAGCATGTGAAAGAGCCTTTGTTCTAAACTATTAAGTGATTCTTCAGTAAAATGGCAGCAACAGACAGTATCACAGTTCAACAGTCCCACTCAACAGCCAAACACAATAGCAGCTACTCCACATTGCTATTACTGCCATTTTCAAGGAGATTGTCAAAGCAGAGTTTTTATGAGACACTGTTTTTATTTTTTCACCTCTGCATTTCTACCATTCTTAGTAATATATGTTAATTCAAGAACTTGGCAAATTTGGGAAACAGATCTTTTGAAAAATAAAATACTTGTTACTTTTTAGGAGTGGTTGTACTGGATTAAAAAAAAAAATCCAGCAAGCAACTTGCAATTATCTAAAAGCAGAGAGAGTTGGACAGACATCTATAACTTTGTATTTAACTTGTTTAAAAAGCTTTTTCACAACCTTAACCACTTTGTTAAATGCAGAATCACTCTCCTCCCAGGACATCACTGAAGCTGTGGAGCCAATGTTCTGAGACCCCTCATCCCTCTGACACACAGTTGTGTCCTAGAGAGAGGTGTTGATGACAAATAGAGCATCTAGCTTTGGTGAAATCTCTTCATTGCTCAATTGTAATTTCTTTTCAGTGGAAGACAGTGATACACTCTCTTCCATTAAAAGTCTCTCAATAAAAAATGTTGCATAGGAGTTAGGCATTGCTGAATTTTTGGTTGAGGCATTACCTGGTGCAAGTAGACACTCAGTCAACAATATTCTTGTTAAAGCCTGTCATAGGCCATAAATATATCTCCCTTGCCCCTGAGAACCACCTTGCAGCACTGCTACCCTTTACACCACAAATCCACATGCCTCAGGCAGCCGGGCAGCACCTCAGCACTTCTGCCAATTCAGCAAGTCAAACACAGCAGCTGCAGAGTCTGCATTTTGTCCTTGGGAGGCACACACTGCTCCAGATGGTGCCACCAGGCAGACATCGTCATTGGTGGGACAGATAGCATATACAACCTAATTGTACATTGCAGAAATTCTGTTTTGTGCTGTGCTCACAGCTGTAAAACATTTACCCTTGCATATGCTGAAAATGTTCAATATTTTAAGAAGAAAGTATCAAAATAATTACATGGCAAATTATTTCTCATGCATGACAAACATTGAGTCCATAATCTGTTACCAGCAACAGCACTAACATGTAAACAAAGAATAAATACCTTTTCTCAGAGGTCATGTTTTGAAATCTAAACATATTCATCAAAAATTAAAATTTGCAGGAAGCTACTAAATCTGTTCAGCAACTGGCAATCAGCCATTTTGTACATTATGTTGCTGCCATACTTTAATTAGCTCTAATTCTCACATTATAATCACTATCTAAGAAAATTAGCGATGCACTTGTTATGAGGCAGTTTTGCATCTTTATTAACACACAGTTGCTTTCATGTTACAGAAGTCACACAATAAAGATCTTTTTTCACATCACGAATTATGACATATCTATCTTCCAATTAAGTCCTCTGTATATCTGAAAGCCATTTGCAAACAAACTAATAGCTAGAAGTGTCAAAATCTCTTTCCTCTGAACACAATAAAGAAAAAAGTGAAGGAATAATTCCTTTGCTGCAGGGACTAGTATTTTGCTAAAATATTTTTCAAAAGGAGAAAGACACTGATCTTCTCCAGTGCCTTTGAAAGAACCTCTCAGCATATACTTATATCTTTCTGTTCCCAAAGACCTTTCAAAATCTAATTTGCAAAAGTCTGTTGCTGGGGGTCAATGGCATCTAGGTTCTTCCAAGGGAGAAAGACAGTTTTCAGCCTAGCAGTTCTTAACTACCATGTGCAGTACCATTGATACAGAAGAGGCAGGAATTTAAAACTGGAATTAAAGATTTCTACCATTTATAATAGTGACACAGTTGTTGGTGTTACCAAAGTTCAGATCTCTTTATTATACAGTTCGTCAACAGGCACAGTTGATTTCTGAGCATTTAACCATCTAGATTCAATGGAGACCGGTTATCAAGTGCAGAGTTCTATGAATTTGCTGTATCTGCTAGGTGAACTGTAATTTCCTCTAAGTAGTAAGAATAAAAAGCAAATCTGGTGTAGATGAATGAAAGCCAAAAGGAATAATGAGCACAAAATGTTGAGAAGAAAAGCTTTTGAATCATAAGCTATTTTGTCTGTGCAAAGACTAGCAATACAATGGTTTCTTTATTTGCTGAAGTGCACTTCAAGCACAGGTACTTCCCACTCTAGGTGCTTAGCTATCCGAAGGAAAACATAATGCCAGAACTGAACCTGATCCTCAAGCAAAAGATATATTCCATAATTTGCCTTCTTTCACTAATGCATTTATTTCTATGCAGAGGTATGAATTCACATTTAACACTAATTGTGTGTTTCTTCCACAAGTAAGCCTCCTTTGAAGAACTACAGGAACAAGATAGTTGTTTCTGGAAAAAAAAATTCAAAAAATCTAACCCCCCCAAAAAATCCCCAAACCAGGTAGCCAGGTTTCATGCCACTGATTGATTTTCACAGCAGCAACAAAGGCAGGCAAAGGCACTGAACTCTGGACAGTAAATGAATCATTCACAGATGACGAGACGAGTATGAGTGCTGGTGCCAGGCACAGGTTTGTGTATGGACTGTTTATACATGGCATCATAGAGAGGAACAGGAGACATACAGCAACTGATCTGTGCTGAAATCCACCCCTATTCACTGCATGTTCTATTTGGTGAATGCACACATGCAGATCAACTAAAAACCTCATCAATCCTGTGCAGCAAGAGCTGCAACAGAAGCAGAATCTGCCCCAGAGTGTAGGAGGAAAATTAATAGTGAGCAGAACTGCAGTGCCCACCCTCATGTCACCAGTTAACAGTTTTGCTGGTATGTGACCTTTTGTTTGCCATCAAATCATCCCCCTAGCAGTGAAATCATATGTTTGTCTATTCATCAGATCCTCTGAACATTCAAACCACCTGTTCACATACACAAAGACTGTTGAGATCTTTCCTGCCCTCTATTGCGGCAGCTCAATAACTAAGACAGGGAGCTCCCAGCTGGGTATGAGCAGCAAAAAAATCCCTGCACAGCCAGAGAAGAAAGATGTCAGCAGAGTACACTTATATAGGGAGAAAATTAGTCTGGAAACTCAGCTACTAGTCATTTCTTTTCTTGTGAGTGTCATACAAGAAAGATGCTCAGAATAATTACTACAATAGCGATGTTAAAATGTTAATTTGTACAGTACTCTGTGGAGCATGCAGTTCTGACTGACGTTTTGGCTAGAAAAAGAACCTTACTTAGCAATCTCCATTTGCTGAATTAAAGCCCTAACAGAAGTAGTTTGAAAAAAAAAAAAGATGTCACCCTATTTGAAACCATGCCAAAGGAAAGAAAGGGGGTTTTTTATTATTTCACTCCTGCAACTGTACAGTGATCTTTAGGAATAGAGATTTCCAGGATCTTATAACAGGTAGATTTGAATCCTCAGCATCAAGTTGAAAATTCTGGGAAATCTCTACAAAACTCTAGCAGTAAAACTGCCCCACCTGAACAAAGGTTGTTTGCAGAAGCAGCATTGTGTTGGGTAATTTCATCACGCTAACACCCACTTAGCTGGTCCATGTCAATCAACCAATCTTTAGGAGGAAGTAAATACTATCCCTGTATTACTAACGGGCAAGTTAGGGTCTCAAGATGTGGAAAGTTGTACCTTAAAAGGATTTAAAGACCCCCTACATGGAATTTAGAAGTTTAAAGTCTAAAACTATGGCACTGAAAACCTCTATGCGGCAGACAGGTGAAGAGTAGAAAGCTTTACTTCTCATTACAGCCCTTCCCAAGCAATAAGAGTTGCCCAGAAATAAGCCAATCTCACAGATGAACAGTTCAGTGCCCAAACAGCATAGAATCTCCATTTGGATGCACAAACTTAAAAGAGTCATTGCTCAAAATCCCTACTTAAGAATTAAGCTGTGAGCACACACAAGAGAACACCAGAAAGACCTGACAGTGCTTAGTAACTCCAAACATCAGGCCACATGGTCCACAAGAAGGAGTATGGTTAAGGGATAAGGACTAGGTGTTAAGGGAGTGTGAGAACAGTTAAGATTGCAAGAAAACTGGAAATTCAGGCCCACAGTATTTCAAAGTGAGCACCATAAATGTTCAGTTTGTTTTGGTTTGCATGTGTTTTTCTCCAGTACTCTCACACATTCAGTGATATTTCAATTTCTTCTCGGTCTCACTGATGTACAATTATAGCAATGGCTTCTGTATTGGCATAGATTGAAGAAACAGTCCTCACCAAGAGGCATTGCTTCCTTGCTCAAAATATCAGTGAGACCCAACACAGACACCCTCCATCTCTAAAAGGATCACACCAACTTCGGATAAAAAGAAATGCAGACAGTAGAAATAAAAATCAAAAGAGAAGAGCTGAAAGAAACACGAAAATAATAGCTAGCAGCATAAAAAAAGGTCACAGATCATCAACTGCTTGCTAAAAGCTTCATGGTTTTACATCACGGTAGAGCTCATGTTTTGGGAAAGACTAGAATAACATTCCCATTCTGAAATAGTGGTTCTGCCCCACAGAAAAACAGGAAAAATGCATAAGAGAAAAGGTGAAAGTGCTTGTTGGAAATGCTGACTCAGGTTCAAGAGAAGGGGCCTTTACTATGGGAACAATGGCAAGAACCAAACCTCAGTATCATCCAGGGCTCACAAGTTGGACTGGGGTAAGCTGGACTCAGAAACCAGGGGCTGGCACCCTGTGTTTGATGTGACAGGTAGGGAGATGTGGAAAAAGAACAGAAGGAAGGAGTGGTTGCAAGACCAGAGCTGCTGTTAGGAATCCTGCAGAAACGCTATTGGGAAATGCACTATTCTTTTTGTGTGTTTACTCTACAAGAGCAGTATAGAGAAGAAAGTATGTAGCCATGCATAGCTCAGAGAGAATCACCACAAACACAAATGCTACCCACAAGCTATGAGATAGACATCCAACAGGGAGAACAACACATCAACTTGTAACACTGAGTTGGACAAAGCAAAATTACACAACCGATTTTGGTATTTCTTGGTATTCCATTGTCTACAACATGAGAATAGTGTCCAGATGGCCCATACTTGGTGGCATGAGGGAAAGCATCGTTCAGGATATGCTCAGTACAACCCAGGCTAGTTTCTATTTGATATCCAGACAATGACACTTTCGTATTTCACAGATTGAGCTACTCAGACCGTGTTTATTCTTAGAAGGCATAGCATTAGATTACTGTCAGGTTGTATTTCTGTACTTAGCTTGAAGTCTGCTGCTTCCATTTCAGGCCTAGAGAAAGGCTCCTATACCTAAAAGTTTATCAATTTTTCTTTTTTTAACTATATCCGTGGGTCCTCAGAAGATGCTATCTTTTCTACGTGCCTGGCTCTAGGTAGTCTTGGACTACCACAGCTGTTGGAGACTACCAAAACGTGGTAAGATACTGAATCTGATGTCTTTCTGGAGATTTCCCAAAATGAAGAAAAATGAAATCACTTTACCATTTACTTCTCAGATTTGCACACCAGACCCAGAAGACCTAAGCTCCCAAACGTCTAAGTATTATTAATATTTAACTACTATATAGAACTACGTAGAGAATTTCAAACACTGAGCAGTCATCCCTTTCACTCAGTTACTCAACTCCAGAGCAAATAACTGAAGCAAGAAATGTGCTTCCACACACTAAAAAAAAACATTCCTGAAACAAAATCAAGTACTGTACAGCAAACCCTAAAATGTTTTATAACAGACAAAACAAGAAAAAAAAGTATCTCATTAACATGATAAAAACACCCACCACCAGCAACAATTTGCCCTGGAAACCCTATGAAAGCATCAAGAAAAATAATATCAGCAAGAAAAGCATCAGGAAAAATAATGAACATTCTGGGACAGAAGTTTGGAGTGAAGTCCTTAAAGAGACTATTTCTTGAACAGCAGGGGACTATTAGAAACCCAGACCTTTTAAACTTTTAATAATTTTGTGAACCCTAAGTTTCTTCGTTAAGCTAATCTCATTAAATCCTTATTAACAGGTAACAAACCTCAGCTGCCAACTCTTAATGATACAGGAAACAGCACTTGGCAATCTGCGGCAGTAATTTACCTTTTCCTCTGCCAAGTAAATAACTATTAACCTCAGACTGCTCTAATATCTAAGGCTCCTTCATTAAGATGAGAAAGAAAGCCTAGAAGCTGTGTGAACCATCTTGCTGCAGAGGGGGTACTTGATCAAAGGCAAAAGTCCATCTACCTCAGCCATCTCCATGACCTGCACATACACACAACTTTTCCTTTTGAAATGCTATTGGCATCTGGGGAAGGCAAAATCATTAACAGGCAGCTCATGGTCCAAGAGAAAGGAAAGATGGCTATAAATAAAAAGCATTACATTTAGTCAAATATGCTGATATTTTGTGTATGTGCTTCTTTTCACCTGCACGACACTGAAAATAATAAGTTTTATAATTGGTTGAAGAACTGCATAGAAGACAGCTCAATCGCATGCTTTCTATGAGTTACATCACCTGATCTGATTGCCAAATGCCATTTAGTATTTCCAAATATTGCCCCATATGTCTTTTTCATAAGTCTTTCAGCAAAGGGCTAGATATAAATTTAGCTTTCCCTATTCCCAAACCCAGCTACGTTTAGTGGTATATCCCCTCCTATACTCTCCCTCCTCATCCCTCTCCACTCCCCCAACCTTCTGTTACCAGTAACAAAACAAGAGGAGACTATAACATCAGGCACATTTCAACTAAAGCCTGTTGAAGACTTTTACCATAAATCTATCAGCTATTTCCTAATAATTATTTATTTGTGCCTTTGTAGCCAAACAGACAATAGCTTGCATCAAAAATGGTGCAAAAAGCTAATGGAGAACTACATGTTAACATTGCTATATTCCTGTTGAAAAAGGCAGCAAAACTAACAGGCTTTGGTTTTGCAGAAAACATAATGCAACAGTACAATGGTGAAGTCAAAGGTCAATCTGACCTTCGCTTTGGCAAGCCTTAGGCATTAAAGGTTAACTTAAACAAAAGATGTTAGCTCTCTCTGAAGAACTACTTCCCAAGAACTATTTTGTGTACAGAAACACAAAATTTTGTGTGCATAGAATCACAGAATCCTTTAGGTTGGAAAAGACCTTTGAAATCACCGAGTTCAATCGGTAACCTAGCACTGTCAAGTCTACCAAAGAATGGCATGAGTACAAAGGAGACAAAATGGTATTTTAACTAGCTTTAGACAAATCAATGCAAGCCTCTCAGAGGACACTTACATTGATTTAAGCAGTTCAGACTGCAAGACTGCTGTAAGATACGTGCCCACACTCTATGCTCCTCTCCATGCACTCTGCATTCATTTGGCTCGGATAGCACCACTGTGAGTGCCAGCATTTGTCAGCCATCTGCAGGGGTCATGCTCCTAGGTGCCTCCTGACCCCCACATGTTTCCACCACACGACAAAAATGGTCTCATTAGTAATGCATCATAGTCTCATTTTCTTTGACTAGTTTTCATCTTCTTTTCATTATGGATGCATAATTAGTTAATGAGGAGGAACTACCACTGTTAAAAGACTGAGTTGTAACACAAGCATTCAATAGGCATGAACTGGATTTCAAAACCTGAGTGGAACCATATAATCTGCTGTTTAATGGGAGACTTCACAGCTCTATCTGTCACACTGACATTTCGGCATTTGCACTTGATATTATGGAGCTTCTGCACTTTTCCCCCTCCTCCTTCTCACCAGTCATACACATCTCTAAAGAAAAAGAGAAGAGGAGATCAATTTTCAAAGACAGGTAGAAATTTAATTCCACAAGTACAAAGAAATTCTGAATAGAATATTTTGATCTAGGTAATATTCGTGAGCCAGAACACTGACAAGGACATACTGTAAACTGCAGGTTCCTAAAAAAAATCCTGTTCTAAAATAGAAGCAGCATTATTTAATTACTTCACCATTTTCTCTTCTGCAAAAATCAACAGCTAAATAAAGAAAATATTTCAGTGTAGAGCTGTGATTCCTTATGGCTTTGGCTTTGGCAAGGTTGACAAATAAAACTAGCATAAACCTCAAAACCTAGGAGGCCAACAGTTATATCTCATTAAAGTGCAGCACATTAACTTGCAGCCATCGGCTCTGCCACATGCTGTGCTGTGAATAAAATTAAACACAAATTCAGAAGAATTCTGGCTGGCTGTGTCTGACAAGCTTTATTACCGTGCATATACCAGCAATCATCTCTCCAGTTTTGCAGGGAAAAAACATTACAGAGGCAAGAGCAAAAGAGTCCAAGTTTATCTTGTCTGGCAGTGGAGTGGCTGAACTCTTAATACCGGAAATTGTCTCACATAAATGCTCTGATGACAAATACACAAATAGAATTGATCTTTTGGACAACCACCAGTGAAAAAGATGTTTTGGTGATGTACCATTAGCAGCTTCTTCTTGTGGCCATACCTGGTGAGTGGCTGTTGCATATGCAAACACAGACCATGCTTATTTAAACAGAAATTCAATCCAAGCGCCATGTTGGGTTTTCGTTCAGTCAGGCACATATCATAGTGGCAGCCACTAAATAACATATTTTCCTGGGACAGAAAGAAACATTTCCCTGTATTCTTCAGTTCCTTGCCACCATCTCTTGTAGTGTTAAGCAGCTCCTTTATCCTGGCAGTTTGGACACTATAATACGTTAGTTCTATTTAATCCATTTTGAATGAAATTATGTTTGACTATGAAAAACTAGGATTAACACTTCCTTTCCACTGTACTTTGTTAAGTTCTATGCCACTAGTGAAAACTAGTATTTGTGCCCATAATTCTAAATTCCCAAATACAGGCATGACAGAAATTCATGAAGTTCAGTTAGGCAAAAACATCATATAACCAAAACATGAATGGGGACAAAAGTGAGACAACCATCACTATAGCTGTCTCACATCTTCCAAACCACAAGCGCAAATGTAGGCATTCAAGATGGAATCCAGAGCAAGTCATGTAACCAATACAAGGAAGGAATGCATAAATACACAACAAAATGTTTATACCTGTGCTTCCATGATATCATTGTTCAGACGGGCTCAATATTAATAAATTAATATATGATCCATGGCAGGAGCTCTTGAAGAACTTTTGGGTGGATTAGTTCAATGGATGCCACATTATGTGACTACAGTCAAAGAACATGCAAAAGCAGAATTTGGGCCATTGGCATAACTATAAGTAGAAGCACACAAAATAATTTTCTTCTATCAAAACTAACACCTTGGCTTCCAGGAAAGTAAAATCCTGTAACTCCATGCTTCTATAAATATGCAGACACATTAAACCATGTAATGTCAAAACTCCCTTGGACAAAAGGACGTTGAATTCCAGTTAGTTCAAAGTGATGGTGAATTAAAAGTTAACTTTTCATTCATCAGTATTTCAAAGCCTTACTAGGTTCCACTCAGTAGCAAATGTCTTTAGCACACATCCAGTGCCATCCTACAGAACAATCACAGAGGATGGCAAGCATTTAACTGAAAAAAGCAGAAGGATATAGTTTGCGTAGAGCCTCTAAAGCCAATGCCCATTTCACTGACAAAAGTTTAATTCTACATCTGTATTCCATACTTTGAAAAATTATCTTACCTCCAACAAAGCCTGTATGATCCATACATTGTTTGAAGACTTCTGGCCTGGCACACAGGCTTCTTGACATTGTCCCCAGAGAAGTGACTACTCTCTCTGCAACAATCACCATTTCTTCAGATTCAACAGAAAAACACTGGAGCCAGAAACAAACTGGCAGCAGATGAATGTCCAGTAATCCAACCACATCACCTTAAAAATTCCAGTCTCAACTGTAGCAGCTCTCTGAATTGCTTTTAACTTTTACTCAAGGCCCTTTTTTTTTGTTTTTTAGGGAGTTGAAATATCACTGTGTCATTCCAAAGTAATTACTGAGCCTCAGCAATGATGACTCCTGGCTATAGATGATTGTATTGCTAATGGTTCCTAACCAATAACCAAACAAATCCACAACAGCCATAGAGAGCAGCGGGGAAGTGGGGGGAGCAGACAGAAGATACTGAAAATCACAACACAATTGTAAAATGCAAAAAACTCAAGGCCAGGCCAGGAAGAAGCAATGCAGTAGAGTAGATCGTCTATAGCAGAAAAGACCAGTTAAGAAGAGAAGACAAGGCTGTGCAATGGGACAGAAATAGAAACAGAATCACAATAATCTTGCCTCCTGTGCAGGAGATTTTCAGCAAAGCCAAGGAAATAGAGGAGGTTTTGCAAATACAAATTTGTTATTTTGCTTTAGTCCATGTGTAAAACACGTGTGTTCCAGAGAAAGTTTTGTATGAACTTGCTGTTCAGAGAGTCCTGAAGGAGCCTACTCTACACTGCTGTGTACACACAGATGGAGTTTTGCCAAAGGTGTGCTTCAGCTGCTAGAAAGGTTTCCATGCAGAAGGAAGGCACTTGACCTAGGGCCCTAAATACTACGATTTCATAACCTAAGAAATATCAACCCCAAGTTATTCATAAGGAACATGTCCTCAGGACAGGGTAACTGAACTCAAGCGTAATCTTGTAAATATGCAAGATCAAAGCTCAGGACCACTACAAGTGCTTGGCAGCCACCTGCAGCAGGAACGTGGGCTGCAGTTCTCACATGCAGAGGATCCCCATTTTTTCAACTTGCTTCCCCCAGTTGCTGTTTTTCCAGCCAAATCAGAATGATTATGTACTCATGTTGGAGGGGGCAGAAATACAATAAGAGAAAAGAAATAACTGTCATTTAAATTTTAAATACCTAAAAGATGTCCAGACACTACTGTAGAGCGTCTGTGTAAGCATGTGGTAATTGAACCTAACTTTTCTCAGTTATTTTCAATTACAAGAGGTAAAGGTATGAACCATCTACTAAATAAAAACAACTTGCCTTGAAAAATACACTTTCTTTGTGAAACAGTATGGCAATCACTACTATAAGGTACTTGAGCAGGCAAAACTTAGATATGTTGTCCAAGAGTTCTTATATAGGCTCTTCTCAGAAGGAGGCAGTTACTGCTATTCAGCTGCTTCTGCATTGTCCAGTGAAGGATGCCCATGTGTTCAACAGTACCCTACATGCAGAGAACAGAGAACTGGAGGTGATGGTAATGTTTACCCTGAAAAAGTTGTAGCACTGTAGTGTTTCGTACAAGGATGTGAAGAACTTGCAGAATAACTTTTCCTTTTCAAGCCTGTTCATCCATTGTTCAATTTGTCCTATATACCTTGTGCAGCTTGCAAAATAAATTCTAATTTCACTCCTTAAGAACTTTCAATAGGAATCTGTTATCTGAAGATGAAAACATAGAAAAATATACACATACACACATATACGTATGTAGAGTTGATACAATGCACATCCAAATTATTTTATCTATTACCAGGTGATTTTTCTAGCATCACATGAAACTTAGCTCTTTATGCTTTGAAAGAGAAATCTGATTTCCTGATTGCCTAAAGATTGCCTAAAACGTCTGCTTTAACTTTCTTTCACAGAAAGGGTCATTGGGCATTGGAATAGGCTGCCCAGGGAGGTGGTTGAGTCACCTTCTCTGGAGGTGTTTAAGGCATGTGTGGATGAGGTCTTGAGGGACTTGGTTTAGTGTTAAGATAGGAATGGTTGGACTAGATGATCCGATGGGTCCCTTCCAACATGGCTGTTCTATAATTCTATGATTCTATGAACTTAAAAAAGGCAGAACTCAAAACAACTAGGATTTGGCCCAGGATAGTTCACAGAATCATAGAATCACTTGGTTGGAAAAGACCTTTTAGATCATTAAGCCAGAATGTACCTGTTCACTACCAAATCATATCCCTACGCTCTTCAACTACCTGTCATTTAAATACATCCAGAGATGGTGACTTAACCACCTCCCAGGGCAGCCTGTTCCAGTGCTCAATAACCCTTTTGGGGAAGAAGTTTTTCCTAATGTCTAATGTTAACCTCCCCTGGCACAGCTTGAGGCCATTCTCTACCATCCAATCACCTATGACTTGGGTGAAGAGACCAGCATACGCATCTCTACAACCTCCTTTCACGTAACTGTAGACAGTGCTAAGGTCTCCTCTCAGCCTCCTTTTCTCTAGGCTAAACAGCCCCAGTCATCACAGCTGCTCCTCATAAGACTTTTTCTCCAGCCCCTTCATCAGCTTTGTTGCTCTTCTCTGGACTTACTCCAGGACTTAAATGTCTTTCTTGTAGTGAGGTAGTAAAATACTTGTAGTGAGTTCTTCAGTTCTTGAGAGTTCTGCTCTCACTCACTCATTAATGAAGTCCAGTGGCTAGCACAACACCAAGTGTGGTACTTTATCCTGTTTTTTTCTTGTCATTTGGTTTGAGGTTTTTTGCTTTTTAAAAAGAATTTGGGATTCCACTTAAATTACTCCTGTGTAGGATTTAAGCATGTTAAGCCGTGGGCAGCCTCTGCCCTGGACATCATGCAATCTAAAACAGGGACAGAAGATGGACAGAAAACAAAATAAAAAGGAAGAAAAAAACTAATGCTGTGTAACACTACTGGTAGCCATCAAGGTAGAAAAAATACATTTTTTAGATCCCTGTTCATGTTTATGTTGGGTTTGCATGCCTGTTGCGAGTGTAGGAAGAGTAACATAACTACTGCCAGGGGCACTCTCAGTTCTACCCAGAGGACTGGCTCAGCAAGGAGCTGTCTCACCAAGGTACGCTTGTCTCAAGCAAGTATTTGATCACAAACCTGTGCAAATTCAACAAGACTTTAAAATCACATGTCTCGACTACTTTTTTTCAGTGTGTGAAGTCTGTGCTAAGGTACAATGCAGAGCAAGCCCAGGTTCTTTAATCGTCAAGCCCTTTGAGTAGGCACAGCAGAGAGAGGGGCAGGTTGGACCGTCCTGCCCCAGGAGTCCATTTTTAACAATGTGTTTCAAACAGCTACCTTCCAGAATTTAAGAAAGAAACCTCAATCACTAAAGCATCTCTATGGAAGAAAGGTGAGCAAGTAGTCCTTAAGTCCAGATACAAGTGGTACTTTAACTCAGTTTTTAGGAGATCAGTTAGCTAAAATGCCTTAAGCTCAGCTGGTTACAATATGTGGTGAAGAGAAGATAGTCTTTCAGGTATTTTTAATAACTACCTTTCAAATCAGTAGCACAGCTGGCATCTGACACAGACATAAGAGCACTGAATATAGCCACCAGTTAAGTAGTTATGAACTTTGAGCAGAAAAGCCATACTGCATTTTTACCTCTTTACCCTGAAGACCTGCACACAGAGGATAATTAATTGAGAAGACAGGTGAAAGCCTAGTTTAACAGCTGAAAAAAAAATTAATTACACATCAGTTCAAAAAATACAAAAATAATTTTTTTTTTCATTCAAACATATATATGAATAAAAAGTGTGCAGGACTCCTCTACATGGAAATCTAAAGAGTTACCTTGCAACATGTGCAGCCACCTATAAAAGGCTGTGATGGATCCTTGCAATAATTAGTTACAACATAATACCACTCGCTGTGCTCTCCAGGAATACAGGAGTGTGTTGAAATCAGGACACTTGGATATAGACAGAAAGTAGACTGGCTTGCATTGAGGCGGGGGGCAAGAATCACAGTCACATAATGGGGTTACATTTAAAGTACCTTGAAAACATAAAAAAAAAAAAAAAAAACCACCTGTGCTCAGGGGACCCTACATGCATTTGCCTAAGGTTCAGGTCATCCAGATTAGGGTAACATGTACCATGGTACTTACCTAATTCTGAATTCAAGAGTGTTATCTAGTCAATTCCTCCAGGTGCAGCTGAAAATATACATTTAGACTTTTAACAGGTTCCACAGAAGTAGACTCATATATGCATGTCACTTGAACAAGTGCTAGCAAAAATCAGAGAAAGCCAGGTATGCACTTGTTAAATAATGCAGAAAACTGTACTCTTGACATTGGCAATAAGCATTGGCAAAGAAGCCCCAAGAATGTATCTACAGTATAATTTGCTTTTTTTTGGGAGTCCAGTGTTTGTGTTATAAACAAGGAATTATAAATATGTTCATGCACATTACTTCTATGTTTTGCTGATCACCTAATGAGAACATTTGCTGCATTAATGTGACTTACACATTTTTTTCATTATTTTGTAATTTAGCTCTTCACACTTCCAGACCTTGCATGTACTCCACACACAGATTGTTTATCTTACAAAACAGCAAACTTAGGTGGGACTAATCATAGAATTATTTAGGCTGAAAAAGACTCTTAGGAAAATCAAGTCCAACTGCTTACCTAGCACTGCGAAGTCCATCACTAAGCCATGTCCCTAAGGACCATATCTACATGTCATTTAAACACCTGCAGGGATGCCGACTCAACTACTTCCCAGGGCAACCTGTCACAATGCTTGACAATTCTTTTGGCAAAGAAGTTTTCCCTAATTTTCAGTCTAATCTTACCCTGGCACAGCTTTGGCCATTTCCTCTCATTCTGTTTCTTGTTACTTGGAAGAAGACACAACATTCACCTTACTACAATCTCCTTTCAAATATGTGTAAAGAGCAATAAGGTCTCCCCTCAGACTCCTTCTCTCCAGACTAAACAACCCCAGTGCCTCTCATAAGACTTGTGCTCCAGTCCCTTCACCAGTTTCGCTGCCCTTCTCTGGGCACAATCCAGACACTCATCGTCTTTCTTGTACTGAGGGACCCAAAACTGAACACAGTATTTGAGATGCAGCTTCAACAGTGCTGAGTACAGAGGGACAATCACTTCACTAGCCCAGCTGGTCACACTATTTGTGATACAAGCCAGGATGGTACTGGCCTTCTTGGCCACCTGGGCACACCACTAACTTATATTTAGCTGTCTGTTCACCCCAGTCTTTGCCTCTCATTACCTTCCAAACAGCACTTCCTCAAGCCTGTAGCGGGGCTGTTTTGACCTAAATTCAAGACCTAACCCTTGGCCTCATTAATAAACTGGCCTCAGCCTATTGATCCAGCATGTGCACATCCCTCTGTAGAGCCTAATAACTCTCACGCAGATCAACACTCCCACCCAAGCTGGTGTCATCTGCAAACTTACTGAAGGTGCACTTGATCCCCTTGTTCAGGTCACTGGTAAAGATATTAAACAGAACTGGCCCCAATACTGAGCCCTGGGGAACACAACTTGTGACTGCCTGCCAAATGGAGGTAAATCCATCTATCACAACTATCTGGGCTTGACCATATTCAGTGAGTACACTTGTCCAAGCCACGACTAGACCGTTTCTCCAGGAGACTGCTGTGGGAACTAGTGTGTCAAAGCTATCACTACAGACTAGGAAGACAACATCCACAGCCTTTCCCTCATCCGCTAAGAACTTCATCTTGTTACAGAAGGTGACCAGGAGAGTCAGGCAGCACGTGCCTTTCCTAAATCCATGTTGACTGGGCCTGATCACCTGATTGTCCTGTCTGTGCCATGTCATGTTACTCAGCATGACCCACTTCATAAGGTTTCCCCAGAACCAAGGTCAGACTGACAGGTCTGTAGTTCCCCTTATCCTCCTTCTGGCCTTTCTTGTTGATGGGCATCACATTTGCTAACATCCACTAAAATCGGACCTCCCTCCTTTGTAGTAAGGACTACTAATAAATGATTGAAAAGGGTTTCATGAGGACTTCTACCATCTCCATTGATGCCTTTGGGTGGATCCCGTCTGGCCTAAGAGACTTGTGTGTGTCAAAGTGGTGTAGCAGTAGGCTAACCCATTTCCTTTTGGATTATGCGGACTTCATTCTCTTACCCATCCTCGTTTTCCAGCTTAAGGGGCTGGGTACCCTGAGAACAACTGGTCTTAAAGTTAGGGACAGAAGTGAAGAAGGCATTAAGTACCTGAGATTTTTCGTTGTCCTTTGTGACTATGTTCCCCCCCACATCCAATAAAGGATGGAGATACTTCTTTGCCCTCTTTTTTTTTTTTTTTTTTTTTTTGCTAATGTACTTACAGAAACATTTTTATTGCCTTTTATGGCAGTAGCCAGATTACTTTCTAGCTGGACTTTGGTCCTTCTTATTTTCTCCTTGCAGAGCCTCGCAACATCCTTGTAGTCCTCTTGAGTTGCCTGTTTCCTCTTCGAAAAGTCCTAAACTCTCCTTTTTTACTCCAAGTTCCAGCCAAAGCTCTCTGATCAGCCAGGCTGGTCTCAACACAACCTCTAACTATTACACCACCCACAAGTCCTTCTCTGTTTGCAAACAAGAAGTCCAGCAGGGCACCTTCCCTGGTTGGCTCACTCCCCAGCTGTGTCAGGAAGTTGTCTTCCACACACTCCAGGCACCTCAGAGACTGTTTTCTCTCCGTTGCACTGTACTTCCATCAGACACCTCCTAAGCTGAGTCCCCCACAAGAACAAGGGCTACTAAAGGGCTGCTTATAGAATAATTCATCTGCCTCTTCATCCTGTCTGGGTTTTCTATCAGAGACTCCCATGACAACAGCTGTCTTGTTGGCCTGTTCCCTCAATTATTACCCATAAACACTCAACATTTCCATCACCATTGTCAACACCTAGACAATTAAAACAGTCCCTAACATAGAAGTATCCCTTCTAAAGGATTTATAAACCATTCACTGCAGCACTCCAGTTCCGCAAGTCAACCTACCGCATTTCCATGACTGGAATTGTACCACAGTTTTCCAGCTATGCAACTGCTTCCAGTTCCTTCTGTCTGCTGTGCCTGCTGCATGCTTTGGTAAAGATGTACTTCAGTTGGGCCACTGATCCTGACACCCTTTTCGTGGGGAGAAGTTCTAAATCCCATGTGACCATTCCCAGGTGCTTCTGTGGTTTCTAACACTTCAAGAACCCTTGTGGTTTTGCTGCCACATGGATCTCCATTCCCTATCTTACCAAGATTGCTAAGGTGTTACATGCATTAATGCAGAGGCATTTCAACTGTGCTCCAGCATAGCCAGCACATTGTGGGGCACACTGAAGGACCTCCATTGCACACCATTCCTTAAACACTGGTGTGCCACCTCCAGATTTATCTCTAGTGAAGCTGATTTTATCCCTTTCCCCCTCCATACCCAGTTTAATGCTCTTTCAATGAGCTCTGCTAACTCTTGCATAAAGATCCTTTTCCTCCTTTAAGAAAGGTAAACCCCACCTGTCACTTGCAGGTCTGGTGCCCTGTAAACTGAGTAGTGATCAAAAATCCCAAAACTCTACTGGTGACACCAGTCTCAGAGCCAGATATTGATCTGCTGGGTCCTCCTGTTTCTTTCAACAATATCCCCGTGACTGGAAAGATAGCGAAAAATATTACTTTCACTCTTCATCCCTTAACCAGTTATCCCAAGGCCCTAAAGTCTCTTTTCATTGTCCTTGCACTTCTTATGGCAACTTGATCACTGCCTATGTGAAAAAGGAATAATGCATAATAATCCAAGGGCTGCACCAGCTTTGGAACTTCCCTCTTTATATATTTAACCCAGGCCCAAGGGACTCAGCAGACTTCCCTGAGAAGTGGGTCTGGTCATCTCTGATGATTTTGACTTGCATAGAGTTAATTTTTTCCATGTTAGCTTATATGGAAGCATGTTCTGGATTTGTGTCACTGGTGAGCAGTGCTGACGCAGAGTCAAGGCCTTTTCTGCTTCTTGTACCACCCCACTAGCAAGCAGTCTGGGAGCACACAGGAAGGTGTGAGGAGATGCAGGTGGGACAGCTGACCCCAACTGACTAAAGGGATCTTCCATATCATATGTCATGCTCAGTATATAAAGCTGGGGGAAGAAGGAGGAAAGGGGAACATTACAAATGATAGCATTTGTATTCCCAAGTAATCATTATGTGCAATGAAAGCCTTGCTTTTCTGGAGATTGCCTGACCATCTGCCTACCAACAGGAACTAGTGAATTAATTCCTTGGTTTTGCTTTGCTTTTGCATGTGTGGCTTTTGCTTTATCTATTAATCTGTCTGTATCTCAACCCACAAGTTTTCTTACTTCTGCTCATCTGGTTCTCTCCTCCTTCCCACTGGAGGGGCATGAGTAAGCAGCTGTGTGGGGCTTAGTTGTTAGCTGAGGTTAAACTACAACATCAGCATATAATAATATTGTCTCCATTTTGCAGCCTATTTATCAGTCAGATTAATCAACTTGTTCTCCTATGAATAGTCCTTATAGAACACAGAGGTGAGTAAACACCATCAGATTATTTTCCCACAGATAATTACTTCTCATAAAGGCTATGTTGAGTGTTCAGGAAGGTTCTCTGGGTCATTGCATTCAAGAAGAATCTTTTCATACTTTAATTTAATATATCCCAAATGTTTTTAACCTGCTGAACCATGATCACAGCCACTCTGTATCGTATTCACATTCTGACTTATTCTATTTTGAGGATATGAGTAAGCTTTTGAAATTCGAGCTTTTATAAAACATCTTGAGAATGAGCAACTTGGACAATTGATGGTTTCTCAGCCAGAAAGTCTGGATACAAGTTATAGCTGAAAACAACGGGTTTTTCACTACTACACTGTGCTGTCTACCACAATCTACCCCATGACAGTATGTTTATAAATTCATTCTAAACTGTCCATGGTTGAGATCTTACTTTGGTGCTGGGAAAATAAATACCCAGAAGGGAAAGCCTTAAAAACCTTCCTTTTTCTGCCATAAAAGGACAAAATCCCAAAAAGACTACCCAATTCCAGTACTACACAATAATGATTTGGTTTTTAAGGGACTGAAGATGAAAAATTCCATAAGTTATGTCAAAAGACAGCACAAAGAAAACAAACATTCTACAAGTCAATAGTATTGCTCGATCTGTCGTATAAGCCAAGTAAGTAAGTTGAACTATTATTAAGGAAGAAATAATGCAAGCAAAAAATATGTTTATAACAATGATTGTGGCCATGATCAAATGTCCTTGATTAACTGTGCCACAATTATAACTCCTTGTTCACCTGAGAAGCAATACTGTGTCAGCTCTCATGTTCTCTGCATATTGTTCAAGTATTTTCAGATATCATTGCCAGCTTCTGCCTCCTAAAACCTAGCTTTTCCAGAGAATCATAGAATGGTTTGGGTCAGAAGGGACCTTAAAGACCTAACCCCCATGCCATAAGCACAGATACCTTCGACCGGATCAGGCTGCTCACAGTCTCACCCAAGCTGGCCTTGAACGCCTCCAGGGAAGGGGCTTCCATGACTTCTCTGGGCAGCCTATTCAAGTACTTCATCTTCACAGTAAAAAATTCCTTCCTTATACCTAATCTAAATCCAACCTCTTTCAGTTTAAAACTGTTACCCCTTGTCCTATCATTGTACTTCCTGATAAAGAGCCCCTTCCCAACTTTCCTGTAGGCCTCCTTTAAGAAATGGAAGGCTGCCATAAGATCTCCCTAGAGTCTTCTCTTCTGTAGGCTTTTTGCTCCCAAAAGACTAAAAAAGACTCACTTCTTCAAGGTATGTACAAGCAAACCAGTTATTTAGCTATCCAAGTAAAATGCCTCCTGAAGCAGACAGCAAAATTGGCATTGTAGTAAAATATTTCTTAAATTTGTCAGAAGTGGTCTCTGCCTCTTGCAGGCTTCTTTTTTTTAATAAAAAGAAACAATTAACAGTTTAGTTTCTGACAGATATCTCAGAGGCCTTTACAAAACACGTAGTAGGAAGAGGGTTGTTTTTGTTAGACCATTGATCCTGAATTAACAGGATATGCTCTCCATTTGATAAAATATTTTCTATTACTTAAAGCAGTAAGAGACAGCATTTTTAATGTGTGATCATCCATCAATCCAAACTTATAGATTCACTTGCCAAGAGTGCCTGCAAGGCATAATTTTGGATGAAAATATTTTGTTTGGTTTATGGAACAGGTACATCCAAGGGAATTAACAGACAATATGTACAGATTCACACCAGAATCATATTCAAACTTTATACAGGTTGTTCAACAAAACCGTCCTGAAACAGCCAGCTCCACAAGACACATTGATTTAAAACATTGGAGGCAGAAATGTACTTCATTCTCAGGTATTTGCAGCTAATCTTGGCTTCTGATCAAAGTCCATATTCATCAAAAACTGAAATATGTAACACAGGTAGGGTGCTTGGTTTAGTTTTTGTTTTGTTTTTTTTAAAAAAAATCCATATTACAGATACCACAGACAGGGAAGCTTCCAACTAGGAATCATTCATTTTTGAAACAGCTTTAAAATGTGAGCTTCATTTCAGATGTTTTGGTAGATTACAGCATTCTGTACGGGGGCATACAGCTCCCTGCAAATGAATCCTGCACAGGTAATACCGCAGACAGTAGATAGAAAACCCTAGTGATCTGAAAAAAACTCAGAGTAAAAAGCTACTTTGAATTTAGAGGCTTTCTGAACAGAGCTAGCTGAACATTGTTCATAGTTTTCAGAAAGCATGCATCTCTTCATCCAGCATCACCAGAAGATTTTGAAGAAGTGCAAGTAGTGCAGAAGTGAAAGAAAAACAAAGTTTATGTCATTTTTGGTAGCTGGGAACTGCAGAAACATAGAATGGAATCAATATGGTTTTGTGCCCCTAGCCTTGCTCTTCCCTATGACTCTGCATATGGTCACTTCTGGGGAGCAGGACAACAGGGACATAGCAGCACAACCATTTGAATGGCACCTTAGACACATCTTCATTGAAATAAATCCTTTGGGCTTCGTATATATTGCCATTCCTGAGTTAATACACAACTTGGCTCATGACTGAAGTAAACCCTGTTATTTTTGCATGAGAAAATGCCTATTTTTCAATCCCAAGTAATGTATTCCTTTTTCTCTGGCTTCTGTCAACTGCTAATGAAAGAAACATTGGTAACTTCCCAAGTTCTTTTCCTGAACAACATGGAATTTACTGGGAAAACAGACAACTATGGTCTTAAAGAATTTTGGATCAAGGTCTCTTTACAGACCTCCAAGGCCACAATAGGTAATGGTGGACTGCTGCACAGCACAGAAGAAATTGTTTCAAGTCAAGAATAATTCCACTCAATAGGCTCTACAGCAACTCTGAAACTTTGCACCAAGATGAAGTGTTTTTTTCAGGAAAGAACTCTAATCTTGTTCTAACAGATTTCACTTCTCAAGATATCAGTTGAGCTTAGTCCCATTGGTAAAAATGCACGATTTAATTCCATGGTGAAAATAAATGCAGTAAAATTTACATTTATATTTCATTTCTTGACTACCTCCAGAGCATGCTGTGATTAGTTATGTTCCTACCAGAGAGCCAAGCTCAAAAAACATTGCTCATATTCTTTAATCAGACTCAGAAGCATTTTCATACTCTGTAGGAAGAGACAGTTCCATCAAAAATATGAATCTCACAGGGTCTCTAACACCAGCCTTCTTCATGGTCTTGATGCAGCAAATGGTCTCTTCAGGATTATATAATTTCTAGTGTCAGAATAAAATGTATGATTAAAAACCTCAAGAGGACAGCTCATGGAATACTTTATGGGACATCATCTTTAAGTGACCTCTAAGGATACTAGGACTGAAATGCACAGTAGTAGCACAGCTATCAGCCTCTCCTCCCAATACCACCAGCTTCCTCCTCCTCCCTTTGTCTGAGGTAGTGGAATCCTCATGATTTGCTTTTCTTGAGGCTTTGAAATTACACTCCAGCATATTACACAATATTACAGCAATACCCTCTTCTCAGGCAAGGAGAGAACTGTGATTATGGAGCACAGCACAGTCAGAAACACTCCTTTATACAGAATACATATACCTGAACCTGAAATACTCTTTGAAAGGCATAATGTCTTATGAGGGTAAAAAGAGTACCATATTAAGGATGGAAAGGCTGCAGTTAATAAAAACAGAGTAAAAAATGCCATTGTCATTGTGTGAGATTTGGCTTGGTTCTTTTTCTCCTTGGCAGATTCAGGAAGACCTCAAACAATTACCATCACTTTCTAAAGGCAAAGAGGGTAATTTGATATCATATGGACTCCCCGCTAGGCATCACAGCATTTAACAGACACATTCAGGAACTCTGTAAATTAAAACTAACAGCAGGTCTTTCAAGTATATGTTTTTCCCAAGATAAACTCCAGTCAGGGAGACTAGTGATTTTGTCCAGATCGCCAAACCTGTGGTCTGCCTTTGTCTTACAGAAGCATTTCTGCAACACAGGATGTGATTAGCACCCAGAACCACACAAGGAGAGGCCAAATTCTCTCTCTGCCTGGATCTTGCATAGTGGTTAAAGCTGAAGTGCTGGCAGAGCAGTAAGGACAGTGTAGGCAGTAGCAGAAAATAATAGTTCTGCTTCCCTAGTTCAAGACAAATGCAAAGAGAGCTACTGGCAGTATGGCTGTCAGGGAATTGTCTTGGTCAGGTTTTCCCCATGGCTGAGGGACAACTAACCTCAAAGGACTACTGAACCTTGGAAATTATTATTGCTTTTCATTGTTAATATATTTCCTCACATCTTCCCTGCTTTAGAGTTTCTTCTAAGAGAGAACATACTTTGATTCCAGCAAAGCATTAAGGCATAAATTTGATTCTCACCTGAATTACACCCATAACTATTTAAAAATGAGCTGTGGTTGTCATCCTCCAGTTTGTAAAAGGTTTCTTAGGATGTAAGTAGTCCTACTGGTTGACTTGTTCATGTAAAACACCGCACTGGTAAGAGCAAAAGAATTCAAAATTCGCATCTTGATAAGGAGAGATTTCTGCAAAATTAATCCAGCTGTAACTCCAGTTGGCAAAACTCTGCCATACAGAAAGCCATCTAGAGAGGCTTCAAGGTCACAGACCTTGGCTTTTCACCAGGCAGATCTACTTAGCACAAAACATCACTGAAAAGGAGCATTGCATTTTAATAAGAGCCAAACATGTCCCTGTAGAGAAGAGCTCAGAGAAAGGTCAGGCCATGTTAAAAAGTCCACTCTTCTAGTGCTTGACTAGGCTTTTTATACAGTGTGGCAAGCCTAATCTCTCCAATGCATGAGCAGCAGAAGTTTTAATAGAGCAACAGTTCTGGTAACTCAGCCATGGTTAGTACCAGTAGCAAACTCTCTGAACTTACAGTATCCATCCAACTTGTCCCCAATGAAGAATTATAAAAGAATTGTAATTGCTATTCTGTAAACTACTTTTCCTAAATATTTTGCCAGAAGGTGATCTCAATTAGAAAGCAATCACTGAGGCATGGTTGAACATTTTCCATCTCTTCAGAAGTTTCTAAAAGTGTTTCATGGAAGGTTCCCTTGTTAGTAAACCATGACAGACGCGCTGCCAACACACAGCAGAAAGCAAGCTGCACAGCTGAGGACCAGTGCTTGCTGGAACCCATTTGACATTACCCATACACAGCTTACCCAGGAGTGTCAAGGGCTGAAGTTGCTAGAAGAGAAGCAAGATTTGAAGACAGCTATATGAAGCTGTGCGAAGCTGCAGCTTCAAGAACGTTGCATATGCCTAATACCCCAGAAGCCCTCACATCTTCATATATGAGCTACTATGACTTATTACTACAAGTGACATTGGTTGAAAAATAACCACAATTTGACTTAGGTTTCATTAAGATGAGTTAAGGATGGGAAGAGAGGGGTTTTGAGGTCAGGCAGGGCACCCATCTGGTAACATGATAACTTTGTTTTACAACAGGGCAGTCTCTCCACTCTGCCTCTAAAGGCATTCAAAGTTATCATACCTCATTTCTTTCCTTCGAGCCACAAGTAGCAAGGTAATCCACCACTGATATTTTTTCCTGTTGTCACCTCTTGCTGAGCTCAGCCCTATTTCCAGAGGTGTACCTAGGTGCTTCACTATTCCTCACATTAACACATTCTCTCAAAGGGTTTTGCCACTTCACTTCCAGCTTCCATTTCTGTCTATGTTTCTAGAAACAGTGAGTACCATACCTTATTTGTCGTCACACCACACTACCACCTTCACATGCTACATACTGTGCGTCTGAGCATACCAGCAAAGCCTGCAGTGGCTATTTATTCCTTGCTCCCTCACATGTCAAAATCCTAGTCATCACTGCCCTCCTGGTAACTACCAGATAGATTTAAAATCCTTTTTCTGAAAGACCAACTGCCTTTCAAATAATTCTGCAGTTCAGCCCCAGTCTATTAGTTTATTTTTATCCAAATGAAGTTAATTTCAGTATGGTGCAACACGGTCTACTGCCACATGTGCTTCTTTCATTATTACTCACATATTTCAATGTCTAGGTCATTAATGAAAAATATTAAATGAAACAGGACCCAGCCACTGCAGCAATGAATTAACACCCTGCTTAGAACCCAGTTTTGCCAATTCAGTGCTGCCTTCACCTTAAGGCCTTTTAAGATTGATTGCATGTAAACACCACTACCAAGGTTGTATTTTTTTTTTCTTAAACAAGCATCAAGCACAACAGGACAACAATAAACAAGTTTTAATTTGTGGTTTTGCCAAAGACATTAGTTAGCTACTTGAAGCTTACTTCTCTATACATAGCATAAATTTATTGTCAAGGAGAACAGCAAGAAGGCAACAGCAGGCACAGGCCAGTGGCAAACATCATTTGAAGCCTTCAGCAATTCCACATCCTCATTTAAATTTGGCAGCTATAAAAAAAATCCTCCATCAACATTTTTCACTTTAAATATCCTATCTTGGCACTTGTAGAATATTTCAATACTGAAAATCAGCTTTATCTCAGCCCTGAACTGTCAGAACACAACCCCATTCTGCTAGGAGCTCACAGAGACCATTTTCCTGTATAGTTTACCATTTGTTATAACTGAACTTCTCCACAGCAAATTCTGTTACTTCCATGTTTTTTAAAGTAAGGCCTGGGCTGCAACGGTATTCAGACACTCCTTGTCAAGGAGAAGTCCAGAGGACAAAATTTAGTAGATAGAGATATCGCAGCAATATGTATTTTCAGAACATAAGTAAGAACAACAGAAGTAAAGCAGTCTTTTCAAAGCCCACAAACAAACTTAGCAGTTGGTGATGTGCCAGGTTATATCCTTTTATGTAGCAGTAAAATGTGGGTTTTAGCACTGTAAATTTCACCTATTTTCTCAATAACAGCCTGCATCCCCTCTTTCTGAGCATAAATTTTCCCTCACTTCTGCTCAAGTCCTAGAAGCGGTATCAGTCAGCAAACCACTCATGAGCTGTGCTCTATATGCTTCCTGAACCAACTCTTTGCAGAAAGATGGAGCTATATCTGGCAGTGCTCACTCCATAATCCACTGGCAGGGATTTAGGATAGTAACCTAAATAGCTTATTCTCATCCTTCCTGTCTTCAGCATATTTATTCGCATTTTAACTTTCTATATTCTCTCTCGCATGATTTTGGGTGAAGGGATAAAACTACTGGTGCCTTCAAGCTCTCAGACAGTGCTAGAGGAGGTTTCCAAGTGCTCACAACCTTGTCCCACTTCCCAGTGGCAAATATTAAAGACTATGGTGATAAATGGTTGTACTGATTTTGAGTAAGACAGAGTTAATTTTCTTTATAGTAGTTAGTATGGGGCTGTATTTCAGATTTGTGCCCAAACCAGTATTGATAATGCAGAGATGTTTTGCATTACTGCAGAGCAGTGCTGAAACAGCAGCAAGACTGAGGGTGCACAAGATGTTGAGAGACAGCTGGCACAGGTGATTGCAGTTGCCCAAAGGGATATTCCACACCATACAACATCATGCTTAGCATATAAAGCTGGGAGAAGGAGTTATGGTGCTTGTCTTTGCAGGTACATGCTACACATGATAGAGCCTTGCTTTCCTGTAGACTGCAGAACAGCTGCCTGCCAATAGGAAGTAGTGAATAAATGTCTTGTTTTGCTTTACTTAAACTGCTTTTATCTCAATCCACAGGTTTTCTCATATTTTTACCCCAATTTTCTACCCTATCCTACCACACGGAAGTGAGCAACTTGCTCAACAATCTTCACTTTGGGAAACAAACCTCACACTGATTTTTTGCACAGGTGACTGAAGGATGCAGATAAAATCAGAGGGCACCTACTGAAAGGTGAGGAAGTGCTGCTGGATGACACCAGGAAACATACAGTGAAACAGTGAGGCATTATTTGCTTATCACACTGATGGATGGCATATGCAACCCTTAATGTAACAGAGAATATACTCCTAACTGATCAGCTTTTTCTCTGTAAACTTTGCAAGTCTTACTTTTAGCAGAGTTTGCTATAATACTTCCTTTGCTTTTCAAATGAGGCCAGAAACCTCATCTCCTGAGGTTCATCCTCTAATCCGTGGGGGTCTGCCACAGCTGCTTAAGATCTAGCCTCATCTCTGAACGGCCCTTCTCTTCGGAAACCACCTCAGGGGCAGGCAATACAATCTAGCGCTCACTGTGCCCCACGCCCTCTGATGACTTGTGTTGCTGTCCTATGGGAAACGTTGCCTTTCCTCACTGGTATGAAAAATTGCAAACCACAGAAGCCTACTCCATACTACACATCAGAACCTGATGTGTTAGCTGTCATAAGAAGCTTTGGACATCTCTTTGTCCTCTATTATGTGACTCAGTAATTCACTGTCAGAGCAGAATACATAAATTTTCAATTACAGTGCTGTTTAAGAAACAGCATGGTTGAAAGGTTGTCACTAAATGAAGATCTATAAAACTCATGTTCACTTCCTAATACTGCCTCAGTCTCTCCCATATTAAGTCAGGCATTTAGTTTACCAGTCCATGAAACGCAGAAAACATCCTGTCATAATAAAAAATATAAGGCCTTTAAAGGCTGTGTGTAACACAGAGGTTGTGGAGATGGTTACATGATGCATACACTTCGTGCGCTCTCTTTCTTTTAACAAGCTTTCAGTAGATGTCTTCAGCTCTCTATTCACTTTACTGAACTTGATCTCTCTCCTCCCTCTGGAGGCAGGAGCAAAAGACAGAAGTCAGGAACCCTGTCCTTGATCAGCTATACTACCAACCACAAGTATTTTTACATGTAGATACAGAGATGCTTCTTTGCCTGCTGCACACTTTGTCTGAGCTAATATCAACATCACCCAGACTGGTCACGGTCACTTTGCACTGGAATGTCTGAAGAATCTCAGACCCTTTTAAGCTTGGTTACTGAGATTTCATTAGTTAAAACAGCTGAATACATGGTTTGACACCAATATAAAAAAGGAAGCATGAACTTAAGTTCTTGTAAGTGATACCTATATAACATCTGGGACACAGTGGAAGAACAGACATGGTGATCTCTCTCCGGTGAGGAAATGGAATGAAGCTGTATCAGGAGAAGTTCAGAATGGACATGAGAAAAGGGTTCTTCACTGAGAGGGTGGCCAGTCGCTACCCAAGGAAGCAGTCACAGCATCAGGCCTGTCATACTTCAGGGAATATCCTGGCCATGCTTTTTGTCATATGTTTTAGTTTCAGATGGTCTTGAGAGGAGGGGAAGTTGGATATTATGACCCTTATGGCTCCCTCCCAGCTGGACATTGTCTATGATTCCAGGATCCTATCTCCATGTAGAATTATAGAATCATAGAATCACCAGGTTGGAAGAGACCCACTGGATCATCAAGTCCAACCATTCCTATCAAACACTAAACCATGTCCCTCAGGACCTCGTCTACCCGTGCCTTAAACAGCTCCAGGGACGGTGAATCAACCACCTCCCTGGGCAGCCTATTCCAATGCCCAATGACCCTTTCCATGAAAAATTTCCTCCTAATGTCTAGCCTAAATCTCCCCTGGCGGAGTTTGAGGCCATTCCCTCTAGCTACTTATCTTCCCTTAAGCTTTCCTTATTTACTACTTGTCAGCATCCAGTCCAGTCATTAAAAAAAATCCACAGATCCTTACCTTTAATATGATACAAATCCAGTGTTTCTGACTCCTACTCTTCTGCTCTCTCTTCACACCTCAGTTATTACTTAAACTACTTATTTTCAACAGTTAGCATTATCACATGAAAATCCAGCCACAGCCAGAGACTAAAGCAAGAGAATTTGTCTTTTGTAATAAGCTGTTCAAAAGAAACTTGAAGAGCCTTACAGTAGGTCTTGAGAAAAGTCATTGAACAACCATATGCAGCCTCAAATATCTCAGAGAGAGGACCCAGTGAACTAAGGGTCTGTCAGTCTGACCTCAGTGCCAGGAAAAGTCATGGGACAGGTGATCTTGAGTGCTGTCATGATGCACATACAAGAGAACCAGGTGATCAGGCCCAGTCAACACAGGTTTACCAAAGGCAGGTCTTGCCAAACTAACCTGATTGGCCGACTGTGACAAAGTGACTCGGCTGCTGGATGAGGGAAAGGCTGTGGATGTATCTTCCTGGACTTCAGGAAAGCCTTTGATACGGTTTCTCAGAGCATTCTGCTTCAGAAGCTGTCAGCCTCTGGCCTGGACAGGCATACACTCTCCTGGGTGGAAAACTGGTTGGCTGGAGTGCCCAGAGAGTGGTGGGAAACGGAGTTTACTCCAGCTGGAGGCCAGTGACAAGTGGGGTTCCCCAGGGCTCAGTGCTGCGTCCAACCCTCTTCAATGTCTTTATCAATGACCTGGATGAAGGCATCAAGTGCACCCTTAGCAAGTTTGTGGATGACAATAAGATGGGTGGAAGTGTCAATCTTCTGGAGGGTAGGGAGGCTCTGCAAAGGGACCTTAGCAGGCTGGACCGCTGGGATGAGTCCAATGGGATGAGGTTTAACACAGCCAAATGCCGGGTCCTGCACTTGGGGCACAACAACCCTGTGCAGCTACAGACTAGGAGAATTCTGGCTGGAAAACTGCCTGGAGAAGGACCGGTGGGGGGCACTGGGGGAAAGGGCGGGGTGGGGGGGTTGTTGGTTGACAGTGACTGAACATGAGCCAGCAGTGTGCCCAGGTGGCCAAGAAGGCCAATGGCATCCTGGCTTGGATCAGAAATGGTGTGACCAGAGGGTCCAGGGAGGTTATTCTCCCTCTGTACTCAGCACTGGTGAGGCCACTCCTTGAATCCCGTGTTCAGTTCTGGGCCCCTCACCACAAGAAGGATGTTGAGGCTCTGGAGTGAGTCCAGAGAAGAGCAACAAAGCTGATGAAGGGGCTGGAGAACAAGTCTTATGAGGAGCGGCTGAGAGAGCTGGGGGTGCTCAGCCTTGAGGAGAGGAGCCGGAGAAGAGACCTCATTGCTCTCTACAACTCCCTGAAAGGAGGCTGTAGAGATAAAGGAGCTGGCCTCTTCTCCCAAGTGACAGGCAACAGGACAAGGGGGAATGGCCTCAAGCCTGTGGCTGGGGAGGTTCAGGCTGGATACCTGAAAAGAAGTTTTTACATGAAGGGTCATTGGACACTGGAACAGGCTGCTCAGAGAGGTGGTTGAGTCCTCAACCCTGGAGGTGTTTAAAAGACAGGTGGATGAAGTACTGAGGGGCATGATTTAATGATTGATAGGACTCATTGAACTCGATGATCCTGGGGGTCTTTTCCAACCTAGTGATTCTATGACATTCTACAGTCCTTTCTTTGAGAATATTTTCTGTTTCTACATGTATCTTGATTCCATAGTAATTTCAGGAACAGCTTGATGGTTTTGGACTGGCAAACAAAAACCAGAAATTATAACAGCAACTTGTCCCAAGATTTCTCAAGGCTTCAGTTATATGAACATCTTAAAAGGTATGTTAAAGACTCTGAAAATCAGCTAGCTTGTTTTTGAAATATTCCTGCCTCGATATTACAACATATTATTGTAAATAAACACTAATACATTTGAAAGCCTTTAAAGTTTAAAAGGGCAAATCTGTGAAAGGCCAGCTCAATCCAGTACCATTACAATGCAGATCAAAACTAAAATAGTACCTAGTGGTATTTCAGTAGTACACTGTCTCAAATAAGATTAGATTATATGCTATTTCTTCCTCTTTTGCATGATTCTTAACTCAGAACAGTAACAAACTAAGGGCCTGGTCTAGCACTATTAGTCATCAATGTGTCTGTCAGTTGACTTAATGCAATAGGAAAAATCCCAAGTTCTGCTTTTCTCTATTTGTTCCCTAATTTATGATTAGGTCATAATTGGAGATAATGGAATTTTTTGATAAGGCCAAAATGTAAAGCTTTTGATTTTTTTTTCCACTTTGAAGAACATTACTTTTTCATTCATGTAGCTATTTAATACTGGTTTGCTTAAGGAGTGGAAGCACCATAAGCTTGTACTCATCTTTCTGACAAATGAGTTGCATTGGTTATTTTAGAACACCATATTTAAGCCCATCATCTAATCAAGTATTGCTTTCTTTAGCTGCTTAGAGCAATTTATGCATCAAGAGCTAACCAAGATAGACTCAGTTCCATACTCGTGGTGCACAAACGAAAAATGCAGAGTTACTGCTCTGATTTAGTGATACTTCATACAGATCTGCATTTACACATGGTAAAAGGAAGTAGAAAACCAGGCCCAGACAGACTAACATAAAAAAATTCTCCTGGAAGCTGTAGAATTCTATTATTCAATAGAACACTGAAAACCAACCAACAGGAAAAAAAAACTAACAACCCCAAAACAAGCAATAAAACCCACAAAATACCCACTACCCAAACTTAACTGCAAATTTGGTCTAACTCAAAGAAGCTTACATCAAGCATTATTTTTGATTCCCTCATCCTCTTTCCTAGTTTGTGCATAAGTTGGTGGCAGTTTTCAAAACACACTACTTTGCCTCCTAGATTAAAACAGTCCTCACAAATAATTCCCTGAGACCGAGACACACAATCACTAGTTTCTCCACACTTAATTTAAAATGCAGTTTCCATATTAGAAGAGCGTAGCTCCACATTTCTACAGATTTTATGCATTTACTAATGAGGTATTTTTGGCCTGTATCCCACTCTTAAAACTGAGTTGAAATGACTCCTGAATTAAAAGACGATCTAAAAGAGATTACATTTAACTTCTTGGCTTCAGTGTTGCAGAAAAAGCATGCACTTCTAGACAATAGCAATTTTTGAAAGGAAAGGGCAACATCTTTCACTTGATTCAGAGAAGTTGTTTTCAAGGCATCAAATCTGTTTATTGGCACTTCTGAAGACTGCTTGAAATATGAAAACACCTGTTATTAAAAAATTAAAATGACAACAAAACACTATCATCTCCCCTCTCTCTGATAAAACTCAAGCAAATTCACAGCCTAGAAAGATGGTTTTAAGATTAAGAAACTTTATCTTTCCTGGCACATCTGGGAAAGTAATGTCAAATAAAGATAAAATCCAGTCCTGAAAATTACACTTGTGACTTACTGTTGCCTGAAGACTTACTTGAGAAACAGTCTGGGCTGGAAAGAGGCCACCACAAGTGTTAGCTCCTCTAGGGTAAGTGGCACAAGGTAAGTGATTCAGATGGATATATTCTTCCTCCAGAGTAGAGAAACATTGATTTATAGAGATTGCAAATAGCCAGAAACTACTGAACACTGGGAGAAAGAAGACAACCGCCAGCCATCCCTCTACATCTCCACAATAGTGGAGGAGATTCAAAGGCCCCTGGAGACCACAAACAAGATCAACATCCATTCTTGGCTGGAAATGTGTTCAGACTGCAGCTGCTGTTCCTAGTAGCTTTTGTTGCTTTATCCAGCATCTATCTGCTGTCAAAAACCTGTGCAATCCCAGAAGAACGAACTCACACTTGTCCCTGTCAAATTCTCCCATCACTGACCAAACAGTGTCAAACCCTCTTATGCCTTCTCCACATGCCCATACAAACCTTGCACTATCTTGCAACCAAGGAGAATGTGGAAAGTTTCTAATTTAGCCTCATTTACAGCCTAAGGGACACAGATACCCCTTGAAAAATGCTGGAAAAACAGTTCACCAGGGGTTATACAACATTATAGTTTGCATGCAGCCTTTTGGCTCATCCACCAGCTAGAAGAGTGAAGGGGTGTGTGTCTGGGGGAATATCCCTTTACTCTCACTTTGTCCTTTAAGCCTTGTCCCTGACACAGGCCAGAGGAAATGCTAGAGCCAAGACACTAAGCTTTGATCACCTCCAGCACTGCAGTTCTCTTTATCCAGCCTTAGATCTTCACCTTCACATCTCCCACACTGTGTAGTCCTGACTCAGTTTAATCCTCATTACATTTATTTGTTCATGTACCAACAGGGCTTTCCTACAAAACTGAAATCACTTACCGATAGCGAGACTACTCCCCTTTTTGTAAAGGATGCAGCCTCAAAGGAAGCTAAGTATTCTGTAGTATAAGAGGAAAACTTTCAAACCAGAATTGCACTTCTCAAACAAAAATTAAGTCCTAAGGTGTATCAGATGAGCCAAACTTTTCATTATTTGTTCTGAGCCCTCTAGAATAGGAAGACAAAACAGGGCCAAATACCTAACAGCACAAAAGCAAACCATTTCTCTACCTATTCACCATCCCAAGCTCTCAGAAAAGTCAATATCTGATTTTATCACTTCCTAGTCACATCGTTTCCAGCCAGAAGAACAAGCCTCATTGACAGCCAGTTCCTTAAAACTGATCTCAGGAATGCCAGTTTTCTCCATATTCCACACTGTGATTTCTAAAGGGATTTGTGCTTCTTGCTCATTAAAAGTAAGAGCGCTCATCTGTACATGCAGCGCTCATGTCCTTCACAGTATCCCCTGTCTTGTTTCTCCAATAAGACAACTACATCCAAAAATTATTGAAGCTGGCTTGATTTCTCCTTATTTACTGTCAACTTACAAAATGTTTCTAAAAACACACACCAGGCATGTGTGCTAAATAACACTTGGCTAACAGCTGAGTCCAGCTCCCTCTCACAGCAAGAGCCTGCATGACTAGATAAGCCTTGAAGCACGACTAGAAGGTTAAAACACATGCGGTCCTTGGTCTCATCCCAAACAGTACTCTTTTGAGACAACCCACAAGCACTGACTGAAGCACAGAATTCCTGAGTAGTCCTGAATTTAGACATGCAGTTTTTTAACCAGAAAAAATACACTGCTGACTCGTCGTGTGTACTGTGAGACCCACTACACAAGGGCAGCAAGCACACCTAATTCCAGCACACACCTGCAGAGAAAAGGTTCTGGAGATCCAACAATACAACTCCCCCAAAGCACTTTTTTAGTACACTGAGGGTATCAAGACAAATGCAGACAATGTACAAGTCAGATGTTTGCCTCCAGAAGAACTTTCAATCAATGCGTTCTTTCCCGTTCTTTGTGCCTGAGGATAACTGGGGACTGAGGATAACTGGCTGCCCATGACAGGGGAGGTGGAACTGGATTATCTTTAAGGTCCCTTCCAACCCAAATCATTGTAGTTTCTGTTCAAAAACACCCTCATCCCATCCCAGGTTACCCCAGTGCACTGACTAATGATACGTTCCTACTGCAGTGCAAAACAGAGTGCCACTGTAGTCCTCATTGCTTTCAAGCAATGTGAAAAGCAACAGGCAGATGTCTTCTCCAGTAGCTTCAAAGCGATGTCCTAATCTGTCCATCATACACTGGTAAGTAAATTTTGAGATGTGAAAACAGGACTCTTCCAAGTTTGAGGGAACCAGTGCAAAAGCTTCACGTCTTTGGATCACATGGTAGGAACAAGACACGATATATAAAGAATGCTACCTCACTGGCTTGTATGGCTCCTGAAATAGTATTTGTGAACATGATCTACAAAATTAGAACAGTCTTGCAAAATGTAAGGGCTTCAGCAGAAAGAAATAAGACTAACCTTAAAACAGCAAATATGGCTAGACCCCTGAGTTAGTAAGTAGTTTCAGTACCTACTCAAACTTCTCCTCTGCTGACAATGCAACTTCTGGGTGGCATTCACATTGCTGGAGAGCAGAACTTCACCAAAAGCCTGTGTGAGCTTTACACTGTAAACCAAACCAACAGCCTTTCTCCCAAAGAACTATCTAGGGGTCCGTGACTTGTTCCTTAGCCCATGGAGCATACTTCCTAAACCAGCTCTCCTCCCAAAAACAAAACCAGCCATAGTATCAGTGATCTTGTTGATATTACAAGCCCCAGCCTACCAAAAAAAGGGAGAAACATCTCCCCTCTCATCTCTCCCTCCCCCGAAAAAAACCCAACAAAAACATCAGAGAGATTTCTAGCAGCTTTCAAAAGATCATACAGCTGCCTCACAGGTAATGGAAATGACTAAAATTTCTCTGCCTCTCTTCTACCTTTCAATGGCAGGTATCAGTGTGACACATAAAATGACAGTACTAGTCACATACTGGTTCAATAAGATGTACAAACAAGTTATTATTTAGCTTTGGTGTGAACATCCAGACTAGTTGGAAGCATGCATTTTTGGAAGAATACAAAGTTTCATAAATGGATACAGCAAAAACAACTAATACTCTTGGAAGCCCTAAGACAATACTGTGGTTGCAGAGCACTACACAACTCACACTGTACATTTTTCCTACTCTCTCTTACATCCCAATTTAACAACCTTTCGTAGTTATAAAAATAGGTAGCATGGTTGCCAAAGTATAAATGCATGTCAAATGTTTAAGAGGAATTTTTTTTAAAATCTATCAATACACAAATACGTTGTGGATGACAGCATGCCAATGAGGCAAAGCATGAAGTATACTACTCATTTCTCTAGGGTTTATTTTGTTAAAAAAAAAAAAAATTAAAAAAATCTGTACCATTTCTTTAAAGGCCAGATTAGTTATATGCCCTTTATCCTGGCTTTATAAAATGACAAGAAAAAATTATATTCAAATGAACTTCATGGATAGGTTTTTGCCTTCATAGCAACACATCATACACTTTCAATCACCCAAAATATCTTAAGTGTCACACACTTAAGAGAGAAGCTGAGCCTGGAACCAAAACTAAGAAAATCCATCCTCTCTTTTTCTAGCTGTTCGGCAATTTTTATTTTATAGCTGAAATGCTAAGATGATGTGTTTAAACATGAAGTATGCAAGCGAACCAGATAAGATTAGGTGAATTTAACACAGAGATGATTTTTTAAAAGTGGCAAAGCATCTGAAAATTGTTCTAGTGATTTGTTTTAAATTAGATCATAGTGAAAACTGTGAGATGGTTTTAAAGCAGACAGAAAGACCAAATCTGTGTTTCCAGAGAAAACATTCCATTTCATCTGAGGAAAAACAAATTCTAAGCGGCTATGATATTTTGCTATGGTAGGAATGTCACACAGTGAAGATTCTCCTTGTTTACTTGGACCTAAGATAATAGAAAACCAAGGATTCACAGCTTCCAAGGGACCTGGCACCACCCAGTGCATTTCAGTCCCTATCTACCAGGCACCAACCTATGAGGCATGAAAACACCTTGAAAGTGTCTCAAGCATTTTGAACAGATGGCAGAATGAGGAAGGTTACTATTGGTATTATAAACTGCAATTTGAATTTTCTTTTGGCTACATGGAATAACAGCTAACAACAATAACTTCAGAACTCCAGAATCACCAAACACTTATTAGCACATATTATTTATTTGGTACTTATCTATATCCAACAAGAAAACTGGACCCTTCAAATAAAAAAGTGAAATATGACCTCAAGTGGTCAAGCTATGCAAACATATGCAGCAGTGGTACAGTTTTCTATCAGAAGCATAAATACATGAAAATAAGCACACAACCTACTCATCACTGAAATCCCCCAGAAGAAATCACTAGTGACACCCATTTCTGGCAGGCTACTTAAGAAGGGAAAAGAATTTTTATTGCATTTATTTACCATGAAATACCCCAGCATTTCGGTATTCCTGTGCAGTTATTAGCTGATACCATGAAATTGTGTTCAAAATAACGGAGAATACATGATTAAACCAAGGTATGATACAGTAGGTCAAATGAAAAGTCATTCAGTTTAGCAAAAGTTTAGATTAAAATCCAGACATTCAGGTTTTGAACAATGTTTCTTCCAAATCATATTCTCTGCAGTGCCATGTGAGCTTTAATGTAAGGATTGCACAAGCAAATCTGTTCTTGAATTATGTCCTATAATTTGTACCTACTTTGTAGAAAGAACAAGACGGGCATGGAGGTTACTCTCCAGAGAACTGGTAGCTCTTTCAAGGGAAGAGCTGTTAAAAACAAATCTATTTACTAAATCTGAAAAGTATTTATTAAATTTACAATCCATTTTGAATCAACCAGCTAAAATTTTAATTAATATTTCTATGCAAAGCAGTAGAAGGGATTGCATAGCCCTCTTATGGAGCTTAGTTTCCATAGCTTTGTCTACTATCTGCATTTTCAATTACTTGCACAGTTGCATGTGTCCGATCACCTTCAAAGCATGCATACTTCAGTGTGAAAGACATCATAAAACGTACACCAGAATAAGAACTATAGAAAGCTAACAAACAAACACATATCAAAGTCAAAAATTGTCAGAAGTTAAGAGCAGTTTGGATACACAGAACAGTTTCCAAGTTTTCAGCCAAGAGATGAAAAGAAACAGAAATTCAGTGAGGTGGAAAGAGAGGAATAAGTCCAGATGGCAGTAAAGCTGGTCCCTCCGTTGCACCTGCCATGGTAGCAGGATTCAAGGTAGGTCGAAGAGGAAGCCAGCTCTGCTGGAACTAAGACACAGGAGATAAAGTGGATTGAGATTGTTGGATTAAATAAATAGTTCCTGTTGGGAAACCAAAGTGGTTTAGAACTACATCTTATAGTGGATGGGCAAGTAACTGAAGGGCTTGAACCATTTGATTTTTATGGTTCTAAGAGGAACCAAACAGCTTAATTCTGTTCATGCCAGAAACACATCACGGTAGGGATATTAAAGGTGAATACCACGTGAAATTTTATCACACAAATATTTTTGAAAGGCTTGGAAATTACATGCTAGCATGTTCAGTGCCAGTGAAAGACTGCTTTGTGGAGAAAAGTGATGTAAAAGAAGACTATCAACAAGGAAGAAGAGAGCTATCTTAAAATAGTTATGAGGATCAGAAAGACCTTTACTTTGAAAAATCTTTTAGGTAGAATATGTTTATATGTCTACTTATTTCAGGTAGAAGAACACTGAAAGGTGCACTGGAGAATGAAACACTCCTTCAAGATCCTTATGTGCATTACAAAAGCTAATAACCAATTTGTGTTATAGGTTTAATTGTAACTGTACCTGCATTATCAGTTTACAGTTCTAGGTAGTTAATTAGTATAGAATCAGACCCTGGCAAGTGAGGCAGAGGTACACTGTTGACTACTAGTGGACAGACAAGGATTAAACAGGTCCCAAGTGCTTCCCAAAAACAATTATTACTTTTCAAGGAAAAAACCATCTAATTTATCAGCTATTCAAGCTCACAATTAAAAAGCTCCCTACCAATATTTAAACAGTGAAAATGTTCTGTATCTACATAACCAAGAAGGATTATTTCTAGCCATTTTTAAAATTAAATCATTTCCCCAATAGGGCTGAGAATGAAAGTGTCTGCCCAAGAAGAAATCACTCGAACATTTGCAAGGCATAGCAACAAGAGACGGAAATTTAAAATGTAATTTGAAACAGAGCTGTCATTCACAAAATGGCTAAAGTATTCCAGATATAATATCATGTGTGCTTTTCCCTCTTCACATACCATCTCCCACCTCTTGATATATCTTTGACAGACATCTTCCCTTTCCCGTAAACTAATTGTCTATGAGGTCTTGCTTTCTCTTCAAAATACAATGATGATGTTGGGGGAATAAGAAATAGAAACTTCAAGTCTCAGATCCTGTTTCTGAAGATACGTAGTATAACAAAATTCCACCTGCCAACAGCTTCTTATTTAATGTGAGCCAACTCTAGCTTTACTGTGCCTGGTAACGGCTTTCTGGCTGATAGACAAAGAACTTGATCGGTCAAAACACACACACACACAAATATCTAAGAAAGAAGAAACCAGTTGTGTCCTGCACGATCCTCTTAAGGAACCACATTAAGAAAACAGCTACTAAGCTGATATCACTGTGAAAATAATTTTCACTGAGAATTGTATTACTCAGGTCAGTCTTCTGGTGACAGAAGTATATGTTGAGGCCAAAGGTTTCACTTGCCCAAAGAAAGCAGAAAGCCCTCCTAAGAAATGAAGCCCAAAGAGTCACAACTCTCAAAATTATGCACTCAAGGGATATTTTGGGTCTCAAGTTCATTTAAAAGGTTTTGTCTATGCTTAAAAAGATTTTTAGGATTAAGTCAGGCATGTCCATAGCACACATCAGGATTGCCCATATGGTAGATAATAGGCTAGCACCAGTTTTGGAGAAGGGATAAGATACTTGGGGAAGAAAATATTTTTTCCCCATCACAAATTATCTTTACAGTCTTCCCAGAAACTTGGAATATTAGCATCAGGGGAAAAGGTAACATGTATTATACATATTATTTGTCTAAAAACTCAGATTGACATAGAACTAGATACATATTAACAGATAGTCAATAAGATAAAGTTAATTGATCAGTAAGTGGATCAGTTCATAAGGAACTGCTGCCTACTGATGTCTATTTTACAACACTGCACACGGCTCGTAATCTCAGTTCTGATTAAAAGGACAATTTACACAGCATAATACATAGATTCTCTGCACCTCACCTTCTAGCCTCAACTTGGAGGCACAAAGATTTCTGTTTGATAAGCATACATTAACTACAAAATCCCCTATTTCTGATCCCGGTCAAAGAGGCACAGTCATTAGACAAAACTACACTCGACCAGCTACCAAAAGATACACCTTTCAAAAACAATAACCAAAATAATACAAAATCCCCCACTTTTTTTAATTAGCTGGACTGTTGCCAGTTTAACATAACAGGTTGTTTACAAATATCAGGAGACACAGACCACAGGCTGAAATCCTAACTGTATATCCTTTCATTGTCCTAAGTGTCATAGCAATAGAAGATTAAAAATGTGTGGTACTTCTGCAAGCTAAGAGAATATTTTATTTCCAAAGAGCATATACTATTATTCACAACTGGTAACCTTCACATCAGGAAAATCTGCCATTTGTAGTAAAATAGAACGTAGACATAGAAAACACCATGAAATAAAACCTCATGGTATAACATATCATTCTTATATTTGGAAAATACAAACAGAAAAGTTTGTGATTGAAAAAGCCAGCAGAAGTTATATTACAGATCTCTGCCTCATTTAATGGATTCCTGGTCTTAGGAAAACAAATACCTGGCTTACACTGCAAAGAATGAAAGGAGTATTTGAATTTACTGGAATATTAACAAAACCCAGCACTAACTATGGAGGCATAAGTGCTGATAAATAGTATAAATTTGTGTGTCCATAAGCTGGAAGTTGACCAATTTAAAAACAACAAAAAAAAAAAGCTGTGTGATTGAACATGTTTTTAAGCATAATAGGAACATGCATTTCTATGCAAAGATAATACAGTTTATCATCTCAGTTCCAAGCACTCCTCCTAAACAATGAGAAATGTATTGATGACTTCTAATAGCAACATTTTCCCTTAATATACTGAAATATCCTCTTTATTGTCTAAGTGACAATACATTCCTTTGCAAAATTAATTCTAACATTTTCAAGCTAATAATATGTATACTTCAGCATTAGCATTGGACCAGAGCTGAATTCTGGCTCCAGAACTGAGTTCTGTCTGCTTAAATTTAGGTCAAAAGCAGAACTCTTACTGCTTCCAAAGAAGTTTACATCTTGCTGGAAAAAAAAATAATAATGTACTGTTAACTTCTTTTGCTAAGGAAAAAGGCAGTGTAAAAATTTTACTTACAAGGTACAGCATTGTGTGAATATATTAGTAATTTAGTGTTAGATTCCAAAATAGTTAAAAATTCACTAGTTAAAACTATGGAGATTTGCCATAGAAGTTTTTGGATTTTACACAACTTGCATTAACTACTCGAATAGCAGTTACGTGTTAAAAGATTAAGCATACACAGCACTAATGTTCAGCTGTGTTGATAAGAGAGGAAACTTCTAAATAAATATTATGAATGTCTTAAAGTTTATATCTTCTTAAAGGATAAAATGAATCCCATGTTTGTCTTTGTATGTATAAATCCACTTGTATGTTGAATATAACATTAAATCTACTGTAAGAAGACAATATTTAAATTGCACGAACACCAACAGCCTGTGCACGAGGCTCCCTAATGGACAAATTCATATGAAATGTAAGACTCTCCCCCTAAGACACTAAGTGCCAAAGTTGGCATTTTAAAAGTAAGATAGATAGATAGATAGATAGATAGGTGAGGTTTTTGCCAATTTACAAGAACAGGAGGGCAAACTGCAAATGTCTTGGAGACATAGAATTGTAGTCTTAACACTACACCACTCAGATCACATTAGTTTTGCACCTAATTTCACAAAAAGCAAGACTGTGTGCATGGTTCTTACATGAAAAAAAAAAAACCTTCTGCCAACATAAGGGATCAATCTCTGCACTTACAGGCTGCAGAACTTGCCCATTGCTTTATACTCAGATTAACAGGTACTTACAGTCAAACGTAGGTTCGTAGGTTCGGGGTTTGGGGTTTTTTTTGGGGTTTTTTTTTTTTTTTTCACAATTAAATGTGTTAACACAGTGTGAAAGTTTATGTTGTTACTGCAAAAGCTCAAGAAAACACTGTGAAAACGTGAAAACTGCTCTGCGTTTTACAAAGGGGCTCTAAGAAAATAACTGAAAGGTCTTGGTGAGACAGATGCACCAATAACCTCATGATGCTTCAGTCAAGTTAAAGATGATGTGTATCAAAGGTAATTTCTTGTATCTCAAAGCAAGTAATTTTGAACACGACCCCCTCAAAACAACGAAAAAGTCTCTAAAAAATTAATATTTAACCTGTAATTGCCTAATGAATTGCTGACATAATCAGAAATGAATATAGCCAGTATTCTACAAGAGCAAGCCACAGCTTGGGGGTTAATGAAAAGTTATTAACACAAAAAGCTTCTACACTTTCAAAATGATTTGACAGAGCAGTTACAGCTGCTGTTTTCCTGCGTCTTGCAGGGACACAATTGCACACAGGATATATTCGAAGGGCAAAAAATCAGTAAGAAGTAAAATACTAGACAGTTTGACAGAACTGTTGGAAATTTGGAGACCCATAAGGCCACACCTGTGTATAAACAACACTACAGAAGATACGTTTTAGCAAGAAACTGCTGCAATTACTTTGTCTTAAAAAGAATCTCCTTGTGTACAAGCCGCCACCACAGAGAACTTGCAAGAAATGCACATTTCTCATGAGGAGGTTAGGAGACATCACAGCTTCGGCATCTCTGAACACCAGTTCCCGTTGAGCATCTCAGAGGGCACGGGATGCTGATGAAGGTCTTGCACAATGACATTCTCCCTCAAACCAGGAATCGCCCGAAACGATCACTGCTGTGTATTCGGACACGTATGTTGTGGAAGTCTTCTAGTATGTAATTGCAGTTAATATCTCACTTAAAAACCGCGGGGAAGAAAGAGTTGGTGGTCAGAGCACCGCGACCTGCCATTTCTCCACGCGAATGATCGCGTCTGGGAAGGCGACAAGACCCGAAGTGTCTGACCCGGCTGGCCACGAGGTTTTTCCTTGGGGAGACGAGCCGCCTTCCCGGGCCAGAGACCGCGGTCGAAGGGGTGGGAGCGCAAGGGGGGTGGCGGGGGGTGTCTCCGCGGAGCGCCTTACCTGGGATGGCCAGGTTGGTGAGCGGGGTGCGGTGGATGCCGCCGGGCAGCGCTGCCATCCAGTCGGCGAACGGCAGCTCGTTCTTGCCTTGCGACGAAGCCATCGCCGAGGAGCCCCCCGCCCGCTGTCGTCGTCGTCGCTCGCTCGGCCGCCGCCGCCGCCGCCGCCGCCGCCGCCGCCCCGCCTCCGGGATGGGGATGACGGGGACGCCGCCGCTGCTGCCCCGTGCCCCGCTCCCCTTCTCTCTGCCGGCGCCGCCCGAGGCGCTCGGGAGGGCGAAGCCGCCCTAAATATCGCGGAGAGGCTCGGGGGAGGGAGCAAGGTCACCTCCGCCCCGGCGCCTCGCACCACACCCGCCGGGCGGTGCAGCCCATCACCGCGCCCCGGGGCGGGGGGGGGGGGGGGGGGGGGGGGAAATCCCGCCGCCGCGGAGGGGGCTCCTGCCGGGAGAGGAGGGGCACCGGGTGGCCTCCGTTTCCCTGCGGAGTCCCGAGACTTGGCGGTAACCCCACTGACCTTGGCCATCGCGGGGCTGGTGCCTTCCCCGCGGGACGACTCCCGGGGCAGCTTGTCTGCCAAACAAACTTATCCGTGAACGTTTTCTGTAAGAGGGTTTGGTTTGGTTCTTTTTTTTTTTTTTGTTTTTTTTTGCAATGTTTTGAGTGTCCTTTGAGAATGATCCAAACCCTTTGAGGTTCACAGAATCACAGAACAACCAGGTTGGAAGGGACCCATCGGATCTTCTAGTCCAACCATTCCTATCGAACACTAAACCAAGTCCCTCAAGACCTCATCCACCTGTGCCTTAAACACCTCCAGGGAAGGGGAATCAACCACCTCCCTGGGCAGCCTGTTCCAATGCCCAATGACCCTTTGTGTGAAAAACCTCCTCCTAATCTCCAGCCTAAATCTCCCCTGGCGGAGCTTGAGGCCATTCCCTCTTGTCCTGTCCCCTGTCACTTGGGAGAAGAGGCCAGCTCCCTCCTCTCCACAACCACCTTTCAGGTAGTTGTAGAGAGTAAAGAGGTCTCCTCTCAGCCTCCTCTTCTCCAGGCTAAACAACCCTCAGTCACTCCTTGTAAGACTTGTTTTCCAGCCCCTTCACCAGCTTCGTTGTTCTTCTCTGGACTCGCTCCAGAGCCTCAACATCCTTCTTGTGCTGAGGGGCCCAGAACTGGACACAATATTCAAGGAGCGGCCTCACCAGTGCTGAGTCCAGAGGGAGAACCACCTCCCTGGACCTGCTGGTCACACCATTTCTGATCCAAGCCAGGATGCCATTGGCCTTCTTGGCCACCTGGGCACACTGCTGGCTCATGTTCAGTCGACTGTCGACCAACACCCCCAGGTCCTGTTGGACTGATGGTTGGACTGAATAGTCTTAGAGGTCTTTTCTAACCTTAGTGACTCTGTGATTCTATGATTCTATGAAATTAGTATCTTTGACTCTTTATTCTAACCTAACTGCCTTTGGAGAAGCATCTTAAACGTTGGCATTATTGAAGCATTTATATACCTGCCTCCTCGTCAATGAATGATTCTCCCTCTGTACTCAGCACTAGTCAGGCTGCTCCTTGAATACTGTGTCCAGTTGTGGGCCCCTCGCCACAAGAAGGATGTTGAGGCTCTGGAGCAAGTCCAGAGAAGAGCGATGAGGCTGGTGAAGGGGCTGGAGAACAGGCCCTATGAGGAGTGGCTGAGAGAGCTCGGGTTGTTTAGCCTGGAGAAGAGGAGGCTGAGAGGAGACCTCTTTACTCTCTACAAGTACCTGAAGGGAGGTTGTGGAGAGGAGGAAGCTGGCCTCTTCTCCCAAGTGACAGGGGACAGGACAAGAGGGAATGGCCTCAAGCTCCGCCAGGGGAGATTTAGGCTAGAAGATCCGATGGGTCCCTTCCAACCTGGTTGTTCTATGATTCTATGATTCTATGACCTAATAAAAGTCTGCATGTCATCTTGAGATGTTACAACAAGCTTGATCTTTTGACTTCACCATGACTGGTTTTTATCAAAGCTGTTGATACAAATGTGAAAATTCAACTACAGAACTGTCAAAAGTGATGTCTGTAAGGAGCCTTACCTGAGCCAGGATCAGTTATTGATTCACCTTGAATTCCCAAGAGGGTCAGCTGTGGTCCCATAGCTTATGTTCTCACTCAACATCTTCTGTAACATCTGGTTTTGAGAAAAAAAAATGCTGGGAACAAGTAACACTAACTTTTTCTGTCCAAGTTTCCAGAGCAAGTATAAAGACATATCTTCCTTCAGCCACAAAATAAAGGCATGATTTCTTGGGAAGTATAATAAGTAAATATTTCTGAGGTATGTACGTAAAGGGAACTTTGCTGACTCTTTTTCTTTTTTGCAGTAGGAATAGCTCGTACAGTGAGATTTGACTAGGGAGATGTGAACAGCTGGTTGACCTTGAGGGAGATGTTGAATCTGAATCAAGTAGTACATGATAAAGGAGGAGGAGTAGGCAAACAGTCATTGAAACAGGTTTAATTTTTGCAGTATTACTACCTACCTTTTAGGATCCTAATCTGCCTCTTCCAAAATCACTGCTTTTAGTAAACATGGGTGGGAAGTCAAATACGCATCTTGGATACAACCACTTAAAACCCACTAATAATCTACAGATTGAAGATGTTACCTTACATTATCTTCAAAGGACAGTAAGAAATGATAGTAAAAAAAATTCAAGATATCTAAGGAGCATCCAAGTAAGGAGTAATATATGCTATTATCAACATGATTAGATCGAATCTGTTTAAATGGAAAATTTGTCATTGAATTGCACTAGTTACCTGGAAAACTGCTACTGAATTTTTGTCCACTCAACTATGTGTTCTCTCTTTTCTGAGATAATAAAGTATTCAGCTTTTTAAAAGTCTAAACATGTTGTTAATACAGTTGCTGATCTGTTACAGTCTTTAAAGCTTTGAGGGTATCTGACAGCAAAATAAAACATTTACCTGTAAAATCCAGTCATTTAAAAATGTATTATTAAATATAATAAACTCTCTGGTGTCATTCTAGTTCTCTCAGTAATGTTTTCTACTTTACTGGTTGGCCTTTGCTTCCATAAGTACTTAAAGCTTTTGTATCTTCTCTTTTTTTAATGCCCAAGATGAGATCCTTCGTAGTCTAGATTTTCAAACCATGGATACCTTGCTTTGTAAAGAACAGTTCCCTGTAACGTGTCTCACATTAATCACACTTGACGAAGTTTTCCTGTGTTTCTAATGCACTGTAACTGCTAAGAGTGCAGTCTTAAAATCTGTTGCTGGGTCTCTATGAACTTGTGGAAATACAGGCTCAAATAATTGGAGGGAAGTGGGATAGTAGGAGGAGTTTTTATGGGGCATAAAGTAGTAAATATCCATAGCAACCCAAAGAAACTTTAATGTGGAAGCTTTGACTTAAAATAAAAAGCAAGGTTTTTTTTTAAGTTTTTAATTTGTTTGAAACTTCAGCTTTTGTCTAGGTTATCTGCTTGAGAAGAGTTTCATAAAAGAACAGCAAACTTGTCACTTATCTTGACTGAAGAGCAGCTTACAGTGGCTTAACTTGAACCTGTCATTTTACTGATTTTAACTGAATCATAAACTAAAGCAGCGTGTGAATCAAAGTTAGAGCACCTGTACACACTTTTGTTCCTATTTAAATTTTTTTTTTTGTTTTTAAATCACATCTTTGGTAAAATTACTGAAATCTCTACAATTAACAAGTCTGAACTGTTAGTGAAAGTGGATTCCAGAAATAAAATACTTCGGAAAGCTTAAGAGAATCCAAGTACAATTACGATGAAAGGCAACATCAAGATACTGAAAAATATCATCTTTGCTATTTTATAGACAGCTGTGCTGAGCTCAGTGAAGATACCACAAAGAGAAGGAAAATTGGAATCGTACTATCTGTTCATCATGTATTGTATTCTCTCCAGGCTGCAGCTGTAATAGCATGGATTAACAGTGACACCTCTGCTTCTATGACACAGAAAAACAGAGCAATTTAGCCAGTAGGAATGTCACTTCAACACTCAAAATTAATTTCTTCACTAAAAAAGTCTTTCCATTGTTTTTACTCTCTTTAAAATTATAATTTTAACTGTAAACACTCACTGCTATACTTTGTCATTTGAATAGTCGTATACTTCGTCTTTTTTGTGTGTCCTTGGCCTCTGTTTTAATCATGTAAATAATAAACGAATAACAGAATCTTTTTCTCTAAATTACATGAAGTACGTTCCACTCTGAATGGTAAAAGAAAAAATGGCTTAATGGGCATTGTCTCTATAATTTTCCTATTATACCTGATTTATTTAGAGGCTACTCTAAATCTGTTGTTTATGAATTCAAAATGAGACTTTGAACTCTTTAAATATTTGTAGGTTTTCAGTGGATTCTGCTTCTGAGGTTTGGTCTCTTCCTCCTTCTTACTGCCCACTTCTATTAATAGAAGTTTTTCAGAACAAATCGTGGCTGCTATCTCTTGCCTTTGAATGACGCCATCAGTCACATCTGGGCAGCAGAGCCCTCCCAGTTGTTTGCAGCTGAGTTCCCAGTTGTTTTCTTGTTACTTCAGAATGCAGTGAATCTGTGTTTATTCTCAACTTTGTTATTCTTCATGGCTAACAGGTGTAAAAAGTAATTTTTATCTATAAGACAAGCACATGAAAACCTAAATATTCAAAGTAAGCAGACTAGCTGAATGAGAAGAGCTCATTTTTTAAATGACCATATGTGTGAATAGAAGAGATGACAAGTATTTTTGTTGTCATTTCATACTTCATCTGGCTACTTTGACAATGTCACCTTCCATTCATTTAGCAATCTCTGTTTGGAGAGGTGCTCTAGTTGTCCTGGCAAAACAGCTAAAAATATTCTGAGTATACAGAAAAAAACCTCTTATAGATACAGGGTAAATTGTCTTTTCTTCATTTTTATGGGAAAGAGTATGTCTGTTTCTGCTTTTCAAGCAAAAGAAAATGTGTTATGTTCTACACTCTGGTTTGTTGTTTTCTACAAAGAAAATTCTAAGCATTCTTACTTGTGCTGATATTGAATATGAGAAGGAGCCATATTTGTCCTGAGCAGATGACAAATACTGGAACGTTGTTATCACCACTCTTTATTGTTGTGAACAACAGAGACTGTGAAACCGATGGGCTAATATAATGATCCAACATATGTTTTTACCTGTATATTTTATAACCAAAACAGAGACACTACAATAATATACAGAGGACCTAAGGGAGAACATGTGCCTTTATGAATATAAAAATCAAGCCCCAAATTAACCATTAGAACAGAATAAAGTAATAAAAATGTATGGCAAGACAGTCATTATAGTTAACCAAATTCTGGAAACTTGAAAAAAATAGCCTAAAACATAAATGATAATGTTTGTATCCAGTCCTCAGATGGAAATCAGTTTCACTGATCCTCTCTGAAGGGTATTTCTCAGGTGAAAAAAAACAGTGTTGAAACCCCTAAACCAAACTCTCCCCTCCTCTTTTAAGTTTTCCAGCAGCAGCAGCAAAAAAAGAATGAAAAGTTTTCAAGGCAGTCGTATTGTCCAGATGAGTCAACTTAGTTTTGTCAGAAAACAGAGTCCTAAACATGAACAGAAAATTTTAATCAGTCTAACAAAATTCTTCACTAAAAAGCTGTATGATAATAGAAAACACACTCCAGAAGAATTCAGATTGTCTGGATGCTGAGATCTTGCCTTTGGTGTTGTATCTTGCATAGATAAATTCGGAATGTTCAAGGCTAGGTAAACACCATTAAAAATGCAAGACAGAACCAAGTCAAGAAAATAATCTACTCTTATTGGCAGCATTTATTTTGTTATAACATAATGATAACAAAAGACAAACCCCTACACAGAAAAATCAGTGAGATAATCAGAAGTGGATAGTGGTAGCAAGATTTTACAGTGGCTCACCAGAGACAGAAGATGCAATATGTTTGTGTGTCAGCCATTTAGAATGTTGTTCAGACCTATTAGGCAGGGAGAAGAGGAAAACAGTGTTTCTAAATAAATATTAAACTACTTTCTAATTTGTGAAAGAATGAAAATAAAGTGCAATAAAAAGGACTGTCAGATTTTACAACTGTTTCCTTACCATGGAGATATTCAGATTGACATCTTGTAATTAATCTTGGCTATGACTAAACAGCACATATGCACTAGTATGTAGTTCTCATTTCTTTGCAGTAGGATTTTTTTTAAAGAGCAAACATCCATCGAACCATTCATGCTCTGTAGCAAATGTTATTTAAAAGAAATGAGAACTACATTAAAAAAGAAAATAATGAAAAAAAAACCAATGTATATGGTGGATGAGGTCTTGAGGGACTTGGTTTAGTGTTTTATAGGAATGGTTGGACTAGAAGATCCGATGGGTCCCTTCCAACCTGGTTGTTCTATGATTCTATGATTCTATGAATATTAGGAAAATAATAACCAAATAGTTTTCTTCTATGTCTGTTGGAGAATAGTCCAAAATCAGTGAAGGTAATGAAAATACTCCACTGAATTCAGGGGGATTTGAATCCTCTAGATGGAAAACCAGTATCAGCTGGTTAACAACTGATGCATTTACTGTGCTTATAGATGATAGAAAAGAGATGAAAAGTTTTTTCTGTTTTTAAATAGAAAGGCTAGGGGATAACACAGAGACTTTCCAACAGCTGCAGAGCGTTAACAGTGGTCAGTTCCACTCTTGGCAACTGGGGTCATGTTTCATGAAAGACATATTTCTGCCTCCTGGATAAGTCTTTGTGAACTGGCTTGTGCTGTCTGCATGGTAATCAAGCACGTCCAAAAGGTACCAAAAATAGTCAGCAAGACTAACAAGATTTTAGCACACTACTCAAATCAGTATGCTAGCCACTTTTCACAGACTGTAGTCAGTGCCTGCTGGGGGGATGAGAAGTAATGTTCTTTTTTAATTGCACACGCCCTATGATAGATGTTAGCAGCGGAGTTGTTTCATCTTGGCAGTTGCAGGCCATGTAGTTCAGGATGCAGGACAGTGTTTCAGCCTCAAAGAAAGAAGCATCTGACTTCTCTAGAGGAAGAGACAGGAAGAGATCAGAACTGGAATGAGAGAAACAGGGAGGAGAATTGTGGCAGGTCAGCACTTCCATGGTCTGCCCCTGTTAGAGTCTATTCCCAGCACCAGTAGTATTCCACCTTGATCTGCACGGTAAAGAGGAAGGGTCTTTATGCAGCTGCATGGCAAATTGGAGATGGACAAATCTCCCAGGGTAAAATCAAATGGACTATTTATTTTGGATACAGTCAAAATAACAAGCCAGATACTCACCTGCACTCTGAGTCGCAACTTCTCAAAGCTGCAAAAAGAGATCCCAACCTGTTCAGATCATAGTCTGATACCCTGAACACCACCAAGGTCATTAAACAAACTTACAACACAACTCAGATTCAATCCAATGCACCATCATGCCAAGAAATAAAAAAGAAGATATAGTAAGATAAGCAAGAGATAGAGAGAGAAAGGTAGCAGGGGAAAAAGAAAAATAGTCACCACTCCAATAGGGCCTGGCGGTTCCTCAGGAAAATGTGGTCTATCCGGCAGCCACTACTCCAGCAGCAATTCTTCAGGAACACAAGGTCCAGCAGTTCTTCAGGGTAGTTTTTCCTTAGGTCAATTTCATGGAGTGGTGGGCATGTCTGATTGGCAGGCTCTATTCATAGCACAGGTGCATGCCCTATTAGTGTATGAGGGGTAGTCTTGCCGTAAAAGTTCTTGAATTGGAGCATGCACAGAAGCTCCTTCAGGAAGCTCCTCGAATTGAGGCTGGGGGCTCCAGGGTCACTGACATGTCAACAGACCCTTGCCAGAATAACCTCTGTCTGAACCCTTTGGGTACACATGCGCCATCAGATTGCGGGGGGCACTGCCTACTGCTGCACCTCCTCCCCTTCCTCTTCAGCAGTTGTGCAGGCAAGGAGTGAGGGGGAGCAGTGTGTTCTCCTAAACCTCCCACTCTCATTAACCAGGAGCCACAGAAACATCCCTCAGGCTCATGGTCCTTTCAGAGCACTGCAACCTGGAGCACAGTGAAGAGGAGTATGGCAAAGACGTGTGGGGCAGTTTGAGCAGGCAGGGCACAGCGAGGACCTAGAGACTAGACAGAGGACACCAAAGACCATGGTAGCCACTCTGCAGAAGATTAAAGCTGCTCCATGAACTGTAGCAGGCAGGATGGATGCTACCACCCAGACAGCTGGGGTGGGTGCATGCAGCTACCTAGACCCTGAGCTGCAGGCAGTGCCCCCTTCTCAAACCAGCTTGTGCCTCTGTTACTGGCCCCACTTGTGAAAGCTGCACTTGAGTGGGGGAACTCCTTCGTATTGTGGAGGAATTAAGGGAGGACATGAAGAGGCTGAGGACCATCAGGGAATGTGAGAGAGAGATAGACCTGGGGAGCAGTGCCCTCTCACTAACGCAGCAGCCTACTGGAACTGGTATGTCTAAACACCATCCACCTGCAAACTGCAAGGTTGGGGTTACAGGAGATGGGGAATGGCAGCAAGTTCCTGCCAGACAAAGGAAACCTACTCCCCTCAAGCAGACAGCAAAACCCCAGATCCCACTGGTGAACAAGTAGCATGTGCTGCAGGTGGAATTCAATCCTGAGGATGAGGATGATGGCTCCCACAGCCTAGAATCTTTCCCTAGGCCACGCTACCCTCAGAAAAAGATAAAAGCATCCTCCATTAAGAAGAAGAGGAGTGTGATTGTGGTAGGGGACTCCCTCCTAAAAGGAATGGAGGGACCCATTTGCAGACCAGATCCACTCCCCAGAGATGTCTGCTGCTTGCCAGGGGCATCAGTGAAGGAGGTAGCTGGAAAACTTCTGTCCCTGATCCATGAAACAGGCTACTATCCTCTGATAGTAGTCCAAACTGATAATGATGATTTAATAAACAAAGACCAAAGCCATCAAAAAGACTTCAGTGCCATTGGGAAGGTGATGGATGGTTCTGGGGCACAAATAGTATTCTGATCCATCCCAAGGCTAAATAGAGAGGAGCTGGAAGTCAGGAAGAAGAATTCGATTAATGCCTGGCTCTGAACCTGGTGTGAGGAAAGGAACTTTGGCTTCTTTGATCATGGGGTGGCTCATGCACCCCCAGACTTTGTTGCTAAAGATGGGACACATGTGTCTCCTAGGGGGGGCTAAAACCTTTGCTAAAAACCTAGTTAAGCTCATAAATCGTGCTTGAAACTAGGTGTGAACAGGGAGGGGGTTGAGACCAGGGTAGACAGGAATGAGCCTGGATGTGGGGCACTGGTGATTTCGAGTGAGTGTGCTGGTGAGGATCACCAGTACATGACCACATAGAAAGTGGGGATGAAGACACCTGAGGGTGCTAAGGGACTCTGGTGCTAGCTACTGCAGTTACTAGGCAATTGGGAACGAACTCTGTTCCCTATAAGAGGGTTGAAGGCTCAGCAGCTCAGCTGAAGTGCATTTACACCAGTGCATGCAGCACAGGGAATAAGAAGAAAGAGCTGGAAGCTGTCATAGGGCAAGGAGGTTATGATGTTGTTGCCATCACGGAAACATGGTGTGATGACTCATATAACTAGAGTGCAGCTATGGTGGGGTACAAACTCTTCAGGTGGGACAGGAAGGGTAGGAGAGGCGGCCTCTTTGTAAGGGAGGACTTGGATGCCATTGAGATGGATTGTGGTGATGAGGAGATTAAGTGCCTGTGGGTTAAAATCGGAGGAGCCCATAAGAAGCTAGATTTTGTGATGGGAGTCTGTTACAGGCCACCCAGCCAAGGAGAAGCAGCTGATGAGCTCTTCTATAAACAGCTGGGGTTAATCTCCAAATCAATGCCTCTCATTCCTGTGGGAGGTTTCAATCTCCCTGATATCTGCTGGAAGTACGATAGAGCAGAAAGGAAACAGTCTGGGAGGTTCCTGGAGTGTGTGGAACTTCCTTTTATAGCTGGTGAATGAACCAATGAGGGAAGGTGCCCTCCTGGACCTGCTGTTTGTGAACAGAGAAGGCCTTGTGGGGGATGTGGCAGTAGGAGGATGCCTAGGACTAAGTGATCACGACATGATAGGGTTTTCTGTTCTAGGCGAAGTGAAGAGGGTGGTTTAACAGGACAGTAGCTTTAAATTTCCAGAGGGCAGACTTTGAAGTCTCCAGAAGGCTGGATGGCAAAGTCTCATGGGAGACAGTACTTAAGGTCAAAGCAGCCCATGAGGTCTGGGAGCTCTTCAAAAAGAGGTCCTTGCAGCTCAGGGGAAAGCCATTCCTGTGTTCCAGAAAAAGAGCCAGCAAGGGAAAACAACCAGCTTGGTTGAACAGAGAGGTCTTGAGTGATACCAAGAAGAAGAGAAAAGTTTATGGGCTCTGGAAGAGGGGACAGGCCTCTCGGGTGGACTAGAGGAGGGAAGTGAGTTTGTGTAGAGAAAAAATCAGAAGGGCTAAGGCTCAACTAGAAATCAGATTGGCAAAGTCTGTGAAAGAAAACAAAAAATCTTTCTATAAATATATAAATAATAAAAGGAGAACTAGGGAGACCACACAGTTCCTATTGGACGCAGATGAACAACAGTGACAGGGGATGAGGACAAGGCTGAGGTACTTAATGCCTTCTTTGCCTCAGTCTTTAATTGTAAAGAAAGTTGTTCCCTCTGTGTAAAACCCCAGGAGCTAGAGGAGCAAAATGAGACTCCCATGATTCAAGAGGAGGTGGTCAAAGCTTTGCTTGTCTGAGTAGACACCCACAAGTGCATGGGGCCAGATGGGATTCATCCAAGGGTATTGAAGGAGCTGATGGATGTGCTGGCCAAACCCCTTTCCACCATCTTCCAACAGTCCTGGCTGACTGGGGAAGTTCCACTGGACTGAAGACTGATGTTGTGCCCATCTACAAGAAGGGTCACAGGGAGGATCAAGGGAACTCCAGGCCTGTCAGTCTGACCTCAGTGCCAGGGAAAGTCATGGAACAGGTGATCTTGAGTGCTATCATGAAGCACATGCAAGAGAACTGGGTGATCAGGCCCAGTCAAGATGGGTTTACAAAAGGCACCTGATCGCCTTTTTCTATGACAAAGTGGCTTGGCTGCTGGACAAGGGAAAGGCTGCGGATGTATCTTCCTGGACTTTGATAAAGCCTTTGACACAGTTTCTCAAGCATTCTGCTACGGGAGCTGTCAGCCTCTGGCCTGGACAGGCGCATACTCTCCTGGGTGGAAAACTGGTTGGATGGCCAGGACCAGAGAGTGGTGGGAAATGGAGTCAACTCCAGCTGGAGGCCAGTGACAAGTGGTGTCTGCAGGACTCAGTGCTGCAAGTTTGCAGATGACACAAAGCTGTGTGGAAGTGTGACTCTGCTGGAGGGCAGGGAGGCTCTGCAAAGGGATCTGAACAGGCTGGATCACTGGGATGAGTCCAATGGCATGAATTTTAAGAAGGCCAAATGTTGGGTCCTGCACTTGGGGCACAACAACCCTGTGCAGTTACAGACTAGAAGTATAGAAAGCTGCCTGGAGGAGAGGCACCTGGGTGTGTTGGTTGACAGTGACTGAACATGAGCCAGCTTGCATCAGAAATGGCATGACCAGCAGGTCCTATTCTTTCTCTGTACTCAGCACGGGTGAGACTGCTCCTTGAATCCTGTGTTCAGTTCTGGGCCCCTCACCACAAGAGGGACGTTGAGGCTCTGGAGCGAGTCCAGAGAAGAGCAATGAAGCTGGTGAAGGGGCTGGAGAACAAGTCTTACGAGGAGCGGCTGAAAGAGCTGGGGTTGTTTAGCCTGGAGAAGAGGAGGCTGAGAGGAGACCTCATTGCTCTCTAAAACTCCCTGAAAGGAGGTTGTAGAGAGGAGGGAGCTGGCCTCTTCTCCCAAGTGACAGGGGACAGGACAAGAGGGAATGACCTCAAGCTCCACCAGGGGAGGTTCAGGCTGGACACTAGGAAAAATATTTTAACAGAAAGGGTCATTGGACATTGGAATAGGCTGCCCAGGGAGGTGGTTGATTCACCTTCCCTGGAGGTGTTTAAGGCATGGGTGGATGAGGTATTGAGGGACTTGGTTTAGTGTTAGATAGGAATGGTTGGACTCAATGACCCGGTGGGTCTCTTCCAACCTGGTTATTCTATGATTCTATGTTTCTATGCAGTCCTGCATTCATCCAATGTTTAAGACACCAGCAAGAGCAGTATAGAAGTCAGTCTTTACAGTCCCATTCCACCTTGTGATTTTAAGGAATTCTATGTGGTCATTGCTTAAAAGTAATATCCTGCGCAACAACCTAAAATCTCTGCCTTTACACCAGGGTTGTTTGTTCTTGTAGCCTAGACAATGAGATGAGAGATAAAAGAGGACAGAACAAAGAAAAGTATGTGGTAACAAAGAGGGGGAAAGAATCCCACAAGGACACGGAGACAGTTCATATCCAAAGGTAGTAGTATCACCAAGAGTTTAAAGACCAGGTCCTGGGGTGAGGAAATGGTGGACCTCATCCTGCTTTTTCTTCAGAGAATGTGGATCCCTCTGCTGCCAGGTTCCTCCAAGTCCCTGTAGATTCAGCTCTGCTGCCCTCTGCTTTGAATTGCTGCCTCATCCTTAACCTGTGTGCAAATTAAATTATGCACCTAAGACCTTAATTGCCTGACTGCACTGTACCTAATGAACCATTCAAAAAGGCTGTATGTGTTTCAAAATAGAGCTTGAAAATCAGGCATCAGTTTCTGAAAGAATTTTCATCTTGCAGGATTGGGCCCTAATTGCTGTGCATCACTACTTACTACCAGAATGAAAAGTTGTTAAAAACAGTTTCATTAAATGCAGCGCAGCTCTGGATTATAAAGATAATTAAGTTTGAAAATGTAATGATCCGTATGACATGAAACGAATGAAAGATATGAGAAATTCCTAATAAAAATACAATCCCCTGAAGATTAAAACTCATTATTTTTTGCAATATGAAGTCACACATTTTAGCTGCTGGGCTGTAAAACGTTTTCCTAATTCTCTTGGGAAAGACCAGAGTTAAAAAGGCCATCAGCGATTCTTCCTATATAATCCGCAAGCACCATAAACCAATGTGAAGAGCAGGACATGCAGTCTGGCTCCAACAAGCTTGTGCTCATGGTGGGAGAGTCTGCAAACTGACCTTCAGGCACTGCAAGTGCTGCACACCCCCAGCAGCTCATGCTTGTTGAAGCTTTAATATCTTGTTCCTCATAGCCTGCTGATATGTTCACAGTGTTTTACCAATTTAAACCGTTTTTCATTGGATACAGAAGCTTGGAAATCAGAAGGAGGTCTTGATCCACTGAAGCACCTACATACAGTCATGGTCTAACCAAAGAGTCTCAGTATGTGCTTTATGGATGCATGGCCTCAAAACCTGGTCACTTTTTCCTGACCTGTGGAACAGAGCCCTGTTCAAAACACATTAACCAAATTAAAATTACCCCTTCAAAAGTTGTCTTTTGACATCAACTAAACCAAATAACTGTCAGGGACAACGAATCTCAGTAGAACAGCAGTGGGAGGAACGGGACTGTTCAGAATGAGCATCTGGAGGGAGAGACAGTGTTCCTGCCTTTTCTGGCACTGGGAGCATAGCTGTTTATGCCTTGCCCCATAATATCCACTGTAGGCACCACAGAGCATATCTTTTTTTTTAAGGGAGAAGGATTTCTTAGCAAAAGGGGAGTCTAAATTCAAAGCGTTGCTTGCAAATCCGAAGAGACTCTCCAATGGCAAAACAGTGATCCCTGCTTTAACTCATAGCCTGAACTCAGAATACCTTCACTTTGCCTTAATATACACCTGATCTTTTAATTATTCTGCTTTTTTTTTTTTTTTTTCAAATACTGTGTACTCTCATTTCGATTTTTCAGGGCAATAGGGAAAAGCAGTCCTTTACAGCAATAAATATTCCCCGTCCTTTCCACAAATCAGCTTCTTCCAACAGAACAGAACAACTAGGTTGGAAGGGACCCATCGGATCTTCATCTCAGCAGGTTAGGGCATGACTGTGCTGTTATGTGCAACATTGGTTCTTCCCCATGTTGGCCTCAGACCCTGTGGAGGTCAAAGGGAGCTCACACAGGCAAGGCAGTGAAAATCAAAAGAATTCTGCAGTAACCTGCACAGAGATGTACAAACTTCACTGAAGTACATCTTGTTGTGTGTGCAATGCAACAGATTTCTAATTCCTGCTAGTGTGGGAAGCAGAAAATCCACCCAGTGTACATGCTACCCAGTTCTTTCACCTAACTGGAGATCCAAGATGTTCTTCTCATGGCAATTAGAGTTTTGCAAAGCCCATTAACTTGAGGATTAACGTAAACTAGCCTCAAGAGGTAGCTGGTGGAAGTGTTGCAGGGTTTGTCAGCATTGGCTGGCTATGATGCAGAGAAAACTATCTGGGGGCTGGGGCTGACTCAAAGCCTGGGTCTGAAGAGGCAGGGGATGACTGGGTTCTGTCCACAGCTGCTGTCAAGGTAGTCACCAGTGCTAGCAAAGGCACCATGAGACAAAGAAAGTGCAGCTGAACTTGGAGAAGAGGGAGAAGCTGGAGAAAAGCAGCGCAGTGTTTGTTTTCATCACTATTTGGGCAAAGAGACCTTTCTGAGCAGAGCACAGCGGCAGAATATAACAAAGTATTTATATAGAGTTAATTACTGTAATTTTAAGTGTTAGGTTCAATTAAGTAGCCTTTTATTTTAGCAAGATCCTTTCTGGGCTGAAGTGTGTAGAGATGCAGTTCCAAGTAAATCAATAAATCTATGCAACTGTACATACACAAGCATATAAAAATCAGACAATACATATTTACAAATGGAAGAAAAGGTACATAGATTCAGGGCATAGTATTCTTTTGACAATCTCTGTGTGGAAATGGTGCAGCATTTTCAGCAGCAGATAAAGTATAAACATGGACTGATAATTTCTCCTTACTGTTAAGTTATGTATATGCTATCTGAAAAATGGAAGAATTCACAGAATCACAGAATCACAGAACAACCAGGTTGAAAGGGACCCATCGGATCTTCTAGTCCAACCATTCCTATCGAACACTAAACCAAGTCCCTCAAGACCTCATCCACCCGTGCCTTAAACACCTCCAGGGAAGGTGACTCAACCACCTCCCTGGGCAGCCTGTTCCAATGCCCAATGACCCTCTGTGTGAAAAACCTCCTCCTAATCTCCAGCCTAAATCTCCCCTGGCGGAGCTTGAGGCCATTCCCTCTTGTCCTGTCCCCTGTCACTTGGGAGAAGAGGCCAGCTCCCTCCTCTCCACAACCACCTTTCAGGTAGTTGTAGAGAGTAATGAGGTCTCCTCTCAGCCTCCTCTTCTCCAGGATAAACAACCCCAGCTCTCTCAGCTGCTCCTCATAGGGTCTGTTCTCCAACCCCTTCACCAGCTTTGTTGCTCTTCTCTGGACTTGCTCCAGAGCCTCAACATCCTTCTTGTGGTGAGGGGCCCCGAACTGGACACAGGATTCAAGGAGCGGCCTCACCAGTGCTGAGTCCAGAGGGAGAATCACCTCCCTGGACCTGCTGGTCACACCATTTCTGATCCAAGCCAGGATGCCATTGGCCTTCTTGGCCACCTGGGCACAGAAGGCCAATGGCATCCTGATCACAGAATCATAGAATAACCAGGATGGAAAAGACTCACCAGATCATCGAGTCCAACCGACAGAAAAACTCAGTCACATTCTTAGAATTTAATATTTGGAAGACTTTTCCACTGCTGAGAGAGAAGTGGCAGTGGGAGTTTTGTGAATGGTCTGGATGATAAACACCTTGAATTATGCACAGACTGAGGAGACACAGTGGGTAAGAACCTCACCCCTTTGAAGCTGATAGGAAGCTTGGCACTGTATGCGAGGGAGCAGCCTTCGTGAACACTGTTTTAGCTTTCCCTGGGATGCTGCAAGAGCTTTACAAGTCACACTGTTGGATAAACAGACAGAATATTGAGGCAGGAGAAGGAAAAGCAGGAGCTACTTTTTTCCACTGCAAATCAGTTTCAGAAATACACACTGATATTCTGTGTTTTTCTTTTTCCCTGGAAACAAACCTGGCATCCCAGGTTGAAAATTTGCTTTACCTGTGTGGTGACAGATGTCCTTAATCCCCCAAATTTCCTCCAGGAAAAGCAAAGTCTTTTTGAGTCGTGCTCTGCGTAGGAACACTTGAAGTTGGAAATACAGCTGGGACATGCTGCATCATCCATGCTGGAAGAACATGAGCCCATTTTTCATGTCCCTGAGTGTATACAGGCTATGCCAGGCCTGATGCAGAGTCAGAGCAGGCAGAGATCATTGTCTCTCTCTGGCCCTTCCCTGTCATGTCAGCATCACCACAAGCATCTACCCTGTGAAGAAGGTTTTCTTCTGGTGCTTTGCAAGATGGAAAATATCCCCAGGCCAACACCTCCCACCTGTGTGGCTTCTTTGAAAGAAGAACATCTATTAGTCACCATCCCAACTGTCTTCTCCAATACTTCTCACTAGAAAACATTCTATAAATTTGCTTTACAGGGAGAAGCTGTTTGAGCAACTTTCATTAAGTCTGTGAAGTTCATCTGAGACTGGTTTGAAGTGCCACCTTCTTTCTACTGCACAGAGAGGAGGTGTAAGACAATGAAGAAGGATAATTAAGAAAAATATGAGAGCAAAAGATTTGAGAAGCTGTGCACATGCCAGCAGTGGATAAATGGTTTGCCAGCCTTTATAAAAAAAACCCTCATGAAAGTGCATTGTTATAATCTGAATGTCCTTTTACAGTGCACCCAGTCCTTGAAAAAAGGAAGTCTTGCTAGATATAGAAGGAACTTCTGGCATGTCATGTACACACAATTCATAAAGAAAATATTTAAAAATATGAGTACGAAAAGGCAATTAATCTCTCTGCTAAAACTGCCTGTGTCTGTGAGAGATAAGAGGACAGGAGAAAGAACAGTAATTTCTTTTAAATTCTACTTTTAATCCACTTACAGCACAGCACCTGTGAAACACCTTGCAATGGTTAGGCAGAAATTCTGGCAGCACTACATACTACCCTTAGCAGAAATGCCTTGCTGTCTCCTCACTTTTCCCCCTTCTTGCAGTTTACTTTCTTTACTATAGTAGTAAATTCTTCAGCTCAGTTATTGTTCACAGTGACATGCTAATAGGGACCTCTTCTCACTAATGCAGTACAAATTGATAACCTGAAGGAACAGTTAGCATATCAGTAGTCACGTGGTTAAATGTGTATGTGAAATCCTGGGAAGGTTCTTGCTTTGGGATTTCTACAGCTCATGTCAGCAGCTCCCACTTCTCCATAGTCCCTTGTGGTGTGGAAAGCTGCAGGACTCACCACCCGCCTGACCCTCCACTGGCCACTACTGGACTATCTGTTCATGCCATCAGACTTGCCCTGCATCAGATGAGAGGAATTTCCAGGAAAGATTTGTGTTGTTTGACATTTTCATTTTGTCTGAAGAAAGGTATTCTGGACAAGCCTACAAACCCAGCCCTGTTTCCCAAGTTTTGAAAGCAAAACTTCTCAGGAAGATACATGATAGGCATTTAAGATGGGGTTTTCAAAAGATTCATGACAGGTAATAAGATTTTTTTCCTTGTGCTTTGTCTGATAAAGCTTGGGAATTTTAAGACACATCTCAAAAGTTATGAGGAATGCTTATGGATAAGGATAATACGTGTTTCCCTGTACTGATGAACTTTATTTCCAATACAGTGCAACACATAGATTTGGTATGCTATGCTGATTATGGACTTAAATGAGGCTTTCAAAAGATGTAATGTGAGAAAGTTTGTCTTACTTGAAAAAGGGCAAAATAACATATCTTGCGTATTGTGAAGTTGTGTTTACAAAACAAGGTATTTGCACAATGCTTTCACCAAGGGGAGAAAATAATTCAGAGTAGAGGATGTTTGATTCCTTCCCAGTGATCTGAGAGACTAGCAGCAGCAATATGTCCATCCAACCAGCCTCCAGGCTTGTGCCTTTCCCCAGATTTCTATCAGAAAAGAAGCCTAAGGGAAAGCTGGAAGAGGCTGAGAAATATGTTCACAGATTCTCTGTTGTTCTTTAAAAATATTTTCTTAGATAGCTCTTTAAGAAGCGTCTTGTCAAGGACAACTGAAGTATGCATCTGTGATTCCTCATTAGCTTGACAAATTCTTTTTTTGGTCTTCCTGAAGGAGAAACTAGCTTCCAATTTTCATTTTTACAGTCAAGCTTTTGGTAGCAAAAATGTCTTGTTTTTACTTTGAATCCTCATAAACATTAGGGTGAGCAGCGGGCGCAGCTATGTAAGTTTAAAAGCCCTCCAAAAAGTTTATTGAGTTTTTATGCCCCAAATCCAGATTGTGTCTAATTATTCTCCTCCATCACACAATGCATGCAGATCCTATGCTTCCCATAATCACCTCCAGAAAAAGAAAATGCGGTATTTGTTCCCCAGGAAAGCTGTTACAGATGTACAGTATGTAGTTTCCTTTTCACTTTTATTAAATTAAAGCAATATTTTAAATATCCTGAATCTGAATTTTGTTTACCTCTCTTGTTAGAAGGCCTGAAGTAAAAGCAGGAGACAGTCTTATTTCCTTAGCAACAGAGTCAGGTGTGATTTATGCCACTGTGTGTCCCTGCAGCTGTCTCCAAGCAACAAACCAAATGGCAATGCCAACTCTTGTATATACAACATGCGGAGTGGGCTAAAGGAAAACTCTGGAGCTCAAATAACTATCCTTTCATCAAACAGGAGGCAAAACTGGACAAACATAGAACTACTGTAGAAATGGAAATCAGTCAAACAATCTGAGCATCTCAGCTCAGCCTCCCAAATGCTCAGTATGCAAAGAATGTTTTAAATCAGTCATCTCTTAGGTTACAGCTCTAGACATGTTAATACTTTACTGATGATTTGCCTTAGCTTATAAAAGTAGTACCACCGTGTCTGCTGTTTCTGAACTGACTCAGCAGGAGTTCTCATGGAAAATAGTAATTGCATAGAAATAAAATATTTTTATTAATAATCTACTGTTAAAGTAGTTGCCAAAATTTGCCAAACTATAATTGCTCTTTCAAAACTGTTTCCTCTTTGAAGTAAAAAGAATTGCATCTACGATTGTATGATGTTAGCAAACACTATGTTTCTAAATAGCAACTGTAAAGCAAGTGAGGCTTGCCAAATGGGGCCGAATGGGATCCACCCAAGAGTATTGAGGGAGCTGGCGGATGTGCTGGCCAAATCCCTTTCCATCATCTTCTAACAGTCCTGGGAGACTGGGGAAGTTCCACTGGACTGGAGGCTGATGTTGTGCCCATCGATAAGAAGGGTCGCAGGAAGGTACTCCAGGCCAGTCAGTGCCAGGGAAAGTCATGGAACAGGTGATCTTGAGTGCTATCATGAAGCACATGCAAGAGAACTGGTTGATCAGGCCCAGTTAACACAGGTTTACCAAAGGTAGGTCTTGCCAAACTAACCTGATCGCCTTCTATGACAAAGTGACTCGGCTGCTGGACAAGGGAAAGGCTGCGGATGTATCTTCCTGGACTTTGATAAAGCCTTTGACACAGTTTCTCACAGCATTCTGCTACGGAAACTGTCACCTCTGTCCTGGACAGGCACACACTCACCTGGGTAGAAAACTGATTGGCTGGAGGGCCCAGAGAGTGGTAGGAAATGGGGTTAACTCCAGCTGGAGGTCAGTGACAAGTGGTGTTCCCCAGGGCTCAGTGCTGGGTCCAGCCCTGTTCAATGTCTTTATCTGGTGAGACTGCTCCTTGAATCCTGTGTTCAGTTCTGGGTCCCTCACCACAAGAAGGATGTTGAGGCTCTGCAGCGAGTCCAGAGAAGAGCAATGAAACTGGTGAAGGGGCTGGACAACAAGTCTTACAAGGAGAGTCTGAGGGAACTGAAGTTGTTTAGCCTGGAGAAGAGGAGGCTGAGGGGAGATCTTATTGCTTTCTACAACTACCTGAAAGGAAGTTGTAGAGAGGATGGTACTGGCCTCTTCTCCCAAGTGACAGGGGACAGGACAAGAGGAAATGGCCTCAAGCAGCACCAGGGGAGGATATCAGGGAAAAAAATCTTCACTGGAAGTGTCATTGGGCACTGACAGAGGCTGTCCAGGGAAGTGAGTGTATCCCCATCTCTGGAGGTGTCTAAAAGACAGGTGGACGAGGTGCTCAGGGACATGGTTTAGTGGCAGATTGGAATGGTTGGACTTGATGATCCAGGAGATATTTTCCAACCTGGTTATTCTATGATTCTATAAAATGCAATCATGATAGACAGCGCTATTTTTCTGAAAGGAATTACTGTTTTAGTTAAGGTGATATTTGCTTTGGAAGCTGAGTTTTCACAAGCTGAAGCTGCTGTTTATGCATTAGTCTCCCTGATCCAACACTAGTTAGGTGCTTTTCAGGTGCAGAGCTAACACCTGTGGGTTACAAAATGTAACAGATCAAGCACATACTTATCTCAGCATTTCACCCCCACTCCCAGTTAGCTGTTACTGGAGCCACAAAAACTCTGAAATACCAGTGTGTATTCCACTATAGAAAATTACGGTGCTTTGTATATGAAGTGTCAGATCCTGTAACACTGAAATCAAGGAAAATCAACTAACCAACAGGTGAGGATGGAACATGGAAGTGCGGGGATCACTCAAAGGATCACCTTCTGCTGACAGTGGAACTAATGCACCCATTTTTCATGTCCTTGAGTGCATGCTGGCTATGCCAGGCCTCATGCAGGGTCAGAGCGTGCAGAGATCATTGTCTCTCTCTGGTCCTTCCATGTCATGTCAGCACCACCACAAGCATTTGCCTTGTAAAGAGTGTTTTCTTTTGGTACATTGCAAGATGGAAAATAACCCCATGCTAGCACTTCCCACCTGTGTGGCTTGGATGCAATGCCAATATTTACACCCTGGAAATATGAGTAAGCAGCAGGGAAAGACTCAGTAAAGACAGCTAGACCATCCCTCATTTTTAGGGCTCAGGTTCTGAAGTTGCAGTGAGAATGTGCTTGTATGAAGGTCTTCAGAGAGCCAAGTGGCTAGGATCGGGTTTGTTTCACTTTAAGTCAGGATTTATCCCATCACAGCTGACCAGATACAATGAAAGTTCCTGCCTTTTCCAGGTAGGAATTAATTTACATTCATCCTTTAAACTTTGTTTGTGCTCAATGGTTTCCTACTATCTCTCTCTCTTTTCTTTAAAATTTTTATTTTTAGTTTTTAATTGGACCTTTTCTTTGGTCTTGTTGCAAAGCAATTCCTACTTCTTAGGATTAGGACATCATCCTGTACTTCATTTTTGTCCTGATTTAAAATATACCATTCTGTGCAGCTTCTTTAACAGAGTTCTTCCTTAAATCTTTTATGACAACCTACCAAAATTCTCATCAGCTGGCAGCTCTTTCTAATTTAAAAATAAGGTAAAACTGTAAAGCATAATATTGAGTTTTTTAAAAAATATTTTTTATCCTGCTGCATTTATCCTAAATATTGAATTAAAAAAAATAATAAAAATTAGGGTGTATTACCTGACTGCAGATATACCTTCTTGTAACACTGCTTGTGTAACTCAGGTCTCACTGCAATTTTGAATATTTAAAATGAAAATACAATTTCTCTTTGAGATCTAATGCAGTACCAAAACCAGGCTTGTTCTTCCATTCCTTGTAGTTAACCCATTGTAATCAAACATGGATTTTTATGTCAGTCAGAAATCCTTCAGACATTCAAGAAATGGTAACTGGCCCTCTCACTACAAATTAAACACGTGTCTAATTTCTTTTGTGAATTACAGATGGATTTTAATCATGTGAATAGTATCACTAAATATGTTGTACTGATTTCATGCCATAGTGCTATCAACAATCTCAGATATGTGTTTTCTGTAATTTGGAGTGCAAATTCTGATTGAGTTCTATGGCATACAAATATCTTTTCTGCAGAGAGGCATGCTGCCTCCCCTGTGCAGTAGCACTAGGGGCTAAAATTGATAAATCGGTCCTCTTCAAAACACAAGGAAGCCAAAGGGCCTTCAGGTCCCTCTAGAAAAGTGAAAAAACCAAATGTTTGTCTTGTATATGTAGATGCAAGAATGTGAGTAAAGTTCTTCTGGTATGAAACCTTGGAAAAGGAGAACGAGACCTATGGAAAATGCGAATGTATTTCAGTTCTTTTACTGCTCACTTGCTTATTATCTGTACCTGTATCTTTATAAATTTGTATATACTTTTAATATGAAGCTTGAAATTATTACTATGGAAATAAAACTGTCTATTTTATGCTTTCCCTGAATTACAGCTTTTTGTAATTGGAAGAGTTAAAAAAATGGTTCAAGATACTCAAGTTTGTTTTGGCTTCTTTTTTTTTTCCTTTGGCTTTTACACCCATTCCTTATAGGAGTGTTAAAGGATGAGATAGAAGTGCAAGTTTTATTATTCATCAGTAGTCTATCCTTTTTATTAGCCGTTATGCTTCATGTGCACTTGTTTACATCTGGCAACCTCATTTTAAGTGTCACAACTTTATTTTGGTTTATTATTTTAGTTGAAAGAAGCAACTTGCAACTGTTAAAGAGAAATTTTTGTCTTAGTCTCTTACCCTTTGTCTCTTTCATAAATATTGATTTTTTCAGTGTCCTACTGAAACTGCTCATGGCTTTTCAGTTTATGTTTAGTTCTGCACAGAGAATCAGGCAGATTATGGGATAATAAAAGACAGATTTTGACAGTGCCTTGCACCCATCTTAGTAAAAACTAATTATATTCAGAATCAAAACAGGCTGTCAGTAGGTCTGCACATTGCAGTTCCCTTAGAGGAATTGGAGGCAGTATTTTACATCAATATTCTGCCATACCACCCCAGTTCGAGGAGTAAGTGGATGCAAAATAGTAATGACTAAATTCATCATCTGAAAAGGCTGAGAGGGAGACGAGTTTAAAGAAACCCAGACACAGCTGTGGGGCCTGTACAGAAATCACGGCTCACAGGACTGGACAGCAGCACTCGGGGCCATGAGCACTGGACAACAACTGCTGGTTAGTGGATGCCTACTGCAAAAGTGCACATTCTTCTTATCCCCCCTCCTCTTCAGGACTCCTGAAACGAAGCCCAAGTCCCCCAGACTTCCTTCTCTCCCTGCAAATCCACAACACTACAGTTTGTTCACAAGGGTACAGGCAAAGAGAAGAGCACAGTCCCATGTCCTCTTTCTTCACTGGACCAAGAATATCAGATGGGATGATGGCAGACAAATGCTCTTTCCCCTCGAAATGATTTACTACACCTCAGGAAGGAAACAATGAACAGGGAATGGGTTGCACTGCTGGACCCTTCGAGGCAGCTCATCATTGAATTCTTTATATTCTCAATGCTACGCTTTCCACTTTTCTTATTGCCATAGAAATTGAAAAGCATCTGTGAAATGTCTATGCTTGACATTTCTGAGATGAGTTTCCAGCCCTGGTACACGCCTTTCAGCAGCAGTTAGGTAAGCATCTGGGGGGTTGTTAACTTTTTTTTTTTTTTTTTTTACCTTTTTGTCTCCCATTTAACTGTTCTGCAGAACTGAAAACTTCTTTCAATTACGTAAATATTCTTCCCTGAAATTCTTCCCTACCTCTTACCTATGTGACTGTTGAGGTAGTCTTCTATGCTGTATCCTGTGTAACAAATGCAGCGTAGCCCTAGAAGTATCAGTTCTGGTCAACATGCAAAACCCACCTGTGAGAAATTCCATCATCTTTACTCACTATCTAGAAAAGTAATTTCTCTTTGCCTGATGAAGCTTTAACCAGTAAAGGATCACAATGGCTCCTTTTAAAATTTCCCTAAACAGCAATAAAATGTTATTAATCCCTGCCTCCACTCTCTGGTCCCAGATCAGTTACAGCCATCATAAACACAGTAAAATGAGCTATTTGTCTATACTTCAGCTTATGCAGGAATAATTTTCTGTTTTGCAGACTTTCCATCAGCTACCTCTCTTTTTTCTCAACCCACACAAATCAGTAAAATTGTCATCTTCTAAAAGCAACTATTGTATCTTCCCAGTTATGTTTTCATTTAAAAAATAAATCAATAGGGTTTGTAACCGATAACCAGATTATGACTGCTTTTGAGATTCTGATATCTTTCCCTTGAGATAATCTGACAGCACTGTAAAATACATCTATTTATTATGATGAACACTCACATATTCAATCGGCTTGCTTTAAACAAGACTGTAAATGAGATTTAGGATTTTGAACTGCCTGAATGACTTTCCTTCCACTTAAGTTCCAGCTGCTTGATTTTGTAAATCCTTCTTCGCTGAGAAGAGTTCTTAAGAATGATTTAAGATTGTTTTATATTTACATATGTATATATATATATATACACAAATAGACAGGTATAAGAGTGTATATATATGTATCTTTCTCTATACATAACTATACAAAAACATATAACCACATGCAGACTCATACACCTTTACCCATATAATGAGGGAAGAAACTTTGTGCTTCTCTCACAGAACCTAAAAGGAGGTAAGCCACTTGGTTCTCAGCAAAACTCATCTAAAGATGTCTCTGCATTGCCTCCATTTCATGTCGACAGCCTTCACTCCAAACCCTAACAAAAGCACTGATTCTTACCTTAAAAAAACATTTTGCAGTCCTCAAAAGCAGAGACTGAGAAGCATCAGTAAAATAAACATATCCAATTGTGTCCTAGCATGTTTTTTTCTCACAGTGTGGGGCCCTTCTGTTTTCACAGTACAGGGAAAATACTCTTAACACTCTGAGGCTGAAGCTGAAAAGGGTATGATTTGCCTTGCTCCCTTAGGAAATACTGAGTGTTATTATACTTCATGAGGAGAATAATTACTGCCCAACTGACTCTCAAGTTACACTTTACTACTAAGAATCCTCACAAAGAAAGCATTACAAAAAATTACTGAACAAGGAGTGGCAGTGGGAGAAAAGCCAACTGGGCTGTGACTGCTGGGCACACGGGCAGCACTGACCTCATGGGGGTCACAGGCACAAAACCTCACAGGTGGGAAAAAAAGTCTAAGGGATCATGAGCTCAACCCCTCATGGGTGGGAAAAGCAATACTAAGAGGGAGGTGCTCCCTGGGCTGTTAATTTTAAGTGTACCCTAAATGGTAATTTTAAATTTCCAATCTTTTTAAAAATAACCCTGTTTGATCATTTTTAAATGTCAAATTTAATGGTTTAAATCTAAATGTAACAGAGGATGCTATCATGGAGTGGGGAGGCAAAATTTCTGCCATTGAAGTCAGGGCTGACTCTACTGAGTGACGGCAACTCCACAGCCCATACTGAGTGAAGGTACAGAAACTTGTCTGCTGGTGGAGAGCAGAAACAGCCAGATTTTCTAAGTGTTTTTGCTGCTCAGATTGAGAAAAAAGCAGCTAAAGCCAAGCTTGAGTACCATTACAAACACATAAGGACTGGAACACCTCTTGTATGAGGACAGGCTGAGAGAGTTGCGTTTTCAACCTAGAGAAGTCTCTAGGGAGATTTTATAGCAGCTTTCCAGTACATAAATGTGGCCTATAGGGAAAATGGATAGGGTCTCGTTATCAGAGTTCAGCAATAGGACAAGGAGTAATGGTTTTAAGCTGAAAGAGGATAGATTTAAATTAGATAGTAGGAAGAAATTTTTTCCTATGAGGTTGACGAGACATTGGCACAGGTTTCCCAGAGCAGTTGTAGTTCCCCGATTCCTGGAGGTATTGAAGACCAGGCTGGATGGGGCTTTGAGGAACTTGATCTAGTAGAAGGTGTCCCTTCCCATGGCAGTGGAGTTGAAATTGAATGATCTGTAAGGTCTCTTCCATTCTATGTATCTATGATAAGCAAGTAGGCAGGAGGTACTTGTGTGCACCTAGATGTGACATATATTATATGCCAGCATAAAAACATAACTAAGATGAAACAAGTATTACATGTGTTGAAAGATACAAACCTGTTTTGCATCCTTGTTCCAAAGGACCCCAATATTGTGGTCATTGCATTGGAAATTTGGACACAGAATGGAGAAAGAATACCATTGCTCTTCAACAAGCTAAAACACTTTTTATTTCATTCTGTGAACTTGTAAGTGCTGTCAGAAGAAATAAAATAGTTGCACACAGCCTTCTACCAGTGGAACTGCAATGGTGGCAGTCACATAAAGAAAACTGATAGTGGTTTTGATTTTCAGCTTTTCAGTTAATCTAGATTTTAGAAAATTGTAGGGTTTCTGAAGCTACCATCTAAAACAACCATTGGATTTGCAGTCAGCAGTAGCTTAGCAACTGCCCAACACAAAAGAACATGTCCAGAACCATCAATTTGTTACCAACTAACACGCAGGTATCGACCAAAGACCCAGCCTTCATCCCTGTTTGGTGCATACCTCGTGTGAGGCCAAGGGTGCTCTCAACCTCTTCCTGCCCACACCTGGGCTTTCTTCAGAGCCTTCCAAAACAGGATGACCTGTTGGAGTGTGTCCTCTCTCCTGTGCACCAGGCTTCACAGGCAGCAACTGCCATCATCTTCTTTGGAGGGCTCCACCTTGGTGGGGTCACCATCCTTGTGGTCTCACAAGGCATGTATGACAGTGCAACACAAACACCACAGCAGAGCTTTGAAGTCAAGCAGATATCACAGCTGTAAAGCAGACTAGGCTGTCCCTATTGGAGAGCCTCCTCACGACTGCAACCCCACAAGCAGCACAGCTTGCAGCTGCAGCCTTCTGTGAAACCAGCCATGGTATTTCAAGCTATCACTGTTTTGTGTGAAGTCTAACTTCATTGTCAATGTTTTCATGAATATTTAGATGCCATAAAAGCAAGATAGTAAACGCATGGAAATGCATTTAAAAAGTTTTCCCGTAACAATTCAAAACACGCTGTTTGATGTATGTTTCTGCTTCTCTTACATATAAGTAGTTTTGTTGGGGATTTTTGTCATTAAAAAGTGAAGTGTGAAGTGTATTACTTTTAATGCTTTATTGCTACAACATTTAACAGATGCAGACATTCAAACGGTGACTTTGTATCTGTGATTATCTCCTGCTGTGGCCATGGACATGGAGAGGCTGAGTGGGGGCATTTGGCACCCAACCAACACAAGGCCCATGACTTCCTAGGTTTGTGAGGATAAACAAACAGGATCACCACACAGTGCAAAACTGCACCTCTGCACAGTGTAGCATTTAGTGTCTGCAATCAAGGCAGCACTTGAGGGCAAGGGAGCCCATGAGGGCTGGGAGTTCCTCAAAAAGGAGATCCTGGCAGCTCAGGAGAAAGCCATCCCCGTGTTCTGGAGAAAAGGCTGGCAGGGGAAAAAACCAGCTTGGTTAAGTAGGGAAATCTTGAGTCAAATTAGAAAAAAAAGGAATATTTATAGGCTCTGGAAGGGGGGACAGGCCTCTTGGGGGGACTTCAGGAGGGAAGCGAGGCTATGTAGGGAAAAAATCAGAGGGGCTAAGGCTGAACTAGAGATCAGATTAGCTAAGTCTGTAAAAGACAACAAAAAAATCTTTCTATAAGTATATAAACAGTAAAAGGAGGACAAGGGAGACCATACAGTCCCTTTTGGACTCAGAGGGAACAGCAGTGACAGGGGATGAGGAGAAAGCTGAGGTACTTAATGCCTTCTTTGCCTCAGTCTTTAATTGTAAAGAAAGCTGTTCCCTCTGTGTAGATACCCGGGAAACAGAGGAGCAATATAAGGCTCCCATAGTCCAAGAGGAGGTGGTCAGAGCCCTGCTTGGCCAACTGGACACCCACAAGTCTATGGGGCCAGATGGGATACATCCTAGGGTTTTGAGGGAGCTGGCGGATGTATTGGCCAAACCCCTTTCCATCATCTTCCAGCAGTCCTGGAAGACTGGGGAGGTACCTCTGGACTGGAGACTGGCTGATGTAGTTCCCATTTACAAGAAGGGTAGCAGGGAGGATCCGGGGAACTACAGGCCAGTCAGTCTGACCTCAGTGCCAGGGAAAGTCATGGAACAGGTGATCTTGAGTTCTATCACGAAGCAGCTGAGAGAGCTCGGGTTGTTTATCCTGGAGAAGAGGAGGCTGAGAGGAGACCTCATTACTCTCTACAAGTACCTGAAAGGAGGTTGTGGAGAGGAGGGAGCTGGCCTCTTCTCCCAAGTGACAGGGGACAGGATGAGAGGGAATGGCCTCAAGCTCTGCCAGGGTAGGTTTAGGCTGGAGATTAGGAGGAGGTTTTTCACGCAGAGGGTCGTTGGGCATTGGAATAGGCTGCCCAGGGAGGTGGTTGATTCACCTTCCCTGGAGGTGTTTAAGACACGGGTGGATGAGGTATTGAGGGACTTGGTTTAGTGTTTGATAGGAATGGTTGGACTAGAAGATCCGATGGATCCCTTCCAACCTGGTTGTTCTGTGATTCTGTGATTCTGTAATTCTATGTTTTCCCTGCTAAACTTGCTGGAAAGACATAGCTCAATAAGTGTATAAAGGTAGGAAAAAATATATGGTAGAAACTATGATAAGTTTTTCTTTCCTCCTTTACATTTTAGTCTATTTTCGTGAATCCAGGTATTACTATAGGCACTTAACCAAAATCAGGTCAATCCCATTACAGTGGGAGCAGTGCTTTAATGTCAGAAAAGGCCAAAAAGCCTCCCTTCTAGAAGTAAGAGATTTCCCTGGAGTGAGAAACAGCTTTAGAGCCAGAGACCCTATGACACTGGAGTTAAGCCACTTACATCCAGCTCCCCAGATAGAACAGGAGCAGTCAGAGCACACTCGCTGCTGGTAAAAATTGCTTGCTGTATGTATTAGAGCAATCCCATGGATGGCCCAGATCAGCCCCTGTGATGTCAAAACTCAGAGGAAGACAACAGTAATATTTCTGCTGACTGCAAGGTTGCTGGCAGCATGCAAGGTTAGAGCTACTTTTACACCCGTACTTTCTCATAACGGGTTTAATCAGAGATGAAGGTTAAAGCTTCTTCAATTCAGATACTGCTTGCTTCTCAAAATTTTGAATCGTTGTGGACTTGGACCTGCAATGATTTTTATCACAGTCATTAACACAATGAGGCCTGCTGGCTGTATTCACTAGGCTGCACCATGCATCACTGTTGTATCACCACAAGTCCCATGTTTGCTGTGCCATGAGCACGAGAGGCAGCTCCCTGGTGTGGAACATGCTGCTGAAAATGGTCAGACACTCAAGCTCCATTAGCACCTCTCTTCCCGCAACTTCCAGCACTTGTTTCTCCTGTTGCATTGGACTTCTGGCTCTTTAGCAATGTTAGGTGCATTTCACTGCTACTTAGCAAAAGCAAAGACCCATACTACCATGCCACCTTTAGTGTATCTAATATTTCATAATGCTCATATTATGCCAGACTGACCCAAAAGCCTGATCTACACAGAATTTAAGGATAATTTGATGTAAATTTGATGTACTATAGAACAGGTCTTCGTTTATGTTGTCATGCATTTTAATCTAGTTGCCTTTTTATTTTGCAAACAAAAAGTTGATTAAGGTTGGGAAGTTCTATGTGAATTTTCTAGTGGCACAGTTCTTTCAGCTAGTCTTCAATTCTTTCACTAGTCTTCATAATTCTTGATAACACAAGGATGCAGAAAATGTCTTCATAAGATTAAATAAGACTGAATAACTATGTTAAGCTACATAAGGATTTAAAATTCAATAGCTGCTTATATAAATGTGAACAATGTATGCCTGGTCTCTGAGAAACTTCATATTTGTGATATGTCAAAGCAACATTTAGATGTAAATTGGAAGTCAGCTAAATTGCATGCAGGAAAATTTAAGAGTAGATTAATTTGTTAAATTGCTTTATCTTTGCTGGACACAAAAGACAAAATAAGCATATCAACTCATATTCTACATTAAAAATGGTTTATTAATAAATACAAAGAACTGAATAGATTGTTTCTGGTGGCTAAATCCTTCAAGATTTTAGAAGCAATCAATTTTGCTTCCATGTTTCATTTTTATTTATAATGCAGAAAACAAGCTTGCTTACTTTTTCTGCTCCCAAAAGGCTTTTCATTCTTTGAGGGAAATAATCTCTGGTAGAACTACTTGAGGAAAATAAACTAGTCTTTACAGATGCAAACCAAACTATTTCTGTCAGAAGCTGGTTCATAATTTCAAATATTTTTTTCTAGAAGTGTAGACGGTGTATAATATTTCAGGATTTTGACACGCTTTAAAATCTTGACAGCAAACATATACTACTAGGCATTATTTTACTTGGTACAGTTGAAATGTAAGCATGTAACATATGCTGAAGCAGAAGATAGGTGAGGAAGAAATGTAGGAAATTCAAGAATTGGAGATGCCATCTTCCCTTGTCTATCTGTCAGGCTTCAGGGATAGAAGGGCATGAGATGATGCCAGTTCATTTAGACCTTCAGGTTCAATGAGATCAACTTCAGAGTTAAACCACTGAAATGTTCTACATTTTTAAAGGTGTGGTTTTGTTTGCTGATGCTTACGTGATGGTATCATAACAAAAGGCCACCACCTCTTACTTCACTAAATTACCAGAAGTATCCGTATCTATAACGTCCTTTAATAGAATTCAAAATGTTGATACTAGAGCAAGGCAAAAATTTAGTTCTTAGTTCCATTTAGCATAAAACTTAATATTACTTAGCCCAAAACATGCAGCTAGATTAAATAGATAGTGCAAAACAACATGGTAAAATCAAAAATGTAAGAGTTACCACCATAAAAAGAGGATCTTTCATGAGCTATGTACTTGTTCATTGCTCCCTGGGACTGCCCACAGCATCCTTCTGCCCAGATGAAAGCAAGAACTCAACTCACCTCTCTTGCACTTCTTCCACAAGAATAAACTAATTCTGTCCCCACAGTGCCATAATGTAATTTACAGTAGTATAAAAACATCGCAAGCTCACACAGTTGTCTGTAAGACATTTTGATCTTTAGGCTTCTTAGAAATACAGTTTTCATTCCTGTACACCTGAGTCTGTCTAGAACTGGAGATTAAATTCTAAACTATATTTTGCAACTCTGAGATACTGAATATTCAATTTCCCATTGAAATTAGTGGTAGATTAGCTTCCTTGTCACTGCTGTGAATCTCATGGGATACCTAGTTAGCTTTAAATATGTTTGCCTTGCCAGTGCAACACTGAATAATCCCGTGTAGCATACACGCACACAGGCTTATATGACTGCACAATCTATTTATCTATATGGTGCTATCAGGGTGGTTCTACCAGGGGACTAGTCCCACTCTTCTTTGCTGCTGGGAGTGAGCTATATGCATTCTCTATACTGAACATGAACTCAGAAGGCTAGTGTACAAGTGACTACTGAAACCCATTATAATGCTGTTGCTTTTTTTGCATCGTGTCATGTTTCCCTATATATTATTATTTTGTCATACTGTATTCTTAAATGAAAAATACTAGGCAAGCCAGTTATGTGCTCTTTCTAGCACTACTCTTTGTGCTCCAACTGCAGCTATGACAGGCCTTTACTTCTGTCATTGCAAGCAGTTATTATTCCACCTTTCCCCCTTAGTTTTATCTTAGCCCATTTCACTTTTGCAAGTTACAACTCTTCCATCTTCAAATTAGTTCTCTTGCTATTAAGTAACTTCCATTTAAGACAGTGAAGAACCCACTGTAGATAACTGCGCATAGCATTTTTATTAGGTTAACCCCTCTGCAGCAGGAAGGTTTACATCAGACATTGGCCCGTTTCAGTCCAAATGTCATTTCCAAGAATTATGTCCCCTGGTTGCTTAGCAACTTCTTTTAATCTTTCCTTTCTCTCATTCATATCAATATCCAGTCCCTTGGCCACACTGCTATGCTGAGGAAGGCATGAAGGCACTCTGCCTCCAGCCTGCTGTTCTTGTGTCCTGCTTAAAACAGTCAGAAGCTCACTGGTACCCATTTTTTCTGTTTTGCTCTCCAGTACAGTTGTGTTTATGGTCAGTTTGCCCAAGGAGTACACAAGGCATAAGATTTGCAGGCAAGAAGAAAACCTTTTATACATTGGGTCAAAGGGAAGCAGTTCAGCTCTGCTTTGTGGTCTTCGAAGATCCCTGGTTGGTCAAAGGCTACCTCTTGCTCCATTCGTAAGCAAGCACCTGAGGAAATCTTCATACCAGCATGTAGGGGTAAGCTTCTAGGTCTCAAAGAACTCCTGTGCCTGTTTTTTCTTTTCTTTCTGAAAGCTTCTGAGAACTTTGTCAGAAGTTGGCAGAATAGCAGCATGGCTCAGGGGAAGGAGACTCAGAGTTTTCAGTAGTTACAGCATCGGGTGTACATACTCCATTTCCACGTGTAAGAAGGGACACAGACTATCAGTCAAAATACATAGCACAGTTTCGCACAAATGAAACATAATTTGGTTACTGCAGAGTAATTTTAGGACTTCAGTGTTTTGTGCTCATTTTTGCGTAATTCTTTACCTTTCTTTTCTATGCTGCTCAAGATCATGCCTCACAGATAGGGCTGCAATATCACTATTTGCTTGTAAAACAGGCATAGGTCTAAGGGTTTCTCATACACTCAGGTGTATGAGATGAAGGTGGCATCATATTCACTTAAATCAAAATTGCCCTGTATATGTCTTGAAAGCAGTTGTTAGAATCTCTTCCTCTGAAGGGAGAATTTGCTCTAAGTAGTAGTGAGCGGTCATTGTCCAAATATAGGAATTTTCAACATTCTCTTCCTTATGATTACACTTGTTTATCCACTGGCAGGAACAAAATAATAAGAACAAAATGTCTCTATAGCTTCACACGATTTGATTTTAAACTCTGCTATCATCCCTATGTTTGCTTATGCATAAACAACAAAGATGCTGTCTGCAGTTTTGTGAAGGGAACTCCACTGGCACCTTACATTTCCCAAGCTGTAGAAAAAAGTTGTGAAGAAACTTCAGCTAAGACCTTTGTCAGCTTTTAAATTCTCCTTCACTCTACAAAACTAGACAGGTAACAATGTTGGCCCAGATCAAATGACCCTTCCAATAAATGTCTAATTGAAATGTCAAAATAAAGTCACTTCAAGTTCTTGATGATATTCAGGGCTTTCTACAAGACTGGATAAAAGCCACTCTTCTGTTACATGTCCCAGTCCTCATACTTATGCATAGTCCAGACTGGAGACTGACAGTCAAAGGTGAAAAATAGAAACAGACTTCAATGTGGGTGGAAACATCAGATGGTTACCACATTGTTGGCAAGTCAAGTGCCAAGAAATCTGTCTGTGTAGAAGAAAAACTCAGCTACAAAGGATGTTGTCTGATAGACATCCTTATGGTATGAAGTAAATTTCAATGAAGATAAGCTCATCAGCCATATCAAGACCATGGACAACCACCATCAATACCAAGATTATGTATCATTTTGTCTTGGTGGCACTGGAACAACAGGATAGTGCGGGCTGTCTCTTTGGAGATGAAGAGCACAAATTCTAACTTTTTCCACTTAAATGCAGGAATGGGATAGAATTATGAAGATATCCAGAAAATGGCTGCTAATGGTGATACAGTCTGAGACCAACATGATATCAAACAAAACTAGACAGGTGAGAGAAAAAAAAAAATCCCCTATTATTTCTCTCCCACGACTGAGTTGGGAACAAGGTAAAAATAGCAGAGACATACCTTTAGTCGTATTACTAGAATGAAATGGGTTTTCTTTTTGCAGGTCTTAAACATAAGAGTTTTTTTAAAGTCTGGATGATAAATGTCTCCTGTGTTGCAGCAATAATTTTTGAGAATGGAGGCAAGAAGAGCAATAAGGAAGGCAGTACTTTAAAAATATAAGGGATTGTGCAAAGGAGACAAATGTGAAGCAGACATTAACTCAGCAAATCATGAAAAAATTGACCTACAATGACAGAAAAAGTAAAATGAAATAGCATTCCAATTGCTAGAACATGCAGTAAGAATCAAAAAGAAGTGGAAATTTCTCTGTTACAAGAAGACATTTAATATAATTGGCATTACAGAAATCTGGTGGGAGGATTTGCATGTTTGGAATGTTAAAAATATTGCTTTTAACCTGGTTAAGAGGAATAAAGTAGGTATGATGTAGGTGGAAGAGTCATATAATATATTACAGGCACCCTTGATCACCTTAGGGACTTGAAATTACAGTCCAGAGCACAACTAATAATAGCAAGGAGAAAATGAAAAAAAGACTGGACAGCAGCTTGAAAGCTGGTTGCACCACCTACAAGTGGTTTGGTCTTCTTTTTTAGTTCCTTTTTTTCCACATTTGACACATACAAATAGACTGAACATGGTAAACCAATTAGAAGAGTATATATGTAGATGATAAGACTGTTGTCTTAGTCAGGTTGCTATTCTGAAATGTGTATCTCTGACTTGGATGCTACCCAGCATGCTTCTGGATGCTATTCTTATCTATTCATCCCTTCAGATTGGTAACTGGTGTTTCTGTGGGGTTTTTTTTAAGATTCCTGTAATGGTCATACAATTTTATTGAGCATTAAGAGATCATTGAATAAAATTATTTTCTTCCTCCAAAAGTTTCACTATTTGCATGCCCATTTACAAGACTTTCAAGGTCTAAAATTTTTACCTGTTCCAATTCTTTCTGAACCCTTCAGGATTCATGGATTAGCTTCAGTACTGATAAAAAGAAGACAGTTCTTTTATGCAAGGAAAGTTTTAGGCAATTTAATCTGAAAGAGAAGATAAGACAAAAGAGAAGGAATAAGAACAAATATTGTAGTTGTTTAAGAAAAGTTTTAGATGGTCAAAAAGCTACAATTAAGGCAAAGATTTTTTTTTGAGCAAAACTTCTGATTGGATAAGAAGACCAGATATAATTGAGATGTGTAATAAGGAAACAAGGAGGAATAAGTAAAATGAATATGATGACTAGCTCAGGGTATAGGAAGAGAAGCTAATGATCATGGAATCATAGAATGTCTTGAGTTGGAAGGAACCCACAAGATCATCAATGCTAGATAAAAAAAAACATGACAGGTACAGCAAAGAACAAAGTAATTTCCATTGAAGTGTTTTAAGGAGAAAAAAATAGGGAAAGCAAGATGAGCAGCCTTTTACTGAACAGCTCTTTCTAACTCATTAGTTACAGCCTTTCTGTAACAATTTACTGCTTTATATCTGGAAAAAAGCAAAATGAGGTAGTAGACAATGTATTTTCATTACAATGATGAAATGATTCTGAGGCCAGCAACCAAAGAGTACCAAACTCTTTGTGGGTAAACATTTGAATTAACAGGGCCAGGTAACTTTTTCCCAAGTCTTGAAATTACTTTTTCTGAGGAAGATTCCAGAGGACAGGCCAGAGAAAATACTTGATGACTGGAAATGCTGCAACATTGTCCACACTTCAGCAAGAGCAAAAAGAATAACAGATGGTGGCTTAATATGGCAGCAATCTCAGGCAAAGTAGTGGGAAATTAAATAATCAATTGTAGGAGATTCAACTGACAGAAAAGGAACAATCTTACGTCTGCCATGGCAACACATTTGCCACTGCTGCCCAAACATTTAGTGAAGGTTTTTGCTCTTTAGGGAAGAAGAAAATACAGCTAATCTCTAGGTTAAGCCCTTTTTAGACTTATCCTGATCTTACTGTCTTTTCTTTGTTCCTTGCTATGCGTCTTCTATTTCCTGAGTCAATACTCTTGAGCTGTAGCTGGAGAAACAGCTTATGCGTTGAACCTTTGTTGACTGCTAGTAGGTAGAGTCTATCTATTCTAGTGTAGGATTTTAATTGATAAAGAGTTAGAGGAAGACAATAATTAACTTCAGTCAATGAGATGTTACAGAAAACAATCATACCAGACATTTTATTTCATTTATTCAGTGGCGGAAGGTAACTGTCTTGAAGTTTAAAATGGCAGCAACACACACTTGACTTTGTTCTTTACAAAGTCATGACTGAAAAATGAGTGCTTTAAAATATCTTCAAAGCACATGAACTAGCTAATGAGTTGGAATGTTTCTTACAAGATAATAGAGAACAATGTTGCTTGAAATTTGAAAAACCATTGTCAGCTATAGTTTCTAGAACTCCACCACACAACAGCTTTCTCATAATCTAAGCAATGAACTAAAACATGAAACAAACTCAATTATACAGAAAGTTTGCATGGTAGCAGCAGAAGAATGTAAATAAGATACAATGCATTTGAGAAATCAGCAGAGAGCAGATACACACAGCAGAATCCTTACCAAGATAATCCCCAAGCTGAGAAAACTCAGTCATAAAAGAAGAAACATTCATTTGGCCTAACTACAAATGCAAATACAGACTGTACCAACCTTGCATACGCAGTATGAGCTCTGTTGTGCCCAGACATCCAGTTAACTTTTAAAAACTGCTCACACAGGTGCAGCTATAGAAGGGAGAGCATGTTGGACAGTCAGAAATCTATGGAAAAAGTAATAAAAGCATGACAGTTCACAGTACTTGATAAATCACTTTAAGTTTGCTTCTTAGCTTGTTAGAGAGAACCATTACTTAAAATAGGAAGTTCTGAGATACAGAAACATACAGCACAAATGTGTCACAACATGAGTCAGGCATTGAGTGGAAAAAGGGCTAGCAAGGGTTTCAAACTACTAACTTGGTTGAAAAAAATGGAGTGAACAAATAGGTGAAATCCTTACAGGGATACAGCCAGAAGAGACTGTATATTTTATCAAATTTAGCACACCAGCAAATAGTTATGGTATAGACATGTCCCTGGTCTCTCTTCAAAAGGGCTGGGGTAACACAGTCTGGAAGGGATGGCAGGAGGTCTCCAGTGCAACCACCTACTCAAAACAACAGCAGCATGAAGGTCAAACCATGTGGCTTGGGGCTTTCTCCAGCTCTGTCTTGAAATGTTCAAAGAATGAAGAACCTACTGCCTTTCTTGGCAACCCGCTTCACTGTGGGCTATCCTCATAGGGAAAAAGGTTTCTCTTTATGTATAACACGGGCTTCTTTTTCAACTTAGACCCGTAGTCTCTCATCCTTCCACCTTGTACTGTTGTGGAGAGACTGGCTTTGTCTTCTCTTTTCTACTGCCTATAGGCAGTAAAGGGCTGCTCTGTGGTGCCCCCAAAGCCTTCCCTTCTCCAGGAAGAAGCAGTACTGTGCTTCAAGGTCTGCTTACATGGAAGATGCTCCATCCCCTGAGCATCCTGGTGGCACTCTGCTGATCCCACTCCATCTAATAAACATCTTTTGTCACACAATAAAATCCACAAAGGCCTTCTTAGCAGAGATTGGTATTAAAATAGAATTAAATTGTATTAATTGGTATTAAAATGGAATTAAAATAGATCAGATTTTTTTTCATTGCTTGTACCAACTCTTAACAACTCCATTGGTTAAGTCAACATTCCCATTTCAGGACGCTGATAATGGTATCTGTATTTTGAAAAGGCACTTCTAATACTGAAGAAGATCAGGCTGCTACTGATAAAGGACTGAGAACATTGTAACCAGATTTGATTCTCACCCCGTCTTCTAGAGTAGAATGTAAACTTATCAGACTTTCACAGGGGCATGGGAAAGATCTGCTTTCTAACTTGAGAAGCTGATCGTGTAACCTGGGCCAAGTACTGCCAGGGTAAAAGAGAGCCCCAACCCCTATCTATGAATATTTATCTAAGACTTTACAATCATTTCACCTGACTACAATGTATTTGTGTCTGTGAATATTCTGTTCAATGAATATATTCTATGATCTGACATGGAAAAGCCTACTGTTAAAATATCTTGAGTTCTAAAACCTTTGACCTAGCAACTTACACTTAAATGCCATGAAACACATGCATTAAATTAAAACAGTTCATGATAATTCTTTTTAAAGATAAGCTACTTTGGAAAGCAGTTATTAAAAAAACCCCAACATTAAATAGTAATTAAAGAGTAAATGAAATATCACTTGATTTCCAGACAACAGAAACTGAAACTGTTTGTTGTTCATAAGCCATCTTCTCCAAGTCACTCACACAAATGTCTTTTTTCAAAATATCATTTTCCCCCCTTCACCTCTACTTTATACACCACCCCAAAACACTATTCCCAGTGTAAGTTGCTTCTTAAAATTTTTGCTTCAGTTCAAAATAATTAATAGTCATCACCATCCTTTATTTTTTGCAGTATCGGAAACCACAGAAAAATTGCAATAGAGATCTTAATTTCCCAGAATACATCCTCTTAGATGAAAACCAAATTAATCCAGAAAGAATAAACCATGATAGATGCAATGTACATTATGCTCTGAGAAAGTGGTTCACGGCTGCTTTGTAAGGGGGCTTTATTAACTAATTATACAGTAATAATCAGAACATGCTGATCCTAGGGATTAATGACCAGAAAGGTTTGGTTGTCACTCTGCACACTTTGGCCCATTAGCTCCCAGAAAGCTCCTACTTATTCATCCACAGGAAATTGCATTGTTCTTATTGGCATATTAAACTGCATATGAGAGCAGAACCTTCAGGTTTATGGATAGCTTAATTTTATTGGCTAATGTAAAAATAGCTTGTGTGTACAGCAAAGAGAATAAGTCTTGCATATCAAATTAATTGGGAATAATCCCTGAACTTTCTATTCACTTGATAATCACAACAGATATTCCAATAGTAACGTGACAGATTTAATTTCACTCCACCGTACTTACTACCAGTAACTCTCATTGCTACTCTTTGTCTCCTGAGTTTTTTTTTTTTTTAAACAGTGTCAGATACATAATTTGACAACTTTGGAGCTCAATGATTTCTAAATAGTATTTGCAGTCATTCACAAAATTACTAAAACTTGGAAGAAGGGAAAGAAAGGAATGAGTTTTTTTTTCCTGCTAGCACAGCTTTCTTTCACAGAGAGGAGTGACTCCCATCAATTAATACGAGTGAGAACTGTAACCACAAAGCTCCCAGAAAGCAGTGGAACAGCAAGTCCTCAGAGCCAACAGCCCTATTTCTTGAAGGAGACAACCATTAGGAAGGGGCAAACCCTCATTCCTGCTCAATGTATTCTTCCTTCATCATAATTTTCCACAACATAAAATATAACAGAACTGCTTTATTAAATCCCAGCCAGTCTAAGTAATTTCTTACAATGTGATTTTCTAAGACAAAATAAAAGGAGATAAATATCCCCTCAGATCTGAAACACACTGCTAGTGCTGCTACATGTAAAACTAGATCTGATGGCTTTGTTAGGTGATACGCAGTTTCTTCAGCTCAGCAGCTTTTTCAGCGTCACCAATTATTTGAAGATTAACCAGGGCATGTACTGCTACTGGCAGCAGTGGCTTAGTCACATTTGTAAGCATGATGTGGCACCATCATGACAACTTTCTAGTAATGATTAAGTGGGATATGTGCTCTGGACTTGAGCCATTTTGTAGAAACAATGGTCTTCTCATTTAAGCAAGAAATGGTATTGAAGTATCAAACATGCCTTTTAAAGAAAGCAAGGTTGAGTGAAATATCTGGGAAAGCTTCTACTCTTTAGTCCAGTGTAGAAATATGAAAACAAGCATTTTCATGGTGACTTTCACCCAAGCTGCTCTGATGACTTTAATTAAACACGCTTTGGATTCTTTATTTGTCCACCATTTGAAATTTTAGAAATAATATATGAAATTTACACATTGTTTGATTTTATCCAAGCAGGACCACAGATTGAAAAGTGAACAGTATTCTTCCTATCATCGTATTATCCCAGTCACTTGGAATCATTTGTTAACCTAATCTTACTTTATCTGGATAAAAGACAAAAACAGTATTTCAAGCCATCATTTTACAGATAAAATAACAAGGTCCAGAAAGATATAAAATTGGGTAAAAGGAGCCTCAGAGGTAAAGACTGTGGGCAACACTTTAATCACAATTCACTACATCTTCCTGCTTTCCTGGCCAATTCCCTTGCTTTGGTACAGTGTGTGAACAGATATATGTTGAAGGAGGATAGATGTCATGTTCTATTTTTTAAGAATATATTAGAATCATAGAATGGTTTGGGTTGGAAGGGACTTTTAAGATCATCTACTTCCGATCCTCATGCCATGGTATTGACACTATCAGCAATACACGGTCTCCTTAAATAAGAATATGCCATGAACTTCTGTATCTTCACAGTCAGCTTCATGCTCAGCCTGCTCTCCCCTCTTTCTACAGGGACACTCAACTGAAGATACCCTGTGCATCTCAGACAACCAAGAATGTGTTCCAGAATTGCCTTTCCTGGAGCATGGAGGTTTGTGGAGAATGGAGAAATCACTAAGGCAAAAAAGTTCATTGATATTACAGAAATGTGGGAAGATTTTACAGAGAACAAGGCCTGGATGCTGTGAGACTGCTTGATACTGAACAACTCTAACGAGACCTTGAAGCAGAGAGCTGAAAGATAAACACAGGCCAGCTGGGAGGAACCCAGCAGCTAGTTCGGTGGGAACGAGTACCACCTGAAAGGAAAACAACGGACATGAACTGTCAACATAGCTAACTTTAGTATAACTTGGTTTCTAGGCATGCATGGTAGCTTAGCCAATAATATGTTGATAATAGCCTTATGGACAGCTACCTTTAGCCAATAGTACACTGTAGTCACCCTCGTGGGCACACAGTTATGTAACCGAATGGGGTATATAGAAAGACAGCTAAGCTTAATAAAGGTGCTTGCTGACTGATCAGATTGATCTCTGCATCTGCGTTACTACACAGAAATTACTTTGTAGATGAACAAGGAGGAATTTTAACTCTGTCCAAAACCACAGATGTGAATTGCTTACATGGGCCATCACTGTTTACGAAGTAAGTAGCCCCATGCTGTACAATCTCAGGCTTCTTGTAGTACTTATATTATGACAGAGAAAAAAGGATTTGTGAGTCTATGCTAGACAATACATAAATGTGAATTAATAGAGATGCTGCCTTGTTCAGGAAAAGAGAAAGTTTCTGGACCGCCTGAAAACTTCTGACCAAAACATAAAACATGAGTGCAATGCTATACTCCGGTTTGTTAGCTTGCTTCAAGGTGCTCAAAAGAGTGGTGGGACTAAAAGTTTAAGTTGAAACTTAAAGTGCTTCCAAATATTAGTACAAAACTACTAATCATAGACTCATAGAAGTACTAGGTCAGAAAACACCTTTGAGATCATTGAGTACAACTGTACCTGTCCAGTACTAAATAATAGAATCATAGAGTCACCAGGTTGGAAGAGACCCACTGGATCATCGAGTCCAACCATTCCCACCAGTCCCTAAACCATACTCCTCAGTACCTCATCCACCCACATCTTAAAAAGCTCCAGGGAAGGTGAGTCAACCACCTCCCTGAGGAAAATATTACTAAAATCATATTACTAAGTACTTCATCTATACATCTTTTAAATACCTCCAGGGATTGTGACTCAACTACCTCCTTCAGCAGCCTGTTCCAGTGCCCAATAACCCTCTGGGTGTAGAAATTTTTCCTAATGTCTAACCTGAACTTCCCCTGGTGCAACTTGAAGCCATTTCCTCTCATCCTACTGGTTGAAGAGACCAACATCCACCTCTCTACCACCTCCTTTCATGTAGTTGTAGACAGTGATAACGTATCCCCTCAGCCTCCTTTTCTCTAGGCTAAACCCCAGTTCCTTCAACCACTCCTCATAAAATTTGTGCTTCAGACCCTTTGCCAGTTTTGCTGCTCTTCTCTGGACTTACTCCAGGACCTCAAAGTCTTTCTTGTAGTGATGGGCCCAAAACTGAACAGAGTATTCAAGGTACAGCCTCATCAATGCTGACTACAGGGGCAGAATCACCTCCCTGGTCCTGCTGGTCATGCTGTTTCTGGTACAAGCCAAGATGCCATTGGCTTCCTTGGCCACCTGGGCATACTCCTGACTCATAATGAGGTGGCTGTCAACCAACAACCCCACGCCCTTCTCTGCCAGGCAGCTTTGCAGACACTCTTTCCCAGACCTGTAGTTCTGCACAGGGTTGTTGTGTCCATAGTGCAGGACTCGGCAGTCAGCCTTATTGAACCTCATCCCATTTGTTTCAACCCATCTATCCAGCCTGTTCAGGTCCCTCTGCAGAGTGTCCCTACCCTTTGGCAGAATGATGCTTCCTCCCAATTTAGTGTCATCTGTGAACATACTAAGGGTACATTCAATATCCTCATCCAAGTCATTGACAAAGACATTGAATAGGACTAGATACAACACTGAGTGCTGGGGACACCACTTGTGACTGGCCTTCAGCTGGAGTTATCTCCATTTATGACCACTCTTTGGGCCAGGCCAGCCAGCCAGTTTTTAACACAGCAGAGGGTATGTCTATGCAGGTGAGTGGCAGTGAGTTTCTCAAGCAGAAAGGGTGAGAAATGTTTTCAAAGGCTTTGCTAAAGTCCAGGTACACTATATCCACAGCCTTTCCCTCATTCAGGAGGTAGGTAACGCTGTTATAGAAGGATAGCCAGGTTAGTTTGACATGACATACTTGTTGTAAACCCATGCTGACTGGGTCTGACCACCTGGTTGCCTTCTGTGTGCTGTGTGATAGCAATCAAGACAATCTGCTTCATGACCTTCCCTGGCACCAAGGTCAGTCTGACAGGCCTGTAGTCCCCTGGATCCTCCCTTTCACCCTTCTTGTAAACAGGTGCAACATCTGCCAGCCTCTAATCCAATGAGACTTCCCCAATCAGCCAGGACTGCTGGCAGGTGATGGAAAGGGGTTCGGTGAGCACCTCCACCAGCTCCCTTAATACCCTCAGGTGGATCCCATCTGGCTCCATAGACTTGTTAACCATTCCTTCTAGGATCATAGGAGCTATGTTCTGCTCTCCCTCTCTGTCTTCTGGCTCAGAAGGCTGAGAACCCAGAGAAAGTTGACTCCCTATTAAAGACTGAGGAAAAGAAGACATTGAGTACTTCAGCCTTATCCTCTTTTGTCACTATTGTTCCCCCTGCATCCAGTAAAAGCTGGAGATTCTCCTTGTTCACCTTCTGTTCTTGATATATTTGTATAAACATTTTTAATTATCTTTCATAGAATTGACCAATTTAAGTTCTAATTAGTTTCTGGTTTTCTCTCTGCATGATCTCACTTAATTGTTGTAGTCCTCCTGGGATGCCTGCCCCTTCTTCCACAGCTCATATACTTTCCTCTTTTTTTCTGAGAGTGACCTAAAGCTTTCTGCTCAACCAAGCAGGTTTTCTTCCCCGCCAACTCATTTTTCAGTACATAGGGATAGTCTGATCTTGTGCTGCCAGAATTTTCTTCTTAAAGAGTAGCAAACCCTCTTGGGCATTTGCCCTTTAGGACTGCCTCCCAAGGAAATTTATTGAGTAGCCTTCTGATCATTCCAAAATCTGCTCTCTGGAAGTCCACGGTGATGGTAAGTTCCTTCTAACTTCTCCTAGAACTGAGAATTCTGTCATCTCATAATCGCTATGCCCCAGGCATCCTCCAGCTGTCACATCTCCCACAATGCCTTCTCTGTTCACAAAAAATGAATCCAGCTGGGCACCTTCCTTGGTCAGTTCAATCACTAGTTAGGTCAGGAAGTTGTCTTCCATGCACTCTAGGAAGCCCCTAGAATATTTCCTTTCTGCTTTACTGTACTTCCAGCAGACATTTGGTAAGTTAAATTCTCCCACAAGGCTCATGATCGTGAGAGTTCTCCCAGTTGCTTTCAGAATGTCTCATCAGACTCTTCTTCCTGATCTATAGCAGACTCCACCATGATATCTGCCTTATCATACAGTCAACTAATTTTTACCCACAGACACTCAACCCTATCATCATCACCATGCTGAAGGCAACCAAAACACTTTAACACAGAGGGCTACTCCACTGCCTCTTCTTCCTTACCTACTCTGCCTGAAGAGTTTGTCACCAACCATGGCAGCACTCCGGTTATGCGAGTTGTCCCACCACATTTCCATGACGGCAATTATATCATGGTTTTCTTGCTGCACAATTGCTTCTAGTCCCTCCTGTTTGCTGCCCATGCTGTATGCATTGGTGTAGATGCACTTCAGTTGGGCTATTGATCCCACTACACTTCTGAGAGGAATGGTCTTAATTCCTAAGTGACTGGTCGCTGTACTGTCTAACCCATCAACAAACTTTCCATCTTTGCTGCCACTTGAAGTGCTATCACCCACTCCCTCTGAGGTGGCAGACCAAAAGGCCTTGCTGGCACACCCTCTCCCAGACACTGGAGTGCCATTCCCAGGTTTTTTTTGTATCAGTCTGATTTTGTCCTGCTCACCCTTCACACCTAGTTTAAAGCTCTCACTAGCTTCTTGGTAAGCATCTTTTTGCCCCTTGGGGGCAAGTGTACCCCTTTCTTTGTCAGCAAGCCTATTGTTGTGCAGGCCAGCACATTGTCAAATCTTTGCTCCTCACACCAGTTTTGGAGCCAGGTATTTATTTCCTGGCTTCCTACTCCTTCCTTTGTCATTCCCAGTAGCAGGATTGACAGAGAAGAACACTACTTGTGCGTGTGATCCTTTCATCATTCATCCCAGGGCCCTGAAGTCCCTTTTAGTTGCCATCAAATTTCTTGTTGGATTTTCATTACTGTCTACTTAGAAAATCAATAGTGGATAATAACCCATGGGCCGGATCAGAGCTGGAAGTTTTCTTTCACATCTCTAACTGAGGCCCCAGGTGGGCAGCAGACTTTCCAGCGTAATGGGCCTGCATGGCCTTCTCTTCCCTTCAGAATCACAGAATCACAGAATCACAGAACAACCAGGTTGGAAGGGACCCATCGGATCATCAAGTCCAACCATTCCTATCTAACACTAAACCAAGTCCCTCAAGACCTCATCCACCTGTGTCTTAAACACCTCCAGGGAAGGTGACTCAACCACCTCCCTGGGCAGCCTATTCCAATGCCCAATGACCCTCTGTGTGAAAAACTTCCTCCTAATCTCCAGCCTAAACCTACCCTGGCGGAGCTTGAGGCCATTCCCTCTTGTCCTGTCCCCTGTCACTTGGGAGAAGAGGCCAGCTCCCTCCTCTCTACAACCTCCTTTCAGGTACTTGTAGAGAGTAATGAGGTCTCCTCTCAGCCTCCTCTTCTCCAGGCTAAACAACCCCAGCTCTCTCAACCGCTCCTCATAGGATCTGTTCTCCAGCCCCTTTACCAGCCTCGTCGCTCTTCTCTGGACTTGCTCCAGAGCCTCAACATCCTTCTTGTGGTGAGGGGCCCAGAACTGGACACAATATTCAAGGAGCGGCCTCACCAGTGCTGAGTACAGAAGGAAAATCACCTCCCTGGACCTGCTGGTTGCACCATTTCTGATACAAGCCAGGATGCCATTGGCCTTCTTGGCCACCTGGGCACACTGCTGGCTCATGTTCAGTCGGCTGTCGACCAACACCCCCAGGTCCCTCTCTTCCTGGCAGTTTTCCAGCCAGGCTTCTCCGAGTCTGTAGTTCTGCATAGGGTTGTTGTGCCCCAAGTACAGGACCCGGCATTTGGCTGTGTTAAACCGTTGGACACTGCCCAGCGGTCCAGCCTGTTTAGGTCCCTTTGCAAAGCCTCCCTACCCTTCAGCAGATCGACACTTGCACACAGCTTTGTGTCATCTGCAGACTTGCTAAAGGTACCCTCAATGCCCTCATCCAGGTCATTGATGAAGACATTGAACAGGACTGGACCTAGCACTGAGCCCTGGGGGACACCACTTGTCACTGGCCTCCAGCTGGACTTAACACCATTTCCCACCACTCTCTGGGCACGGCCATCCAGCCAGTTTCCTACCCAGGAGAGTGTGCGTCTGTCCAGGCCAGAGGCTGACAGTTTCCGTAGCAGAATGCTGGGAGAAACTGTGTCAAAGTCTTTACTGAAGTCCAGAAAGACCACATCCACAGCCTTTCCCTCATCCAGCAGCCGAGTGACTTTGTCATAGAAGGCGATCAGGTTGGTTTGGCAGGACCTGCCTCTGGTAAACCCATGTTGACTGGGCCTGATCACCCGGTTCTCTTGTAAGTGCTTCATGATAGCACTCAAGATCACCTGTTCCATGACTTTCCCTGGCACTGAGGTCAGACTGACAGGCCGGGAGTTCCCCGGATCCTCCCTGCTACCCTTCTTGTAAATGGGAACTACATCAGCCAGTCTCCAGTCCAGAGGTACCTCCCCAGTCTTCCAGGACTGCTGGAAGATGATGGAAAGGGGTTTGGCCAATACATCCGCCAGCTCCCTCAATACCCTAGGATGTATCCCATCTGGCCCCATAGACTTGTGGGTGTCCAGTTGGCCAAGCAGGGCTCTGACCACCTCCTCTTGGACTATGGGAGCCTCATATTGCTCCTCTGTTTCCCGGGTATCTACACAGAGGGAACAGCTTTCTTTACAATTAAAGACTGAGGCAAAGAAGGCATTAAGTACCTCAGCTTTCTCCTCGTCCCCTGTCACTGCTGTTCCCTCTGAGTCCAAAAGGGACTGTATGGTCTCCCTTGTCCTCCTTTTACTGTTTATATACTTATAGAAAGATTTTTTTGTTGTCTTTTACAGACTTAGCTAATCTGATCTCTAGTTCAGCCTTAGCCCCTCTGATTTTTTCCCTACATAGCCTCACTTCCCTCCTGTAGTCCCCCCAAGAGGCCTGTCCCCCCTTCCAGAGCCTATAAATATTCCTTTTTTTCCTAATTTGACTCAAGATTTCCCTACTCAACCAAGCTGGTTTTTTCCCCTGCCAGTCTTTTTTCCAGAACACGGGGATGGCTTTCTCCTGAGCTGCCAGGACCTCCTTCTTGAATAGCTCCCAGCCCTCATGGGAGTCTCAAGGGAGACTCTGTAGCAATGATCCACCTTTCCTTCTTTGCAGAAACTGTTTGGATGAATAGTTTAGGGTTTCTTCACCTAGGGAATGTTTCTAGGCTATGAGAGCCATCATCCTCACTAAGGTTCAGTTGCACTTGCAGAGCTTTATGTCTGCTGTGCACTGGAACCTGAGAGGCTGTAGTTAGCACAGGGGAGACAAATGTGCTGCTCTGGGCAGGAACCTGCTGCCATTCCCCTCCACCTCCTGCTTTTCAGTCTTCAGCTGAATGGAGGGAGGACGGGGAGTCCTCTGTTGCATGAGGCATACCTGACTGTTGGGTCTGAGACAGGGAGCATAAGGTGTGGTTCCAGTGGACAATAACCCTCTCACACCCCCTGATGGTCCTCAGCCTACTCATTTCTTCCTTGAGTTCCATCTCCAAGCAGTGGAATTCCTCCACTAGAGCACAGCTCTCACAGGTGAATTTCCCATTGGGGTCTAATACCAGAGCAAGAGGAGGGCATGCCCCGTAGCCTGGGAATGGTTATGTATGTGTTGACTGAGTAAAATCTCAATCAACTGCTCTCTGCCCATCATTTCATAATTTCCAAGGTCAGGGGTTTCTGCAAAAAGAAGGAAAGGAAAGAAAACCATTGTTATCTCTACAGAAGTATGACATAAATATCTTATCTCAGAAGCTCCCTGAGGCTGAACAATGTGAAGGAGGGAACAAAGGGAGACAGTGAGCCTGAGTGACTCACCTATATACAGACTTATATAGCCAGATGTATCTGCCTAACCAGGATTCAAATACCTCTGTGCATGGACGACTATAAGTCTTCGTATAAGGTATTTACCACTCTCTGATACCAAAATCCTACGAGAAGCCTCTCAAAGCATCTGCTCTCAGTGACCCCAGCTTAAGGGTAGCAGCAAGCAGCCTGTGACACCAGGAAATCCTCATCCAAAGGCAAGGGCTGGGATCCGGAAGATGAATATTTGTTCACACTGGGCTGTCACTGTGGCAGGGATGGCAGCATGGCTTTCAGCAGTAGTGGCAGGTCATTGGCTCCACCTGCATATAGTAACAATTATAGATTTACAGAAGACAGGTCCATCACAGATTTTGGTGGAGATATAGGTACTTTTAGTCAACTGAGCCTTGTGGCCTCCTGTGGAGAAACTAAGATTCAGCAGACCACAAACAGCCTTCTGAGTTTCTGTTTGAGAGGGCAGGTCTCTATTTCAATAAGGTCTATGGCTAGATAGTCTTAACATAATACATTAATTGTAAAATCAAAAAAATACTATGTGGTTGGTTATCTATCTATCTATCTATCTATCTATCTATCTATCTATCTATCTATCTATCTATCTATATTTATATATATTTATATATATAAAGTGGTTGGACTCGATGATCCATTGAGTCTCTTCCAACCTGGCGATTCTATGATTCTATATATATAAAATACATATTGTTATATATTATACATATATAAAAATATATCTCTATATACATATAAAAATATATCTCTCTAAGATATATTTTTTATATATATACTTACATATATAGGATTAGATGTAAAGTATAGAATTTCCCAGAAGTGTAGGGCTCCAAAGGTGAATAAAGGCTCCTTTTACCACCCACTGAAGTACAACCATCAGTAAAGACAAGTCGTCTCTGTCACAGTCTGAAAATAATAAGAATGAATGGCAGACATCTCCACATCTATTATCTGGACATCTACCAGACATCTATTAAAGATATGAGGACACAAAATCTGGCAGGTGAGGATGCTGGCAGCTGAAACAAAACACCAAGAGACACTGATGTTCAGCTGTCACTTGGTCTCTCCAAATCGAGGCTAGGTATCTTTATGAAAAGAAAAAAAAAGATAAATTAATGGGCCAATGTGAAGCTCTGTAGTACATGGCAGACTAAATAACTACAGCTATCTTTCAGCCTTAAAATCCATTAGTCAGCTGATCAGATCAGCAAATGAAAGATGGTACATTCAGTAAGAACCACAGGTAGGAGCTGAGTTAGGCAGGGGATATAATCTCCTGACCTTTCTGTAGGCAAATCATTGCTCCTTAAATAAATAAAGCCACAACATATTCTGTAGGAAGGTGCCTGCAACCTTGATTTCATCCCTAGATGGTAAGGCTTTTGTTCCCCCTAGGAAACTTTCTGATTTTCTCTGGTTTTTTATTGTTTTGTTGTTTTATTATGAGACAAATGATAGGAAACAGTGCACAACTTTCCTTTGTAGCTCATGATTTTGTATCCTGCATCTGAAAATGAAATGTAGCATGAAATTTACTTTTTGTCCTAATGTGAAATTAGATCAAGTAAAAGCAATTTCTGTACTCTTAGCAAAGAGATCTCCTTAGACATGGCTGCAAAGGCCTCCTTTCAGTTTAAAAAAAAAAATAACCATCAGATTTGTACCTTGGCTCACAATGATTTTATTACCATCTGATATAAGACTGATGATATTGAATTATAGATGGATCACCATATCAAGCAACAAAATTATGAGGTTTTCCTTTTGTACTAATGTATTGTTCAAATCCTGGCGCTTTCTGATTCAATTAAAATCACCAAGCTCCATGTAGCTTCAGCTAAAAGAACTTCTGCTGTAAGACACTGGCTTTGTTAGCAACAACTGTGACAACAGTTTTTATCTTAATAACAATTTACAGACACTCATGTTAATAAAAATTACTCAAGGCAATAGGTTTGAAGTGCTTGCATTTTTTTCTTTTTCTTATTTTTTTTAAATTAATTATTCTCCCATTTCAGTATGACAGTACAGTTCAGAAACCTCTGGAAATAGTCCTGTTGTTGTTGTTGTTGTTCATCTTCAGGTAAACAGAGAAATCAACTGCCTGGGAGGTTTCAGCAGAAGAAGGGAGAAGCACAGGGGCTTGTAGCCTCTGCCCCATTGTGTTCCTTATGTTCTTAGTCCCACTGCAGGAGATGAGTAACTAACACAGGACCCACCACCACCCAGTCGCACTGCCTCCATGTAACCACCCTGCATCACCACACAGTAATATACCATCAGTCACACTCCCAAGGTACAAATCAGCCCCAGCATAGTAGAGTGCTGCCTTTTTGGTGCAACAAGAGATGCTTTTTTAAGAGATGCTCTCTGCAGACTGCTTCAAATGAAACAGACCTCATCAAACAAGAGAGCTCTGAGATCAAATTGGTCCTTAGAAGTCCTCTAAAATATCCTCCTCCAAATGAACATTAAATAGCATTAATACACATAAAGGGTTAGAAATAGTGAGGATATGATGCCTCTATGCATCTGGAAAGCTGATAGCCCTGTGCATGGAGAAAACAAGTCCTTTTGGAAAGAACTCCCTTCTCTGTGTTTTGCATTGCCTTGCAAAGTACCTGGAAACATTGCCAAACCACCATGGTTTGAGTAAACAAACAAACAGTTCCACTCTGTAATTAGGATAAAGCAGAATGATAAAATATAATGAAAAATGAGATTGTCCTTGGGTCATAACGAATTGTTTCTGACATAGTGCTGAAGAGTGATTTGTCCATATGAAAGAAAAATACAGGGTGAACAGCAAATTGTGAGAGCTTTTATGCATCGTTAAATTAAAATGACCTAGGTAGAAAACGAAATTATACACAGGCATGGGCACTCATATGCATAGACAGAGATTTCACTGGGAAAATTGCTTTCAAGCTTTTCTGCTGAAGGCATAATGTTTGAATGACCAAACTCTCAAACATACACTCAGGTGCTCATCTTCACCTGCTCAGGCAGCCCTCATGAAGAAAAGGGCTTAACCACAAGTAACAGCTTAAGCAGGTACAGGATGAGCTCCCAGACAGCAAAGCTGCTATTATTTTGAGGAATACTGTTGCCATGGTTTCTACAAAAATATTTCAGGTAACACCGAACCACTTGCTCATCTTGTTTCATCAATATTCCCTCTGTTGATGGCGTTGGTGCAACAAAAATCCTTTCCCTGCCATCCATGCCTTTCACTGGAGAGTTTCCAGCCCATGGCAGGCAGATATATACAAATACTCTCTCACACACACATATGTATTGCTGCAGAGGTGAAGGTGTAAGAGTTGCCATGGCTAAACTAGTGCAAATGAGGCACAGCTCACGGTACAGCCCATCACTGGACCACCAAAACTACTGACTTGCTATTTCAGGAAACAGAGTCACCAATTCAAAGCCTGTGACTCCCAGGTGACCTCACATGCCTTGTTTGGTCAGTACCTTGCATTCCTGCTGTCCCCAGGAGAGACAAAGGGCCTGCCCATATCCCCATAGCAAGGATTTCTACAAGGAAACCTCACCAAGAAGGGGCAGAGTCCACAGCACATATCTGAGTGCCCAGAATACTGGAGGGAAGCTGTGTGAGCACCGCTTAGCAAGGGATAATGAAAAATGGAGTGGGGATGAATGTGACTGCACACAGAAGTGTGGTGAGAGCTGCCATGCACCAGGCTATGGGCTTACCTCATCCAGTAAATAACCTTAAACAAAACTATTACAAAATATAGAAAACAAATTACTGCCGCAGTCTAATTTTTAAATGCAATGGCATACAGAGAAAGCCATTTGTCTGCAGAATGAATGTGCAGATGTACATCAAGATGAGTAATGTGGCAGGTTGATCCCTGCGAGGGCACAAAACGTCCCGTAAAGCTGTCTGTGGAAACCATTTACAAGGAGAACTGGGATTTTTCTCCTGAAATACTGGATATAGGATAAACTAGAGAAAAGTATCATTAAGGCCAAGACATGCATGTGGCACCACAGCAAAAGGTACAAACTGCCACTTATAGTATAGGGCTTATTCACAACCACATGAGGCCCTGGAGCAGCCTCTTAGCCTGGGCATGGTGAAGTGAGGCTTGGCAGATCTGCAGATGGAAAAGTATGAGATTAGACTTGATAACACACAAAGGCTTGGCTCCTATTTGCATATCTACGTGTAACATAGGTTCAGTGTGATATCTGCAGTTTTTTCATGCTGCTTATACCAGGTATTTCCATGACTGTAAGAGGTTCTTTCCCATTCTCACATGTGGCCCAACAATGGTTTCAAAGCTTTTATTATTGTCACCAGAAATATAGCAACATAACATTAACAGGTCCTGAAACTCAAAAAAGATTAAAATTTAAGAAAAAATATTTCTTAAAATGCTCTTCTACAACTACATTTTCCCCCTCTGAAGACATATAACAAAATGGCCAATGCTTGACTGAAGTACCGCAGAAACTCTTCAGATATTACGGCAACAGGGGATCTGTAAAAATCTGTAGAAAAATTGTACAATCCTGATTAGATATGTGTACACAGGAGGGAGAAGTAAAGTTATCACTAAGCAGAAACACAGTGTGAACTGTTTTATGTGTTGCTTTGTAAAGTTTATTCTCTGCTGTAAATCAGAATATGGTGAAGGAAATAATAATATCTGTTTAGATCATTTGAGGAAAGATTGTTTAATGTCGTTAATGTTGTATAAGAATGAATTAAGAGCCCACTGTTTCTTGTATAAACCAGTCAAACTCTGTAGGCTCAAGGGCCTACATTTGAAATACTTTTACAGCCACTTCACTTCAAAAGCGACAGGCCTCTCACATCACCATCCTCAGAGCCTGTTTCAGGCTGGCACTGAGCACTATATGTTTGGTCCTAGGTGGATATTCATAAAGAGCCAGGGTGATCAATGGGACCAGCAAAACCTTGGTTTTTTCGTAGTAAGTACGAAAGCTCCTGGTCAGCTGCTATTTCAAGAGATTGTAAGCATAAGCTGCAGTAAGCATGTGTTTCATGCATGACATTGAATACAATGACATACAAGAAAAATCAGCCATAAGCATCAGGAGATCAAAGATTCATAGAATCACCAGGTTGGAAGTGACCCATTGGATCATCGAGTCCAACCATTCCTATCAAACACTAAACCATGTCCCTCAGCACCTCGTCTACCCATGCCTTAAACATCTCCAGGAAAGGGGAATCAATCACCTCCCTGGGCAGCCTATTCCAGTGCCCAATGACCCTTTCTGTGAAAAACTTCCTCCTAATCTCTAGCCTAAATCTCCCCTGGCGGAGCTTGAGGTCATTCCCTCTTGTCCTGTCCCCTGTCACTTGAGAGAAGAGGCCAGCTCCCTCCTCTCTACAACCTCCTTTCAGGTACTTGTAAAGGGCAATGAGGTCTCCTCTCAGCCTCCTCTTCTCCAGGCTATGCAACCCCAGCTCTCTCAGCTGTTCCTCATAAGGCCTGTTCTCCAGCCCTTTCACCAGCTTCATTGTTCTTCTCTGGACTCACTCCAGAGCCCCCACATCCTTCTTGTGCTGAGGGGCCCAGAACTGAACACAGGATTCAAGGAGCGGCCTCACCAGTGCTGAGTACAGAGGGAGAATAACCTCCCTGGACCTGCTGGTCACATCATTTCTGATCCAAACCAGGATGCCATTGGCCTTCTTGGCCACCTGGGCACACTGCTGGCTCATGTTCAGTCGACTGTCGACCAACACCCCCAGGTCCCTCTCCTCCTGGCAGCTTCATGATAGCACTCCAGATCCCCTGTTCCACGACTTTCCCTGGCACTGAGGTCAGACTGACTGGCCTGTAGTTGAAGAATAAACAAGTACACACTTGTATCCACAGCTTGGGTAGTCCAGAGAAGCCCTGGTTTTACAGTAAACACTCCAAGGTCTTTGAATGATGGCAGTGAGATCGTTCTTCCCAGCGTAACTTCGCTGCATATTCTGAGTAGAAAGGGGGAGTTGCACTTTAAGGGTAAAAAGCTTGCAGATCTTAGCTTCTATGTAATGAACGACTGTCCTCAAAAGAAAAGAAAATCATTCTTCTTTCAGGGAGTCAATGTGCAGGATTCTTGTAAACTGGGAAAAGTGACAAAAGTACTTCTAACCGTTCACATAGTTTGATTTTTTTTATAGACAAGACAGAGCTGACCAGAAAAACCTCAACTGGCACTGCAAGTTCTGCTAATTTAGGACACAAGAGCCCAATGCACACATGAAAGTAACTGTGTGTCCCCGTAGAGGGTACTGACATTACAGACCCACATGTTTCTTATTTAGAGAGGTGGCAGATTGTGAAATGGGTTCATGTAATAAACTTTGGTCACAATTTTTACAGAGGCTCTACTTGTAAAGAGTCCTTAAATAATGAGCAAGTACTGTCCCTGCCTTCTGTGTCTAACATTAGAGATGATGCTATGCACATCTAAGACTGTTGATCATTATTAGTTGTAGTTATGAACAATTTATTGACCTATTGGTTTTCTTTATTAAAGTATCCTTTCATTAACTTGCCCATGGCAAAGTGCTTACAATTAGAAGTGTGATATAAAACAAGGCTAATAATTTCCATGTTGTGTTTCCCTAGTGAAAGATAAAACCATCCGTAGGTAATGTTCTGAAAAAAAGGACAACTACTGATGTGGACAAACGACACTTACCTGTGTGCTCATACATATTCACATCTATGTGGCTCCAGGGTTTGGCAGAGTGGAAGTGCCCAAAGACCATCTTTCTCAGAATTGTATCCTTACTCGTCAAGTCACTTTCACTCTGACCCTACTGGCATTTCCAAAAAAAGAATCCCCCTGATGAAAAAGCTAGTTTGGACTTTCATCTTCTATTAATTAAATCTAGGCATTTAAGCTTAATACTCTGGCTCCAACAGAGGAGGAAAGAGCTCAGCAGCGGGAAGCTGAAGACCTATTAGCTATTGACTGACTGGGGATGCAGATGTTGAATTAGTTCTTTAATGATATTTTTCTTGCAGTGAAGCTTTTTTCCCATCCTCCTACCATGCAGGGAAAAAAATAAAAAGAAAAATGATTGATTTGAAGCGATAAGGGGTTAAGTGGGGGTTGCACGCTTATGATACCATGTGGGAATCTTCACAACTTTCCTGCATGCACAGGAATCTTTTGCACACAGTGAGCAAAGCATATGCAACAGCAGGATAAATTGTGAGAAAATGGACACACCATCCGATCTGTATTTCTCCAGACTGCTAGAAGTTGTAGGTACTGCTTCCTGGGTCAGATTTATCTCTCAGTCTGTGGTGGTTTGTGCAAAAACTTTTCCAAAGAGAAATTCAAACATTGATGTACTATTGCAAAAAATTATTTTTAAAAAAAAATCTTAGATGGACCATGCTACAAGAGCAGATACAAGAAGGCCCCAGTGGTCCCTTCTGTCTAAAATGAGTCATAGGAAGGAAGAGGACATGCACTGAGGCCTCCTTGAGATGAATGCCCCAGCAGCAGCAGTGCACATTGTCATTACCCTGGTTGACTAATGCTGGGGGAGGCCAAGGAGACAAGTCCTTTGTGGCATCCCAGAGAGCTGAAACACAAGGTAATGTCAGTACAAGCACAGTGTTTCACAAGGAATCCAGTGTCTTTTCAAAAACCTTTTGGATTTTATTTGTTGCATCTAAGGTCTCACAGCACAAGCCTCATCTAGTTTCTAGAAAGATTCTTTCCTTTACCTGTTCTGCCCCTTACACAGGTTCATGAATTGTTTTAAGAAGCCCAAATCTCCCACTTTTCAGGCCCAATGAGCTATTCTGAACTCACCTCTTCAGATACCCAGAAACTGCCAAAGAGCTCTTTCCTTTCATTGGTATTTACCACCCAACATATTTTAACCTTTGTTCAGTCTGGCTAAATGAGCTAAGCTTATCAGAGGAAACATTATAATTATTTTTAAATATAATTACCAGTGCTACTAATGAGGGACAATAGAGAGGCTACAAAGTCAGGGGGACTTCAGTTGTAACAATTAAAATATGAAGGTACCTGCCTTAGAAGTGTTAGCTGTAATAATTAATTTCCCAAATATATATCTCCCCATGACACACAGCAATGAACAAGTCTCCTACTAAAGATAAGGATAATTTACAGTCCACAGTATCAAACCTGCCCAGCATCCAGTCAGCCTCGAGCTGGAACAGTTCTTGTCATATGTTCTGGTCCTGCCAGTTGGGTTTCAGGAGATCTCTCCAGTGTGACACAGGCAGCGAGTGTGTTTGCTGCAGTGGGAGGTAGAATTCCGAGTGATCATTTGACAAGTTATTGCTGAATTTGTCTTCCACTGACACAGACTGTCAGACCTACTTGGCTCATTTCCAATCAAGTCTTTTTTTCAACTGTTTGTTGAAGAAAAAAAACCCCTTTTTAATTTAAACAAGTTATGATTTAAATACGTTTATGTTTATACTTTGCCGTGTCAGAGGTTGAGTGGCAGGCAGATGAATTTCGGCCTGATGTTGGGGTAGAGTGCTGTCATTAAAAAAGGAGTGCTACATATGCCAAACAGACAATCTCTGAGAAGGAACAGCAGAAAAAAATGTCTCAGATTTTAATGACGATCTCCTCCAAAAAGTCAGTGGCTGAATAGACATGAGGCTGTGATGGGAATGTGGCACTGCTTACTGCATGTCTGGGAAGAGAGGTCCTGATAGGGCATCCTGGAGCCACTCATCTGCTTGTCTGAATTAGAGCCCTGCAGGGGTGAGGGGCACTTCATTAATACAAACCTACTCCAGCAAGAAGGATTAATCAGCTGATGAACCCTCTATCCACTCTGCCTCTGTGTACTTGAATTCCGATGACTCTTACAGCATCTCTAAGTGTCAAGGAGCTGCATTGTATGCAGATAGATATATGCATCTGCATAAAAGATGCTTCCATAAATGCTAGAGGAAGCTGCTTTCATTTGCATAGAGGAAGAAAAACGTTCTTACCCTGCAGTCTAATAAAACTTGTAAAGCTGTAGGAGATTATTGCTCTTCCTCACTCATGATTTCATTTTCCTTAAATCAACACATTGTACACCATGAGCAAAAACATGCTGATAGGATACTACAGATGTTTAGTAGTAAAACCACAGGGTTTACATCCTCTATGTGTCCTTATGGGTATTTGTTCTGGCCTAGGTGGACCTCAGGGAGGATAGAAGAGAGGATATAACTTGCAGCACTCGACAGAGGTTCTAGGTGAGCAAATGGCACCAGATGACAGACCTTGGCCGTCTGCAGGAGGTGTTGAGACATATTTGAATCATAAGATAGCCTGAGGCATCTCCACAGAGCTGCCTCATCTGTCACCTGTGCCACTGCCTGACCAGGCTGCACACCAGGAAAGGCAGATGGAGGCAAGAAAAAAGTCTTATGCACACATGCACACTGCCTGTGCTCATCTGTGTGGTGAATGCATTTCCCATTGCTCAGGTTGATTGAAGTCTGTTCTTTCCTAGCTTTCCAGAAAGCTCACTTTGATAAGTATCATATAAACATAGTACTTCTGTTTTACAGTAGCTGCTCTACAACAGAGATAGAGAGGGGCTCAGGAATACATCCTCATTGTCAAACATATCCTGGATACCAGCCACAAATGAGACAGGTTTACTCTGAAAACAAGGTAGAGAGCTTTTCTGCATGTCACCACACGATGCTGTGTTGGAGGCAGGCTGCAGGAACGCAGTGCCTGCCCTCCTGGTATTAACTGACTCTTTTGTTACAACTTCAGAAGACTCAGAAGTTAAAATAACCCCATTATTACTTTGCTACATGGCTGAAACAGGTAGGGACAGTCTTAATTAGGATAGATAATGCCAAAAGAATAAAATCCTGACATAAGATAATGTCTCTTGGTGGTGCATAAATGTCACGACATTCGTGGAAGACAAGTGTTGCAGCAAAACAAATGCCTGTATTTTCATTCTACCAAGTGATGAATGAAGATGCAAATGTCACCATATGGCTGAAGGGTGCTGTGCAGATGAATGGAGGTGGCTTGCCTGCGGCACAATGCCTGAGCTGCTGTGTACCAACACACATAGGGAGGAGCTTCTCTGGGCAATTTGTGCTACAGCATATGCCAGGACCAGGATTTGGTCATGTATGTTGTGGGGTACATCCCTGCAGGTCTTTTCTCACTGATTAATCCTAGCTCCATCTGATGTGATATCTGCCTTGCCCACAAAGCACACTGCAGCAAGAAGATCTTCCAGTTTTATACAGCTGATGAATCCCTGAGGAAATATCCTGAAGTAGGAAAAAAGGTATCTGCCTTTTCTTCAGCCACAAAGAGATTGACATGAGAAGTCCTACAACAGAGTAATACCCTCCTAATGATGCCAAGAGAAACACTGAGGTATAACTTAAAGGAAACACACTACAAACCCAGGTTATTCTAAGTAAATTCCTGTGAAAAGCAGAATTTTCATATGCAGCCAGTTTAGGCAATAAATGAATGATTAGAAACTTCAGTTGACGATTTTCTTCTAAGAAGTGACAGGTTAGACTGGAAAACACTGTAATTTAGGCATATTAAAACAGTCTTTGTAATAAATCAATCAAACTTTTTTTCACTACACATTTATGACAGCTCTTCTTCTGCAAAGGTCTTTTCCAGCAATGCTCTACCAGTGTTAGCATTTCACTGAGTAAGTAAATTTCCAGCAACTTCAGATGTGTCCAATTAAATATATTTCCCACTAAATTAAGGCAAGAGACACAGATGAAAGAATTCAAACAACTAAAAAGTGTCTGCTGCTGTGTGGAATCCATAATTCTCCTTGCATGAAAACACTCAACTTGAGCACATCAGCAGACACCTTGAGCACACTCAACTTGAGCACAGCCCAGCCTTGAGGAGAGCTGCCTGCCCAGCTCGCTACTCTTTGTGCACAGGTTCTGTGGCACTCAAGCATATCACCGCAACTCGTTGAGATTCTAGACATAAGATTCTTAAACACAAGAAGACAACACAGACATCTTATCTTTTGCTCAGGCTTGAGGATTGCAAATATAAATCTCTCCAATATTCAGTATATTAGTTTACAATGAATACTGAACAGCAACAAACATTCTGCTTGATACCAGCTAGGGAGGACCAGCTGTACACCTTTAGGACAAGCAGGAAAATTAGAGCATTGTACCATCCCATTGCTTGTGCTGGCAGTGGTTGGCAGCTACAGACTCCCCAGTAAATCTGCCTGTGCTGATGACCAAAGCCTGTTGGTTTCCCTGCAGTGCCAAACCATCCCTGGTTTGGCACAAAGCAGCATTGAGGGGACTTACAAGCTGAGGTTTCACAGTCTGTTGCAGCAGCAGCACTCCTGCAGACACAAGGAAAGGCATTTAACAGTGCTCCTGGCAGGTCCCCACTGTTCTTTGCATACCCACTATAGGACCAGCTGCTTGGACAGAGCTGTCTGCAAAGCCTGCAACCTAGATATCAGCACAGAGCCTGGACATGGCCCTTGCAGTGGGCTAACACCCAGAAAAGGCAAAGCCCCCGGGTTAAGGACAGTCTTTGCTTCTCTTTTGCTTCTTTTCATCAGTTGCAGGGGAAGGGATGCTAGAAAGAAGCACAGCAGGGTCAACCAATCCATCTTACTACTGCTCCCCCCAGGGCCATTGCAAGCACAGCAGTCCTCCTGCACCCAGTCAGTGTTGTCACTACCCTTATCTTACCAAATGCAGCTAGTCTGCCTAGAATCCACTTTGGTGTTCATTTAGTTTACTAATAATTCTGTCTAAATGCTTGGGTCTCACATGAACACTGCTACGTTAACACTGAGGGAGAGCTCAACCTTCTCAGTGTTTCACTGCTCACCAGCACATCTGTGCTGCAACTGACAGATGTGCAGGACTGTGCAGCTCCTGACTTAGAGCTTTAAGTTGCTGAGGTTTAGGTCTAAGTCAAAAGAAGGAGCTTCTGCCCAACACAGAGGCAGGTGACCCCAGCGAGGCTTGCATGTTAATAAACATCATTTTCCCTGTGGCAGCTCCTGCTGTTTCAGCTTGCAGAATAGCCCTCCCAGGGTCAGGGGTGTAGAAACTGGTGCAGAGCAGTAACATGTGGGAGCATTTGCCCCATGCATGTTTGGGCTGCTGAGGCTGGGGCAGGCACAGAACCTCCACCAGATACCCGCATGCTTCAGCCTCTAACTGGTGCATTAACCCTTGCTGTAGTTTTATTTGCCTCCTTGAACTTCTGGGAATTTTTTCATTTACTAGTTTTACAAGCAAAGGTAGGGGAAAAAAAAAAGAAACAAAAGATACAAAAAGGGGTCATGCTCTTGCCTTCAAATATGGACAAGGCAGTAGCTAAACCTCAAGTTATTTATGTATCTGTCCTGACTCCTGCTTCCCTGAGATGTTATATGGCTTCTTTTTGAAGAAGGCTATTTGAACTTGTTAAAATAACAAGAGCATCTGCCCAGCCTGTCCTGCTCTAACACATCTAGCAATTGCAGGTTGGCACCCAGACCTGGGTCTCAGTTAGGAAAATCATGGTTGCAGTTTCCGTATTTGCAAACTCAGTGGCACATTTTCTCACTGTGCAATAACTCACCTTGTGGATGAAGTAGACCATATTTCTGTGAAGAAAAAGCTATTATTTTTTCTTACTGCATGCAGATGTGCCATGCCACAGGCACAGCTTGCTTCTTCCAGCAGATATGAGGGAAGAGAAAGAACAGGCAATTCTTCCAAGGGCTGACTTTCATGAACCAAAAACCAAGTAGCTGGAGTCACTAAAGAGGCAAGATTTAAACAATAGGGAATAAAAATGCATCATCTGGTTGTTTTCTTAATTGTATAGGGATTTTCTCTTACAGATTTTCATGGTTTCTAGAAAGACTCCTGATGTAGTTGTGTTCTTTATTGTTGCTGTTTTTTTACTTTTAAAGCAAAACACACATCACCCAGCAGATACATCAGTGTGGCTGAAATGGACTCCTTACCAAACTAAGCAAGACATGTTACAGAATTATGGCAGGAACTGGAGTTCAGGCCACGAGACAACCCTTTTTGATGACCAAAGGATATCCATGGTGTTTAAATGTGATTTCAAAGTGCTCAGACCTCTGAACACATCACTTTTGAAACTGATACACTGAGTGAGACTCATAGTTGGAGAGGGCAGGCAAAGCATCACTGTCTTGAAAGGGCAAGGAACTGCGGGACAATAAGGAACCCAAGGAATCTGTCAGTCCAACCACTGTCAAGCATGGGCTACTTGTCTAGAAAGTCACTCTGTCCAAAACCAAGCCATGCTCTTCAACTTCAAAATCTTTGCTACCCAATCATTGCTTTAAAGAAGCCAAAAGGCCGTAGTTTTGTTTCCCTGTCTTTTGGGAGCTGGAGAGGAAGAACTTCAGCATTTTTTGTTCAAGTGTCTGCAACTATTTGCTACCTGTCTTTGCCCTCTGATTTGCCTGTGGAGGAAGCCCATGGGAAGGTACCAGAAATTTGCCAGGGGAGAAGGCAGCTTGAAAGTTGCTGCCCAGTCAGCCTGTGGAAATAAAATTTTCCAGAGAATACTAAGAAGCTGTTTATGTTATTTGCAAACAGAATGAAAATAAATGTTTCAGTTGCACTGAGAAGGAACATTTTGATACTTGTTATTCTTAAGTGGCTTTTCATTTTTGAAGTGTTTTGTTATGTGCTGCACCTTATTAAAAATAGAAAATCTATTTCATTGAAACAAAATGTTCTAAATGGTTGATCTGAAATTAATTGCTTCCTATCTCATTTTGTAAAGGAAACTTTGATGCTTTGGGCTTTCTTTTCATTTTGCTACAGAACCAAACAGCAGCATTTTGAAGGTTACCCAGAAAAAGGAATATTGAATTTCAACCAGACCTTGTTAAAAATCTCAAGTGTTACATTCACAAGCATATGAATAGATGAGTTTTGTCTGCATCTTCACAAACAATGATTTTTTTGTTCCCCATATATCCTGGTGTTAACAAAGGTTTGTGAGTTAGGGGAAGGAGTCAATTTGTTGCTTCTTAATGGTACAGATGTAAAACATTATCTACATCTATCAACATCCCCATTTACAGCTAACAGTAAGATAACATACCCAAGAGACAAATTATAAGCTCTTTAAAGTGCATGTTAGCACAGAAACACAGCACCCACAGCATTCAGCAAATAACAAAGGCTTGCAAATGCATTGTTAAGTTTATTTTTAGAGACTAAAGATGTTGTGAATTGACATGGGGCTATAAATAACATAAGTTTTTGAATGACCACTGAGAAAAAAAAAAATGAAACTGGCCCTTTGTAGCATCACCACAGAAGAGAATAGCTGCAAAGTCCTACATGGGTGATGGAGGAGGGTTCTGGACCAGCTGCCATGAAGCCAATGGGAAAGTGCTCAACTGTTCCAGTGACTCTTACTAAAAGGAAGTAACAGGTCTGTAATTCCATTTGTTTTACTTCAGTACTTGTTCCCAGGCATTGACCAGGGTTGCAGTTTTCCTAGGGAGTATTTCTTTGCTGATGAGGCATGTGCTGATGAGGTATGAGATGCCAGTCATGGCTGAGGTGTTTCATGCAGCATGGCTGATTCCTTCTCTGCAAGAATACCTCCTTGCTAATAATTCAGGAACACGTACCCTTCCCCTGTGTTTCATGCAGAACTTCCCTCTGGTCCTGCATGGCAAGTCTCAGGAAACAGTCATGTAACGTCCTCATCTTTTTCCAGGGTTACCTAAGGAATTCTATTGCGAGTAGACTGGGAAATTGCCTTGACCAAAACTATCCAGTAAGTCCCTTTTGCCATAAGTGGCAGAGAAATGAGCCCACAGTAGGGACTCAGGTGAAGGCTGCACCATCTCTTTGTGGCTGCTCTCCTGGAGCAGTTTTACTCTGATCAAAAGAATGGTTACATTGGAATAAACTATTATCTTGCCAGACTTACAACCCCATGAGAGTTACTGTACAATTTATTGTACGTTTATTGTAGCATTTAGTAGGGTAAGTATATGGAGGGTCAAATCTACTTTAAACTCATTATGAGTTAAGTGAAGGTGAAGTGAGAGGGTGAACTTCTAATGATCCTGTCAGATGGGAAGCTTTTCCGGTAACAGAAAAACTACCATCACTGGCCAAAATTTTCATTAGAACAAGTTTAATAAAACTACCAGCCATAGAGGCAGGTAACAAACCAGTCATTCTCCTGCTCTTGGGAGTATGGGAACTGCTTCTCTCCAAAACTGCATTTGAATTTTAAAATGAGCTGGATCTCCTTGATATTGTCATGCTGTCCTTTGTTTTCTATTGCACCAAGGTTTTCTGGGCACTATTCCAGAGCCAAAGCCCCAGCTGAGCACTCATAGAGCATCTTCAACTTAAAACCTGGTCCCCTGGCAGGTCCCTGCCTGCATGCTCAGCTGCCCCAAGGGCAGCAGTGGCCTCAGGCTCACACCAGTGCCCCCAGCCCTGTCATCACACACATTATCCATTTTGTAATGAGAAATAATTCCTTTTACCTGCCCCAAAATAATCCAGGTAATGTAATTATTCACATGTAATTATTCTGTTGAAACCAGATCTTGCCCTGCCAGCATTTCATGTGTTATGTCTGCTCTATTTCCTATTTTAGGAAATACTAATAGACAATCTTTATGCTCTCTATTTACCTAAGATGCCTTGAGAATTCGAAAGCCACCCTCACTGTCCCCTCATTTTAAAGTGAGCTCAACAGTCTGTCACAGGATTTTCAGGCAGTATGGTAATAACATGACCTGTGGTCTCTTTTGCAGGACTGGTAACAATACAGTGACCTGGCCTAAACTGCACTTTTCTCACTTCATGCCAATTAGCATCTCTGTGATGTGTTTGACTGCCACCCTCTCCCCCTTTATCTTACACATGCAGATGCACACATGCCGAGGTTCCTGAGACTATCCTGTTAGAATCTGTGGAAGAAAAGGTTAAAAAAAAATTCCTGTTAAAAAAAACCCCCAAAATTCAATTATTTTCTTTTCCTCACGCAGGGCAAAGGGCAATAAAACAGACCTTGTGTTTATACATGGCTGAGAGGTAAGGAAAACCGTAGGGGGTGCCATGGGAGCGCCAACTCTGCCAGTGCTTTCTGAAGATGGTTCTCAGCTGCAGGGCTTTTTTTTTATTATTTACTAGGGTTAGCAAATCTCTGCTATCTCACTTTAAACCACTTGAACAGAAATAAGAGCCTTCTGCTTTGAATAGTATCTCCACTACAGCTCCATTTCATACTTAAAGACCTCCATTATTTTGTGATGCCTTACAAAATAGTAATACCAACAAAATTCACGGAAAGGTGGCTGTAGGCTGGCTCCCTGCCAGAGACTGTCACAGCTGGGAGCAGTGTCAAAAGCTCAGTCCCATACCACAGCAGTGAACCCCACTCCGGGGAGGAATTAATGCTCATTTTTGACTGCAAATCTAATTCACCTAAGAGGACATAGCAGCTTTCCTTCTCTGTGATCCTGGCTTTTGTGACAGAAACCAGCTAAGTGACCTTTTCTTCTGTCTTTTCAGCCCATTTGGATACTACTCCTCTGTGGGTAAGGATGTACTGAGCTCTCTTTGCAGCCCCAGACGTTGCTCAACCCGGTGACTTCACAGAGCCTGGCCACAGGGCACTGATCTCCTTCCTCCTCCTGCCATAATACAGATAACCAGCCTGTTCCCCAGCAAAGGTAACGGTGCCAAACCAAGTTATCTTTTTTTTTTTTTTTTTTTTTTACACCTTAAATGTTCAATGTAACCAGTGAGAGTCAAGCTGTATCTTTTTTTTACTGTCAAGGATTCACCTGCAAGTAAGCCTGGTGGATTCATAGCTTGTTTCCTCTTATCTGGCCCTCACTAATTAAGCAGATAAATGGCTGGTGCAGGTTCAGTTGTCCCAGGTCCCGTTAAACTATGAAGCAGTATGAGGTTTTGAGTACTAACTGGCAAGAAAGTCACAGGAAAGCCTTTCTCCTTCTGCACACTTTCATTACTAGATATTTACCAAACCTCTCAAATTAACTTCAGTTGTTAGATTATATCATCACTAGATTATTCTCAGGTTTTAACATAACCCATCTCAGTACTTGAAAGCCACAGGCTTAAAATATCTACTGTGACTCAGTGGTGAGAGTTCTCACCTGGGGGCAGTATCCTAGGATTCTCAGGCCACAGTTTACTTAAATTAATACAAGCTTACTATTTAATACTTAATGAGCTAAAACTGTGCTGGGCAACCTCCACCCCTCCACTCTCCACACGTCTACCTCAGCCAGAGCATCACGTTGTGCGGAAGAGTGTTCCAAACTAAAAATTAGTCTCCCTAAAACTGTCAGCTAGTGCCAAAATTTAGAACTGTTCTGTGTCTGAAAGCCTTAGGATGTACCCCATGCTAGCCAAGACATGGCACTCAGCCCTTCAGAAAAAAGATGCAAACAAACAGAAGCGGCTCCCTTTTTCTTGCAGCACCACATAGCACAACTGGACATTGAGAAGGGTATTAAAAGCACAGGAAAGCTATTGTGCCAGCAGTGGCATTGCATGGTTCTTCCCAGATCTCCTGTGACAGTGTCAGTTGCTCTGTTGTGGGGACAGCCGTATGTGCTGTCCTGTGAGGGCTGCAAATAGGTGTGCTTACTGCTGACAGCTCTTGTCTGCCCACAGACTGCTGGAGCCAAAAGCCCATTTCAGGTCAGGATGCCTCTTGTCTGTTTTCCCAAAGGCTTCAGCTGTTAAGTCTGTGTAGCCTTACTAACCTGGTTACCTTCTATGACAAAGTGGCCCACCTACTGGATGAGGGAAAGGCTGTGGATGTATCTTCCTGGACTTCAGTAAAGCTTTTGACACAGTTTCTCACAGCATTCTGCTGAGGAAACTGTCAGCCTCTGGCCTGGACAGGCTCACACTCTCCTGGGTGGAAAACTGGTAGGATGGCCGGGCCCAGAGAGTGGTGTGAAATGGTGTCAAATCCAGCTGGAGGCCAGTGACAAGCGGGGCTCCCCAGGGCTCAGTGCTGGGTCCAGCCCTCTTCAATGCCTTTATCAATGACCTGGATGAAGGCATTGAGTGCTCCCTTAGCAAGTTTGCAGATGACACGAAGTTGGGTGGAACTGTTGATCTGCTGGAGGGTAGGGAGGCTCCAAAGGGATCTGAACAGGCAGGACCACGGGGCTGAGACCAATAGGATGAGGTTTAACATGGCCAAATGCCGGGTCCTGCACTTGGAACACAACAACCCTGTGCAGCTACAGACTAGGGGAAGTCTGGCTGGAAAGCTGCCCAGAGGAAAAGGACCTGGGGGTGTTGATTGACGACTGAACATGAGCCAGCAGTGTGCCCAGGATGACCCAGAAGGCCAATGGCATCTTGGTTTCTATCAGAAACAGCATGACCGGCAGGTCCAGGGAGGTTACTCTCCCTCTGTACTCAGCACTGGTGAGACCACTCCTCAAATCCTGTGTTCAGTTCTGGGCCCCTCATCACAACAAGGATGTTGAGGCTCTGGAGCAAGTCCAGAAAAGAGCAACAAAGCTCGTGAAGGGGCTGGAGAACAAGTCTTATGAGGAACAGCTGAGAGAGCTGAGGACACAATTAGATGTTCTTTAAAGTTCCCTTCCAACCCAAACTATTCTATGATTCTGTGATTCAGTAACGCAAGTTAGGATATGAAAGATAAAAAAGTGCTGAATTAACAAGGGACAGTTTGACAAAAATATTTTATTTACTTAAAGGCTGTCCTCACAGTGAGTGGAATCTGGAATCCTGGTATATGAATTTGAATTCCTAGTACATTATTAGATATTCCTGGGATGAGAGATTTTGTGGGGCAGTGTAATAGCATGGGTTTTTTTTAGTATAAAGATGTCAGCTGCTATAAAATAAATAAATTTTAAACACATCCAGAAACTCTGAAACTTTGTATTTAGTTTTAAATTCTCTGGAAATTGGATATGACACAAAAATGGGATCAAATCAGCAGTCTAAGTTTCAGGGCTTTGCTCCTGCGCCTGCCACACAGCTGGAGAGGGAGTCCTTCCTGAACCCTGAAATTCCTGTATTTAATCTTCTTCCACTGCTTCCCTCTCCATCCTGCAAACATAATGGAAATCTGCTGGGCAGCACTCCTACTGCCTTGTTCAGGGGTAGGGCTGCAGGTATGAGGCTGTTTTACTGCCAGCTCCTCACTTGCTGCTCTCTGGTCCCTCTACCAATTCCAGCTCTGCCATGAAAATAATCTGCCAAACAATTAAAATGCCCATAGAAAGAAGTTGATATGGTCTCAGAGGAATTGTTTTGCAAAGGGTCAGATTGTTAGATAGAAACATCTAACAATGCTGATTTGTAGAATTAATTACCAGATATGACCTCTGCCACTTTTGAAGTGAAGCTACCAGTGATAGTCACCCTTTCTCCGTTTCCCTGTGACAATACAGATTACCTTTAGATGACTGTCCTCATTAACATATGGAGATTCTTTTTGAGATTGGATGTTTTGCAGCTCCAAACCCAAACTGGTCTGTGATGTTTTCTTTGTAGCTATTGACCCTCTGATGCATCATAAATTACTTTCCTGCACAACTGAGGGGAAGTATTTTGGAAGTTATAAATGGGGTTTTGTGAGGCTGTGGTTTATTTTTTATTGATCTGCAGCCTCTTCTCCGCACTGCAGCAGTTAACATGTCCTAAAAATGCTGAATTGCTCTTAATGAGAACATGGATATGCTGTTGCAGACTAATTTCACCATCCTTCAGTTTTATAGCTATCAGATTTATGCAGTTGGCTTTTTCTTCTTCCCCCCCCAAAGCTGCAGGCTGCCTGAAGAAGAAAAGAATCTGAAAATGCCAGTATTAATCAATACAGCAGCAGAGAATCAACAAATACGAGTCTGTAAGCCTGAAGAAGAAGGAATTATCAGCAATATCACAGGAATTATCAGCAATATCACATGGGACATCTCCTTCTGGAACCTACAGCTTCAGCACCAGTTTAGTTTAGTACCATTTCAGTGTGGATCCCAGCCCTGCCTTTTGGTCCAAAGAAGACCTGAGTTATTCTCAGCCAAGTCGGGCAGATGTGGTGGCACAGCCCTGTCCCCTGCCACTGTGTAAGCACAACCCATATGATGAGCATCAAAGATCTGAGGAGAGCCATGTCCAAGACCGATGCCTCACTTATTGCCCCAGGGGTTGTTGCAGCAAGGATTATACCCAAGGCTTAGGGTAGCCAGTCCCAGGCTCTTTGTTAAGATGTGTCCACCACACAGGAGAGCACCGATACTGTTTTTCAAACACAGGCATCCATGTGATCTTCAAATTGAAATGAAATAAAAACCAGAAAAAACATACAGTGCATGAGCAGCAGTGCATTAGAAAGAGCCCAGCAAACCCGATGTGCTGATACTCAGCAGCAGCTCTGTAACGTTGTTCCACAGCACAACCTCTGCCCACAGCATTAGTTCCAGCCACATTTTGTCTGACAGAAGCCAGAGCAACCAGTGCTCCCCTGCAGCCACCAGCCAAGCACACGGTACACAAGCTCTGCTTTGCTGGTCTTGGTTCCCCAGCTGGCACACCTCAGAAGCACAAACACAGGTTTCTGCTTTCTTGTCCTCATGTGAGAATGAGCCCAGGCAATCAGGAATACTGCTGAAATTTGGCCACACCCCAGCAGTAACTTGGACAAAGGGAACTGCTCCTTTAGGACTAGGAGGGTGCCAGAAAGAGGAAAGCACAGGTGATGGGTTTTATGGAACTAGACAGCAATGACTAATTAAAGCTTTAAAGCTTGTATTTTTAGGAATATTTATTGGACAAGATAGCTTTACCTGCTATGGCCTTACACAGCTTGATTTATTCTTGGACAGATCTGAGAGAAAGTGTTAATTGCTCATACTGCCAGTTTTTGCAAAAGGGCGGGGGAAGCCGTATTTTGCAGGATGTGGGCATTGGATCTAATTTATAGTCTTTATTCACTTGCTGCCTGAACAGATGAGACTGAATTTGTCCTAGAATTAATGTATATTTTCTATAGGTAATACCACTGTGCTGCTTCTATGGCTTGCCTTTATTTTCTGCTGGGTAACATATGAGTTTGCTTTTCATATTGTTTTCTCAGTTTGCACAAACTAATACTCCTCCTGGCTGCAGATATTTGTGCTCCTTGTAATAAGATTTCCCTACATTTACGCAAGTTTTCAATTCCCTTTTCTACCTATGTATCACGTACTTTCCAGCTGACATAACAAATAAGAGTATTTTCAAACTTATTAAAAAAAATTGACATAGGCAGCTACTAGAGAATTAGATTAATTTAGGCAATGTAATCTCAAGAGAGAAAATACTGCTCTGCAATGTTCTTAAGTGCCAGGGCTTCTCAGTACTTGGCCTGCTACTTCTGTGACTGCCTTTATGTTCTCTTCTGAGCTTCCCAGAAACACCTGGCTTAATGCAGGGAAGTACCTACAAGCAGGGGAGCCATCAGAAGGGGGAGTGATTTGCTTAAGCAGTTTACAGCCCGTGTTAATAAAACAAAAGGCATTCTTCAAAGGATAATTCAAGTCTGGGTGAATGACTTACACATTAGGTCATCACCTCCTGCTCTTTCTTGACTTCTTTATTTACAGTGCTTGTAGTGCTTGCAGTCCTTCCTGCAAAGTAACCTGTTTTCCCTTGAAGCATCTCTCTTATCCGGCACACATTATAGTGTGGCAGGCTATGGGCTTTCCCAGCACAAGTGAGGTGGGCTTTGAATCTTTCTTGGCATAGCTATGAACTTAACCTTTACAAACACTCTCCAGGCTGAATTTATACAGGGAAAGAAGAATCATTGCCATTTTTTTACAGGAGTTGCAGCTGTACCACTTCTATGCTGAAAGCTGCACAAGCCCACACACTTGGTATGACCCTGCCGCAGTCAAGAGGACGTACACCAATCTGCAATCCCATAAAGGCACTAGTTGGAGACAAACATGATTTTCCCTGCACCAAGGGCGGCACTTCTCTCCCTGTGCAAAGCAGCAGTGACAATGCCTGAAAGTATTGCAGCAGCTGTAGTCTATGCATCTATCACAGCTTCACACAAATGTAACATTTTTAATCTGGATGGCAGGCTTAGGGGACAGCTTTAAGGGCATGAAAATATAAATTCTACTCTTAGCCTCTACCTCTTCCACAAATACGTACTGCTCTACTTGTTTTTATAGCCCATTACAATAATACTATAAATAAAATACAAGTATCATGGGAGCCAGAGAACACATTGGCCTTGAAGGCAAGAACTTCCATGCTCTCACTTGTTCTAAGTATGTAAATAAATGTGTGAATCAGGCACAGTAAATTTCTGCAACAAACCAAACTACTTTTACCTTTGCTGAAGCCTCAAAATCTGATGTTATGTAAATACATTTAATAAAGGAATTTTACCCCTAAGTTGTCCCCTGAAGTTTTTTTCATTAAAACTGCCACATACACTGCACTGTAAGTATATTCAGAGCTATGACGTCTGCTGCAGCAGAGGGATATGGGCCAAAAAGGGAGTCAGAATATTGCAGTGCATCAAAGAAGCAACAGGACATCGTAAAATGAACAGTAGGTATTGAAGATACCACAAAACTCCTCATATATGCCTGTAACCAAGTTCCTCTTCTTGTCAGAGGAAAATCTCACCTTCTACATTTGCATGAGTGGATTTTAGAGCTGGAAGACTGGGGTATTACCTCGGTAACTTTTTGGCAATCAGCTTGTACCCCTTTTCACAGGGGTGACACACTTTGGCATTTTGAGCACATACATATAAAGAGTTTAATTTCAGAGCAAATTATCAATGTTTTTTTTCTTAGCCCAAACGTTTTTCTTCACATTCATCACCTGCTTTCCCGTGATACTGAAGACAAAATACTATGATATATTTGCTTGTGACCTTATGGCATGTATGGAAGGATGACACCACTGTCCACAGAGAAGCATTTTCATTGCTTTGCAATCATCTACTTTATCTTTCACCAGGTGGTTAATGGAATTTGTCTTCATACGTCAACTCAGACTGTTTTCAGGGTGCAATAACACCTATGATTAACACCTCAAATGCTATTATTTCTACAGCAATTCTAATCCAAAAGGTAAAAAATAACTTCTCTAAGGACTAAATATGTCATCCATTATTTGACTTGATTGAAAAACAGGACATTACGAAAATGAATGTGATAATTATGTTTGAGACTGACCCAACACAGACATCAGGGAGAAGAGAGACAATCCAGATTATCTTCATTATTTCTGTTTATAAAATCCGTCCACCTTCATCCAAGACTGCAAGGGCTTTGCATGCACTGAGGGGTGACGTGATGGTGTTAACACAAGCTAACCTTGTGCTGCTCTTACGGCACAACAGAACACCAGGAAAAATGGTAACAATACATGAAACTCAGAATTTTTAGCCTTCGTTTTATTCATTGTTTTGCAAATACATAGAAGAACTTGGACGTTTGGTTACAAGAGTTTACAGTACAACTACATTTTCTATAATATTTCTTTTTTTTTATTTTGCTTTTTAGGGACAAAAAGTCAATAAAATACAAAGTGAAACAAGCCCTATCTGATAACATAGCAGATTTGTCATCCTCTTCAGGAGAAAGAGCATCAACTGTACTTTTGTTGTGAAGGGCTGATAATCAGGGGATGACCTCAGTGATGTCCAAATAAGCCTCCATGCATACCATCAACCATGGAAAAGAAATGAGAAGCTCTTATCCCTGTAATAGTGATTACAGCAACCACGGCTCAGAGTATACCTTACATATGAACCACACTTGCATCCACAAAGAAGGAAATACTTAGGAGTGTTTTAACTTCTAATCCTACTTTAGAAATCAATTAAAAAAAAATGGAGTTGCAGTTTGTTGCATTAGCTTTGTGCGGACATGTGACATTTTCAAAACAATACTAATATTCTGCTGCAATACATTGCCCTCAAGATTAAAAAAATTCAAGTGTGACGTACAGGTATTTGCACCACTGTTGTATACAGAGAGAGCCTGTTCTCCTTTCTTCCCCAGTTTTCAGTATCATATTGACTTTTTCTCTCTTGCATTAACACTGATACAAGTAAGAGAAGACAGAACATTCAGCATATACGACAGTCTTCAAGTACTCTTCCACACTCTTGATCAAGTGTTATCTCCAAGCTGAACAGAAGAAATATCCTGTTGCACAGACCTAGGCTGGTTATTCCTCACAACATCCCTGTGAGGTAGGAAGAAGAACATCCCCTTTTCCACCAACATGAGACAAGGCAAAAAGATTAGATACATTTCTCAAGGCAGTAAGTGGAGAACTGGAAAAGCTGAACTCAGGTGTCCTTGGCTCCTGATTCTTTGCCTCAGAAACCAAGGTGCTGAACTCCCAGACATTACTAGGTCATTAGACTTTTAGTAGCCATACATTAATGACAACTACGGCTTCTGTGCGTATGCCAGCAAAACAAAGTTCTTTCGCAGCAGCAGCACATACCTGACGCTGCCTTCAGACACTTCTCCTGTATTTTGTATCTGTCAGTAAATGTTTGCTGCAATTAACTAATCAGTCCTACAACTAATGTAGCACAGGCAATTGCAACAGATCAACATTTCATTTACAGATTTATTTAAGACTTCCCTAGCTATTTAAATATACTTTTTCCCCCCTCTGTATAATTTAATAGTAATTCTCTTCCCTTGTATAATAGTTTTCAGACTCCTCCTGGCAAAACCTTTGTAAGCAGAACTTCACCCCACCTCCACAGCAATAGCAATGGCCAAACTTTAAGAAACTTAATTGATTGGAATGAGTGAATAACATAGGGAATATACCAAAATAGAGAAATGAGGTGAAAACTAAAACTAGGTAAAAATTAACTTGTGCTATTCCTGGATTAAGATATTCTGGAGCACTTTGATCAATGCAGTTTCAAATGTTGCATGCTATCTATCTATCAACCAGTATGCTTTATCATTAAATTACCACTAGTCATTGTATAACATGTTTGTTTCTCATGGGCTTAGCATCAGGTCTCACTATATTCAGGCTATATAATTGCCTACCACACAGTACCACCCATGAGATCAAGCCGTATAACTTAGTATTATGGGAATCATTTTGTACTAGCATAAAAGTGCTTTACAAAGGCATTTTGTTTATTCCTCTGTGGGAAGGAGAGTACCCTTTTCTGGTACTGACAAGAGATTATAAAAGAATTGTTTAGAGCAAGTCTTCCTAATCAGAACAGTTTTTATTGCTACAAAACCCATGTGTGGATAATGACAAATTTTATAACTGTCCCATGAAAAGGAAGCACTTCTGATTTTAAGTGTTCCTATTTATATGAGTTACAGAAACTATTATACTTGAAGAGAACGCTGTATTTTCCAGTCAATTCGTGCTCTGTATAATAAAGATATATAGTGCTGATTTGGGATGTAAGATCCAATGCTTTCCTATTATCTATCTGTAAAAATAACAGTTGTTTTGAAATTAATAATAGGGAAAGGAAGATCTTTATTGAAGATCAGAACCAGTATAAGCAAATGACATTTCATTTTGATTGTCTCATGGCATGAATTCTAGCTATTATGAGTTTGGGTTCTAAACCTTTTAGTTTTTGATGATGCCTTGATCAGCAAATGGTGATTCCTTAAGTAACTGTACCCTCAACTAACTGTATTCCCTTCAGAAGAAATCTTCCAAGTGCCCACAACATTCTCTTCCCCTGTTTCTCTGTGTAACACTGGAAGCACAGACCACTCCAGAAACAATCTGCATTTGCCTTTGATCAAAGTTTATAGAGCATAAGAGTGATATGCGTGGAACAACAGTGTGTCTACCAGTTGTCTGCATGGGGACAGAAACCTTTTCATCTACCTCTTTCATGATAGCCCCGTTTCAGCTTGTATGACTTACATACAGAGTTGGACTTGGAGAAGTGTCAGCTTTTTAATTCCAACAGACACACATCATGGAAATAGCACACACATTCAGGGCTAGGACTCAATTATTCCCACTGGTATAAAAAGTTTTGCCAGACTCATTAAAAAGTTCAGGGTAAGGGAAGTCTATACTCTTGGTACCTCTCTACAGCTACATACATTTGCTGTAGACTCCTCCAGAAAAATCCCCACATCTTCACAGGAGAATGGATATCTTAAGTGCTACAGTTCCAGAAAAATGGAGTGATTTATTAATTACTTAGACAAAGCAGAGGCAAGTTTTGCATGGTCATTTTCTGAACCTGTGTAAAAAGTGTAGTATTAGGCAGGGAGACTGCAAGGCATTTTTTTGACAATGTTCATTAACTTTTAGTATAACATTGTTCAAAATTTAGGGAATGAATTCACCCTTCCATTAAAACTGGTAAGGTTATGAAAGTAAACTACAATTTAGACTCATAGTCGCAACCTGAGTTTAACTATCTGCACACTACTTACAAAGCCCTTGTGAAAAAAACAAGAAAAGACAGAAGTAAAATTGCAAAACAGTCATTGATTTCTCTTCTCTGAGCTCCCATTTGGAAAGAAGCCTTCTGGCAAGTTAAGCCCAATCTGTATTTCACATTTAAATCTGCCTCATTGGCATCAGTTTTGGTGAAACCTAGCAAAAAGGAGGGAAAAAACACAACAGTTGGCATGTAGATATAGCAGTACAACCCATCATTCACTTCTACCTCTATCAACTGTGTGCTACTGAAGACTAGAGATACACCATTTACTTAAACTGATGTATTTGTGGTATTTCAAAGATAAACAATCCCACAACTAAATTCTGTAATGCAGGAATATAAGATATGTGTGGTGCTGGTATCCAGCCTCTAAAATAATTTATTTTGAGTTGGGTTATCAATTTAAGAGTGCAAGCAGATTAAATTTGGGGAGCTGAATGTAGTGATATAGTTCAATACTTTTAATTTTACTTTTTAAAAACTTACCTTTTCCCTTCACATTCATTGTTGTGTAAGAACACGCTATCGTATTCTTCTGTTTTAATTTATTTGCAAAAATAATTAGTGATATTATAAGATATCCAGCAGACCAAAAATAAAACACAATAAGCCTAAGTAGGAAACTAGATGAGGAAGGAAGGTGTAAATGGGAGCAATATTTAACCTTTGGATGAACCCTAACCATCAGTCTACACAAATACCCAGAAGAGGAGCTTTCCACAGACATATCCAAGCGTCTTTACCTATCTCTTATTCCCAGCCTTATTTAAACAAGTACCCCAGAATGAAGATAAAAAATAACTCATGTAATCTTACTTGTTCAGGCTGCTAAACAGTTACCTGGCTTCTAGTGTTCCACTGAAACATCACATACCACAATCCTTCTGCCATCTTTTTCATTTAACTATATCGTACAGGCTAACACATGAAAGAATGACATATAACACCCTTTCCAAGCATTAAAGCCTCTTTCTTTTAGAGGTACAGGGCTGTATTTCCTGTACTAATCATACTTCTACATTTTCCTTCCTCCAGCTGTTACTTATCATCATCTACAACGTTATGAGAAAAGCCACCAAGGAAAGCTTAGTTCATAAAGAGTGTGTTTTGTGTATCAAATGCTAATGAAATGTTTTCAGTGGATGGAACCCGTTCATTGACTTTTCAAAGTTGCATATGAACTAGGAAAATAAATGGATGTAATAGGTACAGGAGTAGATGAGCTGGAGAAATTCCCTGAGTGCACCAGCATTCCTGGACTAGGTCCAGAAATGTCTCAACATTTCTGACTCAAAGTGCTTCACTTAATTTGGGCCTATTTCTGCCTCACCCAGGGATGGTTACACTGAAGCAAAGGCAAAAACTGGAGGATTAAGATAGCACCGTTAAAATCTGTATGCTGCAAATAAAGACAAAAGGCAATTATGGAGATTATTGTTTTTCTGCTGTGGTAGATTTTGGTGCCATCAAAACCTCAAGTGTTTTACATTTGAATGAGCATATTATGTTAAATGTAATGTCTGCACATCTGATGCAAATAGCTGTCATTTCTGTGTACGACCATCCGCTTCAGAAAGGGTCTGATCCCTGTGAGTGCTTAAGTGCCACAATGCCTGTTGAAGATAAGAGAGGTGGCAAGAGCCCAGCACCACTCAGAACAGGACCCAAATACAACTGTTTCTCTAAATAAATGTGATTAAATAAGCATAAAAATGCTAATGTAACAAAAGGGATGGTTTACGCTTGGAAAACAAGGAGTAATCAAGTCTGAAATACAGAAACCCCCCTGAAGTCACTGCTTTAAGTCCCAGTAGAGTCAGTTAATTCAGCATTACCCTGTGCTAAGAGCACAGCATGTGATAAGGCCTGAATGTGCTTAATGAGGACTATTTTACAGTGGGCAGACACAAAGTTACAAGTTTCTTACAGTACCTCCCAGAAAACATGTTAATATTATTTCACTTACAGAAAAAAAGGTTTATCTTGGAAACTTCAAAATATTTTGCTAATATTGAACATGTAAGTGCTGGAAGTAGTTTGCCTCAGCAGCCCTGCATGCAGTCTCTGAACTGGTAAGAGGACACATAGCCTCAGGGACTCCTTGCAATACAAGCTTGTTGACTCTCTGATTTCCAACACCGAGCTACCCTTCTCAACTACACAAACAGACCTATGCTTATTTAACTGTTTGGGGTTTTTAACAGTAAGCAGTTTCAAGGCATGATTCTGAATGATGCTGAGTTCTAGTAACTCCAGTGACCTTATCAAGTGCGCAAAAGCAAGTTATTGTCCAAAAATGTAAAAACAGCCCTTCAAAAAAAACCCCAAAGATAACTATGGCCCCTCCCCGGAAGTGTCTGAGACCAGGTTGGATAGGGCTTTGAGAGTAACCTAATCTAGTGGAAGGTGTCCCATGACAGCTGGGGAGGTGGAACTGGGTAGTCTTTAAAGTCCTTTCAAATCCAAACCATCCTATGATTCTAATCAATGTTAGTATATTTGTTAAAATAATAAAAGTTGCTTATCCCTTGCTAATTCCTAGTTATTTGAAACTGCAGATGAAACCCCCCACAATTCCAGCATTAGCTATTTTTTTCAAAAAACTGTTCCTATTATGACTTTTGCAGTGGGGGTGATTGATCAGGCTAAAACACAACATCCATTTAAGAATGGATTCAAACCTGTAGCAGCCTGTTTCCCCAAAGGCTGTTTCTTCTAGGAAATAAGACCATATCCTCTATTATTCTGTATTCACTGTGCCAAACTTAGAGAGTTAATTTCTGTTTAAATGTACACTAGTCAACCACTATTCAACTACTTAAATCTTTTTTCAGCAGATGCTTTTCCTAAATTCCATGTTATCTTTCAAGATCATTCAGTAAAACCAAGCTTCTAGATTAAGGGGGGGAAAAAAAAAGTGAAGGGGAAATGGTAGCCAGACAGACTTATCCTGATTATTTCTGTAATCAAATACATCTGCAAAAGTATGTTTCTCAGTCTGTTCTCTCATGGTCTCATCAACAGTGTAAACCAGTACAAGCCCAAACAGATTACCTGCCAAGGTGATCTATATGCTGGGCAGCAGCAAATCTGATTTAAGCATGCAAGATAAGCCAACAATTTGTCTTCACAGCACAGTAAAATCGAGGGCAATTTGTTTATTTTTTACATGGTGCCAGTCTATAATGAAGATTATTGCCTCTAAATCACATTTCCTTTGACATTTTGTTGTTGCAAATGTCCTTTAGGAGATGTTTTCCCATAAAAGTAAGCAGACTGTGAAAACAGGACTGTATAGCCAAATGTGTCTAAAAGAAAGCCATACAGGTTAGAAAATTATCCTCTCCAAAAACAGAGCAGTCTGCATGGGGACAGATAGTTATATATAAAGGTACAGTCATTTCTTAAAATCTTACTTGTAATGAACCTAGAGAAATGTTTTAGTTCAAATTATTCACTATAGCCACTGAAAAAAACGCTATACAGGGTCAACTCCTTATTTTCCACCCATGAATTCAGTTTCAAACTAGCAAAACAATATCACCTAAGAAAAATGCTTACACTGTAGCAATACAATTTCACTGAAGTTCTTGTCACTAATATAAACAAGAATAAGATCTCTCATTCATAAGTGAACATAAATAATCATAAGCACAATTGTTATTCTGGCAAGAAAGCCTGAGGTATAGTCCTGAAATGGGGAATAACTGCCTATCACAATGCTCAAATCTCTTATTTTCTTAAGGCCAAATCTAGCAGGTGATCGCTGTATATGGAAATCAGCTCATCAAATGTCCAATATTATGTAACAGTTGCGAAGGAAGGAAGGAAGGAAGGAAGGAAGGAAGGAAGGAAGGAAGGAAGGAAGGAAGGAAGGAAGGAAGGAAGGAAGGAAGGGAGGGAGGGAGGAGCAGTGTTCTTCGTGGTTCATTATTCCCATTCTGCAGTGACACAGAGATTTCAGGCACTTTTGGAACCACCAATCAGTGGGTAATGCTGACCCACACACATAGCTCGGCAGAGGTAAATGCTTTGCCTACAGCTCCTTCAGTGCACTGTGTGATTTCATGCACGACCACAGCAGCTGTACAAAGCTGACTGTGCCAGAGTTTGCCTTCGGGAGAATGAGGAAATGGTGCCTGTAAGCTATCTTCTCCTGATCTCAATAAGACAGATTCCAGAGATCTAGATGGTGGATGGTTGCAAAACCTCCCATCAACCGATAACTTCAGGCTACCCTAAAATTTCAAAATGTTCACTAGTCCTTTGTGACATTGACAGGATGGGAAAACACTAAGTAACAGTGGGTGTTTCTAATCTTTTCTTTGGTCCTTGACCTTGCCTTATCATACCCACCTTGAACCCACCTATCATTTTAAGCTTATCACTTTCCTGGAATTCTTTGGTTATTTCTTCTTTCACTGGCTTGAGGACAGGATGCTGGACTTTACTTTGGGTAACACATACTCATTTAAATACATATGTATTGGTCACGTGAACCAAAAAGAAACCATCTCCTTTCAGACAAATAGGTTTGGAACATGTAAGGACCAGTATCTTCTGACAACAAAGTCCTCTCCTTTAGTTTCTTTAGTCTACCAACTAAACATGCTTACTAAACATGGCACCTTCAATTTGTGGTGAAGTTAATCCCCAAATTAAACATACAAAAACAATCAAAGTGACTGACTGCAATGCACACAAAGCTAAAAGGATGCTAGCTGTTTGACAGGCTGATGAGCCAAGGAAATAGAAGTCCTGACATTACTGAAGTTTTAAAAAATTTACCATATTTTCCTAAACCATAGTCAGAAGCTGAATGATTCCTTTTCAACACAGAAACACAGATGGAAGGTAGCTTCCATCACAAATTAAATAACATCATCTTCCATAAGATGTTACATGGAAAATTAATAATAGAGCAAAGTAATTTTGTAGCAGTGTGCTGTGCTTTTCAGTTGCAGGTCACTCATCTTTAACCAAACAACTGTTTTCAGCTATACAAATCCATTTTCAGAATTGAACAGCTCTTTATGTAAAATATTTAAAATTCTACAAGAAAAACACCTACTATCATATTTCATTATCACAATGGTTCTCTTACGGACACAGAGAATGAATTAAATTCAACTGGCTCATTGTGCAGAAAGTTTTACTCACTGCCCACAGGATGCTCAATGACTTAATAACAAAACCCTTTCTCATACTAACTGGTCTGCAGTCTTTCAGTCACTTGTCCTTACCCCTACCATGAAACCCTGCAAAAAGAAAGAGTATTGCACTTCCTTACCAAATATTCCCAACTATTTTTACAGCACAAGTTGTATGTGTTACTCGCTGCCCCTGCCAAACAAAGGCTGACCTGACCTGAAAGGCCTCTCAAGACAGAAGAAAAAAAAATTTCATAATGTGCATGTAGGAGAAGGCCATCTGTATTTGTTATCAACCACACACACACAATCAGTTGCAATCTAGTGTGCTACAGCTTTCCATTAACAAGCCAGTTTTGTGTTAACATTAAATAAGACTTAGGAATGAATGTGAAGGTCAAAAGGCAGTGGCTTTCTGGATCAATGCAGAGCATAAGTTTCATTTGTACAAGGCAATGGGAGAGAAAAAGCAAAGATATCAGCAGTAAAGCATTTAATTGATTTGCACTAGTAACACAGTGTGGATCTGCGTAGTTACCCCTGTTGAAAAGATTCAGAAAACCCCACCTAAAGATGGGTAGAAAACTTAGCAACAGAGAATTAGGTAAACTAATTTGTACAACAGAAAAATAAATATTTGTCCACCCCTCAGATATGAATCAGCTCCCCTCTTCAATGCACCATAGTAGTTCCCCTTCAACACTGCCCTTCCACTCTTAGTCACTTCTCCATCTCCTTTTTATTTCCTAGCTTCTAATTCATCCAATATAATCATACTAGATTAAGCATTAGGCCTAAATCACCTTCTTTTTGAACTGCAAATTTTACAGGCATTCCACGCAGCCCTCACTTATAAGGAGGAAACTTACTGCATCTACAAGCCTTCATGTGGTAAGTATTTGTGGAGAATATTTGTTCTGACACCAAACTAACTACATTTGTTTGTAAGATGACTTACTGTGAAGTCACAGCCAGTGCTTTTCTTGATATCATCCACTGTCAGTCCTTCCCAGATTTCGACAAGGGTCAACCCCTTTTTCTTGTCCACATCAAACACAGCCTGTCAGGTTAAAATAGCACACAATTATTTTTTTATTACCAGAGAATGAGTATGTAAGTAGTAATAGTGTAGAAAATGAAGTGCTGAAGTGGTCAGCATTCCCTCAGTAACAAAAGATGCCATTACCAATTGGTTTCATTTTTCACTTCTCTGAGTGACCAGTAATGATTTATGCTATGTTTAATTGAAGAATATAAAATATGAGATGTGTTATGTTTTGTGGGGAAAATGTGCAACTGCTCTTCAGTGCATGAAATGAGGATCACGCCTCCTCTTCCAACCTAGTGAGAACTGGGAGGTCCAACAGAAGGACTGAGTTATTCTTCACTACAAGACAATGCTCACAAGAGTGATTGTGAAAACAAGCAGGAAAAGACAATGGATTTCTAATTCTTCTATTTAGTTTATAGGCCAGCAGAGAGGTAAAGAGTGGTTGACCACCTTTGCCAGATTATAAGCTTCTCAAATAGCTATCAGACACCTAGCGTAAATTTTAGTCTTTTCAGATGCTAGCAATAGAAACCAAGATTCATTATTGTATTATTAACAGAAAGACCAGAGGAAGTGACTAAAGAGGCAAAGGCAGTTCTTTCTGATGTCTCCATTAGATATGCTTTTCATTTCTAGGGCTCACAAGCATATCAAATAAAAATTATGTGCACTTAAGTAAAAGACCAATGAGGACTGAACTTGAAATGCAAGTGAAGTCTTTAGCTCATCACAGAGGCGTACCAACATTCAGCTGTCCTCTGCCTACCTGACACCAGTTTAAAGGACTGAAAAACAATAGATCCTCTAAGAAGCTGGGCATAAGGAACACACACACTAACAAGCTAGAAAGGAGGCAGAATTTGCAACAGCAGGTAAGTACTACTGCAGGTTTGTGTCATCTGCTAATAAAGCAACCAGATCTGACAAGTGGTAACTCTTACAGAAATTTCTGGGGGTTTTTTCAGTCCTTGTTCAGTCTCCTTTTTTTCATACGTTACATTTGTATATGGTTAGTTAGTAGAAAACTAGAAATGCTTCCACATTTCCATTTATTTTCCCTTACTTTGTGGAGAAAAAAACCTTTTAAATTACAGTAGCAATATACCACTGGCAGAAAGCAAATTCTACTTCAGCACCTTTGATGCATTCTACTTAGTATGACAGATAGCTCACAGAGGGACTACTCTAAGCCCTTAAAAATCTAAACACTGATAATAAAAGGAGTATGATTACAGCAAAAACCTTAAGTCACTTATCCTTTGCTCAAAAGATCCACTAATGTACTCTGAGCAGCAGCAATATCAGATGCTCACATGTACTTGCACTAGAGAAAATTGCTTCACAAATGGAATCAAGGAAGGACAAGAGAAATGAAGCCCCAATACAGTCATGAGTTGTGTTTCTCTGAAAAAGTCTGTAGTATACAGCAAGGAAAATGCCAACTGTTTGACATATATGTGCTGCACAGTTGTTGCTTTACAGAAAAAGAAATGAGCTGTGAGTACAACTGTACTTCAGGATTTGTATCTCATATGGCAAATTTTAAGGAATACTTTGGGAAAAACAAGGAGATAAACACTTCACATACTTCTCATGTGTGGCATCTTTGTTCTGAAGGTGTGTAAGAATACAGTCCAGTATGCTAGACGTCAACAGTCAAAGCTTTAAAAGAAAAAGTAGGAGCTTTCTGACCTCTGGAATTGAACCCAAAGGGAATCTTTGCTCTTCACTGGCAAGAGATACCGATATATTTTTCAATTTTACTAAGCTTTACTAAATTTAGTGAGTGCTCTTTCTTAAGAATAGAGGAGGGAAGTATTGACAAAGATTCAAGAAAAGTACTTTACCTTCTCTGTGATGATGCGGTTTACACATTGTTTCCCAGTAAGTGGTAAACTGCACTTTTCCAAGATTTTATGGACATTGCCCTGTGTTTAACAAAATATAGGCAAACATTAATTTTCAAAACAAACACAAATTATTTGGAATTCAAATGTGTACACAAAAAGGAAAACCACATCTGTCACAATTCAGTGTTACTGTTCATAACAACTGGTATGTGCAGGGTCAGACATACATGCAGGCACTTCAGATGCCCAGGCCTCAAGCGCAAAGTCTCACTCTGAAAAGAGTAATTCTTTACATACATTGAATTTCCATTCCCTCTGTATGTCCAGGAAAGCCCAAAAGCAGATTAAGACATGAGTGCAACATAGAATTTACTTTAAGATACTTCCTTTTCTGTGGCTTCAAATACCAGCTACTCTAAATTTCAGGGAAAAATACTGCCTAATGAGAAGACACAGCTTCTCACATGAAGCTGACCATGTAAGGTTTTGATGGCACGTTTTTTCCTTCATTTTTTTCCTCTTTTTTTTTTTTTCACAATTTTTCAAATAGGAGTTCACAAATGCTTTACATACTGCTAAATGTAGTCTGCAAGAACTCTGAATGGATATAAAAGAGACGGATGCCTACATTTTTAGACAGTATTTGAAGGTATTTTTATTATAGCATTAAGTGCACACTTCCCCCATTATCATGATTTTTTTTTATCTAATTATCAATTTTCTGTTATGCATGTCATCAGTCTACTTTAAGACCTAATATAAACTCAGAAAACATCACTCAGCCTTTTTGACTCTTGAGTGATAATAAAATGAGCAATTCATGCCCTATTGGATTCATCTTTTTCTATGGAGAACTGTTTCTTTGTCCTAATTTTAATTCTGCTGGCAAAATCCACATCTGTCATGAGGCAACTACTCTGATGAAACACACCCACCGTTAGTGAAAATAATTTCTAGTGATAGCGTTAACTTTGACTGATCTATTTATCTCTCGTCCATCCAGAGGACCTTCCTGCAACACTCTGCCCAAGAACCAATATTAATCTCTGCTATTTGCAATACCTTCAGTAACACATCAGGTATGCTTCTCAGCTATATGAAATGAAGTACCTCTTACTGGTATCCAACTGAGATTGAAACGCATGGAATTTCAGAGGTGACAGCTTGAATGTTTTCTGTGACCCTGAGAACTGATATATTGCAGCTTCTTAAGAACTGAGCTGAGGATTACTGGATTACAAATGAGTATTAAAGGTGTCTTTTGGAAGACATCAATCGGGGTACTATCAGAATAGGAATCCAAATAGAACTGCATGGATTTTTACTGTCTACATTGATATGGGCTTTGTTCAGATAAAGGAAAAAAAAATGTTGTGCAGATGCTAAAATCGTGAAGTGTTTCAGCCTGCTTTAAATAAAAAATTCTGATGTTGAAGAACAAAAATGCCCTTAATCTTCCACAACACACTGATAAAAAGGAGTCTGCAAGTCACTGCTCCATGTTTCAATCATGGCCAAATGCAAGTACTTAGAGCTAGCTTCCATTCTATTGTTGTGAATGGCATAAACAACTATTTCACATGGAACTTTACTATGTTTTGCAAAACATTTCAATGATGGTATAGAGGTAAGAGCTTGACTTAATTCTCTTAGTATTTGGCAAATTAGGCACAGAGGCGCAGTGACTGTTTAAGAGATTAAACAACAACCTTACTTTCTATTACTTTTCTTCATGGCTATAATATTAGAGATATTAGTTGTATACTCAGACATATGCACATCTTGCCTGTACCTCAAGGACTCAACATTTCTATACAAAAAATTTGAAAAGGGTTAAATGATTCTTCATAAGATCACAAATCAGACCAAAATTACTGCAAGAACTACCTGTTGCAGCAACTCTTGAACATGTCCACTGCAGGTACTGTGTATATTCTATACACTTCCACAGTACTCCCATCCATAAGTCCTGTTGACTGTTGATCTACAGGAGACTTTGGCATCTAATGATAGATTTCTTATTATTTATTTGGAATAAGATGACATAAAAGCCCCTGTACTTAAAAACCAGCAGATACAACAGATTGTCACTGTGTGCAGACATTTCCTTCACTCAGTAGCACACTGGGCTTTCAGCAGGACAAAAGATCGTTCCTGTGATGCACAGATACAGATTAAATGAGTTTGTGAGAAAATCTTTGGTGTAAAGAATTAAAAGGTGTGAATATAAAATTGGCTCTGTAAAAAGCAGTCATCCCAGTAAAATGCTGCTGAATTTCAGAGCTGGGTGCCATATTTGGTTGTGTATTAAGGAAAAAAAAAAAAAGAGGAAAACTTGAAAATGTGTAGCAGCAGCTACTGCAGCAGCTTCTGATTTCCGAAATTACATTTCCATATTTTATCACCTTCACTTCTGAGCAAACAAGGGGACCACAAGAAAAGACCAGGCAAGACAAAAGAGTGGCCAAGAACACTATCCATTTTAAAACAAGAATAAAATAGTTATGCTGTGCCTTCTCAAAAATGCAGGGGAAATAATTTATAAAAGCTGTAAATGACTTTGTAATGTACAGAATGTAATGTACAGAAAAGTCCAATTTATGTATGCATACATCAAAGTATTAAGAATATTAATAAACTTATTGTCTATGCCTAAGTTGTTTCTAACAGTGAACCTAGCTGTTTCCATCATGCAAACAACTTTCAAACACCATGGTGAAAAACAATTTTTAGTAATAATACTTTCAAGAAGAAAATCAGAATGAATAATTACACTCTGTGTGGACTTTGAGCCTTAACTAAATTCCACAATAATTCCACTAATACCTGAAGCTTGTGTCTAAGCAAATGTACAACTGCATATCCATTTTGGGGAGGCCGTGATAGGTATGTGAGTCATATAGATTAATCTGCTTTTTGTTTACTTATTTATGCATATACATGCAAAAACTATTGGGTCAGGATCAGTCCTCTTACCGAACTGTGAAATTATAATGTTTTTCAACTCTTTTTTAAGTGAAAATTCATTATTCAAATGACATTTAAAAAACACACAATTGTTAATATATTTCGCTTTCCTATTTTCATATTTACTACAGTTTACCATGTAAATTCTTTATCTTTTCCCCTCAGGTATTCTGACAGGGATATTATCTTGAACAATAAACAACTAATTCTTATTGCAGGCATGTAACAAATCTGGAATAACAGAAACACAGAAATTTAAAAAAATATATTTTTAAACATCTGGTATAATTCTCTGAAAACAGAGACTTTTGTCCAGCAGTCCATTTTTCTCATAGTCAGTCCAGTCTTCTCTCTCACAGCCACTCCTGTTTTAGAAGTTTCAGATTACCAGTTTCCTATGACCTTCTGTGGGATGCTGTTTATATCCATAAACCCCCACAACAAAGAAGTCTCTAGATCAAACTCTATCACATAATGATGTAAGGCAGCCTGCATTTCATCATGCCAAAAAGATCTGGTTTATTAATCTGTCAGCACCAATTTGACTGGCAACTTCAGAGGCAAGTACCTCTCTATCATAGCAAGTATTTAACCCTGGCAAACCTCATTTCTCAAATCATTCTAAGGTGAAGAGAAATATCTTTGGGTTAGCAAGTGCTGTAGCTCTGGCAATTGCCACTCTCATTAAATTTGCATGCAGTAACTAAAAACTGTGTACAGCTTTTAAACATTAAGTTAATATTTCATTTTTTTCCATGGTGAATGATTCATTTACAACAGGAAAGGAACCATACTAACCTAGCCTCCCATTGCAGCTCCACAGTAACTGACAGCAAAACTATCAAATCCCCCCAAAGCAGCACAATGAATTTAAGATGTCTTTTTTTTTCTTTTTTTTTTTTCTTTTTTTTGGTACTGGACAAAACTCTTATTTAGAAAGAAGCAGCTGAGCCTTACCTTGGCTGAGTGCTCCATGGTAACAACCACTTTGGTCTGTGCACTTGATACCAGGTCCATGGCACCCCCCATTCCTTTCACCATCTTACCCTAAAATTAAAATTTTAATGGAAATGTAACATGTTTAGCATTAAAAAAAAAAGGAATTTATTGCCTGGAATTACAGGACATAATATTCATCTTTTCCTGCACCTATTTCACTGCCATTATATTCACTATATTCAAAAGCTAACAGAGCTTCACTAGAGCAAAAACATCTGCCTCATTCTAGGCTCTGTATGATGTAAACAGAAGAATCACAAGTAGAATAAGGATCCACTGCCATGGCTGGTGCCCTGGGGTTTAACTTAAAGCTGAGTACTAGCATAGGTCTAACAGAAGCCCTGACACTAAGGAGTGATAAATTTACTTCCAACTGTTCTAGCATTAGAAATGCAAACTGTTCATTCTCCTGTCAAGAGAAATATCATTACTTCCTCAAAGAAAACTCTGCCTATGAAATGTAACAACAAGAATATTTGAGTACGCCCTACCTGTCAGTTCAGAAAGCCATGGTTCCTATAACTGTATCAGTACAAACTGATCTATTTGTTCTATTCCAGATGTCTGTGGATGTCATTTCAGAACATGGACAAATAAATGAACGTGCATCAGTATTCACTTCTATTTGTCACTCAAAAAAAGCAATGCTTTCTGCCTCTGTGATTCATTCTTCTCTTAAAGAGTGTCAGAATTGCACCTTTTATCACAGAAGCTATACTGTGGCTTGGTGTTCAACTACGTCAACTTCTACTCTCTGAAAACCTGACTCTACCTGCTGCTTCCACCACCTTAAACTGAATGTATCTGATCTTGGAAGGTAAGAATCATAGAATCATAGAATCATAGAACAGCCAGGCTGGAAGACACCCACCAGAACATCCAGTCCAACCATTCCTATCAATCACTAAACCATACCCTTCAGCACCTCGTCCACCTGTGCCTTAAACAGTTCCAGGGAAGGGGAATCAACCACCTCCCTGGGCAGCCTCTGCCAGTGCCCAATGACCCTTTCCGTGAAAAATTTTTTCCTTATGTCGAGCCTGAACCTCCCCTGGCGCAGGCTTGAGGCCATTCCCTCTTGTCCTGTCCCCTGCCACTTGGCAGAAGAGAGCAGCTCCCTCCTCTCTACAACTTCCTTTCAGGTACTTGTAGAGAGTAATGAGGTCTCCTCTCAGCCTCCTCTTCTCCAGGCTAAACAATCCCAGCTCTCTCAGCCGTTCCTCATAAGGCCTGTTCTCCAGCCCCTTCACCAGCTTTGTTGCTCTTCTCTGGACTCACTCCAGAGCCCCAACATCCTTCTTGTGGTGAGGGGTCCACAACTGAACAGAGGACTCAAGGAGCGGTCCAGATCTGGTGAACTTCTGACAGTAAATGACCATAAATACAAAGTTCTATCAGCCTTAGCAAGGCAGTCATTTTTGGACAACAAGCACTAGACCCAAAAAAACAAGACAACACCTCATATGCCACTCAAGAGCTGGCGAAGTAGACAGAAATGGGAGTGGTACAACAACGTACATGCATGATACGGTAGTTTAACAGAAAACGCAAGCCAAGGAATTTTACCAGATTAATACCAATTAATTTCTGTCTCAAGAATTCTGTACTTGCTTTATTTTGTCTGGTTTTTATTTGTAAATAAAATAAAGTATAAGCACTGTCTTATAAAAAAAACCTAAAAGTATAAATCTAACTGACTAGGAGACTTCCTAGTATAAAGGGTTTCCACTTATATTTCTTTTTATTAGCTATGTCATTCACTACCTTACTAGTAACAGTACCTATTATCTACTGACATAAAACATATGGAAGAGGTCTATCCCACTAAGCTGCCAGGCCAGGAACTTACTGGTCTCTCAATCATAATGAAAGGAACACATGCACATATGCCCCTTCCAAGATCATATTTTCTTACGATTTGCACAGCAAAGTATAATCATGCCTTCTTACATCTATAAACAAACCCTCTGGAATTTCTCAGGTCAGATTAACAGTTAATATTAACTACATTAATTAAAATTACTGCTAAATATTTCTTTGTAAATACAAACCTAAATGAGAGATTTTATCTCTGTCTTTAACTTCATGGCACTGCTCACATCATTCTCCATCCTACCTGGAATTATAGAGCTCTTACAGAGACTGCAGTGACCTCTCATCAACCTGCCAGAGGTTCACTGACAAGATCACAGAATCATAGCACAGTTAGGGTTGGAATGGACCTTAAAGATCATCCTGTTCCAACCCCGCTGCCATGGGCAGGGACACCTCCCACTAGACCAGTCTGCTCAAGCTTCCATCCAGCAGAGCCTTGAACACTTCCAGGGAGGGGGTAAACACAGATAATGCAGGGTAGCTGAAGATGATACATTATCTCCAGAGTAACTCAGACTATGTTTGCAGTGAGGATTATGCTATCAATATACCTGACCTGACAATGCCATTAGTTCATTTCCCAGGCCTTTTAGTTCTATGAGCTAGTAAAGACCTACAGTGATAAGGAAATATCTAAAGAAATAAGTGCTGATGAACAACAAATACAAATCTACTGCCAAAGAAGCTGCCAATCAGGACAGAGACTTCACTCCCTTGCATACACAGGAACAGGAAAATGCAAGTTAAGCTGAAGAGAGGGACTTCGGGACCTTTAAATCTGTTCCTCCTCTTTAGACAAACATACACAACACTGCAGGGTGCCTGGTAAAGTAAATCAATTAAGCATTAACTCCAGTTAGCTGGGTTATTATATGCTTTTATTTTGAGGAATATCCAAACCACAAAAGTCTTACATCCATCTCCATGCACCTACAATGCCCCTGCAACTTACACTTCTCCCCACACCATACTAGCACAGGAATAATAACATCCTAAATTTGAATTAAAACACTCAAGACCAAAACGTGATGCCCAAAAGACATTTTGTTCAGTTTTGCTTAGGATAAGCATTCAGACCAAAACAGTTTTGATATTTATAACCACCACACATTTACAAGTAACAAGCAATTTCCATTTCTTTGAAATTTTAATTGTGTGTTTAATTGCATCTGACATGTCAGGCTGCTTTATTTGAATACTTATTGCATGTAATAGGCAGCTTGTCATAAAAACAGACATTTTCTCCTGAAGACCACTTGTCACAACCACCTCTACTGTGAAAACTCTGAAAAAACCCTAAATTAGCTTTATAGTGCTGGATACTAACTCAAGTGGGAACTACACATTTCACTTAAAAAAATTGTGCTAATTTTTACTTTTATTTTATCAAAGACGGCAAATTGCAGACAGTAAAACTGTAGACTCTTGGATACTTGATAAAACATTTCAGTGTAAAGTAATAACCAATACAAGGCTCAATTGCTTTAGATATTCATAGAAAAAAAAGGGGGGAAGAGGATATTTCAAATAAGCAACCGCAAAAATACATTACAGCATCCTGCTCTGTCCTACCATGTCAGCAAGGCCCAGGGTTTGCATGTCCCCAGCCCTCATTTATTTCTTTAAGATTATTTCCATTACATTGGTGCTCCTAGCTTAAGAAACCAGAAAGAACGAAGTAGTTTAGTGGTAGAGCACCGGTATTGTGAAGGACTATTATAAAGACGATTTCATCAACAACAACCTGAAGTGAGAAGAAAAGTCAGTCTTGATTAAAACATGGGCTTCATGGGAGGTTCAATGTTGGCAATATTTATACAGAGGGTTAAGTAGAAGACAGGAAAAAAAAATGACAATTTCCTTGTAGCACTTTTGTTCCAAACATCTGTAATGCAGGGAGAAATTCTGGTTTTCCCATTTAATTAATTATTTTGTTACTCTGTTGATGGGGCATCTTTAGGAAAATATGAGAGCAGAGTACATATTTTCTCAGGTGACGTCTTCTTATCTAACCACCATTTAAATGGGTACGTATGGTTGGACTTGATGATCTCAAAGGTCTTTTCCAACCAAATGATTCTACAATTCTATGAAAACATGATATTCAAGAGCCTGAGAAATTAATTTAACCTAGCAGTAATTCATAAACAGAAACCTTCCTGTTGGTTTTGTCACTTGTGGCATCCAAAGCAATTTGTAGTGTTCAAACAGAACCTTTTGAGGTCCAAGGTCAACAAATTTTCAAGATATTTTGCACAATGGTATTGCAAGTTATAAAGAAGCTATATATCAAGCAGGGAACAATTATAGGAAAATGCAAACAGACTACAAAGAGGCAGCTGACAACAAAAAAGAGAAAAACTCAAGAGCGTCCACACTATTAAGGTTTGAATCCATGCTGGTGCCTAGCACCTTTCCTCTATAGTGTCGATGGGAAGAACTTTTCTTCCATAGTTGAATTTTATAGCTACTCATAATGTTACAGGTAAAATGCATTTAAACTGATCTGGTTAGGATAAAAGAACATCGTCTTTTGAGACAAACATATATCAACAGTAAAGAAAACCTGATGCTTGCAACATGAATGTTCAAGAAACAGTGAAAACATCAGTGTTAAGCACAGAGTTTTAAGGATTTGAACAGAGATGGATATAAAAGTTTCACTAATTCAATTTAAAATTGAATACCAAAGGACAATCAAGGTGAAAATGTATAGCTGTTTGAAAAAAAACAACAAACCCCTACTTCTCTGTTAAGAATCCTCGCCCTCACTGTCAACTGACTACTGTATTGAATAAACAGCACCAATGTGAAATGTCTTTTTCCTTCCATTAAATAAAAGAATATATATGCTTCATACTATAATCAAAATTAGTAAAACTATTTTAAAAATGCAGAAGACAATCAGTTCTTCCAGTTTAAACTACAGCACTCATTCCCATTCCACATGAATTTTCAGGCATTCCTCTGGAATACCTTGAACAAGCTACCTAGGGTAAGACAGTAAAATTTTAAGAGTGTCCATATGGTTTCTGACAGCCACAGACTGGTGACAGGTACAGAATCCATCATCAGACTCAGTTTCCTTATGAAATGAAATAATTACATCATGCCAGGGACATCTACTAAAATTCAGAGCAACTGGAACAGTGTGAACCCCACAGAGAAAAGCATAAATGAAGGTAATGCAATGGATACAGGATACTTCCATCATCATTACCAGTGCCACTAATGCTGCAGTCAAAAAGGATGAACTTAGGAACCCTTCAACATAATCCGCTCTGCTCCTCTCTGATGTGTACATACTACTCACACAGAAGCCACACCTTTCTCCCACTCCATATAGGTATTGTCTGTATTAACAGATGTGCCAGTCACAGAATCACAGAATCACAGAACAACCAGGTTGGAAGGGACCCATCGGATCTTCTAGTCCAACCATTCCTGTGTCCAGTACAAGTAAGGTTATCAGAATCATATGTAAGTATTCAGTAAAAACATCTTATCAGTTGTTGTGAGTTAAGTGCAGATGGTTTGGGGTTTTTTTGTTTGTTTGAAGGGGTGCATAGTAACACAGCCTTTAGCTTTCTGCAAAAAAGATACAAATCAAAAGGTAATATTAAAAAAATACATACATATAAATCTGTTCTAACTACATAAAAATGTAGATAACAATTCTTTGCCCATTGCTAACAGTTCTGCCCAGTGTTTACAGGAAAGGTATGCTTATAGCTGATTCTAAAATGACAGTCACAGCTCTTCTAGATTTCACTTTCCATTTCTTCACCGAAAGACTGGATGAAGACTGTAAAAAAGATAAATAAAGCTGAAGATAAATATTCTGAAATATACTTCCTTGTCCTATTTTCCACTGGGCTTATGTACTTACATGGCACAATGATTGTAATTATACTGTCCACTATGACTGCGAGATTAGATTTTACTCTACGACTGAATAAACATTACGAAGAAACAGTGGGAAATCATTAATTGGATTTCTGAATCAGTAAAGTTGGTAATGCAACAATATGACAAAGAGTTAATACTGGCTGAATACATCAAAGCTGAGCACACCACACATGCATTAACAGGGTGAAGATATTTTTTAAAGGATGTCCAAAATAAAAGATTTAGTTAAATGGCCTAGAGAAAATGGTCTATCTTCAAGAATTCTAATCAGATATTTCCTAACACACATAATGAAAGGCACAATTAAAAATTGTGATTTTTGAAAGAATGGAACTTGAGTTCTTCAGTGACTAACACTTCTTCACAAAATTTATTAATAACTCTTCCATAAGATGTAGCATATATAAAAATGTGCAGTAAACCACAATTTTTACTTTCCATAATCAGAAAATTTAGACAGCATAAAATATGTGCCAAGAAAGTTGGTCAAATTTTACTGTTCTCCCATATAACTTGGCAACAGCTTCAAATGACTGGGTGAAATTCAAATGAAAACATTGAGAGATAGCATCTCAGGAGCAACTCAAAAGAATCTGTGACATGCTTCATTGAAATAGATTTGCTTTACAGTGATGAACATTATTCCAGTATTCATGTTTGCATACAATTTCCAAATCATGCAGCACAGCATGCAATAATTAAATACTACTGCCAACATAATACTTGTCTCACTTAAAAGTTATGGTTCCATATTGCAGTCATGATTGTTACCACTAACCCAGAGACCAGGACTCTTTTGACAATGCCTTGTACTTTTGAGACAAGAAGAATTTCTTCACCTACTCTCATTATACAGAAGCCTAATGCATAGCTGCCAATTCCCACATTGAAAATTTGAGAGAAAAGGAACAAAACACCAACAGTGAGCTCCTACATTCCTTCCATACAGTCTGAAAAAAACCCATACACAAAAATGATTTTAAAAGCCCGCAAAAAAGTGGAAGACATAGAGCTAACATAATACACTCTGTTTCTCCTTTGAGGCTCCAAAACTCCTCCAGCGGTGGTAATTATGTGCTGTGAGGGCTTTGCAGGGCTTCCACACGTGTTTATGGGGAGACAAGCAGTAAGGTGATATATTACTGTGTGTTTGATTCCAAGACACTGTCTGAAAAAAAAAAAATACCTCTTCATATTGAAATACTGTCTCACTGAAATGCAGATTTCCAAGGAGACTCTAGGTAACTGCAGGTTCTTCCACTACATTCAGCTACTCCTTTGTAAGCCTTACTCAGTCATGACCTAGATATTGGACAATCTCCCTTTATTACTAAGAGAAAACAAGTCATGGAACATAATTAATCAGCATATTTTCTATTCATACTGATTTGTAATGCTTCATTCATTTTACAGTTAATCGTCAAAACATGTTTCTTAAAATTTCCTGCAGTACTGTGCACTTGAAACAAAACAGAGGTTGATGCACTCAGTGCAAAAGACATACCAGAAGATAGTTACTAGACACTGTGTTTGAATTCAAACCTTGTGCAAAGACATATCTACTCAAGCAGAGTGGCAAATAGCCTGCAACAGGCCTCCTTGGACTAGAGTGCTCTCAGGCATTCCTTTCTCTCATCATTAAAAACTGTAATTTCAACTCAGAAAAGCTCTTGCTGTGGAGCACTCAGCTCTCAGGTTTGGCACTACAAATACAAATTAAAACCAAACCCAAAACACCCTCCCACAGTCACACACACACTCAGTTGGCTCCTGGTGGTTTACTTTAATTTAAAAAATGTCTCTTAAAATGAACATGCAGTTCATCTCCTGGTCAAAGTGTTCAAAACTGAGCAAAAGATGTTCTTCAAAGCTATGTAGAAAAACTACCAATAATTTTTAAAACTATATTCCTAACACCTTAGGTTATACTGACCTCTACAGATGGTAAATTAGAAGAGTTATTACTAAATTTGAATTAGGTTTCCTTGTGTTCTTTTCAGATAATATTCTTTGACAAAATGTAAAAATTTTTGTATTATTATTCTTCCATCATTATTTATACTTTAATCCTTTAAGTTTAGCAATGCCAAGTCAAAGCATTAAAAAATAAGGTCACTACTTCTAAAATTCTGTTATTTATTTATATCTAAGAACAATCTGGAGCTATGTATCCAGACTGTATCACCTTGCACAAATTACATCATTCTCTTTCTCATCCCTGTAACTGCATTACCTTAGCTATCAAAACATGAATTTTATACTCGAAGAATATACAAAGCTAGAGTTAAATTTCTTGCTCAATATTGTATTTGGTTTATGCTGTTTGCAGAGAATTAGACATGTTAAGTAGTATCAGCCCCAATATTATCCCCAGTCCTGCTGCTTTTAGCTTAGCAGCTTTAAGCCTGGTGATATAACAAATAACCAGCTTCCTTGGCACCTTTTGGATGTATCCTATCCTTTCTGCACTCAACAACTTACATATGCCCAGGTTATTTTATGAGTCATCAGTCCTCTTCTGTGGTGGGTACTATTAGCCCTTGCCTAAATTCTACCACCAACCATGCTGTTAAAGTCTAAGGCAAAGATGATGAGTACCTCAGACTCCATCCAGAAGTATGTTATCCTCTCATTAATTATATGATTCACAGTCATTCAACTGTTTTCCTGCTGGTACATCATGTCATCAGTATCAGTAGTTACATTATTAGTGTTGCTCAATGACTAAGAGATGTTCAGAAATGCATGTTGAGAAGATAGAATCCCTGGTATCACAGGAGAACATTTCAGGAGGTCTGGTGTTTTGTTTTGACCTGTGTCTAGCCTCTGATACACATCACACCAGCAACCAGTCATGTGCCTTCCATCAGGAAGGCCGTTGAAAACCAAGCTGTACTTTGTAGCAAAGAGTAGCCACTAGAACGAGAGCAGAAACAGTTTCATAAAATGTTTCTGCTCCAACGGTCTCAAACATCACTGGCAGAAAAGAACTACAAATGAAGTACAGGCAGGCAGATATGCAGTCAGTCCCACAACTTTTAAAATCCCAAGTGAGACAATTTAAACCACTACAGGAGCCAGGACTGCTGTGGCAATGTAGGTTTATGCGCTGCTGCTCTATAGATGCAGCAAAGCTACCTGGCTAGCAGCAATTCGACAGTAGCTTGAGAGACACAGGTAAGTCAGATGGTGTCCTTCGCTCATAAAGTGAAACATGGTTCCATCCGGTATGTTCCAGCAGCCATGGGCTCCCACCTGCTCTGCCTTGTCTGCCCTACTCTACAGCTGTTTCTTCAGCGTTTCTCTTCCACCTCTCTAGGCCACCTTTCTCCCAGCTGCTCTCTGTTCCCAGGGTCTCCTCAGAAATTTGCCACCTCCTTTTCCTTCCCCTCCCCAGGAACCTTCTTCTTAGTTGGAGAAATACTAAAGGGAAGAAGACTTAAAAGTCATAAAGTAGTAATGCTTTATGGAATTAAACTAGCAGTGATGTAACTGGATGTAACTTCTGCCTAAGCAAACAGTATCGTTTACTGCATGTACTTAAAATACTGTCCTCCCTTTCCTTCTTTACTTAAGGGATTCTCCTCTCCATTAGAAATTAGCAGACAAGAGCAAAGAAAGGGCTGTAATTATTGCAATAAGCTTCCTCAGCTCAGTTCCTAATAGTAAGTGCAAGTAAAAACAGACGTGCACACACTAGGGCTCAATTGTTATTGAGTGGAAAATAATGCCCTTCATAGGATGCAAAACTAAAATCAGCAGTTTTCTAGAGAACATTAAACAATGAAGGCAGGATTATGTAGATTTGCATGGTTTTGAGAAAAACTCAAAATACAACCTAAGCTTCAACATTTCAAAAGGAATATGTTTGTCAATGAATCTGTTTTATTTGTGCAAAATGCCAGCTTCATCTTTTGGTAGTTTAAATGTTGAAAGATAAGTCATAAAAACTGTCAGTTAAACAAGCTGAACATCATGAATAGAAAAATGAGTTTAACTTAACTTCTATGTGGCAAAAAGTATTCTGAAAGAAAGCAAGTGCATGGGGAAAAAAAAAAAAAAAGTGACTTTGACCCTGAAAGCATTGTGTGATATTCTAAGTATTATTTGTGCCTGCAGTGTCTGTGAATGCTGTGCTTTTGTTCAGCCGAAGTCTAGGACAAAAGCTAAAGTTGGGGTTTTAGAGGCAATGTAAATTGCTAAATGTTCTGCTTCAACACAGATGTTATTAGCAAAAGCACAAAAAAATTCTGATAGTCCCCAATTGTGACATATATTTGGAAACTGATGCTAACAAAAATCAAACAAACTCTGGACAGTCAACTAAATATACTGGGAAAATATCTATGGAAAATATCTTCATTTTGAAGTTTATCTAAATACAGAAAGGTTGGATTTTTCACCCGTTTCTCTAAAGATAACTGTATACATTCCCTGAGCAAAATTTTAATATTTTATTCAATATTTCAACAACATCAAAACATATTTTGTTGTATTAATAAAAATACATGTAGTTTATCAAGTTTAGAAATGTATTTCTTAAGCATGACTTATTTCGTCAAACACAGAAAAGACAGAACTATGAAAATCAACAAAAACAGGCATGAAAAAACAGCAATACATGTTACCTTTGACAGCATGTTTTAATTTTAGAAGTCCTGCAACCATATACTATATACTATATTGAGTAACAACTTAAAACAGCAAATACAGCTTACTAAAAAGCTTTGGACCATAGCAGGAAAGTCCTAGGAAAAGCAAATAGGAGCGGAGATCAAAATAAAAATAAAACTGGAACTGTAGCAAAATGGTCTTTCAAAAAAAAGAAAAAAAAACCCTTGCCCCAAGTAAAATGAAACCAAGAAAGAAAAGAAGTAGTGAACAGTTCAGCTTACGACACTGCTTTTCAAGAATAAGCACACTAGTGTACAATGTCCTTAGATTCAGTACAGATGCAACTGCGTGAAATTGTAAATCCTGAGACACCAGCACCATCAGATGAAATTACTGGGATTTTCTGGCCCTAAAAATCTATCTACTGAAAAGGAGTGCCTTTTCCCAAACACTTCAGCTTCATGAGCTATTCCTAGAGGTGAATTTTTGCTGGTTTACTAAGACTACTTTACACCAGGGATCTGTGTTTATTACTTGTTCACTCAGATATTTTGAAGAATACTTCTCTTGCTGCTTCAATTTACAAAAGCATTGTAAATTAAAACAAAGTAAATCTTCTTACCTAAAATTCAACCCTCCCTGTTCTGCTTTCTAATAGGCCTTTCAGAAAATTGCTGGGTAAACAGAAGGCTGTACTTGGTGCAGGAACATTTAATACTGCTTTTGCAGGATCAGACGACTGTTAAAAAAGAAAACTTTTAATTTAAGTTATGTAACCTTGAATGTAAAGGACAGTCTAGGGACACAGTTATATACTGACCTTCATTTTGTAGAAGTATAAAGAGAATATCAGTGTAAAATCTAGAATCTGTCAATTGAAATAAAAAGATGTATAGATCAAAACAACCTCCAACTGTGCCCATTAGAAAATCTCTACATACTATTTACCAGAACCAATTGAGTTCATTGTATAACTTCTTGTAAAATATTTTTCAGTCTATTTCAGATTTTGTAGTAATGTAGTAATTTAGAATAATTTTTAAAAGCTACTTTGTAAGCTCGTAATTTCTACTTGACTACAACGATACACAACCACAAGTTAACATGAAGGAAGTGTTTTCAGAAAACCAGTGCTACCTAACCCAGTATAAGAAAAGAGTAGTTTTTAGACTGCTAGGAAGGAAAAAACATCACAATCATCTTCTTGGTAACATAAAACTGCACTATTGGACTGACAGTATAGATTACTTACACCATTACTTACTTTATTTATATCAATCATATGAAAAAATATATTTACTAATTGCAAATTTTAAAAAGTTAGCTATTTAAAATATATAGAGTTTGTGTGATATCATGCCTTTGAGATATAGAGCCATGGATAAACTCCAATTTCAGATACTAGAGGTTTTGACTCCTTCAAAACTTACACTACTATGCTTTTACCATGGCTCAAACAAACAACTCAGGGTAAAAACCATAATTTGATTTATCCCTTACAGTTCAAAGTGTATGTAGGTTCATCCATAGAGGCTGCTTTCATTGTTTTGCATCCTAGTGACAAGTTCTTGTAACTGAGGACAAAAATAAACCATTGTAAAATGCAAAGCTAACCAGTATTACCTTAATGAATGTCATAGGTGGACTGCTACAGTATGTCTGACCATCAGATTTTGTTTCAAACAAACATTTCTACCAAAAGACATAGAACAGCAATGGAAGAGTGTTCCCTGGATCCCAGAGTGATGCACCTGCACTAATTTTCAGATCCCATTTTTCACAATATTAACTGGATAACATTCCAAGTAGAAGACAGTCTTGAAAAAGCAAGCATGAATATTAGTGGGGTCTGAAAATATATAGTCAGCAGTGGTCTGTGTCCTCAGATGTGCGATCATAAGCTCAGTTTGTGCTGTTTCCTTAAGTATTTTTTTATGACGTGCCATACTGCAACCTAGACATAACCCCTCCACATCCCTCATAACCACTCACAAACATCTGGAATAGTCCAAATAAACCTTTCTCCCACACCTGCCTGTACAGAGCCTGGTTTTGTCCTCTTCTCACTAAAAGTACCTGAAAGGTGGTTGTGGAGAGGAGGGAGCTGGCCTCTTCTCCCAAGTGACAGGGGACAGGACGAGAGGGAATGGCCTCAAGCTCTACCAGGGGAGATTTAGAGTGGAGATTAGGAGAAGGTTTTTCACGCAGAGGGTCATTGGGCATAGGCTGCCCAGGGATGTGGTTGAGTCACCTTCCCTGGAGGTGTTTAAGACACGGGTGGATGAGGTATTGAGGGACTTGGTTTAGTGTTAGATAGGAATGGTTGGACTAGACGATCCGACGGGTCCCTTCCAACCTGGTTGTTCTGTGATTCTGTGAAAACCAGCTGATTCTTCAGTCACGGCTCCATGAAATCACACAGACTGCTGGACTCAATGAACACCTCCCCAAGAGATAGGACATTCTCTTTTTTTTTTTTCCTTCTTCTACCCAGCTTTCAAATACTTCCCAAGACTTTTAGCACTGCTCAGACAGATAGAAAAAAGCCTCATTACCTTAAACAAGGCTAAAATTTGTTTCTAGACACCTCTGATACAAAATGTAAGTACCACATTGAAAGTCATTGAAAATATCAAATTTGTAAACCACATGAAAGACACGTATTGATTCATGTCAAAACATTAAATGTGTTTAAAGCATGGCTTCATGCCTTCAGCTGTTTAAATAATACTGGGATTAACTTATATTTCTACAGTTGAAAGCTGTAGAACTATTGAGGTAGATAAAATAGTATTGTGTCCTTTAAGATGTATTCAAAATGGTAGTGCTGTGATCATTTGACAAGGAACACTGACAAAAAGAATACAGACTTTTAAAATAATTTTATGATGATTTACATGGTATTTTACACCTTGTTCTTGCTCCATGTACAATTATATAAGCTTTGTCACTCTCAAGAAAAATCATGAGTCCTCAGAAAAAAAACCAGTGACATTTAAAAGGCACAAGAAGGAAAAAGGCATACATAAATCATGCTTAGCTTTTTGCAATGCTTCACACAACCTTAATTTTACATGGTTGTTGCCTGACGATTGTTCGGTGTCAGCAGCACTAAACAAAACCTGTCAACCCTAAAGCTGCCCATATCCTGTATTTTAATGCTTTGAAGTTCACAACATTTATTCTGCTTCAGCCCTTATCTCCTTTGCCTGACCCTTTGCAACATTTATATTATCCTAAATACAGTGCACTTACAGTAGTACACTTACTTACAGGAATCATCCAGTTGGCCAGGTCACCATACTTAGACACCTGCATAGCTCCAAGCATTGTCAAATCAACATGGCCTCTGGCAACAGAAAAGTGTGTCATTAGTGTATCATGTACAAGTAACAATCTACAAATCTTAACAAGCTTTTGTTTGTATTCTCATTACATCAGTACGAAACTGGTAGCATATCACAGAAGTGGCAACTACTTTGTCACATATGTAGTAGGGTTTTTCTTCCCTCTAGATGTACCACTGATGCAAATTTTTCTGTCTGCCTACTGAGTCTCAAAAATGTTACTACTTTTGTCTGCTTTTGGTTAATTGCATGCAGTCAATCAGCTCTGAATTCATACTTTTTAAGTGCACTCCTTCACATATTTACATGCACTCATTATCTTTTCAGAGCCATTAGGATTTAGTGTTTGTTTGCACCCAATTCCCTTCCCAAAAACCAAACAAAAACCAGGTGCGGACAGTAAATTTCCATTAGGGAGGTCAAATGAGGACCACAGTTGCAAGCTGTGTAAAAAGGATATATAGAGTGCAAGAACAGATTAGATACCTGGAAACAACCACAAAGTAGTTGTTAAAATATAGTTATAAATGGGTTTATATATGGTCAGGTGGTGGTACACATAAACATCACTATAGTATCCATTAGTGATTCCCTATTTCCAATAGCTAGACCTAATCCTCTGTAAATCATGAGTGATTACGTCCATGATCATTTTAGATGCTAACCACATTTCAAAGAATTGCTAATGAGTCCAGTCACTGACTCAGTTTACTCTTTTCGTGTTTAAAAAAATCAGGATTTATGCTGCTACATACCCTCTTATCATGGCAAATGATTCGTCGCTAGAGAAATAAGAAGAACCTGGAAGAACAGTGACTGTCTCCTTACCTGTAAAATAAATAAAAGAAATAGTGTGCATGTATTTTGCTGCTTTGACAAATGAAGGCACAGCTATTAACCAAGAAATAAGGAGGTTTTACCTTTGAATTCTGAACAACTATGGATCTTACTTTGTCACATGCAAACCTAACCAATCATAATGAATTGTTGAAGCAGTTTATTTCAATTTTTACTAACAGGATTGACAGATTTTTGATCACCAGCAGTTTCAGGCAAAACAGCACATACACTAGAGGCTAAGAAATGTCTGTGGACTTCAGCTTTCTGCTCTATCCACAGAAAAAGCAAAAGACAACTCTCCTCTGAAACAGGGAAAGAGCATCTTCAGGAGGTTGCAAGGAACAGTAAGCAGACCAGACTGAACAGCCTAGATTGATAATTATGTACAATAAAGACAAATAAATGACAGAACTAGTCTACTCTTGCTTTGTTGCAATGCACAAAAAAAGAATGTTCTGTGTGATGCACTGTGCTCTGCAAAGTGGTTGAGTAAAGCTAGAAAGTACACATGAAAGCATCTTCTCTTTTTTCACTCTATCCAGAGCCCTCTCTTTCCTTTCCTGCCACGACTTCAAATCAGTCCAAGTAACAATCACATATACAAAGTGCTTCTGGGAAGTCAAAACAAACATAGACAATGGTTAAATTATAAACCATGTAAACCAAGAACAGAAAACTAGGGAGAAATAAATAAAGAAAATATATATGTATACTTTAGCACCAGATGTTGCACAACTGGTAGGGGGAATGAAATTGGACATAATTAAAAATTTCCCAGAAATCACGGGCAAAGGGATAATAAGACTTACTAAGAGGGTAAGAAGAGGGAAGGACACACTGTAGGAAAGTTGAAAGAGAGACCAAAGTTATCTGCTTTAATTTACTGAGTTCATTTGATGTATATTATATGTTAAGATATTGTATGGAAATTAAATTTTGACACACAAAATAGTGTAGAATTAACATCATAGAAGTGGTCTTGAGTCAGATCACTGTGGTAACCCAAACCTGCTGAGACTGCCTGAATTGTCTTTCCATACCAGGCACTCACCCAAGGCAGTGGGAGAGACCACATGGGACGCAAGCAGCATAACAGAACGAGAACACTGGGATAAAGAAACCAACTACGGCAATGGTGAGAAAAGAGACAGTTTGAAGACCATAGAATAACGTATTACCCACTTCTTGAAAATCCTCTCCAGAAGAGAGTAAATAATTCTGCTGCTAAAAGGGAAGCCTGCTCTTCAATTATAGTGAAGATAAACTTCATGAGAGACACTCAGAAAAGAGGACGAACAAAACCCCTATATGTACTTCAGAGAAGCATAATTAAGTTTTCAGATAAAAATTTGGCAAAAGTCTAAATCGGGAGTATATTTTGAAAGTGTGGACTCTGGGGGTTGATAATAGACCATTCTAGTCAATGAATGTAGACAGAATGAGATCATTTTCCTTTGCCATTTAGCTTCTGTTTTCTTCGTGTGACTTTATAAATTTGGCTGGAAAGCAACTAACTAACCAACTAACTGTCAGTGGGATTTAGCAGCTTCTGAATGTTTCAGCTAACAATAATTTTGGTGGTAGAGCTGAGGTTAGCATACCCCGTGTCCTGTCTACTGCAGCTTCAGAGTAAGATGTGCTTAACAAAGAATTACCAATACTAGAATAATCTGATTTTCATGTTGCACAGTGACCTCTTAAAGTTAGCTTCATCTCTGCAAGGTTATCTCTTCAGAAGTATTTATGAGCAATAAATAACAGTTCAAGATCATCTTGATATCCATAAAAATGTACATTGATTTTTCAAAGAATTTATCAAGTTCTTGCGTTTTTATTATCAGTCTACTAGCAAGTTTACTTCTAATGTACTCCTATTAGAACTTAAGTTCTAATGTGCATGCATAATTTCACCTTTTTTAATAAATGTTTTTCATTCCAGTGACACTTGCAATATAGATATTTTTAGATCCATTTCAATTTCTGTTCAAGCATTAACACATCTCTTACGTATTTCTTAAATTTTCCTCCATACAGTGTATCACAACAGCTACCTAGCTACTGATGTTAGACTCAATTAATTAACAATCTTGTCCTTCAAATCAGAACTCCTTCTTTCAAGTATAATATTGAAACAGAGGCAATAATATAGCACTATGAGAATGGTAACAGTTAAGTCAGGTAGTAAATGTTTCAAGTCAGTGAACAATTGCTGAACTGCACACCGATACAAAATTATGTTTGGCATCAGTGTTTTATCTCCTTTGAATTTTCAGCTTAATTGTACTTGCCAGCAGTTCAGTGAAAGAGAAAGATAGTGCCTCTAAGTACATACATATACACCAGACATGTATCTGTATATATGTATATATATACACATATATATATTAAAAAAATATAAATAATAGAAAATGCATAGGTTTTCCATATGAAAAAACAAGTCTAAGATGTTACAACCTAACATCAATGAAAATTTATATGGTGCCAAGGTCTACTTCCACTTGTCACAATGCAATATATATGGAATATATATGGAATCAGAGAACTGGCACAGGCAAAACTTTTCATGAAGAAAACAGAAATCAGACAGATGCATTAAACAATTAAAAAAGCTTCAATTTTTACACTGCACATCTGCTTTTGAGGTTAAATGCCCTCAAAACAATGAGGCAAGAACAGTATGTGAGGACAGGCATTTCTCCCCTTAAAGGAGCACAAGCAACCATGCCCAGCAGAGTTCCTCAGTGCTCCTTCTCCAAATGCAAATATGCTGCACTCCTGGTAACTTACTAGCCAGGAATAAACTGCACCATTATACACTGGACTTTTTAAAACATGTCCCAAACATTCATCATTGAAAAACACTTTCTATAAGACAGAAGGTGAAAAGTAGAAGGAAATCAAATCCAAATTTGCATATAGGCTTCACCGAACAATCTGAGCAGGACAATTTGATCCTTCATTTTCCAGCCTGGAGGAGTTTCCTTCAGTAGCTACTAAAATTATCAAAGCATAAAGTCTCTGAAGAGAATATTAAACATCTCAATTGACCAAAACCAGTCTTCACTTAAAAGAAGGCAAATACATTAATATTTATAAGTAAATAAAACAGCAGTCTGAGTTCAAATACTGAATCAAAAGACATTTTTTAGATTAGCAATGAATAATCATTTTCCATAAATTAAATTTATTTAATAGATTTTACCTGCATTAATCAGGTCTGGATCTACTTCACTTTCAAGTGGATAAGGACCCTACCAACAACACAGACATATGTCAGTTTTACAATAAAATATCTTTGAAGTATAATTAATTAACTGCTTTATTATTTCTAATGCTTATTACTGAAAACAGATCACAGACATGCGGTTTTTCAATCTTTAGCAAAACAACAACTCTTTTGAGACAAGTTACAATTTACACCAACCAACATATCAGGAGTGACAAACATATTGTTAGAGGTGGCATTGTTTGGTTTGGGTTTTGGTGGTTTTTCGCTTGTAGCCAAATCGGCAGACATTTATCGGGAAAAAAGTTATGTAGCTGAAACCTTATAAAGCCATACAACAGTGAAAATAATACTCACTTCAAGATTTATTTAAAATTAGGTTTGAAAAGGCTTGCAAGGCTTGGTCTTGCAAACTACTGAAGGTTCTGAATCTTCCAGCAAAACATGTACTTAATAACAAACTTAGCAATGTAGCACTATAATACTAAAATATGCAGTTGATAAAAAACTTTCTGCACTACAAAGAGGATATTATGATCATGCCAACCAGATACAGATTTGAAGAAGAGTTTTAGTAAAATTTTAATGAAGTTGGGAGGGAATAAAATGCAGCCACTGCATGGGAATTACACTGCAAAAAGTGACCAAGATATACTCTTACCAAACCCAGGACTCCATTTTCACTCTGTAAGTGAACAGTTATGTCTGGACTGATGAAGTTACTGGCCAACAGTGGGATTCCAATACCCAGATTAGCTGAAAAGAGTTAGTTAAGGCACAAAAAGGACCACACTTACAGCAAACAAGTACATTTTTAAAAGTTACAATTGTGCTATGATTAGAACTGTTCTCTTTATTTTTAGTTAGACGCCTCATATTTGTGATTATTTTGCCACATGGACTGTCTACCTGCATTCTGTCAAATGTTTTACATGACAAAAAACACTAAGTACAATTAAGCTTCATTTACAACATATATAATTTTTTCAAGAAACTCTTGCAAAACTTTCAACAGCTAACAAACTCTCCAGATATCTCTGGATAAAAACTCCAGGCACCCTAAGTCTTAACATCTCATCTATTTCAACAGAGTGATAATAAAATGACAGAATCCTAGGCTCTGGGAAAGACAGTGAGCATGGTAATTAACCTGTCTTAAACAAAGCAGCTGTGGTTGATATTGTAGTGAGTCTTGACTTTAATTTATAGCACATCTGAAGGATACCATACATGCCATCCTCAAACTCCAAAGCAGCCCGTCTGATGATCCTCTCCCTCACATTGTCTCCTTGTTTTTGTTTGGCTTTTGAGTCTTCAGGCTTTCGGATTGATAAGCGCTGCAAAAGAAGTAATCATAAGTCAAGATTAGAGTCCAGATTCTTGCTTCTCAAGACACAAAAGCCTGATTTGTGATTGCACTGAGCTATTTGATCCAAGAATAACATAATTTATCCACCTCCTACAAAACCCAACCTTTTATTCTATCAATTCAAGCTTATCTAAACCAACGGAGCCATCAAAAATCCCCAATGATAGCCTTAAAGCAAAATGTCATTTGTCTATATTGCCGAAGCTGAGGGAGTAACTGATAAACAACTATTTAAGTAGGCACCGAGTATTAGTGCAAATACTAGCAAATATGAGATTCGCTACCTCAGAGAAACCTAAATAAATTTGTAAAATGTCAGCCTAAAATACAAATACTGCTCTTCTTCTGCATTCACTCAATTCAGGACTGCAATTCTAGATTTACATGCATGAGACAGATAAATGCCACTCACCCAAAAATACTGTGAGCTAAGCAACTAAATTTTAAAACATAGATCTCTACTATCTTGCACAAATCTGCCTGAAGTTGTTTCCTGATATTTCCTGGCTTTAAGTTGATGCTTTCTAAATCACATTTAGGTGAAAATGCTGTGACATTCAGGAAGTTTCTAAGACCATTTTAGTATTCTTGTTTACTTAGATTATGTTCTTTGTACATCTCTACCATGTACATAAAACTGCTTTGGACAACATCATATCCTGCACCCACAAATGTCTTCACATCCTCTCCTACTTCAGGCATAACTATATCTTCTGTTCATCTATGCCTGATGAACACATCAGGGATAACTACATCTCCTGTTCCTTAAATCAGCACAAAAACATCTTTACAGTGTCTTTTCCCCTCCACGTTGGGAGTCATTGTCCTCTTAGGCAGTCAGAAACAGTCAGTATCTACCCTCTTGAATTTCCTGGCAACTTTCTTTTTATGCCTTGGCTATTTTCCCTAGAATTGCTTCACTTGCAAGATGGTAGAAAAAATAAGATCACTGAGGGTTTCTCTGCAGCAAAGAGCATAGGGGATATAAACTATGACTTCTACTAGAGGGATCACGTCTGAGCCAAATTAGACAGGAACTGCTATTTAAAGCTAGTACAAATTATAACAGACTAGCTGCTCCTTGTTCTCTTTGACTTTCATCTCTCCTCTTACCACTGACCATACTCAACGCTTTCCTATGTACAGCTACTTCGCTCATATATAATCTTCTATGGAGGAGTAAATAAATCTTCCATTTCCTTCCCATACTTCTTTTTATGAGAAGCACTGCTGCCAGAATTACAAAATTACACACACAAAATTAATCTCTGTTGCAACTTTGCTATGCAACAGCTTCCTCCCTGCATTCTTTCTTCAACATGTAGAGAAGGGGATAAAGGACTAGGTATGTGTATTCACTTATGCAGCCAAGCCTAAGAAAACCAGGTGGTTGTATAAAGGTCTTCCCTGGATGGAGAGTCACTTTTTCATCCACTGACAAACTGCTGTAAGAACAGCAGTTTAATAAATGCAAAATGGATTTCTCCCATGAAAGGTAGATGTTTTCTGTGAAACATTGCATCCATGCAGAAGAAGAAAACAGGCCATTAATCACAGTCTAAAACAACACATCCAGAGAAAGAATAAAGGATTAAAAAAGAAGAGATTTGATACATCTTTTTCCAGTCAAATACTCAAAAATATGCCCTATGCTTTGGCAGAATGAACAGATGGAAAGGGGAAAAAAAAGGTTTTTAAACTTAAAATTCATAAAAGAGTTTACTCTTTACTTCTATGACTTTCTAAGACCCTGTGATTTCATTTTGATAATGCAACTTTAAACAATTCCTTTCCATACTTTTTTTTTTTTCAAGATCTTTTCTTTTTTTTTTTTTAATCTTGTGCCATGAATCTACCCCTCCTTCAGTTCTTTTGGTGACATTTTGAATACTTCTCATCTCCAGAGTATGGAGACACCAGACATATACAGAACTTTCAACTGCATTGTCACATCACAAAACCAAACACAAGGATACAGCTTGAAAGATACAAAGTCACAGAAATGAAGAAAAATGATTACATAATCATCATTTTCTTGAATGTTTTCAGTGATAGACTGTTACAGAATAACCGTACTGTTTGGGTTGGAAAAGACATTTACGATCATTGAGTCCAACCATAAATATAACACTGCCTAGTGCACCTCTGAGCAACATCCATAAGCACCACATCTACAGGACTTCTGAAGATCCCCAGGGATGGCGACTCAACCACCACTGCTTGACAACCCTTTCCATGAAGAAATATTTCCTAATACCCAACCTAAATCTCCCCTTGGCACAAGGTGAGGCCACTTCTCCTTGTTAGTTGTGAAAAGAGACTGACATCCATCTTGCTACAGCCTCCTTTCAGGGAATGTCACAGAGTGATAAAGTCTCCCCTCAGCCTCCTTTACCCCTGACTAAATATCCCCAGCTCCCTCAGCTGCTCCTCATAAGATTTCTGATCGTAGAATCAAGGAATCATAGAATGGTCTTGAGTTGGAAGGGACCTTAAAGATCATCTTATTCCAAAGCCCCTTCTATGGGCAGGGACACCTCCCAGTAGATCAAGCCGCCCAAGGCCCCAGGCAACCTGGTCTCGAACACGTCTCGAACACGTCTCGAACACGTCTCGAACACCTCCAGGACGGGGGAAGCCACAGCTTCCCTGGGCAACCTGTGCCAGTGCCTCACCACTCTCATGGTGAAGAAATTCCTCCTTATGCCTACTCTAAATCTGCCCCTCTCCAACTTCTACACATTCCCCCAGGACCTACCACTGCATGCCTTTATAAAAACCAACCATAAATATAACACTGCCTAGTGCACCTTTGTCCCCAGCTTTCCTGTAGCCCTCTTCAGGGCTGTGAAAACCTGTAACAGACCTGTAAATACCTGTAAAGGCTGTAAAAGAGGACTGTGAAGTCTCCAGGCTGAACCACCCCAACCCTCTCAGCCTGATCCAGGAACTTCATGAGATTCACAGAATCACAGAACAACCAGGTTGGAAGGGACCCATCGGATCTTCTAGTCCAACCATTCCTATCGAACACTAAACCAAGTCCCTCAAGACCTCATCCACCCGTGTCTTAAACACCTCCAGGGAAGGTGACTCAACCACCTCCCTGGGCAGACTATTCCAATGCCCAATGACCCTTTCTGTGAAAAACTTCCTCCTAATCTCTAGCCTAAATCTCCCCTGGCGGAGCTTGAGGCCATTCCCTCTCTTCCTGTCCCCTGTCACCTGGGAGAAGAGGCCAGCTCCCTCCTCTCTACAACCTCCTTTCAGGTACTTGTAGAGAGTAATGAGGTCTCCTCTCAGCCTCCTCTTCTCCAGGCTAAACAACCCCAGCTCTCTCAGACGCTCCTCATAGGTTCTGTTCTCCAGCCCCTTCACCAGCCTCATTGCTCTTCTCTGGACCCGCTCCAGAGCCTTAACATCCTTCTTGTGCTGAGGGGCCCACAACTGGACACAGGATTCAAGGAGGGGCCTCACCAGTGCTGAATACAGAGGGAGAATCACCTCCCTGGACCTGCTGGTCACACCATTTCTGATCCAAGCCAGGATGCCATTGGCCTTCTTGACCACCTGGGCACACTGCTGGCTCATGTTCAGTCCGCTGTCGACCAACACCCCCAGGTCCCTCTCCTCCTGGCAGTTTTCCAGACAGGCTTCTCCCAGGCTGTAGCTCTGCATTGTTGTGCCCCAAGTGCAGGACCCGGCATTTGGCCGTGTTAAACCTCATGCCGTTGGACACTGCCCAGCGGTCCAGCCTGTTTAGGTCCCTTTGCAGAGCCTCCCTACCCTCCAGCAGATCGACACTTGCACACAGCTTTGTGTCATCTGCAAACTTGCTAAGGGTACCCTCAATGCCCTCATCCAGGTCATTGATGAAGACATTGAACAGGACTGGACCTAGCACTGAGCCCTGGGGGACACCACTTGTCACTGGCCTCCAGCTGGACTTGACACCATTTACCACCACTCTCTGGGCCCGGCCATCCAGCCAGTTTCCTACCCAGGAGAGTGTGCGTCTGTCCAGGCCAGAGGCTGACAGTTTCCGTAGCAGAATGCTGGGAGAAACTGTGTCAAAGGCTTTACTGAAGTCCAGGAAGACCACATCCACAGCCTTTCCCTCATCCAGCAGCCCAGTCACTTTGTCATAGAAGGCGATCAGGTTGGTTTGGCAGGACCTGCCTCTGGTAAACCCATGTTGACTGGGCCTGATCACCCGGTTCTCTTGTAAGTGCTTCATGATAGCACTCAAGATCACCTGTTCCATGACTTTCCCTGGCACTGAGGTCAGACTGACTGGCCTGTAGTTCCCCGGACCCTCCCTGCTACCCTTCTTGTAAATGGGAACTACGTCAGCCAGTGTCCAGTCCAGAGGTACCTCCCCAGTCTTCCAGGACTGCTGGAAGATCATGGAAAGGGGTTTGGCCAATACATCCGCCAGCTCCCTCAATACCCTAGGATGTAATCCCATCTGGCCCCGTAGACTTGTGGGTGTCCAGTTGGCCAAGCAGGGCTCTGACCTCCTCCTCATGGACTATGGGATCCTCGTATTGCTCCTCTGTTTCTGGGGTATCTACACGGAGGGAACAGCTTTCTTTACAATTAAAGACTGAGGCAAAGAAGGCATTAAGTACCTCAGCCTTCTCCTTGTCCCCTGTCACTGCTGTTCCCTCTGAGTCCAAAAGGGACTGTATAGTCTCCCTTGTCCTCCTTTTACCGTTTATATACTTATAGAAAGATTTTTTGTTGTCTTTTACAGACTTAGCTAATCTGATCTCTAGTTCAGCCTTAGCCCCTCTGATTTTTTCCCTGCATAGCCTTGCTTCCCTCCTGTAGTCCCCGCAAGAGGCCTGTCCCCCTTCCAGAGCTTATAAATATTCCTTTTTTTTTCTTTTTTTCCTCATTTCACTCAAGATTTCCCTACTCAACCAAGCTGTTTTTTTCCCCTGCCGGCCTTTTCTCCAGAACACAGGGATGGTTTTCTCCCGAGCTGCCAGGATCTCCTTTTTGAAGAGCTCCCAGCCCTCATGGGCTCCCTTGCCCTCAAGTGCTGGGCCTCATTGCCCTTTGTGTCCTTTGTGCATGCCCCAGTCCCTCCCTTCACTTTTTGGAGAGAAGGGTGCAAAACTGAACACAGCATTCTTGGTGCAGCCTCACCAACACCCTATACCGGGGAACAATCACTTCCCTACTCAGGCTGGACCACTGGGCAGTGTCCAATGGCATGAGGTTTAACATGGCCAAATGCCGGGTCCTGCACTTGGGGCACAACAACCCTATGCAGAGCTACAGACTGGGAGAAGTCTGGCTGGAAAACTGCCAGGAGGAGAGGGACCTGGGGGTGTTGGTCGACAGCGGACTGAACATGAGCCAGCAGTGTGCCCAGGTGGTCAAGAAGGCCAATGGCATCCTGGCTTGGATCAGAAATGGTGTGACCAGCAGGTCCAGGGAGGTGATTCTCCCTCTGTATTCAGCACTGGTGAGGCCCCTCCTTGAATCCTGTGTCCAGTTGTGGGCCCCTCAGCACAAGAAGGATGTTAAGGCTCTGGAGCGGGTCCAGAGAAGAGCAATGAGGCTGGTGAAGGGGCTGGAGAACAGAACCTATGAGGAGCGTCTGAGAGAGCTGGGGTTGTTTAGCCTGGAGAAGAGGAGGCTGAGAGGAGACCTCATTACTCTCTACAAGTACCTGAAAGGAGGTTGTAGAGAGGAGGGAGCTGGCCTCTTCTCCCAGGTGACAGGGGACAGGAAGAGAGGGAATGGCCTCAAGCTCCGCCAGGGGAGATTTAGGCTAGAGATTAGGAGGAAGTTTTTCACAGAAAGGGTCATTGGGCATTGGAATAGTCTGCCCAGGGAGGTGGTTGAGTCACCTTCCCTGGAGGTGTTTAAGACACGGGTGGATGAGGTCTTGAGGGACTTGGTTTAGTGTTTGATAGGAATGGTTGGACTTGATGATCCGATGGGTCCCTTCCAACCTGGTTGTTCTATGATTCTATGATGGCCACACTATTTCATAAGACAGAATGCTAATGGCCTTCTTGGCCACCTGGGCACACCACTGGCTCATGTTCAGCTCGTTGTCAACAAATAATCCCAGTTCCTTTTACTCTAGGTATCTTTCCAGCCACTCTTCCCCAACCCTGTAGCGATGAATGAGGTTCTTGTGGTCCAAGTGCAGGACTTGGCCTTGTTGAATCTCATGCAACTGGCCTCAGGCCATTGATCCAGCCTGTCCAGATCCCTCTGTAGAGCCTCCCTCCTCTCAAACAGACGAACATTCCCAGCCAACTTAATGCCACTTACAAACTTACTGAGACTGCACTCAATCCCCTCATCTGGACCGCTGATAAGGATATGTAAGAACAGGTCCTTATACTTAGACGTAAGGAACACCATTTGTGACTGACCACCAACTGGATTTAACTCCATTCACCACAACTCTTTGGACCCAGCCATCCAGCCATTGTTTTGCACAGCAATGACAATGTCCATCCAAGCCATGAAGAAACATTTTTTTCAGAGGAATGCTGTGGGAAACAGTTTCAAAGGATTTGCTGAAGTCTAGGTAGACAACACCTACAGACTTTCCTTCATCTGCTAAGTGGGTCACCTTGTCATAGAAGGAGATCACGTTGGTCAGTCATTATCACTGCAGTTTTTAATAACTATTGACATCATTTAGTTAAATCAGATATGCCACTGGCTAAAAAACTTGCTGTTTAAAGAAAAGGAAGGAATGCTTCCAGGACTTTTGCAATGTACCTACGTGACTATCTAAGTTCCTGTACTTAGCAAAACCTGACAAGTCTTTCTTATACTATTTTCTTACTGGTGAGACTTGTTGGCTAAAGCAAAAATTCTGTAAATTCTAAAATGCACAGTAAGCTGAAATACAATGTGACCAAGAAGCTCAGCCACTTACTTCAATTCTCTTCTCAAACTTTTCTCCTTGTATTAGACGATCAACATAGATTTTGGGAACATGAATGTCTTCTGGGGCAAATGTTCCTATATCAACAATTTCTTCCACCTACAGAAAGAAAAGGTGAAGTGAAAGATTTAGAAAAAAATATTTAACAAGATATTTTATTAATAATAAAATTTCAAATATTACAGTGGATCAAACCAAGAAAACTGAGGAATGGCACAAAATAAATAGAACCTTTAAAACACAGAGAAAAACAGTGCAACCACATCCATGCTTGAGATTTATAATTTTATGCATTAATTTTAAAATTAATAAGGAGACTAAGTAAAACACAGTGTAAAATGGAAAAAATCTTGAAACACACAGCTGAAGCACCCTGTCATCTTGGTACAGTAACTGCTATCAGAACATACTCAAAAGGAGAAGAAGCAGGAGAAAATGCTTTTTAACGAAGCTATATGCAAGCAGATGATCTGCTACTAGCAGAATTACCAAATTCACCTTTTCTAATTTAATTTGTCTTCAATTATCAGGTGGAGAACTAGGCCTGAAGCACACTAATTCCTACTGATTCAAACTTTCTCACAAGAGAACTACATTCACTTGCAGCAGTAGCTGAGATAATAAAGGCAAAATCCTTACTGACAGAACTCAACCAATTCCAATAGAATTATGCTGTCAGAAAACGTTACACATTGTATCTTCCCCCTCACAGAATACATGGAATAAATAATTTATCCAACATTAGATTTTGTTATCAGTCACTCCACTCCCTTAACTGGATATTATTTTGTCTCTTTGGAAACAGCAGTTGCATAATAGTTTTTCCTCACAAGAACGATCATCACAATTATTTATTATTTCTCTATATTATCCTGAGTATAACACAAACTGTATTTTGCATAGGGATTTCAAATGAGCCTAAGGGTCCTAAGGGTCTCCCACTGTTCTTACTGGTGTTTCAAATTTCCCTGTTCTACCATTACGTGTAATAACCATCAAATGTAATTAAAATTACATATGTTAAAATATCCATACAACAATGAAATGGGATTTTTACAAGAAATTTTAAAACTGCATGTAATGTCTGCAAGAATCCATAACATCCCCTTCTGTAGATAAAATTTATCAGTCTGCTTATATGAAAAAGAAAGAATCTGTGCAGGGGAAGTACAAATGTTATGTGACTGCTCTAACTTTCTCCTACAATTCTTCTGCCAGGGAACCCAATGAGAAACTGTAGATGGACTGCCAGCAGCCTCCATCAGTATTACCAGCCCTGAAAACACAGATGAAGCTGTGCCAACAAAAGTAAAACCAGGAAATCTGACTGCTATGGGAATCAGCAACTTAACATTTTTTGATTACTGCAAGACATAACCCAAGCATCATTCTAGATAAGAATGATAATCCAAAAAGAAATAAATCCATAGCTGGCTATGTTCACTTCCCTTCCAGGCTCCATATACATTTATGAGTCTTTTCTGCAAAACATCCACAGCCTAAGCCTCATTGAGACATGCAGGAGAGCACACATATGAGTCATTAAAAGGATGCGTGTGAGTTTTCTTCCTGTTCTGCTCTCCACCTTAACTACCCTTTTCTTCTTTCTTCTGCTTGCTTTGCCTCGGGCTTTATTTTGTCATGTACAGAAGAATCTCTATAAATGTCAAAAATCACCACACACCATCTCGCCCAAGACACACAAAGTGTGGCAATGCATAAAGAGGGAACTAATCAGGACAGAACACTTCCTGCTCTTCATTTAATTAGCAGACCATGATACTCTGGTACAATATAGATTGCCTTGATCATGTGTACATTGTAAATTTTAACTTCATCAACATGTTAGAAGACAGAAAATGTTCATATCTTTGTTACACAGGTGAAGCTGAAGAGTAACTTAAATAGACTACATGGGCTAAGTTCCCTCTTCTGGGAAGGTTCTGATCTGCCATTCAAAAATGCTTTCATTGTTTCAGGAGTTTCACAGCACTGGTTTTCTTCCTGGATACAAATGTTCTTGCAAATCTTGACTGATTGCTGACAATGGGAGCAGAATGAACAAATTCAATCATTTCTGAATACTGGTTTATCTACAAGAACACCCAGAACATAAAAGCTGTTCTCTGTTATGATTCACAAGAGCCTTCTGCCATTCCTTTTGGTATCAGCGCTCATAGAAACAATGGACATTTGTTTCCAATATCACATCCTTCTGTAATTTACATCTACTTTTCTCTTTTTAAGGTAGTTTGATTTGGTTTTGCTTACAAAAATCCAGCAACTTTTCTATGGTTTTACCTCAGAATTTCTGAAGGTTTCTGGAGAGAGAAAGGGAACCATGATGGTTATCGACCTCCAGTAAGAAAAGTAAGGAACCCTGGTTCTTCACCAAAAATTGGCAAGGAAATGACAATGATACAACTATTTATACCAAAACACTTGAAAATAAAAAAGCCTTTCCTTTGAGCATTTACCTTTTAAACTATTTCTGCAGCCTAATTAGGTCCTTTATGATACGTGAAATATTTTCAGCTGTTTTAGTTTTAAATCTCAGTTTTCATAAAACTAAGCTATAACCAGAAATGACAATATAATTCCTTATTGTGGGGAAAAAAATTGAGAATGTGCATGTGTGGGTGGGTGAGAGAAAGAGACTGGGGGAGAGAGTGAGCTTAACAAAACCTATGCATTTTTAAGTAGCTTATTTTTAGACTGGCTTTATTAAATCTCTCTATCACTACCTTAATTACCCTAGTACACTTCAGTTCTTCAAACGGAAATAATAAAAATACCCAGCAGAACATAAGTAGAACAGAATATTGCAACCGGTCAAATGTCCAAAGTAATGGAAGGATTAAATCAAATTTAGCACCTTAGGTGAAAGAAAAACTCATTAAAGTACTTCTTCAGTTCACTACTGGAAGAGTCAGGGTATCATTGCAAAATTCATTTTAACATTTATTAATTCTTAAGACGTTAAAATAATTTTTTTTTTCAAAAATACCCACAATAAGGGCTACAAGGAAAAGTTGTATGTACCTGGTTCACTCATGACCACTCAAACTATGATCAGCCATTTGGCTAACAACAAACAAAGAAATAAAAAACAAGTCTTAATTTCAATTGTTTAGACTGAATGTCACAAAAAGCAGTAAAAGAGTGGAATACACTCTGAAAACAGGTCAGTGAAAATTAAGAATACACTATACAGACTTATTGGGCTACAGAAAAACCCCAAAGCAAGTTAATATTTACTCAGTTCTGCCTGCATGAAGGTAGATGAAACATGAGAATCTTGAGTTAAGTTCTGTCCTTTTCTGACTCCTAAGACCAGTCAGACCTACTCCTACCAAACTCTTACAGTAATGAAACAACAGCCAGTAAATTCTTCAGTCATCCTGAAGAAGATCCTTCTACAGCATTAAAAAGCAAGGAACTGCTACCAAGTAGTCTAATAAAGGCACAGCTTCGTCAATAATTACCATGTTATGCTCACATCAGACTTGGAACAAATGTTTTCATAAATATACTGAAAGGCAGGGGAGCAGTTAAAAATCTGTTACTTCAGATTTATTAGGGAATTGATCTGAGTCATGCTGAAGGTCCATTTCATCCTGTAACCCTTCTTCTTGGCAAAGAACAGGAGTTTAGAAGACATTGTGGTACTTCTGCTTATATTCTCCCAGTTTTCAGTGATGTGCAGTTTAAGTATGTCTTCAGTCAGAGGTTGGACACAGACCACCTTATTTCACAGCTTCTAATGGTCCATAAACTTGTCTAATAATTTTCTTGAAAGCCTAAGACTCTATCACTGCATTTCTACAATTCATCTAGTATGAAAATCATTTCTCATTATCTCTTGTAATTTCACTGTGTGCTTCCTTCTTTTTGCAATACAGGAATAGCACGCAGCTGTTCCTTACTTGCCTGTTCCACACCAAGGAAGATGCTATGTACTTCTACATCTTTTCCCTGGTTTCTAGTACACTCCTTTCCTCTGGGAACACCACAGAAAGAAACAGTAAGGTGTACTGCCAGTATGTCATATCTGATCATTGGGGAAGCCAACATAAATCTCCTAGGTTTTTTCCAGGTTTCTTTGTCATGTGGCTACAGATCTTCATAAATTAGGAGCCCCTGCTAGATTACACTCATTTCACCTTTGTCTTCTCTGTCCTAAATCTCCTCAATTACCTTCACTCCCACTGCCTCAAACTTAGTCTCTTCTCCCGCACTTCTCTGCACCTGCTGCATGTTTCCTTCAACAACTCTTTTCATTTCAACACATTTAACCTTTTTCTCTATGCTGTACTGCTGTCAGCAAAAAAGAAGAAAAGGGTCTGCATTAAATTACGTGCTTTAGGTACTCACGCATAACAGTTCTCGGATATGAACTGCAAGGAAAGGAGGAAACATACCTGATTACCTGCAAAAGCTATACTTAAAGCTGTGTGCATTCATGAAAAAATTTAACCACAGGCCTCTGAGAAACTTCTAACACATACACAGAAATTTATATGCTGTCACATTTTAGCATATCAAGGATCCATTAAATTCTTCAGTTTCAAGAACATATTCGAAGTCAGAAGATACTAAAATTTCTCAAAGGAATAATCCTAAGAAAGTAACACTTCCGAAACAATGTATTTTCATCTTTTTTTTCTCTTATTAAAAAGCTACTTTAACAATAAATGCCTGTTTATCATATGTGCCAATAAACATGTACTGTAAAAATGTATTATATGAGTATTAACTGAAACTTCTTTGAATTTTGTCAAGATGTTTATAAAGCAGGTAATGAAGAAAAGAAGAAAAGTCTCCTAACTATTACTGGTTACTGAAGTTCCCACATTAAATAGATGGAATTGTTTGATGATTTGCCGAAGTATGTCTGTGTAATTCTGTGTTCATCAGAAAGTTAAAGTGATAAATGATTGCTGTTTTCTTGCTTCCTTAAATTCATTCATGTGGAATTTCTATAATAAAATTACCTGAATTAAAATTACAACAAATTACTTGAAGATCCAGCAACCTATGAGCCCCAGTATTACCAACCAATCCAGCCTCCTGTGGGAGGTACATCTAAGAAGTGGTTCCTTCCTAAAACCTGGTTGTTTTGATACAAGCTACCAATGAATTCATGTTGACTGAGATCACATTTTGTGACTTGTGTCTTTCTGACTTTGGTATATAATTATGTACTTATCTCTATAAAGTGCCCAATTTGTATTCAGTACCTAAGTAAGAACTTAAGAAACACAAAGTGCAATGTAATCATCCACATGGAATACTTATAAAATTGCCTTCTCAGATCTGGAAAAGGCAATTTTGGAATTTTTTTTTTTTTACATTACACGATGTAATTATATTTCAATCAAATAACTAAAATAATGGCAAAAAAGCAAGGAAAAGAAAAAAACAAAACAAAAAACCCCAAAATGCCCACAGTCCAGAGTTTTCTGAACACCAAACATAGTCTTCATCTATTAAAGGTTAGCTAGTGGGTAAAGAACCTGCTTAACATGTACTAGGTACTTCCGCTGAATAAGGCAACTGACCACATCCCAGATCTCTACACTCTGGGACAGAACAGCTGCTAGTAGTATTAATTCTAATGGAATTATGTCATTTAACATTTCTGCAAATAAAATGTATGTTGCCTTAAATACTTTATTGCCCATTTTCAAAACAGATCAGAACTTACAAAAATTTAATTCCAACTAAAGATTTTGTTTTCTTACTCATATCATAGCCTGAAAGAGATCTTCTCTCCTGCATATTTAAACAAATATAGCTTAAAGGTCAGGAGATAAAATTTTTACTTTCAAAAACAAACTAAGAGGAATTTAAATACTGAAGGGAGAGGTAGAAATGTGGAAAACAAAACAAAACAAAACTAATTCAGAGACTGAATTGCACCTTCCAAGAAGGAATTCTTTCTATTTTCTAGGCTATGCATTTCCAACTCAAGTTCAAGAAATACCTACAACTAAGGAGCAGATCAAACCATGTTAAGTAGGAAATACAAGAAGGTAATCAGAGTAAAACAATGTATTAGCATCCGCTTTGTAGCAAATTACGTAGATGGTTCCAAAATGAAAAGAAACCCAGCAGGTATTTTCAGAAAAGGCAATAAAAAGACACCTAATCTCAAAGGCAACTAATTTGCACACGTGTCAGCTATTCTCCCTATTTCAGACATTCACTGCAGACAATGGCAGTTCATAAAGTATTCTGAAAACTGTTTTACATGCTACCGCTTTCTCAATGAGCAGTCAGTGTGGTCCATTTCACCTTCAATATCAGATATCCTAGACTCTTCAAACTTCCAGTTTTTCTACAGTGTTACAGAAGAAGGTAGTTGGTATTTTTCAAGGAAACGACTGGAAGAAAAAAAGGAACTGGTGGTGGTAGGACGTGAGGCTTAGATACTTTCAACAGATTGATCAGAAACCTAAGAAATGTGGATATCAAGAGATTGTAACAAATTTTAAGAAAAAATAAAACTTCTCTAATACTTAATAATTATCCTTCATGAATGTCGCCTGGAGAGGAAAGCACTTCACAAGAGCAGAAACAGAAAACAACAATAACATGCTCTGAAGAACCAAAAATATTATTTGAAGCTGAGGCTGATAGAAACATGTTAGATGAGTCCTGTACATCAGAAAAAAAAAGGTGTTATCACAGCCTAATGATAAAATTCTTATTCTTTCCTCCTAGCAATTTTGAAAAATTATCTTCAGCACATCTAGTATTCAAAGTCATAACAATCATAACCTCTACTCTCCTGATCATATCAAGTTTTCTATTCTGTCTCTGTATTAATCATGAGGAATAACCAATGAAGCACATCAAGCCAATACAAATTGGCTTGAAATTCCCAATAGAATTCTTATGCAACTTATTTAACTTGTTTTAATACAAACTGTTTGTTTGGGGTTTTAACCCTTCCCTCCTCAGCACCCTCAAAAAATAAAGTCATGTACTTATTCAGTAGTTTCTCTGCTATCTCTGATTCCTTTGAGTTTCTGGGGAAAAAAAAATCAGTGCTCTCAGGTATCTTAACATTCATTTAGCAATTTTTGTTCTTCTTGTGTCTGAAAGTCTAGACTGTATCTTGAAGTGGATGATAGGGTGGTTATCTTCATGTAACTGGTCTGATTCTCCCCTTTCCCACAAGCCTCCTGGTAGATGTCTAAATTGGATACACTCAGTTACTTTATGTTCAACCTTGATAGAATCTGATGGAATCAATCACAAAAAGCAATTCATTTCTACTTGTATGATGGCTCAATTTAGTCCCTTAAACCTGGAGTTTCTTAAAACACAAGATTATTTCCAATGTTGAATGAATGAAGCACATCTAGCATTGTATTTCTGTAAAATTTAAGACCAAAACTTTTCTCAGTATATGAACAACAGGAGAAACTAAGTGAACACATAGGTAAGGAAAATCAGAAGATAATCTACTTCAGTGTCCATGGAGGCGACACAAAGAACGTAACTCCTCCTCAATGCTTTCAAGCAGGTGACTAAATACCACAGCATTAAGGAGCTTCTGTCCAAGCTAGGAGGCCTGTTTCTCAGCTGAGCTCATTCCAAGGTGTTATAAAAGGAACAATTGTTCCTCAACACATTGCTGCATACTTCCCCTGTGTTTATCAGGAACAGCTCTCCTCTTTGTTTTCCCCTTCTTTCAGCATGAAGAAAAAAACTGATATAATATACCTAACTTATATTTACAACATGTTAAGAAGAAAGAAAAAAAAGTCTGTTTAACAAAAATTCTAAAACACTTGTTTAAACATGAAGTTGTTTTAAGATTTGTTTAGCCACTGCTTTTTCCAGCTTTACCACAGGTAGTAAACTAAGGAACCTGAAACAGAGGAATATCAATGGGAGTGCATTTCTACATACTGAAATTCATGAATGTAGGTTTTCTAAAACCCAATTTAACAAACTTCTAGGTAAAAAAAAAAATGGAATACTAGGCAACTTTCAGATAAACATCAGGAAAATGCTTGTCACATAGAAACAAGAAACTACTCTGTAGTCCTCATCTATTCTTTTACCATCTTCTGCAGTCTGAAAAATCAGCATCATTTGAAGCTATGACAGTCTTGGTATCTCAATCCTTTACTTTTCTTTAAATCTTCATTTTCTTCAATAAACAATCTATTGTGTACCATTTGCAGAGAAGGATGCTGCAAGAAAAAAAACTAAAATCTGAGCTACTGATACAAACAACTACTACAAAAATCTCACTGCAGCAATAGTTACAAGGCTGCACCTTTTCAAATTTCAATATTTTAACCACCTGATAAAATGCATTTGTTTGCCCTGTCAGTAGGCAATAATCACATTGTGAACTTTCTGTAACAGTTCCAGTATGAATGTCAAATCTTTCTCATTTTACACTAGAAACCTCTATTAGAGATGTTAATAGCACAGAGAACAACTTTTGCTTTAAGAAACAAATAAAAGTACATATGCACATAAATGCCTTGAATCATTCTTAAAACTCTTACTGCACCACCTTTTCAATCATCTAATCATGTGTGATTTAAAATGCAAGGAGTGATATATCACTAATCAATTAACACATCTTAAACACTAAACAGGGTATAAAATTACCATTAATTATTTGTATATATTAGTACATAAAATGAAAATTTTAAGCTAGGTTTTTTAAATCCTATTAATTTTCAAAGTCTGATGGTACAGGACAAGTACTCTTAATGAAATATACTTTAAATGCACACTATATCAGGCTTTCTACAAACTGTTATGAAAAAAAACAACCTAAAATTTAGCATTAGAAGCAAACCGAGGCTTCCCATCAGTTTCCCCAGCACACTGACTTCCTGGTCATCTGCAGTTATCTACTGATCAACTATGGACTTGCTATAGCTTGTTGGTTTTGAGTGTCCTATTTGTTCTGAACATACGTGACAAGGATAAAAGGATTTTTTTTTCATTGAAGGTTGCAATGAACTTCTGAATTTGAATGCTGAGAAAGCTCATGATATTCATGCAATAAAGTATCAGTTTAGAATGGAATCAAATATGAGAGACAGATAAAAGAAAAATAAATTCAAATCTACCAGCACAATGTTGTGTGTAGGCAAAACTATCTGAACAGCAGTCAGCAACAATTTGATCTGCTATGAATTTTAACCACTTAAATTCACTACTCCGGCAGAGAAGTGCCAAATCTGAACCCACGTAATTGGAGGTTACATATAAAAGAAAAGCAATTGCAGGGAAAAAAAACCCAAACAACAAACCCAAACCAAATCACATACCTAAACTATTAGGTTTATTCCCTTGAAAATCAGAAGCATATTAACCAAATGTAAAAAGAACTACCTAATGAACTCCCTTCTAGTCCCGTCTATTCCAGTACATTTCAAATTATCATAAGATGGTCTGCACAACAGCTGTAAAAATGTTTTGTTTTCCTGTCCTAATAAACATATTCACTCACAGAAGCAAGGAATCAAATACAATTAAGATAAATAAAAACAACAGAAGTGCATTCAAGTCTCAAGGTGTGCTTCCTTCTGGCAAACTAAAATTACTGTGGTAATAGTGTTTGTAGGAGCTGCTTTTCCAAATCAGTATGGGTAGTCTCTCCATTTCAAACCCAATCCCTTTCTCACATTTCTTTAACCTTCTATGGCTGGTGCCATAATAGCCACCAAACCGCTTTTTAAGACTGCTGAATAGAATCACAGTACAACCAGGTTGGAAGGGACCCATCAGATCTTCTAGTCCAACCATTCCTATCAAACACTAAACCAAGTCCCTCAATACCTCATCCACCCGCACCTTAAACACCTCCAGGGAAGGTGAATCAACCACCTCCCTGAAGTGGAAAGGGCATTAAATACTTCAGTCTTCTTTGTACTCTGCATTGGTACTTTTACTCTCTCTACTATTTAGTGAAGAGTCAACACCCCGATCTCCCAGCCCACTATGTATGTATGTATGCTACTTTCAAGTACTTTAGTTTGTACCGGGCCAGAGGTTCCTGAATTTCCTCTTAAGTAGTTAAGATCTTTTGTTTGTTTGGGTTTTCTATTGCTTAGCCTCAGACAATGTTGATTACACTTTCTGTAATTTTTCTCTTCTGTGTTTGAGACTGTAATTACCGTGATCTAGGTCAAACTCCTACTGCTCTTCCAATGCCTTCTCAATACTGGAAGAGGTTATCCTCAAGCTCTTAAGAGTTTCTCCCTAACTTCATTTCATAGTAACTATAGCTCTTAGAAGCCTTCATCTACCAAGTGTCTGAGCTCATGAAATAAGTGTACGTAAGAGGCATTCCTGACATTTTACCATTTTCCCTTCTATGCTTTCCAAGGATCATGAGCTTGTGTTTTGTAGTTACTCTTTGAGAAGTGTTCACTCAAATCTTTCATCTAAGGTTCCACTGGGAAAGGATATTGGTACAGTCTTTATAACTGTGTTATCTAAATTGAGATCCACAAGCAGGATTCAGGATTTAGCCAAACCTAAGCATACAAATTCAATCATGCAGTCAGAAGCCCTGAATAACCACCTACATGCTTACGATATAAATAACTCTATACTTATAGTATATATTTTTATATCAATAACATATATTTGGCATGTGTTATACTAATATATTATGGCAACTAGAATTCTACTGTCAGTTGTGGCAAAAGCTGCTGATAAGATAGCAGGACTAAGCACTTCAGTAGTAATCCTATGCCAAATAGGATTCTCTAAAAAGAACCACATTCCCTCACTGCACATCCCTAAGACACCCTCTCAGCAACCATCCCCTGAGTGCATCACTGAGCAATTAAACAATATTGAAACAGGTTATAGCAACATAACAGCTCAGTGGTTACAGCATTTGCACAGAAAGATCTCAGTTCTCTATCCTTCTTAGCCTCAAATCCTGACATGGTTTCCCCAAAACATATCCTAATGCAAAGTCTGTGCCCATCCTAAATACAGAATCACTTGCTGTACCAGGGTTCAGTTTTCAGTTCCATGGCTGGGACATCCAGGTAAGGAAAATGACACTTTTAGATTATTTTTCCACTTTAAAATAGTGCCTACTTTTTACAATAAACTTTCACTGTGCAAAAACCTTTAAGAATTCCTCAGAACAGAGCTATGCATCTGAGTGAAGTTTAGTCATTGTTAAAGCACTTGGAGGAACATATACAAAAAAAAAGGTTCACTTTCCAGTTTCCTCAATAAAACACAATGCCATGATTTAGAACAGATAACAGGATACAAATAGCTTATTTCAGCCTGCTTCTGTCCCTTAGTGCAGTGCAGTTCATTGTGCCTGAGATAATGGTGCTCACTGACGTGGCTGTGTTGTTACTAGGCAACCAGAGATAAAATGCAGGGTTTAATGATTTTTATTTAATGCATTTTTATGAGAAAGTACACCTTTTTTTCCACCCCTGATATTATTTGAGGTGGAAATGCTGTTTACACAGGGAGATATATTTAGCCATCCTCTACAATCTGAACAAGAAGATTATTCAAACTGGATACTCAAACAGCCAGTCAATAAAATTTCTAAACATACTGACTATTACCACTATCAAACACTTACATCATGGCAGTGGCTGAGATCTCAAACCACTTCACCAGGGACAAATATTCAGTAGTTCTCATAGAACAGAATAACAATGGAAAGAAAAAGAGACAACAGCTTAGAGACATTTGGGGCTGCTATGGATGTTTATGTACTCCTCCAGCGCAGAGAGCAAGAGCACAAGCCAGTACCTCCCTTCACATCTCCTGTGCTGTCATGACACCCACGCCTGGTTTGGTAACACCACATTTTTCCTATGACTTTGGGTTGTCTTGATTCTCTCAAATAAGAGGCATTATCACCATCACTTCTCATGGGAGCCTCTACAGGAAGACGCACATCTTAGGCAGAGTCCTAATATCACAGTGCTTGCCTTATCAATGTAGGCACACTTCCAGGATGACTTCCCCTAACTCAGAGCTGCTACACATTTCATTTCCTATCACAAAATTCAATGGGCCTGTTAAGGGGCCTGACAGCAGTGCCATGTGCTGAATTCAGCACATGTGCCCTTCATTCAATAGTGCTGGAAATGTTACCACATCAGTTAGACCACACAAGCCCTCAAGTTTCTTCACATTCCAAGTCCTTCCTCTGCACCTTTACAAGAGCTCCTCACTCATATATTACTTGTAATCACCATGTTCCTTTTAGATTGGCTGATTTCCCAACTTTTCTGACTTTGTAGTAATTAGGAGCAGGAAAGCATTTATAGATCTGAAAATCAACTGAAAGCCTCAGGCTCAGTGTGTGCATGAGGTCTCAGGTCCAAACAAAGCTACAGCTCTGAATGCATATTTAACTCCTGCAAGTTGTGCAAGGCAAACTGAGAGGCAGACAAACAGAGAACATTTTTTAAAATGCAATAATGTAGATAAAGCCAAACTAACTAACCCTGTCAATACTGGAATATTTAACATTTTCTTCTGTAAAGGTTACCTTTCAAATAAAACAAATAGTGAATTTACTTGAAAACTTCTTTTTTATTTAATACTGGTTATCTTCAAATTAAAGTAGGAATTCCACTGAAATCAGTGAATTTGCACAATGTGTGCCTCAACATACATACATCCTTATTATCATATATGATAGTATGTTCTATTTCCTATTGCTTAGATAAACGGAAGAAATGCATGTAATGGTCCAAATTACTTGTGCTGGTCAGTAGACACCTCTCGCATTTCACTACAACGTTTCAATCAATGTATTTCTGATCCCAGAATGGGTACTGAGCAGCTACTTCTGCTCATTTTCCTTGTCAAAATAAACAAGGCTGAAGGTCAGACACTTTAATCTGAAATTTGTTCTAGGAGAACTTTAAAAATCAATAACTCTTCGCTGTATGCCACAGACATAACTGGTAACGGTACAGCCTGATTTTTGCTCCTTCAGAAGCCTCTCTGTGCACAGCCAGACTCTCACAACATGGAAGAGCTTTTAAGCAAGGAATAGCTATCAGTCTATGGGTTTGGGAAGTGGGGTTTTCTTTTGTCTCTACACCTATCTTCCACATCTGCAAATGCTGTGAAGTTCTCCCACCACTGAATTGCTACAAAAATCAAATGTTTGCTCATACTTCAGCTAAGAGAGTATAAAAAGCCACACTGATATAAACTAAAGAACAGTGCTGTAATACGCTAAATAGAAAGGTGTCTACTACTGTGTCAGGAGGTTTCACAGCTCCTCAGGTAAATACAGAAGGACAAATTAACAAATCCAATTGATTCCTGGTGCACTTTCCCACATTCACAGATACTTTGAGATTGGATTTACGGTAGTTTACATTTCCCTTGGTACAGATCTTACTATGCTAAGATCCACTTCAATTTTTTGTAAACAATCAGGAACTAAAATAAGTTTGGGGAAAGATGGGTGAAATAAAAAATCCTAAGAAGAACTCGGCAGTACAAGACACACTCTGTCTTTTAAAACCGAACATGTTTTAGAACAAAACACAAAATTAGACAGTGGTGATCAAGAAATACCTGCCATACTTGCGGAGTATATGAGGGAAAGATCTGATTGTGCTTTTCCTGAAGTATCCCAGAAATGGATCAACAAGGTATAAGCAATTAACACTGCAGAACCCCCTATATAATAATCAGCAAACAGTACAGGTTTGGCAACTGCAGTTTGTAAGCAGCAAGGCAAATGAGTAACTCTGCTTTTCAGGGGAAGTTCATAGCAGCAGCGTTAAAATGCCAAAGACATTCAAGTTTGTATAAAGTTTCACAACAAAAATAAAGTGAGGAGATGGACATAAAAAGGATACAGGAGATGAAAAAAAGTTCTACAGTCAGAATCAGTAGGACCTCAATTTGGTGATTGTACCAACAGCACTGAGAATTCACTCAATGGGAAGGAAATGCCATCTTTAGAAAGCTTTTTAATCTAGCAGAAGGAAGCAAACTACCTAGATGGAACTGAAAGCTAAAATAATTACAGTAAAAAAGACATATTTGTACCAGTGAGGTTGATTAACCACTGGAACAAGCACAAACAGAAGGATGGATTTTTCCATCTCTTGTTTTGTTTGCATTAAGGCAGGATAACTTTCTGATTAAACCTATCTTTCAAAATTTGAGTTATACTCTGATTGAATATATTTACTGACCTCAACAGTGTCCTAAGTGAACAACCTACTCCTTCCAATGCAAAGTTTAATAAATTAAGTTCTGTCTGTGAAAAAGGGATTGCTTCTAAAGAACTGGATAAAACTAGATGTATACAAATAAGCAGAAGAGGGAAATATATAGCCCATCAGATTAGCTACAGGGATCAACAGCTCTCCTTTTCTGTGCAGCAACAGAAAAAGACAAGCAGATGATGGCAATATAAAATTGGTTGCATAAAAAATACAAAGCTCCACATTCAAAATTTGTATGGAAGCACTAGCCTCAGGAACTACAATCCTGCAAATTCCAATTAATCGCTGCATGACTCTGAAGACAAATCTGACCATAGCTAGTTTGATGGAAAGGTATAGGAATGGCTTCAAATTTCCACTTCTAAGACTGTCTGCTTAAGTTAAATAGTCAGTTGGTCGAGAACAGAAACAGACCCTGGAAGAGATCTCAGAATTCAGAATTCCCCACTGTCAAGGAAGTATCCAAATTACTGTCTTACACAAACACTTTTCTTCACTCTGTAAGTGGGACTGAGATTTTCACCCTTCAGCCCTGAACCATGTTACCTAAGGAGTCAGGAAAAATTCTTTTCTGTTCACTCAGTTCCCAAGTAATCAGCTCTGGACACCTGTAGGCTGACAACACTGAGAACTGAGAATATACTAGACGCCATATCGAGATATCTCTCTCCAATTCCCTGGGTTTGAAATCTTAAATCCAAACACAACATTATGAATTCCACTTTGGAAGAAAGACATCTAAAAATTAAGCCAACAAGGCATTGCATTTGGTTCAATATATTTATCCTAAAACTCTGGTTATGCCTCTCCACCCATTAACTTGACCATGAAAAAGCAGAAGTTGTAAAGCAATATTAGTGTGGTATCTAGAAAAAAGCCTGTCAGTTTTAAAATGCTATTGAAAATGCAACAAGAGTTACAGTGGACACAGTTCACTGCATATCTACTAAAGACTGTTAAGTGGAATTATAGCAAGAAGGATGTCACATAATTGCCGCTCACTGACAAGAAAATTTTATCCTATCACATATGGATAAAGGAGCAGAAAGAGAGAACGAGATGGAATGTAGGTGGAAGGCTTTGATCTAAATTCTCTAAACGCCCAACTGAACAAAGTATGAAGGGCAAGTGACTAGAAGAAATTATGAAAGATTCTTTATTGTATTTTTAAGTGGAAAAAAAACTTTAAACTTGGAGCATCTTACTTAATACCTGAAAACTAACTCAGAATTCATGTTCTGTTTCTGAATTGTCATTGTAAACAATGTGACGAATTCTATGGTATTTTATACCATAGTTCTGTAAAACACAAAGAAATAACTCAAGGTGCCAAAGGTATTATGCAGAGATGTTTATACAACAAGTGTATTTTCCAGATATGAATTCCCAAAAAAATACCCAAGCAAACCCAAAACCCAACCGCCAAACAAAACAAAAAAAAAAAATACAAGAACTTACAAGAAATAGTCTATAAGAATTTCTCTTGATCTTACTGTCATACATAACTTTTATTAGGCATATAACAAAAACTTACCAGAGAGTGATGAAAATACTAACAGAGCAGACTGTCTTTTAGATATTGCTATGTCTTTACAACTTTCCAGTCACCAATATATTTCCAGCTTAAGTTGCTTTATGTTTTTAAACATTGTCATTTAAGACAACAAGTTAAAACAAAAAAAATATTGGAAGAAACTTCTAGACCATCTAGTCCATCTTCTTTCTCAAGGCATAACCAAATGTCTGTTTCTCACTCTGGACTGATATTTATGTTATTTATTACATTTTAGAGACCACAACTGTGACAGCTCCATGACCTGCCCAATCTCTGTTGTTCTGTACTTAGCTGTATTACCACGAAATTTTGCATAAGGTCTTACATGAATCTTCTACAGCACAGCTTAAGCTTACTGATTCTTCTTTCATCCACATATTATTTTATTTAACAATTTTGAAAGCTGTTGCCTTGCTTCCCTTTAAAAGGATGATTACAGCCAATGCAAAGTCCTCGCAAGGGTCGGGTGAAGCTTAAAATCTCAGGAACAATGGTCAACTAATGACTAAAATCAAGCATAATGTTACGAATAGGCAAGTCAAGGATTCAAGATGACTGTCTCTGGTATGAAATCTGCCAATGAGTCAAGAAAAGTAAAAATCTGTCCCCAGAATACCAGGAAAAACAAAGAGGTTTGTCGACCACAGGGTTATAGGGCTTATTATGTTTCAATTCCCTACCTCTACCACAGTTGTCTTGGCAGCTTTGCACATAGGTTGGTTGAAATTTCTTGCAGTTTTCCTACGAAAGAAAAGAAAATGAATAAATATTAAAAGCTGTAATTGTACAAGGTAAGACTTTTCAGGCATAAGCTACTACAAGACCTCTGTAATATAAATATCACAAATCTTTTCCTCAAATAACTAGAGAATAATAAACAAAACAGGAGGGAGAAAAAAGTATTACAAAATTCTGTAAGATCCATATGAAATTAAATCATATTTTGCTACAATATAAAGTATTATAAAGCCCAGTTCAATGTCTTCATCAATGACCTAGATGAGGGCATCAAGTGCACCCTTAGCAAGTTTGCAAATGACACTAAGCTGGGTGGAAGTGTCGATCTGCTGGAGGGTAGGGAGGCTCTGCAAAGGGATCTGAAAAGGTTGAACCACAGGGCTGAGACCAATGGGGTGAGGTTTAACATGGCCAAATGCCGGGTCCTGCACTTGGGGCACAGCAACCCTGTGCAGCTAGACTGGGAGAAGTCTGTCTAGAAAGCTGCCTGGAGGAGAGGGACCTGGGAGTGTTGGTCGACAGCCGACTGAACATGAGCCAGCAGTGTGCCCAGGTGGCCAAGAAGGCCAGTGGCATCTTGGCTTGTATCAGAAATGGTGTGACCAGCAGGTCCAGGTTATTCTCCCTCTGTACTCAGCACTGGTGAGACTGATCTTTGAATCCTGTGTTCAGTTGTGGGTCCCTCACCACAAGAAAGATGTTGAGGTTCTGGAGCAAATCCAGAGAAAAGCAACAAAGCTGGTGAAGGGGCTGGAGATCAGACCTTATGAGGAATGGCTGAGAGAGCCGGGGGTGTTTAGCCTGGAGAAGAGGAGTCTGACAGGAGACCTCATTGCTCTCTACAACTACCTGAAAGGACGTTGTGGAGAAGAGGGTAATTGCCTTTTCTCCCAAGTAACAGGGCCAGGACAAGAGGGAATGGCCTCAAACTCCACCGGGGGAGGTTCAGTCTTGACATAAAGAAAAAATTCTTCACTGAAAGGGTCATCAGGCAATGGAACAGGCTGCCCAGGGAGGTGGTTGATTCCCCTTCCCTGGAGGTGTTTAAGGCACAGGTGGATGAGGTGCTAAGGGGCATGGTTTAGTGTTTGATAGGAATGGTTGAACTCGATGATCTGGTGGTCTCTTCCAACCTGGTTGTTCTATGATTCTATGATTTATTATGGCTCTTTTAACTTTTCATCAGCATATTGTTCAATTGAAACTGAGCACGCTACTGATATTTTCATTTATTAGCTCCAGCAGCAGCAACAAGATGGGTTTTGTGCAATGTACCTTCCCATTGCTTCATCACATAAAATATGAGATTAATCTCCACAGAAGGACAATAGGGCCTAGCAACCTCTCACGTCCCACATAATCCAGACCAGGTCTTGGGATAGCACTTTGCACACTTGATCCAATTCTCTTAATTCAAAAAGCTGTGCCTATTTTGGCACACACTGCAAGGCTCTGGCATTCATCCTAAGTATTCCCACGCAGATCTCTGTAACAAGGAAAAAGAACCCCTAAGGGATAAAAGTAACAAATGACTTGTCTAATTGTGCTGGCATCTGCACCAAGATTCTCGTAGCCACAACACTTCTCTCTGTTTTTCAGAAAGTAAACAAAACTGTGTGGCATAATATCTAAGTAAAATTATGTCTATTTCAGTGGGGTCCCACAGAGAACTTCTTTCTTTTTTTTTCTATTAAAAAGTAGAATTCTTAAAAATGTTTCATCAAATGTATGAAACTACAATGTAAATTAAGTCAAAATGTGCTTTTCTCCCATACCCTTTCCACGGAAGCATCTTTTCCTCTCCAGTCTTATTTCCCTAATTCCTTTCTTCAGCCTTTACTGTGACGATCAGCTAGGAATAGTGTTAGAGAGGTGCAGAAATTAGAGCTGCTGCTGCCACCTCGTGGTCTTGTCGGAGGTGGGGAACTGAAACGGTCAAATCCTGCAAGCAACACGCAGTTCTAACACGACTTCTAGTGGAGATGTACAGAATCAAAGCTATACTCAAGACGCATCTTGGGAAAATCCTTTTTTATTGGCAATACACAGCAGAATGCAGAATACACAACTGGAAATACACAACAGAGGCCTCAGAAGGGACAATATCTTTCGTCAAAAGCACTTGAATTTAAACTCTTTGCTTAGCGTATGAATACAACACTAGCTAGTAGTGATTTAAGGAAAACTATCCTAAACTAGGTAGAGTGGAAAATCAGTAGAAAAACAGAGTTATAAAAGCTGACATAAGGAGGAATATCTTCACAATGAGAGTGATGAGGTACTGGCACAGGTTGCTCAGGGAAGGTGTGGATACCCCATCCTTGCAAGTGTTCAAGGCCAGGTTGGCTGGGGCCTTGGGCATCCTGACCTAGTGGGAGATGTCCCTGCCCATCACGGGGGTGTTAGAATAAGATGATCCTTAAGGCCACTTCCAACACAAACCATTCTATCACTCTATGAATTAAAACAAGGGAATGGATACATGTTGGGGGAAGGCAGAAATGGGAACAATGAATTCAGCACTTCATCCCAAGTGACTATATTTCTGAGCCAAAGATTTCTCAAGATCAAGCAGCTTGTCTGCCACTAAAGGAAACTGATATAAAATAATTTTTACAAAGGGAAAAAAGTGTCAAGAAAACATTTCAATGTCAAATTCAGAGGAGTTAATGCACTTGATTCTGACTCTATTTATAAAATCATGTGCAATTAAGAATGCTCTTGCATTAGCAAGGTTGTTTCAGAAGTAGTAGTCTTTCACAAGATCAAATGCCTTATTTCTAAAGAGGACACCATGCACAAGAATTAAGCTGTGCATGGATGAAGACACTAGATGATGATGTTCCCATCTTTGAGTAGTTACACTTGAAAGAAGGAGACAAGATTTTTATGCCTTCATTCTAGAGCAAAGTAGTATCTGTAACTGTATTATGTGAATGTGAGAAACTTATGACTTCTGAAAGGAACAGGAGGGAGAGGGAAAGGCATAACTGGAGACTACAGGACATAACACAAGAGGATGAAAAAGAGAGAACACAATGAGTCTTTTTCACAGAAAAGAAAATTATTTTTCATAGGTAGGTAAGAGCCAGTAGGCAAATACAGGGTAAAAACACAAACAGCAGAGGTTCAAGTTCAAACAAAGAGAAGCCCAAGGAGGAAGACTGTTCCCTGTATTCCATATCCCTAAGCCTAATGAAAGCAGTTTAGCAGCCATCAAATTCATGTGCACACATACAAGAAAGTTAATTTTTCAATCAGAAGCCATGTTGCCTTGCCAGTGAGGAAGCCAGGATGTCAAGACTTGGGTAAAATAAAACTTCATTCTTAATTTTCAAGCACTTTAATTTAATAATATAAGATGGTATTATTATTATCAGCATTATCTTATACACATATTTTTCAGTTGCTTTTTCAACTCTTTGCTTTAATGCATACAAAGACACACCTCATCACTCAGCATCTTCTTGTATTAAACTATAAATGATTAACATAATGTTTACCTTTTCATCTGACAGCCACAGAACAAACAAATAAAAACCAGACATTAAACATAAGCAAACCTCTCCTGTTTCAGTTCAGGACAAACCAGAACATAAACATAGCAATTCAAATCAATGATATTATTTCTAGTGCAACATCCAAACTTTTCACTACGATAGATGTTTAAATTCATATGATGCCTCTCCCTACACCACTGACATCAAATCAAATTCAAACACACTTTTCTGGAGACAGAAAGTTTTCCCATCACTGACTTGCCAAGAGACTGACTTGGCTCCCTTCCCTTCTGACATACAGGAACCTGCACTTCTTGGGTCAGCCTTCAATAGTGCAAGGAAAAGGACTCAGTCTAACATGAAAATTGAAATGAACAGAATGTCACTAAATTTCTCCACAGTCATCATAATGAGCTCTGTCTGCTCATTTGTAACTAGCAATATTTTATTTCTCAGCTATGTTTGAATTCTCAAAAGTCATTAGGAAAAGCAAATACATTTTGTTTTTTAATAGAAGTATAATTTGACAGTAGGGAAAGGCAATATGAAAGAAAATTAAAATAGTGACACATTATTTTACCATCACACCAGAGACAGGATTCTCCTTCTCTTTCATTATCTAAACTATTAAGAACCTTTTCCCACTGGTAAACAAGTCATACCTGAAAATGATGTTTCCAGCACGATCAGCCCTCCATGCCTTCACAAGAGCAAAATCTCCTGTAATCGATTTCTCCAGAATAAAGTGACGGCCATCAAACTCTCGCACCTATAGAACAGAGAAAAGTACACTATTGAGATGTACGTTTCTTCAGACAGATTTCCCATTTAATAGTTTTTGAAATTTATTATTTAACTTTTTGGTTTTTAATTTACACATTCATTAAGACTTCTTTCTGTACTATGCACAGTTTTATCTGGAAAACTGTAGCTCAGCTATATACTGAGAAGCATGGAAAAGCTGTTAACTCCGGTTTTATCACAGTTTCTCTGTTCAGTGAAACAGAACAAGAATCCGATACATATTCCCACTGCTCCATCTACTGGAATTACACAGGCTTTTTCCTAGACATCTACCAGCTAACCAAAAACTGAAGTGATAAAGCAGAACTGTTGAAAAAGTTCTTAATCACTGCCTACCACGAGAAACCCCAAATCCAACGCGGATTTCAGATAGAATAGTCAAATTGCACTATCTGGCAGGCTGAATGCCATTTGGCTTTCTCTACATTTATGATCACTATTTGAAGAGATATCATGCCTGAAGCCAGAATATCTAAGTGACAAACAGCTAGTATTTTAATCCTATACAGAAACATGAAACAGCACACTAAGAAAATCAAGGAGACAAAATTAGGACACACAGCATTAGCCCCATTAATTTCTTCAGGTACAGTTATGGTACTGAGAAATCTCTTCCGCAAATACTACATTCAGTTTCAAAAAGAAGTCCTTGTTTCTCACTTAGAAGCAGCACTCTTATTATTTCTTTGCAATTTCAAGTATTCAGACTAAACTGCACTTCAACTGTGGGCAAAAGAGTCGTGTACAGCTGCAAGGCTGCTTACTTCATACAACAGTATTTAAGCAGCACCTGTCACATTAACAAGAGGTTGTCCTCAATCCATACTGTGCAGGGAGTGGCTTGGTACAAGGTTTTGTCTGAATACACAGCAAACTTGGTCAGAGAACTGTCAAGTGAAGAGAATTCAGCAGTTATGTAGAACAGTTCTTGATGATAAGTTACCCCACAGTTGTAAAAACTTACTCTAACACTTCTCAGAAGACAGAAATAAGCAGTGGGAGGAAAACTAATGTGTCTGATATCACAGACATCCTATTAATCCAATACAACGAGGTTAAACTTGGCTAGGAGATGCTTAAACTACTGTTTATGTGTGGAACATCTAAGAAATTCGGTTTTCAGAGCAGAAGGCTTCTCAATAACAAACGGATATCTTACCTCTCTTGGCTGGCTGGCAATGGCAATGGTGCCATCTGTGTTGTATTTGATAGGTGCACCCCCTTCCTGCACCAGTGTCCCATAGCCAGTACTGGTGTAAAAAGCTGGGATTCCTGCGCCTCCTGCTCTAATACGTTCAGCAAGCGTACCCTACGGAAAAGCATATTTAAGAGCTAGTCACTTGGGAACAGCAAATCAAATGTCAATTAATAACCTGCATGCACTTATTTTTGGATCCTGTCATTCAGAGATTCTCCTTCTGAACTCAGCAGAGCATCACATCTCTTTCTTCCTCCCATTTAAGTTCTCCTTTGTAGTACTGGATATGGCAAGAAATGCTTCACGCACTGACATAAACTACTCAAGAGCAACAATCATTGAACAACTCCCTGTCAAATCCCAAGCCCCAGCACTCTGCTATGCCTCTGCTCCATCAGCTTGTACAGAGTTCTTTTTCTCTTCCCCATCTTGCGGCACATGCTAGAAGGTTTTTACAGTCCTACACAGTTATGTTTTATTCTCCAACATCTTATAAAAAACTTCATACTACACTCCAAGTTAAACAACCACATATAGCATATACATAAAGGAAAAGAACGCCCAGTGATCTGGGTTGCCTATGCAAAGAATACCAAACAACTGACAGTACAGCATTTCTACAGCATTTCATTTGAACAGCCTATCTGCACTCTGCTGTATGTCCAGCTGTACCACAGATACTAACAACCCAAATTCCTCATCACTACGGGTTTATGGCCAAAGATATGTCTGCCTGCTTTTCATTAGTGTCCTTTCCCAAACTTCTAGGATATCTTCCTGAATTCAAAGCAAGACAAGACCATCATGGCCAATTTTCTAGCTTGATGGGCTGAATTTCCCTCAGTTATCCTGTAGGAAATACAACGACTTCTGGTAGGTTTAAAAAAACTGGCAAGAGGCAGATGCAAACCATGCATTGATACAAAGTCCTGTTTTCCAAACAACCACAGGAATTCCAGATCTCACCACGATACCTCTCTTACTGTATAACAAGCACATCAGTCCCCATTTTGCATAAGGTCATCCCAAACTAGAAGGGAATTTTCCAAAAAGCTACTTGATCTTGACACAAATATTTTGAATCCCCACATCTCCTAGCAACTCACTAAGTCATCTTACAGTGCACCACTGCACACTTGTAGACCCAGCATTGTCATGCTGGATCTACACAGCTTGTCCCTGCAGTCCACAAAGCCAATTACATGTCTAAGGAGTTCCAAGTTCTTCAAGATGTAAGCAATGCACATTAAGGAGGAAGAAGATAAAAATTAATTGTAAGACTTGTAACTTTTGAAACATAAGAAGTGACAAGTTCCTGGTTAATTTCATGTCAGCTGACTAGGTATAAAAGGTGCTTTTTTTGACCATGCCTGGGATGTTAATAAACATTCCCAAGAGATAGAGTCCTAAACTCTCTTATCGTTAAAATCTTAATACTGCTGCTTTTGTCAGAGACTTAACAAATTGTTTAAAGCCCAATGCTTAAGCATCACCATTGGAGGTGCCAAACACTAACATAAAATAGTACTAATTTATCACAACTATATCTCAATAGAATTTGATATTCAGGACTTCTGGATCTCATTGCACTCAGGCTCCTTGAGCAGTTTGGCGGTCCTAAAATAATTAAAACTAGGTGCTAAAAAGTATAGCTGCAAACATTGGCTCAAAACATTTTTCAGATATTTAGTTAAGATTTAATGAACAAGCCCGAAAGAGTTGTGTCCCACAGCGAATAGAAATATTCTAATTTGATTCCTGCCCACTAGATGGCAGACACTGCACATGCAACCTCCCAAAAGTACACAGGGGCTGCCACCACCGCAGGAATGCAGCAATTCTGACTTTTTCCCCTCTCCTGTGAGTAGAAAAACGTCATGAAGTAGTGACATATGATTTTCTACAATGGTGGAGAACTACAAAATATCTAACACTGTACAAAATATACATATGTGTGTGTATATGTGTTTAAACTAAATTAATATAATGGATGAAACCGTAAGAGGCATTCATACTATATGACCAGTCAGTTCTTAACAGAACAGTTGCAGACTACAGCCCATGATAATACGATGGCAAGTGACATCTGTCTTTACTACACATCTCCACACAAGTAGGGTATTTGGATTGTAAAATAATTTTGTAATGCCACGTAAGCATTAACCTATTCAGTATTTTTGGTATCTCCTAGAAACACTCCTTACCTGAGGTGTAAGTTCAACTTCAAGCTCCCCAGATAAATACTGGCGTTCAAACTCAGCATTCTCTCCAACATACGATGACACCATGCGTTTTATCTGCTTAGTCTGAAGCAGAAGACCAAGTCCAAAATTGTCAACACTGTGTAAAAAAAGTCAGACAATGCTCAGCATTTCTAACAGTTTCGTTGTATTCAAAGCACTCAATAAACTTTAATGATTTAACAAGGTAGAACAAAGTTATCTCATCTGCACTTTAGACATAAGGAATTCAGAGATGAAAAATAAGTTTCAGCTTTTAGGGGGGAAATCAATGCTACAGTTAAAACTTAGGAGGTCAGTGCTCAGACCTCATCTTTTTCCAAGGCACTGAAAACATCCAAAACTTCTTTTTAAAGACATTTCAGGTCTAACAGTTATAAATAACAGCGACTCAAGTTGCGTTATTCTACTTACCTCCTCCTCTAAAAAGTCTTAATAAAGTCACATGTGGCACAACCTGGCTTTGAGTGAACAAAGTCTTATTTTCTGTTTAACTTCTTGCTCCCCAGGTAAAAGTGAGGTAACTTAGCAGGTCAAGTAGAAAGGCAAATTCACATTTATAGTGCTAGTTTGCATATAAAGTAAGAGAATATTCATATTTAAATTTTCTTATTACAGTAACTAATTCAATTCCTTATTAAGAAATTGTCTAATACAGTAAAAGATATCAACATTGCAGTGCAGATTTTGTCTGTGTCATAATATCAGCTTAAGCTGAATGCCAAAGGGAACATAGATTTTTCTTGTGCCAGCGCTTCTGAATTCTTACATCCTAAAAACACCTCTCTCTACTAATCTTTAGCATTTTTATGGCATTTCTCATCTTGTATTGCGCATTGATGGGACAAGAGTGTATTCCAAGAGTTCATGTGACAAAAGGGCTCTGTAAAAAAAGCTACCCCAATTTGAAAAAAACATGAGGTTAAATATAAAAAATGGAACCAAACAGAGATGATATTACAAAGGCTGTTTCTTTCACATTTCAAACACATTATGCAGGATATCATCAGACTGGTACATGTGTGAAAAGCTCCTCTAAATTTATTTTAGTGTCTGCAGTGTCTGAGTGGAGTAATCATACCCTGCATTCCCAATACAGGTGCATTCCCAATACAGGAAAAATGCCATGATCCAGAAGCACCTCACAAAAAGTGATGCACATTTAGCACTAGTTGTCTTGATTCAATGAGGCTTCAACACAATGGTTTAAGATTTCAGGATAAGAAATACTGTAAAAGATTTAAAGAATCCTTTAAGAAACCAAACCCAGTATCCTGCATGCTGTAATTTGCACACAGATGTGCTTACAATACACACGTCCAATTGAAAATATCACTCCTGAAAAAGACCTCCAAAGAAAGTTGTCTGTATTTTCTAATCCTATTAATTGCTTTAATGAAATACGTCCCTTTCCTATACAAATCTCATTCTTTCGGTGTTCTTAAACCACGTCTACAATATTGCTTCCTCCTCTAGGCAGTCAGGAACAAAATGTCTTCCCCCTAATGACCAGATAGACAAAGTAAAGCCTTCTCTATATTTCTCTCTCTTTATACTTTACCCAAATTATCAGTAAATATATCCTCTAATCCTGGCTTTTGAAGCTACAGTGATGGGGGAAAACAAGAAAGTAAAGGAGACATGTATGACCTATACTCCCCATGCAAAATGTACTACCTTAATCAAAAAGGGTAAAAAACCCAAAGAACTTAAAAATCAAGATACAATGCTGAGTGAGTTGAGAGGTATGTGTGTCACACAATACATCAGTGTAGATCATTGGAAAGAACACACTGAGCCACAAACAAGCCGCCCTCTGTATTTTTATCCTCCGCCACTTCAGGATCAAGTCAGACATCCCAGAGTGACCTCCTGGCATTCTTTCAAAAGGCCAGATGCAAATAGTTGAGTATTATACAGTGTTCATTTTCAAACATAAAAACAGTCATGATGAACCCACTTTTACAATACCATGACTACCTGCTTACTTTCCAGCATCAATATCTTATAGTACAGGTTGAGTCAGGGGCTGAGCAGAACAGTATTAGCACCAGCTCTCCACTACTTACCACAACAGCTTCATGGAGAGACGTGCAGTCAGAAAGACTTCTCAAATGCATGCACAATGAAGACTATTTTAAGACTAGATAACCCACTTCTATGTGTACTCAGGCATTTTGGAAACTACATGAGAGGAAGCGAAACAAGCCTCTCTAATCTGGTTCTCCGAATTTATTCTGTGCTCTCTAGATGTAAAGAACTTCACTTACTGTAAAAGCGTGCTCTGCTCTCCAACTCTGACCTACAAAAAGAAATTTAAAGTCCTACTCTGATGCAATGGTAAAAGTGTGACAGTGCCAACAAAGTTTTCAGAATAAGATGCATGCTGCCTGGAAACAATCTGTATTTCTAACTCCCCAGAGGAAAAAAACAAATGCCAACTGTTTGAAACTAGAAGAGCTGGGAACAAAGCAGAAAGACGAGTGTGCTGGGGTGGGGGGGAGGAAAAGGTATGGGAAAAAAAGAGTAAAAATACAAATACCAGAATTTCCTGTACAGGATCCCTTAAAGTAGGACAACCCCTCTCACAAGAAAACCATCAAATCTCTTGTCATAAAATGTAGTAAGCAAAAGGAACAGACAAGCCAATATGTGACAGTAGTTTAATGTATGTATATAACCAGAGTAGAGTGCAGCAAGACTATAAAAGTTAAACAAAACTGTGCAGTGCTTTGCAGCACAAGAACAAGCAGGCATGGTTTGAATTGCTTACAATCCAATTTCCTACTCCTGTGTATCACTCAGGTGGTAAAAACTACTCCTAACATTGCAAAACTTGCAAGTTATCAACTAAAAACAGGGAGAAACAAGATTTCAGGCAATGAAATTCTGAGTGTGTGTTCACATGGAAAAGGGACAGCAATAAAGATTCAACAGTGGATTCATAATGATTAAAGACAATTCTGCATTTCACCAAGATCTACAATTCCACAGTCTCAGAAGAAGCTACTAGAGCACGTTGTCTGTAACAGAACTTTGTGTATCACCCTGCAGCATACCATGCAGGATCCCAAATGGACACACTTAATTCCTCAACTATAAGCAGGTGTCTTCTCTCAAGTAAAACTTGGGAAAAGTTCCCTATAGAATTTAAACAGAAAGTTGCACAAAAATTAATTCTGTCACAGTCATCCCAAGTTGTTCATCACTCCTTAAGTCCCTCTTCCTCCTCACCTCAAAGGCAGTCAATTTATTTAAAAATAAACTTGCAGTGAGAATAGGTCACTGAGCACACTTTACTTCCCTAGGACAATGAGACAAGGAACTTTACTTACAGAAACGCATGTACCAAGAGGGTCTGCCTGCCTGATAACACAAAATTATTTCAGTTTCTGGGTGCATTTCATATTCAGAGCAGCATCACAAAATCCAGTTGCTGGTGTTCATGTAATTAGTTTAGATGTAAACTTCTTAAAACAAATATAGCGCTACCCAAGTATGCAATCTGCATTCCAGTAAAAATAACTTTTGTTTTCCGCGCACATCAGTTTTTCTTTCATGTCCCTCCAAAAAATCATTTGAGAATTTCAGTCTATTTTATGTTTCCTATGTTTGTTTCTTGTATTTGAACGTCTAAGAAACTAGTGTTTAACACAGCTGTAAACGTGCTGTTCACACTACTATTCTCCCTACACTTTCCTCTTTACTTGACACCTCTACCCCAGAACAAAAATAAAACCCAATTTCTGGTTTAAGGAAACTTCTTTTAATCTAGTATTTTTTGTGATTATTGTTAGTTAGTTGTTTTCCCTTTGCACATTTTGCTGCTTTGTCTTGCTTTAGGCAAAAGTTTCTTTAAGTTTTCCAGCTTACATTATGTTTATGCTGAAAACGTTACCCTTACAAATGAGTCTTGCAGGCAATGCCCTTCCTAGCACATAGCAACCATAAATAGGAAAAAAGATACTTTACTGAATGCATGAAAAGAATAGGCTCTCTATTATCTATTCTAAAAGCTGGAGACAGTCCTTTAAAAATTTCAACAAGAGTGAGTACAATAAAAATATGTTGTCCTAGACAGGAATGAAAAAATCAGGAGGGCTAAGGCCCAACTAGAAATCAAACTGGCCAAGTCTGTGAAAGACAGTAAAATATCTTTCTACAAATGTATCAACAGTAAAAGGAGGTCTAGGGAGAACCTCCAGTCCCTACTAGATGCAGAGGGAACAACAGTAACAGGTGATGAAGACAAGGCTGAAGTACTCAATGCCTACTTTGCTTCAGTCTTTAATAGTAAAGAAAGTTGTTCCCTCTGCGCACAACTCCAGGGGTTGGAGGAGCAGAACGAGGTTCCATGATCCAAGAGGAGGTGGTTAGACTTGCTTGCCCAGTTAGATGTCCACAAGTCTATGGGGTCAGATAGAATCTGCCTAAGAGTTTTGAGGGACCTGGTAGATGTGCTTACCAAACCCCTTTCCATCATCTTCCAGCAGTCCTGGATGACTGGGGAAGTTCCACTGGATTGGAGGCTGATGTCGTGCCATCTATAAGAAGAGGCACAAGGCGGGTCTAGGGAACTCCAGGCCAGTCAGTCTGACCTCAGTACCAGGGAAAATCATGGAACAGGTGATTTTGAGTGCTATCACGAAGCACACGCAAGACAACTGGGTGATCAAGCCCAATCAACATGGGTTCACGAAAGACAGGTCTTGCCAAACTAACCTGATCACTTTCTATGACCAAGTGACTAGACTCTTGGATGAGTGACTAGACTCTTGGACTCTTGGATGTGGATGTATCTTTCTGGACTTTAGTAATGCCTTTGACACAGTTTCTCACAGCATTCTGCTATGGAAACTGTCAGCCTCTGGTCTGGACAGGCGCATACTCTCCTAGGTGGAAAACTGGTTGGATGGTCAGGCCCAGAGAGTGGTGGGAAATGGAGTTTACTCCAGCTGGAGGCCAGTGACAAGTGGGGTTCCCCAGGGTTCAGTGCTGGGTCCAGCCCTGTTCCACATCTTTATCAATAACCTGAATGAAGGCATTGAGTGCTCCCTTAGCAAGTTTGCAGATGACACTAAGCTGGGTGGAAGTGTGGATCTGCTGGAGGGTTGGGAGGTTCTGAAAAGGGATCTGAATAGGCTGGACTGCTGGGAAAAAAACCAATGGGATAAGGTTTAACAAGGTCAAATGCCGGGTTCTGTACCTGAGGCACAACAACCTTGTGCAGCTACAGACTAGGAGACTAGGAAAAGACTGTCTAGAAAGTTGCCTGGAGGAAAGGGACATGGGGGTGCTGGTTGACAGCCAACTGAACATGAGCCAGCAGTGTGCCCAGGTGGCCAAGAAGGCCAATGGCATCCTAGTTTGGATCAGAAACGGCATGACCAGCAGGTCCAGGGAGGTGATTCTCCCTCTGTACTCAGCACTGGTGAGACCGCTCCTTGAATCCTGTGTTCAGTTCTGGGCCCCTAACCACAAGAAGGATGTTGAGGCTCTGGAGCGAGTCCAGAGAAGAGAAGCGAAGCTGGTGAAGGGGCTGGAGAACAGGCCTTATGAGGAACGGCTGAGAGAGCTGGGGTTGTTTAGCCTGGAGAAGAGGAGGCTGAGAGGAGACCTCACTGCCCTCTACAACTACCTGGAAGGAGGTTGCAGAGAGGAGGATGCTTCCCTTTTCTCCCAAGTGACAGGGGACAGGACAAGAGGGAACAGCCTCAAGCTCCACCAGGGGAGGTTTAGGGTGGACATTAGGAAAAAAAAAATCACAGAAAGGGTCACTGCGCGCTGGCAGAGGCTGCCCAGGCAGGTGGTTGATTCACCTTCCCTGGAAGGATTTAAGGTGCAGGTGGATGAGGTGCTGAGGGGCATAGTTTAGAGATCTGTGGGAATGGTTGGACTTGATGATCCAGTGGGTGTCTTCGAACCTGGTGATTCTATGAAAAAGATATAGCTGTTATGTGTGCTGTCAGAAGAGAGAAAGCAAACGCTAGTCCTGGAGAAAGTATGTGTTCTTTGTCCTTAAAACTTTTAAAATTTCCAGAAGCTTCCCTATTCTGTATTAGGATGAAATCTGCATCAACAGAAAACATGGAAGACATAGAGGAAAAGAGACCTAGCTTGGCACTAGTCAAGAATGTAGATAACCCAAGTTCCCCATTTTACTGATACTGGCAGAAAGAATTAAGAAGGTCTGGTTGGTTAGCAATACATTCCTTCCTATTGTTTTGCTCCTATGAGGCCTGTGAAACCTTCCTGTCAAAAACTAATGTCTGTCTTTTCTAATTAAAAAATTAGACAAAGACAGCTTCCAGCCAGATCTAGCCTACATATCTCAGGTACACTGGAAGTCGTCAAGGGAACAAGTTGACCTTGCACTCCACAAAAACGGCAATTTGCAGCTCTCAGACCTCTCTCTGTGGTGTGTCAAGCAAGACACGCTCTACAGAATCACAAGGAAGACAAAATTACCCATATAGTAGTTCTTGATGACTCATCAACAAAGTCTTCTTGCTGACTATTTAACAGTGAGGCTATGTCCCACAATAATCCCCCAGGTGTTACACTGGAAGATTATTAAAAGGAGCCTGTTACACTGGAAGATTATTAAAAGGAGCCAGTTCAGACGATATGGTTTTTCTCCTCCTTTCTTGCCACCCACTTCCAGCAGGGTACACAGAATGAGGGGAAGAGGAATGCGAGTCAACTAACAGGGAGAGGAAAATAGATCCAGGTCATAGGAAGATATATTAGACAGAGTATAATGTTTATTTGCCCTAATGATTCTTGAGACACTGTTTTTAGACACCTTTTTTTTAACCTTTTCCCTAGGACATCTTTCCAGCTGTCCTACTGAGAATTGCTTAACTGAAAGTAGAAAAGAGAGGTAGGAGCTCTCTGAGGGAAGGTGACCAAGCAAAGAGGATTGAGAGAGAATCATGGGTGCTGCCATACATTAGAACAGTCCTGGTCAAGAGTAGGAAGATGTAGGACAGACAAAAAGGCAGTGGGGTCACAGATAACAAAAAACATCTCACCAACTCTTCAGCCCATGGCAAAGGACAAAGGAAACAGTGCAATAAATCTCTCTCAGCTCAGCAGCCAGGGACTTCTTCCACTTCAGGAGGAGAAATAAGAAAGAAAATAAGGAAGCCCAAGTTTGCAGGAATTACAAACCCCTGCATGCAAGTTGGCATGATTGAGTCTTAAACGTCCTTGCAGTGTTTGCATTTTACTCTTCTCCCTCTGCTACTAAAGCCTTATGGGAATTCTGTACTCTCCACTCTGGTAACTTCATTTCAACTCCAGACTCAGAGCAAAATGGCGGTATTCCTCCTCCACCATACTCCAAAAACAATGTGCCACTCCTGCAAGAATGACAAATGCAAATGCAGACAATTTTTGAAAAGGACAAATACTATACATTGTATGGTTACATCAGCAGCAAGGTCTTCTCTTTCCACATTCCCTTCTGCTGTGAAATGGTATATTGTGTTTTTATTACAAAAAAAAAAACAACTCTATTCAGAACTTCCAAAGTCTACTGCATTTTTCCTTTACAGGCAAGTTACACAGTTCCAATAAGTATTTGAATTCCATCATCAATGCACAATACTTCATAAGTTTCCTGACTACAAGCTAGGTTTATGTTTTACTTTTACTTTTTAAAAATCAAGTTGACAGAGTTTCTAGAATATGCTGGGCTCTATTTTGTCTCCGTTTGTAATCACAAACCGAAAGTCATCTGCACAGCTGATTCCTCGATAGTTCCATGTAGTGCAAAGTTTAGCACAATTCGCCCTTCCAAAATCCTAAATAACCTCCAAGCTAAAATTAGCATGATGACCCGGTCAGATTTTCAGGGATTGGCAGTTCACATAGTGTCACCAATTACAGTCGTAATAAAGCATCTGATTAGATTCTTTACAAAGAATAGAGATTATTAAAAAAAAAGAATAATAAACAACTGAATATAACTAATAACTAATAAACAACTGAAAATAACTTATATACCATGCTTCATTATTTTGCCAGCTTACAATGCACAGGATTTTAGCAAGCTCCATTCTAATGTCTCTATCAAGAGATAAAAATTATTGGTGACCTGGTATTTCACTTCCAAAAGTATATTTAATTTGGGATTTTTAAATAATTTCTTATGCGTATACAAAAAAAGACACATACAAAATGGAAGACAATCATGAGCATAAGATGGCAGACATTTTAACAGAAAGACACAACTCAAAGCAATGACTGAATAATGAAATAAGCTACTTTAACATACATAATATTTATGAATTCTGCCTTAAATTCAAAATAGTTAACTGGTAAGAGCAAAAACATGTCTTTTGTGCTTTAGAATATGGAGTGCAGTTAGGTTTCCTGTTCCATCTTGTGCCATACAAGTAGTTCTCTACATGGAGATTGGACAACTGCAAATAGTCCATTAGGAAAACAACAGTGTTACATTCAACAGAACTAAATGAGTGTACCCAGGCTGCATGATCAATATAGCAAATGTTTACCTCAAAGCTATTTTTTCCTTATTAATGCATAATGTTGTAACATAAACAGAACTTCTCCATGAACGGCACAGAGAGCAAAGGTTCAAAAAGCTGGTAATACCTTGTAAACAGACAGTCTGAATCTGTGCTAATCTGACAGCATGCCATCAATCTCCTCTTAGATAATCACCCAGGTGATCAGCAATTAAGATATTAACTGTGACTTCTCTATTTTTACTCTAAGTGAAACCCAGCTGTTTAACACTACTGCATTCATAAAGAACGCATATTTAAGTCTCAAAATCAGTTAAAGGAAAGAGGGAAGCAGCTCATGTGATACAACGGTAAGTCCACACGTGCAGCTATTACAAGTAACAGACTTCATTTTCACCAAGTACAAATTCAGCCTATCATGGTTGTAGGGACAGAACCAAAGTATTCATCCCACAATGTCATTATAGCCAAATCATGCAAAATTAAAAGTAGTAGTTTTATGTCAATTAATTTCTTCAAACTTTAATTTTAAATATCTGGCTATGTTGACATGAGAGTAGTTTTTATTACAACACAGGTCCAGAAACAACTGACCTGATAGTATGCTTTAGAGAAGTCTTAGCACTGGCTCACCTGAAAAGTCCAAGCCCACTGTAACCTGTAATCAGTATGTGATCAGACACCACAAAGTTTACAAGCAGATGAAAAAAAAATCCAAGTGCAAGAAGGTACTATTTACTAATCACAGCATGCAGGGAATTTACTGAATCAAGGTTTAAAACAAGGATCTACTGACATATGTGAAGCAAACTATGTTTAAGTAATAATGCAACAAAAATTCAGCAGTATGGATTTTAGCAGCTTACTGAGACTGAATCCACTAAATTTGAAGGGTTTACAGTACCATAGTGTAAAGGAAATACTTATAATATGAACAACATAAGCAAAACAAGTTATAAAGGAAGGTGTGAAGTTGTATTATAGAAGCACACCCACCCACCCACCCACCACCATATCTTTCACCATTTCCCTGGTTCACAAGCTTCAGTTTCCCCTGCAGCAAGTTGTGTAAATACCAGAGATAATGGATATTTGTACTGCTTCTCTTTCTAACACTTTGCTTTGTTTGACTTGGCAAAAGAGTAACTACTCTTAAAGGTGCTGTTGCACTAACTCACACACGGGGTATGCACTAGCATAATGCTCAGCAAGAGGCAGCATCACGTTTCTAAATAGGTGCCTAAGAACACTCAGTGCGTTACTGTACAACCTGTCCTTGGCAAGCCCTTCAAAGGCCCCAAGAAAGTCTTTACCTGCCAGCAACTACATGATTTGAACAAGGATTTGCAGAAGGAATCTCCTCCTTATTACACTGCAGCACTGAAAAGCAGGGTGTGAACTTAAGAAGATCCTACCCCTTTAAAGTTATTACCAGACACTGCCAAGCATTTCCAGGCCTTGCTGAACCTTCTTTCCAGCTAAAAGAGGGTCATTAAGAGCACTGCAGGACCTCCTAATTACTGGTTTGCCCTAAATATAAGTGAAGCACTGTCTCCATTGCTGCTATTTTAAGTTATAAACAGATAGCTCAGCAACACACTTTGTGGTTCATGCATTTTGAAAGACAAGTTACTTAATCCACGCAGCTGCACTGCTCTCCAGAACAGGATGTCTGTCTATGTATTTGGCTCTTTTCCTGCTCCAATTACAAGTTGTCTGCTAATCCCACTGCACGACACAAAAAATGTAACCACAACTGATTACCTCCTGCATTATGGAGCAGCTACAGAAAAAAAGCTGCAGTCAGAAGACTAAACGCAGAGCAGCATCAAAAGTAGTACAGTGCCAAAGTAAAACACTGCATCCTGAGGTATCTTGAATGGTGGAAAATTACCCATCCCACAAAATATCTGACATCTCAAGATTACGGGAAGAATTCACTGTTTCAATATTTTTGCTGCAGGGTATATGATCATTGTGCTATTTCAGTTTTACAATCCATTTATTAGTATTGCATTACTTCAAAATATCACTATGCTTTTTGACACAGTATTAAAAGATGCTTAAATAGTATCAGCTGCTGTGATTCTGACTTTATCAATGACATTTCGGCTTTATCCTCGTTCCAAAACCCTACCAAACAACTGCAGGCTAAGTTCCACATAACATTAATACAATAAATACAAAACATAGATGAAACTATATTTTATTATTAATTTAATTTCAGAATTAATGGTACTGTTAAATATGAAAGCCAAACTAATATTTTCACAATCTAGACTTTAAGAAAAGCACAGATGCCCCTGGTATTTTCAAATCATCACACTGTCTGTGAGGAGCTTACCAAGATTTCCACAAATGTTCATGGAAAGCTTGTTTCAAGAAAAGGGAATTCAATTTTGCTTTCCTGCCAGCAACCAAACATTTCACAGTAATTGCTGCAGTCTCAAAGTCCAAAGAATTTTCAGGAAAGTAAGCATTATTTCAGGCAAAAATAATTCTCACTTCTAACATTACCTACTATTTGCAGAACGTGATACAAAATGTTGTCCTCTATATTCTATTTCATAATGCTTCACTTTTCACATTTTTTCACATTTAGGCTCTCACTTCCCCTCCCAAGAAGCATCTCTTTGTGCTATCTCCCTACCTACATATATGTGTGTCATTTAGAATTAAGAGTATGAGAAAGTGAATAACTTCTACTCAAAGTGATTCATCTTTTCACTCAAAATTATTTCTGTCTCTTTCTCTCTCCTTTTTATCATCCAGCAGAAATTGTTTCCCACAAGTCTAAGGACTCTGAGATTCACTGTGCGTGTGCCAAATATCAATACAAACTGTATCTTTTATCCTATGAATGTGTAATGGCACTGAAGAAAATTAACATATTGTGAACGTTGGCCTCAGCAGGCTGGACTACATGTGTGAATGTGTGTATATATGTGTTTGTGTGTTTGTATACATACATATGCATGTGTATGTATACATATGTATGCATGTTTATATAAAAAACTAAATCTGTGGGGTTTGAATGGTATGTTTATTTTAATTTATGTTAAAAACAAAAGAGATTGGGATACAAATTTACAGGCAAAGTATAAGGGAGACGCAATCATAGAGAAGAAAATAGCACAAAGCATTATTAAATAAATCCCACCTAATTCACTCATTTGGCAATGCTGAAGGAATTGAAGGAGCAGGGTTTGACATCTATTTTCATTTTGTATGAAAACAAAGTTCTTTATACTCAAACAACCTTTCTGGCTCATATAAACTTGTCTTTCTTTTATTCTAACATAGGCATAGAAGAAAGCAGTTTCCTAATGGTTGGGGGTTTTTTTATTCCCCTTGTACTGCAACTGGATAAAGGCTTAGTTTCTACAGAACACATGGGAGACTCCCAACCAAAGGAAAATGCTCATAATTACAAGCATTAATGATATTCCATGAAAACAATCCAAAATTATTATTATTTCACCAAAAATACATCACTCAAAAGTAAAAAGTTCACAGAAAATGTAATAACAGAGGTATTGCTGAAAGAAAGCAATATTACTATTTAAATCAAACCAAAAAACAGAATGCTCAAAAACTATGTTCCTTATCCATTGAGGCATGTAACCTCAATACACCTAGCTGTGAGAAGACTTATTTCACAGGACAATATAGTTTAGGATGTCCTCCCTAACCAAAGAAAATTTGCCAAAGGAAATACAATACCAGTAAGAGATATCAGCCTTCCAATATTCTCTGAATCTACAATGAACTAAATAACACTGAAATTATTATGTTGCTGAAGATGACACTTTATGGGGCAAATCACTGAACCAAGGTCAAGATCACTTGCAGATGATAATCATCCAAAAACACCGCAAGGAAAAGAATATCAGTCTTACTGACCAGGTCAATTTCACATACAAGTCATTATATTCTGCAGCATATCAATATTTTCCTTTAATTTCATTTCAATATAACCAATACACTTCAACAGAAGTGGCAGTAGCTATTTCTCTGTATGAAAAATATTAGGTATTGTGGAGTTTACTACAGTGAACAGCTTGTATAAAAATTAGCCTTAATGAGAAACTGTGAAATGAAATGCAAAACTATTCTTACTGTCAACTCCACATGAATTACTTAATGGGAAAACATTTCAAAAAAAAAAATCCATATCTACTAAAGAGGCTCTCCATTCTTTCACCATATTCCCCACTGTTGTGTTGGGGTTTTTTTCAAAGCAATAGAATTACAGTACGAAGGTCAGTAAGCACCAAACTAATACAAAAAAAAAAAAAAATCCTTATTTAGATCTTCACACACATTAAAAAAAAAAAAATCTCTGATAATACGTTTAAAGCATTTAAGTCAAAATTTTCAGTGACAGTCAACCAGTTTTTATATATATATATAAATATATAAATTTATATATATAAATACATATAACTGCAACAGCATACAACAGTGACAAAGCTAAGTATACACAGAGTACATTTGGTATGCTCTGGTCTCATTCCGAAAGCAGCACTCTCAAACAAAGTAATATAGTTAATATAAAGACTCCTATGATAAAAAGGAAGACTTTTTCATACCTATAAGCCTGTTCACATTAACAGAATATTCAATCTGTACTTATAAAAATACAGACACATGAATACCTACCCTGCATTATTACTGACTGCTGTTAATCCCTTCACTCCAGTCTTCAGTAAACCCCCAATGAGGTTTTCAGGAATCCCACACAATCCAAAACCTACGTGCAATAACAGAAAACTGAATATGTAACAAGTGTTTGAAAGAACAGAGATTAATCAGAAATCTGAGAATATGCACTGTTTAATGACAAATCTTTTCTGAATGGAACAAGATCCTTAATTGACTAAATAGACCAACTCTTCTGGAAAGAGCTGCATCCTAGTACTGGAATTTCCTGGCCACTAGATGCTTCCCAATTTGGATGAAAGCCATTTTGTCATCAGAGGTCTGCTTACACACAAATGGCCTTTGGAGAAAGGGTCCACGACCTTGCCTCTCCTGATATGTGTCCTAACCACTGTTCTCATTATTCCTCCTCTTTTTACACAATTAACCTTCTGGTCTTTGCTGCACTAAACAAAGTCAAACAGGAGGATTGAGGAGGAGTGAGGAGGAGTTGTGCTGTACAGCTTAGCCTATAATTAGGTGATAAAAATCTGGATATCTGAATGTTCTCAGGAAAATGTGTTAACTGGAAGCACAGGAACCCAGATCTCCATACAGCCTGAGGTGCCTCACCTCCTACCTATTATGTAAGAACTTGCATGCCTAACATGAAATCCCATCCCAGGTTTGAGGTGCCTCAGTCTTAGACCAGGAACTAACACTGTAAGTACTACCATTTCCTTCCCAAACACTTAGCCTCATATCTTAAATACAGTAACTCTTCCTAGAAGGCATTTTGCCTCATTACACACCTCCAAAGAGGGTTTTCATGTTTTATAACATTACATTCATTACTTTCTCAATACTAAAAATCACTACAACTTACTAAATAGACAGATAACTTTTAACAGACTGAACAGCATGAAATTGTGCAAATCACCTAGAATATTCAAAAGTCACAGTGAAAGTCAGTATGACACAACTTCTTGACTCTTCTGGAAGTGCTCACATAAGCACTTAATGTAATGTTGATAAGTATTATCTTCCCTTCCTACAGCTAGAAATAGACTAGGTGATTTGTTCAAGGTCACTTCTCGGGAAAAAAAAAAAAAACCCACCTATTTTTCTAAGGTTGTCTTCCCTCCCTTAAGAAATTAACTAGGATTTTCTCACTAAAAGTCTGCCCCTCGTTGCCAAAGTAGGAGATCATTTGTTTAAAACAGCCATACAAGTATAAGGGTTCTTAAATTAGTTAATATTAAAAGAGGTAAATGGTAAAAAGTTTCTCACTAATCCATCATATGACTGCATCCATAAAGAATTTAAATATTTACCACCAACAAGTACAGTTGCCCCATCAGGTATATCTTTAACAGCTTCCACAGGGTCAGTATAAAATTTGGTCTTGCGATGAGAGCTGGTAGAAAAATAGCATCCACAAACCTGGAGCAACATTGAAAGAAACAAGTGAATAAATAAAAAGCATTAGATGGTAGCTTTATTTTTATGAAATGCACACGTATTATGAAGGTTTTAGGCCTCATATGAGCTGCACTCATTTGACAATATCCAAACAGAACTAACATTTCTGAATTGCATCCTCAGCTGCTGAGAAATTGTGACTGACTGTGAACACATTCACAAGTCTAATTCCTTAGCGCAAGTCAAAGCAGCCCAAAGACTGCTCTAACCTATCTGTTGCTACTTGTAGCTTCAAGGACACCCAGATACGACACATAACCAGAAACTGCTGAAGTAGAGAACCAACACCAGCACAAAACTGGAGTGGAGACCAAGGAACAGCATGAAGTAAAGGGTAGTGCTAGCAGCATAGCAAGCAGACTCCCTTCAGCTCCCAGCTTCTTAACACAGTCTTAGAGCTCTAAGTGGAACAACCTAGAATGAGGAAGACTCAAAAAACTGAAGAAATAAGGAGGGCAAGAGGGAAATTTATACAAATCCCATCCTCAGGTCTAGACTTCACAGTGCAAAGTCACTACACATCATCATTCATCTATTATATTCTTAGGTCACAATTACTCTAACCTTTTTTTTCTCCCCCACTAATACTACCACCCATTTTAGTATCAATCGCATGCCTTCAAGGCATCAGGAAGAACTGACACTTATGTCATCACACTGACATAGTCTCCGTAAAGTCAGAGTATTTGGAAGTTGAAATACTACTTAGTGGTTCTTCCACTTGTAATTTGGTATAAGTGAAAATTTTTAAACTAGGGAAAAAGAAGAACAATAAGTAAATTATTATTTACTTATAAAATAAGTAAATAGCAAGCTTATCTACACACATCAAAGATAATAGCCTAATTCTTCCCTAAACAGTTTCCTTAAAATCCAGCTAAAAACATAGCAATTTTTTTTGGCTTGGTTTCAGGATTAAACAAACTGCCTTCTTTATAAAATTAATGCTGCAAGAGTTCATACTAAATATTAAGAAAATCTTTCTGAATGCTTTCTGAATGAGGGGGTTTATCTCCCCCTCAACGGAAACACTGATGTTCCTCTGTTCTGATGGGCTCAAAACAAAAATCAACACATGGGTCATAAGGAACACTGCCAGCTGAGAAAAAGTAAAAGACCCTTCCTAATGCTCAGTTACACCATGACTATTTATTTTAGTAACATTTTCTCTTGACAGTAAGACTGCAAAGAGGGTCTCTTTTAGTAGGCATGTGACCAATTGAGTATAATTGTTGGCAGCCCCAAGAGCTGCAAGCAGGCATGCCAGCCAGGTCTGGAAGGAGGCCACACGGCCGCCTGTACCCACATACATGTTACCTTCTCTTTAATCTACCCAATTGCCTATAATGGTGGGGAACAGCAGAGCAGAGCGTGTTACGTGTGTGCATTCCCAGGCTGGATGTCCCTATTGAAGATATCTGCCCCTCTATACTAATTTTGTTCTTTCCAGGCCCTTTCCCACCCACTCTGCCATTTGAGAGCAATGGCCTTTCAGGGAGCCGAGGTGCCAGGGCTCACCCAACCTCCCACAGCTGGATAAGACCTCAGGAGCTGGCTGCAATTCCAGCAGCCCAGGTTTACAAAGAAGTGACATAGGGACAGAGTTGCTGCCAGAACGATCAACAAAAATTGAAGTATGTTTTATAGAAGAGCAAAATAGAAAAATGAAGACTGAAAAAGTTATTATTATTTGTCTATAAAGACATTAGGGAGAGGGAGATGAGGTGATTATCCCCCTCTACTCCACTCTCGTGAGATTCCATTTGGAGTCCTGTGTTCAGTTCTGGATTCCTCAACATAAGAAGGATATGGAACTGTTGGAACAGGTCCAGAGGAGGGCTACAAGGATGGACAGAGGGCTGAAGCATCTCCCACATGAGGCCAGGCTGAGAGACTTGGGCTTGTTCAGCCTGGAGAAGGTTCCAGGGAGACTTTAAAGCAGCCTTGTAGTACTCAAAAGGGGCTACAAGAAATCTGGGGAGCGACTGCTCACAAGGTCATGCAGCGACAGGACGAGGGGGAACAGCTTTCAGTTGGATTTCGACCGGACACTGGGAAGAATTTCTTCACCATGAGGCTGGTGAGGCAGTGGCACAGGTCACAGAATCACAGAAAAACCAGGTTGGAAGGGACCCATCGGATCTTCTAGTCCAACCATTCCTATCTAACACTAAACCAAGTCCCTCAAGACCTCATCCACCCGTGCCTTAAACACCTCCAGGGAAGGTGAATCAACCACCTCCCTGGGCAGACTTTTCCAATGCCCAATGACCCTTTGTGTGGAAAAACTTCCTCCTAATCTCTAGCCTAAATCTACCCTGGCGGAGCTTGAGGCCATTCCCTCTCGTCCTGTCCCCTGTCACTTGGGAGAAGAGCCCAGCTCCCTCCTCTCTACAACCTCATTTCAGGAACTTGTAGAGGGCAATGAGGTCTCCTCTCAGCCTCCTCTTCTCCAGGCTAAACAACCCCAGATCTTTCAGCCGCTCCTCATAGGATCTGTTCTCCAGCCCCTTCACCAGCCTCGTCGCTCTTCTCTGGAAGAAGAGCCCCCAAGGGAAGCTGTGGCTGCCCCATCCCTGGAGGTGTTTAAGGCCTCGGGCAGCCTGATCCAGCGGGATGTCCCTGCCCAAGGCAGGGGTGGAACTGGATGATACTTTAAAGTCTCTTCCAACCCAAACCATTCTGCGACTGTACAACACCACTACCCGCGGGAACGCGAAGGAGAGCAAACAAGGCGTTTCAAGCGCAACGACACAAGACAAGCCGCAGAACCGCTCCCGCCCGGAGACAAGGCGAGCGGCTCGGTCACCCGCGGGCTGCAGCCGCTCCCCCCGCGCCACGGGCACAAAAGAAACCACCGCGATTCAGCCCGAGAGCCCATCCCCGAGGCCGCCCTCCCCCCGCGGGGCCGCTCCCCCCGCGCCTCACCGCGGTTCCGCGCGCGGCAGGCAGCAGCAGCAGGCGGCGGGCGGGACGCGGCAGTAGGCGATGCGGCAGGAGCCTGTGCGCCGCCATCTTCAGCACGACGGAGCGGAGCGGCCCGGGGGTGACGCGGCGGGCGGGGCTGGGGGTGCGGCGGCTTTGTCTGCTCTGCCAGGCGCGGGAGACTGCATCTCTGCGAAGGGAAGAAGCTTTCCCACGTTACTTAGAGTTACAGAATCACAGAATGGGTTGGGTTGGGACCTTCATTGGGCAGTGTCCAATGGCATGAGGTTTAACACGGCCAAATGCCGGGTCCTGCTCTTGGGGCACAACAACCCTATGCAGAGCTACAGACTGGGAGAAGCCTGGCTGGAAAACTGCCAGGAGGAGAGGGACCTGGGGGTGTTGGTCGACAGCCAACTGAACATAAGCCAGCAGTGTGCCCAGGTGGCCAAGAAGGCCAATGGCATCCTGGCTTGGATCAGAAATGGTGCGATCAGCAGGTCCAGGGAGGTGATTCTCCCTCTGTACTCAGCACTGGTGAGGCCACTCCTTGAATCCTGTGTCCAGTTGTGGGCCCCTCACCACAAGAAGGATGTTGAGTCTCTGGAGCAAGTCCAGAGAAGATCGACGAGGCTGGTGAAGGGGCTGGAGAACAGAACCTATGAGGAGCGTCTGAGAGAGCTGGGGTTGTTTAGCCTGGAGAAGAGGAGGCTGAGAGGAGACCTCATTACTCTCTACAAGTACCTGAAAGGAGGTTGTAGAGAGGAGAGAGCTGGCCTCTTCTCCCAAGTGACAGGGGACAGGACTAGAGGGAATGGCCTCAAGCTCTACCAGGGGAGATTTAGGCTGGAGATTAGGAGGAGGTTTTTCACAGAAAGGGTCATTGGTCATTGGAATAGGCTGCCCAGGGAGGTGGTTGATTCACCTTCCCTGGAGGTGTTTAAGGCACGGGTGGATGAGGTCTTGAAGGGCATGGTTTAGTGTTAGATAGGAATGGTTGGACTAGAAGATCCGATGGGTCCCTTCCAACCTGGTTGTTCTATGATTCTATGATTCAAGGTCATAGAGTTCCAGCTCCCCTCCCAAGGGCAGGAGCACTTCCCAGCCAAGGCCCATCCAAGCTGGCCTTGAACACCTCCAGGAATGGGGCATCCGCAACTTCCCTGGACAACCTGTGCCACTGCCTCACCACTCTCAAAGGGTCATAAAATCACTAGGTTGGAAAGGATCATAGAGTCCAACCATTCCCATCAATCACTAAACCATGTCCCTCAGCACCTCATCCACCTGTCTTTTAACTGTCATCCACCTCCAGGGAAGGTGACTTAACCACCTCCCTGGGCAGCCTGTGGCAGTGTCCAATGACCCTTTCCATGAATTTTTTTTTCCTGATGTCAAGCCTGAACCTCCCCAGCTGCAGCTTGAGGCAATTGCCCATTGTCCTGTCACCTGTCACTTGGCAGAAGCGGCCAATTCCCTCCTCTCCATAACCTCCTTTCAGGTAGAGAGCAATGAGGTCTCCCTTCAGCCTCCTCTTCTCCAGGCTAAACAACCCCATTTTCTCAGCTGCTTCTCCTGAGGCCTGTTCTCCAGCCCCCTCGCCAACTGCATAGGTCTTCTCTGGACTCACTCCAGAGCCTCAACATCCTTCTTGTGGTGAGTGACCCAAAACTGAACACAGGATTTGAGGTGCAGTCTCACCAGTGCCAAGTACAGAAGAATTACCTCCCTGGACCTGCTGGCCAAGCAGTTTCTGATAGAAGCCAAGATGCCATTGGGCACACTTTTGGCTCATGTTCATTCGCTGTCAACCAACACCTCCAGGTCCTTCTCTTCCAGGCAGCTTTCTATATAGACTTCTCCTAGTCTGTAGCATTGTGTAGGGTTGTTATGCTCAAAGTGCAGGTCCCAGCAATTTGCCCATGTCCAAGAAGATACATCCACAGCCTTTCCCTTGTCCAGTAGGTGAGTCACTTTGTCATAGAAGGCAATCACATTAGTTTGGCAAGACCTGCTTTATGTAAACCCATGTTAACTGGGCCTGATCACCCAGTTCTCTTGCATGTGCTCCAGGGTAGCACGCAAGATCACCTGTTCCATGACTTTCCCTGGCACTGAGGTCAGACTGACAGGCCTGGAGTTCCCTGAATCCTCCCTGCGACCCTTCTTGTAGATGGGCACAACATCAGCCTCCAGTCAAGCACAACTTCCCCAGGAACTTCCCTGGGAAATTCTTCATGGCTAGCCTAAATCTGGCCCTCTCCAGTTTATAAGTGGTTGGAGTTGGTGGTCTAAGAGGTCTTTTCCAACCTAGTGATTCTATGATTCTAAATTTTCACCTTTGCAATTTAAAGCCATTAATTTCTACAGGCCAGGCCACATGCTTATAGAATCATAGAATAGTTTGGGTTGGAAGGAACCTTAAAGATCATCCAGTTCCAGTTTCCCATGCCTCACCACTCTCATAGTCAAGAAATTCTGCCTAATGTGATAAACACTCCTTCACTGGTAAATTACTGAAAAGAACAAAGTCTTCAAAGCAAAGACAATAATATTTTTATTTTACAACTCACTGCTGAATTGGATGCCCTTCTAAAAAAGACATAACATCTTCCAAAAGCAGTGGTTATACTAGTTTTTAACAAAGAACCATATAAGTCTTCAAAGAATGCTTTTTTTTTTTTTTTTTAAGATTATCCAACCATGTCTGGAGACTCCCTTCAGGTTATCTCCTACAACAGCTGCATCTTACAAGGCAACTAAGTGTATTGATACATTCTCACAGTCCTAAGACTATCTCTTAGGCTAAAATAGCTGCATCTTACAAGACAGAAGAAAATTAAACTTACAAACCAGGGGCAGGGAAACTCATCAATTAATTCTCATGCTAATGTCTAATCTAAATCTTCCCCTCTCCAGTTTAAAGGCATAACTTTTTATAGACCAGGTCAAATGCTTATAGAATCATAGAATATTTGGGGCTGGAAGGGACCTTAAAGATCCAGTTCCAGTTTCTAGTGCCTCTCCACTCATAGTGAAGAAATTCCTCCTAATGACTAGCCCAAATCTGTCCCTCTCCAGTTTATACCTCTGGTCCTACCTCTACAAGCCTTATAGCAGAAAATGGACATCAGTATTTAAAGAGTTTGGAAACTGAAAAGATTGAGTCTCTTAGTGTAAAGAAACCATAAAACATAAACACATACTGCTAGAAATAGCATGGCATGTTTTATTTTGATCATGTTTCCAGCAACTGCAAAAGGAAAGCAGAATGATGTACAGAATTTAAAATGGGTTAGGCTCTTCAAACAAAATTATGGCTGAATAATACTCCTGCAGTTCCACTTTAGGATATTTACCTACTGTATTTAAGGAATCTTTAAGGAACTAGATACTCTTTAAGGTCCTTCCAACCAAATTCATTCTATGATTCAATGATTTACCCTGACTGGGGAACGGGTGAACCATCCAGCCATCCCACGGCTGCTGATGCCAGGGCAGAAACAGCCACCTCTGTGTGACACTGACAGCCCTGCCTGCCCCGTCAGGTGGTGGTTTTGTCCCTAGCACTTCTCAGAAAACATGTGCGGACAAAACCATCAATGTTAGAGTTGCTTCAGTTGTGCAGGGCTGGGGGTTCATTCACTTTCCTTCTGGTGCTTCTTGATGTACACAGATGGACAACTTGGATGCACCATTGCACATGTCTCCCTCTGAGGCTAAGGTGGCTTAAATTTATTTCCTATTGTTTTGTGACCAAAGACCAACATAGTGAGAATTAAAGTAAGGACTTGGAGGAGGCTTGAAATGGTTAAGTTTCCTACTATAACCCTCAGAGCCAGCCAGGCTCAAGTAAGCACATGGTCTCCACAGAGCACTTAGATGCTATGTTTGGTTGGGAAAATGTTACTAGAATAGATGTATACTTGCTTAGGCAGCCGTGTGATGTGAACTGGTGGCATTTCTGCTGCTGCTGCTGGAAGGAAAATTCAGAGCATGCCTCCACCATTATTTACACTTTCTAAAAATACCCCAGATGATCAGCGCATGCCCTAACAATGCCTGTTGGAACAGAATAATTCACAGAAAAATGTGAGAAGCTGTTCAGATGCAGGAAAAGAGAAACTCTCTTGATGCACGTGACGGAGATCAGTCTTCTTGTTGGTCACACTGCTCCTCATCTTGTTTCCAGGCTGTCTCCAAAGCAGCTGCCAGCCTCACAGTACTTAATCATCATCATATGAACACAGAGCAGCATAATTTATGAGGAGGCCAAGGTTTTTAGAGTGTGCTGCCAGTCTCTGAAGTGCTTCTGTATACCCAACCCATTTTATTCAGAGCACTGTTCAGCCTTGCAGGTGCTGGTTCAGGGCAACCACAAGCAGGAGTCAGCTCTATTGCAGCATACCCTACCACACCACTCTCCTAAACATTTTAAAAGTTGGTGGTACCTGTAGTTACAGTTCATGTAACAGACAAACTTTGCAGTTGCTAGTAAAGTGTGGTTGGGTTTTTTTCTATGTATTCACTGTATTAAGCTAGTCAGCTAACTCTGAGACAATTCCAGCTGTAAAAAGCTGTAAATTACAGGGTCTTAGCAAACAGAAAAACAAAATAACAGCACAGCTTGTTTCCTCCCAGAGATAAGGAGCAGCAGAAAACGCTTACAGTACTGAGTTTCTGAACCTTGGTTCCACCGATATTGAATACAGATGTGTAAATTCTTTGGGTCATATTTCTTTTCATGAAGAAATTGCCCAAAGCATTGGAAAAGCTTGTCTAAAAGAAGCTTGTCTTCAGTTCACTGTCTTCCTTTAAACCAGAAGTATGCATTCTCAAACTTATGTCTCAAACTATGGTTGGACTTGATGATCTGGTGGGTCTCTTCAAACCTGGTTATTCTACGATTCTGTGATTATGATTTATCAAAGCATTCATTCTTGTTACATGCCCAGCTAGCGTTTGTTTTGCATTGGGTTCAGACTGCAATAGCATTCCCCCTGCAGACTGGAGGAAGGGGACTAACTGCACGCTGTAGGTATAGTGCATGAGTATTAGTACATCCTTGGAACATCTGTAGTGCAAAGCTGATAGTTCTACTAATAAAAATTACAGTTTCTGAACTAGGAAAAAAGGGAAGATACAACTTTTCTTTCTCAAGTGCTATGGATTATCTAAAAATAAAATTATTCCAAAAAATTGTGCATGGTCCACATGCTTTGGACTGCAAGGCTCATATTTTGGCTTAGACAATCTCCAAACATAACTGAACAAGTAGATGAAAAAGTTTGTTCTGAAAGAGTTTCCAAAGGATAGTTGATCATCTACTTCGCCTTAATTTTTTTAAGTTATTTTAAAGCTCTTTACACAACATGGACTACAACTAAGCAGCCAACAAGAAGCAAGTCTCTAAAATGATCAAGAATATTTTTAAAGTGAACTTATTTTGTTCATTGATGCAAATCGCATAACAGTGGCAGCATGCAAGTCAAACACTTCTCAGGTTCAATAGCGAATGATTAGTGTGAGGGTTTTGAGCCGTTGGTGCCAACAAGTTAGAAAGCAGGTATTGTGGAGCTATTAAAGGTTAATGATTATATATACTGCATAACACCAGTTTACTTATGTACTACCGAGCATAATCACAGAATCACAGAAAAACCAGGTTGGAAGGGACCCATCGAATCTTCTAGTCCAACCATTCCTATCTAACACTAAACCAAGTCCCTCAATACCTCATCCACCCGTGCCTTAAACACCTCCAGGGAAGGTGAATCAACCACCTCCCTGGGCAGCCTATTCCAATGCCCAATGACCCTCTGCGTGAAAAATCTCCTCCTAATCTCCAGCCTAAATCTACCCTGGCGGAGCTTGAGGCCATTCCCTCTCATCCTGTCCCCTGTCACTTGGGAGAAGAGGCCAGCTCCCTCCTCTCCACAACCACCTTTCAGGTACTTGTAGAGAGTAATGAGGTCTCCTCTCAGCCTCCTCTTCTCCAGGGTAAACAACCCCAGCTCTCTCAGACGCTCCTCATAGGGTCTATTCTCCAGCCCCTTCACCAGCCTTGTTGATCTTCTCTCGACTTGCTCCAGAGCCTCAACATCCTTCTTGTGGTAAGGGGCCCAGAACTGGACACAATATTCAAAGAGCAGCCTCACCAGTGCTGAATACAGAGGGAGAATCACCTCCCTGGACCTGCTGGTCACACCATTTCTGATCCAAACCAGGATGCCATTGGCCTTCTTGGCCACCTGGGCACACTGCTGGCTCATGTTCAGTCGGCTGTCGACCAACACCCCCAGGTCCCTCTCCTCCTGGCAGTTTTCCAGCCAGGCTTCTCCCAGTCTGTAGCTCTGCATAGGGTTGTTGTGCCCCAAGTGCAGGACCCGGCATTTGGCTGTGTTAAACCTCATGCCGTTGGACACTGCCCAGCAGTCCAGCCTGTTTAGGTCCCTTTGCAAAGCCTCCCTACCCTCCAGCAGATCAACACTTGCACACAGCTTTGTGTCATCTGCAAACTTGCTAAGGGTACCCTCAATGCCCTCATCCAGGTCATTGATGAAGACATTGAACAGGAATGGACCTAGCACTGAGCCCTGGGGGACACCACTTGTCACTGGCCTCCAGCTGGACTTAACACCATTTCCCACCACTCTCTGGGCCCGGCCATCCAGCCAGTTTCCTACCCAGGAGAGTGTGCGTCTGTCCAGGCCAGAGGCTGACAGTTTCCGTAGCAGAATGCTGTGAGAAACTGTGTCAAAGGCTTTACTGAAGTCCAGAAAGACCACATCCACAGCCTTTCCTTCATCCAGCAGCCGAGTGACTTTGTCACAGAAGGCGATCAGGTTGGTTTGGCAGGACCTGCCTCTGGTAAACCCATGTTGACTGGGCCTGATCACCCGGTTCTCTTGTAAGTGCTTCGTGATAGCACTCAAGATCACCTGTTCCATGACTTTCCCTGGCACTGAGGTCAGACTGACTGGTGTGTAGTTCCCGGGATCCTCCCTGCTACCCTTCTTGTAAATGGGAACTACATCAGCCAGTCTCCAGTCCAGAGGTACCTCCCCAGTCTTCCAGGACTGCTGGAAGATGATGGAAAGGGGTTTGGCCAATACATCCGCCAGCTCCCTCAAAACCCTAGGATGTATCCCATCTGGCCCCATGGACATGTGGGTGTCCAGTTGGCCAAGCAGGACTCTGACCACCTCCTCTTGGACTATGGGAGCCTCGTGTTGCTCCTCTGTTTCCCGGGTGTCTACACAGAGGGAACAGCTTTCTTTACAATTAAAGACTGAGGCAAAGAAGGCATTAAGTACCTCAGCCTTCTCCTTGTCCCCTGTCACTGCTGTTCCCTCTGAGTCCAAAAGGGACTGTATGGTCTCCCTTGTCCTCCTTTTACTGTTAATATACTTATAAAAAGATTTTTTATTGTCTTTTGCAGACTTAGCTAATCTGATCTCTAGCTCAGCCTTAGCCCCTCTGATTTTTTCCCTACATAGTCTCGCTTCCCTCCTGTAGTCCCTCCAAGAGGCCTGTCCCCCCTTCCAGAGCCCATAAATCTTCCTTTTTTTTCTAATTTCACTCAAGATTTCCCTGCTTAACCAAGCTGGTTTTATCCCCTGCCGGCCTTTTTTCCAGAACACGGGGATGGCTTTCTCCTGAGCTGCCAGGATCTCCTTTTTGAAGAGCTCCCAGCCCTCATGGGCTCCCTTGCCCTCAAGTGCTGTCTCCCAGGAGACTTTGCCAACCAGCTTTCTAAACAGTTCAAAGTCTGCCCTCTGAAAATTTAGTGCTACCGTCCTGCTTAGCACCCTCTTCACTTCACCTAGGACAGAAAACCCTATCATCTCATGATCACTAAGACCTAGGCGACCCCCTACTCTCACATCCCCCACAAGCCCCTCTCTGTTGACAAACAGCAAGTCCAGGAGGGCACCTTCCCTCGTAGGTTCGTTGACCAGCTGTGCAAGGAAGTTGTCTTCCACGCACTCCAGGAACCTCCTAGACTGCTTCCTTTCTGCTGTGTTGTACTTCCAGCAGATATCAGGGAGATTGAAGTCTCCCACAAGGACAAGAGGCACTGACTTGGAGATTGACCCCAGCTGTTTAAAGAAGAGCTCATCAGCTGCTTCTCCTTGGCTGGGTGGCCTGTAACAGACTCCCATCACAAAGTCTCCCTTGCTATGGGCTCCCTTGATCTTAACCCACAGGCACTCAATCTCCTCATCGCCACAGTCCATCTCGGAGGTGTCCAAGTCCTCCCTTACAAAGAGGGCTACTCCACCCCCTCTCCTACCCTTTCTATCCCTCCTGAAGAGTTTATACCCCACCATAACCGAACTCCAGTTATAAGAGTCATAATAAGGCATCGAAGTCAGCACTACAATACAGTGAAATGGTATTTCCTAAAGAAGCCACCGAAGCACTAGCAGATAGGCAAACTATCATTCCATGTTTGATTTACAGTGCAGGGGGAATAACCAGAACTCTGTGATGAACAAATTTGTTTCTAGACAAATATTTTAAGATTTGATTGTGTTTCACACAGATTTTAGCTAATTGAAATTTAACACTTTACCTTTCTTTCAGATCCATTGGTATTTGACAAGAAAACTCAGTTATTGAGGCTTGAAAATCACATACGGAACCACAGAGAAGGGAAATCTCATTAAATTACATAGCAGCTAGAACACAGATAGAGCACCTGAACTTACTCAACACATCAATAGGTCCCAGTTCTGAAAAAAAAAGAGGTTGATGTTTAAGTACTTTTGAATATTACTCAAAATATTAAATTATTTTTATATCAGTCATTTAAAAGCACTTGTAACTCATCTTTGGATAAAGTAGAATGAACCTGATTCCCTTGATAGGGAATGGAAAGTCAAAGGGCATTGACAGATTATTTCATAGCATGTGCACTTTCCAGCACGTATGGAGTACAATAGAGAAAACAAACTAAAGATATAAAATTTATCAAATAGACCCAAAGGCATTTGATAACTATAAATATATTCCAGCTGAGAACATAAAAATAGTTCCAAGTTCCTGCACAATGTATTCAATGATGTTAAGATGGACTCATAGTGTTTACAGGAAACATATTTAAGTTGGGGAAGACAGAAAGGCTGCCACCTGCATAGCCAGTGGTTACACCAGAAAGTCATGTGAACTTAAATATGCAACTTATTAACAAGCTTCAGGTGAAAGGAAGGTCATTACAAATCAAAATGGATATTTACAGCTCTAGTGAAAAATATTCAAGTTAAAAATCAGCATGGATTTAGCAAAGGAAAATTCATACTTAACTAAACATAAATACCAAAAGAAAAATTGCATTGGAAAACAAACCAACACGGCCTGCAAAAAACCCCTTCTTCTAGACAGTTATGGAAGTGTAAAGCAAGTAAGAGTCCCACTGACCCAAAATCTTTGAAGGAAAGAACCTATGGAACTGTTGAGGAATCCCTCTGACAACTACTTCTGTCAACATTTTCCCTTCACAGTCCTAAGCTTAAGATCTAAAGCAAGACGTCTTCACAGTATGAAAGGATCCTGAAGGTACTTGGTAAGGAAGAATCAACAACTGTATGGCAAGACTTATTCCCTGAAAGACCTCTTGAGCAAATAACAGAAAGTCAAAAAATATTTATTTTTTACAATGAATATCATAGTAGAATATTGGAGCTCACCTATTTAAGAAAAAAAAAGGCAAATAAAAAAAAATAAAAAAACCTCAACAAAACCCACCTAATTGGATAAGCAAGTCCCTATTGTGAAACACAGTAGAAGGTTGTTTTATACTTAGTTCAGTTTTCATTAGGCATACCTAGATTTTAGGCAGGATGCCCTGCTTTCATATAAACATAACAGAAGTTTCTATATCATATCAGATTCTCTTATTATGACAAGCTAAGTAACTATGCAGAACTTCTTACAAGACATTGAACATTTCATACTTGGTCAGAATTTGAGAGTTAAAGTTACTGCAGGAAGTTATTTACTCCTTAACTTCAGCAGCACTGAGAAATAGGCACTGAAGCATCAGCAGTTAAATCAAGAGTTAAATAGTTCAGTTTGGCAGTCTTGGAAAAATAAAACTTGACACTTTGTGACCACTGCAAATGCTGAAACTCAGTTCAAAACCGCAGTATTTACAATGTGTAATTATACAGAACTTAAGGTGCCATTTTTCTTTAAATAGAACCACAAAGTCTGTTACTCAGCATAGTCCTTGCTACTTCAATTCACGTTCATATATTGCATATTTAGTAACTATCATCAACACTGTAAATTAGTTACATGTAATAGCCTTCAACAATGACAGACAGTATGTCTACTAGTTCTGGAGAAAGGATGAGAAACTTATCATTCTTTGGCAGTAGCAGTGAGGAAAAAACCAAAATGCCTATTCAGCAGATATCTGCAGATATCACTGGCACAGGTTCCATATGTTTGCATGCTCATATTTATGGAGGCTGACTTAAATTCTTATCCAGAAAACCCTACTAATCTCTTATTCCTCATTTTTGCCTAGATTTTTTTTTTTTTTTTTTTGCTGCAAGAATGTAACAGAAAAGGAAACCATTCTCCACTCCTCTCCCTCTGGCCAAGCTGAAAGCATAGGATCATTTTACATTCCATGTTGTAAAACAGTAAAGGTAAACAAGGCTACAAAAACCAATAAATTGAAAACAGGAATCCTGAGCAGCTGTCACACCACCTGTCAGTTCTTGTTCCTGTCAGTTCACTGCTATAACAGGCTTTTCCAGATTCTATAATGCAACATCACACATTAATATTCTGCACAGGGTACTTTCAAACAAACCTCATCAGCAAGAGAATGTACATTAAAACTCAGAACTTACAAGGTCTTTGAAAATTACTACTGAAGAAATGTTTTTCCTTGCATTTAATACCCAACTTAAAGAAGCATATGCAGAGCCTTATGCTGATAATGGAGAACTATGCTTGTAGAACTCATGCAGAGTAAACAGATGATGCCCCACCCTGTACCTCACTGCAGCCAGTGCTGTACAGTAAGACCACAGGACAGCTGTCAGAAGTCAAAATGAAAAAAATCAACACCTGCCTGGTCTGCAAGTTTCACTTGTGACTCCGTTATCCTCTTTGAAACTTGGACTTTGACACTTTCATGGGTGTGGAACCTGACTAGCAAGCACCATTTCTTGGCTACAGGAGTCTAACATGTAAACTCAAATATGCACTCCAAGCCCTTGCAATTATTTTGTTGTCCACTCACTTGGGAGAGAGTTCCCAATACATTTTCATCTGAATCATTTTGCCTAATTCTTCTAGTCCATCCAGCTGCTGGAGAAACAGCTATCTGGAGTTCAGAATGGTTTGTCCCAACACTGGCTTGATTCATATTCTCAATGGTCCAAACACATCTTATAGGAAAAGCAGACAGTTGTTTCCTGTGACATTTCATTCCTCAGATGCAATCAAATTAATAGGAGAATTAGTAAGGAAGGTAACTTAAGTTTCACATGGGATATATGGCAAAACCTAGAACTTCGGTTGTTATATTTTTTAAAGGTGATTTAAAATTAAGAGCTACCATTCACTCGTCCATCTTTTTAAAAAGCCTCTTAGAATCAGTTAGTATTAAAAAATCAGGTTTTCTTTCAGCTCTCCCCCCATTTTGGTATAGTCTCTTCATCTAATTTAAATCTAGTTCTACAAATACACCCTGAGAAGGATCTTGGAAGCCTGTCAAGCCTGAGCAGCAGGTTCCCTGCATCTACAACCATGCATCTGTTTCGTGGAAAGCTCTTGGGCAACTTGCTATTAATATCACCAGCTCCAAACATCTCATCAAAGATCCAGATGGTTTGTTTCAGGAACTAGTTTGAAACCATACCCTAACAGTTCACTGAAGATTTCCATGCTCTGCTTTTGGGGTTTTGCAGAGTTTCAGGGAATGCAGCCATTTCAGATGGACGTCCCTACCACAAAGCATCCCAGTTGGGGATGGACTTCACCAAACGCAATGGTGACACCCTGTGGCATCCTGCTGACTTCTCAAGCAGAAAGGTCTTAGAGTCACTCCATGTGTATCTTTCTGCACCAAGGCTTGTCCTCACCAAGATCACAGGCCCCACTTGAGAAGCTACTTCTGCAGCAAATTTAGCATAGAGATCCTTAAGTACCAATGGTAACCAGAAGTACTGTTTGAAACTAATCACCACTGGAACAACAGAAAAGGGTCTTGGGCTCCTGTATAATTTTAAAGCATCTGTAGAATGTATAATTCATGTGACTCTAGATCATTCATCCAAGTGACAAACATCATGCTTTTTGGTTGTAGTGCATTTAAAATTGTTAAAACATCAAGCAAGCAATTCCAGAATTTCACTCAGCTTGCAGAGTATCCAGAAAAGGAACTGGAAAATTTGTCAATGATCTTCAATTTCCTGTTTACCTCACAGGGCAAATCCTTGACAATCATAATCCTGGTTTGCCACTCTAGTAGTTGTACACTGTAGCAAGAATAGGTCTTTGAAGTCAGTATGCTTATATTTGTTTTCTTATGCCTTTGAAAGACAGGGTATTTGATTGAACATAGATTCAAGAATATACCCTTGGCACTCACACTCCCAGGCAGCAGATTTCCTACAAGCCAACCAGAACACCACAGACACTTCACATCCTACTCCATGCTTAGCATACAAGAAATACAGACTTACCCTAGCAAGGGCAGTACACATATTTGCATGTTTGAATATTGAACTGTAGTACAGGAAAAGGGATGGGGAGGATTTTAAGACAGATGAGCTTTCCAGTCATTTTCATCTCAAAGACAGAATATGTGAAAAAAAAATTCTCAAATATACATTGTTTCTTATCCATTCCATGATCCTGTCAGAAATGTTGGGGAGGGAGTTCTCAAGAGAACCCCAGAAAAAACAGAAAATCTTTAATGCCAAGTGCTACATAGATTAATATAATACCCCAATTAGTAGGTTTAATTTTGGTATGATCCAATGGAATTAACAGTATAAAACCTCTTATGGTAGCAGAAAACTTTACTAAAAGCCAGATAAAGGTTCTCTGAGAGTAACTTACACATTACAGTTTCACAAGGAGGTTACAGTCTCAGATTATAGCCACCCACATCAGCTTGGTGATCCAACTGCAGATTTGGTCTGTGAAAAAAATGGGCAGCATTCAGCCAGATAAGTGAGCTGACCTTACATACAAAATCATCATGTGACTCTAAGATGAATACAATTAAGGATGGGGAACATGCAGTTAGGGTCATGAGACTGGTCAATTTTTTGAACAAATGACATTATTTCTTCTGTTAAATAGAAGCCAACTGTGAAGTAATACCCTACATTACATAGACAGTTACCTGTAAGAGTTGGAGACTAAGGTGAGAACATGACCAACATGTACAGGATCCCATAACTGAAATTTGGCAGGCACTAGCACTCCTCTAGGTGAAGGTGTCCACAGTACACACTGTTCTTTGATCATTAAGCATGCAATAGAAAAACACAGGTTTCCTTGCCTGTTGCATGTAAACCATTTCATTCCGTTACAGAAGACTGAAACTTGCTTATTTGAAAAGCATCCACTCCAGCTCTGCCCCAAGCAGAAAGATGCAATCCCTATTTGTCAATGTCTAATGGTCCCTTCTTCTAGGGAGGTCACTTAAAAGAATGGTTCCAACATCATAGTACTGTGCATGCCACTTCCAACAAACAAAAATTGAACTGCTAAATTATTTTGTATGATCAGAAGCTATTTAAATGTAAATCATGTATCAAGTTGTTCCAGTTGCAGGTGACTAAATTGTAAGAAAGCTGCCAGTTTGTATTTTGTCTGGTCAGTATCTGAACTGTACAGAGAGCAGAAAGCAAGTAGAACAAAGAGTGGTTATGCAAGGTTGGGCAAACAGAAATATGACACAATTGCAGTATCTACTAATAGTTGGCACTCACATGCCTCTCCAGAATAAATACATTTCACACCTATTGGCACAAAAGTAAAATTCCATTACAGATCACACTAATGGCCTTATTTCACATTTGGCATCGACAGTACAAATATCAAATTCTTTGACCTGGTTAAATTTCAGAGTGAATTGATAGCCTTATTTTAAGAGGACTGACTGTATTTGACACTTCCTCATATAATGCCATGATATTATCTGCTATGGCACTGAATTCTGGAAATCATTTTATTGAGCTTAATCCCACAAATAGGAAGGAAATCTTTAGCAAATGTCTTCCACTTTCTTATCATTGTTCTGAATAAATTCCAGTCTTAGCCCCCTTCTCTGGTACTTCCAAAGCCAGATAGTAAAAGAGAGAGAGAACATGCATCTGCCTTTGTGAATGTGAGGGATATTTGGAAGGCAGTGCCATATTATTGGTCATCTTCCTTCAAGATGTTATTAGATAAAACAAACTCATTAAGTTCACGTACAATAAATAAAGAACCTTGTTTAATAGTTTCTGTGCATAAGTACAAATATTTTTTCCGTATTTTCAAGAACAGAAATACTTGCTTCAGAAAACTGATGAAAGACATGCTAAGGACTAAGTACTCTACAACACATTTTAATCAGTTTTTCTCAACACTATTTATGTAAACAACATTCCTCATAATCTTCAACTAACATAATTCATAATGCAAATATGACATTTAGGGTAAAATTCAAGTGCAACAATCTAGTTGTTCTTCAGGCAGCTCTGACCAGGTGAACCACAACACTGCTACAAATTCACCTTAGCCAAGTACATCCATAAATATCCATGCTGTCTTCTCTGTCCATTTTGAAGACAAATTTTTACCAGAGACTTCAGACTTGTTAGGAATCTGCTTGATAAATGATAATGTCTGACATCTTTTGAGTCTTGTTTGATTTGGTCTAATCTACTACTAACTAATTCCACCTCCACACACACCCCTTTTTTGCTTTATTTTTTTCCCCTTTTGTTTTTTAACATTAAGATTCAATTCATAACCAAAACAAGCAGTAAGTAACCCAGTGCCATCATTTTCACTAGGCTTAGTAACCTCTGTTCAGACAACTAATTTGCAGGGGAAAAAAAGCCTTTTTCTTCCAATTTTCTTCTTAGAGATCAAAACAGCACCAATCCTGAGGAGTGCCTTCATCACCATATACAACTTCCTTATGGAGTTTAGCAGAGATGCTGATCTCTCCTTGCTGGTGACTTTAGGACACGAGGAAATGAAATGAAGCTGCATCAAGGGAAGTTCAGATTGCACAGCAGGGAAAAGTTCTCCACTGAGAGGGTGGATGGTCACTGGAACAAGCTTCCAAAGAAGTGGTCATCACACCAGGTCTGTCAGATTCAAGGAGCATCTGCATGGCACTGTTAACATGTTAAGTGTTAGGTGGTCCTGCGAGGAGCAAGGAGTTGAACTCATTGATGCTCATGAGTCCCTTCCAACTTGAGATATTCTGTGATTCTATGAACACATAGAGTTCACTTGAACTCAGCATAATTTCTCTCTTGGCTACTTTCTCCACAAATTAGTACGCTTTCATAATCATGCACTTAAGTACTGTAGTTCAACAAAATCTGCACAACCCACACAACTTAAAAGTTCTGGGGGCTGCATATAATGATAAAAGTATATCAGTTATAGCTGTGGAAGGCTGCTTTCTCTAGGCACTTCTGTATTTTTAATTATAGCTAACAACATTTTCCTAGTTTGTATAATACTAAATGTAGAGAGGAACAACACACTTGTGTCTAAGCATCTTTTTTAACTTTCAGAAACAAAAGAGACCACAGAATTTCTAAAGCAAGGCAGATTATGTATATCCAAGACATTAAGTTTTCTAATACATTCAAAGTTTTCAGGTATTCAGAGATGTCATCCTAGCCCAGCTTCACAGTTACATATATCAGTACAGTTAGTAAATGCTGATGGAATAAATACCACAGGACAAAAATAGTTTGAAAGTATACAGTTACAACTGCTGTTTTCTCTGGCAACATACGCACTAACACACATACCTCATATACTAAGAAAGAGTATGCGATTTCTAAGGAAAGAAGCAGCAGAATCTACTGCAGCAATGTGGAGAATCTACTTTACATTCATACCATATACATATACCTGTGTAAGCACACAAATATATCTAGATATAAACCCAAATTAACAGAACAACAGTTGTGGCAATACTGTATCTTGGCTCTGAAGGACAGAATCATGACTGCTTTCCCTCTTCCATTAAGCACAACTGCTTCCACATCTTGATGCTTTTCCTGTTTTACTTCCACCAATTTAGGAACAAAACCTGTCTCTAAGCAGCCAACACCTTACCCTTCCCTTCTTAGTAATAGTAACCTTAAAAACAGGAAGTGTGAGGCATAAATCCCACATAAATCTCTTCACCTGAGATCATTTTACTGCACTGTATCTATTTCCTAAAGTAACATTTTTTGTTTCAACCTAATTTATGCTAAGTTTCTTCGAAAACATGGGAAAAAAGTCAGAAAAATACCGGATGCATCTTTATCTGCATATTTTATATGAAGCTCCGAGAATTTGAATTTCAAGACTTCCCACCCCTGAAAGGAATGGCAGGAGGTAGCAACCTCCAAACCAAACCATTTTCTTTCAAATACCTAGAAGAGTTTTTGTACAAACAGGTTCTAAGCAAAAAGAAAATAAATACAAGGCCAATTGAGATTGCTGTTCTTACAACAACCTGACACCAAGTCTGTCACCAGTATCCAAAACAAAGCACTTTGCAAGATGTAGGGAGAAGACTTCCACAGTAACCTCACAAACTACAAAGCACAGCCTGGAAGCTTAGGGCTGGAAGGAAAATTGCTTGGAGAGGAATGGACACGGGACTGTTCAGAGACCATTCCAGCCAGGAGCCAGGCAAAGCCCCAAGGGAGGTGAGGGCTTGCAACCACTGAAGAGGCAACACCTGACCCTAGCTGCTCCTCTGGGTTTGGCAGTCTTTCAGGGGCTTGCCCAGATGTCCTGCAAGAGGTCGTCTCCTCACCAGAGTAGCGGATACCACCCCTTTTTCTCAATACCTGTTCCAGCTTCAGCTTGGCATTGCAAAAAATATACCTCTTCGCTTTCATCCACTCATAAGAAAGGTCAAACCCAGATTTCACTATATATTTAAAGAAAGAGTGAAATAATATTTCATGGGAAAATTCACTGTACATACTGCTAGCTTTTTCAAAACAGACACAGATAAAGTAAGCTGCAGTGCCTGAAGAACAGGAAATAAAATAAATACCACTTCCTTTATCAAATAAGATGAGACACAACTATTTTTAAGTTTTGGTTAGGTTCGATGCTCTGACAGAGGATATGTCAAGAGCTGGAAGACATCTCCTGCAGTATTGAGGAGATATGCCCACTTGTCTAGTTAATGAGGAAAGCAACTGCAATACAAAATCATAGGTGGATATTGAAACAGAAAGTGAGGCCACAACCACACAAGCAAAGGATCTGACGAAGGGATCTTATCAGTGCACAGCCATTCCTGAGACCCAAAACTGATAACTGAAAAGTGTTGTATTTCACAAGAAGCACCATCTCCTCTGCCCTCAGTTATGATATGGTTAACTAACATGGTACTTCAAGTTTTTTTTAAACAGCTATGACAAAAAATAGTATCTGCTTATGGAGTATGATATACATATCCCACCAAAACCTCAATAGGTTTCTTATAGAAAACAATTTCTGGAAGAAAACACATTTATGCCTTTTAAGGTTTTGGGGGTTTTTTTTGTATTTGGTACGTTTGCCAACTCTTTCATAAACAGGTAACAGCAAAAACATCTGTGTCTCTAAGCATACAGCTAAAGTATTCCAGTAAGTTTTTTATGGTTTACTTTGGTGGGACATAGACTAACAGAATGAATACTATGTGACTTAACTGTGGGAAATGACAAGAGACAATTGCCTCAAGTTACACCAGGGGAGGCTTAGGCTGGATACTAGGAAAAGAATATTTACTAGAAGAGTGGTGAAGCTCTGGATGCAGCTGTCCAGGACGTGGAGTCACCATCCCTGGAGGTGTTCAAAAAGCAGGTGGATGTGGCATTAAGGCACATGGCTTAGGCAGAGAGGTGTTGGGCTGATTGTTGGACTTGATGATCTTAGGGTTTTTTTCCAGCCTTAATGATTCTATGGTTTTAACTGTCTTTAGTAAATCACTTTAAAATATTCAAGCTAAGAAAATGCAAAATGTTGTGTGAGTTCATGGCACATTACTCCAATGAGCACTGAGGTATTAGCTTTTTCCAGGCAGGTAAATAGATGGAGTAGGCTAGAGAACCAATATAGGGAAATACAGGGTTTTTTGTAACTATACAACAAAATATTTGTTGATTTATTGTGGAGTAGTAACAAAAATGTGTTAAAACTAAAACTTATGTTTTTCTCTCATAACATGGAAGCTATTTAGCATTTCTGAAGTTCATGAAGTGTGCTAGTCAAAGTCTGACAAAAACAATGGAGTAAAAGTCTCAGTGCTCTAACCAAAAAGACGTAGTTTCAAAGTGATTTAATTGTGCTTTTACAGTTATACCTCTATGTGTTAAGTAATCCAATGCCAAAATGTAAATTAAAACCCACCAACAAGGATGTATTTATTGATAAAAAATCTTGGTTTGTTCTTAAAAAGCCTCACTGCCTTTCAGCATTTGTTTCCATTGTCTTATGGGCAAGACCTAGTGCCTAGAGAGCAGTTTGACAGGGCAGTACAGGGACGTGCCAAGAATCCTCCCTGGGGACCCTGACACAGGCCAGCAGAAGCCACAGGTGTGCGGATAAGAGACCTCTGAAGCCTCCACACAAATAAGCAGCAGTTCCCCACATCGCTTGCTGAGTAGAAACAGCTGCCCTGTCACCACCTGCCTGTCTGATTCAAATTGTTATTATTACAGAACACAGAATAATTTTGATTTAAGTTAGAGTAATGTGAGTAATTGTATTTTTTAAGTTAGACAGATTGCCCCTCTGACAGCATGGGCTTTATTGACAGTGTTTTTCCAGACACTGATCATTCTTCGAAGGTAAAAATGTCTTATGTTCAGTACAACCTGTTCTGAACAGATGTGATTTTTTTTTTCTAGAATCACCTGTTTGCATCTTTCTCTACCTCAGATGCAAGATCAGGCAGAGAGCTGGAGCCAAAACTCCAGATTAGCAGGAGATTTGACTGTTGTGGAGTTCATAATAACATTGAAATTAGTCCTCGGAAAGTGACAGAATATGCATAAGATTTCTGTGAAAATTTATATGTATGCCTGTAAGTGGGAAACACATTCTGTCCCCTGTGGGAGCAACACCGATTATATGGAATATAATAACTGGGACTAAGGCAAAGCATGAAGGTGATACCAAGCATGTTAGAATAAACATTACTTAAAACAACAGGTATTCCAAACTAGACACACAGGATGACAAATCTTGAATGTGTGATAAGGCCAGGCTGGAAAAAATATCCTGGGAGTAAGTGGAGATACAGCTGAGAACAGTCACGAGAGTGGAACAGACAAAACCAAACTCATCCCCTTTGTCTGAAGGCTGGGAATGGGTATAAATTGGACAGGGGCAGATTTAGGTTAGGCATTAGAATTTCTTCACCATGAGAGTGGCGAGACACTGGAATAGGTTACCAAGGGAGGCCGTGGGTGCCCCATCCCTGGAGATTTTTAAGGCTAGGCTGGATGGAACCTCAGGTAACCTGTGGGATGTCCCTGCCCATGGCAGCAGGGGTGGAATTAGATGATCTTTAAGGTCCATTCCAACCCTAACTATTCTATGATTCTGTGAAATTGAGGAACGGCATGAAGATCTGCCTGAATGAGAGCAACCAGGAGCAGGAGAAGCAGTACTACTGCTTTCTTAATCATAGAATTATAGAACCACAGAATCACCAGGTTGGAGAAGACCCACCGGATCATCGAGCCCAAACGTTCCTATCAAACACTAAACCATGTCCCTCAGCGCCTCATCCACTCGGCCCTTAAACACCTCCAGGGAAGGTGAATCAACCACCTCCCTGGGCAGCCTGTTCCAGTGCCCAATGACCCTTTCTGTGAAAAAAAATTGTCCTAATGTCCAGCCTAAATCTCCCCTGGCGGAGCTTGATACCATTCCCTCTCATCCTGTCCCCTGTCACTTGGGAGAAGAGGCCAGCACCCTCCTCTCCACAACCTCCTTTCCGGTAGTTCTAGAGAGCAATGAGGTCTTTGATGAGCCTGCTCCTTGAATCCTGTGTTCAGTTCTGGGCCCCGCACCACAAGAAGGATGTTGAGGCTCTGGAGCAAGTGCAGAGAAGAGACACAAAGCTGGTAAAAAGACTGGAGAACAGACCTTATGAGGAACGGCTGAGAGAGCTGGGGGTGTTTAGCCTGGAGAAGAGGAGGCTGAGGGGAGACCTCATTGCTCTCTACAACTAACTCAAAAGAGGTTGTGGAGAGGAGGGAGCTGGCTTCTTCTCCCAAGTGACAGCGGACAGGACAAGAGCGAATGGCTTCAAGCTCCACCAGGGGAGATTTAGGCTGGACATTAAGAAAAAAAATTTCACAGAAAGGGTTAGTGGGCACTGGAACAGGCTGCCCAAGGAGGGGGTTGATTCACCTTCCGTGGAGGTGCTTAAGGCGCGGGTGGATGAGGTGCTAAGGGGCATGGGTTAGTGTTTGATAGGAATGGTTGGACTTGATGATTTGATGGGTCTCTCCCGACCTGGTGATTCTATGATTCCCTTCAGCCTCCTCTTCTCCAGGCTAAACCCCCACCCCCCCCCCACCCCAAGTGCCTCGGCAGGCCGTGCTGACTGCAAACAACATCGAGAAATCTCGGGGGCCTGCGCCTGCTTTACCGCCGCAGCCCCAGGCCCTCAGAGCCCCCAGGCCCTCAGAGCCCCCCAGGCCCTCAGAGCCCTCAGAGCCCCCAGGCCCTCAGAGCCCCCAGGCCGGACGCGGCCTCCCGGCGCGGCCTCTCCCGCGGCCCCCGCCCCGCCGCTCCCCGCCCGGCGCTGGGAGGCGCCGCCCCCGGCCATGGCGGCTGCCCTGGCGCTGCGGCCGCGGCTGGAGGCGCTGGGACGGCGGCTGCCTCCGCGCGGGGCGGCGGGACGAGACGGTGAGGGGCGCCCTCCGCCGGGGCAGGGCGGCGGCCGGGGGCGGGTCGGGGGTCCCCGTTACAAAAGGTGGAGTGTTCTGGTCTAAGCCGTTCACCTACGTAACTGTATTTGTTGAAGGTTAGGCAGAATGTCCTGCTGACAGTATGTTTTCTTTTCCCTAGTAGTGTTTTTCCAGGCGCGTTTACGTCTCGTGTGAGATATGGTCTGGGATGAGCGGATGTGGGTTTTTTTTCTAGCGTCGCCTCTGTTCGTATCTTTCTCTGTCTCAAATGCAAGGTCAGCCCGAGAACGGGCTCCAAAGCTGTGAATTAGCAACAGATTTGACTGTCGTGTACAGTATTAAAATTAGCCCTTGGTTAGTAATAGAATATGCATAAAATTTCTGGGGAAATGTATACATATGCCTGGAAGTGGGAAATATGCTCAGTCCCCAGCTCTTGTCCCGCTGCCTGATGGAGATCAGTCCCTGGTGTTGCCCAGGCCTTGCTTTCTAAAGCTCCAAAACGAGTCTTGGAGGCCTTATTTACTGGCATTTTCATTATCAGGGCAGACAAACCTTTATGAAGTGAAAAGGGGGAGTCGGCAAGGCCCTTGCTGAGTGTGTGGTAGTGCTAAGGAAGCGTTGTCTTCTTCCTTCAGATTCCTTCTTAGCAAAGGGCTCTGCGACTCTGGAGAAACTGAAGCACCTCTGTAATGAAGGAAGAGAGCATCCTTCCACGCTTTTGCAGCTCTATACGCAGGTAGAACACTTAAAACATGAAGAGCTCCCTTTTAAGTCAACTGTGTAGGGTATGGGAGAGGGCTGGGAGTAGGAAAGGTCACGTAGCAGAAAGGGATATGTGTTCCTTGTTGCGTGCAGGGAACATCCATGAGTTACAGGGCTGTCTTTGAATTGGAAGCTAACTAAAGTTGATAAGAATTGTTCTAGTACTGTAAGGACAGAAAGGGTTTTACGCTCATGTTCACTGTCAGCAGTTTTAAAGTAGTTTTAACTTGGAGCATTTGTAAACTAAATGTTGAAAATCACCTTAAAATTGTAATGGTTTATAAACTGTAAAAAAATATGTCAATTACTAAACTCTGCCATCTCATTATTTTGCTGGTAGTATTTTATATTATGTATCCTTATGTTTTAACAGGGTATCTTAGACATTACGTATTTTGAGGAAAACCAGCTTGTGGATGAAGATTTTCCAGAAGAATCTTCATTGCAGAAAGTTAGAGAACTTACTTGTGTTCTCTCAGAACCAGAAGACCTAGTGAGGGAATGCAGCGTAAATGAAGAAGTGAGTAAATGAGGAATTGAGATTAGGCAGCCAGAGAATTAATTACGTCATTGTTTAAAAATTGAAAAAAACCCTCTAAACAGAATGGTAGTTTGTGTAGTTTCGATGGGCAGAAGTTAAAGTCTTTTGAAAATATTTCAAGTTTCATCTGTCTTTAGGTATTCACGAAAATCTTACTTCAGAAAGCTTGTCATGTTCCCAGAATTTTTCATGCTAATATTCCACTATTCCATGTGCTTTTGGCAGCTTAAATGCAAAGCATTCAGTTGGTGCTTGTGACTGCTGCTATTAAGTACAGTCTCTAAAGTTACAGATGCAATAGCGTGCTGATTGTGTGTGTAGTTATGTATATGAGTAGTTCAGAAGGTTTACATTAGGCTTAGCCAAGTTTGTTGGATTTTATTTATTTTATTTGATTTATTTTATTTCAGCCCATCGATATCCTTGGTACAGAGTTATTAGAATGTCTTTACTGGAGAAGAGGAGCCTTGCTTTACATGTATTGTCATACAGCAAGAGAGAGGAGTGAATGGCTACAAGAAAACATTGCCATATTTGAAAAGGTAAGGGAGATCAAAAGAAGTTCTGTGAGCATGTGACTACTGTTCTAAAGTCTGACTCATCTTTTTTAAAATGCAGCTGCTTTTTATTTCCTTTCTAAATAGGGTTTTGGGAATCATAGAATCATAGAACAACCAGGTTGGAAGGGACCCATCGGATCTTCTAGTCCAACCATTCCTATCTAACACTAAACCAAGTCCCTCAATACCTCATCCACCCGTGCCTTAAACACCTCCAGGGAAGGTGAATCAGCCACCTCCCTGGGCAGCCTGTTCCAATGCCCAATGACCCTTTGTGTGAAAAACCTCCTCCTAATCTCCAGCCTAAATCTCCCCTGGCGGAGCTTGAGGCCATTGCCTCTTGTCCTGTCCCCTGTCACTTGGGAGAAGAGGCCAGCTCCCTCCTCTCTAAAACCTCCTTTCAGGTACTTGTAGAGAGCAATGAAGTCTCCTCTCAGCCTCCTCTTCTCCAGGCTAAACAACCCCAGCTCTCTCAGCCACTCCTCATAGGGCCTGTTCTCCAGCCCCTTCACCAGCTTTGTTGCTCTTCTCTGGACTTGCTCCAGAGCCTCAACATCCTTCTTGTGGTGAGGGGCCCAGAACTGGACACAATATTCAAGGAGCGGTCTCACCAGTGCTGAGTACAGAGGGAGAATCACCTCCTTGGACCTGCTGGTCACACCATTTCTGATCCAAGCCAGGATGCCATTGGCCTTCTTGGCCACCTGGGCACACTGCTGGCTCATGTTCAGTCAGCTGTCGACCAACACCCCCAGGTCCCTCTCCTCCTGGCAGTTTTCCAGCCAGGCTTCTCCCAGTCTGTAGCTCTGCACAGGGTTGTTGTGCCCCAAGTGCAGGACCCGGCATTTGGCCGTGTTAAACCTCATGCCGTTGGACGCTGCCCGGCGGTCCAGCCTGTTTAGGTCCCTTTGCAGAGCCTCCCTACCCTCCAGCAGGTCGACACTTCCACACAGCTTTGTGTCATCTGCAAACTTGCTAAGGGTATCCTCAATGCCCTCATCCAGGTCATTGATGAAGACATTGAACAGGACTGGACCTAGCACTGAGCCCTGGGGGACACCACTTGTCACTGGCTTCCAGCTGGACTTAACACCATTTACCATCACTCTCTGGGCCCGGCCATCCAGCCAGTTTTCTACCCAGGAGATTGTGCGTCTGTCCAGGCCAGGGAAATTCATAGCAAGAAGTATTTCTATCATTAACTTAATCAGAACTTATCTAACAGGGTTTATTTCCCTTTTTTTTTTCAACTGTACTCAGTGTCTTAATGATGGAGTTCATTATTTGATGAAGATGCTTAGCTTTAGATGCCCTCTTCAACTGAATGAAGATGTTGCAATTCAAGATAAAGACACAGCTGGATTACTCAGTGAAGGTAAAAAAAAAAACCCACCTCCTCCAACCCTTCCCCCTTTCTAACTGTGCCAGTTTATGAAATGCTTTATTGCATTTTTTTTACTTAATTTGTATTAAAATATCTCACTTTTTAGAACAATTAAAAAACAATAAGACATATAAGCAGGCAGCATTATTGAAGTACCTTTACATGAGGATCTGAAACTGCATCAACATATGCAACTGGGGTGATGCAGTAGGAGGGATTTTGGTAACAGTGGACTCTGAGGACTTGATGTTTGGGTTGTAGACATTCAAAACTAACTCTGCTCTGGCAACAAGGCGATGGAGCGCATTCTTGCTTAGTTTCATCCAAAAGTAGGATTGATCCAGTTCAGCTCCATGATGCAAAGCCGAGTTGCGTACCTGACTTGTACATTTATTTAGCAGGACTCTTCTTTTTTTTTTTCTGGGTTTTTTTTTTCCTTTCAGTGACCATTCCCTGGAGGTGTTTAAGGCACGGGTAGATGAGGTCCTGAGGGGTGTGGTTTAGTGTTTGATAGGAATGGTTGCACTCGATGATCCAGTGGGTCTCTTCGAACCTGGTTGTTCTATGATTCTATGGACATACATGTGACTTTCTATTCAAATAATACAGTTGCTGGTTAACCCTAGTTAAGATGATGCTCAGATAGCATCTTTTAGGCATGAATTGTGGGATGCACAGAAGAACTCTAAAACAAATATGCAAAGTCATGCCTGCACTTAATGGATTGTGAAAAAATAGCAAAACTCTCTAAGATAAATAGGGAAACACAATTATCAGAATAATATTTATATAGCAATCTCAAAGATTTTAGCAATTTGGAGGATGAGAATGCACGGAGTAATGAACAAGGCCTTGATCTCGGTTCTCTTCTTGGTGCTGTCAGGCATCCCATAGTTAATATTTGGGTGTTTTGGTGTACCTCTTTAAAAGGCTTATATTGCCTTTTTGTTTTTTTTTTTTTTTCCCAGTGTTACTGAAAAAAAAATTGTAGCTAACAAGCTGTGTACTTACTTTGAACAATAACCTATGTGATCTGAACAATTTTTGCAGGTGTATTTAGTGACACTCACTTACTGGCGATGATGTACAGTGGAGAAATGTGCTACTGGGGACTGCAGCACTGTGGAGAAGGGAAGCAGAAAAAACTGGAGACGGCAAATTCCATCTTTAACAGTGACCTGGGCTGCAGATCACAGAGCGTGTTACTGGATTTCCGAGAAACGGGCAAAAAAATGTTAACGAAGTATGTGGCTGTTTGTGAGGGACCTTTAAAAGGCGACGGGTGGAACACAACAACTGCAAAACAAATGTTGTGTTACTTGGTGCAATCCCAAAACTAAACTACACTGCCTTGGTGTCTGGAGAGAACGCACAGGGACATGGTCTCTGCTTCAGTGTCTAACCGGTCTTCTTATCAAAATATATGCTTTTCTTGTATTAAAATCATGCATTCCGAGAACTCGTGGAATACAGGCTCCAAAGTCTAATGAAACATTTGCGGGAAAGTGACTGTGGGGTGAGGGCGCAGGCGGAGCCACCGTTTTCCTGGCACAGCCTCACCCTCCGGGCGCCGGCGCACTGGATGCGAGGGGCGGTGGCAGAGAGCGATGGCTGATGGCAGAGCCAGGGAGTGGGGAGGGCTGGAAGCTGCCATGAGGTGTGGGTTTCGCGTCCTCCGGGAGCGCTGGATGCGTGGGAACCGCGAACGCGCGGTTCCCACGCATCCAGCGCTCCCGGAGGACGCGGAGGCCGTGAGCGCCTTGCAGACCCTACCGGTGAGTAGAGCTGGGGAGAGCTCCTTATCCTGCCTCTTTCAACTTCCCCGCTCGTTTCCTTCGCTGTTAAACCGCCTCCTTTGGGCCGTTTTCAGATCGACGTGCAGCTGAACATCATGTCTTTCCTTTCGCCGCAAGATTTGTGCAGTTTGGGAAGCACAAGCTCTTACTGGAGGGCGGCTGTGCAAGACCCGTTGTTGTGGAGGTATTTTCTGCTGAGAGATCTTCCCTTTTGGACTTCTGTTGATTGGAAATCGCTCCCAGATGTGGAGATTTTTAATAAAGCCTCTTCAGAGGTCAGTGATAATGCGCTGCACGATTACATGGCAGTGTAAGTATCTTCATATTCCCTTACACAACTTAAAGGCCCTCCAGTAGTAACGTTCATCCTACAGTCATGTTTCATATTTACAGTAATAAAGCTGTGCTGTGAGCAGCTGCTTCAGCTCTGACGTGTCTCAAGTTCGCTGTTTATTTTGACAGTACAGTTTCCTGTTTGACATTCTGGTCAGCACTTTCTGCTTGGAGTTCGGCGAGAATGTAAAACATTGTGGGAAAAAAATCACAGCTAACATTATGAAACTAAAGCATTTTGTGAATTGCATGTCTGCTATGCCACAGAAACAACAGTCGTCTGAGAAACTGCTTATTGTTGAAAGAAACACGTTCATCACTGTCAATATAATGGCAAATGATTTCTTCGTTTAATAAAAGTACTTAGAAGTCTTCAAACTAGAGCAAATGGAATGATCTTTATTTGTTTCCATTTTACATGTTATTTTTGTGTTCAGAGTAACAAGTAATACTGCTTTAGCTTTGATGGTCAAAGGCCATAAGACAAAAGCTTGGTTTCACCTGGTACAGTTGAAAAGCATAGCAACAGTCCTAATGTGTTTTGATGACTGAGAGGCACTTTTTAAGAGAAGGGGACTATTCTTGGGGTTTTTTTAAAGAAGATTTATTCCTTTCCTTTAATTCACTTGCATCGATTTTTTTTTTTTTAACTTTGCAGTTAAGTTTTCTGACAGTGTTTTCATGAGACTGTTGCTTCATAATAAGTGCCCTCACTTCTGCAAGGTTTGTGCCCTTCATCCTCACTCTGTGGAGGCAGAGGCACAGCCAGAATTTGAAGCTACTGATTTTGAACCTTGAATTTCAGTTTCTTTAGGTCTGAACACTTTAGAGCTTCATCTATTTCAAACCACCTGTCACTGATTTCTGTTGTATCTGTGAACACCTAATGGTTTTACTGAATTCAACTGAAATGTCTCAGGTTGGGTGTAGAGGTGCAACACTGAGCATTTCCTGGAAGTGATCTGTCCAGCAGCATCCTACCATGATGAAAGAGGCAAAGACTGAAACTGCTTTTCTAGGATGTCTGTCACATCTATGACTGTTACTTCTTTCCCTTGATTACCAAAGTCTTGCCCTGCCTTCTAGCTTCTGCGTCAAATGAACACATAAGTTTGTGGACAACGCTATCTCCTTTCAAAACAGGTGTTCTCTATGCCTACCGGGAAAATGGTCTTTTCCAGGTGGAACTACCTGTTTCATTGTTAATAAACACAAAAGCTGTCTAAGGTTTGAAATGCACGCTGAAGTCTCATATTTTTTATGTGGTATGTGACTTACCAGCTTTAATGCTGGTAAGTTTTATCTAAGAGGATTTTTTTTGTTCAGCAAAGCTGGGGGAATTTGTAATTTTATTTTGTTCTTTAAAGTAAACTAAAAGATCTATGGATGGAAGTATACTAAGGTCCAAAAAGTCAGTATTTGGACTTTGAAAGGACTGAGCCTTTACCTGCTTTGCACTGGTGCTCGAAACCGTGAATTTGGGACTTCGGAACAATTTTTGACTTTTGCTTGAGTTATACCAGTAACAAAAAACCATGGGAAGTGTTTATATGAATTTATGTTGTTTGATTAATATCATTTTTGTATTCTGTGTTTAATTTCTTCTTGTCTGTTTTACACAGATACAAAAAAAGCTGTCCTCTGAATCGAAGAAGTCTGAAATCAAGCCGTCCCCGGTATGCGGCTGTGACATCCTTTTTGCAGTCACTGGTCACTCAGACAGAACCTCGCTTTGCTATGTTTGGGCCAGGTTTGGAAGAGCTGGATGACTCTTTAGTTAAAAAGATGATGACATGCCCAGAAATTCTACTAGTAGCTGGCCTGCCTCAAAGGCAAATTCATGGTAATGCCAAGTTTGGGTTTTGTTTTTGTTTTGCTGTGTGAATAGAAATAACAAAAATAGGTTGGGGCAGAAATAGAGAAAAGATGCTTTTTTTTCTGAACTTGAGTCTCAATAGCATAATGCTAGACAAATCTCAAACTTTTCTCTCTTTTTATTTCTTTAGAAGTATAAATGCAATGAATAGTTAGGATAAAATTATAGCTGCAGTGAATTTATGATTAGATTTCCACAATAACAGAGGAATCGTTTTGATCCTTGAACATCTGTTTTGATCCTGAATTCCATGTCACACGTGCTGTTGCAATGGATAAATACAGACTGAACTTTCTTTAAATATTGCTTACAATAAGTGGCTAAAAGCCACATTTGTGTGTTTTGTATAGGAAGTCAAGACTGATGCTTTATATGATTCAGTCTAGTGGTATCAAATGATGTAAACATCATTTAAATAAGTTGTATGAGCAAGTGAAAGATTTTTTAAAAATATTTAAAAATTTAGTTTAGAACAACTGTAACTTCATTTTGTTGCAAACCAGAGACAAAAAATTATTATTTCTTGATTTATGTTTATTTAAGGATAGCAGAATAACTATAGGAAATGTGGAAATTTTTACTGCTGCTCTCCTTTATTCTTCATCCTTTTCAATGCAGTTTGAGAGGGACAGACCAGTTTTAGCTGACAGACCCAAGTCTAACTCCTCTTTGCCTTAAGTTTTTAGATTCAAATCTGAGTATTATAACCAAGGAAATGCCTCTTCATTTTCTTTTAATACTCTTGAATTGTTTTTAATTAAGTTAATATTCTGATCAATTGGAGCATGTATAAAATTTCGCTATAAAATAGTAAGAACACTGTCCCTAGCAGAAACATATAGACTTGGATATATCCATTTTATAAGACCACTGGAATTTTCTGCCTGCAACTTAGTTGTATTCAGTAGCCAAGTAGTTGTAATCTCATATATTTGTTTTTACCCTATAGGAATTGGATCAGGAGTCACTTTTCAGTTTAATAACAATCAAAAATTCAATATTCTGACATTATATTCAACCACCAGGTAAGATTTATTCTAAAAAAAATATTATTTCTCAGTTATTTCGTACTTTTCCTCATGTTTTTGTCATGTAATTTTATGTGTATATTTTATGCATGGATATCTGTTATAAACTGAAGCTTTAATGTGTATCTTTTTCTTTCTCATTCTGGTGTATGTTTTCAAATGAATCTTGCAGCCTGCTAACCAGCTGTGTGTGTACACTAAAGAGAACAGGAGGGTTGGGGAAACTCATAAAAGAATTTTGCTGCCTTAGTCCATTTTTGTGTCATTTCCCTGTGCTGTTAAGACTTTGATTTTGTGTTCCCTACTCAATTAACATGACTACTGAAATATTTCAATATTTTTCAGTGTTGAAAGGAAGAGAGCAAGGGCAGAGCAAGCTGTTGTTGTGAATAAGATGTTCTACCAAGAGAACAGCATAGTAGGGAATCAGCAAGCTGTGCATTACAATGTAATAGCTCAAGTTAAAAGGGTGTGCGAAGTAGTTGATGGATTCATTTATGTTGCTAATGCAGAAGCTCATAAAAGTAAGGGGTTTCTCTTTATTCTTTTTCTGAATGATCAGAATGTCATAAATGATTGCAGAGAATACAGAATAAATCAAAATATGCTGATTCTTTCAAAACCTCCTGCAGTAGTGCTATTTCTTTGTGGCTTATCCAGCTGAAGAGGCCCTCTGTCCTAGGTATTCTCCTTTGTTTTGTTGTGAGGGTTTACGGCCCCTTCTTTCGGGTATGGCTGCTACTGACAGGGCTGCTTTTTAAGCTAGGTGTGGTGAATGAGCTGGATTAAATAATTAAATGCAACAAAAGAAACCCTGTGGGTGGGTCGGACGACAAACCTGAACTACGTCAGTGGTGTTGTAATAACCTGGAAACAGAGGTTTCATCAGGAAAACTCCAGTAAAATATGCAATTAACCCAGATCCTATAGCAAGGATAATCCAAACCTCTATTATGGTAATTGTCTTTATGTTCATCAACTTTAAATGGAGGGGAAAGGATAGCTTAAGAAATAGAGTGGAAAAAAAAAGTGAGGAGATGCACTAAGGAGGTGTGTAGGGAAGGGCTGCAGACAACAGTGTATCAGTATTTCTTAATGACTTATTGTAATTTTGATCCCTGTAAGGTACTTGGAAAACACTCTGAAATTAAGGACTGGAATAGGCTGCCTGTAGAACCCATGAAAATCATTAAGTAATATCTAAGTGTGACATGGATGACAATAATCCATCTTTGAGATCATAGAATCATAGAACAACATGGTTGGAAGAGATCCACCAGATCATTGAGTCTAACTGTTCCTTTCAAACACTAAACCATGGCCCTCAGCTCCTCATCCACCTGTGCCTTAAACATCTCCAGGGAAGGTGAATCAATCACCTCCCTGGGTAGCCGGTTCCAGTGCCCAGTGACCCTTTCTGTGAAAAACCTCCTCCTAATCTCTAGCCTAAATCTCCCCTGGCAGAGCTTGAGGCCATTCCCTCTAGTCCTGTCCCCTGTCACTTGGGAGAAGAGGCCAGCTCCCTCCTCTCTACAACCTCCTTTCAGGTACTTGTAAAGGGCAATGAGGTCTCTTCTCAGCCTCCTCTTCTTCAGGCTAAACAACCCCAGCTCTCTCAGCTGTTCCTCATAAGGCCTGTTCTCTAGCCCCTTCACCAGCTTCGTTGCTCTTCTCTGGACCTGCTCCAGAGCCTCAACATCCTTCTTGTGGTGAGGGGCCCAAAACTGAACACAGGATTCAAGGACATAAGCAAGACTAGATAATTTGGCCAGGCTGCTTACAGCCCTGTGTTTTCTCATCTCTGAAATCTTAAATATTTGAAAAGTTTTAAAAAAATATAATTGGGATTTGCATATATTTAATACTCATGTATTAAAAATTCTTTCCTAGGGCATGATCGTCAAGAGGAACTGGCTCGTATTTTGGCAATGATTGATCCAGCCCTTGGGCCTCCAAATAGACCTCTGCTAGTTTTGGCTTGTGTCTCTCATGTTGGTATCGAAAGAATTCCATGTGTTTACATGGCACATCAGTTGCAACTAAATCTGCTACATCAGCCCTGGATGGTATTTTCTGTTTTAAACATTTATTATCTGTTTCTCTGTGGCTTAAATGTGATTTAGTCTTCTGCTAGTTCCCTAACTGTGCTTGCCCTAGCAAGTGTGTAGCTTTTAACACTATAATGTGAGCTCTCCACATTAGGGAAGAATTTAGTTTCTCTGGTACTCTTAAGATGAAGCATTAACCTGTCTCAGAAGAGCCAAGTGGCTTGCCCAGGAGTACACCAGAAACTTAATATGGAGCCAGAATGTAAGAAAGCGTGAAATGCTAGTTTTGAAGGGAAAAAGGAAGCTTCAGTTAATTTAAATCGACATTTCCTGGTTTGTGACCTAAAGCCACAAGGTAGATTTTTATGCCATTTTCAGGGCACTGTTAATTGGCACTCACTTAATGTGACTTATAAAATTTTTAACCGATCATTGTTTTATCTAGCACTCCTGAACCTGTTATTTTATGCTTGCCAAGGACAGTATGTATCAGTATGGCTCAGCAGCGCATTATTTACTTCTGGTGATGTTATGTAGCTGAAGGATAATGCTTAATCAGAGAAACCAGAATCCTGGTGAGAGAAAATTCCTTTGTTTTAATGAGGAAAATATTTACAAGCTTTTTTTAAAAACATACCATTGTTAATAATCACTTTTTAATACCTTGCAAAATCTGAGAAGTAATAATATGCATAGAATTCCTGTGCTGGCAACATTTTTGCTTTAAGAACTTTGAAACAGTATAATGTTTCAAGTAAGTATAATGTTTCAAGTAAGTATAATGTTTCAGAGTGGCTGATGGAGTGATTGAAAGAAAGTTCTGGTTGATATCAGAAGTGCAAGTCTTCTTCCTGGGTCCCATAATTCACTTTGTAAAGAATAGTGTTTACTTTTTGTACCTCACTTTTAAGAAATCTTACCTGTCCAAGGGACCTTTAAACCAGTGATAAATAGTTAGATTTGGTAGGAGTAATTCTGACTTTAATGGAAGATGTGGAGTTATGCTAGAATCCATTAACCTGTTATCTGTAATGTTAGCTTTTTTTATTATTATTTTTTACAGGTTCAGAACACTGTAGCTGCATCTCTAGATGGATTGCTAAGTGGAATCGAGTGGCTTCTAGAAGAAGTAGATTATAAAAATGCTCAGTAATGGAACTGTGCATTGCTCTGATGTCTGGAGACTGATGTTTTGCAACTCAGATGAAGTGAGGATCTTGTTTTGACACAGTGCTGTCAGAAGAGAGATTTGAAAAAAACCTGCATCTAAGACACTTATTACTCTAATAACTAACATTCTTCAAGCTGTATTATATATTCTAACTATCCTGTGTTAAAAGTACAAGTAGGATTGCCTGGATTCCAGCAGGTGATGAAGTGATTTGGGAGGGGGGCAATCTGTGTGATTTGTTTTGTTTTCTTTCTTTTCAAAAGACCTTTAATATGTAATCTTTTTATTTTGATGTATCTGATAATCTAATCTCTTGTAAATATACCTAGCACTAGGTTAGTTTATCAGTACAGCCTTATGGTACATTTCACACATTTAGTAGAAATATTAAGTGGAGATCTTGACATTGACACCTCCCACCCAAAGAAAATGTACTGTGCATTGTACAGAAAGACACCACTGCTTTTAAAAGACTAACTACCTTGTATATTTGTAGAAACAATACATAGAAAAGAACTACGACTTGTGAGACAATTTTCTGTGCAGACCAAAACTCCTAGAGGAGTTCAGTACCATGAATGAATTGGTTGTTTCTTGTTTGTGATCTTTCTTTTTAACCAACCACAAAGGACTTTCAGCATCTTTTGCCTTCTGTTTTCAGTGTGATTATTACCATAAACTGGACATACCTTTGATATTGTGAACACATGTTAAATAGAATCATAAGTACCTCAGGAACTTTATCAAATAACAACTACCAGTTACTTAAGTAGTTCTGGCCATTTACAAATGAGAAGTGTATTTGGCTTGAAGTTTTCTACACAGTTGCACGTATTTTTATGAAAATGGAAACTACATTTTAGAACTGGAATTGCATTTTCCATATTGATGTCTTTTGGGACAGTCCTAGTTTTCCAGGTTTTTAAGATTCTTTAATTATTGGGTGAATGTTTGGAAACTTCCCTTTGATTTCTTTCCTATGCATTTATTTGTTTTGTTCTGATGTTGTTTGTTGTTTTTTGGTTTTTTTTCTCTGCATGGAAATGCAGTAAAGGTCACATTTTTTTTCTTAATACCTGGATTAATGCCTAGGTGGTGCACATTCAGCTCTAAGTGCACTCGATCTAGTATATGTGTGTGAAGCTCAACTCAACTATATCAGAAACATTCCGTTTGAGGAGTGGGTTTTTTGTCTTTTTTTTTTTTTTTTTTAATGAGTTAGGACAGGCAGAGGAAATGTCTTTATGAACAATTAACTCAGTTTCCCAGATGTTTTGTTTATCTTCTAATTGTGTCATCATGGGAGTTCAAGGGAAAATCCATGGTAAAGCTATGCTGTGATAATTCTGTGTTTCACCCTTTTTTTTTTTTTTAAAGGATTTGCTTACTTTGTCCTTTAAAATAGAGGAGTTACTGAAGATTGAGTGTTTGGGGGTAATTCCATGCTTTGTGACTGAGTGTATGTGACTTACTTGTCATAACAATTCTGTAATGATCTGTAGAGGGTTGAATACAGCAACCTGGTGCTGTGATAACTACTACCTATATGTTTTTCTTCATAGGGAAAAAATATTTTTTCAAAGAATGGTATCTCTGTATTTTAAGTCCCCCCTGCACACATGCACATATGCATGCACATTCAGTCATGCTGCCTAACAGATAACAAATTATCATCATCATTAATGAAAAATGTTATTGTATGTTACCTGTTTGAAACTTATTCACTGACGTTTTAAAAGGTCAAGATAATATAGAGAATATAGTTATTCTTTACATTAAGAAAATCAGTTAACTTATAGGATAACATAAAGAAGTAAGAATTACAAGTTATAAAGATGCAACCTAGGAAACAACTGATGGGAATTGAAAGGTCATGCTGTTACAGAGCTCCAGCATCGTAAGAGTCACAGAGCTGGTGGGTTACCTTGAATGATTGAGTACTGTGGTAGATACAGGCAAGTAAAATGATCACCTGCATTGTGCAGTGGAGCAACTTAGAAGCATAGAGGTATGCTATGGAAAAGTTGACCATCCTACTGAGAGTTCACATGCCAAATAACTGCACAGTTGCACTGTAGATATAATTTAGCACTACGTTTCAGATTTCACCTAAAATACCATTTAATTTCCTGAGTCTTGTGAATTTAGTCTGTTGCATTGGTGATACATGGCATTTATTCTATAACTCAAGGATGGGATATCATCCAGAGGGACCTGGACAGGTTGGAGAGGTGGTCCCGAGAGAACCTGAGTTTAGGCAATTCCAAATTTCAGTACAAGATGGGCGATGATGTGATTGAGAGCAGCCCTACAGAGAAGAGCTTGGGGGTGCTGTTCAGTGAGAAGCTCAACATGAGCCAGCAGCGTGCACTCACAGGCCAGGCGGCCAACCATATCCTGGGCTGCATCAAAAGAAGTGTGGCCAGCAGGGCAAGGGAGGTCATTCTACCCCTCTGTTCCTCTCTTGTGAGACCTCATCTGGAATATTATGTACAGTTCTGGAATCCTCAACATTAGAAGATATGGAGCTGTTGGAATGGGTCTAAAGGAGGGCTACAAAGATGATGGGGGGCTGGAGAACCTCTCCTACAAGGACAGGCTGAGAGACTGGGGGTTGTTCAGCCTGAAGAAGAGAAGACCTCAAGAAGATCTTGTAGCAACTGTCCAGTACGTGAAGGGGCTACAAGAAAAATGCGGAGAGACTGTAGACAAAGACTTGTAGTGATAGGACTAGTGGCAATGGGTATTAACTAGAGAGGGGCAGATTTAAGCTAGACATGAGGAAGAGTTTCTTCACTATAAGAGTGATGAGGCACTGGCACAGGTTGTCCAGGGAAAGCTGTGGCTGCCCCATCCCCGGAGGTGTTCAAAGCCAGGTTAGATGGGGCCTTGTACAACCTGATCTAGAAGGATGCATCCCTGCCCATCACAGAGGTGGTTGGAACTACATGATCTTTAAGGTCCTTTCCAACTCAAGCTATTCTATGATTCTATGATTCATTTACTAAATCTTCTGAGCAGCTTTCTAAGAATGAAAAGGACTGAGGGGGTACTAATTTTCAAGTCTTTGAAACTGAATAACAAAAATGCCTGCTGTCAGCCTCAGAGCAGTATGTGAAAGTACCTGCCAAGCTCTTGGGACGAATGAGGCAACACACAGGCAGCGCCCCTGTAACTTGCTGCTTGTCTTGCTGTTTCAAGTATTGGAGGGGCCCTGGGTGGTCACAGAGCCTTCAAGCTGGAGAGGCAGTGGGGACCCTTCTCTTTCCTGTAACTTCAGAAGGGAGTTGTGGCTCACTGTGTGTCCCACTGGATGGCACTGCTGATCCACGTTAGCCACTGATGCTGTCCAGGCAGCATGCATACTACCTTGCCAAAATTGCTCCAAATAATAAAACTTAAGCACCTATCAGATGGGGCAGCAAGCAGATGGGGTTATAAAAAAGCCTATGAGAAATCAACGTGTTTTTTAAAGGCTTATAAACAGTACATACGCTACCTCTCTTAATCCAGTGGGTATCAATACTGATTTCTGTAGTAGGGTGAGTATTGCAGCTAAAGAGATGTTTGTAATTGGTGCTGGGAAAGAAGTATGGAAATAATTGCAGGTATCATTGGAAGGTTACAGGAGGGCTGGTTACAGAAGGTGATACTATAGCTAGAGCTTGTGCTTAAATCTCAGGCTGGAGGACTATTGCGCACAGACTGCTCTCAGTTCCCTCAGGAGGATGAAACTATGAATCAAGATTGTAGGTACAAATATAGCAGAGAGAGTGAGTGAGATAGAGCAAATAGCAATATGCGGTGAATCTGGATAGAGGGATGTATTTAAGAACTGCTGTGAACAGGTTACCTCCCATGCTTGATCACTCCCCCTCCAGTGTTACATTTGCTGTGTTTGACCTTTTCAGCAGGAAAGTCACAGGTGGTCCAGGGGCAGGCAGAAAGTCCACAGTGTTTGTCATGTGGAGCTACTCACAGCTACCAGTCTTGGTGTTGCTGGCCAAGGTCTCTGAGCATGTGCTTCAGTCTCTTAACCATCTTAGTGGCCCTTTGCTGGATTATCTTTAGTTTATTTCTCATATACTGCAGGCTCAAAAGAAGTCACGCTGCTCCAGATTCATACCACAAATCCTGGGCAGAGAGAAATAGCCTTAAATGTAGCCCAGTATGTGGTTAACCTTTGCCACTGCATGGGCACACTGCTGAATTCAGGCTCGCTGGTCTACCAGAAGTTCAGGTCCTCTTTGTGGAGTTGCTCCCAAACCAGTGAGTCCCTGACCTGCACATGTAGATTGTGTTCTCTCCCAGATGCAGGAGTTCATGTTTGTCTTTGCTCAACACCTTCTTGAAGCTCCTGTTAGCCCTTTGAATGTGCATTTGCAGTATTTCTGGCTTTGCTTGCACAAGGAGCCTAGTATCTTAGGGAACACAGGCCCTGCAGATGACGCTGTGCAGAATCAGCCACCTGATGAGTGAGAAAAAAGGCTTTTTCATTCTTTTCCCAAAAGCTGAAATAAATCAAGCCATCTGCACCATCAGAGAGTTGAACACTAATAGTCATAGAGTCTCAAAATAAATTTCTCTGTAATTTGCTAAACTATGGAGAAAAAACTTACTTTGGTGGTAAATGATATCTGCGAAAATGAAAGTCTGATACTGTCCCAGAAGTAAATTTTATAAAGCTCTGAAATGTATTGCATTGTGGAATGATCCTGATGACAGTCCAGAAACATCTTCTGTACCCTTTAAGCTATTTATACTGCAAAGTGTTATAATAAACTTCTGTTTGTTCACTGGAATGACAGTCAGAGAACTGAAGTAAATTGGGAAGGATTGAGGGCTGTATTTCTTATCTAGTTGACAAAGGGATATAATTTTGATGTGGCATCTTTCCTTTCTTCTCCATGGGCTTGACTGATGATGGCAGTTCCGTAGCCTGAGGTCAGGGGAGACATTCTACAAATGTGATTATATAAGGGCAGCTCTCCAAGAACACAACCAAGCCTTTTTGTCTACTTTGAATCAAGTCCAACTTGTCTTATATGAAAGGTTTTTGTACAAATTTCCTAAGCAAATCAATCTACAAGCATCAGTTGCTTAAAAGAGTCCTTTAAGACTGATAGTCTAGCTAGTTAGACAATCAGTTAGACTATCTAGACTTACAGCTAGTTACCTGTAAAATTGACCTGGATTAGTCTTAAATTTTGTGGAGATACAAAGACATTTGATGTACATGTAAGCAGTAACTTATATTTGACCTGTGCACATGCTATACATTAAATTCTGTGGGATAAATGATTTTAATTTATATCATAAATATGAATCACAGACTGGGAATTCGCATTTTAGAATATAATCTTCATTCATCATGTGCAAACCTTGCACAGTGTAGCGTAAGGATACACTGATACAGCTGCACATTACACTTCTAAAAAGCCAAGCTACTTGGAAGACAATAAATGCAAATTACAAGTTTAACTAACAAAAAGATTAGAAAAATATTATACTTTTCCAAAACTAGAGACTTAATTTGTGTAGAAATATAATTATCGACAGCAAAGAACCTAATTACTGATTACGGATATGTTCATAGAAAATGAGTGGAGCAAGTCTGAATATAATCAACATATGGTTGAATTGTGCACTTGAATTCAAGCATCTTTCAGGCTTTTGTTGAAAATACTTGCCTCTGAGCCGATAGCTTCTACAAACAATTGGGAGAGGTCTCAAGATCACTACCTCTTGTCCTTGTGGGAGAGTTTAATCTACCAGATGTCTGCTGGAACTACAATACATCACAGAGGAAGCAGTCTAGGAGGTTCCTGGAGTGTGTGCAAGACAAGTTCCTCACACAGCTGGTGAGTGAGCCAACAAGGGAAGGAACTTCCTGGACCTGCTGTTTGTGAACAGAGAAGGCCTTGTGGGGGATGTGGTGGCTGCAGGGTGCCTGGGACAAAGTGATCATGAGATGGGAGAATTCTCAGTTCTAGGTGAGGTGAGGAGGGGGAATTAGCAGAACAGGTACATTAAACTTCCAGAGGGCAGACTTCGGACCGTTCAGAAGTCTGGTTGATGAAGCCCTATGGGAGACAGTCCTTAAGGGCAAGGGAGCCCATGAGGGCTGGGAGCTCTTCAAAAAGGAAATCCTGGCAGTGCAGGAGCAAGCTGTTCCCACATGCTGTAAGATGAGCTGGTGTGGAAAAACCAGCTTGTTTGAGCAGGGAGATCTTGAGGGACATAGAAAAGAAGAGGAATGTCTATGAACTTTGGAAGAAGTGACAGGTGTCCTAAGTGGACTACAGAGAAGACGTGAGATCATGCAGAAGAAAAACCAGGAGGGCTAAAGCTGAACTAGAGCTCAGACTGACCAATTCTGTGAAAGATAATAAAAAAATCTTTCTATAAATACATCAATAGTAAAATGAGGACCAGGGAGAATATTCAGCCTTTATTGGATGCAAAGGGAACAACTATGACAAAGGAAGAGGACAAGGCTGAGGTACTTAATGCCTTCTTTGCTTCAGTCTTTAATAGTAAGGAAATTTTTGCCCTCTGTGTACATCCCCAGGACCTTGAGGACCCGAACAAAGCTCCCAAGTTCCAATAGGAGGTGGTTAAAGATTTGTTTGGCCAATTAGATGCTCACAAATCTACAGGGTGGGATGGGATTCACTTGAGAATATTGAGGGAGCTGGCGGATGTGCTTGCCGTTATCTGTGGGTATTTGCACAGAATCACAGAACAACCAGGTTGGAAGGGACCCATCGGATCTTCTAGTCCAACTATTCCTATCTAACACTAAACCAAGTCCCTCAAGACCTCATCCACCCGTGTCTTAAACACCTCCAGGAAAGGGGAATCAGCCACCTCGCTGGGCAGCCTGTTCCAATGCCCAATGACCCTCTGTGTGAAAAACCTCCTCCTAATCTCCAGCCTAAATCTCCCCTGGCGGAGCTCGAGGACATTCCCTCTCGTCCTGTCCCCTGTCACTTAGGAGAAGAGGCCAGCTCCCTCCTCTCCACAAACTCCTTTCAGGTACTTGTAGAGAGTAATGAGGTCTCCTCTCAGCCTCCTCTTCTCCAGGCTAAACAACCCCAGCTCTCTCAGACGCTCCTCATAGGGTCTGTTCTCCAGCCCCTTCACCAGCCTCGTTGCTCTTCTCTGGACTTGCTCCAGAGCCTCAACATCCTTCTTGTGGTTAGGGGCCCAGAACTGGACACAATATTCAAGGAGCGGCCTCACCAGTGCTGAATACAGAGGAAGAATCACCTCCCTGGACCTGCTGGTCACACCATTTCTCATCCAAGGCAGGATGCCATTGGCCTTCTTGGCCACCTGGGCACACTGCTGGCTCATGTTCAGTCGGCTATCGACCAACACCCCCAGGTCCCTCTCCTCCTGGCAGTTTTCCAGACAGGCTTCTCCCAGTCTGTAGTTCTGCATAGGGTTGTTGTGCCCCAAGTGCAGGACCGGGCATTTGGCCGTGTTAAACCTCATGCCGTTGGACACTGCCCAGCGGTCCAGCCTGTCTAGGACCCCTTTGCAAAGCCTCCCTACCCTCCAGCAGATCGACACTTGCACACAGCTTTGTGTCATCTGCAAACTTGCTAAGGATACCCTCAATGCCCTCATCCAGGTCATTGATGAAGACATTGAACAGGACTGGACCTAGCACTGAGCCCTGGGGAACACCACTTGTCACTGGCCTCCAGCTGGACTTAACACCATTTACCACCACTCTCTGGGCCCGGCCATCCAACTAGTTTCCTGTTGTAAAAATAACCCCCTCAAGTTTCACACTGAGCACAAGGCTTGCAGCCAGCACCTGTACTTTCCCACAGGGAAATATTCTGTGTGTCTTTGGTCTCTAAGCACAGAAATTTCTTTGCAATTTTGTTATTCTATGCACCAAGTTAATTTCATTTGCCTGACCTGTGATTTGATGAACAGATCATTCTGAAATCAGAGGCTGAAGGAACTGCAGAACAGTGCTTCATCTAGAGCTTGTGGCCAAATGAGATTCTGCACTGTGGAGCAGCCATATGCCAGGAACATCTCCTAATCCTAATGACATCCCAGTTGTATAAATTTACCCCATATTTGAGTACACAGAATTACATAGTGAGAAATGGAGATCTTAGAATATTTGACCCACATCCACAGAATGTCTATAGTTGTGGCATGATATATAGCTCACATCCTGAAGTCTGACCTAGTCAAAATGTAGCTTGGATACATTTCTGTATTTATATGTTGCAAGTTTGATTTTGTAATGTGCACTTCGAAGTGGAATGAATATATTTTGATACTGTAATATGAGCGTTTCCATGGCATTCCTTGCAGTGGCAGAAAGGTCAGTTTGCTTCCAGAGAGGTGCTTGCAAGGTACTCAGAGATCATCAGACTGCATATTTATCTAAAAATAGGTAGAATTTGGCATGAGGGCACCACTCCTTGGTATGGGTATTTTCTTCCTAACACTTCTGTGAAATTTCTGAACAGGCTGTCTATGTTTGAAAGTTGTGTCCAATTAGAAAATGAATTCAGAAAAAAATTGCTATTCTTGAACAACTGCGCATAGGGCCACTCATATTCCAAAATAAGAGCATTCTGTTCATTCAAAGTTGATGGGTTGAACTACACCAGAAGAACATACTATTACCCTCAGAAAAGAACATTAGCACACCAGATTTATATTCAGGGTTAAAATGCTGTAAAGTAATTCCAGGGTAACTTCACAGAAGGCAAGCCTTAAATCACAGAATCATTAGGTTGCAAAAGACTTTAGAGATCATCAACTCCACCCAGACCTGTCTACTACTAATTCTTGTCCTAGGCGCCACATCTACCCACCTTTCAAGCACCTCCGGGGATGGTGACTGAACCACCTTCCTGGGCAGCCTATTCTGGTGTTTGATAACTCTTTCTGTGAAGAATTTTTTCCTGATGTCCAATCTGAACTTCCCCTGGAGTAGCTTGAGGCCATTCCCTCTTGTCCTGTGCCCTGTCGCTTGGGAGAAGAGTCCAACAGCCACCTCGTTGCAATGTCCTTTTATGTAGTTGTAGAGAGCAATAACATCTCCCCTCAACCTTCTCTTCTCCAGGCTAAACAACCCCAGCTCTCTCAGACGCTCCTTGTAAATCTTGTTCTCCAGTCCCTTCACCAGCTCCATTGATCTTCTCCTGACACACTCCAGGACCTCAATGTCTCTTTTGTAGTGAGGGGCCCAGAACTGAACACAGGATTCAAGGAGCAGACTCACCAGTGCCAAGTACAGAGGGAGAATATCCTCCCTGGACCTGCTGGCCACACCATTTCTGATCCAAGCCAAGATGCCATTGGCCTTCTTGGCCACCTGGGCACACTGCTGGCTCATGTTCAGTCTCTGTCAGTCAACACCCCCAAGTCCTTCTCCTCCAGGCAGCTTTCCAGCCAGACTTCTCCTAGTCTGTAGTTGCACAGGGTTATTGTTCCCCAAGTGCAGGACCCGGCATTTGGCCGTGTTAAACCTCATCCCATTGTTCTCAGCCCAGCAGTCCAGCCTGTTCAGATCCCTTTGCAGAGCCTCCCTACCCTCCAGCAGATCGACAGTTCCACCCAGCTTAGTGTCATCTACAGACTTGCGAAGGGTGCATCCGTGTCCTTCATCCAGGTCATTAGTAAAGATGTTGAACAGGGCTGGAGCCAACACTGAGCCATGGGGACACCACTTATAATTGACCTCCAGCTGGGTTTAGCTCCATTCACCACCACTCCTCAGCCCAGGCCATCCAACCAGTTTTTAACCCAGCAGAGGGTATGTCTCTCCATGTCAGTGGTAGCCGTTTCTCTAATAGGATACTGTGAGATACTGTGTCAAGGGCTTTACCAAATTCCAGGTACACTACATCCACAGCCTTTAATCATCCATCATGCAGGTCACTTTGTCATAGAAGGAGATCAGGTTAGTTTGGCAAGATTGTGCTGAGTGGGCCTGGTCACCTGGTTGTCCTGTATGAGCTGTGAGATGGCACCCAAGATGATCTGCTCCATAACCTTCCGTGGCACTGAGGTCAAGCTGACAGGTCTGTAGTTTCCAGGATCCTCTCTCTGGACTTTCTTGTAAGTGGGTATAACATCAGGCAGCCTCCAGTTCAGCGGAACTTGCCCGGTCAGCCAGAACTGCTGGTAGATGATGGAAAGAGGTTTGTCAAGCAATTCTACCAGATCCCTTAATACCCTTGGGTGAATCCCATCTGATCCCACAGATTTTTGAATATCTAACTTGCCTGGCACATCTCTAACTGTTTCCTCTTGGATCAAGAGAGCTTTATTCTGCTCTTCCTCCCTGTCTGCTGGTTCATGAGGTTGAGTACCCAGGGAACATCTCACCTTACTATTAAAGACTGAGGCAAAGAAAGCAGTAAACATCTCAGCCTTGTCCTCATCTTTTATCACCATTGTTCCCTCTGTGTCCAGTAAAGGATGAAGATTCTCCTTGATTCTTCTTTTGTTACTGATATATTTGTAGAAGGATTTTTTAAATTATCTTCCACAGAATGGGCCAATCTAACTTCTAATTGGTCTTTAGCCCTTCTGATTTTCTCTCTACAAGATCTCACTTGATCTTTGTAGTGCTCATCAGCCTCCTCATCCTGGCTGGGTAGTCTATAGAAGACCCCCACCATAATATCTGCCATATTAGGTGAACCTCTGATTTTCACACACATTCAAACCTATCATCACTGTCAATGAGTTTGAGGCTGTTGAAACTCTCTCTAACATAGAAGGCTACCCCACCACCTCTCCTTCCTAGCCTATCCCTCCTGAAGAGTCTGTAGAATTCCATAGCAGCACTCCAGTTACGTGAGTCATCCCACCATGCTTCCACGAGAGCAATTATATCACAGTCCTCCCACCTTACAATAACTTCTAGCTCCTCTTGTTTATTGCCAATACTGAGTGCGTTGGTGCAGATAAACTTCAGATGGGTTGTTGATACCACTCACTCCTAAGGGCAACAGTCTTAAATTCCAAGCAACTACTCAGAGAATTATCAAACCTCTCTGTGGAGCCTTTTGAAGTGCTCTTCCTCACTTCTTGTGAGGTGGCAGAACAAGGGGCCTTGCCAGCACACCATCCCTCAGAAACTGGAATGCCACTCCCAGGGTTTTTTTGATCAAGCCTGGTTATGTCCCCTTTCACATCTAGTTTAAATCTCTGTTAATGAGCCCTGCTATCTTCTTGGTGAGAATCCTTTTGCCCCTAGGGGACAGGTGTACCCCACCCTTGGACAGCAAACCTGGCGATTTGGCTGTCATCCCATGATCAAAGGACCAAAAGTTTTGCTCCTCACACCAGGTTCAAAGACAGTCATTTATTTCCCAGAACTTTCTAATCTTTCCCTTGCCATTGCCAGTAGTAGGAATGACAGGTGAGAAAAATGATGATGTCTTGTAAGATAAACAAATACACTTGCAAATGACAAATGCAATGAGTTAAAAATTTCAATTAAATCTCTCTCTCTCTCTCTCTCTTTTTTTCTTCCTGGATCATTAATTAACCTGTTTTGATCACAGGGGTTCTTTGAAACACACATCCTGGCCTCAGTAAGCTGTAGGTTATGTCTGCACCGTGCTTCATCTGCAGTGCAGTTTACACCTTGCCAGTCCTGTAGGATTACTGATTGCCAGGAAAGCACATTGTGAGTTTTATGTTTGCAGACCCAGGTCCAGAAATCACAGCTTACTCAGTCCATTTAGGGTGACACTAAACCATAACAAAGATTACTGTGGGCTTATCTCCTCTGAGGTGCCAGTGCGCTGGACCTCACAGAAAAACTAAAGCTTAGTCTCAGTCCTCAGTCATATTTATATTAAGATGGAACCAATTCCTGAGTTGAACATAGACATAGCCTAAATTTGTTCCTACTAGCTTAAATTAAGAGAGGACTTGAATATTCCTACTGCTTTAGATCGAGGAACGATGAAGCAGCCCCCTTGCTGAATTCGTCATCAAGGTTTCTAAAGATAGATTTCATCATGCACCTCTTCAAGGGCACTTAGGTAGCATAGACTCATAGAATAACCAGGTTGGGAGAGACCCACCAGATCATCGAGTACAACAATTAATGTTTTTGAGAGTACCAAATTTAGGCATCTAAAGTCTGTATACCAAGAAAAAGAGGGAGAAAGAGATTGACCCTTCAAGATCAGTTTGGAGATTCTGTGTTAATTGGCATATTGCAACATCATTGCTCCTAAGGAATTTGGTTTATGATATTTCATTCCTTTCAGTTTATCTGTTTGAGACATCATGAGAGTCTTGGATAAAAAAGTGCTGGAGTCTTTCCCAGCTAGGCTCTGTTTTTTTTCCAAACACTAGCAACATCGTATCTTGCTTCTTGCTATCAGCCACTCACAGAGGTCACAGTGCATTTCCTTTAGGAAATGACCCCATTGTTTGCAGAATGATAAGAGTTTCCTGTACAAACTATGGTTATTTTAAAGTCTAGGACATTGGAGTGCATTTGTGCCATAAATATAATAGGATCAGTGCTATTACTCCTCTTATAAGCCTAATATGCTGTAGCATCTATGGATTCAGATCCTTAAAGTTCCACATATATGGCAAGGGTCATCAAAGGCAGTAGCACTCACATGCCTAAAATTTAGCAAATGAGTCTCTGCAAAATGTCTTTCTTGTCCTTTAGAAATAATAAAGGATATAAATACATCCATATGTGTCCAGATATAATTACTCCTGATCTTCTCCAATCTTGGGAGTTTCTTCATTCTCCCATTCCCTGCCTTTGCCTTCTAAGACCTGGGCAGTGTGACTTGAGCCTTTGACCACAAAGGCTGAGGTAAAATCATTGAGTACCTCAGCCTTCTCTGTATCCTGGATGATGAAGTCTCCCATTTCCTTCCAAAGAGAGCCCACATTTCTTCTAGTCTTTCTTTTACCACCACTGTACCTATAGAAGCTTTCTTGTTGCCCTTGATATCTATGGCCAGATTTAATTCTATCAGGGTTTTAGCTTTCCTAACCTGACCCTTGGCTGTTCAAACATTTTTTCTGTATTCCTTTGCAGCTATTTGTCCTTGCTTCCACCTTCTGTAAGCTTCTTCTCTTTGTCTGAGTAGTTTCAGGAGTTCCTAGTTCATCCATGCAGTCCTCTTGGCATTTTTACCTGACTTACTTCTTGTTGGCATGCATTGTCCTGATCTTGGAGTAGGAGATTCTGAAATATTAACCAGTTTTCTTGGGCTCCTTTTTGCTCTAGGGTTTTATTCCGTGGTACTTTATCAGGCAGATTCTTGAAGAGGTCAAAGTCTGCTTTCCTGAAGTCCAGGGTAGTGAGCTTGTTGTGTGTCCCCCCCACTGCCCAAAGGATCCTGAACTTCATGATTTCATGGGTGCTGCAGCCAAGGCTTCTCTTGAGCTCCACATTGCTCACTAGCCTTTCCTTGTTGGTGAGAGCAAGGTCCAGCATACCATTTCTCCTCATTGACTCCTCCGTCCCTTAGAGAAAGAAGTTATCATAAACACACTCCAGAAACCTCCTGGATTGCTTATGCCCTGCTGTGTTTTCCTCCAACAGATTTTGGAGTGGCTGAAGTGTGCTGTGAGGATCAGTGCTAGTGAATATGAGGCTGCTTTTACCTGTATATTGAAGACATCACCTGCTCAGTCTTCCTGGTGTGGTGGTCTGTAGCATTATAATGTCACCTTTTCCTGTCTTCCCTTTAATCCTGACCCATAAGGTCTTAGTCAGCTCTTTGTCCATTCTGGGTGGATCTCCATGCACTCCAGATGGCCATTGAGCCAGTGGGCCATACCCCTCCTTATGTCCTCTGACTATCCTTCATAATGAATTGTATCTTTCCATTCCAGACCTTCAGTCACAGGAGCCATCCTTCCACATCTCCATGATGCTAATGAGATCGTAACACTGCAGGTGCGTGTACATCTCAACTCCTCTTGTTTACTCTCCATGCTACATGTTTTAGCATAGAAGCATTTAAGTTGAATCCCTAGTGAAACTGATTTACTATCTGGAGTGTGCTGATCTTCAGATTCTCTTCTGCTGACCTGTAATCCTTCTCCAGACTCTGGGTATCTGTTGCTGATGCTGGTATCAAACTAGTAGGAGTCTGATAGGAGACTGGAATTCTTCTCCCCTGGTGATTTCAGTTTAAAGCTCTCTTCACCAGCTTCACAAGCCTATGGCCTAAGATGCCATTCCTCTTCTCTGACAGATGGATCTCATCAGCCCCCAGTAGACCAGGTTTCTGAAAGTGAGTCTCAGGGTTTAAGCTGCCAAACCTCTGGCTGTGGCATCAATCCTGTAACCATTTGTTGACTAGCCAATCTTGACTGGCCCTTTTAAACCCCTCTCTTTGACCAGGAGAATTGATGAAAATATTACCTGTGCCCCATAGTTCCTTACAGGCACTCTTAGACTGCTCCTGACACTTGCCTTGTGACAGTCTGCTGGCTAATTGGAAATAATTAAAACTGAAGCTGAAAACTAAACTGAAAACATGAGCTGGAGGCTAGGTGAGAAGCTAGATGGTCTAGATATGTTTTCCTGTGGAGCTGCTCTCAGATCCATTGCATTATTAAAATATAAAAGGCAAACAGAGTCAGACACATTTCAAGGCACATCTTAGCAGCACGTCTTAGCAGATACTTTCTTCTTAGCTCAGTATCAACTCTCATAAAAATATCAGACAAACAGTATCTTACTGCCTGTTTTCTCCACAAGTAAAAGGTCAGGAAACAAATTCTCATTTCCAGAAAAATCTATAATCTCCTTTTAAAAATTGTGCCAAATGAACATTTGTATGAAAATATGAAATTTTAGCTCTTTCTTGAATGCAAGAACTACACTTTGTACTGTTAAAAACAGTTCTGATAATCCTCATGAAAAGTAATCATCAAAGAATGTTACAAATTCCTTCTTATAAGCAAGCACGCATTATTTTTTTGTTTTGATTTTCTTTTCCCATTTATTTTGTTAAATGCAGAATAAGACTGAACAAGTGGGTTTAGGTGTGTTCAGTTTTCCACAAAATAACCAAACAGGAAAAGCATACAGAAAATCTTGGAAGATGAATTTTTGCTCTATGGTAAGAATTTCTCCATTGACTGCAGGCATTGTGATACAAAGAATATGTATTTTCAAAACAATGTATAGAAGATAGAGTATGGAAATTTTGAGGAGATCTGTAGAAGATCTCAAAGCAAGGGTCAACAGGCAGACATCTTAAACAAGTTTAAAGTTCTGCCTTTCTAACAGGATTTTGAACAAATGCCGTGATATTTCTCTCTTTATGACAATGAGGGAGAAAAATCACTGCTGCCTAATTAGTTCTCTGTCTGCTGTAGAAATGCCAGTGGATATGCTTGTCACAGAGAAAAGAGCAGAAAGTACCAAACCAAACAACTGCTGCTGCAGTGACACCAAGCCATATTGCAAAGGGAATACTAATAAGCCTAAAGGATAAATGCTGGAGAAGGGGAGACTTCGTATGTCAAAGTATTTTGTAAAAAAATAGTCCCAATACTTAAGAAGGATCATCAACAGTATGGTAAGATATAGCTCTATCCTGCTCATACCAACTATTTTCTTTCATTTACCTAAAACTAAAAAAGAAACCTAAATAGTATGAAATTGCTATGCTTACAACTAAATGTACAAACAGCAGAGAGCAGTAACACTGGGACTATTTTGCATTTTCTCACCCAAGTACAGCTGCTCTTACATGGCTAGTGGCAGAATTCACCATTAAAATTAACTTCTCTATGGATGCTTGCTATTTCATATTGATTATTGCAGGTTTAAGCCAAAAGTTGCACCCGTTCCACCAGATCAATGAGTATTATTAAAGCCTAGAATTAGTTTTGAGTTAAACTTAACTATGTATTTCAAAACAAATAAAAAGAAAGAGGCTTTTCCCTTTTTTCCCCTCTTATTCAGACAGGAAGTATCTTAATTCCAACTGTAATAATACTGCTTAGGCAATTTGAGATGAATATGAATAAGATGGACTGGAAGGGAGAAGGGGGAATATAAGCTAGTCAGCTTTTCTCATGGAGGACAAAGAACTGAGGGAATATCCTACCTCCAACAGGATACTTCTTTGTTTGGTTTGGATGTTGTTATTCTGTTATGTTGTTCTTAGATTTTAGTTGTGGATGGTGCCCTGCAGCATTATTAATGAGAAGAAAAACACATGCAGTCCTCAAGAAGCCTGGTGGCGTTCTGCACTTTCAAGAGCACCCTCCTTGCTTTAAGTCTTTGCATCCATAAAGAAATAATTGCCCAAACGTTAGAAATTAATGCTCTAAGAATGGCTATTACAGATTTCATGTGCATTTCACATGTAGCTTTATCCATTCTGTCACTAACATGCCCTCGTACTCAATAATTAAGGAGCTATGATGAGTGAAACTGAAATCAAGATAAATAGCCACTGTTTCTGTTCTGAGTCTTAACTAAACCACACCTGCTGTAAGTTCAGCCTATTATACAGGAACACTACAATATCAAGCCCCTGTAATTTAATATCAATATTGTAAATAGGTTACTGAACAGCATACGATGCCTCAAGTATATTCACATGGGTTTCCTGAAGCACAAATACACCAAACAAACTCAATAAGCTGAACAATATGAATGCAATTAATAAAGACCTTGATCTGCTTCCAGAAATCTTTGTTGCCACTGGGATGAAAAAGAAGGGATTCATTGGAAAACATGGGTGTAGCTTTAAGCCAGGAAAGATCATGAGTTGGTGATGCCTTCTAGGTACAATGAATCTTCAGATTTCTTTTTAAAAATTAAATATTCCCTGCAAAGATATCTTGTAAAAAATGGTGTCTAGTGGCTATCTCTGTTGAAGAGTAGTACAAATCATATGGATGAAGTCTGATCTCAGAATTTGTATTTCGGTCTCCGTTTGTTTTTTTTAAACCTTAGGCAAAGATATGTTTTAAATTGCCAGGCCATGAAATGTGAATATCAGTGTATGATGCAAGAGGATCATGTTGCCCCAGTCGAAAGAAACAGAGAGCCAAAATAGGTGCTTATCACTGTACCTGGTTGAAATCAGTTCTATTTTCTTCATACTGTGTCGTCTAGGAATCTAAGCTCACTCAGGAGCAGCTCTGAAGAGGCCCTACATGGCAATACCCTGCATGTTTTCTACAGTCCTCAGTTCACATGTACATCACTAGGCAGAGTTTTGAAGGAACTGGTGGATGTGCTTACCAAACCCCTTTCCATCATCTTCCATCAGTCCTGGATTACTGGGGAGGTACCACTGGACTGGAGGACAATGTTGTGCCCATCTACAAGAAGGGGCACGAGGAAGATCAAGGGAACTCCAGGCCTGTCAGTCTGATCTCAGTGCCAGGGAAAGTCATGGAACAGGTGATCTTGAGTGCTATCACAAAGCACATGCAAGAGAACTGGTTGATCAGGCCCAGTCAGCACGGGGTTACAACAGGCAGGTCTTGCCAAACTAACCTGATCACTAACTATGATCAAGTGACTAGACTCTTGGCTGAGGGAGAGGCTGTGGATGTGTCTTCTTGGACTTTAGTAAAGCCTCTGACACAGTTTCTCACAGCCTTCTGCAACGGAAACTGTCAGCCTCTGGACCAGACAGGCGCACACTCTCCTGGGTGGAAAACTGGTTGGCTGGAGGGCCCAGAGGGTGGTAAGAAATGGAGTTAACTCCAGCTGGAGGCCAGTGACAAGTGATGTTCGCCAGGGCTCAGTGCTGGGTCCAGCCCTGTTCAATGTCTTCATCAATGACCTGAATGAAGGACATGAATGCACCCTTAGCAAGTTTGCAGATGACATTAAGCTGGGTGGAAGTGTGGATCTGCTGGAGGGTAGGGAGGCTCTGAAAAGGGATCTGAACAGGCTGGACCACTGGGTTGAGACCAATGGGGTGAGGTTTAACACAGCCAAATGCTGCGTCCTGCACTTGGGGCACAACAACCCTGTGCAGAGCTACAGACTGGGAGAAGTCTGACTGGAAAGCTGCCTGGAGGAGAGGGACCTGGGGGTGTTGGTTGACAGCCGACTGAACATGAGGCAGCAGTGTGCCCAGGTGGCCAAGAAGGCCAATGGTATCTTGGTTTGTATCAGAAATGGTATGACCAGCAGGTCCAGGGAGGTTATTCTCCCTCTGTACTTGGCACTGGTGAGACAGCACTTCAAATCCTGTGTTCAGTTGTGGGCCCCTAACCACAAGAAGGATGTTGAGGCTCTGGAGCAAGTCGAGAGAAGAGCAACGAGGCTGATGAAGGGGCTGGAGAACAGGCCTTATGAGGAGCGTCTGAGAGAGCTGGGGTTGTTTAGCCTGGAGAAGAGGAGGTTGAGGGGAGACCTTATTGCTCTCTACAACTGCCTGAAAGGAGTTTGTGGAGAGGAGGTTAATGGTCTTTTCTCCCAAGTGACAGAGCCAGGACAAGAGGGAATGGCCTCAAACTCCACCAGGGGTGGTTCAGTCTTGACATAAAGAAAAAATTCTTCACTGAAAGGGTCATCAGGCAATGGAACAGGCTCCCCAGGGAGGTGGTTGACTCGCCTTCCCTGGAGGTGTTTAAGGTGCGGGTGGATGAGGTACTGAGGGGCATGGTTTAGGGATTGGCTGAAATGGTTGGACTCGATGATCCGGTGGGTCTCTTCCAACCTGGTGATTCTATGATTTTATGGTTCTATGAATATATGGCAAGAATTTATAGGACCTGATTAAGGAGTTGAACCAAACAATTGTTTTCAATGAGAGCTTCAGGTTCTTCTCTGAGGAGGTGGAGATCTCAGCTCAAACCAGGCATTCAGTCAGTCCAGAGAAGGAGCTAGAATTTCTGTTTCTTCTAAAGAGTCTGTGAACTTCTCAATATAATGGCTATACTGTGTAAGACACCAGCACCATTGACACAACTGTTTCTTTCTCACCAATATTTCCTTAGTTACACCCTAAACATAACTGAAAGTTCAGCTGTCATTGAGACTGACAAAACACTTGTCAAATAAAAAATGCCTAAAAAATAGTCAGGAATAAACCCCAATTTGTCTAGTTGCACTTCTCTGTCAATCTCCTCTTTCATTTTTAAGTATTTTGCATTTAAACAAGATATGATCAGATGCCATGTGACAGAGAATGTAGCTGAAGTATTTTGAAACTGCCATAGAACTCACACACAAAGGATTTTAGCCAACTTGGACATTTAGGTAACACTTGACATTGCTTAGTCTGCTTTGCACCACTTAGAAGGTCCCAGCTTTGACACCCTAGCATGTTCTAAGTTTACTCATGGTAGCTCAGAAGGTCTGTATATGAGCAGTGAATTCAACTCACACTAAAGATTTCAGTGGTCATTTTAAATTTTCAGTTGAAATTTGGGTAACTCATTGAACAGTTGGAAACAGTATGTCAGGTGAAAATACAAATGAAAAATTGGACTCCCTCCCTACAGGGAGAGTAGATATCAACTCAAATTGAAACTTTTCTTATCTGCAAAGGAGATACAAACAGACACAATGAGGATTGCATCACAAGTGTTCATGTTATTCAAGAAGATGAAGCCAGCTGGTGTTCAAATTACTGAAAAGCCATCTTTGTCTGTTCAGAGATAGGGAGAGTAGTTGTATATGAATAGTACATTATGAGTCCAATTCTCTGCTGCCAGCGTCTTTTCCCTGAGCAGCAGCATCCTAAATTACCTTTCTATCTAACCACACTAATTAAACTAAAGGAACTGATTTCATGTCCTCATCTGTGTCACTAACTTGGACAAAAAGGAAAATGCAGTAAATGCAAATGGCAGAAGAAAGTGCATTGCACTGAAAAAGGTCCTCAACTCTTTTTTCCCAAGAGAAACAGCCTTGAGCAGTAGCTGAGCAAGGGCTGTTGAGAAGAAAGAGGCATGGGTGGGCAGCTCAGGGATTCCTGTTTACTGGTTCAAAGGAGACAGCATCCTGTTGAAACAGTCTCTACCATCGGAACCAAAAGTTAAACAAATCCCCCCAAAAAACCATTAAAAAAACCTCAACAAAGCTTTATGCTTGGGTACAACAGACTTTTTTAATTCAGCCTACAGAAGACAGGTGCCCCCTGGGTGCTCCTGTGAGCACCTTGGGCACTGGCCACCTCTCAGAGACCCCATGGCCCCACTGGCCATGTCTGGTTTGCCCCAACAAGTCTGGGGCTGGCTTTGGTGTCACACTGCAGTCTCCTCTTGAGCTGCAGACCCTGGCACTAAGGGGAGAGGTTGCACTTAAAAAGATGAAAGGTGCTGTGCTTCAGCAGCAAGTGGCCCAGCCAGCTGCCCAGGGAGGTGGTTGAGTCGCCTTCCCTGGAGGTGTTTAAGGTATGGGTGGACAAAGTGCTAAGGGACATGGTTTAGTGTTTGATAGGAATGGTTAGACTCAGTGATCTGGTGGGTCTCTTCCAACCTGGTGATTCTATGATTCTATGATTCTCACAGGATGCCGGTGAACAGCTGCAAGAGCCAACAAGGCAGCTCTCAGCGGTGATGACAGGCAAAATGTCATTCCCTGAGTGAGGCAGCTCCATCATTGCTGAACCCTCTGGGTCTTGTGCAGAGCACAGAAAAGCTTGAGAAAACCTTCAGAAAAGCTAAGTATTACCTGGCTTTATTGAGTATCAAAGCAATGCAGCTAGAGAACAGGGAGGTCTGCTCATCTATTTTTTCTTTGGACTCACTTCCTTGCTTGCCTTTAGGTAGTGCTTAAGGAGAGACAAGCGGGGGGAATGGAAAGGGGAATGGAAAGGAAGGGAGATGGATCACAGCTCTTTGTACCAAGAAATAATAAGAAAATCCAAAGACTCAGCTGCACCATTTGATCTCCTTATCAATGAGGTTTATGGGAGACTCCTCTATGGTTGTGGGAGTTGGCCTCTTCTCCCAAGTGACAGGGGACAGGACAAGAGGGAATGGCCTCAAACTACGCCAAGGGAGATTTAGGCTAGAGATTAGGAGGAAGTTTTTCACGGAAAGGGTCATTGGGCATTGGAATAGGCTGCCCAGGGAGGTGGTTGATTCACCTTCCCTGGAGGTGTTTGGGGCACGGGTAGATGAGGTCCTGAGGGACATGGTTTAGTATTTGGTAGGAATGGTTGGACTCAACGATCCGATGGGTCTTTTCCAACCTGGTTGTTCTATGATTCTATGATTCTGGAGTAGGCTATATGGATATTGCTAGTTTCCCAGGGTGGATGAGGCCTTGTCAGGTGTGTCAGCAAACAGAAATAATTAGTTAACTGCTTACTTCATATAAGCCAGATTTAGCAAAGCACTGCTTCTGAAATATGTGGTGGAGATCAAATACTGAGCCAAGATCTTTGCTATATGAACCTTTAAGGATACCTTGTGAGATTACACCACCTTAAATGTATCCCTGTAGCTGCTAATATGTTTGTAAGAAAGTCCTTCTTCAACCAAAGAATGCAATAATACCGTAGGGTGCAATCTAGTATAATCATTGTTATCATAGCTGATGAATCAATGATAGCATTTCTTTCATAGAAACTCAGCACCACATTTCTTTTGATATTTGTGTCACTGCAGATAGAATTATTCTTCTACACATAGAAATGTGGGTTTCATTTTCTGAAATTAAATAGGAGGTGATATAAACCATTGGTTTATATAAATTGTATGCATATATTAATACATTCATTAAGGCACATTGCCTTTGAGCTAACATTCCTGCTTTGACAGGTATATATATATTTCAATGTATCTGTTTGTTATTTTAGGTACTCACATAATAAGACAAGATCTTTTTTAACTCTACAATGCCTGTGTTTACTGATACTGTAAGTGGATGTTAAAGATGCAATTGTTGGGTTGCCTCAGAAACCTACATATCTTACTGTTGCCTCAGAAACCTTCATATCTTACTGTCATTATTATGAAAATTCAACTTTTAAAGTTCAATATTATTTTCTAGGGGGAAGGGAAAGGCTTATGAAGTTGTGGAAGGATCAAAGTAATAGCACCTTCATGGACAGACTTTTCATTTGTATTCCCATCTCCAAAAGATAGATTATTTCAGAATCTCGGCTGTGACAAGTATTTTATTAGTACTAAAGGACTTGCAATATTTTCCAGCAGGTAGGAATCTTGGATTTAAGTTTTTTGTTCCTCTCACTCTAATCTAAGGAATCTGTTCCCTCAAGATACTTATTTTATATTCTGGTATCAGTTGGATGTTACGCCTGTATTATAGCCTCTTCATATGCCTTCCTTCAGCACTGAAATCCAAATATTATTCAACCTACACTTCACCTCTCATTATCAGTAAGAGCACAAGCTAATTAACAAGCATCTTTGAAAAATTTCAGGCTCATTTTGGAAAATTCATACAAAATATGTTCTCTCTATGAAACTGGTCTTTTCTAGCACTTATGAAATTAAAAATCATGGAAAATATTAGGACAGCATTGCATTGATGTAAGTAAAATTGTTGAAAGACTGTTAAAGATTTCTATAATTAGGGGTGCTTATTACTTTCAATATTTTAAAATATTTGCTTTTGCTCACAGATCTGCCATTGTATCTGACTTTTGATCCAATGAAAATCTTGCAAATGAAAGGCAGTTTCACTTCCAGGGTCTGTTTCCTAAACTAAGTACTTGTGTCAAAAGTACACACTGCAGAAAAGTCTTGTGATAATGGTTAAGTTCTATAGCAGTACATGAAATGCATTAACTGTTGAGGAACAGTCCTTCCTTCACATGTGCAGAATAGACTCTGTGTTATTCCCTTTCCCTTCCACAGTTGTATCCACTGAGTGAGCATTCTTACTTTTGTAGTCTACTTTAACAGAGGTTAACAGCACTTCACAATCTCTTGCTTTCTATTCAAAACAGGAAGTCTTCTGACTAGCATTTAGTAGTTCAAGCATTTTGCAGCTCTGCAACAAACCAACTTAAATACTGGAATTTGGTTTGTGGCTAAATTAGCACTTCATTTAGAAACTGTCAGGTGCTTATTTGTTTCATAAATATTCATAGCAGGCTTCTTTTGTTGTTTTTGAATATCAATGAATGCTACTAGTCATCTCTTCAACATGTTTGAAATCTTGAACTTTCTTACCTTACAGGATTTTTCTATTGCATTTCCTAGAACCAGAATGTCATATTTTGCTTTCAGGTGACGTCAGTAAATCTTGATTCTGTGTCCAGATAGTCCCTGTCACTGTTAGGGAATCGCTTCACTCGGTAATTCTGGAAAGACCATGATTGTTTTCCTTACATTTTTTCAATTGTTGGGGAATCATCAGAAAAACTTGCAAGAAGTTAAATTTAAAAAAAAAAATATTTAAGTGTTAGGAAGCTACATGTCCAAACTGTTATTCTACATACTTACTAATTTTAAGTCATCTTATTTTAAAAGATAATCTTGTAATATAATTGCAGTTACACGCAGTTAGATATGCCGAGCTGTTTCCTTATATTAAATTAAGAATTATCATCACACAACTATGACTGTAAATAAAAGAAATATAGTGAACATCTGGGAGAATGTAACTTTTAGTTTTATTTGTACCGACTCTACTTATTCACAAAAGGCCCTAGGTGAAGTTAGAGTTCAGTTGATCATTTACTGTATCAAATAACTTATCATCAGAATAACTTTCAAAGAATAAGAAAATTAAAGTATTAACTCTAGTAATTTCCAAGTACTCCTTAATCATAAAAATCTGCTAAGCTTCTTCCAATGTGTTTAGCTGATTGCTGATTCATTAAATTGTGTTGCACCTGAAGAAAAACAAATCTAGGAGAAGTTTCAATGAGAGGATAAAATGATTTGCTCAAGTTCAGTAGTAACTTAACTAGGATACTGTGTATCAGCTTTGTATGCATATTAATTTAATTACTTTTTCTTGACATATGGAACACAACATATATCCTACCTACTTTTCAAGCTATTTTTGTTTTTATCAAATAGTAAGTTGCCACATGAACTGTTGTGCATGTGTTTAGTTATGTGCATATCTGTCCTTTCTGTATTGAATATGTTAGAAGTATTAGGAAAGTTTACAGTGGGATACTTCTCTAGAGCACTCACCAGGGAGTCTGTTTCATACTGAAATGTTGGAAAAAATGAACAAAGTAATAAGTAGGACCTAGCAATTAGTTTCTCCCAGTTTTTAAAGAATTCAGGATTTAAAATGGTTGAATAGCTAACAGTGCTGTGAGATCTGATTTTTCTGGAATACAGAGCTGCAATTTGAAGTACATCATGGAGACTAGGTAAAACTGAGATAGTAACTCATTGCTATTCTGGCTTTCATTTTATCAGAGGATAAATACAGAAATTTTGCCTTCACTAACATCCTCTAATCAAAACCGTATTGCTTTAAGGAGAAAAAGGAAAGCAGTCATATGATATTGAAAATCTGGTATGGTGCCAGCAAAATCAACTTGTATAACAAAATTACCCTAATTGGGAAAATAATGTACTCATTTGCATTGTTTCTCCTGTTTTAAGTGCTGTGGCAATATTGCATTGTCAGAAAGGACAAAATGTTCCTGAGTTTATATGTTTGGCTTTAACTTACATCTAGCTCTATATGGGCAACTATTTAATTTAACCAGAGAAACAGAATATATGGAGTGGTTTGTTTATTCAAAGAAAAGAAATAACATGGCTTTTGGTGAGGAGAACCTGCGTGTCTAATCTGGAGAAAAGGGATGTTTAAAGCCTTTAGTTCTTGGTGGTAAATACCTAGCACACCACTGGCTTTTAGGGTAAAAGACTTTGTGCCAGAGTTGGAGTCCTAGAACCCTTTAATGCTTCTGCAAAGCACAAGGCTTGAGTAAAACATTTGAGCACCTTACTACCTGCTGACTGAAGGAGCCCAGGAAAATCTTTTTGCAAAAGAGGAAAGGGAGCATTATGGACAGTCCTCAGTTTAACACATACTGAAATAAGACTACCTGAAACAGATTAGAGGAACTTCCACAGAGTGGCTTGTACCACTTGTTTATTTATACAGGGAGATCTGTGGAAGTTCCTCTAATTTGTTTCAGGTAGCTGCTGAGAACTGACTGTTTCCTTTATAACTGCATCTTTTTTTAAGGAAGCAAATTATGCCATTTCCTGTGCAAAAAAGATCAATATTGGCAACATTTTGCACTGAGCTGGTGATGGTTTAGAACAGAGTTAATAACATATATATATGCAAGTAATTTCTTCAAAATGTGGTGTCTGAAAAAGCATAAGTATTGTTTGGAAATAAGAAGGAAGCAATGTTGGCTGTCTCTGCAAGGTATTTGGAGAGAATTGAGTCTTTCCATAATCAATAAATTGCAATAATATTCAGATGAGTACTGAAAGGTGAAGACTGCAGATAGAAGATAAAAGGCTTGTCTTGTTTGTGGCAAATCTGTCTGAGAAGTTCATAGTGATTTTTGCATGTTGAAAATCCATTTTCCTATCCTCTTGATTTTTTTTGCTTTGCTAGGAGCATTGTAGATAGATATTAGCAGGTCAAGAATTGTATGTCATGGTCAGAAAAGAGTATATAGCAGTAGTCAGATTGTAAGGTGACCACAGACAGTCCTCACACTCAGCTAAGCAGCTAAAAGATCTATCCTTGTTTTAGAGTCTAACCCTAAAGTAGCATGGGAAAAGCGTATGCAAATATTTAATTAAGTTGAGGTAAATCTCTACATTTTGACCTTCAGTCATGTTGGAGAATGAAATACTTTTATGGTATTAGTGATAATAATATAAAAATTCAAAGGTATGTGTCACAGTAATTCCTCTCGGTGGAATCAATTTCTAAGAAAACCTATATTCCCTCAGCCAGGAATATCTCTTACTTCAGGTTTTTTTTGGTTTTTTTTGTTTTGTTTTTTTTTTTTTTTCCAGAGCAGTAGAATCAAGTACCTAAGTCAAAAATAAAGCAGTTAGTTGCAGAAATGAAAAGCAAAAGGCATTCAGTGCTCATCTATGGCAGTAGTATGAACACTTTTGATGTCAAAGATGAAGCTATGTCAGGGTTACATCTCTGGCATCTTATTACGTCTCCTTTCATCTGTACCTTTTCTATCATCTACCCTGGAAAATCTGTAGACTTAAAAACAAACAGGGACCTCAGCAAGCCAGCTGCCAGCCTATTTGAATCGATTGTGTCTCTCAGTTTTTGGTTACTGCCTTTGACCTAATGCTACCTGACATACAAAAAAATAACTATTTCATTTCTTTAATACTGGGTCAGTGTTAAAGCAGTGATGAAGAATATATCTCACAGCATTTGAAGTATGATAGTTCACAGAATATCATAGAATCATAGAGTCACCAGGTTGGAAGAGGCTTGCCGGATCATCAAGTCCAACCATTCCCACCAATCTCTAAACCATGCCCCTCAGTACCTCATTCACCCGTGCCTTAAATACCTCCAGGGAAGGTGAGTCAACCACCTCCCTGGGCAGCCTGTTCCATTGCCTGATAACCCTTTCTGTGAAGAATTTTTTCCTTATGCCGAGCCTGAACCTCCCCTGGTGGAGCTTGAAGCCATTCCCTCTTGTCCTGTCCCCTGTTACTAGGGAGAAAAGGCCATTACCTTCCTCTCCACAACCTCCTTTCAGGTAGTTGTAGAGAGCAATAAGGTCTCCCCTCAGTCTTCTCCAGGCTAAACAACCCCAGCTCTCTCAGTTGCTCCTTGTAAGACTTGTTCTCCAACCCCTTCTGTTTTGGGTTCAAGTCTACAGCCTCTGCTCATCCCTTAAACTCACATCATATGTATATTATATCTTACACAGTTTTAGTGCTTCAAGGTTTTCTCCTCAGTCCTTTGGAATTCTTTTAAGGATACCTTGGGTTGTCCCTGTGATCGTAACTTGCTAAATGAGACATGCAAGACCTTCCTTACATTTCCTTTGGAAAACATGCTTACCTTAACATATAACTTAGCTTTCATTTAAAAATAGTAAATTTATTGCCAAGATAATGAACCCCAAAACCTTTTACTTGATATAACTTCCCTCTCCTCCATATTTAAGTAGTTCTGCCATTACAAAATTGAGTCCTTTTTTTCTCTGAAAACTTCGACACTTTGTTTGCTACCTGATAATGCTGAGAGAGATGTTATGATAAGGAATCACAGAAAGAAAGATGCAGGGAAGTTTCCCTTTTATATTACAGAATTGCAGAATGGCTAAGATTAGAAGGAACCCATGGAGGTCATTTGAGTAATTTATAACCTAAACAATGCATACAGAAGCAGCGGCATCTTCTATGGTCTTAAAATTTATTGCGGAACATAATAGGTGGTCCTAACTTGCTTTGTCTGATGTTTTGTACTTTTTCTGTGTCTCATAAAGTTGTGGATGGGAAATATTCTCTTGTTCTGCATTCACAGTAATTCACTTGCTTCACTTCCATTTATATGGAATACACATGGGAGAAGACAGTTTGTGTTCTAATGTGTTTTTAGCTACACAGGCTGACACCTGGCTTCTTTAGGAGAAGATACTTTTCTTAGGTATTTGTTTTTCTGCAAAACTTTGCTTTCTTTTTTCATCCATGTAGTAGGCAATTAGCTGCTCATTGTTTCCTTCACACCTTTATCATAAGCAACATTTGAACATCTCGTGTAATTGTCCAGTTTGAGACCCAGAACAAAGACTGGTCTGTGACAAAGTCTCACTTCCACATATGAGGGGCATGTGGCTACTGTAGCTTATAAGGGTGCTGGACCTTGCACAGGGTCCCCAGGGAGGTGGATGAGTTACCAACCCTGGAGATGTTTAAAAGATGAGGTGCTGAGGGGCATGATTTAATGGTTGATAGGAATGGATTCTGGGGGTCTTTTCCAACCTAGTGATTTTGTGTGATTCTGTGATTATACCCTTAACCTGAAAAAACGTTGTGGTTCTGTTACTGCCTACAGAACTAAAAGCAAAATAGGTATTATCTCTTTGTTAAGCCTTTATGTTTCTGAAGCTCAAAACATATTGGCTTTTCATGGAGGCACAGCATTTGAGGACTAAAGAGAACACGCTGTAAGACTCTGAAAACGGGGAATCATCAGTGTCTCATAATTTCTTCCTTGTTCCCAGTTTGTGCATTTATTACTGGAATTAGCTTACAAGAAAACCTAGTTAAGCCTCTTGTCCTTACTAAGGAGAAAGCCTGTAGGGACAGGAAGCGTGGTTTTCAATAGAAAACACTTAGTTTCAATAATGAATGTTAGCAACATCAGAACACATAATGACCTGAGCGGTATTTTACATGAAACAACAAAGCCAGCTTGGGACAGAGGTCGAGTAGAGGACATCCTCAGCCCAGACAACTTATTTTGAAAGGTGGATGTTCTGTGATTTATAACAGTGGGTTTGGTTTTTTTGAGGAAAGTATGTGCTGCGTGATAGGTTTTTTTTTTTTAAAAAAAAAAATCACTTGTTCTTTGCATTGATATTATGAAGTCTAAACATCTCTTTGGTCGCTCTTTGTAGATGTTGCAGGGAACATGGTTCTTCTAGAAAAATTTATATGTCCTTATGGGCAACTGTGAACCTTGTGTGTTACAGGAAATAACAAATGCAGTTTTAGGTGACATAAAATAAATGATTCTATTCTCATTTTTAAACTTGACATGAAATTTATTTGAGAAAAGACCTTAAGGAGCAGGTTGTATGTGATGATTTTGACATGGAAGCTGTTTATCACACTTAAAGTTGTTCTCTGTGTAGCTTTTAAATAAAGACCATATAAACACAGAGCATAGCTAATCAAGGACCTAAGAGAAGTTTCTTCTGTAAAGAAATACAAGTAACATTGCACAACTTTTCGCTAAAAATTTCCTTTCCTTGTTTCTCTTCAGTTTTTGTTACATTGACATATGGACTCAATGATTGTAATGGCCTTTCCCAGCCTTAATAATTGTATGATTCTAGGACTCTTAACTCTTGGTTAATTGTGTAAAATCAACATTGGCTCTGGAATTTTGTTCTGTTGTGATTTGTCAAGTGTTGACAACTTGCAATCTAAAATCTTATCCAAGTCTTTGTTATATTATCTTGCAGAGAAACAGTGGATTTTTATTATCTACTACTATTTTGTACGATCTATTCACAAAAATATTTATATAATTATACTACCATTATTAAGGAAGCAATACAAAAGAGTCAGAATTATTGAAGATGTACTTGGAAATCAGCACCCACGTAAATTTTATTGTAGAGAGAGAAAATCAGTTGCATGTGTAAGTAAAGAACTGCCTTTTGAGACTAAAGAGCTAACCTCATTTAAATGTAATGGCTGTACCTTGCTCCTTAGTAGTTAGTTTCCTAATCAAGAAAGTCCTATCTTTGTAGTACCAACATATGCAGTCTTGTCATCTTACATACTTCTCCAGATATGTGCAGTAGAAGAATGTAATTTTTTGCCTTTGCTTTTCATACAGTTAGGAGATTAACTTCGGCTGTGTTTCTGCACAATCTTTAGGCACGTAAATGATGATTAAGCTGCAGATGTGCAAACTTACATAGGAATCTGAGGCCTGAGCAATGAAAGAGAGGGTTATTTTCAAGGTACAAAAGTTTTGACAGCATAGCTTAGAGAAAGAGTTTTTTTAAATGAAATCCTTCTGTCTGCACTGAGCTGACTGAAGGATGCAGAATCAGTTTTGTATCTCTTGGATGGCTAGCTGTGTAGTTTTGGATGCTTCTGGATGATATTTAAAAACATCATAGCAGAGCTACAGAGCAAACACATACCACTTACCCAATAAATAAATACAAACCCTTAATAAAAGGCAAAACTATGCTGGCGTGACTAAGTATTGACATAAAGAGAAAAGTGTTTTAAAAGAAAGAAGATTTTTTCAGAAAGCTCAAGCAGCTTTGGGAGTATTTGCTGGTTAAATGTAAAACATAATGAAACAGGCAAGAAAGCAGGAAGAACAACTAGCAAAAGGTAGGAACCAAATACCAGGTCACAACCTTTTTTCAAAGGTTGCAGGAGGAGGTAACTTTCTAGACATCAGGCTGGGCCAATAGATACCACTGTGTAAAAGGAGTATTCACAGAAGGTACACATTTTCTGGGGACAAAAATGAGGTGTTTGTTCAATGCACATGAGTTTCAAGAGGTTTATATGCTGGAATTCTTTTGAGGGAGAGTTGATCAGAATATTTCAATCAAAGTGAAGAGTTAGTGGAAGAAGTTGTGGAACAAACAAGAAGTGGACTCCAGCAAATTGCCAGCAGCAGACAGTCCTTATCCAGGACTTACAAAAGTTCAAATCAAGGATGAAATCTCCTATCCAGTTAAATGGAGCAGGTAACCACATGTTTAAAAATCCCTAGCTCTTCAGGATTCAAAGGTCTCAGTTGTGACAGTAATTTTAGAAAAGGCTATACAGGAGATCTAGGCAAACTAAAATACACTAATCCTTGAAGCTGTAACAGATGCATAAGTGGAAAAGTAATAAAGAATAATTCCTGCATACACACATATATCTGTGGAGAGGAGTAATTGTGCAGAGGCACTAGGAATCTTAAGACACAGAGAGCATCATCTGCTCAGTCTAGTCTACCTGTAACTTGAAAAGGTGTTCTTTGAGGTAGTTTACCACAGAATCCTAAAGAAACAACAAAGGACTAAAGAGACAAGAGAGAAGGCAGATGAGAATGATCAGCAGCAATTTTATAAGTAACCAGTTCCACTCCCCATCTCAGTAACCAATCTAGTAGAACTAGCAAAAATACAATTACAGATGTGATAAAGTTGTTGAGAGATATGAGATGCCTTACATTCCTGGAAGTGGTTATTTAAAAAAATCCTCTCCATCCAACAATAAAAACGGCTAACAGGAGAAATGATAAAGGTCTTTTAGATGAAAGTAGCGTGGAAAGGATGCAAAATAATTGATAGGATCTTTGCATACGCAAAAGAGTAAGTCAGTACTCAATTTAAGCTCATAGAAGCCAGGTTCAAGAGATATGATGATGATGATGATGATGATGATGAAGATCCTCTTGCACTGTATCTGTGACCTGAGGAGTCCCTTACTTCAAGGGATTGTTATGAGTTCCAGAAGACTTAAAGCAGACAAGATATGGTCATGAAAGAGAACCCACTGAAAACTGTTAGATATATTTGACTCAAGGGTCCCTGAACTGCAAATGAATGACAAATGTTCAATGTGAATGTTTTTCAGAAAAGTCACTGTCTGCTTACACTACTTTTGTATTCACTTTTAGTCACCTTCTTGGGCTTTTGTTAGAGACTGAGTGTTGGACTTGACAATCTGACTCAATATAGCTATGTTCAGTCTTTCTTCCTACAGTTTGCTGGTGGCTGCCTTAACTGCATGTCTTTCAGAAGCCACTTATCCTACCTTCTCCAGATTTGACTTAAGAATTGTCATTCAGAGTGTTTTATGGTCGAATGTAGCAGGGAACAAGCAAAAGTCTGGCACTGCATCCTGTGCAGACCTCTCAATAAAAGTCCTAGTTAAGTGGCCATGGAGAAGAAATTGTAGCTCCAAGTTTATTGTTTCCTAATCACTAAGGTTTGTTGGTCAGCCTTATCTCTTGAATCTGTAAAATACTAAGGCATTGAGTGTACCCTTAGCAAGTTTGCAGACAACACTAAGCTGGGTGGAAGTATTGATCTGCTGGAGGGTAGGGAGGCTCTGCAAAGGGATCCGAACAGGCTGGAACACTGGACTGAGAGCAATGGCATGAGATTTAATAAGTCCAAATGCCGGGTCCTGCACTTGGGGCACAACAACCCTGTGCAGATACAGACTAGGGGAAGGCTGGCTAGAAATGTGCCTGGAGAAGAAGGACATGGGGGTGTTGGTTGACAGCAACTGAACATGAGCCAACAGTGTGTCCAGGTGGCCAAGAAGGCCAATGGCATCCTGGCTTATATCAGAAACAGCATGTCCAGCAGGTCAAGGGAGGTTATTCTCCCTCTGTACTTGGCACTGGTGAGACCGTTCCTTGAATCCTTTGTTCAGTTCTGGTTCCCTCAGCACAAGAAGAAGTCCAGAGAAGAGCAACGAAGCTGGTGAAGGGGCTGGAGAACAAGTCTTATGAGGAGCGACTGAGAGACCTGGGGGTGTTTAGCGTGGAGAAGCGGAGGCTGAGGGAAGACCTCATTGCTCTCTACAACTACCTGGAAGGACATTGCAGAGAGCTGACTGTTCATCCTTCTCCCAAGTGACAGGGGACAGGACAAGAGGGAATGGCCTCAAGCTCTGCCAGGGGAGGTTCAGACTGGACATCACAAAAAGGTTTTCCACTAAGGGTGATTGGGCACTGGAACAGGCTGCCCAGGAAGGTGGTTGAATCCCCACACCTGGAGGTGTTTAAAAGACAAGTAGATGAAGTGCTGAGGGACATGGTTTAGTGTTTGATAGGAATGGTAGGACTCAATGATCCAGTGGGTTTCTTTTCCAACACTGTGATTCTGTGACACATCATCTAATTAGTTAATAACTCTGCTCACATGGTAAACATGCATGGCCACTAACGTCACTATTTCAGCCTCTGGTAAATGCTACAGTAAGATCTTTTCTTGTCTCGTCTCTGTCTTTGTTGAGTTTTCCATAGCTTGTGTAATTCAGATCGAAGATGTTCTGTTGTGATTAAGCAGGACTCTGCAGCCTTATTCACTTATTACTGCAAAAATATTGTATCTATCAGCTGTCCATATAGATGCTTACCCTCTCTTCAGATAATATATATGCTTCTAGCTACCTATCAGTTATTATCTACTAGTATCGTGTCTGAGCTAGTCAAATCTGCTAGCTTGTCATGCATGTGTGAGTGGTACACTGCTTTGAATAACAATTTTCACCTATTTAGTGACACTTGACCATGATCTTTATAGCACTGTTTTCTGCATGAACAATGGTGAACAGAAAGATAATACACAGTAAGCCTAAAATACTTGAAATTAATTTACTGTCAGATAAAAATGTGCCCCTGAGCCAAAAAATGTGAAGTAAATTCTCAAGCATTAGAGGTGCTATTATGGGGAGGGAGGAAAAAGGCCATCCCATGTAATTTTGTTCATTGTAATATCAGATTTATTTGGACTTTCAATATTTTCATCTGTATTTCAATTACCTCTTTAGTCAGGCATTTATAAACCGGAGCTAATAAGTGCTAACATTTTTTTCTGTACTGTGTAAACATAATTCATTTGTAGTTTCTTTCAGTCTTCATTGTGTACTACTGAATTTTAAAATCATCCATAGAGATCTTTTGTCCAAAAGTGTAATGATGTTTTTATTTTTGAAGTGTCATGGCACCATGCAGGTTGGCAGCAACATGGGACTGCGAAGGGCCCACGTTGGCAGCCAGTGAAGGAACTGGGCAGCTTCAGCCCTGATCATTGAGAACTTCTCTGGGAACTGAGGCTGGGGTGTTGGCCTGTGGGTGAAGTTCACAGTCACTGATGTCTATGGACAAGCAGGAGAATGGACTGATGACTCTGGGCTGTGTAAAATGGGACAGGGGAAGCTGGGCTATAGGGTCTGCTGATGCCCTCAGAACCCTGACTTGAACAGGAAATTAGTCAGAAAGATAAATTCCTGCAACACTGGGGCATAACTATGTCTTGAAATATAGAAACTTTGGGAGAATGCTCATACTGTTGTATTCATCCCTTTCACATCTCAAATGTATTGTAGATTTGCACAAAATATTCTGTCAATACTATTTGTCAGAACATACTTGAAATGCTTCATGGTCTTTTCCTAGCATGCTAATGTTAATAGTTTTATAACTTCTAAGCAACTGCATAAATATAATATAAAGTCATCCATGTAATAAGAGCTGCTAGATGTCTTCCTTTGTGTTCTGGTCATTTTTCAAATATCAGGTTATTAAATGTGCATCTCTGCACACCTTGGTGAATCTGATACGCTTTTAGTAAAATTCTTAAGTATTCGTTGCTCCAAAATTCAGAAGATAACTGAGCTGCTGAATGAAAGATTCATCAAGGACATGGTGCATCTAGGTTATGTATCCTGTGACAATAAGTGTTTTATTTTTTTACACAACAATATCAATAGGAGAGATTATCTAATGAGTCTGTGTTTTGGTAAAATGAATAAGATTAAGAGCAACGAGGCTGGTGAAGAGGCTGAAGAACAGGCGTTATCAGGAACGGCTGAGAGAACTGGGTGTGTTTAGCCTGGAGAAGAGGAGGCTGAGAGGAGACCTCATTGCTTTCTACAACTACCTGAAAGGAGGTTGTGGAGAGGAGGGGGCTGGCCTCTTTCCCCAAGGGACAGGATAAGAGGGAATGGCCTCAAGCTCCACCAGGGGAGATTTAGGCTAGAGATTAGGAGGAAGTTTTTCACGGAAAGGGTCATTGGGCATTGGAATAGGCTGCCTAGGGAAGTGGTTGAGTCACCTTCACTGGAGGCATTTAAGGCACGGGTAGACAAGGTGCTGAGGGACATGGTTTAGTGTTTGATAGGAATGGTTGGACTCAATGATCCGACAGGTCTCTTCCAATCTGATGATTCTATGATTCTATGAATAATTGTTAATGTTGAATGTCAGCAGTATTTGACATCAAAGTGAACTAGAGGGCACTGCTCTACAGGGTACACTGTCACTTGGACTTGTCCATGGCATCATTACATGCACCCCATCTGCAGAGACTGACCATGGTCATCAAATTAAATTCAAAAATTAAATACAAGTGATAGCATCAACTATGAGGATTCAGTTTGCTATCACTAATAAAAGGTCATTTGTCTTAAGAACATGATGGTAGCTATTATGCCATGCTGGATCAGGATATCTGTATGTATCATAATTGACTGTCTGTCGGTGCAAACGTCCATGTGGAATGGTGAATCACAATTAACAAGGGTATTCTCTAACATTTTGACACTAATCTCTTTGAGATGGATTGGACACCACAATGTATACATTAACAATCCTAATGTATACATTAACACCCCCCCACCCCCCGCCGCCCCCGCCATGAAAAGTGTGGATGGATATTATTTTACAGGATATTTTAAGTATACGAGCAGCTTGCTGAAGTGTGGTTGGTATATGGCAGGTCAGTGTGGAGTTTCCTACAAATTTTGGTTACCTTTCTCAAACAAGATCAGTGAAATATTTTGCAGTGCTAAGCTCAGAAAAAAGAGATTTAAATTCACTTTGCAAACTTCCCTCATTCACAGCATGCAGTTCAGCTTGGTAGAAGGGTAAAGGAGGCTCAGACAACCAGTAGAAGTGCCTCGGAACTGGCAGTTTTTAGCAGCTATAGCCTTTTGGAAAACTTCTGTGACTGCCATTTAGTGACCTCTCTTCTAGAAGGACAATATGGGAGAACTTATCCACAGAAGCTAATAAAATGCTGAGCAACCAGTAATTTCCTGACTGCTAAAGTCTTGACAAGATCTATAAACCAGTTCCTCTATGCTTTAGACAACTGCCAAGTTACTGGATTTTTCACCTCAGTGAATTCATATACAATTTGTAAATCCTGAAGAACAAGTTTACTGGCTACTCCAAATCATAGAATCATAGAATCACCAGGTTGGAAAAGACTGACTGGATCATTGTGTTAAACCATACTTATCAACCACTAAAAGATTTCCCTTAGAATCTCATCTACCCATCCTTGAAACATCCAGGGATGGTGACTCAACCACATCCCTGGGCAGCCTGTTCCAGTGTCCCGGTCATCCAACCAGTTTTCCACCCAGGAGAGCATTCACCTGTTCAGGTCAGAGGCATCCAGTTTCCTAAGCAGAATGCTGTGTCAAAGTTTTTACTGAAATCCAAGAAGATACATTCACAGCCTTTCCCTCATCCAGTAAGTGAGTCACTTTGTCATAGAAGGCAATCAGGTTAGTTTGGCAAGACCTGACTTTCAGGAACCCGTGTTGACTGGGCCTGATCACCAGGTTCTCTTGCATGTGCTTCATGATAGCACTTCATGAGATCACCTTTTCCTGGCAGTGAGGTCACACTGATAGGCCTGTAGTTCCTTGGATCCTTCCTCTGACCCTTCTTGTAGATGGGCACAACATCAGCCTCCAGTCCAGTGGAACTTCTCCAGTCTCCCAGGACTACTGGAAGATGATAGAAAGGGGTTTGGCCAGTACATCCACCAGCTCCTTCAAGGCTCTCAGGTGGATCCCATCTAGCCCCATGGACTTGTGAGTGCCTAATTTGCCAAACAAATCTTTAACCACCTCCTCTTGGAACATGGGAGCTTTGTTCTGCTCCTGAAGCTCCTGGGGATGTATACAGAGGGTAAAAATTTCCTTAGTATTAAAGACTGAAGCAAAGAAGGCATTAAGTACCTCAGCCTTGTCCTCATCCTTTGTCATAGTTGTTCCCTTTGCATCCAATAAAGGCCGAATACTCTCCCTGGTCCTCCTTTTACTATTGGTGTATTTGTAGAAAGATTTTTTTATTATCTTTCACAGGATTGGTTAGTCTGAGCTCTAGTTTGGCTTTAGCCTTCCTGGTTTGTCTTCTGCATGATCTCACGTCTTCTCTGTAGTCCACTTAGGACACCTGTCACTTCTTCCAAAGTTCAAAGACATTCCTCTTCTTTTTGATATCCAATTCAAGTTGACTAGTTAAAGGTTTTCATGTAGCCTTTAACTTCATGAGCACTTCTGTTACACTAAGTCATCCATAATCCACCAGTTATAAACAGCTTTTGGGGAAGCCTTTTCAAAAGTGATTTCCGTACTTTTGAGTGTACAGATATGTTTTTCTGCTTAAGCTTAATCTGATTCTCCCATGACTGGTAGCTGGCACACTGTTGGTGCTCTAGGCACCAAATGTTCTCTTCTCAATTGACACATCAGTTCACTGATTCCTTTTCCGATCTCTTTTTATTAATTCCCTCATCTTTCCCCTCTTCCCCACTCACTTATCAGTTTAATGTCTGTTAAAGTGCTTTTTTCCAAAAAGAGTTCCTTCTCTAAACTAACTGAGAAATTCAGCCTCTGGATCCAATTTCTGGCACCTCATTTATATTTATTTTGTAATTTTTGTGGTTACTGTAGTCTTCTAGATGAAGGGGAAGATTTTTTAATTATCTTCTGGATTCAGAACCTGATACTAGAAAGGCTCCCTCACTATACTCCGCACCCAGGAATGTAATTTCCTAATTTCCTTTAATATGGTCATATTCAAATGTTTTTGTTAAACTTTCAGAGAATTTCATTAACAATGTAATTTTTGTGTCCTTTTTTTGCCAGAAGTTTAATACTACCTCCACTGTACTTAAAGGGAATGATGAGATGCTCTCATTAGCTGAAGAGTTAATGTTAGATCAGTTTTCACTGATCTCAAAACCCATGTTCGTTTTATCATTAACTGAATGTTGTTTTCATTAGTGATTCATTGCAAACAAGGATTGTCCGTATTTGCAGTTGTAGTTAATTCTAGACCCACTGTCAGCATTTTGCCAGACTATTTGTTTTGTCTCCCTTAGTTTATTTAATGTATCACTTAGATGAAGCAAATAAACCTTTGTTCTGTTTTTCCAACTCATCAGTGTTCAATTCATCATAATATATAAAAATAAATGATGGATGTACTTGCATTTTATCTTGTATTATAAGGAATTATGATTAAAAAGTTGTTTTCATTCTATTGTGTACTTATAAAGAGGAACAACTCAGCTACTTTTTGTCATACGATTAGTGAATAGTTTTAGATCTGAGTAAATGCTTTGGTTGCCACTGTTTCACACAGTGCACAGGGAACTTAGTATTCAGGCACAGTCACACTGGTCATCAGTTGATTACTTAATTGACAATTACAGCTAGAATGAGGGAAATGTTTTTTCCTGACAAACAACATGAGGAACACACAGAGGAAATAAATTTTAGGAAGCAAGTAAGGATGGCATGAAAAGAAAATATGACTAGGTAGAGAAGAAAGCACTGTAACAATTAGTGTTTATAAGTGACACTGTAGACTGGAACATTTGGTACATCCAGGCTGTTGACACGTAGCCTGCTACCTTCTGCCTACACTATCTGTACAAACGACACCTGAACAAACACTCTCAGACCCCTTTTTCTAGGCTGGTGGAGAGCAGCAACACCTTGAGATGACAACAGTCCCTTATGTATAAAAATGTTGTTATATCTTTCTATTCCTCTGTAAATGTCAGTGTGGTTGGCATGCTTCGCTATCATTTACATGTCTTGTATCAAAAGAACTTGTGTCCTACTGATCACAGCAATGATCAACTAACAACACGTAGTACAAATCCGTTCCTTCCAGATAAAAGAAGTGTGATAGCTGCTGCTGAAATCTATCCATAATCTAAGAGAGTTTACTCCAGAGTTATTTCACAGGCATTCATGGAAAATTTCTGAGAGTCATCTCTTGGTTCAGAATTTAACTAGAATTCTAGAGTTTCCTACTATGCTTACTGGGCATAACACTGTGGCATATAGCTGTGACTTTGTGCTAAAAGCAGTAACACATAGCAAGAAATCAAGAAATTGTATTTCTGGGTACAATAAAAACTGAAAAATGAGGAGATACAACTAAGAAAGGCATAGCACATATCTTGATGAAAAGAGCTGTTAGTTGTCAACATTGTATGTCAAGGAACTTCCCGAGTGCTTATCTTTACGGAAACATTCAAATATTTTAAATACGCTAATTTGTACTAGTATTGACTATAGAGCGTGTACTGGAACTGTTTGGACCACTCATACCTGAGTCTTCTTTTCACATCTTAGTGACTGTCAAGATAGATTGTTGTTTGCATGGCACAATATTTGGTCTTTTCTCTATGGAGCCAAAAATGCTTACTGACAGACTCATAGGTTTGTGGTAACTTCGTGCTACATCATGAGCCTTGGGCCTATCTCTGCTGTGGCTTACTGAATAGTCAAGGCTTCAATTTCCAATAGAGGCTGCTAGTATTGAACCTTCTCTTGGAACATATCTCATGAAGAGACAGTGACCAGAGTTTTGATTGTTCAGTCTCACTGACTTTTAGGAGCCTGTGTTTCAGCTACACACAAACATAACCTTTATTCTCTAGAATTTCAGTTTTCTGGCCCTGGGTGAATGATGCTGATATTGGTAACTTTTATTCCCTGTTTTTTTAAATGATTACATAACCTGCACTTCTGTTCTTTCATTACTTATTAGTGCTTTCCATTGAAAAATAGCATTTATCACAGAACAACCAGGTTGAAAGGGACCCATCGGATCTTCTAGTCCAACCATTCCTAGCTAACACTAAACCAAGTCCCTCAATACCTCATCCACCCATGCCTTAAACACCTCCAGGGAAGGGGAATCAACCACCTCCCTGGGCAGCCCATTCCAATGCCCAATGACCCTCTGTGTGAAAAACCTCCTCCTAATCTCCAGCCTAAATCTACCCTGGTGGAGCTTGAGGCCATTCCCTCTCGTCCTGTCTCCTGTCACTTGGGAGAAGAGGCCAGTTCCCTCCTCTCTACAACCTCCTTTCAGATACTTGTAGAGAGTAATGAGGTCTCCTCTCAGCCTCCTCTTCTCCAGGCTAAACAACCCCAGCTCTCTCAGACGCTCCTCATAGGTTCTGTTCTCCAGCCCCTTTACCAGCTTTGTTGCTCTTCTCTGGACTTGCTCCAGAGCCTCAACATCCTTCTTGTGGTGAGGGGCCCACAACTGGACACAATATTCAAGGAGCGGTCTCACTAGTGCTGAATACAGAGGTAGAATCACCTCCTTGGACCTGCTGTTCACACCGTTTCTGATCCAAGCCAGGATGCCATTGGCCTTCTTGTCCACCTGGGCACACTGCTGGCTCATGTTCAGTCGGCTGTCAACCAACATTTTTATACATAAGGGACTGTTACAAATATTCCCCTCATTCAATTTTTGTAAAATCTATTTCTTAGAATAATCTTCCTTTGACTGTGTGATCAGAAACTTTGCAAAAAAAAATAGGGTACTCAGTTAACTGTGTTAACTGTTCATACTCCTTTAACTGAGTTTTATTACTTAAGTCTGCATCCCCTTTCAAAGTTTCAGCTATGATTGAGCTTGAGAACCTGGATCTAGCATTTCTGTCCTCAAACTGTTCAGGGCTACTAGCAGCCTAAGAAGAGCCTGATAAATATTTTTTTTTGAAAAAAAGAAAAAATATCCTATATCTGTACCAAAGAGCCTAATACAGAAGCCTTTGCGGTATTACCATTTTCCAATTACTTTCCCTTACAGAGTCCCAAGGATTATTTCATTATCCCCCACTTACTACTCCAGTATGAAAAATATTGAAATAACTCTGAAATGCCTATTGACAGGAAGTCACGTGTTATATGAGAGCAACCCACTCAGAATCTTTAAGGTATTAACTTTTAAAAAAAATATAATTTTTTTTTGTTGTTGAGTCATTTTGCATGTATACTTCATATTATGCAGGATTTGATGCCTTAATGAATTATAATTAATAGTAGACCTCCGGGATGATTCAGGAATTTTCAGGTATTGTGTCAACTTTTACTGTTACGAAGATACATTTTCAAAGAGTCTTTGAATTTAAGTTGAAAATGAATGCAGATACACAATGTATTTCTAAAATGTAAATCAATCAGATTTTTCAGGTTAATGAAACTAACTAGGATAGTCCATACAGAAAAGAGAATTCAAAGTGTATCTCTTTTCCTCTAGGCAAACCATAAAGCATGAGCCACTTGACATAATATGAACATATTATTAAAGAAATAACGTTCCAAAACAGTAAAAGCTGATAGTAATGCAGGTGATCCAATCAAGGTAACCTGAGGTGAGTAGTCAAATTTCAATATATTAGTCATATAAATGATAAAACTGTCCTACAGATAAATCTGTTTAGGGCGCACATGTGCAGTCTGGCATATTACTAACTCTGCAAAGCCTTCCTTTGTACCTTTGATGTTTAGATATTACGTGTGGTGATATTTGTCTACTGATAAGTAGTGGGGGGTGTAACTGTGCAATCGCATATGTTTGAGTCAAAGGTTTAAGGAACTGAGATGCTGAACTTTGCTCACAGTAACTGCCATTTCCCAGCCCTGGAGTTGCAGTCTGGCAAGAGAATAACTGGGGCATCAACCTCTTTCACAGAAGGAATATGCCTTCATGGCATTAAGTAATAACTACAGAAATTCGAATTTCCCTACCAGATTAACAGATTTTTTTGCTAGGGTTGATTGTATTTACATTACTAAATAAAACTGTCAAAAAGAAAAACTGAGCACTGGATCACTGATGGCCCACATTGCTTAGTTTTTAGCGAACAAACGATCACAGTCATGTCAAGTAGTCTTTGGCTAGCCTGTCTGTTTACTAATCTATGCCAACAAGTCTAAGCACAGCTAAAGGGGTAGCACTCACCAAGACCATGCTCCATAGGCAGAATGGAAATCACTAGGCTGCATTGCCCTGTGACACTGTTCCTGCATCTTCAGACACTCATGTGCTCTCAAGCCACATCCTTGGACATTCAGCACATACTCTCAGCTTCTAGCTTCCTTTTATGAAAACATCACTCTGATATTTCTTTCTATAAAGCAGTCAGGATAATCGATGTTAAAAGCTTAAATTTACAAATTTATAGCTACCTGCTATTGTTCCTAGGTGGAAAACGACGAAGAAGATATTTGCAAGCATGTTTACTAAGGCTGAAATTAAGTTCTTTACCTATTAGTCAAATGTAGTAACAGACATTTATTGGAGGTGCCTAGGAACTTCTAATTTTCTCAATAGTTGTTATAGATTTGTAAGGAGAATTCAGTTAGGAATGTGATTGTGCTTTTCAGTTGTAGGTTATCAGTTATAATTTAGAATTTAATCCTTCTGTCAGCCTAAGTGTCTCCAACTTTTTATGCCTGCTCTCCACTTGTTATCACACAAGCTCTTTCATTTCATATAGCTTCCTAAAACTAAAAGCATATGTCATTATGATGATGGGGAAGGGGAAGGGGAAGGGGAAGGGGAAGGGGATGGGGAAGGGAAAGGGGAAGGGGAAGGGAAAGGGAAAGGGGAAGGGAAAGGGGAAGGGGAAGGGAAAGGGAAAGGGGAAGGGAAAAGGGAAGGGGAAGGGGAAGGGGAAGGGGAAGGGAAAGGGAAAGGGGAAGGGAAAGGGAAAGGGAAAGGGAAAGGGAAAGGGAAAGGGAAAGGGAAAGGGAAAGGGAAAGGGAAAGGGAAAGGGAAAGGGAAAGGGAAAGGAAGCATTTAATCTCCCCATTAAGATGTGCTGTGTGATAGCACTGAAGACGAACTGCTCCATGACATTCCTCGGCATCAAGGTCATAATGATGGGCCTGTAGTTTCATGGATCCTGTCTTATTGTAAATGGGCGTAACATTTGCCAAACTCCAGTCAAGTGGAACTGTCCCAGTCAGCCAGGACTGCCGGTAGATGATGGAATGGAGCTTGGTGAGCACCTCCACCAGTTCTCTTAATACCCTTGAGTGGATCCGATCTGGCCCCGTAGATTTGTGAATGTCTAATTGGACAAGTAGGTTTCTAACCATTTCCTTTTGCATCATGGGAGCTTTGTTCTGCTCTCCCTTTCTGCCTTCTGGTTCAGTAGGCTGAGTACCTAGAGAACACCTTACCTTACTATTAAATACTGAGGCAAAGGCAGCATTAACTACCACAGACTTATCCTCATTCTTACCACTACTGTTGCCCCTGAGTCCAGTAAGGGGTGGAGATTCTCCTTGTCCTGCATTTTTTTGTTAATATATGTGTAGGAACATTTTTTATTATCTTTATTCTTACCTATCTAACATGCTGTCAAAAGCAAGTCGGGTGATACCTTTGCATATATGTAGGTTACAGTATTAATTATGGATGAAGCTAGTAAACAAAAACTGTGGCTAAAGGACAAGCTAAAACTTGAATGAGGTATCTGCAGCAATGACACAAAGATCAGAAGGACAGGCATGTTTGAATACCCATTTTCATTTATCGTTTAAATGTAGGAGAGCACTGAGTCACTGAACTACAGGGAAAGTGGTAATACATCACACAGGCATATAATTCCTTTATTGGATCTAGTTTTGTGTTCAGGCAATTAGCACACCTCTCTTGAAACCTGAGGCACTTCCTACAGTATGTGCTTTTTTATTGATTGAAGGCATTGATTCAGTTGATAGTGTTTTAATAGTTTCCTGTTATGTTATGTAGCCACCAATGTTTTTGCTAGTTATAGTGGTTTTCTTTTGCTCTGGAAATGTGCCCAGCAGACTGTGAACTGCAAATGATCTTATATGGCAACAAGAATATTGTTCCCAAGGGATATTATTGTAGGATTGTTGTGAGTCAAATTCTATTGCATTTTAATAGTATTTTACCAGTTATTCAATCTATTAAAACTGTTCAGAATTTAGTTCTCCAAACAGCAATGTTGTCACCTGGTTTGTTTCTTTGAAGACTCCCAAGCCAGATTTAATTTCTTCATGCTGAAAAGTATTAATCTAACTATATAAATATGTTAAAAAGTGTTAAAAACCATATAAGTGTTATCTGAATGTAAATTTTATCTGAATGTAAATTTTGCTTTTTTCCCAGTCATAGTGAATCTTTGATTCCAATCTCCAAGTCTTTACAAAGAGACTTTCTCATTAGCACTACCCCCTCCTCTCACTTGTTTGTTCAAAAGCAGAATCGGCTGAACTTTTGGGATCTGCTGACACTGCCAGGGAATGTGGAAAGGAGATGGGTTCCTCTCCAACAGCCACTTCCCATTCTTACAAGGAAAAGCATAGGTAAGACCAAAAATGATTTGGGTCATAATGATACACCAGAAATCAGGCATAGGCTTTCTTAATCAAATTGAAAGGGCTAAGGAAAGATTTTAAAACTGCTGTAGAAACTGCACAAGACATGGTTACGATCATACGGTCTCACATAACTCTAGAGGTAAACAGCATATGTCGAAGCTAGTGCTGAGTTACCTTTCTAATTATGGAGAGGAACAGCTTCTTCTCAAGTATGACTCTTCTCCTTCAAAGGTTCCTAAAGTAGTCACATGAATCACTTTCCATAGGTGCCTATTTCTAGAAATCAGCATTACATAAGCCAGAAACTGTTTCCATATTTATACTTTCAAAAGTAAAATTACATAATTTTAAAGATAAATAAAAACGCGTAATTTTGGATATGGTCTTGATTAAATGCTGTTAAATGTACAGTTCCAGAACTGGCTTGTTCTGGAGCTTTTTTAGCAGCTGTCTGTGGGGCTAACTAAGCATTGCTGCCAGTCCAAGGGAATGTAGAAACTTCCCTTTTTGGAGAAAGCATACTCAGATCCACTTAAACAAGTTTTGCACCACATCATGAATATTCATTTCTGATCTATTTGTTGCAGCATTTGTAACTGTATTTGCTGATGTACTGTGCAAACATCTTTCATATTTTATGAATAAAATTTCTGAATAGGCTTTTGGAATTCAGTGTGGAAAAGGGGTGAGTTCATAACTGTCTTATTTATGCATGGATTTCTGTGGGCTTCCTTACATAGCCTCAGATACTCACTTGCTCTGCATCACCTTCTTAGGCACTTTTAGTCTTAATTTTTTCAGACATACCAGTTATGATCATGCACATGAAACATTGGATTTGTATAGCCCAAATCTTTGAGCTTCCCTAAACTTTGAATTAAAATATTATATTTTTGGAAAATAACTACTCATACTGAAATGAACAGTCTTAAACATATGAGTAAGGCATGAAAAGGAAATCAGAAAGCAAAAGCTATAATGTGAAAGCTATGTTCATTTTTAGGAATATCGTTGCACTTCAGAACTTAATTGTCTGATTTTTCTCATCGGACCAGGATATCTTAAACCAACTGAGAGAGACAAAGTCAAGAGCATCACAGTAGCTGCCATTTTCTTTCGTATTACCAACCATTTGGTTTATTTGCTTTCTCTGCTTTTCTCCTTTGAATGAGTAAGAAACTGAGAACAAGACAGATTATTTTCTGCACAGCTTGAAAATAAACACAGTATTCAATATTCTAAAGAGAGAAACAGCTTACTTGGAGAGTAGCAAAAAAATCCTATCTATTACTTGACATCTTTGTATTCTACTCTTTGCAGACCTGGTAATCCACTGGGGTTTTTTTGAAAGCATCTAAAGAATTGTGTTTTTCTGGCTTTTAACTTTGGTGGAAAACTCCAGTTCAATTCAAAACTATTTGGGTTACCTTCACTTCCACAAATAATTAAACAATACTTTTTTAAATTTAATTTTGTAGAATACTTAGCACTAGAGACACACTATACTGTGTCCTACTACAGTTCTGAAGAGAAACAACCAGATGTGATCAACTCCTCCTTGACCTGAGCAGTTGCATCCACCATGACCTCTATGTGGTTCAAAACATGGAAGTCACTGCACAATGAACTCATAGTTTCTCCTCCTGTAGTTAAACTGCGAAAATAGAAATACCATCTGTTTGGGTTGAAATGTGCTTCTTCGGTCAATCTGTGGCCATTGTAGAATTACGCCAGATCTTGGCTCAGTCTCAAGAGGAGGGGTTCAAAGGGAAAAGGCAGCAGATTTTTTTCATTGTCTCCCTTGGTAGTACTTAAGGAATTTAAAGTACTTTCCATCTAATGTGTAGCATTTCAGACCCTGTTTTTCAGTTCTAAATCCTCACCACAAAAAGCAAATACACAGTTTGTGTTTGTACACAGAACTGTGATAATTTTATTTCTGAATTGGGAAATTACAATAAACCTTGGAAGTCTCTAGAAAGCTATTCTGATGAAGGAGAGGAGAGTTATCAGTCAGTTTGCTCTTTATTGGATTTCTGGATTTCATGTGCTGTCCCATCTAAACTTTTCACGCTTTATATCCTTTTTCTTCAGTTTGGGAACAACCGTGCTAAATTGGACCAAACTATCATTATCTCCACCAGTGGTAAGTTCTTAGACAATGTAAGAAAAATGTAAGCAGAGAATGATCTTTCCCTACCACATCTCTTGGCTATTCACAGTCAGTGGGTTAGGGACCCATTATGCTGAGTGAGTAGGGATAGGTGGTCTATAGTCCTTGAATTGGTCCATTTGGCCTTTTCAATAAGCTGTGATCATGGGTTCCATCAATTGATCAGTGTAATTAAAACTTATTTTTGTAGCCTATCTCAAACTTCCTGACAACTTTAGATAAATAAACTTGATTATTTCTGCCATTTCAGTAAATATTAAGAAATCATTCCCCATTCACACACATTATTTTAACTGATCTCTGTTGTGTACCCATAAACTAAATTTTCAGTGCTTTCATGGGAGAAACAAGTGGCAGAGACATATCCCAATGATGTCTGGTTAAACACCAAGCTTAAGTCAACGTCTTAATAAATCTGCTTGTTGCAGAGCACAGTTCTTATTCATGCAACTTCACCTAGCAGATAAACATGTAGTATCCTGGCTATAAATTGAAGAGGGATAATGCATAGCTGCAGCTATCTTTCAAGTGGTTGCAAATGTTTTAGCTGTTCATGCCCTTCATAATTTTAGAACCCCTTTTAATTTTCAAAGCAAATTCTTGATACATTTTTTCTGGAAGACTGCTCGCCACTCCTTTTCTGTGTCTCCGATTTAATTGTTTTGCATTTCCCAGGCCAGCTAGCTGTTTCAAGTCCACTGTGTCCTGTACTCGTGTTCTCTCACTTCTAGCCCAGGTGGTCCTGCTGTCTTCCAACATCTACACAGATCCCATACCCTTTGTTTGTATGGGTACAATACAGATCATTCACCAGTCTCTCTTGCTCCATCTTTATGCTTTTCTCAGTTTGGTGGTTCTCAACTGATGTATTCACTTGATCCACTTTCTTACACTTGGTGCCGTAAATGTGTTTGTTTCACAAATATGTTGGAAAAACTTCTCTGAGAACATTACGTTCTTTTTGTTGTCTTATACTGTCTTTTGTGGTACCGTGGTATTGGGAAAACTTGCCTAAAAGCAATCTGGTTTGTGGTTAATGATGACCTCTCTATTTTTATTTATTTTTATGTGGGTGAATTTGGTTTTATTTTTTTCGTTTGGTTGGTTTTTTGCATTTGTCTACGAGTGTTTTTATATGTTGTACAGACAGGAAAGGAAGTAGGCTTAACCCCCGAATATTTCTGACAGTTCAATACATGGTTTCTATTAATTTGCATGTATTCAGAAATATTGGATGAATAAAGAAAATGCTGAGCTTAATAAAATGGTGCAGTTAAAGATGTAAATGTACGCCAATTTATACCATGCAGGGGAGGGAAAAGGTAAAACATAGGGAATTTATAGAATACTGGTGATACAAAGGTTGTTCTAACCTTTTCTATAAAACTTACATTCTCAGAAAACTGGTACCTTCTGCTGTTTTTGTTAATAGTGAACAAACCTTGAGCATTCATGTATTCAGTGCTCTTTCTGTGAAGGTGTTAGTGGGCTGTGGGCATGAACTGTACCAGTTTGGAAGGTACAACTACTATAGACCCCAGAGTCAAATAAAAAACACTCACAACACACCTAAAAGATAATGTGGCTGATGATAACCAGCAAATTTTATTGTTCCTTGTGTTAAATCCTGTTTATTTTTACGTGATTTCCTGAGCCATTTCAGGAGCCTCTTTCTAGGGTAGTGTCTACACTATATTTAGAAATTAACAGGTACCCCCACTATGTTGTTAAACAGTGTCCATATTTTCCATAAAGTAAGAGTATTTTCTGCAGAACTGGTGGACCTGTATGTGCTGAGCACCACTGAGCCTGTAACGAGGCTCCTCCAGGGCTCAGTTGTGACAACCCTAGAATTTGGATTGCAGTCTGGGACATGGCATAAATTCTTCGTGTAGGTTTGCATAGCTTTTAATAACCTAGATCTGGGTCTTTTGTGTCCTATCATCAACCTGTGTTAGGCTGCTGTTTTCTATGCAGTTTCTAATATATAAATGTACCAAGACAGCAGGTCCTATTAAAGCAGAAGGTGGATTCTACCTACACAGGAGATTTGACACTTTTTTCCATCTTGGGAGGTAGGGTTCCATGTTGCTTGGAACAATAATTATTCCAAATGCCAGTCTCTGCTCTTAGTTACATCACAGTTTTGCAATATTTTAATTTTGTGTGCATGTTTAAATGCAGAATCTTTGTGCTTAGTAAGGACAATGACAAATAAGTGTTTTAGCTGCTGGTCACTTCTGTCTCAAGAGGACTAGCCACCACATCTAAGATGTGTTGAAAAACTTTCCATGGGGCAATTTGTTTTAGAAACGTAGTAAAATGGATTAGCAATGATTATATATCTAAATCTGGGGCTAGATCCAGTAAAAGAAGTTTAAAGGCCTTGAAATTATTAGGTTTTCTACATTTAACTTGGATTCAGAAGTCCAGTATAATGGATATCCATGAAAATTTTCTGCATATATCATTGTTCAGACTTTTTCAAATGTGGTAGTTAGATAGATATCACTTTGCTGTCTCCAATTAGGATGCGTAGTTCAGAATCGTCTCCTGAAGGAAGAAGTTTAAATCCCCTCTTTTCCCAGCGGGACAAGTATCTGTCTTCTGAAATGCAGTTGGTTTGCCTTCTACTGAAGGTTTAATTACCCTCCAAAGGCTTCTGGAGAAATGCCCAGATTAAGAACCCTTCCACAGAAGACCAAAGCAAGCTACAGGAACTGAAAGGCTTTTCTGTCATATTGCTATAGGTGTCTATGATTTGTTGCATATATCAAACTTTTCTACTCATCTTTTAGAGGGCTGCTAGCCTGTTATCTGAATCACCTGACCTTATCTTCTGGAGCAGAGAAGAGCAGAGGGTAGGCTAGCTGAAAGCAACCCAGCTGCTGAAGTAATAGACCAACATCTTCCAGACCAGGCATTCAAGTGTTTTTCTGCTGAAAGAATAAATTTAAAAGGCAGTGTAATGGTCGTTCTGCATTTAGGCCCTGGTATTGCTGTTCACTGCCCAAGTTGTGTGGGAAAGTCCATCTCCTACTGATAGTGCTGCATGTGCTGCATGGATAAACAGTGCTATTAATCTGTTTTGACAGGAAGAGGTATGAGTCATATGAGATGTAGCTTTTTCAAACACTAATATGAATGTGCCAAGTTTTTTTAAATTTCTGTGGGGAACTGAATTGGATGCATGAATTGAATTTCCAGCTAGCACAGGCAGGCAGCAGATGTTATTGCTAATATCTGCTCTCTAGAAAACCCCATCTGAACAATGACCTGTTGTTGCCAAGTCAAGATAGCTGAAGAAATCTGCATTTATATCAGGCAGGATGATGATTCTTTCAGCATTTTTTTTTTTCAGAACTGTGGAAAAGGTAACACAGAAAAAGAACTGGAATAGATTTTCCTCTTCTTTCTGATTTGAAGTTTAACTCTTCCTATGGATGTTTTGTTGTTTATGTCCTTTTTATTGTTACCTGGAATACTACGGTCGTGAGGGGTGTTTATGGATAGGAGATGTATTCTTTTCCACAGTGGAAGAAGTGCTGAGCAGCTGTTGTCAGCATCTAAGCTCAATAAAAAAATAATTTAAAAAATATACAGTTACTGATACCTTTTCCTGCCCAGTGGGATTCATAATGCTGTCTTCCTTCATGCACAGAAGTGGTCTTTCCAGAGCTCCTTCAGTTATTATTCAGTCTTGTCGACTGAGATGGTTCTTGTGTTGCTGTATTGCTCTTCATCATCTTTGTTTGAAAGCTTGTGAGAAGAGTGAAAGCCCCTGGTGCCTTGATTATGTTGTACTAAGGATACAACAGCTGTTCTGTTCTTTCTTAATTATGCTGTGAAATGAGTTAGAGATGTTCTGGAAACTTTTTACTTCCTTCTAAGTTTTTATATTGATTTCATCTTTAACAGTTTATCTGCATGCTTTCTTATCTGTATTTTCCTCTTGGGCTGATTTCTCTCATTTACATATGCATGAATCGTAAGAATCCTTTTTATGCATAGGAAATCCCTTTTTATTTGTCAGAATAACTGAAATTTGAATCTGGACCAACATTGTCATTGGTGTATGAATAACAGTATACAGGAAATCATATGTCAGTTTACATGACACTCATGGCAACGGCTTTTTGTACTTAAAGTAGTGACTTGAGCTACTGATAGGATGGCAAGAACCCCTTGCTTTCCAAGTATATTGCGTTTGAGGAGATATGAAGGTGACTTCCTAAATAAACGAACTGAATTAATCAAAAGTCATTGAGAATTTTCCTTCTGCATCTCAGAGACTACGAAGATCTTAAGAAGATCATCTTCAGTACTTTACTTTTGATTCTGCATTTGTATTACTTGCTTTGCATTACTACAATTTCTTCATGATGTGTGACTGGCGAAAATAAACCTGTGTCAACACAAAAAAGGATGAGCACACTGTCTGGGCAGAGAGAGAGAGTACAAAAACCCTGGAATCTGAGTTATTTAAAGCAAATTCCCTTGCATTTTTTCCTTTCAGACTGTAGCTGAAATGTTTCCATTTGTTGAATGAAAACTGTATATAAAAGAAGGGGAGTTGGTTTGGTTTAGGTTTTATGCTTAGTTTTCCTTTCACAGGTACATGAGAATGCAATAGTTCCATTAAAGAGAGTGAAATATTCTCGTGTTTTGTCTTTGGGTAACATAAATATTAATTACAGTAGGCTACCATGGACCTTGTACTGTTTCTCTGTTTATAGAAGTGAGATCTACTTAGCTTACGTTGAGTTAGTGTAATTCTGGGTATATGACAGTATTTTTCTAAATTAGAATGAAACATTCTTTTTTAGGGAGTTACATCTTAACACAAAAATCACTTAGAAAACAATTTGAAAATGTTATTTGGTAAATATTTACCATATTTTTCAGAATATTTATTAATCTTTTCTCTTTCCTTGCATTCAGGTAAGTACCGATGTATCTCCACTGACAAGCTTTGACTAAATTAAAAGTCAAGAATACTTTTCCTGTTCTTTGTAGTGGAAAGATGTTGATCAATAACTGAAAATATACATGACAGAAGAAAAAAGATTTTTACAAGTATTCAGTAAATTCTAATCTGTTCTTTCATTGTTAATTGACACACCTTGTTTAGTACTGGGTGAAGAGTGATTACACTTGCACACCTAGTAAAGTAAGATTTTTTGTGCATTTGAGATCTTTGAAATGTGTGCTATCATTTTATTAGGCACACGCAGTGTCTTCTCTGAAAAAGCTAGAATACATTTATTGGGAATTGAGGGTCAGTATTTCTTATCTGACATCCTGGTGAAGGTAGATTTCTGTTGGTTTACATTAGCTCTAACAAGCTGCTAAGATTCTTTACAAAGTCAACAGGTAGTATGAATCACATATAGTCACATCACTGTTGAAAACAAAGACAGATTTTACTATTCTTTACAGAAAGCTGATTTTTCTTAGGAGAAACAGGTTAGAGAAAGTAATAAGAAGACACCAAACACAGATGCTTTGCTGGCTTGCTTTGAAGAAGAAGGAGAAAAAGAGAGGAGGAAGCTGTGTTCAACATGTTAGTTAAGTGAAGAATATATGTGAGAACTTTTTTACATGTTAATAATGGTTGATTTTTTCTTTCTAGGAAATGAAACTTTGACAAAGGTGATTGCCATCAGTTTCTCCTACTAGGAGGACTGAACAACACTGAATAATGTAATAGAGCTAGGCTCAAAAGGAGTAATCATGCTGGTGATATGTTTGTACCATGACATTAAAGATTTAGATTAAATGGCTTAGTACTTTGTCAGCACTGGTGGAGGATGAATGAAAAATTTCCTATTGGCATTAGGGGAAACCTGCAATACATAATTCTTCAAAATGCTACACACAAGTACAGAAGAAAACAGTGAAAAATATTCTGCATTCCAAAGGCATGGCTGTAATCTTTTCTGCATAAAGACTCAAGAGCTTATTCTTTTGTATTTGATTTACACTCCATTGTGATTTTTCTTCCTGATTCTTCTCTGGCAGAGAAGAGAGAGTGGAAGCAAGTCTCTGACTGCACTTCTATTGCTGAGTGCTGGAGTTAAATTATGGGTATACAACTATTTTCCTTATGATGTCACGTAGAAAATTTGCCTCTTATCGTAGTTAAATAAGTAAGTTTAGTAGGGTAAACATGCAAACAGTTAGCTCAGTGTCATGTCTGATTTTAGAGAGTGTTTTCCATCAGCTATGTACTAAAGTATACACAAACATGCTTCATATTTAAGTTGAAGTCTAAAAACCTCAGGTAAAAACTAAAAAAGGTGAACAACTGAAGAATAAGATTAATGTACTTATAGTACATTCCTGCTACTAGCAGGAAACAATTTTGTCTACAAAGATGAAGGTGCAATATTGGGCTAACTGCCACATGCTACCACAGAAGGAATTCAGAGAGCTCTTTGTAAAGTGTTAATAAATTTGTGTTTCTGGGAGACAAACATGGATGTTGAGGCCATATCAGGCACTATTTGATTTAGATGCATTTCAACACACATAGCACCCAAGAAAATGAACGTTACATGGTCCTATGTAAAGATCTATTAGATATGCTTTGAATACCGTATATACAAATATAGCCTTCAGCAGGAAGGAGAAGCAAAGTACCTGCTTGGTATTTTCAAAGTATGAGAAAAGCATTAAGCTGCCTAATATTATCAAAACTGCATAAAATTTATATCATGGTAATATCCCCTATATCCCAATAAATAATTATCTGTTTATCTTTATGCACCAAAAATTGCAAGTATCCTGTTTAAGTGGCAGTAGTACAGCACTTTTTTCTTTTCTTTTTAATTTAGGTACCTATAGTGATAACAAAGACTTTCAATGCTTTTTAAAATGCAGCCATTATTTCTTGGTTTCTTTGTTCCTGACTTATGCCAGTTCAAATGTAATATTGCTATTTCCTGTTACTGCTGCCATCCACTCCCAACAGTGACAAAGACAGTCTTAGCACTGTCGCCTTTCTACAAGGTATCTAGTAATTTGGCCTGATTCAGCAAGTATTTTGCCTATTGCAATAGTGAAGTCATGTTTCAGGAATGTAACACAGTGTTTCAGGACATCTGCTTTTAGAACAGAAACATGCCCAGTGTTCAAGACACGTCTTCAATAGTAATCATTCTTCCATATATTGCTGAATGTATAGAGACTACCAGTGACTGCTCCAGTGCTTCTGCTCCAGATGTGGAGCACAGACTTGAATTTCTGCAGTCCCTTTGGGCTGGGTATGGAACAGGGATGCTAAATCTTGTGTCACTAACTTTTTTTCCTTATCTTTCTTGCAATTTACTAGGCTCAGTAGTATGTTGTGGAATGGTTACGTCTTCTTTGTGTTGCATTGTGTTGCATTACTGCCTGGGTATCATTTATTCACTTTAACATTAAGATAGACATAATTTGATCATGGAAAGTGGGAATTCATTTGAAGACAGTGTTTTTCAGTTCAGTAGTCCTATGTTACTTTGATTATGATGAAGTTTTGGAGGAAACCCAGTAGTCTCCTTCTTATTTGTCTAGAATGAAAAGACATGTTGATGTAAGGGTGTAACCTTCATTTAACTCCTTTTATTTTCTTCTTTAACATTTATTTTCCAGTCTTTATTGGTCCTATGCCTGTCATTTTAGAACTGGGCATTTATGAAGATCAGAAATACACTTCTAGGTAAATGATTTATCATTTCCTTTGTCAGATCGGGATCTTTGTCAATGTTTCAAACAAATCTGTAACGTTTCTAAAGGAGGCACTGTGGTCCTCTGCCCAGGGTTTGGGACCAGAAAGACAGCTGGCCTCCCTTTCCAAGTTTTCCTACACAATTTCTGCCAAGTTATTTAAATGTTTGCTTCCAAATCCCACTAGCCTTCAAGTGAAGATGATAATCATGTAACAAATCTTTGCCAAGTACTTTGAGGCAAAAGCACCATACAAATGGTATTTAGACTCTTCAAAGTGCTAACTCATTTTTTCTTATTATTCACCTTATTTACTCACTTTCTGACATCATCATCATCACTCATTATCTGCTTACACTGCCAAAATTGTTTAGAAAGAATGACAATGGGGGAAAAAAGTGTATTCAGATCTACCCATAAGGACAGAAGGCAGCATTTGTAGTAAATTATGCTCTCCCATTAAAAAAACATAGTTTTAAATCTTAAGAGCAGATGTTAAATCTTACAATACCTCAGCCTGACCTGGTATGAAACACATGCTTATAAAGCAATCATTTGTGTACCGTGATGATAAACACCCAACCAGTGAACTAAACTTATTTAAGAGATAACCCACTGTGTACCCATGCTGATTGGTTTAGCACTTGAAAATTCTCATGGAATCATTAAGTTTGGAAAAGACCTCTAAGATCATCAAGCCCAACTATCAGCCCAACACCACCATGTCTACTAAGCCATATCCCTAAGCACCGCATTTACACAGTTTTTGACACCTCCAGGGATGGTGACTCCATCACTTCCCTGGGCAGCCTGTTCCAATGTTTCACTGCTCTTTCAGTATAGAAATTTTTCCTAATATCCAATCTAAACCTCCAATGGTAGAACTTCAGGCATTTCCTCTCATCCTATCACTTGTTACTTGGGAGTAGAGAACAACACCCACCTTCCGACAACCTCCTTCAGATAGATGTAGAAAGTGATAAAGTCTCCCATCAGCCTCCTCTTCTCTTTACCAAACAATCACATTTCTCTCGTCTGCTCCTCAGAAGGCTTATGATCCAGCCCCTTCATCAGATCTGTTGCCTTTCTCTGGACATGCTCCAGCAAACCAAGATTGATCTTTTACTGATGGGAAGTTTGATGTGCAGCCACAGTGCAGAGTACAGAGGGACCATTCCTTCCTTAGTCCTGCTGGCCACACCATTTCTGATAGAATCCTGGGTGCTGTTGATTTTCTTGGCCACCTGTGCATACTACTGACTTTTAGTGTCAGCATCAAATTGTTGAATTTTAGTATACCTTTTGTGCTTGATGAAGGAATTGCCTGGTATTAGAAATCTCCTGTATATACTTAGAAACTATTTCCTTTTGTCTAGGTGGGATCTCAAGATCATTCTTAGTCTTCTAAACAGTTTCCAGTTCAGCATCTCATTTTCAGTTGTGGGACAAAAACTGTATAAGTCTTCCAGAAACAGATATATTGTTGAAACTAGTCACCTGTACAGGTTCGACTACTACACTATTGTTGCATGACTTCTGCGTACAGGCAAGTGTATGTACTGGTAAGTAAGTATAAGCAGTGTCACAAGCAGTGTCACAAGCAGTGTCTATAGCCCACAGAGACCTCCATGTCAGAGATACAGAGATACAAGTAGGATTACGTCCTAAGAGCTCATTACTCAAAATATACCCATATTTCTGCTAACCAGTGCCCTTCCAACCATGTTACATTGCTCAGAGAGATAAATATGTTGAACATATTGGACACTGTTTTCAGATCATTAGTATGCAGAAAGATTGTAAGAATAATTAAATTTCTTTCCTAACCAAATTATACGTCTGAAGAAAACCACAATATTTTCTGTCTCAAGTACAAATGTATTGGTGCTAATGGAAGTTCCAGGGCAGATTTTAACAATTTTATTACATACTACCTTGGAACACTGTAGTGCAGTTAGTCTCCACGGTGCCACACTGTGTTCTTAACTTCCTTTCAAACAAGTTCCATTGAAGAAATTGTGTTTGATCAGCAAGCTTTAGTCAGTTTAAGCAGGAATAGAACATGAGAAGAGTTCCAATAGATAAAAGGAAATGGGCTTTATTTAAAATACCAATTTTCAAGTCCTCTTACAATACATTTCTGTCAAAGATTCCTGTTTTAAGTGTGAATATGCCTAAAAGAGCATGACAGTCTCCTAGGGTGTTAACTTTGTACCTTACATCACAGTGGTACACCCAGTATGAAGAAATGCTTCACTTCATCCAGGCTTGCATTGGAAACAAAGCTTGTATAGGCAAAACATCTGCAGTTTTGGGGGATAATAAAAGAGAAGAAAATACCTTAAAAATGAAGATAGAATTTTCAAAGCCATATTCTGATAAAGATGGTATTCATCATATCCTGTATGTCCATCAAATGCCATTCTTCAACAAATATTCCCTTTCTGTTAGTGTCTTTTTCTTGCTCTCTAGGGCTGCCCTATCTTTCTCTGCTACGTAAGTTCTAATCTATGTTACTATTTCTTCTGATTCTGCAACTATTTTTTTTCCTTCTTGGAAACTAACTAACATGTTCAATAATTCCATAGACTAATATTTTGTAAGCGTGCTAAAAAGTTACAATTGAGCAGAGAGAGAAGGATAACTCTTTTCTGAAGGAGTACTCAGCGTGTGCTTCTGTATTAAATTTACACAGGTATTTCATGAATGTCATCATCACTAACAGTTCAGAAAGGGCTTTTGGGAAACTAAGTTTGTGGATAACATGAAACTAGGGTCAGGTGTTGATGTTCTTAAGGGCAGAGATTCTGCAGAGTGATCTAAACTAACTGGAGAGCAGTCTACAGCTTCCTCACAAAGGAGGGAGGAGAAGTGTCTGATCTCTTCTCTCTGATGACCAATGATAGGACCCAAGGGAATGGCAGGAATATGTGTCAGAGAAGGTTTAGGTTGGATATTAGGAAAATTTTCTTCACCCAGAGGGTGGTGGAGGACTGGACCTTGCTCCCCAGTGTAACACCTGACAATATTCAAGAAGCATTTGGACAATGCCCTCAGACACGTGGTGTGAATGTTGGGATTGTCCTATGCAGAGACAGAAGTTGGGTTGAATAGTCCCTGTGAGTCCTTTCCAGCTCAGGAAGCTTTGATTCTGTGAAACTAACCTAACAATCATCATCTGGAGTACCTCTGATGGAAGATTATTTCTAGTGATATATTTGTGCATTTTCTCAGTCTTCTTTTTCACTTTGGTAGGGCTTACACATTTATATTTACCAGCAGCTTCCCTGTTCTCTTATTACAGCTGGAGAAAAATGATATTTTTAACTGTTCAGTTTTCTAGCTACCACTGTTTATTCTAGGCATTTCTTTTTCATAGATGAGAGGAATGGTTAAAGGTCATCTAATCCAACCCTCCCGAAATCAGCATGGTCATCTTCAGCAACATGCTTAGAGTCCAATCCATCTCGGCATTGGGTGTTTCCAGGGATTGGGCATCTACCGCATCTCTGAGTAACCTGTTTTAGTGTTTCACCATCCTCATTTCAAAAGTTTCTTCCTTATACATAGTGTGAATCTACCCTCCTTTAGTTTAAAACCATTACTCCTTGCCCTACCACTACCGGCCCTGCTAAAAAGTCTGCTAAACAATCTCAGTAATCTTGGTCCATCCTCATATGGGAGGTGTTCCAGCCCTTTGATCATCTTCGTGGCCCTCCTCCAAACCTGCTCATCAGAGCTGCATAGAAAAGCAGAACCTCCTTCCTTGACCTGTTGGTCACACTTCTTTTTATGCAGCTCAAGACACAGTTGACTTTCTGGGCTGCAAGCAGATATTGCTGGCTCGTATACAGCTTTTCATTCACCAGTACCTCTAAGTCCTTTTTGATAGGACTAGTCTCCATACCTTCTTCCTCTAGCCTGTGCTGATACAGAGAGTTAGCCCTATCCATACACAGGACTTTGCACTTCATTGTGTTCACATGGGCCCATTTCTCAAGATTCTCCAGATCCCTATGAATTGCATCCCATCCCTCAGGTGTGTCACTTGAACCACTCATCTTGATGTCATCTGCGCACTTACAGAAGGTGCATTCCATTCCACCCTTTATGTCAAGGATGAAAATATTAAGCAAGTACTAGTCCCAGTACCGACCTCTGAGAGAAATCACTTGTCACCTATCTCCATCTGAACCACTATCCTCTTGATATGACCATCCATCCAGTTCCTTATCCACTTAAGTGTCTACCTGTTAAATTCAATTCTCTCAAATTTGAAGAGAAGGATGCTGTGGGCAACTGTGTCAAAAGCCTTATGCAAGTCTAGGTAGATGGCATCTGTGTGTCTTTCCCTGTCCACTGATGTTACCACTCCCTTATGGGAAACCACTAGGCTGATCAAACAGCACTTGTGCTTGGTAAAGCCATGCTGGCTCTGCTGAATCACCTCCCTGTGCTCCATGTGCCTTAGCCTAGCTTTTAGGAGGACCTGCTCCATGAAATTCCCAGGCACAGAAGGGGGGCTGATAGGTCAGTAGTTCCTCAGGGTCATCCTTTCTTTTCCTTTTAAAAATGGGGGCAATGTTTCTCTGTCCAGTCTCTGGGGACCTCACCTGAGTGCTGTGGCTTTCAAATATCATGTAGTGGCTTGGCAAGTATATCAGCCAATTCCTTTGGGACACTGGGATATGTCTCTTCACGTCCCATAGACTTATGCGTGTTCAGGTCTATCAGGGAATCTGAACCCTGATATTTCCTTACAATGGGAGGGACTTCACTCCCCAGTCCCTGCATCATGGTCCAGCCATTCTAGAGTAGTAGAAAGAGAGGTTGCCAGTGAAGACTGAGGCAAAAATGTTGTTGAGTACCTCAGCCTTCTGTTTGTTCTTCAGTACTAGTTTACCAGCAATGTTTATCAAAGGTGCACACCTTCTTTAACCTTTCTTTTCTGGCTGGCATACCTGTAGAAACCTTCCTTACTCTTCTTTGTGTCCTTTGCAAAGTTCAGCTCCATCTTTGCCCTGACCTAATCGACTCCATGCCTACACGTCCTTGTACTCTTCCCAGGACACCTCTCCCCACTTCTGCTGCCGATGGATTTCCTTCTTCCTCTTCAGTGTGACCAGCAATTCTTTACTCATCCATGCCTCATCCATCTTGTCTTGCTTCCCTTATTTCTTACACTTGAGAATCAAGAGTTCTTGTACTCTATGGAAAGGATCCTTAAAGATCTGCCAGCTCTGTTCTGCTCCCTTATTCCTGAAGGCAGTTCCCCAGGGGTTCCAACCGACCAACTCCTTCAACAGCTGGAAGATTATTTTCCTAAAATTCAGGGGAAAAAAATGCTTGAGCACCACAATTTCCATAGTATCTTACCTGCATTTGTTTGCAAGCTCTTTCACTACAGCTGTCTTTGTGGCATTGTCTATGATAAAAAATGCTGCAAATGAATTAGTCTTAGGCTACTTATGTAACGTCCTTTATAATATATTTTATTAACCCTGGTGCTTCTAAAGTAATGGACTATGTTCCTGTCTGTACAGTGAGCACTGGAACACCTGTGGTGTTCTTGTACTGTATTACATCCCTGATCATAGAGTCATAGAATCATAGAACAACCAGGTTGGAAGGGACCCATTGGATCTTCTAGTCCAATCATTCCTATCAAACATCAAACCAAGTCCCTCAAGACCTCATCCACCCGCGCCTTAAACACCTCCAGGGAAGGTGAAATCAATCGTGGATCACCAAGAGGGTTTCTGTTACACTCTCACTGCTGAAAACAGAGGGAATGAACACAGTGCAGAGGCTCCTTCTCTTTCCCCCTCTTCCCTCCTTACCACTGGCATGCTCTTTTAACACTTGCTTCTCAGCCTGCAACCATGTGTGTATGTATCTCATGAAAAAATTTTGAAAGAGTCCATTTCTTTATTATACTTCAGGTTAGTTTCAATTTCCTAGCATTTTTTCTTTTGTAAATTGCCACAGGTTTGAAGGATGGGTCCTTTGGAGGACAGAAAACTGATTAAGGTGTAGGACGGAAAGAGCTGGGCTTAATGATAGCTTTCCAGGTTGGAAACAAATCAGCAGTGGAGGTTCATAGGGCTGGGGAGGGACAGGTTTTATTTGACATATTCGTCAATGACCTGGAGAAATAAGCACATAGTGAAGTCCCAGTTGTACTTAAATAGTATTGATTTCATCCTTTCTGAATCTTTTCTCTTCCCTCTCCCCGCCCCCGGCTTCTCTTACTCTTACAAGAATATCAGTCAAGACCAAGTTGAATTCCTCAGCTCCTGTGGTTCTCCAGTTTGCTGCTCTGTGAGAAAATGCTAGCTCTGAACCTTTGTCTTTTATAGACACCCAGAGCAAAATTCGTCACTGGATCATGCACATCAGTAACTGACAATTAAAGAATTATATTAGATCAATTGAAAATACTTTTCTTAAATTGGTTCCTGGTGGAAGTTTGCTTAGTAGGAATAATTGTCGGTACAGGTTTGCCTACGCTTCTCAGCTGAAATTTGGATATCACTGTGCAGGGAGGAGGAAAACTTATCTTCAGTTGCATTGCAGAGAAGCTGTCACACTTTGTAGTCTGACAGTTACCTATCAACAACAGTATCACTTTACCATTTTTGATTGCCTCTTAATGTGTGAGGTCTGTCGATTCTGAACATGTAGAACAATCTTTCCTGATGTGGAAACTTCAAAATTTAACGTTTGTTTTCCTTTTGGATTATGTTATTTAGTGTCAGTTATTTACAGGAGAGGATGACATTGAAGTATGAATTACAAAATTATTCCAGCCAGATGAATTACAAATAAAGTAGGATGGAACTATTTTTCACTGTTAATCAGTTACCAGCATTTAAAGATAACTGTGTCTGTGCATTTCTAAATAAATGAAATAGAGCTATGTAATTATCATTATCAAAAAGCTGCAGAGGCTGTTCTATTTTGCAAGCTGTCAGACACAACACTGTAGAACTGTCTCAAGCTTCAGTTAAACCTCACTATGCAAATTAGCTCTCTGCCTCCTCAGACTGAAAACTGTATCAGTTTTCTGCCTGTAGCAGTTATTTTACAAGATTAACTTGAATTCGAAAACAGGCAGCTGACAACAGAGTATACCAACTAATTCTGAAGGGGAAGTAAAATTTCTTCCCTGTTTTATTGCAACTCATTAGCTGAATATTTGAGACAAAATGGTTGTCCAAGCTAAAAACATAGTAATTACCTTCTTTTTCTTTTCTCTTTTCTCTTCGTCCCCCTTTCCATTCCTATTTAATTCCTATTAGGTGCCATTAATTTTCTCTAGGAAAGTAGCCATTCATTTCGCATAATAGAATGTCTCATAGTGTGCACCAGCACAAAATGGACTAAGGAATAAATGGGTGTTTAGCATTTTCCAGTGCTTTCAAATCTAAGTGAAATGGTGGTTGGATAAGACTAGATTCCTCAGTCTTTGTGTATGTTAAGCGCTATTGCTTTATGAATAGCGGTTTGTTGCAGACAATTTGTAAAAATCAGCTCTGTTTTTTTTTTCACAGCCTTATGATGTTGTTAGACTTTATCCTGACAAACATTTTAGCACATGAATAACCTCATCACAGTCTATGTTATTTCAAGCAATTGATATTTTAAGTTTTCCTTGTCTGGGATGTTGTATAAAGTCTTTATTCCTCATGTGTTCTACAGTTGTTGTTATTTGCCACAGGAGTGTAAATCATGGTGCAAACACTAATCCATTCCAGATAGACACTTTCCTTTATCCCAGGAAGAATGCTGATTCTGTCTTATAAACATATATACATACATGTGAATGAATGTATACATAAAAAAAAAGAAAACCAAAACCAAACAAAAAAAAATAAAATCCAAAACCACAGTAAAAGAAAATATAATTTAAAAAGTAAAAGAAAAAAATACTTAAATCAAAATTAGACCCTAGTGAACAAGTCTGAAATAATGTGTCTGCAACCTGTACATTGGAGCATCAGTAATAATTTGAAATAAATATAGCAGCACTGATTTTCTAGTGGTAGTGTTTTAGATTTTCGTGTTGAAAAAGTTTATTGTGGAACTGTTTTCTTAGTTTATGATGTAATGGTTTCATTCATAGTTACAAGGACATCTTCAATTGTAGCACAGCTAGTTTAGCAAAAGGCAGGCTCTGGACTTCATGAACTCCAAAAACAGGTAAGAAATAAATGCTCACTATTTTGTCTGATCATTTATAAAGTTATTGTGGTGGTGGGTTTGTGTTTCAGTACCTAGTATTCTGGTTTCAAGCAAAGTAGACAACTAGACTAAAGAATTTTGTTACATGAAAAAATGCAAAAATGAAAATATTTTTGTAGACATAAGGAATACAGTGCTCTACAGATGTAAATGAACAAAAATTGATTATGTGGGCTTTACTTTCAGTCATATTAATTTGGGAATTAAAATCACTAGCAACAGTATAAATTCTTAAGTTGGATACCTTAAATTATTTACTTATTATGGCAAGATAAAAACATTAATTTCAAATCATAGAGATCACAATAATTCTTTAAAATGGATTTTCTATCTAACTCACAGTAAAGAAGGGACAGTCATATGTGGTGCTTTGCTGAGAAATATTTTATTGTTTGATTCCACCCTAGCTACATACCAATAATCCTTCCAGAGAGGAAATCAGGGCAAGGAAGGAGAGTAAAAATGAAGGCACAGGTCCCTTTAAAAGAATTTTCATGTGAATCCAGTCTTGGCTGCATGAGAGGTGCAACAAATAAACCTGATATTTCAACCTTTAAATGATGAGCAGCAATGGTTCAAAGCTGCACCTGTGGGGGGCTGGAGGGGTGGGAAGGGGTCAGACTGCACATTAGGAAGCATTTCTTTACTGAGAAGGTGATCAAACACTGCAACAAGCTACCTAGGGAGGCTGTTGATGCCCGAAGCCTGTCATTGTTTCAGAGGCATCTGCACAATGCCCTTAGTAACATGATTTAGCTTTCAGTCAGCCTTGAAGTGGTCAGGCAGTTGGACTAGATGATCATTGCAGGTCCCTTCCAAATGAAATAGTCTACCCTAAAGGGTGAAATGAAACCGCAGTGCCCTGAAAGAGAAAGAAGCACCAGAGTCACAATCCTCTCCGTTCCCATTTGCCACCGCCACCTCCTTTTGAGATGATCTTTGCTGCTCAGCAGATTATCACAGTCACCCCATTTCATCTTAATTGCAAAGCATCTCCTACAGAAACATTACAGCCCAGAAGCACAGATAAATCTTGTCTTGAACATGAAGCTCCCTGCCTTTTCTGAGGCAGATCAGCAATCATGGAACCAGTTCTGCTTAGGAAGAAAGAATAAGCTTCAAAGAGAAGTGCCTGTGACATAGGATCTCTGTGGTAGAACTGATGAGGAGTGGGAACCAGTGTCTGCAATATAACTTGTTCCAGAAGTTTTATTTCAGACAGTCTCCAGTTTTCCCAGCTGGCCACAACACACACTGATGGCTTCAATAGCTCCTCCAGATCAGCATTATCTGAAAGGAAATAAGGATGAATACTTCTAGCTTTCCCCATTAAAAGTATAATCCTGGAGTAAATAAAGTACTTCTCAGGGCTACGTGACATTTGTGGGCGACACCTTGCATGATGTAATGTTTGGAAATCACTGAAGAGACCAGAGTTTCTGTTACTCCAAACTTCATCACCAGGACTCTCAACAGATAAACCTCCTCAGACAATCCAGTTGAGTGCTCTGAAGTGCTTCTCTTTCACAGAATTTTTTATGAAGGAAAAAAATATTAACAATGGCCTGTTAGTGCTTCTGGAGAACCAGAATAAAATAATTCCATGGGGAAAGATGTTAAAGCATTTGACAGTGTCAATAGCAGATATTTAAATTTATTTTGCATATTTCTGTTACTGCTAGAGTTTAACTAAACTTGCTGAGAACTAAAAGGCTAGACTATCCACTGAACCTTTCATCGAAGTCCACCAGTTACCACAACTTCTAAATTTAATCTTCTGTTCTTTGAATCTCTCCTTTACCTGTCCAACATGAATTACTAAATCAAAGGAATTTGTAGGGGATCATGACTCCTGAAACCCATTGAATACAGGTTGATGACTGAAATGTACCATTCCACCAGATAATAAGTTTTGATGTGTGCTTGCTTACTATGTTGCTAAAATGTGTGCTGGAAAGGATATATTTTTTCTAAAAAAAAATACATAAATTACCTTATTTCCTTTCAAGACAAGATTGGATTAAATGAAGTGCTATTCCTATGACTTATATTTAAATATATGTGGCTTTTTAACAGCTGTATTTTGTATTATTATTTATGATTCTGTTTAATAAATACTGACAAATCAATTGAGAGTCGTGTTAGGTGATAAAAACCATATGAAATTTTGTAAAAGTTCATCTGGTGATGCAGCTTCTGAGCAGTCATTTTGGGTTTTGAATATGAAGATAGTATTTTAAATCAAATATCTAAATTATTTTGAGTTTAAACACTGAAGGGGTGTTTTTTTCCTGGGGTATGACTAAGTGCTCACTGCTCTAAGCAGATCACCAACTGCTTTCCAGCTCTCTGGTCTTAGTGATGTGACACACTAACCTGGTGAAGGCTGGCAGAGCTACTGCAGAAAGATAAGATAGGAGGACTGTTCCAAGCCATTCCTTGCAACAATACCTTGGGAAAAGTAAGTCTCACTTCAGTGCCAGTAGAATTATGAGACTGTTCTGGGAACTACTGAAAAGTACCTTAAAATCAACACAGTCCTTGGTCCCAGCCAGCACGGATTTATAAAGGAAAGATCCTGCCTGACAAACGTATTTGCCTTCTATGACATGTTTATCAACCTAGATGACCAAGTAAAACCATCTGAGGAAATATTTCTCAATTTCAGCAAAGCCTGTGATACTGTTTCTGATAGTATCCTCCAAAACAAATTGACCAGCATACAGCTGGATCATAGAATCATAGAATCACTATATTGGAAGAGACCACTCAGATCATCAAGTCCAACTGTTCCTATCTACCTCAAAACCATGTCCCTGAGCACCTCATCCACCTGTCTTCTAAACACCTCCAGGGTTGGTGATTCCACCATCTCCCTGGGCAGCCTGTTCCACTGCCCAATGGTCCTTTCTGTGAAAATGGCAGAGCTTGTGGCCATTCCCCATTGCCCTGTCCTCTGTCACTTGGAAGAAGAGACCAGCACCCTCCTCTCCACAACCTCCTTTCAGGTAGCTGTAGAGAGCAATAAGGTCTCCCCTCAGCCTCCTCTTCTCCAGACTAAACAATCCCAGCTCTCTCAGATGTTCCTCATAAGACTTGTTCTCCAGCATCATTGCTCTCCTCTGGACTCTCTCCAGAGCCTCAGCATCCTTCTTATGGTGAGGGGCCCAGAACTGAACACAGGATTCAAGGAGCAGTTTCACCAGTGCTGAGTCCACAGGGAGAAAAGCCTCCCTGGACCTGCTGATCACACAATTTCTGATACAGACCAAGATGCCATTGGCCTTCTTGGCCACCTGGGCACACTGCTGGCTCATGTTCAGTTGACCATCAACCAACACCCCCAGGTCCTTCTCCTCCTGGCAGTTTTCTAGCTACTCTTCTAGTTTGTAGCACAGCATGGGGTAATCGAGCTCCAAGTGCAGGACCCAGTATCTGGCTTTGTTAAACCTCATGCCATTGGTCTCAACCCAGTGGTCCATCTTGTTCAGATACCTTTGCAGAGCCTCCCTACCCTCCAGAAGATCAACACTTCCTCCCACCTCAGTGTCATCTGCAAACTTGCTAAGGGCACACTCAATTCCTTCATCCAGGATAAACACATAGTGCAGTGTGAGAGTAATTGGCTAAAGGACTGAGCTCAAAGGGTCATACTGAATGGGATTACGTCAGGCTGGCAACCAGTCACACGCAGGGGTTCCAGAGGAATCCATCTTAGGACCAGTACTCTCCAATATCCTCATAAATTATGTGGATGCAGGACTCAAAGGTTTACTAAGGAAGTTTGCTGATGACATGAAACTGGGGAAAGCCTTTGAAGGCAAAGGGGCCCTGTGGGGAGATCTAGACAAATTGGAGACCTGAGCTGTCACCAGCCACATGAAGTTTAACAACGGCAGGTGGCAGGTTTTGTACCTGGGACGTGGCAACCCTAGATGTCTATACAGACTGAGGAGTAAGATTCAGCATAGAAGCTCTGTAGAAAGGGATCTGGTTGTTCTGCTCTATGTCATGTTGAATGTGAGCCAGCAGTGTGCCCTGGCAGCCAAGAGGGCCAACCACACCCTGGGCTGCATCAAGCACAGCATTGCCAGCCGTTTGAGAGACGGGATTGTCTCTCTCTGCTCTGCACTGGTGTGGCCCCATCTCAGGTACTCTGTGCAGTTTTGTGTGGCACATCGTAAAGAGCATATCAAGCTACTGAAGAGTGTCCAGAGAAGGACCATGAAGTTGGGTAAGGGTTTAGAGAGGAAGATATATGAGGAGCAGCTGAAGCCACTTGGTCTGTTCAGTCTGGAAGAGACCGAGGGGGAACCTCGGTTCAGATTTACTGCTTCATCACAAGGGAAAAAGGAGCAAGAGCTGATCTCTTCTCTCTGGTGACCAATGACAGGGCACAAGTGAAAGGCAGGGAGATGTGCCAGGAAAGTCTTATTTTGGATATAAGGAAGAATTTCTTCACCCAGAAGTTAGTGGAGCACCAGACCAGGCTCCCCAGGAAAATAGCCATGGCACAAAGCCTGACAATATTCAAGAAGAATTTGTGCAACACCCTCAGACATACGGTGTAAATTTTGGGGTTTTCTTATGCAGGGATAGTAGTTGGACTCAATGATCTTTGTAGGTTCCTTCCACCTCAAGTCATTCTGTGATTCCATGATTTTAACAAGTCAGAACAAGCAGGTTGTGATCTTCCAATTCTAATTCTTTCCACTACAGAGCCATCCCATGCAACTTTAAAAACTACCTTTCAAAAGTTTTATTATTTCTTTATGTAGGACATTTGTTTGTGTGTGATACAAACGTAGTGAATATCTGATATTCTTTATGAAAATAGAATCAAGGGGTAACAGCACTTCAGGCAAAAGTTTTCGAAGGATCTTATTCTTTCCTATATTAGTCAACAAGTTTCCAAATATTAATTGTGCCTATGAAAGGCAATCGAAACAATCTTTAATATAATTAAAGAAGTTAACATTGTGGGGAGGTGTGGAATCAAAGGAAGGGATATAGCTACCTAGTCACTGTTGCCTTTAAGTCTAGCTGCTATGAATGAAATAATAAAACAAACCTTTCTCATTGGCAGTGATTTTTGAAGAGCCCTCCCAGATGGAAAGCATCAACAGTAGACGGGAACGCAAATATCCAGGGAAATTCAGGGGATGGGATCACATTCACTGCAAAGGTTATAATCATTATGGGCATATGATGTCTGCATTCACACACGTTCACATTTATTTATTAGTGTATTTTTTATATTTTTAAAATAAATTATTTCAGATCAGCTTGATTTTCACAGTGATTTGCTGAAGCGTAAATTTAAATTTATAACTCCTTTAGCAAAGAATTAAATTCATATATATTAGGCTAAATGTTTGATCTAGCCTCCTGTTTGAAAACAAATAAAAATCAGTCTTCTAAAACAAGTGTTATTCTAGTGGTGCCATTCATTATCAAATAGTAAACATAAGAGAAACAGGAATCTACTTCACAGCCTGATAATTGAATGCAAATGTACCTCAAAAGAAACAAAAGATCTTACAAAATTCGCACAGTTTAAGACTTGCTTTCAGGGACCAAATTCAGGATTCTCTACCTTACTGTCTGCTTGCATTACCAGTAGGAGAGGCACAAAGAGAAGATTCCCTTAAAGAAAAAGCATAGGAACTAGCTCTTTTACATGTTAATGTCTTTTTCCTCATTACATCTGGAAGAGATAACCTTCTAATTGTTAATTTTGCCATCCCTTGCTTGCCTCCATTTACCTCCATCTCTGTACTCATCAAGACTTCAATGGTAGGAAGTTCTATTTCTCCAGCATGGCAGGGTTAACAGTCTCTGACAGGAAGCTAGTGGACAGATTTCCTGGCCAAATTAGCTTCTCAGTATTACATGTATCATAAATCTGTAACGACATGTTATCAAGCATAACCCCCCCAAGTCCACCACTGAGGTCACTGCTGTCTTATTTGCAGCATCATTACTTGAAAAAAAACCTAGAACCTCACAAAAGTTTGATTGTGAAACTACTAAATGGGTCTTCTCAGAGAAGATTTATTTTGCTGCAGAGAGTTCCCTTCCATGTTCTGACATAGTGTATCTCTTTCCTATAAGCAGAAATAACTTAAATGCTCCTTGAAGCCAGTAGAGTTTGTTTTTATTTCCAACTGCTCCATATTTGCTGCTTCAAAACTATTCCAGTGTCATTTTATAATGACTAAACAGATAAATTGCCTATAATTTCTATGTACATTAACTATAGCTGGGATAGAGAGGCAGTAGAAAACCAGCGTCATTAAAAAAAACCCCAGGGATAGGGACCTTTGTGTAGCACTGGTAATTTAGTTTTTCAGTGTTAGTTAGTGCTATCTTTCTTCCTTTCATCCCTTTTCTCATCCAATTCTTTCATCCCTTTTCTCATCCAATTTAAATTAAGGCACAATTTTTTACTGTCAAAAAGTAGCCAGCAGCTATTTACAGGTTATTTGTATATTAAATATTCTGGGTTTATAAAAATATCTCTTTTTTGAAGTTTTATACTGCTACATTTTCGCCCCTTTTTTTCCAAATATTTTTTTTCTTTATTGTCAGTGTGTTCTATTACAAATACTAACAATCACACATAATGCAAAACTCCTACAGTAAAAATACTCACTGACTTCATCAGGTTTTAGCCTGCTATGTATAAGTTGAAAACCAGGTTGCAGTCTGGGTGCCTAACTTCAAGAACGCATCTGATCCTAATCCCACTGCTCATGAACTCAGCAATATCTGGGGTTTGGACTGTATTCTACCATGACTGTCATAATCTCTCTTTGCTTCTTTTAGGCACTCTGAATAGTAGCCACATTGCTATCTAAGCAAAAATTGTAACAGCAAGAGTTCTTCCATTAAAAATAGACTCCAAAATGTTTTTCTGGATTAACATCTTATTGTTATTCTACTCTTTGAGATCTGACTTAGTGTTTTTCAGGAGTATCCTATGCTTGAGCCTACAATTTATTTACTTCTGGATTGTTTTCTTGCTGTCGCTTAGTTCAGGGCTAGGTGGATGTGGGTGAGAAATGAAGATCAAATTGATCTCAGCATATATGTCCGCACTGCCCATATGCCTTTCAAAGATGAGGCATTTCTTAACGGGAAATTACTAAAACCTGTGATGTTTCCACAAGCTTTGATTTAGCATTTGTGAATACGTCTAGTTTCCATTTGACCCAGATCTCAAGCTTTATTACTGTGATACAGCAGAAGTAATGCTTTTTACATGAGTTGCATTAATTGAACAAGACACCAAACCTGTGCTTGATCAGCTTACTGAGATAAAAGGACATTTTCGCTTAGTACAGAAAGGCAGAGGAAAATAACTAAAATTGATTACCCTGCTTATCACTGACTCGATTTGTTGGTTCCCTTGGCAACTGTCATTGAAGTAGATGAAGTTACTGGTAGCCTGAAGGAGATCGACATGTAAGATTTCTGTTTCTATCAGCCACATTAAGCATTTTCTGACTGATACAAGTATAGAGAGAAAAGTGCAACCTTAGTGGAAGGATTAGATTACTATAATTCCAAATGTAGTTAGTCCAACCTAATTTTCTTTTTAATATTTGAGTCGTATGTTGTCAAGAAAATGGGAAAATATTGTGTTGTTATTTTAACATTTTTTTGTTTTCTGATCCAGAAAGCAGTAAAGTGAAGATTTCACAGTGGTTTTCTTGGGAAAAACCTCTAAGAAAAACCCTCTCTAGATTTTCAGTGAGATGTATGGTCTTTATTTTTCTACATAACGTCTATATTCTATTAGATATTTGATATAAAGTTTCTGCATTTGAGCTTTGTTGTGATTTAGTTGTAGAAAGTGCTTGGAAATCTGATGAAAGTTAGAAATTGTGATTTACAACAACAGGAATCTTTTCACAGACTTTGTATTTCTCAGATCCATTGGGCAGAAGGAAACGGTGTTCGTAGTGCATGCAGGTTTCCAACAAAGAGGGAGATATTCCACTGTCTTGGTATGCTGTTCAGATGTAGCTCTCTCTCTTCAATATACTTTTATTTTTGAATGCTCTCTCCTCAGCCTACTGAAGGAATGATTGACAATCTGTATTGTTCTGCTTGTAGGATGTTCAAGGGCCATGTTTCAACAATTTCGCAGAAACGTGTGTTCTCAGGTGCTATGCTTTAGTGCTAAAGATTCTTCTCTTCTGCCACAGACCAGCACCTTATTTGGATCCTTATTTTTGATTTTGATAAGACTGATCCACAAGGATCTGAGAGCTGGGATATGAAGTTTTTCATATCAGTATACATATTTCTTCTTTCTTTCTTGAAGAGAGATTTTATGAAAAAGCAAGAAACAGTGTGAAGCCTTTTAGACCTGTTTTCAGATCCTTTTGGACAACTGAAACCAGAAAACCAGAGAACTGGGGAGCCAGACCCTGGCTCTCTGTGGCTATGTCTGTACTTTGGGATCTGGGAAACCTTCCCATTTTCCAGACCTGGACACTTGCCCTGAGCACGTTGACTCCCTGTAGGACAAAATCTGTCTGTGCAGTTTTCCATCAACGCATGCACGCATATGTACACTCTGTTTCTAAGGAGAAAATATGGGCACATAGGCCAGCAGGGAGACCTAGCATGTTCCTACAGTGTACCTCATCTGGATTGTCTGGGCTTGCCAAAAAAAACAATTAGCAGGCAATCTAGACATATTTGGAATGACTGGGTTTTGTTGTTGTTTTCTCTGAATTTTAATTGAAGGCACCCATCTCCTCACTGGGACATTAAGAGCAATAGCCCATACATACTTGAGTAAAAAAAACTTTAGACTTTTTATGGACGAGGGAATAATTATATCTCAGTGGTTTCTGTGTGGCTCTGTTTCAGAAAATTTTAGAGCATTTCCAGTTACTACAGGTCAAGAGAACAGGATTCTTGCTCAGTGAATGGAAAGCATTCAGTTGCCCATAAGAAACATATGCACTGCTGGCAGTAATACAGCAGCAACTGCAGTCATCTTTGGCAGACTCAGATTTTTCTTGCTGTGTAGAAATATTTTCTATCCTATTCTGTTTCCCTCTTCTGTTGAATATGAGCCTAAGAGTTTGAAGACTTCACAATGGGCTTCTCTGCTTACGGATTTTAAATCTGCTACCTAAGGGGCTGACTGCAACTAATAAAACTAGAATAAAAAGATCAGAAGATCAAGTCAAGTTTTCTCATTTGATGCTTACTTTTTGTTGTTTAAGTGAATAAATTGTCCTGGAGTTTTTCTCGACATGCAGTACTGAGTGCTTACATATTAACAGTTGCACACAGAGTAACCTTTTATAATAGAGTTTTATTTAATTAAGCCATTCGCTAGCAACAAATCCTAACCCACTCAATTGTAAATTGTCACAGTTGTGCAGCGTGCTTTCTCCTGCTGAAATCTTATTTGCTTGGTTTTCTGCCATAGGGTATATATCTGGAACAAACAAAATTCTCAACCTTAATGATGAAGAAAATAAAAGACCCTGAAATCCTATTTTGTTTTCTAGTTTGAGTTCACCAGAGAGATCAGCAACATGGAGTTCTGTTCCTGGGTGGAGCTCATACAAAAAAAAACAGGCAAAGAGATGCTTTGAAGTGAGCTGGGACACAGACACTGAAGCTATCCCATATGGAAGCAATGACCTAGCAGACTGTGAGAAAGATCAAAATAGGGGAAGCTTTCTTGGCACTAGGATATTAGGTCTACCTACCTGTTTTTCTTCTAAGGTTTCTTCTGTGGGTGCATAGAAATAAAGAAAACAGAACATAGAAAGGAAGTAATGTAGTACTTCATAAGGTCACTTTTCTCTCTTTCAAAAATTCTTTTTCCTTCCCTCTGTTGCAGATTAAAACATACTAAATGGCAATATGGACAAAATTTTTATACACGTAACACTGTTAATTGAAATTTCTGTTAGTGCTATCAACAAAACAACAGCAGAAGTGATTCATACCATAGAGACAATGATATATTTGTGGCAAGAAATTGAGGACATAATGCTGTTATCCTCCTAAATATCATCGCAAAAAAAAATCTGCCCACTTCTCTCAAGACAAGATTTCACCTTCTTTTCTGGAATGCAAATTTTAAAGTTATTTTTTCCCTTACCCACATCTGACAGCAAAATCTTATCACTAGCAGTTACCCTGTGTCCCCTGCTGCATGTAGGATATTGAGCTTTCCAGCTCACTCTTTCCAGACCAGGAAAATAAACCAGATTTGCCTTAAGGGATTCATTGTTTTTATTTAGCCTAATCCAAAACACAATTAAGTCAATGAATCATTCTTTCCCTATTGGAATAAGATATTTCCTTCTATCTGAGAATAAGTTATATATATAAAAATCCTTTCCTGAGCAAGAAATGGCCATTCTGTTTAGTCAAGCAAGATGCAGGAAATTCAAATGCATTAAGTTATTTGCCTCTAAGGATATTTGTGTCATCTTCTGCTTTTAAGCTCTGAGAATACGCCTAATTAGTACTGCAACAGACAATTTAGAAATTTGGCTTTACACATGTCTTAATATTACAGTTTATGTTGAGAAGCATTCAGAGAGGTGCCAACAGTTTGTGACATCATTAGCACTCCAACTCTAGGATGATGACATAGTCAAGCCTCTGAATTCCAGTTCATTGACATTTAAATGATGCATTTCTTCCTCTACACTTGTCATACTAGCTCAATTATAGGAATTCTTTCTTTACCTACCAATGACTAAATAGTTCTATTGAATATTTGTCCTCTTCATGGTCTCTGTCTGGATTGGTTAATGCATATCTGTTTTATCAGAATGCAGTATGGTGTTTTTTTCAAATTTGTATAATTTGGCATTATTTGAAAATAAGATTCTAATGCCTTTCTATCTAGTTTCCTAGATAGATTTGACTAAAGATAGTCAAATTTCTGTGAAGTGGTTTCTGTTATTTTTAGGATTTTAAAAGATGGGGAATTGATAAAGTAATTGTCAATACCACAGTTTTAACTGTGACTAAGCAAAGATTCACTTTTACTCCCTAGGAAGAAGATGTGTTTTCCCCTGATTTAGAAGTTACATTACTGAACTATAAAGTTTTCACAACCAAATAACCCTCTTTCTTTGCCTGTTTCTTCTCTTAACTTTACACAATGTGACTTATTCTTCTGAACATGTTTGCAAACAGAAATTCAATACACTGAGATAACTTCATTTTTGCTTCACAGCCAGGCTGCAAAAACTGTCAGTGACTGCTTTGTAAAGTACACAAATTTGGATGTGTTGTTTTCTGTTCTGTGATAAGATTAAAATCAGAGTTGTTTTCCTCTGTCACAAAATAGCTAGTTGACAGGTATCATTAGCTAAGATAAACAACATGTTAATGATTGGAAAAAACTCAATAATGATTCACTGTGTATCAACAGCCCTTACCTCACTTAAAGTTTACCAGCAAACTACTAAAAACAGAACTTACTTTTATTTTAGATTTCCACGAGAAAAAAATAATCCTCTGCATTTCAACAGTGATTTTTCAGATGACAAACATACAAACACTCATGAGATTGAGCAAGGCAAGCTGATGATATTCAGTGTTGTATGCTTTCCTCTCAAGGCTAGTGCATGTCCATAGAGTCCATATCCATGCAGTCCAGTACAGACGGATGGCAACTCTGTTCATACTCTGAACTAACAAGTAAGGCTTAACTGTCAAATAGAATAACTGTCCTGTGTTTTATTGTACTGAACACTGAAAGAAGAAAGTTAATTTTTCATATGATAAGGCCATAGCACTGTGTTACACTCAAGGTATGTGTACTCATGAGACTGTTAGTGCAATAGTAGATCAAGGAGTACACATTAAAGAAACTTAACTAAAATGTAGTTCAGATCTTAACCAAAGCCAGTTCTGAAAGGATTATAATTAGTGCTAACAGGCTGCATTACTGGTAGAAGAAGAAATGTAAACCAAGATTAGAGATATAATTGAAAAAATCCCTTTGTGTTTTAAGAGGAATTTTCAGGACTTTATCTGTTGTTTTGCACAATTCGTCCACGTCATACCGTGGAAAAACTAAGACACACATAAATTTGTAAAGATTTATGGATTTGCTGTATAGCAGAATAGGTGTTGGAAAAATCTTAGCAATCTGCATGTTCTCATGAGATTTCTTACTCACTTTTCAGATAAATATTTACTCTGAAAGGGCAACAGGTCCCCTGGACTTCAGTCTCAGGATACTTTGTAGAGGAGTGCTATGCATAAAGGAATGATTTCTTTAGATAAAGTTGAGGTTCAGTGACTAATAATTCATTTTTACTAGTAACAGATACACTTGAATCGCTTGATATTTACAGTCTTGTTTCCAGAACAAGTGTTTTTCAAAACAAGAAGCTGTACAGTAGCAGTATAAGTTTAAAGAAGAAGTAAGAAGTAACTACTAACAGTGTCTAACACTGCATTTCTAACAGACTACCAGGAGGAATGAAAAGATAGTAACAATATCTCTTTAAAAAACAAGTAGAAAACATTTTGGTTCAGATAGGAAAATGTTAGATTGATTTTACTGGGGAATCAGTGAGAAAAGAGCTGGAGAACAAGTCTTACAAGGAGAGGCTGAGGGAGCTGGGGGTGTTTAGCCTGGAGAAGAGAAGACTGAGCGAAGACCTCATTGCTCTTTACAACTACCTGAAAGGAGGCTGTAGAGAGGGGGTAACTGGTCTCTTCTCCCAAGTATCAGGAGATAGGACAAGAGGGAATGGCCTCAAGCTCTACCAGAGGAGGTTCAGGCTTGATATCAGAAAAAGGGTTTTCACAGGAAGGGTCACTGGCCACTGGAACAGGCTGCCCAGGGAGGTGGTGGAGTCACAATACCTGGAGATATTTAAAAGATGGGTGGATGAAGTGCTGAGGGACATGGTTTAGTGGTTGATAGGAATGGTTGGACACAATGATCCTGTGGGTCTTTTCCAACCTGGTGATTCTGTGATTCTGTGAAAATAGCGTCCCTGCTTGTTTGTCATTGTACAAGCCAGTAGGAGTTTGTTTCCCCTGATGGAATCATACATTCATAAAGTGGCTTGAGTTGGAAGGGCCCTTTAATGTCCATCCAGTCTAATATCTTTAACTATATCAGACTACTCAGAGTCCCATCCAATCTCAGCCTGAATGTTTTCAGGGACAGGGCACCTACCACCTCTCTGGGCAACCTGTGCCAGTGTTTCAAAACCTTCATTATGAAAAACTTCTTCCTCATATGTAGTCTGAATCTTCCCTCTTTACTTCAAAACCATTAACCCTTGTCCTGTCACTGTAAGTCCAACTAAAAGGTTGTACTCTTCTTTCTTGTAAACCCCCTTTAAATGTTTAAAGACTGCATTGTCTTCCCAGAGATTGCTCTTCTCCAGGCTCAACAAACTCTACTCTTAAAGCCTATCTTCATAAGACACATGTTCCATCCCTCTGATCATTTTTGTGGCTTTACCCTGGACCCACTCTAACATGTCCATGTCTTTCCTGAACTGAATACTCCAGAACTGAACACAGTACTCCAGGTGAGGTCTCACAAGAAAAGAGTAGAGGGGCAGAAGCCTTGACCTACTGATCCACACTTCTTATGATGCAGCCCAGACCATGCTTCTGCTCTGTGACTGCACGTTGCTGGCTCATGTCCAGCTTTTCATCCACCAGTACCTCCAAGTCCTTCTCTGCAGGGCTGCTCAGCTATGAAAGTGCTTCCTGTTCCTTTGTAAATAATATGATGGGTTTTGTAGTTATCAGTTCATAGCAATTATGTAAATAAATTTTAATTTTTCTTGGGTTGTTTGCTCCCTCATTCTATTGGAAATCTTTGGTTTTTCATTGAAGACCAAAAGAAATAGCAAGCATGAGACAAAAATACTGGCATAATCTATACATGCATAAATTTAAAATCTTCACAAAAAAAGGCAAGAAGAAAGAAATGTCATTTAAATTAAAAGAGTATACCAAGAAATATCAAAGGAATATACAGGGAAGGATTGATGTAGACTAGAAATAACAACATTTCCAGCTAGAAGGAAAAAAAATCTTCAATATATCCTTGAGGTTAATGGGAACAAAAAACTTCAACTTTTTCAGCATATAAAAGCTTTGTAAATTTGTGCTGTGAGAAATAACGTGATAATAGAGGTATTGGATTGATAAATTAAATCTTAAATTCCAAGGTGCTGCTCCTAATGATATTTACATTTTGTGAAGCAAATAAATTATTGGCACAATTTGTCACTTGCATCAGCTCTTCGAAAGCCTTCAGTGAAGATACTCAAAACCTTAGCTGAAGTCAGTACTCTTCAGAGAATAGGACTGAACTTGCTGTGGTTAATAATATTGTCCTTTCAATCCAGATGTATACCAAGAGGAAAAAGTAAAACCATTAGTTTGTGCTAAACTTCTGTGATTCAACTTTTGAACTCTCATTCATCTTTCCTAATCATAATTCTGGTTCTTCCTTACCATCATAATGAGGAGAGCTCATTACTCTCTACAAGTACCTGAAAGGTGGTTGTGGAGAGGAGGGAGCTGGCCTCTTCTCCCAAGTGACAGGGGACAGCACGAGAGGGAATGGCCTCAAGCTCCGCCAGGGGAGATTTAGGCTGGAGATTAGGAGGAGGTTTTTCACGCAGAGGGTCATTGGGCATTGGAACAGGCTGCCCAGGGAGGTGGTTGAGTCACCTTCCCTGGAGGTGTTTAAGACACGGGTGGATGAGGTCTTGAGGGACTTGGTTTAGTGTTAGATAGGAATGGTTGGACTAGAAGATCCGATGGGTCCCTTCCAACCTGGTTGTTCTGTGATTCTGTGATTCTGTGATTCTGTGATCATGGTGCTCTGATGGAATTTTACCACAAAGTAGCTGACGAAGTAGCCTGTTTTAGGAGTTCTGAATAATATTCCATGTATTCTAGAAGTCAACTGTAACAACACTACAAAATACACAGAGATCAATATCCAGATTTGTTTAACTCCCTATCTAGTCCTTAATTTTTTTGTGAGGGAGTAATCTTTGAAGTGTTTATAAAAAAATTAAATTGGAGGTTAAAAGTTTCAGTATCATGTAATAAATAGATCTGTTACATGTAGCATCTTGCAGAACCAGCAGAAAGTTGAGTTTAAAGCATAGCTTTAGTGAGATTCTTTTTTAAAAAAAAATTTGAAGTGGAAAAATCAATAGCGAGTTTTTGAAATAGTTTTTTGTTCCTGTGAGACTGAACCTGCCATGGCAAGCTAGTCATTCTTAGATACCAGGTTAGCTATCTTAGCAAATGATGCGCGATGTAACTACACATGTTGGTGTTCTGCAGTCCTGTGAAGGATTCCACAAACTCTCACACCCATACCAGGAGTATATTATTTTATTTCATAAGCCTTTGTTTTGTACACAATGTTAATCATGTGTACACCAATTGAATAAATATGATGAGTCTTGCTTTATTTAAAGTCAATGAGTTCTTTCATCAATTACTCAGGAGAAATTTCTGAAGAATCACAGAATCACTAGGTTGGAAAAGACCTTCAGGATTATCAAGTCCAAACATTCTTATCAATGACTAAACCATGTCCCTGGATCTCCATGCTACAGTCCATCTCTCCAAAAAGTAATTGAGAAACTTGATTCTAAAAGGGAGATAGATTCCATATATTAACATAAAATTTGAGGCGTTTGAGTAGGGGACTGACAAAGGTATTTTCATGAGAGCAATTATTAAATAGTTATTTGTACTTTAGGTTAGGGGATTTTTTCAGTTTCATGACTATAGGAGTTTTCTTTCTATTGCAAGTCCAGCACTCAGAGCAGCCCTCTTACTGAAATGTCCCCTGCATGGGAAGGGATACTTTCCACTAATACAGGTTGCTCAAAGCCCCATCAAGCTTAGCCTTGAAAACCACTGGGAATGGGCCGTCTTCCCTTGGCAACCTGTTCCAGTGCTTCATCACCCACACAGGAAAATATTTCTTCCTAATATCTAATCTAAATCTATGCTTTTTCAGCTTAAACACTTTACCCAACATCCTGTCATTGCATTCCCTGGTAAAGAGCCCCCCCCACCCAGTTTTCATGTAGTCCCCCTTTACGTACTAGAAGGCTGCTATAAGGTCTCCCCAAAGCCTCCTCTTCTCTGGACTAACAACCCCAACTCCCTCAGCCTATCTTTGTATGGGAGTTGCTCCAGCCCCGTCATGATCTTTGTGGTCCTCTTCTGGACTTGCTTTAACAGATCTGTGCCCTCCAGTTCTGAGGACTCTAGAAATGAATGCAGAACTCCAGGTGAGATCTGACAAGAGCAAAGTAAAGGGGGGAAATGAGCTCCCTCAACCTGTTGGTCACACTTCTTTGGATGCAGTCCAGGACATGACTGGCTTCAGGGTTGCAAGCGCACATTGTTAGCTCATATTGAGCTTCACATCCACCAATGACCACAAATCCTTCTCTTCAGGGCTATACTAAATCCATTCTCCTAGCCCATATTTGTGCTTGGAATTGCCCTGTCCCAGGTGCAAGACCTTGCACTTGGCCCTGTTGAACTTCATTATAAGCTTGCTAAGGGTGCCTTCCATCCCACTGACCATGTCTCCAAAAAAGAAGTTAAACAACAATGGTCCCAATACCGACATCTGTGAAATGCCGCTTGTTGTCATTCTTCACTTGGGCATTGAACCATGGACTACAATTCTTTGAGTGTGACTATCCAGTCAGTTCCTTATCCACTGAGTGGTCCATCCATCCATCACATCTATGTATCTCCAATTTAGAGACAAGCATGTCGTGAAGGACAGTGTCAAATGCTTTGCATAATTTGAGGCCGATAATGTCTCTGACTCTTCCTGGAGAACCTCACTGGACTATCACAACTTTCAAATGCGATGAAAACTTCACCTGACAGTTCCCTCAGGACCATCTGGTGCATCTCATCAGATCTCATGGTTTGTACACATGCAGGTTCTTTAGATGGTCTCAAACTTGATGATCTCCTATGCTGGGGAGTACTTGATTCTCACAGTCCCTGCCTTTGCATTCTGACTTGTTCGCCATGGCTAGAGCACTTGAAGATGAAGACCAAGCAAAAACAATTGTTTAGTAACTCAGTCTTCTCCATGTCAGTTGTAATCGGGTTTCTCATTTTTCTCATTGAAGTTTCTTCATCTTTGTTGTCCTATGTACCCAAAGAAACTATTTTTGTTATTTTTCACATCCTTAGTGAAGTTGAGCTTTCTGATCCTCTCCCTGCACTCTTACGCTATATTACTACAATCGTCCCAGGACATTTGCTCCTGCCTCTACTACCTGTGCATTTCGGATTTGTGTTTCAGTTTGACTGACAGGTATTGACTTAGCCAAGCTGGTCTCTTGCCTCCCCTGCCCAGCTTCTTGTACACTGAGACTGAGAGCTTAATCTTTTAAAACTCAGGTTTATTCCCATATAACTCCCGGGGGAAGGATTGTTTCTGTTTTTCCATTACCGTCATGAGCTTTGCTCCCTTCAAGATATAAAAAATTTTTATTTTCAAGTATGTGTTTTTCCTACATAAAAGGCTTCAAGCTTGGCCTCGTAAACATCTGAAATATTGCTTTGATGACAACCGCACTTTCAATGAGAATGAAAAAATCTGTTCTATTCTGTAACTGGCAATTTTCACTTATTTTTTGGATCATGCATGGTCTTGCATATACAGCCTGTGATACTAATATCCTTCAACAATACTAACTACCCAGGCCATTTTTTGAGTGATTCTGTCAAGCCACTTTAAAAAAGTTATTCATACTTTATATTGTTTTCTTGCTCAAGTTTTCCTATTGGCATTTCAATTTCCCTGATCATTTTGTATTTGTTCTCCAGCCACATGTTTGTATTGCTATATAACACATGCAAAATTAGGTAATTTTTTTTTCCAGGACCTTTTAGTAAATTGTGGATGTTAATAGCTTTCCATTAGCTGTTCATGCACTGTCTACAAGGACTTGTCAAGGGTCAGGTGTTCTACAGGCCATATTAATGACTTCTGCCCTGTTCAGCTTCTCACTGCATGAATGCTGGAATTTACTTTATTAGTCCTGCAAGAAAACTTCATTGACTTTTCATAAGCAAGGATTACTTCTGCATCTTACCGCTTCTTGATGAAGAAAAGTATCTGTAGCTTTGTTTACTTTAGTATTTGATACCTCCAGGGGTAAATATTTGGAAGAAAATTAGGATTTTCTCATACAGTTAAGTACAGTACCTGAATCTAAAACTAACTTGAGTTTGTGGATACATTTTCATCTCACAGTTCACTGCTATTCATAGAACACAATATGCTTAGGCAGAAAGTTCTATTCACGTATTCAGCTCATTTGGAGCTAGCTCAGGTATCTCCATATTGTGCAACAAACTTGTTTTAAACTTCATTTTCTAATAAACATTTTTGATGAAATTATGGATGAAATGTTTGTAAAACCTCTACTATGTGTCAGACAAAATAAAAAGACCTCTAGGAAACTAACAATAGTGGGAGAGAAGAATTCATGGAAAGAAGAGGAAGAAATAAAAACCAAGATATATGTATGAGTTTAGAAATCAAACGCATTCCTCTACTAATTTGGCATATTATTTCTGTATTATGCCCTCCCCTCACCCCCAAATACAAGAAAATTAGTTTAGAAACTGTTTTATACCTTTATTTATGTTTAATTTTAATCCCAGCTATTATAATTCAAAATGTTATTGTGTCCATTGGTAACAGTAGGCATGGCACCTCCTACATGAATTAAGATGAACTGAAGATGTGAAATAGGCACATGTAGCCCAGATGGCAGATGTACATAGAGGCAGACTGTATAAATACCTCCTGCAAAACTTTAGAAACAGTCCAGATAGTCAGATGAACACAGGATTACGTGTACTTTTGAGGTATAATAGACTCTTTGGTTATCAAATAATAAACACTAATAGTTAAGAAATAATTCCTCCACAACTAAAGTGACAAGTTAATATAAATATTTTAGATTAAATTTCAAAATATGTATATAACATATGTGTGTCTATACATCAGTGTAACTGCAGGTCAACATTAAACACCAGATTGGATGCTCAGAAATCTACACATTTTGTTAAACACCAATATAGTTGTGATAGGACAAGAGGAAATGGTCTCAATTTTTGCCGGGGAGGTTCAGATTAGGAATCAACAAAAAATTCTTCACTGGAATGGTTATTGGGCATTGGAAAAGACTGCCCAGGGATGTTCTCAAATCATGATCCCTGGGAGTATTTAAAACATGGGTAGGCAAGGTGCTTAGGGATATGAATTAGTAGTGGAGAGGTACGGTTGGACTCAATGATCTCAAAGGTCTTTCCTAACCAAACAATCCTGCTATAGGTTTTAGCCCATTCCTCAGTAGACTGAACAACCCCATGGCATTTCTTTCTGCTATCCCCTTTTAAATTGTATTTTAGATTATAATATTCATGACTGGTATCAAAGAATTTAGCTGGTATATGGAAATGAATAAGTCCAGCTATTTCTTTAGAGAATGAAGCACTTCATCCTTCTGTTCCTAACTAAGGCCATTAGAAATTCAAAATGCATCATCTGGAATTTTTCTACTTGTGTCTTCTATTATATAAATGTCTGCAACTCTGAATTATGGAAAACACAGTGTCAAAGGGGGAAAAAAATCACTAAAATTTCATTATATCAAAACTAGTGTTTCTTATGATAAAGAAATTAATGAAATTGGTTGGACATCCTTCTCAAATGCTGTGCAGCTTTGGGTACAATATATAACAGTTTTTATTTCCAGTTTGACTTACAGTTTTGTTTTGACTTTTTTTTTTAATTAGAAACAGTATTTCCATGCAGGTCTCACAGTTCAGCCCTCCTTCTGACCCCACGATTAAATCCATCCTTAGAAACCCATGAACTTCATTGCATACGATTTACAACCTCTGTGTAGGACCTTGGGTCTCCTTCCCCATCAGTGGTCTTGGGAAGTGGTGAGAAACAAATTGCACCTCTTTGTGTGATTTAAGACTATGATGTGATTTGTTACCACCTATCGCATTATTGGAAGCCTTTGCCTGGTGCCTTGGTTTGGAAAGAATGTGAGCCCTGTATCTGCCTGCAACATGTTGTTGTGATGATTGTATACTACTGCTGCAGCTGCAGGTTGGCCTAGGGGGCTGGCCAATGGTTTGTTGTAAATACAGGGTATGTGATGGGACTTAACAGCTTGATTTTCCCTACACAGTGTCTTTGGATGTAGGCAAGCCTCTTGTTCTCAAGTACCTGTTTTCTGCTCCTCTGTCTCAGTTACTCCTTCTATCACACTTGCTTCAGTATTGACCCCATTGCTACTTTAGTTCCTCGTTCCTCATGTCTGACTCTGCCTCTTCACTGCCATTGTACATAGTTGTTTGCTCTTTCTGCCATCTACTTCCTAAAATCTATTGTATGCTTCATAATCCTATAGGATACCCTCTTAGTCCTCATAGTTGTCCAAGTACTTATTTTACTGTATGTCTTCCTCTTTATCTTGATCTGACTAGCCATGTTGTTGTCAAAAACATCCCTTGGAGATTTTCTGATCTCTCTTTGCCCTGAAGAAAATACCTTCTTCTTGTCCACATTAAGTGAGACCAAAGAACCCTTCCAGTGATATTTTTATTACTCCTTTTTTTCTTATCTTCACATGAATTAGTATTTCTCTCAGCATTTTGCAGCAGGAAAGTACATCGATTTAAGGATCTTTACTGACTCCACCTGGTGCACACAAGCCTTGATTAAGCTGATATTTCACCAAGCGAATTACTTATGTTAGGCTGGCAGTCAAGTGGTAGTGATTGACCTAAAGTCCACTCATCGTGTTTCAGGGTAAAGTTATCTCAGCACTAATTTAGCACCAAAAGCAGGATTTGGTATTGATTAGGGGTAACTTGGATCATATCTGCAGTTTGTAATGGTCATCTAGTATTAAAAGGACATCTGCACAGCTGCAGATCTCCATGAGTTTATTTTCACATTTATTTTAATGAGGCCAAGCTCCTACAGCAGTAGAAGCAGGTTAGTCTGCTTTCAGTTTGTACTCTTTTGAATGCTACAGGAGAAGTTGGTGAAGAAGCTTAAGACGAAATAGCATCCTTTTGTAACGTTACAGGTGTTTCATAATTTCAACTAGATGGATTACTCGTGAAATCCATCCTGTCAATAAACAGGCTGGATCTGGAGCCTCATCACAAGGAGTTCTCACTTTGCATGAACAAGGTAACCTTAAAAGAACTGGTATTTGCAAAGTATCATAAAGGTCAGAGTCTAACTAGCAATCCTTTTATCCTGATTATTCTTTTACTCATTTGTTTGCTAAGGCATCAAGTCAATGTGGTATACCTGTGCCACAGCCATCGAAGCAGAAGAACATACTGTACTAATAAATAGTAAGGTCTGAATTGCAAGCAGAGACATGATGTTCGAGAGGAAAACAAAATCTACAGACAGAAAAAATTCTTCTGTGTAGTTTAAAGTAGGAGTTAATAGATACCAGTTTATTTCGCTTGCAAAGCTCATCACATGACTGTGATGAACATCAAGTTGTCTATAGAAAGCAGTCAAGATTACAGTTGCTTCTGCAGTACTGAAAGAAGATAAATTTCAGGAAAAATTAACATGAAAGAGTTTCCTAAGCACAAATAAAATATTTCAATAATGCACCAATCAATGACTTGCAATCTGAGGCAGATTTTTGCAGAAATGTTAGTTGCTGCTGGTAATGGGAAGTTATACTGCTGGTTATTAAGTCCTCAGCATCATGAAGCCACATCTAATCTCTGCAGTAGTTTTGCTCCGTGCTTTTTCTTTTCATTTTATTTGCATTATAAAATTAAGAGGGGTAGAAGTATCAATGATAGTGAATGATTATATTTACAGGGAGCCTTGTTTCTGAGCAGCAGGCAGATCAAGGTGGGGTGGGTTGACAACAACTGTAGATGAGTATAGGAACGCTGTTATGCCATCTCACCCAGCCCTGTTTCCTCTACCACAGTCTAAAAGATGCAGAAACAAGTCATTCTCTCCACAAGTGTCAGGGTTTGGACTCATGAATGTGTAGCTACATGATAAATTATCATGGGGCACCTCTTGCAAAGCATATGCAGTGTGTACTCCAGATTCTTGACAACTTTTTCATTAAGGGGTAAGCAGGCTGAAGGTACTTAATGTTTTCTGTGAGATCAAACCTATCACTTCCAATAAAGTGACTTATTACGGTAATTTGCCTGTATGTTGAAACTTTACATGTAATATATTAACTTTTCTTTTTGTGTCACACTGAGAGACAAGGAGTAATACTTCATGAAAAAGTGTCTCCTGTGAATGAATATATATTCATTCAGAGAATGGAGAGGCAGATCTCAAGTGCATAGTAAATTCAAGGTTACTTGAGATGCAGCACATGGAAGGCTTAAAAAAAAAAAAACCAAAACTCTCCCTTTTTCATTTATTCTTAACTTCCTTTAACTTAAGATGATACTTCCCTAAAGGGCCAGGTTGGGTGGGGACTTGGGCAGCCTGATCTAGTGGTAGGTGTCCCTGTCCATATACCCATGGCAGGGAGGTTGGAATTAGATGATCATTAAGGTCATTTCTGACCCAAACTATTCTACTATTCCATGATATATTTTCTAGTTTATTTCCTCCTAGATAAGATGCAGTGCACTACTTATGCATCCCTTACGACTGTCATGAAAAGTAACATTCAATATCCTCCAGGTATATATTAAAATGTGAATGTACAGTTCGAGTTGTAGACTGTCATTTGATTTCTAAATAAAGTTAGAAGCCAAGTACAGAAAATACCCCCAGACCTTTAAGTTAGATGAAATAGATTCAGGGAAGCAAGTAAAAACTGTTCTATAAAGTAATTTCATAGAATTCAGAAATATTATTTAACTGCAGGAGATTTGGGACCTTAGCATAACTGTATCCATTTTGACTCTTGAAGAGATGAATTCATGTCAACATTTCCCTTCCTTCTACAACACAATGTGTAAATAAGTCATACGCAGTTTGGATATTGTTGTGGTTTAACCCCAGCCAGTAACTTAGCACCACACAGCCACTCAGTCCCTCTCAGCAGTATGAGGAAGAGGACTGGAAGGGTAAAAGTGTGGGGAAACTTGTGGTTGCAATAAAAGCAATTAAATAATCTAAATACAGTCATAATAATAACAACAACAACAATAATAATAACAAGTTGTAATGAAAACGAAAATAACAAAGAGAAATAAAACCCAGGATAGACAAGTAATGCAAATGAAAACAATTGTTCATTACCAACTTACAATGCCTAGACAGTCCTTGAGCAACATGTCCCACCACCAGACTTCCCCCTAGTCTTTTGTTGAGCATGAAACCTACAGTATGAAATATTCCTTTGGTCAGTTGGGGTAGCACTTCCTAACTTCTTACACACTCTCGGTCTACTTCCTGGCCAGGTAGTGTGAGGTGCAGAAAAGGCCTTAACTCTATCTAAAGTACTGTTTGGGGATAACTAAAGCATCCTGTGTTACCAACACTGGTCCCAGTACGAATCCAAAACATAACTCTATATGAGCTACTATGAAAAAATTAGCTTTATCCCAAGCAAAACCTGCAAACAAAACATTCATCTCATTCATCCAGACATTTAACATAGATATCAGATCTTGAAGTCTATCCTGACTGTAATAACTGTTTTCATACACAGAATAGTTTATTAGATACTTTTTGGCTTTGCTATAGGAAAGATGTTTTTCTGATTACTACTCTTCAGCTGTTCTGATAAGTAGTACAAAAAGTTCTGAGGACGAAATTAGAAAGGAGGGCACCATTATTATACTTTCTGTGGAGCTGAAGGGAATCTAAGTTGTTACCCCTGATTTCATGTGAGCATCTTTGAAATTTTACTGATAAGTAACTTTGATGGAGCAATCTTCTTTTGAGATGAAACACCTTGATAGGAATGCGGCTTAACAAGATATTCTAGTATAGTAAAGCCAGTCTTCAAAATCTATTATGGAAGCCCAAGGCAAAACTATTAAAATAGAAAAAACATAAGGTCACACTATTCCAAAAATTATTTTTGTCTGGAATGTATAGTTAGGAAATAATTAGTAGAAGAAAAAGTTTGAAAATCTTATTTGTTTCCAAATATCTTCACAAGATGATGACTGAAGGTAGAATAGGTATACAGACCAATTTGAACACTGTTGTGTTGTGTGAAAATTAATGTTTGGGTAGGAGGAAGCAGGTGGGGAGCAAGTAGTATCACCTGTGAACTTTTAAGCTCATAAAACGAGATTCATTTTATGAAAGCACTAGTTTAGTGTTTCCTACTCCTCGCATACTAATCCTTGCCTTCTGAGATATCATGTAAAGAAAGACATTTCAAGAAACTAGTCAGAGTCTAAAGTTAGTCAAGCAGCCAAAGCAATGACAACTAAATCCTGATTCTTTTTCATCAGTTTTGACAGAACCCTTTAGGGTTTAGGGGTTTTTTTAAATTCCTTTTATTCTTCATATAAACATATTTGAACTACCTTTAAAATTTCCAGCTGGGACACTGGCAGCAATGTAGCCAAGGCAACACAGTCGGAAAGTAACTGAACTTTGGCGGAAAATGCAAACAAATGGCTGAATTTGGAGTGTGCCATGTACACTGTTAGAGTAGTGGATAGAACTAGCGGATAAAATAGCTAGCTCGTTCACAGCTAGTTTGGGCATGTTCAATTACAGCTGTGAAGTAATCCTTCTTTCCTCCTGTCCAATTCTCCAGTTCGTATTTCCACAAACTTCTGAATGCTGAGATGAGCTGGCAGTGGAACATCACATCTCACTCTGTTCCAACACATCCATTTAAGATAGAACTTTGTCATTACCCTTCTTCATCCCAGAAGTTCTTTAAGGCTGCTTATTAATCTACTGGGAAATCCATCTCTGAAAAATGCAACTAATAACTAGGTAATATCCCAGTCTGGGTAGCAGAGAAAACCATCTTAGGTAATTTTAGCTGTTCCAATATGATCCTGTGTAAATGCTTCCAGGAATGGGGGCTGAGGTGACCTGTAGTGGTCTGAAGAGTGCCCTGTGAAAAAGTACCATGGCTGCCCATGGTTCAAATACCATCATTCTTCCCTTCACTAGGATTTCTTTTTGATCTGTGTGCTGCTGTTTATTCCTGCAAGTGGAGGGAAAAACTTGCAGCATGATTCCTAAAAACTAATCTACACTGCCTCATGGATTCTTTCATGGTCTTCTTTTGTCTTTGGCTGCCTTGTGAGTTACATTATTTTACCTAACACAAAGGAAAGTTCAGAAGTGGAAATTTGGTTCCACTGCTGCTGCTAACATCCAAGGGACACCCTTTTGGAAAAGGCTTGTTGCCCCTCATTTCCACATATTCTTAGCTCTCCCTTGCTGTCACACTTACAAGAAAGGCAGAGTTAACAGACTCCTGCTGTTGAAAACACCAGATGTTTAAATAAGGAATATTTGCCAATGTAAATCTCAGCTAGTTTCTGTATTTGATTTTGTTTCAATTCCATCTGTGGCAACAGATATGCATTTTAAAGAATGCTGTGCTGCACTCTGATATTTTACTACACATACTGATTTGTCATCTTGAGGTCACTTGGAGATTTAGAATCACCAGAGTAAGAGTAACAACAGAACTCGTAACTAATAATGTTGTTTCCAAAAGGTCTAAGGAATCACAGAATCACCAGGTTGGGAAAGACCTCCAGGATCATCGAGTCCAGCAGGTTCTATCGAACACTAAACCATGTCCTCATCCATCCTTCTTTTAAATGCCTCCAGGGATGGTGACTCAACCACCTCCCTGGGTAGCCCGTTCCAGTGTCCAATGGCCCTTTCAGTAAAAAACTGTTTTCTGATGTCCAGCCTGAACCTCCCCAGTTGAGCTTGAGGCCATTCGTTCTTGCCCTATCCCCTGTCACTTGGCAGAAGAGGCCAGCTCCCTCCTCTCCACAACCTCCTTTCAGGTAGCTGTAGAAAGCAATAAAGTCTCCCCTCAGCCTCCTCTTCTCCAGGCTAAACAACCCCAGGTCTTTCAGCCATTCCTCATAGGGCCTGTTCTCCAGCCCCTTCACCAACTTTGTTGCTCTTCTCTGGACTTGCTCCAGAGCCTCAACATCCTTCTTGTGGTGAGGGGTCCAGAACTGAACGCAGAATTTAAGGAGTGGTCTCACCAGTGCTGAGTCCAGAGGGAGAATAACCTCCCTGGACCTGCTGGTCACACCATTTCTGATCCAAGCCAGGATGCCATTGGCCTTCTTGGTCACCTTGACCACTTGTAGCTTTCAAGAAAAGGAACAGCATTCAAGACACAAGAATCAGAAATGGCAGCATAGAGCTAATTCTGGCTTTTTTCAAAAAAGCTCTTTCTAGTTGAAGCAGAGTCACACAATTTCACCTCACTTTCGTTTTGCATGAGCTTTTCATGTCTTCAAATTAGACCTAAGAAACTTATGTTTGAAATATGAGGAGAAATGTAAACCGATATATAATTTCTCAGAAAAGAAAGCTACTATAGAGTAGATTCCAAACCACCTATACAGTTCTGATTTTATTCCAAATTTCTTCATTCCTCAATCCAAAATTCAAAAGGTCTACTTCATTACTGTACTCAAAATGGGATATCACTATGCTGGAGAATTCCATTTAAATAAATAACATAAGCTGTTTAATATTTTTTTGAAATTGCTAAACGCAGTTAGTGGAAGGTTGTGCTCCAAATTTAAGTAGCAACAGGGCATGAAACTTTGTTCAGTGTCACCAGCCTGCACCTGCATATATTTTACTTTCACTTCCTTGTACTTCTTCTTTATGTCTGTTTTTTTTCTAGGGGTCAGGGGAAAGAAGAATCATAGGTTTTGACTGTTAGAAAGTATTGGAAATCCTCTTCCTCTAAATGTAGTATTAGAAATGCAGGGGCCTGCTTGTTTCATTTTTCTCCACACATCACTATTATATGCATGTTATAAAACCATCAATAAACTGATGATTTTTTTTTTCCCTCCTTCAAGGGAAGTGGTACTTCTTAAGGAAGACATGGAAAGTTGTCTAATGAAGTGCCACTGGAAAAAAGTAGGTAGAGCTTGGTCAGTTAGTCAAAATTTTCTCCATATTAAATGAATGCTTGTCAGTGTGACATGCATCAGTTTACTCTATGTACTAGTTTCAATTCCTAGCAGAATGTTTTGGTTCAGATCATGGAATGTTTGAGTTTGAAGGTGTTAACATAAAATATTCAAAAATGTTCAAGAAACTTTTCGAAAATTACTTTTTCCCAAAAAATATTTTGGTTTAGATGAATGAACTTTTCCAAAGAAAACATGTTTCACAAAAAAAAATAATTTCCAACAAGGCATATGTACCCGATACTGCCAATGTTAAGCACTTAAATAGTCATCTGTTGAACCTCAGAAAATCTTTAGAATGTTAGGACATCTGGGATTCATTTCATTTTCTTTCTGGTGCATATGGAAAACTAAGCTTCCCTCCATTATCATAAGGATTATGAACTTCATAACACAAAGGCAAATCCTGACATCCTCCCTTTATGAAATGTAATATTACAGGTCTTGAGATACTTCATTATGTCCTAGTAATGTTCATATTCAACTTAGCAGTGAAAAAGTCGCTCTCTGCCCTTCTCCAGTGTTCCTCTGTGCTCATCCCTGGGATAGGGCAGCAAGAAGCAGCATCCCACAGGCTGTGGGTGAACCAGGACCCAGAGGTCAGACCTAATCTGGGAGTAAAATTAATGGAAAGTTCCCAAAGGGGCAGATGCAGAAGACCACAGTACCTACAGGAGTTGAATCTGTGAGAAGACTCTAAGATACCGTTGATTTGATGTTTAGTGGAGAAAATTCTTTTTACGCAGAACTGTTAACAAATGCCTTGGAGGAAGGAACAAATCATCCTCCAACTGGCTAGAAGAACCTCTATTAATTTTGCTGGTATTCATATTAGCAATATCTAAGAATAATATTGCAAATATTGGTACAATTAGTAATTCTTTGAGACACAGAAAAAAATATAGTCCAGAAAACTCTGAATTTAGAAAACAAACTAAAATACTAATTGCAATCACTGAGCCTCATGGTTTCCAGATGTCTCACACTGCCAAGGGGGTTTATATTTCTCCTTGAGTCCTGAATTAATGGTAAGCAGATTCTGTCAGAAAACAACAGTTCTGTAGATTAGTAAAGTATTCTGCCATCTAATGGAGCAATTTAATTGGGAACACTTGAGTATATTTGCAGACAGTCTAATACTGAACTTCAAGTCTGCACAGATAGGATTTGCTAAGCTTCCTTCATTCTACACAAATTCTGGGAGTTCTAGCTGCTGTCTCCTGCAATATACTGCTGACTCTCAAACTGAGCTTATACAGCATGAAACTCAGTGATGGTGTTGCTAAAATAAATTTCCTATTTTAATACATGACCAAGTAATAGAATTCTGGCCCACAGAACACTTAACTGAATAAGAGAATAATGTACCAGTTGGTTCAGTATGAGAAAATTAATGCCACTTTTCTAACTATACTACTTCTGGACATATTTAAGCATATAAATTGACATGTGGGTATCTTTTTTTTGGCTGTTGTTCAAAAACACGTGCAGAAAATTCCTGCTCCCAAGATCCTCAGTCAACAGAGAAAAGGAAGACAAGAACAAAGAATTGTTGAAGTTAGTGTTTGAATCAGGAATAAAACCCAGCACTCTTTTGTGAATGGACAAAGGAATGGGTTGCCAAATCTCACTCTTTCTTCTCTTTACCATAAGAAGGTTTCAGCCTTGTAACATCATTAATAATTATCAGTAGCTGATATACTATAAAAACAACCCTGAAATTTTTGTACCTGATGTGTTTGAAGAATATCATCTTTTTGCTTTTCAGATACAGACTAGGAGATGTCTGTCTAGAAAGCTGCCTGGAGAAGAAGGACCTGGGGGTGTTGGTCGACAGCCGACTGAACATGAGCCAGCAGTGTGCCCAGGTGGCCAAGAAGGCCAATGGCATCCTGGCTTGGATCAGAAATGGTGTGACCAGCAGGTCCAGGGAGGTGTCTGTACTCAGCACTGGTGAGGCCACTCCTTGAATCCTGTGTCCAGTTCTGGGCCCCTCACCACAAGAAGGATGTTGAGGCTCTGGAGCAAGTCCAGAGAAGAGCAATGAGGCTGGTGAAGGGGCTGGAGTACAGAACCTATGAGGAGCGTCTGAGAGAGCTGGGGTTGTTTAGCCTGGAGAAGAGGAGGCTGAGAGGAGACCTCATTACTCTCTACAGCTACCTGAAAGGAGGTTGTGGAGAGGAGGGAGCTGGCCTCTTCTCCCAAGTGACAGGGGACAGGACAAGAGGGAATGGCCTCAAGCTCCACCAGGGTAGATTTAGGCTGGAGATTAGGAGGAAGTTTTTCACACAGAGGGTCATTGGGCATTGGAATAGGCTGCCCAGGGAGGTGGTTGAGTCACCTTCCCTGGAGGTGTTTAAGGCACGGGTGGATGAGGTGTTGAGGGACTTGGTTTAGTGTTAGATAGGAATGGTTGGACTAGAAGATCCGATGAGTCTCTTCCAACCTGGTGATTCTATGATTCTATGATAATGTATAGAATGGTAATTTTTTAAAGAAAAATATGAATGGGCTGTTATGAGAGGAATAATTGGATATACTGTTCTGTATTATATCTGCAATGTGGATGACAACATGGATCTTGAACTCCTTCCTTCAATTAAATACATTTTAAAGTCTGATAGACTTATAAAACAGACATTTGGCATTTAGACTTATATTGAAATCATTATGTTAGATTTAATACAAATCTCTCAAACTAGGAATGCAGATTTTCAGTGGAATACTTTAAGCAAGATACTGAATATACCTGTACAGACTTTTCTTTTTAAAATATGCAAATATGGGATCATCCAACTTTGCAATTAGAAAGATCAAAACAGAAAGGGAATTGACCAGTGGACAACAGTTCATGGGAAAAATCTCAAAGTTCAAAAGGAGATAAATCAGTCCCCAAATAAATACCTTGAACTTACCTTTCTTAACTTTGAAAGAATTAGCCTGAAGTAATGTAAGCTGTATGGCACATAGACTCTTGCCACAGACAAAACTGAAGCATAAGGCATTGAGCGCAACTAAACACTGCTCCCTGAAAATATGCCTGTTCTCCATGATAAATTCAACCTGCAGAAACACAAACTCACTGCTCCAAGAATTACTTTAGCCCCTGAGCAGGAAAGGTTGAGCATTCTTCCTGTAAAAGCTGTTTCTCTTCACATGAAAAGATCTAAAACAATTGGTAGGTGAAAGAAAAATGTAGGTAGGATTTCAACATGACTTGCTGTGGTACTGTTACATTTTCGTTTGGCAGAGATATGAATGGTCCTCCATTTCACATTGAAAACATGCTTAGCTTCTATGAAAACTGGTTGAAAAAAATGCATAAGCAGAGCTTGAAGCAGGGATTTGAACTGAATCCAGCTTGACAGCTGATAGCTATTTGTGCATCTGTAGTTAAGGAAGCATATGCGGATGCCTACAAAATACCTTAGATGTGTAGCTTTTGAATGTCAGACCTGTACAGCCAAAGATTTTGTGCACTTTTATGATTCAGCAGCTGGAAAGTGGGAATCTGAGGACATTTTATGTGAATCAAAGTTTGTACACCTAAGTATGCATGATAAATTTTAAACCTCTAAAAAAAGTTTATGGTTCTCAGACTAGAATTTCATTTTGCAGAGGTAAATGCACCTGATGAAAACATAATGGGAAGTAAAGATCAACAACATTTCTACTTAAGGTTTCACTATTGGAAATTTCTGTATGATTGCCATTATGATGTACCTTCCTCGGCACAGCATTGTTGTGCTTTAATGCTTTGAAAGATTTAAATCCACTTAACCTGTTTTAAACCACTGAAAAAATCATAGTAATCGTGACACATTTTGCTGACTGCTCCAAATATCTAAGGGTGGAATAAGATTGAACTCATTCATCTACGTCTTTATAACCACACAAACAAGCATTTTCAGTGTTCGCAGCCCAAAGGACAATGGTGTTTTAAAAGACTATGACTAAGCTACTTCATTGTTACTGTTATTTTACACTTTAGAAGTACTGTTTTTCACTCCAGGGCTTTACAGCACAACTTTGCACAAAAATTCAACACCCACAAACTCAGGAATATTTTATTTCCCTGGTGATATCCACAGTGCTGACTTCTCTTGCAATTTCTGCTTTATGGAGTTGCCTGAATAGGAACTGAGCTCCATTAGAAATCAAGGCTGGGTTTAAATAGCAAATTCTTTAAAATGTGAGCTTCAGAGCATTAAAATGCCTGGCTCCCATAGCTGGTCCTTTCACTGAATCAATCTCTAATTTGGTATCAGCCAGGTAACTGAAAGGCAGTAGTCTGCTTGAGAGCAAATCTCCCATCAAGATATTGTGTATCTAGAATTCCCTTTGGGGACATGTTTTCCTATATTATAATGATGAGGATGATAACAGATACCTATGGGATATCAGATACCTAATGGGACTAAGCCAACTTAAAAAGGGGGTTATTTTCCTCTTTTTCCTAATCAGAACTGGTTTGATGTTTGTTGTGCTGGATTTTTATTGAAAGTCAAGCTACATATTTAGCATTCCATCAAAAGCTAAATGCTCTGCAGAAACCAAGGGTTCATATAGACCATCTCAAAGCCAACAGCAACTGTATTTCCAGCTGTGTGCAAAGCACAGGCATCTGATGGCCCCAGCTCAATTAGAAACACATCAGCCCCATAGACTGGTTCTCTGTACTATTCTGACAAGTTTTAGAAATCGTTCGATTTATTCAACTTAACAACACCAGCAAAAAATACCCTTTTCTTTTGTTTGTTGTTCTTACATCATTTTGACCACCATAAGCATCTTCCACAGGCTAAATAAGGACTCTTATCAGTGGCAAGTTCTCTTTATCTTCTATGAAGAGAACTGACCATCATGTCGATACAACATTTTATAAGGGCTTCTAATAAATCGTTGTGTGCTTATGCTGGAGAAGGTAGATTGAAGAAGTTTGCTTTTTGCTTGAGTACATTACACTGGAGCCATAAAAGCTTGGAGTTTATGGGGAAATTCCACCACACGTCCTCACTCCAAGGGGCTTGGTGGAAAATGCTTTTATGAGTCAGAAGGAGCAGTCAGTCACTGCATTTTTCTGATGTCTGTCAGTAAAAACAAAATGCAAAAAACCCCCCAAAACACATGTATCCTTGTTCTTTTCTTTACTATCTATTGTCACAGAAGGCAGAAGAAAAGTGTTTGGAACCACAACACTTCCTGGGGCCTGGTGGCTAACACTATTGATAAGTGGAAGGGTTAACCCCGGAATGTTGTCAAAAAGTTGTGGGACTGTGTGACGCAATGCTGAGAAAGTCAAAGGTAAAATCTATTCATACCCATCTGAGAGAGTCAAACCCAAAGATTCTGGTATTCTGCTTGTCCTCATAACTCTGTTAAAGAACACCTATGAAGACAGAATCATCACCACTAGAGATTTACAAATCAGTTTCTGATTTTGAAGCAATAACTTGTTACCTTTGCTGAAAGACTCAAAAAAAAAAACCCCTTTAAGATTAGGTGACTAGGATAAAGAAATAAAAATAATAAGTAGGCACTGAAATCATTCATACAAATAAATGGATGAGCACAAGGTATTAACTGGGGATGATTAATTCATGTTGTTTCAAACTAGACATACACAGAATGAGTGATGAGGTTAACACTTCCACAGAATGAACAAAATGTTCCACCTTATCCTAGCAACCCTAAGTAACTTTCTGGATGTACTGTAGTATATCAGCAGATCTGGCACCTGCTATGCCGGATGTTGTTTTTGTATGTGAATCAGACGCATATGCATATTTCAGCATTTTTCTTTTGCAAGAATTTACACACACCATATCATGCAGTATTCCTACCATGGCTTTCTTCTATAACCAAATATATTCTAGGCAAAGCTTTGAAATGTTTGGTTGTATTTTATTTAGTCTTTTCTTTATTTTTTGCATGCCTCTGTGTGTAAATATTTGGGGTCTTTGATTTAAATTTCCACTTTGTGTAACAGACCACCTTCTATGCTCTGCAGACTAGAACTCAGGATAAAGAATATATTCTATTACACTTTCCTTCACTACTTATTCCTTGTGTCTTTAGTACAGAAAATGACCTGTAAAATGTGAAATATCAAATTAGAGGTATAGAAGAGATGCAGGGCTGATACCTGGGATATTTTTAGGTCAGACATGGTATTTCAATGTGATACTAAATTGACATTAAAAAGTCATAAAATAATTTTGGCTTTGATTTTTTTTAATTTCCCCTTTCTAACTCCAAGTCTTAGAGAAACAGCATTTCCCCAAACATCTTTTCCTTTCACATGCTGCTTTCAAGATCTCTGATTTTCATATCCTCTTCAAAAGTGTTTCATTCTCTTAAAACAATTTTTTCTTCCCAGATGTAATCTACTGTTGATGCTTAAAACAATAGTTTTTTAGATACTATGTTCAGGCTTTCTTACCTTACTGCTAACTTTACAATTATGTGTAATTTATTTAAGGTCTTATAGCGAATAGGGATGAAGACATCACAGTGCAGAAAACAGTAAGCATCTGGTGTTCATTAAGTCTTATACTCTGGGGTCATAGGCACTTTATTCTGACCTTCATGGAAGAGCTTCCGTCCACTAAGCCCAAACCCCCTGTACTCTAGGTCGAGTCCTTTGCTAAGTGAGGAGGAAATAGTTTTATATTCCAGAAATGGTCATGAATATGCTTCCTTGGCATAGAGACTGGTGGAAATGGTTGGTCTCAATGTTCCAGTGGGTCTCTTCCAACCTGGTGATTCTGTGATTCTTTTTGCCTGTAGTCTAGTCTGACAGACATATACTATTGAACCCTGGTAAAGTCAAGGTGCCAAAACCTCTTTCTCAAGAATCATAGTTAGGATTAATTCCATGGAAAGCTTTAAGCCAATGAATAGAAAATTAGACACTTCTGAGCCTATTCTCAAAAAAAACCCCAAAAAACCAAAAAAACCCCACAAAAACTCTAGGAAGCTTACTGTTCAGCTGAGCCATTGGCTAAGGTTAAGTAGTGTCTTCTGATTGGGCTGCCTCCTGAGCTGTGTTGTGTAGAGATTGCAAGGACTCTAATTTCAGTGGCCTCCAAACAGAAAAGCTATATACTAGGAAACAAATTGGATAGTTCCTGCCCTCCTTGGATTATTGCTGTGACCTTGCAAACTCCAAGATGATATTTACGTCTATAGCAGATGCCTAATATCAAGACCAATCAAGACCGAGAGAATCAAAATAAAATTGGTTTTGTAAGTCACATTTCTGATTATTCAAATCACTGCAGTGGTATCATAATATCTGTTCCAATCTGAGAATACTGAGTACTCTGCTGATATTTCTATACTCTTTTTCACTTGTTTAAGTTATATTTAATTTACTTCCAGCTGACATATTTTCATCATCTTTTAATGTTTGTGGTTTTATTAAGTTGAGAAATACTTAAGTGTTTAAAGCCAAGGATTCCTAAATTCTGCGCAGTGGAGATGTTTCTTAATGTTTATATTCAGCATTCAGTCATTTGTATATATTTGAGAAACTGGAGACTAGTAGAATGAAAATACTGTTTGTGGGTGAGGGATTTGTGAAGAGGAGGTTCTTTTTTGTGGTTTTGTTTTGTTTACTTTTTGTTCGTTACAAACTGTGGAAGACCTAAGAATGTAAACATTCTTAGTTTATAAACATATAAACATTCCATTATTTCAAAACATAGAATCCCAAAACAATGTTGAAGCATATCTGTAGGTAACAAATTTCTAAAACACTGAACATCTGTAAGCTCTTCACAGGAAATACAGAATGCACAGTAGAACCTAAGCAGTTCTGAGAGGTTTTTTCTCTCTTCTTAAAATTAAGAAGGAACATCTGCATAACAGCTGCCTATACATGTTTCGAAGCTGTGAAGAACAAGACTAGAATTTATTGAAGTTAAACACAATTTTGCCATTAACTTAAAGGGTTTTCGAACTGTAGCCAGTAAAAGCTTAACAATTAAATTCATATACATGTCCTAATAAGGACAAATGAGTAAAGTGAAAACCATGTAGATTGTCAGGAAAATAGATTCAAAATTTGTAAGATCTCTTATGATAATGACTATTGAAATAAATACAGATATTCCCATTGCTGAGAGAGAAATGACTATTAACTGCTCTTCACAGGCAAGGAGAAAACCAAATAATGTTATTTATGAGAATTGCAGTTAATGAGCTAATTCTTGCCACATATTGTGCAGAGGTTTTGAGGACTGTAATTTCAGTTGCCTCCAAACAGAATTGGATAGTTCTTGCCTCCTTTGAATTTGTTATCATTTCATTATACAATTTCATTACAACTACATAAGTAACAACAAGTCTTTAAACCTACAAGGAATCGCTGGCAGAGTTTTCAGTGACAATCAACAGGCATACATTCTTTCTATTTTATCAGAAAATCATGGATTAACAGGCAGGTATATAGGAGGAATTGCAATTAAATAGTACTTGATGATACAATTCCTTAGCTTGTGGTTTTGACGAGATCCACAACTCCTGTTTTTCTTAAAAGGAATTAAACTTCCACAAGAAATATCTTTCACTGCATATTAAAAGAAAATTACTGAAATGTCAAACCATTAAATTGGATCACAGGTAGCTCCAATTCAGGACTCCTCAGTGTGGGTGTGAATGGGACAGGAATATTATTGTTCAGGCTCTGGAGCAATTGCAGAACTGTTTCATGGTTGCTAGCATGCAATATTTTATTTAGCTGGGAGAGTGTTGAAATCGTTCTCTATCTCTATTGCCCAGTTAGCTGCCTTGACGAAGGGACAGAAAAAGCCTTTTTTCAAAAATAAAATAAAATAAAATAAAAGCTTCTCAGGAAATAATAAATAATACAATAGGTTACTTTCTTGCTACTGAAAACACCATACCATCTAGCAGAATAGAGAGACATTGACATAACGGCAAGCAACATAAATCTAAGTGCTAAAAAAAAAAATTAAAATAACCTTGAAAGAGAAAGCAGGTGACTGATTTTTTCATGGAAGTCATCTAGACTGTGAAAATGTTATGTCAGGTTTGATTGTGCGTATTTTCATAAGGTTTTGTTATAGTTTGATTGGATAGAAGGTAGTGGCCTAGGTGTGATTTAAAACACTGCACTTTCAATGAAGAATAAAGAAAAAAAAAACATGGGTTTAAAACAACCCACATATATTAATAAGCATGGAAATAAAACATGAGTCTTCCAAGTAACAGTTACAGAGATGCTTTTACAGACAGGTTATGATGACGGGGCCTTCGTAAGCATCTGAAACTTACTGCTCCATATTACACAGAAACATCTTTAAAATAGAAAATAGAGGTGATTACGAACAATGTTTAGATACTACTGCAGTTTCAAAAGCAAATACTGCAGGCAAGTACAGAGTTAATTGATCACTTCATCAATGACCTGGATGAGGGCATTGAGGGTACCCTTAGCAAGTTTGCAGATGACACAAAGCTGTGTGCAAGTGTCGATCTGCTGGAGGGTAGGGAGGCTTTGCAGGGGGACCTGGACAGGCTGGACGGCTGGGCAGTGTCCAACGGCATGAGGTTTAACACGGCCAAATGCCGGGTCCTGCACTTGGGGCACAACAACTCTAAGCAGAACTACAGACTGGGAGAAGTCTGGCTGGAAAACTGCCAGGAGGAGAGGGACGTGGGGGTATTGGTCGACAGGCGACTGAACATGAGCCAGCAGTGTGCCCAGGTGGCCAAGAAGGCCAATGGCATCCTGGCTTGTATCAGAAACGGTGTGACCAGCAGGTCCAGGGAGGTCATTCTCCCTCTGTATTCAGCACTGGTGAGACCGCTCCTTGAATCCTGTGTCCACTTCTGGGCCCCTCACCACAAGAAGGATGTTGAGGTTCTGGAGCAAGTCCAGAGAAGAGCGATGAGGCTGGTGAAGGGGCTGGAGAACAGACCTTCTGAGGAGCGGCTGAGAGAGCTGGGGTTGTTTAGCCTGGAGAAGAGGAGGCTGAGAGGAGACCTCATTACTCTCTACAAGTACCTGAAAGGTGGTTGTGGAGAGGAGGGAGCTGGCCTCTTCTCCCAAGTGACAGGGGACAGCACGAGAGGGAATGGCCTCAAGCTCCACCAGGGTAGGTTTAGGCTGGAGATTAGGAGGAGGTTTTTCACACAGAGGGTCATTGGGCATTGGAATAGGCTGCCCAGGGAGGTGGTTGAGTCACCTTCCCTGGAGGTGTTTAAGACACGGGTGGATGAGGTCTTGAGGGACTTGGTTTAGTGTTAGATAGGAATGGTTGGACTAGAAGATCCGATGGGTCCCTCCAACCTGGTTGTTCTGTGATTCTGATTCTGACTAGAGGGTTATTCAGTAAGACCTTCTTTGAGTAATACCAAATTTATGCCCAAAAGAATGCAGCTTGCCCAGCACCTCTGATAGAGCTGTTCATAAAATCAAGAAAGTACATTTTTTTTCCTAGTGAAAAAGAGAAGTAAAAGATGTTCTGTACATTTTCTTGTTAATGCACATATTTCAGATCTTAAACTAAACATAACACTAGAACTTATTCTCATTTAAAGAGAAATCTCAAGCCCTAGTAGTAAAGGAGTCTTAAAAAATATATAAAAATAAAATTGTTTGCAAAATGTAGTGATTATATCTAAAGAAGAAGAAAAACAATATATATCTGTAAGACTCACTTGATATTACATTTCAGAAGAAATTTTTAAGACTGAATAATCAAAGTCAGGGAAGTTATTACAAAACAGGATAAAAAAGCAACTGGAGTGTATAATACCAGATTGGTTTAATATCTTTCCTCTGTAACTTTCTAGGAAAAACAAATAGAATAAACCTCAGAAGGCTTTTACCTCCTCATTGGGTGTCAGTCAGTACAAGCAATTCCTTGAGAAAAGGCACATAAGGATTCACTGATGATGTTGCAAAATAGAAAGCATGTATACTCTTATTAGTAGGTCAGACAGTTGAGAGAAATATAGAGTATATTTCAACCTGTGACAAAGACTAAACACTCTGTACCACCTCTGTGGCACTCTGGCAAAAAAAAAAAAAAAAGTGAGATAGGAAACATAGTAGTGTTCAGGGGTGTTTGCTCTAGGAAGCAGAAGGAGAGAAAACAAGCTTTCAAGATGGAGTAGATACAGGACATCAGGGCAGATTCGGAAGCTGAAACAGAGAGATATAATATATTGTATAAAAAGTAGGTGGATGTACCACATAGTGTGGTATGTGACCTGATAATGCTAGTATTTGTGATTTATAGTGGCCCGCCCTTTTGTTTCATTAGAGTATTATTTGTTTATTTGCTTTATGGTTGCAAAAACAATGAGTTTACTTGCTCCTACTGTCAATTTCTGGGTAATTTCCCAGAAGTTGTGGTGGGGGTGTTAAATTCCTTTAGTTTTATTCTCTACTATGCTATGTGTTTCCCCCAGTCCATACACTATATTCTCTTCATGAGGATGAAAGAGTGTATTTTCTTAGCCTTTATTTTTATTCACCTCTTCCTCTTTGTTATTTAACTATGCTTTTAAGGACAGTTAAGCTTGTCACTGCAAAGTGAGTTTTACTTGCTTCTGTTCCAATTTCCATGACTTCTCTTCAGGCACACTTGCAGCAAGACATCCTGATCATGCCTTTACCTTCTACTGCAAGGTGGTCTATTTTACTCCCACAAATTCAGTGACTCAGTGGCACTGTATCCTTCTCTTAGTCTTTGTACTCCATGTCAGTGCTGACAGACTCCTGCAATGTGACACAGTCCTCTGCATGTCTTGCATCTTTTTTTTTTTCCTACCTCACACGTAGTTCCATTTCCTACATTTATCTCTTATTTTGATCTTTACATGTGTACATGTCTCAGGTCTTTTCTGTCCAGCAAAATAATTTGTTTTCTTCCAACACAGTGATGTGATAACTCAATTCACCCTCCAGGTAGCTCAGTGTGTTATGTCTGAGGTAGATTGCTTTGCAAAACCTAAAAGCCATAGAGTCATTACATCTTGATATCCCAGTAGGCTTTCCTGAGGGTTTGGATTTGATTATTTGGTTTTTTGTGTTTTATCTCTGTTTCTGCAAATGGGTTGGTACAGAAATGATGAGCTTAAAGGTCATACATTGAAAGATGTTTTAGGCCATAAGTTCTTTTTCAGAAATCTTTATAAGTCTAGCATTATTTGCTTTACCAACTGCCCATTCTGAGTATCTGGAGTGTAAAACTTGCAGGGAAGGACTGTTCTCTCCTCTTGCATGTTCCTGGAGTACTGACTGCATTGAGATCCCCATGGGGATTCAAAACTCTGTTGTTATACTAAAGAAATATTATAATTGAACAGTTCTGCTTGCATAACTGTAAATACACTTTCCCTAGGAGAAGTTGTCTGTATTTGACATACATCAACTACAGAAGGAATGATTATTTTAGAAGGAAAGTATTTCAAAGCCATACAAAACTACAGGGAACCTTAAAGTACCTATTAAGGGATATGCTTTCATTTTTAGATTTCTGCTGGTCAATTGTTTAGATCAGAACAAGTGAAATATGAAGTGCCTTAAAAAACATTAGCTATGGTTCTGACTGTTTCCTATTTTACTAGCCATAGGTCACAATGGGCTGTCAAATTAAGATGGAAAAGAGAGAAAGCGTAAGAACCATCTTCCTGTAGTTTGTCATACTTGGGTGAAAATCAAAGAGAAAATTTGTTTTATCACTGAGATGGCTGTGTAGGAGATGCAGTTGCAGGCCATCAATAATCTCAATATACCTTTTAACTGAAATACCACAGAACTGTTATAACCCTGTAGTAAAAATATATGGACTTAAGGCTGCAACTAAAATACAAAAGGTACTTAATAAAGGCTGCTAGCTTTCCTCCCTTTCATAGCATAATTATAGCTGTTCTCAAGCAAGATATAACACGATAAGGAGTAAAAATTCAGTCACTAATATAATTGGGTATCATATATCAGTGTTTCTTAGCAACAACCCAGTAATGTTCAATGAAGGCCATGCTCAGAGTAATAAATATCAATGGAAAATATTTTGAATGACTAGTCATGCTTCAGGTTTTTTCCACTTTGAAAAAATGTACATGTTAAAAACCCTCACTTCTCCAGGGGGGAAATATGAAACATTGGGTTGTTTTGTTTTGTTTTGTTTTTAACAATCTCTGTATAATTCAGCTGTGAAACTGTTCATTATATCAAGACCAAAACTTACTTCAAAATAATTCTGTTATCTTTGTTAAAAACGTACCTCGTCTGTCCCACTAGGAAGGCTGTCTTTCAGCCCCTGGGATCTCTTCAAAGTAACAGTCTTGATATGAACCCAAAGTGTTGTATGCGTATATGTATAAACCACCTCCTGAAGGAAGAAAAATATTTTTTTCCTCATGTTGAAGATACATAGTCTAACATATGTTCACAACATTTCTCCCTTAAAGTTCAACTTCTTTCTGAAACAAGGTAAACTTTTAACGTTTCAGCATCCAGAGGTGAATTAATTCCGTCAAATAATAAAGACAGAAAAAGCCAAGGAACAGGGAATATCAGAGATTGCTACAAATCCTCTGATATTGTAAGTTAATTTTATAACCGTACAATTCTGTATGCATTACTCAAAAGGCAAAAAAGGTGTGTAAATTAACACTGTTCTAACAACAACTTGGATCAGGATCAAATTATCTGTCATTCACAGGTATAGCTTTATGGAGGTTTGCATTATCTCAACCTCTTACCTCTACATAGTCAGAATTATTGAGAAAATCCATCTTCCAGAAATGTTCTTGCATGATATACTTTGCTTTTGAGGGAGTTCACTTAAGCTTTGGCTTTTCTTTTCTGATACAAGTGTTAGGAAGTTATATACTGTTGCTGCCCTCAAAAGTACAGGTTTTTGTGATAGGAAGCATGTATAATTATAAATCATTGGGCTTTGGTTAAAGAATGAGTGTTTTGTTTTCAGAATAAATGGTTAATATATCCCATTTACTCCAGAAGTATCTTTCCAGTATGTTAACAAATATTTTTAAGGTCCAGTAAAAGATCTAAGCTTTGAAAGCAACTAGTTTTGTGTTACAGTGACAAAGAAGATGACACCGGAAAACTGAAGACAGCATAGCAGATAACTGACATACATTAGCTATAAGGAGAAGCAATACTCCTGGAACTGAAGATTTGTGTTCATGTTGGGTCCAACAAGCTGTTTACTTCTCTACCCAACTTTGAGCATCTTGGATTTCTCAAGAGTGTGGAAATGTTGGCAACATTTCTATCTCAACAGACCACAGAAGGCTCAATGTGAAGTGGAAAACTAAGCAAAACAAACAATTTCTCTCTATTGAGAGCCCTTCCCAGATAACATATGTTTGGACGGGGCCTTTGAGCCAGTCTCTTTGCATCGACAACACCTCCGCTTACAAGAGATAAAATCCTGATGTCATTCAGAAAGCATTCAAGCAGTGATTGCAAAGCTGACAGGATTCATAAATCCTGGGAGAACAAATATTTCTTTTTCTAACTCCTCAAAACAAAATAGAAGCAACCAAAGAAAGAACCCTCTTAGATGAAATAATCACCTTGCATCACACAGTGTAACTGATCCCTCCTTCCCAAGTGGAGGGCGTGTTGACATACATAAATTCAAGTAGAGCATATCTCTCCCACACCCAATCCAGCCATGTGGACACAGAATGGCTTTGTTCAGGAACCCTTGAACTGCTGTAAATTTGCTGCAGAGCCTAAGGGGATACACTTTATCCCTTTGAAGTCTGTGGTCTAGGTCCAACAGTGGTCTTAGAGTTTCCATACGGCTTCTGAACAGGAGTCAGTTTCCATCTGTCCCAAGTTGCTGCTGAAGGTAAACCACCTGTATTGGTCAGTGCTGCACACATAATGTAGGAGAACAGAGATCTCTATGGAATCTTGGGCTACAAACCCTGAGCCTACTAGTCAAGAAAGCCAAAATTAAAACTTTTAGAGCAATGGACCCATCAGGAAACATTTGTACCCACTGTATAGGTTTGGCCAGTGAGATGGGAAGAATTTAATTTCCTGCAGTTTAGCCATCTAAGCCACCATGTCCAATCATGACTTCTTGTTTCATCTGTGGCTGACACACATGTGGCGACTTGACTGTATCTTTCTCTCCCATTCCTAGACACTCTTTTTCCTCACTTCTGCACTGAGAGAGAGGAGGCAGGGGGAAGAAGTTTTAACAAACGTACAAAATGTGAAGTATTTCCACAGATCAAAATATTCCTTCTGCTTTCAAAAGCCATCTAAAAGGACATAGGAAGCTGAAAAGCAGTTCTTTAAGTGATCTTCCATGGCAATTCTGTAATGTGCCTACAAATTCAACATTTCTTTTTTAGAATCTAATTTTTAATTTTTTTTTCACTGAAAGTTTCCTCTTGGGAAAATAATTTTACACTTATGTTTGTGCATAACAGTTTACTCCAGAATTAGCAGCAAAACCTGCAAATATAAATGTGATGTTTTATGTGTGGTATTACTTGGAATACAAAATTAAGCAAAGTGTATATCAATTAAAATTGCATAAGCATGCTAGTTCAACATTTAAACAGAGACAATTGTGGTTAAGCAGAGGGTGAGATGATGTTGCGTTTGCAGGGAGTAAATATAGCAAATAATCTGCTATTCGTATCATGTTAAAATAATTTTCTCTAAGTCAGTTTCTGTAGATCCTTCAGTGTTAGTTCCAAGACTCAACTAATCTTAATCTATTTCAGCAGCACACTGGGAATCTTGGTGCCTGTGCTAAGGTCCATAGTAGGGCTGCACAGGTGCAATGTGCTTGAGTCTGTGTTGAAACGTGAGGAATCATAGAATTGTAGAATCGTAGAATGGTTTGTGTCAGAAGGGACTTTAAAAATCATCTAGTTCCAGCCCCCCTGCCACGGGTGTGGACATCTCCTACTGGATCAAGTTGCTCTAACATCCAAGCTTGCCTTGAACACCTCCATGAATTCTCTGAGCAACCTATTTGTGCCTCACTTCCCTCAGTCAAAAATTTTCTTTCTAATACCTAATCTAAATCTACTCTCTTGCAACTTAAAAACATCACCCTTCATCCCATCACCACAGTCCCTGATAAAGAGCCTTTCCCTATCATGCTGCTGTAAGGGCTCCCTAAAGCCTCTGGGCTAACCAACCCCAAGTCCCTCAGCTTGTCCTTGTATGGGAGGTACTCCAGCCCCCTGATCTTATTCAAGGCCCTATACTGGATCTGGTCTAACAAATCCATTTCTTTCCCATGCTGAGGACTCTAGAACTGAATGTAGAACTCCTGGTGAGGTCTCATGAGAGCAGGGTAGAGGGGGACAATCACCTCCCTCCACCTGTTGGTCACATTTCTTTGGCTGCAGCCCAGGATATTGTTGGATTTCTGGGTTGCAAGCACACACTGCTGGCTCATAGTGAACTTCTTATCAACCAACAACCCCAAGTCCTTCTCTTCAGGGCTGCATTCAATCGATTCTCCTGACCTGCAATTGTGCTTGGGATTGCCCTGACCTAGGTGCAGGACCTTGCCCTTGGCCTTGTTGAACTCATGGTCCCTTAGATGCCATCCCTTCCCTTCATGGAGTTGACCACACCATACAGCATGCAGAGAGTGCCCTCAATCCTGCAGTCCTCCACCAAAGATGTTAAACAACGCAAGTCCCAGTATCAGTCCCTGTGGTACATCGTTCATCACTTGTCTCCACTTGGACATGGAGCTAAATATTTGGGAATGTTTGTCTTGGTCAAACCTACAGCTCAGCATAAAACCCTGCCTGCACCACCATTTAAATTACAGACATTACTGCTACAGCATTAACAGAACATATTAAGTTTCCAGAAGCTTTATACTCTCTACATGGGAGTACTTGTGTTTCATGATGGTCTTATGGTGTGTCTGTTCAGTATGTTTCAAATATATTTTTAGGTAATTTTAAACATTACTTTCCCGTATTAAAAACTGGTTTCTTCAGCTTTATGTATCTGACTTACTTGATCTGTTGGGGTTTCTTTCTGTGCTAGAGGGAAAATTTGCAAAGGTAGACAGAGAGAAGGGACATGTAACCTGGGTGAACCTGAAGAAATGTTTTCTTATTTCTTACAAAATATAAGAAAATTTTTTAAAATTATTTTTAATCAACATCAAATGACTATAAATTTGTACCCACAAGCTTAATAATTCATTTACTCTCCTGTTGGTGTATCCCTTTTTATAAAACATTCTGTGGGTTTTTTTCTTTCTAAAAACCTGTAGATAAGTTTGTGAACATATGATGTCATCCAAATTTTAAAAAAATGAGAAAGCTGTTTTAGAAATGCTGAAATCAGGTATTTCTTTTGCAGCAAGTTCAAGTTTTCCTCCATTCCTTTTTCTAATCAAAATTATTAACTTAATTGCTCTCACTTTCATGAATATTTCAAACTTATTTTTAAAGAAATCACTGACAAAAATTACTAAAATTACATACATAGTATTGTTTAATTCACATTTACCTCAGAGAAGAGTAGGGAAATACGAAAATTTTGGGAATACTCATTCCTATAGTACTACGGTCTATCAGACCTCCAAATTTAGTTCTCTTTATGGTTCATTCAGTTATACAATCAAACACTTTTGAAAGATATCTATCATAAAAACAAAAGAGCAAAAGCAAATTCTTCAAGAGCTTTTACACATTACACAATTATACTAAAAATTATAAAGTATGATTTTCATGCCTTTGTAGTCATCGAATCATTTGAGAACTTTTTAAACACTACCCTGACTAATTCTGACTTCTGTAATATAGATTGTCTTTATTTGTAGTCTTGTGTACAGTGAGTCTAAATGGTTGAAAATCTGTATTGCTTGTATAATCCCAGTACTGCATTTTGTGTGACTCCTAATGGAATTCCTTAAATCTCTACTCTGCATTTTATCAGTGTTTAGGAATCTGGCCTTAAAATTTTGCCAATCTTAACTATTGTCATATGCTTTCAGTATGCCAGAATCTGAGAGACAATCAACTATGACTCCTCACATTGCCACATTGTTTTCTTTAGATGAGATTCGGAAATGTGATAGAGAATTCACCCAAAGCTTATCACATGCTTGAACAACAAAGTGGTTGTATTAGATGATGATGTTCACATTATTTTGTGAAGCAATAATCAGATAATTGAGTGGCTAGAATGAGAGGTCAAACACCTGTTTAATTTGGTTACTGCCTCATAAACCAGGGGCAAAAAAATAGTAGGTTAATTTTTCCAGAGAAACAAATATACATTAAAATGATAAATCCCAAAATGGCCACAAGACCACTTGTAGTATTCAGCAAGCTGATATCCATTTGTCATTAAGTGGTGTCATTCAGTTTGTGACTGTAGCTTAGCATATATATTCATGGACCGATGGATTATTAATGAACTGCTGCAGCCAGAACAGCAGACTGTACAATGCCAAGTGTCCCCGAAAGATGATTTCTTGAAGATGCTGCAAACATCATAGTTCAGAAGGAGGCGTGTGAGGGCTGTACAACCCACAAGGTGACAGGTTAGCCATTGTGTTGTGCAGGGGCCACCCTTGGACCATACTCTTTCTCAGCATACCCTCAAAGGCAAGTCTTGTCCAGAGCTGCCCATACCACAGCTGAGGTGATCATTACCTCCCAGATCCTTTAAGGCACCAATTTCTCAGTGGGTGTCCAGCCCATGGAACAAGACAGTGCCAACTCACTACTCTATCCCATAGCGCTGACAAGCCAGACTATGGCTGCACAGAGAGTGGTCCCTGTCCTCCACCCTCCACCTGGTGACTTGACCTGTTCCTATGTGTTACCTACATGGTAACACAAACTCAAGCTCAAAAATTCAGGGAACCTGGCATCCTATGATCTTCATGGAGTTTCTTTGTGGGAACCTTCCTAAATCTTACAGGGAAAAGAGCAGAACAACCACGTTAGGTGAAAAGGGGGATTTACCTGCCTAACCCTATTCTGGGATCTTATGTGTATCTAAGTGGAGCACAGTACCTCCCTTGCTGTGCCCCTAGCTGGACATGGCTATTAACAGCTGACGAGCTTGCTACTGTTTTCCGTAAAACTGAATTCTGAGGCACATTTTTAGAAGTCAAAAGTCTCACTAGATGACTCACACATGACTTGAAATTTACAGTCTTGTATTTTATTAATGACTAATTCCTTTTTGCTTTTAATTATTTATAGAATGTCCTTTATTATTGCATGTGAATGTATTTGGTAGGCTACAAGGTGTACACTTAAAAATCACTGCATTACTGCCACTAAAGCATTTCTCATTTAAGCATCATGAATTCCTCCTGAATTCACAAATGTGAAACAGGTGAATATCTGACATCTGACTGTGTGCCTCAATACAGAGAAATTCCATTGCCACTTTAAGCTGACCAGTATGACTTCCAAGGTAAACCAATCCAAAGTACTCATCTCTGCTGATTAATATAAAAGTCTACCCTAACATATTTCATTGTTCTGAGGTATTTTCCCACTGGTCTGTTAGTCCTAAAGCCAGGCACTTTCTGGGTTACAGCTTTTACAGTAATAAATTGATTACAGTTTATATGACCCTCTCTGTTGCTTGGAGACAAATGCCTATAAAACACATCTGGAAGCATTTTCTTCACTTATGTTTCCTTCACATGGCTCCTCTTTAATTCCTGTTGAAGGATAGTCAAAAGCAGTGTGACCAATGGATTTAGGGGGCTCTCTGGTCATGACCTCTCCTCTCTAGCACCCTTAGGGCTTACTCTAGCTTTCCTTTCATCCTGTAGGGATTAAAAACAAGATGTATGAGGTTTCCCCTTGATAATTTCCTAAGTTATAGTGTCATGCAGAAACAATCACAGGAGTCACAGTGTTTGGATTAGTGTATTTAATATTTGGGGACTTCAGCTTGTTTAGGTACATGCTTCGGAACATTGTCAGAATGAGAGGAAGCAGTAAAGTGAATTACAATGCTCAGGAATATTTAGGATTATCTCAGAGCTCAGAGAAGGAAATTCAGACAATCAAATGTTTCACAACAAGAGTTACTGACTTGCTACAGTGGTCACGTTGCTGCAAAATATTGTGTTCTAAGGCAAAAACTCTCTTGGGTTTTATATATGAAGTGTGATTCTGTTCACCAGTAAATCTTTAGACATACATTAAAAAAAATCAAAGACCTGCGTCTACCTTACATCAACATACCTTCTATGATTTTAAACATGACAGATGTATATCAGCAATATAAATTAATGTTTTCTTGCTTATTTTTTCTAAAGCAAAACTCCTTCCAGCTGCAGTTGAAGCTTTGACTCAGAACAGTGTCTTCATTTATTTTTATTCATGCACAATGTTGTCATCATTTTAAAGTTTACATATTCTTATAAAAAGCAACACTCATCATCTTTCTAACCTCCTCTTTCTCCCAAATAAAAAATATGCAAAAATTAATCTTGTTATCTCAGATAACAGGACTAATTGTTGCTGTATCAGAGAAAAAAAGACAGAAGTATCCAGCATGCCTGTTCTCTTTACGTAAGCTATAGAGCAAAGTAACATGAATGATTCAAGCAGTATGCACAGTAAACAAAAGCTATGCCCTTTGAAATATCTTTGAAAATTTTTTTCAACTTTTTTCTTAACTTGTACATATATGAGCATACATATTACTGAAACTGGCTTCCAGCCAGGAGAAAATAAAATCTTGCGCTTAGTCTCACTTGCTGTAGTAATTTTCCTATGAGCAGCTTTCCTTTTGAACCTGCATTGACTCAGAGCCTATAAGTGTTGCACAGTACTAACCGTATCACACACAATAAGTCAATCACATATATCTCCAAAAGAATCACCAAGACACCACACCACATAGTGTAACAAATTCCAGTACCAGGTCCAGCCCTGTTCAGTGTCATTATCAATAACCTAGATGAAGGTATTGAGTGCACCCTGAGCAAGTTTGCAGATGACACAAAGCTGTGTGGAAGTGTCGATCTGCTGGAGGGCAGGGAGGCTCTGCAAAGGGATGTGAACAGGTTGGACCACTGGGCTGAGACCAACGGCATGAGGTTTAAGAAGGCTACATGCCAGGTCCCGTATTTGGGGCAAAACAACCCTATGCAGATCTACAGACTAGGAGAAGTCTGTCTAGAAAGCTGGCTGGAGAAGAAGGACCTGGGGCTGTTGGTCTCCAGCTGACTGAACATTAGCCAGCAGTGTGCCTAGGTGGCCAAGAAGGCCAATGGCATCTTGGTTTGTGTCAGAAACGGTGTGACCAGCAGGTCTAAGGAGGTTATTCTCCCTCTGTACTCAGCACTGGTGAGACCACTCCTTGAATCCTGTGTTCAGCTGTGGACCCCTCACTACAAGAAGGATGTTGAGGCTCTGTTGCAAGTCCAGAGGAGAGCAGAGAAGCTGGTGAAGAGGCTGGAGAACAAATCTTACGAGAAGTGACTGAGAGAGCTGGGGTTGTTTAGCCTGGAGAAGAGGAGGCTGAAGGGAGACCTTATTGCTCTCTACAACTACCTGAAAGGAGGTTATGGAGAGCAGGGTGCTGGTCTCTTCTCCCAAGCAATGGGGGACAAGACAAGAGGGGATGGCCTCAAGCTCCATTAGAGGAGGTTCAGGCTGGACATCAGAAAGAAGTCTGTTACAGAAAGGGTCACTGGTCACTGGCAGAGGTTGCCCAGGGAGTTGGTTGAGTCACCTTCCCTGGAGGTGCTTAAAAGACAGGTAGATGAGGCGCTGAATGGCAAGGTTTGATAGGAACGTTTGGGCTCAATGATCCTAGGGGTCTTTTCCAACATAGTCATTCTATGATTATATGTAATTCCCACTGATGCTAACACAGAAAATAGAGATTTTTGGAGTAGCCTGTGCTTATGAAATACATGTGTGGTGGAAAAACTGTTTTGCTTATCTCTGTAGTATCTCTTATGCCTGATATATGTCAACTGTTTACTGCATAAAGCTATGCTGTGCATGGTGTAGGTTATGCAGCCAAGATAGTGACAGTGACTATCATTATTTATTCCAGGGTTTGCTTTGTTGTTTGTGGTTGATTGAGCCACTAGACAAAAAGTCTCTTCTGCAATACTGTTCTCATGAATATGATAGAAAGGAGAGATGCCAAGCTGTGCATTTTAATATATCATAAAATCCTACTGATGCCGTTACTTAGCAGGACACCAAGTCCTTTGCCTTACTATCAGCTTGAAAATTTCCTTCTTCTAATAAAATGGTAAATTATTAATTTGTTGTAATTCAGATGTTTCGCCACGTAGTACAAGTAAAGTCATAGGATTGACAAGTATGAGCTTAAGTAACAGACTGTGCCAATCATTTCAATTGATTACAAGAACCCTTCAGGATTCCTCTTTTAATTGACACTGCAGTTGTTCCACTGCCTTGAGAAGTGTTATGGCAATATTTATGGCTGCAATTGAACAGAAAGTATTTGTAGTGGAGAAATACACACATGCCACAGCTGATCTTTCACTACATTTATTACATGAATACAAGTACCACTCAAGCATCTGCAAACCCCCAGGAGAAAAATGTGCTCCTGGGTCAAAAATCTCAGTCATCTGAAGAGTGCAGTTTCGTGCCACTGATATGCCATCATGTCATCTCTGAAGTTGTGTCAAAATCTTTCTTAGTAAAACACTCAAACAAATCCTTTCTGTTATGCAAGCTACAAAAAAAACTCCAAGCAAACAAAATGATCAAAGAAAAATTTTCATCATGCACCACAGTCAGTAATGTTAACTTTGATAACTGTTGCATTAGGATAACTGGTATATATAGGCTGAAATTCCTCATCAATTTTGCATAACTATAAATAAGCTCTACATTTAGTCTTTGAAGCTGAAGTATTATTATTATTATTATTATTATTATTATTATTATTATTATTATTATTATTATTATTATTATTATTATTATTTATTATTATTATTCTTCACCTCTTTCTTAAAATTCCCTTTTCTGGTTTCACAGTCTCATCATCTCATTTTCCCAGACAAAGTGTACATTCAAAATTAGATCTGGGGCATGGATCTGTTGGAGTGGGTCCAGAGGAGGGCCACAAAAATGATCAGAGGAAAGAAGCACCTCTCCTCTGAGGTCAGGATGAAAGAATCTGGGCTACTTAGCCTGGAGAAGAGAAGGCCCTGGGGTGACCTTATTGCGGCCTTTCAGTACTTAAAGGGGCTTACAAGAAAGATAGGGACAGACTTTTTAGTAGGGCCTGTAGTGACAGGACAAGTGGTAATGGTTTTAAACTAAAAGAGAGTAGATTCAAATTAGATATAAGGTAGAATTTTTTTATAATGAGGGTGTTGAAATACTGAGACAGGTTGCCCAAAGAAGTGGCAAGATGCTCCATCACTGGAAACATTAAAGATCAGGCTGGGCAGGACTCTGAACAACCTCATTGAGTTAAAGGTGTCCCTGCTGATTGCAGGGTTGTTCAACTACATAACCTTTAAAGACTCCTTCCAACAGAAACCGTTCTGTGATTCTAATCCTTTCTGGGGCTACAGGCTGTGTATTCAGATATCAACTCATTCAAACATCACAGGGACAGAATTCAGCTTCATCATAAACAGCAAAGTTTGGACAAGATTTGTGTTTTAGGTGTGAATGGGTAGTAGCTTTCCAGATTAATAGTATTACTTAGTATGAAACTACAATGTATAAATGGTAAGGACTACTAAGAGTTGCAATGGAGAATTATGAGAATTAAGATCAAAATGTTTAGAGAGTAAGGAAGAGCCTATGTGGGCAGCCTCTGTGTCCTAACAAGGCTAAGAAAATTCTAGATCAAATGGCAGTAAATGGGCATGTCAATGCTGTGAAAATTGGTATTCACAAGGTTTTCCAGACAGCATTCACTGGTAAATCACTTCCTCTTTTAGCATTTTCATCTAATTGTATGCAGAACAAGAATTCTTTCTTTGTCCACCACCCCTGTAAAATAGTACCATTATGTAGACAAAGTGAACTGATTTTAGAATATTAACTTTATATCTGAATGGCCTAGAAAGGGTTTGATAGTCTTGGCTTGTGTACTCTCTGGTCTCTGTAACAATAGTACTATTCTCTTGCTAGTTGCATCTAATTCTGTGTATCTTTCAGATATTACAGGATAGGCTTTTCTCTTTGATGTAGTTTATTTTTTGTCACTAATATTTTTTGTCACTTGTGACAGTAGGGGGTCGCCTAGGACTTAGTGATCACAAGATGATAGGGTTTTCTGTCCTAGGTGAAGTGAAGAGGGTGCTAAGCAGGACGGTGGCACTAAATTTTCAGAGGGCAGACTTTGAAATCTTTAGAAGGCTGGTTGGCAAAGTCTCCTGGGAGACAGCACTTGAGGGCAAGGGAGCCCATGAGGGCTGGGAGCTCTTCAAGAAGGAGATCCTGGCAGCTCAGGAGAAAGCCATCCCCATGTTCTGGAAAAAAGGCCAGAAGGGGAAAAAAACAGCTTGGTTGAGTAGGGAAATCTTGAGTGAAATTAGGAAAAAAAGGAATATTTATAAGCACTGGAAGGGGGGACAGGCCTCTTGGAGGGACTACAGGAGGGAAGCGAGACTATGTAGGGAAAAAATCAGAGGGGCTAAGGTTGAACTAGAGATCAGATTAGCTAAGTCTGTAAAAGACAACAAAAAATCTTTCTATGAGTATATAAAAGGTAAAAGGAGGACAAGGGAGACCATACAGTCCCTTTTGGACTCAGAGGGAACAGCAGTGACAGGGGACGAGGAGAAGGCTGAGGTACTTAATGCCTTCTTTGCCTCAGTCTTTAATTGTAAAGAAAGCTGTTCCCTCTGTGTAGATACCCGGGAAACAGAGGAGCAATATGAGGCTCCCATGGTCCAAGAGGAGGTGGTCAGAGTCCTGCTTGGCCAACTGGACACCCACAAGTCTATGGGGTCAGATGGATACATCCTAGGGTTTTGAGGGAGCTGGCGGATGTATTGGCCAAACCCCTTTCCATCATCTTCCAGCAGTCCTGGAAGACTGGGGAGGTACCTCTGGACTGGAGACTGGCTGATGTAGTTCCCATTTACAAGAAGGGTAGCAGGGAGGATCCCGGGAACTACACGCCAGTCAGTCTGACCTCAGTGCCAGGGAAAGTCATGGAACAGGTGATCTTGAGTGCTATCATGAAGCACTTACAAGAGAACCGGGTGATCAGGCCCAGTCAACATGGGTTTACCAGAGGCAGGTCCTGCCAAACCAACCTGATCGCCTTCTATGACAAAGTCACTCGGCTGCTGGATGAGGGAAAGGCTGTGGATGTGGTCTTCCTGGACTTCAGTAAAGCCTTTGACACAGTTTCTCCCAGCATTGTGCTACGGAAACTGTCAGCCTCTGGCCTGGACAGACGCACACTCTCCTGGGTAGGAAACTGGCTGGATGGCCGGACCCAGAGAGTGGTGGTAAATGGTGTTAAGTCCAGCTGGAGGCCAGTGACAAGTGGTGTTCCCCAGGGCTCAGTGCTAGGTCCAGTCCTGTTCAAGGTCTTCATCAATGACCTGGATGAGGGCATTGAGGGTACCCTTAGCAAGTTTGCAGATGACACAAAGCTGTGTGCAAGTGTTGATCTGCTGGAGGGTAGGGAGGCTTTGCAGGGGGACCTGGACAGGCTGGACCGCTGGGCAATGTCCAACGGCATGAGGTTTAACACGGCCAAATGCCGGGTCCTGTACTTGGGGCACAACAACCCTATGCAGAGCTACAGACTGGGAGAAGCCTGGCTGGAAAACTGCCAGGAGGAGAGGGACCTGGGGGTGTTGGTCGACAGCCGACTGAAGATGAGCCAGCAGTGTGCCCAGGTGGCCAAGAAGGCCAATGGCTTGTATCAGAAACGGTGTGACCAGCAGGTCCAGGGAGGTGATTCTCCCTCTGTATTCAGCACTGGTGAGGCCGCTCCTTGAATCCTGTGTCCAGTTGTGGGCCCCTCACCACAAGAAGGATGTTGAGGTTCTAGAGCAAGTCCAGAGAAGAGTGACGAGGCTGGTGAAGGGGCTGGAGAACAGACCCTATGAGGAGCGTCTGAGAGAGCTGGGGTTGTTTAGCCTGGAGAAGAGGAGGCCGAGAGGAGACCTCATTACTCTCTACAAGTACCTGAAAGGTGGTTGTGGAGAGGAGGGAGCTGGCCTCTTCTCCCAGGTGACAGGGGACAGGACGAGAGGGAATGGCCTCAAGCTCTGCCAGGGGAGATTTAGGCTGGAGATTAGGAGGAGGTTTTTCACACAGAGGGTCATTGGACATTGGAATAGGCTGCCCAGGGAGGTGGTTGAGTCACCTTCCCTGGAGGTGTTTAAGGCACGGGTGGATGAGGTCTTGAGGGACTTGGTTTAGTGTTAGATAGGAATGGTTGGACTAGAAGATCCGATGGGTCCCTTCCAACCTGGTTGTTCTGTGATTCTGTGATTCTGTGACTCTATGAACGGTTTTTTGTCTTTAATTGAAGGTCCTTTTAATGCCCTCAAGTAATCACAGATTACAAAAGAGTAATGTGAATCAAATATAAATATTTCCAGAGCTGTAAAGTGTATACTCCAGGAGGAAAGTGCTATTAAGTAGATATGAACATATTAATTAATATTTTAGTTTCAATTATAACTACAAATAATACCAATACCTTTACATAAAAATTAAAACAACATTATTAAATGTATAGTTCCTGATATAGTGTATATTAGACATTTTGCATTCTGTACATAATTTATACAGAAATACAATGAATCAAAATGACTTTATTAATTAACATTTTATGTGTAGATAAGACTGTTATTGTTCTCTATGCAGCAATTTGGATAAGAGATTGTATATAAAGGTCCAGCTTTCCCTATTCTTGACAATATTGATTTTCTCTCAACTTACTACTCTGAATTTTAAAAGTTAAGGAAGCAGCAGAAATATGTGCCTAACACATGCATTGTAGTGGGAGAGAATGGTAAAGCACAAGCACTTTTGTTATTCAGCTGAACAAGTCACTGATGCTCAGAGGAAGCCACTTGAACCTTCTCCTTCTTTGACAGGAAGCAAGCTACGTATTCTCCCAGAAAAGATACTCCTGTGTTGTGAATAGAAAGTTTTGTGGCCCTCACTCACTGTGTGATTTTGACTTCCTTATTTGGTGTAGTCTCAACCTTGTATCCACAATGAAAATAGTTATTTTATTTCATGTTTTTCTCTGATGCTTGTTACTGAGCAATCTACAATACAGGTGAGTTGGCCTTCTCAGCTTGCTGACATGGTATTTTGTAAAATTCATAAATATTTACCCAAGTACTTACAAAAGCAACCTCTCAACTGAGTGCTTTATTACCTGTGTGCTTCACCTGAGATGCTCAAGACCTGTCCTATAGCTACCAGTCACTCATGGTTTCTGGTGGCTTCAGCAATATTGACTTGCCAGTATCTAGAGTCAAACTCCAGCTGTCTTGGGATGGGGACTTGGAAAACAGGGAACATATCATTAGCAGTCTAGTATGGTTATTTTCTTAGTATAAAATGAAATCCACAAAGATGCAGTCTGGAATCAACTTCCACCACAGTCTGCACAAATCCTCACTTTACTCAGTTTATAGCTATCTGTTTAAATTCTTATTGTTAACCTCATCCTTTGAAAGAACGCACATAGTTCTTTCTTTTATACATACATGTTCTTCACAGTGAAAATAGTAGAGCAATACTTTCCAAGGGACAGGGTGTGCCGTTCAAGCTGAATTCTTTTCATATGGCCCCAGTAAATGTCAGTCTCTTCCTGTGTCACACCAGGAAGACTACCAGAAAACTCCAGAGAGCAGTTGTGATTAACATCTGTTTACTTCTTCAGTGAACAAAAGTCAATGAACTTATTTAAAAAACCTTTTCTGCACTACACCAATGTGAACGGTGAGAAAATTTGAATTATCTATGACAGAAATAATTAGATTGAAGAAGGAAGATATCACTTCCATAGAAAATGACCTTGATTATGTATCGGTTATAGATGTTTGATTAGCAAAGAAACTGTTTTCTCCTGGGATCAGTCTGACAGGTAGAGAGCGATATGCTTCATATGATTTTTCCTTTGAAGATTAATCATCTGACTGTTGTTATTTTGTACCTTTAACAATGACTCTTGCAGCCAGCAAGAGTCAGGCAAAAAAAGTTTGAGACAAGAAAAATAATGGCCAATATTTGAAATACAGATCAAGTTCGTATTCTCTGCAACAGTAGAGTACTGAAATAGCCTCTTGGAGGGCATAAAAGTAGCCCATGTGTTGAAGATCAACAGCAGCTGTAGAACTGCTGAGAGCAGGATATCAAGCATGGGTAGTGAGGCAGCAAGAGCAGTGGTGGGCCTGAAGAGTGGCAGTACAAATAATAAGTTTCCTTTTACCCAGCAATATCTTCTCTGGAGTGCTACATACTTCGGAGACTGATTATCTCAGATACTTCTTAGCTGAAATAAGGAGATTACCCTGCATTTGAACTGCTGTCCTGGACTGGTGAGAGGTTAGTAATCCTACATCCTGACAACTTAACATATAGATCTGGGTTTTATTTCGTACTGGTTTATTGTGTTTCTTTATTAAAGTTATATTTGATCAAACCACTTTGACCTGTAGAGGAACCTTTCATTGCTTTGTGCTCTGTTTCCTAGGTTTCTAAGAGGGAGACTTAAAGCACAGTTCTCTAAGTTTTCAGAGGGCACTGAAAGAGTTGTACCGGCTTCTTGTAACTGTTAACAAACATGGTTGGGTTGTGACTACTGTTGTCTAGACAGCTACAAACTTCCAACTCATCCTTATCTCTCATAAGAAGGTCTAAAGTTGAGTTCAACACCTTCCATGTCGCATTTCCTAAAATGCATTACTTTGCATTTTTATAATCCTTTATTGCATAGGATTTGCACAGAAGGTGTTTTCTCCTTGCATTTCTTCCCAGAGAAGATCTGTGTGGTTGCACAATGTAGCATTAGTCTGAGCTGTATTTAACATTGTAGTACTTACCCCTGCATTTGTAAATGTTTTCCTGGCTATATTATTTTGTGGCTGAACCCCACTGAAATCAGTGTAACGGTTTTACAACTGGCAGGAGTTGGATCTTATCTTACAGCCTGGAAAACAGTCAAATACACAATAAAAAACCTGAGATGTTTCAAAGTAACTTCATAATACCTACTAAGTTAAGCTGAACTAATTTTTCAAGAAGAGAGTACTACTTCCAAGTAAGGGCTAAATAATCCTTTTGCAATACTACTTAATGGTTTTTTATGGGGATATTTCTAATTGTCCCTATACAAGTTTTTCCGGTTCACTCAACTGTTGTTTATATAAATTGATCTTCAGAGCAGAGTACTGTGGATGTATTTGATGGCAAATGTACCATGCTTGGATATTTCAACAGATAATTACATGATGGGGTAGAGGTGTGCAGTGGAGAATGAAATTCTGAAATGAAATAAAATAAACAATGTGGGGGCAGTATTAAAGCTGGTTCAGACTGAAAGTGATCAAAACAAACAGCGTGCTTCATGAGCACTTTTTAAAAAGTGTGTGTGTAGATAGTAAAAGGCATATTGGAATATTTGTTCATTTCTTTATTTGTGATTAAGCCCTACTAATACCCTTGTTATAATGTGTTACTTATCTCCCTCCCCTCCAACACTTTCGACAGAAGCTATGGAAAATCCCACAAGATAAAATCTGCTTTAGTTCAAGAATATGGAAGGGAGTTCTCGCCTGATAATATGTTAACTTGGTGGTAACAAACAGGTCTGTACATGCTCCTGTAGCAGCTGACTTCCACACAAGTGTCCTTAGAAGCATTGGTATAAAGGGTGATAAGTCACTGCGTGTGGACATCTGCAACTTTTGCATTTCTTTTTGAGTTTCGGAAGCAGTTATTTCTAGCTTTGTATGTGAGAGCCTGAGGCAGGAGACATTTCTGATCTTTCAATCATGTGTTTGTCATGTGGGGTAGGAGGCATATCCTAAAACTGAATTTAGGAGTACCAGGAACCCAGAGCCTGAGAAGATATTTTGAGCTATAGATGTAGGGATTTCAGGGAGTGATGAAGCTTCATGAATGGGGATGGATCTGGAGGTAATAGGAAACAAACTGAAGAGAGATGGGAAGTCCAGAGCTAATGGTGTTGAAGGAGGAAAAGACACGTAGCTGGATAAAAGGACTAAGAGCTGGGATGAGCAGTGACAGTTGGTAATATGAGCTTCAGGCTAACTGAAGCACGTGTATTTTGAACAAGAGACAGTGGAAGGGTGCACAGACAGGTTGAGGCTAGGATGAAATGATGAAAGAATGGCACAGGAACAAGGATTTCTCTTACCATGCCTTTCATTGTCAAAGCATACTAACAGGAGAATTTAGAGAATTTTATTTCTCTTACTAGAAAGGCAGCAAACCTGATGTGCCTGCTGCCCATCCTCTGCAAAAAAACCTTGACTCCCTTGAAATGTGTATTAAGGCTCATCTTCAAAAAGAATCTCTTCAGCAACTGTTTGCAGGCATACTACTCCAAAGACCTTTACCACCTCACCATTTAAAGGTAATTTATCAGAAATTTATGAGATTATTTCTGTATTAATCCAATAGTGAATTACTGAAAATTAAGCTCACTAAGGCATTCAAAACTACAGAAGCTTCAATTCACGTAATCACTCTAATCTCATTCCTTATCAGTCCAATCTCAATATACATGACATCTGATTCTGACTTGGAATGAACTTTTAACTTCGCCAGAGTGTGGTATATTTTGTTCAATTTTGTTTTGGGCTTTTTTCTGTTTGGTTGATGTTTTCAGGGTTATTTTCTGTCGAAGGCCCTTGGGATTGATGTCTTAAAAGAAGCTAAATCATCTGTCATGATTTTAACCAGTTATGAAGCTTTTCATGTATGTGCATCCAATAAAATCCCAAAGGCCAAACATTGCAACAGTCAGCCAAGTGCTTTCTCTTGCACACAACTTTCTGTCTCTCCCAGATTAGAATTTTCAATTGTGTTTTGTGCTCTAAACTTTGCTGTTCATCCCAGTAGCAGTGTCCAACATGGGCATCTGTAAAGGAGAAATGTTCTATAGTATTGCATTCTAGGTTGATGTTATTTGCAATAGAAAATGCCTAGAATCTCTGAGAGCTGTCAAAAAATGATCAGGTTGCCCCATCTTGCTCTTATGTTCAGAAATAAATCAGTTTTTCTATTTCTTTTTAGTCAGGAGAGATTACTATGGTCCAGTATGGTATCGCTGCCTTGGAAGGGGTAGTTTTCAACAGTGACATGGCACAGTGAGGTTGGTATCCCTGTTGCTGAGTCCCTCAGGCTGGGGTCCAGAAACACTGGCCTTGCCTCTATTCTCCCAAAATCCTCCTCAGAATGGGGGAGAAAAAAAAGGTCAAATCTTGAAAATTACTGCTGTATCCCCCCAAAACGGTCTAGTTTCAGTGATGTATAATTTGAATGCCAAATATTGTGTCTTGTTGGTGTTAAATGTTAAGCAATTTATTTTCAACATACACCTGAGGTTGCCTGTGATTTTAACTTATAGTTCTCAGCTGTTGTTTAAGGGTCAGGCTGTCTTTATGAAATTTGCCTGTATATTTGTTCGTCCATTTCCAGTTTGTCATTGATTTATAATGACAGTGCAGTGGGAGTAACTGTCTCTTATTGCCAAGCGCTTCTTTTTTTGCTTGGAGTCCAGCTGATTGTAAAAGAAAACAATACAGCAAAATCACAATCTCTCCTTATCTGTACTCAAATGATGCACTTATTGTCCCTATAGCTTGTTTTGGAATGAGCTGCACCTTTTTGGCCTTTTACCAATATGTGCAAAGGAAAATAAATCTTTTTTTTTTTCCAGAGTTCAAAATATGTCAGTTACCTCTTGCAACCAAGTATTTAGTCTGATTCTTCCTTTGAAATAGGAGGTGGAAATACTAATAGGAAAAATTGCTCATAACCTTCAGTAATATCTTGGGCTGCAAAATGTTCATGTCCAATTCCCTGAATCACTACCTAGTTCTTCTGTGGTTAAAAGTTAGAAATTCGGGGCAGGATCTAATCATGTTTACATGCTCTAGTTTTTGTATTTACCAAGGGTCTCTCCGTAGGCAATGGTGATAGACAAATGTGTCCAGAGAATGAATCCTTTTAAGACTTGCTTTCTGGAGGCCTCAGTTCCCATCTACAAACAGGGATAAAGCATTTCTACTGTATCAGAAATATGTCCTGAGGATAAATGCATTGAAGAATGTAAGGCATTTGCTCTTTGACACTACAGCTGTGTCAATGCTGGAGAGAGACCATGTTACTGACGCTTTGCAACAATAACAGTCAGAAAACTGTGTCAGGGTAACTGTGTGATAGGAAATGGAGTTTGGCTTGGCCCTATGCTTCTAAAATTTCCTTAGGCATTTGTAATGACTGAAGATACAGAGTCTGTAAGGACAGCAATTGCTTCCTTCAGCCAAAGAATTGTTATTTGTGCGCAGAGATGACCAGATGTCTAAAAGCAAAGTAAATTCAAGTAGAACCATAAGGGAAAATAAATGGTGGTGCCAGCTGATCATAGGCACTAATGAGGTTTACAGCGATAAGTAAGCTGAGTAGAAAGCAAGCATTGCTGTAGTGCAAACAACAGCTCTTCACTACAAAGATGAGTACATCCCAGCATAACAGGCTGACTTTCAGAGGAAACTGCAGGGAATGTAGTCTTTGAAGATCACCTAAGAAATAAGTGCTCACAACTCATAGGGTGTCTTAATCAAAGCGAGTCATCCATTAACACCTCCTCCACATCCCAAGCGCTTTGTACCTCACCACATCTCTCCTCTCTGAACACAGAATAAAAAGGTTTTCTCTACAATTTTATTAGTAATGAGTGCTCTTATTAAAAAAAAACAAACAAAAACCTAGCATCAGAAAGGCATTCAAGCCTTGCTCTTATGCTGATGTAGGCTTTTTAGGTGGGATGTGGGTTCTGTTTTGTTTGCTTCTTTTTCTTCAAGTAGAGGATAAGATCTGTCTTATGGACACTTATGTTTATTTCCATTACCCATTCTGTCTCACTCCCTGAATCTTGATCCAGGGCCTCTCTTCATGTCTGAGGGATTCAAAGACCAGTCTGGTCAGGCGGGATGGACTGTTCTGCATTAGCAGAGTAACCAAGCTTAGTTATCAAGAGCTCAGGTACCGATGAAACGTAACAGGCTGTGGAAAAATTATGTTGGTAGAGATGTAGGCATGAGTGTGATAGGATACACTTTTTGGATTACCTAACCCTTGGGAAAGGAGGAAAGGTCAAATGAATCGCCCAGGCTGGTAGAGGGAAATCACTATATTTACCATTCCCTCACAGTAACTGGCAGAGATGATGTAGGGACATCATGTGGAACAGCTTCTGGTAGGGAAAAATAGAGAGACAATCAATAAGGCTAGCTAGAGGGACAAGGCTGCAGTTTAAATGACCTTCAGTTGCCTTAGTCACAAGGCAGAGTCTGGCAGAGCTGTACTCACACTACTCCCAGTCTCTGCCCAGACAATTATCAGAGGTCACACCACAAACTCTTTTGACCTGGGAGCTCTGCTGGTATTTATCACTCCAGCAAACAGAACATTTGCCAGTCCAATGAGTTAAGTAGCTCTGGGGTGAAGTTGCAACATATGAGATTCATTATCTTATTGTGAAATAAGCAGAATGTTATGGAATAGCACAGATTATCAGCAAAGGATAAGGAGAACCAGCATCCCCCTTGTCCCTGAAGACAGGATTCTCAGGTCACGGCATAACTTCAGCAAGTCTTGCTGCTTCCAGCACTTACAGGTATATAACTACTCTAACTGTCTTGTTGTTTAACTTGTTTTCAGCCACAGTTTGGCTTGAGTCCTAGCAGTAGGAGCAATTTTTTTTATGCTTACAAAATAGAATAAAGAAAACTATGAGTACTGTGATAGATACAGCAGCACGTAATTTCTGTTCTTCCAAGCTGCATTTCAATTTCAATGGAAATTTCTTGGATTCAGCCTTTGAAGTAGAAGAGGGAAGCCTCATCCTTCTTAAGGAAGAAAGCTTGGCTTATAATGAACTGTCTACATTAACAGATGAAAGTCAGCTGTTCTGCAGTCTTGCCTGCCTATGAGTGGCCAGGACATTAATAAATAAATGGCTAGTGTTTGCAGAAATTACAGAAAGATTTCTCTCAATAGCTGAAGACATTAAAAAATGTGTTCATAGCCTAGATTAAGGGGAGGAGAATATCTGAGTGCTTTAAAATGGAGGTGAAAAGCAGTAAAATATACATCAGCATAGCAAAGGAAACGTATGACTTTAACGTCCAGAGGAACTTTGACAATATTTATGAATACCTAAGCATTCAGGGAAAGGGAGATTTAGTAGCTATGAACTGAGCTGGTAGCACTTAGAGACAGAAGGAACAAAATTCTGCTCTAGACAAGTTAACTGAGACTTTAATATTAAAAATGGTAAGAAAGATAATGGTCATACCAAATATGTAATTTGGATTGCAGCAATTCAACACTTACAGGATAAATGATGAGTGGTGCATGTCTGAATGCTGCAAAGAGACTAGGAAATACAGAGGAAAAGTGATCATTCTTACTGAGAGGCAAATTGACCCTCTTCTCTTCGAACAACATGAAGATGATCCAGGTTATTATAGCGGAGAAAGGACTAAGTGATTCAGTGCATCTATTTTAGTGCTATCGCTTAAGAATCAAGTCATCCTCATCTGTTGTGATCAAGTGTAATTAGGTAAAAAACGAGCAAGTGAGTATACTCCCAACTTAGCCTGCCAGCATTGGATTTTGATTTAGACTTGCTTCTGCAGTTTTATCAGCCTTCCATGCCTTGAAAGAGGCCATTTCAGTTTGTGACCCAAGACACTCTGCAGCTGTTTATCATTCCCTTTTTAGCAAAACACAAGGTCTGTGAATAAAACAGCAAGAAAAAACAAGCACCAAAACTGTAACTAATTCCACTTATTAGTTCATTCTGCTAATAATGAAAACACATTTTAACAGCAATACTTGTTTTTTGTTTAGTTTAATGACAAATGTTCCTAGTAGACTCAACTTTTACTTTTGTAACAATAACTATGGTCTTCATTTTGCTGGGAAAAGGAGTGTGGTGATTATCACCCAGTGGGAACAGATCAGGATTAAACTCTGCTATATACATTGTTGTATATGTTTACAAACTTGGGTCTTCTGTTTGAATAATCTATGACCAAGCCGACTTGGAGACTTGATAGATATTACATGAATAAGACTGGCACTGAAGACTGGTTTATTTATTTTCCTTCTATTTCCATTGCACTATATCAGAACTCGCCACTCACCAGTTTCCATCTCTGCTTTCACTATCAGACACCAAGTCCATTCATAGAGTTCATGGTGTCAGATCAGACCCAACAGGCTGTGGAAAGGGAGCTCAAATGCTAGCAAGCAAGAAGCCCTGTAATTATTTATGTCATTGTGTAAATACTTCGGTACTCAGGGTTATACCTTCCCGTAGTGGCCTTTCTGCTCAAATTAATTGGCTGCATTTCTTGCTGCAGCTTCTGTGGGCAGCAAAATTCTCATGAGTGCATGAAAGGCCAGACCTTGTTCTGTGGCTGTTACTTGAGACATGCAGAAAACAAATAGCAAAAATTTCAAACAGCACAGTTCAGAGCAGTATCCATCTGCTAGTATTAAGAACTCACTGATTTTAATTATATAGATGAAAAGAGTCTGTTCTGACTAGCATTAAACCTCTTTTTCTGACAAATCTTCACTGTCTCATTTCCTCTAACATATTTATTCAAAAGGGTCTTTCAATTGTACATCTCTAAGAAACTTGCCCTTCCAAAAGATCTTGAGAATGGAAAAGGGAAAATACTTCCCCTGCAGTGAAACAGGGAAGGAGTTAATTGGCCTGTCATAACCAAAAAGTCCATGACTCCAAGGTACTGCAATCACAGGTGCAGAGACAAATGATCGGATCAGTGACCAAGTAAGAGACTCTTTCCTCAGCAGATCTTTAAAATTTACAGTTCAATTACAAGAGTGGACTGGGAATCATAAGGAGCCTCAGTCTCTCAGAAAATATTAAGTTGAAGCAAAGCAGAGTTGTAGGAGAGAGGTGGGAACTCAGAGTGCTGGCCAAAGTTTGGAAAGACTATTAATATAAATAAGTGTTAATATTTTCCTTTTACACAGAATGGACTTGAGAAACTAAGGATGGTAGGATGCAGCAGCTGAAAGGGGCAATTGAGACAATGAGGACAGCTGCTCTAGTATTTTTAATTCCAACTGTGTACTTCTGAACTGTGATCTCAAAAAGCCGTGTCTGGGTGGGGGGCAGGGGGTTGTGGTTGGAGATCACCAGCAGGGAGGAAAACTCACAGAAATTTACACAAAGCACCATTTAAAAGCTGAGTGCATTGGCTCAAACAAGCTTTCAGCTGGGTTACATAGAAAACCGGTAAATGTTTAGATAGAGTATAATAAATAAACCTTTGTTTTCACTCTACTGAGTTTCAAATTATTGATGTTAATTAGAGACAGCCCAAAGAGGCAGATGACCATTGATACATCTATACTGCTAAGTGAAACAGAACCAGTCACAGATGGGCAATGCCCACAGTACATAGCTTTTGGTCATGTGGTTCTTCTGGCCTCCATCCAGTACTTGTATAGCATAATGATTAATTCTGTGTGGTGATTAAAATTGTGCAAAGGCTTAGGTTTCAGTCTGCTAGACCAGTGTTTTCATAGCATGAAACTGAAGGCATGTATTACATACCCCTGATGTGTACCATGTTGTGTACCTGGGGATTCAGATACTGCAGGACTACGACAGCAAGAGGCCCATGCCTGTGGCTTAGGTATCTCCATTCTGTCTACTGGAAGTCAGCTCCCACAAGGGTATCCACCCCGGTATTATTTAGGACTTGTTGACACAGATCAAAACTATGCCAAGGAACATATTAAGTGATGTGAGTGACTTATGGCACAGTCAGTAAAGCTTATTATCTGGTCCTTTTTACTTTAGCAATATCATGGAAATATTTTCGTTAAAATAGGAAAGGTGGGAATTAGTACAATGTGAAAAAAGGAGTGCACAACTGATGACTGGATGTGGCTTTGCCAACAATGCCCAGGGAATCGGAGTATATGTATGCATGTACCCCTGCTAGGACCTCCAAATGCATTGCTGGTCCTACTCCTGATATAGCATGGCTTCACTTCTTCCCTAGTAGCAACAACTTTGCTTTCTGAGCACCCTCCACCTCCATCCAGCACTGTAGTGACTGTGGGTTGCTCTAAAGGAGAGACTATGCGTGAAAAGATGTATCAGACAAGGGATTTTCTACAGAGACAGGCAGTATTTATAAGACAAAAAAACCCAATTAACTGAACCATGAAATGTGTAATCTGAACGTTGTAGGCTCTGAGAAGCCTTAGCAGAACCCAGGGCAGGGTTGAATTTCCAGGAGTCTCCTAGAAACCAGGTACTTTGCTTACACTTGATTCAGCAGACAGTCTACACCTCTCTTTCAACAGAGATTTCAGATTTTTTTTTTTACTCCAGAGGAGCCAGATCAAATATATGGGAACAAAGCACCTGAGTTTCCCTGCTACAGCCAAGCCACAGGGTTGGGACCATGGGCAGCATAAATAAGGCAACAACTGATACTCGTGTGTGTAGTTTTTGAATGACATTCTCAGAAATTCAGTTCACTGGAAATTTCAAAATGTTTAGGGGTTGGTCCAAATCAAAAGTAAGTAAACAAAAAGGAGTAAAAATGACAGTGATTCCACTAAACTGGAAATTCCCCCTTTTGGTCAACTCAGTAGCAGGATCACTACGAAAACTAGAATTATACAATCATTAGGTTCAAAAAGACCTTAGAGATCATTAACTCCAACTGTAACTATCTACAACTAAGTCACATCACCAAAGACCTTATCTACCTCTCTTTTAAACACCTCCAGGGATGGTGACTCAACCACATCCCTGGGCAGCTTGTTCCAGTGCTTGATAATCCTTTCTGTGAGAATTTTTTTCCTAATGTCCAATCTAAACTTCCCCTGACACAGCTTGAGGCCATTCCTGCTTGTCCTATCACCTGTCACTTGGGGGAAGAAACCAACAACTACCTCTCTGCAGCCTCCTTTTAGGTAGCTGTAGAGAACCATAAGTTCTCCCCTCAGCCTCCTTCTCTTCAGGCTGAAAACCCCAGTTCCCTTAGCTGCTCCTCGAGTGAATTGTTCTCCAGCCCTCTCACTGCCCTGGTCCTGCTGGCCACACTGTTTCTGATACAAGCCAATATGCTATTGGTGGCCACCTGGGCCACTGCCAGCTTGTAATCAGTCTGCTGTCAACCAATACCCCAGGTGCTTCTCTGCCAGGCAGCTTTCCTGCCACTCTTCCTGAAGACTTTAGCACTACACTGGGTCTTTGTCCCAAATACAGAACTCTGTTGATACCACTACGCTCCTAAGGGGAACAGTCTTAAATCCTAAACAACTACTGACTGAATTATCAAACCCCTCTGTGGAGCCTTTTGAAGTGCTCTTTCTCGCTTCCTGTGAGGTGGGAGACCAAGGGTCCTTGCCACCACACCATTCCTTAGAAACTGGAATGCCACTCTGAGGCTTTTTTTGATCAAGCCTGGTTATGTCCACTTCACATCTAGTCTAAAGCTCTATTAAGGAGCCCTGCTATCTTCTTGGTGAGAATCCTTTTGCCCCTAGGGGACAGGTGTACCCCATCCTTGGATAGCAAACCTGATGATTTCCCTGTTATCCCATCATCAAAGAACCCGAAGTTTTGCTCCGCACATCAGGTTTGGAGACAGTTATTTATTTCTCAGCACTTCCTAATCTTTCCCTCATCATTGCCAGCAATAGGAATGACAAGAGAGCAAACAACTTGTGCCCCTCAGCCCTTCACCATACTTCTCAGTGCTCTTAAATCCCTGTTAATTACTCAGGGTTTTTTTGTTGAGATTTTATTACTATCTAATAGGAAGATCAGCAGTGGATAATTACCTGTGGGCCTGACGGGAGCTGGTAGTTTTCTCACTACATCTCTAACCAAGACCTGAGGAAGGCAGAGAACTTCCCTGTGTAATGGGTCCGGTCTGCAGACTCGTTCCCTTTAGCAGGGAGTCCCCTAGGACAATAACACACTTCTGCTTCTTAAAAGAGGCCATTTTAATGGAAGGCTTAGCACATCTTTGCCTAAGAATCATTTCTAGGCTGTGGGACACACCAGCCTTATTGAGGTTTGGTTCCACTTGCAAAGCTTCATAGCTATTGTGCAAGGGAACCTGGGAGGCTGACGCTGGCACAGGGGAGACATACCTGCTGCATTGGGCAGGAACCTGGTGCCACTCCCCTCTATCTCCTAAATTTCTCTCCTTGGCTGAAAGGAGAGAGGATGGGTTGTCCTCTGTCTTGCATCCCACCAGTGGATCTGAGTCAGGGAACATAGGGTGTTATTCCAGTGGTCGATTTCACGCTCCCTGGTGGTCCTCAGCCTGCTTGCCTCTTCCTTGAGCTCTCCCACCAGTCAGAGGAGTTCCTCCACATGAGCACAACTCCCACAAATGAGTTCCCCACTAGTGTCTGATACTGAACTAGGTGGGAGAACGCAGCCTGCAATCTGGGTAGCAGCATTCACCCACTGGGTCTCTGTCTGCGAGGCTGTATCTGTCATGGCTGGTACCAAGCTTGGAGAAGCCTTAATTTTCTGCTGAGTAGCCACAGTGGTTCTCTTTGGTCCAGCACCCTCCTAGCTAACCCTGCCCATGCAACTGCCACACAAACCACTACACCATGCTTATCTGACGTGACACACATCTCTGCCCACTTCTGTTTGCAGAGCTCTGGTGGTTGGTGCTCCCACAGGGCCATTTAAATCACCCACAGCTGCTTCCAGGACCACCCTCTCACTGCCTCAGCTGTCACACAGCAGCTGCCTCTTCTGGGAGTCAGGAGTCATCTTCCCTGCTCCCTCCAGTGTTTCTGAGCTTCCCATGCTCTGCCAACTGTCCCTTTGCCTTGACCTAGTGCCTGGCTGCAGCACTTACCATGTCTGCTGCCATTCCATGCTGAATGAGCACAATCGGGAGAATCTCCATTCCCACTTATCAAGTTGTTGCAGCCTTCTCCCTGAGAGGAAACTCAAGTATCTTGATTAAAGCAAAGTGAAAGCTAAGAGGCAGTAAAGTAACTGTCAGTGTACCTAGGGAAAGCACTGGGAAGGAGGTAAGTAATTTTGGGGAGAATTTTGACAGTGAAAGAAGAGGATTTTGCAGGCCATGACTATTTTTCAATCTGAAATGAGATGAATACTCACAAGCATTAGAGAAGTTGTGTTCTGATACCCCAAACCCAAGTCCATATTTCAGGATGTTTATATGACACAATAGGTGCAAACAGTAAACTAGACCCCTGCACCTAAACTTCAGGGAAGCTGTTGAAGAGTACAATCCTTCTCTCTCTGCTCATGTAAGCAAGAAGTTGGGAGTCAGTGGTGTGTACCTGCATCTCATGTCATCCAGCTCTCAGGATGTATATAGGCTATAGGCCTGATCCTATAGGCTCGGGATACCTTTGTTTCATTTTTCAGCAGTTATTGAAAACTTTCCACCCATTTCTGGGTTTGTTTCTTCTGTGAACATTATTAAAATTGGCAAATCTGGGAAAAAATAAATATCTGTCGGTCCCAGCATGTGAGTAGCTATACAGTCTCAACAATATTTTTTTGGAACCACTGAAGTATGTACATACCAAAACAGTAATTTTACCCTTGTAATTCTTATTTTGTGTGCCCTAGCCCATCCTACCTAGCACATTACTCTGAATTTCTCCACTGCAAATAATAGATGGGGCTTGGAGGTCGCAGCCCTGTAGGCAGTTATGAAATCTCAGTATTGAGGTTCCACTTTTGCAGGGTGTCAGAAACAGCATCTGTCTTCCACGAAGAGCAGAATATGTTACTCATAATGTAATGTTTCCAAAATTACAAACTTCCCTTACATTTCCCTTGGGAAAGTTAATGGTTTATTTCTTCTTTTAAATTAAACTTCAGGAACCTAACAAGAATATTTTAGTGGTTTTCTTGAGCAGAGGCTTTGGTCAGGCATGGACTTATCTGGTAGCAAAGGCAGAAGCAAACAGACTTTTAATCCTCAGTGTGTGACAGAAAGTTGTTTCCAATTGCTGGCCTCCTTGTTGCGTCAGGTCAACATCTGTCCCAGGAGTAATAGCTGAAAACTATTTCAAAGTTATAAAAGCAAAAGGTTGAATTTCCTAAAATGGGAAATTGTAGTTTTGTTACAACTTCTTACTAGATGAAGTACATGTAAACATGTCATGTGATGAGCATATAGTATAGCACATGTGAAGTCATGAGCACAGCCACTGGGGTAAAGTCGGTGTCTTGCTAAATAGCATGTATGGAAGTAGCATAAGTCCCTTTAAGTACAAGGTCCTCCCCTTGGCTGTGTCAAATATTTTATGGGATTATTTCTGTACAAGCTATTTCTAGATGTGGCCTGGGTCAGAGGTTTCGGCTGGCTGGATATCTAAGCATCTGTTTACAAGTGTCAGGATGGATGGAATGTCACTCAGAGGGAACTGGAAAGTACACATCTGCTGGTGCTCCACTTCAAGGCTAAACCAGTTCCAACTTAAAAAAGAAAAATAATAAAAAACACACCAGGTAAATGTCACTTCCACTGTATGAAGCCATTTAAACATTGCATTTGCAAATGACTTCAGGGTTGGTATCTACAGTGCACTGGGCTCAAGTCAACAATGACAAATAAAAGCACAGTGCAACTCCACTGCCATGAAGAAGAGAAACATAGGACTGGCACAGAAGTTTGATAAAAGGTCTGCTTTTCCTGTAGGCTATTTGCTGTTTCTATTCTTTCTACTCACTTAGTCAAAAACACATCTTCAAAAAGAAAGAAATAGAAAAAAGTGATATGCCAAGATTTAATTTTATATACATGTTTTGTGTATGTATGAGGTCATTTGAAATGCATAAAATGTATCTGAACAAATACAATTAAAAACTTTTAAAATACAAGGTGCGGGGAGCATTGTGACAAGCCAGATTAAAAGTATGAGGAAATGCAAGAAATGAACAAGAGGAGTAAGGAAACCTGTAACATGACCAGAAAAATGACCTTGTTGGTAAAACATACTTATGAGTCCAATGACTTACATAACAAGACAATCTAAGAGTAAAGGACATAGTTGTGCAATGATCCTGAACTCAAGAGGGAGAGGAGGCTGGGCTCGTTGAAAGCTTCAGAGTGACAGTGAAAGATGAGGAGGACACGACTGCTACTGTTGTTACACCAAGCCACCCAAACAGAGAGTACCTGCTGTGGAAGCCTTTTAATAATAACACAACACATCATTCAACATACAGGGCCAGAGAGTCACAGGTGAATTTAACTGTCCAAACAATGTTCAGGAAAGGAAAATATCAGGATAGAAAACAATTAGCAAACTCTAAATTGAAAATTATCAGTCACCATTTAAAGTGCATTAGAAAAAAAAAAAAGAGGGGCTCTTCTGGCTGTGGTTCTAATCAGTGAACTGTAGTTGTTTGAGAACAGGATGGTGGAAGACAGCTTGGAGACTGTGAATATGAAATCATAAGGTTTGCAATCCTAAGAAAGGAAACAGAGGAAAATAAGAAAATCATGGACTCAAAGCAGGCAAACTTCTACCAATTTAAGTAAACAACAAAGTGAAAGGGAAAAATAATTAATTCGTTGTGGCAGAAAACATAATCTATCCTTATCAGAAGGCAAAAGAAGCAAGAGAAGCATTTAAGTAAACCAGAAGCTTTTAATTGATCTCAAACTCACAAAGTTCCATCTGGAAAGTGGAAATTAGATCAAATTCTAAAATATAAAATAACAGCACATACGCACAAAACCCAGCCAGAAAACTAGGGCATCCAACCAATATAAGGTGAGAAAACACTTTAAACAGTATTGTGTGTTAAGAAAAAGGAAGACCAAGAAAAAGTTTGATTGTTTTTCCTGCCTATTTGGGGGATTAGGGAGGGATGGTGATGCCAGAACTGATGATCCCAAGAAGGCCAGAGTATTTAGAATGGTTTTTTGCATGTCATCTGAAGACACATGACTAGCATAATCAACGTTCACAATGAAGGGTTAAGCACTCAATCTAAACCAGCAAGGAAGCAGGACAGGAGAGTATTATGAAATGTTCTTAAGCCAGCCAGGCCAGATACACTATGACATGAGATATTTTAAGAATGAGGTGAATTAATCAGATTAGCTATTGCTTGAGAAATCAAGATGGTTAAGAAATATAAGACTGGGAAAGGACAAACATAACAGCTGCCTTTTAAAAGAAGAGGAGAGACAGAGAGGAAGAAGAGCTTGGAAATAATTAATAAACTTAATTTCAACTCACATTCAAACTCTTTGCAAACAGTTGAAAGACAGCAGAAAATCTAATAGTATAAAAACTACTTTGCTATTGCATGTCTTTTAAAATCCATTTACTATCATTTGATACAGTCATATCTCAAAATTACGTGTTTACAGGGAACTGTCTCTGTTATGATTTCATTTATAAAGACTTCATTTTTATTTACAATCTGGATAACAGTCTTATTAAACTTGCAGATGAGACAAAGTTAAAAAGAAGTGCAAACATAAATGTGTTGGAAGACATAATGCAAGTTCAGAATTATCTTGAGAAACAGCAGTAGTGGAATGAAAAATGGATGAGGTGTACCAGGGATTATATACTGCATATAGGTGGGCATAATAAAATATTACAAAAAAGAAGAAACAAAAAACTCCACCCCACCCACAAAAAAAAAAAAAAAAAAAAAAAAAAACAACTAAAAGCTACCAAAAAACCCAATACATGCCAGAAACTGATTTGTTAAGAAATAATTTTTAGTGATGTAACTGGAGGTTATAGGTCACAAATTAAAGATAGATGAAAAGGAATCCTAATCTACTGCAGATGCATGAAACAAGGAATATGCTCTAATGTTATAACAGCAGTATAGCCCTCAAGCCTTCTCTTTCTTAGTGCTACTAGAACCTATGGTAGAGGACCTTTTTGCCCCTTTGAGGCAGTATACTTCAGAGAAGAAATTGGCCAACTAGAGAAAGCCTAAAACAGTAAAAATGATGAGAGCTACAGAATGTGATCTATGATTTTAAAGACAGAGATTAACTGGCCAAAGAAAGTAAAGACTGATGAGTACATGGCAACTCTTCTCAAACACAGAAGAGAATAATCTATCCACTGTTTCCACCATGAAGAGAAGAATTAAAAAGTTTAAATTGTAGCAAGAGTAAGGGTTAGGCATTGAGGAAAACATTCGAATGATAAGTTTTTGAATCTATGACATGGCTGGCTTTGGTAGGAAAAGAAGTCTTTACTGCTGAGACTTATTAGAAAAGTTAGTGGAGAAAATAACTAAGAGTAGGTAGATATAGTTAATCCTGTTCTGGGACACATGAATTAATTGTGTCAGGAGTAGGTAACCTGTAGGTTTCATCTGCATTTGGCTCCTCGGATAAATGTAGTTATCATGTCAAAATGATGACATGTCACATACGTGAAGAGCATGTGTTCTCTGCCCATACAGGAGCTACTATTTCATCTGAATCTCCACTTACAAAAATGAAGTAGTCATTGGGTCCTGTTTAAAGTGAAGTCACCTATTTTGGTAGGACCCAGCTGTTTATTGAACTTGACCCCCTGCCATGATGGAGCTTTGGAGTGCTGTAAGAACTCTTCAAGGCATACAATGTGCACCATATTGCCTCCATACAAGGTAAAACATGGTTACGCAGCTCCATTAACCAGAAAGTCTGGAAACCTCCCAAAACATAATGACTTAATTGAGAGCAGCCCTGCAGAGAAGGACTTGGGGGTGCTAGTCAATGAGAAGATTGACATGAGCCAGCAATGTGCACTTGCAGCCTGGAAGGCCAACCATATCCTAGACTGCATCAAAAGAAGTGTGGCCAGCAGGGCGAGGGAGGTGGTTCTGCTCTTCTCTTCCCCTCTTGTGGGACCTTATCTGGAGTATTGTGTCAAGTTCTGGAATCCTCAACATTAGAAGGATATGGAGCTGTCAGAACGCGTCCAGAAAAGTGCTGCAAGGAAGATCCGAGGGCTGGAGTGCCTTCCCTGTAAGGACAGGCTGACAGAGTTGGGGTTGTACAACCTGGAGAAGAGAAGGTTCAGAAGAGATCTTATAGTAACCTTCCAGTACCTGAAAGGGTCCTACAGAAAAGCGACTATTCATAAAAGCCTCTGGTGATAGGACAAGGGGGAATGGATATAAGCTGTAGAAGGGCAGATTTAGGCTAGACGTAAGGAAGAATTTCTTCACCATGGGAGTGGTGAGACACTGGCATGGGTTGTCAAGGGAGGTTGTGGATGCCCCTTCCCTGAAGATGTTCAAGGCCAGGTTGGATGGGGCCTTGAGTAACCTGATCTAGTGGGAGGTGTCTCTGCCCATGGCAGGGGAGTTGAAACTGGATGATCTTTAAGGTCCCTTCCAGCCCTAACTATGCTATGATTTTATGAAAACAGGATTACTTTTGAGGTCATTTCTCTATCAGTTGACTTTTGCTTTCACTGTCTTCAGTATTGTTATGAGAGCTGAGAATCATCAAAGTACAAGCATGCAGGACGAAACACTGTTGAAGTAATCTTGTGCAGCAATTTTCACCCAGGCAGTGGTTGAAGGCAAAAGGACATTAGATTGTGTGGATGGACAGCCAAACCTTTTTGAACAAATGGATAGGAAAGTCTATGTGACAACCTCAGGAAGGAGAGAAGGATTTGTCAAGCAAGAAAAAAAGGGTCTGGAGATCTGCATTTCGACTGCAAGCTAGTTATGGCTCAAATATGATTTCTGAAGGAAGAAGTATCAGTGTAATTCCGCAAGCAAAAAGGGCTGTTTAATATGGAAACCTGGGAACTACAGACTAGTAGTTTGATTTCTATACCTAATTAGATGGTTAATACAGAACAGGGTTTAGAAAACACAAGAATGAACATGGTCCTTTCGGAGAGTCAAAGTGCTATCACACATCATCTTATGAACTTTCAGGTATGTAATACTGAAATATATTCCTCTAAGGATTTTCATTATACTGTAACAAAATAATATGAAGACAAGATTTTCTTCTACTGGTGTTCTGTTTTTCTCAAATGGCAAGGTGCTGAAAAAAAAAAAAAAAAACAAGTTCTTCAGAAAAAGGTTAATGTCATCCCCAATAGAAAGTACATTGGTTATGTACGGAAGGCAATAACACGCATTCTGTCAGTCTGCCTTGAATCCCTTGTCATCACACAAAATTGAGACCTGTCAATTATAGACTATAAGCTGAATTTTAAATTAAAGGATGCTCCTATTCCAGGAACTAGCAGACTTATGAAAACAAGAATGTAATCTATGTTGCAGTTTTGGTTTCATTCTTCAACTAGCCCAAGAAAGTTTAATGTCCTGCTTTATACATGGCAACCTCGGTCAAATTCTTGTTTGCTGTCTTTTGCATGGTAACACTAGTGTTTTAGCTTAAAGTGCATTTGACTGTCCAAATAATCAAACACAGTCTTTGTGAGCTCCTCTCCTCCTAAATTTGAGAGACAAGAGAAACTGAGGTGGAGAAGGGGAATAGGAAGCAAAAGTTGAAGAAAAATGCTCGTAAAATGTGGGTACACAATAAGTGCATGTTCTAAGCAATAAAATGTAAAATACTTTGAAAAGTGAACCAGTTAGGCCTCTGACATATTAGAATTTAGGAATCTAAGTGCAGGAAAGCAATCCAAGAAAGTCTTGTTTAATGTGCTGAAATATTTGAGGCACTTCAGACACTATCATTTTAGGCAGAAGCTCTAGTGGACACAATCTTCAATAAGCACTGAAAAAACAAGGATGGGATTCAGTTAAGATCCATAGAATGATACTTGCATGCTATTTATCTTAATTATGTTATTTATTGTTCATTTGCAGTTGCTTTTCTGGCTACTGTACCTGTAGGGTGCAGGACAGGCTAAAACTCATTGCCTTAAAAAAGGGCACAGAATATACTGGCTGAAGAAAAACATGTACTTCTACTCTCCTCCACTTCTTTTCTTCAGAAACAAAGCAAGGAAAATACCTCCATTGTCACTTTTCCTTCCCCAGAGAACGAGAAAGTCAATGTATCAATTACATTGTCAGATAGGTTTCTATTTTATATTAGCTGTAGATGAAGACATGATGGATGCCTTAGAAACAAAAGAGAGAGCAAGAGACTACAGGCTTTAGCAGGGGGTTACTTCATTTTCTTTTCTCACTGCCAGTGCCTTCCTCTCCTGCATACATGTTCACATTGATTCCTTAGAGATTAGTTCCTCAAAGAAAATTCTGTTTCCACAGATATTTGTTGGTTAGGTAATTATTCTGCTTTCATGTAAAGTATTCAGGGGAGCTTTGCTCTGTAGCTTTAAAGGAAGTAACCCAGACAACCCACAACCTAAAATTTTCCACATATCCAGAGGCTGAGAGCAGAGCTGCTATTAAATATTGTTTTTATTTTTGCATACAGCAAGCACTGTGCATTCCCAGCTCTTAGTACAAGTCTGATCATGGTTGGAATATGCATTTTCTTAGTGTGGTTTCTTTTCATGGCAAGCAACTGTGTGCCATAACAAAATAGCATAAACAGTACTTCTTTTCTGCAATTCAATTTACAATGAAAATTTAGATTAAGGGTGCCTCTCTTCTTCCAGCTATTCTTATATCTTAGATGAATAGAGAACATTAAAAAGGTAAAGTGAGGAAAGAGGAAGTATTAACCTACTTATTACACAGAATTCTGACTTTATTCTGTCCTGCAAACAGAAATTTTGATTGAACACATAACACGTGCTTACAAGAATTATTTACATCCTATAGAGATTATCACTAATAGATATTTTTGTAATGCCTTAAGTTTTCTGAAGTCATGATATAAAGAATGAAACACATTTATCTGAATAATACTCTTATTTCTAAAAGACTAACAAATTTATTTTATAGCCTCCATTTTTTCATCACTATCTAAATAAGATCAAAGGAGGTTAATTGGATAAAGAGGTTATAAACCTGAAAAAAATATAGATTTCTAGTTCTTGTGCCTGGAGGCTGGTAAAAAGTGGAGTACCACAGGATCAATATTTGTTCCAGCCCTGTTTAACATCTGTATCAATGACCTGTAGGAGGTAAAGTACAGTCTCATCAAGTTGTCAGATAACAAAAAACTGGAAGGACCAACCAGTCAATACGTTCAAGGGCAGGGCTGTCTTCCAGCAGGACCTAGACAGGCTGGAGGAATGGACTGATGGGAACCATGTGAAATGCTACCAGGACAAATCTAAAAGCCTGCCCTGTGAAGAAAGAAGCTCATGCAGTGATAAAAGCTGAGGACTGACTGCATGGGGAGCAGTGCTGCTACAAAGGACCTGGTAGACTTGGGAGAGAGCAACCAAGTTGTGCCTCAGCAGCAGTGAAGGTCAACAGCAACAAAGGTTGCTTGAACAGTAGCACAGCCAGGAGATGATGAGAAGTACTTATGCCTTCACTTGACAGAACAAGATGTCTTACATACTACATCCACCTTTTCCCCACTCGCTACAAGGCAGACATGGCCAAACTGGAGTGAACCCAGTGGAAGGCCACCAGGATGTTTAGGGGCCAGAGGATCAGCCCTGCAAGGGGAGCTTGAGCAATTAGACTGTTCTCTTCTGGAGAAGGGAAGGCTTTGGGGTCACTTCAGTGCAGCTTTCCTCTTGCTACAAGCAGGTCACTGAGAAGACAGAGTCAGGGTCTCCACAGCAGTGCATAGTGACATGAGTGACAATAAGCATAAGCTGAAATGAGAAGTTCAGATGGGAGAAGAAAGGAATCCTTTTACCCCATAGAATCATAGAACAACCAGGTTGGAAGAGACTCACCGGATCATCGAGTCCAACCATTCCCATCAATCACTAACCTATGTCCCATCACTAACCCATGAGGACAGTGCAGCAGTGGAATAGGTTACCCCAAGATGTTGTGCAGTCTCCATCTCTTGAATATTTTGAACTCCAGCTGAGTAAAGCCCTAAGCAACAGGGTTTGACCCTGCATTGAGCAGGAGGTTAGACTGGGGAGATCCTGAAGTCTCTCCCAAGATTAATTTTCGCATGATTCTATGCTTGTGTTAAACACAAAGCAAAGAAAATAGATAAAAATGTAGACTTAAGCTGCAGGTGAGAATATAGAATACGAACACTGTCTTCATTTAATTTCAGTCTCCTGCAGTTTTTCATGCAGTCTTGAGAAATAAAATCTGGTTTTTTGTAATTTAATGTAAGAAGTTCCTCACTCAAGAGAAACACATTAATACCCACTTAAATTGCAAACAGTATGGAATTTCAGGCTACTCAGACCAGACTTCAGAATCTCAGGACTCATCTAAACACTCAGCAGATAGAGCAATATCAATTAAGAATGCATTTCACAACACTCTATTGGTGAAATCCCCAGCAACAACAACAACAAAAGTCACTTTATTTCCTTCCTGTATAAACTCTACCAGCTAAAGAAATCAGTTTTTTCCTAGCATGGAACCTGCATGTGGATGCTATTGTATCGATCTAGAAATGTGTAAATTAACATAGCTTTTGCTGACTCTAGGAAACTATTGCCTGCTAAACTGGAGTATGACTGCTCTAGCTCCATCTTTGGCAGATTTTAACAATTCGGCTATCTTTAGGCAGCACAAGAATAAACTTAAGCCAGTACAAGAATAAACTTAAGCCAGTACTTGTAATAGACATTCATAGCTAGTCTTGCAAACAACTCGTAGTATGATGTGTGCTAGTTGTAGCCACTTTAAAATGAAAGAACCTCTTCCAGATGAAGAGGTTATGAACTGAGCAGCTGGAATCCTATTTGAATTTCTGTTGACAAAACTTGCTTTACACATTAACATAAACAGACAGCAAAACCAGATTGAGATACCATTTTGCCTTCTGCTCCTCATTCCAGTGCATCACACTGAAAGGGGAGGACTTTCAATTCACTATTAGGAATGGACTGTAGCAGAAACCATATGTACAGAGAAAAGAGTAGTTACATTAGCTAGTGGTGGCAAGATTGGGCATTATGTTAGAACAAATGGTCAGAATTCAGGTGTCTTCACCAAGTGTATTCAAGCCAGACTTAGTTTTGCAGGCTTTTAAGAGGATTGGAGGGCATCTGGAAAAGTAATAATACACCATAAAGCAAAAAGAAAAAAGGAAGCACATAGGCATACATGAACTTCCACAGAATTTGAAAGGTAGATGTTTCCTATGATATATATATAAAGATCATAATCAATTCCTATATTACTGCTGAGCTAAATTTACGGTTCATGCTTCATAAGATATCAAACTCAGATATTCTGAAGCTAATTGCTGATTATTAAAATACTATCACGGACTAGCAGCACAGAATAATTGTATTACAATATCCACCCAAATTCTCAAATGAAACTGAGAATATGAATTATTTAAAAAAGATAGCTTTTTTTTTAAAGAAAGAAGTCAAACCATCACTGATTATTTATTCTGATATTTTCTTCTATTGTAGCAATGAAGAAAATTCAAAATATTTATCCTACAGACATGTAACACACCCCTTTGTGCTTTTGCAGGTCCAGGACTTGCTGTAGACAATGTGGAGATTCAAAATTTAATTTGGAGTGAAGTCCCAATTGTTAAAAAAAAAACCAAAACAAAACAACAACAACAACAACAAAAAGAATAGTCCTCAAATTCTGTTGTTCTGCAGAATCTGTTGACAAACCTTCAACTCCTTCTTGCCCCTGTACCCCTCCAAAGCTCTCCTGTTACCCCAAGCCAGTACTCCAAAGCAGAACCTACCTACAACTAACTCTTCCCGGCCCCATCCACACACCCACAAGCTTTCTGACTGAAAATTACTTTGGCTGCTTTTTCCTAAATCTAGTCTTGTTGGCAGAGAAGTGTGCTTAACATTAATCCCCATGAAACAAAACCTGCCATGTGAAGAATTAAAAATCACTATCTAGTGTACAGAAAGAGCAGGGAGCTATAAATCCAGAATATGTAATAAATCTACTGCTTTATTATCATCTATGCTTATTCATACATATAATGAGGGAGCAGTATTTTCCCTGGTTCATCTATGTGGTATTCTAGATGTTCAATTCTCACTGCCACTTGGCCAAAACAAAACAGTTCATAATGATCTTGGATCTTACTATGTTACAGGAATGCTGCATTAAACAAACACTGTAAACATCTCTGGAGCTGGAACACAAGTCTTCCTTCCCTAACACAGTACTCCAACCACAAAACTACAGAGTCAGGATCAGGTCTGTGGTTGCAATTACTAACCCAATGAGTTTCTAATCATGCTTCGCATAGCTTCAGTAGCCCAAGTTAAGAATGAAAGGCCTGAGGAACAATCATTGTTTTGGCAGCACATGCATCTCCTGGGAGATGTGGATATGAATCCCCTAAGCAGTGGTAAAAGCAGAAACTTGACATCCTTTGCACATATATTGATGGAAACACTACAGTATTTCTTGACACTGTTGAAAGAATATACAGTTCTCTTTCTGCAATTTTTTAAATGAGGAAAAGGCATGAGATGGTTCTGGTGTAGGAGCGAGAAAAGTGTATCTGTGTGCCCTTAGTTTAAAATCTCACTGACACTTGTGGCAGGTTGTTATCCACGTGTCATCTGTATCAACTCCCTAAAGCCAATCAAAAACTGATGAGGTCACATCTCATGGTCCACCTTGCCCCAGTTACGTGGTTTTACCCCTTGTGTTTGCTCTGGCACACACAGGAGTGGGTAGAGAGCCAGCCTGGAGCAACTGCCTGGCTGAGGACTTTGTGTTTGCAGGTCAGTCTTTGATGCACACCAGCTCCCTGAAGTCCAGCTGCACAGCTCCTGATGCAAGAATAAGGGAGAAGCAGCACCAACCTGAGCTACTAAAGATGCCAGGAACTGTACTGTCCCCAGTTCCTGTAACCCCAAAAATTCTACGAGCTGGCACTAGCACCCACATTCATTGAACCACTGTAGGTAACTCAGGGAAGCTATAATTCTCATCTGTTCTGGGCTAATTTCAGAGCTGGGCTCAGCATTATGGCTCACCAAGACAGCCTACCAAATGATTGTGAAGGTCTTGCAACGAATTACTTCTTCCACGTACAAGTGATAGGAGGAAAGGAAATGGCCTCAAGATGTGCCAAGGGAGGTTTAGAGGTTCAGGACACAGTTTAGTAGACTCAATGGTGTTGGGCTGTCAATTGGACTGGATGGTGTTATAGGTCTTTGCCAACCTAAACAATTCTATGATTCTGTGGCTTGCATGGCTCTCATCCCATCTCTGCTATATGAGGAAGGCAGATGTGAGGCCAGCACAGTGAGGTGGAGGTGGGGGCCACAAGAGCTTTGAAGGTCACAATGTCACCTTTGAAGGTCACTGGAGTCACCTTTGCGCCTGTGGGTGTCTTGCTGGTATTCCTCCACCGTAAACAACACCTAAATAAAACAAGCTGATGGCTCTATGCTCACTTCGACTGTTCTCTTTCCTACAGAGAGAAATTTGTATCATCCTGTGAGAAGTCATAGAATCATAGACTCATAGAACAACCAGGCTGGAAGGGACCCATTTGATCTTCTAGTCCAACCATTCCTATCTAACACTAAACCAAGTCCCTCAATACCTCATCCACCCGTGCCTTAAACACCTCCAGGGAAGGGGAATCAACCACCTCCCTGGGCAGACTATTCCAATGACCAATGACCCCTTCCGTGAAAAACCTCCTCCTAATCTCCAGCCTAAACCTACCCTGGCGGAGCTTGAGGCCATTCCCTCTCGTCCTGTCCCCTGTCACATGGCAGAAGAGGCCAGCTCCCTCCTCTCCACAACCTCCTTTCAGGTACTTGTAGAGAGTAATGAGGTCTCCTCTCAGCCTCCTCTTCTCCAGGCTAAACAACCCCAGCTCTCTCAGACGCTCCTCATAGGTTCTGTTCTCCAGCCCCTTCACCAGCCTTGTCGCTCTTCTCTGGACTTGCTCCATAACCCAAGCAGCTGCTCACCCTTCTCCCATGGCTCTGGCTTTACTCAGCCCTGCGTGCCTTCTTTCTAGTCTGGGAAGGGCCTCATCCCACCTGCCCCATCCCACTCAGCAGCCGCGCACACCCACACCCGCCCTCCCTGCACCCGCCGCAGGGACCCCCGCCTGACGCCAGGGGGCGCTGCGGGGAGACCGCGACCCCACCGCGCGGAGGGAGCCGGGGGAATGGGGGGAAAGGAAGGAGGAAAGGAAGGAGAAGAAGGAGGGAAAGGAGGAGAAGGAGAGAAAGGACAGACACCCTGTCAGACACTCTGTCACCCAGACAGAGCCACAGTGGGTGCATGCAGCTACCTAGACCCTGGGCTGCAGGCAGTGTCCCCCTCCCACACCAGCTTGTGCCTCTGTTACTGGCCCCACTTGTGAAAGCTGCACTCGAGTGGGGGAACTCCTTCGTATGGTGGAGGAGTTAAGGGAGGAGGTGAAGAGGCTGAGGACCATCAGGGAATGTGAGAGGGAGATAGACCAGGGGAGCAGTGCCCTCTCACTAACGCAGCAGCCTGCTGGAACTGGTATGTCTAAACACCCTCCACCTGCAAACTGCAAGGTTGGGGTTACAGGAGATGGGGAATGGCAGCAAGTTCCTGCCAGACGAAGGAAACCTGCTCCCCTCAAGCAGACAGCAAAACCCCAGATCCCACTGGTGAACAAGTACCACGTGCTGCAGGTGGAATCCAATCCTGAGGATGAGGATGATGGCTCCCACAGCCTAGAATCTTTCCCTAGGCCACACTACCCTCAGAAAAAGATAAAAACATCCTCCATTAAGAAGAAGAGGAGGGTGATTGTTGTAGAGGACTCCCTCCTAAAAGGAACAGAGGGACACATTTGCAGACCAGACCCACTCCCCAGAGAGGTCTGCTGCTTACCAGGGGCATCACTGAAGGAGATAGCTGGAAAACTTCCTTCCCTGATCCATGAGACAGACTACTATCCTCTGATAATAGTCCAAACTGGTAATGTTGATTTAGTAAACAGAAAGACCAAAGCCATCAAAAAGACTTCAGGGCCATTGGGAAAATGATGGAAGGTTCTGGGGAACAAATAGTATTCTGCTCCATCCCAAGGCTAAGTAGAGAGGAGCTGGAAGTCAGGAAGAACAACTCGATTAATGCCTGGCTCCAAGCCTGGTGTGAGGAGAGGGCTTCAGCTTCTTTAATCACAGGGTGGCTCATGCACCCCCAGACTTTGTTGCTAAGGATGGGACACATGTGTCTCCTAGGCGAGGCTAAAGCCCTTGATAAAAACCTAGCTAAGCTCATAAACCAAGCTTTAAACTAGATGTGAAGGGGGAGGGGATTGAGACCAGGCTAGACAAGAATGAGCCTGGACATTGGGCACTGGTGGTTCAGAGAGGGTGCGCTGGTGATGACCACCAGTACATCAGCACACAGGAAGTGGGGATGAACACAGCTGGGGGTGGTAAGGGAGATATGGGCACTCTGGTTCTAGCTACTCCAGTTGCCAGGCAATTGGGAACAAACTCTGTTCCCTCTAAGAGGCCTGAAGGCTCGGCAACTCAATTGAAGTGTGTTTACACCAATGCACACAGCATGGGTATTAAGAAAGAAGAGCTGGAAGCTGTCATAGTGCAAGAAGCCTGCGATATTGTTGCCATCACAGAAACGTGGTAGGAAATCTCATATAACTGGACTACAGATATGGTGGGGTAGGGAGGACAGGAGAGGAGGCAGGGTAACCCTCTTTGTAAGGGAGGACTTGGACACTGCTGAGATGGATTGTGGCGATGAGGATATTGAGTGCCTGTGGGTTAAAATCAGAGGAGCCCATAAGAAGCTAGATTTTGTGCTGGGAGTCTGTTACAGACCACCCAGCCAAGGAGAAGCAGCTGATGAGCTCTTCTTATAAACAGCTGGGGTTAATCTCTAGATTGATGCCTCTCGTTCTTGTGGGAGACTTCAATCTTCCTGATATCTGCTGGAAGTACAATAGAGCAGAAAGGACGCAGTCTAGGAGGCTCCTGGAGTGCGTGGAAGACAACTTCCTTGCACAGCTGGTTAATGAACCTACGAGGGAAGGTGCCCTCCTGGACCTGCTGTATGTGAACAAAGAAGGCCTTGTGGGGGATGTGGCAGTAGGAGGAAGCCTAGGACAAAGCGATCATGAGATGATAGGGTTTTCTGTTCTAGGTGAAGTGAAGAGGATGGTTAGCAGGACAGTAGCATTAAATTTCCAGAGAGCAGACTTTGAACTCTTTAGAAGGCTGGTTGGCAGAGTCTCATGGGAGACACTACTTCAGGGCAAGGGAGCCCAGCAGGTCTGGGAGCTCTTCAAAAAGGAAATCCTAGCAGCTCAGGAGAAAGCCATCCCCGTGTTCTGGAAAAAGAGCGAGCAGGGGTAAAAAACAGCTTGGTTGAACAGAGAGATCTTGAGTGATATCAAGAAGAAGAGAAATGTTTATGGGCTCTGGAAGAGGGGACAGGCCTCTTGGGTGGACTACAGGAGGGAAGTGAGTTTGTGTAGAGAAAAAATCAGAGGGGCTAAGGCTCAACTAGAAATCAGATTGGCAAAATCTGTGAAAGATAACAAAAACTCTTTCTATAAATATATAAGTAATAAAAGGAGAACTAGGGAGACCATACAGTCCCTATTGGACACAGAAGGAATAACAGTGACAGGGGATAAGGAGAAGGCTGAGGTACTTAATGCCTTCGTTGCCTCAGTCTTTAATTGTAAAGAAAGTTGTTCCCTCTGTGTACAAAACCCAGAGCTAGAGGAGCAAATTGAGGTTCCCATGATCCAAGAGGAGGTGGTCAGAGCCTTGCTTGCCCAGCTAGACACCCACAAGTCTATGGGGCCAGATAGGATCCATCTGAGAATACTGAAGGAGCTGGTAGATGTACTGGCCAAACCCCTTTCCATCGTCTTCCAGCAGTCCTGGAAGACTGGGGAAATTCCACTGGACTGGAGGCTTATGTTGTGCCCATCGACAAGAAGGGTTGCAGGGAGGAGCCAGGGAACTCCAGACCTGTCAATCTGACCTCAGTGCCAGGGAAAGTCATGGAACAGGTGATCTTGAGTGCTATCACAAAGCACATGCAAGAGAACTGGGTGATCAGGCCCAGTCAACATGGCTTCATGAAAGGCAGGTCTTGCCAAACTAACCTGATCGCCAAATACAACAAGGTCATTTCCTACTGGATGAGGGAAAGGCTGTGGATGTGGTCTTCCTGGACTTTAGGAAAGCCTTTGACACAGTTTCTCGCAGCATTCTGCTATGGAAACTGTCAGCCTCTGGCCTGGACAGTTTCCTGGGTGGAAAACTGGTTGGCTGACTGGGCCCAGAGAGTAGTGGTAAATGGAGTTAAGTCCAGCTGGAGGCCAGTTACAAGTGGTGTTCCTCAGGGCTCAGTGCTGGGTCCAGCCCTGTTCAATGTCTTCATCAATGACCTGGTGAAGGCACTGAGTGCACCCTTATCAAGTTTGCAGATGACACAAAGCTGTGTGCAAGTGTCGATCTGCTGGAGGGTAGGGAGGCTCTGCAAAGGGATCTAAACAGGCTGAACCACTGGGCAGTGTCCAATGGCATGAGGTTTAACACAGCCAAATGCCGAGTCCTGCACTTGGGGCACAACAACCCTGTGGAGCTACAGACTAGGAGAAGTCTGTCTAGAAAGCTGCCTGGAGGAGAGGGACCTGGGGGTGTTGGTCGACAGCCAACTGAACATGAGCCAGCAGTGTGCCCAGGTGGCCAAGAAGACCAATAGCATCTTGGCATGTATCAAAAACGGTGTGACCAGCAGGTCCAGGGAGGTTATTCTCCCTCTGTACTAAACACTAGTGAGACCACTCCTTGGGCCCCTCACCACAAGAAGGATGTTGAGACTCTGGAGCTAGTCTAGAGAGAGTGATGAAGCTGGTGAAGGGTCTGGTGAACAGGCCCTATGAGGAACGGCTGAGAGAGCTGGGGTTGTTTAGCCTGGAGGAGGTTGAGAGGAGACCTCATTGCTTTCTACAACTACCTGCGAGGAGATTGTACAGAGGTGGGTGCTGGCCTCTTCTGCCAAGTGACAGGGGACAGGACAAGAGGGAATGGCCTCAAGCTCTGCCAGGGGAGATTTAGGCTGGACATTAGGAAAAAAAAATTCACAGAAAGGGTCACTGGGCACTGGAACAGGCTGCCCAGGGAGGTGGTTGATTCACCTTCCCTAGAGGTGTTTAAGGCATGGGTGAATGAGGTGCTGAGGGGCATGGTTTAGTGTTTGATAGGAATGGTTGGACTTGATGATCTGGTGGGTCTCTTCCAATCTGGTTATTCTATGATTCTATGAAGGAGGAGAAGGAGGGCAAGAAAGGAGCAGAAGGAAGGAAGGGAAGGAGGAGGAGGGAAAGGAAAGAGCCAAAGGAAGAAAAGGAAGGAGGAGAAGGAGGGAAAGGAAGGTGGAGAAGGAGGGAAAAGAAGAGGAGAAGGAAAGAAAGGAAGGAGGAGAAGGAGGGAAAAGAAGGGGAGAAGGAGGGGAAGGAAGGAGGAGAAGGAGGGGAAGGAAGGAGGGGAAGGAAGGAGAAGGAAGTAAAGGAAGGGGAGAAGGAGGGAAAGGAAGGAGGAAAAGGAAGAAAAAGAAGGAGGAGAAGTAAGGGAAAGGAAGGAGGAGAAGGAAGGAAAAGAAGGAGGAGAAGATGGAAGAGAATGAGAAGGAGGGAAAGGAAGGAGGAGAAGGAAGGAAAAGGAGGAGGAGAAGATGGAAGAGAATGAGAAGGAGGGAAAGGAAGGAGGAGAAGGAAGGGAAAGGAAAGAGGAGAAGGAAGGAAAGGAAGGAGGAGAAGGAGGGAAAGGAAGGTCGAGAAGAAGGAAAAGAAGGGGAGAAGGAGGGAAAGGAAGGAGGAAAAGGAAGGGAAAGAAGGATGAGAAGATGGAAGAGAATGAGAAGGAGGGAAAGGAGGAAGGAGAAGGAAGGAAAAGAAGGAGAAGATGGAAGAGAATGAGAAGGAGGAAAAGTATAAGGAAGAGGAGGAGAAGAAAGAGAAGGAAAAGGAGGAGATGGGAAAGGAGGCGGAGCAGGAGGCGGGGGAGGAGGCGTTGCGGCGGCGCTCCCCGCACCGGGCGGGCGGCGCGGGCTGCGGGCGGCGGGGCGGCGGGGGCGGCGCTCCCTGCCCCGGTCCGGCCGCCCCGCCCCGCGGGAGGCTGCGGGCTGAGCCCCGCGCCCGGCAGCGCTCGCTCCTCGTCCTCAGTCGGCGCCCGACGCGGGAGCGCGATGCCCGGCGGAGCCGCTCCCGGGGCCGGCCCCGCGCCCGACGCCACTTGCCACAAGTTTGCCGGCGAGTCGGTGAGTACCGGGCGGCGGCGGCGGCGGCGGCGCCTCTCGGCCGGGGGGGAAAGTTGGAGGTGGGGGCAGAAACGTGGCCCCGGTTGTGGGGCGGGGGGACGAGCGTCGATTTCTGCTCGGATGTTAAAGCCGAGCGGGAGCTGCCCTGCTGGATGGACCCTCTCGGAGCGCCTCTCGCCTGTGGTTTGTTCCAGTTTATACAACCCCTCCTTGCTAAACCTTCCCCCCCCACACACACACACTTTTTATTTTTAATAACTTTTCATGCTGTCTATAACTGACTGCATTTCGCAGTGTGTGGTCTGCTGCCAGCGTTGCACGGGGTGAGGGGGGAACCAAACCGAACAGAATATTTTCAGAATATATAAAAAAAAAAAAAAAGAAAAAAAAAAAAGAAAAAAAAAAACGACCGCTGCAACTCTTGTTGAGAGCAGGAGCGTGCGGAGCAGCGGGTGCTGCTGCCGAGGGGCCGCTGGAGCTTTTCTCACGGCGGTGTCCTCAGCGCTGCTTGTTGTAAACTCTGTCCCTGGGCTGGGATCAAGTGTGCTGAGGCTCGTCCCTTGCTCCTCTGTCCATCTCGTTCGAATCCGGTGTGTAACTATCTTATCCTTCACTTTCCTCCTTGTTGTAGCGGCCACAGAGTATCCGTGCCCGGGCATCTTTCCTCTCTTGGCTCAAGCAGAAGTGAGAATGAAGAGATTAAAAAAGGCTGTAGCACACCGCTCAAGTTGGCTACTATTTTACAAAATGCTTTAAGCCAGTGTTTACTAAGGGGAAAAACTGGAGTTACTCACCAGTTATTTAAGCTTAACTTAAATCTGAAAGACTCTTAGCTATAGACTAGACTTGATTGCTCTTCAGTGATGATAATACAGTTGGGAATAGAATTAACATAAAGGAAGACTTATTTAAATAGGCCATTTATTTTAAAAAATGCTATTTTAAATATTGGAATTAGAGTAGGTTGCAGTTGAGATGTTTTATGGCTCTGACCGATAAATCTAAGTATTACTAGAAATTATTCAGACAGCTTGAAGTGTTTAAATAGGCATGTGGTGTCTTTCATCTCCACCACGTCTCAGTCTTGCATTACAAGAATTGCTACTTGTGTTAATTCCGGACGTTAGCGTGTTTATTATAAAGGATTGACAAACAAGGCAGCCTGCAATGCTTCTGAGCAGTAATTTCTCAAATTGCCAGTAAATGGTTGTGGTAATCTTATTAAATATATGAACGTAACTTAGTCTAACATATAGAGAAGTCATCAATAACCTCCATATGCAATGGAGTCAGATTCTCCGACTGTGGTCGAGTGGTGTTTTCATTACCATGGGCAGTTTCATTATCTCCTGGCATCAATGTATCTGCACAGCGCAGTGCAGCACCATGAAAATATGTAAACTTTGGGGCTCTGAGGGGCCACTTCCAAAGAGCCCTTGGGTGTCTGTGCTGTGCTGGGTGTCTTGAGGAGGTGGATGGAGCTCTATTCTGCACACTTTTACCTACTGAAGTACTAGCGTGTGCTACTGTATGTGGCCCCTTGTGTCTGTTTCCAGTAGGGAAAGCTCAAATAAATCTTTGACGGCAGTTCCTCTGTTTCTTGGCTATACCTTTCTTTTCCATGATCTGGAGACTGAGAAATTACAGTATATATTGGCCCTGTTAGGATATAGCTCACAGGGTGTCTTTCCCTTGAATGTGTGTATGTTTCTTTGAATGTGTCTATAAACCAGAGGCAGGCCTTGCTCCTATCAAATGACACTTCCTTTTGCTGCAGAAATTGTTTTTATACAATTTCTGTGTTTATATTGCACTACTAATGGGAACGTTGATCTGAATAAATATAATATTGTGTATCTTCTTTGAAATACTGGATTTCCATGAACAAAATAGCAGCTGTAGATTTTTTTGTCATTGAGAGGGATGCTCCATTTTTTTTTTGTCTGATTTTAACAAAAAAAAATGTTTTATAAGATACAGTGGCACTTGCATTCAGCCCAGGTGAAGTTTTTGCAGTCAAGGTAGGTGTCAAAACATTTTTAAAGCACTGCAAATAAAAAAAATTATGGAAATAAGAGGAATAGGGGATAAAGTTGTTGGGGAAGAGCAAGGGTACCAGCAGTGCAAAAATGAGTCTACTCAGTCCACATGAAAGTCTCTAAGTGATGGGTTTACTGGAGCGTTGGGTTAAGTAGGGAAATCTTGAGTGAAATTAGAAAAAAAAGGAAGATTTATAGGCTCTGGAAGGGGAGACAGGCCTCTTGGAGGGACTACAGGAGGGAAGCGAGGCTATGTCGGGAAAAAATCAGAGGGGCTAAGGCTGAACTAGAGATCAGATTAGCTGAGTCTGCAAAAGACAATAAAAAATCTTTTTATAAGTATATTAACAGTAAAAGGAGGACAAGGGAGACCATACAGTCCCTTTTGGACTCAGAGGGAACAGCAGTGACAGGAGGCGAGGAGAAGGCTGAGGTACTTAATGCCTTCTTTGCCTCAGTCTTTAATTGTGAAGAAAGCTGTTCCCTCTGTGTAGATACCCTGGAAACAGAGGAGCAATACGAGGCTCCCATAGTCCAAGAGGAGGTGGTCAGAGCCCTGCTTGGCCAACTGGACACCCACAAGTCCATGGGGCCAGATGGGATACATCCTAGGGTTTTGAGGGAGCTGGCGGATGTATTGGCCAAACCCCTTTCCATCTTCCAGCAGTCCTGGAAGACTGGGGAGGTACCTCTGGACTGGAGACTGGCTGATGTAGTTCCCATTTACAAGAAGGGTAGCAGGGAGGATCCCGGGAACTACACGCCAGTCAGTCTGACCTCAGTGCCAGGGAAAGTCATGGAACAGGTGATCTTGAGTGCTATCATGAAGCACTTACAAGGGTGATCAGGCCCAGTCAACATGGGTTTACCAGAGGCAGGTCCTGCCAAATGAACCTGATCGCCTTCTATGACAAAGTCACTCGGCTGCTGGATGAAGGAAAGGCTGTGGATGTGGTCTTTCTGGACTTCAGGAAAGCCTTTGACACAGTTTCTCACAGCATTGTGCTACGGAAACTGTCAGCCTCTGGCCTGGACAGACGCACACTCTCCTGGGTAGGAAACTGGCTGGATGGCCGGGCCCAGAGAGTGGTGGTAAATGGTGTTAAGTCCAGCTGGAGGCCAGTGACAAGTGGGGTTCCCCAGGGCTCAGTGCTAGGTCCAGTCCTGTTCAATGTCTTCATCAATGACCTGGATGAGGACGTTGAGGGTACCCTTAGCAAGTTTGCAGATGACACAAAGCTGTGTGCAAGTGTCGATCTGCTGGAGGGTAGGGAGGCTTTGCAGGGGGACCTGGACAGGCTGGACCGCTGGGCAGTGTCCAATGGCATGAGGTTTAACACGGCCAAATGCCGGGTCCTGCACTTGGGGCACAACAACCCTGTGCAGAGCTACAGCCTGGGAGAAGCCTGTCTGGAAAACTGCCAGGAGGAGAGGGACCTGGAGGTGTTGGTCGACAGGCGACTGAAGATGAGCCAACAGTGTGCCCAGGTGGCCAAGAAGGCCAATGGCATCCTGGCTTGTATCAGAAATGGTGTGACCAGCAGGTCCAGGGAGGTGATTCTCCCTCTGTATTCAGCACTGGTGAGGCCGCTCCTTGAATCCTGTGTCGAGTTGTGGGCCCCTCACCACAAGAAGGTTGTTGAGGCTCTGGAGCAGGTCCAGAGAAGAGCAAGGAGGGTGGTGAAGGGGCTGGAGAACAGACCCTATGAGGAGAGTCTGAGAGAGCTGGGGTTGTTTAGCCTGGAGAAGAGGAGGCTGAGAGGAGACCTCATTACTCTCTACAAGTACCTGAAAGGAGGTTGTGGAGAGGAGGGAGCTGGCCTCTTCTCCCAAGTGCCAGGGGACAGGACGAGAGGGAATGTCCTCAAGCTCCGCCAGGGGAGATTTAGGCTGGAGATTAGGAGGAGGTTTTTCACGCAGAGGGTCATTGGGCATTGGAATAGTCTGCCCAGGGAGGTGGTTGATTCACCTTCCCTGGAGGCGTTTAAGGCACGGGTGGATGAGGTCTTGAGGGACTTGGTTTAGTGTTAGATAGGAATGGTTGGACTAGAAGATCCGATGGGTCCCTTCCAACCTGGTTGTTCTGTGATTCTGTGATTTTAACTAAGAGGATCTTCCTTATTTTGTTGCTAAATATTTATCTGATGAAAAGATGATTTGTTGGCATTTTGTAAAATAGGATGGCAATTTTGGGAAGAGGGTAATGTGAGGAAAACAGGCAGAGATGTGGTGGGGCTGCCACTGCAGTGTGGTGAAGGCGAAAGGATGACACGAGATACTCATTTGGCAGGGGCTGATTTATGTCAGAACTTGAGGGAACACTTTGTGCACAGATTGTTTTATCACAAGGGACATCTTTCTTTATTGTATATAAATCCCAATTTAAATTCTTTGTATGAGGTGGGTGTTTATTTACATATTGTTTTAATTCATGAGAGTTGTAACATACATCCTCTTACCAAGGAGCTGGTTCTTAATGTATGAGAGACAGTTTTTCCCAGTAAATTTTAAAGGCTGTTCCCCAATAGGGATGGATGTCTGTATCACATTTTCTGAAGGCTATAAATTATAAAAGCATTTAAGCACAATATTTTATTAACCTTTAGAAAGAATGTATTCTGTTGGGAAAAAATCATCACCAGAATTTTTTTTTTATTAATAAGTTAATATAAACTTCAGAAATGCATCACAGTAGCAGGTTGATTTGCAGTAGAATGAGACCTGATGTCTTACCTGAACAAGATTCTGTCCCTTACTGTTTGCTGAGCATTTCAGAGGTACAGTGTTGTGAAGAGCAGGTGAAAGGCAATTAAAATTACTTTTACTAAAGGAATAAATAATGGAAAATACCCTTGTCCAGTCTTCGACTTCAGGCAGTGATGGTCCCTAATGCATGAGATACTTGGATTAAATGTGTGGATGCACATGCACAAGCACTTGGTTCAGAGTAATCTTTCAGGTGTAAGATTGTCCCACGTCATTTATTGTCCATCTGATCAGTAGCTGAAGAATTATAACAGTAATCAATCATGTATTAGCTTTAAAATTCTGTCATGCTATTCATATTGAATGCGTTTGTTAGTCCTTTAACTTTGAAAAAAAAATCCACTGACTATGATGCTGACAACCATACCTTCTAAATCATGCTCAGTTTTATAACTTCAAGTTAAGATACTCCTGCATGTCATGATAGAGTGTGCAGTGTAGCCTTTCGCACTGCTTCATGTTTAAACAAATGGCTATCTTTTGCGTAAGCATGGGATTGTGGTCATGTGGGGAAAGGTCTTATAGGGCTTCACGGAGGACACTGGAGATGTGACGGAGACAACAGACTGCACAGGGAATGCTGATGGAAGGATATGGAACCCTCGTAAATTTAGCAGAAAACTCTAACATCTCTGCATTAAGAGAATTCTCTTCTGGTGTGGAAGGAGTAATACTTTTCCGTCTCTCCTTTCCTGTAGCCATTTAGAGCCACATAGTGTTAAGGTGTTGTAGTGCTAGACCTGCTAGACCACATTAAGCAGAAGCTACTGCCTAGAGAGGGTGCATAATGAGGGAAACTGAACTCAAAATGTGCAGAGAAGATGCTTCACTGGCTTTACACTCATTAAGGTGGAAGATTCCTGTCTCTGATCTCTTAATAAGCTTACCGCTCATAATCCTACAGCAAAAATGATACATGAAGACATAAATATGAATTATCATATCTATGGCATTTGCATACCAGTTAAATGCTGGACAATAATAGGGGTGGAGATAACTAAAATTTAGGAAATTAAAAGCTGATTGGTGACATAAGTCTATTACAATCTTAAAACTTAGCTTAGGAGTGGGCATTCCAAACAAAGTAATATTTCAGATGCAATTTTGTGCGATACAGGTTTGTCAACAGCCACTACACAACAACTGTGAGGGGTAGTTGCAAAAGTTAGGCTATTCATAATAACCATTATGCTAGAGTCATAAAATAGCATTGTAGAATTGTTGAGATTGGAAAAAACATTTAATATCAAGTCCAACCCATACCTGACACTGCTTAGTCCACTACTACACTGTGTCTCTAAGCACCACATACACACGACAAATACCTTCAGGGATGGTGACTCCCCCACTTCCCTGGGGAGTGCATTCTAGTGCTTGACAGCCCTTTTGGTGAATACATTTTTCATGATATCCAGTGAAAATATTGCATCATTCAAGCACATAAATTGAGTTTGAAGTTTTATTGCCTCTGGAGAAAATGAGATTGGTAAAACTCAGCCCGTCAGTAGGAGAAAGTTCAAATCCTGATCTATTATCAGGAGCCATTCCACTGCCGTGCTCACTGGCTATGGGCTTGCACCCCAGGCTGTTATGATATTGCTGTCATGAGCAGCCTGGTTAAGTCACTCAGTACTCCAGGTTTTGCTGTAGTGCTGATTCAGATCTGGCCATGCTGTGATGCAGGAGTACAGGAGTATTTTTGCTTGTTATTCTCCAGGTAGAGATATCCAAAAGCTGTTTTCATAATGACTCCACCAGGTGGCTGGAATGCCTCGATGGTACTTTGTAGGTAGAATCCATACCTGTGCTAGTTCAACAAATGTCTGTGTGCCTCTCCAGCATGCAAGAGGTTTGGGTTTTAATCTCTGTGTAGTTCATCTCTACCACCTTGTTGATACAGCTAAACATCTCCTTTTGTGCTGTTTTGGAGTCTGGGGACTGAGTAACAATATTCTGAACATGAAAGAGTCCATATGCAAGGACAAACAGACTGAAAGAACCAACAAATTTTATCTCAGCTGCCTTGGTTAAATGAGTATGTCAGTTTTTACTTAATGAACTGTGTGCCATATACCCAGCTGCTCTCAAATGTTCAGATAGCAGCCTGTTTTCTGCTATATTCCATGTTTTTCTTTTTTTGCTTGACTTTTACACACACACATAGGAAATCAGTCTAACCTTGAGAATGAATTAGTACAGTGGGCTCTCCTTTATTGCATGACTGCAAATATTGTTTGAATTCAATACTGCATGCTTACTATGCTCAAGAACCATGTTATGAACCTGCTTTATAATTGTTTTTATAACTGTTTTGAGTAATGCCTTGCATACTGCTTTCTTCCAAAAAAGCTTGAATTATTTGGGGTTTTGACTGTTCATGAGATCATTAGTGCCTTTGTGGGATGCTGTAAACAGTGAGTGAAAAGAAAGTGGGGTTCCTTGTAGGTGGTGGTTCTTGTCCCTTGCTTCACATGAGTTGAAGAGGACTTGTGTTTATATTTGGGACCAAGCTTTATCTGTTATTCCTAGAGTAAAGGAGATCTGTAATGAGAACAGAGAAGAGAAAAGCAACTGGAAGCAATGAGCAGCTGTATCTTCAGCTTTCTTTACTTTGTATGATTGAGCCTAGTAAGGCTTGTCCAGGGAGTGCTATGGAACTGCTGCCTACAAAGACATCTCCAGGAAAACCATTGCTTCAGTACTGACTGCGACAGTTTAAATTTGGGTGCAGAACAGTTCTAAGGACTAAGTCAGATGTTCAGTAAGCAGGGCAGAACACAGCTCTGTCAGGACCCACGAGCCCGTCTGTCCTTCACAGCATGCACAGATCAAGCCCAGTGAGCTGTGCTTGCACTGGGGCTCTGATCTTTCTGGTTGAGTCCTAGCTTTTAAAAGTAGGTTGTGTACCAGGTCTGTACTTGCTGCTGTGAGTCGAGCAACCAGAGGGAATGATTTTTCAGGGTGCAGTAGGAAATGCTGCTCTTTTTTCTTGGATCCATTTACGTTTTTTGGCTCATCCATGCATGTAACTGAAACATAGGCAGATTAAACTCTTCAGACTTGACTTCTGCACATGGCAAACAGTGCCAGCCTGCTGGCTGAGCACGCGTGGCTGCACTGTTCCTTCTCATGCCTGCAACAATACTGCAGTAGGATCATAAAGAGTGTGTGAAATAGCACTTTACACATTTTAGCTGTGATTTCTGACCTTTGGAGAGCAGCATTGAGTCTCTGGGTCTGCTGGTGCTGGATGATGATAACAAACTCTGCACATGAGAGACGCTTGTTACGTGATACAGTTACTGCACGCCTGTACGCCAGCCAGTTCTGCTGGTGTGGGACAACGTGTACGGCATGGAGAGACTGCAGCTTGGTACAGGGAGAAATGGCCCCTACACCTGCCTGCGAGGAAGGCTATTTTTGTGGAACTGTGTGATCAACTCTGGTATCTTCCAGCACTAAGGTACATTTAATAAGTGTGGCCATATCAGTTCAGAAACCATTTCAGAAAAAGCAGTCACTGTTGCAAAGCAGCCTGTGTCTCATTACTGCTGGTTCTTACTTAAATATTTTTCTTGAATAGCTAATTTCCTTGAAATAATAGGTAGACTTGAGATAATGAATTTATTTCATAGTACTGCATCTAGACACGCTTTTTCTCAGTAGCATGCAATTTATCCACCAGAAGGCACCCACAGGTGTGTTATCTACAGTGGATACTGCTTGTATTTTCTGAAGGCCTTTGCTGACCAACAGGGATGCTGGCAATGGCATTAAGGAAGGATGGTGTGAGATGCCTGCCTAGCTTGCAGTGAGGCTGCTCCATGTTGTAGAAACTGTATCTGATGTACAAGGAAAGTAAGCAATACATTGTACCCTATTATCTTTGATCGAGCTTGTGGCTTGGATGAATGCACTTAATGCCATGGTGGAAAAAGTAATGCTGTTTACTGTTGCACACATGCATTTTCTGTAGCTTGTTCTATTGCTTTTCTCCAATTATTGAAAAAAAAAAAGTTACTGTTTCATTGCATTAACCAAAAGTATTGTGAAAATCACTGCAGGTATCTTTTCATCTCCTGTTCTACCACTGCAGGGTGAGGGCTGTCTCTTTAAGAGCCAAAAGCAGCTAGAAAGTCCACCTATCAAAAAAGAAAGAACATAGGATTTAGGTAGACTCTTCCTGACTTATTGTTCATGTTGACATTGAACAATATAATAGAAATATTTGTACAGAAGCCTCTGTAGTTATACTCCTGTTTTGTATGCTGAGTTATGAATTTCAGATATAACCCATTTTGTATTTTGGCCTATCATTTGAATGTTATTTCAAACATAAGGAACTCAGGAGCCTGGTTAACCACAGGAGATGTTTGAGTAGAAGAGGGAAGTTTTCCACAGTGGATGAACATGTTCTACAGGTGTTTCAGTTTGCAGAAGTCATGCAGAAAATCAGAGGAGGTCTTATGGTGTGAGAGATTAATAACAGGGACTGCATAAAGATTGTGGATAATTTCTGAAACAAAATGGAGTATGTGTAAGTACCTGGACATGAAAGCCTGGGAACCGCTGGATGATGTATGAAAGACTGAAGTTATATGCTCTGAATGTTTGATTCCACAGTTTTAGGGGAAAACTGAGCATTATGTGACCAAAATTAAAAAAAAAACATGTTTAAGATTAAGTGTAATGATTTGTTTAAGGATGTTTGAGATGACTAGACTAAAACACAGTCAAAAATACCCAAACGCTAAAGATGATTTAGAAAATCATGTGTAACTTGGAAGTGCACTAAGAAATATATTTTGCTGCTGATTTTTAAACATTTTTTTTCATTATTTCAAAGATCATGCCACTTTATGGCTAGAGCTGTGATACGAATACAGATATTTTTAATGGTGTAGGACTCAATCTGCTAGAGGTTTACATGGCTGTGCTTTCCAAACAGCATATTAGTTGCACTGGTTTTGTAGGAACCTGCCAGTACAGCAGCTCATACAAAATACAGAGAACGGAAACATGGTATTTTTCAATTAAACAATTAATGTTTCACCAATGCATTTTATATGTGAGTAGTTGGTACACATAGTGTTTGTATTGCTGTTTTTGTTTTATTTACCAATGCTGGAGTCTGACAAAAATGTAAGATGTCAATAAAAATGACTGGCACCATTTGTTGGTAGGGCTGAAACATGAGAGACATCTCTTCAATAGTTATTTATTCGTCTGGATTGTTTAAAACTGATTTTTAAAGGTTCCTGCCAAGGACCCAGATTGGACAAGAGAACGTGACTTGTAAATCCTCTTCATATGCAGCTGAAGTGTGCCCTTACTGGCAAAAGAGGAATGATCCCTCCCTCTCAAACACTTGCACTGGCCAGATATCTTGAAAACTGGCGTGAGGAGTATTGTTTGTTCCCATTCAGATGGCGCACTACTATTCAGCAGCAACTTCAGTGGTGGTTTCTTGACCTGCAGGTCACATAGCTGCCTGTTCTTGGGGCTTTTTGTTTGCTCCATTGGGGGTGGCTAGGCTCCTCTGCCTCTGGAGCCACTTGCCAAAACCTTGGCTCAGTTGAGGGCTTAATCAATTTTTTATTATTATTATTATTTATTTTTTATTTCATTTAGAAACCCTAAACACTTTATAGTGAGGTACAAACTGTTATAGAAAAGTCTCACATTTATACTACAGTATATGTAAACATCCTGAATTTTGTTATATTTTATACACTCTGTATGTTGAAAGCCTCTGTAACCTACTAGGGTGACCTTCGTAAGGGTTATTGGCTCTTACTCTGTGGAAAGATTATCATGACCCAGCCGGGCAGAAAGGCTACAAAGAAACAGATGGAGAGGGAAACACTTTCCGACTATGCTGTGATAGTGGCAATACTGGCCATGAGGGAGGAGAAGGTAGTTGACTTGCAGAGTTTTTTGTAGGAGTCCTTCTTAAGTCTTTCTGGCTGTTTTTAAGCAGTCTTATTAAATAATTGACAAAGCCAAATACCAGAATGGTCATCCACAGCTTACTGGGCATACAGTGATCCATAGAACCATAGAATAACCAGGTTGGAAGAGACCCACCAGATCATCAAGTCCAACCATTCCTATCAGACACTAAACCATGCCCCTTAGCACCTCATCCACCCGTCCATTAAACACCTCCAGGGAAGGTGAATCAACCACCTCCCTGGGCAGCCTCTGCCAGTGCCCAGTGACCCCTTCTGTGAAAATTTTTTTCCTAATGTCCAGCCTAAATCTCCCCTGTCAGAGCTTGAGCCATTCCCTCTTGTCCTGTCCCCTGTCACTTGGGAGAAGAGGCCAGGATCCTCCTAACCACAACCTCCTTTCAGGTAGTTGTAGAGAGCAATGAGGTCTCCCCTCAGCCTCCTCTTCTCCAGGCTAAGCAACTCCAGCTCTCTCAGCCGTTCCTCATAAGGCCTGTTCTCCAAACCCTTCACCAGCTTTGTTGCTCTTCTGTGGACTCACTCCAGAGCCTCAACATCCTTCTTGTGGTGAGGGGCCCAGAACTGAACACAGGATTCGAGGAGCAGTCTCACCAGTGCCGAGTACAGAGGGAGAATCACATCTTTGCAGAGCAATCTATGAAGAAAAATACATGCAGATTATTTGAACTGCAGATGTCTTTATTGTATACAATCCATGTTGAACCTCATGTTATCATTATGTTTAATAGATCTAGCAAAGTTTCTTCCTTTGCTTTGTTTCAGCTCTTCTGGCTAGAAGTCAGCCTTCAGTTTGGGGTAGACTTTTCTGAATTGTGTGGCTTAGAAAAAGCAGGAAGGACTGGCAGAAGCTTCTTTTACAGGATAAATGAGCAACCTCTATCTCTTGCCGCACTGTTGTGCTTTGGCAGGGTGGCTTTGGTGGGCACTGGCAAAACCCTGTTTTCATGATGTTGCTTCACATCATAGCAGATGGGTTTAATCCAGATGCTGTGATTACTTCCTACCTTAACAATACAGATAGGTGCTCTTAAAAAATGTTACTGAAATTCCTGGTTGGAAGCAGCGCAGTTGTTCACAAACTGTGGCTTGTGGAGCATTTCCAGACAGCACAGATTGAAGCCAGCTTGGGAAAAGTGCTGAGCTGTGCATGGGCAGAGTTGATGGCAGCCAAGGCTTCAGTTGCCCATGCAGCTGCCTGTGTGCCATCCTCTCTGCCTCCCTGGCCTCTCTTCCTGGTGAGCTGCTGAGCAGAGACTGAAGTCTCTCTCAGTTTGCCCTGATGTATGTGAACCCAGCAGTCTGTTTGCAATAATGCCACTACAGGAGAAGCATCAGATGGTAAAGCTCACATGAAGATTCCCTAAGAGAGTAGAGCTGCATAATATATTGGAACTGGGGCACTGGTAGAGGCGGAAACTTCCTAATAAAGAATATCAGGAAGCCTGAACAAGCAGCTGTATTAATTATGGCAATTACGGGACAGGAATAAGACGTCTTCTGGGGAAAGATGAATGTGGATCTGTATTTTTTTTTTCTTGGTACAGTTCGAAGCTCAGTTGGCTGGCAGTCATTTGTAGGTGCTATACTCATACAAACAATATTGAAGGAATTCAGACGTTTGAAAAGCAATGACAAAAAAAGCTGGAAACAGGCTGGAATTGATTCTTTATGTTGCTTAAGCTTTCTGAGATGTGTTAAGGGAAGAGCAGACAGATTCTAACACTGTAGATCAAGGACGGAGGGTATGTACTTACAAGCAAACAATATGGACAATTTGGATGTTATACATTATAAATAATTACTTAATGGCAGCTCTGTATTTGGACCTTGCCTTTTGATGATTATTGCTCTTACCATTTATTTCTTTTGTCTTAGCAAAGCACTTCAGATAGTACAGAAAAGGACTAGTGCCATTTATTATTTTGTTTTGTCATCCAAAACAGTAAAATGAAACAGAACCACTCACATTTTCTAAACTTTTTCTTTACGGACCCTTGTGTATCTGGTGTGTGAGGGATGATGCTTTCAAAACCACTCTGCTAACTCCTTTCTGAGCAGGACCTTTACTGAGATGGGGAACTTTCTGCAGAAAGCATTGCAAGCTATGGATACAGTTTCTGTAGTGTTTAGTATGTCTGGACATTTTTTGGCTTAAAAACCTACCCGTGGACATTAAATACTGGCTGCTCTTCTCCTTATTATCAGCAAGTCACTGTGTAGAGCATAGTCAGTTAATTGCAATAAATTTAGGCAAATGTTGAAATGGTATAGAAGTGTCACATGGACCATTAGAAATAAATATCATGGGATCAAGAAGACCCACAACAGTGCTTTTCATTTTCAGCTATTAATACAGTCATGCACTGAGAAGTTGTGAAGGAAGTTCAAAACAATCTCTCCAGGCTTTGCCAAGTTTACTCAGTGGGATCACTTGTTGCCAGATACTGGTGCTGAATGAGAGAGAGCAGCAGCCGTCATTGGGGGAATTGGTTTTCTGAAATTATTCAAAGTCAATTACCAACCCAGTTGTTTCAGGGCTTTGTTAATACTCTGTGGACTACCTTACAGTTTGAATGACAAGAAATCAGGTAGGAATGGTATTTATGAGGAAAGTGTTCCTTATCTATATTTTTAGCTCTGGGAATGCATGTGTTCTTTTATTTGAGGGTTTAATGTAGCTATGAAAAAGGGATTGTAGCATAGATTGTAGGATCAGAGTGAACGATTTGGGCTGCATTTCTCAAGCAGTAGCTCCTGGAAACAATATGCAGCTTGTGGCTAGGAACAGGGCCATATTCCCAGCCGTGACTGGAAGGAAGGCTCCTCAGAGAACTCAGGAAGGTCTCAGCCAGACATGAGTCTTCAGAGCTAGCGCTCATGGCACTGATTTGCAAACCATAGCAGAACCACTACAGCTGTTCTGTGTTTGGGGGTGGTTTTTTGGGATTTGTTTTTTTTTTTTTTTTTTCCTTTTTAGAACAGGGGAATACTTGGCTGAGTATTCAGGTGTTTTGAATGTATTGTGCTATCCACTTTTATGTAGTCTTGGAATTCATAATAAGCTAGGTGCTGTTTGTGTTTCATGGACGTGGTTGAGTCGCCTTCCCTGGAGGAGTTTAAGGGACGGGTGGATGAGGTGCTGAGGGGCATCGTTTAGTGATTGATGGGAATGGCTGGACTAGATGATCCAGTAGGTCTTTTCCAACCTAATGATTTTGTATCCTATCCAAAAGTCCAGGCAACCTACAAAAAGGCTATTAATTTTCTTCAAACCATTCTCTTTGGCAGCAACATGAGCTGAAAGGTTTACACAAATTAAAGGTTCATGGCCAAGTATAAAGTTGGGCCATTAAAGTTATCTGCTGACCACACCTCCTTGAGCAGTTTGTTAAGAAAGAGGTGTGAACCTAGCACTGTACTGACTAAATGTATGTAATTGCTACAATGGTAGGTGCTGCTGGGAGGAATCTAGCATCCTTTCTGGAGTCTGATTTGTTGATTGTTGTATGACCCAGTTGGCAGCAAGCCTGTCTTGTGAACCACGGGACAATAATATCCTGCACTGCTCCTTTGCTTGAATTGAATTCAAGTAATTGAAATAAGGTGCTGGCATTATTTGGGGTGGATATGTATTTGATAACTGATTGCTGCCAAGTTGCATGATAAAATAACAACCTTTTACCATCATAAAGCTTTCCTGCATTGTTCATTAGCAAGCTGAGCTTGAGGAGCTCTACTCCTTGTAAGAATGGCATCAATAGGCACATCCTGTCACTCACTAGAAAATATGCTTATTCTGAAGTTTTCCATGCTTTACGAGAGATCTAGACATTTACTTGGTATACTTTCAGAAAATTCAGATTGTGATGTCAAATTTACTTTAAGTTATTTTCATAAATCCAGAAAAATGTAGCCAAACGATACCACTAGATATCCTCTTGGATAATCTTAATTTCTAAATCTGGTGTTTGCAATATGATGACCTGTCTACAGGAAATGCGCACTTCTTCACCAATCCCAGAATGGCTAAAAGCTCGCTCCTTAGCAAAAATGGGAATCTGGTAGGCCTTGAGTGCAAATTTGTGTCTTTGTAGAGACTTAACCTACAGGCCCTCAGACATGCTGGCTCTTCCTCTGCAACATTAGTGTAGGTATCTGGTGTAGTTTGTCTGATCTTTTCCGCTGTTCAGGTTTCTCAGTTGTCTGAACTCTGCCTAAAAAGTAGATTGGCACATGTTCTCTTATTTTTCAAATTAGTCATGCCAGCTATGCATAAAAGAGCTGAAGCAAAAGCATTCCATATCCGTTGTTAAGTATTTTATTTTCCAGACTAAAAACTGAATACTTGCAGCTTATGTGTCATTATATGCTTGTCATTCCTAATTACTTTCTGGCATGTTCCTGGGTGTTTTGTAGACAAGAAAACAGATTTGATTGGGTTTTTTTAAGCACATGGCTGAAATGCCTTTATAACTAGGCTAAAATAAAAAAAATATTCTGTGAGGTGGAAAACTATTGGGAGAAATAAATGTGTGGACATAACAACTTGTTCCTTTCTGAAAAAGTAGCTTGTTCCATCTCTTATTATCAGTAAGCACTTTGTCCTGAAGAAATCAGATGGTTACGTTTTGTAACTGGAAATCAGTCATTAAGCATATTAGGTCATTTTCAGAGCGTGTAAGTGTGTGATTTTTCCCTGCAGGTATTCTATATACTGTGGCATGTCTTACCAAAGGAAAATGTGATGTTTGCATACCAGATTTTCTTATACGTGTTCATAAATGCACATGTACACAGATTTGCAGTTCTGACCCTGGAGGTGCTCTAACAGTGAGCTACAATAACTCTTTTGAGGCTGGCAGTAAATAGCAAATGCATCAGTGAAAAAATGAGACTTTCCTAGCTGGAATTCCCTTTGCTTCTTGGGATTTTATTCTCTTGACTGTCAGTTGACCACTTGACTACACTGACACTGTACTGGAGTATCAGAAGCCTATTATCTCCTGAATGAGCTGCAATTCTAAATCTGAAGATAAATCTTCAGGGCCACCATGGTTTTGTAGAGTACTTGTCAATACACAGGGTGCTTAGGATAAACTCAGACCTGAAATAACTCTCAAGGCTGTGACTGGAAATAAAAGGAAAATTTCTTCTTTGTAAGACTGATTAATTGGGGAGGCTCTTGTTTCTCTGCCATAGGGTCTGCATCATACATGCTGTGTCACGTGTCTGATCTGCATCTCTGGTTTGCAGCAGGGGTTTTAATGGTCTGATGTGCCTTGTCCCACAGCTGACTGGCAGGAGGAACAGGAGCCTGTGGCAGGAGGCTGCCTTTTGGTCAGGAAGGGCTAATCAGCTCCTTTGGGCAGCAGACAACAGCCAGGTATGTTCTGGCCAGGTGTAAAGCTACCTTTCAACAGCTGCAAGTACCAGCTGCTGACAGCCTTGTGGCAAGGCTGGGGCTCGAGGCAGCCTCTGGAGAGCTGTGGCCTGAGCAGAGCATTGGGATCTCCTCCTGGTCACCTGTGAGGTGTCCTAGGTTCATCGTGTGACACAAATGCTCATGTATGCAGGGTTGAAGGATCCAAGAGCTCCACAGCCAGAGCATTACCATCAAAGACAAATCTTGGTCATGATTTCACTGGAGCAGCAGATGGGAAAGGTGACCTAACTGGAACAGGCTGCCCAGGGAGGCAGAGGAGCCACCATCCCTGGAGGTGTTCAAAGAATGTGTAGATATGCCGCTTTAGGATATGGTTTAGTAGGCACAGTGGTGATGGGCTGATGACTGAACTGGATGATCTTAGAGTTCAAGGCTGGAAAAACTGTAATGATTCTATTATTTTAACAGCTGCTGGTCTTTCTGGGCAGTACAGTTTGTTAAAGTTACAGAAGAGAACTTGTGTGATGTAATATTAAGTATCTGCACTAGAAACCTAAATTATTTGCTTTCTGTGAAGATTCCACTATGACAAGCCCAAGATCTTAATTCTGCTGCCTCAATTTAGTGCCTGCTTTTCAGTGGTATGTGCAGAATTTTCCTGGTATGCACTGTGTGCTGTGATAAACAGGAGGAAAGACTTGCCTCAGGTGACGGTAATTTATTACTAGTACAGCACCACAACCATAGTTTGCAATTCAGTCAACTATGCTAAACAAATTTGAAGATACCTGCCCTAGAGAACTGGCAGTCAGCATTCACATTTTGCTGCTGTGCAAAACAAACATAGTCACATATGGCTTCACTGTGTGCTGATGGCTTATGCTTTTAATATATTTTTTTTGTTGGCTGCGTGCCTGCTGAAATTTGACAGTCCCCCGTATTAGGTTGCCTCTTTGTGCCCTGCTAAAATAGCTGTAGGAAAATATTTTGCTGAAGTCTGAGATTTTTAAGGGAATTTTGAGTATAGTTTGATGACTTATTACTGGGAAAGAATCCTTGAATATAATCAGTCTCTTCTGTGCAACAGTGTATGTAAGCTTTTCAAGTTTGCCTGTGACTGGGTGAAATAAAGTAGTAATTTTTATGGAAAAACATAATTGTTAAGAAACCAAACGAGTTGATAATTTTGGGTTAAATTAGACTAATGGATTTTTAGGGTTAGTTGGGACTATATAACTTAATGCTGGATTGGTTAAACAAATTTTAAATAAAATCAGTTTTTCAACCTGAAGCATGACCTTAATGAATTGAAAACAGCTAAACAAAAGTAACTTCAAACAAATTCAAATAAGAAATTAAATATTTTCAAGTGTTTCTGAACAAATCCAAATACTTTTTATTTTGTATTTCAAAAATTATAGATACTGACTAGAAACTAAAATTTTAAAGAAATATAGTTTTCTTTTGTGGCAAAGTCACAGTGTTTTCCTAATGTTCATGAAGGTAATAAAATGCCTTCAAATAGAATTTTACTAAATGATTATTTACAGACGCCAGATGTGGATTGTGTGAGGTAAAAATCTTGAATAAGGATTATGGTAGAGATAATGCTGATGCTGATGAGTGAACACAATTCCCTGTCCTTGAAGAGTTTGCCATATGGATGGGAAAGCTCCCTCTCCCTTTGCAGGTGGGACACTGAAGCTCTAGAGTGAGGTCCACAGGTTTTGTGGAGGCTCTGCAGCCCTGCAGCGATGTTTTGCTTTCCTTAATTACCTGACTGGAAAGTTATTAAAAAAAACCCTAACTACAGTTGGTGCTTGTGGTAGCATGGCAGCCATGGTGAGCCACTGACTGCTGCTTCCTCTGCAACAGCCTCTCCAGGCTGGAATGCTTTGTGCTTGCCTACCTTCTCCAGCTGCCCCTAATATCTTGCGTCTCTCTGTAAGATAAATGCCTGTCTCTCAACCTTTCTCTGCTGCCCAGGTTTTTTGAAGTTCGTATCTGCATTGTCCTCTTGTGCAGACTCCTTGGTTTGACCACCCCAAACACCTCCTCCTTTTCTTTTACTTTTTTTGTACACACACTCCTCCCCCTCCCCCCCGCCCCCCCCCCTCGCCCCGACTACTCCCTAGCCTGTTACTCCATACTTATATTGGTCAGTGATAGAATATGAGACTCTGACATTTAGTCTTGTAATAAAGCAATGTGAAAACTGTCTTGAATTGTGGAAAATTGCTAGATGTAGTCACTTTTTTGTTTGTGGTTTTTTTGTTATTGTTTGGGGTTTGTTTAAACACTGCCCGGAATAAATGTGTGCTAGAAAAAGCTTTAGACTGAAAAATGCTTAGCAAAATACACAAAATTCAACTTTATTTTCAGGCTTGGGGTGGGCATTGTAACAGGTCTTGCTGTGGGTCTGGACAGGTTTCCCAGCTGCGTTAACACGACATTGATGCCCTGCAGCTGGCACTGTCCTTTGTAAGAGCAAACACTCAAAGTTCTGTTTGGTTTTTGGTTAGTAAATATATTGGCACTGATTTTTTTTTCATGGATTATGGTGATAACTGCAGCGGCCAAACTTAAGCTTCTGGCAATATAGTTTCCCCTTTGGCCCTAACCGCTACTGATAAAACTTTGCAAATGCAGCTGCTAGGCTGGCAGGCTGGTTTTCTTCAGCTGGAGGGTGAGCCTTTCTAAAAGCTTTTGCTCTCCCTGAGGTTTATTGCAAAATGAGAATGTTCCCTTTCTTTCTGGCATCAACTCAGGTTTGTAAACTTTGTTAACCAAAGAAAAACCGAGTTCATATTCCAAAATACTTGGAATCTGGTTGTTGACTTTTGGGTACAGAGGGCTTTCACTCTCACTCAGCACAGTTTTGCCTTTAAACTTTTAGATGATCCCTGTACACATTTTGTTGTTTATTCTTTTTTCTGTCAGAGGGCTTGTTCCTGGAAAATCGATCGTGATCACAATTTCCAAATTGTGCTGAGGGTGATGCGTTCTCTTTTGCTGTGAGAGCACTTGAGTGGGACGGATAGTGGACATTTTGCACGTTACTGATTTTTTTAGCACTGTGGTTGGGAATATTTGAATTATCGAAGACAATGAATGGATGGGTTGCCTACCTAGAGAGGGACGCTGGCAGGTATGACTTGGGTAGGGGATTCAGCTGGGAGTTTCTGCCTATAGGGCAAGTGGAAAGGGGTGGTAGCTGGGAGGGGCTGCAGCAGGCAGTACGTGCCAGTAGTGATCTCCTGACCTTCACCCACTCTTTGTGGCATAGTTTGTACCCCAGGCTGTCTCCTCTTGGACATCACAGAGTCTTTCTTCCTTCAAAATTGACCTTGGCTACACATGTGCTGGAAGGTGAGCTCCCTTTCATCAGTCTGCCTCTTTATCTTGGCATGGCTCCCAGTCCAGGTGCTAGATTATTTTATTTTGTTGTTTTCTTGGTTTGGAGTGGATGGGAAGGACAGAAGGCAGTGCTGGATTATAAAGACTGATTTACAGAGACTTTGAAGGTAGGGCTGCTTAGTATTGAGGAATAATGTTTTTTCCTTTGTACAGCATTAATTGGTTTGCATTCCATTTTCACGGTGAGAGCTTGAATGTAATTTCTCTGCACCTTGGATTATTTAGATTAGAACTGTATATTCAAGTGAAGTTTTTAATCTAAATTAATCACATGGAAAAAGCTAATGCTACTTACATTTAATCAAAAATTTGCAAACCAGGCAAAAGGGAAGAGTGTACACAAAAGCAGTGTTACCCTTTTTGTTCTGGCTAATCCAGTAAAGTGATATCTTTTTGAGGGATTATGAGTATGAGCTTCTGCTACAATCAATTGACTGTAATAAAGGAGTCGATTTTTAAAAAGGGCACAGTGTGCTTGAATATTGTGAAGTTCAGTAACGTCAAAAATATGCCTGATGAAGGTATAAGCTCTCTTTTCTGATTGCTCCTTCTTATTTCTTGATAATGTCACCTTCAGATCGTTGGGGAGGAGGGAGATTGAGAAGAAGTGTATGCATATTGCAAGGTTCATTCTGTCTATTTTTACTCCCTGTATACCTCTGTGTATATTTAGCACCTTGCTAGAGATTAGATCTTGTATGTGGTGCTATAAAATGCCTGAAAACATTTTGATTTTGGAGATGCAATATGCCTTTCTCTTGCTTTTAATGAAATTTCATAACCTTCCTTGTTCCTTACAGAATTTTGCAAATGTGAATCCTAAAGGTCGAGGCCCCAGAAGAATCAAGAAAGCTCATTTTTAAGCACAGTTTTAAGCCAAACTCATGAATGTTGAATATCTGTGGTAAGCCTTGCAAGTCAAATAACTTCTTAACATAATCCCATTCACTGTCTTTGGTGTATAAATACCTTGAGTACCTAAAGCAGCAAAAGTAGAAACAGTGTCTTCCTCTGCATCTTCTTTCTCAGCCTGAGAGCAAACAGATTTACAGATACGTGTGTTGTGTATTAGTTGCTCTGTCAGTGTGGACACGATTTTGGTCTTGATCCTGCAGTGAAATTTCTAAGTACAATCCACTGTTAAAATCAGTGGTGCAGAATCTCTCTGGAAAGGGCTCTTTTCATGTCTGGGCAGTGCTGAGGGTGAGTAACGAGGCATGTTTTAGCATGGAAATGTTGGACAGCCTGTTCCAAGTGCAAAGAAAGGACAGGAAGTTCTTGGTAGTAAAACCGCTGTGTAGGTCTGAGTCACGCTTGTTTATATATATATATATATAAAAAAAGTTCTGATAAAATAAACAGCAGTTGTTTTTGCTTGCTGGAATTCTCTCCATTAAATTGTTATTTTGGGAGAAAGAGCATGCTCCTGATTATTAGAGCATTGTCTAAATCTTACCAAAGTACAGAATTTCAGAGTTAAACTGCTTTAAGAAGTGAAGAAATCATCTTACCCTCTGTTTTCTCTACTGTTTCTTTAAGCAATAGTAAACCATCCAAATCTCAATGCCACTTACTACTGAGGGAGACATAAACACTTAGCTAGGATGCCGTTTTACCCCTTGAAATTTATAGGCACCGTCGATGTGGTAATAAATGGCCTCTGTCTGAAAAAAGAGACAATTACGTTTAATTGATTCCACTGGAGGAGTTTTTTGCCTTTTAATTATACTACCTTAAATGTCTTCCTCTTTAAAAAAGACTGATATATTAATTTCCATTTTTCCGTGCGTAGCGCAAGTGCTAACAGCACTCCACAACCTTCGCCTCTCAGATGGAGCAGTGCCACTTATACCATTGTCACCTCTGGCTTATATTATTGCATCCAAATGCAAATCCTTCGTGTCCTGATTAAACAAAGTAGACGTTTTATTTCTTACTGTGCGGACTGTCAGCATTGGCAGTGAATAGGCCTCCTTTGTGGGTTTGAGTTGACTGCAGCTACAATGATGCAGTGATATTTCTGTGTTTGTTTAACTTGTATGCCTTGTAATCACCAAATTACCACAAGACAACTTTTTTTTAAGTATAGCTGACTTAATAAATCTGTTACTGATATTTATATCTACTGGAAGAGGCCTTTGGAGAAGGGAGGGTAAGGAGTTATTGAGAAGGAGAAAAATGACTCACCAGAAATACTTCTTTTCTTTCCCATGCGTGACTATTTCCAGCATACTATGACCAATGCTTCTCTCAATAGGATTGAGAGTGTGAGATAGCTCTCAGAAGGTGAAGGATTTCCCAGATTTTAACCACCTTCCTTCCCTTGCTACATTTAAACATGGTAAGGGCTGACAAAGTTTAGTAACTCTGAAGATTGCTTGTCTAGTTTACTCTTTATTATATCCTGTCTTTTTTTAAGAATAAAAAAGAAAAATGAACACTGTTTTGTCTCATTTCTGAAATTGCTAGCATGAATGTGTATACGCCACACAAGATGGTGAAGATGAAGTCGGACTATTAGAGATGTTCTCCATTAAGAAATGTGTGCACTGCACTTAATGAAGCAGCACTTAGCTTAGCTAACATTGTTCTGGAGCCATACAGAGGTTCTTTTAACCCACAAGTGGATTCCCAGAACTCTTGCTTTGTAAATAAGGCTTGTTTCTGGTGACTCCTAGTTGATAGTGACAGTTAATGTAATACCTGCTGGCTAGGACTGGCCTTTACTGAAGGAGTTCTTTGAAACTTATTTATTGATTGCTGCAATCAATTTAGTTTAAAAAACACCAACATTATTTTGGCCTCCATTTTTCTGATAATTTTTTTTCTTATGAATTGAGTGAGATTAAAGTCTCAAACCCCTTGATTGCCTCTTTATTTGTAAATCATTTTGTGGTTTTGATTTTATATATGATTATGGCCCCAGGAATTACGGTTACATGGATATTAAATAAATGTAATTTTCTGTCCAGGTTGACCACAGGCTGTCCAGAAATAGAGACAGCGATTTTCCCTAACTCTCTGTGTCCTCTGTTCTTTATTAACTAATTGTTGTTTACTTACCTGTGGGGAAAATGGGGTTGAGCTACAAGACTGAGACAGCATTCCCCTCTGTTGTTCTCAGTGTCATTAGTACTTTATATTTGCACAATGCTGTACAGACTAAGCAATGAACCCTTGCCCCCACAGTGCAAACCTTAGCCAGCTCTGCTGCTGTCTACAAAAGGAATGGGAATTGCACTTTGGTCCTTCTTACCTTTAGTATTCTCTTAAAGTCAGAGGTTTTATTTGATTGCCATTATCAGAAAATGGATAAAATTAGACATAAATTATCCAATGGTGATAGGCACCTCATGATTTCCATTCCCTGTCTCCCTCTGCATACATTTCGTTAGTTGGATTCTTAGTGCTGAGTTACTTAACTATGGGAAAGGAATAAGCTTTTGAAAGGATACACCAGAGCTTTGTTTTGGCAGGACAGTTGTACCCTGATTTTTCTGTTACAAGTTTATCAACTAGTTGAAATAATTTGCCAGTCCTGGATCTGAAATGGACACAGGATTACAGTGATTCAAAATTTATACAGCTTAGCATGTGCTTTACTATTGACTAATCCAGCCAGTAGAGAGATGCTTCTAGTTTAAGTGTTCTATGGGATAAGGAGTGCAATAAAGTACTTCAGCCTGCAGCAGGCTTATTAAAAATTAAACATCACTACAGTCCAAAAGTCTTGTCCTGGCATATGTTGTCATAAAACCTGCAGAACAAATTGCACAGTCCATTTTTGTTTTACTGTTGCTCTGTACATGTACTAAGCTTTAGGAAACGTTTCTTTCCCAACTGTGTTTGGAGACTAATATATTAATCTGTGATATATTTGGTGAGGAAGGTCATTAATAAAAAATCTTTTCCTTTACGGAAAAGTACTTCAAATATAACTGAAAAATGATAAACATTTTGTAGTTCTTTGACCATCGAGTGGCATGATTAAATAAGTTTTGAACTTAGTGATTTCATAGATTCTTAAAGGGGCTGTAATTTTTTTCATTGTCACCATTTTGCGTTCTCTATGTTCTCTTATTTCCACTATGCTCTCTTATCGAGCTCCAAATTTTGGTCTTTGTTAATAGTTTATGTTTATTAATGAGACTACATGTCTGCTGAAAATGGCTTGACAGCTAGTGTGATTAACAGTATTCAAAACTGGTAGGGAAACTCTCAAGAAGTTAAAAATTTGTCTTGTCTCTTCTACACTGCAGTTCTCCATCGTTTCACTAAAGACCCCTCTTGACTGCACCATGGGACTGCACTGATGTTAAGTAGGGCCAGGCAGTGCACCCTGCCACACCAGGAATATTTTCAAAAAGTGCTTTTACTGGACACCAGCTCCTGGTTTTCGTTATTATGTTCATTCTGCATGAGACCCTCCGTGAATGAAGTAGTTTTGAGGAGCAGCAGGATTATTGGGAGTGAGGGCTGGGAGAGGAAAGGTGCAGCCTTAGCATTCCTGCTGTCGTACCAGATTCCCTGAAAAATGGCATTGTGGCATCCCTCTGAGATCAGTGTCTCCAGTGGTTGGAAATGGCTGACTGGCACCTTAGTGGTGGTACTTCAAAGCATGCTGGAGACTGTTCCCAGCATTGGGACCAGCTGGTGCAAAATGACCCACTTCTTTACTATCAGATTGTTTTGCATACTTGAGAATTGTTTTTTAACCATGGTATTTGACCCAAGGAGGTAGTCCGCCAGGGGTCATGCTAACAGTTAACTGTAGAGATTGCAAAATTTCATGGGAACTGGATGAATGCTTTTCCAGGGTCATGTGTCTGGCAATGTTCCCGTGCACTGTTTGGTTTAAACACAACCTAGATAGGGAGGTGCAATAATAGTCCTTTTGGTCTTTGCTTTTCCATATGGAGATCAGGATGGCTTCAGCAGGCTGATGATTGAGATGTGGGCAGGCCTGTGGCACTTTCAGTGAAAAGCAGCAATCATTACAAGTACCAGGTATGGAGGAAGGCATGTCTGGATGGATGCTATGGACAGATTAGCTAAGGATTTTGAACAGGAGTGATGCCTTGACTCAGTGGAAGTCTAAATTGAATAGCAGAGAATGGCATTGTAACATCAATTTCTTTTACCAGGCAAGTGTTCTGCTAGACTTTGTGACTTTTGAGGGTACTTGGCTGATTCTTTAAAGAAGGAGAGTAATACTGAGGAAGCTAGAAGAGATGCGGAAAACTCTTACTGTTGCTGACTCGCTGTGTGATGGGGGCTTTTTTCAGTCACTCCAAGGTGGATTTTGTTACAGTGAGTCCATTTGACAGTGCACACTGCTTAATACTGCAGATTTTTTTTCCTCTTATTTTTATTTTCTGAATCATTACTTATGATTTAATCTATAGGGCAGGAACCTGGAATGGAAGGATGTTGAGAGTGGTGGTACCAATTCATATGGCTGGTAACACCCAGTCAGTGTAGTTGAAGAGTACACTGAAGGCCCTCCCTAGTATTTAAACATCTTTTATTGTTTTTGAAAGTCTGTTATAAGAACTTCCTCCACATGAAACCTGGATCCAGCTGTCCATGCTGAATTTTTTTTTTTCTGAATTTAGAACATCAGATTGACTACTACCACCCTACATTTTTTAAATGCTGAAGTTAGGCATATTAAATAGAAAAATCTTAAGATTTCTAGCGACATATCGACAGTGAGCAGTTGGATTTTTGAGGGTTCTTGATTTCCTGGTATCTATAAGAAGGTATGAAAAGAAAAGTGGCTCTTTTTGTATACTGCAAGAGTCTATGTTAAATTTATTTAAGTTGACATCCAGTAAATCCACTGATGCCTGAAAGAGATAAGAATTTTTTTTTCCCTCTGTTCATGTACACTCTCTCGCTTAAACTTGGAAGGGAGCCACAGCTGAACAGTGGTAGGTAAGGTGTCCTGCAGAAATATCTGGGTGGCTGCTTGACATGGATTGCTCATATACTTAGTATTAAAGAAGGAGTTGGCTTCTGTTGTAACTTGTTGTGATTGTATAAGCATTTTCATCTAATACCTGTTTTTTCACCCTGTTTTATTACAATTTTGTAAAGTACTGTTCCTGGATCCCATCTACACTCTTCCTGTTGATCAAATTAACAACTTAAAGTTTATAAAATCCTGCCTAGATTCTGTTTACAGAAACATCTAGTATCCTGCATTCAAAACTTATTATTCTATAATGTTGAGGTATAGCTTAGTGTGCATCTACAAAGTGTTTCCATTTACATAGGACATACAAAAATATGATTATGATTCAAGAAGTTCCTTTTTTTAGTAGCCTAGAAATTATTTTAATGATTATCTGCAGTTTTATGAGTAGGATGTTATACAACAATTTCATAATCACCCAAAACTGTTGTTTTTAATGGCTTTCCAATAGAAACATCATTTAAAGTATTTTATTTTTCTTTTCTTGTGCTTATTATGTTTATAATTGGTTTCTGGTAGTATCAAACCACCAGGAGATCTCTCTCAGTAAGATAATTAATCAATAAATGTTACAGTTAATCTTAGCAATGTCTGCTTTCACAGAACCTCATTTTTAACAAGACAACACTTTGAATCATGTGCATGATTCGACACTGTGCTGTCGTTTTGGCACTCAATGCAGTAATGTGTTCAAATCAGAATACCTACTGCTGGCATCACTTTCAGATTTTGATTACCCGCATTGTGTCACTGGGCAGTACTTACATATAGAGTTATCGGTCATAATTGTATTCAAAAACATATAAATACAGAGCAGCTTCCTCAGATGATTTGTGGCAGTCCAATTTCTATTAAAAATAAAAGAGCGTTGAAACTAAAAATCTTTACTCCTCACTTCAGCAGTCAAGGATTTCAGTATATGAACTTTGGGGTATACAATTGCCTTTATGCGCATGCATTAGTTATTACTACTAATAGCATTTGCATTTGTAGCTTTTAAATGAAAAAAACATCGACATATGTTGAACTTGACCAGATGCTCTTTAAAACATCATGACTACATTGTGTGAGCTGTATTCAGTAGTATGACTTTCCAGTAGGAAAATATCTGAAAACAATCAAGTTTTTTGAGCAAACCTATCAAAACTCATCTGAAGATTGTGCAGAAGCTGTACTTAGATTCACATTCTTAAAAGCTGTGTGTGTGCTATTTGCTGTGGAAGCTGTGAAGCCTTTGATGACTCTCCTGGCACCTGATGTAAGTGATACCTGTTTGTATTTTGCAGGGCTGCCAGCACTGGTCCCTCAGCACAGTACAGAGAGATGAGAGATCATTCTGCCCTGGTGTAGGTGGTGAAATTACTGAATCCTAAGCAATGTGCAATGATGAAGAGATCATGCAGTTCTTCTTGGAGCTCTTCGGTTACTACCAGCCCAATGTATATAGTATAGTGATAGATCTTTACCTTTCCAAGTTACACAGACAACAGATACAGGATATGAAAGCTTTCAGTGTATTCATACTGAATACCCACACTTAAAGAACAGTTACTCATTTAAACAGGATGGGATTTTTTTGTCTTTGTTTTGCTCAATTGAATTGCAAATTACTTTCAGAATTTCTGTAAGTGGTGGTTAGTTTCCAAAGATGGCAGCTGGCAAGTGGTTTGCTTTCAAAGAGGGCCTAAGTAGAAAGGACTTTCTAAGTTAAAGAAACTGATTTATGTGAATATAATACTGAAATACCAGGGGGCTTGGAGGAAAGAGTCCAGCTGAAAATAATTGACTGGTATTAAACCAAATGATAATAATTTGCATCTTTGTAGAAAGTTTTTCATATGTTTTTGAAATACCTGAAATATGCGATCTCAGTAAAGAACAAATACCAGGAGATTCCTCAAGAACTAAGCCCAGAAACTGCAAGTGAGGCCCTGGAATCACTGATAGTTTTGTGGGCATGAAATCTTTGTCTCCAGAACCCCAAAAATGTTTGTTTATTAGTCAGGCTCTTCAGAGCTGCACCTCATTTGTATAGTGCATAATAATTGTGAGACATTCTGCTCTCATAGTATTGTATGCTGTTCATTTAGGAAAAGTCACTAAGGACATTACAGATCCCAGATACAGAAGAACAGGAAAAGACCAACTCAGTTCACACACTTTGACCTGTTCCTGTTCATCTTTAGAATAATGGAAATTGCTTTGTTTTATAATGGATCATTTATAATATTATTTATAATAATAATGGACCTTTACTTTATCTTAAGCTGCTGTGACTGCTAGCTTCGACCTTCCTTTTTTTCCATAATGAAACGGTAGCTTTCTAAATAGGGGAGCAGTGGTTAATTCTTTCAACAATGGCATGATAGATTATTTCAGTCTCACTGAAGATTTTTAATACAGTGATGTGTTTATGTTTCTGCATTAAAAGATGTTTAAGCAATGTAATATTTGCACTCATTCATGTTATCATATTTGCTTCCAGTGCATAATTTTCTGTCTATGCCTTTCCTAACTTGTCCTAGAAGATCCTATGCCAGTTCAGAAGATTTTGGAATATTATAGCTATGTAACTAAAGATGTTTTTCATGGTCATGGGGATTGATTTTTTGTAAAAAAAAATTTTTTTTTGTCTATAATTATAGTAATATAGTCTGAGCCCCTTCAAAGCAAGGGCTAGAAAAAACATAACCCAGAGGTTTTCCCCGTATGCTTTTGATGTGTTATTTTTATGGTCACATTATGTTAAGCATGACACATTCAGCATCAGGGATAGCAGCCTGGGCAACTCAGTTGAGTCAGGACAGACTAGGCACAGAAAAGCAACACGCTGGTGAAGGGACCAATGGTTCAGTGTGACACAAAAGGCCATACCAGATGAGCCTGTGTCCACTCAGGTGAATACTCAGTGCTGCAGACAAAGAAATGTTTGAAGTTTGAAATGTCACAACTCCTGATAAACAGATAAACATCATCAATAACCTTGCTAGATTGTTACGTATTGTTGGTTTTTTTAATTTTTTTTTTAATTTTATTCTGTAATTTATCAAACTCTTTTCTTTATATTTTAGTACATCCAGTTCTAATAGTTACCTAAGTTATAGCTGGTACTTCTGTGGTTATAGTAGATTTTGTAATCAGTTAAACTCATTTACAGTAAGAGAAAGAAAAGTCATGTGCACCCATGGCAAGTGACCATCTTTGTGTCTGTTTCCTGAAGCAGAAGTGTAAGGGGTACTTTCATCTTTTGTTAAGAAGAGGCAAAGCTGATCATTATGTCTTTTTCTAAATGGTGGGAGTATTGATGTACTTTCCCTGTATAGACTTGGTTTATTTAAACTTAAGGTTTATGTAAATGACCAGTGTTTGTATTAAAGAAAATGATGGAAATTCACTTGAATTCCTCATTTGAATACTATTGCAGCAAAGTTTTTGATGTTGCTGTATGTCTTCGTTATAAATTCAAATGACTGGGGATCTGGTCACAACACATTTGCCCTCTAGTGTAAACTCAACAGCTTAAGGCTTCTTGTACAGCTAAAGCCAATTTCAGTGCCTGTTGATACTTTGAAAGATAGTAGTGCTCTTTAGATGGGTACTGTGTTTGTGTTAGCCATGGTTTCAAAAACCTGTTTGATTTTTTGCAGGAAAGCAGACTCCTATACTTCCATAGCCATCAGCACCAGGCAGTGGTTGAAGAGGCTGGTAACTTGTCCTGACAGTGTGATAACCACTCTTGAGTGCTCGTAGTTTGTTTAATCACAAGGCATATTTTCAAGAAATAGTTAATACTACATATAAGGGGTAGCTAATAGTATTTCTACTTGAAAAACCTTCATTTCACTATGAAATGCATATCTGCAAGTGCAGTTACATAAGGATTGGTGGTGTGGGCTGTCCTCTTAACGCTTCAGGCAGACCTAGCTTCAGGTACCAGGTGCCATCTGCAGGGACTGCTGGATGAAATCTCAAGCCCAGAATAAACAAGTGGCAAATACATCTTAGAGGAGCTGGTCTGCAGTAAAACAAACCTGATTGTGCTAGCAGGATTTGAGCTGTGAGGGAGCATCTTCATACAACATCCAGCTCAGTTTTCACCCACAGCTATGCAGGGCACTGTGTGAACATACCATCTTAGGATTCCCCTCACATAGCTGGGAAAGGATCTGATTTCTTTGAACCATCAACTTTCTGCACCGAAATTCTTGAATTCGTGTTTCGTGAAACATCCTTTCTAGAAGGCTTCTTTTCTAGGACTGGAATGAAAGAATGGATTGCCATCAAAGTTTCTAATGTTATGTTTCTGCACTAAATATGTACTATGTTAAAGGACCTTTCACTGGTGCTCAGATTAGAAATTACATACATAGTATTGTTCCTGTTGTTATTCCCTGCTGAATTTCTCCATCTGGTAATATTGCTGGTTAGGAAGTTATAACATATGCATGTAACAATTGTAAAAGCCCAAAATGGGTAATTTGATTGTGCTACTGAAACAATAGTAGTCAAGCACTCCTGTCTGCAGTTGCCAGCTTTAAATTATTGTCATTGTTGTAAATCATGCAAGGGGATTGAGGGAAACAGCTTTCAGCTTTTCATTTTTCTCTCCAGTGATCTAAGGGAGAACAACTCGCAACCATCTGTCTAATAGACTGCAGTGGTGCTTTACAGACCATTGCTCTCAGCACTTTAGGAGAATACGAGTGGGAAGAAGATGCCTGAATATTGCAGAATCTTTGGGATTGTAGTGTTTCTCACTACACAGATTTCTAGTTGATGACTGAATCCACCTTCCTATGTAGCTTCTGCATAAGGGTGTCCTGGCAGTTTTCCATGTTAGGAACTGTTACACATATGCGTAATTAGCTCATCAGTACCAGAAAGGACAAGAGAATTTTTGATGAGTTCTTTGCTGTATGAGGGATGCTTCCCTTTTTTACCTTTAATAAGTAGAATCCAACTCCAGCATACCTCAACTGAAGCATGTTGTGTGCTTGCATAAGTAGGTGCATGTGCTGTCATTGGTGTGCAGACTAGAACCTCAGAGCTACCTGTACACATGCTTTGGACAACTGGGAGAAAAAAGATGCTTTATAGATTTTAAGCAATGTGTAGAGGGAAATAAGCATTAATTTAGAAATGAAATTGTAATACGTCTCATTTTCAACTTTTGGTTTTATGCTTCAGACATTGCCCATGGTATTGTCATCCCTGGGGCTGAGGACCAGGCTGTTCCCTGAAAGTCTTGTTCCTGGTGTAGATGCTATGCACTTGCTATGCAGCAACTTTGGGGCCCTTGTGTTTAGTTGATAAATGAATGCATTGCTCACTCAACATACACCTCTACTACATTGTTTTCTTTGTATCTAAAGTGAGGGAAGCTTATATTAGTAACGTCAAAATCATTATTCCTGCAGCTGAAGTGCCTGGCATTTGGATTAGTGTTCTTTGGGAGTTCTAAGACGCTGCAGGTTCTTACCACTGCCCTGATCCTTCCTTTGTACTTTCAATTTCCTTTGTACTTTCAATTTCCTTTGTACTTTCCAAATCCTTTCCATTTGTATTGCGTGAGCACATCTTATGGCTATGATGTGTATATATGTCAGGATATCTGAGATACCAGTATCTACATCTATTGCAAAAATGGGAAATATTCTGGGGTTCTTCCCTGTTTCTGCCTATCACACTGCTAGTTTGTACTTTACCTGCTCTTCTTTTCTTAAAAGAAAAAAATGAGATTAAAGATTTTATAAAGAAAATACAGATTAAAAGGGTACTCTGCAGAAATTTACATTTGCCAAAGTACATGGGAAACATGTTCATCTTAGAGGGAGAAAATCAGCAGTCATTCTTAGAGTAAATTCAAATTATTATGAAAACCAGGCAGTTGCACTTTTATATTTATAAATATGTAGTTATGAATGGCTTCCACAGAAGCTATAACACAGTTCAGCAAGCAGCAAAGTAACTGATATGTTTGATTAATCGCAGGCCAATGTAGTTTTGTTCTTAGTTTGGGGAAGGCTAAGGTGATTTAAAAACATTAGCTGTTTGTGCTTAAAGTACAAGCTGTGGTAAAATCTGTTATGATTGCCCTGACTTACTGTTATTTTGACATCAAATAAACTAACAAATAACTTTCAATAAAAAAACTCCATATTTCACGTGAACTTTACAAATTGATAGTGTCTTTAATTGGACACCAAACAAATTTGCCCTGGTGTTCTTTTGTGCTCCCTGTTAATTAAAAAAAAAAAAGAAAGATCTGTGCTAAAAATTTTATCAGAAGCTTATGAACTCTAATTTGCAGACTTTGTGTTCTGTAGCAATAAGAGCTGTCCATGTGATTTATTTTTTGCAAGAATTTTCTTAAAAAAATGTGAATATCTTGGAACACATGAAAAAAAGAGGAACACAGCTTAAGTTTTCTTTGGCCTTTAAATGTTATATTTCACTTTCAGAATTCTTTTAGCCTTTTACAATTATATTTAGGTCAAATTCTAAGTATAAAATATGTCTTTAAACTAATATTGCCTTTATTGTTTAACTTTGAAGTCAGTGCAAACTTCAGGAGGAAGAAACAAAAGCTTTTTGCAAACATTTTTACAGTTCTGTAAAATTCAATTTTAATTTACAGTTATTGCCAAGTTATCCCAAACTGTATTTGTGTGGCAAGAGAAATGGATTTGGCGTGAGAAATAGCAGAAGCATTATCCTCAGCCGGCAGGTTTTCCGTATCAGTGAATCTGGTATTTCTGGGTGAAATTTCCGAAAGATACAGCAGAAGGACAGAGTACTGTGAGTGGAGAAGTAAGCAGCCACAGAAAACAAGATTTCTGGAGTGAAGTCAGAGGCGTGAGCAAAGAAGACTGAGGGTGGAATCACGATTCTGAGTTTAGTCCGTAACAGATCTTAAGAAACTTTGTTGAGATGTAAAAGATCCATCATTCAGAGTCAAGGACCCAGACTGGAGAGTGAGACAACCAGTGAATGCAAGTGCTGTGTTTAATGAGTTTGAGTCATGATAGTTCTGGGCTGACAGGGCAAAGAATTTTGTGAGATGAGAAACCTTGAGCACATTTATATTGGAAAGGGAGAGGCAGAGATAGTAGAAGGTCAGTAGAAAGCCTGGAGGAGAGGAAGAGAGGAGTATTAGGACAGAGGGCAAGAGGAGGGAGTGGATAAGAAAAAAATATGCATCCACTTTATACTAGGGAGAAGTCTTAAGTATTAATCCATTCCTTTCTTCCTTCCTGAAAAATGAAAGAAAGCAGAGGGAAAAATCTTAGATTAATTCTTCTGACTGGTGAGCTCATGGCCAAATTGGGGTGGTTGCCTATCTGGAGAAGCTGCTAGATAGCTGTCTGCTGTCTTTTATCTGGGCTACTTGAGATCTCTTGGTAAGCAGAAGATTAACGTGTCCCCTAATTATCTTCCCTTTCCTGTGTTGTGCCTCAGAATGACCTCAGTGGTGGGACAGACAGTGAACATCAAGTTCTTTCAGTACTCTGAGGATGCCTTGCCTAATCAGCCCAGACACTTTTGGAATACCTGGCAAAGAAGCTGGACCTCTAGTGGGCTTGTCCTTACACTTTGGCACAGCAGCACCACAAATTCTGTCTAAATGAAGCTATCCTTGAGTCATAGAATCATAGAATCACCAGGTTGGAAAAGACTTCTTCGATCACTGAGTCTGACCATTCCTGTCTGCCACTAAACCATGTTCCTGAGCACCTCATCTACCTATTTTTTTTTTTTTAAATACCTCCAGGGATAGTGATTCAATCACCTTCCAGGGCAGCTTGTTCCAGCACCCAATGAAATTTTTCTGGGGAGAGCCTCCCTACCCCCAGCAGATCAACACTTCCTCCCAGCATAGTGTCATCTGCAAACTTGCAGCAGTGCACTCAATGCCTTCATCCAGGTCATTGATAAAGACGTGGAACAGGGCTGGACCCAGCACTGCGCTCTGGGGAACCCCACTTGTCACTGGCCTCCAGCTGAAGTTAACTCCATTTCCCACCACTCTCCGGGCCCAGCCATCCAACCAGTTTTCCACCCAGGAGAGTGTGCGCCTGTCCAGGCAAGAGGCTGACAGTTTCCATAGCAGAATGCTGTGAGAAACTGTGTCAAAGGCTTTCCTGAAGTCCAGGAAGATACATCCACAGCCTTTCCCTCTTCCAGTAGAAAATGACCTTGTTGTAGTTGGTGATCAGGTTAGTTTGGCAAGACCTGCCTTTTGTGAACCCATGTTGACTGGGCCTGATCACCCTGGTTTTTGCATGTGCTGTATGATGGCACTCCAGATCACCTGTTCCATGACTTTCCCTGGCACTGAGGTCAGACTGACAGGGCTTTAGTTTCCTTCAGATCCCTCTTATGAATCGGTATAACATCAGCCAGCCTCTAGTCCAGTGGAATTTCCCCAGTCAGCCAGGACTGATGGAAGATGATGGAAAGGGATTTGGCCAGCACATCTGCCAGCTCTCTCGGTATTCTCAGATGGATCCCATCTGGCTGCATAGACTTGTAAGTGTCTAATTGGCCAAAGAAGTCTCTAACCACCTCCTCTTGAATCAAGGAAGCTTTGTTCTGCTCCTGAAGCTCCTGGGGATGTACACAGGGGGAACAACTTCCGTTACTCTTAAAGACTGAGGCAAAGAAGGCATTAAGTACCTCAGCCTTGTCCTCATCCTTTGTCACAGTCATTCCCTTCACATCCAGTAGTGACTGAATATTCTCTCTGGTCCTCCTTTTACTACTGATGTATTTACAGAAAGATTTTTTTATTATCTTTAACTGAACTGGCCAATCTGATCTCTGGTTTGGCTTTAGGCCTCCTAGTTTTTCCTCTGCATGATCTCACTTCTTCCCTGTAGTCCACCCAAGACACCTGTCCTTTCTTCTAAAGTTCTTTTTATGTCCACCCAGATCTCCCTGCTCAACTAAGCTGGTTTTTGTCTCTGCCGGCTCATTTTCCAGCACATGGGGACAGCTTGTTCCCGCACTGCCAGGATTTCCTTCTTGAAGACTACCCAGCTCTCTTGGGCTCCCTTGCCTGTGTCCCATTGGACTTTATCAAGCAGCCTTAGGAACAGTCCATATCTGCCCTCTGGAAGTTCAGGGTGGCAGTTCTGCTAACTGCCTCACCTCACCTGGAACTGAGAATTACACCACCTCATGATCGCTTTTCCCCATCACTTTTGAGTCATCACTGGCATAAGAAGAGCTGACCTGTGGGTTGTTCTGAAAGCAGACTGTTGATTGGTGATGGCAGTGCCATCCTGCAAATTGTGTTGCTCCCGTTTTGATTTCTTTTACTTATTTTGAAATTGATGTGCAGACCTCAATACATGACATGCAGCCTTCTCAGTGATGTTTTCTACGCTACCAGGCTTTTCTGGTTTCCCTTCTTACCCTGCCTACACAGTTATCCGTGTCCCTTTGAAGGGACTTTGAAGTACATGTACATAGCAAATAATGTTTTATTCATGTCGTCATTTCTCTCCAGGTTTCATTCCAGCCTCTTTCTGGTCTGTTTTAGACCACCACTCTTAGTTTTTCTGAAGCATAGTCATTGTCATTTGAGTTCTGTCTTCCACTGTCACAGCTGAGTTCATCTGTGCTTGTTAAAGTATGTCCTTATTCATGGAGTACTTTCCTGTTGACAGAGATCATTCTCAGAAATGTAGCAGGTCCCTACGTGCCAAATTCTGTTCATCTGGCAGTTTGAAGATGCTTAGGAGCCATTCATCAAGAGTATGAACTCCTTTTGAAAGACAAGCCTGAGGCATATGACAAAGTATGATAGAATCAGTAAGGTTAGAAAAGACCTCCAAGGTCATCCAGTCCAACTCTCAGCCCAGCACCTCCATGCCTACTAAAACATGTCCCTAAGCACCACATCTACACTTTTTTTTGAACACTTCCATGGAGGGGGACTCCACCACTTCCCTAAGCAGGCTGTTCCAATGTTTCAGCACTCCTTCAGTAAAGAAAGTTTTCCTAATATCTCATCTAAACCTCCCCTGGTGCACCTTGAGACCATTTCCTCACATCTTGTCACTTGTTATTTGGAAGGAGACCAACACTCACCTCACTACAGCATCCTTTCAGGTAGTTGTAGGGAGTGATAGTGTCTCCCCTCAGCTTCCTTCTCTCCAGAAGGAAGAACAGCCCAGTTCCTTCAGCTCTTAGTCATAACCGTTGTTCTCTAGACGCTTCACCATTTTTGTTGCTGTTCTCTGCACAAACTCCAGCCTCTCAAAGTCTTTCCCAAAACTCAGCATAGCATTTCAGATGGAAACTCACCAGTGCCTAGTATAGGGGGACGGTCCCTTCCCTGGTCCTGCTAACCATGCTGTTTCTGATACAAGCCAAGATGCTATTTACCTTCCTGGCTGTCTGAGCACTCTGCTGGTTCATGTTCAGCCAGCCATAGATCAACACCCCCAGCATCTTGTCCTCCAGGCATCTTTCTATCTTTTAACACTGCATGAAGTTCTCGTGACACAAGTGCAGTTCTTGGCAACTGGCCTTGTAAAAACTCATCCTAATGTCCTCAGCCCGTTGATCCATCCTGTCCAGATTCCTCTGCAGAGCCTTCCTACACTTAAGCAGATCATTGCTCCTGTCCAACATGGTGTCTTCTAGAAACTTACTGAGGATGCACTCAATCCCCTCATCCGGATATTGATAAAGATATTAAAAAAGGGACATGACATGTAACTGTACATGCTGATCTTGATGTATCCTGTAGTCATCATGGCAGTTGGGTTGTACTGAAGGAGAGTGTCATTACGACGCAACGAAGCTGGTGAGGGGTCTGAAGAACAGACCTTATGAGGAACGACTGAGAGAGCTGGGGTTGTTTTGCCTGGGGAAGAGGAGGCTGAGGGGAGACCTCATTGCTTTCTACAACTACCTGAAAGGAGGTTGTAGAGAGGAGGGAACTGGCCTCTTCTCTCCAGGGACAGGGGACAGGACAAAAGAGAATGGCCTTAAGCTCCACCAGGGGAGATTTAGGCTGGACATTGGAGAAGAAAAATTCACAGAAAGCGTCATTGGGCACTGGAACAGTTGGTTCCACTCTGTTCCAACAGAAGTGGTTGATTCACCTTCCCTGGAGGAGTTTAAGGGGTGGGTGGACGAGGTATTGAGGGACATGGTTTAGTGTTTGTTAGGAATGGTTGGACTCGATGATCTGATGGGTCTTTTCTAACTTCGTAATTCTGTGATTCTATGAAGAAGGATAGGCTGCTAACCTGAAGCTTGATAATTGCTCATCTATGTAAATTTTCAAAGGAATTCTGTTCTTTGTTGAGGTGACACTCTTCTGATTTCTCCTGATGATCCTCACTTCAGCCAAGGTTACAGGAATGAGTTGCATCTGGCAGGAAAAACTAGTGCAGGAAAAATTGTATTCTGTGATTTGGCTTTCACAGGTGGATGGGTACACCTGATTCATTCTCTCTGCTGGGCTCTGTAGAGCAGGTTAATACTTAAAAACAACAGATTCATGGCATAGAAACTGCAGCTTGCTTTGGTATTCTTGTCTGACTTTATGTGGTAATTTTCTGTTTGGAAAAAAGCACTCGCTGAGGTGAGAAGCACTCTCAGCTTCTTGACCCAGGAGTTACTGGAGACAGTTTCTTTTTTTTTTTTTAGATCTCTGAATAATCAGCTACCAAAGTTAGAAACATTCATAAAAGAATCAAATCATTGATTGCTCAAAAGTTACAAGTCATAAAATTACCAGCACCCCAGTATCAATACATGGTCTGAGGATTTAGTGTTACTGTAGAAGGAGACAAAGCACTATGCAGATCACATAGACTTTAGTTTATCTGTGCATTTTTTTCAGATCTGTGGCCAAATGGTGAAATGATACTTTTATAACCATCATCATTTTTCAGTCTGACTATGATAGATTCTTGCTGCCCTGGCAATCTAAATGCTGTCCACTGTTCTGATTCATTATTTTTGGCAAGGCAAGGTACCATACATGAGAGTTACGGAGAATAAGTTGAATTAAAATTTGCCTGAAATACGCTTTTTTAAAAAAATAAGCAGTATTTCTTTTCAAGATAACTTGGTTTTTATCTGCCTAGATCACTTGTTTTCATTCTGAGTTTGGTATTTTATTTTTAAAAATCATATCCAGTTTTTATTTTGAGAAAACTGACTTTATTTTTTCTTTATGCCCAGTACAGAACTGCTTCCAGAAATAACAACTTGTCAGTAATCTTCCCAAAGACTCACAGTGTAACAAAATGAAACAATTGATCCCTGAGTCTAGATTCTTAAACAGTGACAAGATAAATTAGAGCTTCATTAAATTAATGATTCAGTAATTAAAAAGGAGGATTCAGAGGAAAGGCTTAGAAAAATTGATGATATATAAATGAACTCTGCATTAAACTTACCATTAAGCAGAAGAACAATGAATCATAAATTGCATCTGTATAAATGCACATGCTTTCTGTGAGGAGACAGTAATTATTACACCCAGGAGCATTCTCTGGAGCATCTCCCACTCAGTTACTGTCAGCGTCAATTAGTGCATTATGATGAAAACATCTGAAATGATCTGAGGTTAAAAAGAAAGACCTAAATCTCTTTGCTATAGGCTTTCCTGTTGTAAATAGTTTGGAGGCACTGATAACTGGCAGCTTTTTTTTGTACAGAATCAATCAAATTTCAAACATATTAGTAAACACACCTTAGAAATGCTAGAAAAGTAGCAATTTTTTAATGATGTAATTTAACATCAAGTTATAAGTGTGTCATAAGGAAGTTATTAGAGATTATCTGATTTGGCATATGATGATGTCTTCAGGGCCCCCTTGTCTTAGCTATATACTGAAATGGGAAGAGGAAGCACTCTCCATTTCTTTTAATTTAAAGTGTTAAATGAGTTTATCTGATGTTCTTTTGTAATTACTCGGCATTTCTGTCACGTACTGTGTAACCAAACATGAGTAAACTGCTGAGAAGTACTCATATGTCATATTACATAAGTTTATCTATGTAAATACTTAAGTACATTTATATTCCTAATATAGTCTCTATTGGCTACAGACTGGATACTAACTGAATCCTGCCATCAGTGCTGGTCTTGCCAACCCCTGAAAATAGGCCTCTTTGAATTCCTGAGTCTGATTTAAGATTGTTGATTTAATATTTTTAGAAGAGAGAACAAGCCTAAATCAGTGGAGAAGTAATTGGCTGAAAATGTGAATTGCACAAGATACATGTTCTCACTTTGTGCCTCAGGGAAAACATGCTTTGGAGGAATTCTACACCCCACTCCTGTGTTCATTTTGACCACCCCACCCCTGCAAAAAAAAAAAAAAGGTTCCTGCCACAGATACTTTCTGTTCTGTGCTTAGCCACATGTAAATAAACCTTATTTTTTTATGCCGATGCTCTTGTATTTAGGCTCCATTTTGAATCACATGGGCAGCATTTCCTGAAATGAATCAAAACATCTTAAAGTTAAAGAGATGGTGCAGATGCAAAGTATATGCAAAAATCATCAGCAGTACTTAATAAATAAATGACAGCCATGACGAGAACTTACAACATGAAGTAGCTGAGCAGTACAAACACATATCATATATAGATCTCATAACATAAACGTATGTATATGTGCAAGCCCATGCAATCTTAAGGAGGATCGATGGAGGGTATGGATTAAGTGCTCAGATTCCTCAGAAGCCACACTGTGATGAACTTGCAGGAAGTATTCAGGAGCTGTCTGTTTTTTTTTTCTTGATTTGAGTATTAGCCAAAAGCAAATGAGGACTGCTTTCAAAATAGAACTGAAGAAAAATAAGAAAGGAACTCTACAGTATCATTGCTGTATAGGGGATGAATTCGTGACATAGGAGATCTCTTCAGGATCTCTGTTTTCATGAGTGTAACCATGCCATGTATAAACTTTGAAAACTCTCTAGATGAAATATTTGACTCAGAAAAAAATGCTGAGTGCTTACAGCTGAATGCTTTAAAATATTTTTTTTCTGATCTAGTAGATTTTTTCTTTTCATTTCAGATTCAGGTTCTGGAAAGTAATAAGCATTTGAAAACATGAAAAAGGAATACTGAAATTAACAAGAATTGTTTCTTCTTAAGCAATTTCTAGAGTTTGAAAAAACACTATTAAAAATCATAGTGTACATGGCTCCTATGGCTTTGTTAAACAGAGAACTCTCTAACATTAGGGCTCTTTGTTATCCAAAATTGTGGAGGAGAACCAGGAGATAAATAGATTTAGAGTATGAAAATACCCAAAGTACACATGTAGCTTGCAAATAAATAATCCAGAAAACTAACAGACTGCAGTTGTAGAAGCCACAACTAAAATTTAAATCCTATTGACTCTTTTTGCCTTTTTGAAAAATTGCAGTAGTGATGATAAGCCAATGTAAGATCAGTATTTAATGTTAGGAAATGCTTATTTTTAATGCGATTATTACATTCACTCATACTGCAGTAGTATTTGAAGCCACAAGTAACTCAGCAAATTGCTGAGGAACAGCAGGAACAGATGATGAGGATGCCTAAGGGAAGGAACAGCCCACTGCTGGGCATCAAAAGTGGGTGGAGGGATTGTTCTACCTCTTCAGCAATATGTGCATGTGTACCTCCCACCTACACTTTTAACTCCTAGCTGACTTCAGTACCTTCCATCTTAGCAAATTTCTGCAAACTTCTTTCTTTTAATGCTAAATCTATTCACATGCATTCTTTGTTGACAGCAGCAGTCATGCTGACCTTGGAGCAGGACACCCAGAGGTGTAGGTTTATGGCATTGCTCTCCCTGCATAGCCAAGTGATGTCCTGATGCTCTGACTCTGCAAAAGGGCTGAGGACTGCAAAGCTTAAAACGCTCAAACCTCAGAAGTACAGGGAGAGGTCAGTCTGTTTTGCTGCACAGTTTTGGGCACTCACAAAGAGTTTTATTTCCTCCTTGTGTTGGGGAGATCTGACCCCCACAAAGCTGAAAGTGAACCCGTACACAGATAAGTATTAGTTTTCTGGGGAAACAGTAATGAGCAGTCAGTGAGGTAGGAAATGCAGTAGATGTTTTGGGATATAAAAACAAACTGGGGTTTTTGGATTTGCTGCTTAGTGAAGAGAAGGTTGAGGAAACTAGGCATTATCTTAGTTCACAGGTAATGCTTTACCTGAATTTGAGCTGTTTGTGGAACGTGAAAAACCAGTCATCTAAGAATGAAGGTCATTAACAACCCTTGGGATAGCAGCTGCAACATTCAATGGCCATATTAAACTCAAATGTAGCAGCCATGGACATCAGGTAAATTTGCTGCAATCCCCTAAGTCTCCTTTCTTTGTCCTGAAGAGTGGATTACACCATTTCCAAAAGTGGAGAGGAAATGAGAGCCATAGAGGATTTAACTTCGCATAAGCTACATACTAAGGCACAAAATTTAAGCTTAACACAAAATTTGTATCTCTGAATTTTTAAGCTTTAGAGCCCTAAATTGTTTATCCACTCTGCCGGTTAGTCGTGAGCTTTTTTGGTCTAGTAAATTTTGCTTGTGTTTTTCTGGAATTAGCAGTTTACTGGATCATCCCATACATATTTTTTTTTCTTAGAGCTCTTGACAGTTTTGGCAGAATGCACTTAATAGATGATTTTCTTAATATTCTGCATTTACTTTTTAGAAAAACATTTTCTTCTACCTTCTTACTGTCCTAGTTTAACAGCTTTGTCTTCCCATATCCTTTTTGTATTTTATTTGCATTTCTAAAAATATTTAATCAAAAAAAGAGCAGAAGATGGTGAGAGGAAAGGGAACCACATTATTCAAAAGCCAGGTTTTCTGCTTTTGCAGAAAATCATCTGGAGCTGGCTGATCGTAAGTCACCAATGGCATTCTCTCACAAAAAAGACAGATACAGTAAGATGTATAAAGCTGAAAGAGAACTACCTAAGGTAATTCTTTCAACTTAATATTGATAAAACCTCAGATAGGCTGCTATTTCAGACTTCAGCTAACTGGAGAGAATCCAGAGGATAATCTGTAAGAATGATCCGCTATCCAGAAAACTTAGCTGAAAAATTGGTTTTATTTTGTCTAGGGAGGAAGGGAAGTGCAGCAATCTTTAGGTAGGTAAAGGGCTATGAAATATGGTAGGGAATAACCTGTTCTTCACAGAAAGGGTCACTGGGCATTGGAACAGGCTGCCCAGGGAGGTGGTTGATTCACCTTCCCTGGAGGTGCTTAAGGCATGAGTGGACAAGATCCTGTGGATGACATCCCATCCTTCCAATGTGGCAACTGCACAACTCGTTGTCATCTGAAAACTTGCTGAGGGTGCACTCAATCTTAGTGTCTATATCATTTGTGATGAAATTAAACAGCACTTGTGCCAGTATGGACCCCTGAGGGGCACCACTTGTCACAGATCTCCATCTGGATTTCAAGCCATTGACAGCTACTCTCTGAGTATGACCATTGAACCAGTTTCTTATCCATCTAATAGTCCACTCATCAAACCTATATCTCTGCAGTTTTAAAAAAAAGGATGTTATGGGGGTCTGTGTCAAAGGCTTTACAGAAGTCCAGATAAATCACATCTATTGATTTACCCATGTCCAGGGTAAATATCTTCTATTTCATTAAAAAGCAATCTAGTACTTATAGCTTCTTCCAGACAGGAATTCTTATGAGGTAAAACTGACTAATCCATTACATACTTTTCTCAAGTAAACTGGGACTATTATCTTCATTATAAAAAGATGCCTTGGACTTCCAATAACATGTGTGCTATTTTTAAGTTTGTTAGTCTCTTAAGTGTGTACATGAGAACTGGCTACAGTAATCCAGTAATACATCTTTCTTCTCAGCTTATACTTGGTATTTCCCTGTTAGTTTATCAAGAAAATTTCCCTTTTAAATTAACTGATATGTCAGCAACAGTTTCAGCTAGTAGAGTTCTCAATTTCCAGCTGCCCGGATCTGAAAAATACTTCATGTAAACATTAACTAAACTGTTCTTCATAACATTCCACCAGCTCAAGTAGATTATTAACTGTAGCTGGGAATACGGTGTGTTTCAGCCCAGGTGTCCAAGAAGGCCAATGGCATCCTGGCTTGGATCAGAAATGGTGTGACCAACAGGTCCAGTGAGGTTATTCTCCCTCTGGACTTGGCCCTGGTGAGGCTGCTCCTCGAATCCTGTGTTCAGTTGCAGGCCCCTCACCACAGGAAGGATGTTGAGGCTCTGGAGTGAGTCCAGAGAAGAGCAACGAAGCTGGTGAAGGGGCTGGAGAACAGGCCTGATGAGGAGCATCTGAGAGAGCTGGGGTTGTTTAGCCTGGAGAAGAGGAGGCTGAGAGGAGACCTCATTGCTCTCTACAACTACCTGAGGGGAGGTTGTGGAGAGAAGGGAGCTGGGCTCTTCTCCCAAGTGACAGGGGACAGGACAAGAGGGTATGGCCTCAAGCTCCACCAGAGGAGATTTAGGCTAGAGATTAGGAGGAAGTTTTTCACACAGAGGGTGATTGGGCATTGGAATAGGCTGCCCGGGGAGGTGGTTGATTCACCTTCCCTGGAGGTGTTTAAGGCACGGGTAGATGAGGTCCTGAGGGACATGTTTTAGCGTTTGATAGGAGTGGTTGGACTAGAAGATCCGATGGGTCTCTTCCAACCCGGTTGTTCTATGATTCTATGATTCTATGATTCATACAGCCTCACCAATGCACACAGCATGGGAAATAAGAAGAAAGAGCTGGAAGCTGTTGTAGGGCAAGGAGTCTGTGATATCGTTGCCATCACAGAAACATGGTAGGAAGACTTATATAACTGGACTACCGATATGGTGGGATAGGAAGGGTAGGAGAGGAGGCAGGGTAGCCCTCTTTGTAAGGGAGGACTTGGACACTGTTGAGATGGATTGTGACGATAAGGAGATTGAGTGCCTGTGGGTTAAAATCAGAGGAGCCAATAAAAAGGTAGATGTTGTGGTGAGAGTCTGTTACAGGCCACCCAGCCAAGGAGAAGCCGCGGATGAGCTCTTCTATAAACAGCTGGGGTTAATCTCTAGATCGATGCCTCTCTTTCTTGTGGGAGACTTCAATCTTCCTGATATCTGCTGGAAGTACAATAGAGCAGAAAGGACGCAGTCTAGGAGGCTCCTGGAGTGCGTGGAAGACAACTTCCTTGCGTAGCTGGTAAATGAATCAACAATGGAAGGTGCCCTCCTGGACCTGCTGTTTGTGAACAAAGAAGGCCTTGTGGGGGATGTGGCAGTAGGAGGACGCCTAGGACAAAGCAATCACGAGATGATAGGGTTTTCTGTTCTAGGTGAAGAGGGTGGTTAGCAGGACAGTAGCATTAAATTTCCAGAGAGCAGACTTTGAACTCTTTAGAAGGCTGGTTGGCAAAGTCTCATGGGAGACACTACTTAAGGGCAAGGGAGCCCATGAGGGCCGGGAGCTCTTCAAAAAGGAAATCCTAGCAGCTCAGGAGAAAGCCATCCCCATGTTCTGGAAAAAGAGCCAGCAGGGAAAAAACCCAGCTTGACTGAACAGAGAGATCTTGAGCGATATCAGGAAGGAGAGGAGTGTTTATGGGCTATGGAAGAGGGGACAGGCCTCTTGGGTGGACTACAGGAGGGAAGTGAGATTGTGTAGAGAAAAAATCAGAGGGGCTAAGGCTCAAGTAGAAATCAGATTGGCAAAATCTGTGAAAGATAACAAAAAATCTTTCTATAAATAATAAAAGGAGGACTAGGGAGACCATACAGTCCCTATTGGATACAGAAGGAACAACAGTGACAGGGGATGAGGAGAAGGCTGAGGTACTTAATGCTTTCGTTGCCTCAGTCTTTAATTGTAAAGAAAGTTGTTCCCTCTGTATACAAACCCTGGAGCTAGAGGAGCAAATTGAGGCTCCCATGATTCAAGAGGAGGTGGTCAAAGCTTTGCTTGTCTGAGTAGACACCCACAAGTGTATGGGGCCAGATGGGATTCATCCAAGGGTATTGAAGGAGCTGGTGGATGTGCTGGCCAAACCCCTTTCCATCATCTTCCAACAGTCCTGGCTGACTGGGGAAGTTCCACTGGACTGGAGGCTTATGTTGTGCCCATCGACAAGAAGGGTTGCAGGGAGGAGCCAGGGAACTCCAGGCCTGTCAATCTGACCTCAGTGCCAGGGAAAGTCATGGAACAGGTGATCTGGAGTGCTATCATGAAGCACATGCAAGAGAACTGGGTGATCAGACCCAGTCAACATGGCTTCATGAAAGGCAGGTCTTGCCAAACTAACCTGATCACCTTCTGTGACAAAGTGACTTGGCTGCTGGAAGAGGGAAAGGCAGTGGATGTGGTCTTTCTGGACTTCAGGAAAGCCTTTGACACAGTTTCTCACAGCATTCTGCTACGAAACCATCAGCCTCTGGCCTGGACAGGGACACACTCTCCTGGGTGGATAACTGATTGGCTGGCCAGGCCCAGAGAGTTAACTTCAGCTGGAGGCCAGTGACAAGTGGTGTTCCCCAGGGCTCAGTGCTGGGTCCAGCCCTGTTCAATGTCTTTATCCATGACCTCGATGAAGGCATCGAGTGCTCCCTGAGCAAGTTAGCAGATGATGCTAAGCTGGGTGGAAGTGTCGATCTGCTGGAGGGCAGGGAGGCTCCAAAGGGATCTGAACAGGCTGGACCACTGGGCAGAGTCCAATGGCATGAGGTTTAACACAGCCAAATGCCAGGTCCTGCACTTGGGGCACAACTGGGAGAAGTCTGTCTAGAAAGCTGCCTGGAGGAGAGGGACCTGGGGGTGTTGGTCGACAGCCAACTGAACATGTGCCAGCAGGTCAAGAAGTCCAATGGCATCTTGGCTTGTATCAGAAACAGTGTGACCAGAAGGTCCAGGGAGGTTATTCTCCCTCTGTACTCGGCACTGGTGAGACTGCTTCTTGAATGCTGTGTTCAGTTCTGGGCCCCTCACCACAAGAAGGATGTTGAGGCTCTGGAGCGAGTCCAGAGAAGAGCAACGAGGCTGGTGAAGGGGCTGGAGAACAGGCCTGATGAGGAACAGCTGAGAGAGCTGGGGTTGTTTATCCTGGAGAAGAGGAGGCTGAGAGGAGACCTCATTACTCTCTACAAGTACCTGAAAGGAGTTTGTGGAGAGGAGGGTGCTGGTCTCTTTTCCCAAGTGCCAGGGGACAGGACGAGAGGGAATGTCCTCAAGCTCCGCCAGGGGAGATTTAGGCTGGACATTAGGAAAAAAATTTTCACAGGAATGATCACTGGGCTCTGGAACAACCTAGCCAGGGAGGTGGTTGAGTCACATTCCATGGAGGTGTTTAAGGCATGGGTGGATGAGGTGCTAAGGGGCATGGTTTAGTGTTTGATAGCAATGGTTGGGCTTGATCCAGTGGTTCTCTTCCAACCTGATGATTCTATGAGTCTATGAATTCTGCTTCCTGGATACCACAAGAGCTACATTATATGTCAAGTGAAATTGCTACCTCCTTAGAAAGTTTGGACTTCTTGTTTGTTTGCATCCTTGACAATGTTGATGGTTTCTTTTATAAGCAAAAGATGTGTATAAATTCCTGTCTTTGGCTTTGGACTCCTGTGCAGACCTCCTGAGCTATCCTGTCCACAAATTCACTTGTAAGCATAAAGCAGTGGAAAGCATAAATTTCACCTTTCATCCTTACTAAGAGTGCCAAAACAAATATGAGATGTTACTGAGCTCAGTGCTGCTAAGAAAATGTTCCGGTTATTGTTATGTGAAAGAGGCAAAGTCTGCCAAATCTGTAATAAAATAAGTGTGTTTCAGGGAATTATTTAAAACATGAAGGGCAAGATTTATCGTTAAACTCCTAAGGACGTGAAAATCTTGACGGGGAAGAACAGGCTCCAATTCGGCCCAAGAGTGTGACCCTTCAACCAGGTTATACTGGTGAGGGAAGTGGAAGGGTTAAAGGAGGAAAGCAAGTTAAAAGCCAGAGCTATATGAATAGAGGAAAAAAAGGAAAGATGCTGAAAGGTTCTGATGGATTCTGTGTGTTTCCTTGAATGAATTTTGGGAATTCCTGTCGAGAAAGAAAATTGATGATAGAATTTGAATAATGAGTTTACAGTTGCAAACAGATATTTCAGCTGAGGATTTGAAACCTCATTGTATTAGAGAAGCAGAGATTGGAGGTAAGATGCTTGAACCTAAGAAGGATCATCAGATATCTTGGATTGGAACGGACCCATAAGGGTTAGCAAGTCCAGCTCCCTCTCCCTGCTCTTCACAAGGCTACCTAAAACATATGACTAATGACATCATCCATATGCTCCTGGGACTCTTGAGAGGCTTGATGCCATGATGAGTTCCCTGGGAGCCTGTTCCAGTGACCAACCACCCTCGCAGTGAAGAACCTTTTCCTAACATGCAGTCTGAACTCCCCCTAATGCAGCTTCCCTCCATTCCTCATGTCCTGTCACCAGAGAGAGATTAGCATCTCCCCCTCTGCTGCCCACCTTGAGGAAGTTGTAGACTGTGATAAGGGCACCCTGCAGCCTTCTCTTCTCCAAGCTAAACAAACCAATTGACCTCAGCCACTTCTAAGTCCTGCCCTTTAGACCTTTCCCATCTTTATCACCCTTCTCTGGATACACTTGAGTAGTTTGATGTCCTTCTTACATTGAGGAATCCAAAACCACACAGTAGGTGTAGAGTGGGACAGTCACATCCCTTGACCGGCCAGCTGTGCTCTGCTCAGTACATTCTGGATTTGCACTTTTGGCTGGTAGGGCACCCTGGTGATTCATATGCAACTTACCATCAAATGGATGGCATTAATTGATCAGAGAAATCTTTTAAAAACATATGAAGAGCTCCTTTTTTTCCATTCGAGATAAATATTTTCAAATCAGGTTCAGGAGAAAGCTTGGGATCCTGAGCAAGTGCCGTGCATCACAATTGATGCAGACTGAAGAAACTAATAAAACACATATCAGATACAATCAGAATAAAATCAGGCAAATTATGGGTTGTCTTCCTATGAGCTTGGTTGTAAAGGAGTTGTTTTACTGGATGTGGAAAGAAGTAATATACAGGAAGAATGAAGAGAAAATTAAGATTTCTGAGACCAAATTTTACAAGCATAAGTGCTCCGGAAATAGTTTATCACAGATCATAGAATCATAGAATAGTTCAGGTTGGAAGGAACCTTGAAGAGCATACAGTTCCAACCCCCTTGAGATGGACAGGAACACTTAGCACTAGATCAGGCTGCCCAAGGCCCCATCCACCCTGGCCTTGAACACCTCTAGGGATGGAGCATCCACAACTTCCCTGGGCAACTGTGCCAGTGCCTCACCACTCTCATATGCATTTTCTTATGCATCTGATGGTAGCCCAGCATAAGTGCAGGGGCAGGACTTCTAAGCAGTCTGTTAGGACTTGTGAATCCAGGGCATGTGTCTGCTTGGAGATAATCCATTCTTTCTCAGTGACCCAATGTAGTCATAGGATGTCCATAGTTTAACCTCCTTCTTCCAAAGTACGTCATTATTATTGTCCTCTCTTTGTCTGCTATCAGCAACTTCTAAGTTACCTATCTAAACAACACAGAATCATGGAATGCAGGATCACTGAGGTTGGAAGGGATCCCTGGAGATCACGTAGTCTAACCTGCCTGCTCAGAGTTGAGTTTCATCAATGCAGTTGACCTGGACCATGTCCAACTGGGTTTTGAATATCCCCAGAAACAGAGACTCCCCTGCCTCTCTGAGCAACCTGTTTGATCTTCCCAGTAAAAAAATTTGTTAGTGAAGGTATAACATTAGTGACTAACCTTCAGCTGGACTTTGTGCCACTGATTGAAACCCTTTGAGCCTGGCATTTCAGCCAGTTTTTAGTCTGCTTCCCTGTGAACTTACCTAGTTTGTACTTCATCAGTTTGCCAATGAAGATTATACATGAGACAGTGTCAAAAGCCCTTCAGATTTTTTTTTTCACATCATCATAGATGCTCTTTTGAAGACCAAAAGATCCTTTGGTACAACTGGGTCTGCCTCATTTCTGGTTTATTATTTTTTGACAGGTTAGCATGGAACATGCTGAGGAGATATAATGGGTACAGATATTCATATCCAAGCCAAGGTGGTAATGAGCCTGGTTCTTTCTCAGAATGTTGGAGCACCTCCCATACACGGGTAGGCTGAGATAGTTGGGCTTGTTTAGCCTACAGAAGAGACAGCTTTGGGAAGACCTTATAGCAGCCTCCTAGTCCTTAAAGGGGACCTAGAGGAAAGCTGGAGAGGAGCCTTTTTATCAGTGACAGGAAAGGTAATGGTTTAAAGCTGAAAGAGGGGACATTTACGTTAGATAGTAGGAAGAAAATTTTTACTGTGAAAGTAGTGAGGCAGTGGGAGAGGTTGTCTAGAGAAGTCATAGATGCCCCTTCCCGGAGGTGTTCAAGACCAGCTTAGATAGAGTTTTGAGCAGCCTGATATAAAGGAAGGTGACCCTGCCCGTGACATGGGGGTTGGAACTGAGTGATCTTTAAGGTTTCTTCCAACCTAAGCCATTCTTTTATTCTGTTCTATGGTTCTGTGATAGTATGGTAAGAAAACTAGTTCTGGATGGGTCCTAAACTCAGAGTTGTAGTCCTTCTGTTTTCTGTATGGATTAGAAAAAACAAAAGTGTTTTTGATAAAATATGTCTCTGAAAAAAACGCACTTGTGTAGTTCATTCACACAAATCTATGTTCTGCTTTTTCTGAAGCTGCAGTTTTTCCAAGAAACATTGAAAAGGTGGCTGTTTGCCATTTAAACATCTCGCTCATTACCTTATGTGCAGTGCTGCCTCTTTTTCACACATAATGAAGTGTTAGACCCAAGTGCAAATACAACTGTTTTTGTGCTTGTGTCACTTGTTCTAAACTGCAATATTGCAAATAAACAGTGTCACTGCATGCAGTCTTTGTGCTATCACCACTTGCTACCCAGAGTGAAACAAAATGTTCTGAGTACAATTAGGTAATCAGAAGTTAGAACATTTGCCTTTTGTTGCCCATAAAGTAGCTAAGAGGTCTTTTCTGCTGTTGAGCAGAATTTCAAAATATTTTGGAAGTGCTACTGGAATGATTTTCCCTCTCCTATTGTGGTAGGATTCTGACTTTTTCACATGGAGATCATTTCCACTTGCTAATACCCTACAGAGTGTTTTGAAACAGGAATTTGTCAGTAGTCCTTGATGGCTCACTTCAGTCAACAGCTGCCTTAGACTTTACAACTTTGTTTCAGTCTAAGTTGTCCCTTTATTTTTGGAAAAGAGAGTTGTGTCTCACTGGTCAATTATTCTCTCTGAAATTAAAAGTTATTTTGAAAATAAGCAATTAAAGTTGTGTAAGACTGCTAGCAAAATTATGTATAAGTAGGACAGACAATCAGTTAAATCCTCAGCCTGATAAAATGTCAGTTGGCTTTTTCTGAAAAGTGAGATATTGGAAGTTGGCTCTGAATGTTATGGGGTAGATTAGGTGAAGATTTGCTATGCGTGGACCTATCTAATTCATTAATTTCATATTGTGAACCAGGAGAGAACACTGCTTACTGGTCTCACTATAGGTAACCACACACACGGTGATTTGTTTGAAACTTCATTGCTATTGCATGTTATTCTTGGTTTTGCATGGAAAATGTCTGTTTAATTTTTCTCTCTTTTCAGTTCATTTTTTTTACTTGGGTTTTGTTTGGTTTTCTTGCTTTTTTTTATTTTTTTTTACTACTAATACAGAGCTGATATTTAGCCCATTGCCCGGAAGAAGGATTCCTGAGAAATATTATTAAGTTTTCACTCACAGTCTATCCCATTTTGTTTTCAGATATTTGTTGTTTAGGGATCTCCATACATTTAAATAATAAATATAAAAGGAAGAAAATTCTGTCAGTACAAGTGAAGATTTCTGCTGCTCCATCTTAAGCCAGTGCTAACACTCAGTCAATTAAAATTCTCTTAAAAATTCTTAATTTCTTCTTGTTAAGGCTAGGGCAGTGTGACCCTAGGCATTTGATGTGAATTTGTACAACATTTCCTTATATGCTCTTTGTGGGGTTTTTCAGACTACTTTCTTTTTCTGGTTATTTAAGGACCTTGGTACTGTGAAATCTGGTCTTCTTTTCAGAGTCCTATGCACTCGAAATAAAATTATTATGAATTATTTAATTCCTAGGAGCACCACAGCTGACTTTTTAAAAGACTTTGAAAAGCTGACTTGCATCCTTGGGGAGAAGTAACTTTTGATGTTCAATTAATATTGTTTTTATTTAAGTATAGAAGTACTACTAATTCAAAACCATTTTAGTGAAGCTGCCTTGCCAAATATCATGGGAGTGATAATGTGCTTAGGAATTCTGAACATAACAAATGACGTACTTTATTTTTTTTAACAGCATGCCATCTTCCTGAGACTTACACACTGTCCTTTTAGAGAGAAAGAAAATGTTACATTCTTCGTAAGTTACTGCAGTGTATTTTTTTGTCTAGTGTAGTAGTAATGAGGTACTACTCTGGTAGTATCAGTTTACCCTAGTAATTCACAGTTTACTTCCAGTCCAGCTGATTTCCACCATGGATGTACACTGAAAATGAGTCTTGATCAGTCACCCTGGCTTCTCTTTGCCATTTAAATCTGCATCTATGAGTTCTAATGTCAAGATTAGCACGGAGTCCTGCAGCTTGGCAAGAGTCCTCAGTGACACAAAGAGGTTTCAGGCAGCCACTGTTTGAGTGAGAAGCCCAGGTGCCCTGCTCAGAGCCATCATGCAGGCTGCCCAGCTGGTGGCCTTTCCCAGGGAGGGACAACAGTGTCAGGACACACACTTGGATTTTATGTCACTTTCCCACTGCTGCTGACCTTTGCTGTTTCAGAACTCATCTCATGTCTCTGTTTCCTCTGATTTTGTGTAGGTGCTGGGATGGCTGGAGAAGGTCGCGTTTTGCAGTTGAGCTGAGGAAGGCGTGAAGCACCATCCATCCCCTGCTGATATTTGAGGTAGCGTGATAACTTTTATCCTACCTGCAAGTGACTTTGTTGTGAATGCTGGTTAAGCAGAACAGTCAATAGTATCCTGTAGCGCTCTGCAGATAATCCTAACAGATACCACGGTCTGTTCCTACAGAGGGTCATAACAATAATATGCAGTATACAAAATTCTGACTGGGATCCAGTCATCATATTCTATTACCCCAAACTATATGTATTTGAATTAAAGTTGTCAAATTCAATTTTGATATAAATTGATGGCTTCAAGACCATTTCTACCAATCTTTTGTAGCCAACATTTGAGACAAAAAGGCTTGGTAGCTGGTAGAAGTGCTTAAGAGCCATTTTTCCTCATCAGAAAATTATTACACTGTATTTTAATGAACCGTTTTTCATGTATAATGTTACTTAATGTATTAATTGACTGACTTCTTAAATGCACAATATTCAAACAAATGGAGAGAAAAAAGTCTGTATTTTTCTAGGGAGAGGGAGAACTTGAAAATGCATATCAGAGCATTGTAGATAAGACATCTAGTCTGAATGTATGTGTTGGTCTAATTCATATCCGGAGTGTATTACTGAAAACTTAATTAGATTACAGTGGGGTAAATTTGAATCAAACATCACAGAAATACACTAAGATATAAGGCAATTGCTCATGCTGTGGAACTGGAAAGCTGTTATCTAGCGTTAAATGACTGCATGAGACTTTACAGCTGCTCTCTGTGTACTGTAACAGTTTTATGAGGCTTAACTGGCTATTCACGCCTAAGTGTACACAAATGTAATGTTATTAAATAGGAGAGAAATTCTACAGACTTTTCGCTTTTCTTGCAATACAGTAGGTGTAACTTGCTACTCTATGTCCATATTTTTAACATTTGGAAATCCAGATGATGGAACTCTAGATGCATGCATCACACTATGAATCTCTGCATGGGAAACTTGGCTAAGGTTATACCAGTTCTGCTAAGAAAATAAGGTCAGGAGAGTGAAAAGTTACTTGTAGAAGTCTTTGTAAAGTAGCTGTAACTTAGAGTTATTTTGGAGTTCCTCAACCACAGTGCCTTTGTTGTGGTTTCCGTACCTTCTCATATAGAGTTAAGCACACATGGAAAATAATTTATTAATGACTTCTTTAATTTTATAGCTAAAATGTGGCAACACAGTGCTACTTCTGAGCTCTGTTCCCATAACTTTCTGTGCCCAGTGAGACCCTTGATCCCTGGCTAAGCTGCCCATTCCTGTGTGAGCAGTGGTGTGAGAAGCATGCCCAGCACTGGCAGTGTGCACATTTGTACATGGAGCTTGGCCTCACTTCTGAGCTCCACCATGGGCTCGCTCAGGGGTTCTGCCACCGTCTGTAGCCTTGTTGTGTTTAAGAGTCCTACTTGTAAATGAATGCTAGTAATTCTTAATTTCTAGGAGCAACCATAGAATCCCAATCCTCAGGACATGCTGTTACTCACACATCACCTGTCATATTTGTTGTGACATTGACACTGTGTTACTAGGAAAGAGCTCAAACCATTTGCACTTAAGTGTGACCTTGGCCTTAGGAGTTGATAGTGGATTCCTGGTGGTAAAAATAATTTCTGTGGTGCTTTCTTACTTGGTATTTTCCACTAACAAGAGATAATGAACATTTTGGCACAGGGAAGGGCAACTAACTTACAGCAAGGATAACATGATCACAAGGGAGTGGAGATATCTTGAAAATTACATGTCTGTAATTTGTATTAGTTTTAGATTAAGAACTGGAAATGTGATAATTGTCCCCGTACAGATCACTTAATGACTGAACCTTTATAAATTTACCTTCCAAAACGCATTTGGCAATACCAGCCCTAGACTCAGTCTGGAGGCTTTACTGCTCAGCTCTTCTGCAAAATTGAGGCATTTAATGCATTATGCACAGTGAGAAATATTCATCTGCACATTTTCTAGACTGCAGTTAATAGTGTTCTACGCTATAAATGAGGGGTTTGTTTATCCTAAATGAATGTAACGCATTCTTTCCTTAAAAATCCAACAGATGCCTTGTTATTTCAAATTCAGGGTATTGAAAGTGACCCATAGATGTGGCAAGAGTAATTTGTGCCTCATTGACATTTACAGTCCCAGTGGAAGATAACACATGAGGCACATCTTTAAACAGATTTCGATGTTGCTAGTAGCTCTGCTGAATGTGCTGGAAAAAAAAATTAATATCTGGGCAAAAGTAGCAGAGATGTTTATAAAATAACTACTGTAATATATTCCATTAACTGTAATTTCTTTTGCTATTAACATTTGTCCTGCTACAAGGTCAGCACACCTCTCTGTCCTTTAAATAAAGCTCTGCTAGATTGTTAAAGCTGTGTAATACAATGTACAGAGTACAGAAATAATTTGTGGTGCTGAAAGAGTCTGAGAAAATCTAGGAGTATGGGGAAGAAAACTGACTGTGATCTGTTCTTCCACCGTTTGGAAAGACTTATAGCCACATAAGAGCTTCTTCTTTTCAACAGTCCTTTAAATTCAGGGAAGACCTTGCCTTCACTGAAAATGTCAGAGTATGGATGTTGTCTTGGCAATAAATGTATTCATCGGTTTAATACCAACGTACTGTAATACTTCTGCCATTAGGCAACTTGTTGATGTTACACTACCACAGACTCCGTATCCACCATTTATGAGTTGTGCCCTCTAGTTATTTGAAATAAAAATTAAGATTCAGTTTGAACAAGTCTGGCAAAGTTAGGGATTATGTCCTAGCAAAGTGCTACAGGCAGTCATATTTTATTAACTACTGTGCATAAAGTAGAAAGGAAACTAGAAATTTAAATATCAAAATATACTGTGCAAAGTATTTACTTAATCATCTTTTTTTCTTTTAAATATAATATTCCATGCTCTTTAGTAGACACTGCTAAGCTGGCTCTTGTTTCTTTGTGAAGTGTCTCATAAATATGCTGTTTGATAATTATTGGTGAAAAATGCATTTTCCAGACTAAATATACTACACTGAACTAGTGAGAAGAATCACAGTAGAGAAATACGTGGAAAGCTATCCTCCCACACGTGGCACAGCAAGCTTTAAAAATACTCTCCATCAAATAAAGTCTGTAGCTAATATTGTAGGGCTTATTTTGCTTGACTAGTAAAAATAGGTCCATATGGTCCAATCTTTGCTGTAATATGTGAGAAGTAAATCTGGATTTAGTAAAAGGTAACCTCAATATTCCCACTTAGCTGCAGTGATCCCACTGTTAGTTCAGCAACATCAGACTGTTTTACCCCAACTGCCCTGCGTGCTCCCTCTCAGGCAAAGCAGCTCATCCCTTTCACAGTGCTTTGCAAGCAACACTGCCCTGTACATCTCTTTCCCTCATGAAAGCAGTTGTCCTGCTTTTATCACCAGCAGAGATCAAGAAGTAGGAAAAAGGAAAGGAGGGAGGCAAGGGACTGAAAAAAAGAGAGTTCCCCATATCTCCCTGCATTGTTGGTAGTGGGAGGAAGCCAAGCTCTTCTTGGACCTGTGGCTGACAGAAAAAGCTGTGAGGGGTTCAAGCAGCCTCCACAGTTCTCGTCTCCTCTAGGCAGAGGCAACACAGGCTGGATTGCATCTTTTCATAGCCTAGATCTGATCTATGAAATACATACCATTAATGAAAACCTACATAAAGAATCCAATTTTTGTTAAAGAGAAGACATGCTAGCCCTTTTTTTCAGGTAATTCTTTGTGAAGTCGTACCACTCTCTCTATTAATTTGTAATGCTACAGCTCCCAGTAACAGCTGCTTATTACTATATCTGATGACTTCTGGGCATACCAATAAATAAAATGTACTACTACTCCCATCAGGACAAATCCTTCTTGGAAAAAAATAGCTTTTGAGTTGTTTCAAATAAGCTAGTTGCTTAAAATATTACACACCACATGGTACAAATTTCATTTCTGTAGCATATTAGATTTCAAAGTTTCAGTCTCAAAATTGTTCTTTAGATACTTTATAAAACATGTAAGTGCACACAGCAGTATCTATAGCAAGATCTAAAATGTGTATCAGTATCAAAGGAGTGTACATATTTTAGTTATTTAACACTTAAAATTTGAAAATTACTCTTTACTCTAAGGCACAGGGAAATTAAAATACTACTTCAAGTTCTAAATTTTGAAGACTTTACTACTTATAAAGGTGCCTCCCTACCAGCTGAGTTACTCAGGACAAACCTGGCTAGTGTATGGTATGTGCCTTTTCCATGAGTTTTATTTGTCTGCCGTAGATAATGTCTGATACTGGTGGAAAGCCTGCTCTCCTAGGGAGATAAAAACTCGATTCCAGACTAGCCAAAACCAGATCCCTCTTAGCCAAGGCGGTAATTTATAGACCACCAAGTAATCCTGCAATTAATTGTTTTCTGCTGCCCACAGAACAGCTGGCATCTGGATTCACTTTCAGAGCTATGACAAGACAACAGAGTTTGCGGGGCTTGGGTCTTTTTTATATGTGGTTGAAGCGCCCAGTATCAACTTGTGTTCAGAGCTAGTGGACAGTATGGCTGGCAAGCTGTTGAAAATCTTCACAGACCATAGCTTTTAGAATCTCTGAAACCGATAACAGAAAAATATCTTCTTTAAATGAACTTTACCAAGTCATTATTCTCCTTGATATGTGAGTCCAGTCACTTCTTATCAATTCTGATTGCTGAAGAGAAACTTGTATGCAATAAGTGAACTTAAAATCAGGACTAATTTATGCATCCAGGCAATTGAAAACTCAAAGCTCCATCTTCTGTGATATTCAGCAGTTTTTGCAATGTAGGGAAAATTATAATCTACTGCAGAAGTGATTTCTCTAATGCTGTCCTACACTTTGTAGTAGAACCCAAGAGCAGTCAGACTCTTCATGATTATTGTGAACATTGTTCTTTATGCAGCATTCAAGTGTGATTGGTAAGTGTCATACACATCTTAGAAGCAGATGATATCATTGTTAATGACTTCTTAAAAAATATTTTTTTTCTAAAAATTGAGGTCTTTTATCTCTCAAAAAGTTAAGTTCCCAATGATATTAAACTTATTCAGTCTAAGAACCACAAAAAGCAATAGTCATACTCTTCCCCTTCTGAACTTCCATTTTCCACACTTGGTCATGTAGATGAGATTTAAAAGTCTGTGGTTTAATCCAGAGGGTGCAGTGTTTGGTGGCATAATTACTGATGTGCTGATTAAAGGGAGAGAGCTAGTTGCTAAGGGTTTTGCTGACAGGCTCCAGTGCATGCAGCCTTGCTCCCTATTTCAGTATAAAAATGTGTACTTAGGCAAGACTGCCAGTCAGGCTTCAGAGATGCTGGGTATCATGCTAGACCAGGAGAAACCCCAGCAGGTTTTCACAGAACTCTCTGTGGCTGCATTGCAATGATCTTCTATTCAGTCTGTTCCTTTTTATTCTACTGTGTGTCTGAGATCTAGCTTCATATGGGATTTATTTTTTTGAATAGTGCTCACAAAATAGATTTCAGTCTGAGCAATACTTGCAGTAGTGGTAGATGAAGGCTCAGGCTCCCAGCTCCTCTTCAGGACAGATATCTTGTGACGTTTGCCTGTAAAAATCTACTTTCTCATGGTCCTATGTAAAATAATCATAATGACAGTGGAGGGATGTGAATGCATTAGTCTGCTTTAATAAAAAAAAAAAATAGTTTGGGTCTACTCCAAAGTTTCACCTTCTTGGACAAATAGTAACGTGGTGGATTTTACTGCAGAGGAGGTAGTCCTGGCATCAGTGGAGGCAGGCACATGCTGCCTTGGCCTCCTCTTCCCAATGGTTCCATTTCCCTATTTCTAGAACAGATCATGCCAGTGCCCCCCATTGCAGACTGTTTCAGGATCTACTTATTTTGCAGAAAATTCTTAGTTTCTTCATACGTTGTGTTTTTTTTAAAGGAAATGCTGGGCATTGGGACTGATACCTTTCATTTTCCAAACTGAATTTGCAATTGCAACCTGGCATCTCACTCTGTGTTAGTTACTCCAGAAGACAACCTTCCTTCTAGTGATATGCTAGTTACGGGTGCCCACTTGGAAGGTTAACTATGTCATTTTCATCTTCACTAAACTCGTATCTGTTCAATAAGTCACTCTCTCTATGAAGATTACCAGGTGTGACTGTTCAGTTCATTCCCCTCACATCCTAGGCAGGCTTCACCCAATTGCCTCTACTTTTTCTCATCTCTGGCCCAACCTCCTGAGGTCAGCATTTTGAACGGGATTTGGCTATAGCCATGCAATTTTGAACAAAGCATCCTCAATTTCTTCTAATCACCTTGTACCCAAACCTGCCTCTCAGACCTCAAAGCAATTTCAGGAATCAGAGGGAGCAAAGTTTTCATGTTATAGAAGAGCTCAAAGAGATCAGATGCACATTTATTTATAGTACGTACTGAAACCAAACTGACTATATTTGCCCAAATATTAGGTAATATGCTTTTTAATTTGAATGATGTGTAGATACTAGCACACAAGAGAAGCCTTGCAAAGTAAATGCCCACTGGAACAGTAAGCCTGCCCTGCTATGCAGTGGCAATCCTGCAGCACAGATGAGAGTTTTATATACTGTTAAGCATGGGAGTAATCCTGTTTGTTTTCCCTTGCATTTCAGCCTGAACTCCCAGTAATGTCTCATAGATTGCTTTCAACCACTATTACTGTGCTTAATCATTCCTCCATCATTTCTGTGAGGTGCTAAGTGCTCTGGCTGTGCTAAGGGAATTAACTTAGCCGTATTCACTTGTTAAATATATACCCTTGCCTTGCTTAAAATCAGATGTCTTTAACTGCTTTGCTGGATTAGAGCCATGCTGCTGAGTCCTGACAAGATTTAAACTAGCAAGACACTGAAGCGTTTACATTTATTTTGGTTTGTTTATTGTTTTGGGTTCTTTTATTTTTTTTTTTTCACACTGGCACAGAAATGTTTTACAGTGCTGGAAATATGTAATCTCCTTATGTGAAGTGTGGAAAAGTATCTCAGTGAACTGTATTTCTTTGAGTAAAACCATATTTTTTATTACTGGTTACTAGGTGATTTGTCCTATGTACAGACACAGGCATTTCTTTTCCTTTCTTCTTATGATATTTGACATTAAATTGCTGCAGTGTTCTCAAACACAGTGGAACATGCTTTTTCCTCATATAGAGAAATTATCTCTTTTTTTTGTAGTTGATTGTACAAGTAAAGCAAAGAACTAAATTTTGTCTTCTGGTTGTGTGTTATCTAAGTATTAATAATATTAAAAAAAAAGAAAATAAGAAAAACCACTGCAGTTGAGAAAAGTGTTTATAGCCTGAAAAAACTACCACTTTCTTGAAGAGGCCTGGATCCTCTTAACTTAAAGCTGAGGATCAGTGCAGCAATCCGCATCTGCAAGATAGCAGCTCCATGTTGCAGTTTCTTTCAGAGGAGATGTCTGTTCTGCTGCTTTGATGTGTTTTGGATGCTGAAAGGAAAACAAAGCAATTAAGCCTTTCCCAAGTTCAAAATTTTCTTTTTATACAGTAGACAGAACTGCCTTCTGACGGAGGTGACCCTGCTAGTCTTATAGCAAAGAACCTAGTTCTGAGTACCTAGTCTATTAGGTTACTGCAGACAAAAGCATAATAGATTTTCTTGTAAATAAAACATTGATACACCATATACCATAGCTGCTTTGACTCTGTATCCCAGTCCTTGGAGTAAGACTTTATAGCTGAATTAACCTAGAACAGCTTCTAATACCAGCCTAGAGGGGTGTCCAGATTTTAGATTCACTGAAGGACTCCTTAACCACATCTAAGAGCTGATAACCATTTGGCCTATTTCCGGTTTAAATGCAATTTAAATCAGAGTAATTATCCATGGGAAAAAGAAATGGGCTCTGGTAAAAGTATTGAAAGTGTGTTTACAATGAAAATACAAATATTTTTGGTGTTAAAATGAAGCCTATATAGTCTCCATTCCAAAATCAGTTTGTTTAAGAAAAAAAAATCCATTTTTCTAAATGCAAAGGGAGCAGTTATTTTTATATATTCCATTTTAAATTTTAATAGTTAAAACTACTATAAATTATTTAGCTTACATAGAGCTCTAATTAGTAACATAAAATTGCCTCTGTTCCATATTTTTAGTTTGTTGTAATGTACCTTCTAGTAATCCTTGAATTTGCATCAAGCTATGCATGAAAAATTCAGCTTTATGCCAGAGTCCTTCATTCTTTTCTTGTACTGCTGTCTTTTGTTGTTAGTTATTTTTAAATTTTTCTGAAATGAGTCCTTTATGAGATTTTCTTTTTTTTAATTTGCAGTACATAATTTCTGCTTCTGTGGTATTATTCCTTGTTCTTTTCATATCCCAGATAACCACACGCATTAGGTGAATGTTGTGTTATTCATATCGACTGTGACAATTTGTAATTTCTGTATTTTAACAAAGCTCAGTATATGGCACTGACAAAGGTTCTGTAAAAACAGGCGTTCATCCAAGTGTTGCTGATGACTCAATAAGGCTGTAATATCAGCAAGCAAGGGAATAAAGTCTTTAGGTCTGTGTCAGTTTCAGAGTGTGTTGATTGGAAGGGCTGTAACTCATTTAGTTTGCAGAATGATTCTGTCTTGTTGGCATTCAAGGGAACGAGGCTAAGCAGGCGAAGTGATTTCAGCTACGCATGATCAACCAAAATGGTGTAAATGTTTTTACGCAAGCACAAAAAGGACATTTCCTTTTGATGTCATGAGTCTTGCCTTGAGATAGCTTATAAGGAATGTCAGCACTGTAAAAAATAAAGGCTTTTCACCCAGAAAAATTCTGCAAGGGTATGTACGTATGTCTTTGGTAGTTGCGTAAACAAGGTTCAGGACATATCTGGAGAGCCTGGAGTTACATTCCCTTCTCGGCACTTGTTCTTACTTAGTGGTGGATGTATCGGTGTGTATTCATCTGCATTGCATGTTGTGGTGTCCTTGTCTGTGATCTAACGGAATGATGAAACATAGCAATGTACAAAAAAGTTCCTCAGATTAATCATTTGCTCAATAATTTTCTGGTTTGGTTTGCACCTTTGGTTCAGGACTAGCTGCCCATGTGCTGCTTTGGCAGTCAGTGCTAAACTGGAGAAGGTTATAGGGCAATAGACTCTCTCATATTTGGAGTAGTGTGAGTTAATGGAGTTGGCAAAAAAATAATTCCCTTCACTAGCACAATTTAATGAAGTGTGATGTCTTTCTCTTTCCTTCAGATCCTCAGACTCAGGATCAGGACGTATATAAACATAAAAATCTCACTCTAAACTGCAGTTTCGTTTATAAGTAAAACTTCTTATGGTTTACTTGGAACATTGACATTGTCACCTGACCAGAGTAGGTGGAAACCACTCAGTATGATGTGACTAAACTATTTCTTTTCTCAGGGAGATTTCTTAGTCTGACTTCACCTGTTTATGCTGACTAAGTTCATGTCCCACTGGAGAATGTCATGTATAAATTCACTTGGATTGACCTTAGTCCATCATCTCTATAGAATAGGGCCAAGAAATTTTTTTTATCCTTTTTTTAACTCTTGGCTCCCTTTCTGTACTGAAGCAATTAGCCTGAACTGATCTGTAGCCAAATGTTGCTGTGGTCAAGTATCAGCTGGCTTGAGGACAGTCAGCTACTGTAATAGGTTTTTTTCTGGTTTAAGTTCTCTTCATTCTTAAAAACTGCTGGAGTAGTTTAAGTTATAGACTATTATTCTTTACAATAGTGTATATTACAGACTCTGATTTTTTTTTCTGTTAATGGGACACTGTTAATGGCATTTGTACACAGGGGTTGGTGTTGGGAGATAGATATTACTAGATTGTAAAGGTCAACTATGTCCTAAAGCCAACAGAGAAGTTGTCTCTTGCTAAGCTAATACTTCAGCCTCTGAACAATACTGTTCTTGTTGTCAGCAAACTTGCAAGAGTGTCTTAGAGGAACAGCAGTGGATGGTCACAAGACAGATTTGTGAGAACATTCTACAAGGTAGCAGTTTTCTGGAGGGGGCAGGTGACACTTCAGAGGATTCTTCTCAGAAATTTTATTCTGTACCACCAAAAATGGTATCATGATGGAGCAGTTCCTGGTTGCACCAGATTTTCTCCCACAAGACTGGAGCTGTAGTGATGCAGCTCTCCCTTGACTGCTGACACCACAAGAAGTGGTAGTTGTACTTAGATCTCAGCAGAGCTTTTTGTGTATGTGATGGACACAGAGAGGTCACGTTGTCCCTGGTGCTTCTCACCCTTTGTATACACCCTTTTGCCTGGAAGAGACCTCAAGTATGATCCCGCCCTACCCTGGGCTCTGGTTTTGAGCTCCGGGGACATAGAACAGCTTGCCCTTTCCAGAATTGTTCTATAAAAGGGCAGAGCGTGGCCCAGCCATGTTTTCTATATTTTCCAAATGAGAGCAGTTGCCATTTTTGAGCTCAGTCCTGTCTGTATTGGACATGTTTAGAGCACACCTGCTGGATTTTTCTCCTGTGTGCAATTTGTATGGATGGATAACTCAATAGAGGATTCCAAGTGGATTTAGGCAGAGCAGAGACTGTCTTGCTTTGTCTTGTCAAGATGGAAGAAGTATCATTTATTAGCAAAACCTGTGGGATTAAAGAATTATTTTGATGACCATTAGGGTTTAGGAATGCAAATTAATCCTGTGCCCTGTTTCAGTCTGCTGGAAGTTTTAGTCAGGGTCTGTGACTCAGCAGGAATTGTCCCAGTAGTTATAGAGTTGCTTTTAAACACAAAGTAGCTGCTGGTGGTGGGGTAGCTATGTTACCCCTCTGCCCTAGCTGCTCTCTCCTATGCCTATACTGCACTGGCTTTGTTCCTGGGGTACGTCTTTGTGGAGTCCTGATAAACGTGATTACTAAAAAGGTTTGTTAAGATAAATGTTCGTGAATAAATTTTAGCTGGAACAATTCCCTGGTGGAGTTCTCTCTGCGTGCAGGTATGTAATCAAGTCTGGCAGTCCAAGAACAGTACTGAAATGGGATTGTTTTCATCCACAGCAGCAAGACTTCAGTGAAGTTCAGTGTGATTGTTGACCTCTGGGGTGTATTTCCACACTCCTGGGTTGGTGCTGTAGCTGTCAAACCACTCTCCCAGGGAGAAAGCTGAGATGGCTGCTGGTCACAGCACAAGGATGGAGGGGATAGATGTGCTCTGATAGCTGCAGGCCAGGAGTGATCCTGGTCGCACCAACGAGTTGTTTGGTGTGGCTACGAAAAAATGAGTGGAGTTCATAGATGTGCGTTGAATGACAGACTCTGTTGATGACATTTGTTCTCACAGGAGAATTCCAGTGAGGGTTTGGACTTCTCTTGTGGCTGTTGTTAGGCAGGAGGAAATAGGAAAGTTTGGAGAAGAGTGGTAGGAAGATCAGCAGAGGCTGATGGACAGAGGAGAACAGGCAAGTTCAATACAGAGGCAGCACAGGATGCCTGGGTGTTGTTATGAGGAGAGAGCAGGAGCGTTGTAAATAAAGTGACATTGTGCTCAGGCCTGTAGCACAAAACAAAACTTTAGGGAGAAAGTGGAAAGGCTGAAGGGAAGGGAGGGGTATTCAGCGGGGTAGAAATTGAGTAATAGGAGAGGAATTGGCAAATACAGGGAAGCATTTCTGCAGAAGATTTATTAATAAGACACAATAAGAATCCTTTTGACAAAAGTAGAGATGGAACAGGGGAACAATTGAGCTAGCTGAGAATACAGCTGATCTCAGATGAACATCGTTCTGTGCCAGTGTAGCTCCTCTCTGAGAGTAAGAGGGTTAGTGGACTGTGATTTGCTTTATGAACCAGCCCTGTGCACCCTAGCAGCTGCAGTCTTCACAGCTCCTAGTCTTGCACCGCAGGCTGCCTCGCTGTCACACCACCCCAAGTCCTCACTAGCATGCCTCCAGCCTCACTATACTCCCTCCTTCCTTATTCCAGTTCACTTGAGAACAGATGCCTTTGGAGGTGCCTGTTTCTGTTTGGCCAGGGAAAGACCTGCCTGACACTTTGCAGGTCCCTAGAACTCCCCCAGCGCTTTGTGCAGCTGACCTGTGTCCACTACAGCTGGCCACAGGGCACCCCAGCTGGGCATCCCCATGTTGGTTTAGGTGTGGAGAGGAGCATCTCCTGGCTTGCCTTTGCAGGCCTGGGTTAGGCTCTGCTAGCCTAGAGCAATTGGAATAAATTCTTCCTTTACTGAGCCTGAAACTCGAGAATTGCTGAACAGTTTTGTTAATGAGGATGTGAGAAATACCATCTGATTTTCACGTATTTTACTCAACAGCATGAATGAGAAATCTGGAGTTGCTAATAGATTTGGGGTTTTTTCTGTAGTGTGATTCAATCTGTTCTCTTGGAGTAAGAAAGTTAAAGAGGGAATTATCATTAAAATTCAGTGCTACCATAATTTGTAATACTCAGTGTGCTTGTGTTTCGCATTTTCTAACCAAACTCAAACTTTGCTATTTCTACTAGGAGTCTGACTTGAAACAGAGATTTGTTAGCATCTGTTGTTAATCGATAATGACCACTTAGAGATTGTTACTGGGCTTGGTTGTTTGAATACTGCTGATTTAATCTTCTGTTAGATGGAGAAAGAAAATGTCTTAATTGAAAACACTCCAGTGTAGAATTAAGGTTTGTCATGCCAATTTACAGTCAAATGTGAAAGTGGAGCTATTACTTTCTCTCCACTGACTCACTGAGCTGGGGTGTCAGTGTATCTTGGCATTTTTGTGCCACAGAACAATAAGCTGATGCCTGCTTGTTGTGTGTTTGTGTTCATTTTGGTGATTTAACTTTGGTTTTGAAGGTCTCCAGTAATCTCTATGCTCCACTGGCATGGTTGTAAATAGTCAGGTAGTAATCCATGGTGCACATCTTTTCCCCCTAATACATGTGGAAACCTCATGAGTGTTTGGGAACATGATAGACTTCTGTGCAGAAGGCTGCACTGCTCACGGTCCTGGGTATCCCAGCTTCTGCCCTTCCTTATTGTTCTCAGACTTCGGTGATAAATGCGTGAGCAAAGTAGTCTTCCTCTCATAGGATGGGGTGTTGGGTCTGTTTGTGTGGCCTACGTGAATTTGAAAGGAGTGTGCTTTTTGGGGGAGGTTATAAAGGCTTATTGTGTTATGCTTGTGTTGTAAAGGTTTGTGTGCTTGGAGGGTGTAAAGACCTGTATGGATCTGCTTGGGTCCGTAGGACGGTGCCTTCCATATGAGAAATGTGGAAGTTTTCAGCATGAGACAGCCTCCATCACAGCCCCTGAGGAGCATCACAGCTGAGCAGGGGCACCAAGGCAGTTGCTTAGGGTTGTGCAGGGTGCTGGTAGGAAACACACCAGGGAATTAGCCCAGGTTACTCTCCTTCTTGCAGCCCCACAGCTACTGCTCACATCACAGCTACTTCTCGCATACTCATTAACACACACCTGGCTTGCTGCCTGCCCCAGCTGCTCTGCTAACAGACGTTTAGCTTTGGTGTGGAAGCTGAAATATTAAACCGCATCACTCCTTTCAGCTTTACTGCCTATAGTCCTAGACCCAGGAAGAGTTGCACGTGGCATGCAAAGATGAATACATCTTCTGATGAGCTGGATATCATCATATCTTTGTTCCCTGAATGAGATAATGTTCTTTTGCTACTTTCACATTTAACCTAGGTTTGTCACTGGGTTCTGTCCTCCACAGGCTGCTGGCAGGGAAAATGTAGCCACTCCCTAGAAGCAAGTTAGAAATTAACAATACTTAATTTTTTACCCCCCTCTATATTAAATGAACCAGAAGCCTATAAGCCACTTCTCTTGTAATAATGCTATTTACTCTCTACCCCAGACAGCAAGAAGATGTATGAGTTTATGAAGCAATAAGCTGTAAATTTAAATACACTTCTGGTTTAAATCCAATCAGAAATTCAATAAAACTAAATAACAGTTTAAATGTCATGTTATATTTGTTAGTAATATTAGTTTATAAAGAAATTCTCTTATTGTCTTTTGTTACTACAGAATTAGAGGTATGGATCTTTGGCATCTGCTGTTTACTTTGGCACTGGTCTGTGCAAGTGACTCACTTTCTGCAAGTGGTGGTAAGTTTTATGATGCCCTTCTGTGCCTTTTCTTGTGTATACATATGTATATGGAAGGTGTCCCTGCCCATGGCAGGGGCATTGGAACTAAATGATCTTTAAGGTCCCTTCCAACACAAGCAATTCTATGATTCTATGCTATGACTTTGTGCAAGGAATATTTTTATACCATATATGTCAGGACTATGCAAGTTCCTTTATTGTGGTAACCTAGGTACATATTGTAAAACATGAAAAATACATCACATAGTGGTTGAGATTGAGACAAGTTGCAGAATAAAGGTGAATTTCATAGGGGTGTTAGATTTGTGATGTGTAAACAGACTGGATCAATGTTGGTGTTAAATATCTGGATTTTCCTTGCTTAGGTGCTGGAGTTATGAAAGAATTGTGTGGGATTCATTTTTTTTTAATAGAAACTGTTGGTTTTTTTCCTTAAAAAGTCTTTTTATTGTACTCATATGTTAAGTGTAGAATTATTTGGAAGTACAGAAGAAGCATTTTAAGACTGTACACTTTCAGTCTGAAGCCAATTTGAATAAATTGCATAAGAAACACACTCAAAATTCTTGAGTAGAGGTTATAAAAAGGATTTGAAAAGAACATGTACCCTCAAGCCAGCTGGCTGTGGGTAGCCAGCAGAAGTGTTTTCAACAAGGAGAAACTCTGAATGCATGTCCTGTGGTATCCATGTTTCAACAGACCTGTACAGGGTTCACATCCACTGAATGTAACTCTGACTCTCCACAGGTACTCTCTTTCCCATCCTTATTCATCTTAGTTCTTTGGACTTCTAAATTAAATGCCAGGCTGGAAAGTACTTGATCCAGTTGAGCTTTCTCTGATGCTTTTCTTGGTGCAACCAGCAGTAATGTATAAATATTTCTGTATCACCTGGAGGCCTGTCCTGACTGTGGTGGATTCTCTGAGACTGGTCTTTTACTCATTTAGAAAAAAAAATCTATCAACTCCAGTGGGAATTTTATATTTGGTTAGACTGATTTGTTTATGCTGGTTGTGACCTACCCCTGTAGAAAAATACAGCTTTACCTGGTCTGCTCTGTCTTCTTATGGCCTTTGGAGAGAGCAGTAACAGTTTTCCATAATTACTAATTCTATGCAAATTTGTCACTTCTTCTCCCAGAGCTGCAGAGCAGCTGCAGAAGGGTGGCTTCATAAGCAGGTGCCCCTCCTGGCCTCCTAGCCAAAATCAATATTTGCAGAGAAAGTCAAAGAGGTCAGTTTGATGAGTAAGCTTGGAAAAAGTCAGGTAGAAGCAGCTTCCATAACAAATTGTAAGTAGGCTGATAAAATTGTCAGTGAATATTTCTGACACCTTTCAATTTGTTTTGTTCTTTAGCTCTTTACTTACATGTTACAGGATGCAAATTAAATACCTATAGAGTTACAAGCTATGTTTCATTAGCTTTTCTAGTGTTAGTTTCAGAATATGGTACTAAATCAAAGGGCTATGTAGAATTGTCCTGACTGTCCTACAGCTTAAAGGTATAGTCATCTTCCTTTGCCCTGACACAGCTATATGTTTGGGAATTGCATACTTAAATTATTTAGATCTCTGTGGTTTTGGAAGCATTGGAAAGATAGAAGGGGTGTATCACATTGTTTCTAATAGAGATGTTAAGCTGAACTACGTCATAATTGGAACTCATAATGACTCATTTTCAGATAATCTTCTCCATAAAGTTCATACTAATTAAAAAGACGGTTTGGATAGGGAAAACACAATTTTCTGTTTATTTATTTGAATGTTTCTGGCTTAGACGCTTGTCTTCTGTGTTATCAGGAAAAGAATCTGTAAGATTATCTTCTCCTTTGCTAGTCAAGGCTTTTTCTTTAACCTTTACCAAGTTTGGTTTTGAGTGCCTAGTGCATCTCGCCACTGAAAGTGACAAATGAATCAAGTTTTCGCTTTTGTTCCCTACTTTCACTTCTTTCTTACCATAATACATTCAATCTGCTACGTACATGTCCCATGGGAAATGAGTGTTCCTATTTAAGTAGTGTGTAAGGAAGTGTGGGGCAGTGAAGTGTTTATTTTCATATTAGAATTGGGCTGAAACGATATGAGGCCTTTAATTAATGTATTTTGAATCATTCTTTGTCTTCTGATTTGGTTAAAAGGAGTTTTTTTAATAGGAATTTGCAGAATTAAGCTGTATACATGTTTTTTACCACTTTGTGTACCAGTCTCCTTATAGTGAAACCTATGAACTGAAAGAAAATTTGCGAATTCCTCCTTGGTTTTGCTGAAATGTGTAAAGTCAGTATTTCACAGTGAAATATGATACAAGTACCAGCTTCTATTCATTGCCTTGTACCGAACAGTCACTAGAACAAAAATGAATGTGTCCTGACTTGATCCTTCCCCCCATGCCTGCATTTTACAGAACATTCATTCAACAGACAAAAATAATCCCTGCCCAGATGCAGTCTACTGGACCAATTGATTTCTCTCTTGAGGTTTAAGAGCACATGAGGTTTTTTTGATCCTTGGCAGATGTCCTAAGTGGCCCAGATGTCCTAAGTTTGGTAAAAATCTTTGTTATGAGCAAAATTTAATCACACCACCTTTGAGTGACTTTCTCTGTACTAATGAAGTGGTGATTTCCATGAATCTTCTGTTTCAAAAAGTAAAGATTATTTTAATTGTGTTCTTTTACTTAAATCCAAGACACAATACCAAATATGTATGTCCTGATTTGCTGTAAAGCAAAGCCTACATTAAGCTTTACCAGAGCCTGTGCTTCAAGTTGGCTCCGTGCCATGGGGCTGGATCCACCCTTGGCACACAGTGAAATCCCATACGTGTTTCCTCCTGGTGGGAGAGTGAGTGTGAGGCCAGCAGTTGGCCAGGCAACTGCACAGCATTCAAGAGCAGATATTGGACATTTAGTCACCTATTTGCTGTCTGGAGAGTACACTTTACTTGCTTTCAAGACATAAAAGCCTTCCATGTCAAGTCAATGTTACACTGTCTTAGTAACATGCTTTAGTGCAAGATTAGCAAGTACGTGTAATTTTTAATGTGCTGCCAGAAGACAGCTTGTGCCAAGTTCTGCTGGAAGCTTTCCATTGATTTAGCTCATTTCCATGCTGTCCTTTTGCAAAGAGCTTGGCTTGCTGGCTCCTTAAACTGAGACTGCAGCTAGTGTGAAGTGACAGAACTGCTCACCATCTTTGAGATGACAATGCTAAATGTGACCAAGCATGTCTATGGCACCAAGTCTCCAAGAGTAACTCGGAGCTGAGCAGGTCTGGGACTTGCAGCCTCCTGACGGGGTACACTGACCTACACTCTGTCTGTCTCCATGAGGTGTCTCCCTTACAGTGGTAACACAGAACAGAAGCAGTGGTAGTAACAAAGTGTAAAAGCCACATTAAGGTACTTTCTAACTATATATATAACCATAGATAAATGGGGTTTGTGCCTTAGGGATTGGAAAACATTGTCACAGCTAATGAAGGCATTTTTAAATCAATGGAACTTGGCTTCTAAGAGTTTAGGACGCTTTGAAGATAGGGAATTGTGTGATTTTGAAAGCTGAGTTTAATTTAGATTATTTAGATGCATGAAAAAAAGAAAGAGTACTGCTTGATGAGCAGATTACCTACGTTTGTTCAATATTGTTACTCAAGGACAAAAAATGAGATCTTATGTACAAATACACAATTTACGTTTGAGATATTTACATTAATGTAACTGCAGTGTTTCAAATACACATCCAGCACACACATAGGTATTTTGGTTTGCTGTACCCACTGACATTGGAAGCAGTTGAGGGGAATTGCTCCAGACACAGACTGCAAAATGTTTAGGAAGCAAAATAAATTTTGTCTACTTATTCCTCTGCTACAGCTAATGAGGGTGGGTCATGTAAGGACATAAAGGAATAAACTGGGAATTAGTCCCAGTTAATAAAAAAAAATACATAAACTCAAACAGTTCCAAAACTAATTTCTTCCCAGTGAAAATAAGTGGGAAATGTCTTTTATCATTTTTATTCTAGATCAAAGTTCATTGGAGAGTATTACAGCTATGCTGATTCATTCTCTGAAGCAGGTTTAGAGAAGCATTCATATGTAATGAGAGCACACTAAGAGAATTTTTGAGTGAACTGGATTTGTACAATGATCATTTTAAGAGCTACAAGCCTGAATTTATTGTTCATTTTATATAATCTGCTTTTAAACATATTTTTTTTACATTGCAACTTTTTTAATTATTGCATGAAGCTGTTATGTTCAAATTATCTATTTTCCTCACTTTTATATAAAAAGTATTAATTATTTTCCCCTCCGAGATGTATCAATCTAGTTCTTACTCCTACTAGAATGCCTTTTAGTCCTGCTAGTGTCTGCTCATTTATTGTACTTGGATACTTTGCATGCATTACATATCCAGGTCCAACCTTCTGAGTATAGATGTGCGCTGGATATCCAGACTGACAATTATAGAGCTGGAGACTACATCTGTAACCTATGTGTAGGGCTTTAGCGTTGTTAAAGACACCCCTGGGCACCTGAGGCATCTGCATGGGACTCACTGATGACACAAGACCTGCAGGATGTCTACATCCTTCTGGAGTGACCAGAAACTTAAAGAACTCTCTAAAAAGCTTAAGGCCAGGTGTCTCATATGTACCTGAACATCTGTTTTCAGGCAATTAAATCAACTCCATCAGTGGTTCTTTATTCCACAGACTGTATAGACTAGCTCTCCATTTATTGGGAGCTTGGACACCTAAGGATGAGATTCAGGCACGTATTAATCGTACGGATACCCTGTAGGTACCCAAAAAGTCAGCATGAGACTTGTAGATGGGACGTCTGTGTCTTTTGAAGCACAGGCTGGAAGGCCAGCAAAATATCCCAGGCAGACTGAGATAGCCGCAGATGTTTCGGCAACTGGATTTTGCTTTACCTTGCCTAAAGAGAGCTTCATTTTGAACTGAGCTTCATCATTGTAACTTGAATATGCATAATTTCTGCAGGCATTCTTTTGGATAGTGTCGTAGCTGCTCAGCCATACTGCTTCTCCTACAGGTCTTCTCACTAGATTAATAAGGTAGTGGTTGGATTCTTGCTGTCACTGTGAAACGAAGTGGCAGACGAATATTTTCTAAAGGCACGGGCTTGACTTTGTGACATGCAGAGGAATTCGTAGTCTAAGCAGGAAGATGCCTTTGAATTGCAGTATAATCTCTGCTGAGAAAAGGACATTTGTCCATCTGTTCATGTAGCTAGAAGGTACCAGGATCTTCACTGCTTCACTTGAAATAATTCAGAAAAAAGGATCTATAGCTGTGGGGGGTCTTTGCTGAAAACATTGTTTGATGTTGGTAAACTCAGGTATTATAGATTGCAGTCAGTATAGCAACAAGCCATTTTTCACACATAAAGGGTATTTTATTTTTAATGACTTTTTTGACTATCCAGAAGTCTAGACATACTTACTTACATAACAATCCTAATCTTGTTAGGAAGTGACAAAAGATAATGAGAAAGGCCAGAATCTTCCTTAGCTTAAGCTGCAGAGTCTCTTGCTTCTTGGTAAATAGTAGTGCTGTAATGTACTCATTTGTTCATTGTGGTAATTTTCTCTCCTTTATTCATGTAATTGGTGTATCTTTGCTATGGTCTTTCTCTGTGCTGTCTACTTTCACAATTCTGTGCAGCTATCTAAGTGTGGAACACGAACCAAGGCAGAGCTGGCAATAAAACCTGGAGAGCTGAAAACTGACTGGCTTAGTGTTTCCTGGTGTACGTGGACAGGCACAGAACTATTGAGAAGGTGGACTTAGAAACTTTTACCTGCAGACAAAGCCTTCAGAATAGCTGCCTTATTTGCAGAAATTACATCTCTGAGTGAGAAATATGTTACATTATGTAGAAGAAATTGCTATAGGCTCATTCTGGGAGCCCGGATCAGAAAACTTGGCACAGGGGATCATAAGTTATACCAGTGTGATCTGGCTAAGTCATTTTGGCTGGAGGGAAGATTCATTTTGGCAGAGAGCAAAGTAGTATTTCCATCATCACTTTCCATGGTGATTAGGCATGGCTTTGATGGCTAGAAGAAAAATCTAAGTGAGAGCCTTGAGTAACTTCTCAGTTACTTCTGCTCTTGCTTCTTAGCTAGTAGTGTATATTTCAGATAAGCCATTTGTCTGGGCCAGTGTGATATCAGAAAATTTGTCCTCTATGCAAGGCAAGTTGGAAGAGACTTGGGAAAAGCATATATTGGCAACTGCATTGGTAAATATGATATATTTAGGAGCCTGATTTCTTTGTTTCTTCCAAAAGCCACTTGGTGTCTGTCAAACATAGCTACTAACTTAAAAAAAAAATTTGGACATGCACACAGAAGATGGCTGTTCAGTCCCTACAGTGTGGATTTTGAGTGAGTCTGTGATGCAACACAATAGTAAAGCTTCCTTAAAAAGATGCCAGGGGATAAAATGGAAGAATTTCCATGGATTAAAAAATTAATCAAAGAGGGAAACAAAGGAGCAAATTATTAGCCTCCACAGCAGAAACATCCAGGGATATTTCCCTTCTACAGAATATACAAGCAGAAATTAAACCAATAAGATCGCTTCTGCTTGGAAAGCTCCATGACAGGACAGGCTGGAAACCAGTACAGTCCTGCATGGTGCCAAGGGAGTAAAGGAGAAGGATGTAAGTGACCGGGAACCCTCCGGGGGCCTGCTGGAGCCCTGCGTCCATGCATGCAAATATTCACCACTGCACTGCTGGAGTGGTAGAGTGGGGTCTGTCTGGGGAAACATGAAAGGTCCATCCAGAATGACAAGTGTCTTTTGTGGGCTGTCCCTGTTACCCAGAACACATTCAAAGAAACATGCTGAAAGAAAATACATTTATTCCGTAGTTGGTCTAGTGTTTTGTTTTCTTATTATTCCCCTAGCAATATGTAGTCTTGGCTTTTGGGCTATCACAAAAAATTTCAAAGCAAATTCGAAAGCTCACTTAGAGCAAGAGTTTACCCTTAAATCCCTGTCTACTAGAACCTCCTGTTCTTTACTTTGTAAAGAAAATATAATCAGAATGATTACGTGCCTGGATGGCAAATACCATATGTGTCATGTTTCTTTTAAAAGGCACTTAGTCTTTGTCATCCATGCCTACTGTAAAACAGAAAAAACTGTTAACATTTATTACATATTAAATCTTGAACAAGGACATTTACTAAGTAAAATACTATACTTACACCCTCTGATTTTGTGTTTTGTCACTTCATCACTGAAACAGAAAATATGACAAAATGTGACATTTTGACTTTGAACAGGAATTTGGGGAAGCAAATGTAAGGTCATAGCTGTGAATGTTAACATGTTCTATTTATTATTTGCTGTTAATGATCAAATAGTTAATAATACAATTCCTTCAATGAAAACGCTGATGTCAACTATAATTACTGCTGCATAGGATTTAATTCAAACCATCTGTTTTAATCCACTTCTGTATATCCAGGGTTGATCTTTGCTTGCGGTGAAGTGTTTTTCTGGAAGTTAAAAGCAATTATTAAGGGGATGGAAATTATTAGTGGTTCATGGTTTGGCAAGAAAAAAAAAATGCCTTTTTAAGCTCTTAGTGTCTACTTCAGAGGGCTTCTACAGCAGAAATGGTTGAGGGTGGAGTGTAACACAGAAGTGTTTTCTGTCATAGGCTATGTGTTGATATTTGGGGTTCATCCCAGTGAGATGTCTGGATGTATAAGTCACTGGTGTACTTATTCTTCACCACGTAATTTATTTCATAGGGTAAAGGAAATTTGACTAGTTTATTAAAAAGGAGGTATAAAACACTGGTGAAGAATGTGGAAAACAGCTGGTGTGTGTACACAAACAACATAATTTATTTTCTAGTGAATTATTTCATTCTCCAGGGTATTCTTAAGTGCATTTGTAGGGGATGTTTGGTCTTACTAACTAGTTCAGTTAGCTTGAATGTAACTGCCTCATCTGTTTTAGTCAGAAACTGCACTGTTATCCAAGGATGCCTCCACTTGGCTCCAGAGCTCAGAGGTACATGCTGTGAAGATCTATCAAGCCACTTCACAGGAGAAACACTTGCATCTAGGGCACAAAGAATAAAATGGATGTGAGATCAATAACTTATTATCTTTCCTTTCTAACTCCATTGCTTGTGCACAATAGGAAGCTGTAGAAGTTAATCAGAAAAACCCAAGGTTTCTCCTGTTACTCTTGGCACATGCCTTTCAAAGCACCTAGGGTCTTTCAGAGCTAAATTTAAGTCCTGCCTGGTTTTTGCCATACTTTACAGAGACAGAAGGCAAGACTTCACTTTTGAAAGGATGCACTGGGAACTCTTCAGGGTATCCAGCTGTCACAGCTGAGGCTGTTTAACTTCCCATTCCTGGCCAACCCAGTTAACCCAGCTAAATTCTTGTCTTCAAAAATGTTTGCAATAATATTGTAGAACCCTCCTGACTGAGGCTTCATGGTAAGAGATATCAGAGTCAAAACCAGCAGAACTTAATGTTCCCCAAAATATCCAGCTGCTGTTATCTGCTATTCCAAGGACATGAACACTGCTCATTGTTTGAAGTAGATTTTTCTAAGGATTGCCCTTTCTTTCCTCCCCAAACCAAGAAACATTTGTTTTTTACCAGAAGGAACATGTCTTACAGAATCTGGCACATATGCATGTGGTGCAATCTTGTGAATGTTTTGTTGAGATAAGTGGGTAACAGCTTCCAGTTGGTGTTCTGCAGAAGGTGAGGGCTTCTTTCCAGAAGTGCTGACCATCTCAAAACAACTGTATTTTCCTTGCAGAGCTCCCAGTCTGCCATGTTATCTTATCCCCCGTGTACAGCAGGCTTGATATACTGCTACACTAGCTTATCTAGCTAATAGGCTTAAGTAGCAGTTCTAGTTACAGGAAAGACTGTGCAAGGATTACACCTATCACAGTTGGTGTTTGGTCTGTGTAGTCCAACTTTGTAACAAAAGACTTGATTATAAACTATTGTCAAATGCGGTTCTTCGGTTGTGAGATCTTGTTGCCACTGGAATTCAATATGTTTTCTCTTCCAATTTGTTAAGGCGAAAGTGCAATTTTTCTTCAGAGAATGAGGCTCTGGTTTCTTGTTGTTTACAAAAGTGTCAGCAGTTAAAGTCTTGCTATTTAATTTCATTATATGACCTTCAAATCCCTTAAGAAACATGAGTTATGACTATGACAATGCTTTGTACTCCATGGGTTTTACATCTTAGTAACTTGCAGAGATGTGTGAAATACAATTAAGAATTCCAGTAATCCCAAAATACCTGTATATATTCACTAGCTTTCTAGACACAGCATTTTTTTTTCGCTAAGTCATAGCTATCCTTAAAGGAAATAGACTGTGAGACTTAGTATGTGGCTCTTAGCCCTGTTTAAGAACACAAGTGGGCACCAATACATGGCTTTGGTAGGCCTCCTTGATTTAAAGATAAATGGTATCTGTATGTTTTTCTGCTTGCCTGTGGGAATCTCATCATACATTCAATTGCAGTTGAATGTCTTCTTACCGATTACTTTTAGAAAAGCCCTGAATCTATCATACCTCTGCTTTACTAGAGATAAATCTGCACTGACTTCTTATACAGATGGGGAAGTCCCACAGCATTTCCTAACTGTTAACATAATAGACCATAGCTTTTAAACAAAGCATGTTAAACAAATGATTTTTACAAAATTACATAAGAAGAAATCCTCCTTCCTTTTAATAGGGGCTCAGCTTATATCAAAGACAAGGAATAAAAATAGTTGTGTATGTGGAATGGCTACAGGATGGATGTAACCCTCTGAGGAACAAAGCTGGCACACTCAAATGCTGGTAGCCCAACATATGGGACATGTCAGGAGAGCTGCTTTGCAAAGTACTTAGGCTCCCTGAGTGCTCAAGTGTTTATTTCAGTGCTAATGTGAGTGTGATTTGTTTACTGATTAAGCCCCTTTTTTTATTATTATTAGTTCCCACATGACTAGTGTGAAATTACCATTTTCATATTTTATTGTTTCTTGAAGGAATGTGCCCTCATTACCTGAGTTGTCACCAGCAGCTATACCCATCACAGATCTCAGCAGAAAGGCAGAGAAAGAAGTGGTAATAACCTGAGCCCTTCAGAAGAGGGTGAGGCATGTTGACAGGAACGAATGAGCTTCCAAAGCCACTTACTTGTCCTGAAGTAGGCAAAATCCCAGTGACTCTGGGAAGAATAATAGTTTTGTAGTGATAACATTGGTCTGAAATAAGCTTTCAGCATCTGACTGTGCCACAGAAGTTCCTTCATATCCTTCGACAATTGATTAATATCTGTGTCCCAGCTCCCTAGCTGTAGAGTAAGAAGGTGCTTTAAGGATAAACTCTTTAATCAGTTTGAGTCGGTCAGATTTTATGGTGATGAAATTGCAGAGGTAGTGTGATACCCTCTGTCAACAGCACGGCATTTTTTGTGTAAAGTAAAACAATAGAAAAATATATCTCTTGACTAGTGCTTATGAAGCTGGTGGGCTGCCTTCTCTGCAAGGCAAGGCAAGGTAAGTGTGTTCTTGTCAGAAGGCAGGGGACACCAGCAGCAAACAGAGAAAACACTGAAGTTCCCTCCAGCACATATTTCTTTTCTGCATAAATCTGCATACTTGCAGAAAGTGTGCTTTTCTTCAAACAGGCAAGGGCTTGTGCTAATATGGGCCCATAACTAATTGTTGCCATGGGAGACTCTGAAGTGGCCACCCACACTTTTATATCTAAATGGAGCTTGTGTTCAGACATACTCTTCAATCTGTGTGTTAATATATGCCCTTAGTGTGTATATATGTTTTTTTTCCCTGGTGCAGCATGATTGAACCGAGATGCAACAGTTCACTTTTAATGCTAAAAATTTTGGCAATGTCAGTAGTGTCTGGAACACTGTCTATGGGGCTGCTCCAGTATGGAAGATACCCAGAGTACCACTTGATGTTGCTTAAGTGCATTGATGTGCTCTGAGTGTATAGGGAGGCACAACAAGTCCTAAGAAATATTCACTTTTCTTTCTTTAATTGTTGCCCATGTGACTCTACAGCCCTTCTCCTCATGGAATTGTATGATCCAAACATAAAAATGGAAATACTGTAGCATTTCCAGAAATAAAGTATTTTGTTTGGAATTATGTTTTTTCCATTTTTCTTGTACTCAGAAAAGGCTGTATTATCCTGTGTGATTTTTTCTAAAATACTTCTGTCATGAGATATACACCTGATTTAGAAAATCGTAACTAAGATGACTATGTTTTGGAGAAGCTATAAGTGTCCCAGCCGCCCACAGTGTCAGGTAGGAAACAAGGTGTCTCTGCTAGGGTGAGGAGAAAGGCTGCCACTGGTCCATGGTTTCTGCTAAGCAGCAGCTGCTTGTGGGAGGTACTTGTACTAGCAGGTGCTTGAATCAGTTCTAGATACACTCCTTGGCAGTTTAATGTTGCTTACTTTTAAGCTGCTTCCTTTCTAGAAGCTTTTACATCCACTACTTACGCCAAGCTTCTTGCTAGCAAACTGCATTAGAAAATCACCAGGGTCAAGAAATGTGATTGTTTCACTGTTAGTGCCTCAGCAGAGCCAGGACTTACCTAAGTCTCGATGTATCACTATCCTTTCAGAGAGGATCTGCATGAAGCATGCTAAAATGTATTGATGAAATGTTGTGGAAAAGGCTGCATTGTCGCTGGCTGGGCTGCACGTTTGCTTTGGATTGTGCATTTGGCACCATTTAGTGAGACGAAAGAAACATCAGCACTAGAGTACAATGCTTGGCTTCCTCCCTGCCTTCAAAACAGTCTAGCCTGCCAGTTCCTTGTGTGTACCCAAATACTGACTGGATTAATATAAATGTCAATTATAACATCATTTAGGACAGCAAGAAAACACTTGTGCCTGTCTGACGCTTGTGTGGTGTCTATGAACACCTTTAGCACCAGCAGCTCTTTCCTAAATAAAGGATGGGCCACAGATGTCACACAAGCATGGGCCTTAGGGATCCCTTCACTGTAAGGCTCTGTCTTTTATTATTTCTTTTCCCCTGCTCTCATCTGTTTTTTGTTTTTAGGATTTTGTGTTGGCTGGAAAGATGGAGACTGACATATTATTAATCTAATTTGATTATGATGGATGTACTAATGTAGACATGGATTTTCAAGGACAAGAAGATGATTAAGGTTGACTAGATAGAGGGATATTGAGAAGTGATAGGCATCTAATTGTCATAATATTTGTATGCTTGTATTTCTTAAATACAATAATTTTAATTTAAACTAGGAGAACTCATATCCAACTAAAATCCTTTTCTCAGCATTGTAAAAGTAACAACTAACAATAACGAAAGTAGCAACTTAAACATCTCCTTATGTTGCTGCCCATCATGTATTACCTTACTTTCCTAGTCCAAGTAATTTACCAATGAAGAATAGACATTACTAAATGCATGTGAATCTAAAACATATTTTATGAAAGTGTTACTCTTTTTAAATGGTCTTAGAAATTTTATGAATTAGTAAAACTAAGTTGCTTAAATACAGTAGAAGATGGTTCAAACTACAAAACATTTTAATGATCCTAGGAAATGTCTTTCTCCGTGAAATATCAATATTGAAGATTTAAAAGAAGACTAATTGACTTGGTTTTCTGCCCTTCAGGTAGCTTGTATAACTGTTGTCTGTATTTTTTATGAGTTACTTTAATATTTCAGATGTGCTGTGTGAGCCACTTAAAATGTTTTTCTTTTTATAGATCACTAAGTAGATAAATCTCTGGCTTCAGTTTTTTGAAATTACATAAAAGTATCCAGATATATGTCATATTGTAGTTAAATTTGCAGAACTGTGGGCACAATGGAAGTTTCTAATTGATTGTATTTTTCTTTTACTTTGTAAAATACTTTATTGAAGAAGATGGATTTTCAGGAGCATGGTTTACTTTAATACATGAAATGTGATACATTAGAACATTTTCTAGATGTCATATTTAATCCTTTTGCCAAACTTATCTTTTGAAACATGAAGGAAAAAAGTCATAAACCACAATTTTTTAAATAACTGAAAAAATTGCACTTAGTTGTGTTTTCAGCAGTAAAATTCTGCTGTTTAAAGGGTTAGCAAACCAGTTGTTCTGACTTTTTTGTCATAGCTTGTTCTGATTTTTTTTCCCATCCAGTACTGTGAACTTTGTGTTTAGCTTAGCCCAAAGGTTTCTGTGTTCAGCTTTTTAAGCTGCCTAACCTGTGTAAATACATTAGAACAGTTCCAAACCATTAAAAACAAGAGGAGATGGATGTGTGCAAAGTTCAAATGTGTTCTGCTGGCCTTTATCATCAGTGTGAATCATGGGGCAATTTAGACGCTTAAAATAGTTTGTTGTTCATAGAACACAGCAAATGAAATTTCTCTAGAGGAGATAGAAATATATATTGGGCATTTCACTTTGGTGTTGTTGGAATTTTGTTACTAGAAGGGGCTGGGGTTATTTTCCATTTGTGTGTTTTCATTTTTACTTAAAATTATCTTTGTTGTACTTGAATGTTGCATGTTGAAAGTTGTGGAAACTGAAATTCTTTTTTCATCCTGAAAAATGAAATAGTAGAGGAAGTTTGAAATTTGTATTTCTAGGGCAGGCTTAAATCACAAGCGTTTCATGAAGCAGAATTCAGTCTTTCTGCTGAAGACTGTCCAGAGGAGGGCCACGAAGTTGGTGAAGGGTCTAGGGGAGAAGCCATACGAGGAGTGGCTGAAGTCACTTGATCTGTTCAGCCCGGAGAAGAAGAGACGGTAGGGGGGACCTCATAGCATTTTACTGCTTCCTCACAAGGGAAGGAGCAAGTGCTGATCTCTTCTCTCTGGCAACCAATAATAGGACCTGAGGGAATGGCAGGAAGATGTGCCAGGAGAGGTTTAGGTTGGATATTAGGAAAAGCTCTTCACTCAGAGGGTGATGGAGCGCTGGAACAGGCTCCACAGGGAAGCAGTCAAGGTACCAAGCCTAACAAGATTCAAGAAGCGTTTGGACAGTCCCCTCAGACACATGGTGTGAATTTTGGGATTGTCCTATGCAGGGGTAGGAGTTAACTCAATAACCCTTGTGGGTTCCTTCCAACTCAGGTCATTCAGTAATTCTGTGAATTAGTTTCTCACCTCCTCCTATGATTTCCTGAGACTTACAGCTCAGTTTCACACTGCATGCAGAATCTGTGAATGAAACGCTTTAGAAAATGTATAAAGCACAAAAATATAATTTTTCTTGGACTAGATACAGGGACTTCTCTCTCAATGAAGACTGACAGCTCTTCCTCAAAACCAGCAGGCACAACATGCCAGACCAGCAAAGCTGTGTGCAAGGGTACAACAATTGTGTTGCATGATCACAATTGATTGGATTTTTTTTTCCCATTTTGAACTATGATTAGTGTGCAGACATGAAGAGGTAAATATGTAAGAAGTGAGCAAAGTAAGAGGAAATCTATCCAAATCTGTATTAAGGAAAAGTTAATCCCTTAGAGGTATAAGGGAGGCAGTACTTGTGTGGGCAAGCAGGCTAGGAAAAAGAGCAAGAGTCAGCGAGGGGAGGTGGCATCTATACTTGGAGCTGTTCTTTTCTGCACGTTCATTAACAACTCTGCAAAGGAGGCAAGTGCTGAAGTCTGCAAAACAAGAAGTTTGCTGCTGCTTTTCTAAGCTGTGAAGGGCTAGCTGCGGAGCTGCAGAAAGTCCTTACAAGGCAAGTGCCTGGATAATACATCAGCAAATGATACTCAGCATAGATGAATGCAGAATGACTGTAAGCTAAATACAACCCTAAGACAGCACATAAATTCATGGGCTCTGAACATTATGATGCAGAGCTAGGATTCTGCCATTTTGACAGGCTGTCCCCTGAGAAGTTCAGCTCACTGCTCATCACAGCCCAGCTTGTCCCCACCCCAAAAACAAATGAACGAAGCTCTGGAACAGATTCTGTGGAGGTCTTTCTCAGTGTGGCTCACAAGCACTTGCACAGCAGCTGGGTTGTTGGGTGCAGATACTGCCTGACAGCAGCACACATGTTGCATCAAGCCATAGCCTGCAGGGAAGAAGACTGCTGGTGTAGCTAATTTTACACTGTGTCCCAATGTATGCAGAATAATGACACTAGTTCTGCTTGGATCTATTTTATGGCAATTATTGCAATCTGATAAGAGCTTTCTGGAGTAGCATAGAGAGAAATAGTGCTAGTTGAGACAAATACTGCACAGCCAATTTTTAGAAGAAAGTTACAAAAGATTACGTGTTGCAAAAGCCGTACTTTTCCACAGGTGTTACCTTGTGCTAGAGGTAAAAGGCATTATCCCCAAATTAAAGTTCATTAATTGAGTGGGAGTAATAGAAACATAGTGCACAATTAGGGCAGCTCCTGTGTTGGTATGTCTTCCTGCATTCAGATATTTGTGTAGTTACCACAGAAAATACTGGAAATAGTCATGTCTCTAGTCAGCTTAAGGGAGTCCTTGGCTTTTTTTCTACTTTTAGTATGAAATGAGTCCCACTAAAGTTGAGGGGGTGGTGGTGGTGGTGATGGTGTGGAACAGGGAACAATGGGGAAAATAAACACCAGAAGAAAAATTTCAGAACAAGGATGGGCAGCACTCAGCGTCTCTTCTGGTAGTTCCTTCTGCAGCCAGGTTTTTCCAGCTGAGGAGGCTTTATCCCTTCTCAGGAACTGCAGCCACATCCAAGAACACAGGCTCTTGGCAGCAAGCTGGTGCTGTCTGATGTAGCTAGAGAACTGAAAATAACTCTTCTAAGGGAAAAACTTCAAACGTAATAGACTGAGGGCAGGGCTATCTAATGTTGTTAGTTTAGTGTATTCTGTGTGATTAGAGAATTGGAGGTTAAGGGTGGGATTTTACGTTCATCTTTTCTTTCCATTCAAAAAAGCATAGCTGAGGAGTTTACCCATAGAGACAATACAGGGCATAGTGAATTGTATCAAACCTGCTGTCACTTGTGAGATCCAAATTCTCTCTCTGCCTTTTTAATTATGTGGAAAAAAATAAGTCATTGAAATCATTGCTCAGTCAGTTTGATGCTCTTTCGTAAGTGGTAGTTGGCTTAATTTCCAGTGTCTTCATTTGTGTTAAAGGCAAAGTTGTACACCTAACCAGGATGCTGGATAAGTACTTGTCATTAAGCCTTGGCACATTTCTTAAAAAAAAAAAAAAGAAAACAAAAAATTGCAGGGTTTGGATCACCACATAGCTTTAATAGGGCAAGCTTCTCTCAGATAATTGTTTGCATTGACAATTAATTTAAAGCAATGTCATTAGCCTGAACTGTGGGAGGATTATAACATAGTCACCCATCCAAGGCAAGATGCAATGTAATTTTAAAATAAAAATTCCCTAGCCTAGGCTAGTGCTACAGTTTGATTTAAAATAAGTGACATACTTTAGTTGTGGAAATAGTGTAGTGTGTTATGATAAATGATCTGTAGAAGGCTCTTCATGTCTTCATAAGCAGTGCAGACTTACTAGCAAAACCATAGATAACAATTACCCCCATGTATGCTTCTTACAGATGGCCTTGCATTTGAGAATAACAAAATATTTAATAGAGATTTAATGTAGAAGCACAACAACACATTTCATGAGAATTATTTTTGTTTAACTGCTGAGAGAAACAGAGATACAGAGAAACAGTAAATTTCCAGAAATCTTGAGGAGAATGTGATGGTTGAGGATGTGGTGGCTTGGCAGAGAAAAACCTAAAATCCTAATAGAGGGCTAGGTTTCTCTTTTTACTGGGGCTTGCATTTTTCTATTACATTTGTCATAATGGTGATGTTTTTTAAAGTATGCAATGTACTGTTAGCTTATGATTCAGAAGTATTGTGAACAGCCTGTTTTGACCTTTCAGTTTTTGTGAGGGAAGATCAGTAGATCCTTTTGTGGACAAATCATATCTGATATTTTGGGAAGGAGTGGAAGAAATTTTTTATCTTGTGGGGGGGTTTATTTTATGTTTTGAATATCTCCAGATACTATTTCCCTCACTGAAAGCATGAAGTAGAGAGATTTTGCTTTGATGCTGGTATCATTCTTTAGATTGTATTAGCTTTTATTCCACTGAGATCAAAAATTCCTGGCAAATAGCGTCTTGAGAGTTTCAGTTACTCACCATGTATAATTTACTAGACTACTTTGGCTTTTCTAGAAAACAGATGTGTTTATCACAGAACAACCAGGTTGGAAGGGACCCATCGGATCTTCTAGTCCAACCATTCCTATCTAACACTAAACCAAGTCCCTCAAGACCTCATCCACCTGTGTCTTAAACACCTCCAGGGAAGGTGAATCAACCACCTCCCTGGGCAGCCTGTTCCAATGCCCAATGACCCTCTGCGTGAAAAACCTCCTCCTAATCTCCAGCCTAAATCTATCCTGGCGGAGCTTGAGGCCATTCCCTCTTGTCCTGTCCCCTGTAACTTGGGAGAAGAGGCCAGCTCCCTCCTCTCCACAACCACCTTTCAGGTACTTGTAGAGAGTAATGAGGTCTCCTCTCAGCCTCCTCTTCTCCAGGATAAACAACCCCAGCTCTCTCAGACGCTCCTCATAGGGTCTGTTCTCCAGCCCCTTCACCAGCCTCGTTGCTCTTCTCTGGACTTGCTCCAGAGCCTCAACATCCTTCTTGTGTTCTTATGGAACAATAGGAAGGATGTCTGAAACCTGAAAAAAAAGTGCAACATGTGAAAGGTCCCTTCCAACTCAAACCATTCTGATTCTATGAAAAAAAGTGATGTGATACAGATCATGCTGTTTAACAATGATGAATTCATGAAGGTGTACTCGTATCTACAAGTCCTCACACAATGGTGCTTCTTGAAAAATTGTTCAGTGCCACTTGAGAGAGGAGAAAACAGAAAAGAAGTAGATCATGATGGGTGGGATTAAAGGCTAGCTACACGTTGGACTGCACTATCAAGAACACTGAAAGCAAGTCCCAGGGCAAGATCTTTCCTTTCTATTCCATATTGGTGTGTTGTGTATGGATTTCTTAGGGTATGGGACATCTGAGCAAGAGACATTGTGACATACCAGAACTCAGTGGATGGAAGGCTGGAGCACATGTTGTACAGGAGGCTAAAGAAACAGCACTTATTTAACCTGGAGAAGGGTGATTTTCTCTGATCATCAGTACTGTAAGGACATTTAGGTGTATGGTAGAGCCAGGTGCATCTCGTAAGGACAAACAATGGGCAGTAGTTACAAGCTGCAACAGCAAACATCCACTCTGATGTAAAGAGAAATTTCTCCCCCAGCAAGTGGTTGAGCACCGGAGCATGGTGGAGAGGCTGCAGCAGCTCTGCCCTTGGAGATATTCAGTATTGGCTCGGGCAAGGACCTCAGCAGCCTGATCTAACTTTGAAGTTGGCCTTGCTTTAGAGGTAAACTAGACAGCCGTCAAAAATGACATTTAAATTATTCTGTGATTGTGTTATCCAAGGCAGGCTGAGGTGGTGGATTGGTCAGTGGTGACCTCTGTTGAGGACCTGATACTGAGCCATTTCATAACAGAGAACAAGCCCTTTGTACTTGGTGGAGTTACCTGCAGGTATGTCCACACAGGTTGCAATACTCTTAATACTCTTTTAGTAACTGTAATGACAGTTAAATCATCAGATATATATTAAATAGAAAAGGTAGGAACAGCATATCTGTGTTCCAAATTAATAGCATTCAGGGTTTACTGATTTTTAGTTGCATTAGTATTTAAATACTCGTAGGAGGAAATTTTCACAAATGCTTTGTACTGCAGTTTACAGTCCTATAAGGCTAATTTATTAACTTTCACATTTCAAAGGATTAAGCATTGCTGCTATGCTTCAATTTCATCCTGTAAGGAGCTGACAACCCTTCACACCCAATCAAGTTCAGAATTAAAAGCTCTTCCTGGTTTTATTTTACTGCATGGGGGAAAACTGCCAGGATTGTTAAGTGGTTCAGGGAAGCTAATGCTAGAAAATGGTAAGCTGTGCTGAAAGATGCCAGTTCTGCCATGGCTGTGAGTACTCTGAGCAAAACATAGAACTACAAACAAGGAAAATACTGGAAGACCAGAGAAATTTTTAAAAAAAATTAAAAAGTGAACTGACTGTGAAACTTTTCTGGGAAAAAAGATGGGTAGTTAGTACATAAAATGTATTAATGCTTTGAGCTAGGTTACCTCCAGAAACAAGCAAACAAGCTCTGTTCAGGTTTAGGAAATAGTTAAGTTTCTCACCATGCTGAGTGTGTGATTTGACCTTTCTGTCTGCAGCCACCAGCTCAACAGTCTTGTTTACACTTTGGAGAATGATTAAGGGTCCTTATCAAGATGATTCTCTAAAGAGTAGACATATTCCACTCAGAAAACAAATCATGTCCCACAGGCTTATGATGCCTTGACGTGATCTTATGAGCAGATGCAACTGGAATCTACATGCAGTATTGTCACAGAAATTGGAGAAGTTTGTTTCTATATCAGAATAGTAAGCCCTAACCCTCTGCTTGTCATAACTAATTGTTGATTTATAACATGTGTCCTGAACATGATAAGCTGTTCTGTTTGTCAGTAGGACTTGAAGTTCTCATAATTATGGCCTTTCCTTCTTAATGAGTGTTACCATTTTTTACTGACAGAGGTATAAGCATTTAAAATAATGTTTTCCAGATTTGTTTTCTTTTGTGAGGAATAGTAAGATGTTCCGGGGTGACAGTAAAATTTACTGCTGGAAACACTCTTGGTGGGTTTAGAGATGTGCAACTATCATTTTCCTAGTCCTGCTGCCAGTATCTAAGAAGCCTGTTTCCAAAACTTAATATGGCGAAAAACCTGCAGTGAATCAGCAGAATTTCATACATTGTTCTACAAATATCTGTTTTCTAGCATTGTTGTGAACTGTGTAAACCTCTGTGGAATAAGACAAAAAGAAGACTACTGTATGGGAAAAGATTAGGAAAAATAAAAGGTCGTTTGGCTGCTAGATGGAAACAGAAGCAGCAAGCGTATTTATGTGTGTGTGTTAACTGTATGCTTTTACATATTCACCTGAATATTTTAATCTCTTTTCTCCACATGAATATGGCAAGGGTAAGTAAAGTAATTTTTAGTATTGCAGTTTAAGTCAAGAATGAACTTGACAGCGGAGTGTGGCTGCGATAACCTAAAAATGCATGGAAGAGACATGAATTAAGAAGGGAAATAAAACTAATACAAGGGAAGTCAAACTTAGGGAAACTCAAAAAAATGCTGTATACCATGAAAGCCACATAATAATGTCTTATCAAGAAGGAGAGAGTCTGTAAGATTGTCTTTTTCTTTTTTTTCTTTAGAGTTTACCAATTTTGTGTTCCTTTGAAGCAGCAGGGAACAAATCATCTTGGGTCTTTGAATGTGTCAGAAGTGATATTTTGTGAGGAATCCTTGTTTCTGAAAAGTTCAAGAAGTTCTCATCACATCTCCAAATGTTACTGTTTTCATCCAAAGTTGAATCTCTGAACCCAGTATTATTAAACTGCAGATCCACAGCCTGCTTAGTTAACAGTTAAGCAGCTGCTCTGCATGGTCCCTATTGAGTCATGGAATTGTTTGGTCACAGAATAATTTAAATCAGAAGGAAACTCTTCAGGTCTCTAGTCCAACTGCCTGCTGAAAGCAGGGATGATTTTGAAGTTAGATAACATCCAGGGCTCTGCTGTGTTTTGAATATCTCCAACAATGGAGACTCCACAAATTCTCTGTCAAACCCGCTGCTGTTCTTGACCACCCTCACTATAGGGAGAAAAAAAAATCTTTATGTCTAACCAGAATACCCCTTACTGCAACTTCTTTTGCCTCCACCAGTTCCCTACTACCCCTTCCATAATTACAGCTCCTTCAGTTGGCCTGCCTAGTATCTGCAGTAAAAAATTGTCATCAAGGGACTCAAATTGCCTGGATTTTGAAAGTAAATGTTCCTTATCTAACTTCTCTGGGGAAAAGCTAGACATCTGTAGCTAGAGTTGTTCTAGTAGGTAGATGGACAGTAACACAGGAATGACAGGTACACTTAAGCCATCATTCAGGTCATCCTAAAGCAGATGTCCATACAGTACTATGTGAACTGCCTCTGTTTCTCTCTGCTGATTATACTATGTACAGGCTACTGACTGTACTATATATATCATGGATATCTAGAATTGAATTAAATTAATCTCACTTTTGCTGACTGTTCCATAGATAATCTCATCTTTCTGTTGCTTGTGGATTGAAACCCATTCTGCAAGTCAAATGCAAACCTACTGAATATGATAGATGTTATATTTTGAAGTACACATTCATTAGGGGAATATTGTTGTGGCATTAACAACACCATATTTACTCATTTAACATTCACAAGAATGTACTAGAGTTTAGCACAATGCTTTTATTGGCACTAGATATCCTTTTCCTATACTCCAAAATGTTTGCAAAGCCTTTTGAATTCATCTAGGTTATAAGGGCTTTCTCATTGTCTGTGCACATTTGCTGACGTGTTAATATCTTTGTCTGCTGTTTCTGTTCCACAGTGACATACTATAATTTTTGACTGCATTAGGCAGTATGAATTTGTTGTTCAGTCTGTGCAAGCCTAGACAGAGTTTAACAACTGTTGATAGAAAAGGTCCATCATGGCCAGGTATGTGGAAAAAAGCCAGTCTGACTGGGAGTTCAAAGGAAAGAAAAAGAAATCACTTTCCAGCATCTTGGGAAGAAACCTCAATCTGTTTGTGCAGATATGCTGGCCTTCTAGAGAAGGTTCACAGGTTCTTTTCTTTCTGTTTCAGTGTGTATAAAAATTAATAGAAATGGAGTGAAAAGGTGATTTTAAATTGCAGGCTTCCTTTCCCTGCCGAAGAGCCTCATTCTCAATCCCTCCCTAATTAGTAGCAGATGCAGCAGTACGTGCACAAGCGTGTGTCAAGAGGACATTTGGAAATCATAGAAGAAGGTGCTGTGCCAGATAGGAAAGGAATATATGAAACTGAAGCAGGGAGTTGTTAGGAGAGTTCAGCAGTTGTTTTGTAGAGATAGGGAGGGAAAGGGGACAGCTGTTATGGGTTTTTAGGTAACGCTGCAAATCCAGCACGTGACCCCTTCTCTTCAGACACTGAGTTCATCTGTTATTTAGATAAGTCAGACATGCATAGCAGTTAGAACAGACACCTCCACAACTGAAAACATGTTTAAAACATTTACAGATTTTTCCTCCTGTTGCCCAGATCCAGAAGGGTTTTAGCAGAGTAATGTCCACATTTTCATTTTCCATTTTTTGTCTTACTATCACATTGTTGTGTAAAAGAGGCAGACCAGCTCCAGAGGTATTAATGACTATTCTGTGGCAGACAGAAAAAAATCCTGCTGCAAATAACATAGAGGCAAACAGAATTAAAGAAAAAGTATTTTTCTATCACCTCTTTTAGCAATACTGCTACTAAACTTATTTTTTATCACTTACAACAATGTTAAAAGTACAGTGACAACAGATACTTAATTGAAACTGTTATTGGTTCCTTAAATGTACTCAAACCAATTCAAACATATTTAGCCCTTTAACTTCAAATGCACCATAATGTTAGCTATTGAAAGGGGTTTTTTTTTATTTTGATGCTTACTATTATTGTTTTAGAACAGTACTATCAATAAATATTTGGAATTACGTTGCAAGGTTTCCATTGGTCTCACTTAATACCATGACTGCTGTCATTTCTGTACCAGATAGAGTATGATTTGCAAATACTGATATTTTCAGTGCTTTTTTTTGGTAGCCTAAACCAAAATAGTTTAATTTTATTATCAGAAAAAGATATTTAAATTTATTTTTAAATATAGTTAAAGAAGTAAAATCAATCTTAGGAGTTGTGAATGAACATCAGAGTGCCAAGCTTTCGGTGGGCACCTAACCCACTAATAGCATGACCAGAGAGTTAGAGTGGCACCTCTGGTGTCATGTGGATAGGCAGCATCAATTGGTATTGATGCAGCTCTTCTGTCCGTTTCACTTTCTGAAGTGTTCTGTGGAGGAAGGATGCTCCTGGGAAAATTGACCTTGCATTCCCAATAGACACTAACACCAATTTTAGCATTAGGAATATGGGAATGAGGTTGACAGCTTTGCTACTTGTAATGGCAAACTTTCTCAGAAAGTCATAGTTTTTATTCTCCTTAGGGAATATCATAACCACTGCCACATGGTTCCCACTTTCCCCATTGTTTCTTCTGCATAATGAGGAGAGAGGTGACAGACTTCATAAGGGTAAAGCAAACTCAACTGTAGCCCAACAAATCCATGTATGAGGGCTACAAAATCATGCCAAAGGCCAAGGTAACTGTCCTTACTATACTGGAGAAGTTCTTGTCAATTGCTGTTTACCAAGGGGCAACTGAATAATTCGGAGAGCTTTTCTATAAACAGAATTTCAAACAGTCTGGGTGACATTCAGTCACAAGGAGTGTTTCCAGTTCTTGCGTGCAGAAAGTGATTAACAAAGCTTTCTTTTCTGAAACAATCATCTCAGTTCACAGAAGTACATAGCTTTGCTGGAAGCAGAATATTCTGATAGAAAGGAATTGCAACTGAAAATTTGTAATCTGTACTTACACTAAACATGTTTTCAATTATTTCTTTTTAGAGTTACCAAACTCCTACGGATATTTTCTACCTAATATTTACATTCCTACTTAAGCTTTAATTTTTAACCTTATTGTAGAACATGCCCGTGGAAATTAACCTTGCTCTACTATAATTACTGCTCAGATCTACTACTTTGCTAGCAATCATTTTCTTTAATGGATCATGAAGGATCCACAAAATGTATTCATAATATTTATTTTACTGTTGTTAAGTCAGTGTGTTCTAGCATGATTGTGCAATCTGGAGAGCTTTATAAATACTTGCAAATATTGCTGACAAGCTGGAGGCAGTCCAGCAAAGGGCCATGAGCATGGATAGGGGGCAGAAGCACATGCTGTACTGAAGAAACAGTTTTCCAATACCTATAGAAATTTTATGGACAAACCATTTTCTTCTAAGAGGTGTACACAAAATAGTAAGAGGCAGTGGTCACAAACTGCAACATGTAACCTGTGTGAGCATAAGAAAATTATTCTTCCCTTGCAAGTAGAGCAGGTTTTGATGGAGAGGCCACAGTATCTCACATCTTTGGTGATATTGGAAGCAGGCCCCTCAGCAGCCTCATCTGACTTGAAAGATAGCCTTGCTTTGACTATGAGGTTAGACTGGATAACCCCCGGTCATCCCTCCTAACCTGGATTATTCTGTCATTCTTACAAATCAATGCATCATAAACACAACTTTATTTGCTCCTCTGCACTTCCAAGCTCACTGATGGTAGATGACTGTAGGCACTGTTGCTAACACTTCATGTGATTACAATTGCCTGAGTCTTCCTACCAAAATGTTCCTATTTGCCTGTAGCTCAGCAGGGAATTGGTTTTTATGAGTGAAAATGTGCTCAGATTTCAGTATGCAAGAGTTCTCAATGTTATGTGTGTGCTCAGTAGAAACTTGCTTGCACTTAGTAACTAAAATCTCTTAAGACCCTGACATCAGAGTTTGCTTAGGCTCTCCTAGCAATTAGCACTGACAAGCCTGCATGTGCTGCTGATGTGGGATGTCTGAGCACGTTCTGTCCCAGGGCTGCAGAGGCAAAGCAGAGTTTCTCTTAGTGACCACAGCCAGCTGCTGCGGCCTGGGACAAAGCCAAGTCCTGGAAATGAGAGCAGGAAGCCTGTCTCTTGTGTGCATTCAGTGACCCTCTTGTTGATGCCAAAGCAGCATGGAGGAGGGAGTAGGTTCAAATTTAGCGGGGACAAGAACTAAACTGGAGGAAAGGGATATAAGCAAAGGCTGTATTTATGCAGCTGTGTAGAAACAAACTGGACAAGTCTCAGGGGCCCTATAGATGCCGGTCTGCATTACTCACCTGTTTGCATGGGGCTCCTTTGTGGAGAAGCCCACTCCACATTCCAGGAGAAGCCTCCTGAAAGTATTGAAATTTTGTTTGGATCATCCTTTAGAGCAAGCTTACCTATAGGGCAGTTTGATCCAGCTTTCTGGATCTCTCTCTACTTCTGTTATCTACTGCTGGCATGCTAACACAGGCAGATATTCCCTAAAAGGATCTGGCATTGTGTAACTTTAGGGCAGATGAGATAAAATGCAGCCAGGGTCCATGTTTTACTGATACCAAGGGATATACAGTCCTGCCTCCAGAGTCATGCTGCAGTGCAGGACAGCAAGTGTGACAGGTATGCAGCCAAGGAGCTGGGCTGGACTGGTTTAGAAAAGGTGGAGGAGAAGGCTCCTGTGCTGTGTGTTGGAGGACCACAGTGGCAAGCATAAAAAAAATCGTGACTGTCTGAGAGGAAAATGTGGGACTGAGCACAAGAGTTTGAGGACTGGATCCAGAGATAAGACAAGAAATCGGAAGCAAATTGTAGGTTCATGATACTGGCAAAGAAATGAACAGAAAAGCCCAACAGTCTACTTTCTTCCAGAACTAGAATTAGAACTGAGTTTCTTTGTCTCATCAGGCTACTGCTTTATCCCGAAGAGATGCAAATCAGAGCACATGTCAAAGCCAGCTACGGAGCATTAGCAATTAGGCCTTTCCCATCCAGACAGTGTTGTTGCAGTTGGCATTCAGGAAGGTTGCCTCATATTTATTACATATTTTCTTCCTATGTACATATGTCTTTTTTCCACTGTGCTCTGGAGCTGCAGAAAGAAAACATAAATCTGCTGGTGTCTGAGATTCATCTGGGCACTGCACCAGAAGTGTACCAATTTGGTCTCCTTAGAAGCAACAAATTAGCATTTTAAGGCATTAAAAAGGGACTGTTTTATTTCATTTGTTTTCTCAGTTTAATCTGAGCAGGCATGTACTGCACTTTGCAGAAGGGTCCCATGGGGAAATTGTCTAGGTACACCCTGTTCAGCATGAGTAAGCATGGTAGAGCCAGTCCCACCCTCTGTTCATTTCATAATGAATTTCTGTCTTTTTTAGCGTGAGTGATAGGACTTAAATTGCTTAGGAGTCACTGTGATCCTGACATTTTTAATTTATAAGCCAGTTTTCTAAAAAGCTGTTGAAATGTTAACGTCTATTCAATGTGTCTTTGATGTGAACTTAAAAGATGATTTTCATAGAAGAAATTGCCATTGTCTGTGTCAACAAGAGGTTTCTCACCATGATGCCTGTAACAAAAAGTAGATCCATTTATAAATTCTATAACAAATGGCCAAATGCAGCAACAAGTGTCTTATACAACGCTTTTGGAAAGGTTGACAAGGATTCTGTGGCAGCAGTTCTGGGGGAGCTTTGCAGTATTTTAGAGATTTGATACCTTTTCATCTCTAATACTTGTGAGGTTCATTTCATGTGTTTATCATTGCAATCTTTAAACATATTTCAGTAAGTGCTGAGCTGTAGTTCATTCTCATGGGCCTTCCTGGACTTCAGATTGCAAAACCGAATTCACACAAATGTTAGCCGAAATGTATTTTCTGACTTTTTAGGTAATGGAGTTCTGTTGCCTCAATAGCAAAAAATCCAGTGTTCCCTGTAGAGCTGGCAGCACAATTGTCGGATGCGCCCTAATTGTACTCGTTCAAGATGCCAAGGTAGATCTCTTTGTAAATTTTTTTTTTTATTTAGCCGAACAAGCCACTTTCCACCCTCCCACTTCAAGAGGTTCACTGGGAACTTGTGGCCCCAAACAGAAAACAGAGCTGAAGGTCTGTCCCTCCACAGCAACCTGCTCGTCTGTGCATGTAAAAATGGTGTGTCACACACTACCACAGTCACCCATTGACAGTGTTGAAAATTGACACAGAATTGCAGTCAAGAAGTGTGATCTATCACAGACAAAAGGGAAGAAAATTAACATAAAGGGAAAGCACCTTGAGGAAGAGGCAGGGAATTCAACTATGCGAGCAAACAGGTCAGGAAGGGGAAAAAGTGGATGAGAAGAGATAAAAAGGAGAATATGAGAACTGCAAAAGGATTTCTGGCACTAGGTTAAGTGATAAAATCTGACATGTGCTGTGTTCTGAAACAACATGAAAGAGAATGTATTCTCTAATCTTCCTGTTACGTGAATGTTAGTTATTCCCTTTTTGCAAACTGGCCTTAAAAAAATCCTAAGTCCTTTTACACTAGGAGCCCCGCACCAAATGTGCTCAGTGTCAACTGAAATGTAGGAAAGTTAGTTGTGCACTTGGATTAAGTTATTCCACTAATCACCTTTTCCTAATAGTGTGTCCTTGGCCCAAACAATACCACGTTTCATTCTTCAAAACTTGAAAATGACAATATGTTTTACTCTTCTCACAGTTTACAGAGTTACAGGCTGTGATGGCCCCTTCCCTTTGTTGAGCCCTCCTATTCATCTCTCCAGCTGGTTAGGATATACTGTCAGGGACTGGATCCCAAAAGTTATGCATCCTTTCCCTTATCTTCACATGCAGAAAGAGTTAATACTGCATGAATTGCTGCACAAGGTTTACAAGGGAAGCTGGGGGGAATGACCATAACCTGTAATTAATAAGTCTTTTTCTGTCTCTGGTTCAGCTGCAGCAGTAGAGTAAACACATGGCAGAAGTTAAGGAAATATTGTTTTTCAAGTCACTGTTGCTTTTCACAGCTCTGCTTGGGGCACAGCTAAAAACTGCCATGAATGCTATATACATTCTGGTAACTGAGAAGTTAAGATGAGAGTTTTTTCACAAGATCAGGAATATCAGTTATATGAGTGCTAAATTACTATATGTTGAAGGGCTTCATTAAGATGCTTTTCTTTATAATTTGCTCTATCCTCCTTTACATCATTCTGCCTTCTTTTATAAAAAAGAGAAAAGAAATTACTTTGCCCATGAACTAAGCAGTGGGTATAGCTTAGGCTGCCCCATGGTTGGCTACTATCCCAGACTGCTGTTTATATAGTAACTTGCAAGCGAGTCTGAGAAGTGTCATTTACAGACAGGAGATAGGGTAGAGTTCAAGAGAAGATGACAGGCCTTTACACCTTTCTAAACTGTGAATTTCATGCTGCCTTTGCGGTACTTCTCTTTCTGGACTCTCCATGTATACATCATATGTAACTCAAGTTTCCTTGCGGCAGTAAAATCAATAGCAATTTTTGGCACAGAGCTGTGAACTGATAGGAACTTGCTTAATGTTTTTTGACTACAAGTAGAAGAGAAAGTTTGTATCATGTTTGTGTCACGTAGCACCTCTTATTAAGTTTGCCCTTTTTGACCAGGGAATGATGAAACTAGGCTGACTGATGGAATAAGATCTAATTTTATTTGGTAGTAGATCCAGTATTTTAAGCCACCACTGGCTGATACTCATGTCTGTCTTCTTTGCAGACTTGTCTTTTCAGTAGCATTGTAAAACAGTAGCTGTGCCAAGGATGACCTAAAATTCCTTTAGCCTTGTATTCTGTATCTTCAATGGCTGCTTATCAAATGCACAGTGAAAAGCGGAACAGAGCAAGTGCTTCCTCCATTTGTGTGTGTCTTGGGGGAATCTGGGTCCAGAGTTGGTGCCTTGGTATTTAGTACCTTTAAATACTTTTTTCTTTAAAGTTGACAATTGTCCTCTTGAACATAGAGACATATAAATGTTTGAATATTACATTCCATGTAATAAGGACTTTCACGACTCAACAACTTGAGTGGAGAAATGTGTCTTTTTGTTCCTTTGAACCTGCAACTCATTAGTTGCATTAGCTGTTGGATTTCCCCACTTCCCTGGACTTTTTTTTTTTAATTTCAAGCGACAGTCTCGGGCCATCTTTTCTCTTCTTTCTGGTTTTGTAGACCTCCCTACTTTTTCAGGTTGGAAAGTCCTATCTTATTTAATGATAAAAGATCTGTCCTTTAGCTTTTTTGAGAGCACTGTCTGAAAACAATTTTTGATGGGAAATCATTTTCCTTTCCAGCTCCACTGGAGAGAGGAGAGGGAAATATATGTGTGTGCATCCATGAGTGTGTATCTATGCTCCTGCCATATGCACCATGGCAGTTTCCCCCTTAGAGACTTGCTGTGTTGTAGGACTCACATTGCAACTGCGTGAGGGCAAGCTGGAGCCTGCAGAGAGGCCCATTGTGCAAATCCACTGCTGTCAAACATGACAGCAGCTGTCTGGAAGTTTACAGGCTTTATGCAAGGATGATGGGTAAGGGCTTTTGACTTACCTTCTGCAAGGCAGCATTAGAGATACTCCTTTGTAGTGCTGCTCCTTTAGATGCTTAAGCAACTGATACTTTAATCTGCTCCTCAGCTAACCCGGTTCAAAAAGGGCTTGGCACATTTATAAGAAAAAGGATCCCGATTTGAGCTCCAAATACTTACTGAATGATTTCTAAAAGAAGAAAACTTCTGAAAACATACTTGATTTATAGTTTGGTGAGACATTCTAGGCATGTTCGGGGACCAGGTGTAGATCAATCTGTCAGCATTTTGCTGCTGTCATAGGAATTTCCAACATGTGCTACCATGTTCTGTGCCCTTGCGACTCAAAAGGGATCACTCTGGGGTTTGGTTTCCCAGCTCAGATAACAGCACAAACATCTCACCAACAGACTGAGACCTGCACTGACCTACAATAGCGTTATATAAACTGTCACTTTAATAAAAGTAATAGACCTGTGTGTCCCTTGTGGTGAAATTATGCCTCATGCAAGGGGCCAGTGCACAGCTAGGTATGGTGTGAAGCGCTCAGTTTGGTCCATAATGGCCTTGGAACACTCTTCCACAAGATGATGGTGTATTCCTAATTAGAAAACTGTTTTGAAAATTAACAACACTAGAGTACTTAGCATGAGCAAACCGCTTTCTCTGACCTGCTTAGTAATAGCGGAACTGGTTTTGTATGGAGAGATCCATGAAAGGGAGGTAGTTGAAGCTGAGATTGTCACCTAATGCATAAATTATAGCAAAATGTTGAGCAACTGAATACCAGATTTTGTAGTGATATGTAAAAGGAAAATTTAGCAGATGACATTGTTAGCTCTGCCACTGACTGATATTTTAAAATGTTTCTGGCATCCTTATGTTTTTATTCTGTCTTGTGGACAGTCTGTCTACCCACTCTCACTTCTCTTCCCATCTTCCAAATATTTTTCTCTTTTACACTATGATAAAGTCCCAAAAACTACTGACATTTTTAATCTTTTTTACAGTTATAACTGCAGTCTCTTGACTCCTGTAATTTTTCTCCTCTGAAATGTTGTGATTTAATTTGGAAGCTTACCTCAAGCTTAATCATCTACAAGTGAACCTGGCCATTTTATAAGGTGTACATCTCTATTCTGCATGTATTATGTAAGTTTCCTGGGTTTTTCTGAAGAATTTATACTTTGAAATTCATCTTTTTAATGATAATTTGACTTTTCCACTTATTCTTCCTTATAGCACTAAGAAGTATGGTTAAAGTATAAAAAAAAAAAGGGGGTAATAAAAATACCTTCAGATTTTGAAATTTCAAACAAAGCAAACCTGGATAGTAAGCTTGTATAAAATTTTGTGCTATTGTTATAGCATAAACTAGGTTGCTTATTCCTCTTCAATACACACATACCTCAGATTTGTTGAAGCCAGAATTGTTGGAGCTAGTTACACTGTGAACACAGAGATGCTATCCAAAATTTCACATTCATTTAATCAGTAAAACTTACCCTCTGTAATTCCATGTATGGCAAGTACAAGCCATACAAGCTGATTTCTCTTGTCTTTTGTGCTTATTCCTACTGCTGGAATCACACAGCAGGTTAAGACAAGGGACCAACTGGATCATTTTTAAGCTGTGCAGAATCACTGGTATTCAATGCCAGGCACCTCACAAGGAGCATGTGGGGTTTTTCTGGTTTGTTTTTTTTTTCCCAAAATAAGTGTTTCGATGCCAGTGAAAGAAATTGGGTTGATCTGTGCCTGACTGCTTGTTCCCAAACCTCTGCTGCCTCACACATGCTGGCAGAAGCTCTTTGCAGTCACATGGGAGGATGGTTTGAGGAACCAATTTGGCTGGAAAATAGTCTCTTTTTCCCCTTCCAGTGTTATCTGTCAGCTGCTTCCCTTCCTTGGTCAGTGTACCACCTGGTCGTAAGGCTCTTGGAGCAGGAAAGAGCAAATAATCTGGAAGCATCCTGCTCCTTCCAATGGCATAGCCAGCTGTGCCTGCTGCAGGAGTCAACTGAACTACAGTCAAAGAGGAGAGATAGGCATCTCCAAATGGCAGATCGGTATCTTCAGATGGCAGATCAGAGCAGCTGAGCTCTTTCCTTAGGGGCATCAATTAATCTTTATACAGTTAAAAGGCAGGAATCTATGTCTGTGCACCCAGAAAGCATGCCAAGGCACCCAGGGAGAAGAAAAGTGGTAGAGCCCACCCAGAACAAGGAAGACTTTGGGGCAACACTTGTGGCACATGTTTGTAGCAGCCTGGGGAGTGTTCAACGTGGGAAGTTTTGGCAACGCTGCACTAGGATTGTTAAAGAAGAGATGCCAGGCTTGTTTGTAGAGTTCAGGCACAAGAGATTGCAGCATAGGAAGATTCCCTGTGCTGCCTTGCTTTAGTACTAGCAGGGAACCCACAAAGAGGTTATCCAGCTTGTAGCTATTGTATCTACTATCCCTCCTGCTTAATGCAAATATGTTATTTTTGGACATGATTTGATTTACTCTTTAGGCTTCTTAGCTGTATCTTTATGTGTTTAGGGAAATCTCTGATGGCATTGGACACTTCATGGGCAACCACAGTCTGTGCAGATTAGGTTCTTGGGAGCCTGACATAAAAAAAGTGCATCAAGTTAGTTGTATCAAAACTCCTCTATGTGTGAAGAAGGGCTTTGTGAGCTGTGAATGGTAACTGCACCACCAATGTTATGTTTCCATCATGTAAGAGGTGCAGTTTGTACTCAGAAATCCCTTTCAGAGCCAGTCCTGAGTACGTGCAACATCATGAAGAATGTGGCTTCTAAGCACTGTCATCATGATTATGACCCTTGAGAGATGGCTTGTCCTCTCTTCTCACAACTATTGCCATTTCTATTCCACTGTAGCATGTGGAGACTTTCACCAAGACAAAGCATGTGACGAGTGTGTCTGTGGATCTGTCTTTTCCAAGTCCTGAAACTGTAACATCTCTTGGCTGGCTGGTGAGAAAGAGCAGAGAGAGATATTGTAATATAGAGAGGGAATTTTCTGTGTCATTGGGGGAGCCTCTGTCTCTGTGGCAGTCACTCTGGGTTATTATATTAGATTACACTTCTATATCAGGGAAGAAACATGAGCTTAAGTATTATAAGTTAAAATAGTGTTACTGGATATATCTACTTGGAGGGGGGTTTTTATTGTTTTTTGAATTTTTTTTAAGCAAGACTGATACATATTTCTGCTCCCCATTGTTTCAGTGAGGATGAACATGTTAAGAGATCTGTATGATTGCCTGGGCACAGTCAGTTGTGGTTTTGCTTACCTTTTCAAAAGAAATAGCTCTAAGAACAGCTGTAGAAAGAAAGATTTTCTTATTCCTTAAATTACTAAGAGTTTTTTCTGTTTCAAAATTAAAATAGTATTTTCTGTATTTTTATTATCTTGAATCTAACTTTGTAACTGTGCTAGATCAACATGCATTAGCTAATCATACATCCTAAATCCACATCCTGTGCAGACACAGCAGAAGTTATTTGCATTTTATTTCTGGAGTAACCATCAGAATATGACAGCTCATGCCAATCAATATAGTGTTGTCTTGTTCACTAACATAAACAAGGTGACAGAAATGCCATAAACTCAAAACTCTGCAGATTTTGATGCTGACTTGAGCCTTAAATGGCCCCTGTGTAGACTGGTGTTTATATGTGGCACATTGATGAGTCTTTCAGAGTAGATGGAAGGAATCAAGATAGTCTCTAAAAAAATTGCTTTTTCCAAAGCCTGGGTATAAAAGGAGGATGCTGGAAGTCACAAGAAGGGCCTCACTCAGAGACTTTGCTCTCAGCTTTGCAGGCCATGGGGCAAACCCTGTAACACCAGCCTCGCTAAAGCCAGCAAGGTATATAAGAATCTGTCTCTACAGATGCAAATAAGGATCCAAACTTGAAGTGCTGAGCTCAGCTTTTCTGAAGTTAGTCCAGGGCTGTGACCAGCTTACAGCTCTAATGAACATCTCCCTTTTTTTAGTAGAAATAGCATTGTTCTTTTGGTAGAGTCTTTACTGCAATGTTCTAGGAGACAAAGGCATGTTTTTCGCAGTCTGCAAAGTTCAACATCAGTGGTTGATGTAAACCTGTCTGAATGTTCAGGATGGTTCTAGCCTCAAAATCTATGATAAAGAGCAAACATTATGGGCTTTTATTGATGAATTCACTTCTTAGACATGACAGTTAAGTGCAGGTAGGTCTGAAATGTTGCATGTACTCTACAGACTGTTTGCTTTTAGGTCTTCCCTCTGTCATGAGCTTTTTGAGAGTTAATCTTTTGCTGCAGCTTCTGCCTTTCTGCTGTGTGTCTTGAATGACAACCTTCCACAGAAAGATCTTGCTTTTTCTGTTAATCTGTTTTCATTAAAAAATTATTGTGTAGCTACCCAGAAGAGCAAAGATTGCATCTTCCAAACCCAGCATTTGTTTCAGATGAGGGTTTTTTTGTCTGTTACTGACAAGTTATTGTGTGAGCTTAAGCTGGTTCTTATGACAATCATGAAATTGTTACTCACGTGTTACTTTCTGAGATTTTGGAAGAACAGAACAAATACTACCTATGGGTGTAATACAGAAGAATCAGTGTTCCGTGTTTCAGTTCAGTAATTACATGTATACTTGCGCACAGGCTTCCTGTTCATAGGCAAGTGTATGTCCCTGAAATCTTATCTTCTCATCTTCTGTGGAATTATTTAGCCAATCTCCTGCTGTAGCTTCTGGCTTCTCTGACGATCAGTCCACCATTCAGCCAAGTGTTCACTTCACCAAGTAAGGCAACGGGGAGCACTGACATCCCTCATGCCATCAAGTTTGTGTGAGGGTATTTCTCACTGTCTAAACTAAATAGATTCCACTCTCTGACCTTTAAGATCAGTGTGGCACAGAGCACTCAATCCCTCATGGCTCTAGAAGCATTCCCTTGCCCCACTCCACTATTCTGTGTGGTGCGAGGCAGCAGTGACCACTGGGTAGAGCTGCAGAAGGGTGTCCAAGGGCAAATGGCCTCTCTCCAAAGTCAGGGGATGGGGCGACTCCCCACCTGCATAGGAAATCAGACTCTCTTCTCATGTGAGGACAGGTGGCTCTGATCCTCAGTCAGGCAGAAGGAAACCTCTCATTGCAAATACTGCTCCTCAGGATACGAAGAGTCACAAAACTTATGTACATTTTTAGTATCTGTTCAGCAGTTGCTTTCTATAGCATGCATTTAAAAAGAAGCACCTTCCAAGTATAGGTTTTGTTAGGATTTATAGTTCATGGCTTTTTTGTTTTCTTTCTGCATGCCTTTTTTTTTTACCTTTTTTCCCCTCTGCCTTTTTTCTGCCTACTTATTCTGGGCCGCTTGTAGCTTAACATCTGAAGAGGCTGAAAATACAGGAATATTTAAAGGTTAGATGAAGATTCAGTGCTAAAAATCTCAAGGTAAAGATTCTGCAAACTTCTGGCAAGTTTCTGACAAATTGTATGGAAACATGGGCCATAATGTATAATTCATCTCACCTTTCCAAACGTTCACTGGCCCTGCAGGACCATCAAGATTTCACGTTTGCTTGAATGAGCTGAGACAGTATGATTTAGAGTATAATCAAGAACTGCATCTGAGTAAAAAGCTGACATTTCACAAAGTCAGTCTTGTTGATGTAACAAAGGTAGACGACTGTATGGCAGAAGCATGGGAATAATTAAGAAGACTTCCTGAATCCAATTAGAATTGCAATCTAGAAATGCAGTATACTGTGAGAGATACGCTAGTTTAGTGTTAGATTTTCCCTCTTTGGATATTACTTTGTCATTAAAATCTGATAAAACATGTATTTTATCTTTTAGTTCAGTCGATTCTGCTTTATTTAAGTACATTACTGACAACAAGCCAAAGCTGGTTAGTGTGCTTTTTATTTTGTTTCACATACCAACATTGCACATTAGCTGCTTTAAAACAGGTATTCACATTTACGTGTTGCCCTAGTATTTTCTAATTCTGTTCTTACCTTTTGGTCTGTGTTTTCTTAAATTATATCAATATAGCCTTAGGCACTTCATAATTTACATGACTAAGGAAAATACTATCCCTAACATTTGAAATGTAAGAGACCTGTAAGACAATATGTTTTATTTAAAAAAAAAATCACTGCCAATGAAATCTCACAAAAATTTTCTCAGTATTACTGCTGAGAGTGTCTTGATTTTCTCTGAGCAATTAAAAAAATTACAGTTGATAAGTGTCCATAGGGATTAGGATTTAACAGCTTGTACCATGGGGAACTCCACACTTAAAATGGTGAAAACCTGGATTTCAAAAACACAGAAAAATTCAAGGATCCTTGAGAAACAATATGGTAAGAACAAGCATATGCTTACTGTAGATGACAAAAATTCTATCCTTACATGACTTAGATGAATTTTAGATTATTAAAATTATACCCTTTTATTTTTAAAACGTGGAAGATGTTGCTCTCAAAGTCTTCCTGCTGAAAAAACCAGATAACTTTCTTCTTTATTGAGGTCCACTGCATTTGGACCTACCAGGACAAATGCATAAACCTATGACTAAATGGCATCAGGATAACATCTGTGGAACTATCTTAAAAACACATTTGGATGCAATTTTTTAGAGAAATTAAAATATTCTGCAAAAAATTGGTAAACCACTTGGAATGTGAAACTAGGCTGCCAAGATTAAATGTAGTAGGAAACTATAGAAGAACTTTCTACACAAAACTAAACTGGATCTCAGTTTTGTCTCTCTTAGATTTTTGCTGATGTTTATTCATACAGCAGTAAAACCAGCACCAATTAGAGAGGGACTTGTCACCAAAGCAAAATGATTTCCTGAAGTAAAACTTAATATCATCACTCAGGGATTTTCTCACATGAATTATCCTGATAGCTGCTTCTGTTTAGTTAGTATAAGTAAGATTTATTTCTCTCTTGCACTCATGTTTTTCTGCTTACCTGTAGAGGGGGTGAATGAATCACTTAATCCCATGTGCTTCAGTGTGCCAAAACTGTAGTTTTGGTCATTTTGTATAATTATAGCTTGCAGTTGTTGCTGAGGAAATGGTGTGATTATAACTTCATTCTTGAGACCTGTCTGAGTAGCAAACTCTTTCTCTTACTGTGCAAGTGTGTAGATGGAATCACAGCTGCTGAAACCATAGTCAAGATATACAAGTCTGACTAAATGCACACAGGTGATCTGTGGGCTGTTGTAAGGTCAGTTTTCTATTACTCAGGCACTGTAGCAAAATCAACAGAATGACTGCCTGCTTAAATGGCGTGTTTGTTGACGTTTACAGAAGAGTAAAAGGGATTCTGTGAGAAAAATGACAAGTAGAGCTGGGCCAGAAGCAATGTGCCACATTATACTTGTGGGGGATGAGTTCTGCAGAACCTGTCTTGAGGCTTTCCAAAGGCACAAGTCTCCTGAGCAGGGAAGATGTATCTCATAGTAATACCCAGTGTCAATCTCTACCACATACATAGGTGATTAATGCCTCCATTTAGAAACCTGAATGTAAATGGAACTTGCTAACTGATGGGCAATGCAATGTCTGACACATTAAGGTACGTTGTTGGTGCCAGGATTTTTTGAGTAATCATCTTGGCTTTGGCAACCGTTCTTCCTTCCCACTTTCTAAGGTCAGTTGGGGTTCAGATAATGAACCTCTCCCTTTATTTTCCCACTGCAGAAAATACAGAAATGCATGTCACAGTAATTTTACACTTTGTGTAGTTGTTTGAATGATAGCTTGAATGAGGGCATGTACAAAGCTCCTGATGTGTTGTGTGTTGAATGTCCAGAACCTGGACATATTTGAAAGCTCCTAGAGGAGAAGAAAGTATTATTATAGATGGTGTGGAAAAGCATTTTTTGACTGACTTGTGGGGTTTGATTGTTTTTAAGAGGATCATTAGTAATACTTTTTTTGACAGTGCATATTAATCCTTTTTTACTCTAAGTAAACCATGAAAACTATAATGCTCTTCATGAAAGGCACTCATAGGAATGATCTCCTGCTTGGCATAGTATCATTGAAGTCCATGCATTTAGCAGAGACAGAGTTTTTCAGGCATGCTAAAGGCTAGTAGAACCATAATTCTAGAGACCTGAATTAGTCTTTAGTTACTTGAATGCTTGCTTTTTGTTTTGTCCAGTCAGGTAATGACTGTGTTTTCAAACAAAAAAGAAAAACAAATCATAGCTTCCCTCTAAATTCTTCTGATGGTTACTTGAAAATACCAATTCATGGGTAGATATGTGAGGAATATGGAAAACAAGCAATATAGAAAAGGCCTATTTTTCCAAAGTGATCAAACTTCAGATATATCTTTGGCGCCTCTATTTCAGGTATTGAGAAGAAAAGCCTCTGCCACCTCTGTTTGTGACTCTTTCCTAACTCAGCTGTGAAGCCTGGGGACTGACAGCACTGGGTTCTCACAAAGGGAGAATCAGTGTTAGAGAAGGTCAGCAGAGGATACATAGAAGTTAAATGACCTTTGGCAGTCTGTCAGAAAAATAAAAGGTATTTCCTTCATAAATGTGTCCACTCGGCTTTTCAGAATTATGGGTTTTGTTCTCCTCTGCAATAGTAAAATAAGGATGAGTCTGGAGGCTTACTTCAGGCCAGTCAGCACCATCCAGATGATCAGAAGATTCCTTTCGGCTCATGGCCAAATCACAGAAGAAAAAGCTGAAGGAAAATACGTATTATTCTGTTAACCTCAACTCCCTTCTGAGTCACAAGTGCTCCCCATTTGTGTATTCTCTAGTGCTTTGTTCATCCTAGCGCTGAATCGCTAATGCTTTGGAGAGGGGCTTGTTTTTCCATTGCTAACTTAATTCCATCAGTCTAATGTTATTGGCATGATTGCTCTCTCTTTTTGTTTTTACGTCACCCTGAATTTCACAGTGAGTGAAGATATACCCAGCTCAGCAACTTTTCTATTTTGGGAAGAACATCAGATACTCCCTGTTTGTAACTTTAATTTAATGTCACATACATTTCCTTTCGTGTGCAAGAGTTCAGCTGGTATCCAAAGCATGCATGCAAGTCATAATCATGGCCTAGAAACTGCTTGGTATTCTGGTTGGTTGGGGTGTTTTTCAAAGAAAACTAGTTCGTAAACTAGCAGGATTTTTGCATGATATGCCACAATGCTTGCTTCATTTCTGACAATGAAGAGTGGAGGTTGTTGCTTATATATACTATTAAAAGGGCAATCCTAGTAAGTCTACAATAAGTCTACTTAAGTGGGAGACAGAAATGTTGTCATAATTATTTTCTTTTTGAAAACTACTAGAAAGAATACTCTTACAAGAACACTGCAGAACTGCAAAGACTCAGGTTCTCACTAAGTTTGAGGATAAATAGAGAGGGAAACAATACATTTATTCTCCTCTAGTTTGTTTTTAAAATTTCACTGGATCTTCTTTGAAGCTGGTAACTCATAGTTCATGATTCATTGCAATAATAAAGTTCTGAATTACTGAACAAGTAAACATCCTGGCTGCAGTAATGAAACAGACACTTTAAAAAGCACAGGAGAAACACTGCATGCTCAAATGTTCTAAAATACTGAAGTCAATGTGGTCTCCAAGAAAAGACATTATAGTCCAAGTGTGCAAGAAGAGTGAAAACACTGTGTAAGCCCCTGTATACTTCACAGTCTTTGTAAAGATGAAATTGGATGATTCTCATGAAGAATTGTGAAGAATCAGCATCACTTATAGTCTTCAGGCATTCAATACCACATATAATTTTCAGTTGTCTCTGTCACTGATGGGAAGTAATTGTGTGGATTGCTTTGAGAGCTCAACTTTTGTTCCGTTCACATGCCTTTGTTGTGTCAGGTGGATCTTGTAGCAGGACTTCCCAGAGGAATCTCTAAATGAACTGCCAGTAATGTTCCTTAGAGTTCCACTGTAGGTGTAGAAGATAATGCTCTTACTAACAGCCTCTGAATGTTTTTTGTTGCCTTAGTTTTTATAGTGATATATGTTGACCATATCAGGGAGCTTCCCTCTGGAGCAAATATTTTTCCTTCAAAAACATTCAAATAGTCATTCTGTGGATACAACTAGCATTTTTCTTTAACTTACTTCAGTTGACTAAAAAACACACCACATTTTACTAATTCAAATGGAAATTGATAATTTGTACTCCCATGAAAATCTTTCTGGAGTACAAGGTAGGATTTTTCTGCCATGTATGCAGACAGTCATTATTTTGAAGAATGGTTAAAATATGCAGAAGCCAGAAGTAGCTTGGGAAATACAAGAATTTAGAGCCTGACTCTGGTCTCCCAAAAGCACTGTGAATTAAAAAGACCAAACGTCAAGATCAAGGCCAGACCAAGGGCCATTATCTTTACGAGTTACTTCGTTCAAATGTAGCAAGGATGTGGAGGTAGAATAAATAATAAGAAACATCAGGATGCATTTGTCTGTAACTAGTGCTGTTGCAATGATGAAATACAGAGTTTGGGACACAGTGTCATTGGTAATTGACAATACACAGCTGCATCTGTCTAATGAAACCTGGCAAACTCATGGCCCTGCTTTTATGGAGCACTGATTATTCTGGACCTAATGATTGAAACCTTGTTAGATTTGTGAGGAAGACGTCAGTCTTTTGTGCTGTCATGACTCTGCAAGTGTCCTTAAGCAGGGATGCACTTATTCATTCCCTGCCTGTTTCTTGTCAAACTGTCCTTACAGCCTGTTGCTTTCTCCTCCAGTGTCTTGCGTTAGTATCTCTTTTGAGTGACACCAAATACATGCAATTTCTTCTCTACACTGTCAGGATGTGTGTGCGCTAGACCAAGAAATGGTCATCCTCAGTATTTAAACTGAGCAACAGTGTGGTTGCAGGTGTGCATCAGCTCCCAGGTTTCATTCATTTTTGTCCATGTTATGTTTCTTCTTCTTCTTTTACCTCAGGACTTTTGGTACCCTTTTCTGTCTTCCAGTCATAGACACTTCCCAGTCACAGATGCTTTTGTGTCCTCATCTGCTTTCCTCTCCAAACATGTCTTCTCTTATCTTTTTTTCCTCCTGTGTCTTTGTCCTCCTTTTACTTACACTGCCTGCTGTTGCTCCCTGTGTCCACTCCTTCTGCAGACACTAGCTCTGCTGCAACTTTACCTTTGTAAAAACACTCTCTGCCCTGCTCTCACGCTGGCGGTTCTGCTGTTTGCTTTGCTGAGGCCACCATGCAGCCGTTTGCTGCCGCCTGATGCAGCAATGCGCTCACTGCAGCGCCCAGCCTGCCACAGGGCTCTGCTTGCCACCCCCTGCCCTAGCCTGGGCTGGAGCTTCTCTCATTCCCCGACAGACCAAAGTATGGCTCTGCTCTGCACTGTTCACCCCAGTGCTTAGAAGTGCTCCAGCTGCACTGCTTCCTATTGATAGGGAATGAGCTAATGTTGAAACAAGGGAGGTGAATTATCAGACTCAGCCAGGACCATCACAGTGTGCCCTAATGTGACTTTTTCCATGAATGTAATGGTAGAGCTGCAGTTCTTAACCTAGGTTCATACCCAACAGCCTTACACTCAAGACCCTCCCTCTATTTCCCTCAGAAGATTTGAGGAGGTTATTTTCAGAGCCAGGTTTGGAGATGTCACAAAGTTTGCAGATGACACAAAGCTGTGTGCAAGTGTCGATCTGCTGGAGGGTAGGGAGGCTTTGCAAAGGGACCTAAACAGGCTGGACCGCTGGGCAGTGTCCAACGGCATGAGGTTTAACACGGCCAAATGCCGGGTCCTGCACTTGGGGCACAACAACCCTGTGCAGAGCTACAGACTGGGAGAAACCTGGCTGGAAAACTGCCAGGAGGAGAGGGACCTGGGGGTGTTGGTCGACAGCTGACTGAACATGGGCCAGCAGTGTGCCCAGGTGGCCAAGAAGGCCAATGGCATCCTGGCTTGTATCAGAAATGGTGTGACCAGCAGGTCCAGGGAGGTTATTCTCCCTCTATACTCAGCACTGGTGAGGCTGCTCCTTGAATATTGTGTCCAGTTCTGGGCCCCTTACCACAAGAAGGATGTTGAGGCTCTGGAGCAAGTCCAGAGAAGAGCAACGAGGCTGGTGAAGGGGCTGGAGAACAGACCCTATGAGGAGCGTCTGAGAGAGCTGGGGTTGTTTATCCTGGAGAAGAGGAGGCTGAGAGGAGACCTCATTACTCTCTACAAGTACCTGAAAGGTGGTTGTGGAGAGGAGGGAGCTGGCCTCTTCTCCCAAGTGACAGGGGACAGCACGAGAGGGAATGGCCTCAAGCTCCGCCAGGGTAGATTTAGGCTGGAGATTAGGAGGAGGTTTTTCACGCAGAGGGTCATTGGGCATTGGAATAGGCTGCCCAGGGAGGTGGTTGATTCCCCTTCCCTGGAGGTGTTTAAGGCACGGGTGGATGAGGTCTTGAGGGACTTGGTTTAGTGTTAGATAGGAATGGTTGGACTAGAAGATCCGATGGGTCCCTTCCAACCTGGTTGTTCTGTGATTCTGTGATGTCAGGTTATACTTCTAGCTTTTCTTTCTGAGAAAATGTCAGTGCTGGTTCTCAGCACCTGTCTCTGGTGTGTGGCTGGCTGTTTTGGGGGGGGCTGTGTCTCAGCCAGGTCATCCCCTCATCGCTGTGTGGTGGCTTTATTGTGCTGCATGATGGTAAGCAACAGGTTTGGCTTTGAACAGCTATTACCTTTTAACTGGGCTTCAGACTGCAAGTTGCTAGTAGAAGTGCAGGAGACAGACGGAGTGGTTGCAGATTTCTGTCAGTACTGTAGAAGCTGTTTGTTCTTAGAAGGGCATGGATGACCTTTTGTGATGTTTGCTTACTATACATATTGTTTGCTTGCATGACCTCGTTTGTGCTTCGGTATTTCCTCATATGCCTCACCACATAATATTGCTCCATACGAAACATCTACAGCAATGCCAGAACAGGCATTATTCAGAATTATTCTTTACACATGCTTTTATACATGAAAATGTAATTTCAGTTAGAGTTACAACTATATAAGCAATTAAGAGATAATTGGAAATGGGTTTGTTACATTATCTGCCTTTCATTTGCAAATACTGTTACCTCCGTCTCTGCTTCTCATTAGATTTTCATGCTGTGGAAAAGCTCTGCTTCTGCAAGACTTTTATTCTTTTAACTATATTAATCTCATTTGACAAAAAGAGGGAGAAGTTTGTTCTGAAGGAGAGCAACCTTAAAAAGACAAGCCATTGCCTCTTCATTCAGTGTTACCAAGCTTCAGCATTTTTTTTTGTTCACTGGTTGCATCACAACCTTCTGGCATTCCCCAAAACACTGTGCACATGCCCCATCTGTTATGTGGGAACACTGAAAGCAGCAGGGACCAAATTAGTCTTCAATGCAGTACTGAAAACATTTTTTTTCTACCAGTTAAACACCCATACAGTGTTTAGACTTAAAACTAGACTACACACCATTACAGTGTTTAGACTTAATCCTTGGGCAAAATAATCTTATGTGGCTTTGCCCTTCAGTTTTCACTGTGATATAGTGTCTATATTAGAGTTATTAAACTTTGCTTTCTTTCTGTTGAGTACTTGATGCAAAATCTTATTACTGATAAGAAAAAAATTACCTTCTTTTCCCTGAGAAGTTGTTCCAGAACTTTACTGTTGGCCTTTCATGGACAGTTTGTACCTAAAGCAAGAGCTGAGTCAGACTAGAAAGCAATCTAGTTAGGATGTGACCCTGTTGTTGCCTCCACTTACTGCATCCCACTCTCTATATATGTAATGTCTGACAATTTATTAGTACCCTTAGCAAGTTTGCAGATGACACTAATCTGGGTGGAAGTGTTGATCTGCTGGAGGTAGGGAGGCTCTGCAAAGGGATCTAAACAGGCTGGCGCAGTGGGCTGAATCTAATGGCATAAGGTTTAACACGGCCAAATGCCGGGTCCTGCACTTGGGGCACAACAACCCTGTACAGCTACAGACTGGGAGAAGTCTGTCTAGAAAGCTGCCAGGAGGAGGGGGACCTGGGGGTGCTGGTCGACAGCCGACTGAACATGAGCCAGCAGTGTGCCCAGGTGGCCAAGAAGGCCAATGGCATCCCAGCTTGTATCAGAAACAGTGTGACCAGCAGGTCCAGGGAGGTTATTCTCCCTCTGTACTCAGCACTGTTAAGACTGCTCCTTGAATCCTGTGTTCAGTTCTGGGCCCCTCACCACAAGAAGGATGTTGAGGCTCTGGAGTGAGTCCAGAGAAGAACAACAAAGCTGGTGAAGGGGCTGGAGAACAGGCCTTATGAGGAGTGGCTGAGAGAGCTGGGGGTGTTTAGCCTGGAGAAGAGGAGGCTGAGAGGAAACCTCATTACTCTCTACAAGTACCTGAAAGGAGTTTGTGGAGAGGAGGGAGCTGGCCTCTTCTCCCAAGTGACAGGGGACAGGACAAGAGGGAATCACCAGGGGAGATTTAGGCTAGAGATTAGGAGGAATTTTTTCACAGAAAGGGTCATTGGGCATTGGAAGAGGCTGCCCAAGGAGGTGGTTGATTCCCCCTCCCTGGAGATGTTTAAGGGACGGGTAGACAAGGTTCTGAGGGACATGGTTTAGTGTTTGATAGGAATGGTTGGACTCAATGATCCGACAGGTCTCTTCCAACCTGGTGATTCTATGATTCTACTAGACTGTACCTGTTTAAAATATCATCTACTGACAGCAAATGAATCAGAATTTCCTGGAACTAGAGAAATAAACTTGTCCTTATTAAAGTTTGTGGAGGTTGGTGGGCTCAGGAGCAGAACCTAGTTGATACAGCATTCACCTTCAATATACACACTTGAGCAACAATAAATGACACTACAAATATTCATAAATATTTCCAATTTTAAATGTAGTTCCTTCCCCTAGGATGGTTTCATTTACATCTTTCTCTGTTATCATAGAATCATCAGGTTGGAAAAGACCTCTTGGATCATCAAGTCCAACTATTCCTATCAAACATTAAACCATGCCCTTAAGCACCTCAGCCATCCATCTTTTAAACGCCTTTCAGGGATGGTGACTCAACCACCTCCCTGGGCAGCCAGTTCCAGTGCCCAATCACCCTTTGTTTGAAAAGATATTTAGTCTGAACCTCCCCTGACGGACTTGAGGCCTGTCCCCTGACACTGGGAGAAGAGCCCAGCTCCCTCCTCTCCACAACCTCCTTTCAGGGAGTTGAAGAGAGCAATAAAGTCTCCCCTCAGCTTCCTCTTCTCCAGGCTAAACACCCCCAACTCTCTCAGCCCTTCCTCATAAGACCTGTACTACAGCCCCTTCACCAGTCCCATTGCTCTTCTCTGGACTCACTCCAGAGCCTCAACATCCTTCTTGTGGTGAGAGGCCCAGAACTGAACACAGGATTTGAAGTGCTGTCTCACCAGTGCCGAGTACAGAGGGAGAATAACCTCCCTGGACCTGCTGGTCACACCGTTTCTGAAACAAGCCAGGATGCCACTGGCCTTCTTGGCCACCTGGGCCACTGCTGGCCCATGTTCAGTCACTGTCAGCCAACACTCCCAGGTCCTTCTCCTCCTGGCAGCTTTCCAGCCACTATTCCCCCTTGTCTGTAGCTCCACAGGGTTGTTGTGATGCATTATGTGTGCTTTGAAAGTAGATTATATGGAGATATATATACTGTTGCATAAGGCTTCTTCTGTCATTATTTCCATACTGGAACGTGTTATTTTCCTCTAAGTTTGCTCTGGGCTCACTAAGTTCAGATAACTGATAATCTACATAAACCTTATGAAATTACCGCAACCAGAAACGCTTCCTTTTGTTCAGCAAAAATATATCCACTTTTTTCATTTTCTGATTAGTTAGGTTGATTTTCTTCAGTCATTCATATCCACATTATTATACCTACCTAAGCCCCATACTAGTAAGAGATGTGTCTGTGTATTCTGTATTTCTTTTCTTAAAGAAGTTTTTAAGTAAAGAAAAGTTAACCTAATCTCTAAAGGAGTTTGCCCTCTGACACACCTGCATTTTAAGACTTTTTCTGTTTTAAACTCCATGTCTTTGTAACTTTCAGTAAACTGTCGTTATGGTATCATATTCTCTTTTTAATGATAAAGAATATATAGGACTGAAACTACACTAAATGGAAGACTGCAGGCTGGTGACCTGTAAATGTAAGCAGGAAAGATGGCACATGTGCATTCCTGATTCTTTCCATAAACGACACCACTGTTTTAGCTACTGTTTTGGCACTGTTTTTTCCAGCTGAGCCAGTTTAGACCATGGCTAATCATGGTCATAACATAATGAAAGCAGAATACGAAGATGTTTTTACAGCACAGTTATGGCAGCCAAACAGTTACCTTTAGCTAAACACTAGGGCAGTACTAGGAGCTCTTGGACCGAACTTTCTCAGTAGTCACAAAGGAAGGATCTACAAATTTAGCAGCTTTTTCCACATTCTTTACTGTGAAATCTACATACTCAGCCAAGCTATTATCTTGAATGAAGCAAGTGGTCTTATTTGTGACAATTTGACCAGAACTTATTGGATCAAGGAGGAAAAGAGCAAGTCTGTACTGGTGCTTTGTTTTGCCCTTCTAGTCTGTTTTAAATCTTAGTTTGACAGCCTTTGCTTTCAGTACCCCGCTGCCTTTATGCCTAAATGCATTCAGCTGAGCTATTATGTTCATTTATCAATTCTGGTACAGTTTGTTCAGGAGATGGAGCTCACACAGGGTCCTGTACAATGTAGATAATTGGCTTGTGTGGGGAACAAGGAATTCAGGAGATCTACCCCAAGAGTGCCAAGTCAATATGACAAAGTTTCCTCCAGTCACTCACAAAAGCCTTTGGTTTTGAAGGCTGGAGGCTGGACACAGAAACTGGAAATGAACATTCAGAAGTTAATTTTTGTTACAAATGGGACTGATCATTGGGAAAAAAATACAAATTACAAACCAGTGAAACAAGAGTGTATGAATTGCGGACAAGGCTGCTGTTCGCTCACTGATTCTTATGCCTGTTGAAAGCACACCTGTGAGACAAAGGAATAAGAATTCTATCACAAGGAAGTGGTAAAGACAATGGGACCTTAGGAATACAGTCCTCTGAAGTTAGGGTATAAAAAACCGAGTCATAATCTGCATTCTGTGTGCACTGGTAATCCTCTCCACTGTAACCACGTCAGAGAAGCTTAATTCCGTACAGTTGAATTCATTATGTTAAGAAATGACAGTGTGACTTTATGTACTTCTGGGAATGAGGATGTGGTCTGCATGGGCTTTAAATATTGTCTGTCCTTGCTATGAATACAGTGAAGGCATCAACAGAAATATTCTAACTTAGGAGGATTTTCAAGTGTATAATTTTCTCAAATTCTTAATCTATTTAAGTAAAAATAGCTGTATTTGTTCTTGATGCTGTAGCTGAGGGTAGAAACAGGAAAAGCCATAACATGTCCTTTCTTGCATACTGTCTGTTTATAGAAGGGAGACACTTAGGTCTTGTCAATTGTGGGCCTTATGCAATTGAGTCAGTTTTACTTGTATCTTTGTAGTTAAATTTCTTTTAATGTATTTATTTAAAATACATTTAATTTGTTTTTCTTCAGTTTGTTTTTAAATTGCTGTTTGATTTTCAGTTAGATAAGAAAGTTCATGTTTGAAAACTAAAACACTTGCACATATTAAAAGTTATAATGCTATTCTTTAATCTTTTATTCTGTTTTATTTTGGATCTATGCTCTGATAGTGTGAAATTTCATGTTTACATGCTGTTTTTAACCAGAATTTCTACTACATAAAAATCATTCGGTGAATGACGTACAAATGCATAAAAGCTCTAATCAAGGTCTATCAAAAGCATTTGGGGATTTAAGTCAAAGCTATCAAATGCTGAATATCATACCAAACAAAGTCAGGTGCAATAGTCAGATGTTTTGTGTCAATATTTTCTGGAAAAGAGCATTTTTGTTTTCATTTGCTGCAGTATTTAATTTAAATTTTTTTTTAAGTTTTAAAAAGACATTTATTTAAGGTTCAGTACAATCTAATGTGTTGGCTAAGAAAGAGAAAAAATCCCTTCCTGTTTAAATCTTTCTAATCAAACATAAGTTATTTTAGTTTGGCAAGAATTCAACATGCTTTTTTTTGGGAGGGAGGAGGTGTAAGCCACCCAGTTTACGAAATCTGTTATTTACACACATATGTTAAGACCTTGTTCAACGTCCAAAGTATGAAATGAGGCAAGGATATGGAGTGAGCAACACAAATTCAAAGTATTCATTTATTTGTTACTGCCTGATGTGGGTGCTTGGCAATGTGTACTATAAAGCACACAGTTTGAACCGTTAAGCCCAAGAAATACAAATTGCTTTGGCATTCAGTGGCTGTGTCTCTCTGAGCCATAAATAAAGGAGCCAACATGCAGGAAGGCTACAAAATTCTCATGCATAGGAGGAGGCAGCTGGTGTGTGTGAATATCTGTACCTTAATACTTTTCCCAACTTTGTGTGTAAATATTTTGTACCAAATATTCACAGTTGTGACTCTGCAAAAGTACTTGAAAAGAACTTCATGTACAGGATTTGGTAGCATTACGTTGTCCCCTGGCCAGGGATCTTTTCACCAATCATAAACACCTGACTAGTATCTACATCTTAGGTGCTTCAGAGAGCCATTTTCTTAAATAAGTAAATAATCATATTTCCCAGATGGTGAGTGAAGAGAAGTATAGATTTCACGTGCATGCAATCTCCGCCTGGAAAGCTTTCCAGGCCAAATAGGAAACATTGGCATGAGACCCTTAAAAATCCGAAAACAGTTAAGTACTTACTTTGAAAGCAGTGAGTCATACCCACAACTTTTGTTTTTATTTTTCTCACAAGGGTTGGCAAGGCTGACTAATTGCAGCAGTTATTTCATGGCCTTATATAATTTCAGTTTTGACAAAGAACAGAAATCATTAATTTAGAAGTGGCATGTGGCAGAACAGCCACATGCTGAGAGCTGCCCTTATCTCGCTCAGAGCAAGGTTGCATCTACACAGTGTTGTATACACAAACCTGAACTCAGTTCAAGGTAGCTGTTCCAATGACTAGACACATTGCAAAACTGCTCAGATGGGTAAATACCAAGCTGTGGTTAGTCTAACACCAAGGTCCGTAGTAGCACATTTTGTTTAAAGCAAGTGCAGGTCTAATTAAAGTGTATCTGTACTAAACTACAACTACAGTGCTGGCAGACAACCATGCTGTGTGGTAGGCTGATACCAACATTTCCACACTGCTCAAAAGAGAGCTTAACCCATCTTTCCAGTTTAGCTTTTTACACTTACAATAATCTACATATAAGCATGTAAGAAGAATTGAAATCTTGCCTCCTTGTACATAAAGAATTGTAAGGAAAAGTTAATTACTCATTAAAAAATGCTGATTTTCAGTGTAACAACACATCAGTCTGTCTTAGGGATTTGCTTAATGTGTCTCATTCTGTCTTCTGTCATTTTTCCTGACAGAACCTTTGCAGTGGCCTCAAATCAGCAAATGCAGATCACCTGAACTGGAGACATTTTCATGTTATTGGACTGATGGAAATGTTTATAACTTCACTGCTCCAGGAACGATACGATTATTGTACATGAAAAGGTAATAATATGGAAGCAACTAAAGAAAGAGGAAAAGGGAGGTCATATATTTTTATATGCTTATTAGCTTGTTAATCTTAATTTTTTGCTATGTTACTAAACATACTGGGTTTAAGTATAGAATTACATTTTAACTATGTATTTTTTAGTGTCAAAATTTGTTGTTAATTATTGGCAGTAAGAGTGTTGCTTAGATAATTAAAAACACATTCTTAATAAATTTAAGTCTAGGTTGTGGAATCCAAAGCTAAGTGCTGTATAGCATGCAAAAGGAGTTTTAATAGGAGACTTCAGTTTATTTCTTATCAGCCTAACTTACAACTGTGAGATTCATTGTATCTGTGCACAAATGTGGAGTTTGAATACAAGACTCTTTCAAATTTTTATTAAAGTTTTATAAAGCTCCCACTGATCAGTTGCTAGGGTAAAGTCTACATGTGCAGATCCAGGTGAAATGTCTGCACTGAGACCAATTATTACATTTAATTGAGCCCTGGTCAATTCTGATTCACATTCCACTCAAGCTTTTGTAATTTTCAGGTTATTACAATGATTAGTCTGAAAGAGGACACAGACATTACCAGTAGTGGCTATTAAGGAAGAGAGACCTTTTGTTTACAGGAGAAGGAAGATACGAGTTTCTGTTCAATCTAATATACTGTGTTTCAACCTTTTTTATCTACAGAGACTTTCTGCTGGTGATAATGCATTTATTTAGCCAACTTAAGCCTAATAGCAAGTCTGGTGTGCTTACTTACTCTTCTGAGATCTCTCAGAAATACACAGATCCAAGTTAAAACCACTATTTTAAGTGTAAATGTTTAGCTAGAGTTGTCAGCGGCATATGCCATAAAGGTACAAACTCTAAAAAATCAATTAAACACTATGATGAAGTAGTATGACATACATTGAGCGTATCATATGTTTCATGTTTGTCCTAGAAATTAGAATACTGCAATAAAATATGTGAGCTGAACACCCACATTAAAAATATTTCTACTTCAACGTGCAACCAGCATTTAAGGCTCAGGACTGATATCATCTAGTCTCCTCTTTAACACAAGCCAGATATCACCAGTCTCCTCCTTAACACAAGCCACAGTATCCAAGTGCATCCATCTTTATCAAGTGCATCAGTCAAGCATTGGCTGAGCTACAACATTTCCTTTAGAAAAGTGTATGGTCTCATCAGCTAAGCACTAGACTGGTTCTTAGTGGCAAAAATGCTTCTTACTCAATTCATGTAGCAACTGTCTTTTCACTGCATAAGCACACACTTCAGTATCGAAAGTTGCACTTGACATAATTGGTTTAGCTTAATCCTCCTTGTGTACAGCTCAAATTGCTTTTAGTAAGAAAAGGCATTTACAGTATATTTGTAACAAATTAAGACTGTGATTTTTTTAAACAAACACTGTTAGGTCTATATTTGGGCTGAGAAATATTATCAAAGAATAGCAACAGCAGATCTGTTCACAGTGGGATTTGTATTTCCAAAGTGACTTCAGAAATACTGAATAAATGTCTGTAATTTTCCTGCAGACTATTTCTAACAATCTGGTCATCACCGTTTTGCTTTAACTGAAGACTTCTTCTGTTTTGAACCTGCTGAGTAGTTTCAGTTTGGCCATATGAAAATGACCTTACACAAGTAGCAGTGTTTCTCAGTTTGAGGATTTATGCCATTCTTTGTAACTCTGCTGGCTTGTCTTTTGTAAAGGATTAAATGAATGTGATGTTTCCTACTGTATTTCTTTTATTTACAAAGAATATTGTGATTTTTTTTTTTTTTAACAAAGTCAAAATAGAAAAACATACAAGGTTTCTTGCTAGTATTTCCAAGCTTGTTTTTAACACGTTCTGTATCCCAAGTAATCCCTTCCTTGTTCACAGCGTTGTGTTTCTCTTTGCTTCATTCACATCCTGCAGTCTTGGGTTGTTTTGTGTCAGGTCTCCTGCAGCGGTATTTGAGCACTTTACTGTGTTGGCAATCAGTGGTCCAGTGACTACATCTCAATTCAGCTCTCAAGGGCAAATGCAATCCCTTGTCCTTAGCTTTGTGGATGGTTGCAGTACTGAACTATGTTAAGGAGTGGCTTGTAGTGTTTCAGACCTCATCATGTAGAAAGCCATCTTACTGCAGTTTGCCTTTGCCTGAAAAACAGTTTGCTTAAATTCATATCAAATTTACCAGTTTGTGCTTGCTGGTAGTCGTTAGCACCTATCAACACAGGAAATTCTGACTGTTCTTCAGAAGCAGAATCCACTAACAGCATTGAGAGCCTAAGCTCATTAATGCAGATTGGTTGGATAGTAGTTTGGTTTCGTTATAAACCACAATCAGTATTGACATGTTTTCCTTATGTCCGTTAAAGTTATGACTTATCAATAACGTGTCTCGTAATATCTGTGATTTGTACTTTCTAAGATCTATAAATCTCTCTCTCACATATATTGCCTTTTTGTTGTCATTTCTAGGAATGATGGAGACTGGAAAGAATGCCCTGATTATATCACTGCAGGAGAAAATAGCTGTTATTTCAACACATCCTACACCTCTATTTGGATACCATACTGTGTTAAGCTTGCCAATAACGATGAAGTATTTGATGAAAAATGTTTCAGCGTTGATGAAATAGGTAAGCTTCCATGACGCATTTTAGCTCTATATTTTTATATCACGATAGTTGTGATGCTGTAAGCTTTCATTTTATTGATACTGCCTCAGAAAGGTTAGTTTCTAAAAAATATGATACATAGGAAAATATTTGGTTTTGTAAAATATGTAATGTGATCCACAGAAGAAAATACTGCCTAGATTGGGAAAAAAATGCTAAAAGGATAAAAGCAAATACATGGTTTCTCATTTTGAATACCATTTGCTTCTCAAATGTTTGCAGGTGAACTTGCCTTTGGTGTGAGGCTGGTCTCTTTCTAATGGATGCTACATACCCTTGTTCTGTATAAGCAAGGATGGCTTTAAAATCTTGATTCTGCAGAGTTCTGGAATCAAATGGTTTTTTGTTCCTGAATCAACACAAATCTACAGAATCAGGATGTCTAGCACTTCTAAGCTAGAATATTCTAGCTGTAATTATTGCAGTGTGAATTATGACTGTCTGGGACTTTGTAGAAAATATTGGTTGTTCAGAGCAGCAGTGTATGTATATGCAATGACTAGAATACCCACTGCTCTCATTTCTTCAACTATGCAAAATTAGATTGATTCTTCAGATGCCATAGTTTTTCAGTGAATATCTATATGAGTTACTAAATATTTTTCTTTCTGCCTTATTCCAGTTGTTGGTTTTATTTCTAATGAGAACTCTAAATTTAAATTTTGATGGAGAATTGTTAATGTCTCTGTGTTTTATAAGCTCCTATTGGAAATGTAGTGTAATAGGTAATACATACTTCGTCCTCTTTATTAGTCACTCAGGTGAAATTTATGCAGAGTTTGTCTACCACCAATGGCAGAAGGTGCTTTCTTGTTACCAAAATTGTAGTGACGCTATCATTGACTCAAAGGTTTAGATTTTAATCAGCAAATATGTGGTTAATATGCATTTTTAGTCCTGAAGTCATTTAAGAATGATCATTTCACATTGAAAACTGGCTGTTTTATTCCAAATACTCTGTTTAAACAGTACTGCCTGATCCCCCTGTCCACCTTAACTGGACTCTGCTAAATACTAGTCAGACTGGGATCCATGGGGATATTCAAGTAAGATGGGATCCACCACCAACAGCAGATGTTCAGAAGGGATGGATTACTCTGGAATATGAATTGCAGTACAAAGAAGTTAATGAGACAAAATGGAAGGAGGTATGAAGCAAATATTTATTATACAATAGTCATAGTGCAGGCTTCTTCTGTCCCTAACACTTCTGTACCACTATGAAAAACAACAGCTTGTAATTGCTATTTAGATGATATCTTAAGCCTTAAACAACATACCAGTTTTCTTAAGTTTTCTAGCAAAAAATTGTAACTTCATGTGTCAAGGTATTTGGCATGCAGGATAATAATACCAAGCCCTGAAATCCCTATGTTAGTTTAGAAAGTATAGCAATACACAGCTATATACAAATGTTTTTAAAGGATAAAGTATTTCTCTATTGTTTTCCTAAATCTTGACTATTTAAAACAGTGTGTGGTACTTCTAGTAGTTGGAACAGGAAAATTTGCTTGGAAAATGTCATGTCAGTCCAGCTTCTTCAGGGTACCTGTAAAGTTCCAATATTTATAATTATAATTTCAGTAGATTTAAAAAAAAAAGAAGGAAGAAAGAAAAAAGCTTTGAGTTTTAATTTAATTTTTTTGGCAAATAAAAATAATGCAACACAGATAAAATATACAGATTGCATATTAGACAGCAGTGGGAAAATTGTGACTGAATAGATAGTCTGGGAAAATACAAAACATATATACCAAATGTTTTAAGTTTTCTTTTTCAAAATTGTGTACCTTTTCATGTGGTTAGTTTTCCTATTATAGAGAAGAAATTGTATCCATCTTACTGGAATGCATAGGCTAGGCTAAGTGTCAGTGTGTCGTGGCACGTTTGCATATGTAGAACTCTTCCCAGATACTATAATCATAGAATCACCAGGTTGGAAGAGACCCACCGGATCATTGAGTCCAACCACCCCTATCAAAGTATCAAACTCCTATCCTACTAGTTCAGTGCTGTAAGGACATTATTTCAGAGCAGAACCCTTCGCTTTCTTATTAATATGAACTGGGTTAATTGACAGAAGGAAAGTGGATAATACTGTTATTAATTTGTCGTAAAGCTACAAAAGGCAAATTTACCAATGGAAACAGTCAAATTGATTTGCATGCTTTGATCTGTGAAAAGCTTTGGACCCCTTCTCACCTCTGATGCTTCTCAGTGTTAATATTTTCTGTCTATCCTACCCTTATTAGAGTATTTTTCTACTGCAAAACAGTCCCATGGTATCTATAATGTTTTCCTAATACTTGTCTGAATTTCTCTCTGTGCCGGTTTAAGCTAAACTTACTGTATAGCCTTTATATTTGAAAGCCTATGAAATGAGTTAAGCATAGGCAATAAATCAATACTCCTTAAGAAGATGAAAATCTGCAGAATATTTGTGGGATTTAGAAAAGTAGGTAGCAATACAGATACCCTTAAAATTGCAGTTTTGATTTTTTTGTAATTCCAGCATGCCTTTAGAACAGTTCTTCTGTAGGAGAGCAAAGGTTGGAAGTTCAGTGTTTCTTTCAGAAAACAGATAAGGAATTGCTGAATTCTATCTTTGTCTCAAGAAAAACAGTATTATAGATCATATTGGCCTGCAGCTGTATATATTGTATGTTATGGCGCCTTTCAGCTTAAAAGCACAAATATAGCACAATTTCGTGAAACACTTTCAGAGCACACAAGGGAAATTTCTCTACAAAATCTTGGACTAGCCTAAGACAATAGCTAAACTCTGAAAAGCAGCACTGGATCAATGATTTCACTCTTTCCATTCTTTACTACAAATACTGCCTGTAACAAGTGTTGAAGCAGTAAAAAGATTAATGTCTAGTTACACTGTCATTGCTGTTTCTTTACACAAAGGATCATGCTTGACTGCTTAAATAGGCTGTAATGCTGTGTATATGTAAATGATACAAAAAATGATAAAAATTTATTTTATAGTATTTAAATTGTACTAAGTCACCCTCTCACATGAGACTTGTTTTTCATTATTTCAGATGTTGGGATGAACCTGTTTGATTTTTCATGTAGCTTTCATTATTGTTTTACAAACTGAATATAGATAATTTATGGATTGGAAGAGGACTAAAGCATTAATTAGTGAAGTCCTAGAACACTAAGTTATAGTGGTAAAAGGATCAAAAATATTTTCTGAGAAACTTCATAAAAGCAATAAAATCTTCACCATCATATAGCAGGTGTTCATGTGACAGAGCCAAATTTAATCTGGCCCACAGTCTGCAAAAAATGTCATCATTAGCAGCTGCATGCTGGGTATCTTCTTAAAATTCTCTTATCTTGAAGTGTTGCCCCTTACATTCAGTAGCCTATAATTCAGTCCCCTCTTCCTCCTGTCTGGGTTTGCTAATCGTGAATAGCAATTGCTAAACAGACCCTGTGAGGCTGCTTGTTTTTCAAAGTATCTGAGCAATAGTGGAGAATGGTGACTTCATAGTGACTTCATTTGTCTATGAAGTGCGTAAAAAGTGTGTGTGATAAGGAATCTTGAAAGTCTAATGTTCCTTTGTTGGTTTTGTCATATTTTAGATTGGCCTGATCTTTTGACTTATTAAAAACCCCAGGCCCATATCCAACTAGTATGGGATGAAACTGATGATCACAATTCAGTCCTTAGTGAAGGAGTCTGGACCAGGGAGGACCCTGCTGGTTGTCATAGTCTTGCTGATTTTTTGCTAGAAGAGGTCCATTTCAGACAACTGCTAACTCTGGAGTGGAGCACCATCATTGTGTCCATACAGCACTGGCTGAAATACAGGGTTTACTAGTGTGAGAGATGCAAAACTCCATCTCCCCACACTGCATTGAATATTCAGCCAATATCTACACGTGTTGTATGGGTCTCCAGCCCTGTGCTGTGCCTACCCCAGGCACCTCTGAACCTTTCCCTGGTACTGCCCATGTCAGTTTTCACTGTTTTTCTGTTGAAATTGGTGAAATCCATTGCCTTGGTCACTGTGGTGCATGAGGCAGCCTCTGCCTCTGGTGCCCCTGTTCCAGTACCACTGCTGGTATCCCAGGGGCTCCAGCTGACTGGTGACAAACAGTTGTTTCACAGGCTGTTTTAACCCCCTTCTTACAGGGCCAGACTCATGCAGGCAGCGCAATCATACAGCTCAGCATGACGGCAGATTTGTCACACATGTCTTTCGTTTGGCAATCACAAGCATTGCTCTGTGTACACTGACTGAACAGCATGCCGTCAGTCCAGCCAAGCAGTCTGGTTCCAAGCTCCCTTTCATATACTTTATAAACAACTTTGCTGTACACTGTTGTGCCTCTTTATTCATCTATTCAATACATGCTGAACCCTCACCAGTCTTATATATCTTGCTCAGGTGTCTTACATAAAGTTTTTTTAGTCCGGTAATGGTCTAGAGGCATCCTGACCATTTATCAATTATCTGCTTTTTAGCAACTCTTGCAATTTCAGGTACACAGTAAATTTGCCTCATGTTTTTTTCAGGTCTCTCATTTCAGTTGTGTACTGCTTCTTAAGTGCCATCATTACCCAGGGTACATAACATTTTGTGTGGTCCAGCATCCCTAAGAATCTTCACTATCTCCATCAACTTACCTGTAAAATTTCAGTGTACTCTGTGAACCCATAGCACAAAATAAGTAAAGTGGACTAGTAGATATGGTATTCCCTTTCCAACACTTTCCAACTGTTAAAAACTTCAATGGCACAGAGCAGTGGTTCTGCATAATGTTGTGTCCAACAACTAGCAGAGAAAATCAGTCTGGCTGGGACCATTGTCTCCTCCAGATTCTGACTGGTTGGTTCTCGAAACACTTGAGTCTGGAGCCACCAGATATGAGAGAATTCCGTAGATCGTAGTTACCAACAGAATGTGTTTCAAGTGTACATGATGTAGCTACAGTGATTATAGGACTGTATTTTAGAAGCTACCTTCAAATCCTTCATGACTTCTGCTTTCCAGGTGTTTTAATTGTTAGCATATGGTGAGTTTTGTCAATGGCATCTTGATTCTCAAATGAAAGTAGAATATAACATCTGCCACATGGATTTCTATTTTGAGCACACCTTCCTTACTTTTATATACTATTGTTGTGCTGTTGGAGCTAAACCACATATTCTTAGATATTTAACAGAAGAAGAGACAGATTTTACATATTAAGACCCCTAATGTGACTTCCTGCATAGTTTGATATGCAGCAGTGCCTACATATGTTCAGTTATATAGAAGTCTCAAGACCCAATAGTCTAAACGCCAGTTCTCACAGTGTTTCCAGTATTACATTTTATATAGAGTTGAAGATCTTGGGAGCTATGCTATGTTTCCCAAAGAAATACATTTGTAGGACGCCATAGGTCTGGTTAGAAGGCCTTTAAATAATTTTTCTTCTTCAATTTAATTCTGTAGTGGATATTGCACTATTTTTAAGGCTTTTTTGTTATTTTAACAAGTTTCTTTGGAATTGTGAAGTCAGTAATCTTTTGTTACAAGAGTAAGAAGGATTTACAGCTTCAGTAAGTTCAGTGGGAGATGTGCACACCATGTACTTATGGCATGTAACTGGGGGCAGCTGCCTTTCTTCACGGACTGTATTTACAGAGAACTTGGCTTCTCTGTTTTTAATCCCCTGAATCATAGCAAAGCCTGATGGCTAGAAAGTCAAAAGTAAATGGTGTGTATTTTCTCTGAACTCTTCTTCTGTTATCCTTATATTACCAAGTAGCAAAACACCTTCAATGTTTATTTCTGAAATTAAGAAGCAGTGTAAAATTGCCTGTATAACTCAAACAAATAAATCACAGTCATTCTATCTTTACAGTTAGAACCCAGGCTTTCAACAATGGTTCCACTGTACTCTTTGAAGACGGGAAGAGATTATGAGATACGAGTCCGATCAAGACAACGTACTTCTGAAAAATTTGGGGAGTTCAGTGAAATCCTTTATGTATCATTTTCTCAAGCAGGCATTGAATTTGTTCATTGTGCTGAAGGTAAATAAACGAAGTACAGTGAAGCACTTTTACAACCATGCTGTCTTTTTGTCTTTCTCCATACCACTGTTGCTGTATGCCTGAATAGATTGATAATTCAGCCTACCACAGGAAAATCATTTTGTGAGATTGAGAACATACGAGTTCCATATACAAGTTCAGAAGTAAACTCAGCAAGACTCTTTCACAGCTCATCAGAGAGCAAAAATGTGGATAGCATTAGGAATCAGAAATAATAACTGCTGTTGCACATATTTTAGAGGATAAAATACAGTGAAATCTCATACTTCATCATCTAAAATGAGCACTCCAGTAGTGAAGAGAAGAATTGTCACTTGTATTAAAGTGTTATACTGCTGACTAAGTTTGTTATCAGAGTGATGCGCTTTTCTGATATGCCTGATACTATCAAGGCAATGAGTGTTTTTCTAATTCTTGCTTCTGTCTTGTTTTTAAAGTGCTAGTAAGGACAGAAAAAAGGAACAACCATTAAGCACCACATTTTTTCTATTAAAAGGATGAGACAGTGTCTTTTCCTAAAGTGTTCCCAGGTCTGAGCTACTAAATTAACTTCAAAATATGAGCTCTTCTGCAAATTGTTTTAACAAGCTGCTTAACTTAATTTTCCAGGGTATTAGTGAAGGCTAAATAAAATCACCCATAACTTTTACTTTTCAAAATCTTGCTAGATTCCCATATTTCACTTTTTGTATTCCTAGTTTTTGTGCCTAGTTTATTGAGCAGCTAAAGTTCTGGAGATATGACATTATTTTATTAACCCCAAATGCATTAAGTTGTCATGATTTTCACATAAACAAAATTAATATATTATCAAAATGTGTGGCTGTCTTACAAGCACAGTTTTCTTTTATCACTGCAATCCAGATTATGCAATTTGATACATACACATACATCTCACACATAAACACTGATCTGATTTGACTGGGAATTTATTCTTGCTTGTTTTGTAAATCACCTTTAGGAACATAGAATTAAAATTTAAGTTTTCCATGTATTAAAAATGTAAAGTAGTTAAATTCAATTGCAATATCATTTATATGACAAGGTGTTACTGCTTCTCTATTAAAATAGGGACCTGCATAAGGCAGATATATCCAGATAGGATTTCACTCACGGCTGAAAACATGTCAATTCAAAATCTAAGCTGGGAGCACAGTGCCAAAACTGGTACATTAATTTTTTTTTCACCTAAAGGACATATATTTATGTTCATGTGCAGAATTCTAAATTTTTCTGTCCAATATTGCTTGGCCCAAAAAATGAGTGACATCTGTATGGAAAGCTTGAAATTGGGAATAAATGACAAGAATCTAGGACTGCAGCTAGAATAAATTTCTCTGTACTTCGTATTCTACACTGTCAGCTTAACTATAATGGAATTACCAGTGTTTAAAGTATAAAACTTTTCATTCATCAGTGGTGTTCTTTATTCCTACCAAATTGCATTTCTCAGTTACCTAAATTCTTTGTAGCCACCTGCAAGGTAAATAAAAGTAAAAATATGGGTTTTCTAGTTGTTGGTTCACAACAGAATTAATATTCAAACTCTGGAAAGAGGAGTAATATGCTTTTTAACTTCGCTCTATTTTAATAATTTCTGTAAGAGAAAAATAGATTACCTATGATTTAGCGTGCTATGAATAATGTCTCTTAGCTAGGGCGAACACGGTCTGCAGCCATTATATGCCATCAGCACCACTGGTGGCATGTTCCAAGCAGGTAGAATTTTTCTCATGGCTGCTTTTGCTATAGATATTGTCTTTGCTAAGATCACAGTCTGTTTTTGGCAAGGAGACTCAGTGGACTCACAAACGCAGTAGGGAAACTACTCCAACCAAAAGGGTATTTTTATTTCTGCTTAAGACACAACTTTCACACTTAAGTGACCAAAAATTCCCCTATCAGTTATTACCACTTTGGAAGCTGTAGGCAGTGGAAGAGAAGGTTAAAATTAAAGATGCAACAGAGATCTAGATTCCTGCTAACATGATTTCTTTCTGTTGTTTCAGAAATGGAGTTTCCATGGTTCTTAGTTGTTATCTTCGGAGCATGCGGGCTGGCCGTAACGTTGATCTTAATCCTGCTGTCTAAACAACCAAGGTAGAGAGTTTTTAATTGTCAGATTTTATGTACTTGTAGCTAAAAAAAACCCAAGGCGCTTCACTTGTTTTAAGTGTAGGGGACTAGAAACTACTTTTAAGACTGTTTCCATCCTCTGGAGCTGCACGGATGCTGGTCAGTGCACATACTTGGCCTTCAGCAGTGGGAATCTGATTATGTTGAAAGCTCCTCTTCCTTCCCTTTGTATTGCAGAACTCCTTATTCTACAGTATTTACATAATTAATTTACTTAGGCCTTGAAGGAGATTGGTTTTTTTAGTCCATTGAAATTTTGTAAATACTGATTTTACCCACATACTGTTCAAAAGTTTCACACAAACATATGTCTATATATTTGGGTTTGTCCTTGAGACTGTTTCAGTGGTCTCTTGACGATCTCTTCATTGAGCCAAGGGAAAGAGCTTGAGTTATAGACAAGTATTTAATCTCCATAGGAAGACTATGGCTCCTATAAGTAACAGGAATAAAATAAAACAAAGCACATTAATAGAAATCATAATGTGTCACCTATAAAAATGAAACAATGACACATATATGAAAATGGCAAAATGGTCTCAAAGTGAATTCGTCCCCTAATATGTCTTTTCAGAGATTTTGGCAGAATAATTTAGCTTGGATGTCATATCAGTACTGTCCTGCACTAAGGAGCAACAGCACAGGCAGGTTCCAGCGCTCACCTGCTTGTAGTCACTGATCTTGCATATAGACTTCGAAAATGAACACTGAGTTGTTTTACACATTCCAGCATAAGGACAAGTCATTGAAATGAAAACAATATGGTGCAGTTGAATAAGGTCTAAAAAAATTATTTGGTCAAGCAGCACTATGTGTTGGCAGAGCTTAATTTCAGGAAGCCACTTCTGTAATAGCATTCTGGTCCCAGAGCAAGTCTCCTGATACAGTGCATGACAAGAACTTAATGTGTCAGAATGGGTCTAGAACAACATGCACATGGGACCAGAAGGTCAGCACAATGAGCAGGGGCTGTCTTGGTCACAGAAGATTCTCAGGGCTGAAATATCCCTCTGATCAAAGCTTATTGATATCATCCAAGTTAATCATGACGGCTGTAGAGGTTTTTCTCAACTGTAGTCTCTTCTTCTGGAAAGTTTTTCTGGACCTTTGGACCAACATCCTCATGAAATTGGCGCACATGGTGGTGGGAGTGGTAATGTATTCTTGAGAGGAGCAGTTTTCACATAATGCAAAATATCCAGGCTCAGTTTCCTCCTGTATCTGACAAGGTATCAATTAACATTTTTCCTCAATTCAGATCTCACAAGATCTTAACCAGGCTCCCTAGGACAGATGCAGTTAGGCTGTACTCTTTAAGAACTGAGAGATGCAGCCATGAACTATGCAAGGCTAAGAAAGAAGCAGAGTATAGTTCTCTGTCCTGAATGATTTCTCCAGGTAGCAGCCAGTATAATCCTGTCTCTGTTGCATTGGTAGCAGTGCCCAGTCCTGTCAGAATAGCTGATTTGTGGATTCAACTGGAAGTGCAGATCTCAGACTGGTACCCTGACAGTGCACAGCTAACACAGCCCTTCCAGGGATAAGGTGGAAAATTACTGGATTTCAGGCTTGCTAGGCAGAGCTTTGAGGGTCTGCCAAAACCAAAAACAGCTAGCTGGGGATATAGTTAAGCAGAAGTTGCCTACATTTCTCTCTGGCACTTCTTAAGATTCCGCTGATCTTCTCTAGACCTCACCAAGGTCACTTACAATACAGCAAAATTAATACTTGAGTTTGGATCTACCATTCCCACAGCTTACTTTCTAAAACAGGCAAGTATCCCAGGTCAAAGAGGATGCTGAATTCTTTTCCTTTTGGAAACTACAGTTTATCAGTTTGCAAAAAAAAAAAAAAGAGCAGGGAAGTAGAATGGAAGAGATAGACATGACATGCTATCGTTGGATTATTATTAATGGAAATCATCCTATTTGGGTTTTCTTTTTTATGTCTCAAAGAATTTAAAATTCTTTTGATGAAGCATCAGAATAGTATGTATTTCCACAGTATGTGCATGCATAGGTATGTTACTAGTCCTTTCTCTAGAAGGGTAATGCCCTGTCATTATATATTACTTGTTATGAGGATAATTCACAAAACAGAAGTGTTGTAGAGATGGAAAAATACTAGCCTAATTTTTTGCAGTTGTGTTTCTGTTTTATTAGTTCTAAAGTAATTCACTCTTTTCACCAACTCCTTTTTTCTATTCCTCTATTTGAATTTATTTGGCGTATGCAAGACCACTGTGTCCCTGAAAAAATATTTTTGGCAAAGTCACTCTGCATGCTGAGGCTTGTATCAGGTTCCTTTGAAATTTACGTAAAAAAGGAAACTATTGACAAAGCTTTAGAAATTTACTTTCTTCATATACAGCATTAAGTTATCAAAGACTAGACTCCAAAGCGGTTGCTCACATAGAATTATGTTATTTCAAGAAGGAAGGCTGCAGAAAATTTACAGTTTTATTTGCAATGAAAGAAAACAATCCTTCTTTTCCTTAGGACTATTTGAAATGGAATCTTCAAACATTCCGGTTTTGAAGTAATTAAGTATAAATGCAGTGTGGGCTCTCTTCTTTCTAACTTATTCAAATAGGACCAATGTCAATTAAAAGCCTTTTTTTTTTCAGGTTAAAAATGCTGATTTTTCCTCCTGTGCCAGTTCCAAAGATTAAAGGGATTGACCCAGATCTCCTGAAGGTAATATTACACTCTGAAATCTACAGTTGGAATCAAGGTAGTAGTAGCAGGTGACAATTGTTCCAGGCAGAAAGATTTTGTAGGAAAAATTTATTATACAGGGGAGTTGCCACAAAATTAGTTTCCATATAAGTATTTTTTAAAGTTGCAATTATAGTATCAGCTACAGTTACCTTTCCTTAAGTTAACATTATAAAAAATACAAGCATTTTTATTATTTCTTTTATAAAATTCATTTTTCCTTGCTTTATAGAAAGGAAAGCTAGACGAAGTGAACTCCATCTTGGCCAGCCATGACAACTATAAGACACAGCTATATAATGACGACTTGTGGGTTGAGTTTATTGAGTTGGACATAGAAGACCCTGATGAAAAGAACAGAGTCTCAGATACCGACAGGCTCTTGAGTGAAGATCATCTGAAATCACACAGTTGCTTGGCAGCAAAGGATGATGATTCTGGACGGGCCAGTTGTTGTGAACCAGATATTCCAGAGACAGACTTCAGTGCAAGTGACACATGCGATGCCATCTCTGATATCGATCAGTTCAAAAAGGTAACTGAGAAAGAAGATCTCTTGTGCCTTGATAGAAAAGATAATGAGTCACTTCCAGGCCGTGCCAGCACAGACATCCAAGAGCTGCATGTGAATGCTCAGTCTGAAAACAGCCAGCCATGGCCACCTTTTGCAGACCGTGTTGACTCAGCTAGTCCATCAATCCATACTCAGCTAAGTAACCAGAATTCATTGACGAATACTGACTTCTATGCGCAAGTGAGTGATATTACTCCAGCGGGTAGTGTTGTACTTTCACCAGGGCAGAAATCCAAGGTGGGAAGAGCACAGCTTGATAGCTGCACGGAACAAAACTTCACCATGGACAATGCATACTTCTGTGAGGCAGATGTGAAAAAATGTATTGCCGTGACGTCCCATGAAGAGGATGAGCTGCACGTTCAGGAGCAAAGCTGTAACGAGGATGCTTATTTCACCACAGAGAGCCTTACCACTACCGTTGTCAATCTTGGAGCTTCAACAGCAGAAACCCCAAGCTCAGAGATGCCTGTCCCAGACTACACATCTATTCATATTGTTCACTCTCCACAAGGCCTTGTGCTCAATGCAACTGCACTGCCTGTGCCAGACAAAGAATTCAACATGTCTTGTGGCTATGTAAGCACAGACCAGCTGAACAAAATCATGCCGTAGCGCTTCTCTGACTAGGTGTGTGTGTAGTGTTTCACAGCAGAGAGTCAGCTTGGGCTTGTACGCTGAAACCAAAATGAAGTCTCAAAGTTTCTTGTGGTTCTTATACTTTTATCTGAAATGTTGCTACATAAATATTCATCAAAATATTCCTGTTGTGTTCTGTAAATATTATCTATGAATTGGTCTTTAGATGGTTTTACTAGGAGTGAGTGTCTTGTTATTGTGAGTGTTAATTTTTGTGTTACTAAACATTGAAATTACTGTTAAGTGTACAGTAAATCATGCATTTTGATAAAGCTAAAATCAGGTGGTTTAAAGTATAAGAACTTAGTAAAAAATTGTGCTGTTGGCAGAGATCTTTATGTCAATAATTGGGAACTGAACATATAGATGAAAAAAACAAAAGTAATTTGAATAAATAAAACATCTATTTTGATTTATATAAATTAATAAAATATATTTTAATATTTTAGTCATAAAAAATAAACATTTTTCTATTAAACTACACACTGTAGTTCAGTTATGGTTGACCCACTTAAGGAATGTAATTGCTGCAATCTTAAGAAGGATTTTTCAGTTTTTTAAAACTTTTGTTCGCAGCATAAAGAAAAAATAGATTTTTACAGAGCCATTTTATACCTCCAAAGAAAGCTGTAGAGAAATTTTGAAATATTGTAGAAATTTAAAGTAACTGATTCTATTACTTTCTTATGGTAAATAATATAGAAATATACATTCAATTTAAAGTTTTGTAGAAAACTTAAAAATTTACAAAGTATTAGGGCAAATTAGTCTGTTCTTAATCAGATTCTGGTTAGTACTAATAAAATAGTTTTTTATAAGCAATATTTTTTGACCGCAGTATTAAACAGTGTGCGATTATAGTTTCACTGAAAATCTTTGAGAACACGTGAATAAGCTCTGGTGACTTAGCAGCACAATCTCTTAACATTTGACCAACTTCTGAAGCCCTCCTACAGCCAAAGGTATCACAACATTTATTAATGTCTGCCACATTAAGTCTTGATTAAAAAAATAACACAAGGACTTCAGGAGTTAGCCAGCAGTTAATTTTTAAAGATGTAACAGGATTAAAACACTTCAGTGGACAAGGGGATTGAATATTGTATCCTCCAAAAGTGTTTTTCGTTTTTGCAACCTATCAGCATCTTGTCTGACCGACCACGTTAAGCAAACGGAAAGGAGAAAACTAAAAATCAGTGAGAAAACTCTCACATATATTAAGGACTTCACTGAGCTTTGCAATGAACTATTATTGCTTCAGAAGTTACCTTCCTAGGCCATGGCTTCATCATAGCAGGTTTCTTCTCAGAAAGCAAATGGGGATCTTCATATCTTTTATCTGACCGTAACAGAAATGCAGCAAATGCCGATCATGCCTCTCACTGATGCTCGCTTTGTGACCAAGGGCTAAAGGACTGGGCCCAACTATTGGATGGGATTTTTAAGTTTAGTACTTTATGGTAAATGTGCATTAGATATTCTGCTAATTTGCTGCTATATTTTTATAACAGCTATAATGTTTAGTTTCATATAAAATTTCATAGATCGTAGAATCATAGAATCACCAGGTTGGAAGAGACCCACTGGTTCATCGAGTCCAACCATTCCCACAAATCTCTAAACCATGCCCCTCAGTATCTCCACACACACCTTAAACACCTCCAGGGAGGGCAAGTCAACCACCTCCCTGGGCAGCCTGTTCCAGTGCCTAATGATCCTTTCAGTGAAGAATTTTTTCCTAATGTCCAGCTTGAATCTCCCCTGGCACAGCTTGAGGCCATTTCCTCTTGTTCTATCCCCTGTCACTTGGGAGAAGAGCCCAGCTCCCTCCTCTCCACAACTGCCTTGCAGGTAGTTGTAGAAAGCAAAGAGGTCTCCTCTCAGCCTCCTCTTCTCCAGGATAAACACCCCCAGCTCTCTTAGCCGTTCCTCATCAGGCCTGTTCTCCAGACCCTTCACCAGCTTTGTCACTCTTCTCTGGACTCACTCCAGAGCCTCAACATCCTTCTTGTGGTGAGGGGCCCGCAACTGAACACAGGATTCAAGGAGCGGTCTCACCAGTGTTTAGTACAGAGGGAGAATAACCTCCCTGGACCTGCTGGTCACACTGTTTCTGATACAGGCCAAGATGCCATTGGCCTTCTTGGCCACCTGGGCACACTGTTGGCTCATGTTCAGTCGGCTGGAGACCAACACCCCCAGGTCCTTCTTCTCCAGGCAGCTTTCTAAACAGAATTCTCCTAGTCTGCATTACTACTTGGGGTTGTTGTGCCCCAAGTGCAGGACCCGGCATTTGACCTTGTTAAACCTCATGCCATTGGTCTCAGCCCAGTGGTCCAGCCTGTTCAGATCCCTTTGCAAAGCCTCCCTACCCTCCAGCAGATCAATAGACTGATCGATCCCTACCCTCCAGCATATTGATACTGAAAGTAATGCCTGTGTTTGTGTTTGAATGAATTTTCTTACTTCCTTTCTATTGCCAAAAATAGCTAAATACCTCAAGAAACCTCAAAGTCTGGTCACAAAGCCATTTTACTCTGGTCAGAAGATATGTCTTTCAATTTCTATTTAACTTCCCTTATGTCAATGTTTTGTTTGTTATTTTTTCAAAGTTTAATAAATGTATTGTCTGATCTGTCCTGACACAATGTGCTTTATTGCAGATGATTAACTTTTTATGGAAAACAGATTTTATTAGGAGAAATCAAGTTTTTTGCAATGAATAAAGTACAACACAACCTCCCTTAGAATAGAATCAATGCCTAGTGAGATCAGTGTTTTCACTGCTTGATATGTATATAGTTAACAATACAAGCATGTACATAAACTTATAGATGGAGATAGGACATGCTATACCCAGAACTGGCCAAGATTTGAGTTACTTATTTAGCATACCCATTTACCATTGGCTGGAACAGCCTGTTGTTGCAAATAAATAAGCTGCACTAGTTCAAGATTTATACCTACACTGGAATCTACAAGTCAGATACTCTGAGGAGCTCAGTAGTTACTTGTAGTAATGGTTAAAACCTGGCAGTGTATGAATCCCAAAATGTCAGAAATGTCAGAAAGTCTTGCTCTGTGGAAAATGACATTCCTTGAACATCTCCCAGCGTGTTATTCAGTAGTGTACAGCTGCCTCTCTCCTCTCCGTAGAGGCAGAGAGAGAACCTGCCTAGCAGGAGGAATCCAGCTAGGCACAGGTAAGTCTTTTCCTCCTAAGGGAATCAGCATGTGATCTCGTTCTTCTACACAGAGGTCCGATACTATTTAAGGCTTGTAACCGGACTTCCAGATGACCTGATAAGGGCTTTCCAGTCTTCAGACAAGAATGGGAGCATGGACGCCTTGCACACATACAGACACCACAAGTATTTATTAATTAAAGTTGGCTTTAGGTGAACAATTGGGCAAGGCAAGCCAAGGTGTTCTCTTGGGGTTTACACTGTCTGTAGAAACAACATTATCACAGAATCACCAGGTTGGAAGAGACCCACCAGATCATTGAGTCCAACCATTCCCATTGATCACTAACCCATGTCCCTCAGCACTTTTTTCTATTATCTGTAGAACTCTGTGCAAATGAACTGTCATGGTGAGTAAATATACTTTCTTACACCTCCTGCTTGAAGAACAAAGCTTCAGAAGGCTTATGCTTATGCTTATAAAAGGCTGTAAAAAATCCTGAGCTCCAACTGGAGTTGGAGGATTCACAGCTGGACTTTAACAGCAGCAGTGTTACCACCACTTTGTAGGGAACTCCAGCTCCCACTGCTCTCACCTATGCCAGTTCTGCCAGTGCTCTTCCATGAGATCAAACTTTCTAAAACCTGACAAAAATGTAAAAGCGAAGTGTTGGAAGCGACTTTCTGTTGGTTAATGAATTAAAATTCTGCATAAAGAACCAGGCAAACAAGGCAGAACCACATAGCCAAGAGCAAAGGAGGGAGCAGCTACAGTGAACTTCCCAGGAAGATCTTGGCAAAAAACAGCTTCATGCAGCTCACTCATGCAGACAAGAAACAGGAGAACGCACAGCTTAAGGCAGTTGCATATTCACAGGGTCATAGTGCAATGACTGTTTTTGGTAGCAACTATCACCTAGGTCAGCTTCAAATGACTGCAAAAAGCCAGTTTGAGCTCCTTCCCACCACCAGCAGCAGTGCGGCTCAAGTGTCTAATGACTTCAGTCTGTGTACAGTTCACATGTGTTTGGAAGCAAAATCCAAGAGTCAGACTTGTGGTTGTGTCTGAACTTCGTATTTTATACTGATAATCCACTGTTTTCCTACAGAACATAGAAACCTATTATTTCAAGGTAGAATGCACTTGCCAGATACAGAACAGCTTATATTGCACAGTTAGAAGCAACCTGTTCATTTACTTTCACCTTTTCTTCAAAGTGGGGGAAGATCTATCCGTGCCTTATGGAAAGAGCCTCTGAACAGTATCTTTCTAACTTCTCTAATTCGCTATGAGAAATAATACTATATATATGAGACAATGTATAAGTGACAGTATTTGTTGTTTTAGAAATGCCTACTGGAATTGTACTTTTCCAATTTGTATTGATGGTGAAAATCTACAAGGTGAAAAGAAACAGGCATCACAGATAGGCACTGTAAGCAAGGAATATTCTGGTAGGAAACCCAGTAATTTTCACCGCACTGAAGCTTTAGCATGTAACTGGCCGTATTCTCATACTTGGAAAGAATTTACTCATTTATCGCTTGGCCAACACTTTCCTATATGAATATCTGTATTCAGAAACCCTGTTGGTCCTCAAAACCAGTAACAGCTCAAGTTGCTTTGCTGGTTGCCTTTTGGCATCACCGGAAAGCACACCATGGTTTGGAAGAGTTTGGTTTTACGCCTCTTTTCTCCACCAAAGACAATGTGCATTTCCAAGGTTTCAAGTTACTGTGCCAGGAGATGGAAACAGCACAATCTATTATTAAAATCAGAAATAATTTTGTCAAGGATGGTGACTTACACTTTTATTCTCTGTAACTTCAGTTGAAGTATTTTTCTTGACTTGGAATACAGGTAAGACCAGTAGATTATGAGAGCTGTTCATTCTTTCTGAGTGAAAATTAACACAAAAGGTATGTTATGTATTTCAAAATGGTAGGAGTATTAAATAATAAGACTGTGTTTTTAGAAATACTTCAAGTTATGATACATAGACACAGGCAACCTTCTTTTCCTGCCCTGAGATGTGTTATCTCAGGGGCTCATTTTCAGACACTTTGTGAAAACGAGTGCCTGTCTCAGACAGCCTTATTTGAGAGGAAAAGGGAGAAAAATTTGGGTTTTTTATCAACGAATCAATGCAGACTTGAGGGGCAGACAAAGAGGTGAACACCTCAGAATACTACTTTTCCATTACACATTTTTCAGTTCTAATTCAGAATATCCTAGTTTACCAAGACAGTGGAATTGGAAAAATTTAATAAGCTTTTATAGCCAATTGATGTTGAGGATATACCAGCAGATGTTCTTCTCTCTTGGAACTCTCTCTGTTTAAATGTAATTTTACAGTACAAGTTCTTCTTTCTGACTAATCATTATTAATTGCACACACAGTCAGTGCATTAACTGCCATAGAAACTGTGCCCTCAGGCCACACAGAAGCAAGATGTAGCACAAATGCACTTGCATGATTTGTATATTACTTAAACACTCTGGCATAACCATATTGAGAAAGCATTTCCTCATCTTCTCTAATCAGGGCTAATAGAGAGAGTAGGCGACATTCAGAAACAGGTGGAAGAGAAGAGCAGAAGTATCAAGGACTGGAGAACCAGGCCAGTGGAGCAGCTGCAGAAGGCAGCAACACTGCAGTGTAATTAGCTGCAGGTGGAGACCAGGAGCATGGACAACAACTGCAGTCAGAAGTTGTAATGTTAAGCAGATGCAGCTGTTAAAATCAATGCATCTAGTAAATTGACACAAACATTTGACAGGTTTAATTTTTACTTTTTTGCTATAGACTTTAGTATTTCTTTTCCATAAGAGGAACTTCTTTATAATAATATATGAATTTTAGCTGACTAACGACACATTAGCTTCCTGAAATTAGTCTGAGATAACAGAGGATGCTTTCACATCACGTTGCAAACTGTGAGAGAAGAAAGCTGAACTCCCCTCCTCCAAACTGGAAGGAATGGAAGTCTGCAGGCAGCTTAATGGGAGTAAAAGCGAAGCTGAAGTGCTGACAACTTTGTGCAGCTTCCCATAACTGATGCCATAAATGATGCTTCCACTACCGTCTTTCGTCTACTTTTGAGTTTGTGCTCAAGGAAATGAAATCTGTTCTGCTCTTGCAGACACCTGAGACTTCAGCATGCCAGGAAACCTGATTCCTCCCAGTTTTTTCTTCAGTAGTAAAATTAACAGAATATATATCTTACATATTTTTTCACTTGCATAAGAAACTAAATGATATTACATGAGAAAGACAAAGTATAGAATCATTCAGTGTCAGGTAATCTTCTTATACTAAGAAAGAAGTTAAATTTTCTGATCTATTTCGCAGCAGCTATCTGTGCAGCACATACAGTGCTACAATCTCGAGTTCCAAACAAAGGAAATACCAACCTTGCCTTCTGAATGGAAAACTTCTTCAGGAACTAATTCTGTGAGCCAGTTAAATGTACTTTCCTCCAAAGAGTAAGACACAAGCTTGGAAAGTTACCAAAGGCAACATGATTCCTAGCAAAACGGTGCTACCAGAGGAGTGGGTCCACCCCTTCTTCAGCAGATGTCTGTGCACCATATGCTAGCTACCCAGATGCATTACAATCATTATGAGCACTCTGTCCTCTATTTGTGGTCTAGTTGGGGGTTTTACCTATGTGTTAGAATCCCTTCTTGGTCATGGCAAACTTTTTGATGGAATCACAAAGATTTGCTAGTGCCTTGAAATGCCATGAAAACCTTCAAGTGACATTTCCTGAGCCAGACTACTGATGGAAGAATGTGCAGTTCTGGGCAAGGACTTGTGCTAACTGTAATTAGATTTGTAAATCTGCAGTATTTTAAAAATGCAAAAGTTTACTTAAGTGCAGTTCATACAGTTTGTCACAGTACTTCAATGACAAGTACAAAACTAGCCAAAGAATTACCTATTTTATGAAGATCTGTAGGGTCACAAATTCTCTTGTCTTCATAGTATAGAATCATAGAAAAAACAGGTTGGAAGAGACCCACCAGATCATCATTGAGTCCAACCATTCCTATCAAACACTAAACCATGCCCCTCAGCACCTTGTCCACCTGTCCCTTAAACACCTCCAGGGAAGGCAAGTCAACCACCTCCCTGAGCAGCATCTTCCAATGCCCAATGACCCTTTCTGTGAAATTTTTTTCTCTAGTGTCCAGCCTAAACCTGCCCTGGTGGAGCAATCAATTACAAACACCTTCACAATTTACTTCATTGAAGAATGCATTAAATGACTACTGAGCAGCAAAATGCATGCTTTTAACATGGCACTGATACTTGAGCATTGACACAAAGAGAAATACAAGAAAAAGGAGGCACATGTTTTTACCAGTTGTCTTCCTGTTTCCATAGTGTAATAAATGTTGCTATAGATACAAGCATTCCTTTCTTATAAGACTACCCTCAACTGTTTAACCTCCACACAAGAAGGGCCAATAGTCAACAGCGGGAAAAGTGAGAAACAAAAGAAAACAAACAAAACACTGTCCAAATAGACTCCTTCAACAAGATCAACCAGACAAAAATTGATAAAAAATGTATGACCCTAATTTTTTTAGGAGTATAAGAAAACTAGGTCAGAAGTTCAGCATTAATTTAAAGTTAGAAAATATCCAGAATTAAAAATTAATTATAAGAATATAGTTGTCCTTACAATTGAAATTATAACAGTTTGATTCATCAGTACATCAACAGAAAGATGTAAATGGGAAGGTGAAGGACTGCAGGCTAGGTAACAGGATGCCAGTGGAAGCAATGCAATTACTTCTCTTGACTTCAACATTTCTCTATTGCTCTTCATCTCTAAGGGTCATCAGTCTTCTTTGTCATACCCTATATAAACTGAATAGAACATCCATCTGTTAAATACTTCCACGCAAAGAATGGGGTTTTTTGTAGGCTCATATCATGGCTTGCAAGACAGAGCTTTGGCATGGCTGGAATGCCGAGGGTGCAGTATGAAGTAATTCATAAAGTGAAGACCTTATAAGAAGAAAATAATTCTAGTGACTTTAATTTTACAGAAGCAAATTATGACAATCAACAATCTATTCTTGCATAATGCCGGGTCCTGCACTTGGGGCACAACAACCCTATGCAGAGCTACAGACTGGGAGAAGCCTGGCTGGAAAACTGCCAGGAGGAGAGGGACCTGGGGGTGTTGGTCGACAGCCGACTGAACATGAGCCAGCAGTGTGCCCAGGTGGCCAAGAAGGCCAATGGCATCCTGGCTTGGATCAGAAACGGTGTGACCTGCAGGTCCAGGGAGGTGATTCTCCCTCTGTTCTCAGCACTGGTAAGACCGCTCCTTGAATACTGTGTCCAGTTCTGGGCCCCTCAGCACCAGAAGGATGTGGAGGCTCTGGAGCAAGTCCAGAGAAGAGCCACGAAGCTGGTGAAGGGGCTGGAGAACAGGACCTATGAGGAGCGTCTGAGAGAGCTGGGGTTGTTTATCCTGGAGAAGAGGAGGCTGAGAGGAGACCTCATTACTCTCTACAACTACCTGAAAGGAGGTTGTGGAGAGGAGGGAGCTGGCCTCTTCTCCCAAGTGACAGGGGACAGGACAAGAGGGAATGGCCTCAAGCTCTGCTAGGGGAGATTTAGACTGGACATCAGGAGGAAGTTTTTCACAGAAAGGGTCATTGGGCATTGGAATAGGCTGCCCAGGGAGGTGGCTGAGTCACCTTCCCTGGAGGTGGATGAGATCTTGAGGGACTTGGTTTAGTGTGTGATAGGAATGGCTGGACCTGATGATCCAATGGGTCCCTTCCAACCTGGTTGTTCTATGATTCTATGATTCTATGATTCTAATTATTTTCTCTCCGAAACTGACTGCAAGTGGATGGTACATAATACGCTCTAATGATGAATACTTGACTACTGAAGAATTGAGGCATTCTGAATCTGTCTGTGTGCAAAGAGATGTCTTCTTCCCTGAAGCACAGATTAAATTTTTGTATTAACGTATTTCAATTATTTAGACTATGTACATGATTTCTGTTTAGGCATGGGTACATACCTACACACTTGAGAAAATTTAAACAAGAGCAACACAAATGAGCACCTGTGTCAGACAAAGAGCAGAAAAGCTCTACAATAAATCAGCGGTTTCACTCCTGCTTGAGAAATGGCTAAAACTTTTAAAACAAAAACATTGTCCTGATAAGCTAAATGACTGCAAAGGTCTCGTAAGCTGTAATGACATATGAGGGGCTTTTTTCCCCTTGGAAACAGCACGTACCAGTCTGCCTATGCAACAAAGTGCTGGAACATGCTGTCTACCTTCAATACCACACAGCTAAATATTTTATTAAAAGTTATGCTGCAGACAAACACAGGCTATTCCAGACAAAGGCTTACAGACAGCAGGAGACAGTGAGCTGGTTTTCCCACTGTAGTAATTTAAAACGTTATTTCAGAAAGCAAACCAAAGCCATTTTAAGTTGAGCATGTGGTGCATATAACACAGAATACTGTGTGATTTTTAGATCTGACCCCAATAACTCCTAATGGAGATGACAAAATCCAAGTTTTTACAGAGCCACAGAAGAGCACAAATTTTAGGAGATTTCACTTCCAATTTACATAGGGTTTACCTTCCTTTTTTTTTTTAAAATTCATGCTGAAACACAGAACATTCCTGTTGAGATTACAAGAACTTGGAATTTATATAAGCAACATCAGAAATTTACTGCCTACCAATGTCTGGTCACAAATAAATAAACTTTTATTTTGATACATACCATAAACACTAATGTTAAGCCATTATTTTTTCAATTACTGAAGCTAAAAAGCAAAGATTAGGTCATCCTTTCCCAAGCGAAAAGACAAAAGTACAGAGGAAAAAAATACTTCGTGGAAGAACATTTCTGTTCTGTTTCTGAACAAAACAGCAGTTCAAGCACATGCTAAAACTAAGTGGCCTTTTATGTTGTTTGATGGTTCCCATTATGAGGAAAAGGTCACATACAGTCTTTTTTTTTCCTTCTAAAACCTCCCACCCTAAGAGCTAGGTAACCAACACGCATGAGAGATAGCAATATGTAATCAACTATTGGCTATATTGTTTTAACAGGTATACTTGCCTAAGCACACATATATAAATTTACTTACATATCAGAATATCTATCTTTAAGTATATTCTACTATATTAGCCTACTAAATAAAAATGTATTCATATGTATTGGTCTGTATTCTTATGTTTTCATCCTTGGACAAACAAAACATTTTGCAGAACACAACAGAAATGAGTACCTCCTGACAGACAGCTTTCATCTCCTGAAAAATGGATCCTCTCGACAAGAGGAATACTACATAGCAAGCTGCATGTTAATGCCCAAAATGCATGACAGTACAATTTCTACCCCCATCTTACTAAGCTACTCTGCAGTGTGGCACTATAGTGTGTTAAACACTGTGATGAGTGCTCTAGTAGCCTAAAGCAGATTAAAACCTTCCATAAGCTCTTTAGAATAAGAGAACAACAATAATTTTGTAAACCAAGTTGAATCTTGGAAACCTTAACTCTGTAAATGCAGTTAATACATTCCTCTGATACGACTGGTGTTGCAAGCATGGGTGTTAAAGGTCACTAAAATGTAAAAATAGCAAGATCAGTAAAACATTAATCAAGCTACACCTAGATTTTACATGTATGCAGATGATGCTGTTTGTGAGAAACAATACAAGTGTGCCTGGTGCAACTTGATGCCATTCCCTCTTGTCCTATGCCTGTCACTTGGGAGAAGAGGCCAACACCCACCTCACTACAATTTCTTCTCAGATCGTAGCAGACAGTGATGAAGTCTCCTCTCAGTCTCCCTTTCTCTTGGCTAAACAACCCCAGTTCCTTCACCCATTCCTCATACGACTTGTTCTCCAGCCCCTTCACCAGCTTCACTGTTCTTCACTGGACACGCTCCAGGGTCTCAATGTCTTTCCTGTAGTGAGAGGCCCAAATTATTAACACAGCATCACCCAGCTACCTGCCGGCTTCTGCCAGAATAGATCTCCCCACACACAGTGGGTGCCTGACATTTTTCAGTGACCACCAGACTCTTATACGGTCATGCCAAAGAAGTTACTACCCTATAAAACAGGAAAAAGAATTGAATGAACTCTAAATGAACTATAGAAAGATCTCCTATTTTGGAAGTTTGCAGTACTAAGTGACTTACTAGTTTAGCAGCAATATTTTAAAAGCTAAACCAAAAGAGTATTTGCTAACTGCTAAACCTATTAGTAGTTAAATGTTCTACCCCATCCTATGATATTTTTGTTCCATGTACTTCTGTGTCAAAATCTGTCATACATTTTTCCCTGAAAGCTTTTTTTCTCTGCATTTTTTCCCATTCTGTTCATAATAATCACCTTTCCAGTGGTTAAATGACATATTTACACATGGTCGTTCAGCACAACAATACTGCAAATATAACATATGGTCTAAAGCTGCTATTTTTGCCTAATTATGAGAATTGGATTTCAGTCTTCATGCACTGTCTTGCTGAGGATGTATTCTATAAAATAAACCATTACAAAAATCATTAACACACACACACAAAAGCAGTCTGTGTAATACACTGCGGTTTATTGTGCATTAAAATGCTCGTCACTCAGAGTTTATTGGGGTTTTTTTTTTCATTTTTATTGAACAGTGGTGGTGCATCTTTTCCTGAGCCTAAGAGCAGTACCTATTGCTGTGACATTTCACTTTGACTGACACTGATTTCTTCTTTAAATACCAAACCTTTTGAAGAGGTTTTTGTCAGTACTGCAGTTTTCAAGGAAAACTGAGAGTGTAATAGATTTTGAAAAAACTGGTCAGTTGAGTGCAGAAAGGTATCTAAAAAACACCAACAGCCTTACTGAGTTCACAGGGAGTTCCCAGAGGTACTTCCTTCCCTATTAGTATCCATAATCATGACACATCTGGTGTTCCAAGTTTGGTCTGTGACTATGAACAGTCCTTTCCCTGCTTACATCCCAGCTGCAGATCTTCATTCACAAAAATTATTTTCCTCAGTTTGTCTATGTCAGTGTCCCAGAGGACATCCTGATAAAGCAGATGCCTGCAAACTGCATTTATGACCATGACAGGCAGGCTGTTATTCCTCTGGCTGTGCCCAGGCATGAAGGCTCCTGCATGCTCCCATGGTCTCTGATCTGCACGGCACGCAGTTCTCCTCTCTTGAGGACAGCACCAACAGGTGTTCAAGAGGTAACATCTTCCCTCTCCATTACAAACAAAATCAGACCATCTGAGAATGCTACAGCATATGTAGCATTTTCCAGAACAAGTCCATTTATTCTAGCCTGCGGATGTGGCTCTAGGAATGTAATTCTACAGTCTGTTTCTGAAAAAATCTATGTCCATGAGGCAATTAACGACTGCTTTTGTCTAAGTCCAAAGCTGTAAAACAATTCCTCTTCAGATTACACCAGAGACAACCCATTCTAGCTTTGAAAATGATTCTGCTGATAAAAGAGTTTTGAACCAGGCAAGCTCAAATAACACCTTCCAAACTAAATTATTTGCTGATTCCTTGAAATATTATGAAGAGTCACTCACGCTGTACTACTGACCCTGAAACGTAGTTATGGTGATCTAAAGATCAAAATGGTTAATGTTTTCCTGTGATGTTTTCAGCAAAGGTACCTAGCTAAGAAACCTGCTCTAGTTACACTGCTGACAGGAACACAGACACTGAAGAGTCCCCACGGCCTAGCACAGTTTGTTTCCATGGTAAAACAGGATATTAAACTATTAAACCCTAGAGTAGACACTCTTAGCAGGATTAAAGAGGGGCTGGTATGTCTTGATCGTTAACACAACGTTAGCCTAGAAAAGAAGCAATTTATACCTACTAAGGCAGGAAGAAGGAGGGGGGAGGAGTCGTTTTCTTTTATTGTGGGAACACAGGGGTTGGTCGCCTGTTTTCACAGGAATGTTATTCACAACCCCATGGGTTCTTACCAGTCCCACGTGCCTATTTTAATAAAAAAAAAATAAAAAAAAAAAAGAACCCCACCAAAAAAAACCAACCCCCCCCCCAAAAAAAAAAAAAAACTAGCAGCATGCTAGGAGGGTTTGGACAAAGTAGTCTAACACAGACTTGGTATTAGGTGTTCAATACTAGGCTGGGTCTTGAACCAGACAAGCCTGTGAGCAGTCTAGTCCAGTGGGAGGTGTCCCTGCCCACAGGCAAGGAGGTTATGATTTTCAACGTCCCTTTAATCCCACTCTATGATTCTATTAAATTTCACAAATGAAAAAAAAAAAAACAACAGTGCAAACAGTGCAACTTTCACTTTATCATATTCCAAGCAGAACAATGGGTTTCCCAGCCTCCCCAGAGAAGCAGTGTGATACTCAGTCACAGAATCACAGAATCACAGAACAACCAGGTTGGAAGGGACCCATCGGATCTTCTAGTCCAACCATTCCTATCTAACACTAAACCAAGTCCCTCAAGACCTCATCCACCCGTGCCTTAAACACCTCCAGGGAAGGGGAATCAACCACCTCCCTGGGCAGCCTATTCCAATGCCCAATGACCCTCTGCGTGAAAAACCTCCTCCTAATCTCCAGCCTAAACCTAACCTGGTGGAGCTTGAGGCCATTCCCTCTCGTCCTGTCCCCTGTCACTTGGCAGAAGAGGCCAGCTCCCTCCTCTCCACAACCACCTTTCAGGTACTTGTAGAGAGTAATGAGGTCTCCTCTCAGCCTCCTCTTCTCCAGGCTAAACAACCCCAGCTCTCTCAGACGCTCCTCATAGGCCCTGTTCTCCAGCCCCTTCACCAGCCTCGTTGGTCTTCTCTGGACTTGCTCCAGAGCCTCAACATCCTTCTTGTGGTGAGGGGCCCAGAACTGGACACAATATTCAAGGACACAATATTCAAGTCACAGCCACCACCTTGGTGGAATTGTCCCACAGCCATCAGCTGCCTGCGGAGCACATGGAGTCCCCTTCAGTACAGAACCCCAGCTCTGCCAGCTCAGGGGGTGCCCCTACACCACACTGGGTGTCACAGAATCATAGAATCATGAAGTTAGAAAAGACCCACTGGATCATCGAGTCCAACCATTCCCATCAGTCACTAAACCATGTCCCTCAGGACCTCGTTCACCTGTCTTTTAAATACCTTCACAGGGAAGATGACGGAACTACCTCCTTGGGCAGCCTGTGCCAGTGCCAAATGACCCTTTTCTTTAAATATTTTTTCCTGACATCTAACCTGAACCTCCCCTAGTAGAGCTTGAGGCCATTCCTCCTTGTCCTGTCCCCTGTCACTTCGGAGAAGAGCCCAGTTCCCTCCTCTCTACAACCTCCTTTCAGGTAGTTGTGGAGAGCAATGAGGTCTCCCCTCTGCCTCCTCTTCTCCAGGATAAACAACTCGAGCTCTCTTAGTTGCTCCTAAGTCTTGTTTTCAAGACTTCACCCTTCACCAGCTTCATCACTCTAAAATTGTCCAACAAATCCTCCTCAGCAGGCCCCCATGGTCCCTCAGAAACAGGAGGGTTTGGCCAGGCAGCATCAGTGCTCAGCAGCCACACTGACAAGTTCTAGGCCCCTCACCACAAGAAGGATGTTGAGGCTCTGGAGCAAGTCCAGAGAAGAGAAACGGGGTGGAGAACAGGCCTTATGAGGAATGGCTGAGATTGCTGGGGGTATTTAGCCTGGAGAAGAGGAGGCTGAGAGGAGACCTCATTGCTCTCTACAGCTACCTGAAAGGAGGTTGTAGAGAGGAGGGAGCTGGCCTCTTCTCCCAAGTGACAGGGGACAGGATAAAAAGGAATGTCCTCAAGCTCCACCAGGGGAGATTTAGGCTAGACATCAGGAGGAAGTTTTTCACACAAAGGGTCATTGGGCATTGGCACAGGCTACCCAGGAAGGTGGTTGATTCACCTTCCCTGGAGGTGTTTAAGGCACAGGTAGACAAGGACCTGAGGGACATGCTTTAGTGTTTGATAGGAACAGTTGGACTCGATGATCCTGTGCATCTCTTCCAACCTAGTTGTTCTATGATTCTATGAAACAGGTGATTCCACCATACAGGGCAGGAACACTGGGAGCAAAAGGACAGGCAATCTGTTTGCAAATCAACTCTACCATTTTGACTTATGAAGGTATAAACTTTAAGGACAAGAAATCAGCAGCAAGAGCTGATGTTAATGGCTGACAACAGGAAAGGTTTTGCTCTCTACAGATCTAAATCAAGTACTTCATCCGGAATGGCTTTTTTTTTATGCTTAAAGTCAACAAAGTAAAAATTAATTTTTAAAAAATGCATTTAATAATGAATTGTTAATGAATTAATAAAATTAACATGGGTTTGAGATCAACCACAAGCTGTGTGGGAGAAGCAATGCAGTGTGGGTAAACACAGTGGGAAGAGCTGCCTCCAGATGGAGCCTTGGGGTGAGCAGCCCAGGGCTGCCAGTACAGACTGCAGCAGAACACAGCAAAGGGGGCTGAGAGGGAGAACTGCTATGGTTTAGCACCAGGTTGGGGCAGCAAGCATATAAGCCCTTTCTTAATGTTCATTCCTGCTCGTTTCATTTGTTTTGCTGCACTTGGAAAAGCAAGGTTTCCCTTTGAAAAGCTAATGGAAATTAGCCACTGGGATTTAAACACTGACTGCTCATTCTAAATGTTACATCTGTGAATGCTGATAAGTGATCAGCTATCTTTTAGTGTCATTTTTCCATGCTTGGCCAGAGACGTAGAACTTTAAGAGCACAGCCCCAGGCTCAGTTCTACGGTTCTACAGTGCCTACCTTCTGAGTACTAGACCAGTTGTGCTGATAGACACTTTTCAACTCCACTACTGCAAAACTAACTTTCTAAATGAGGATTCTGTGGGGCCTCTGAGCAATAAGAAAATAACAACTTGCACAGCCCTGTCCCGTATAAAAACAAAAAAGAAAATGAGAATATGTCAAACTCTCCTTCCGTAACTACCAGCGCAGCTTAATGCCTTCCCTCTCAGGCCATAATTAACTGAATTTGATCCGGTGGGTCCCTTCCAACCTGATGATTCTATGATTCTAATAGTGAGCAACAGAAGGATCCATTGATCAATCAGTCTCTGTCTGCCACAGAAGGGATCCCATCCAACGGCTCCTTGTTGCTGCTCGAAGGAATGTCTATTCACACACCGAATGCCCCTCAGCTGACGCCAGTGTCGGTCCGAGGAGGCATCTCCCTGATAGGAACTTTTTCTGTCAGGATGTTTTTTATTTCTTTCTTATTTTCAAGGAAGGACAGGATTCCCCTGTCAGAGCATTTTTGTTTCTTGTTTATTTTCAAGAGTGGGCTGTTTGCCTGGTACAGATTGGAGATAAGGCCTGTCTGCCCCAGATTCTGGGAGGGAAGAAGAATGAAGGGGAGTTTCAGAAGACATCTCCCCTCAGGATGACCATAAATCCTTCTCCGGAGATATGAGCTAACACCACGATGTTACTATCTGGTTTGTAAAATTCCTGTATTAATTTCATGTCTTTGAAGTCTTTGTTTAACTGAAAGCTTGGCCCTATAAGAAGCCCTCAAGTTCTCATTTTGGGATTTGCTCCAAATTGGCCATGGGGCGGCCGCTGGTCGATCAGCTATGAATTTTTATGCGTATTTATTTTAACAATTTGGAATAAACATTTTTGTTGCTAGCAACTCTGCCTCGTCGTCTTAGCAAAATGTTTTTTGGACCCTAACATTTCCCAGCATCTGATGCCCTGCACAGAGAGGTGAAACCAGGGCATCAACAGCTGCCGTGTCCAGTCCGGTTTGGTATTCTGGCGAGTGCTGGCGCTGCCCTGGGAACAGAATCACAGAATCACCAGGTTGGAAGAGACCCACCGGATCATCGAGTCCAACCGTTCCTATCAAAAGTCACTACCGGTTAAACCATGAAACATGGTCAGCCCAGAACCACTGCTTTAAGCTGGTGCTGCCAGGAGGAATCATAGAATCACAGAACAACCAGGTTGGAAGGGACCCATCAGATCTTCTAGTCCAACCATTCCTATCAAACACTAAACCATGTCCCTCAATACCTCATTCACCCGTGTCTTAAACACCTCCAGGGAAGGTGACTCAACCACCTCCCTGGGCAGCCTATTCCAATGCCCAATGACCCTCTGTGTGAAAAAACTTCCTCCTCATCTCCAGCCTAAATCTCGGTTTTAAGACGCTCCTCCTCCCGCAATTCCTTTTTTTTTCACGTTTCCTAAGAGCCTACACGTGAGACCAAGAATTTGTCACTCTGTCAAGTGAAGATTATTTGAATATTAAAAGAAATTCCTCTGGATTACCGCCCCCAGCTCCCTCATCATCCTACTCCCAACAAAACCCTCATCCAGAGCAGCCTTCGACGGATCCACCATGACCACTGTCCCCCACCCCCGCCCTGCCTCCGCCAGCAGGCGGGAAGCGGTCGAGCCCAGCAAGGGACGGGGGGGAGCGGGTTGCTCCCACCCCCCACCGAGTGGGCATGGTACGCTCCGCCGGCGGGCGGAGGGGAAGGGATGGGCAGTGGTACGCTCCACCGGCGGGGGGGGAGGGAGGGGGTGCGACCCCCACGGGGTGGGCGTGGTTCGGTCCGGGAGCGGAGCGCGGTTCCCGCCTAGGGCTGTGAGGCGGCTGGGGCGCTGCGAGGGGCTCGGGGGCAGCACCCCGCGGGTGTCCAAAACCCGGTGAGGGACTGGGGTTCGCCCCACTTGTGGCGGTGATGGTTTGGGCCTTTCAAGAGTGTTTGCCGTGTATCTTACGTGATACGTTTGGAGCACCGGTCAGGGCAGTTACGAGTTTCAATACCTGCACGTGGGATGATGGGACTGAGAGCAGCCCTGCAGACAAGGACTTGGCCTGGACAGACGCACACTCTCCTGGGTAGAAAACTGGCTGGATGGCCGGGTCCAGAGAGTGATGGGAAATGGTGTTAAGTCCAGCTGGAGGCCAGTGACAAGTGGGGTTCCCCAGGGCTCAGTGCTGGGTCCAGTCCTGTTCAATGTCTTCATCAATGACCTGGATGAGGGCATTGAGGGTACCCTTAGCAAGTTTGCAGATGACACTAAGCTGTGTGCAAGTGTCGATCTGCTGGAGGGTAGGGAGGCTCTGCAAAGGGATCTGAACAGGCTGAACCACTGGGCTGAGTCCGGTGGCATGAGGTTTAACACGGCCAAATGCCGGGTCCTGCACTTGGGGCACAACAACCCTATGCAGAGCTACAGACTGGGAGAAGTCTGTCTGGAAAACTGCCAGGAGGAGAGGGACCTGGGTGTGTTGGTTGACAGCCGACTGAACATGAGCCAGCAGTGTGCCCAGGTGGCCAAGAAGGCCAATGGTATCCTGGTTTGGATCAGAAATGGTGTGACCAGCAGGTCCAGGGAGGTGATTCTCCCTCTATACTCAGCACTGGGACTGTTCCTTGAGTCCTTTGTTCAGTTCTGGGTCCCTCACCACGAGAAGGATGTTGAGGCTCTGGGGCAAGTCCAGAGAAGAGCCACAAAGCTGGTGAAGGGGCTGGAGAACAGACCTTATGAGGAGCGGCTGAGAGAGCTGGAGGTGTTTAGCGTGGAGAAGAGGAGGCTGAGAGGAGACCTCATTACTCTCTACAACTACCTGGAAGGAGGTTGTAGAGAGGAGGGAGCTGGCCTCTTCTCCCAAGTGACAGGGGACAGGACAAGAGGGAATGGCCTCAAGCTCTGCCGTGGGAGATTTAGGCTGGAGATTAGGAGGAAGTTTTTCACACAGGGGGTCATTGGGCATTGGAATAGACTACCCAGGGAGGTGGTTGACTTGCCTTCCCTGGAGGTGTTTCAGGCACGAGTAGATGAGGTCCTGAGGGACATGGTTTAGTGTTTGATAGGAATGGTTGGACTTGATGATCCTGTGGGTCTCTTCCAACCTGGTTGTTCTATGATTCTATGAAAAGAAATGTGACCACCTGGAAGAGGGAGGTGATTCTGCTCCTCTATTCCTCTCTTGTGGGACCTCATCTGGAATAGTGTGTCCAGTTCTGTAATCCTCAACATTAGAAGGATATGGAGCTGTTGGAATGGGTCCAGAGGAGGAGTACAAGGATGATCAGAGGGTTGGAGCACCTTCCCTATGAGGATAGGCTGAGAGTTGGGCTTGTACAGCCTGGAGAAGAAAGGGCTACAAGGAGACCTTATAGCAGCCTTCCAACACCTGAAGGAGTCCTACAGTAAAACTTGAGAGGGACTTATCATGAGGGCGTGGAATGATAGGATGATACTTTAAATTGGAAGGAAGAAGATTTAGCTTAGACATTAGAAAGAAATTCTTCATAATGAGCGTGTTAAGGCACTGGAACAGGTTGCCCATAGAAGTTCTGGATTCCTCTCCCTGGAAGTGTACAAGGCCAGTTTGGATGAGGACTTGAGCAGTCTGGTCTGGTGGGAGGTGGTGTAGAACAGTTAGAATCATAGAATCACCAGGTTAGAAGAGACCCACCGGATCATCATTGAGTCCAGCCATTCCCACCAATCTCTAAACCATGCCCCTCAGCACCTCATCCACCTGCACCTTAAACACCTCCAGGGAAGGCAAGTCAACCACCTCCCTGGGTAGCCTGTTCCAGTGCCTAATGACCTTTTCAGTGAAGAATTCTTTCCTAATGTCCAGCCTGAACCTCCCTTTTAAGAAGGACCTTAAAGATCATGCAGTTCCAATGCCTTTGCCGTGGGCAGGGACGCCTCCCACCAGACCAGGCTGCTCAAGCCATTACGTACCAAATACTGTAGTTCAAAACAGGGGTGGGAAATTTAACAAAATGCGTTTGGATGACATAACATATATAACAATAAGATACACAAAATTAGAAGTGATTAGTTTTTCTGCTGGAAAACTGCAACATTTAATTTAATGTTTCAGTTCAGCAGGAGCTTTATTCCCAGTGGCAAAGTTGCCCAGTGCTGCCAAGTGCTGAGCACATCCTGTGTTCTGAGAAAATAAATGATGCCATGGAATAAGGAAATACACAAACAAAACAGCACACAACATGGCAGCTCCATGAACTGGCACAGTCAAAATTTAGAGGGTAATACACAGTGTTATGAACATGATGTAAAGGAAAAGGTGCTGAGAAATAGGTAAAATACAGCTTATGGTAAGAACTGGAAAGATTTGGGCTTTGCATTCACAGCGTGCGCTTAGATTATCAACAAACAGAACATTAAGATATGTTATTATTATACAAGATTGAATGTCTTGAATAAATAACTTAAGTTCCACTTCAAAATATAATTGCACTGAAATAATGGAAGTGAATAAGAATGCAAACTTTGTAAAAAAACCTACTAACTTAACTTAGAATCATTAGTTCTTTAATGTTACATATTTTGTTTAAAACTGTTGATTAAAAAAGGTAAGTTAATTAGCTTTAGCTAATGAATTAGTTTTAGTTCCTCTGAGGCAACAGTGGGTACAAGAGACAAATGAGTGTTAAGTTCACAGAACAAATATCTATCTTACTGCTTTGTTAAAGAAGTTACATACACACAAAGACTAGTATATATTGAGTGATTGAGAAAATAATTCAGTTATGTTATTTTGTTTCCTGCTTCGTAGTTATTCAATTACGTATCTATTTCCCTCTAACTTTACTGTAGGTATTTCTGTTTGGAAACCTATTCAGTTTCTGGGTACTGCATGCATTCTAACTTCTGGTTTGTCTCTCATTGCAGTTTTTTGTTACTCATGAAAAGACAGTCCATACATTGCCATATGGAAGTGATGATTTTGTCTGGCATACACAGCTTATCTGGTTTTGGAATTTTTTTTGTGGTTTTTTGGTTTTTTTGGGTTTTTTGGGTTTGGTTTTTTTTTTTTTTTTTTTTTTTTTTGGAGCCTGAGGTTCAAAGACAGTTTAGATATTTTCAGGAGCATTCATACCTGTGTCTTTCATCTCCACCTCTGTTAAAGGTTCTCCAGGTAGAATATCTACTAAAAATAGGAGTTGTGTTCATAATCTGGAGTTATATGGGTACTTGTCAGAATACTATCTTTTTACAGTTATGGAAAGGTTTATGTGTTGTGGTGTGTCAAAGGTTTATGTGTTGCAAATTGTTTATGAGAAAAATGTGAAAGTAACTTGAAGCCTGCATACCTGCATAGTTAAGTACTGAAGCGTCTACATAGGTAAAAGATCTAGGTCTTGCATGGACGTGTGCCAGATAAAATCTCATTTACTTAAGTAACATTTTTTAAGTTAATAAAACTTAACAGAATTCATCTCTCGCCTCTAAAATACACATAGCAGAGAATGAGTAATTGGTTCACTGGATTGAATTTCTGGCTATTAAAGTGAGGACAGGAAGACCAATCTGTTTCAGCAGACTATCTAAAGAGAAATTAGTCATATGTTTTAAAAGCATCCTCTGTGCAGACTGCAGATATATTTAGATAAAATTACATCTTTTTGCCTATAGATGTGGATTCAGGGTTTGGTTTTTAGTTGCAACAAAAAATTCCAAATACAACTATAACAGTTTGACATGTTTTGCTTGGGCTTTCTGACATTCACTGTGTTTCCTAGAAATGGAAGATCTTAGGTTATTTGGAGTTCAGCTTCACCTGCAGAAAATAGTTTTAATTTAAAAATATGTTATTTGTTCAGCTTCACGTGGACATGAAACCTTTTGACATAGTATGAATGAGAAATACATGAATTCGTAGACCTGTTTTTTATAGGTACTGTGGTCATTGGATTATATGGTCCAGAAATAAATGAATCATAGCCACTAAGAAACAATGAAGAAAACCAGCATGGTGAATCTTGACAGACTTTTGGATAACTATTCGGAAATAGAAAAAGTAAGTGAAGATGGTAAAACATACGAAAACTGATGTCTATAAATAGTTTGTTACCTTTAAATAAGCTTTTCAAGTGAAAATTTCTTCTAAGGGATATCAGTTTATTCTTTATTAACATGCCCTTAATACCAGCTTTCTTTGGAAGGTGTTCATATTGACTGGCTCTTGGTGTGACGAGTGACTTCCAAGGAGCCTGGGAAGCCTCTGTTTCTGTGCTTGAATTGTAGTGGTGCAGAGACCAATTTTGGCTTCTCAGGAAAAGGCAAAAAGCCACTTCTTAGGAAGTGTTACTTTGTATCAGATGCTGCTATTTAAGACAACAGTGTCACACAGCTTTGCTAGGACTGTCCTTTCAGAAACTGATCCTTGTTCTAAGAAAGTGTCATTGCCATAGCAGGAGTATCTGTTCTTATATTCCATATGCATTGAGCTCTGTTTATCTTACTTATACATTAGTTAGACTCATTTTGTCCAGCCCTGTGGTGATTTCCTGACCAGTAAAACTGTACCAGAGATAATATAAAAAAGGTACCTGAAAAAAATTTAGCCCTTCTCATGGAAAAATCATGTTATACCAATTCCTATTTACGCTCATCGCTCATGTTGGTGCTAAGTGAGGTCATTGACAACCTCACTCTTAAAGTAGTAGAAAGAACCTGGCTAAAGATTGATAAAGACTGTGGACTACAGAACTGAGAAGAAACCAGTTTATAACTAGGGACATAAGCTGGCAGTCAGTGCTGCAGAGTAGACTCAAATAGCCTATACTCACAAGACTAGCGTTACTCTTTTAAGGAACGGCAAATTATACAGGTTTCTGACTACAGTGTTGTGAAATTGTTAAAAAATATATTAATTTAAAAATCAATATTTAAAACATAAATCAAGAGATATACTGAGATATATAAATAAGTAATAAGTATTTTCCAATTTTCTAGAAAATATCCAAAATTAATGAAGCAAATAATTCACTGGTTCTTCAGCTGGAAAAGTGTAACAGACTGTTAACATTAAGTCAATCAAAAGAAGAATCAGTAAAAGAAGGTAGGTAACTTTTTTAAAAATGGTATGGGTTTTGCACATGTTCAGGAGGTTCTGAGAAATACTTCCATTATTTTCAGTCTTATAAAATACAAAACTATAATATCAAGAATCTGAGATACTGTGTAAATAACAGTGATACTTAATCTTGGATCATGTGATAGAGTCCATCTAATTTGCATAAACTTTAATCCACAAGCATATCTAGAGAACTACATTAAAGTAACTATTTTCCCGTGATGTTAATATCCATCCATTTTAAGGGCTATTTGAGTGCATGCAACCTATGAAAGAAAATCTTTCCTTTAGTATTTTCATTCATTTTTTCCTTTACTGTTTTCCTTTAGGTACTGTTATATCCTTTTTCAGGAAAACGAGTGTTAGCAGGGAAAGGGAGAGGATCAAATGAGTTTGGTATACCTCATGATGTTGTGCCAATTATTTACCTTGTTATTATGCCAAATGTGTACCTTTCACTTGAGCTTCTAGTGAACTCCCACTGTTTATAAAGCCAACGTTTTTCAGCAAACTAACATCAACAGTTTTTCTTGAAGTGCTATCCTGTGAGTTATGTTAATCCACAAGCAGCTCAGATGTGTTTATAAAAGAATGGGGTCACCATCTGGGACTAGTATGATCAGCACTGACACTGTTGTGCCCCCAGCTGAGCTGTTCCATTGGTATCAATATAATAATTTACCTGGTCACCAGAAATGCTTTGCCCAATGAGAAATTAGCCAGATGCATTCATGAACATGTATTTTACTACCTTCTGAAATGTCAGAGCTTACCTGTAATTGGGGAAGGCATGCCAGACTGGAGGAGCTGGTGCTCCAAGATGACGTAGAGAATTATATCTTAGTTATTTGTGCATTTTGATTTGTTTAGGAAGAATCTGATAGCCCAGTTTGGGTTTTTTAATATATTTCCCCTGCACCATGCTGATTGGGATATTGAAGTTTTAGTATTCCTCCAAATTTTGCTTATATAAATGGATTGTGTAAGGACCCTGAGTATTGATGGAATCTCAATGTTTTGTTGTGTCTAGGCATTTGTTTAACTCCTGAAGGACTAAAAAGCTGTCCAAAGTGGTTATACTTCTTACCCATGTGAGATATAATCCCTGAATAGGTCAGATTAAACAATGTGACAGCTCATTTTGTGTTTATAATGTCACCATCAAGATTTTAGCTGAGTGAAATTTCCAATTTGGTTATAAAGTGTAAGGAATAGCATTATAATCCTTCAAGGTTGAGTTCAATTAAGCTGACACCACTTTCCTTACTTTTTTCCTTAGGCTATGCTTGTGTTAATGTCAGCTTTACTGTGATCTGTTTGAATTGTTTTTCTTTTACTCTGTATAGCAGGTGTCATGGTGCTAAATAGTTATGAATAGCAATAGTAGTTAATATAATAAGAATTCAGCTGTTAAATGGAAGCTAGATAATGAAATGGCATTTACAATTTTATAGGTGGGAATTATAAACTTCCACATCCTAACAAAAAAGTTTCCAAATAAAAGAGGAATTAAAGAGAAAATTTCCTACTTAGCATAGATTTGTGGTTGCTTATCCTTCTGTAGTTTGCAGAGTTGCTTAAAAGTGCCTATTTTCATAGAACTTTGGTTCTGACTAGTCAGCTTGCTAGAAGTTAGAGAACAGGGTAGGAATAAACTTAGTTTGATGCTGGAATGAGATTATCAACTGGTTTCTCTTAGGTATTTGCTGGGACTTGAATAATTTAGCATAATCCAAAAATAATTTTGAAAAGCGAGCGAGTGAGCGAGTGAGTGAGTGAGTGAGTGAGTGAGTGAGTGAAACTTGCTAATGAACTAATATGTTTTGTTCTGCCAAGAATCTCATGATACAGAATGACAAGTGATAAAAAGTGGAGATGAAAACTAGTAGCAATGCACTTGGGAAGCATCATATATAAACAGTGGTTGGCCCTAGTTGGCTGCTTCTCAGGAAAGAGATCTTAGTGTCCTTCTGGACATTTCTCTGAAAATATCAGGTCAAAGAAGCAAACACAGTGAATAGGCTTGATTGTGGAAGAAGCAGAGAAATAAACAACATGTACCTCTGAAGTCCATGATTTTTGTGTACTGTTCTGATCCTCACATTTCAAAATGGACACAAGCAGAACTAGAAAAGATAACAGAGAAGGTGGCAAGGTTTGGTATTGTAAGGGAGAGGCAAGGGACTGGGAGTCAGGAACCAGTCACATAACAAGGCCCACAGAAGCAAGGGCTTCACCAACTGAGACTCGCTCCCACCATCGTGATGCAGGCCTAGTGGAGGCTGCCAGAGTTAGCCAGAATTCCATATTACCAAACAAGTACGTAGTGATGGAACAGGACCAAGGTCAAAAGAGGAGTCAGGATGAGTTTCAGTAACAAGGGCCAGTCATGGTCTAGTGTTTGTTGGCAGGTCCCCAGTGATGAGGCAAGTCTGCAGTCAAGCCAAGAAGTCACTCCCTACATCATGTCCAGAGCCTAGATCTACATGGTATGTGGCTGCAACACAGCTGCAGTATAGCTTAAGGTGGGCCAAGGGCAAAAGCCTCAGCTTAAAAACTTGCCCAAGGGAAGCAGGAGCAGCCATATCTGGATCTCCTTCAAGCCTTCTTCTTAGAGCTCAAGCTATACTCAGATTCTGTGTTGGCTTTGAGCCCAACCAAACACCCAGAAGGTGGCTGGAGGAGAATGGACTTGGGACCCTCACAGGTCTGGTTATAATTTTGGAAAATCTGAAAGAAGACCTTAAGCTGACTGGAAACTTTTCAGCCTGAAGAAAAAGAAGAGGGCTGATGTGACTCAGAGCTATAGAATTATGAATGGCGTAGAGAAAGTGCATAGGGAATGACTATTCATTTTTTATTGCAGTAGGAGAACTAGATGGAAGTTAAACTTTTTGATTGATTTAAAGCAAACAGAAGGAGAAATTTTTCCATACATTACAAAATGAAGTTGTTATATCAATTCCACAGAAACTTGTGGATAGCAGAAATATAGATTAGTCTAAAAAGATTAGAAAAACTAGACAATGCAGAACAGTCAAGAGGCCTCATTATTGACAAAAGCATAGGGGAGAGCGTTTATAAAAATAGATTTTTAAAAAAGGAAAAGGTGGACAAAAATAAGAAATTATTCTTGGCTTTAAACCTATGAGATCAAAGATACCAGTGAAAATAAAAGAAACAACTCAGGGAATCAGAGCTAGGATGACTGTACCAAGGACTGTGGATGTAGAATGTAATGAAAATAGATGAAAATTAGAAGAGATGTGAGTTTTGTAAATAGAAGTGCCTCAATTCAATGAGATAAGAAGGAAATTATTTGAGAAGATAGTTATGCTAATATAACTGAAGAGAACGACCTCTGGAGCTGTTTTGGAACACACTATAGGAAAAAAATTGAGGCAGGCAGAAGTCCAAATAAAAATACCAGAGCAATCAGCATGAAATATGAACTAAAGTTTTAGTAGCAGGCATATTCAAGGAAAAAAATCTTAATAATATTAAAGTCATAATAATTGTACAAATTCATACAGGGAAGACTTCCAATAAGCAGACTTATTGGAAGGCAAGGTTTCTGGTCATTAAGAGAGATTGCAGAGCTGTTAGTAGCTGCAATTAAAAAACGTGAAATTTGGAACAACTTGAGTCTAACAAGAGATTGTTCTGAAAGCTACTTGATGATGAAGTAAAAAGCAAATGAGAGATGTCAAAGGGGCAGAATGTATATAGAAAGATACTTGTGTATTGTTAAGACAGTTGTCATAACTGTTTTATTAGGTTAACGAGCTTACCAGTAAGGCAAACACTTAAAGTGTCATGGCACAAAGTGCTTATTAGCATATATTTTTGAACTGTATTCATACGTGGTGATCAGAAAGCAGAGTTTCACAAAATATCTTGGGCAGTAAATTGCTATAACCTGCAGTGGATCCTGTCAGATGAGCCTTCAGATATGGCATTACTGGAGATCAGCAGTGACTGTAATATTAAAAACATTTCAAAAGGACTTTACACTTGGTGTAGTGATTATAAATTATACTGAGTATATAACATTTCCAAAGCATTTCACTTTTTTTCATTTTGAAATGGGTGGAAATGGCCTGACTGTTACTGACTTCTGCAACATTGACCCTTCAGGAGAGGTAATAGCATACTTTGTATTAAGAATCAAGGGCACTAAGTGTGGTGTGTCATAGTTCAATTCTTTGTAAAACCTACTTGAAAGTCAAACCACTCTGGGGTTAAAAAACCACTCTTTATTATTTTGATGAGGTTATAGAGGGGTCCTGTGCACAACTGGAGAAGGTGCAAGAGACCAAAGGTAGCAGTGATACTTCCTCTTAATCTAGTCACAGTTGTCCTAGCAGACTAGCTACAAGAATGGCTTTTATACAGTTATTCTGCCAACTGTGGTCTGGAATAAAAGATTTATCCTAGCCGGGCTGCTCCCCAGAACCCAGCTCAGGCACATTTCCTGAAAATATCATTTGGGCCAAGGGCAACAGCAATGGCTGGATTTGGACTACTGTGTCAATTTCTTGATGAACAGTGTCAGCACGCAGTCATGATGTACACTTTCAGGTTGAAGAGCGTTCTAAAATTCATCCTATGACAAATTTAACACAAAAGCAAATGAATTTACAGGCGAGGTAAACAACTCAGCCTTTAGGATGTAAAGCTCATTGTTAGACCTCAAGGCAATTCACAGAATAGCTAAGCTAAAATGAGACACCATGTGCTGATGCATGGTTCATTCACCCATGATTCCAAATAACCAGAGGGGCAGAAGAAGCCCTGTGGAACGAAAAGCTGTTGTTCTGCCTGCTGTGAAGGGTTTGTGGCTGGTGACAGTGGGGTAGAGGAAGTGGAATTTTACCCTGGCTGAAGAACTCTTGGTTAGTGTGAGAAACAGAGATAGGAACAACATTTCACACCCCAAGAAATCCCAAACACATGTAAATGAGGACCTGAGGGCTCCTTGATGTCCTTGATTGTCAGAAGTTTCTCTCTAGAATTGTTTAAGGTAAGACTGGGAATTCTGAAGGAAATGCAAAGGAAGAAGCCTAAAATTCCAGGAAGAGAGGAGTGAAATAGTTTAACCAAAGATAAGATGGGAGAACATGAGCAATTGGGCAGCTGTATCTACGTTCTGAAAGGTCATAAATGAGCTTTGTTTTGTCTCGATATGTTCTTTGCTTAGTAAAGGTGACGTTTAGTACTACAGTTTTTGTGTAGTGTAAATTATTGACCATCCATTTAAAACAGACGCATGTCTGGCATTCTTATTTTCTGCTCCTAAGTTTTTCTGTAGTGACTAAATACATTCTTGTGGTGTAGGCTATGATTCTGAACTAAAATTTACTGTAGTTTTTTTAAAAGAAAACCCACTGTGGAACTCTTATGGTAGCATACACATCCTCAGGACTATGTATTTGTTGACTGATCGTTTCAAAGGTGTTAAAGGAAAAAGGTGTTGCTGTAATTGCTGTGTTAAAAAAACTCCAGTGGCTTCACTTATAAATGCAGATGGAAGAAACTGCAACAAATTATAGATATTTGTTGAGGCTCTGGAACAAGTCCAGAGAGGAGCAACAAGGCTGGTGAAGGGGCTGGAGAACAGACCTTATGAGGAACAGCTGAGAGAGCTGGGGGTGTTTAGCCTGGAGAAGAGGAGACTGAGAGGAGACCTCATTGCTCTCTACAACTACCTGAAAGGGGGTTGTAGAGAGGAGGGCGCTGGCCCCTTATCCCAAGTGACAGGGTACAGGATAAAAAGGAATGGCCTCAAGCTCCACCAGGAGAGATTTAGGCTGGAGATTAGGAGGAAGTTTTTCACACAAAGGGTCATTGGGCATTGGGAAAGGCTGCCCAGGGAGGTGGTTGATTCACCTTCCCTCGGTGTGTCTAAGGCACGGGTAGATGAGGTCCTGAGGGACATGGTTTAGTGCTTGATAGGAATGGTTGGATTCGATGATCCGATTGGTCTCTTCCAACCTGGTGATTCTATGATAATTCTATGATGATATTAAAGAGCGAAAAAAAACATTTAGGCTGTTGAGTCTTTTTGCATGTAGCGAATATTCTTTAGAGGGAAGCAACCATACAAAACCAATTTCAGATGCTATGTAGGTGATGCACAAACCTGCAACCATTTTTTGCTTTTTCATTTTTAATGGAGGTAAGCAAAACCTGTGAGTTCCCAGGAATTTTTGTCATCAGTCACAGCTATAACTACATAATGAATTTTCCAAGATACGCCCTTTAAAAATAAGGAAGATAAGCAGATGTTCTTGGGACCGGACAAATGAGTGGCTTGCGCTTAGAATGCTGAGATTCATTGTAAAGCTAGCTGCTGTACTGTTGTTTACTCAAACACAAAGACATCTTTCGAATTTGTGCACGAATTATAGGCAATTTTGTTTATTTATATACATTTGCAAGGAAATTTTTAGTAGAACTAGTTAGTACAAATGGGCATGCTAGCCTAATGCTTGCGACTTTGAATAGGACTGCTCCGCAAGTCCTTTTTTTTGATAGGAATGGTTGGGCTTGATGATCCCGTGGGTCTCTTCCAACCTGGTTGTTCTATGATTATATGATTCCTTTTGAGCCAGTACGGGAACTGAGGGGAAACAGTGTTTCTGTGCTGTTCGTGTGCCCTCTGCTGTTTTTTTGAGAGCATAGAATGGGAGAATGCAGCCAGCTAACGTTCTCGGCCAAATGAAAAGCCGACTTGACGGAAGAATAGACTAAAGGTCAAAAAGATTGACTGGAAAACTGGATCTCTGAGCTTAATTAATCTTCCCGACTCTATTATTTTGTAACATATTCTTAATTATAAGATCTGCAGTTTTCAACAGAGCTTTAGTTTTATGAGACATGCAGCTGTTATTTAGCATACTTCATCTGCTGCAGAAATTAAAAGTAACTAAATGCAGAAATTGAGCACTGTTCTGGTAGTAGAAGGACAAGTTTTACGAGTAAGCAAACTCCGTTTTAGTGTCCCCGGTCTTCCCAGTCTTAGAATATTTTATAACAGCGCTGATAAGGTGGCAAAGAACAAAAGGGATAAAAATAGCATTTCATGAAGACCAGATGTTTTATTACAGGCAGTCTGTATGGTGTTCAAATACTAAAAGTAAAATTAAAAAAACAAAACTGCAAAATACAAATATGTAAACTGATAACAAGTTGCATGCTTATACACATGCTCACATATAATGACTTTGTTTAAGATGAGATAATGGAGATATAGGAGCATATTCTAAATCTTCACATTTATGTAGAGCAGCAAGATGAATTTGAATACAAACAAAAAAGAGGTGAGAAAAAGCAGTGGGTGGATAATGTTGGTCTTGGCAAATATGCTGTCAGGAAAGTAAGCTTCATTTTCATTAATTATATCAAATTGCTGCAATGCTGATATGGAAAACCTCCATTATTTCCCAAATAGCACTAACATCCTTGTTTTCTGGCTAGAACCAGAAATGAAAAAATTCTATGAAATTGAATTGTCATATTTAAATATTGTCATATTTATTGTTAAATTTTTTTTTAATGGATCATCAAAGTGAAAGCTAAAATTAAGTAGTAACCATGTAATGGTTAATGTAATGAATTATTGCTGTAGTCAATAAGAAGATTCAGACTAATGTTTAATTTAGATAATTATAAAATAAAACAAAATTTTATAAACAAAATATAAAATTAAAATTACTAAGAAATTGTTTAAAAATACTGCATTTTTCATTTCTTTTAGAATGTGCTACTCTACAGAATGTGATAAAAGGTCTAACACAAACCATTGAAAACCAATGTAATGTGAAAGGTAAACACAAAATTGTTCTTAAATATACTGTACTGTGCTGTAATTTAGAATTAGCAGGCTTTTATTTTCTTTGTTTATATTTACTGTTTATTTTTCAGAGGAACTCAGTGCCAGCAAAATAGAAAGGGGAAAAATATATCTAAAATCAACCCTGTGCAGATTTTGGTGGACTGTATGCTTAATGAATATCTGTTGCTATTATCCTACCTAGAATCCATATGTAGAAGTTCTGCCTCAGTGAGGCTGTTTAATTAATAGTTGGACTTTAAATTTATTTCAGCATACCACAGGCAATTTTACAGAAAGCAAGAAAGTATCATTCAGCTATTGGACCATAGACAATCAAAGCATTTATGCATATGTTTTATTACTTCATAAAGCTAGAGTCTTAATCCTCAGATTAATGTTGCTAAGACTTTCACTCTTATCCATAAATACTTGCCAAACACTCATTGCTATTCAAAAATAAAATATATAAATATTTGCTATATCTTTGTGCCAGAATTTATCTGTATACCATGCAGTTAATTTTATAGCCCTTGTGTGTTCAAGACATGTTAGTGTAAATATTAATAAATCTCTGAAAATTGGAAGTATAGGGCTGCTTTTAATAATCAAAGTGACTTTCAATAGTCAAAAAAAGCATTATCGGCTTTTTCTAAATTCTGGGTTTTATATACTACTTTCTGAACTCTGGGGACAAAGTACTTTAAAAGTTGTAGATTCTAATTCAAAACTGCTGTAGACATGATAATTTCTGAGACAAAGAACTTTGCAGCTAGATTTTTTAATCAGTTTTCAGAAGGCTAAAATACAGTTGAAAGTAGTAATACCTCTCAAGTATTGTGTTTAAACTATGAATTTTCTTGTTAAATAAAATGGAGACTGAGATTATGAGTTCTATAAATTGTGATTATCATGCCTACAGAAAAGTTTCTTGAAGTCCAGACAAGTGAAAAATAAAAGTAATTTCCTTATTCTCCTTCCACGCTAGAAACACTGTCAAAATGTACTTTCAGTGCATCATATAGGGTTTTTTTTATTTATGTAGATGAAAATGATAGACTGAAGGGTACCATTCACATCCTGGAAGAGAAATTAAAGGCTTGTGAACAGGCAAGTCACAAATGATCATTCTTTAGGCAGAGAAATAATATTTTATCTCAAATGTAGCAATTCATATATCTTTACATGCTCAGATTTGCTACTGATACCATTATTGTTGCCCTTTTCCTAACAGTTATTGGGTGTAAAAAGAGAAGAGTTGTTCTTAATTCAGTATCAATACGAGAATTTGTTAGAGGGACTAAAAGTACAAAACTAAGTTTTAAAACTAAGTTTTTAAAATGTACTTAGGTTTAAATTGAACTTTACATCCTCAAATCTAATTCCTTGCATTAAAATAAATTTTTATTTTGAAATAAGATTTTGGTATTTGTTATGTCAGTTGTACTGCAAGAGAATCAAGAATTGTCTGAATTTTGTCTATAGTTTCTTTGGGAGTAAATATTATGAAGGTTATCTGTCTTTTACCTCTGTGATAATCAATTCCATTTACCACCTCTCTACTTTTTGCTTGTGCTACAGTTGCAGATATGTTGACTATATAGGACTGTGAATCTCACTGCTGATTTTCGTTGCCAGTATTTGTACGAAGTTTGGGCTAAAGTTAAAATTTTATACCAATAGAGCTGTTATCTTCACAGTTTGAGAATAAAATAAGTAATACCATCTGAAAAACATGGGGAAACTGTGATTCTGCACATTATATCCATGTATGGGCATGGTGGAACCTCCTGTTGCTGTCCTGAAGGCACTGACTTGAGTATGTCCGTGTATTCTATTACCACCAAGCAGTAACCACCTTTGTGGGTGCCTCCAAGCTGTGCAGAGTGGCTACCTGCCTCATCAAAAGGCACTGACAAGAGCTTGGAGTAAGAACCTGTGCATTGGCAGCTACAGCCACATCCTTGCTAATTCTGGAGTAGTTAATGGAACAAACTTAAAATAAAAACTCTACACTTGAGTATCAGGGTCAGCAGCATCACTGCTGCTGTCTCTGGTGTTTCTTCTGTTTCCTGTGTGAAGTTGTAGAACCTTTGGTGTAAGCAATATTAACAAAATGTATACTTTAAATACGACTTTTTGTTATACGTTCTTACAGTCAAAAATCCACAATAGTAAAGCTGTCATCACTTAACTAACTGCATATTGTATCATATCCTGGACTGGGGAAAGGAGTATTGTGTCTCCATTTGCCTGTTCTCCCCATAAGTACAGTTCCTAATTTTACATTAACTGATATCTGTAATACGATAAAATCTGCTATATTTTTCATCCCTGCTCTTCAGACAGATTGTGTGAATAGTAATTGGGCATTTTGCATTTACTAGATCAAAGATAAAACAAGTAGTGACTGGTAGGGCACTATACATTCTTATATGAAATGTACTTCGCAGAAGGCTAGTAGCACAGAAAACATGAGATTGTTATTAAAATTTTTATATTTGCAGGAATATAAAGATGAGATTGAGAAACTTATGACAGAAATAAAAAACAAAGAGGAAGACCACAAATTGGAAATAACACAGTTGAATTGTGACATAAGAAAACAATGTAAGTTCTCTGAAGACTGGCTTTCAAGTAGTTTTAACAGATGTTTATTGCTTGAATTGTTTTTAGCTTGAATTAAACGGTTCTTTTGTGAAATATTGACCTGTTCAAGAAAGTTTTAATATTGGGACAATTATGTTATTTTTCTATCTGTACATATTCTACAATCATCATATTTTGTATACTGTATTACTAGTTGAATTAAAAGAGGAGGAATACAGAGAACAGAAGGAGAAAAAAGAACTGGAAATATTAGAACTAACTAGACAGCTGAAAATTCAAAATGAAGAGAAACAGAATGAAATAATTAAACTGCAAATAGAGGTATGCATTACAAAGCTGGCTTAAAATCTATTGGACATTGTGTAAACTTAAAAGACTGTGTAGTGAAAGATGATAGTATTTCACGAAGTAATATGATGGAATCTAGGGAACTTAAATTTCACAAAGATCAGTTGCCTATGCTGCCTTCCGTAACGGTGTCTGTGTCGCTTCTGCTCAGGAATCGAGATCTGCCTACCATAAACAGACAGCAATGTTTGCTGTGTTTTTGTTTCAAGTTATATTATTTTGAGAATTTTGCTAGTTTTTGAGCTATAAAAAGGCTCACCAGTTTTTTCTGCTTATTTTTATTCTTTTTAATTTCTGAATGCTGGAAGATGTATTTTTTTTGTGAACTTCCAGGAGCTTTAAGATTTCTAATCCTGCAGACATTTGAGTCACAGAATTCAGTGTGTATTTCATGCCTCAGGGTTTAAAACATTCTCATAACAGAAACAGTTCAGCAAATAATTCAAACCTCTTACGTATCAAAAAAGAAATGAGGTGTGAAAGTGTACGGGCTTAGCTATCCTTTAAAGGCGAGGGAATGATGATGGTTTCAGAGATTTTTAGCATCCTCTGCTTTTTTGTCCAGCAGATAAGCAGCTCTACAGCTTTCTATAAGTTTTTAAGTAGTTGATTTGTTTGTGTAAAAGTATTTGGTTTATCGTGTTTGTACTGTTTACTTTTTTGCAATACTTTGAGGCATTTTTTGAAGAAACATGACTTGTAATTACATAAATTTTTAAATAAACTTAAGTAGCTTGATTTTCTGAGGATTAAATAGTAGATAAACTTGATATTACTGTTTTCATGTACAAAAGCCAATTTAAAAAAAAAAAGTCAAAATTATACTTTTATTATTTAACGTGCTTTTTTCATGTTGATTCTTAATGTTTTGTATTTTCCTGGTTCTTTCAGTTCAATGCTAAATTAGCAAGAATTCAGAATAAAACAACAAAATCATTTTCAGATGCTTCTGTCTTGCCACAAAGTATCTATCGAAGGGTATGTTCTTCAATAGCCCTGGTGGGCAGATACTAAATTGTGTTACAGCCTGCTTCAAACAGAAGCAGCAGTTCCCGGGGGTTTTGCTGTCTTTGTTCTCTAGAAAAATGGAGTTTAGGATGGATTTTGATCCCTTATGGGTCCATCTTACTCACTCTCCCATACATCCCTCCCACCTCTCAGACAACCAATTTCATCTCTGTGTTGATGTTGATACAGCCAAGGTTCAATAACAAAAGCCCCACGTGTAGTGGTTTTAGTACAGAATTGCTAAGCTGGGAACTTAAGCTAGAACTGACATAAATTTTATATGTGTAGTATTTGGTTTGTAGGCTAGGACCTTAGGGTCTCACAAAAATAGGATTCTAGGGAAATAATTTTGTGACATAAAATGCCAAGAAAAATATTCTATTAGAATATTTCTCATTAGTAATAGCATATTGTACTGTTACATAGTTCTACATGATGTTTAACAACAAAAGCCTTTGATTTTTTTTCTACAGAAACTCCAGCATCTCCAGGAGGAGAAAAACAAGGAAATTGAAATTCTTCGAAACACCATAAGAGACCTAGAGCAACGTCTTAATAAAGGCCAAGACATGCACCTCAAACGGAGGCGATTTTGAGTAAATAATACAAAGTACTTCAGTCATACATACAATGAGAAATATAACATCATATTTAAAACTGTCCACCAGGAAGTAAAAACAAGGTCTGAATACAGAATATTTTTATTTGAAAACATTCTTGCCAAACGTTCCAAAGACACGCCTTCTGTTTATATTCAAGGCTACTTTCTTGCTTTTCAGTGTTCACAATAAAGGGATTCAGGTTTTGTAGGAGTAATAATTTCCCTATTAAACCATCATTAATTATGGTGTACACTTTCAAAGCAGTTTTCCTTTCTTGAATATTTTCTTCTTCATTCAGGAATCCTTCAGACAACTACATTTTTACTTCAACTCAGTTAATCAAAGGTTAGGAATGCTAAGGTGCAGACAGACACATACAAATGTGAGTAATCAATACAGATTATCAAATTCAGCATTGTTATGAACAAAGTTAACAATTAAACCAAGATTAAATTTGTTCCACCCCTCCTTCTTGATACTGATTCTTTATGAAGAGTTGTTAATACTGCTTCTCACTTAAGGCACCCTGTTACTGATTTAGTGGGATTTTACAAGCTGTAGTAGTGTGTAGTAAAGGACCCTGATACCATATCTAAGCCACAAAAGTTAAGCATGTAAATCTTCCTTTAAAATAATGCAATTATTGCCTCTATCTTACATTTAAGATAAAAAGAGAAAAAGTTTTCTTGGCATGTTCCCTAAACTTTTCTTGTGCATATTTTGTATCCCCAGGTTAGGAAAAAAAAAAAAAGCCAACTTTGGAATATATTCCACCTTCTTAATAAAAAATGATTAAAATATCTGTTTTGGTTTTCTTCTCTTCTTGATTGCAAAACATCAGACAGGAACCCCTAGGTCATAGTTTATGTTCCTGTCCTCACAAATGCAAGCAGAATGTTGGGAGAGAAACAAGACAGACAAATTAATCAGGAATGCAGACACCTTCCCACTACAACTGAAAAACAAACTACAGGTCATTTAAATTCCTATAAATTGTGAATCTTTTCACTGATGGAATTTGACAGGTATTCCATAATTCTAAGAGCACTGCTCTAGAAGTCTACTTCTTTGCAATATTTTACCTCTACACACCTGTCAGTAAAATTTTTAACCAGGGGCAATGAAAACTATTAATCTGCTAATTTTTCCACTTTCACAGCCATATGAATTTAGGTAGTAGGACTCCCTTGCATATTTTAGGTGCTTAGTTTGTTTTTCAGGCTCAGTTTTTTGCCTTCTCCTGTCACTGTGATGTGTCACTAGTTTCACTTCCTCCTGCTGCTGGTGACTGTCAGGCAGCAGGGTGCAGACGTCACTGTCAGGATTCAGTGATGTCCTCTGCTGACAGCTGGCCATGTCACCTACAGGAATTTGGAAGTGCTCCACGACACTGTCAAGTGACAGAATTCCCTAGCTCTTCAAACAAAAGGTGTCTACAGTGGCAGCATCAGCTACTAGAAGCTGTGTCTGATGATGTCTGCCAGTTTCAGGTCAACAGGTTTTTGCAGCTGGTTTTCCCTTTTTTTCATAGCTTTTTATCTTGTGTAATTCCCACACTTTCTCCTGGAAGGACAGTGTCTACCGGTTCGTGACTACCTATGTGATCATGTCTGTTATGGCCAAAAGCTCTATGACGCTGACTGCTGTGAGAATGATGTCTGTGAGCTTCAGAAGGATGGTTCCCTTTTCTGGAGTGATGACTGCCCTCACGATGGTGGTGGTGTCTATGTCCATGTGGGTGATGGTGATGTGAATGTTGACCTGTTGGTTTGGGTTCTATTTCTGTTGGCTCTTCATCTGCTGTCTTAGTGATGTTTTCACATACACCATCAATATCTGGTTCCTGCAAAACAGAGGCTTGCATTAAATACCAGTCATTATATTTAATTAAACTAGTTATAAAGTATTATCGTAGTCTTTTTGCTAAATCTGAAACCCAGTTTTAAATTATTTGTTTTACATTGCTGGAGAAAGATAACAATGTATCATAAAGAACCTTGGTTTATAGCACCACTGATAATAAGCCAAGTATCTCAATGTAAATTTTGAGGAATTTTAATTGCAAAAGTAGTATTCTTTTTCTAGGATCCCTCACATGGCCTGCCCAAGTCCTACATTTAGCTGGAAAACTGTATGATGGGATCAAAAATGTGGGATCTTCTCATTCTGCTTTGATAATCCTTAGAGTAGTTCTGATCTGTGGTTACATGCATAACAACGCGACCCTTTTATAATGGTAACAATAATTTGTAACCTTGCGTTATCATTTTTTAAAAGTAACTGTTGTATACTGTGTTTAAATGTAAACTAAAAGGAGTGGTAACTCAAACCAGTCCTAGGATTTTTTAAAAAAAATTAGCGTGTGTTATGTGCCTATCCATCCCCAAAAAAGAGAGCACCTACTCTAGAAACCGAATTAGCCTTCAAGATTGCACTTAATTTCTGAAAATCATTTGCTTTTCTGTCAAGGGCCAGAATTCAGATAATCAGTCTATTGTAAATTGGACCTAATCAACTTTGAAAAATGTTTAAAAGCTCTCTACCAAAACACATAAAATGTCTAAATTCTAAACCACTTCTTTTTGGATTAATCACACTGAAATACTAACTTTTTCTGTACAGTTCCAAAATCAAATCCAGTTTCCTTTCCTAGTATATATAGAATGAAACAAGAAAATACCGTATAGGAGCAGTTTCCACACTTGTTTTCACAGTATGCAATTTTAATAGCGTCTTCTACGTATCGGAAAGACAAGAAGGAATAGGGTAGGCCCAGATGATACACAAGACGGCCACATCTAAAGAGAGAAAGAACTTTGCGGTTACATAGACATATACCTAAAATTAAGTATCTCTTCTTATCATAGCTTATACTCACATCAATGCACCCACATCATACATTCCCATGGACAGTGTTTCTGAGCAAGGTGTTCACAGCCAAACCCAGTATCTGTCTTACAAACATTTGCCCACTCCACCCCCTCTGCCAGTAGTGGGAAGTGTGATTTCTGGCTGATGTCATAACTACTGGTAGAAACCTCTAGTTTAGTGGCATTTAGACTAGCGAAGGTCCAATCATTACAGACTTATCTTGCAAATGAAGGAGATCATTTGTATAGCAGTACAAATCACCATGTGGTTGTTACATCCTTACAAAAAGCATCTTAATACAACATGACTTGTATTTTGATCAGAACGTACATTGCAGAGCATTTGAATTACCGAGTAGTGTGCATGAGAAGGCTTTTACAGTGCCCATTTACCCCATCACTGTCTTTGAGTGTTCTGGATGCACTTGACTGCATGACTTGTACATTCAACAGAGCTGGAGCAAGTGCACAGGTTGTACCCAAGTGCCCCTTGTTAAGCACCGCACCTACCATCTCAATGCACAGACCTTCAGCCTCAGCTCCCTATGCGGCTGCAGCACGTCTAGGACCAGCCACAGGAATAAAATGCCTTGCCAAAAAAGGCTCAACCGTAATAGATCATGGCCAAACCAGTGTGAAATCAGTTCATGGTGTAGGTGTATCCTATGTGTCAACAGCACGGAGCCCTTCACATGCCATGGGCCAGGCATTTGGGGCCCCTCCACGGGCTGTTTGTCTGTCATATGACAGCAACCTGCTGTACTTGGGTGTATTTGCTGCTCTAACTTGCAATCATTTCCTAAAGATCATGCCATCATATCAAGACTGAAAAATCAGGATTTCAATTTAGAAGTTATCACTGGTTCTGGCAAAACTTATAAATCAAAAAGCTACTATCTTCCGAAGTTTTAACTTTCACCTAGTTTTTCCACATGACTACGTGGCATTCTCAACAACTCCAGTCAAAATGTTTTCATGACAACTCAAATATTTTTCCCTTTTGATTCTACCTTCACATGCACAGATGTAATGTAGTTGTCTGAAAATAAAACAGTGTAAGACCAGAATCATGCTATCACATTCTATGCTCAGTTATATTAATATAAATCCAAAGTAATATAAAGGAAAAATTATTTCTCCCAAACTTACTTAAGCAAAAGCAGAACTTTCTTTTGTAGCATCTTTCCAGTAAATGCAAGTGTTTTATTTAGTGCAATTTAGAAGCTGATCATGCTGTCTTTGTTATGAGGTAATGAGGTTATTTGCAAATCAATTAAATAATATAGAGGCTTAAAAATCTGTATTCTAAATACATGCAAATATTTCCTGTGTTCCCCTCTAAACACAGACCTGTCATAGATGAGAAAGTCATCTTTGTTTCCATTTAAGGTGGTCCAGACATCATCTTGCTCCTCATCTTGCTGGTAGACAGTGATATAGTCAGAAACACTTTCTTTCAGTAGGTGAAATTTCTTCTGGGAAGAAGTTCCCTGATGGTTGACAACAACATACGAGATATTGACCAGTCCTTCATTCTCCAACTTCACTCGCAGGTCCTCCAATCTAGTGGAGAATGTAAAGAAGCAAGACCATAAATAATTAGAGAATCACAAGATTTGCAGTGTTAAACAAGCATTAACATGCTCCACCTTGTTTTCTTACAGTGAATGTTATTTTCTCCCACTTTTCATGGCAACAGTCTAACAGAATGAAAACATTCTTGCAAACTGCCCTGACTGTCAACAATACCAGAGTCTACAATAGCTAATAAGCCACAAGCCCTGTCCTTCTGAGTAGAATACAGTACCAAGTAAAGCAGACATCTATTTCAGATCAATTCAGTGTTGCTTGTATTTCGGCTTGTTCGTGCCCTTCATGGTGCAACACAGTTAGGTCATCCGATATCTTTATTTAAATTCTAAGGGTGTTGTTACATAGTCAGTTAAAGAATGCACACTGTAAATACAGCAGGGGGTTGAATAATCCAGAAAGCAAAGCTGCACTAAAAAGCCAATTGTTCTCCTGCTCATCTTGACATGGCTGTTTTATATAATAGCCAGAAAAGAGATATTACAGCAGCTGGGACAAAAGGATTCCTATAGGATATGTGTGAGAGCTGTCTAGCTGTTATAAGGCTTTCGCGTTGGCATCCCCATCACAGAAGTCTTTCTTTGCTCTATAGTGCTTTGCTCAGTCTTGCTATACAACATAAGGCATTTTTATCTTTTCATTTGTATCTTTCCTATTGAATTCCTCTAGAAAACTTTTTTTTTTAAAGTTTCAGGAAATAAGTCTAGAGCTTGAAAGATTCTTTAAAACCTTTCTAAACTGTACAGAATCAAAGCCAACCACCCTGAAAGCCAAACACAAGGCGTACTTTTGACTTGGATGGAGACAGATTTATCACCACTTCTTCAAATCTAGTTCTTGGGAAACTTGCAAAGGCTATTATAGCATGAAGCTACATAGCCTAGAGAAGGAATGTAAAATGTTTTTACAACGATTAAAATCTCTGAAACTGGTACTGTGAATTTTTAAACTAAAGTGATTTCACAGTCACTAAATGAATCCACGATAGGGACTGTGTGCAATTCCTTTTTTGGATCAGCTCAAAATTATTTTCTTGATGCTGTTACAGTCATGACACCTAATCGTTTCCACAGAAGTAGGTTCTAGAGACCAGCACACCAACATCCCAGGTCTTATACAAAAATCTATCACCGATGATTCTCTTGGATGCCTAATCATTTTTTTGAAAGGCCAGTCTTTACCTTATATTTTGGACTTTTTTTTTTATCTAGGACCTCTGAATAGCGGCTAGTAAAGCACATTAAAAGCACGTTTTTATTTTCTTTTTCCCCTATAGATCTTACACAAATGTGTGTCATGGATCTCTCTATTTCAGGTGCTAGAGAATTACAATGTTTCATGGCTTTGGCATCTTTGCTACCTTTACAATCTGTTGTAAACTGAAGCATAGTCTTGGAAAACTTTTTCTGTTGCGTTTTCATGTGTTTTGTGTTTCATTCATGTGAAGTTGATCATACTTAAATGTTGTAAATACAATATAAAGATGATCTGTAGGTCGCCAAGAGATAAACCTGAGCCACTGCCACAGAATTTTCCTGGTCACACATGCCATCTGGGATAGCAGCATCTGAGGAACCTACAGTTCATTGAGTGCATCTGTAGTTGGGCACGTATATTATCCTTGGATGGTATTAAAAAGTCTGACCAGTCACATTTTTAACAAAAACTAGGAAAGAGATTTACACTCACCTGGAAGCCTGCAGCAGACACAAGTATCAGCTAGCCTGGAGTAGAGCCACCACCGTCACCGAGCCCCTAGAGTTCAGCATTGGGTTTTCCTCCCCAATACGCCATTCTGGGGGCTCCTTGCAATTCTGGATCTCTGCCCCTCCTCCTGGGAGGAGACAGAGAGTCAGAACTAGCCCCAGCCCTGCCCACATGGCTGGGCTTTATCTGAAAAAGGAGAAAATAAACAAAATTAAATCAATCCCCAAACAGAGTCCCCAGACTCTGAAATTCTCATAACAAAACACAGCAGGATGTTGGCTCCTCAAAAAAAAAAAAAAAAAAAAAAAAACCAAAAAAAAAAACCACCAAAAACCCAAAAAACCACCAAAACAAAACAAAAAAAAACCCACCAAAAAAACACCAAGAAAAAACCCAAAAACTACAACAGAAATCAGTAAGAATAAATCTGAGTTACTTTTTTTACTGCTTGATCATACCCATTTCATTTTGTGGTGGTGTTGCCCTGTAATAATTAGTTAGTATGTATTGCTGTTGTTTTATGCAAACAGTTAAAAAAGTGTTAAGAATAACTGGATTTCTTTCAATGCTACTAACAGGACTACGTCGTTACTTCCTCTTTCTAATTTCTTCTTGATTGTTTTTAACACTTCAGTGATTTTAAAGTGGCTCAGTTGTGCTGAGCTGATTTACACCAGTAAGAATCTTGACCAGTTTGCCCCAAGTTCCAGAGTAATTCCACTGACATAAAAGTACACACTCCAATGGTGTATTTTGGGACACAGCAAGTGTTATAGAACATAGCAGATATTTAATAAAGAAACTTACAGATTTTTATATGTCAGTCTGTAGAATTTAGATCCCATTGATAAGTATGTCTTAAGAACACAGGCACTTGAAACATTTTTGCAAAAACAGGCTATCAAAACTGAGTTGAAGGATTCCTCAGATCTTGCAAAACCTCCTACCCACACTTAGTCCATTTAAGGTTTATGAAAATCAAAGCATAAGCAAAATTCTTCAAATATATTTTCCCTCTGTTCCATTCATATAATAATTTTGCCTTAATATGTTGTGGAATTGTATAATTTTACCACTAATTTAAGTCTGAGAGGAAACATAGAATGTTTTGGAAACACTAAGTTCTCATAAATAACATGTTTCATTGATGTTGTCATAATCTACAAAAAAAATAAATTAATAATTGATCTTTTAAAACAAACACCAGATGCTGTAAAGGCAACAGTATTTGTGAAATCTACCTGTTCCTAGTGTTTCTTCCCTGAAATACTACCAAAAATATTTTTGGTACAGCAATTGGAAGATTAAACTGTGGGTCAATACATAGCAACAGGGCCATTTTTTTAACTCTTTTCAACCATCTGGAGAGCTGCCAGCCTTTATACCCATTATAAACACGTCAAACCCCTATGGCACCTTCAACTCCACTACAGCCTTCTGCAGCACTGGCACACGGTGCCCAGCAACAGCTGTCCTGCCTTCCCGTGAACTAAAGGAGAGCTTTGCTCTGAGTTATACTTCTTTTCGGGTTTCAACTTTCTCGTTGGTTTGCAATGGAAATTTCCACAGTCAGCCTTTTCAGCCAAAGAAACAGCCAGACACTCTGCCAAATATTAAGTCATGAAGCTCTTTCATAGAAAAACCAGTACACTTACCCTTTCCTCCCCCCACTCCTTGGCAGCTCCTCGCAACTCCGCTGCAGAAGAAAACAGCTTGAGGAAAAGGGCTGTGGTATTTATATGGCTCTTGTTTATCTCACTTTGCAGATACAGTTCAAAGTTCAGGGAGCTTATTCTGAATGACCTTGCAAGCAAAGCAAGCCTCTTTAGCAAAAGGAGCTAAAATATTTCTCCATTAACTACTCCTAAGTGTAAACCATTTATTGTGCACAATGGCAAGGTATTTTTAATATAATAACTCTGAATACCAAGTTATGCAGTTTGTAGGTCACCCCAGTGAGCTGGAGGTAGTGGTACGGTCAGAGGAGGAGGGTGGGCCAAAGATTCATTATTTTCTGAACACTGTGGTAACCACAGTGAGAGGGGGAAGGTACTTCTGTATTTAGAAAAGTGCTGAGCTAGCAGTCTTTTCTCTCATGTGCTTTATCTGATCTTTGCCTTAGAGAACGGTGGACGCTGTCTGAAGTATGTGCAGAACAGAGCTCCTTTTGCCCAGTTGCTCTTGGTTACATTACTCTGCTCTAAAACTTAATTTCTGTGGAACCTCCTGGTTTATCAACTTCTGTTGCAGGCTGAACCTCAGACCTTTACATTTAAATAAATATAATTACATGAAAGCCATGAAGCTCTACCAGCTGGCAATAGCCACTTCATGTTCTGTATTAACACCGTCGTCGCTGAGCTATCTGCAGGCATTCAGGTTAAATTGTTTCTTTGCTCCCTTTTCTCAGTGAAAGAGTCATTCGTGCATGGCATGTTTTATTTTGCCAGCAGTTCTATTTCCTTCAGTGTACATGTTATCTGTTTTTATGGAGAAATAAATGTTTAAAAACTTGGTGTGCCCCCAGAGTTTTAAGGTGGTGAGATTTGTATTGCTTGGTTTTATGATCTGAGACTTGTCTACTTCAGAGATGAGTTTTATGCTTCTCATTGGGTATAAGAAATGGAACTGCCCACCTTGGGGGTTATCCTGCAGAAGTCTTATGCTCAAGTCAATGGAAAGAAGGATAAAGACCTGAAGTCTTACTTGATATTCTTGGAGAACACAATGCAGAAAACAGACTTCAGGCTGGAACTTAGATTGTCAGGTTAGCACATCCTTGTGTTCTCTGCCATGCTGGGGCCAGAGAGTAAGTCTCTTGCCAATTATTGCAACACAAGTGGAGATACTATCTAATAAAGACCAATATTCCATTCCCATTTCTTTTTCACTGTTGCAGAGAGGAACATGCAGAGGGTTTAATTAACAAGTGCTGAGACCATAAGCTCTTTGTAATGCCACTGAGTGCTGCTGAGACTAGCGTCTCACAAGTGTCCAGGCTGAAGCAACTAAAATAAGCTGAAATAACTAACTTGTGAAACAGCTAACCTGCTGTGGAAAGCACCATGAAGATGGAAACCTGCAATGTTCACTACTGAAAAATTAGTAGTTCCTCCAACATAGTATGCAGAGACACCTGCTGACCCTCAGTTTCCTTACAAAGAGATGAGAAGCAGGTCTTGTTAGCAACTATAACTGCTCCAATAAATAATACTTATATTACCTTATGTTTAGTATAACCCTTACAATATTAAGAAGAGCTTAACTGTATTCTTAAAGATAAGCCAAAAGCATCTTCCTTTATAACGTTTGACTTACCTGTGATCATTGTTCTGCCTCAAGATTTACTGCAGAAAAATGTTCCTCTGTCTTAAAGCAAGTAAGGTGTAGAGTACATAATGTTGACTGTGGGCTTAAATAGATCTAATTCAAATCTTTTATAACTGTATACACCCCAAATACATTTAAACTTCCGTATGAAGCATTACCCTTTCTGAATGGAAAAATCCATTCCACATTTTTTTTCACAGACAGTAGAAGAAAGGTGTTAACAATTTTTGAAAGTGCAGACTGAAAGTCTAAGCCTTCTATTTCTTATATCAATCGCCCCCTGAATTCACAAGCCCCTATAGCCCCTTGTCCACAGCTTCTACAGAAATCATTGTCTTAAACCTTAATTTTGTTTCCACTGCAAATATTTTCTTAGCTGTTGAGTGTGTTCCAATCTCACTGCAGGAGGCAGTTGTGAACTCCAATTTGGACAAGTCTTCAATTTCAAACCATAATTTTTATAATTATTACCCTGTTTCTACTCTCTTTATAATTTGGGAGGGGGGAATTGTCCTGGTGGAAATAATACCCCCCTCCTCTTATTACTGAGCATAAACTAACTCCCTTTTTTAATGTTTCAGACTTTTCAAAGCATCACAGCACAGAAATACCAGTGTGTTTGAAAATTAACTGATGTTTATTATTTCTAATATCTAGATTGGTAATATGTACATTTCTTAATCTCAAATGGACATAAAATTATGTGAGTAATTATGTTCTGGTAAAGTCTGCTGTGGTGATTTGCAACTGTGCAAATAATGAAAGGGCAGAAGCAGAATACGGATCCAGCATAAATTCTATCATGAGACCTTAGGCCTTCAGTGTCTGTTTTGCTCTTGTAACTGAAGGATGTCACGAACAGGGAGTTCAAAGTCCACTGGCAGATGTTAAGTCTCTACTGATTGTTCCCATGTCTTCTCTTTCATAACAGTGTCACTGTGGCAACTTAGTGGAGTTACTCATACTTTATAATGGAATGCACTGCGACTAAAACAGGCTGTTGAGGTTTACTTAACGCTTACACAAACAAATTTTGATTTGTTTATGAGGCCTTAAACTCTTGGTTAAATGCTGTACATAAAGGGTAATATAAGACAAGGCTATGAAGATAAAATAAAGTAAATTCAGCAAATTAATTAGAACCACAAGTGCATCAGTTACAAGTTACAGAAAGAAGGTTAGTGGTGCAATAGTGGTTTCATGTTCCTCTCATGTAAGATCCAGAGCAGTGTAAGATTACCAGATGCATACTTCGCAGAATTCAAAGGAAGAAACAAAAGCTGACATCCTCTGATACAGGCCTGGAAATTGTTTCAGTGAATAAAGAGATAGCCAATACATGCTATTGTCTACTTCAAAAAAAAATAAGACTTAAGGGAGTTCTGATCTAGTAGATGTATGGGTTTGTTTTCTGTTTGGAAATTCCATTACAATAATAAAGGAATTTTCACTACTTGAACCGCTCCGTAGCACACTAATTAGCAAGAAAAATCTTTTTATCAGGCTTGTCCTAATCATTGCACAGATTGCAAATGCAAACTGACCCTAGTTGCTGCATACCTACTTGCATTCTGAGCTCCTTATTGGCTCCATTTACTTTCTATATTTATCCTGCAATAACTCTACCAGCCCTATAAGCTCCCCATGGGCCTAAAACCAACGGTCCCCTTATCATTTGAAAGCACGATGGATTATCTGATGATACACAAGAGATGGTTAAGAAGATCATAGCTATGCAACATCTTCTGTCTTTTTGTATTTTTCAGTATGTTTAGTAATAATTTAGTAAGTACATTTAAATTTAAATTTAGTAAGTACAGATGCTCAGTTCTGGCCAAGTCCAGCCACTCAGAAGCTCCTCTGCTTTATTTCAGTGCAACGTCCATTCTATTTCACCCTAAAGCTTACTCTCCTGGCCTTCTTGCTGCTCTCAAGAATATACCATGCATCCTAAATCCTGGTTCTTTGACCTTATCCAAGCCTCTTGTAAAACTCAAAATAAGCTTTCATAGTGCTTTGAGCCTTCACTTGACAGGAGTGCTTCTCAGTCTGCTGGAGTCTTGACCTCTGAGATGCTGCAGACGTGTAGTGCATTTTGATCCTTCCTGCCAGTATGGAAGAGTTCGGTGATAAGAAGTGAATCTGATGCTTATTCAGAAATACACACTCCCTCCCTTTCTCTGGCCCAGTCTAAGAAAACGTTCTTTTGCTATCCTTATGCTTACTGCAAGCTTATCCATAGATCTCAAAGCTTTTTCTATTTCTTCTGGCTATAAACTGGAGAGGGGCAGATTTAGACTAGACAGGAGGAGGAATTTCTTCACAGTGAGAGGCACTGGAACAGGTTGCCCAGAGCAGTGGTGGCTGCCCCATCCCTGGAGAGGTTCAAGGCCAGGTTGGATGGGCCTTGGGCAGCCTGATCCAGTGGGAGGTGTCCCTGGCCATGGCAGGGATGGAAGTAGATGATCTTTAAGGTCCCTTCCAACCCCAATTATTCTATGATTTCTATGATTCTAATTGGCAGTCTTGTGATATGTGGAAGAAAACTGAAAAATCTTTCAGTTTGATGGGAGACTGCTTAGACTGCTGGCGTTGGGGATGGTAAATCAGGAAGACGCAAAGCAATGCCCAAACAGGGTATCTGCACAGGTCTCCTATGTGGATCCTATATCACTACAAGAATGATGCCGTTGCACCAAGAATTCAGCAGGCAGCATTAGGCCTTCCAGTGTGGTGCACTGAGTCAATGCAAAACTAAAGTGATTAAGGATCCAGACCAATGAATACAAAGAATAGTTAAAAAAAAACCCACTTGATTTTTCTGTATTCAGACAGTTCTTTTTATATTAACAAATGAGTTCTTCAGGAGAGTGTAACTGTAATCACAACTTCAGAAATATCATCAGCAATACCTACGATTCCCATGAATGTCTTTATATGCACTCACTCTCCTTAGAAGACGTGGAGGAAAATTATTCATCAGCTAAATCCACAGCGGTTCATTCCAGGTGACTTTGAAGGCTTCTCACCAGAAATATCTGTAAAAGTAAGTTCTTGTTAATGATTTCTAGCAGGTCATCTAAGCATAGTTCACTGCACTGAACCCTAGTCAGAGACTGGAAGTTACAACAGCACAGTACACGAGATTCAGTGAAAATATACCATGAACCTTAAAGGAAGTTCAAGTGTTTTCCTTGTTTATCTGCTGTAGAATACAAGAAAACTGAAGTGAAAACTGGATCCAGCTAATGAATAAGAGGGATTATTATGAAAACGTTCTCTTTCAGGAACAGTTGAATTGTGATTAAAAAATAGATGACATTTTTGGTGAAAGTTCTTTCTGTGGCTCTACGTTGCTTTATTTTCTGGAGATGTGGTATGCAAGAGGTGCTAAGAGAACATAGGAATGTATTCAGATAGGCAAGTCCAACATGGCAATTGTTTTGCATGAAATTGAGTCTGAGAAACTGAAATACTTACAGCTGTGAACACATGATACTGAAGACTGATTGTTGGTGATACTTCTTTTTTTCAGATAACAAACTCCTGGAAAGGAGTGCATCACCTTCTTAGGGCAAGAGTAGGTTGATGTGCCACCAGTGATGAGCACATCAACCAATTTTTACAGTTCTTTCCCTCCTGGAGTATGAAAAGCTACTGCCATTTCAGCATCAAAGCACTCTAAGTAGCAAACAGTGAACTGCTGAAACAATTTGCAGATGCATACAGAAGCAGATCAGCCTCAGGGACAGTTTTCACTTAATGAAATACACCTTAATGCTGCAGCATGAGGACAGCTGAGATTGACTGTCATCTACTCACCATCAGTAAAAACTACATTCACAGAATCACGGAACAGAACAGAATCACAGAACAACCAGGTTGGAAGGGACCCATCGGATCTTCTAGTCCAACCATTCCTATCTAACACTAAACCAAGTCCCTCAAGACCTCATCCACCTGTGCCTTAAACACCTCCAGGGAAGGTGACTCAACCACCTCCCTGGGCAGCCTATTCCAATGCCCAATGACCCTCTGCGTGAAAAACCTCCTCCTAATCTCCAGCCTAAATCTACCCTGGCGGAGCTTGAGGCCATTCCCTCTCGTCCTGTCCCCTGTCACTTGGGAGAAGAGGCCAGCTCCCTCCTCTCCACAACCACCTTTCAGGTACTTGTAGAGAGTAATGAGGTCTCCTCTCAGCCTCCTCTTCTCCAGGCTAAACAACCCCAGCTCTCTCAGACGCTACACATAGGGTCTGTTCTCCAGCCCCTTCACCAGCCTCGTTGCTCTTCTCTGGACTTGCTCCAGAGCCTCAACATCCTTCTTGTGGTGAGGGGCCCAGAACTGGACACAATATTCAAGGAGCAGCCTCACCAGTGCTGAATACAGAGGGAGAATCACCTCCCTGGACCTGCTGGTCACACCATTTCTGATACAAGCCAGGATGCCATTGGCCTTCTTGGCCACCTGGGCACACTGCTGGCTCATGTTCAGTCGCCTGTCAACCAACACCCCCAGGTCCCTCTCCTCCTGGCAGTTTTCCAGACAGACTTCTCCCAGTCTGTAGCTCTGCATAGGGTTGTTGTGCCCCAAGTGCAGGACCCAGCATTTGGCCGTGTTAAACCTCATGCCGTTGGACACTGCCCAGCGGTCCAGCCTGTCCAGGTCCCCCTGCAAAGCCTCCCTACCCTCCAGCAGATCGACACTTGCACACAGCTTTGTGTCATCTGCTAAGGATACCCTCAATGCCCTCATCCAGGTCATTGATGAAGACATTGAACAGGACTGGACCTAGCACTGAGCCCTGGGGAACACCACTTGTCACTGGCCTCCAGCTGGACTTAACACCATTTACCACCACTCTCTGGGCCCGGCCACCCAGCCAGTTTCCTACCCAGGAGAGTGTGTGTCTGTCCAGGCCAGAGGCTGACAGTTTCCACAGCAGAATGTTGTGAGAAACTGTGTCAAAGGCTTTACTGAAGTCCAGAAAGACCACATCCACAGCCTTTCCTTCATCCAGCAGCCGAGTGACTTTGTCATAGAAGGCGATCAGGTTGTTTTGGCAGGACCTGCCTCTGGTAAACCCATGTTGACTGGGCCTGATCACCCGGTTCTCTTGTAAGTGCTTCGTGATAGCACTCAAGATCACCTGTTCCATGACTTTCCCTGGCACTGAGGTCAGACTGACTGGCCTGGAGTTCCCCGGATCCTCCCTGCTACCCTTCTTGTAAATGGGAACTACGTCAGCCAGTCTCCAGTCCAGAGGTACCTCCCCAGTCTTCCAGGACTGCTGGAAGATGATGGAAAGGGGTTTGGCCAATACATCCGCCAGCTCCCTCAAAACCCTAGGATGTATCCCATCTGGCCCCATGGACTTGTGGGTGTCCAGTTGGCCAAGCAGGGCTCTGACCACCTCCTCTTGGACTATGGGAGCCTCGTATTGCTCCTCTGTTTCCCGGGTATCTACACAGAGAGAACAGCTTTCTTTACAATTAAAGACTGAGGCAAAGAAGGCATTAAGTACCTCAGCCTTCTCCTCGTCCCCTGTCACTGCTGTTCCCTCTGAGTCCAAAAGGGACTGTATGGTCTCCCTTGTCCTCCTTTTACTGTTTATATACTTATAAAAAGATTTTTTATTGTCTTTTGCAGACTTAGCTAATCTGATCTCTAGCTCAGCCTTAGCCCCTCTGATTTTTTCCCTACATAGCCTTGCTTCCCTCCTGTAGTCCCTCCAAGAGGCCTGTCCCCCCTTCCAGAGCCTATAAATCTTCCTTTTTTTTCTAAATTGACTCAAGATTTCCCTACTTAACCAAGCTGGTTTTTTCCCCTGCCGGCCTTTTTTCCAGAACACGGGGATGGCTTTCTCCTGAGCTGCCAGGATCTCCTTTTTGAAGAACTCCCAGCCCTCTTGGGCTCCCTTGCCCTCAAGTGCTGTCTCCCAGGAGACTTTGCCAACCAGCCTTCTAAACAGTTCAAAGTCTGCCCTCTGAAAATTTAGTGCTACCGTCCTGCTTAGCACCCTCTTCACTTCACCTAGGACAGAAAACCCTATCATCTCATGATCACTAAGACCTAGGCGACCCCCTACTCTCACATCCCCCACAAGCCCCTCTCTGTTGACAAACAGCAAGTCCAGGAGGGTACCTTCCCTCATAGGTTCGTTGACCAGCTGTGCAAGGAAGTTGTCTTCCACGCACTCCAGGAACCTCCTAGACTGGTTCCTTTCTGCTGTGTTGTACTTCCAGCATATATCAGGGAGATTGAAGTCTCCCACAAGGACAAGAGGCACTGACTTGGAGATTGACTCCAGCTGTTTAAAGAAGAGCTCATCAGCTGCTTCTCCTTGGCTGGGTGGCCTGTAACAGACTCCCATCACAAAGTCTCCCTTGTTATGGGCTCCCTTGATCTTAACCCACAGGCACTCAATCTCCTCATCGCCACAGTCCATCTCAGAGGTGTCCAAGTCCTCCCTTACAAAGAGGGCTACTCCACCCCCTCTCCTACCCTTTCTATCCCTCCTGAAGAGTTTATACCCCACCATACCCGAACTCCAGTTATAAGAGTCATCCCACCACGTTTCTGTGATGGCAAAAAAAAAGAAGGGGCACAAAAAGAAGGGGCCTCCTAGTACCATAATGAACTCCAGCTGCAAGTATCTCAAGTGTTCTCTGTAGATAAAGAACTATGGTAAAGCAATCAGACCTTTTTTGAGGACTGATAAAAGAACTGAACTGTTTATTAGATGTGTTATATATAAAAGCAGAGGGAGAGCTGTGCTGATACCTGCGCTTGCAGCAATCAAATCCTGTACAGACTGACTGCTTCCTTCTGTTTTTTAAATGCTGATGAAAGTCTGGAAGAGCCAGATCTCTGTCCAGTTTATATCAGGAAACATCATTTGATATGTGACAAGGGCATTTGGTATGTGTGGCACTCCAGTTTCTAAGGCATGGTGTGCTGGCAAGGACCCCTGGTCTGCTGCCTCACAAGAAGTGAGTAAGAGTACTTCAAATGGCTCCACAGAAGGGTTAGATAATTCAGTGAGTAGTTACTTAAGATTTAAGACTGTTCCCCTTAGGAGTGTAGCAATAAACAAGAGGAGCTAGAAGTTATTGTAAGGCAGGAGGACTGTGATACAATTGTTCCCACAGAAGCGTGGTGGGATGACTCACCTAACTGGAGTGCTGCTATGGAATTCTACAGACTCTTCAGGAGGGATAGGCAAGGAAGGAGAGGTGGCGGGGTAGCCTTCTATGTTAGAGAGAGTTTCAACAGCCTCAAACTCATTAATGGTGATGACAGGATTGAATGTCTATGGGTGAAAATCAGAGGTTCACCTAAAATGGCAGATATCGTGGTGGGAATCTGCTATAGACCAGCCAGGGTAAGGAGGCTGATGAGTTATTCTATAAGCAACAGAGAGAAGCCTAGCGAACACTAGCCCTTGCCCTTGTGGGAGGTTTCAGCTTACCAGAGTGATAAGTGGTAGGACAAGAGGGAATGACATCAAGCTGAGTCAGGGGTAGTTCAGATTGGACGTTAGGAAAATTTTCTTCACAGAAAGCATTACCAAGCACTGGTGCAGGCTGCCCAGAGATGTGTTTGAGTCACCATCCCTGGAGGTGTTTAAAAGGTCAGTAGATGAGGTCCCTGGGGACATGATTTAGCAGTAGACAGGTATGGTTGGAACTGATGATCTCAAAGGTCTTCTCCAACCTAATGATTCTATGAGTACTTAGCACAGCTATCTTACAGTAACACCCTTCCTGTCATCATCAGTGCCATTATTTAAAGGGTCAGCAATGACAACTAGCACTCAGCCTCTGCCTAGATTTGATTCCTGTTAACAAAGCTATACTAGTTTACAAACTGTGCCTTCATCACAGTACTTTGTCAAGTGTTCAGCAGTTGCAGTACCAGTTATTTAACATAAAGCTACTTGGTATCTACAACCCACACCTGGAATGTAATGGGTATGCCCACAGTCAGCTGGATAACTGCACACCTTCTGGAAGTGCTAAGTACTTATTGATTTTAATAGGCTGTAATAGCTTTAATACTAGTGTATACACTGTAGCTGTCATAAATTCATACTAACTCGTGAAAACAGCAACAAAAAAGAGATAGGAAGACCACGACTAGCTTCATATCTCCAAGTATTTTCTGTTCTCCTGAAGGGTTCACATTTTTGCTAAAAATTGTAATTATTATCTAACATATATTGCTTTCTGTGTGTTTTGAATGACATATGTATAACATAAGTTCCCAACCTTCTGACATTACATTCCTTTATTTTATTATCCACAGATGCAGTTCTTGAAGGTAGCAATGAAAAGCAAACTAAAATTGTGAGTATAGAATACTATTTCTGTGTTATGTTGGCAATGGGCCAGCAAAGAATGGAAATCATTATATCTGACAAACACATTAGCCATACCTTGACACAAGCAGTCTTCCTAATTTTCCTACAACATCGGTCTCCTACTTTTTAGGATGACGTTTTGTCTGAGGACACCTTTGGAAGTCACCTGCGTGAGCCATCACACTACTCCACATCACTGCAAATAGCAAAGATATGGAAAAATCTGCCCTCCAAAATTCAAGCAGCCACTATAGGTTGCTTCTATGAAATTGCTGTTGTTTCCTGTTGGAACTGTCAGAGAATTCACCTGAAAAGGCTTTAGATTATGTTCTTTAATTACTGGCAATAACAGCAATACCCACTTTTGAGTCCCCTCAACCTATTAAAAAAGCACTGGCTAAACTCATGGAACTTGAAAAGTGAGAGAGGCGTGCATGCTCCTGACAAGAAATAGTTATCACACTATGCCTAAATATCTCTCCAGTCAACATAGATTTGCATAGCTGTTTATTTTTATGGACTCTTGTAGAACTACAGGAGACACTGGTGCCAAGGCTGGCATTTTACTTTGGCAAGTCTTCATCTCTAGCCGACCTGTTTTCATTTTTTAACATTTTAACATTTAACAAAACATGCTGAAAATATTACTCTTGTATGCCTTGTATTGTTTACTAGTTATTATTTATATATAAGCCATCTACTAGTCTTAAGATTTAGATTCAAGGAGGTAGAAATATCCCCTGCAGAGCCCACAGTCAGCGTCTGATGGTGTAACAGCTGAGCAGCTCCCACATCCATCCAATCATCAGTGTTTTCAGCTCTCTAAACTGCAAGCTGAATTTCTCTGAAATCTTTCTTGTCAGCAAAAAAAAAAAAAATAAAAAAAAGAAGAAGAAAAACAAAGTAGGGATTTGTGCTGATGCTGCATCATGATCATTGCCAGATTTCCTGTAGGAGCTTGAGAAGAGGAAACAAAATATGAAAGTGAAGTGAAAAAAAACTTGCAGCACTTTAAAAGTCATGACAATAAAGCTACAGAACATTCTCTCCTGTGCAGCTAGTAGGCATTCTGAAGGAGAGGCAGACCAGAAAAGTAAATGCAAAAGTGATCCCGTGACTGCAATAACAGTAATAATTAACAATAAATGCTTTTTAATTATATTTCCCTTTTTGCAAAGACTTCCTGACATCTGGTTTCTAAATGTTTTAAGTTAATGATAAAATTTCTGTTGATTCTTTAACACAGGTGTGTGCCCAAGGTAGGTCACAAACTATATAATTAAAGGATCAAGCAGGATTTCAGTTATCTCATCGTCCTGAAGATAAATGTAGGACTTTTCTCCATTAAATTCACCATTTTCAGCCAAACTCTTTTGCAGTCAGCAATTCAGGCACTGTTGGAGGCTCACAGTGTGAACTTAAATGACAGAACAGAGGCCAGGTGTTCTTTTAGTGGCACATGTGCTTTAGTAACTGCTCCATCTGTGCGTCTGCAAAGGGAGTGCTTAAGTTGCTGTTAAAATCAAACAGAGTAAACATGCCACATAGAACACCTGGTCCTGCACAAGTGGAAGGTGCACTTGATGAATGCAAAGCTATGCCAGAAAGAAAAAAGTTCTTGAAGCAAAAATTTATTACCCTAGATACTGGAAAGAATTTTTTTTAGATTGCCCAATTTTCCAACTACTTATTCTCTTAATACTATCTTAATGGCATGTGGAATGTTTCCCTGATTGTCTCCAGGTTCTAAAGTAAATTTTCACCAGCAGTGAGTGTTTTATGAACCTGTCAGTCAGACGTGATTTCTCCCGGCAATAATATGGTCCATAGGTCTACGGTTTTCTAGGAAGATGACATGGCTTGACAGGAGGAGTAATTTAAAATTATCTGTTAATGTTTCTGCATGTATAATACATAAGACTGCAGCACTGATAGTGGGCTAGGTCAAAACATTTTCTGCCAGTTTAGATTTCATCCTTTCCAGACTTTGCATATTTCCATGGGCTACAAAAAAAGAGAGAGAAAAATCACTGCATTTATTGTCCTGATGCACTGTGTTCACTGTGGCTTGCCCAAAAAAACACAAACCAAAAAACTTTTGCAAATCAGGTTACAGAAGTTCTCCTTATGAATATCTGGGCTACCTCTGAAGGGGTCATGTGTGACCAACCAGCAGGTCAGTTCTGATATTCTACTCGATTCTGGTGAGACATCGCATGGAGTTCTGTCTCTAGCTCTGGAGCCCTCAGCGCAAGAATATGTGGAGCTGTTAGAGTGGATCCAGAGGACAGTCGTGAAAATGATCCAAGGGCTGAATCACCTCCCACTTGAGGATAGACTGAGAAAGTTCAGGGTCTTCAGCCTAGAGAAGAGAAGGCCCCAGGGAGACCTTAGAGCAGCCTTCCAGTAGTTAAAGGGGGCCTACAGGAAAGACTTTAGCAAGGTCTGTTGTGACAGGACAAGAGGTTGTGTTTTTAAGCTAAGGAAGGATATATTTAGACTAGATATAAGGAAGATTTTTTTCCAAGGAGGGTAATGAAACACTGTAACCAGTTGCCAGGGAGGTAGTCCTCATCTCCTGAAACATTCAAGGCCAGGCTAGACGGGACTCTGAGCAACCTGACCCAGTTGAAGATGTCCCTGGTCCTGCAGGAGGATTAGAGTAGATGACCTTTAAAGGCCCCTTCCAAATCAAACCATTCTATGATTCCAGTTCTGGAATCCTCAACATAAGAAGGACATGTAGCTGTTGGAATGGGTCCAGAGGAGGGCTACAAAGATGATCCAAGGGCTGGACCACCTCCCATAAGAAGACAGGCTGAGACAGTTGGGGTTTTTCAGCCTGGAGAAGAGAAAGCTTTGAGGAGCAGTGACCTTCCAGTGAAGGGGTCACACAAGAAAGCTGAGGAGGGGCTGTCTACAAAGGTTTGTAGTGATAGAAGGAGGTGCAATGGGTATAAACTGGAGAGGGGAAGATTTAGACTAGACATAAAGAGTAATTTTTTCACTCATGAGGCTGGTGAGGCCCTGGCCCAGGTTACCCAGGGAAGCTGTGGCTGCTCCATCCCTGGAGGTGTTCAAGGCCAGGCTGGATGGAGCCTTGGGCAGCCTGATCCAGTGGGATGTCCCTGCCCATTGTAGGGAGGTTGGAACTGGATGACCTTTAAGGTCCCTTCCAACCCAAACTATTCTATGATTCTGTAAACAAAATCATTATAAACAACATGTAGGTATGTTATTTCTACTCATGATGCACAATGCATACCCATACAAAAATATGGGTATATATTTATTTTAACAATTAAAATTAGTAACTTCTTAACAGTGTTTTTCTTTAAGAGGTTTCCCAGATGAGTACCAACCTACCCAGGGCCTGCTTAATTTATATTGAGAGCTGGACTAGGTGATCTCTAAAGGACCCTTCCAACCCAACCTATTCTATGATTCTATAATTCTATGATTCTGTACTCTAGGATAAATGGAAAAAAAAACCAGCAAAGTACTTAACATCTGCCGTTCTTTAAGCACAAAGTCACTATATAATTCTTTCCACTGTGCTTCCTATATTTCTGGAGAATCCAAATCACTATGGTTTATGAATCAGGCAGGCACTAGATTCTTACCATTGCTTCTTTCAGATATGTAAAATAATATAAAAATATTTCATAACTATTTTATAAGTAGAAATTGTAAGATTATATTAAAACTATATCTAGTCTAAAAATTGTAAGACATTTAAATAAATATAAATATCAAAGTGTTTTTATAAGTATGCTACAATTCAACCACCCTTTCTTGCAGTATACACCAGACACTGATCTCCCTGATTTCTCTAGTCAGCTGATCTTTATGAGGTCACAAAATTATGAAACTTGCACACAGTAGATAAGATTTGGCATGGAGCTTGCAGGGCAGCAGAAAATACTGAGTAGATACAAAAGCACATCCTGTCCTAGCTTTGTATTTCCTCTGAAAATATAAATACAACAAAGGAACAAGCTGACATCTTTGGACCACAGATGTGAGATAAAAGGATTTCTAACATCAATTCACAGTTTGGCATGTTGCAGTTTTCAAGCACTGCATTTTACAGTTGCCAGTATAGTTCTGACCTTCATTAACCCCTTGTATCTTCCCTTGCTTCTTTAAATAGTAAAGAAATGAGGAAGGTTAACAGAACAGCTGTCTGTCAGAAGCACAATCCATATTTTCCTTTAAATCATTATAAACAGTCACTGGTATTGTTTCACTGGGCATACCCATCAAAGGGGCTGCACAGAAATGTTTTTCTCTTGCATAGCATTATACATCTGGCTTGCTCTGGGCATGACAGTGAAGCTCTTTCATGCACAGGACAAGACGTTATGCAATGCAGAAATGCTGAGTCGCCTAATACAGAGAAGATTTCTTGCAAATGATTGGTATCACTACACGAATAAGCAGTTATTTTATCAGATCTGTTTTAATAGCAAAGACCAGAAAATGCCCTTCTGTAGCCATCTCAGCTCCACATCTCCTTTGCTGAATCATTTGGTCCTGACGTGCTGAGAAATCTGGCTTTGTTACGAGTGCACCAAGCAGCTTTCACAACAATTCGGGGAGCCAGTCAGAACTCTCTAGCAAGCTGGGTGTAGGTCATAGGCTGCTAGGTGGACAGCCTTGCGCTAGTTTCATAGTCCCTTTTGGCCTTCATCTATATTCTGAATCAACCACTTCTGAAAAATGATCACCTACTCAGTCTTGCACATAAAACACACCTTCTGAATTCTTGGGTTTGCATCTGCAGTTTATTAATGCCCTAAATTCTTCAGAAAGAGGGGTCTTCTTTATTAAATAAGGATAATGTGTGATGAACACTTTTCTACAATTACTCTAGTATTCATTTTTGCTACTTTACAGGTCCCCCAGGACAGCCTGGCTGGGTGTTCTCTCCTTCTTTGACACTGCCCTATGAACTGTATGAAGCCCAGGGCTTTAAGAGAACACCTATTGTTCCCAAACCCAGCTGAATATTGTATCCTGAAGGCTTATCGGGTTGTCTTAATGAACACTGACTTCTCCAGAGCGTCACCAAGGTGATTCTCAAAAACAGACAGGGGAAATTCTTAATCATACAAATAATTAGTATAGTTTTAACTAGAAGTATGGAAAAAGACCAGTTGGATGTTTGCTTAACAATTTTGTCCATGTAAATAAAATGCACTATAAACCAGGTTATGTTGAGACTAACTAAATTGTATTGTTTTGTAACATAAGTCTCAGAAGCCTTAGATGTAGTCCTGAGAAATGCCATACCCATCTTTAAGAGAGGAAAAGGAGAACCTCAATAGTTAATGCACAACCACCCTCATTTTTCACTTGAGAAGTTATTAGGACAGATTATGAACAGTTAATTTTAAAGCTTACCTGACAGTACCAATTAGAAGGGTGAAGCCATAGAGGTGGGGGAAAGTAAAGAAAGAAACACTATGGAAAATGCCATGTTAAAAAACGGAAATTGTCGTGAAAAAAAATAAAAATAAGCAAACCATCAACCTTGCTGACAAGGCAGAAGGTGCTGGAATGGAAATTTTCTGTTGTTGTGTTGGTCCTATAGTGGTAACTTTAGCAATATTTCAATTTGAACTACAAGCTATTGGAGACACAGTTCTTCAACTAAAAATTAAATCTATAGTGGTTTAAAGCAAACTTTCATTTTTTAAAAAATGCAGGAAGCATCAACATTTCTAATGTATTGCCATATACCAGAAGACAAGAGTGCGTGGGGCTGACAACCCTAGACTGAAAACAATTGTCTGAGCAGACCTAAAAATGAAAACAATGTCATTGTTACATTTGCAAGGATGTTACACAGTAACAGGAGGAAATGAGGGAGACAGATTTCACTTTTCTTATGTTACACTACAGACCATCAGTATCGATGGAGCTTTCTTGTATTACTTTATTATAAAACTGTACAGAGTCTTTAGAGTTTCTGTATTAAAGAGTGTGTAAAAATTAATTTGAACTTGACTTTATTTTTTATGTTTTGTTTGATGTTGTAGGATTTATATGCCGACTGCCTTAACTTCATAGGCACCTAGCTCTTAGTGAAGGATGAACACAGCAAGAGTGACCTTGTAGATCTGCCACCAGAGAAAAGTGATGCAGCTCAAGAAGTTCAATCACAGGAATTACACAGGTGATCTTGTAAGAACATGCAGACCTTGCACGCAGCAGCAATTCTGTTGCCACGATTAGCTGTCAAAGAAAGGGTCATAGTGTCTGTTCTGACAAGTTAAATTGTTATACTGGTTTATTTGGACCAATTCATTTTCACTTGGTGATGACAAAGCCTGGCTGACCTGGGTTTCCGATTGCCAGTGCTTGGACAAGTTAGCAGGGTCATTCCTTACCTCACCTCCTCCTGAGGCATTTTGGCCACGTGGGCCAGCAGCTCTGAGCCACTACCTCTGTAGCTGGAGGAGCAGAGCTGGGTGCTGTGGAAAGGGATACTTCAGGGCAGGTCCTGACACCATTTCATCATACTCCATTTAATAAAACTGTAGAATAATTTGGTTGGAAAAGATCTTAAAGATCGTTGAGTCAAACTGTACCCGTGCCCTACTAAACCGTGTCCCTGAGCACCTCATCTATACATCTTTTAAACACCTCCAGGGATACTCAACCACTTCCCTGGTCATCCTGTTCCAGTGTCCAAGAACCCTTTCGGTGAAGACAATTTTCCTAGTATCCAATGTAAACTTCCCCTGGCACAGCTTGAGGCCTTTTTCTCTCATCCTATCCATTGTTACTTGGTAGAAGAGGCTGACACCCATCTCCCTACAACCTCCTTTCAGGAGGTCATAGACTAATACAAGAAGTAGCTGCTATTACAAAAAGGGGAGTGTTTTTATTTAAGCTGAAGTAGAGTCAAGTGTCATCTAAGTAACTGGATTTTTTGAAAGTTTGAAAGTGTCCCTCTCACAGCATGGGGAGAGGGGGTAGTGGGGGTTCAGTGTTTTTCCAGACACAGTTCATCCTTTGGAAATAACAGCATCTTGTGTGAAGTATGATCTGTGCTGAGCAGATGTATTGGGTCTCCTAGTGGGGCTAAGGCCCTTGCTAAAAACCTAGCTAGGCTCATAAATCGAGCTTTAAACTAGGTGTGAAGGGGTAGGGGATCCAGTCCAGGCTAGACAACCGCGTGCCTGGATGTAGGTCACTGGAGTTTAGGAGGGGGCGTGCGGGTGAGGACCACCAGCGCGTCACCATACAGGTAGTGGGGGAGAATGCAGCCTCGTTCAACAAGGGAGATATAGATATTCTGGCATCAACTACTCAAGGAGGAGTAGTCCCCTCTAGGAGGGCTGAAGGCTCAGCTACTCAGCTGAAGTGCATTAACACCAATGCACGCAGCATGGGGAACAAGATGGAAGATCTGGAAGCCGTTGTAGGGCAAGGTGCCTTTGATGTTGTTGCCATCATGGAAACGTGGTGGGATGACTCTAATAACTGGAGTTCGGGTATGGTGGGGTATAAACTCTTCAGGAGGGATAGAAAGGGTAGGAGAGGGGGTGGAGTAGCCCTCTTTGTAAGGGAGGACTTGGACACCTCCGAGATGGACTGTGGCGATGAGGAGATTGAGTGCCTGTGGGTTAAGATCAAGGGAGCCCATAACAAGGGAGACTTTGTGATGGGAGTCTGTTACAGGCCACCCAGCCAAGGAGAAGCAGCTGATGAGCTCTTCTTTAAACAGTTGGGGTCAATCTCCAAGTCAGTGCCTCTTGTCCTTGTGGGAGACTTCAATCTCCCTGATATCTGCTGGAAGTACAACACAGCAGAAAGGAAGCAGTCTAGGAGGTTCCTGGAGTGCGTGGAAGACAACTTCCTTGCACAGCTGGTCAACAAACCTACGGGGGAAGGTACCCTCCTGGACTTGCTGTTTGTCAACAGAGAGGGGTTTGTGGGGGATGTGAGAGTAGGGGGTCGCCTAGGTCTTAGTGATCATGAGATGATAGGGTTTTCTGTCCTAGGTAAAGTGAAGAGGGTGCTAAGCAGGACGGTAGCACTAAATTTTCAGAGGGCAGACTTTGAACTGTTTAGAAGGCTGGTTGGCAAAGTCTCCTGGGAGACAGCACTTGAGGGCAAGGGAGCCCAAGAGGGCTGGGAGTTCTTCAAAAAGGAGATCCTGGCAGCTCAGGAGAAAGCCATCCCCGTGTTCTGGAAAAAAGGCCGGCAGGGGATAAAACCAGCTTGGTTAAGTAGGGAAATCTTGAGTCAGTTTAGAAAAAAAAGGAAGATTTATAGGCTCTGGAAGGGGGGACAGGCCTCTTAGAGGGACTACAGGAGGGAAGCGAGGCTATGTAGGGAAAAAATCAGAGGGGCTAAGGCTGAGCTAGAGATCAGATTAGCTAAGTCAGCAAAAGACAATAAAAAATCTTTTTATAAGTATATAAACAGTAAAAGGAGGACAAGGGAGACCATACAGTCCCTTTTGGACTCAGAGGGAACAGCAGTGACAGGGGACGAGGAGAAGGCTGAGGTACTTAATGCCTTCTTTGCCTCAGTCTTTAATTGTAAAGAAAGCAGTTCTCTCTGTGTAGACACCCAGGAAACAGAGGAGCAATACGAGGCTCCCATAGTCCAAGAGGAGGTGGTCAGAGCCCTGCTTGGCCAACTGGACACCCACAAGTCCATGGGGCCAGATGGGATACATCCTAGGGTTTTGAGGGAACTGGCAGATGTATTGGCCAAACCCCTTTCCATCATCTTCCAACAGTCCTGGAAGACTGGGGAGGTACCTCTGGACTGGAGACTGGCTGATGTAGTTCCCATTTACAAGAAGGGTAGCAGGGAGGATCCCGGGAACTACAGGCCAGTCAGTGTGAGCTCAGTGCCAGGGAAAGTCATGGAACAGGTGATCTTGAGTGCTATCATGAAGCACTTACAAGAGAACTGGGTGATCAGGCCCAGTCAACATGGGTTTACCAAAGGCAGGTCCTGCCAAACCAACCTGATCGCCTTCTATGACAAAGTCACTCGGCTGCTGGATGAAGGAAAGGCTGTGGATGTGGTCTTTCTGGACTTCAGTAAAGCCTTTGACACAGTTTCTCACAGCATTCTGCTACGGAAACTGTCAGCCTCTGGCCTGGACAGACGCACGCTCTTCTGGGTAGGAAACTGGCTGGATGGCCGGGCCCAGAGAGTGGTGGTAAATGGTGTTAAGTCCAGCTGGAGGCCAGTGACAAGTGGTGTTCCCCAGGGCTCAGTGCTAGGTCCAATCCGGTTCAATGTCTTCATCAATGACCTGGATGAGGGCATTGAGGGTACCCTTAGCAAGTTTGCAGATGACACAAAGCTGTGTGGAAGTGTCGATCTGCTGGAGGGTAAGGAGGCTCCAAAGGAATCTGAACAGCCTGGACCACTGGGCAGTGTCCAACAGCATGAGGTTTAACACGGCCAAATGCCGGGTCCTGCACTTGGGGCACAACAACCCTATGCAGAGCTACAGACTGGGAGAAGCCTGGCTAGAAAACTGCCAGGAGGAGAGGGACTTGGGGGTGTTGGTCGACAACCGACTGAACATGAACCAGCAGTGTGCCCAGGTGGTCAAGAAGGCCAATGGCATCCTGGCTTGTATCAGAAATGGTGTGACCAGCAGGTCCAGGGAGGTGATTCTCCCTCTGTATTCAGCACTGGTGAGGCTGCTCCTTGAATATTGTGTCCAGTTCTGGGCCCCTCACCACAAGAAGGATGTTGAGGCTCTGGAGCAAGTCCAGAGAACAGCGATGAGGCTGGGGAAGGGGCTGGAGAACAGACCCTATGAGGAGTGGCTGAGAGAGCTGGGGTTGTTTAGCCTGGAGAAGAGGAGGCTGAGAGGAGACCTCATTACTCTCTACAAGTACCTGAAAGGTGGTTGTAGAGAGGAGGGAGCCGGCCTCTTCTCCGTGACAGGGGACAGGACGAGAGGGAATGGCCTCAAGCTCCGCCAGGGGAGATTTAGATTTAGGCTGGAGATTAGGAGGAGGTTTTTCACGCAGAGGGTCATTGGGCATTGGAATAGGCTGCCCAGGGAGGTGGTTGATTCACCTTCCCTGGAGGTGTTTAAGACACGGGTGGATGAGGTCTTGAGGGACTTGATTTAGTGTTAGATAGGAATGGTTGGACTAGAAGATCCGATGGGTCCCTTCCAACCTGGTTGTTCTGTGATTCTGTGATTCTGTATTTCTGGTGATATTAGCTGCTATTTGTTCTTCCCCCAAATCTGACTACTAATAAAGAAAATTTCCAGAATTGCAGCAGAAGCAATCAATGTAAGAAAGTCGAAGATGCCAAAAGAAAGTGAGTTGAATTTGTGTATCTACATCCCCTAAGGTCTGTGTAGATCATAAACAAAGAAGTTAACAAGAACTCGTGTAGACTACAGCTGAAAAGATACATGCATTTATGAATGAAATCCAGTCTTTTTATTCATCCAGCGGTTTGTGAGTACTGATGAGGAATGATCACAAATTGTATCCAGAAACCTACATCTCAGGAAATGTAAAATATATTGGGAGATTTATATGTTAAATCTGTGAGATTAAATCATCTAATCTGACGTTTTGCTTAATGAAAGGCAGAAAATACCACCTCATTATACCTAAATTAAGAAAATAACTTATGTTTGATGAAAGAATTCCCAGCAAAATACTTGATCTTGATTTGAAGATATCTAACAAAAATTCATCTGACTGAGTGTTACCATCTGTAATGTGTATGTCTACATCCAAGCTGTTTTCTTTTGAATGTTACTAATCCATAGGTATTTACATGGAAAAACACATCTCATTTTGTAGCAAACATTTAAAACAAGTTAAAAAATATTTCCTAACAGTTCCCATTTCAAGCAATCAATAGTCTTTTTAACAAGTCCAGTGAGTTTTGTTTTGGGTATAGTGGTTATGAGAACATATAGAAGAGTAAACCATCATTTTAAAAAAAGGCAGAGGCAAGACCATACATTACGTCAATTAATCCTACTTATTAGCGATAGAAAGAAATAATATTGCTGATATTTGCTTACTTTGATGTTGCTATTTTGTAAAATCACATACAAAGCTCTTTTCTGATTTGGGCGTTAAAGTCAATGTGGTTGAAAAAGCCATTTAGTAACGTTAAATATTAGGGTTACAATAGAGAGGTAAGCTTTCTGAAAAATCCTATACCTCCAAACTAAGATATTTCTTCTGGAACAAAAAATATAACATTCTTACTCATATACATGATCTGGAGTTTACCTATGATGTAACCATTGTATAAAAATTACTGGAGTAATTTACACAGATCACTAATCCCTCACACATACTAATCTTTCCCTTTGAAACTATAAATTAGAAATATAGTTAAATTCTGGTATTTTCTTTAAAATGTGGGTGAACAGGGAGGAGTTCAAATGCATAAGAACTCTTTTCAACTGGTCTGTTGAAGGACCAGGTGTGCAGACTGCAGATTTCCCCTAAAAATACAACTAAAAGTCAGTGTGAACCATTTGAATGTGGCTTTGGCTTTAGAAGTTTCTTTCAAAAAAAAAGAGAAAAGTAAGCTTTATTTCCCACAAATGATTAGATGGTTTAAATTCACATTTCATTTACAGCACAATAATAAGTTATACGCACACACAGACACAGCCTGTCATTTTACATATGGGCTTTGCGAGGTTACAATGGCAATAAAAAAGAAACCAACAGTTTTCCTGAAAAGGGAGCAGTGCTTTTTGCAAAGTTTCCAATAGACGAGCACCACGGTCATGAAGAACAGTGCTTGGATTATGTCATGTCTATGGTTAATTTCAAATTTAGGAGTTGATTAATTTTGACTCGTAGCATAAAAGGCCATGACCAATTATTATTCAGAAAAAATCCTGCTGTTTAGCCAAAGACCATACCAAGCAATTCCGTACTTGATGTGCTAGTGATAAACGTTCACATGACAAGGTTATTTGGTGTAGAGCAGCTGAAGAGGTTGTCATAGCAACCTGCACACGATGCCCATAAATCTGATGTGTAGTTATCCTTGCTGTGTATGCAAAAAACCACAAAGCCAACTCAAGCAGTTTAATTTACAGCATTGACTGTCTCAAAAAAAAAAAAAAAAAAAAACCAAACCAAAAACCAGAATAATGAATTCTCAAGTAATAGACTTCTTTAGATTATATTCCTTCACAGAGAGAGTACTTCAAGAGCTGAGACAACCTCTTTAAAACCAAAAAGACTTTTAAAATAATCGCTATGGTAGGGAGTGTAGGTCATCATTAATACTGAGAAAGAAAAAAAGAACTTTCTCTAGTCCTGATGAAGTATATTGATTGTTTTCCATTACTTACACAAACAACTGTCTGTAAGTGAAAAATAACTCCAAATATCCTTTTTTTTATTTTGTTTTTGTTTTCCTTAAATGATAAAATGAAACCTTGGAATCGCTTGTTGAGCAGAACATGATGAACACTCATTTCCATAAAAAATCATAAAACTCATTTCCCCAAAAACTCATAAAAAACATATGAAGAATCTATCTTTCTCTATAGTTCTGTTTCGTCCAAATACAGGATAAAAATGAAGGGTAAAAGAAAGAGACCACTGATTTCTGACAGGTAAAAAAGACTGGTCTAGTGGTGATAAAGATGGATGAAGAAGCAGAACAGGGTTCTTTAGGAATGAAGTCATCAAATCCTTCTGTTTGGTGAATTTACTTAAATCATGTACTTGCATAGCAGAAATGCTTTGTTTCCATTCTCAGGAAGAACTTATCACCCTATTTAGGAAGAAATAATGTTTGGAGGAATAGAGATTTTAGAGTAAAACCACTTGTAAGTGAGGATGTCTGGATCATTCCCACCCACACTGGGAGAATCCTGGCAGAGTTTTTTCCCCTCCTGATGCCCCTCTAAGCTGTACAGGGTTGCAGCTGCATGAAAACACAGGCACCAAGTATCAAAAGCAACTACTTTGTCTTGTTTCTACACTTACACTCCTGCAAACCACCTACTTTAACAATGGGATGTGGTGAGTGATAAATGCCTCAGAAGCATTTGGTACTCTTCTCTGGAGGATGCAGATATTTATTATTACTTTCAGATGTATAAATTTGAATGAGACAAGCATCTGGGTCATAACAAATCCAAGAAGTATGTAGGTACAGAACAAGAGGGCATAGTGTTCAGGATCACCTTCCTACTCCAATGGCCTTTTGCAAGGAGCAGTGTCAAGTAAGACTGACAAGATGTAATGTCCCATTTATGCAGTGATTTTCATCTGGAAATGTTCTGCGACATCTTGTTGTGGAAATAAATAAGTAGATACATAGTTAAACTGAAAAGTACAGTGTGTATTTCAAAAGGAATCAAAGAATCATAGAATCATAGAATAACTAGGTTGGAAGAGACCCATCGGATTATCGAGTCCAACCATTCCTGTCAAACACTAAACTATGTCCCTCAGCACCTCATCCACCCATCTCTTAAAACCCTCCGGGGAAGGTGACTCAACCCCATCCCTGGGCAGCCTGTTCCAGAGCCCAATGACCAGGAAGAAATAAAGACACATCCTTACTGGTAAGAAATGGGATATCCTGACAGAGATACTTCTGGAAATTGATTCATCCCAGCCTCAGAGCAGTGCTCAACACAGTCAGATGATCACTGTCTGGAAAAGCATATTTCTCCCTGTTGGCACACAGGAATACTGGGATGACTACCTCAAGTTTAGATACTGAATGATATGAAGTGGAGTAATCTATGAAAAATATCTACAGACTAGATGTCTACACGTGAGCTACATATCTAGTATCCGACTACGCTCAAGGAGTCTTAGGTAAGGTAGTTAACAGGCATTAGGGGAAAAGTAATTTAATTCTTGAGTTGACTCTTGACTTCCTGCTAAATTAATCACTTCTAATTTCCATTTCCTACTTGGACTAAATTTTTGTTGATAATGGAAGTCTTGATGACTAGTTCACATGTAGACTCTTTCAATGTGGATCCTTGAAGATAGGTAAAATTAAGCTTCCATGAAAATACTTTTTTTCCCTCACCCAGCTTTGAAGTGTCAGTGACATGTGTGACTTTCATATTCCTTTCTCCAGGTAACTGCTTTCCCCAGGAATCCTTCTTCTAAAAAAACCTCATTTTGCAACTCTGCCCTTTAAACTGCTAAGTTACTGTAGTGTTATGTTACTAGTGAAAGAGAGGTTTCCCACAGGGAGTGTCACCCTAAACTAAGAAAACCTTAAAATTTGCCACTAGCAATATCTTTTAGAGATACACCCAGTGTAGTAAAACATGCACCCAGGAGTCAGATCCAGCTTTGGTTAACTTTATACATCCACCACACAGATGCAAACCTGAGCTGGTCATCCTGGATTCCCTTTGTAGTCAATAGGTAGGTGGAAAAAACACTTGAGATACGATTCATCTGACTGATTTTAGTTCTATTTCAGGATAAAATGAATCATATCCTGAATGATCTCTATAGGGAGTCCAGAGTTTCTAATGCAGAAGTAAATACCTACGTGACAAATGCAGTCAAGAGGCAATGGTTTCAATGTAAAACAAACCATGGCAAGCTCATCGAAGATGAACATGATTTTTGCCTGTCCTTACAACCTAATGACACAGCACTCAGGTAAGCAATTGTTCACTTCCAGATAGGTTTTATGTAGAACATAGAATCAGAGCAACCTGGTCAAAGTCTTCTATTCTTTTCTCCCCTGAGAAGCTGAAAAGACATAGCAAGAATCAGTGCTTTCTGCACAGAAAACACAGAACTTGGACTGCTGCATCTTCTGAAGGGTTTCTGCTGAAACACCTAGTGGTTATTTTGTTATTCTGTCTTTTCCTACCTCTCCAGGGAAAAATCAGTGCCTGGTATGTGGCAGTGGGGACCCTTGAAGCAAGGAGAAACAAGAAGAAATCTCTGTGGTTTCTCACATCCTTTATTTCTTCATGGCAAAAAGGAGAAATGACCCCATTGTATGCCCAGAGGGAATTTGTTTTGAAAACAGCTCTGCTGTGAAACTGCCAGGCAGCTGAAAAGAGATTTTTCAAGCCAGTGATCCTGCTTCACTGCGGCTGAGAGTGGAGCTGCTTTGGTCAGGCTTCACTCTGCACACTCAGTGCAGAGGTCTCTTGATTTAAACCTCAAGGACTGAAGATGCTGCTGCTTGTCGAATTTCTTCTCTCTGCTATGTCTGCAGAAATGAAAGGTGATCTTAAAGAGAAGCCCATAGGAGACCACTAAGGGAAGATGTTAGCAAAAAACATCTTTTTTTCACTTTCTAGATGAAGACTATTGACTACATAGGTCCATATTTCATCATCAAAGGGTAGCTCAGAGAAAACTACAGATGAAGGAAAGAAGCGTGTTAAATTTAACATGAAGCATGTTAAAAGACTACCAGATGAATAAGAGAAGCATCTTAAAACAATAAAATACAGGATGTCTGGACCAACAGCACATACCACTGGAGTTCTCAAAGCTCCTATTTGTGATTTGAAAATATCAATGATTTATAGTTTTGAGTATGGTTTTTTCTTTAATAAGACATTAAAGCTTATTAACTCACTTGGCAATTATTTTCAATAGTTTTAGAATAGAGCAAGCTAAGGAAAGACTCAAAATATTTCTCCTTCAGTGATATACTTGGGGAACTAAAAAAAGATTGGAGGCAACCCGATTTTTGTGTCATTTTCATAAAGTATCTGAAAAAATACAGTCAGATGGAAGCTTATAAAGTTTTTCTTACGACCCACTGATATATGAAGATGAGCATCTAAATCTAGCATTCACTGGGACCTTGACACAGAATGGAAACTGATTTTAGAAGTAGAATGAAGAGAAAGCTCCATTTTTGGCCAACATCAGTGTTTGTAATGGTCAGACATCTCTGTGTAATCCATTCCATTAAGGAGAATAACTATATGTTGGTTCTTATACTGGTGGCACTGAAGTCAAAGGAAATGTAATTACATTCAGTAAGACCTTTATTTTTTACCTCTTTATGTTTGGGTATATTCCCTCTAATGTGAAAAGCCTTGAATTACATGTTCTGCAAATTCAACAGCAGCCACAGGCACACAGATGGATTAACCTCTCCCAAGTCAAGCTGTCTGGACTTTAAAAAGCTGCAAACAGATGTCACAATGTCCCAGAGAGCCTTGGCTCAGCCCCAGGAATAGCAAATTTACCCCTGGATGAGTGAGGGGCAATTTTCCCATGCATTTTACTGCCTGACTTTTAACACCCCGGCTGCTTGTTTCTCACACTCACAGAAACACACACAGGTTTGTGCCCAGCTGCCACTGAGCAACATGCTCCAGGTTTTCGCATCAAGCTTAGCCTCGCTGCTCATGTGTCCATGGCCTCAGGGATTGCTTTGGGTGTGACTGAATCACACCATTCCCCAGGCTGGATAGGCTTTTGCACACAGACACACATGCACAAAAGCAATGGAAAATGTAGGAGAGTAATTTTTTATCCAGACATTCACTGAATTGTGATGTGAATGGTGCAGAACAGGCATTACACAAAATGCTATGGGCTCATCAAAGCTCATAAATTGGAAAGCCTTCTGAATCATGCCACTGCTTTCAAAAGAACAGCCATTCCTAATATTTTATTGAACAGAAGCATCACAGTGAAGAAAATCCACATTTTAAATCATATGACTATTTTTCTTCTCAGCGTTTTGATATTACCCATCCGCATAATAACCAGGTCCAGTTTGTGAACTAGTGATTATTATCTAAGTGAAAATGGCTACAGGCACAACAGGGAGAGTCGTGGAATGGAAAACAAATAGGCAAAGTAAAACTGATAATCCATTGACCGATCTGTGAAGTGGACGCTTTTCTTCTGGAAAACAAAAGAGGATATACCCATATATAAGGTCCATAAATAAGACTGAAGCAAAATAAGAGAAATTTGCAGAGGAACGGCTCTTGAAGAAGCCATTTTGTTCACTCCAAGTGGTTCACCTTAACACACAAGATCCAGGAGAATTTCTCCATGCCCCTTCACTTCCACTGAATCTTGTATTTTCTTCTATGGAATGTGTACCATTTTGACAGTTTCTTCCCATGAGCAAATGAGTTCTTGCATGAGATGAGGAAGAAAGCAAGAATTAAGCTCACACGAACTCTAGTTTTTGCCTTGGAAGCTGCAAGGCATCACGCTACTTAGCACAGCAGGGGAATAGGATCTCTAGGAAAACCCTCAAAAAAAGCTCTGACAAAGTGACAGTCAAACAAGACAGACATGAATCTGACTGCCACCTTCACAGTGTGGGCACTTGTTTAGCCTCAATCTGACAAGATAAAATTAAACAGCATCCAGCTAATAAATCCTAAAGGAGCTTAATTTTTTTTTTGTTTGTTTTAATAAATGATGCCTTGGGCAAAGATGAATAGTCCAGAAGGAAAAAGGTTTATTATATTTTTTAAATTCCATAATCTGTCTTACCTGCTGTGTTTGCTAAATTATAACTACCTTTGAAATATTCAGATTCATGTTGGTCACATAAGCCCAGTCCTGTTGAATTGTACTCAGGTAGTTGGGGAACAGAAACAGGAGTGTGTAACTACCAGGGCTATTAAAGCCAAACAACCCAGCTTGATGTCTAAACACTCAAAGCCACTTATCAGTTCAAGAGCATTAAAAAAAACTCCAACAAAACAGTATTGTGTTGATCTTCATTTCAAAGGAATCACAGTCTGTTTCTGGAGAATCCTAGCTGGCATTGATCTCATCTAACTTTTGGTCTCAGTGAATGCAACTCTCTGAATTCAGAAGGTTAAATTTATTTCTAATAAATTTTTCACTCAGAGTCAGTTACTACTTTTCTACTGAATGCAAATCTGAAAAGTTTGAATGACGTTTTTTACTGGACAGAAATAAGTAATTGAAAATATGTGATGGATATTAGGGGATATTTCACTGGGGCAAGAAGTATCTTCTGGGATGGAATTTTTCCTTTTAGGTGTAAAGGTGGGTAACATTTCTTGATCCATCTCCAGGCTAGGTTCAAAAACACAGTAGAATAATATTTGACCAAACTGTAGATTACAGGTGCTGAGTAAATTTATGAGATTTTAGCATCTATAATTTTAACAGTACCTCAGTGAAGCATATTTCAACCTGAAGGTACAAAATACCTGAGTAACTTATGTTGGTTTATTCTTACATATGACAAAAGAAAGAGTGGCTCAGAAACAGCAATTCAGTAACATGACTCTTCCAGTAACGTCATATTGTTTCTACAGAAAATATAAGCTCCAAAAAGACTTAAGATTGGACATACTTAATAACCTGCTGGTCTGGACACCCAGGAACACAGAGTAACAAAAGATCTGTCAGTTATATTAGGCCACAGTCACTGAAAATGCCTTAAAAATAACAAGGGAAACCTTCAAATCAATAAAGAATTTTACAGGGGCCTGGCGTAAGGATTGTAAAATTGAAGTGATGTGTTCACCTGCATGCTGATGTTTTTTTAGAACAGTGCTCTACCCTGTACACCTGCCTGTGGCTGCCATGAATGTTGATGGGAGTCAGAGACCAGAAACTGTAGGAGGAGGTTACACAGAGGTTGAGGGACAAGAAGGGTTGCATGCCCTGAGCTGAAGTTGGAGTCCAGATGCAATGGAAAGTGTAAAGTAAATTTTCCATATCTGTGCCTATGTTAAGTGTGACCAATTTTCATCTAGTTAATAAAAAATACAAAGGCATATTTAGGTATACAGTTTCTCTCTTTGTCATAGACTTATTGCATGAGGTAACAATTTTAAGTGATATACAAGATTTATATGACACAATTTTTTATTTCTATTTGTATATGAATACATGCCTTTTTATCTTTGTTATATACATATTTTAGAAGTTTACACTTTTATATATATTCATACAGTTTTCTTTCTTTCTTTCCTATATGAGTATAAATGTGCTCACAGTTCCAGCTCATTTTCACTGGTTCACTTGGGAATGTCTTTTGGATCCGCATGCTTATTAGACTCACAGTCTTGTATTCTATTCCCCTCGGGTGGTGAACAGTTCCACTGGACTTTACATTCAAGGGAAGGTTAAAAGTGCCCTCGGCTCTGTTCTCTTCCAAATATTCCTCTGTAGATCTAAACTGGATGAGCTTGTTCCATTACAGAATCTGTAACAATTTTATCAGCAGACTGGATTTTTATCTGCAAAGTTGTAGACCTTCTTGTTATACATAGGACGTGACACTGCAGAGTCAAAGGGTGGCATTTCCTTATAACGTTTGAGGTTAAAACAGTATCCTAATCCAACAGAATTAAGGGAGATTATCTCCATTATTCTTGGTAGTAAAAAAAAAGCAGATCTCTTCCAAACATATTTGTTGATTAGTATGAAATTAGAATAAATCTACTTATAGAAGATGAACTTCTTCATCATAGGTAAAAATTAGTCTTTCTGGGTCAAAATTGCCTGTGCCCGGTCACATGATGCCCATTTGTTATCCATTGCAAATAAATTAATCCATGGGCAGTGACACAATGGGCAGTGCTCTGAAAGTGAAGATAAAGATAGGTGTTCTTCTACACTGAAGCACAGACTGTACAATTCATCTAATAAATCAGCAGGAGAAGAGCACTGCAGAAGTGGTGAGAAGTGCTGTGTACCTTCTGCAGTCTTGCACAGCTAAGCTATTGAGAAAAAAATTGTGTCTTATCCTATGGGTATACACTTTGCTTTGTGGCTTGTAAGCACTATTTCTGCTGGAGGAAAGGCAACTTCACCTTTCCTACTATTCCATATCTGCCACTGTGCAAAGCTGTAATTAAAAATGCCTTACTTTCTCTAGTCCCTCTAGAAATTACAAATGCTCCAGAATTTTATGGAGAACAGTCAGCCTATGAAGACTGAAAGCTCTTTGGGAAAGGGACCAACTTCCTTTGAATATGTAATGCACCTGAGCAAAAGGATGCTCTGTGCTCATACTGGGCTTTTGAGCCCTACAGTAATGCCAGATGCTTGAACACTTAGATACCCACAAGTATATTTTCCTTGTTTTCTTTTCTGATACCCTCCCTCATGCTGAGACGCTATATAAATCACAGCTAGCACGGCACTGAGCTGTAGAGAAAGATCCCCATGCTGTCTTTGTTTCAGCTGATTTTATTCATTTATTTATTTATCTTCCCTTGCATCCCCTTAAGGTCTTTAATGTCAGATACAGACAACATTTTATAAAGACGAAAGAAGTCAGTTTTACAATTACTTTCCTTTGGATGGTGAGGAGCTGCTAGGTTTATGTCACATATAACCACAGAAGACACAGAGAAAGTTTTTCCTTACAGATATAGCATATAGCTATGGCATTAGGCACCTACATACCCTGACTTCTCTCAATTAGAGCTTGTACCCCTAGTCAAACCAGAATCAAAGCTCTGGGTTTAAAACACTCCCATTGAAGATGCTGTTGTGCAATCAGGTCTTCACCATCACAAATGACGCTGTATTAAACAGGAAAGGGATATAAACTATTACTAGAGCTGGAAAAAATCCCCACATTTTGGGCTATAGAGTCTCTAAGGTCTACCTGAACCTCTGTAGTCTATAAGAAACATTTTTATATGTTAATGGGAAGGCCTGTACGTCAAGATCAGCACATATACTTGCACACGACTCTTGCTTCATTCTGTTAAAGGATAGAATAAAAGATCCTTTTATTCGGTGGAAACATGAGTAGTCTAAAGGAAACTCTTTCCACTGAAGTATTTCTGGGCCTGGGATTACCATACAGGGTTTTGCTCAGATCTCTAAATGGATTCTCCCTGGGAAACAGGAGGTTACAAAAGCAGATGTCTGCTAGACACAATTGCCTATTTCCCCCCAAGTGGCAAAGTCACTCAATTTGCTGAGTGAGAAAACTGCTAGAGCACAATATATAATAACTTAAGGCTTTTGTTTCAGGACACAGCATTCTTTCATTATCCACACACAGCCTTCAGCATTTCCTCAGATACACATTACTAAATGACAGCTAATTATTAAATATTTAACAAAGACTTTACAATTCATTGACTGCAGCTTCGAAGACAGAGTTATACAGATAGATCTCTCTAAGTCTGTGTCTCAGTATACATCGAACAACATGGATGCTTTGAAATTTCAAAATACAAGCCCAAGTTTGTATGTCTCATACTGCTCAAAAGGAAGCGATTTCCTTATTCCATCAATATGTTTATGGTTTCAAAACAAAATCCAGAGCAGAGACAAAATTTTTTAATTTAAAAAAAAAACACCTCTTCAAAGTGAAAAAAATTTCTCTTTCTCTAGTTCAGTCAAAAAACTTCTCTAAGATGAATATGAAATATTTCATAGAATCATAGAATCACAGAACAACCAGGTTGGAAGTGACCCATTGGATCTTCTAGTCCAACCATTCCTATCAAACACTAAACCAAGTCCCTCAAGACCTCATCCACCCGTGCCTTAAACACCTCCAGGGAAGGGGAATCAACCACCTCCCTGGGCAGCCTATTCCAATGCCCAATGACCCTTTCTGTGAAAAACTTCCTCCTAATCTCCAGCCTAAATCTACCCTGGTGGAGCTTGAGGCCATTCCCTCTTGTCCTGTCCCCTGTCACTTGGGAGAAGAGGCCAGCTCCCTCCTCTACACAACCTCCCTTCAGGTAGTTATAGAGAGCAATGAGGTCTCCTCTCAGCCTCCTCTTCTCCAGGCTAAACAACCCCAGCTCTCTCAGCTGTTCCTCATAGGGCCTGTTCTCCAGTCCCTTCACCAGCTTCGTGGCTCTTCTCTGGACTCACTCCAGAGCCTCAACATCCTTCTTGTGGTGAGGGACCCACAACTGAACACAGGATTCAAGGAGCAGCCTCACCAGTGCTGAATACAGAGGGAGAATCACCTCCCTGGACCTGCTGGTCACACCATTTCTGATACAAGCCAAGAGGCCATTGGCCTTTTTGGCCACCTGGCACACTGCTGGCTCATGTTCAGTTGGCTGTCGACCGACACCCCCAAGTCCCTCTCCTCCTGGCAGTTTTCCAGCCAGGCTTCTCCCAGTCTGTAGCTCTGCATAGGGTTGTTGTGCCCCAAGTGCAGGACCCGGCATTTGGTCGTGTTAAACCTCATGCTGTTGGACACTGCCCAGCAGTCCAGCCTGTTTAGGTCCCTTTGCAGAGTCTCCCTACCCTCCAGCAGGTCAACACTTACACACAACTTTGTGTCATCTGCAAACTTGCTAAGGGTGCCCTCAATGCCTTCATCCAGGTCATTGATGAAGACATTGAACCGGATTGGACCTAGCACTGAGCCCTGGGGAACCCCACTTGTCACTGGCCTCCAGCTGGACTTAACACCATTTGGCCATTATAAACTACTATTATAGTGTCATCTTGAAAATATAAGTTTCTTTCTAATGGAAATATTTTCTTTAAAAAAATGAAATTGCCTTGAAATTTTGAGGAAAAAAGAACAATTCAACTAAAGTCAATCTTATTTTGTGGTGAATTTTATAAAATGTGACCTTTCAAACTTTGGACTTGGCAGCTTGGTGTTTACATTTCAGATTTAAAGACCTTTGTTTGAATCCAATTTACTTGTCATGTAGAATAAATGTTGGGACTTCTATTTAATCCTTTCACAGATATTTCTCCACACAGATTAATGAGTTTTAAAGCCATTATGATCATCTATTCTGACCTCTTGCATAAAGTGAGTCATAAAATGTCACCCAGCTATTCTTGCGTCAAGCCCAGTCATCTATGCATGAGCTAAAACCATCACACCATGACTTTCAACATCTACACAGGAGTCAAACAACAGGAAGAATCACAGTTTAGCAAAGATGATTTTTGAGACAGAAGGAAATATTGTATGTTTAGAGTTACTGAGGTCCCATAGATTATAAGAAGTACAAAATCCTTTTCCAGGTATCTTCCAAAAAAGCCAAATGAGAAGAATGCTGAGTATGTTTTCAGAGTGGTCCTTCTTTGTTAAGAACAGGGATCAGCAATCTCAGGCACATGCTGTTAGCACCGTTGTAAGATTTTAACCTGGTCCTCAAAATTCCAGGAATGTGGAATTTTCTTCCTTTCAGGTAAAAAAAAACCCTGAAGAGATTTATCATAAGAAAAAACAAGGAGAAAGAAAAACAAGGGTTTCAGAGGGGACATAAGACAGTCAAAGAGTAATTTTTATAGATTTATCTTTTATTTTGTCCTGTTGGGATTCTTAGGCTCAATTGTGGTCATTTTGGTCATTCTTTAAGAATCATAAAATTGATGGATAGGAATACCCGCTTTTCTACCTTTTGAAGAAGCTGAGGAAATATTTCAAGAATTTGTCTCAATAAATATTTTTGGTTTCCTTTCTCCCAAATGCAGAATTACAGCATTGAGTTGGCAGGGAGGGATCCCTGTATTATCCTTCCCTATGCTGAGGGCGAGTTCAGGTTCACCCATCCTTCACTGCACGTTGCAGTTGCACAGTCTTTCTCCTTCAACAATAACCCACTAAAGATACAAATGGGTTCACTAAGAGACTTGCGTGTATTTTTTTTTTTAAATAAAGTGCCCATAGAAGTAGGGTTGTATACCTATGATAGTGACTCCTCTGTCTGGTTTTCAGAAGCACAAGTGCTGGGAGTGTTTGAAACAGTAGCCATTGTGTGGAAAATTTGGAAGAAAGCAACATTTTTCTCAACTAGAATGTGCTTCCTCAGATTAAACTTCTGTCAGGAGGGCTTTATCAGGGCCAAAATATTTTTTTCTACTCAAAATGAGAATCAGGTGAAAAATGGACTCAGATACTACATATGCTCTAGTACTCCAAGAAGCAAGTTTGCTGATGGAGATTTATGAAAATTTATGTGGGTTTCTCTGAAGTGACTATATGTTTTTTAGAGAGATTCTGAATGAAAATACTTGAGGGTTTTGGGTTTTTTTAATTCTAAAAAAAGTGGCAAGACAGTAATTTTATTTCTCATTGAGCTTTGAGCCACCTCAGTGGCCTGTTCAGGCAATGTTTCTCAAAACCACTGTCAACTATGTGTTAAAGCTGAGAAATATTGCTTTTCCTTAATCAAATTCCAGCACTATTTCTGTTAAAAGTAACTGGAAATTTTCTGGTGCATTAGAGGGATTTCTTCAAACTCATTTTGATCAATGGTGAGACCAGCATGATGGAGCTAGATCATGCGCCATACAGATAACAGTATGGGGATGTACAGTCTGTAGAATCTGTTTGCAATATAATCAATGGGTGCTTTGCTTCAGTACCACCCCATATTGATTTACTGGATGGCAAAATTATCAGATCAAATATCTCTGCTCCCCATAAATTATCTGAAGTAGAGGAAAAATTTACTTCACTGGTACCTATGGGAAATTTACAACAGTTTTTCTTAAAATTGTCTTCCCTTGGGACAGACTATGAGGAAGACTACAAGTGAGCTATCCTTTGAAAAAAAGAGGGGGAAGGTTTTCCTGTAGTGCTCAGCAAGTAAATAAGAAGAAACACAGAGAAAGAGCTTAACAAAGATGTTTATGGTTCATTTGCTTAACAGAGCTTAGAAGACTGGCTTTCTTAGGAAAAAAAAACCTTTCCCTTTTCCTTCCCTTCCTTGTTAATTTCATACAAAGCATTGCCTCTTTCCTTTTTCCTCCTATATTCTGAAAATAATTAGGATGAGAAACCTGAATATTAGAAGACTTTTTATGAATAAACTAATACTAGAAGCAGATCAAATTATTGAAATTTTTTTGGGATTATATGAATCATCAAGCATACCTAGTTTCTCTCAATAAGGCAGAACCAAAAAGATCTTTGCTAGAGTTAGAAATTGCATTAAGTGACATTCTAGAACAGTACTTTTTTTTTTTAAAAAAAAAAGACTAATTCCCATTTTACAGCTGCTGATCTGACTGCTGCAGAGAGTTAGAATAAAATCTGCCAACACTCACTGCCTAGCTTGGTTTGGGTGAATCACACCTGTAACAAGTGTTTTGGGGCTTGTATGTAACCTGCTGGCTCTTGTTAAACTGCATTTCAGTCTTTGATGTATGTGAAACAATATTGCCAGTCCCCTTTACCACACAAATCATAAGGCTGACTAATAAAAACACAAAGATTGTGTATATAATAATGAGCTCCCAAAGGGTGGAAAGAAGGTTCTTTCACACTGAGCTGCAGGCAGGTACTTATTAATGCAGTTTGATTTGATCACTGGAAAATTGTGTCCTCTAATTACTAAGCAAACATGAGGTGGAATGACAGGGAAATGCAATGAAATGAGGCTTTGACGTGGAAGATGAATTTTCAGAAAGTGCATTTGGGAAGGAACACATATGAATCCTGTGCAACTGCCTTGAAATACAAGGGACCCATTGATTTAAATATGAATTGTATGCTCCCTTAAAGCTGCAGAACCTGCATGGGGCAGTATAGACCAAGGATTATTGTAAAAGAACTGGAATTTGGGCATCTAGGCTCCTGTATAGTAGGCACCACTTCTGGAAAACATCAGCTTCTCTGAATGGCTCCCCTTTGACATCCAAAATGATTTTAATTCCATTCAGTTTCAATTTTAATAATCTATTTGCTAGATAATAATAACACTGTCTCCCTTTATTGGATGTTATGACAATTTATGAACTAAATTGATTCAAAGTCTTTCAGTATATTCACAAATAACAAGACTTAATCTCTTACATGATATCAATTGTTAGATATTAATTTTCAATGTTATTAGTCATTACTATCTGCAAATGAGGAAATGCATTTGCAATGTGGAGAGCTGCTCACACGAAATTGCTCCACATGTCAGATGTAAGACTGCTAGAACTTAGGTTCCTTGGGTGCCAGACCAGGATTCTTGCATCTACAGTGTAGCATCCAAGCACAAAACACATCTTTCTTTTAGGAAGTTGCCCAAATTTGAAATATTCTACAGACTTCCTTAGTGATGCTTAAACACTTCAGCCAATCTTGTAGATTATGTGTACTACAAATTACAAATGGAAGGATCCATTCTAGCACTGGTAAATTTCAACATTTCCTACCTTCCCTGACAGTTATACTGCAATATGCAGCAACAATATGGCAAAGCTGGTACTTCCAGCCTTCTTTAATTTCCTCCACTTGAATTCTTTCGTATAACAATAGACATAGCTGGTCAGCATCAGTCAGAAGAGTTTAATGCTAGACCAGTGTACTGGCAGAAGTTGTACTGATAACAAAAGAGTGTGAGCACCTTTTCCATTCAAATCCCACTCTGAAGACCAAACACACCTGCTTGCAAGTAGATTCTCAAAGTTACCATCAACATGGAGAACAGTATGTTCCCAGTACTGCGGGTGAACTCAGTACAGGTGTTATTAATACTTAAGTGACCTGACTCAGCTTCTCCACAGTCCTCTTATTATGATTTGTTACATCTAAAGTGTTCCAGTGGTAGCCTGGCTCATGATCCAGTGGGTCCTTTCCAGCTTAGCGATTCTATGATTCTATGGTTCTATGTTGCAAACTCTCCTCAAGTGACAGAGTTGCAGTAAAGCTTCTTGAGAAAAGAAACAAACAATTAATTTTCAACAAACAATAAAAGTAGAAGAAAATTTGAAGATGTAGAGATCCTAGTAACAGTGGTGTGGAGTGGTGGTGTCTTTATTAGTCATTAGTCTCCTTTGTGTTCACACTTGAAACATTTATCATCACTGAACTAGCTGATTATTCTTTTTTTTATTTTTAAATTTCTTCATATGGAATAATTAAATAAAATGAAGAACACTATTTATAGATGGTTATGAAGAACATTTTTTTTCTCAGAGATCTGAATATAGATTTCTTTCCATTCTCCATAACCTCCCAAGACTGTAGAAAAGTAATGCCTTCAGTGCTACAACATAAAGAGAGCTCCTGAATTCTCTGAATTATTTATTTTTAATAGTTAACCATCATTTAAAAGCCTCACCTGGATGACCTACGATTGAAGATCAAGCCTCATTGAGCACAGTGTTTTGCTCTGATGACATATTTCCAGACAATTTCCTGTGTGTTATATGAGAAGCTGAAAATGCTTCAAACTGCTCATATTTAAAAGGGCTATACTGCCCTGCTGAGATTTCCCAGGCACCTGGAGCTGTTGATCTGTCTCTCTCTCTGCATAAGGCTGTGTATTGCACTGTGCTGAGGGCATAGGAAAAGACCATGATGAGACTGCTTTAAGACTGCCCTTGATGAGATGTCATTTGCCATTGCAGCACCACGTTGTAGCTTCTTGCCTCCTCTGTGATCATAGCGCTGACCCCAAATCTGCATGAGCCAGAGAGAGAGAGGCCAAGGCACTTGGATGAAAATATTCAAGAGCTGAGTATGGAGAAGCAGAAGCATGAAACTGTCTGCCAGCTTGTTCTCCTCACCAATGTGAGGTGAACAGCATTTTCAGTTGTAAGGAGGTTGCAGAGAGGAGGGAGCTGGCCTCTTCTCCCAAGTGATAGGTGATAGGATAAGGGAGAATGACCTCAAGCAGTGCTAGGGGAGGTTCGGGCTGGACATCAGGAAGAATTTTTTTACAGAAAGGGTCATCAGACACTGGTATTAGCTGACCAGGGGGGTGGTGAAGTCACCATCCCCAGAGATGGGAGATCTTTAAAAGATGGGTAAATGACATACTCAAGGACATGGTTTAGTGGCAGGTAGGAATGGTTGGACTCAATGATCTAAGAGGTCTTTTCCAGCATGATGATTCTATCATTCTGTGCAAGTAGTTATCTTTCAGGTTAGGAAGGAAAAGAAGAATGAACAGATAAAGTACAGATACATTCATGTTTCATATAATTACAGAAAAATTTCTATGGAATAAGTTGCAAACAAATTGGATCTTTAGCATAACGGTAGGCAATTAGCCAGCGTTCGAAGCCAAAACTTGTTGCAGCTCACAGGGGAGAGGGAAGGAGGTGCACAGAAGATCAGAGGTAGAACCCATTCCTCTACCTAGCATATAACTAAGTAGATATGTATGTTTCTACCTACATTCAATGAAGAAATATTAGTATTTCAAGGGACACTGGACACATTTCACCATCTGGCATAGGACGTAAGAATCATTCTGTGCTGGAGAGCTGCTGCAGTTCAGCCCACATCTTACAAGCGTCTTTGCAAGGGTGATGTTGTCAGCATGCAGATGGGTTGAGAGTGGTAACCCATTTTTCATAGTACACAGATATGACCAACCACCAATATTTTTGTGCCTTTTTTCTCTGGTGAATTAACAAGGGGAAGCAGACCAGGTGGCTTCTACAGTAGACCATACTCTTTAGCAACAAACTCTCAAAATGAGCTTTTGAGAGGAAAAGACCTGCTTCCCTAGAAGAAGCTTGCCTCAGCAGGCAAAGGGAAGGGCCTGCAATGAACTGTGGCTTTTCTCAACCTTTTCTCCCATGCAATCACAGTCCCAAACACAGTCTTGATACTAAATGAACTTGAAAAACTAAGTTATAAATGGAAGTTTTTGAGAAGAAATATGAACCTCTGTGTAAGATGCTTTTTACTTGGAGGCATACCTAGGAGTAAGAGAGTTTCTCAATCTGGAAAAGGAATCGTTATTAATTACACAGTTATTATAATACTTTTCTTTTCAAGATTTGTTTATACATCACCATTGTTTGATCATAAATCTACTCATTTTACAGCTTAATGAAAAGAACTCTTTTATGACTTTAACTGAACAGACCTGGGGAATTCATTTTTTTTCCTAAGTGGACGATTCTGTTGAATGCCTGGATTGTTTCAACCTGCACATCTGAACATATAGACACTCAAGATCAGACTCAATATTGTTGTTTCTTTAATTAGTTCATGGCCACACAGAAACACTTTACCCACCAAGATTTCCCTCTAGCCACCTGTCCTGATTGCAGGACAGCACTGTACCCTGGTAATCTGAGTCTTGGCTCATTCTCAGTCCAATTCAATAGAAAACGCTCTTAGGAAATTTGATTCACACTGGGCTTCTAGCATCATAACCTACTGCAGGAAAAGACCATCATTTTGACTATGCTTTACAGATGTCAAATCCTTCACGGTACTCAGTTTAAACTTTCGGCTCAGTGTCAAAAATAATACAAAAAACTGGCTATAATTACCTCCGGGAGTTAACTTGCAATAAATTAAAACAACAACAACAAAAAAAATTTACCCCACAGTTTAAAAGAATTTTGACTTTCTGCCTAGATATATATTTTTTCACTCCTTGCTTGGAAACTTAAAGAAGGGAAAAATTAATGAAAACCAATTGCTAGAAAAGACATGGTTTTCACATCACGTTTGTTTTCATATCCTAAAGTAGCCCACTGTTTCTTAACATAGTTTTAATTCATATGAAATACCCCAAAACAGATTAGAATTATAGATCAGATAAGGAAAGATATAAATTGATTTTATTTTGACTGTCCTCTTGCATGCCTGATTTTTAATTATAATTACAGGTATATTTTTATGTGTATATTTTTATGAACTAAATGCCCTTCTTGTAGTTATTTCCAGAAACTGTTGGTAAAATGCAAATTAAATGCTGGATCCTGGAATGGTAAAATATTTTGTTTTGCTTCCCCCTCCCAGAATATATAATTTTTGCTTTTACTTGTTTTTTGCTTCTTAGATGCAACAGGAAACAAGAAGTTTGTGATGCCTAAACAATGGATGATTTTGTGGGATTTGGGACTTTATCAGAAGTTGGAAGTACAAGCCCAGCTTTCTTGCTTACATTTTCAAACTGGAAAAACTGTTAAGGAAAAATATCACTATATGTAGGTGTTTATGCAACACAAAACCTGAACTTCCAGGATATAAGCAGGTAGAGGTCTCAGTGCATTCCTGTGACTAGTCATTTGTCTGTTGGTAGAGGTTTGACTGTGGAATTCACTCTATCAACAATGTTAATGGCAATGTTGTTTTTAAAATTGCTATTTAAAAAAAAAAAAAAGTCTTCTTTATTTTGTCCTTAATTAATGCTTCTCCTTCCTGCTTTACTATCCTGGGTACACTGGAGTTGAGAAGACTCTGTTGTTCTAGCATTTATCATGGGAACAGGAGCAACATGGGTTTTGGTGTTCATCTTTGTAAGCAAACTTGGAACTCTGCTTTCTTCTAGACTCAATCACCTTTCCAAACAGATCTCTCTGTATACGAGAAACTTGATCTTCTCTCTTGTGCTTGCCTGGTAATGTAATGTGGGTTAGGATCCTTCTTGACTTCCTTATTTCCTGGACTTTGACTTGATCCCAGACCATGAGTTTTGTCCAAATGTTATGCGTGATCCAATTTTTGATCTTTCTGGGTTTTGCTGCCTGGTTTTAACATAGTATGTAATTTATCAGATGTCTCAGCCTAAACTCTGTCTAATCTCCATGTCTCTACTCTGCATTTGTGTTATGTGTGTATATACCAACTCAAAAGCCCCCAAACAGTTTTCATGACATTTTCCTTCAATAAAAAATTAGTCTAACTTTGAGCCAGAGTATTTGTGTCAGATCAGTCAGTCCCTGTTAAATAATGACTTAGAGGGCGCAAGGATTCACAGGTTCACCCCCTGGTGAAGGAATTGGAAAACAAGTCTTATGAGGATTCATAGAATCATAGAACAACCAGGTTGGAAGAGACCCACTGGATCATTGAGTCCAAACCTTATTGGCTGAGACAAGTTGTTTTTTTTAACTTAGAGAAGAGGAGGCTGAAGGGAGATCTCATCACTGCCTACAATTGCTTGAAAGAAGGATGTAGAGAAATGGGTGTTGGTCTCTTCTCCTATGTGATAGATGATAGACTGAAAGGGAATGGCCTCAAAATGTCCCAGGGGAGGTTCGGACTGGACATTAGGAAAAATTTTTCACTAAAATGGTTATTTGGCACTGGCAGAAGCTGCCCAGGGAGGTGGCTGAGTCACCATCCCTGGTGGTATTTAAAGGATGGGTAGAAGTGCTCACGGATGTAATTTATTAGTGGAGACATACAGTTGGACTTGATCATCTCAAAGTTCTTTTCAAGCCTAGGGACTCTATGATCCTATGGTTAAGTTCTGAAACTTAAGATAGTAGCTTTTCAGAGTAGATAATGAATTAATTATTCAATCTTAACCACTAGAAAAAGGGATCCACTGTTCAGATATTTGTGCTTTTTGACTTCAGTCTATATAAGAAACATGAAGCAGAGTAAAATTTTGCCAGTTTTTTTTCAATTGTGAGTGTGAAAAAGTAACTCTGCATGTGAGAACTAATTGCTGCCAGAAACTCACTTTATGGAAGTGATCAAAATGAGTAATTCTTTCAATCTAATGGATTTACTTCAAGAGGGAAGCAAAATGAGCCAAGAAAGAAGCATGTAGAGACTTTCCCAAGGATTTAAGGTCAAGTAAGACACCATCTTTCAGAAGTCTAATGAATGACAAGTAAGAAGTCAAGATTTTCAGACACGGGAAAGTTATGTTTTTACTGTAAATGAAGATGCTTATTAGTGAATATCATAATGGAAATGAACCGATATTTTTTAATGCTTATAAGAGAACCATTTTCTACTCCAGTACAGAGAAACCTATATAAAATCAGCTTAATTTTCAGTAAAATGGAGATGATAACTATGATCTTTCTTTCACAATATTTTCCCATGTTAAACTTATTTTTATAATTATTTTTAGAATTATCTTTAGGTGTTGTATAAATGGTAAATCAAATTGTGGTATATTTTACAGTGCCAGTTGTTTTGGGGGTGATTGCAGAGCCAATCTGATCACACCATCCCACAGATTTCTGCTCCCCATTCCATATACTGACAACCCTAACACAGCCTAGTGCCTTGTCTCCCATAGACCATTATCTTATTCCTAGATGGGGATGTGGAAAATTTCCTCTCCCTTCATCCTAAAACATAGAATCATAGAATCACCAGGTTGGAAGAGACCCGCCAAATCATTGAGTCAAACCATTCCTATCAAACACTAAACCATGTCCCTCAGCACCATGTCCACCCAACCCTTAAACGCCTCCAGGGAACATGAATCAACCACGTCCCTGGGCAGCCTCTGACAGTGCCCAGTGAACCTTTCTGTGAAAAACTTCCTCCTAATGTCCAGCCTAAATCTCCCCTGGTGGAGCTTGAGGTCATTCCCTCTTGTTCTGTCCCCTGTCACTTGGGAGAAGAACCCAGCTCCCTCCTCTCTACAACCTCCTTTCAGGTAGTTATAGAGAGCAATGAGGTCTCCCCTCAACCTCCTCTTCTCCAGGCTAAAACACCCCCAGCTCTCTCAGCCATTCCTCATAAGGCCTGTTCTCCAGTCCCTTCACCAGCTTCCTTGCTCTTCTCTGGACTGGCTCCAGAACCTCAACATCCTTCTTGTGGTGAGGGTCCCACAACTGAACACAAGATTCGAGGAGTGGTCTCACCAGTGCTGAGTACAGAGGGAGAATCACCTCCCTGGACCTGCTGGTCACAACATTTCTGATACAAGCCAAGAGGCCATTGGCCTTCTTGACCACCTGGGCACACTGCTGGCTCATGTTCAGTCACTGTCAACCAACACCCCCAGGTTCTTCTCCTGCAGGCAGCTTTCTAGACAGAATTCTCCCAGTCTGTAGCTGTGCATAGGGTTGTTGTGCCCCAAGTGCAGGACCCGGCATTTGGCCATGTTAAACCTCATGCTGTTGGACTCTGCCCAGTGGTCCAGGCTGTTCAGATTCCTTTGGAGCCTCCTTACCCTCCAGTAGATCGACACTTCCACACAGCTTAGTGTCATCTGCAAACTTGCTAATAGTGCACACAATGCTTTCATCCAGGTCATTGATGAAGACATTGAACAGGGTTGGACCCAGCACTGAGCCCTGGGGAACCCCACTTGGAACTGACCTCCAGCTGGAGTTCACTCCATTTCCCATCACTCTCTGGGCCCTCCAGCCAACCAGTTTTCCAGCCAGGAGAGTGTGCGCCTGTCCAGGACAGAGGTTACAGTTTCCATAGCAGAATGCTGTGAGAAACTGTGTCAAAGGCTTTACTGAAGTCCAGGAAGATACATCCACAGCCTTTCCCTCGTCCAGCAGCTGAGTCACTTTGTCATAGAAGGCGACCAGGTTAGTTTGGCAAGACCTGCCTTTTGTGAAGCCGTGTTGACTGGGCCTGATCACCCAGTTCTCTTGCATCTGCTTCATGAGGTGATCACTCAAGATCACTTGTTCCATGACTTTCCCTGGCACTGAGGTCATACTGACAGGCCTGGAGTTTCCTGGATCCTCCCTGTGACCCTTCTTGTAGATGGGCACTACATCAACCTCCAGTCCAGTGGTACCTCCCCAGTCTTCCAGGACTGCTGGAAGACGATGGAAAGGGGTTTGGCCAGTACATCCTACAGCTCCCTCAATACCCTTGGGTGAATCCCGTCTGGACCCATAGACTTGTGGGTGTCTAGTTGGGCAAGCAAGGCTCTGACCACTTCCTCTTGCATCATGGGAGCCTCATTTTGCTCCTCTAGCTCCGGGGTTTGTACGCAGGGTGAACAACTTTCTTTACAATTAGAGACGGAGGCAAAGAAGGCATTAACTACCTCAGCCTTCTCCTCATCCCCTGTCAATGTTGTTCCTTCTGCATCCAATAGGGACTGTATGATCTCCCTAGATCTCCTTTTATTATTTATATATTTATAGAAAGATACATGACTCAAGATGAGAACAGAGTTACAGTTTTGCATGACTGGAAAAGATAAGTAGAGGAAGGAGAGGAACAAAGGAGTGAAACTTGGATTTTCTCATTGCTGGAGCAATGGTCATGAGATTTAAACAAACAGGGGTATGTATGACCACCTCATTCTTGTCCACTTTGTGAGTGGACACCTCTTTCTCCCACACTCCCTGTTTGGATTGCTGTTCAAGACAGTATTTAATCAAGTACACATGCTAATGCAGCATACAATCAGCCTGGACAGGACATAGAGGTGGTACTGCAGACGACACCCTTTTTTGTGCCCTGAGTGTAATCAGCCAGTGGTACCATGATAGTGAAGCAATACAGTAGGGTTTCAAAATTCAGTATTTTGAGATGTTCTCATAACAAGTAACTTGCTGGCTTCAGGTAGTCTACTGTAAAAATCTGAGGAGAAAGGATTATAAATGAACTCCAGCACTAAGGAGGGAAAGTAGCGCTTGGGCCAGAAGGCTGTGTAATTTGCAATGAGTCTCTGAAGTCACAAACACAGCGAATTAGAAAATGAAAAGCCACTGAGAAACAAAAAGTCTTTGACAGAAGAAACATGTAATTCAGGGTGTTTAGGGCAAAGAAATGATGTCTAAGTACACATCAGTTGTCCAGTCCACGGGAGGCGTACAGGGCAGTTTGTTCACCATCTTCTGCCATGAAACCTACTAAACTTTTCCTGACTTTGACTTCATCAAATTTTATGTCTCCTATAACCCACTAATTTCAACAAACTTATATAAAATGAACTCTGCAATGAACTATACTCAACCTGGTAACTCTGTCATTTGTATTTCAACTCCTGAATTTATGGATTTTGTTTTCTTGATCAGTGTAGATACATGGATTAACCAACCTTAAAGCATCTCAAGTTTCTCACTATTGTAGATTTCACCATTTCTACAATCTAGTACCAAATGTTTGTGACAAAAGATAGACAATTTAAATAAAAATAATAGTAACAGTTAGGAACTTGTGTTTAAAACCTATTTTGCCATGATGTGCAGTAAAGGGCAAAGGAGAACCTCAGTCACAGATTTGATATCTGCTTTGGTTGCCTATGCTTCTTACTCCTTTTCTCCATAGGGAAGGGCAGTCTTCAGTCTGCAGAATGCAGAACCCTACAACATGGGACAATAAGTTCCAACCTACAAGCATTATGAGTGAAGCATGCTTGTTCCTATTTCTGAAAAATATGTAACATTCAGGGGGTTTGTAGGGATGAAGTTAGAAGAGATAGTTCAAAAGGTCTAAACTTCCTCCTCCAGCACTGCCTTATGTGGCCTGCACGCTTCTACACTGTCAGATAAGTCTGTGCATTACTTTGCAGCATTTCCTAGCCAAGCTATGAACATCACAGAGGTATCTGCTTCTGCGTTGTCTTGAGTTTTTAAAGGTTATGTGTCTAGAAATAGCATTTTCTCACTTTCCTTTACTGGCTCACCTTCAAGAGTCACTTGAACATGTTCTATCAAAATGAATTATTCACTTTTGCAGTTGTGGATGTTAATGGTGCTTTAGTCTTGAGTTCTCTGCTCCTTGCATAGAGTAATTTTGTCTCTTGATGGCTGAAATGCCTTTTCTCTAGCCCAGCTTAATAGAATCAGCTCAGAAATATCAAGAAGTGTAACATTTTGAGACACACAGAAGGGAAGACTAAATGACCAGGTAATACTGTTTCAATATAAGGTGTACAAAACTTACAGAACAAAATAGATAACTTCATTTCTATCAGTTAGAAAAGTTCTATCTATTCACCTGTTAAAATCTGTCTTGCCTGACACAGCAATCCTTTTTCTGCAAGGCTTGAATTTCGTTGGCACTAATCAAGCTTTTATGGTGAACAATTTGAACGCAAATGAAGTTTAAAGATACCGTAATGTCTCATTTCAGGATAGATCTTTATGATTAGAAGAATAAATTATCCCAAACATCCTCACATGCAGCAAGTTTATCATGTCTGTTTAACATGTCTGAAGAGATTTCACAGAGCAGGTTTTTGCAGCTTCTCTTTCCATCTCATCATCATCAAAGAGAAACAATTACAATATGCTCATATTCCTGCCATCCATTTACTTCTGCTTTGGTTTACCCTCTTGATTTGCTGACAACATGAGCTGAAGAAGATCTAGGTGAAATATGATTTTTCACCAAACATTTAGGATTTTGTTGACAATGGATAGAGGTTTCCTGAACTAACACAGACCTAGCCAATCCCTAGTCACGAGGCTCACTGGGAACAGGAAAGCATAAGCTGAAGCAACTGATGAAATCATGGGTTTGTTAAGACTAATAGTCAATGATGAAGACTTGTAAGAGCAGAAGAAATTGGACCATCCTCTTCATTCAGTCTTTGAGATATGTTTCAATAGTTTAGTAGATATCACTCTGTTGGAGTGCAAGAGCATATGAGTTTAGATCTTGTAGGGTCTTTTCTCTCACATACTCATGTCTTCTCATTGCAATAAGGCACATTTCCACCATAGACCTGTTGATGAGCATGTGCATCTTTTGTGAATCCAGACAGAGTGATAGAAGAGCTCTATGAGCAGGATTGGTTTGAACATACTCCTTCTTAACTCAGGGAAGTGTGATCATATGCTCCATGTGGATCCACCACTGGATGACCACCTCCTCTCTTAGGTTTGAGAGACTGAATACACAAGCTCTGACTATCCGTACTGCCTCTGTATTGGAAGAACCTGACTGGGAGAGCTGTCTTGAATCTGAGGCATCTTGGACAGGGCTGTTAAATACAGCATGTGTGCACCTGTAAGCACAGGATTCTGATCTTTTCCTAAAAATGTTAAATTTCCTCACGTGGTTTCAGATTCATCATCAAGTCTAATGCTCCACAGCAACGAATTCCACAGGCAGAGTGCACTGTAGGGTGTTTCCTTTATTTCTTTGAAATTTACCTACCATTTATTTTAACATATGAGCTCCGGCTCTCGTATTACTGCAGAGTGTAAAGAGAAGGAATGATCAGCTTTTCTTATACCATTCATCATCTTAAATAGGCCAATTAAGCCTGTGTAATTATCCTTCTTTCCAAGTTAAATAATCCAAGTCTTTGCAGCTTCTCATATGGAAAGTCCATCATGCCTTTAAACCACTGAAAATTATACGGTGTTAATTTAAAACAGGGCCACTTGTAACATGTACATCTCTGTATATTTCGACTGACACTATGAAAATCAGCTAATTAAAAGTACTACACAAAAAACACAACTCTAGTATTTGGTTCCTATATCCACTAAAGAAAGAGTAGTGAGTTCTGGAGTGTAATGTTGGTTTGTACATGTCAAAGATGATCTGGCACCTTCCAGAGGGTTAAGAGCCACCAAAGCTCACAAAATGTTGAATGTTTTATTCCCTGACCTTTAGAGACAGGGAGTTTTTTGACTGTCTTCACACTGTCCTGTCCCCCTGTCGATGTTTTCCACCACATAGATTCAGTCCCAGATGGACGGAACTTCAGTTATTACTGAAGTCCAAATAATGTCTGGGGTTCGCAGCTGAGATCAAGGCTCCATTCTGCTTGCAATGGCACAAATACTTACTTATACACAGTCCCTGCCCTAAAGGGCTCATAGTCTAAATAGAACAGACAGATAAAGGATAAGAGAGAAAACAAATGCAGAGTGACTTGCACAGCTGCTTAGGACAGCTGCTCCAGGAGGGAGATGGGAACAGAACCCAGTTTGGAAGTGCTTGGGCCAACAGCCCAACATACTGGGCTGTCCTGCTTCACATTTTCTGTGGAAAATAACACTTTAACCACTGTATCTTGAAAGCACCTTGTCAGAGAGAGGCTAGGGGACAGAAAATACAGAATGTAAAACCTTATTTGGCATCTTGGCACTCTTGCATTGTGTTTGCTGCTGTTGTGAGTACAGCCAGCATAACGGTTTTAGAGAACTGATGTGATTAAGGTCACACTGAAAGAAATACAAAGTCTTCTGTGGTCATGGGTCATTGATTTATGTTAAACACTCAGATTCCAGGTCACATGAAAGCTCTGGCAAACTTCTGAGTAGACAAACACAAGTAGCTCATCCAGCACCAAAATTAAAAATGTCTTTGTCTCAAAATATTTCCAACTTTTAAACTTAGACCCAGACTTTAGTGTGTCTTCACAATGAAATACGGTGATCTTGTCCTTGGTGTTGAATCACTTATCACAGTGTCTCACAGTTCATGTGCAGTATTGGTTAATAAATGCAAAGAACCTGAAGGAAGACAGTAAGTGAGGAGGTCTTGCTGCCAGGAAGGTACAAAACTTCACTTCCTGTAGATTTTCCTTGGCAGACTAAAGTCTCTGCTATGAGCTAGTGAAAGATGTCTGGGATTCTGAAGCCTATCGTCTTTGAATATCTGGACAGTGATCCATTTTTACCATTTTACCATTTCACATCTGAAATGTACATCCCATGCACTTTTATAAGTAGTAGTAAAATCTTGCTCTTCTTCAATTTGCTAAATTTGACAAGATTTCTTTCTTAAGAATGTATTAGTTATCCATATGAGCAGCAGTTTACTTGCCCTGCTTGCCACACAGCTCCAGCCTAGAATTTAAGACAGCCCAGCTCCTCATTGTCCCAGGAAGACTTCCTAAAATATTGTTCCCTGCCTGGCAGATGGGACCTGCCAGGATGCTTTCTAGGAGCCCAGGGTGGTTCATAGGTAATGCCTTTCAGTCACTACTTATTTGAGGTATTTTTCCTGGCTGTCTGAATATCCAAGAGATAGAGGAGTTGCTAGAGCTGTAGGGTTTGCTGTGATCTCTGCAGAAGATTCTCTCTTCTGAGACTCTTTTCCACTCCTTTGCTTGCAGCTACTTCAAGAGACAGACTCCTCCCTCCCATCCTCTTTGAGATGGAAATAACTGATACAGCTCTTACTTGATTTTTTTCTATAGGTAGTAAGCTTTTCTGCTTGTGTGCACTGCCTGGGTCTCTACTTCACACTCTCCACTCCAAGCACTTGCCAGCAAACCTGGTAGCCTCACAGCTTTAACCTTAGACACTTCATTGCCAGTGGGGCAGGAGGAATATCTTCCACACAGAGCAGCACTTGTTTGCTGGCAGATACACAGCCCGTCATGAAAGTAGATATACAATAGTATGTACATAAGCTTTTACAACACTTCATGCCTACAGGTAGGCACATTAGATTTGGAACCCAATTTTTCTCAGGACTATGTTACACCCGTTCTGCCACAACCTTCTATTTTGTCAGTATATTCCCATTCTCCTTAAATCACAACTAAAATCTTTTCGTAAAACCACTAGTTTCTCAGGCTGGCCAAATCCTCTGTATAAACAGTTACAGGCAAAAAGGGTGAATATATTCCTGACGTGTTCATAGGGATTTTAAGATGCTCTCAAATTATGTCAGCCGGTATGTAATTTTTCATGTGAAATCTGATTCAATGACCTGGAAACGTTACGACCTGTGTTTATTGCTTCTAGTCACTGATGTACCCTCTGCAATCACAAGGAAGAAAAGGTCACTTCTCAAAGGTGGCTCTGTATATCTTAAATCTCAACCAGTCTCCAGAGGAACCATATTCCCCTATCCTCATTATCTAGTAAGGAAACCAAGACTGATATGCTACTGACACAAGATCTGCACTGAGTAGCAGAAGTTGGATGAAACAATACCAGCCTTGGATACTACTACAGTGGTATTGTTCCATTGCTGCTATATAAAAGGGTCCTTTCCTAGCAGAGACCATGTAAAAGGCCTCAGATGCCAGTATCTCATCAACATAGTTGCAAAAACCTTACTGAACAGCATAGCTGTGTCTACAGTAGGATTTTGTTGATAACAATATGCTGTCTGGGTACATCTGATTTTTTTTTCTGCTTTTAGCCAGAGAAGCTGTGCCAGCAACATCTCATAGTATAGACTTCGTGGGGCATCACAAATGCACTCACAGAGGCACACAGGATCATCATTAAAAAAGATGTTCCCTAGTCCCCTGCTAAGTGTTGGCTACTGATACGTAGCAAAGTTAAAAATAAATAAATGAACGAATCTGCCAGCCACTTAATGTGAGTCAACAGCTGTCTCTTTGTGCTAGTAGGAACTCTAATCAGAGGTCATGATGTAAATTAATTTTAGCAGCACCCAGTGTTCTCCCCAGTGAATGTGATTCTTTTGGGTCAATCCTAGGTCACATAAGAGTGAAGACAACGTGCTTTCACTAACTTCTTTTCTTGAAACCAACTCAGTTCAGAGATGTGCTTTGCCAGGATTATGTGACTGCCTCATAGAATAAGATACTTTCCCTCAGGTTAATAATTTAAAAACTTAATTCTCAGCTTATGAAATTAGTTTGCACCATAACAGAGAGTATTTTCAGGGTTTATCCTCTTCCTCTTTTTAAACCGATTTTCAATTCACTGTTACTCAATGTTGCTTCTGCTATTCATGGAGCACAGCCAAGTGAAACCAGGACTCACTACGCTGCTGATTTACACTATAGAACCATTATTAGCTGAGTTCTGCATTGGTATTCCAGGCATTCCAGTGTGCAGCTAGTCTCCTGTGTATTTATTCATTCAAAATAATGTCAGGGCTGGCAAAAGATGCCTAACTGACAGCCCCATGGAGAGAAGACAACCGCTACTATGTCTTGGAATAGGAATGGCAGAGACAAGGTGCATCATCCTCTCCCCATACCTCCCACACCCTCCTTGGTCCTAATCTGAAAGCTGTCTGCACCTTGTGGAGGTAAAAGTACAAGGCAGAACATTCACAAAGCCTAGTTAGTTTTTGATGAAAAGTGTAACAACAGTGTAATTTCTGCTCTTGCTGTTGGTGGTCTTTCATCATCTTTAGACTTTTAAAGAGTTCAGTCATCAGATGGCCCTATAGCTTGAACAACTAAGGCAAACACACAAAAACCCCCAACCTCCAAACAATTTAAAACCCTAGGACTAGTTTTCAGGAGTGACCTGGACATGTAATTCACAGCTCCAGATTGCAATTAGGATAGATCTGAGGTCTCTAAACGGTGCAACCATTTGGCCAAGTGCCCAGAGCACATGGCTCACTCTTCTTTCAGTCCTTTCCCTCCCACTATTTTGTAAGAAGGAAACATTATGATAGATCATTAGTGTTATGAAAAATGTGCTCTCAGAGACAAGGGGGTGTAGGGGAGAGGCAATTAAAATGTTCCATTGTGCTAAGTGCTACGCAAACAATGAAACAATGGTCCCTGGTGTGGGGATCTCACCACTGAACTGCTGCAGACAATTGCAACCATTCACACCACCTATTATAGACTATTTGGTGTATCCATTTTAAGTATGAGTTTTAGCTTAAGTTTTCTGTATGGGCCAAGAAATAGATGCTTCCAAGGGGTGACTCAGAGCACCTAAGTAAGATGGCAAAAAGTCATGTGGTATTAATAACCCCAGTGAGTACGTGGAGCAGAGTGAGGGAGAACAACCACGTTTTACATAATGGGCTGCTCTTCCTAAACTCCCACCATGGCTAATGTCCGGAGTAAGACTTCTGTCCATGAGGTGATTTACAGTGTCCGAGTCAAACTCTTCCTCCTCCTGATGGAAGAGAATTTTTCTTATCTGAGAACAGAGGTTGATTCTGGGAGTGGCAAGTTCATTAGGCTAAAATAACATCTCATAACAACCTTGTAACTAGCAGGGAAAGCAGTATGCAGCTACCTGACTTTGTCAGATTTCCTCATTAAATCTGTTAATGGATAGGAGTTGATCAAATTATTGAGAGAACCCATTTACAGGAAAATAAACATCTTTCCACATATCAACCAAACACACTCAAGAACAAAAATGAAAAATACAGAGTATTTCAGCCAATTTGGTGTCTCCTCTGATACACCTCAGTGAGTTGTATTTAAAGCAGGACCCTGTGAAGTCCCAGCCACCACAGTGCTGCACTGGTTAAGCATGAAGATGGTCTGTGCCTTTGTTCCGTCTGTAGGTCAGATGTCCCGTGATGTGTGCTCTCCCAAGTCACACACCTTCAGGCAAGACAAGCACATCTTGCCTTGAGTGGTTAGAAGCAGTGGATTTTAGGGCCGCAGGAACAACCTTCCAAAGCGTAAGTGTAACGTATGCTTCACAACTGAGTTTTGTTCTACGTTGTCCATAACACTGGCTTAACAGTACCTACGTATTCCCTATTAGCTTTAGTCAACTAATGCTTGCAAAGCACTCAAAGGCCCTCAGAATAAATGTGATAAAAGAAGAGCAAAGCATTATGCTGTGACCCGCACCACATGCCTCCCCTCTGTCTCCCTGGTGAGCTGCCATGCATGGATGTTGCTCCATCCTGACCTTCTACAGTGGTGCTGTGGCAGCCTATTTCTTCACGGGGGCATTTGGGCTGACAATGCGAAGCTCCTTTTCCCTCATAATTGAAAGGAATTTCTGATTATGCACAAGGATGTCAGCAGTGTGAGGAGCTTGGATGCCTTCCAGCCGCAGCCGGATCCAATGACAGTGCTGCGATTTCTCCTTTTTTGGCACTCTACTTGTGAACTTTCTGCTCCCTTCTGGGAGTGATTTCTCAAGATAATACACTGCTGCTCCAGCTTCTTTCTGATGGCCTAGATTTATAGCTTCTGCAAGGCGTGAGAGGGAAAGGGGTGTAGGAGGGGCAGAGAGGATGAAAGCAGAGAAGGAAATTATTTTTTGGTTGGAGTTTTATCATTTTGGTCCCACTCTGCTACAGCAACTGTCTCCAGGCTTTGCACAAAAATAGTCTGTCATTTCCATCTCGGTGACACTCTTTACTGCCTGCAGTGAAAGGTTAAAAGTACACACATGTTTTTCTGGCCTCTCTTTAGTCCAGCCCCCGTGAATATATGGTACGAAGTGAGCACTACATTTATCTTTGACCTTTTCACCATCTCTTGCATCTGTTAACCTGAAAAGAGTGGAAGATGTCCCCATCCTCCTCTCCCACAGAGCTGGCAATACTGTTGACTTGATCTGCTTTATCTCTATCTGCTGCAACTTGCCTCAAATCTTTCTAAATGTCTAATGTATCTAACATGTTCATTGCTCTAGATACACTGGGGAAAAAACCCCAACCACTCCAAAAACCCCAGCCACTGATTTTCAAGGAGAAATATTTAAGTATTCCAGAAGCTGTGCTCAGAAATTTAGTAACACCACAACTAACTAGGACAAAATTTTCTCTCTTTGGATGTGCTAAACAGCTGAATATCCTCTTTTGGTGGTGACTTGAGACTATTGAAGATATTTCTGTAGCATCAGAACTATATTATCCAAGCATTTCAACCTTCTTTCATAGCACTCCAGGAAGGTAGGACAGTGTTGCCATCCCCATTTTACAAGTGGGGAGTGGGAACTGAGGCACAGAATTCATCTAAGACAGACCACATGAGTTATCTTTTGAACATACCTGTTCCTTTCTACTATTTTAAAAGGAGCTCATTGATGTCTTATAGGATTACATTCATAATCCTGTACGGCTGCAATCAGCCTGGATGAATACTTCCCTTTGAGACTTAGCAAGGTGACCCAGGAAACAAGGAGTAAAGAAGTGAAATGAGCCTTTGTATTTTACAAAAGACATGACAAATAATATGTGCAGCCTCTTGTGAGCTGTTAGTGCCTGAAGTTTTCTGCTGGCATTGACGGGAAAAGCAGGTGGGGACATTGAGAAGCTCCTGGTATTGGTCTTGCCTGTGTTAAAGCTTTGGTGCCTTCCTGTCTCCCCTGGGGACACTAAGACAATCTTGCTGTGTCCACCAGCTTTAGCATCTCAGGTCTTCAGGTTGTGTCTAGAGAGGGAAATGGTGCTGACAAATCTGCCTGTGCTCAAGCTCCATGTTTCTTATCATCTCAGATAGTCAAATTTCCAGTGCTGAATGCTCATTTGTAGGGGTTGTGACTTAATTCCTCCCTCTCCAAGGAAGGTATGTCAGGAGAATTACTTGGAAAACCTACAGTTTGTCTTGTTCCTCTTTGTCTTCTGCTGGTTACATCTGCAGGAGTCTCACACTTCCCCTCTCTATAAGCTTTTTAAAATTACTTCTGGGAATACCAGGTAACCTGATTCCAGGTACTGAGGTCTAAGGAATAGCTTTTGCACATGGAGGTATATAAAATCAAATGGTGATTGAATTTTCTTATGAGGACCACAGGAAAGCATCTTAGAGGTCAGGACTAGAAAGTGTTTGCACAAACCTTTCCTGATGCTTTGAGTATTTCAGCACAAAATCACACACTGGCTGTAATTATACAGACTAATTAAGCACTATCAAGAGTCTGATTGGTCTTGCATTCAAGGCAGAAATGAAGTTGACCGCTTGGTGCTCCCTGAAGCTGGGTAGGTGAGCAGCAGCAGTGATTGAAATGACCTTATATACAATCAGTCACAGGAGTCAAACTCCGCCTCAGTCGCGATTGGTCTGGGGTGATGGGAAGCCTTGCGCTTCCTCTCAGAAATCAGAGTGACAAAGACATGCTGACTGGTTGAGGAAATTATATTTTATTCAGGTTATCAGCATGTGAAAGATAACAGAATTGAGCTGCAGAACCACGTCTCGATCTGCTGCAGATGGCAATTGCAGAAACGACATGTCTCATAGACATCCTGCGTGGCCTTGCCAGGCTGCTGGGGGAGGTGTGCAGGTTCTGTTTCAGGTGGCACAGCAGTCCCCATGCCTAACTTACAGAAAGAAAAGGGTGATTCAGATGGTGCGCTGTCCACTGTGGTTAAACACTCTGGGGGGAAAGAAGCAGCCACAATGCTTGGAGTAGGCAAATCACCAAATGTGCATGTCTTACTCTGAGCCTTGTGATGGCCTTGCTTTGCTGATGCCATACAGAATGGGAGCTGGGGAAATGGGGAGAGAGACTGCTTGTAATTGCTCACTATTTTCTTGAACTGCGAAACCACAGGCTTAAGCCAGGCACCTATCGTAGGAATAAATGTAGCTTTAAATATTGTGTTATTAATTTACTTATCTATAAAATGGGGTTAACAGCTGTTTCTGGCAGCAGAGAAGGGATGTGAAGGCAGGTGATAAAGACTACGGCATGCTCAGAACCACTGGTCATGGAGATCATGTCTGTCTGTGTTCTTCCCTAGCTGTGTAAATTGCAGGTTGTGTCCCTGATGCTTCCATGACTGGGAATCTCCCTCTCACCTGGAAACTTGCTCTGTTGGTGCTTTTTATATTTAGGATGCTTTTGTGCATGAGAGAGCACATGTGCATGACCTGCCCATGAAGCTAAAGACCATTCATAGCTGCAACAAAGTTTTTGCTATGCAAGGGGCATTCCCCCTTTTCCCTCTGAGTGAGGAAGGAGAGACCACACACCTGAAGTGGTAAAACCAAAAGTTAAACTCAAGTTTAGTGTGTTCAGAGGCAAAATATTTACTAGCTTCGTGGTAAACGTCATACTGGCAAGTAATACTAATAAAAAGTGGTTTTGATGTGTGCAATACTTATTGCTGCATGCCTTAAAACATGTGGTGGATTTTGACGGCATAATAAAACATCTGCTTCAGTTAAACCCAGAGAAAGGGTGTATGGTGGTTATCCTAGAGAAGAAGATGGGAGCAGAGCAAGGGTACCTGCTTTAACTGCTGCACTGCTGGACACTGCTGTGGCACAGCCACAAAACTGGTGTTTTTACATGAAGTTACAAGGCCCTTGGACTAATGGTGTTTACCAGTAATGTAATTTTCCTCTGTTGCTCTGCAGACAAGACACGCCCCACATGCATAACAACATTTTCAGTGATATTTTATCACCAGACTTAATTTTATTTAATAAGCCTGGCCCAGATATTTCAAGTGCTTGCAGATTAGAAAGTCCTTGTGATTACATGGACAGTCTTCATAGAATTCAATCTATCATTCAAACTGTAAACAGGAAAAGCCTAGTAAAATGTTATTTACTCCACACTGCTGCCGATTTGATTCCAGTCCAGTTCTCTGAGAAAAGGAAGATGGAGGTTGTATCCTTTCTGCAGTCTATGCAGGATATGGCTGATGCTCATACTCTTCCTGTTCTACTTTCAACATATTCTAAAATATTTCCTCCTTTCTTGGCACTTTGATACTTGAGACATGTATTTGTATCTCCTCTGAAAGGTATCTTCAGTCTTTTATTCACTTCATGGAAAGGACTTCCTTAGCTGCTTTACATTTGAAGGTTAAAAAGCTCTTGAGTATAGCTTAAGATAACAGGGGTAAAGGTTTTCCATATTTGTGTGTTTATATTTTGGAGCACTTAGGGTTTACAACCAAGAAGTTCAGAATTATCCTAGAGTAAGGTGATAGTAGTGGGAATAGATAAAAAAAATTCTTGCTGTCTCCATGGACAAGGCCACTATTGAAATCATAAGAAGAAAGAACTACACTTTTCCATTTAATTTTCTAGGAAATATAATTGCTAAAGAATCAATGAAGCAGAAGTGAAATGCACTCATTTGGCCCTATGCACAGTCTTATAAAGAGCTTAGAGATCCTGGGGCCTGATCAGTGCATATGTGGTTCTGGGTTCAGTGTATAATCCCACAAACAACGCTTTTATTCATTTAGGAACTCGTTCAGCTGTCTGATAAACATCGTTGCTCCAGATTAGTCTAAATACAGCACTCTGTTTTCCCTTAGCAGGCGTCATTGCTAACAATCATATGCTAGATGAAGTAGCCTGGGGGTTCTTTATATTTAACATCAAAGCAAGGCAAAACAAATGCAATTACATCCCAATAATGAAATTTGTATCTGTTGTAAATGTCCCTAGCTACATAGCAGAAAATCCAGATACAGATGAGCTAAACACAGTTCCAAAATGAGTGGTAAGGAAAAGTTCCAATTTTTTTTTTAATTTATGGGGAAAGAGATAGCAGACACTATATAAACCTCACAAAATGTTTACTTTTTTTTAAGCTGAAGAGTAAAAATAACTTTCCATTCATCATGTGAGTGACTGCACAGTATGAGGCCAACTGGGAAACTGCTCTCAGCCTTCAGCAATGTGATGTTTGTGAATTCAGAGGCAGAGAAAGGGGATCTTCAATGCTATGTTTTGGACTAGAGGACAGTGAAAACTCCTCATAAACTCACTAATGTGAGATCACTCTTCATTTTGCCATGATATGCTTGTCCAGCCTCAGAAGAACAGTGAGGAGTGGGGAAGTGATTTTACTTGTCCTTAGAAACAGGAATATGTTAATTAACTTTTCCTGTCTCACCTTTGGAAAACAAATTTCAGCCTTTTCAACACAGTTGCAGAGCAAAAGTCCAAGAAGCTGGGAACAGGTTATCCTGTTGCTTAATCGTTAATGTACAGTGAGCAAGTAGGAAATTAATGGTAAATGCAGTCAGGACTACAAATGAACCAGTCCTCTGTAATTTTAGATGAATCTCCCTTTCCCTTGTATAGGACTGGTGATGTTTCCCTAAAGATCTTTATGCCCCATACACATTTTTTTTTAAAATCTTAATTATGCTTATATTAACATACCAAATACTTCCTCTTTCTGCTGTGTAATGGAAATTGTTTTAATTTAATGGCCAGGCTTCAGTTCCTCTACTTTTATTAAGTAATGTTACAGTTTCATGAGAGTTCTTTGCAGCAGAAAATGTGAATATAAGTGAAGACATTAATGTGAATAACCAGACCAGAACATGTCCATGAGACTGCTGGACTGAAAATACATCTTTTGCTAGTTAAAAAATATAGAAGGCTCTTGATCAAACAAAACCGAGATACAATCCCATTCATTTTCATCAAGTCCTGCAGTGGAAAGTTGGTTTTCCCTAGATGAGCAACATTGTACAGGAAGACTGCTGAGCTCCCCTGTGTGAAAATGTTGAGAATCTTTTCTTGAGCTAGTCTTGTGGCTCTGCAGACCGCCTGAATCACAAGGTCATGGTATGGTAAGACAGCTAGTTACATCTTCTTTAAAACTGGCTAAATATATTTTAAATAATGCACTTCACAAATGAGACAGTATTTTTCACTGAGGTGCGTTGCGTCATCTCAGCTCTCTGAAGATTAAAGTTTACTGCTTGTTAATGCCACTTGTCAAGGACACATTTTATTGCCTTTGTGTTACTGTGTGTCAGTCAGGAATAAATCTCTGTAGAGCTTCTATCTCACTCTTCAGCCACATGTAACCTCATTTATATTCAACAAACTTTCCTTGCCTTCTCTCTCCCTTGCCTCCCACCCCCTCTTCCTTTGGAGTAGGCATTTCAATGAATCTGTGCAGGAACAATTTAGAACTGAAACGGAGATCTCTATTCAGAGGCTGAACAAATTCTCACCAGCTTCCCTAGACGTAGGGCTAAGCTCCTCAGTTCCCTTCACCCCTTTGTCTGCAAGATTTTCAGGGCCAGACTGTCAAGTTCAAGGAAGGCTCCGATCTCTCCTCTTTCACAGGCCTCCTGATTAGTGGCTTTCTTTTTCCAAGACTATAGATACAATTATTAGAAATTCCTTTTTTTGTGAGCACATTGAATGAAGGTATGAATGGAGATGCTAAAGTGAAGAAAGTGAGAAGCTTAATATAACTTCAGCTTCTCTATTTAATTAGATTTAGATAGCTTCAGAGGAGCAGCTGTATTTTTTTTTTTTAATTGAAGTTACATAAAGGGCTATTCAAGGTATTTTGGGTGGAGAGGAGAGACTGTATAAAATAAAGAAGCTGTAGGATAGATTTTGGGAATACATACTCTCCTTCTCTTCCTTTTTGGGAAACATTTGTGGGGAGGGTAAAAAGAAAAAAAGGAAAAAATATCCCAACACCAAAGGGGATAACAGAATCAGTGGCACTAGTGCTAATACCCTGTATCTGAGGAACAACAAGCAGATTGCATATTCAAGCAGGAAGATTTCTTTTTTGTGTTCAGAGATAATCTAAAATGCAGAAGTCTGAAATGCATTCCTTTTAGCACATCCAGAATACGAGATCTCAGACTTTAAAAGGACACTGCCAACATAAAGATCACAGTCAGCATTTAAAGCATTTCAAGAAGATATGTTCTTAACTCTGTGAAATCTTCAAGTGCCTAAAAGAAGGCATGGATTTTAAAACACAAGTGATGTTGCAGCATTTATGATCTATGTATACCCTTCAGTTGAAGGAAATGAGACAGGTCAGCTCTGTCTGCTGCTTCATGTCATGTCAGTTTTCTCTTCTTGCACCACACGTACTGCAGCTGCCTCTGCAACCCCAGACCTGCCCAGAAATTCACTCTTAATTGAATTTTTAAATTGAATTTTTAAATACAGAAACAGATGGACAGTAGCATTAGGATTTGCCACCCTTTTTTTCTTTCACCCAAATCTACATGTTCATTCCAAGAACTTTAGGAACGCAGCTCTCTTTCACCAAGCGAGCTAAAACCTTGGCTCATACACTGATTGAAATTGTGCTGGTTCATCCTCAGTTAAGCATGTGAGCCTGGGCTATGGGAAAGGGTCTCTGTCATGTCAGTCACACCAACACACTACACTGATTTCAGGATGGTGACTTCATGATCATATTGGTTATATTGCTAAATCAATCAATATATTTTTGCTTTCTTACCAGTGTTCTCAATAAGGTCAATCAGGAAGGAGGATTCTGCTCTTGTATTCCACTGTGCATCATAGAGGCAGAAGCATGAAGAAACAAAGAAAAGGAACTGAGCTACTTCTCACTATCAAAACTTTTGTAGTACAGGATGTAAAATCATTTACAAATTACCTGTTCCCAAAATTTGAATTCACTGCTGTTATATATCCTCACAATCACGTTTTTTCTTAGAGGAAGTAGCTTGAGCCTTAATTCTCTAACCAAGTGCATATTATCTTAGAACACTGTAGGAGACCATCTCTGAGATTGTCACTTCTTTATCAATATTCCTTCTAAATTAACTGATGTGTTGGGAAGGAATGATTTGTCAGCACAGCCTATCTTTCTTTCTCCTCTATTTGGAACTGAAACAGAAGTTCCTATGAACTTAAAACTATTAGAAAAACAGAAAATATGCTCAGATTCCCAAAATGTCTGCAATGATTTGCTTACAAAAAGAAAAGTTGTTAGCATGGTATAAGGTTTCAAATTGTTATTTTTTTGAGTTGAAAAAATGTTATGGAAATGTTGAAATGAAAAATTACTTTGAAGTGAAATAAGAAAACATTTAATAAAACATTTCAGACTTCTGAGTGATTTTTGTCAAATTTGTCAACACATTCTTAAAACACTGTGAAAACAGGGAAAAAAAAGCGTGAAAATTTTTCCAGCTACCTCATATTTGATTCTATTACACCAACCTTTTGTATGTTTAAAACAGTATAAACATCTTTCTGTATTACACTTGAGAAAGGGGAAAAAGAGATGAAAAAGCTTGATTTGCCCTGTAGATTTCACAGTGGGATAAAAAGTGTAGGTGCCTAGACTAACAATGAACAGTATCGGTGGATTTGCAAGAATTCTAGCATGAACTCCTGAGTTTAAGACCAAGTGGATAGTCTAAGAGGAAGAAAAGGCTGCCAGAAAATATGTGTGGTATCATTCTCAGGAGTCAGGGTTGCAGTAATAGAGAATGGAGTTTGTGGCATTTGGTTTCTGCTTTAGAGATCAGCTTCCACTTACTAAAGCAAGCAAACCACTTCCAGCATAGCCATGATGCAGAGACTCTTTCTCTTACTGTAAACATCCTAGCTTGGTTACTAGTGGCTCCAAGCTCTATAAAGTCTGGAAAACAAAATAAATTTTCATTCCTGGGGCTCATCACTGCCACAACTAAGCCATTTCCACTACCCAGGATGAATCTTTTTTAACTGACTTTCTTACCTTGTCAGTTCTAGTCAAGAAACATTTCTCATTTTGCTGTTAACCTTTATCTTTTGATTATCTGATCTCTCAGAACAAAGATATGTGTTCATGTAAAGGAGTGTCTGCTACTGGGAAGAGGATGAAGAAGAGACAAAAGATGATGTTATGGTAATAAGGAACCAGCTGAATTGTCCATATGCAAAGGTCTTGGCTAAAAAATTCCTTGTGGAACTTAAAATATTTTCATGTGACATAAACCAGACAATTTGAAGAAAATAGAAACATGGTAGAAAAGATGTCAATGGAATGTCCAGGCAGATACTGACAAATAAGCAAAAGTAAGCACTGACCAAGAAAAGATAATGGGTGGTGGGAGCAGAAAGAATATGGGTTTGAAAAAAAATATACAAGCAAATTCTTTTCCCCGTGCCTTCAACAGAAAATCTCAGAAATTATTCTGACCCAAATATCTGTCCCTTGAATTTAAATTTACTCTTTAAATATTAGTATAATGACTTAAAAATTCACTTTTTCTAAATATTCCCAACAGGATAATGTGGATACTGAAGCGTTTGCACACAATAGGTGTAGTCACAGTGAAAGCAAATCCATTAAAAAAGTGTTAAGCAAATATTCAGAGGATCTGGGAATAAAATGAATAAAAAAGGCTCTAAGGGGTTTTGGAAAAAGAAACAGGTGAAGTCATTGTGATAGTGCCATGTCAGATTAGTACTCTCAAAGGCTGTAAGTTTCCAAGTAGTTAAGACTTTATTTACCCCTGTAATAAAACAAGTATTACTTTTAGCCACATTAATCAGTAGACTTGTAAACCCATTAGAGAGCATAGTCCATATATAATAGGAAGGAGAGAAATCAATGTAGAATGCTAAACTAGTAACAATAAGTGAAACAAAATGAGTTTTCTGTGATTTTCTACCTTTTCAAATTGCATTACATATTAGAATAAATCCTTTAGGGAACTGTTTGTAGACCTGACTGAAATACTATAGAACAGATTGGTAACTAAATGGAGCATCAAAATAAAAGAGTAACTCAATAATATAATCCTTTATCCAGAGATCCTAACTACTAATATGGCTCTATCACTGGGCTGTCTGATTTGATATGTTTTTTTCTAAGTATATTCAGATTCAATTACCTTGATTGGAGAATTACATGGCACTCATCTGGAAGTAACTCTACTGCAGCCAGTGAACCACAGCCCTAGGAAGCAGCTGCCTTGCTTTCAGACATCAAGTTGCCAAGAACCTGTAGTTAGAAGACAGCCAAGACAAAAACTGGTAGATTTCAAAAATGTCTAGGAACTGTTCAAGTTAATTTTTAACATGGTCCTCCAGAAATGGTCTCCAGGAAGAGGAAGTGTTTAAAATGGCAGCAAGAACCTGAAGGGCCAAGGAATTTTTCATAAAACAACTGTGCCTGGTGGAGACTACCATAATTGTTTCATTGTCCAGATGCAGAAGGGGTTGAGATTATTGATGTTTACACCATGGAGATACAGAGAAGCTGACACCAGGAAGAAGGCTTCATTATCTTGTGAAGTGTAAGGTCCTGATTCACCTCTCTGCTTTGAAGCAGGTCAGTGAAGCACTGGAACCTGAAACTTAATCCCTACTTCAGGATGTTGGATCCAGAAAGCATCTTAGGTCATCTCATGTAGATATCTACCATCAGGCATGGAAATATTTGGACCCAGGAGATAAAAAAGACCTTACTACCATTATAAAAACACAGTGCAGCTAACTAATCTAAATAATCTGCATTTTCACATCTGCAAACCCGTATGTTGCAGTAACTCAGGAGTGAATAACCGCCTATCCACCCACAAACACTGTTATTTTCAAGATTCAAGAGTGTTTTGCAGGATCAGGAAAAGGTGAAGAATAAACATACATCTCAGATGTGTCAAATTCTTCTCTTGGATTTTAAATAGTTCTGTGTCCTCTTGTTTCATTCAATCAGAGCATGTAGTACTGCAATAGTTTTAAAATCTTTACCAAGCAAAACTGTCCTTGAATGTGTTAAATAATAAAGAAATCCAATTATTGTGATTGCAAACATTCACCTTAAGTTAAATGGATGATGTCCTTCAGATCTGGGTTTGTTGTCTCTTCTCAGCATAGAGCTCTCTAACACTATCTCTAATACCTTGGAGATGGTTTTCTGTCTTGTATTCCAAAAAGTAGTCATGAACTCTGCTAGCAAGTCAAGAGGTCATGACAACATGACCATAACTCTGTGTGAAGAATGGGTTTGAGAAAGAGGATCTTGTACTTGCTGACTGCTCATTATTTTTGCCTGTTTGAGGAAAGCATCGTAGACAACTTCTGCATAACAGGAAAGCCAAGCAGGGATAGTATATGTGATAGTTAGGTTGTGGATGGACCTTGCTCTCACGGCTCTCTCCATCTCATGGTCTGTGGCTGCACAGAAGTCATAAAAGTAAAATGAATTATTTTCTTCCAGAAACAGTTCAGAATTGATCAACTTTTAATCCTGCCAAAAGCATGACATGGTCTTCAGAAAGTTAAAAGGGGGATATGGGAGGCATGTGTGAAAATTAAGATCTCTTTCCATGAGTATGTTAGAAAAGTACAGATGCACTGTGGTGAAAGAGGCTCATGCCATCTACTGGAACAGGAATAACAGCAGTGTCAACAAATAAACAGGCAAAATAAAGCATATTTGAGCTGAAAGTTTTCATTGGTTTTCTACATGTTGCTGAAATATGTTCCGAAAGATTTGCCAACATTACAAGATCTGCGTGAAACAAAACTAGTTTTCAGAGTACCCAAGACCTTCATCAGGTCAGAAACAGAAGTAGCAATAGCCAAAGACAAGGAGGGGGAAAAGGCAAGAGTTTATTTAAGTTATTACTGAGCTAGATTTTCTAAAAGAGGCAGTGTATTGCACCTAGGATGTATGGGTTACAAAACCAGAAAAGCAATGCTTTTCAGCTTAGGGTTTTTTCATCCTAATGTTCACTCGCCAGTTACTCTGTCTGCTTGCATTCAGAATCATTATTCTCACTTTTACACTTTGCACTGTGAACAATCTCTTGCTAATCGCCTTCAAACATTCTGGATAAAACAAAAAGTGTTCCCTGATTTGAATGACGGAAGGGACAATGCTCTTACTATGCTGAAAATCCAGTCAGTGGGAATTTGACCTCTCTCTAGATCAACTTAATCAGCTAACCAAATATATCCAATGAGGTCCATGTGCATTGTAATAGAGGGGCACCTTCATCAGTGCTTGGTGACTTAATCCAGATTGTGATGTTCAAAGAAAATGACAAGCTATCAAAAATACATAGAATACAAGTCCCTCATGCCCAGTTCTGCATTATAGTGCAGATATACAGTGTAAGAAGTTCAGTAGAATGACATCAATGCAAGAAACATGAAACGTCTTACAAGAATTGAATTGTGCAATACTGGGTCAAGCCTGTGAAAATTAGTCTTGTCCCCATGATCTTTCCAGAGAACCAGAAGTGGAAAATGAATCCCTCCACTGCCTAAAAAGTGCTAACAGGAAAAGAAGAGAATCCTTGCCACTTCCCAGGAACAAAAAAAGTTGTTTATAGGGCAGTATAGATGACTGATTTCAATGAAATAGAGATATTGTTCTTCTGAAATCACCTATTCTTCTTTTGATTATGGATTTTTAACTGAACAACATAAATGTAGCACTTTGAGATCCTAGATATGGTAATGGTCGTCCTGACCCTTAGAAACACACTGAAAAATGACCTTCAAAGAAATCACAATAATTTTACCAGTATGTTAAGGCAATAGATATGGGATTAGATTAAAATAAAACCAGAAAATCCTTTGAAGGTCACCCTATCATCTTGCCAGTGCAGAATAAGTTGGTGCATTTTCAAAATTCTTTCCACTCACTTTTACCAAGAGAACCAGGGCTTTCTCCAGTAGAGCTTCCTGTGGAGTCTATTCCAGGTTTGAATGAGGTTTCCATCAGGATTTTCCTCCCTAATATTTTCCATTGCTTAATTTCATCCTATTATATCTAATTACAGTCCCTTGAGCAACTTGAAACTATTCTTATCCCTCCCTTCAAGTACTTACAGACAATTATCTTGTTCCCTACTCCTATTTTCCAAGTTACTGTTTTTCAGTTGTTTTAACCTTCTGTTCCATTAGTTTGACTTTCCTGTTATCCAAAGACTATACAGTACATTACTTAATAGGAAAGAAAGATTTGGAATGACTCATATTGTTGTAAATGTAATGGATTATGTTTGCAAAATATTTGTCTCCTCCTTGCAATCATAGTCACAAGTATTCCACCACATTTTAAAATATTGGTTCCTATCATTCTATGGATGGTTAGCAAAAAGATTTTACCATTTAATAGTTTCCTAATTGATCTACTAGTGTGCTTCTGCTGAATATTATTGACTTCAAGGATTTATTAAGTTTCTTTTTCCATTGTGTGAGAGAAGAAAAACAAAATAGCTATCTTATAGTTCCACGCTGGTGATGTCATCTAAGGATTCATAACAAAGACTTTGGAAAATCAATCAAGGAAGAGACTATCTGAGGTTAACTCTGAGACTTACTTCTGTAACTCTAAATATTTGTGGCACAGCTTGTAGACTACTGGCTTTCAAACATCTCTGAAGTTGTCCCAGAGATCTTTTTACAGACAAGAGGAGTAATAGTTTGGTACAGTCAATGTGAACTAAATTTCTAAGCTTTCAGTTGATACAAATGTTCTGGTTCTTTTAGCTTCATGTTTTTAACAATGAAAAGCCTCTGGTCAATTAAGCCTTAACTCAAGTAAAGGCAGTCATGTAGAAGGTAATAATGCAGACTAACCTGGTCTTTCTGAAGGAATCTCTAGAAAGTGATGTATTTCATCTGTATTTGGTATTGATCTTAGAATGTAACGTGAAGCTTGAGAGTGTTTTCATGATCTGCCAGTAACACAAAAAACCAGAAAATACTTTGACTGCAAACAGCTCTGGAAACAACCAACCAGGCTGCAATACTTCTAAAAAACCCAAGTTATTTACCTCCACCATATCCTGTATTATAAAATGCCACAATGCCTTCCATCCTGCCCTAAGATCTCTCCCCTGGAAAAGGGCAGCCTGTATGCTGCCAGAGACATGGTAATGGCCCCAATGACTGCCGGGTACCTGGGCTGATAGATACCTACTCACAAAGCAGAGGTTCTCTACTGTGCAGCTTTTGGATTTCTCCATCAAGCTTGTTGCCAATCTCATGTACATTAGGAATGTAATATCACCAGGACATTACAGATGAGGTATAAACCCATCTTCAAATCTGACTGAAGCAAGCCAAGGGATCCTAGAGTTATTAAGTGGAGAACACAGATTAACAAATGATAATGTGATCACAGAAGTCTTTTTTTCACTGCAGAAACTCATCCAAAGGAAGAACAAACCCTTCAGACAGAATTAAATCATAGCTTCTTCTTTTTTTTTTTTCTTTTTATCAGGGATGTGCTATCATTTTCCCCCCTACTGCCATGAAAATTGAGAAACTGGGAATCCAATTACAAAGGCTAGATAAAAGGGAATGATAGTAAAGTATTTTAATTGGATGGAAAAGACATTGAATGCATGTTCTCTAGATACATGCTTCAAAAGCCCTAGCACTATATGTGTGCTGGCAGAGGTCACTGTAGAAAGGGATATGACGTGGCTTAAATACAGAAACAGTGAAGCATACCACTAATTTTCAATCAACAGTGACAGGAAGAGCTGCTGGAACTCCAGTGCCATTGATTACTTTGAGAAGGAGTAAATGTGATACTGATATTTAGAATGTGGCCAAAATAAAATTGCTTATCCCTTTTGTCAGGTTTATTTAACTTGTAAAAACACTCAACATCAGGTACCAAGAGATTTGTAAATGTTTATTTGCAAGGATTTCTGTAAAGGAAAACAATGTGTTGTTTGGGGCTGTGTTCTGAATGTCTCTTCCTGTGGTTTTATTGTTTCTATTATTATTATTATTATTATTATTATTATTAATCTCTTTTAGCTGCTGCAGTAGAGGAAAAAAGGAGTCAGTCTGCTCTTTCTTGTATGGCATAGTGACACAAAATATTGTTGGTACTCAGATTACATAAATCCATGTTGTTTGTCTTTAAATATGATTTACATTGGGAAAGGCTAGGCTTGGTGAGCATCAGTCATTTAAGCCCCGTTAAGGTGAACCAAACTAATTTGCACACAGGAAGACTAAAAATTTAAATCCAACTGGGTTGGAGCATTTCTCAGTATAACTTGGCAAAGTGTTATCTTGCAGTATCTCCAGATCTATGGGATGTTGGTATTTAAATTACAGTGTAAACTCAGTGGTAAAACTCCCTCTGATTTCAAAGATCTCAGGGTTTTATTCATTGGAATGCAACAATCTATCACATCACCTTGCTCACTTTCTGTGAGTACAGGAACATGTTACCTAATGTACCCAACTACAATTCAGGCTTGGGTATGTGTATTTAATCTCTTTCTTTCAGAAAGAAACCCAGTATCTGACAAGACTTTGGAGTTAGGATATATACCATGAATTAAACTCCTTTGCTGCTGGGCTCTGTTTGAGAGGGAACAATATACCTTATAAACCATACACTTTTTCAGATCTGTCAGTGTAAAGGAGACCCACACCTGACTCTACAGTTCCCATTAATGGACCCTAGGAGTTTTTATTGGAAGGACTTCAGGTAAACAGAAACAGCCACAGAAGATTTGATGGTCCATCCAGTGAAGTTGCTAATGCTAGATGTTCCAAGGAAAATATATAAACAAGTCCATAATGGATAACATAATGATCCTGCTCACAGAAGAAATAGTCCCCTAGTCCATGTGTCTGCAACACAGATAGTGTAATCTCCTTCTCTTACACTGGAAACATGGAACTTCCTCTGTCCCTTCTCAAACATCATTCAGAAGGGACAGACAACATTGTCTATTCAGAGTCACTTCTTTAAACAATGTAAGAGGTTGAGTTTTACACCAATTAGCCTCTAGTTGTAGCTGATCATCCCACAAAAGCATTACTATAATGTATTTATCTACTACCTCATTTTTTGATGTTAGCAATAGATGAAAGTATGCACTACTTTTTGCACTGTAAAGGTGAACTGTGAACCTTATCTTATCTTATATTTATCATAGAATCATAGAATGTTTTGAGTTGGAAGGAACCTTTTCAGGTTGTTCAGTCTGACCCCCTGCAGGAGCAGGGGTATCTTTAACTAGATCAGGTTGCTCAGAGCTGCATCCAACCTGACCTTGAGCATTTTCAGGGATGGGGCTTCCACTATATATATCCCTGGGCAACATCTTTCAATGTTCCACCACTTTCATTGTAAAAACCTTCTTTACATCCAGTCTAAATCATAGAACAACCAGGTTGGAAGAGACCAAATGGATTCCAAGTCCAACCATTCCTATCAAACACTAAACCATGCTCCTCAGCACCTTGTCCACACGTGCCTTAAACACCTCCAGGGAAGGTGAATCAAATGATATTGCTTACTCTGATGTATAAAGATCCCCAAACAACTGGTGACACAAAGAAATAAATCTATTTATTCTAATCTGGTAGAGGTCACTCACATGTTTTACAGAATTCTGGCCTGCCAATGGAAACCTGGTGCTGCCTCACCTGTCCTGCCTCCAGCTACAGCCACTCCGAACCCAAGAGGAGAGTACTTTTCTTTCTCAATGATGAAGAAACGTTCAGTGCTGGATGTGAACTGGCACACACCATCTCTGCATTCACAGCATAACCAATTCATAATGCTTGACACTTATTATGGTATATTAATATGAGCTTACTGCTTTGCTTTTGGGCAATAGTTCTATTCTCCTCCATTGTCTGAAAGGTCAAACATCTTTGACCTCCATGATTAATTGGCAATAGTGAAACTGTCTGGAAAATTATTTTTTTCTGTGCCATTCTGTGCCAGAAAATGAGCCAATGTGGGAGAAAACAAGCCTGGATGAGCAGACATATCTGGGTGAATATCAGAAAAAAAGATGAAGGTATGAGCTTTGGAAGAACAGCCACACATCTCAGGGGGACTACAGGGGTGAAAAGAGATCATGCAGGGGAAAATCAGAAGGGTTAAATCCCATTAGAACCTAAAGTGGTCAGTTCTGTGAAAGATAATAAAAAACTTTTTACAAATATGTCAACAACAAAAGGAGGGCAAAGGCTAATCTCTGTCTGGATGCAGGTCATCTTACTTAAGATCATCTTACTGGATGCAGGGAGAACATTAATGATCAAGCATGAGGATAAGGATGACGTACTTCATGTCTTCTTTGCCTCAGCCTTTATTAGTAAGGTAAGATGTTCCCTGGGTACTCAACCTCATGTGCCAGAAGACTGGGAGTTAGAGCAGATCAGAGCTCCCATGATCAGTGAGGAAATGGTTAAAGATCTACTTGGCAAATTAAACATTCAAAAGTCTGTGGGTCAGGATGGGATCCACCTAAGGGTATCAAGGGAGCTGACAGTAGTGCTTTCTGAAGCCCTTTCCATCATCTACCAGCAGTCCTCACTGCCTGGGGAAATTCCACTTGACTGGAGATTGGCAGAAGCTACATCCATTTACAAGAAGAGTCAGAGGAAGGATCTGGGGAACTACAGGCCCGTCAGTCTGACCTCAGCGCTGGGGAAAATCATGGTCATCTTGAGTTCTATCATGCAGCACATGCCAGACAACTGGTTGATCGGGTCCAGTCAGGATGTACTTACGAAAGGCAGATACTGCCAGATTAAACTGATTGCATTCTATGACAAGGTGACCCGTTTAATGGAAAGGCTGTGGTTGTAGTGTACCTGGATGTCAATCAAGCCTTTGTCACTCTTTCTCACAGCACTCTGCCTGAGAAAATGGCTCTCATTGGCCTGGACAAGCATACCCTCTGCTGGATTGAAAACTGACTGGATGGCTGGGCCCAAAGAAACATAGTAAAGTTCAGTTCAATATCTTGATCAATGACCCGGATAAGGGGATTGGAAGTATCCTTAGTAAGTTTGTGGATGAAGCTGAGCTGGTAGGAAGTGTCAATCTGCTGGAGAGTACAGAGTTGCTACGGGAGGATCTGAGCAGGCTGGATCAATGGACTGAGGCCAATGGGATGATGTTCAACAAAGCCATGTGCTGCGTCCTGCACTTGAGAGACACCAACCCTGTGCAGCTCCAGGCTTAGGGAAGAGTGGTTGGAAAGCTACCTGGAGGAGAAGGACCTGGGGGTGTTGGTTGACATCAACTGAACATGAGCCAGCAGTGGTCCAGGTGGCCAAGAAGGAATCTTGGCTTGGATAAGAAATAGTGTGGCCAGCTAGACCAGGGAAATGATTGTGTCCCTGTCCTTGGCATTGGTGAGGTCACATCTTGAATACTATGACTTCTTCACTGAATGGATTATCAGCACTCGCAGAGGTTGCTCAGGTTGATGGTTAAGTCTCCATCCATGGAGGGATTTAAAAGATGGACAGGTGAAGTGCTTAGGGCTATGACTTAGGGGTTGACAGATATGGCTGGACTTGATCATATCAAAGTTCTTTGCCAATCTAGGGATTCTATGATTCTATGATTCCATGAAATTAAGGAAAAGAGAGATTTAGTAACTGAAATGTAAATTTCTACTTTTATTTTTACCTACAGCTCTAACAAAAAAATGCAATGAAGTTATACATATCTTCAGATAATTTTGTGAAATCAATGTTCTTATGGGAACACCAATATTTACCAGAGGGACTGAGGGTGAAAAAAAACGTATTCTTATTTCTATCTTTGTTTGTATCTATATCTTCTTTACATCAAAGTCTCCAAACCTCCTTCTCCCTTGCCAATCTAAGAATTTCAAGTAAACTTTCATTTTTTTAAATTGTTTTAAACAATTTTTCTCTTACATTATCATTGCTGTGTGTATATGTATATATGTATATATATATAGTCATCTGTACCTCTTTCAACAGTATCCCTCCTTCTCCACCCTAAAAGTTGTTCAAACTTGTAAGTCTTTCTCTTTCCAGTAGGTAATTACAGACACTATTGCCATGACCTCTAAAGACTTGTAATCCCTTTTTCTGGAAACCAGCTATAAGTTTTACATAAAGCTGTGAACATATATAAAATATACTCTGTTCAATTGTCCAATTATTTTCTTGCCTTGCCTAAGCTACAGAACTGGTAACTTCTGTTAAAATACACACCCTTTTTATCTTGGAGGGATCAGGCACAGTCTGTTTGAAAACAAATTTTATTATAAGGCAGCAAGTCAAAGAAGTTATGCATACTTAGGGTGAGACAGTACTGAGTCGTATGATTAGCCATGGACACAGTAAACGTCACCTACTAGTAAGCACAGCAATCTTTTTGCAGATGTCACAGCAAGGAGCTGTTTTAGGAAAGAATAATGAAGATAAAGAGAGCAATTTCTGATGATGTTTTCAAGGAACACCTTCCATGACTGTGGGAATTGGAGAAAAAAAATCTTGCTTGTGAAATTTAATAAAACATGTCATAACTCTGGCACTGCAAGTAGGAGGGAGTAGGAAATAACCATCCTGAATTTATACAAGGAAACATTGTGCACAGTGGAGGTATAATCTTAAAAATCTTAAAAGTTTGTGTTACAGCAGTGGAATGGGAACAGCTTTTGGAACGATACACAAAACAAAGGAACATTTTCAAAACAAAGGACAATCAAAATGGTCTCTGCTGTAGTCTAAGAAAAGTAAATACTTGATTTTCTTGTGCTTTTGCATTTCTGCAGGGCTTCACAGTACTTATTTGTCTCACTTTCCTAACCAATAAAATTTGCATATGATTTAAGTGCAGTTCTCTGTATTACCCTAATAGCTGGTGATGGATTCTTATGTGTATTCAAAACCTCAAGGAAGGGTAGAGACTTTCCCCATGGTACCCTGCTGATGTCTCTCTATTTTTGAGGAAGTATTTGTGGATCATAAGGCTGGATCTTTGCAGCTCAGTTAATCATTTATTGTCTTACTGATATTACCAACGGCTAAAAGAGTGGAATGCCACATCTGTAGTCTAGCTAAGGTTTCATTTGCTTTATTTTCAACCTATGATTATTATATTTGTACATGGAAAGCATGAAGAACAAATAACAATTATTTTTTCTTTGCAGTAGCCTTTTATGTACCTCGGGTTTGTTATACCTTTAGTCTTCTTTTCTCCAAAACAAAATCCCAATTTTTTTTCAGTTCACTTTTGCAGACCATGGTTTCAAGACCTCTAATCATTCTTCCCGATCTCCTCTGAACTGCCTTCAGTTAGGTTGCATCTTTCTTGATGTTTACTGAACAAAGCCATCTGGATTTTGAATTTGAAATAAAAACAAATAGTGGTGCAAAGCTGTGCTAGAGCACAAGAGGCAAAGATTTCACTTGAGAACAAGACAATTATGCTAATAAGTTCTTATCCTTAGTCTATATATGTTCCTGGGAGTTGTCAGCTGAGCCCTAAGGAATGCTGAGCCACTGGTATTCACCATCTTTATTCAAATGAAACCACATAGGTAAGAAGTGCCAACGGACAACAGCCTTTGAAGATACTGAATCTCTAACACATGTTGCTTTTCATTGCTATGTTTTATTTTCACTTAAATAGTAATGAGGTTCTGGAGAATAGATAAAGCTGGGGGGGAACACCTGAACCTACACCTGGGAACTGCTGCTGGTGGATAACCAAGTCTATGGGTCTTGATTATCCACCAGATCTACTGGTTTTGAACAGCTTGATATCTGCAGTTACTGGGGACCAGTATGTGCCAGCTTAAAAGTCTCACAGCAAGTAGTCGTATATTGGGAAGGGTAGATCTGTTTGCCAAATAAACTCCACTTTCTAGATTTCTTAACTTTCTAGCATTTCTCCAGCTTACTAGGTGGCTCACTTCCTTTCAGCAACAGCTTGAGTCTGTATGCTCACTTTTCATTCTGCTCCACAGCAGTCAGGTTGACAACAGCTCTCCCAGTGCTGCTCATGTACAGTGTTGTGCATCCATACCTTCTGCATGGATTTGCTGATTTGTGTAATACTTATATGGCACAAACTTCCTACATTTATACTTTCTATTTTTCTGTTCTCTGCTTCACAAAATGTTCCCTCCAAAGAAAAATTGCAGACCAATATATGGTAAGACCATTCCTGACTCAATTTTACCTAATCCCTGTCCTCCAAAAGTCATGCCCCACTTTCAGTATCTGATGTGTTTGTACCTCTCCCTTGCCTAGCTGACTTCCCAGACTTGTAGTGGGAAGACCTTAAAGGGATCCTGCATTGCACACTGCTGGAGACCAAAGTCTTCTTTTTGATCTCAGAGGACTCAAAGCCTCTCTCCCTGCAGTTCTCCTCCATCACACCTTAGCTACACAACATTTTGAGGGAGGTAGTAAAGCGGGGAAGAGAAAGAAAAAGTCAAGGTGGAACTTTCCTGGATTTCCCCTGTTCCCTCAGGATATACTCTATGCCTCTCCCCTTCTCCCTATGAAGCCTCACAACCAGTTTCCTAACATTATGTCGTCTCTGCACCCAATGGTAAGTAAAGCAGGCAAAAAAGCCTCGGGAAACATAAACAAAAACCACATTAACTACATTAAGAAAAAAACTAAAAAAGAGCAAAGACATACAGCATAAGGACTAGCTACCACAGAATGTACACTTAGAGGTAAGTTGTTGCTTCTATTATTACCTTAATAGCCCGGTGGATGTGGTAAATATTTACAGCAATCCAGTAAGGTGAGGAATTCTGTATTTTTAGAAATGAATAAAGCTGCTATTTTACTTCTGAGGAAAACTAAACCAACTTCTGTTTTTCTATTGAAAAACTACATATGGACTTGAGCCTTGACTTGATGATGCATCAATGAAGCTTTTTCTGTCTGCTTTATGGTTGTGTCTGGCTGTAGCACTAGGAGCAAATATGCAGGTGGAGGCCAACTCATTACACTGGTCCTATCCAGAAATCAAAGCAGTGACCTCCATGGAGCTCCATTCATGAAGCACAGTGAGACAGTTTGATAAGCAGTTCACGCAGGTAGGGTGACCAGAGAGAGCACAGTCTCTGTGTTAGCTGAGGAGGGAAATCCAGTTAGTGAGAGGGAGCCCAATATCTACCCAGTGGGAGGCTGCATCCTCTGCACCTACCAGAAGGGATGTGTCAGCCCTGACTGGACTCCTAGGAATACACACAGACATCCAGGTCTCTGGCTGGAGGGAGAGACACCTGCTTGCACTGGAAAGAGAGAGCAGTAGAGGCAACTATTGTGTAAGGTGCAATGAGATGGACTATCTCCTCAGCCTGCTGGTAGAGCTGTGGGAGAGTTCAGACAGGCTAAGGAGAGTCAGAGAGTCTGAGCAAGAGATAGATTGGTGGAACCACACCCTGAGCTCTCTGAAACATGAACAGAGACTGCCACCAGAAAAAGCTCCTGATCATAAGGATTCAGTGTCTTCCCCTCATCAGGAGCTAGGCAAGGACTTAAAGGGAAGTAAGTGAGTAGAAGCTAGTCCACAAACTGGTCAGCTAGTGAGCCCTGTCCTTGACTAAGTCTCTGCAGATGCCTCTGCATGCTAAATACGAAACTCTAGCTGTGGAGGACCTATCAGTAAACAATGTGGGTGCTGATCCACCTGCACAAGAGAAGGGGACAAAACAAGAACAACAGCCCCCCGTATTCCTACAACCACCAAAAGGAAGGAAAGGCGAGTCATAGTTGTAGGAGATCTGGGGAACAGAAGGTCCAATATGTTGAACAGACCCTACTCAGGGAAGTCTGCTGCCTCCCAGAAGCCCAGGTTACGTATATCACTAGGAAACTCCCCTGTCTGGTACAGCCCTTAGACTACTACCTGTTAACGCTGTTTCATGTGGGAGATGTTGAAATTGAAGTACATAGCCCTGGGGTGATCAAAAGAGACTTCAGGGCCTTGGGATAGCTTGTGAGGGAGTCCGTGGCCCAGGTGATTCCTTCATCTCTCATTCCAACTGCAGGTAGTGACAATGGGAGGAACAGATGGATCCAGTCACCCTAACAACTTCATGTTTTTCGACAGTGGGATGGCTATGCAGCACCAGGCTTACAGACATTGCATTGGAACCACCTTTCTCAAAGGTGAAAGGTCTTTGCTCAGGAACTTGCAAAGCTCATTGACAGGGCTTTAAACTAGATGTGAAGTGGGAGGGAAATAATGTCAGGCTTGCCTATGACAAGCTATGGGAGGACATACTACAGTCAGAGGGACAGAGCACTACTGTGGGCCCTTGACCTGTTGCCCCTGAGCATGCTAAGAGAAATAAGGGTTATGCCACTAAGAAGGTGACATAGCTAACAGACCAGCTGAAGTGTATCTATACAAACACATGCAGCTTGGGCAGCAAACAGAAGGAGCTGGAATCTACCGTGCTGAAAGAAAGATATGATCTGATGTTACTGAATCTTGGTGGAACAAATCCCATGATAGGAGTGTGCCTATTGATGGCTGCAGGCTATTCAGAAGGGACAAGCCAGGAAGGAGGAGTGCAACTGTTGCCCTCTATGTCAGGAAATGGATAGAGTGTGAAGAGCTGTCTTTGAAGAATAACCACAAACAGGTTGAAAGCTTATGGATGAGAATAAGAGACCAGGGCAACAAAGAAAACCTTGTTGTTGGTGTCTGCTCCAGATCACCTGGTCAAGGGAAGCCTACTCATGAAACTTTCTTCCTCCAGCTACAGGAGGCTTCATGCTCATAAGCTCTCATTCTACTGAGAGCCTTCAACCACCCAGAACTCTGCTGGAAAAGTAACACAACAAGATTTAGGCAATCCAGAAGACTCCTAGAGTGCATTGAAAATAATTTCTTAACCCAGGTAATTGACTCCCCTATCTGAGGGAATAAGATTCTGGCCCTGATGGTCACCAATGCAAGAGATTTCATTAGTGATATCAAAATTGGAGGCAGCCTGAGCTGCACTGATCAGTAGATCAGAGCACCTCTGCTACAAAGAACAGGATGAGAGAGTTGAGGTTGTTCAACCTGGAGAAGAGAAGGTTCTGGGGACCTGAGGTACTGGCCTCTCAGTACTTGAAGGGAGTCTACAAGCATGCTGGAGAAGGACTTTTTACAAAGGCATGTAGTGATGAGACAGAACATCTGTAAATTGGAAGAGGGAAGATTTAAATTAGACATTAGGAAGAAATTCATCATGATGAGGATTGGCAGGCACTGGCCCAGGGTGCCCAGAGAAGTTGTGGCTGCCCCATCTCTGGAAGGTTTCAAGGTCAGGCTGGATAGGACTTTGAGCAACCTGATCCAGGGGGAGATGTCCCTGCTCATGGCAAGTGTGTTGGAACTGGATGATCTTTAATGTCCCCTGCAACACAAACTATTCTATGATTCTTTGATTCTATGTTTCTATGATTCTATGATTTATGATTCTATGATTCACAGAATTGCAGAATCACAGAACAACCAGGTTGGAAGGGACCCATTGGATCTTCTAGTCCAACCATTCCTATCTAACACTAAACCAAGTCCCTCAAGACCTTATCCACCCATGCCTTGAACACCTCCAGGGAAGGTGATTCTCTCCTTTCTGGGCTGATGTAACAACACACAGAAAATGGACACATATTGCCAGACCTCTAGTGAGAAGTGCAGAGCAGTTCAGTGTCCTCAGTGTAACAAGAAAGGTTCACCCCCACTTTTTAAGCAAAAGTGGGATCTCATCAGTCCATCTTCTCATTCTTACAGGACCAGGCAGAAAGCCACCAAGTCACCGCAGATTCCGTCATGTCAGTCAAGTAGCAGTTACAGCTACATGCTATGTAGGAGAAAACACGACCAGGTGAGACAACTCTAATCAGCAGAGAGCCCCAAATGGAACAGGAAACAGAACACATCTACTGTCACTTATGATAGTAGATACTATCCAATTTAGTTCAATTGTGCTGATTTAATATTCATCTATTCAGCATAGTTGATTCTTAATTAACTTTCAGTAACATGTTGCTCTCAATTGTACTCAATTGTAAGAGTTATCCAGTCCAGATATTTTGGGGAAAGGATGTGTTAAAACAAACACCTTCCTAGTTATGCATAAATCTGGCCACTAGGAACACATTCACCCTAAAAGGTTTAGTCACTTGAGCATACACCTCTAGTGTGTTTATTTAACTTTAGTGGTCCCTTGTATGTAAGAATTAGACTGAGACCTCAATTGTACAGACAAATGAACACCTGAATTAATGAATTTTATTTTTCTTCTCAATAGTTTCATTCTAGAAAGGTCAGGCTCTGTATTTTATACTTGTCATGGTTTTGGTATATATTTCTCTTCCAACAACAAACCTAACAGTTCCCCTTCTAGTCCCAGTTTTCTCAACTGCTACATTCTCCATTCACTTCAGTGTTCTTTTGAGAGGAAAATTGAATAAGCAGTTGCACTCAACAGAAAAGAGAGAAAACAACGTATCAAAGCTTGATCTTTCTTGATTGATATCTCAGATACTACATGAGGTTCTGTCTTGTCAAAGAACATCTCCTCACCCTTTGTAACTTGGCTTAACTTCTTACCGTGCCTATCCACACCAGCAATATTCTTTAGGTTTTCTATGAACGGTTTAAATTCTGTATTCACAGAAGATGCAACATAAAATGATCTGCACAAAGTAGAAATCAGCTTGAATCACGAATTTCATGTCTAATTCCAAAGAATATTCACATCTAGGAGAACAATACTGGAGAATGAAAGCCTTTCCATATTACAAAACTTTCAGTAAATGACACAAGCTCCTTGACACCCAACTTTTGCTGTACTGACTCTATTACAGTGACATCAGAAAAACTCTCCTTTTGCTAAAGCACATCTATGAAGGCTTCTCACAGAGGTTGTAACACCACTTGACTCAGAGATGATCTACATAAGAATCACAAAACAAATAAGGAAAATAAAAGAGAGGCGAGTGGGGGTGGGAGGAGAAGTGAAGAAGTGAGCAATCAGGTCATTCAGGCAACAGGAAGAAGAGAGGAAAAATAAGATTAAGAAGGGTGGAGAAGTCCTGAAAGACTTGGATTCCCATTTCTGCTGCAATGAGGAAGGGATAACTGTGATGGAGGCAACTGCTGTACCCTGTTTCCCAGCTCCAGCGCTCTCCTTTTCCTCCACAGATGAAGAAGCAGGTTCTAAAATAACCAGTTGAGCCACAGCAGATTTAATCCTTGTCCCTTTTTCTTAGCAGTCTCATCTCCATGTCGGCTGTCTGCCTTGACATGTTTATTGGGTCCATCAATAAATTATTTACAATTGTATAAATTAGGTTGCTTAGAGCTTCATCAAACCTGACCTGGATGTATCAACCCTGGAGATGTTCAAAGCCAGGTTGGATGAGGCTTTGAGCAGCCTGGTCCAGTGGAAGGTGTCCCTACCCATGGCAGGAGGGGTTAGAACTAAATAAAATTAAAGGTCCTTTCAAACCAAAACCATTCCGTGATTTCATGGTTTTATGATTGTTTCTGTCAGCACTTGCCAGAAGACTCTCAATACAAAAGAACCAAATCACAGTCCTGAGATCCCATTTTTGCCAAAGAGCCATCAAACCAAATTCTTCTGTAGGGTTTTTAATTGCCTACAGGTACATTAAAATCCAAGCAAAACCAAAAAAATATTCTAGTGCTCTTAGCAACAAATTTCTTGGAGCAACAATACATTACTGTAGGGTTCTACTGCATTTTCATCCTCTGCAAAAATGAGGCTTCTCATAATTAGTGACTAGAAAGACAGCAGGTATGCAAGGCTAGATTTTTTTTCCCCCCTTCTCTTTTTGCCATTTGTAGCATAAAGGTGAGTTAACAACACTGTCTGGTCTGCTAAACTCAAGCTAGATCCAGTTGAACTTCAATTCATCCCAGCAGCAAACTGTTTATTAAAGGCCTGTCAAATGCCCATATTCTGTAGATCATCACAGAAGCTGACGGTGTGACAAATGCTTGAAATCCAGTGCATATCACTGAAGGATGCCATTAAAATGAAAGTGAGACCAAAACCTCACAGCTGTCACTCATTATCTAGGACATTCTCACACAGCAGATCTCACACACTTCCCTTTATCTGACATGGGTCTCCTCTTCTAAATTCCCCGTTTTTGCTCTAATGAAACATCTGAACAAAACCATTTTGAAACAAAAGAAAACTCCAGAAATGTCTATTAAATACGTGCATTTCTACTGTATTCGGAGTTCTGCATGTCCAGTTAATCACTGTACCTCTCTGTTTGGCCACCTGCTGCTTATTTTATGGGCTGTTACATTTTAGCGCTTGAAAAGAAGAATAAGTAGGAATGTTTGAATTTCAATCATTCAAACACAGCTTTTATAACAAAAACTGTCCTCAGCCACTTGCCCTTATCTCAGACTTAACCTGAACAAAACTTTGTTCCAGTTGAAATGAGCCAGACTAATAAAGTTTCTGTCCTCGTTAGTTTTTGGGTTTTGTCCCATGGTTCCAATTCTGGTTTTGAGTGGAAATTTAAAGACTGGGATAGCTAGCTCAAGGCTGTGTCAGTGAAAGGTTGATCTTAGCTGTAATGAAACAGATCAGAAATGGCTGAGGCCTTGTAAGCTCATCCTGAAAATGCTTCATATCCAGTTGCTGCACAGGGAGATGGTTGATTCGCCTTCCCTGGAGGTATTTAAAGGATGGGTGGATGAGATGCTGAGGGGCATGGTTTAGTGACAGACAGGAATGGTTGGACTCGATGATCCAGTGGGTTTTTTCCAACTTAATGATTCTGTGTGATTCTGTCTCTGGCCCATTTTGCACACATTTAGTTCCACCAACATCAGAGACACAATCTCAGAGGAAAAATAATGGTGGGTTGACTCAGGATTCTATAATTTTTAGGTCATTCTTGATTTACTTCAGGTTACAGTACATTTAATTGCCCCTTATTCTCACTCTAGAACTCAAGTCTCAAGGAACTCTTCTCAGTATAAACCCAGTGGCCGAAGGAAGATCCAAATGCAAGACAAAATCTACAGTATAAATACTTGACTGTGATCTCAGCATATGTCCTACACAATTATGAAATGGTTCCACCTTTTTATGTCTATAATTGCTTTAAATTCATATTAAAAGGAAGGCCATCCATATTAGCACAGCTTTCAGATTTAGTACACTGATCTATCTTTGCTTTGATATTAAAGATTGTAACAAATATATTTGGTATAAAAAATGATACTGAGGGTAATTATATCATTTACACATGGACTTCTGTGGTTAAAGAATTTTATTTTTAGAATCTTAGAGCACTACTTACCTTACACTAATTATTTAGAACTTTTATTTTGTGTTAATTCATACAGAACTGCTACAAAAATTCTAGTATGACTGCAGGTTAAGTTCTGTTCCATTAAGAACAGAGTTAATAATGCCAGTCATATACTTAAGCTTACAGGTAATTATACATATTTAAATATATATTCTAAGTGTAATTACAGTGGAATTGAAGTAAAATGGCTATGCAACGAAAAACACTCTATTACCCCTATATCTGAGACCGGCGGACACTTAACTAAATCAGATCACTTGGCATTTAAGACAGATGCTTGGAAAGCTTTTCAGTGACATGTCAGTTTAGATAAAGAACAGCAAAAATACAGGGAAATTATTTTAAAATTCTTTGCTAAATTACAGTTAAGGCTAATAAAACAGATAAATAACAAAATGTCTATGACACTGATGGTACCAAAAAGTGTTAGAAAGCTGAGCTATTCAGGCCAAAGGTTTTGATTTTGGTTTGAATTTCTAAATGCAGTTAAATATGGTAGCACTTTTGGGGAGACATTGGAAAATAGTTATTTAGACTTGCAAAAGAAAAAATGTTGGTATGCAAAAAACCTGTGTAATGCTGCTCAGAAGATGAAGTGTCCACTGGAAAGATGCCTGGAAACAAGAAAACCGTTCTGTGTGCCTCCTGCTCTGCTTGGGAAAATGAGGCATATTTTTGCATATTGTTTGTGACTAAAAAGGATGGCACTCATGCATTACTTGACTATACTAGCATTGCTGCCTCCTGACAGAACAACCCTGGAGGCCCCAGATACTGATTAATTGCTCATGACATAAGGATTCATGTTAGTATCAGCAGCAGGATCCGGTTCCCAGGGAGAGAAGCTGCAGACTGGTAATTCCTCTTGATCCAAGCTGGGACAAATTATGGAAATAATCACAGAGAACACACAATCTGAAACAAGAATCAAAAAAAGGGCTGAATAAGGCTTAAAAAAGGCTATCTGGAACCATCCCTAATAAAACTTTGAGTTGAGTTGTATTAGGAGGGAAAAAATATATATTCGCTAAGACAAAATCTACAGAAAGTCTGAACAAAAACAGGACCTTTCTGGTCAAGTTCCTCTCCTTGCCTGAAGAGGTGGCTCAGAGAGGTGTAAGCTGTCCCCAAGCCTAGCAGAGGGCATGAAGACTGTTACGGCCTGATGTGGGATTTTCTATCTGAGATACATTGCAGCATAGATTCTGGGAGATGAAAATATCAGCTTCTGCAAGAAATAAAAGGTGTGCAGACCAGCATGTCTGGATGAGTCAGTGGATCAGGAACTGAGCCAGTTGGAAGATTTGGTAAGACTATGGACATGTCTCTTCCATGTTGTCTGCAACCAGCAGAGAACTGGAACAGAAAGGCTGGATTATCCCAACCTGAGTAACACAGCTGTCAATTATTTTTGAGGGAAAATACTCCCTGGGAGTTCTTGCTTCTGTTTAATTCCATAGGCCAAGTGAAACATTTGGAGAGAGAGGGAACGGACGGGGCATTTGCAGAAAGCTAACTTGATTAGCTCATCTTAAGTGGTACTGCAGCACTGTACCCCCAGGAAAGAAGCTGCATTGTCCACATCTGGTAGAAGCCCTTTGTTTTACATGTGATGGCAAAGACTCATCTCAGCTTGCCAGCACACACCTAAGGAGACCCCACTTGAACCTTCAAATAGCCTGTGGAGACTAGTCTTCCTGGCATGTTGAAAAACCATATCCCCAGAGGAGCTGACTGTTCGAAAAGACACAGCTTTATGGGAAATAGCAATTTAAGATCAGCAAAATAAGGCTCGGGACTGCAGTGGAGACTCCTGAATTTACCAAAGAACCTTGGTTCCTTGGTGCAGTCTAATCAAAGAAGAAGAATGGGCTGCTTTCAATGGCAATAGATCACCATAGCACATGGTGGCAACATGAGGAGACAGTGCTCAGATGTGTTGGTTAAGGGAATTTGACATAGCTTATTAAAACTGTAGTAGAAAAACAAGATCATCTTTGATCTATAGATTAGACAAATAGGCAACCGGAAAAGAAAATTTGCAGAAACAATTTAATCAGATACTGACAGAAACAGAAGAGACATTGATAAATCCAAAGCTAGACAGGACACATCATCACCATTGGCTGGGAAGTATCATCCAGCTTCTTGTATGAACTTGCAGAACACTTGCTCGAGATAATGCTTTAGAGGTAGAAGGTTCTGTGTTCAAGTGTGGGCAGTGCAAAACCCATCATGGAATTTTGTTACTTAATATAAAAATCCACAAAGGATGGAATAATGCCAAACTGCAAGAGCTGATTTTTACATAATCCTAGAGATAACAGTGCCCAAACCATCACAGATGGAGATAGTGACAGGAGGGCAGGAAAAAGCAGGTGAAAACTCAAATGCTGGAATTCATTCAGAAGCCTGTCCACATGAACAAATACTCAATTTGTTTTCTTTTTTTTTGGTATTAACTTTGTCATAAGAATCAGAATTGGCCAACAAACTCAGTCTCTAAAAAAAATCCTATAAAGAGGCCATATAAGTAAAAGATGATATCTATGTATTTAGGAATAATAATAATGATGATGATGAAAGAAACAACAACAGCAACAACAATAATAGTAATAGTAACAGTAATAATAGTAGTAACAATAATAATAATAATAACAACAGTAATAGTAATGATAATAATAATAACAGTAATAATATAGCACATCCTAAAACTATTCTGAATTAAATTCCAGAGCAGTAATCTTGGACTCAGTGAAAATACTGATGATGTTGAGAGGTTGGCACAGCAGTCTGGAGATTGGCACAGCAGCATACATTGAACAGCTACTCCATCATGTCACAGCATGACAAAGGGAAGACTGAACAAGTCACTGGGGAAAGACAGAGTTGTATGACAGCCCCAGAATCTCATCATATTTTTGGCTAAAATGCATAACAGAAACAGATTTTCCTTGGAAGACAAATGATAAGTGCTAGAATCAGCTTTGTTTTTAACAGATGTTGACAAGGATGCCATCATTGCCCTCATGTCCCAGTGAAAATATGTGTAGGGATGAGCAACTGGTACCTAAACCAAGAGGAAGAGTACTGTCACATCAGGATGAGACCTGAGGTAATTTAGAATGCAACATGGTGAAGGACACTGCAACATATCAAGTGGCTTGTCACAAGGTCCCTTGGTTTCCAGGACCACAGTGCAACTTTGGTGGCTGGGGGAGAAGAGAAAATTCTTTGGGTGTTGAGTATCATTTCACTCAAAGTTGAATCCTAGTGATGGTTTCTGTCTTACCCTCCTGTTGCTTCATGGTTTTCAGTAATGCTTACAGACAGTAATGCTTAGAGCCTGGGGTCAAGATTCCATGAACCTGGCAAGGTGGTGCCATCTGAAGAAAAGTTTCTGAAGAAAAGATCTTGGGTAAAATTCTTGCCCAGAAGGAAATTCTGGTTGCAATTAAATCTGTAAGATGCATTGGCATGGGCTGCAATACAGTGTAGCTACAGTTGGATCAGGTAAAGTGTCTTGCACTGGTTCTTTTAATCCAGAAATTCTGGGGAAACTTACCAGGTGGTTGGAAGAGTAGTCCTGTGTTGATTTCATGGTCATATTGAGGCCTGGGTGTGAAAATAGGCATGGCTGGTACTCTTCCAGAGGGTGTTATTGGGAAGCTAATTACAAACATTGCCTCAGGAAGGACTGGGAGGAAGTACTTGCTCCATAGAGGGCATCTTCTTGGAAAAAGTTAAGTTTTTCCGTCTTTTTTTCTCCTTTGTAATTTTCTGACAAGTCAAAGAAAGTACAGCAAGGTTGCTGAAAAGGATTCTAGGACAGGACTCCCAGAATCTTTTCTGAAGTGGTTAGAAAACAGTTTGTAAAAACTGACCATCCAGAACCACAGCATTTCCTGTAGTTCACTACTCAAGATACGTGCAAGCTCTCATCCTGGTCTGAAGGTCCAAAAAATGAGACACTGAAGAGCAATGCCCTGGACAACATGTGTGAAAGCTAGAACCTAGGAGAAATTTCTGGATTACTAAGAAGTCACTGACAAGGAGGTGGATGACCTGCAGAACCCTGTAACCACCCTAATCCTCTCTGATTTATCTTTAGGACACTCTGCAGTCTACACAATGGTGGGTCTTGAACTGAAATATACTGAACACCCACAGACTTAGATGATGGTAACAGCTCCTGAATGCTGAAGTATAACTCTATGCAGGGTGTGTGAGGAGCAGACTAGATGCTGCAGCATATATAAATTTCTTTACATGCTTATATCTGGCTAGTTGTAAAGAGTGATAAATGAATCTGTTCAGGCAAAATCTGCTTGTGCATTTTGCCTCTGGAACAGAAGCTCTCATCTGCAGTAGTGGATGGAAAACTTATCACCAAATCTCAGTCAAGTAAACTCTTTTTTTTTCAGTTTTTGCATCTAATATTTAATTACTTATCAAATTCCTTGCCAAGGTGGAGGCATCTCAGAGTGAAAAACAGAGCTTAATTTCAATATCCATTTTGATCTTCCTCCCAGTTCCCAATTCCTGCCAGTTAACAGTGTTTTTTGGCATGGGGTTTCTAATCTCAAGAATTTCTTCTGTACCATGATTAAGTGACCTTTTTTTATATTGAAAGTATTTATTTGGATTTTGTTTAGCTTAGGTTTTCTCCCTAAAAAAATAAATAATATTCTTTTTTCAAATTCCTTGTCTTGTATTTTCATTTTAGCTAAACATTTTTTTTTCAATTGAAACTGAAGACCAAAAAGTTTCTTCTGTTTTTCAATCATTTTTTTTATTCAAGAAAGACAACCTCTTTTCATATCCTTGCCAGACTTCATTTCATATTTATTTTTAAAACTTTTCTTAAAAAGAGTAAAACTTTGGTGTGATTCCTAGAAATGCCTCACAAATTCAGGTCTCATTTCACGCACACCAATTCTGCAGGTTCACCCATGCTCTAAAGGTAAAGTCCAGTCTTCCCAAACCCCTAAAACTGAGGTCCCTTTAACATGTCTCAAAACACACATTTCTTCAAGCTGTAGGAAAATGCCTTAGTAATTGGCAGAAGAAAAAACAGCACTGTTTTGGGCATGGACCAGAAAGCATGTAGGCATTAAAAATATTCAGCATGGCTAATATTAATTTACTATAGTGTTTATGATTAAAGCAAACCTGTCCAAACAGTTAGGCAGACAGATCTGAGATTGCACAGCTTTGTCTAGATGTCTTGTCTTATTTAAGATCTGGACCTCTGGGAAGCAGGAATGCAGAGAAGATGTGTCATCACGCACAAGTACAGCGCAGATAAATTCATCAGGACTGGGTGGACAGTGATAAAATGCTGGTTGAAACTCTCCAAGCCCTGATGCTTTTTTTGCAGTGGGCATTGTATTAAATTTGAGTTTTACACCAGCCATCTCTTGTAGATGTCCAAACACTCTCGTCTATGGCGGGGAAATGAACTTTCCATTGGACTCAAGGAGTACAGGTGATTGAGTTTCCCAGCTTTCCCAGTGGTTTTCATTTCTTTTTCCTTCCTGAGATAGTTAAATGAACATTCATCATCCATGGTGTACTCTCCTACTTTTAGTGGATTTCAGATGAAAATGAGGCTTAATTAGAGTGTTTGACAGCTTAATCATAGAATCATAGAATCATAGAATCACTAGGTTGGAAGAGACCCACCGGATCATCAAGTCCAATCATTCCTATCAAACACTAAACCATATCCCTCAGCACCTCGCTTAAACCCCTCCAGGGATGGTGACTCAACCAGCTCCCTGGGCAGCCTGTTCCAGTGCCAAGTGACCCTTTCTGTGATTTTTTTTTTTTCCCCCTAATGATGAGCTTAAACCTTCACTGGAGGTCATTCCCTCTTGTCCTGTCCCCTGTCACTTGGGAGAAGAGGTCAGCTCCCTCCTTTCCACAACCTCCTTTCAGGTAGTTGTAGAGAGTAATGAAGTCTCCTCTCAGCCACCAGGCTAAACACCCCCAGCTCTCTCAGTTGCTTCTCATAAGTCCTGTTCTCCAGCCCCTTCACCAGCTTCGTTGCTCTTCTCTGGACATGCTTAAGGGTTAATATGTGCCCATTAAACACTAATCACCAATCATTTACTGTCTGCTTGCTAGCAATAAGGAGCTATGGAAGCACCTCTGGCCTCACAGGCATGGGATGCAAAGCTGTGCTAGTGGGGACCCTCTTAGGAGGAAGGATCATTTGTATGGCACTGTACCCATCTTGGGAGGGCAGGCAGAGGTCAGAGAAACAAAAAGCAGATGTCTGACCTTTCAGAGACTTAGAGAAACTTCTCCAGCTCAGGAACACCATGAGGGGAAGCTTCCTTCTTGCTTGGACTTGCTATGGGGTTTGAACTCACAGGGACGTGGAAAGAGGCACTGGGAGGCCACCAGCAGATCACCATCACCTGGCACTTTGATGGTTAGGTCTCTAGCTCATTGAATCAAGGGCATGACAGTTAAGTCTAAGTGGTGAGCATCTCACAGGAGCCACTGGATGATTCCCTACATTTGTCCTTGGGCAGGAAAGATCACAAGAATTATTCTTACTACCTTATAGGATTGGGAAACCAGGGATTAAATGAGTTGTCAAAGACAACACAGAGAGACAGTGGCAAAGCAGGCAGCATGCCATGAGCCCTTTCTGCTATCAGAGGCAGCTCACAGACCACACTGTGTCTTAAGGTCAGCCGTTCAAAGACCCTGTAGCTCATAGATGTGCTTAAATGGAAGACGGTATTTTTGTCTTTATTTGCACTAGTACCATCTGTCCAGACTTCTAAGACTGCACAATAACTGATCAGTAGTTCAGTAAAGATCTCTAGCAGACAAAACAGACTTGCAACACGCAGGGAGTTTTATGTTTACCTTTCCTGCAAGAATCCCACTGACAGTCTTGCAATAAATATGCAACTCTGTGGCCTGTTTCTCAAAGATATTCTGCTACACAGTATTATGCTAAGAACTTCTAGGTACCTTGCCAATGGAAATATGTTACTGGCAAGCCATAAGTATCTCCAGACCTGCTCAAGGAGTCATAACTTCAAAAATATAAGAAAACAGATCATCAGCATATTCCTTTCTGCATTTTTTCCCCTCTTTTTATTTCCTTTTCTCCTTCTTTTCCCTCATTTTCCCCTCTCACTTTCTTCCACCTTCCCTTTTCCCTTATTCCTCTCCCTTGGTCATTTCTCCATTAATGTTTAGAAGATTTCACAGTTTTCTCCCAGCCCTGGAAAGAATGTAAGTCCATGCTGCTGATTGTCTTTGAAAACATTTGGAACAAATTATCTCTGCTTTTGGAATCTGAATAAAGGAATGCGAACCTCACTGGAGAAATATGAAATACAGAGGTGGGATTCACAGAAGGTCTATAGATGTTTTTCCCTCTCTTTCTTTTTAAGAAAGAATATAATATACTTTTTCTTTAATTTATTTTTCCTTTTTTTGTCATTTTAGCTTGGAAAATACTTCATCTGGGAAAAGTAAAGAGTTTAGGGAAGTGCTTTTTGTGAACTGATATCTTCATTTGCTCTCTTAAAGGTGAAAATGATGATTGGCATGAGTCAATTGCTAGCATGAACTCTGTGAACCTAGTAAGCTTGATGAAGAAATTTAGCAGATCTTGGAGTCCCTCTATTCTCTCTAGTGAGGAAGGATTTAAGTCACTAAAGTCTCCTTTTCCTGCCTTATTATGCTTTTAGGTAACTTGCCTCAGTTTCCCTGCTGTTGTCACACTGTGGTGCTGTGGAGTTGCCATCAGTAAAACAACACTGAGCTTTGGAGGAAAGGTGCGGTGTAAACTTAGGACAAGTAACAAATTTCCAAGTTCAGACTTTCCTACACGTAGGAGCATTTGTATCCAAGATTTTATTCTGTCTCACTGCAGAAAATGGTGCCAACAATAAAGTCAGGTTCCAAATCATGATACAAATGGGTCAAATTTGGTGGACAGCATTGGAAACTAGTTGAGGGGTTTTTGGTATTTTTTTCTATGTTGTTTGCTTAATTTTGTTTTGGTTTGGGTTCAGTCTCAAGTCTAGTGTATTTGCAAAAATCTTGTAACTGAAAGATGGACAGCTGTGCACTTCTGAGCCCTCAGACTAGAAAGTAGGTCAAAAGCAGAATGGCTAAAATTTTGTTGTGCACTGACTAATACTTTTAGTCTGCTGACACAGACAGATCTGTTGGCACAGAAGCAGTGAAGAAAGCAAATACTAGTCTTTGTAAATCCAGTAGCTAACTGGTCCACAGGCACTTGTTTGGTCTAAGGAACACTACATTCTTTTGATTTTGTGGCTCAATCAAGAGAAAATGAAGACAGAAACTTGCCCGGTGGAAGACAAGACATTGGACCCAGTGTTGTTTGTTCCCCTGGGCCTAGCGTGGGCCACTGGACTGTGGTCTGACAACTATGGGCTTAGCCCTTCCCTGGAGAAACTTAAAAACTGGGGAAGAATATCTCACAGAGGTTTTCAGCAGATAATTGTACTGAGACTCAGCTTACTTTGCAAAAAAGTGAAAGTATCAATGACCAAGTCATTTTCCTATTTCTCTTCTGCTTCTCTGGAAGAATTCACACACTAAAAAGCTGATGTGGCTAGTGAGTCCAACCTGGTAAGCAGAACTAAATATAAGTTGCTTTGAAGATCAAGCAAACATTTTTAAAAGAGCAGATGAAAAATAGTTTCTAAGCTCTGGACATTTTGTTTTGTTTCCTTGACTCATAAATCTTTGGTGAATCCTGTTCTTAAGTACCAGAGATTACGATAGATGCCAAAGCTCTGGCAGGTTTGAATCTGTTCACATAAACCCAATGGGTGTGAATTTAATCCTTTCCAATGATTGTTCTGGAGTGATTTAGTCACATTATTTTGACCTACTTTCCCTAGTTGCAAAATCCATCCAAGCTGGTTATTGTTTATAGAACAGGACCATGAGGTTATTTTATACTCTAGTGTATTCTTTCTGATAAATTTCATAAATAATATATGAAGAAAAAGAAGAAAAATTTTTAAAAGTCATTTTAGGTAAAAAAAACCCAGACTGTATCATAGGATGCAGTTCTTTGTCCAACTCTGGTGAAAGTCCCAGTTCATAGAAGAAGACTGAGAGTATGACTCCAATGAGTTTGGTGTTCAGCATTTTATAACATGGGATATGAGAAAGAAACAGAGAAAGAATTCTTTGAGGGCTGAAGAAAAGAATATTGTTCAGAGGACAAAATCAAACCCTCCATGCCTTGTTGCAAGTCACAGATTGAAGAGGAGATGAAGGAAGGTCATCAATGGAGGGTTTAGGGACTATCACCTGTCAGTTCTTTACTAGATCACAGGCAGCAAATTACCAGCAGTTGAGCCATGGGGGTATTTTCTGGAGACCCTCTTCTGGTTGTGCTAACAGGCAGTCAGGGCTCTTCAGTGCTACTGCAACAGCAGTAATAGAGATTGGATTCCTGCTTCCTGGAGAGAGAAAATGTGTCCTTTGGAGCTGGAGGGAGATAGGAATCAGGAAGGTCATAAAAGATGGGAAGGAAACAGCTGAGGTGGGGAGTCACTAAAGAGAAGTTAATGTGTGAGTGGAAGGTAGTCTAAGAAAATATATTGGAAGCTAAAATGCAAACTTGAAGGGCAAATCTAGTCCTTTATATCTATGATTTTAAAAACAGTATGAGGGAGTGAAGTGCTAAAATTTTTAAAGGAAGCTTGATATCTAGTAGCTTTTTACACCTCTGGTAATCAACCTCTTCATATCTGACTCAGAGCAAATACTCTTCTTCCAGTGTTTGCTAACACCTTGGAACAACACCATCACTAAGAAAAACACAAACCAGCCTCTTGTCTCCACGAGGAAAATCAGAAATGATCATTAAGACCATCAAGTTCCCACTTTCTACATAAAATAAGCAGAAAAACATCTCTATGTTAGGTCAGTCTTGAACTGAAGCACATTAAAAATAAAAAATTGATTGTAAAAATGTTTTTAATGCCAAATCTCTTGGACTTTAGGGAATCTATACAAGCATACAACTCCACTCAGTTTAAAACCTTACAACAATGAAATGTTACCAATAAAACATCATCAATAGAGTTTCACATACAGTAATTGGAATGCGAAAGGTATTTAATCTTCAAGCATAGTATATATAATGGTTGAAGCCTGGAAAACTCTAAGAATAACAGCATTTATATCCCTTTGCACTTTCTGCAATTTGGTTGTGCTCAAGACAAAGGAAACATCCGTAAAGAAAGTATCAATTTTGTGACACACATTATGGATTAAACTACTGCTCTGTAAATATGTATATGCATCTGAGTTGAATATATTATTCTTAAAGGACACCAGTCATTCAGACATTGATTTTCCTGAAAGAAATATAATTCACAGATGCACTGTTGCTGTAATTTATCAAGCCCTATTTGCTCTTTTTATACAAGGATATTTGAATTCAAAGGATATTGTTGCCTAACAAGTTTGTGCAGATAGGTTACAGAAGAGGGAAATCTTTACCTAGAAATCTTCATCTCCACTGAATACTACCTTTCAGTTAATGAGATTGCTGTCACCTAAATTTTCATTGTTTTAAGAGCAAGTGGCTGCCGACAGTTTCCTTTCAAGCTTGAATGATGAAAGGAAAACACCACGCTGCCTCATCTGGCTAGCTTGCTGAGAGCTAATGAGCCTGAGGCTGCACCCATCTTAGCAGTACTAGTGTGACCTTATGTCTGCTAATGCATAGGGAAGGAGTGAAAAATGTACTGCTAGTTCCCTCCAACAGTTCCCTGGGGACATGCTGAATGTGCCAAACAATTTAGTAAATATATATCAAGTTACTGCGTTGAAACATACTCCAATGTATTGCGACCCTGAGTATCTCAATCAAAAAATCATACTTTATTTTTTGCTTATCTTGCCCTTCTGTGTTCCACAATTTGTAACTCCTCTTTTAAAAGGACATCCACTTTTTTGCTAAATTTTAAACGAGCAAAAAATTTCCCTTGGTTCTTAACTTTGTAATGGACTATCAGAATTTTTTAACTCTTTTGTTTCTGATTTTTTTCCTCCCAGGTAAATAACAGTTGATGTGAGATTTCATAGCACTAGTGTGAAAGCTGTTTAGCCATTAGCAGCTGGAAGCACCGAGTAGCATGAACTATGCCTCTCAAACAGATTTTCCATGCATAGTCAACAGAAAGTATTTTATAGCTTCCCCTTTTGGTGGAATTTCTTTTCTCTTTGTGCTCAGTTTCTGTAAGTATTTCTGGAAATCAGCTTTACTGAATTTTGAGAACAAACTTGCATTTGCAAACATTACATTCAAATATGCAGTTTGGAATTGTCCCTGTATTATAGTTATTTGCTTTAGCCATCAAATAGGAAACAGAAATGCCACCAAGCAGTATGTGTATATATAAATGTAAAAACATCCCAGTGAATTTGAAATACTTACAATGGATAATGGATTTGTGAAGACTATAGAAACTAAAGAGTCTTTAATGAAAAAAAATAATTATCTTGTTGGTTAAATAATGTTAGTTTTCCGATGAAAGTGAGAGTAAAATATAAAAATCTAAAATGATCCTATAAGTTACTAGTGATTACTTATTTTCACATGACTTGTCATCTGCTGGAACACCATTTGGGGTTTAGATCTGGATAGGATATTTGAGAGCTGAGTATTAGTGTTTCTGCTGGGAAGTCACTCCTTGCACTGCAAAAAAAAAATCTTCTTGAAAGGCTGTCCTGGTTCCAGACAGAGGATGGGGAGAAGAAATTGCTTTCCTTGTATCAAGGGCAGAGGATGCCAGGAAGGAAGATGAGGTTATTGACCCCATGTGGCACTTGATCCATTAAGTTAGGTCCCAAGGACACAGGACCTGTGAGGACTGCCTTTGCCAGGCTTCTCCGCTCTATGTGTGTGTGCTGCGAAGAGGCAGATCTGAACAAACTTTCTGCCCTGTGCCTTGGACTGTGATTTATAGTGGGTTGTTTTGTTTTGTTTTGTGGTTGCCAGCTGGCACTTTTTGCTCTGCCGTTGGAACTATGGAAGTGCTGTCTTGTTGGCATTTCCCTTGAATTAAGCCTGTCCGAGTTATTATTGCATTGCAGTCATACAGCCCCTTTTACTTTCTGTGGCATCAGCATTTCCCTGCAATAGTAGCTATAGTGCACTATAACCCTGTGGATATTCTTTATAAACCCTGAGCCTCTAACAATGGGAGCAATGTTTTCTTCTCTGTGGTCTCTGCCTTCATTCCTAATAAGTATTAGGCCTGAAACATGGGAACTTATGCCTGATTTTAATTATTTGCCTCTATCCACACCTTCCTAAACTGCTGCAGTAAATCCTTCATACTAATTATTATCCTGTAAGACTCACAGAACAGCAAATGCTTACACACTGCTTAATGCACAGAGATGCAGCATGGCCCTTATCCAAAAGCTACAATCAAACTAGGACAAGATTAAGTGTATTCAAGGGGAACACACCCACAATCTAATCAAGACAAAAGAAGAAATCCTGGCTCTGTTTAAGTCAATGGGAGTTTTGCCACTGACTTCAGTGAGGTTAGGATTTCACCCAAGATAAACAAGTATGAGACAAGACAAAATAAAATAGTTTAGAAGTGGGAAGGTTTGTGGATGAGTCATGGGAGAATAAGGGAAGGGATATTTTCTTCCTGAAGAGAATGAAGATGGGGCAAAAAAGAAATATGAAAAATTGAGTGCAGTAATGGAAAAGTGAGGGGGTCCCACCATGCATTGCAGCATGAAGCCCTCACAATTCTGGTTGCTGCAGTGAGGCCACTGAGGTGTGGCTGCGAGGCCAGACCTGCTGGCACCATGGCACCATGGGCAGCATGACATAAGGCTTCACCAAATCTCATCAATACTTTTTTTTTTTTTCTCATTGCAATTGTTCCCCCCCTAGAAAAGTTCCATAAAGTTCTTTACCAGGCTTTGTTTTCCATTTTTTTGACAACTGGAAAGTAATAAAGAATGCCTCAGGCCTAGAAGAACCTAATTTGATAAAAAAATATAAATAGGGTGGTTTTGAAGAAAAAAAATTATTATTTTTTCTGATGTACCTAGATTATCATGAAAACTTTATTTTCTTTGTTCAAGCAGCAGAATGATTTCACCAGGGTTTTCTTTGGGAAGTGAGTTCCTTGGTGATACAGTTTGACTATATATTTTAAAAAAGTTGGAAGAGTACAGGATCTTTCATTTTTGGTCTTGCTCTTAATGGAAAATGAAGGGATGCTGTGAAACACCACCTACCCTCAGCCTTGTGGTCCCTGCCACTCAGAGGACCAGTTACTGGGGAGAGGAACTGCTGCTGCTTCATAGATGAGTGTATGGCTACCTTCCCCATCTGAGATTTCTTTTTGCTGTGGTGAAATGGTGCTTTAAGTGGGTAAAATGTTATTACAAGAGAGTATTTATCTTGTTGAGGTTACCCTCCCCTGCAAGGATTGCTGTGCAGCTCCAGAAAATGCTACTCCAATATACAACTCTAAAATACCTTCTGCAGGACTTTCTGTAGTTACAGTCAACATCAAAAAGTCCATCTGGATGCCAGTCACTAATGTTGTAGCCCAGGGGTACAGGGGTACCTAAAGGGGAGTCAATACTATTTAATATCCTCATTGATATACTCGAGAATGGGACTGAACAATCCTGGAGCAGGTACAAAACTAGGAGGCAGATACACTGGATGGGTGTATGGTCAGTCGGAATGACATGGACAAGATGGAGAAATGGGAATTGAATGAAGCTCAACAAAGGGAAATGCCAGTTCCTGACCCTGGGGAGGAAAAAACTCAGGTACTCCATCCCTGGACATGCTCAAAACCTGATTGGAAACATCCCTGAGCAACCTGATCAGTGTGCTAGTGCCTGAGCAGGTGGCTGGGTTAGATGATCTCAAAGGGGCCCTTCCTACCTCAGAGGTCCTGAGACCATGTGTGTTCCTTACAGGACAGAAAAAATTTTAACCAAAGAAGTTAATCTCTTGTTTTCATAAAGAAGTTAGTCTTTGCAAGTACCTGACATGCAGTACCTGACATATCTGTGTTTAAGTCCTATGTGTTTGGATAGACAACAAATTCCTTGCCCAGTCCTCTCTCTTGCTACAGATGGGTTTGGCATCTACAAGCTACTCAGGGATATTGCCTCTCAGATATGCAGAGATACAGACAAGAGCATCTCTGACAAGCCGGGGCAACTTTTGTACAAATCTACGTCAGCTGTAGTTAGTAGAGGTTTCTTTACACACTTGACTGGAAATAAAACAGAGTACTAGTAAAATTGTTATGGCTGAATCACCTTAAGAAACCAAAGATGCTGACAGTTTATGGTATCCATAATGATAGTGGTTCACATTAAGCGTTATTCACCAAACTGTCCTTGCTGTCTTAGTTTTCTACTCCATGTGCACAGGGAATGTTTGGCATCCTATGTGCTAATGAATTGCAAACTTGATACGACTTGCTAGATCTGAAGAGGAAAAGGGGATTTTCTGGCTCAGTCACAAAAAGTTGCTGTCCTCAGGGCTCCTTAGTGCTGCTCCAGGGCTGAAGAGCTGCTGACACGGAAACTCCACTGCTTCTCTGGCCTGCATTGAAACCCTGCAGAGGGGTAACAGATCTGAAATCCACTTTCCCTTTGCTAAAAGGAATCAGTAAGGAGTACTTAAGTAACAGTGTAAGAACAGAGCATGGATAGTGCAATCTTTTTCTATTGCTAGTCCTATCCAGACAATAATTAGTAGTAGAAGACACCTCCTCCCTGAATTTTGTCTGATTTCTTTTAACCTCTGTAACATCTCGGGACTATGAGTTCCCCTGGTGCTACAGAGGAGCAGAAGCCAAGTGCAACCTTGTAGTGCCCTTATGTCACTTACCTGGCTTCTGCAACATCTCCCCTGCATATGAATATGATTGGGATCAAAGCAGCAGGAGTATGAAGAGTGGTCTAGTCTAGCCCAGGTGGAGAGAATGTGATTTATAGTGAGTGCTTGCAAACAGCACAACGGCATCTGTCCTTGCAGCAGAGGTACAGCAGAAACCAGAGGCAACAAACCAAAGAGTGCCAAGAAGAGCTCTGAAGGCAGCAGAAAGCAGAATAAAATGATGAATGGGGCAGATATTTTCTATGCTCTCTCATTCTTTCAAAGTGCTTTTCTTTAATATGTCAGTGTCTGGGCACACATACTGCTTTGCATTAAGAAGGAAGTAAGTTTGTGGGAAGACCTTGTTAATGTCTTAGTCCAGAAGTTCCCAAAGAATTTCTGCTTTCACACAAGCTTCATCCTGCTCCCCCAAAATCATATACCAGACTTTTCTTGCCATAACTGTGTGTCTGATTGTCTGTTGCTGGCACCACAGTGTGGTCTCGAAACCCAGACTCATCCTAGGCCTGGAAGTCTGCCAGGGTCTCCAAATCTTTTAAAATTAGTGTTTCAATCAAGTTATTTAGTCACCTAATCAAGAAGTAAGTATACATATGTAATTTCAGGGCTTCGAAGATTCTGTTTGCCCTGGCGGGATGCATATGAAACCTCAGTTTTCATAATACTGGTGATAGCTGACAGTAGCTATGTAGTAAAGTAAGCTCTGACTGACTCACACAGAATGTGCCTCCTGGAAGAAAGAACCACTACAAAGCCAGGGTAAATGTTGTGAATGAAGCAAGAGTCAGAGCTCACACAGTAAAGGTAGGCATGTTTGTTATTGTTATAAAAAAAACAAAAAAAGGATGTAAAGCAAAAACTTATCTATCTGCTGGGCTGAAAACATGAATGGTATTTGGACAACACTAAAAAAGCAAAGGAAGCTGATGGAAAGGTTCTCCAACATCCTAAATAACCGTATTTCATGTTCAGTTCGAAGATGACCTTGGCTCCTTTCTCAAACAATTGATAGATTGAGATAAAAAGAGTAATCAAGCAAGAATTAATGTTTCTAAATTCTTTTCAGGTTTTTATAGAAGTAATTTACTATTTTATTTCAGGATGACAATTAAATTAGAAAGCTGCCATTATGGAGAATAGTAACAGTGTTTACCACTGTTACCTGAAGGAACAAAGCGTAAAATCTGAAGTCAGGAGTCCAGTTGTCACTGACTCCTTCGGAAACTGAAGATACAGCAAACCATTTCTGGCAACAATTGACAGCTGTGGCCTGAATGACATATTAAGATGGTCTGCTTAGTGCAGTGAGAAGACAGAGGAGACCAATACATTTTCAGATGAGCTCCACAATCAATGGATTAAAAAACATACTAAACCACTGAAATACTGAGGGCACATTCTGGAAAGTGTGACTAGACAAAACAAGGTTTTTAGGTCAACAGCAGTGGGTCTTAAAGTAGGACAAATAAGAATGGACTATCAGGGAAAATAACAGAAATGGAGAGGAAACAGAAAAGTCTAAGGAAAGAACAAAAAATGAGAATCATATCCAAAATCATTTGTTATGGTTCTTGAAGTGGACCAACAGCTTAGGAAGCAGAAGAGAAATATCTTGTCAGGCTTGGTGCATTTTACTAGTTATTTTGAATTACAGATGCAAACAGCAGTTATTAGAGAGCGTTCCTAGTTCAACCCACTATCACCACCTCTTTTACTAACAATTTTTTTCAGTCAGCTTAATTAGGCTGAGTAAGAGTATATAAACATATTAATGAAAGTTCAAAATTGAGCAACATGTTTCTGGCTTTCTCCCCAAACTGAAGCTTGAGAAATATTTTAGGCAACTGTTAGGAGGAAAGCTTCTGCCTCTGGCAGATCTTATAGTCTGTAAATAAAGTGATCGCAAAGCCTTCCTTTCATTGGAAACCCTGCATTCCTTGAGGCAAGGGCAATTATACACTCACTAGTTTTCTAGGCACGTGGCAATGATCAGGCAAGCCTCATTTGAGATCATTCTTACTTGATCGGCTCTGAGCTATCTTTACTATATGCTCACCAGCTGCAGGGAATAGTTATGTTTTTACTATGGTAGATGACACAAACAGCTGGTGTAGGAGGTGGCAACACAAAGGTTGGAAAGACCTGAGCTCAGGACACATTCAAAAGAAGGTTGATTCATTCATTTATAGAACAAAAGATACCATATACCTGTATTAAGCTGGACAGTAGGAAAAAAATTTTCATGGAAAGTGTCATTGGGCACTGGCAGATGTTGCTCAGGGAGGTGGTTGAGTCACATTCCCTGGAGGTGTTTAAAGGATGGGTGGATGAGGTGCTGAGGGGTACAGTTTAGTGACTGATAGGAATGGTTGGACTCCATGATCCAGTGAGTCTTTTCCAACCTGGTGATTCTATGATTCTATGATCCTCAACTAAAGCATCAGATTCCACATTTAGGCATTGAAAAAAAAAAGTGAAAATAGCTTAGCATAATGTGAAAATGCAATTATCCCCCAGGATTTCTCTGCTCATACAAAGCACTTTCTCCAAGGTTAAGCACATTGTCTGTTTCAGGAAATAACACATCCTCCTTCTAATCTTGAGAAGCCCCAGTGGGATGCAAGGCAGTCAGTGGAGACAAGCACTGTGACCATGATGTGAGACTCATAATGAGACCTGTAACTCTTGGACTTCCACCAGGTCAAGCTCATATCTGCTAAGTTACTGTCTTATGTGAATGCATGTGCTTAATACATCCATCTTGTGATGCAAAACGAGAGCAAAGGCACTTTTTGTTTTGATTAGTAGCTGTGAATAGAACAGAACAGAGAAGAACAGAACATTTCAGTTGAAAGGGACTTAAATGATCATCTAGTCCAACTGCTTGTGCTAACCTGGTTCCTTGCAGTTTGCAAACGTCCACATGGTAGATTTGTGACTATGCATGTAGATACAGAAGCCCATGTACTTGTAAAACAGATCTTTAAAAAGCAGAACAGGACTGCAAGTCTGACACACCAAAAATGTCGTGATTCACCCTATCCTGTTCCATGCAGTACAGACATTTTCCTTCAGAAGGCTTCTCAAACAGGTACCAGATGTGACCTACCTATTTTCCAAATATGGGTCGATTTACTGGTCTCTGTTGTCTTGTTTAATTGTGATACCTGTGAAAGGTCACTGTAAAAGTACAGCTGATCAGAGATATGCCGTTTAACACCCACTGTGTACAGATGTAAATGGCATTCACTACAGAAAGCAACAGAGAATATATTGATATGCTATACTAATTAAAATATGACCAGACATAATTAGAAGAAAACTAGAGGAAAAGGAGGACTCAGTGTGCTATTTGTTTACACAAATATTCAGAACTATTTTTTATAGTCAGAAAGCTTATTTACACTTCCTATAACATAGAAGTACTCAAAACAACAACGAAAATTACTGGAATGCCAAGTGACTTCATTGTCTATACCATGATGTTCTGCAAAGAACAAGCTCTTTTGATACTGTATCAAACAACATATTAAATAAATCATGTTCCCTTATTGCCAATGCAAAGGATCTAGCTCAGTGCTCAGATGCTCAGATGGTTTGGAAACCTATCAGATAAAAATATGTTCACAAAAGAGCAGACTGTTCCAGACTGTTCCAATAGCTTTCTGGTTTTCTAGACAAATCTAACTACGTGGTGATGGTGGAGAACTGTGGGGGAAATCCTTGGATGGGAGATGAAGTGGATAAAGAGCTATATTCAAGGGAGAACACTAGAAGATGAATCCTTACTTTGGAGAGAGACAATGCTCTTGGAACTCACTCTTCTTCTGCCCTTGCTAGCAGAGGGAACACCTTTCAACATCAGTAAAAAGGAATGCCAAAAGGTGGTTTCGGTATGGCATGTACTTGAAAACTACAGCGAGAGAAATATTGTATTATTCCACAGCACAATGCAAAATCATGAATCCTGAGGGAACATATCTTGATATTTTAAGACTCTGATAATTTGAGAGATGATTGTTTGGAGTGATTGAGCAGGACAAGTCCTAGAGGCACTAGCTGATCACAGGTTGAAGCTGAGGAATGGCAAATGTGGTCTAATAGATTACAAAAGATGGAGTTATTTATAGGGGAGGAAATGAAATGCTTCTGGTGAGAAGTCCTCTGAAGACATGTTTAAGAGAAATGAAACAAGTGTGCAAGATGTTATAGTGTAATAAGGCAAAGGAATTCTTGCAACTGTAAGGTGAAAATCAAGTTTTTAATATGTTTCTCTTTATAATGAAAAGAGAATTTTGCTAAGTTTATGCAGTGGAGTATGTAAGATACCTGTAGTACTTAAAGCTAAATTCAGTGTCTCTGGAGATCTGAAAGCACGTAAAAATCTTAATTTCCAAGTTACTTATGGGTCTTTATGACAATTATTTCTTGCATATCTGTCATTTTATTAGCTTAGATGCTTCCCCCCTTTTCTCCTAAAGGTTACCCTCAGTTCCCTCCACTTCAGTGGGCTGAAATGCTCTACTCTATTAGAGCATACACCTGGTTAGGTAGGAAAAAAATTGAGTGGCTTTGCCCACACTGTGGGTAAGTAGGTATGGCACAGCTCTAGCTAACCAGTCACCTTGGGGCAGAGCTATGGTGTCACTTTCAGCACAACTTGGGGAGGTATAGATGTGATATTAAAAAAAAAAAAATTACTGAAATAGTGGTGAAATATTGGAACAGGCTGTTGGAGTCACCATCCCTGAGAGGGTTCAATAAATGCGTAGATAGGGTACTGTGAGACATGGTGTAAGAGGCACAGTGGTGGTGTGTTGATGGCTGGACTTGATTTTAAAGATCTTTTCCAACTTTAACTATTCTACAATTCTCTGAGCTTAACTCTACACCATCATCTGCTAATAAAACCTGATGCCTTATAGACTGGAGGTGATTAGCTTCTGGAGAGCTTGAAGTATCTCCCCATTCACTTTGACCCTCTCCTCAAGAACTACATTTCATCTGGGAGTCAGACAGTGGATTAATATGGGACACCACTGAGTCAGTGGCCATGCAAATACCTGCCCAAACACAATGTAGTAAAACCCAATGACCCTCAAGCATCTGTATCAGGAAAAAGTCATATTTTCTTGAGGTGTCTTATCAGGTTTAGAGAACTACTGACATGCACACTTTTAACCATTTATGAGTGGCAGACTGTTTACTATGTTTTCCCAGAGAAAAGATAATGTGTAAGGCATAAATCTCAAATTCTTCCTCTCAAACATAAAACCAGAAAGTACTGGTGGTGTAGACAGAGGGGAATTACTCAGAAAGAACAGGACTAGAGGCGTCAGCAAGAGAGGAACATTCAGCAATTTAGACTGTTACACTGTCAATGATTTTGCAGAATCAGATTCTATCTGTACCAGTTTTGCTGACTTTTTCTTTGATTCTCTTGCAGTCAATATTTCTGTATTTCTACAAGTCTAGCAAATATTGATGAAGCTTCAAATTTCACTTGTAGTTTGAAATATAAATATACCATATTTCTTAACTACAGCAATTTCTTCCGCTTTGGAGTTTCAGTTTATTTCACAATGGCTGCCTTTAGTCAGTTGCACAATTTGATCTTCTAACCAGTCTTGTCATCAACAGTGTTTTTGAAAAAAAACCCAAAAAAACCAAAAAAAAAAAACAACAAAAAAACAACTACATGTTAATCTGTTTGTGGAATTGCAGATTAACCCAAGATCAGCTGAGAAAAGAGGAACGAGATGCTAGGTACTAAATATTCTGATAATTTCAGGTGTTATGCAGACAAAGTAGTTTTGAATTTACTCCGCATTTTCCAGATCATCAGCTTTAATTGTAAACCCTTCATCACTAGAGACTATGGCCAGCATGAAACCTTAACAACTGTGGAAAATTTTTAAGTCTAACACACTAAGATCCCTACCTATATTGGCAAGTCAGAAGGAAAGAATTTTTAAGTCTTTGTGTCAACATAGTTAACCAGATCCTAAAATAGTGCTCTGGAAAGTACTTTAAGATCTCTGGATGAAAAGAAATCCCTTTCTCAAATCTAGTAAATATTAAAAAAAACCAGTTTATTTGAAATTCATCTGCACATATAAAATGCTTGCTCTTCTTTTTTTCTGCAAGAGAAGTTCTGCACCTTGAAAAATAATGAAAACATTTCTCTGATCAGGAAGCACCACTGTTACTGAACATGAAAACTGATAACATAAAGAGAGACAAGGAGAAGAATTTTCTTTTGTCATTTGAAACCACCAGCCCAACAACTGAGATGATGGTTCATGAGGCAAAAATGGCTAATTCAACCAGACTAGCAAAGTTTCTGTGACTACTCAGCTTTCTTCCAAGCCACATTTGTCTGCATAAAGACCATTAGCTTCAGGAATCTACAGTTTACGTCCCATTAGACCATCCAAAGAACATTCTAATCTGGAAAGTGCTACTCTATAAGAAGAGTCTGTTAGAATAGATTATAAGAATAGACTAATGAAAAATCATAGAATCATAGAACAGCCAGGTTGGAAGGGACCCATCGGATCTTTTAGTCCAACCATTCCTATCAAACACTAAACCAAGTCCCTCAAGACCTCATCCACCCGTACCTTAAACACCTCCAGGGAAGGGGAATCAACCACCTCCTTGGGCAGCCTATTCCAATGTCCAATGACCCTTTCTGTGAAAAACTTCCTCCTAATTTCCAGCCTAAATCTCCCCTGGTGGAGCTTGAGGCCATTCCCTCTTGTCCTGTCCCCTGGTACTTGGCAGAAGAGCCCAGATCCCTCCTCTACACAACTTCCCTTCAGGTAGTTGTAGAGAGTAATGAGGTCTCCTCTCAGCCTCCTCTTCTCCAGGCTAAACAACCCCAGCTCTCTCAGCCATTCCTCATAGGTTCCATTCTCCAGCCCCTTCACCAGCTTCGTGGCTCTTCTCTGGACTTACTCCAGAGCCTCAACATCCTTCTTGTGGTGAGGGGCCCAGAACTGGACACAATATTCAAGGAGCGGCCTCATCAGTTTTGAATACAGAGGGAGAATCACCTCCCTGGACCTGCTGGCTTTACTGAAGCCCAGGAAGAGACATCCACAGCCTTTCCCTCATCCAGCAGCTGAGTCACTTTGTCATAGAAGGAGATCAGGTTGGTTTGGCAGGACCTGCCTTTGGTAAACCCATGTTGACTGGGCCTGATCACCCGGTTCTATTATAAGTGCTTCATGATAGCACTCAAGATCACCTGTTCCATGACTTTCCCTGGCACTGAGCTCACACTGACTGGTCTGTAGTTCCCGGGATCCTCCCTGCTACCCTTCTTGTAAATGGGAACTACATCAGCCAGTCTCCAGTCCAGAGGTACCTCCCCAGTCTTCCAGGACTGTTGGAAGATGATGGAAAGGGGTTTGGCCAATACATCTGCCAGTTCCCTCAAAACCCTAGGATGTATCCCATCTGGCCCCATAGACTTGTGGGTGTCCAGCTGGCCAAACAGGGTTCTGACCACCTCCTCTTGGACCATGGGAGCCTCGTATTGCTCCTCTATTTCTGGGGTTTCTACACAGAGGGAACAGCTTTCTTTACAATTAAAGACCGAAGCAAAGAAGGCATTAAGTACCTCAGCCTTCTCAGCCTTCTCCTCATCCCCTGTCACACAGCAATACTAATAATGTATTAACATTATTTATTATTATTATCTACAGGCATATTTGCAGCCATTAGGTCCATAACTACCATTTAAATTAGCTGAAAAGAGTATTTTACTAATACTAAGAAATAGCAGCTTTAGAAAAGATAAAAGCATTGTGTAAGAATCTTGACTGGAACAAAGTTTCAGACCAGGGCTTAGGAAATTTAGGATGAGACGATACTTTTTTTCCTTTCAGAAGGAGACATTTTTTGCCCAAATCCAGTAGTTTGAGTTCAAGTTGTGAGCAGTTCAGGGATGAGGTTAACTTCACCAAGCATAACTGTAGGCGACAGGAGTAGTTTTCTATCACCTTGTGGGTAAGGGCTGGGATATTTACTTAAGCTGTGAAAAGTTCAATGAATTTCCTTTTCTGATGATGATTTGAACTTAAGTATCCCAGGTCAGTGAATTAATCATGATGCTCTGTGGGTTGCATGGTGGTGAGTTGCTTGGTCCCTTCTCCACATGCTCCAGCTTTCTACTGCGGGTGCTGTTTTATATTGTATAAACAGTTAATTGTGGGCCTTGGAAGTGGTGCAGTAGCACTATGGCTCAAAGACAGCATTGAGCTTCCAGGACACAGGAGTCATCCAGCCTCTCCCTATCTCACTTCATCTATTGAAATACAATACAAAGGCTCTAGCAGACTAGCTGATGAAAGGTCAGCCCTCCACACACCCTGCAACCTCTGATTAGGACATTCACTGTAAATGTAGAAGCTGTTCATCCAAATCCTTGCTTTGAACTTTCACCCACCTCTCCTTTCAGAAGTCTCTAGCATTCTCTGTCTCTCAGTTTTCCACCTTTTGTGGGAAAAATATGAGATGGCCACAGCCTTCAGTGTTAAATGCTTTAGAAATGCTTTAATTGTGTAAGAACAACACAGAAAGCAAAATGACTGTGTGGTGTAGCTCCTTACATCCCACTGAAAGGTGATCCCCCTGGGGATGGGGAGGCAGTCAGTGCACAGCCATTGCAGACAAGTCTCATGTGGAACAAACAGATCATGTCATAGGATCCCACCATCATTTTGTAAAGTGGCTATATGTTTCCATTGCTCTGTAAATTGATTCTGACAAGAAGGATAATAATAACATGCCATCCACTAGGCCATCTGGTCTTTCCAACCAAAAATATCTTAATCAACTATTTGAAATGCTTAATAGGCATCACAGCAAGAATTATTTGTGGATGTTAAATAGTGGCTGAAACCAAACACAGAGAAGGAGCATGCACCCCTAGTCTTAACTGGTGCGGAGTATTATGACGTAGTCATTAAAGCTATGCTGGTTTGGACCAGTTGACATACGGCCCATCCTATTTAGAAACACAGTATTAAGAGTGGTTATGCTCTGAAACTTAATAAAATTACAACTTGAAATATCTCTAGTGAAATTAATGATCCAAAATATTACAGTCAAGCAGAAATCAGGCTTGTCTTGAATTTTGAAGGTCATTTGGAGTCATAAAAATGCAGTTTTATGCTTTAGATCTTTGAAAAAATAATAAGTCAAAAGGGGCATTTGTTAGTGTGTGTTTCAGAAATAATCTGTCCTCCCCATGATGCAGTTAAGTTGCTGAAAAACGAGTATGGAGAACATCCTCTTCTTCCCCTTCCCAAAACCTACTCCAAATAAACCCACAAAACCAGAAAATCTACTGTCATTCAGAATAAGCTGGTGGTCACTATTTCTTTTAACTTGTTTAGGTGATTGGGTAGAAAAGACTACAAAAGAAGACCCTGTGGACAAAGTGTATCAGATCAGACATCATATGTTGCCCAGATGCCAACCTAATATCCTTCTTTCATCCTGCAAACCCATAACAGAAACTGGACTCATGCTGGATTTAGGGGAAAAGCCAGGAGGAAAAAAGAAAATAACTTGAGTCAAATCAAAGGAAAGTACTTTGGATCACTTAGTGGAATGATAAAAACAAAACCCAGAGCCAATGAACTCCCTAGGGAAACAAAAAGGTTTTAGCAAAAAAAAAAAAAAAAAAAAAAAAATTCAGATTCAAGACAGTTTTCCAGGTTTTAGAGGAAAATATATTTTATATACATTATTATTATATTATATTATTTTTCTTTCTCTAGTCACATCAGCACATTCATTTGTTTTCCTTCTTTCTTTCCTTCTCCTTTCTTTTCTTTATTGAAAGGGAAAGCAAGTTTCATTGGAATTGGATGAGTTTAGTAAAAAAACCTTATGCTTATTAAAATTAAATATCTGATTTTGGCAGCTTTATATGTTTTTTTAACTTAAAAAAATCCTTCACTTTCTCCTGTGAAAATCATACATTGTATTGGACCAGATTTTCAGATAATTGCTTATCTCGCAAAAATGTTTTATCCAACTCTACCCAATACCAACAGAGGGTGGAGGTATTAGTAAGTCCCTAGAGAGAACTAAAAAGAGAAATGAGGAATGAATTATTGAGAAAAAGAAATTACCCCAAATAGGAGAAGAAATCTGTTCCTTGGAGGAGGAGGATACAAGTGAATTAAATAAGTGCCGATCTTAATGTTCTTGGCCAAAAATATTTGAACAGGTTTGGCAAGCTAATCACAGATTAAAAATCCCTGCAGTAAGAATGCCTTATTCCTTTATCCAAGTCATACAAAGTAAGGATTAAACATATGCTTTTTGTGCCTAATTTTCCACAAGTAACATGGGAGGAATGAATGTTAACTTGATGCCTTGAGAGTTGAGAGATACATTCAGAAGTACAGGGTAAAACTCTAATCGAAATCCATAGATGAATTTCCTTTGACCTTGGATTTTTCTCTTTCATTCCTCTCGTAGTTCTTCTAGTTCATCTTTCACTTATAAGAACAAGATTTCAGAAAGGAAAAATCAGAGGTTGTGGCTTTTTTTCATCAGCTTTATGATAGAGTTATGTAGTCTATCTCCACTGTATCAGGCTTTGTACAAATACAGGGAGAGATTCTTCCGCCTCAAAACTTCTAACACCTGAGCAACAAGTAGAGAAAATTATGTGTTTGCTCCCTAGTTTCCAAACACTGGTTAACCTGCTCCGTTCCGAAAGTTCAGGCTTAGTTACTGAGAAAGCTTTCTCCTTGGCTCACATGAGGCTGACTTTCAAAAAGAGATAGCAGTATGTTTTCAGTTTTTTTTACCTCTTTCTTGTGGAAAAAGCATTAGTCTAATTAAATTTTTAGACAGAGTCATATTAACAAAAACGGAAAAGGTAAAACTAAATCAATGCAAGGTAATTTTAATCTGTGGTGAAATGTCATTTTGAAATTTTTAGTCTGTGAAAATATCTCTAGATTTACTTTTTATCTTCATTTTTGCAGGAAAAAATGCTTTTATATTCACATTTTCATGGAAGAGGAAAATTGTTTTTCATGCAGCTGTGTACTTCAAATTGACAGCTGCATTTTTCACGGATATGATCACTCAAGCTGAGGTCGTCACTCAAGCAGCATGAGCTGATCCCATGCAGGGCTTTGGAAATGACCAGAGCTACCTTGAAATTGTCCTGAAGAGAGAAAAGCCCCAAGACAACAAACACTTTAGGTCCATGTTGCCATGCCGACGGTTTACTCTATCTTGACTCTTAAAGAGCTTTGTATTTTTTTTTTGTTTCCTGCATGTGACAAGGGAGAATTCATCAAGTCCAAAGTGTTAACAGAAAGTCAGATGATCAGTACATTGCAGGAGGTAGGACTAGATCCTGCTTCCCCTGTGGGCTATGGTTGCCCACTGCTCTGAATTTTACAAGTATTTAAGTGTCAACAGTGTTCTTGAAAGATGAGCTATAACCTTACATCAACTGTGTTCAAAGGCATGTCTGGCACAAAGGCTCCCATCCTAATCTTATTCCCCAATGTCCAGTTTTGAGAGTTCAGTTTTAATGTGCTTGAAGGAATTCATGCTTTTTGTTTGTTTTAGTGTTTTGTGTTAGTTTTGTGGTTTTATTATCTTAATAATGATAACAACAACAATAATAAACAACAAAAAAAACACCAACCAAGAAAATCCCCACAAACCTGCCTTGTTGAATCAGTGACACCGAAGAGGCAGTCATGAGAATCTACACTGACAGAGAAAGAAGGCAGAGTCTCTCTGGGGAAAAGAGAAGCTTGTTTTCTCTCTCAAAATTCTTATGGATCTCAGATTTACATTCCTTCATCATCATGTCTGCATAATAAGTTCTTCAATCTGGGGTTTTCCAAAGTAAAAAAACAAACCCCCAAATCCTGTACACCCTGTAAAGAAGGCAAGATATGTGAATCTTCCATAGACTTGCAAGACGTTATGAGTTACCTACATAAGTATCTTACTCTCTTTCAAATACCTCATCAATCTGGAAACTACATCCCCATATATCTCTTCTGCCAAATTTGTTTTAACTGTCAAAGACATTCTTTTCAAAAGACTCAAGAAACAACTCAGAAATCCAACTTGGTGTATTGGCAGGGCCTGGAAACTGTGTCTCTGAACTGTACAGAGGTCAGTGGTTTAATTTCATATGGCTTCCCATGATTTATAAGTGCTCCAGCTCTCAATTCAGAACAGCCCATGCTTTCTCTGTTCACCAGGATGTAATGCCTGTCTAGGGATTGCTCCCTCCTGTGTACAATTACAAAGCACAACGCCAGTGCTGAAATAGATCAATACAATATTATTATTCTTATACCAAATGGGGCAGCAGGAAGGTGTTCTGTGAACACAAAATCTGACAAAAGGACTCATCTTGTCAAACATTTGCTGGACCACCCTTTGGCTGGAGGTTTGAGTGGCAGTAATAGACATAGGTAAAATCAGCCCTTTATCTGGGCAAAGAAACTTGTGTGGTAAGAAATACAAGGCTGAAGGAGGGAGTTTACAAGGAACGTCCTGTGAGCCAGAGTAATGCAACGCTGCAAATAGCAATGCTAAAAGCATTCAAGATATTCTAGTATGTTGATTTTCTTGACAAAGAAGGCAAATTGTAGAAATCAATTTGCTCAGCTCATGAAGTTTCAAAGGAAGAAACAGAGATTTCTAGGTTCCCAGTCCTGTCTCTCCACAGAGTGTGACACTTTTGTCATTCCTTTGCGTGTTCACCCATACAGCACCCTCAGTGCTAGGAGCAGTGAGAAGAATTCAAAGGTAAATTTTGGTCTGGGTATACCGTGAGAACAAAAAAGTCATCCAAGACATGATGAGAAATTTACATTTGAGATGTACAGATTGAGTCTATCCCAGAAATGCTCAGACATTTGGCAAAAGTTAGGAGAGAGAATGGAAGGGGTGCTCTTGTTTTTTAATTCCTCTTTCTGTTTGCTTAATCCCATTCACTGCAATCTCTCGTGCAGGGGTATCCAAAGTCTAGACAGCAACCCTATGCATCCTGCATTAAGTCTTACAAAGTAGAGCACCAGACTTAAAACGCCTCACCAGCACAATTTCTTAAACCTCATGCATAGTCTGTCTTTCTGCGTCACTCATAATTGCAGCTCTGGTAGCATCAGCCTCCTGGCACTAGTCCATAAATTGAGCGATTATTCTCTTCTATCCAGACTTATAGAAGGCTTCACATCTTGGCAAAATGACGAAGCTATCTATATATCTATGTTCTTTTTATGACTTGGAAAGTTAAACTGCTTTCTGTCTTGATTATGTGCGTTCGCAAAACTTGCAAAACAAAAAGCAACAGTATAAACGGAACCAATATGTTGAAGTTCATCATCTGTTGTTGATTTCGCAAGCATCTCCCCATTCTCCCTATTATTGACAGGTACCTTTTTTTTTCACCTGTCTAGCTTTCCTTGTTTTCTGTTGGAGATGAAAATAGAGAATCCAGGAATATCAAAATATCTTTTCATGTATTCTGAAAGACTTGCAGATGTCTCTAGTAGATCAAGCAGAAATGAACCAACCCAGAAAGTATTTGCCTTGTGACACAGTTAACTTACACATGCACTGCTAAAACCAGACTTTTCCTTGGATTTCCCTTAAGCTGCTAGTGATTCATATGCTAAAAGTCAAAACAACAGAGCCAACAAAGTCCTGAATATTCCACAGTAACTGCTTGTAAAAGACCACTGGTCAATCACAAATACTGTTCCATCTGTCTCAAGTCACTGTCTACACCATTCCTGGGCCCTTTGCTGTATCTGTACAGAATTCCTTGGACTTTGGAAGAACATGAGGGTCTTGGTACAACCTTGTGTTGAGCACTTTACCAGTGTATCCTTTAACAACTGAAAACCAGCACAGGATGATGAGACCATTTCCAAGTTTTCTCCTCATGTCTAAGCATCACTGTCCAGTAAGCACTAACAAGTAGTGAGCCCAGAGCCCTGTCAAATGTTCCTGCATTAATTTTCATTTCACCAGAATAACCGTTTTCCATAGCTGAATACTGTGACACTGGAGAAAGAAGGAAAACTCATGTTTCACCTTTCTCACATTGGCAAAGATACCATTATATTCACTGCAAACAGTACCTGCACCAAAAGGTGGTGCTCTGGGTAAATGGTTTCTCTTGTTATGGTTGCTGATTGGGACGCTGAGAAATGAGTCCTGTCTTCATGGATTTACGCTGTCCTTGTGCATCCTCTAAAATCATTAACTACAGCAATATCAACAGGCAGCAAGTACCACCACATGTTTATGTTATGTTTATGAAAAGCCATAGTTATATTCTTCTCTCTCAGATTCAAGCAATTCCCATTCGTAGGTTTTATGCACATTTTAACTGTCCAAGAACATCTGTAAAAAGTTTATGCCATGCTTGGAAACAAATGAAAAGAGAAACTTGAAAAATATAAACTTCCCAACATTATTTCAAGATATTCTAGGTTTCATCAGAGCCTCTCAAGCTTTCTTTGGAGAGGCTTAGCAGATCTGTCCCCCTTCACCAGAGTGTATCCCAACACAGAGGAATACTCCTGAAAACAAACTTATTCCTGTGTACAATGCCGTATCTAAAGTGACAGATAGGGAGTTTCCTGTGTGTTCTTGGTATAGATGGATACAATTTTTCTTTGAAGTTTAAGACAAAGAACAAAGTTGAGTTGTACAAATGTCCTATTTTGCATTGAGAATTTACTCTGTGCCAATGATGCTGATTTCTGGCTATCTCAGTACCTAAGGTGCTATTGTGAGTCAAAAGAATAAATCTAAAGAGAGATATGCTTAAGATGCCATTTCATACATGACCTCACCAGTGTTAGTGAAATATCAAAGAAGCTACCTTACTCCTAGTTCTTGTATCCTTAGTGGAGGAGTGCGGTAATAAGACGTACTGCCTACACAGATTTGTGTACAGATGGCATACAGTTTACTGTTTCATATGAAGCAGCTGAATGCTGTGTTTCCCACAAATTTCATCTGGAAAGGGAGCTCTCACACTACATGCAGGTAAGGGAGGTGGTGCAAATGAATCCTGTCTGTGTTTCCCACATTCCAAAGGTAACATACCGTGTGGCAGAGGCAACACTAAGGCATGTCACAGACAGTATGCAATCCTTTCACCAAAGTTCCACAGGCTATAAAATCATTCCCTCTGTCTCACAGAAGATAAGAAAAAGGGCGCCATGGCCTTTTGTAAATGGCAGATCCCCATCAAATGCAGGAAGTAGGGTCAGGGCTGAAGATACTTTTTCAATGCATCTCAGTGTAGGCAAAACAAAGTCAATGAAGCCAATCTACTCCTTTTCATGATCCTGAACTTAAAGTAGAAGAGACAAATACAAGACTATGTTTGACATAAATCCATGAGTTTACGCACACTGCGTGGCATCTTGTACCCAAAATTTGGATAAAGTAATCCGCAACAAACAGCCACAAAGTAGATTTAAATACATGGAGCAGGATTATTCAGCTGCGGCTAATTTGACTTTTGTTTATGGAACCAACATCTTACACGAATTACTCAAATCCACAAAGTTAATGATTATTATTAATGGCGTTAAACATTCCATATGATACATTGTAGATTGTAAAACTGGCAATTAGATAACCAGTTATCTATTGGAACTCTCATTAAAACACAGAATTAATTCACTTCCTTAGAAAATAGCTCAGGCAAGTGAATTTACAGACAGCAGAACAAAAAATAAATGGATTGCATTAAAAAAAGTGTTCCTGTTTGTCCAAAGCAAGCGTCTTTTTGGATTCCTTTGGATTTCTGCAATAGAAAATTAAAGGAAAATGTAGTTTGGGATTCTGTCTGTTTTAGGAGGGAGCCCAAAAATTATCATGAAAACACTATATCACAGCAAAGCTCCTGTCTAGCCTTTTTCACTCTCCTTAAGAAATACTACAGATTTCATGTTCATAAAAGGAGATTAAAATGGAAGGCAAAAGGCTGTCTTAAAACCTCAAACCCCACAAAGGCAAGGAAAATAAAATCCCTTCTTATTGTTCTCTCAACTTTTCTCAAAAACTGTTGGAGCCTGATTCACAGTTTTTGAATGTTTGGAGTCAATGGGGGTGAATAGCCTGTGGACAGGCAGAAATTTGGTCCACACAGACTTGACACAGAAACTCAGTACCTGAAACAAGGGCCAGTCTTGTTGGTACTTCAGGATGCTGCTGTCTCACATGGAGGAGAGGATTTCTGTCTTACACTCTCACCTTATCTGCTCAGCCAGTTCCAGCTTGTACATTTTTTTTTCCCAGCAAAATCAGACAATTGCTTACGTTAAATGACAACAATATGACTCAGTCTCTCTGCCCTGTCCAGCTGGGATCATTCTTGAAATACCATTTTTGCAAACAAGTTCTGAGTATACCCAAGGAAAAGATTTAAACCAACAAGGTGGCAAAGTGGCTTAAACCCAACTCTCAGTGGGGTGAGTGAGTCTGCACAAATGTCTATTCTGGCTTAACTGAAGGGCAGGAAGTCATTAAGCAGCAGTAACTTCAACAGGGGCCCTCAACTTCATTGCTTTTGTACTTCCAACATCCCCTTGCCTCTAATGCCTGCCCTGTCTACCTCTGTGTATGGGAATCATATTTTCCTATGTGCCTCTGCAAAGTGCCCAGCTCTCTGCTGGTGACTCGATCTGTGATACACGATGACCTTTAGGCCAGCAGAGTCATGAGTGAACACATAGTTTTGTTTGCATTAATGTTAAATAGTGTGTAAAAAAGCAAAAGGAAACCTGCATGTAATAACTTTTTTTTTTAATGATTTTTTTTTCCCAAAAAGGTCATGTTAGTGTTCATGGTATGGAATCTCCACTGCTTTCACTTTATCTGCTACAGAGCTTGAACTTTAGTCTTTCGGTCCAAAGGGAGAAAAATCAATAGTATCATACTGATACACAAGAAACTTTATTAAAGTAGCCACGGGCATCTCCGCAACCTTACCCTATCAAGCTGGCTTGCTAATTGGTTTGCAACAGTGTGGCTGCCATGAAAATTACCCAGGTCTGTCTTGTGAAAATCTGGCTCTATCAGCATCAAGAACACAAACAGCCAGGGAAGCGGTCAGAGGTCACTTCCTAGTTGTTGGAAACGGAAAATGAAGCTTGTTAACATTCTGCTGCTGCTTCTTCTAGGAAGAAAAAAACCACATCAGTGCTGCAGGGAGCTGTCCTCTGGAGGATTGAACAAAGATGATCAAGCTTCACTCTGCTCACTTTCACTCACCCATCAGGCTTTCATTGACGGGAAACCTAAAAACAACCTGCCAGAAGTGTCATTTCACACCTGCCTGAAATCTTTAGTTTGGAGTGCTTCCTTTATTCGCCCATCACAACATAGTCTCTCCCTTTGTACACGTCGTCTCTCCTCTTTGCTGTGCCCTGGTTTGTTGCTGTGCTAAACCAAAGCCAAATTCAAAATTGCCTGAAAAAACATCAGTGTATCTGGGTAAGAATGAATAAAAATGTTGCAAAGCTTTTGCAGGAAATGCCATTTATAGCTAGAATAGAGGAGAACCATCATCTCTAAATCCCCCATGCCTCTAAGCATCAGTCCAGAAAGCAGAAAAGGCTTTGGCTGGCTGCATGACTTTATAGCTATGGCTGTAAGGCTAAAACGTGACTTGAAGGATGATGTTGCCCATGTGAAACTGTCAGTGAGAGGCTGTAACAGACACCAATGCATCTGTGCAAGAAGCAGACACTGCAGAGTGGGTCCCATTTGCATGAGTTGTGTTAGCTACACAAAATCAACACTGAGTTTCTCCCTGATTTGCACTAGAATTTTTCACAGGACTCTGAAAGAGCCCTTGACATCTTGCTCAATCCACTTGAAAGGCCAGATGAACAGCAGACGATGTTCAATTTTATTTTTTTTTTCCCGATTCTTCTGTTCAGGTTGTGACCCAGAAAGAAAATAAATCAGTAATGACAACAAGGAACTTCAACAGTAAGGCAATGTGCAAGCAGAGAACACGGTGCTGTCCTTGTCTCCAAGAAACTGTGATCTAAATAGGTGTTGTCTGTTACATATCCTGTCTTCTGAAATGGAAACTTTATTAGGACAAGCCACAACTCAGACATAAACTGCTCTCCATGGTCTAAAGTATATCCAATGCCATTTCATACACACAGGAGATAAATATATTTTACAACCATTTCTGGGCAAGGCAAGTGCTTGTCCAATCTCCTGATCATTTTCCTAATAGTAGAGTTTCAATAGGTTGGAAGCCTTCTCTGTTTCTTTGAGGGTGAAGGCACCGTGGATTGCAAGTATCTCTCTCCCATGACAGTGAAATTTGGAACCTGGCTTTTCACAACAGCTCTTTGTACATCACATATCCCACACAGAGGTTTTCAAGGTTTAACTGCCTTTACAGTTTATGTGTGGCCTTCATGTACTAAAAACACTAGCTCATGGTATTAAATTGAATTAACTGCTTGTGTTGGTATAGGGCCCTGGAGAACTAGCTACAAAATTTCTGCCTGTCTTTTTGTTGTTACTGCCAAAAACTAAGGTAGACAATTCATAACAGAAAGTATATGGAAGGATCATAGAAAGAATAATGCCACAACTTCATCTTTTTTAGTATGGTTTATGATGAATATGTGTTTAATTTCTCCAGCCCGCGCTCTGCAGATGCTTTCTACCTTTCCACATTGTGATGGAAGGAAGGTAATTTAGGCATCAACCATGCAAATGCTATCTTGCCAGTCCAAGATATTAAACTTCCAGGGGGTCAATGGATTAGGAAAAAAACCCAAATCAACTAAGGATGTGTGAAATCTGGCTTCATTTGAAAGAAATGCAGTATTTCAACATGAATGTATAATCTTTTTCCTTGATATGGATTGGTTGTGTCAAATTATGAGAGTCCCATCTGCTTGTGCTACTCACTTTTCAATTAGCTTACTCACACCTGGAGATCATCTTAAATTTTCAGAAAGAAGAAAGATGAATTTTCTGTCATCTTTGAAAAAAAAAAATCTGTTTCTAAGTGGAAAAGCAGATATTTGTTTTTCAAGTAGAATGGAGGACACTGGGCAGGAAAACAAATTGATTCAGAAATCCATTGAACTCTACGAACAGCTTAAACCTCTTCAAACTGACAATGCTTTGCAGTGGTTTGTTATTATGCTACCAGACTCTGCTGAAATGTCTCTTCCTCCACCTCATGCGCAGATGCACACACTTTAAATACAATATTAAAGATACCCTTGACTAGTAAAGATCCTGTCAAAGTATGCTAATCAAATCCAGCTTTGATTTCATGCTTACTTTTCTGCTCATCCCAATTGTAAAGCTAAGCTGTAATTAATACATAAGAGGCTGGTGATTATACAGTATTAGGCTGAACATATAGAGTGAACATACAGCATTAGACTGCATTTCAATAGATCTGACACTGTAAAGAAATAAGATCAACTCAAAAGGTCTGGTATTAGCAGGCTGTTAATTTATCTTGGTGGCAATCTTGAGCTCTTACATTGATCTCCTGCCGCTGGTGACATCATTTGCATCTGTGTATATGTGCTTAGACATGTACATGCAGAATAAATAGGTACTCTTTCCCTTTTAGTTTTTTTTTTTTTTTGGAAATTGAATTTTAAGATGCATAACCCAGGGATCTATTAGTATTGCTTTGAAAATGGGCCTTATAGGTGACTGTCATGGCAGTGATGATGTGCCTCCAGCAAACAGATTTGAGAGCTGTGCTCTTTCCCTGCCTGCCTGCTCAGGGAGAGCCCACAAGCGTGACAGAACACATAAAGGAATAAACATCACAGCATTAGCCAGCACCCTACAGCCAGAGGGTGTAAAAACTAGAGAGGTCCCTTCAGACAGCTTGTCAAAGACCTGTTAAGGTCTTCCTTGTATCCTCCTGTTTTCTGTAATCTGAAGTACTTAGAACTAGAAGAAAGTACATATGGCTCCTAGAAAAGTCCTGGGATTCATTCTTCAGCTTTATGGCATGAGAAATCACACTAACTGTGATAAATAGCGAAATGCTGAGATGAGGAAAAATGAGCTCCTTATAATCCTGAACCTACTTGTGGTTTCTCTGGAGTAAATCCAGAGTTATTGTAGTAAAAAGAAACAACAGAGGTCCATATCTTCAAAGTCAACTTGGCATCATAAAACTTTAAGTAGTTCATCCTTTGAACAGTGCTATGCCTCAAAAAAAAAAAAAAAAAAAAAAAAAAGCAAAACAATCCTCCAAAAATTAATAACAAAAAAAAAGACAAAGAAAAGAAGGTTCAGTTTCAGAGAGAGCTTTATTCTGCATGCATGAACCAATTGCATTTCGCTGCAGAACTGCACAAGAGCAATCTTCCCATGTTGAGCAAAGCTGCACCATGGCTGTGGCATACCATTTCCCCACACTATAATGAGATCATATGTGAAAGCCTAAATTATGCAAATGAAAAGGCTGCACTAATACTGTTGAAATATTCCTGGAGTGTACACTTGACAACCTCAAAGTACATTTCACACCACTAATGACTTCATCACTAACACAATTGTCATGAGTCAAGCAGTTTCCATAGCAACGCCCTAGTACAGCTGTTTACCCATATAAAGTACTGCACCTACTTAGTTACATATACAGACAGATCACTAGATTCCTAGGTACTGAAATTGAAATAATTCAATTTTCAATGTCTCTCTTTATGAAGTGATTCTGCCAGCTATAGGTATTAGCATATCAATGTGACTTTGACAGGGTCTGCTGCAAAAGACATATTTTGCAGGCACTTCATGTCAATTAGAGCCCTAACTGTTTCATGGAATAATCATTCCTGCCAGATTAAGGTCAGGCTGCAAGGTAATTTAATTGGTGTCATTATATCTAGGGGGGAAAATGCTCTAATAAAGTGCACACACTATAGCTGCCAGTGAGGATGTGCTGTGCGACATGAAAGGTATTCCCTTCCTAAAGTGTATGGGCAAATCATTTATAAAGAAATAAATAAGGTGGAAACAACTTCAGATGCTTAGTTTCCAACAGAATTCCAGTGTATTTGACCAAGGGGGGAATTTTGTTTCACTTGAAGTATTTCTATTCACAAGGGAGGAAGCATGGAAGAAAAATAAATAAGAAAAAAGAGAAAAAAGTCCCCTCGTTCTATGTATGTCTTCTTATCTCCTGTGGAATGATAAACACTTTAATGAAAAATCTGCAAAAATCAAAACAATCTCTTTTTTCCCAGGGATCTGATGGCTGGGTTGTAGCAATTCGTGCAGGAAACTCCCTGGCCTCCCTCTAGGGATTAGGGTTGATAGTATTGCTCTTTCTTCCTGCAGAAACTTCATGCCAACAACTGCTTTCATGAGCAGCATGAGGTCAGTTTCCTACGTAGTCAGGTAAACTATCCTGTAAATTTCCCCTACCTTTCCATAATTCTGCTTCTCACACTTTTCCCGAGGCCTCCTTCCCCCTGCAAGGCTGGGTCCTGGGGTGCCCAGTTAAAGAGTCATGACATGACCATGTATCAACAGGAATTATAGCTGCATAGTCATTGGGGTTTGCTTTCTTCTAAAAGGGAAATAATTAAGATTTTTTTTTTAAATTTCTCTAGGTCTTGATTTTCACCATTTTTATTTTAGAAATTTTGTTCTCCCTAAAACACTTGTTCTTTTTCTCTTTTGTCTAGAGCCAGCCAAAGTTGTCAGGATACTGACAGACAGAGAGTTCAAGGAGTTCTCCAATATGATAAGCTTATTACGCAGGAAGGTAATGAGAAAATAAGATACGTATCCATAGCACGGGAAGATGTACCTAGTGATGACAACCTTACAATTACCATCATCATTTTCAACTTTTTCTCAGGAAAACAGAGCACCGGGGAAAGTATCAGCCTTGCAAACTGATTGCTCCTCATAGAGTTAGCAATGCTCAGCACTGTGGTCACAACCACACTCTAAATACTAATATATCAGAGATTAGGTTAACCGAAGATTATATGATGTTCATCAAAGGCTTAAGGCCAGAATTTTAGTTGATGTAAACAGGCTTATTTTTGGACTTCTTCTAAGCTATAATAATTTAAAAGTTGGGGTTATTAAAAAAATATTATCATGGGTTCAAGAATAACTGAGAAAAATTATGTTAGAGTCTATTTAAAACAAAGTGTTTGCAATGCATTTCTCTAAGATCCCTACAAATATTAGCTTTATATTAGCTTTTATATAGCATTTATTTTTTCTTTTTCATGGAAACAAGCACATCCATAAGCTGCAATTTCAGATGGATCAGTTCTGGATCCATAGAATATGTGTTTTGATGATTTTACTCTGAAATACAACATTGTGTGATTATAGTCACACTTATCATGTTTAGATATGAAAACTGATCATGATCAATTTAAGCACAAAATTGCAGATAAGAATGAAAGTTGCGTTATTTTTTGAATAAGAAGGTAATGATATATAGCAGGAAATTCTGCCAAACCAGAACAATTTTGCAAAATTGAAGCAATGGAAAAAGATCAGATTCTGAACCTTTTGAATTTCCCTATGAATATTTCAAAAAGGTTCCATTCATTATTACAATTTCCTTTTACTACCCATTCAGGCTTACAGTGGAACTATTTAAAAAAGATATAGGAAAGATTTTTTTCCTGCTATGAATATTGCATAAACTAACTGAATTAAGGTCAAGCAAAGGTAGATAATAAATGGAAATGAAAGTTTTTTGTCATTATTATTTTCCCTTAAATATGTCTGCTAGAACATTTTGGTTCAGCATCCCATCTGAATACATTTGATAAGACATATATTATCCATTAAAAACTTCATTAATCCCATTGCAAATGTAGTCTAATTTCCATCTTTTGATTCAACCTTGGTCAAGAATGCAGGAAGGGAGCTCTGAATTTGAGGGCTCAGTAGCTGAATGAATTTGAAACTTGTTAGAAAGACTATTCATTTCTTTTAATCAAAAGTCTTTATATTTTGAGGTTATGGATATTACAACCACAAAACAATGCATCATAGAATAATTTAGGTTGGAGAAGACCTTTAAGTTCATGAAGTTCAACCCTTAACATAGCACTGTCAATTCCACCACTAAACCATGTCTTTAAGCACCACGTCTACACATCTTATCAATATCTCCAGGGATGGGGACTCAACCACTACCCTAAACAGCCCATTCTAGTAGCTCAAAGTCTTTCTCATAGTGAGAGGCCCAAAATTGAACACAGAACTCAAATTGCGGCTTCACCAGTGCCAAGTACAGGGCACGGATCCCTTCTATAGTCCAGTTTGCCACATCATTTCTAATATAAGCCAGAATGCTACTGCCCTTCTTGGTCACCTGGGCACACTGCAGGCTCATGTTCAGCTGCCGCTGACTAGCACTCCCAGGTCCTTTTCTGCTGGGCAGCTTTCCAGCTACTCTTCCCCAGGCCTGGAGCTGCACAGGGTTGCTGTGGCCCAAGTGTAGGAACCAACACTGAACCTTGTTGAACCTCAGTTGTGGAATCCTCTATGTAAGAAGGATATGGAACTGTTGAAATGGGACCAGAGGAGGGCTACAAAGATGACCCAAGGGATCAACTGCCATATCAGGACAGGCTGAGAGAGTTGGGCTTTTTCAACCTGGAGAAGAGAAGGCTCTGAGGAGACCTTATAGTGACCTTCCAACACCTGAAGGAGGCCTACAAGAAAGCTGGCCAGGGACTATTTACAAAGGCTTGTAGTGACAGAACTAGAGGAAATACATATAAGCTGGAGACAGGGCAGATTTAGACTAGAAATAAGGAAGAATTTCTTCACCATGAAAGTTGTGAGGCACTGGAAAAGGTTGCTAAGGTATGTTGTGGCTGCCCCATCCCTGGAGGTGTTCAAGGCCAAGTTGGATGGGGCCTTGGGCAACCTGATCTAGTGGGACTTCCCTGCCCATGGCAGGGGGACTGGAACTAGGTGATTTTTATGGTCCTTTCCAACCCAAACCATTCTATGATTCTATGAAATAGACATTTTCAAAATACATTTCCATCTGGCTGAAAACCACTTTCATTCTTTTTTTTCTAATCTTTTTTTGAATGCAATCACTTTTAGCACAGTTCTCAGCAGATGTTGAGATACCCCTCTGACAATAAGACCTGATGGCTTAACTGTCTTTAACTTTCTCTTCATCAGGTGAAGCAACTCAGATGGATTTGGCCAGAAGACACCTGTTTTGCCATAAGAAGACTCTGTAGGTTGGAGGAAATATTTTTTGGCTAGATGGTGTTTACAGCCTGCAGCATCCTTATTTGGCCAGCAAAGAAGTCTATTATCAGAAAAAGATACATTCCTGACTTCAAGTTTTGAATGCTTGCGCATAGCTGCTACAATGCACAGAGGAGAGAAAACAGCTCAGAGCATGTGCGAAGGAAGAATATATTAAGCTATAATCAAGAGAATAAACCTGACAAAGGCTTGATTTTTTTTTTTTTTTACAAAAGGAAGACAACTTGCAAATGTATACCTCTGGAAAGAGGAGGTGGTAATGAACAAGGACAGTGCATTTCCCAGTAGGTGATATGTAAGCTGAGGGATAGCTGCAGGATGCCATGATGTACTCTGCTGTCACAAAGATTTTACACATTGACTGGACAACCTGTTCAATAAATCAACATACATCTATCATTTTTTTCCCAGGTATCTATCTGAAAACTCATAGCCACATTATAATGCATGCGCACTATTTGTTAACTTGGCATACTCTTTTCATCATTTCCAATCCTATGCTGTCTCTTGGGGGGTGATTCATCATTATGTAACACAGCACACATGGTATCACGTGATGATCCTTGTCCTTGCTGGGGAAAGAACAAAAAGAAACTGAAAAACCAGAGAAGAGTGGTAACGCAAAAGTACACACATATCCTAGCAATCATATGCAGGTTAGGCTGGCTACCAGGTATGGTTTTTTCACCTCTCAAAAATCCTTATTGATTTCAGAGGGAAATGGTCTTGCCTAACTGATGCAGACAATGGTCTCTAGTGTAATTAAAGGGAAAATTTATTTTACTTTTTTTGGGGGGGTTGAGATCATGCCCAATCTGGATCACACACTGCAATGGGAATGGAAAGCATCAAGGGAATGGTTACTTATCAGATGTAGTTTCTATTATCACTGCCTCCAAGAGCAGGCATCTCCACCATCCACATAAAATATTGACTGCAGTCAAAATCTGTTGGAAACTCTGACTGGGAGAAAAGGGCCAGGGTTTGTTTCAGACTCTCACTGTGATGTGAGGTCAGTTTCCAAGAAATAGCGTAACATGCAAGAGAAACCACCAAGAAAACTGCTACCAACTTCTGCAGCAGCAGTAAAACAGTGCCTCAGGGCGTAGCTCTGTCTGAGATGGAAGTATCAGTAGAAGATAGCAGCATTTGCACTTCAGATGTAAAATAGCCTTGTATGTCATAAAAGCGGCTTTCCCAGCTTTGAGAAGAAAAAGAAAAAACCCAGCCATGTCCACCTGTTCTTAAATTTCAAATTTCTTCAAGAATTTTCAGATTTGATCCTTTCCATAGACTTTTCAGGAACTTTTCACAAGCAACAACTTACCTCTGTCTTACTGTTTAACAGTTTGTTTAGCAATCTTTTAAAGCCAACAAACCATATAAAATATCACCAAAATAAAGAATTGGAAATGGCTAATACACATAGTTTTTGAAAAATCATCTGTATTTTCACGAGAATGCGCTACTATTTATGACCATATGAAAATGAGAATAGGGCTGAGAAGTACCTTGCTTCTCTGATTTACTAAGCCATTATAGGAGTACATAGTTATTTAAGCCTATGTCTAACTAAGATTTATTTCATGGAATCACAGAATTACTAGCTTGGAAAAGACCTCTAGGATCATCAAGTCCTATCATTCCTATCTCTCCATTCCTATCATCCACTAAATCATGTCCCTGAGTACCTCATCCACCCATCTATTAAACACTTCCAGGGATGATGACTCAACCACCTCCCTGGGCAGCCTATTTGGGTGATAATTGTCATTTTAATTTTGACTGTAGTTTACATTTTGTAAGTCTTTTGGATAGACTCTTTCTTGTAACATATATATCAAAACATTGCTGTGTACTCATACAAGGCAGGGACAGTTGTGGGAGTTCCGTCTGTGAAGAAAATCATCCTCTGAGTACACATTTCTCTGTCTATGCAATAGGGAAAAGAAGAAAAACAGTACCTGCCAAGTACTCACAACATACTTTCAGATAGTAGAAGTAACGCTTAGGTTTGAAAGAATATTGGAACAGAGTACAGCAACTTGCTGAAATTCTCCTACACTGCAATGTCTTGTATTTAAAAACCAAAGAAAAGAAATGATATGTCATATTTCAGTACACTACTTTCTGCCAACATAACATGCTGAGCAAGAATATAAGTTAACATGTTAGACATGGGGATAGTGAAGTAATGAACCTCATGCTGGGATCCGAGTTAAAAAGAATGTATTCAAATGCATTGAGTATACTTAATTAGATGACCAAATTAGGTGCAGAGTGCGTATGCTCATGGATACATTTAGAAAAATTACTTGGAATTAAACAGAGACATTGGCCAGGAATGAAAGATAGAACCAATATGGAAGAGTGCTCTAAGGTTGGGAGATACCATGTGCTGGTAGAGTAGAATTTGCTGGGGTTGGGGAGGCAGAAAGAAAGATTCGTTCCCACTGCTGGAGAGAGAATAGTGAGTTAATGCCATTGCTGCTCTAGAGGTTATTTCAGAGGCTCATTCAGGAATTACTCTCTTTCATCTTTAAGAAGAAATTGGAAGCATCCTGAATTTTCTGAGCATGATAATCTAAGGTATATGAAAGATGAAATTCAAACCTTTTAGTAAAAGGTTTTGGGGTTTGTTTGTTTGTTTGTTTGTTTGTTTTTCTGGGGTGGGGGGGTGTTTCATTTAACTGATGAGATCAGTTTAGTTTGATTTTATTTTCTAGCTTCTGTGGATGTAAATGCAGACAATGATGATCTATTATATATATATTCTGTTGTCTGGGTCTTTTTATCTGAAGTTGGATTAAACCGCATTTTGTAGAAAGCTACCTCATCTTCCCTTAAACACTCCAAATAAAGGCAAATCTGCCATGTTGGCTAGTGAACAGATCCGATATACAGCAACAGCCACTCATAGAAAATTAAGTGCAATTTAAAGTCTGATTTTTAATAAGTTTTAGATCTTGGACTATCATATACTTGTGTCCAGAAGATTAAAATATCCATTTCTGCCCAGTCCCCTGCTATATACATTTTCCATGTGTCAGCGGTCATGCACAGTGCTCAAATCACATGGAAACTTTTTTTCCCCAAATACAAACTGATACTTGCCTTCCTCCAGCAGAAAGCCTGTTTTTCCCCTACTCTATTTTACTTCAAGCAACAACAAGAAATTTAGCAGCCTTTCCACCAATTATGAGCAATAAATAGATGATCAACTGCTTTTTTTTTTAATTAGTACATTTAGGGAAAAAATACCAAACAACAAAATGTAGTTCCAGAGGAATGGGACTTATGCATGAAGTATGGTCAAAATCAGTATAAATCTTTGTGGCCAAAAGATCTGAAAGAACATTTGGAAGTCTCTAATATTTTGTACTGACATTCTCTGAGGAGATGATTGCCATTTTTGTTTCCAAGTATTGTTTTGCCTAGAAATTTGAAAAAAATGTTTGTTATTCCTATAATTATAACGCAGTGATAATATTTAATGTTCTCCCAGATATTTCCCTTTTGGTAGTTTTTGAGAACATATTTGTTTGAATATCATATCAAAATCCCACACTGAGATAGTCATCACTTTGTATTGAGTACTTTTGAGATTAATTTCCACTTGCTTTTATTTTTCACTGCAGTGTCTTCTATCTTATATATTTGATCCATAGTTTCTGTTGACAGGTGTTGCACAGTTTGTTTGCTTCTTGATCTTACTCTATCAGATATTGAACCTTAGGTTAAGAAATTCCAAACAGTCATTTCTGCATTTATTACTGGTCATCTAAAAGCTGTTGTGGCATCTTCAGATTTGACTGGCGAAGGTTTAGCTCATTGATACAAATGCTAAAGAGAGCTGTATAAAGACCCTAATCCCTTGGAGACTGCATTAGCAACAACTCAACTCATTGATTTCTCCCTATCATAAAATCTGTTGCAAGACCTGTCAGACTGGGAGTTTTAATCCATTTAATGTGTGCCCTGTTAATTCCATATATTGCAGGTATTTTAAACCTAAATGTCATGTGGTACTAAATCATTGGACAAATCCAAGTATATTATTTCAACAGCATTGTCTTTATCAACCAGACCTGTAAAGTTGTCAAAAAAAATACAACATGTTTGTCTGGCAAGACCTAGTTTCCATGCAAACATGTTGACTAGTATTAATTATATTTTTAGTCTCTAATTCTTTGTTGACAAAGTCCCAAATTAACTGTTCCAACAGTTCATCCAGAGTGACATCTGACTATCTAGTTTACTGATGCATCTCTTCTGATCTGTTCAGTTGCTGGGATTTTACTGGCAGTCATCCAATCTTCAGGAAATTTCCTCAATTTTCCAAAAACTTGTTGAAATCTGGTTTGGAGGACAATCATTTAGTTGCTTTTAGATCTCCAGACATAGATGTACATGTCTGATTATTTTATAGTGAGTCATGTTTTCCTTTAAAACAGATGGCGATTGCTTTATTCCATTCACTGCTTTATCTCAGAGGATATCTCTTCTGCTTCACATCACTCACAGAGAGTTTACGTTTTTTAATAGGTATTCCTGTACATAAAATATTTTAAAAAGATTCTATGAACAGTTTCTAGCATCGTTGTATGCATGTTTAGTAATGAACAGCAAAGGCTGAGGAGGTTTTACCCTAGTATACGTTTGCAGTATAATTGCACTTCATTTATTTTCACAAGTTAATCTCTCCACTCTATGCCTTTCCTTTCCTTTCCTTTCCTTTCCTTTCCTTTCCTTTCCTTTCCTTTCCTTTCCTTTCCTTTCCTTTCCTTTCCTTTCCTTTCCTTTCCTTTCCTTTCCTTTCCTTTCCTTTCCTTTCCTTTCCTTTCCTTTCCTTTCCTTTCCTTTCCTTTCCTTTCCTTTCCTTTCCTTTCCTTTCCTTTCCTTTCCTTTCCTTTCCTTTCCTTTCCTTTCCTTTCCTTTCCTTTCCTTTCCTTTCCTTTCCTTTCCTTTCCTTTCCTTTCCTTTCCTTTCCTTTCCTTTCCCAACTTTCCTTTCCTTTCCCAACTTTCCTTTCCTTTCCCAACTTTCCTTTCCTTTCCCAACTTTCCTTTCCTTTCCCAACTTTCCTTTCCTTTCCTTTCCCAACTTTCCTTTCCTTTCCCAACTTTCCTTTCCCAACTTTCCTTTCCTTTCCTTTCACAACTTTCCTTTCACAACTTTCCTTTCACAACTTTCCTTTCCTTTCCTTTAACAACTTTCCTTTCAAACTTGAACAATTAGATTGGAATTGGACATATACTTCTTTACTTATAAAGAAAACAGATTCTCAGGCAATGGTCCCCTTTGCACAGAGTTTCAGGACCCCATGACTATTATTAAAAAAATCCTAAACCAGAAAGCGTGTCTGTAAAAGAGTTGAGCACTAAACTTACATGTCCAAGTTTTTCAACCACTTCATCTACAGTTCTCATTATAATTTTCTAATTCTCTCTTGAAGAATGTTCAATAATTTGCATTTCACCATTACTGTTAATATAACTATTCTACTACAGAAAAATAATGAAAATTATATTTTTCTAGGCGCGTGGAAATAGAAAACCCAGTACCATCTTGGTCACAACTCACATAAACAAGAGAGGGGGCTACTTTTGAGTGTTACTGTTTAAGTTCTTCAAGAAGGGGAAGATTTGACCCCATGCTGGTATATATTGATCAAAAGATTACGCTCAAATTTGTATGGATAATAAAGAAAAAAATATGTATATCTTTTCAATTTTATAATTAATTATACAATTAATTATTTATACAATTAATTCTGGAAGGAACAGTGGTCATTCAGAGAGACAAACTGCAGTAAGTCAAGTCTTCGGGAACTTTGGTGAGTCAGGGTACACCAGATAATGGAAAAATACACATAGTGACACAGGTCTTTTACTTTCTGCTTCTGATCCTGAGAAAATACCTGTGAGACCATCACAGATCTCATACTTCCTGAACCTGAAAATATTTTGCTCCCACTACCTTACAAGGAAAAATCTGTCCCTCCTGTTTCCAATCTAGGACATTCCCCTCTCCTGAAATTTATCCATGAAGTTCACAAATTAAAAGCAAGAAAATACAGGTCCAACTTGAGGTGATGGGTAAATTGCATTATCTAATTAAGGAAACTATACTCATTGATATTATGAAACAGTGAGCTTTCAGAGTGTTATTGTTTGTAACATACCAAAGAGGCAAACCCTGGGACGCCAAAGACTTGGGCAATGATATGGACAACTTGTTTGATGTGACAGAAGTCAAAACACAAACATTGAAGAAGATTCTGGGCAAGTCAACACAGATGCATGTGAAAGGGATGGATAAAATCTTGACTCTAAACTGAGCCTTGAATACAAAGCAGTTTATTCTCTTTCAGTGCTCTGCAAAAATAATTCTGAATACTTCTGTTTTTGCAAAATCTGGCAACATTTACACCCAACATGAACAAAGAGTCAATGTATCTTCTGTTCAGGATGTACACTTATAACAAATATAGAAGTAATAGATCTACTGTGTCAAATATTTTTTTTAACTAACAGTTTATGAAGGCCTCCAACAATTTTTACATTGGTTTTTAGAATGCTACTGTAACCTTAGAAGAGGGGAAAGTGGTTAGAGAGAATGAAGATGAAAAACATGTTCCTAAATTCCTCCTGTTTTCATTCTCCTTGTCCTATGGTTTTGAGCAAACTCCTCTCCAGCTACTTTCTGTAGATTACCTCTATTTATTTTTTTGTTCCTGTTTCCAAGAACACATCTTCAGAGTCAATTTGAGCTTCAATACATGGCAATTACTAAAGAAATAAAATATTATTACCACCCATCTTCAAGCATTTTTGCCACATTCTTCTTGGTTTTTCTATTTTCAATATCTAAAGTGCAGCACTCCTTCAATGCCCTTGAAGAGGTACTTCTTACATTTCTAGGTGCATTATTCCTTAGAAGAAGAAGGAAAATTTGTTTCATTTCATGAAGTATTATTAACTTTACTTTTCACCTTTAGTTCTCTTTGTGCTTTCTCCTCTTACGGTGTTTCTGAGATATTTCTAGACAAATAGAATGTCACTAGTTGGAATACTGTTTTGCTACTACTTTTATCAATGTTTATACTCCTGCCATCTTTAGGTAGTACATTCTCATTCTTTTATTCTTTTGGCACTGAAAAACCTTATTTTATTTCCAGAAATGTATTTTTCTTTCTTTTTTTTTTTTTTTTTTTTTTTCATGCACAACAGAGCTGCTGGTTTTAGGCATTTATTTATTCATTTCCATATACCATTGCTATGACTCAAAAATATTTATGGACTGAGGTACATTGACTCTTACCAAAAGTAGAGTTCTCTGGCTCTGATTTCCTCAAAAGCTGTATTATAGAAATGATTCCAACAGACATCATTCACAAGGGACTTTCTTATCTACATAAGAAGTCAGTGTCAGGGATGCTTGTGGAATTAAATAGTATAGCTGCATTATAACATGCTCCAAAGAAGGCAAAAGGACTATTGATGGATCAAAGAACAAATACTTCTTCCTAATCACTCTGCCCAAAATGAGTTATGAACACTATTTATATCGCTGCTCATGGCAGAGGAAGATTAATTCTCTCTGATCAAGGAAAATAACAAAATTGCAAACATCTGTTCTGCTAAATAAATCAACATCAATTGCAATTGATCTCATTTTTCCCATTGTTTTACATCTGTAATTTTATGTCTTACTGAACACGAGCAATGTCCACACAGTTACCATGGCTATAGTGGCAAAGTTAAAATGTATTTGGATCTTTTAGCAATGGACATTACCAACCTACTAATACAGACCAGACCTGCCAGAGAAGGTGGATAAATACTGTTAGATGGAGATAAAAAGTTTACAATCTGAAACAAGAGGCTGGGGCAAACATACTTGACTTCACGATATGGGTTGGCAACCAGTTGCTTCAAATCACAGCACCTGAAAAGCCTTTGCAACAAGCAGATGTGCTGCATCACCTTATCCAGCATCAGATATAAAATGTGCAAACTGACTTTCCTGACAGGGGCGTGTACACCATAACAATCAGATATCAGGCAGTCAGAGCAGTGACACAGACATGACAGAATAGCTGGGCAGCTCCTTAGTTATGTTCTGTGTTTTTACAGTATTTTTCTGCTTTGGAGAACTCTCCTAAATGTTAACCAGAACCACATCACTGCCAAGTCACAGCTCAGTGAACCACAGGAACGCCCAAAAGAGCACCACCACCTCTGTTGTATGCTCAGCAGTATGATAAGGTTCCTCAACATGGCCTGAAGCTGTGTTTACTTCAAACTACATCTTCAGATGGAACTTGCAAGAAGCAGGGTACAGGTACAATATACAATGATTGTGATCTGATGTTCCTGGTTTGCTGAGCAGTTTGTTGCTGCTATACAAAGTCAGAGGTGGATTTCAAAACTGTTGCAAAAGTCAGAACATGCTTAAGGCATTTGTGAACCCTCGGAGCCACACGACTCTCAGTAGTACAAGTGCAGTGTTTCTGTCTAATTTTAGTCCAATGCTGCATTTGTTGAAGTCAGATATATGAAGACCCAACGCACAGAACTCAGTGGAGTTTTGTCCTCCAAACTTAAAGCTCTTGATTCTGGTCTGTGAGAGAGCTTAGACACCATGAGAATAGAAAACATCCTTAAATCTACATAGGATAATGTCATACATATATTCTCCCAAACCTTATTCTACAGAGCTTCTAGTGTATGTCAGTCATACAACTGTACAGCACAGTGGACTGTTCTGGAATAGGAGTGTTGGAAAGTTCATTTGCAGGGAAGGACAGTACAGCTGGGCAATTCATTTACAAGGAAGGACAGTGAGAAACTGAGCACAAAGAAACTAACAAGTAGAAAGACATTTGTAAGAGGAATTTGGAATATCTTTGGGGATCTGCATAGAACTGATTTGCGCACCATCACCCCTAAAATTAATGTAAGCAGAATGACCATCTCAAACCTGGGGGTGAGAAATAATTGATCCAGGACAAGGCAGTAGGTATTACAACTAATTTTTCTCTATTAGTCCACCTTTTTTCTCATGGGATTTCAAACACAATTTAACAGCTTTTTAGCAATTGAAGGAAGGAGCTGAGAATGCTGGAAGAGCAAAGGACTAAGAACAAAACAAATGAAATGGTGAGCACTGGCTATTTTTAATGCATTGTTTAAACATTAGGCCCCTGTTCATCTCTGCTGAAAGCTGATTCTCTAATGTGCAAAATCAGTGTCATAGAATTTTAGATTCACTGGATTTCTAGTGAATTTTATCATATTATCTTTGATTTAAACAAACACATTTTTTAAGCTCTGGCTTGCAGACTGGTACACTACACAGAAAAGAAGGAAGCTGGAAATTTGTCTGGAAAACTACCTAAAGGAACACCTTGTGGCGGGGTCCTCAATTATATAACTTATTTTAACATCTAGTACATATGTACAACACAATATATGTTATAAAGTACTTTCTTATATGGGGATAGGTTTTAGTGTATATTATAGCTGCTACTTCTAGCACAGGTGAAGAGCACTTATTTATGAAACAGAAGTATACATATATGCCTATATATGTGTACACAAATAAGACTAGTATAATATATAATGGCACATACCAAAGCTGAACCTGGAACTCAGCTTAGGGTTTGGGAGGAAGCTGAGTGATTACAATCCCTCTGTCTTTTTGTAAATGCACAAAAGTGAAGGGTGGTGAGGGGACAGTCATGATAGAGATGACATTGCAGGAATTTCTGTAAAGAAATGTAAATGTGCATTCACATATACATATATATATATATACATATATATACACACACACATATATATACACACACACACATATATATGCCTGAAACCAAAAGTATTTGAAATATTCTTAGAGGAAGACAGTCTCAGATCTGTGGCACATCTCTTTAGGAAATGAATTGATCACTACATGACCCACCACATGCCACCACTGAAGAAGATAAGCCTGTGATAATAAGCAAGTAGTAAAAATGGCATGGTTAAGAAATGCAAAGGATACGTTGGGCCAAGCAAACTGGCAAATTAAAGATCAAGGTTGAACATCTTGAAGCTATGCATCCATGTGCTCTCAGCAAAATTCTTGCCTCATTTGGATTTCCACCCAGAAGATCCTCTGACAGTGGATTTTCCCTCGATTTACACCAGCAGGATGATGCTTATAATCGCCCACCCATAAATGACAAAGTTGTCAGCAAAGCCTTGCCCAATGCTGTTTCCAGGTAAAGCTATTGAGGATTTTGCATTAATAAGAAAGATATATGAGTTTTAAATGCTTTCCTTGAAGAAATCTGCTGAGAAAAAAATTTACCTCTTGTTATTAAAGGAAAAATGAAAAAGAAGATAATCGAGGCTTGTGTATCTCTCTACATGTGAGAGAAAGAATCAGCAAGAGAGAGAGCGCTGTGCAAGGGGAGATCATTTGCTCAAATCGGATAGCATTACTAATACATAACGACTCTGCCAGCAAGGCACTGCACAGCTGGAATTAATCTGAGAGAATGTGTGTTGCTGCACAGACAAGTGCAGAAAACTTTCCCTGTGTGAAGGCAGCGTGAAGCCCTGCCCTGTGGCTTGGAAGCACTTCATCAGGCCCTGACAGCACAGACGTCTTCTTTAGACCATTGGTGTTTTCTGTTTGTTTTTTTTTTTTTTTGAGGGGTGGGGGTTGTGTGTAGAAATGCACTCCACCCGGCTCAAATGAACACCCAGGAGGGAGTTTTTGTTTTATTTTACAACATTTTGCAGAACACAACTCTCTCTGCCCTCTTTGATTTTTAATTTTTTTTTTTTTCTTAATTACCTGGTTACTTTTGTTCTTGTCTTGCCTTATTGCATTGGCTCCAAACCCAGTTGAAAAACTGCTGTGGCTTGTTTACACTAAACAGCTATTTAGGTCAAAAGCAGCTGCTCCATTTAGCCGAGCACGTCTCTGTTAGCCAGTTTCTCTGCTTGTTACAATAAGGTGCTTTTTCTAAATGCATGCTGTGAGGAGGTAGTATCGAAATATATGCAGCAGATGATGGTGCTCTCTGAAAGGTGATTTTGAAAAGTCGCTGAGTCTAGGGTCACTATTAGGAAACAATTGTCTAGTAAAAGACAAGTCTATTCAGAGATGCAGTGCTGCCATAGCTGATTTTAAATAGACTCATGCATATGTGTGGTTCCTTACCTCCAAGCCCCAATTCAGTTCACTTTGGACCTGAGAGACTTCTGGTTTGCATCACTAAGACATTTATCCCTAATATTTCATCTTGCCAGTGTGACATAGCCTCCTTTTGCCATACAGCAGAGCTCACTTCCTACACATATGTAGCCATAAGGAATTAAGAGAAATAAGATAAATGCTTTGAAAGGGACATAATGTCTTTTTAGTACAAAAAATGAGACAAAACATGCTTTTGCAGGAAAAAATATGATTTTTGAGATGAAAATTTGATCCTGTTTTTGAGAGAGAGTGAAAATAAAAATAGGCATATTCATACACACACATGGAGCTTTAGCTACCAAACATTGATTTAATGTTCATTTCACCCCTAACTATCCTCCTAATAGCTATTGAAAGTCTCACATAGTCACCAAATTGAAAATAAGTTCCTGTGCACCACTGCCAATTACTGCAGGAATTATAGCTTTATTGCCATTATTTACTTTCCCCTAATATAATGTATGCCTGGCCTTGAATTACCCCACTGTAGGAACCACTGACTCCAGCTTGTTTTATAAAATTATTTTCCTCATTTTCACTTCACTTCACTCCAGCTCTGTTTTCCATCCTGACTCCCCAGATTCACTCCCCCAGGTTCTGCTTTTGCAGAACTTAATGACAATCTCACTCCAACTTCAACTTCGAGAAACATTTTTTCCTGACCTCTACAGCTTTTTCTTCTCTTTACTTCAGGTGGGTTTTTTTCTCCAAATTCTTACCCTAATGCTTTAGTCCCTTGGTGGCTGGTGAAAGACTTCCCGAGCTTCAGAAGATTCCCCCAGGTGGTGTATATCCATCATAGCTATCTGTAAAATATCTTGCTCCCATTCGTCTGGATTGGGACTGTGCCAGGGTTCTCACAGATGGAAAAAGGCTGCTGGACAAACCAGAGGTTGTCTGCAGGAGGCAGCAGAAGGTCACTTCTGCTGACCTCCACCAGCTCACCAACGGCTTCAGTGAGATAACTGAGCTGAACTGTATAACTGATGTTTGACCTAATACATAATTTGTGTTTGATGAACACATGCCCTCCAGAAACAGATCCAGTTGTGATTTACAGGCTAAGAGCTACTGGAGTCAGTCCTTTATTTTTTAGTTTGACTACCCTACATGAAAAAGCAGGAAATAAACAGGTAAATGAGATTTAAAAAAACAAAACGAAACAAAACAAAACAAAAACAAAAAAGCCAAAACCCCCAACCAAATAAATAATAATAAAAAACCACATCACCAACTCTGTGCTTTATTTCTCTTTTGAATCTGTCAGGTATCAGCTTCTAGGCTTGTTAAACCTTTCTCAGTGGTTTTTAAGAGTTTTGGTATTTCCCTCCTCTGAAGGTCCTCAATTAAATCGTAGTATTTTTTCTGATAAATTAAGTAGTTACTATTCCCCAAGTGTCTGCCTAGGAGACATTTTTACTAGTTCTTAAATAACAGTGAATTTCTTCTGCAATTGCAGCTTTTCAACATGCAGTTTTTCACTTTTGAACATACGTCTCTGGTTGGATTCAAAATTACAGTTTTGCTTCACTAATGAGTAAATCATAAGCTAATGGAGAAGAGAGACTTACATTTCCTTTCCAGTCAAAGTAATTCACATTTGCATGGACCATTCAGCTTCATGACTCATCCTCACCTTTCCCAAAAGCTATCTCATGCCTATTTTGGTGACTTCTAGCTCTCATTCATTGACAGCAAACCCAGGATTCATCCACCTTCAGCTTTGGGTTGCAAACCAAGCTTTGTCACCTCTTCAATAACAAATGATAGACACTGATAAAAGGACATTCAACCCTTCTGTATGCTCACTTCTTTCTTTATTGATTTCAGAAGAAGATTAGTTAACTATTTTTCCACTGGTTGTACCAATTAGATGCCAATAGTAGAGTGGAGTTTTCATTGCAGTCCAAGTGCTTTTCTGAACTCATTTCATAACCCAGGTTTCTCTTGCTGTTATTGAGTCCAATATCAAACAATTAGTATTACAGCATCGAGAATATTTCTTAATCATTAAAAGTTTAAGGAGAACAAACTGATTAAAGCTTTGCTACGAAATACTTTTATTGAACCTTAGACATAACTATAAAGGAGTCTTCTTACTTAGGATGGTTCTTGTAGGACAGGCAGACTGCAGGACATGATGTAGAGCTAGCAAGGTGGCTTTACAGACTCTCTAAGAGAAAACTGCTGCTGCATATCTTCCTTCATGTCTCGCTTCAGAGTAATGATTCCCTATCCATAAATGCCCAAAGAGTTTTAAAGGACATGGGGTGGAGAGAAATGATTATTAATAGGAATTTATACTGATATACATACATTTCATCAGTTATCAAAATTCTCCAGGTGATAACTGAAGTCTTTGAATGGGAACTGAAATCATAGAATCACCAGGTTGTAAGAGACCCATTGGATCATTGAGTCCAACCATTCCTATCAAACACTAAACCATGTCCCTCAGGACCTCGTCCACCCATGGACGGGGAGATTTAAAAGGACTTTAGCAAAAAGCTTCATCATGGTCCTCAGATCTTGTGGGATATCACTGTCAGAAGTACGCTCAAAAGTTCTAGAGTTTTCTTTTTAGCAATATGAGTTTTATCATTGCTGTAAGTCCCATGCTGTCCCCTGCTGCCCATAAATATAACACCATATCACCACACCTACTGATTCCCTTGGGAAGATGAGACTGACTTTATGGGTTGCCTAAATCTTGTTTTGTGCTTTCATAATGGGTTTGTGTTCTCATGCTTTACATTCCCTTGCAACAAATACAGGGAAAAGTTAAGCTTTTCTTAAAAATATACCTATATATTTATAGGCCCAGATGTGAAAAAGAGGAAAAATGTGAAGAGCACTCTTCTCCTGAAAAGCAACTATATATTAGGTGGGCTGTAGTTCTTAACTAGAAGTTAATAGTAATCATTGAATCATAGAATCATAGAATTACCAGGTTGGGAGAGACCCATCTGATCATCAAGTCCGACCATTCCTATCAAATACTAAACCATGTCCCTCAGCACCTTGTCTACCCGTGCCTTAAACACATCCAGGGAAGGGGAATCAACCACCTCCCTGGGCAGCCTCTGCCAGTGTCCAATGACCCTTTCTGTGGAAATTTTTTTCTTAATGTCTAGCCTAAATCTCCCCTGGTGGAGCTTGAGGCCGTTCCCTCTTGTCCTGTCCCCTGGCACTTGAGAGAAGAGGTCAGCTCCCTCCTCACTATAACCTCCTTTCAGGTATTTATAGAGAGCAATGAGGTCTCCCCTCAGCCTCCTTTTCCCCAGGCTAAACACCCACAGCTATCTCAGCCGTTCCTCGTAAGGCTTTTTTTCCAGCCCCTTCACCAGCTTTGTTGCTCTTTTCTGGACTCACTCCAGAGCCTCAACATCCTTCTTGTGGTGAGGGGCCCACAACTGAATACATGATTCAAGGTCTCACCAGTGCTTAGTACAGAGGGAGAATAACCTCCCTGGACCTCCTGGACACACCATTTCTGATCCAAGCCAGGATGCCATGTATGAAATAATTAAAATCAGCATGTCAGGAAAATTTGTATGTTTTAGGAGAGCAAGAGGAGAACATCTCTGGAGGTTTTATAGAAGCTGTGTTACCTGCTCTCTGTATTCAAAGCTGACTACTGTTAGGATACTTCATCGCCAGTCTACAGTCAGCACACCCTTCCTTTGGGTTCCTTGCTAGGCTAACATTAATGCAGGTACAATGGTTTCTCTGGATTTACTATAGATAATTTTAGAAAATCAGGTCTTGCACCACCTCTGTGCTTTTCACTTCTTGGGGAGTAGGGTTTAGTAACTCTAATAATACTGTGCTTACTACCTAAGTGCTTTGAGATAAACCACACAAACATCAGTTAGAAATCAAAGCTGTTCTCTACAAATACACATCTGTTTGCAATAGTTTCTTTCCTTCATCCTCCTTCCCTGATATCCCCCTCCCATCAGCTGGTTCATCCCCAAAGCACAGAAACCTGGTTTTGTGGGAAACATGTTGATTTAATTTCTTACCTCTGAAATCAAAGCTTGCAATGAATTAGTCTGCAAGAAGTGCTCCCTTAAAAACAACATCCCTGCCAGACTCAAGATTCAGCCAGAAATCAAATGTCTAGGTGTTACTATTTACTAAGAAAAATAATTAAATCATTCTTATTCCCAAAAGATTCTATAAATACTCAGTTTGATTTCTATTTAATAAAAATAAGATGGTAGGGGCAAGGGGAATAATGCAAATCTCCTAATGCTGTTTGGGCTCACTGGACTCAGATGGAACTGACTTCATATTATGAATTTCCGTCTTTGCCCTTCACTTGATACAACACATTGGGAAACAAACACTAGGTAATAATTTTATTATCCTGCTAAGCATATTTTTAGGAAGCAAGTGGTCAAATAATATTTTATCAGTTAGTTTTAGAGAAGATTGCTGCGTAATTAAATGTGACCAGTCTGTCCCAGTCACTTGCAAATGCCCGAATTCAAATTTAATGTTTTTAGATATATGAAGGATTTTTACAATTGCTATTACTATTTCCTACCCTAAGCTTCTTACAGTCATTAAGTATACGTTTTTATAATCCAACATCAGTTCTTCACTTCTTCAGTGAAGAACTACTCTCCCTATTTTTATCTGTAGGAAACAAACCTCAAATGGGTTAAAGCTCAGATCCTCAAAACTATTATGATGGGTAAATACTTCAGATTTCAGTAAACAAAAAAGACATAAAGTACAGATGAGGACTTGATCCTGGTAATTTCCAATGGTGTAAAGGAAATGTGTGTCAGGAAGGCAGTTGAACTGTGCCCATCTTATCATTTCCTAAACCAAGGACAATCCTTTTTCCTGACTGAATAATCTTTTTCTATAAGGACCAAAATCACAATGGAGGTGAGTACTTATCTTTTATAAATGACAAATAGTCACATAACATTGATTTGGAAATTCAGGGAAAAAAACCCAAATATGAAATGTTAAGATTCTTTTGGGTCTTCTTTTAATACACAGAGGTGAACTTTGTGGATGATCATGAGTGTAGTCAACAGAAGACGTCATTTTTCATGGACAGTGAGTTTGCCTTGAGACCTAGGTCTGGTGCTTTTCAGTCAAAAGTATTATGAAAGTAATGTGCAAGGTTAAAAATCAATAGGATAGTTTAATTTTCATTTATTTCATGTATTCTTAATAACAATGTAACCACACATATTTTCTCACAAATACCACTCAGAACAACTCTAGAAAACATAACAGGTTTGTGAAGTTAATGGATGTGAAGCCATCTATCCTCTCAGGAGTACCAAGACTAAACAGTGGTTGCCAGAAATCAGCTGCCCAGCAGCATGGACTCTCTCTGCTAAAGCTCAAGGTCTTCGGATCCTTTAAGGACGACTTCTCCTATGGCTCTCATAAGCAATGCAAGAAATAGCCATAGTTTAATGGCTAGATTAAGGGTTGCTATGCAACTGTATATTCTTGACAGGTTTCTTCTCATACTTCTCATCTCTTTGTACTGCTGTTTAATGGCAGAATCATTCATCGGTTCAATCTCAAAGGATCTTATGTATGTACTTAACTTTCTGAACCCTGAGCAGTCCCACCAACTTCAGCATAGCTACTCCCGGTGCAAAATTAAGTGTAGACATAAATCATTGCAGAACTGATCCTAGAGTACACTGAGGTGAACAGTTTCTCTTCAGGAAAGCATTTATTTCCTTAAGGCACCATTTCAACTTAAAGTTTTCACATATTTGTGTTATAATTAGTGAGGTAGTTGGAAAACAGTGTTGAAGGACAACTGGAAATGCACAAAATACGTAACACTAAATGCAATATTTTATATCTGGGGAAATAGAACCACAAAGGGACTTAAAGGCTATTGACAAGGCCTAAGAAAGAAGTGTAAAAGAAATTTGTACTTTTCCATCTCAGCCAAAAAGAACAAAATAGTCATCCGGGAAGAAGATTAGAGTTTACATTTCCTCTTTGCTTGAATTTATGCTCATGAATTTAAGTCTCTAACACCTTTAGAATTAAACAATGGACTACTAGATCTGGAAAAGCTGCAGAACGCCAAGTTTGTGAAACCAGGCTTCTGGAGATTTTAATGGTCCCTTCAATTTATTAAATATATGTTAAAAGTGACCAATTAATACCAAAACAAAACAAAAAAAAACAGAAAAAAATCCTAGGGAAAGGGTGGGAGGGTGGAAGGAGAAAGTTACATTTCCAGAGTGATCAAAAGCAATATCATGGCATTTTACTTAATCACAGTTTGTACTGTGTCTGAAGCAGACAATAAGAAATTATTCCCAAAGATTTAGCTACGACAGCAGTGACTCGCAAATAGAACTTTAAGGTACTCCCAGTCTCTAAATATTAAATATTTATTATAGTTCCATAAAATTTTACACTCATTGTACTGCTTTCTTGTTTTACCAACTCTCGAGGGACTGAGAAGAATCCATATTTGCTTCCTCTTTACAGCACATCAAACTGTTTTTTCATAATATTCCTATTAAACCGTACATCTCCCCAGTTTCCTGTAGATTGTCACTGAGTCAGATTGGTATCTGAACAGAAACTCCAGCTGAGTCTCAGTGACATCAGTCAGAAGACGGATGGGAAGAAATTGCCAAATCCAAGAATTCTTTAAAACACTGCAGTTAGGAGGACTGTCCTTAGTCAGGTCACTCATGTTGAATTTCAACTTCCTTTTTGCATTTGCATGTTGATTGTCAGCGCTTTCCTATTTATCTGTATAGCATCATGCATATTGCCAGCATGACACAAATAAACGAGCTAATGAATAAATAATAGCAATCAATCGAAACAAACATAGAGTTTACTAGCTTCCTTCTCATTGTTCTCACTGAATGAGATACCATAGGTAATGAAGTAGCATAAATTGTAAGTACAGCACTAGAAAGTCATCGTTTCAATATTTTAAGAAACCTGCAGTGTGACTAAGGTAATGTGCTAGCTATAAAACATTTAGACAGCTTTATTTTGCTTTCAGCACATGCCTACCTCTACTCCCACAGAAATCAACAATAAGCCTCCTGGTGCAGAATGGCTTCAAAAATCCCGCTATAAGGTGTTACTTTTTTTTTTTTTTAAACCCTGGAGCAATTCTCCTCTGTGAGGGTCTGCTTTGTCACTGAAAACCAGGGCTAAGGACCTGAGCACTTAAGAGACATGTGGTCATCAGCAGAGACTTTCTGCATGTGGTTAAATGCTGGAATTCCTCTATGGAAGTAATTATTCTTGAAATAATAATAAAATAATTGTTTTTACCACATGCATTACTTCATCTGTAGGCACTTTGAAGCATCCCCACTGTTCTTGAATCCTAATACCACCTCTTTGTTTTGTCTCTTCCTGACGCCCTATTTCCATTTGCAATTCTTGCTACAAACCAGCTTTACTTCAGAGTTACTGGTATATTTTACAGTTTGTTTGCATTCCTCCTATCTCTAATGACCCATTAGCCAGCTAGTATTTAACTACAAGGACAAAACCCATTGAGAGCCACAATAGCTGCAGAGGAATTCTGCAGCATCCAGCACAAAGGAAACATGATGTCCAGCCTTTCCATAATATAGATACATTAAAAAAAAAACTCTAACTCAAACACAATAGAACTGCATGAGTAATAACAACAATCACCTGTTAAGCAGAGGGTGCCTTGCAACTCCACTTCCTTACTAGATGCTGAATTGTGTTCTAATAGACAAAGAAGGCTCTAGCGATAAAACTCAAGAGATTACAAGGAACTACTTTTCACCCATGCATAATTGTTCTGTAATGCCATGTGATAATTTGTAATATGTGCATATTGAGATAATACTGTGTGTTATTTTCTGTAGTAGTATGTATATCTTTTGTTAAGTAAGTGATGACAAAGGCTATCACATTATTAAAGGCTGGACGGAGTTCAGGATTTAATATTCCCCGCACATTTCAAGCAATTTTCAATATCCACAACTGTCATCTAACATTGTTTTCAAGTTACAGTTCAGTAGGAGAAAAATAGCTATCCATCCAGAAGTGTTACGGTTTTTATCTTAAGTGGAAAGACAGAAGTGAACCAACTTTCAGCCTCATAATTTGGAACTGAACAGAATAGAAATTAAAGGGAGAAAAGAAGGGCAGTATCTTTGAGTGAATGTAGGTTAATGGAGTATCTTGGAAGCTGCTTTTGCCAGAATTACTCTCCTTGGTTCCTTCCAACTGTGCTTATCATGATGTACACCAGGAGGAGTTTCATTAAGTGAATTGACTCACATTGGTCCCAACAGCTGTAAAACAGATCTGAACAAAGCACAATACCACTGCAAGAGCTCTGTCATTTGAGGCCTCTTCATTACTGAAATGGTGGCACAAGCACTTTAATCTTTCAGACCTGAAGCCTGATTCCCCTCCAAAGCAGCTGCCAGACACTGTATATTTTTAAATCTTCTCTCTCTTTGCACTTCAGTGTTTTGGTGATTGCCTCACCCACCCCTCACCATCACTTACGGCACATAATTTCACGGAACTTCCAAACATTTCCTGTGGAGCAAACAACCAAACTTTCTGAACTCTACTTCGCTTCAGGGCATCTAATCTTGAAAGTTATGCATGCTGTTAAAAATTGGCTTTCAAATCATGGAACTAAGCCTTTAGGCTTTCCTCTTCATAAGGAGTTTCAGAAGAGCAGAGCCTCAGGCCAAAAGAAATAGTTGTACAGGCAAGTTTTCTACACCAAATCCAAGAGAACAAGAAGTATGCTGGGGTGCTTGCTAGGGGCTATCTAGCCTTCCTGCACTTGCATACCTCCCACTGTGTTTCACGTAGCCAATATGAAAATGAGTACATGAACTCCTGGGTGAACTTTTAAATTTGCCCTGCTTCTTCCTCTAACCTTGGTCATTCCAGACATGTTCTTCTTGTTTGAGGACAACATTCCAGCTATTTTTCACCATTCTGAAATAAAGCAACATAGATGCAGGAAAATGAGTCAGCTGAAAAGGTACAAAACCTTCCCAGTGACAACAGATAGTGGAATTTGATGGTCCCAGATGGTTCCACTGCTTCTGTGCTGTGGTTATGCTTTTCCTTTAACTCAGATTTAACATTGGCCTTTTACATAATTTATTGATATTCACTGGAACACGGTGGTCATCAGTCATTGTTATTCCCAAAACGTGTTATTCTCAGGAACAGGAATATTCCCATTATTTTCAGTGCTGTTACTGCACATAGTCCAACAACACTGACTGGTTTATCACTAATAATTATTTAGAAAAACAGATATTACAGCCAAATTAACAAATCACTACTTTTTCTTAATATACTCATATATGATAGAGATAAGGCATAGCTTCTTCTTGTGTTACATGACATTTTTTATGTCACAGATGACATTGTCTGTATGTGGAATATTCTGTTTTCTACTTTTTATGGTCAACAACGATCACTACTTTTTCCAGCCCGTCCTCCTGCATTAAAAAAAAAGCTAACAAATCTTCAAATTTTGCATTGTAAGCCCTGAAATTGTGAAATTAAATCAGAAAAGATGAATGAATGTCAGATTTCATGTTAAAAGATTAGTTTTTGAAGGCAAATACATGAAGAGAGCAAAACACTGCCACTGACAAACTCCTAGTCATGTGACTCCTAGTCACATGGGTGGAAAACTGGTTGGCTGGAGGGCCCAGAGAGTGGTGGGAAATGGTGTTAGATCCAGCTGGAGGCCAGTGACAAGTGGGGTTCCCCAGGGCTCAGTGCTGGGTCCAGCCCTGTTCAATGTCTTCATCAATGACCTGGATGAAGGCATCGAGTGCTCCCTTAGCAAGTTTGCAGATGACACTAAGCTGGGTGGAAGTGTAGATCTGCTGGATAGTAGGGAGGCTTCAAAGGGATCTGAACAGGACGAACCGCTGGGCAGAGTCTAATGACATGAGGTTTAACACAGCCAAATGCCGAGTCCTGCACTTGGGGCACAACAACCCTGTGCAGAGCTACAGACTAGGAGAAGTCTGTCTAGAAAGCTGCCTGGAGGAGAGGGACCTGGGGGTGTTGGTTGACAGCAACTTAACATGAGCCAGTACTGTGCCCAGGTGGCCAAAAAGACCAATGGCATCTTGGCTTGGATCAGAAATGGTGTGTCCAGGAGATTATTCTCCCTCTGTACTCAGCACTGGTGAGACCGCTCCTTCAATCCTGTGTTCAGTTGTGGGCCCCTCACCACAAGAAGGATATTGAGGCTCTGAAGTGAGTCCAGAGAAGAGCAAGGAAGCTGGTGAAGGGGTTGGAGAACAGGCCTTATGAGGAGCGGCTGAGAGAGCTGGGGTTGTTTAGCCTAGGGAAGAGGAGGCTGAGAAGAGACCTCATTGCTCTCTACAACTACCTGAAAAGAGGTTGTAGAGAGGAGGGAGCTGGCCTCTTCTCCCAAGTGCCAGGGGACAGGACAAGAGGGAATGGCCTCAAGCTCCACCAGGGGAAATTTAGGCTGGACATTAGGAGGAAGTTTTTCACACAAAGGGTCGTTGGGCATTGGAATAGGCTGCCCAGGGAGGTGATTGATTCCCCTTCCCTGGAGGTGTTTAAGGCACAGGTAGACAAGGTGCTGAGGGACTTGGTTTAGTGTTTGATAGGAATGGTTGGACTCGATGATCCGACGGGTCTCTTCCAACCTGATGATTCTATGATTCTGTGATGTTTTTTGTGTGATGTTTCTGTCCTGTATGAGTGAACAGAAGTACAAATATCCCATTTTCTCCTGTGTACCGATCTCTCTGTTCAGCTAACCTACACACAAGGCTTTTCAAATGTACTTAATGGGTATTAACTTGTAGTTCCTTACAGCTCTCTGGTCAGATTGCTGAGCAACTATACACATACTTTCTGTTTTCAGAAACAGACCAAGACTCCAAGGACTAAATCAACCTAAGGTGAAGAAATTTATTCCACCACAACTAATTATCCAATGAAAACTCTCAGTTCAGCAATATATCTGAAAAATAGAGTTTTCTGAATGCCATCCTAGCTTCTTGGTCTATTTATAATATAACCTTCACTATAGTCAGTGTTGCTAGGAGGTTTTTATAGTATATAGCATACAGTCTTGGCCTTTAATTACTCTTTTAATCTTTGCTGGGCTTGTTCCTGAGAACAAGTTACACTTCTGCCATTTACAGGATAAACCACTTCCAGGAATACATCAGAATGCCGCAAGGGTCAGAGAGTGCATTTATTGAACAACATTCTGATTCAGCCTAAATCCTGACTGATCTGCTTTTGCTTAGTGGAAGTGTAATTAACATAGCTAATTAATAAATGGCCACCCAACTTTTTTTTTCTCCCACAGTAAGAAAATTTACACAAGTCATCAGTTGTTTCATGTGCCTCCTCTTCCAGCTGGAAGGTTCAGGTGTTTGTAGGCATTTTATTTAAAATGGATGTTAATATGAGGATTATGTTAAATAATGTATATGCTAATACAAGGATTATGTTAAATGTAAAAAATGTATTGATGTTGTCCATTCATGTTGTCTGATACATTTCACACAGGACTACAGAATTTTGGTTTTTGTTGTAGACTTTCAAATCATGGGGTAAAGGTGGCAGCTTAACTCCTGTTAAGAACTCACAGGAGGTCCTCAAATACAATGTATTTTCTCCACTGTCCTGTAGTATGACAGGGAGCCACTGGAGATGTTTATTTCACAATGACATGCAGTGTTCTCAACTCCTGGAAATGCTGTGAAGGAAAATAACAGTCTTTCAGAACTGTTTTCTTGATACACTTGAAATGCTTTTCTGAGAAGCTGGATAATGGGAGAGTGACTCCTTGTTGCAATTATAGACATCTCCTGTAGAAAACAACTCTCTTTTTCACCAGATATCCCCAAACCATCCTTAACAGGAGATAAACATTAAAGAAAAACAGGGTATTTATTACCTGTACATTTTTGACATTTGATTCAGAAATAGATGCCCCAGGTGACCGTTATCAACATATTTTTTTCCCTCCATCTCCTCTTCCATTCTCAAGCAATGTATATACAATTTTCCTCATCAAAATGGATACTGATACAGAGTTATTCCCTTAAAGACCAGACATCTCCTTGGCATTCAGATTCAAAACTCTTGTCATTTAGGAGGATTTCTTGGGACTTCAGAAACGCAAATGTTGCCCACAAAATAAATGTTGGAAATTTATTTATCCATTGGAAGGAAAGCACTTTTTTCTTGCCAGAGAGAGATTCAATCATTTGTATATAACTTGTACTTTCCCAAAATCTCTGTTTCACATACACTGATGACTGACCTGTATTCAGGCACGCAAGTGAGACTTCATAATTCTTGGATAAGTTTCTTGGATACAGCTGTAGCTGGATAAGGGTTTGACAGCTCTCTGGTCTGCTGACACTTCACTCTCCTTTAACCAACATCTGCCTGTTATTGAGTAACACTGGAGAGTTACTTGTTGGTCACCAAAGGCATGTGGACCACATCAGTTCCCAGTGTTAAATCAGATTAACATTTTAAAGGAGTCACCGAGAAATAATATGAGTTTCTTACTGAGAGATGGCATAAGGATAAAAGAAAGAGGAAGACATTAGGGATATTACTCCATAAGAAGCTGCAGATATGAAGTGAAGGCCTTTGGACTACAATTAGGAAAAAGAAGAGAAGGAAAAAGAGAAAATGTGTCAGAGGAAACAATATGAGATACATACAGCACAGAAAATTACATCATAGTAGTATATGTTAATAGCTGATAGTTTAATTGATTGGCTTAATAGCAGTGAAGGGGAAAACTATCTAAGGCATGAAGATTAGGAGATAAGACTTATGAATGCAATGGTTTTGTATTGGTATTCCTCAGACAAAACCACAAGAGCCCTGGAAGCATAACGCAAATGGTCTGTGTAACTATACTAAATATTAAAACACATTAAGTTTATCTCATGCAGCTGCACAAGTTGCTTATGATCAGTTTATCTGAATTGCTGGGGGTGCCTGAGCTTATGAATGATGTGTATATTTGTTCAAATGGGTTTTAAACTCCAAAAAGAGTCTTCACAGATCTATCTGAATTGTTCTGAAATGTAGTGTAGCTTCATTTATTCCCAGAAATTGTTCACAAGCTTGTATTGATTTCTGAAAATTGATTTATTCATAAACAATCACTAAACAGCTTTGGCAAGCCACTTCAGGACCATGAGGTGTTCCTGAATGGTAGCTTCTCACCCAAAACTTGCATTACGCATGATGTTTTAATCTTGTCAAACAGCACTGTTTCCATCCCTGGGCTGCTCAGTTAATGTATAACTAGTCAACAAATGACTAAAATGTAATGACCAGTCTTGAACCATGAAAGACGTATAAACGTTCAAAAAAAGCTTCCTTTGGGGTATACAAGAGATCTGAAAACAGAGTCAGAGCAGACTGCAGTCATTCATATAATCGTGAATAACTTCATGAGGCTTCAGATGAGTAGAAAAGTAAGTCCACATACTCATTTGTCCCTAATCTAATTTTGTTATTCCAAAAGCTCTCATCTAACCTAGAGGGATCTCAGAATTTATGTGAAAGAATCATTAGAAAAAATATATATAAACTGATTTTGAAAATACATAAACCAATTTTTGAAACAGAGCTGAATATACAGATCCATCTCTTTCCTGAAGCAAGCATCTAATGTGATAGCTTTGATATCTCAGCATTCAGTTGTTCACTCCTTTGAACCCAGAAAAACTCTTCGATTATCTTCTCATCATCTTCACTGTTTTTAGGAAAAAAGATATAAAATTACTGAAACACTATCTGCTGTATGTTGAGCCCCACAGACACCAGACATTGTTGCAGTAAATTGAGGTCTCATTCAAATCTCTTCTAGTAAAAATGAACTTGAACTTCAGCTTCACATGGAGCCACATGCTCCAACAGCTAGGGTTCCGAGCTTCATTTACAAAAGATGCACAACTTCAACAGCTAGTCTTCTACATATTTTTTAAAGACTAGCTAAAGAAAAAAAAAGGGCCCAGGCATGAGAAAACATTACTGTACTTCAGAAAATCTGTAGCTAGAGAAAATTGTTTGCAGGGAAGACTGGTTTGTCACTTCAAAAAAAAGTCATAATGGAGTTCAGGTTCATTCAATATTATCTGACAATTCAGGTAATTTTTCAATGTTGGAATTATGACTCTGATCTGAGTAAAGGCACAATTCAGTACAATTTAGCAGGTTCTATCAAAATGAAGTAATACAGACAAGGGTATAGTCACCATACAACATAGTATGTCTCTAGATGCCTATGAGAAGTGGAGAAACACCGAAGAAGATCTTTAAAAATCTAAGTCCTACTAAGTGGAAACAATTGAGATCTGTAGTACATACTGCTCTGTTATGTCATTTCCAGAGCTTTTCTTTGTCACATCAGAGGCAATTGAGGGTTAAATTCCAACTCTCTTATCAAATTGTGAAGTATTAAAAACACTCAGTCATGACAGCACTGTTCAGGCCAAACTTCCCAAGAGTTATGATGATGAGATTATGATAACGATATCTAGAAAAGAAATATTCTAAACTAACAGGATTAAGCTGGGTGAGATCATCTATTGATGAATTTATCCCACGACCAAGAACAATGTAATGGGATTAATAACGAGGATTTTTGATCATAATAAGTTGTGGTTTAATTCCCAAAAGAAAGTTCATTGGTCACCATAGCTGCAGTGAATCCCATGTGTAAAAACATAATAATGCTTAACTGGCAAAATGCCTTATGGTGAAAAGTAGTCTTTGCTATCATTTTATGGGAAAGCTTTGCAGAATTTAATAGACAACTGTAATCTCCCTTTCACTATTATTCCCACTTTCTGACTGGTTCACCTAAATCCAATGGAAACACTTGTAAACATGGCAAAGCATTTTACATAGCTAAAGTATCCTCCCAAGTAATCTTATTTATTACAGGATACACCATGTAGCACACTTAACGAGGAGGCACAGTTTTATTATGTGTTCTCTTTGTCCATAAGGATGTATTTTCCTGTGAGGTTTTCTTAACAACATGTCATGAGGTTTTTCCTCTCACCCCGTGAGCTTAATTTGGTAACCATAAAACTTAGGTCTTACGAGGATTTTGTACAGCCTCCTTTACCCTTGCTTTGTGAGACTGACACACACTTAGTCACTTGAGGACATTTCCTTGGGGAATGCAAGAGTGGTAGAGATGAGTGTTAGAGAGTGTTAGAGAGAGGTCTGTTTTGATAGAGGTTGTGGTGGTCTAAGGGTGATACTGATCACACCTGGGTATGGGCTGGTCACTCTAGGTTTTCCTTGTGAAAGAGAAGAAAGCAAGTGAAGAGAAGTAGGGTATCTGTACAAATTAATTTTGCCAATATCACAGGGTTAAACTTGGACAATATGAATAATCCTTAAAGACATCCCTCATTTTCATGATAAAGTGAAGGCAAAGGAGGTAGTTCAAGAAGCCAACTAAATCTATTCATATGATTAGAAAGAACTGTTCTCTATTTCGTCTTGCCGATTTTTCCCCTACAGGCTGTGTAAACTTGATCAATGTAATTGCTACTGGTAGCAAAACAATAGGTGCTCTAGAAAAAGAAAAAAAATCAAAACCAAAACAGATCAAACCAAATTCCTTTTAGATTTCTGATTGTGGAATCTTTTTTTGACCTTTATGTGAAATGAGACAAAAAACAAAAGCTCCTTATTTGACAAGAAGATCATTATTTTTTCTTCAGAAGAAGAACAATTAAGGTAAATTTAATTCAGTTACCATAACCCTGAAATAGCCTTACAAATACTGGCCAGCTGAACTGAGAGAGATCCTGTAATGAAATTCTCCTGTTTTATAAATAGGAAGCACATCAAATGATGACACTGTGAGCACTGTGAAATAGTTGTTAATAATTAAAAAGCTCTTCTGCTGAGGCTCATCTGTGAAAAAGGCAATCAATGTAAAAATATACAGATAGGTGTTCTCCAAAAGTAGGAGAAGAGATTTCCAATATACAAGATTTTAATGGAATTTCTTGATGGAGTAGCACAGTTACAAGTAGCAGTCAGAGAGTGTACACAACTACATAGATGCTAAAAGGAAAAAAAAACTTTTGGCAAGTATGTGCTTTGAAGTTTTTCACATAACTATGCTTTCATAAAGAGAGGCCATGCATGGACTTTATTGAACGCAAACAACTTGTCTGAAACAACTTACGTACAGAAAGATTTAAGGGAGTCTGTCTGGCTGTTTTCAAGACTATATTTTTGTTTATATTCCTTACATGTGCTTAAAGCTTTACATCTTTTTTATTGGCTTTCCCTGACTCTGATCAAACTCAGTTCTTCAAATAATTAACACCTTTTACAACTCAAAAATCCTGTATGGTTGCTTGTTTTCAGCTGAATTTCAGCCTAATCTTAATAATAATCCTAAAGTATCTGCCAACTCTGTCATCTATTAACTTTTTATGGTATGCAAACACTTCCCATTTTACTGACATATTCTGAAAACATGTATAGAGGGACTAGCTAGGCATGAGGCGAGGGAGTTATCCTTAATTTGTAATTTCCTGTTATTCTAAATTATACCTGCTCTGCATCTTTATGGCATCCTTCCATCTTCAAATGTTACCATGTTACTTTTCTGTTTAACTTATGCACCTTAAATATTGTAAAAGCAACTGAAAAGTCAATAAAAATGACATAAACTTGTGTCAATCAAAAGCAATGGAGCAATCTCTATTGAGCAAACAATTGGAAAGATACAGCTAAAATGTAATTGCACCATGTTGCAATTGATTAAAGATATGAATCAGAAAACTAGAAGGTTTTTTTTCAGTTTTAGTTATTACCAGCCACTTAATTTACAGAGCAGTTTCTCTGATACCATCTAGAGTTCTGGAAAGAGGCTCCCAGTACAAACACTGATACTGTTTTTTGTTGCTGTCATTAATACGGATTATGCATGATTGTCCTAAATACACGACCATTCAGCATTTTTTTTCACAATATAAATTCCCTTCTATTGTGTTTATGCAAATACTTAGGTAAGAAGTTCTTTTTTAAAAAACAGGAACAATAAAACAATTGTACTAAAGGTCTGTCCAGCTCAGTATCCCTTAGCTTAAAGCACCCTGCAGCAAAGCCTCAGGGAAGACTATGATAACAGAGGAAGCGTAAAGTCATCCTTCCCCAGCATGATCCTCACAATGTGGTTCAGGGACTTGTTGACCCGGCGCTGCGTGGCTTTGTCTTTAACAATGTTTCCCGATTTTTTTCTCCTTTGTATTTGCTTAACCACTTCTTCAACATACTCTAGATTATATGTAAGCTTTCAAACGCAGAACTTGGGGAGGCTGTGCTGATTTCAGCTGGTATTTTTACTTCACATTTGAGGATAATATTTCTCACAGGGCCACAGAATAGATCAGTAGTTGAGTGGAGAGGAAACCATTACCTCAGCAATGGGGATAAGGATATCTAAGAATAGCAACTAGGTAAGTTCATGGCCAGTGTGGGGGTTTTTATTTACTTTTTCTGCTCTATCTAGTTTTGGTAGATGCCTGGCAATAAAATAGCTTCTTCAAGAATCCAGATATCCTTTTGGTAAATACAGCAATTTGATTCTAAGCTTGTTTTAAGCATAGCAGATAAATAAACAATCATAAACTATGCCATCATAAATAAAGGCCTTATTGAGCTCAAGCAATGAAAATCAATAGAGGACAGTCATCCACAGCAAAAGCAACAGCTAATGCTCTGTAGTTCCTAGTCGATACTCTGTCATTGTATTTTAAAACCACAAGGAATTCCCTGTGTCATCAGCAATGACCACTTTACCACTAGTGAAATAGGAAACGAGCAGAGCTAAAGGTGCATTCCACAGATTAATTTGCTCAGTCCACCATCCAGTGCAAGGGAACAACAGGTAGGGATGTCTGTACCTTGGATGGGTGCAGAAAAAGAAAAACAAATTCTTACTTGAGTTTCAGTTTACACATGATACTAGAGAATGTTATTTTCTGCACTTTGGACAATAGGGAGGTAGATAAGGATGGTTATCAGTAAAAAACAAAGGACTGAGTGGTGATCTCTCACACTTTTATGTCTATAGCTCTGGTTGCTCCAGTAAAAAGTCCAAACCTGAAACAAAACATCTGCAATTCTTCCAGAAGTGTTATACCTTCTAACATTTCATGGGTTGAATATAAGCCTTTTTTTTTAAAGAGCAAAATTTTCTATTTCAAAGGACATGTATTTTCTGATTTTGCCCTTCTATTTAACCAATGATGAATACTATGCTGACTACTATCACATGCATTAAATCAGACTCATTTAATCTCCAAAATGATCAAACTTTATTTAAACAACGCAATTTCTTTTGAAAGAATTAGAGAGGAGAAGAATAATTTCATATCATTCATTTATCTCTTGCTTAATGAATTATTGATTTGCCCTTTCTTTTGAATGATAGGCTCTGATGTGATAAACATTGATTTGAATCTTTATACAAGTGTTGTATATCATCAGCACATTACGTAAACAAAGCAACACATGCCAAGATAGACCTGATAGGAAAGAATGTTACGAAAACATTATGAGGTGCCACAACTGTGTGCAGGTGTGTGAGGGCACACAATAAAAAATAGCAAATGGAAATGAAAGTGCATGCAGGGGTATGACAGTTTAGAATTATAGGAAGTTTACACTTGGCTTAACACTGAACAAGGAAAATCAGAAATTAAAAAGATTTATTTTCTGTTACTAGTAATTCTTGCTTTACTTTTCTTGCATCCTCAAGTGCATATCTGTCACAAGTTTAAAGGGAGAGTTCTCTTACCCCCTGCTCATGTTCAGAAGCTTTAGCTTCCATGCACAGCTATTCACACCAATAGGAGCTACACAGTCAAAAGACAATAGAAAAGTGCTGAAAGCAGTAAACACATAGATAATCCTGTCCACCAAACAATTCTGCATTTTCTTTATGCATCATTTATTTCAGACAAAAAAGCTGTTGAGATTTACTTCAAAATGATTTCCACAGCTCAGCTGCTCAAGGCTGGGGTGACAATTGAAACTCTGAGCTAATCTTTCCTAGGGACCTGTGCATACCCCTTTCCTGCCGTGCTTAGATGTGGGAAATCTCACATGTTCACCTTCATACAAGTCTGTTTCTAGCTGGGTTTGGAAGCCTGCACGAGGGAAAAGAACCTGCAGTTCCTGAGGGACAGAGGGATTTTTCCCAAGGACAGCAATAAGGCTCCAGCACCGATTGTCCTTCCTTTGGGCTGACATGTGCAAAGCAGATACGCTGTGAAGATATGCTACCACCCTTCTCCTAAGCCCTCTGCAATGGAACAAGAACCTTTCTCACATCCATGGGATACGCACAGGGCCAAAATAGCCAGATTCTTTCATAACAAAAATCAAAACATACATGCCCCATTCAAAATTGCTCATGCTTACCATGCAAAAATCCTTAAACAAGCATGTCTGGAACAAATGCTCAGGCTATAATATACCTTCACAGCAAATTAGAATTGTAACTAACGACCTATAACCATTATTCACCAGGGCTGCATTGAGATTTTGCCTAGATGACTACAGAGTATGAGGAATAAATATCACTATTTCAGGGACTGACGAAATCTATGAATAGAAGCCGAGACTAACAGATGCAAAACAGGGTCAGGGATAACTGTAAGGTGATCTTCTTTCACTAATGTATTTCTAACATGTTCTTGAAGGGATGTTACTATCTGTTTGTATGCCAGCATCAGGATATGATGTCTTAAAGTAGGAAATAATCCAACTTTCATGTAAGCATCACCACATATGCAACATTGACCAACATGCTATAGAACCCTGGCTCAAGGATGAAGCTGTAAGTAGAATCTAACATAAGGTTAATCAGAATAGGAATGTTGTACAAATGAAGATATTCAAACAAATTTGTATGGAGATCCATATCACACAGTCTTTTTTGCGTACATATGCTTTTGTGCATGGCTCCACTCTTTCAAATTGTCTCTCCAGGCACCTCAATAGACTCAATAGAATGAGATGCCTCTGAAAATTTTTCATGAGAATCTTTCCCAGTAGTAGATAGTTAATGTACAGTTGAAACTTCAGCTGCTTCCACTCCCACCAGAATCAGGTATCATGTTTCTATCACTCAATAAAAATGAGTTCTCTGTTCCCAGAAAATATTTCTACTATTAATTTACAGAATGAATCACTTTTTTTGTGGTTATCAGTAAAGAAAATCCAAATAGTCCATTTAAAACCTATTAGTGAACACAAGAAGGCTAAAGAAGGTATAATTCATGTATTTTTTTTCCCTTTCCACATATTTAACAAGTGTTTTGGAACACGATGCATAACATACACAGCTCTGATCGTCCAGAGGTAGATCAACATCCGGACCCAACAGTGTTACATACGGAGTGGGAAAATGAAACTTGAGTCTCCAGTTTACAAATAGCTGGGGGAAAAAATTAGATCCCAGGGTTGAAAACTTGTAATCATTATGGCATTTGCATGATGACAAATTAAAAAGTGGTATTCTAGGTCATGAACGGTGCTATAAAGCTGGTATTCTACACAGTGTATTGCAAGCTCATTTAAAATGTATTCATCCACAACATGATGAGAACACAAATTATAATTAGGAAAGTAACCCAAGCAGAAAATTAGTCTGGAAGACTAGTCTGAGTGTGCTCCTGCAGACAAAGCCATCCTGTGTCTTAACTTTACTGTCTCATTATAGGGAGTGATCAACATAGAAGATAAAGACAAGGACAGATTTTTCTTTCTGTGGGGAAAACAAGACTTTGCATGTATAATCTGTAGTGTTCAAGTTGTGCAAACAGACACAAAGAAAAGTCCCATCAGTTCTCACTTTTGCAGTGTTCCATTCCCACTTTTGCAGTGTTCCACTGTAGGCTGCTACAGCTGCAATGTACAGGTCTATACCTGGATTTTCATTCTCATAATCCTACTTGTTGGCAAAAATACACATTTATAAGCACAGATAAGGTCTGCTGACCCCACCCCGACCCCAGACACTACTCATGCAAGTAAATGTACCCGATATTCAAAACCAACAGTAGGTTAGCTATCAAGGTAGTGATCTGTGAAAAAATGTGGTTCAAAATGTAATTCTAAAACAAAATCTGGACCCAAAAAGAAAAAAAAGTAAAAAATTCCTTGCTATCACTAAATGATAAACTGAATAAATTATCTTGACAAACTTAGATGCAAGCAAGGCACATCTGAAAAACTTTACATTTGAGGTTTCCTCTTTAAGAAAAATTTTGTAGAGTTTAAAAGAAAAGCCAGATGCTTCTGTAGCAATCACTTGGTATCTCTGTAGTTTATCTAGAGAGACTGGAACAATCCACTCACTGTAAAATTATACCTACCTTTTTGTTGTCTCTCCCTGTGGAAAAGAGACATGTGTACCAGACGGGTTACGTTGAATGCAAAGGGAAGGATTACAATTTCCTATTAAATCTTACTTGCTTTTTCTGTAAAAGTTGAATTCCTTGAAGTAACTGATACTTCTTCATCATGAGTTAGAACACATATGAATTCCCAGTGCCTTACAGGATTTAGCAGATTTATACTTGTATAGAAAAAGATTAAAAAGAAAACAAAAACCCTATTGAGGCAAGGAGCTATATCAACATCTGCCCTGAAATAAGAAATACTCTGCTGTAAGGAAAAAAAATGTTATGTTTTATTAGTCTGTAGATAGCTAGCTACCTAACATACTGGCTTTTAAAAAGTGTGAACTAGAATGTGAGAGACTTTATTATCTCATGGGATTGGCTGTCTCTGTACTCTTTGGTGCATGCAGCACCAATCAAGACTTCGGCAAAATGAGTATTTGTTAAGAAGATGTGTAAAAACATTACCAGGTTGCAGGGCAACACACAACAGACCCTGTGTTGCACACTGAGTCTGGGTCTTCTCAGTTACTGCCTGTGATCTGAGCGATTTATCACAGTTGCTGCTGGTATTAGCCAAAGTATTTACCCTGGAAACAACTTTGATCTCAAGTGTAACCAAGCAATCCAGAAATTTGGTGCACTTGCCGCCAGCTTTTCCCTGGCTATGTGCTGCCGAAGCCTTTCTGTTCCCTGGTCTCACCTGCCTCTGGCACTACAGAATAGTGAATTGAAAGTCATTCTCTGAGCCCAGTTTTGTCTAAGTAAATTTTTTAGTTCCTTTTTGCCTGATCTAAACAAATCAAGAGGAATAGACACTGTAAATGAGAGCAGAAAGATAGTTAGGAAGGAGTTGTCCTTCTGCTTTTTTGTAGGATTAAATTTACTTGATGTTTAGGGAAATATATAAAGACATGAAAACACATTCAACCTGACACAACCTTAGTCCCAAATCCATCATTTTGTCTCTGTAAGAACCAAAATTATCTAGAGCAGCTCCTGCTGGTAGCTGGGACTCTGACACATCAATCTAATGAGAAAGTTTTATTTCTCTCTTCTACTCACAGGCTTGTCGAAGCATCTCACTTCAATAAGGAAATAGTGTGGAGATTCGGCTGGTGGTTGGCGACAGGGGTAAGAAATCCAAACTGGAAAAAGGCTCCAGAAAGGATTGTTTGAACCTAAATGCAAGATCAGATTCATTAGGGATAGTAGCTCATCTCACCTTAAGGGGTTTATTCATTTCCAATGATTTCATATGCAAATTTGAACTTTTTTTTTACTGCAACCCATGTGTCCAAGAGTTTTAGAAAATGACCCTACAATTTTACATACAGTGCATGGTCTGATACTGGGTGAATACAGGGCAATAATATGGACTTAAATCCATCTCTGGTCAGAAGCTTCCTCAGAATCAATGTTTAGTTCACACTTCAAACTGTGCTTCTGTAGGCTTCAAACTGTGCTTTTAGAGGTGATTTAAAACCATGCCTGGAATAGGTACATGTTTACATATTGTTGTTCAAGGTACAAATATTTTCTGAATCAGGCCACAGAGAAACCACAATTTTCTGAATCCAAAAGTTTCTAAATCCAAAAGAAAAAATTAAAGCAATAGTTTATTATTGAAAAGTGCATAAGCACCTTTGAGGTCAAAGCTCCTCTTTTAAACTTTATCCTTGGGACATGTGTTACTAATTAGCAGTGCCTGGTTTTGAATACTTTTCATATAGTATTTTTTCATATTCAAAATGTCAAAAACATATATAAAAGGGGAAGTGTTTTCTGTAAAGAAGAAACCAGGAAAGGAACATAAATTTACTTTTACTGCTTGTCAGAGCCTCTGTACGGATATTAATTTTGATGAAAAGAAAATAATACACAGTCATCAAAACCAGAACCAACAAAGAAGATTAGGGAAATCAAAAGATTGATTTTTAATAGCTGATTCCTGATTTTTCATTCCTACCCAATATATTTTCAGATAAAATCCTCCTGGAAAGTAGCTATATATTATAAACTAATTTAATCTTAAAACTCTAGTTTGGTGACATTTACAGGATATTTAACACTTTCCAAAACTGTGATGTTATTTATGATCCTCAATATAGTTTTAGGAACCTAATTTCAAACTTAAAAATACTGACTCATAGGCTCCTTGAGATGTGCGAAAAATGTCTTTAGAGCATGCATAAGATGACAAGAATTAAGTTGTTGGGTTAAAAACCTGGTCAGAGAAATAAAAACTCATCAGGAAGACTATTAATCTACTCATATAAAACTGCACTGAAAAGCATGCAATCTCCTTATTTGAGGTTTCTAACCCAAGGATGTCTGGGGTTCTACAAAGGCTTACAGAGCTGGAAATCCAGTTTAGTAAATACTTAGAATCTAACTTGAGGATGCACATGAAGGGGAAATTTCATTATTAACATTTTGTTATTGAACTGGGCAATAACATTCTCTGAAAGTTCAGCATTTCTAGTCACTGAAGTTCCCACAGGCCAAGAAGCAGGACATGTACTTCCCACAGAAAGGTTTTTCTAGTTGGCAGGTTTCAGAATACTGTCTACTCATCCGACAGAACTAGATCCAGGTGATAATGCAATATCTGGTTTTATTATGAACAAAATACCAAAACAAAACCCAACCAAAACTTATTTCAGTCTTAATTACTGTGATTGCAGTTGTACTAGCAGAGGGCAAGGTAGACCTGAAGCTGCTCTTCACCAAAAATATCTCATGCAAGAACTTCTTTTCAGGATTTTAGAAATTACCGGGTAAGGCAGTATTTTTCTGAACGCTTGAAAAATCGAACTATATTTTTTTTTGATGAATTTTCTATCACTTGGTAGGATTGAAGAAATTAGAAATGTTCTGCTTTACTGGTGGGTTGGTTTTTTTTTTTCAGCACCTCCTCTTTTTCACCCTCCTACAGAATAAAAATAATATGATTTAGCAAGACTGGCCAAGAGAAAGAATATGCAGAAGCCTTAATGCCTCAGATTTTCAAACTCCAAAAGACATGGAATGAAAGCTCCAGACATGCCTGCAGTCAGGCTGTTAGAATGTGTAGCCCCATGGTTATGTGTAATGTCCAACCAAGAGATCTTCCCTTAAATTTCTAACTCACTAAGGTTCCTCCTCGCTGTCTTCTCCCTTGCTGCCTAACTACTCCAGTTTTAATTAATGATACTGTTATGTACCTCCATTGAAAAGTAATACCTTGTTAGGACAGTATGCAGGAGCACTTTGAAGAAGTCCTCCAGACTAATGTGAGTTGGGATTACTCTTCTCATATTAAGATGTCTTTAAAAAATGTATGGACATAAAGAGATGTCATTACAGCTTTCTTAAGTGAAATCTGTCCCTGCAGCAGTACTTTTCAGCAGAGGATTAAGTACAGAAAAAGGTCAGATTGATTTCTATATTCAGAGTATACCCTTTCCTATCCAACCTCTAAATATAATTCCTACAGTGTTTTGTCCGTGGGTCCATTCAGTAGTTTCAGTGATTTAGCAGTGACCCACGTCCTACATGAAGATAAAAATTATATCCTGTAATTCTGATCCCTTTAACAACTTCTGTGCCCTGAATGATGTATTTGAACTTTCTGTCAGCCCTGAACTGGTGAGACAGTTGGACCTGATGAGTCCCTCCCAACTGAAATATTCTCTTTATTTCTAATAGCTAGCTACATACTCAGATCTGTGCCTTGTCAAGGGCTTCCCCTCACTGATTTATCCTCAGGAACTGCCTCTCCTGAAGGGCAGCTCTGGAAATACACCTAGAAGAGCTAGATATTATAGGGAGCAGGACAAGGCACTCCAGCCTGATCCAAGATGTTTTCTCAACCTCCATCTGATACTTTCCCTTATCTCCATCTCCTGTACTGACATATAGATCTTGCTATATCATTTCAGTCCCTGACTGCTGTCAGAAGACTTCTATTTACTGATTGTCTTATCTCTAGCACAGCCTCAATAACTCAATACATCCTATAAGTTTTCCACCTCTTCTAGTCCCACAAGGATTTCTCAAGACAGTAAGTGTCAATACCATGTCCAGGTGTGGCTGAAATGGCCCAGAGATATAGAAAAAGATTAGTTTTCTGGTCTGCAACACAATGTTATATCAAGCTGTATTACTCAGAAGTAAATTCCCTTTTGCTTTACTGCATGACAACATTTGATTGCTTAAAGCTAAGTCATCTTTCTGTAGGAAAGAGAGAAGCATATCTGTAAATTGTTTTACTCTACTTGTCTGATAGTCACCATTGTGAATGAGGCACTGCAGCAGATAAAGGCTTTTAACTTAAGCTGAAAACCAAAGCATCATGACTGCAGCTGTAACAGTCACCACTTCTGTGGAGAAAGAGGAGGTAGTGGAAGATATAACAGCATTCATCATTGGATTATCAGAGATCAATTCAGACTGAATGACCAAATACTTCCTTTCTATTCTCTTTATCTTCCTGTTTGTTTGTTTTTGTAGTTGTTTATTTATTTTATTTTTAACTTGGTGGTTTTATGTGAGAGCCAAACAATTAAAACATCCTTGCTGAAATGTAAAATCAGAGAGAAAAGAGTAAAAAGAAAAAGCAGGAAATCTTTATAGGGTTTGTTTTTATAACACTGGTTCCTGGTGCGTTGCAAATCAACTTCTATCCCTTTAAGAATACTCTTATTTTGGTTTATAAATGCTAACCACATTAAAAATACAGTAATTAACATGTTCATAATGTAAATGCTAATCATTTAACATGTCAAGCATCTTCGTCCCCTACTGAATCAATATGAATTATTAAAACAGACTCTTTAAGACCTTTAAAATCAACTCTCAAAGCATGCACTAAACAACCACACCGTTGGCATACAGAAACAACAAGTTACAAATTCATGTGTTAGACTGTCTGACACACTTGTTCTCTTTGATAAAAAAAAAAACAACGCTAAGAAACCTCCCTTCAAAATCTTATATTCAGAACCGCATAGTCTGCATGCATAAGTGCAATTACTTTTTTCCCTCAAAGAATTTGAGAATTTCTAATTTTTAACATGTAAGCCTTCTAGAGAGGGGGGAGAAAAAAAATATAAAAAAGACAATTAAAAAAATCTCAATAAGTAAAGAAAGATTTTAAGTTCCTAGTTTTAAAACACTTTCTGGGAAGATCATTATTGGTCACGAAGAAAGCTGTACATGCATTTAGGAATAGATTTTAAATTGTATAAATAAAGGCAATGCCTTAAAATAAAGACTATTCCCATGTTTACTGCAAAATGGGCAAAAAATTTCTTTATTTTTAAAATATCTGCAAAATAGAGATGAAAAATCATTACATGGATGCGTCTTACCTCGCAGCTGGCTGACAGTGGTTTGAGGAAGAGTCATGAAGTAGTTTTTGTGTATATGTATATATACGTACATAAAGAAAGCCAAATGTCTGCATCAGATGGCTGTTTCCTGGTCACCACATTGGAAGAAGATGCCAGATATGATTTCTTTTTGTTATAGATACAAAATAAATGAGATTTTGCAATTGTGTACAAAGCCCATCACATAAGCCATGGGTCTCAAATACTTTCCTATCAAATTGCACAATGCTTGTGTTAAGATCTTGTTCTACTAGAATAATCAGATAAAGGAATGAATGTTAATAGGTCAGAGGTTTTTCTTGCTTTGGGAAAATCATCCATGCCCCTGAAGGTAACTGATAAGCATTTTTTTCACAATGCTTTGGTACTTCACTACTGCTAGATCAGATTTTCAGCAGGAGTAGAGAGTACAGACCCATGCAGTGCATACAGCTGGATTAATTTACACCAGCTGGGAATCTAGCCTTCATTTTCTATATCTTGATCCACTTGATCTCAGGTATAAAGTGAAGTTCTACCTGGGCAACCCTAAATCCCCTCTTTATTGTGAGAAAGAACGAAACTCATTTTGGAGAGGTTAAAATTTTACAAAGTTTGTGTACTCAGGAATAATTTAAGAGGGGTTACATGTCTGATAGGAGATAAGAGCTCATGTACCTTGTTTTCTTAGCATAAAAAATAGGGCATTACCTCCTACTACCCCATTAAAAAAAAAAGAGAGAGAGAGAGATAAAAAAACAACTAGGGAAAAAGTTCACTGCCTCAGATGCTTTGAGATTAGCACAAATTACAATCAAAGGGCAAAGCAAAGATGGAGAATTTCAGATTCATGGCAGAATAAGTCAGCAGTAGTTAGGGAGGCTTTTCATGTCTGTCAAACACAGCAGAAGCTACTTAATATTTGAGGGACATGTCTTGCTACCAGTCCCTCGTGGCTGCACAGCAAAAATTTATTTTTAACAACAGGATATGAAATAAGCATGAGAGATGTGAGCATGGTCTACTGTTTTATAACTCATTTAATGAAAAACATTACCTCCAAACCACTCTTGGTGCACTCTTAAACCATTTCGACTACATTTTTATTTTTTCTGAGAACTCAGAATTATAATTACACTGAGACCTCAGAATTTAGTTTGATTTTCCCAAACGGTTCATTGAGGGTACATAGTCATTAAGGACATTTGATGCTCTAGTATCTGCCCAGGAGAGATAAGATGAGGGTAAAGCCATGAAGAAGGGGAAGGAAGAAGAGGTGGAGGTGTTGTAGTTGAAGGGGATGCTCTTTGGAGGTGATGTCTTGTTTGTCATTGTGTAAATACAACCATATAGGATGATCCTGAAGCCATGTCAGTACTGTAGCTGTATGACAGAAATATGAATGAGAGGGAAAGTCCAAAATTCACTCAATACGGGTAAATCACAAATGTTGGAAACAAGAATGTTCTATAACACATTACAAATTCTCTCAAAATAGGAGACTCTAGAGCCTGTCAGTATAAAACAGATGAATAGTAGGGGGAGCATGTGAGACTAAATAATGCAGAGTGATTCAATAGATTTATCTGTACTTTCTAAGATGCATGATACTGTGAATTCTCCAGGACTGAGCCTCCCAGGAAATTACATCACACTAACATTGCCTTGTACTAGATGATTTGCTATGATTTAATTTTGCAGAGACTTAAATGGACACGGCAGTATCAGAATGTGGTAAAATGATTACTGATAAAGCTGGAAAAGCCTACATTAATGGCATGAAAAGTGGACAGAATACAAAGCGAGCAGGTACAACAGAGTTGTGATTAAATTACTTGATCATGCATAACTCCAGACTGAGTGTCTTTAAAATAAGTAATTATTCCTTGGGAAAGAAGCACTGAGAAACAGAACATATTGTTCATTTAATGTCTGTAATTGTTTTGCCCAAGATTTGGTTTCAAAAATTATATCTTTCTATTCTGCAAGATCAGTAATTTGCTCATAACCATGTGAGGAAATTGGTGAAGAAACACAGCCCTTAAATGCATATTGCTATAATTTAAGTAAGTACAGTATGAAGGCAAGATGTTAATATAGAAGCCAGCTTGGTAATGCCAAAGTTCAGGTTTTGTATTTTCCAAAGAAGGAATCAGGAAAAGTATCTAGACTATGCCTTTTGACTTACTGTCATCTTCGAGCACCTACTGACTTAGAAGAGGCATGACCAGTAGTTTGTCATTTCTTCAAGAAAGGTACAGTGAGTGACATTTCTATTAGAGATGCAGACATGGTGAGTTATAAACTACCTGCTGTGACAAACTATCTGCTGAGAAGAAAAATCATGTGGTTGTCATGCATATCTCAGCCCCTAATTACACATATATACACAGGCACGGTGAAAACAACTGGTGTCTCCAACAGAGAATACTTCCAGCAGGATTAATCTAGCAGACCTCTGCAGATCTATCCATTTTAGGGTATGAAGGCAAATCTTAAGAGTTTAATTAACACAATAGTCCAGTATTCTTAGAGATGCAAAATTAAAGGACAGAGGAAAGAGGTGAAGTCACAGAGCATCTTGTTCCAAATACCAGAAAAAATCTAAGGCCAAGAGGTGGCCTGAAGTCAAGGTCAGTACAGTTGGGGAGCCCAAAAGTTTGTTTCAGGTTCCTTATTTCCTTCTATGGCAGAACTTTTGGCCTTATCTATGGTACAAATTTGACATAGAATACATGTGACTGACTTAAAAAGGCAAACACATTGAAAACTTGAATTCAAGCTAAAAACCTCTTATGAGTCTTCTATCAGAGTGAATAAAAGAATCAAAACCTTCATCCCACCTGTTAGTTTTATATGAAAAATAGATATTTATCACGTATTGCTCATCAACAAAAGTGCTATGTCATTAATTCTGGGATGATGACACATAGAAAGAAGTGTATATTGCAGCAGAACTCTGTGTCTTGGAGGTAAACCTTTCCTGGAAAGGGCCTAATCAAATGTCGCTGTCCCCATGAGATCAGGTGAATCCTCTTCCAGCACTTTACATGAAGGACCAGAACCATTCTTTGCTTGGATGTGGTCTACACTGTGGAAAAAGATACAGACAAAATCTTTCTATTATCCCTCCTGCCTGATGAAAAGGAAGATGCCTATACTATTTTTGAAAAATTCTGCATGCTGCTGTTACAGAGATAGAGACTAAAAGACTATCAGAACAGTGACTGGTTACACATTTTGAAAAGTGGGATATGGAGAAATATCTTCTGGAGTAGAAAGTGGTGGAAACATTCTTGCATGAGCCCATGCTTGGGCAGAATTCCTTAGGTTGTTCCCAGACATCAGTGATTGTAGATCCTGTCTATGTGAGGAGAATGTTCAAGTCCTTCCTGAGCTCCTTGACCCTTTCCAGCCCATCAAAGCAATTCCATGTATCCGTATTGTTGTCAGTGAGAGTCCAGTCCTCAATTCCTGCAGAAGGACCCATCTGTAGATCTCACAGGATTCCTTTCACATTTAGTCTAAAAAGAAACCAAGGATTCTAATCCATGACCAGTTGTAGAATATTTTCAAGAGAACAGAAGAAGTTGAGGACAGTTTTTTGTATAGATTTGCAGTCCTTTAGGACTTATGTACACATGACCTGTCTACTTTGAGCTACAGGGCTGTCACAACTTTAACCTTGACCTTATCTATCACTACCAGGTCTATGCCTGCATCTGTAAAGAGCGTGTAACTGGATGGAATAGGGGAAGCCATGTGAGACGCATCACACTGACTGTGGTTAGTAACTTGGCCATGATGCCACCTGACACTGGAGGAGCTGATGCCAGGAGAAAGAAGCCAAATACACACCCCTTCTACTTTCAAGCCTATTGTTCTCAGCCGAATGCAGTGACAGTGAGAGAGACCTTGGAGACAGTGTTGCAGGAAGTGGTGGAAATCACAGGCTTTTTTCAATTTTGTAGACTACCAGAAGGCAGAGCGGCAGCTCAAGACTGGAAGAAATGTACCATGCTGACACACATATGCTTCCTGTGAGCTGGACTCCTTTATTCTGTCTAAAACAAATGTTCATTGTTGGATCATTCACCAGGGCAAGGAGAAATTAAATACCTCCTTCTGCTTTCCAGTAACACCAATTCTACTATGAGGGATCATCTCAAAATCAATGTCCCTGCTTGGAAAATATTTCATGTATTTTCCAGTACTCATTTGATTTTTTATTTGAAGAAGTGGAATATGTTTTAAACAATTTGCTCTGTTCTTACTGTGACAGGCTTTTGTCTACCTGTCATACTATTTTTCATGCAAGTTTTCTTGCTGCCTTGTGTCTAAATTCACTGAGCTTAACATAAGCCTCACAGCTAGGAAATAGCCAAAATGTAAGAATACAAAATTATTAAATCTCTGACTTTAACCAGCTTCGCCATGGCTCTCCTCACTTGCAGTTCCACTTCTGTCACCAATATCCTTTGCTGAAATATGAGTCCTCAAAACATGAAGCCTTACAATGTAACAGAAAAATAATATGCATTTCTGGGAACCATTCATGAGTGAACATTTCAGTGTTTCAATTTGTGTTGATTTTTCAGCTGAAAATTTTAGGTAAAATAGTACCAATATATTCAGTCTGAGAAAACATCCACTACAAATAATTTCTTTTTTTTTAATTTTCCCCCAAATATATTATTTTTTTCAAAAGTAAGAAATGGGTTTTTCCATGTGAAGCATTACTACAAATATTATCTCCACGTGAGATATTGGTACAAAGGAAATGTGTATATAATTGAAATAGGCTTTGCTAAAACACATGATGAGTGAAACTCCTCCAACTGCCTGCAGTTTTCTGAAAAAGCTCTATTTTACCTTGATGTTGCTCTTTTGTTTCCTCCTCACTTAGCCTCCTGTAATATCAGTATAACACATATGCAGGGATAGATGATTCAAGAGAATAAAGCCTTCAGGACTTCACCTGTCCTAAAACAAACAACTCAATAGTTGCTTTTAGACTTACTGAGATTTAAAGTGCTCACTCCATAGATTGCTGAACTTGGATGGTATCTGTCTCAGCTGCACAGAATCATAGAATCATAGAACAATCAGGTTGGAAGAGACCTACTGGATCATTGAGTCCAACCATTCCTATCAAACACTAAACCATGTCCCTCAAGACCTCATCCACCTGTCCCTTAAACACCTCCAGGAAAGGTGAATCAAAGACGTCCCTGGGCAGCCTGTTCCAATGCCCAATGATCCTTTCTGTGAAAATTTTTTTCCTAATATCCAACCTAAATGTCTCCTGGTGGAGCTTGAGGCCATTCCCTCTTGACCTGTCCCCTGTCACTTGGGAGAAGAGGCCAGTTCCCTCCTCTCTACAACCTCCCGTCAGGTAGTTATAGAGAGCAATGAGGTCTCCTCTCAGCCTTCTCTTCTCCAGGCCAAACAACCCCAGCCCTCTCAGCCATTCCTCATAAGGCCTGTTCTCCAGACCATTCACCAGCCTCGTTGCTCTTCTCTCGACTTGCTCCAGAGCCTCAATATCCTTCTTGTGGTGAGGGGCCCACAACTAAACACAGGATTCAAGGAGCAGTCTCACCAGTGCTGAATACAGAGGGAGAATAACCTCCCTGGACCTGCTGGCCAAGCTGTTTCTGATACAAGCCAGGATGCCATTGGCCTTCTGGGCAACCTGGGCACACTGCTGGCTCATGTTCAGTTTGCTGTCAACCAATACCCCCAGGTCCCTCTCCGCCAGGCAGTTTTCTAGACAGACTTCTCCCAGTCTGTGGCTGCACAGGGTTGTTGTGCCCCATGTGCCTTGTCAAACCTCCTGCCATTGGTCTCTGCCCAGTGGTCCAGCCTGTTCAGATCCCTTTGAAGCCTCCCTACTATCCAGCAGATCCACACTTCCACCCAGCTTAGTGTCATCTGCAAACTTGCTAAGGGAGCACTCGATGCCTTCATCCAGGTCATTGATGAAGACATTGAACAGGGTTGGACCCAGCACTGAGCCCTGGGGAACCCCACTTGTCACTGGCCTCCAGCTGGATCTAACACTATTTCCCACCACTCTCTGGGCCCTCCAGCCAACCAGTTTTCCACCCATGTGACTAGGAGTCACATGACTAGGAGTTTGTCAGTGGCAGTGTTTTGTGTTCTCCTTAGCCTTCAGCAAAACACTTATTGAATATTTTAGCAGTTTGGACTTTGGGGACTGACATATTAGTTTTACACCTAAGGAAGGATGGACAGTTTACAGCAAAGGGTCCTGGGAAATCTGCATTTGGCACTTTGCTGTATCACAGGTATTTGTTAAAAGGCTACTACTGCAAGGACTAGCTTCCCTCTGCCTACACCTTCTGTCTATAAACATGAGAGATGCAGTTATTGTGATTAAGCTGGAGAAAAGCTGTCAATTAGAGCAAGAGATGTCAGTCATGAAATCCCTACAAGCACCTCACAGAGAGTTAGAACAAACACGTTTCTTTCTATTTCTTTCCATTTGCCTCTCTTTTTTTCCGCATCCACTAACTACAGAGGACCCTGAGAAAAACAGGAAAGCAATAGTCTTCTTATTTCAAATGAGATCATTCAATTCAGTAGGCAAAGGAAATAAACAGCTGAGAGAGCACTGAAGAGGAGGTTTTGTTTCCTTTGGAGTTGCTGTTTATTATGTGTATTCTGCAGAAGATGCTTATTTACTCCACTTAGAATAGATCTTGCACTCAGAGCAATTTTTGTTGTTTTGCTCTCACAGGCCTCAGGGAACAGCAGGGAACATCCTTTTTTTCACACAAACCTTTAAGAAGCCACTTGAAATTCAGTCCTTTTTTTAATGGAGGCTCTCCACCTCCTGGGAGCAGAACGACCTGTACCCACTGCCTCACTCTTTCTGGAGAAGTCTGCAATTTTGATGAATTAAGATTGTTTCTTCTTATTATTATTAAAAAAGAATCATGTGAGCTCCTTCTGTTAGGAAGAGTAGATAGTACGTAAGTAGGTTCAGGAGAATAACATGCAACAGTTCATGCACAGCCTTCACTATGTTGCACCCTCCCCTCAACTTCCCTCAAGGTTTAATTGAGTCTAAGCACGCACAGCTACTCTCACACATCTCTGCAGATATTTTCTGTTCTAATCTGTACCTCTGTGGAGACCACCAAGGCATATGAGAAATGCTATTATGTTATCTTTTTTTAACTGACTTCTTGCAAATTGAATCAATAAATGTACAAAAGAAACTTTCAGGAGTAGTAGGGGTTGTGAAAAACTCGTTGGTAGGTTTGTGGACAGACCTGGACTAGATCATCTTGGGAATTCTTGTACCATCATCCTTCAAGTTGCATGTTGCTCTACACGTAGACTTTATTTCCCTGGAGACCATGCCATCAGGGCTTCAGGGGACTTCCTAATTTGAGTATCATAGTTTCAGGAATAAGGAGATATTTTACTAGCTAATGTTGGCAACTTTCTTAGCAAGATTTTACAGGACTTTGAAAGAATGACTTGACTTACCACAAATGCTTCCTCTGGAAACATAAGAATCTTTCAGTCTAGACACAGAAGTGGCAAAGGAAATACTGTGCTAGCATATGTATGAGGGAGCGAGCTTGGCACCTAAACAAAGGTTTTCCACTGCCTGTCTGGCATTTATGTGTCTGGTTAATTTGTTACTTGTGAGAGAAGAAGATTGCTGAGATTTCCCCATGTATTGCTAAAAAAGAATGTTCTCGTGTAGCCTGAATGGGAGGAAAATAGACTGTAAAAGTTAGTCCTGATTTCCCTGTCCTTTGCACACTGAAAGCTAGAAGCAGCATTGTGTTGCCCTGTAGGTATGACTATAGTACAAGTAGGTATCATAGGTTTTCCTCAGAGCAAATGCCCTTTATTGTAAGCTTCCTGCCTGGCCCTGGAGTTCCTCTACCTGTCTTTGAGTAGGTGAGTCAAAGGACTAGTGTGAGAGGACAGACTGACTTGGGAGACAGTAGTTGACTGAACTCTTAGCCACCTTCCAAAGAAAGTGTTTGACTAATTGATGCAGCAGCTCTCCAGGTGGAGAAATTGAACAGTCCTGGAGATACCCCATCTTAGGTGGCCTGTTGTGAACAAGTTGATTCATAGGCGCTGTTTGTGCGCAGTTTTAAATAAATAAGACTCTTCTAGGTAGAAACTGTCCTTACAGATACAGAAATTGAACCACTCAGCATTCTGCACAGAATTTGAAGACATAGCATACATAGTTTAAGCAAATATACAGTGATAGATCTGGTGTGGTCATGTAGAACCATGGGTTGGCTGGGTAGAAGGACTGAGCAGAGAAGAAATTTAGTGATGGAGCTTCTCTTCAGGGTCATCAGTCCTGTGACTATTAGAGTCATTCTTAAGTGCATAAGAAGTTATTCATAGTTTTGTTTTGCTGCTAGAAAATGAGATACCAGCAAATTTGTTTACCCAATCTCAAATCACTTCATCTAACATGGCTTGTCTGATAGAGTGGAGGTACAGTTTTCTGTGTAATGCTTCAGAAAGCATAAAAGAAATGTAACAATCTACTGCCAAATTTTCCTTCTGAGCTTGTGAAACAAGGCTTAAGACCAAAATTATTTGCAAAATAATGTGGGAAGTGTATACACGATTTTCCTTAAGCATTCTGTAGATTTGAGTGCTTCTGGTTAATCTGGTGGGAGAAGCAAGTGCACACACACACTCACACACTCATACATGGGTGCACAGTGAGAGATAATAAAAACAAATATATGAATCTTTCTTAATAAGAGAGGTGGGGCATACTTCTTCCTGAAGAAGCAACTTGCATCTCTGAACTTGCTCCGGGTGGTGCTATTACAGCTCAGAGTATCTTGCAGAGAATGAATTCTCTGAAAAACTAACTTTTGTTCTCCTTGGCCTGGATCCTTTCAAAAGTGTTAGGGAAATGCCATGAAGGAATTTGTCTTTGAGGAGCTCTCCAAAAAGTGAAACAAGAGATGTTTCACAGTCCTGTGTGAAGAAAACTTATTATGTCTGCACTAGAGGGAAAGCAATGTAACACATGCTCCGATAGGACATGAAATTCATTTTAATTAATGAAGACCTCTAAAATCAGGCTCAAAAGACATTAATCAACAACCAGCTTTCCACAGTATTGGTTTTACCCACTAGCCCATGGTCCTTAATGACTCATTTCAGTATGGGTAGTATTTAATAGCCAGGAGAATACAAGGTCTCAAGTTAGAAAACCACTGTTAATAGAAGGTGCTGAGTTTTGTCATTAAATCAAATCATTGGTTCCATTTGTATTACCTAGAGGTTGCTAAAGGTTGTTTTGTTTTTAGAGGAAAATATAAGTAATATAAATAAACTCTCAGAAGTTACTTTCTTCCTTTCATAGTTTTTGTTAATTTATGAAAGTGTGGTGGAATTGATACATATGTGGCTGATATACTCATGACCTCGCTTCTATATCACTCACTGTTAATCTGTGATACAACATATCTATATAAATATCCCATAGTTTAAGAAGAATGAGGAGTAAATTGAATATTAGAATTCAGGAATTACTACCATCAAGATTTTTGTCACCTGCACATCTTTTTTTTTCAGGATTGCTGTTGAGGACTGTTGAGGATAGAATCACTCCTCTGTCAAATTTACAGCTAATGAATCGATTGAGCAGTAATTAAGCAGGACTGAAAGAGAGAATAATCACCCAAGCCTCATTTCCTGAAGAAATCAGGCCACAAAACTTGCAGTTATTACCACTGATTGGCTAGGATGCATCTCCAGCATTCATTGAGTAATATTTACTGTGATATCTAAGCTCATCTTTTTCTTCCTTTCAATACTAAAACAATATTTTGTCCCTCCCGCACATCACCCCTGTGATTCTTCCGAAGACCTGCCTCCCTAGAGCAGCCATGTAAGGCATTTCTCTGTTCAGATTATTTTAATTAGGGTCTTTTTGTTTACAGCATGACCTCGGATAACATGAGGCTAACTCCTGGGTAATAGTAAGCTACTGGCACTAAGACAGTTCAGGAAGTCAGGATAACTGGGTGTTCTAATGATCCAAACAAAAGCTTGGATCACAAAGCCACAATAACCTGGAGGTGGAATTGTAGCTGTCTTTACTTGAGCAAGCTGAAATCATCCATCGAAAGATTAGAATTTCTCATAATATTTTTTACTGTATCATGAAAAAGAGCAAGGTCCTCAAATAGACGGAACTCCAGCTTACCTGGATAGAAAACAACTCTTCCATGTCTAGAGGATCTGTGAAAAGCCGCTACTCTCCTGTTTTGTTTCAAAGCAGTTGCAACTTCTTGGGGTGCAGTAAGGTGGATTTGAAACTAACCCAATGGAAATTTCTTTAGCCAAACTAGAACTGACTGTGCCTACTCCCTGATCTTCCCAGCACCACCTTGAGAACATGTTGTCTTTCTGTTTGCAGAGTTTTTCCTCTGCCCACCTCACCCTCTCCTGCTCTCTTCAAGGAAGACTCTTTCTACTTGAACCAGAGGGCTGCAGCGGATTAGCTGGACACTCCTGGTGGGCAGAATGGACAATCAATGGTCAACAGTGACTAGTCACTGTCTGTCACACAATGCGACATCAAAATAACACCCCTAAGGCAAGAATCATTGTGGTTTATGTGATGTCTTCCAAATACCCCTTCATATTTTTCTCCTAATCAAGAAGGAAGCCTTACAACACCTCTGTTATAAGCAAGCACACCTCTGATCTCAAGAAAACGCTCTCTGGATAGATAATATACTTATTCTAAATGAAGGTATCATCACCCTTCAGAGAGTAATTCAATTGTATTTATACGCCTAGTCTCACTGACAGTCAATCCTGGTCACTAGTGACTGTCACTCATGGATCGTAGATCGGTTACAGATTTTATGCATATACTTGTACACTGGAGTGTGCCCAAATTATCATTCATGAGCTGAAATTCACTTGCATCTAGATAGTTAACAACAGCTCCATGTTTCTGTACATTCCTACTGTTTTACACTGTAAGATAAAAAGACAAAGGTTTTGTAATGTAACATTTATAACTCCAGAAAGGGGTTGTCTTAAAATTTGAAAGGGAACATAATGAAATCTCCCAGACACTAGTAATTTATATTAAATTTGGGGATGGCCATACATCTGCTAATGGGGAAGGAGTAGGAAGGAGGTACTGCTAGTGCACATAGAGGGAAGACATGGTTCTTCAGTGGGAAGCAGTGCTATGTGTGTACATCTCATCTCTGTAAGTGCATTTCACTGCTGACCTGTGGCATAAACCATGATATTTGCATTAAGCCACAGTTTAACAGCTACTGACACATAAGGATATCATGCTCAGAGAGGATGACATCACAGTATAGCTTGATTGCATTACAAATGACCTCAATAGAACCCTAAAAGTGGTTCTCTGATATTGTGTTAAATAAATTTAAAGAATGCAAAAGACTAAGGGGTTGTTTTCTTGGGGAAATGTGAGTGTAAAGTGCAGGGCTGAAGGTATTTACCAGTAAAAGGCTGGGGGAGACCACAGTATTCCCTTCCAAAGGGACTGCTCCAGGACTGCAGCAATTCATCACAGTCAAATAGAAGTGACCAGGTCTGCAAAGACCAAGTGGAAAAGATTTTTAATAAAAAAAACATGAGGTTTTTTTTTGGTCTTCCAATGGAGAGCACATGGCACAGATTTAATGTGGTAAAGGAACAAGATATTAGGGAGAAACTGCTTTTTGTGAGTGTCTGTTTCAGTTATTCAGTTGGTTTTAGGTCTACTGTTTCCAGGAGAGGATTCCAGCCTATCACAAAACTGTACTTAATCCTATGTTATTGACTTCAACCTAGCTCAAAACAAAAAAAATGCTGAACACAGAGAAAAATTACACAATTTCAGTGTAATTTTATCATTTCTATATTTCTTTATTTCCAAAAAGATGAAGTCCAAGATGTAATCTATTATTTTCTTTGAAAGATTTGGCTTGTGACATTTTTGTATAACTCAAAATTTTCAACATCTGTCTCTAATTAAGAAGCATTTTTCTACCAGGAACAACGATTACAGTGTCTGAAAGTGCTGTTACATAGATATGATTCATATCTCCCTCCTAAAAAAGCTTGTCTTATGTCCTGAAATTTGAGATTTGTAAATCCGTTAGCTAAACATTTATATCTGCTACTGAGACCTTGATTGTGCAGGTGCTTAAATTTGCAATGTTTTGCTGAGGTTGATTGGTAAATGCATAACAGACGTGTATGTGTTTTGCAAGTCTGAGAACTTTTCTGTCAAGGCGTTTCCAGTTTCAGGAAATGTATTGAGTTCTGTCTCCTGTGCACTATATTTTATGTTAAAAAATACCCCATGTGAAAAATTAACTTCTGGCACTGACTGCCAAGTGCTTTCCCCAAATTATAAAATAAGCAAAGAAAGAAGTTTGACCAAAAAGAAAAAAAGAAAAAAAATGGTTGTCTCAATTTTAATTTTAAATAAGAGTTAAGGTTTGGTTGGTTGGTTTGGTTCTCTTTTTCTAGTAAAAAGAATCATATCCCAGGCTGCATCAAAACAAGCATGGCCAGCAGAGTGAGGAAGGTGATTCTGCTCCTCTACTCCAGTCATGTGGGACTCCACCTGGAGTCTTGTGTCCCGTTCTAGAATACCCAACACAAGAAGGATATGAAATTGTTGTAATGGGTCCAGAGGAGATCAGGAAGGTGATCTGGGGGCTGGAGCACCTCTGCTATGAGAACAGGCTGAGAGAGTTGAAGTTGTTCAGCCTGGAGAAGAGAAGGCTCTGGAGACAACTTAGAGCAGCTTCCAGTACCTGAAAGGGGCTCCAGAAAAGCCTGGGAGAGGGTTTTTTACAAGGTCATGGAGTGATAGAATGAGATGGAATGGATAAGAATTGGAAGGGGGAAGATTTAGATTAGGCATTAGGAAGAAATTCTTCCTGATAAGGGTGGTGAGACACCGGCACAGGTTGCCCAGGGAAGTCATGGCTCCCCCATGCCTGGAGGTGTTCAAGGCCAGGTTGGATGGGCCTGGGGTAGACCTGGTCTAGTGGGAGGTCTCCCTGCCCGTGGTAGGTGGTTGGAATTGGGTGATCTTTAAGTCCCCTGCAACCCAAACCTTTCTGTGATTGTGTGCATCTGTTGCATATTGCACATTGCAGAAGACTGTACCAGGAATACAAACTGGACTGTATTTATTTCTGCATGCAATTTTCTGAGGTGAATTTATCTACAGATTCAAATGATACCTTCCCAAAAATTTCAGTGCTCCTTGCCAAACATTTGATGGGATAATGATAAATGACAGTGTCATGTCCTTCTTTCAAGTGGGATAATGCATAATAGCTGTACATAACCTTGGAAAGGACGGTGTTGTCCTGCACATACAGAACTGCACTACTCTAATTAAAAAGAAAGTCAAGTGAGTTATTAGTTTAGCACAGATAATAGTTCAGCACACAGAAAGGATTTTAAAAAAATAAAAGTCACAGGGAAAGTCGCTGCTGGTATGACCAAGAGTTCTCTGTTTACATCTTAGGGCTGAGTAGGCTTTGAGCATAAAGAAATACAGTGTGGGACTCCAAGTCAGGCGAGATTTATCATGTATTTTTTCTCTTATTTTGGGAGCAGACAGGCTTGATGGAGAGACTTGGGAGGAACTGTGTTCCCTCACACTTGCATATTTACTAATGCCGTATCATTTTACAGCCACAAGTCTTGAAGCTTAGCAGAGGTTCGCTGATAAGGCTCTTCTTTTTCCTTAGTTGCGGCTTATGCTGTGATGATTAAAACATCTTACCCCAGAGACTTCACAGAAAAATACAAAAACAAATCTCTTGCTGTTTCTCAATGAGATTCTTAGGTTTAAGCTAGATTTATAAAGAATAACTCTGAGGAACATATTAATATCAGAGGAAAGCAGTAGTATTTGGCAGTGTTGAAAAAGAGTTTTCAGTAATTTTTATATATGGCTTAAAATTACCAAGTGCATTTTTTTCTGAACTAAAAGCAATTAAATGTTATCAGTATAGTATTATCTAGCATAACAATTTCATTGATATTTTGGTTACTTTTGTCCTAAATTACAATCTCTTAACATTCACCTCTGCCTTTAAGTGAGTGAAATCACTCTGAGTTGTCTCTGAACAGGTGAAACTGTGTCATGGCTACATGTCAATATTGGGTGTCCAAAAGTGTATATGAATTTATGGATTCACTTGCAGAGATGGACTAACTACGGATCATTTCTATGAGGTGTATCAAAAAAAAATGTAATATCATGTAGAAGAGTCATCAAAATATTTTTGTATAAGGAGACTCAATTTTGTTGAACCTGGGAGAATTTGAAATCTTCCCAGATGACAGAGCTCTGAATCCTCTGAGACCAAAAGGTTTGGGAGTCAGTTTGTATTTGTGGTGTGGTTTTTTATCAAATATTTGAAAGCTGAAAAAAAACCCCCTTATGGACACTTGCAGAAGTAAATATGTGGAATTTTATTAACTTCATTTTTTCTTTGAATTTTGAATACATTTGTAGTTAAAAAAATAAGTAGAAGAGAAGGGCAAATTTTAGAGCTGTTGAAACAAAATTTTTCATTTGAAGTATACAGGCGTAATTTTTATTTCAGTTTACAAATTTATTCCAGATTTTGAGTTTTCAGCTCTCACTGGGATGATAACAATAAGGATAACAACATTCATGCAGTTCCTTACCACATCTATGCATGACACATTACTATAATTGAATTCACCTCAATACCTCAAGTATTTGTGCTTCATACAAAACAAAAAATTTTTGTCATCAAAATCTTTCTCTTGAACAGAATTTTTTTCTCCTCTGGCCTACATAATTTCACATACTTCTCCCTCAAGTCTGGTAAATAACAGAAGAGTTGTCCTCCAGGACCTTCAACATGGTGTGTGTTCTAATGAGAACTCTAGCAAGGAATGGCTTACAGAAGGTGGAGAAGAATGGTTTCATTTGTGAAGTTTCCTAGTTTTGTGATATTTCTATAACTTTTAGTCTGGTTTTTTGTCCATTTTTATAACATAGTAGAGAATGAAATAAAAAAGCACTACTGGGGATTGTTTCATAATCTAAACAACAAAATAATGATACTTAATATGGAAAGTTACGTATAACTCTACATTTACTAATACTACAATATAAGTACTGAAAAGTAATGACATTTTAGGGCTGGATACATCTGTTGCAGATTCAGACATGAATTTTGTATCTGTAGGTCTCATTAAAAGGGAGTAGGTATTCTAAATGTTATTTTACATACTCAGTCTCAAACTTTGAAAATAATACCATTGATTTAAATCAAATTAATCATTATGTGAAATATTTAATCATGAAATTTAGGCCATTTCCTGTAGGAGAATGAAGCTGAAAGGTAGAAATCTTGACTATAAAAATAGTTGATGACATTTTAGGCTCTGTGGCTTTTCTGTACTTACTTAACTGTGACCGTTTCAGTGTGACCATGCTCTAATATGATTATGGTCATTTACATTGGTCTGTTGCACTTGCAAGGAATCAAAGTGTCTTCAGCACCGTTCTCTTTTGGCCCTTGCCATGTGCTGACCCACATCAAAGACTTGAACACAGGTCCCAAATGCTCCAGACATGATAAAATGTATATGGAAAATATGCAAATCATTCTAAGGAAGAAATTTCCATTTCTGTACCAGTAGTTTTTACTTTAATCCTTTTGCCTTGAAGATTTCATTTCCTTGGAAGAAGTGTGGAGGGAAGGAGGGGGAGGGAAGAGGGTGGATAACCGCTATCTAGTTCCATTTCTGTTGTTGCAGAGCTCTGATATTGAGATCCCATTTCTCAAGCTTTATTGACTCTCACAAAGGCCTTTGACTTGCTGAGCTTCCTCTCACTTTATGTACAGCTATAGAATTATGGATTTCCTGACAAAATAATTAGTCTTTCTCTTTCTTGCTCTCTACATATTTGTGGGAACCCAATAAGCTCACTTATAAAATGTTTTTATGCATTTTCTGTTTAAAGACAGCAACATTTTTGTTCTCATAAACTTCCAAGAGAAATGGCCAAGATGATTTCTGCTTTACTGTGTAAGATACAAGAAACAATCACAAGTTCTGCCATTGCACATGTCATGCTAATTAACATCCTTGCAAGAGAGTTCAACAATGAGGCTAAGAAACAGATAGACAACTTGAATGACACATCTCTTTCAATAAAACCACCAAGAGGAGATGAACACATTCAGGTTCTACCTTAACCTTTTTCAAATACCTACTGCTAGGGGGAAAAAAAACCCATAAAATGAATTCAGTTGATCAGCAAATTCTGAGATACCGTGAGACTTGCATTTTAGTGCTACATTTAATGACCACAGTATCTCTGGACTTGGGAAGAAAGTAATGCACTATGATCTTAATGGTTCTTTTTTGTTGTTGTCGTTGTTACCACATTTTGAATGTCTGTTAGGAGAGAATCATTTATATTCTAGATGTAAAAATCTTTAGAATATTAAAAAATGCACAGTAGCGAAATGACTGCATAGTCATTTAAAAATCTTGGAAAGTAATGCTAAACTTCTTGCGGTACATGGGAAAGCTGTGGTAAACCCAAGAAATTTATACCTTGGTTAAATTCAGATGTTTAAGGAAGCAACTACATTTTAACAAATTTCTGTGTGTCAGCTGAGTTGTGGTTATTGTCTGTATGCATACTTTCAGCCCACATCCTACAAAAAATAATGCAAGTTATCTTAATGTTTTTCATTGGAGTCTAAGTGAAGATGAAGACTAAGAGCATATATGGGGGTGGTTACTGTATGTTAACTTCCTATACCATGGCAAATTGATGTTTGATCCCTTCATCTGGAGAGCAGAGCATGATACTTCTTTCTTTTACCAGGTATGTCCAAGGGACAGCTCCAATCTCTGGTGTTGTCGTCACCTGTCCAAGTAGGGAAAGAATATACTGATGGCTACTGACCCCTGTGCAAAATAAAATCTAAACTGATATCACAATAGTGAAGTGATAAGAATGTTCAGTAATCTTTCTGGGCTGATGTTCATGTTTTCCAGACACAGACATGCAGGTCTTCAGAACCTGCAGCAGCTCTTTTTCCCCACCCTTACACACACTTGAGAAGATATGACATGTATGAAGTTATTATTGGTAAGATCTTCTTTTTTGAATAACATCATAAAAATTAGATTCAGGAATTCCAGATAAATCTATATCAATGAAAATTAATGATGCAGATACAAAGAGCCTAGTTTTGAGTCCGGAGTTCCCTTTCTCACAATGATCCAAGTTTCAGTGATTCAGGTGCCGGGTTTATTGATCCAATGATCCCTCTTAATTCCTTCTGTTTTTCACAAGTGCATGAGAAGGAAAATATGGACATAGCATCCATCAGTTTTAATGACGAAGATAAACTGTACTGAGTTAAAGAAATGAGATTATTTTGGGCTTTTATCAGAAACTAATTTCCCAGTCTTTCTGCCTCTCTAGCATGAAGCCATCATTTTCAATGCCAAATCAGATTTCCAGATCCAACCACATAGATTGTCTTCCCTCTCTACCCTTAGATGAACCTTTACAGAGAACAAACCACAACAAATGTTCTTTCCTACATTGCCTGATCCTTTCCTATTCTTGTTTTATCTGCTAGGCTGTCCTGAGCCCTTTTGGAGATCTGTGCTTCCTGATCATCTGCTTAATGCAAAAAGTCTTTGAAATGGGAATCTGGAGCAAATTTTGTGTCACCAAAATTACTAAAGGACAGCATGAAATCAGTGCTAAAAGCAGCCAAAGGTTGCTGTGGAAAGCTAAGTTCCAGCTTCCAGTTCTATAACTGCAAAATTATAAGAAAAGAGGAAGGATTAAACCAATGAGCAAAAAATAGTGTGCTTTTAAAGAAGATTTAAGAAATAACACAAAGCCTTAGCAGTATTTTTTATAACCTGAATGTAACAGATAATTCTACTGAAGTTTTATTTGGGAGTTTTTATCTTTTTGTACAAAAATTATGAGTGGCTGTATTATATGTTGCTTCTGAAACAGATAGAATATGCAGTGTTCATTTTCGTATTAGAGACAATAATTTTGCAGCACAAATCTAAAATGTTATCCTCATAACCATGATAGAAATTTGTTTTACATTTATGCTAGATTTTGGGCAAAAGCTGACAGCTGAAGATCCTCATGTTTACACACACTAGAAACAAAATTTCTAGGAGTAAATTACTTTTGACTAACCCAGTGGCCACTCCCTGTCCTGGCATTGTAAATACATATGCAAATTATCCCATAAACTATTTGTACGATAACATCTTCATGTTGCCTTAAGATTTTAAAGTGCATTGTAGACCCAGTAACTTTGCAAGCTGTACAGAGTTAAGTTCTCCAAGTTCTCTGTTCCTATCTTATCTCTCAGGATCTTTCTGATGGCTCGTGGTTGAAGTGTCTGATGTAAAAACAGAGGTGTCATGTGAAATCTTTGCCCAGTAAAAAAAAAATATTTACTAAGGAATTAACTGTTGTAATATAACTTCTTGTGGTCTAAGCAGCGTGCTCATCTTGTTTACCACTGATGTTTCAAATGCTTGTGATGAGTTTGGGTGTGTGTAACAGTGCAACCAGGGATACATCACTGTGTTTTGGCCTGTTGTTCTCCAGCGTCCCTGTTTCATTCCACCGAGGTGGGAAATGAGTTCTCTTTCTTCAGCACCTCTAGCATAAAGGAAGCTATTTTCATGTTAAAAAGCCAGCAAAGGCAAGCTTGAACTACCTCTGACTCATGTTTAGACACTTCTCCTGCCAACTTTGCTGCAATATAAGCATTTTTTGTGAAGAGTTGTGGCAGGGAGCCAAGGAGCACAAATATCCAAATCCACTAGACTGAGGTTTACCAAAGATAGTGTGTCAAAGTCCTAACTTCAAAGTTTTTTCCCTGACAGACTGTCATATTATGATGACAACACTGGGAAAACATTGTAACACACCAACAATGACCTTTAAAATGCATATTAAATTTGCTATCTTTTAGGGTATGCAATTGTGTGTGTGTAAATACCGAAATTACAATAAAGTGCCATTTTAATAATTTTGATATGTTTTATCTTCAGATCTGTGACACAGTTCTCCATGCTTTGGATGTTTTTTTTTTTTTTACTTCTTCAGTATCAAAGACTTAGTCAATGTAATTTGCAGTAGGGTCAAGTGATATTTTTTCCCATGACAGCAAGATACCTCCAGGATGGGGATGTATTGTGGTCTTCAAAGGTAATTTGAGGTCACTGGAAAGCTCTTTCAATATCCTATTCATCACCAATCATGGAAACAAAGATTTCACTACTTATACTCCCAATGGCTTTGTCTTGGCTTCAGTGGGAATGAATTAATTGGTAACTTGGATGAAATAACCTTACTGTCCATTGTAATGTTAGGAGGTTGAGTTTTCACCTGTTCAAGCCTTTTAGCTTGCTTCACAATGTGTGGTTTGTCCTGGAGAAATAAGTCAAACCTAACTAAATCTCCAGCTATAGGCATGGAAAAATCTCTACAATACAATACTGAGTGTTGGTCCAAGGCTCTGTTAAAGACTCCTATGAGTTTCTTTACGAGCAGCTTAGCAATTTGATCTGTCAAGCTGATGGCTTAAGTATGGAGATGATGTGACCAAATTCCCACTCTGATATAAATAACACAGCACTCTGCCAGTAAACTGTGATTCTAGTCTGAAATTAAATAGTTTGGGACTTTTTGGTTTCTGAAGTGCTACATCTCTTGCCTTACAGTATCCCAGTAGTAAAGTTTAGCAGCTCATCTATTTCCCAGATGTCTGAGTATTAGTATACTTTGAATAACTTGGAATGAAATGGTGCCTTCCCTGTCCTGCCTCTGTTCATATTCTAGGGATGATTTGCACTTTATGTATCTCTTTTATTTTCTTGTCTTGCTTTTGCCCAAGTGACACCCATGCTAACCAGATCTCATATGTCATTGTTAGCCACCCATTAACAGATTCCTGTTCTGGATTCCTGAGAATCCAAGAAGTGTCTGATTTCAGTGATCAGAATGTTACAATTCAACTGACTACATCTTCAGTGGTATCATTTATTTGCACATCATGATGCTTCCAGCATTCCTGAGAGTTGACTTGGCCTTCTTCTGTGTGACTGTAAACGCTAGCAGAATAGTACATCAACAGCTGGATATAATTCTTGGTAGATAATCATAAAATCTTTTACATGAAAGCCAACTTGGCTGAGGACTTCCATATCGTCTCATGTTTTCTTTAGTTTCTGCGCAGTTGAGAATCTCATATGCTAGTTTATTTTCATATTTTAAATGTGCAGTGTTTTCTGGATGAGAAACCAGCTTTATACATCTCATATCATTACATGTGGTACCTCAAACTCAGTAGTTTGCACTGAAGCCCTGATGAAAATTGGTTTCAATAATTTAAAATGGTCTCCCTTTGCTGAAAAAAAGCACACCTTCTTTGTGTTAAGCATGGTAACATCCATATAAATCTTATCAGGTGTCCCTTGGAGGCATTGATGCCGTAATATGCATTTAAGCCTCTCTGTGTAGCCTTTTCTTCCATATCACCTTCCCAGCATGGATAGCTGGCCAGCAGTTATTTTGAGATACAGGACAGCTGCACTAAGTAACCATTCTATGGAACACCATTATCCAGTTGACCTATCAACAATTCAAAGACATTTAACAAGCTTAGACAGTTGGTAGTTTAGAAATCCTAATGATAATAACAATTCTAATATGTTTCCATGCATATATTTGCTATAACAACTCTATACTGGGAGAAGTATCGGAAGCCACTAGAGCAGACGAAATTTTCAATCTATCATAACTCAACTAGTTACAATGCTGTCTTAATTTTGTTTGTATTCAATTTCAAATGTATTCGGTGACTCTTTCTTGCAAACAGATGGGATTGTGATTATGACCTGCCACAGCTTCTGTCACGCTGCCTCTGTGGGCTATGCACGCATGTAGGTGGATTTACATACATACATAAATGCTAAGCTAGAGACAGTGATAAGTGATTCAGAGCAACTCTGAGCCAAGGCTTCCAATCCATGTTTTCCTGCGCAGTTCTGGAAAGAAGCAGGAACCAAATTGGTGTGGGAGCTTAACTGAGATATAGCAATATTTCTATGGTAAAGGTAAGGAAGTATTAATGCAATCACTTTGCCAAAGACTCTGAAGAGGACATCTCTGCAATAATGGGTAAAGCATTTCAGCATTTTATTACATCACTCACAAAAGTGTGTGTTTGCTTCTTGGGCCCTCTGGCACTGCTTGTCAGTGAGATGATATCCCATTATTTTCTCCAAACAAAAGAAGGGGAAGAGACTAAGAGCTAAAACATGCCCCTAAGGAGAGCTTTAGAAAAAGATAATGGAAATAGATCTTGAATGTGCAAAGCCAAGACTAGTCCCAAACAAGTCAGGACATAAAAGACAAAATCAAAATTCTCAACCTATGCCTGCTTATATCTGCAAATAAGTAGGTCCAGATCAAGGTACACGAGAATGGGATGTAAAACTAAGATATTTTCTCCAAGAAACTGAAGGAGTGTGCAAGCACGGAGAGGAATCAGAGCTGTCAAAATCCATACCGGAGTCTCAAAAGGTTGAGAAATCAGGGCATGAGGAGGTCAATGCTTTTTCTGAATAAGGTGAAAGATATAAATTTGCTGTAGTATCTTGGAAATGTGAATATTTTGAAGACATTACATTTAGAAATAAAACAAAATCATCACCAATTTCAGGTCTAAGAGGGACATAGTAAGAAGTGGAAGAGTAACCAGCTCAGGGACTCAAGAGAGAGAGAGCACAGAGATTAGGATGCTTTAATTCAGGTGTTGATGTGAAGGTGTATACATATGTGAGTTAGGCCCAAGCAATCAGTACCTTAAACTAAGATAGTGAAGAGGGAGTCAACAGAGGATGGATAAATAAATTCAACTCCTTGACTGGCTGCACTCATTGCCTAACAGTCTTCATTCAACCTTTTATTCTGATGAAGAGCTTGATTCAGTCACCAAAACACTGACCTTTTGCTCCATCTGGGTTGCCCTTTATTATTTAAGACATTCTGTTGGGCTGGCAGGTATGACCCAGGACATACAGGAGACACATATTCCTTTAGATCAACAATTAGAGACTATGTTATATTTTAGAGAAGTCTCAGAGATCACCTGGTGCCTACGTTTAGTCAATGGAATTGGCCTTTGATCTGTATAGAGATCACAGATATTTATCTGCACACACCTAAACGTGGTTGTCTCAATCTGTTATCTGAATCCTCTTTTAAAGAATCAATTACACTGAAATGAATTTGAACTCTGGACTTCTCATGCAAGTGGAACTTGCATAAGTAGAAACAAACATAGATTTAGGTCTCACAGCAAGATGCCTTTCTTACCAACCAGTGTGTATCATAGAGCACAGTACAAACAATGAAGTAGACCAAATAAAATGTGTGAGTTGTGAATATCCGTAGCTATGGGAAATATATTTTGTCTGGATGCTGCCTAAGTTATCTGGTTAGTAAGAAACAATGTGATATGGAGACTCAAGGAGACAGAAAGAGCTAGGCAAGAACTATATAATTAAAACAGTCAAAAAAACCCAGGAAAAAGTAACATGTTTACATTGGAATAAAAAAAAATGGGAAAAGATAAGAAATCATTGTCTACTCCTTTACCTATCAAAATACCCTCTGAAGGGAATAAAATTCATATTTTTAAGATAAAATTTTGGATTTGCTGAAAATAAATTAATTTTCTATGAGAAATCTAAAATAAAGAAAATTGTAAATGATAATATTCCCTAAGGGCAGTTCTGATGTTTCTTTTTCCTCATACAAGTAACTTGTGGAAGATTATTTCCATAAAATGAAAATGTGTGTTGTTTTTTTTCACACACTGTTTTGAGCATCTCTCCTTCCCTCTAAAAGAATTAAAACTAAGGAGATTGGTCTTACTAAAAAAGCTTTTACTGTTTCTCATACAACTTTACCAGTCAGCAAAGTTGTCATTCAGTTTTGCCAGTGCTGTCTAACGGCAAGAAGTGAAGTATGATTTATATTTATAATTGTTATGTGCTACTGTTGGGGAAGGAATGGTTAGGTGCCCCCAGTTTATAATGTTCCCTGTCTGTGACATGTCATGTCCCTTTCATTTCACTGCAGCAGTTTTGAGCAGGTTATTTTAAGTTGTCTTATTATTCCTCAGTGCCTGTGCTTTCAAGTTTCCCTCTGACTTTAATTAAAGTGTCCTTAGGCTTGTGCATGTAAAAATCTAACAAGTTCACCCAGTCAAGATCTCTCCTAATTACAATGCAAAGTAGGAGTTCAAGTGAGGAGAACATCAAACAGGTTTTATATGGCATATGAGAGCTTGACACTGTATTTTGACAGGCCTGTTGTAGAATACATGATGCCACTAAAATGCATTTAAAAAGTAATATCCCAGCTTACACATCAGCCACAAAACAAGCTCATGGTGTAGAGAGCAAGCTGTACAATATGCTGTACAGAGCAAAAGACAGTGTTTGACGTGTTAGCAATGTGTGATATAAACAGCATTAAGATCCAAAATATGACTTTTGGTTTTCCTTCTTATGTGTGATGGTATTTACAGATGAACCAAATCTATCGGCCAGTGCTTAAAATCTAAGTGCCTACACTGTAACCGCTTGGTGAAAGACTAAACACTGGACCTTCACCGTTAACAAATGCAACACAGCACAGCATGAGCTCAACGGTGCGGTCTTTTGAGGCAGAAGGAGAGTGCAACCACATTTTCTGTAGATGTGACACAGAAAAGAAGGTATTATACAACTTCATTACACTAAAAACAAAATACACCAAAATACATTCTTTTCATGCTAATTTCCTCTATGGTTGCTGTAAGCTTTAGGTTCCACACTCAGGCACTTAGAAAGCCAGGCTTTGATTCCTGTATGGCTGCAATTCATCCACCTTGGGCTGAGTCTAATAATGGCAAAAGGTTTTATTTTTTCTCTTTACTCGTAAGGGGAACCAAAAGCAACTGGCTTAGATATCAACACTGCATGCATCTTCACTTACTTACATGAACCCTACCAGTCTACCAATCTCTCTGTATTTTCTATGTTCTTAAAATTTTTAGCTCTCCAAGTAAGCAAATACTATGCAAAATGGTTGAGGAAGAAGCCAAGCTGGGACTGGGAGAAAGAAAGAAGGGAGGGTGGATATGATTAGTGTACATTATCAGAGCCAAAACAAACAGGCATTTTCTACTGAGAGCTTTTGTCTTTCCACAGAACGTTTGTTGCTCTTGCTGAAATTGAAATTTTCTGGGAAAATATATTGTTTGTTTGACATCTTGAGATATTTAAAATATGATTGAGAAACAACACAAGATGTGCGAAGAAAGTCTTAGTGAAAAGTATGAAAGGTTAATTTCCTGACCTTCAGCTCTAGTCATAACTCACCATCATTAGCAATGCCGTGAACTCCCTGCAGTCTGAGCTGACACTGCAACAGGAGGACTGGGTGAGTCAGGTCCTGTGGGCGTGCAGATGACTGCACAGGAGTCCTACATGACGAGTACCTTTTATGTCACCATTCAGAGCACCATTCAGCACTCAGCAGTGATTTCTTCAGCTGTTAGATCAATACACTGAATGAGAAGAAATGGATAAAAGAGGAACACAAAAGAAAGATAGAACAGAAATCCATAGATCTGATTAGGGAAGACAAGGAAAGGGATATAGAGTATGAAAATGAGACTAATTTTTTTTCAGTAGTTGCATAGAGTCAATCACACATGTTTTTGGTCAGAAGTGACACTTCTGGGAGATTCCCATAACCTTTCAATTGCAATTTTTGCTTTCTATTCCCACTATAAATGCAATGTTAATAGCAAAATTATTTTGTACATTATATTTCAGCATAAATACTTAGTTTCTTAACTGCAGAGCATCTGAACTGCCAAATACTTGTCTGAGCAATATTCAGGACTCATCAACAGAGGTATTCTGCATTGCCTCAAAATTCAGACCAAAAGGAGGCAACAGCCACCAAATTTTCCTTTCTACTCATGCCCTGCTGAGAAAAGCAACAATTTCCTTAGAATTGGATGCATGTACAGAATATGCTTGGAGGCAAAATAATGTGCAGAGACTAGAAACATAGTGTCTTGTATCTCAGAACATGTTAGGTATCTATTATTAGAACTGCATTTACCTAAATGTATTTCAGTGTGAATTGTCTTGTAAGGAGTGTATGTAGAGAGTGTTGTAGTTAGTGTAACAGCCACGGGGCCTCCCTGGACGACACAGCACGACATACTGTACTTAATGTTGACACTGTTCAGTGAAACAATTATTACAATCAATTTGACTTCTAATGTGACTTCTCTTGTAAATCTCTGGGTCATTAACCTTAACAACATCAATGTACTGTCAGTATCCAATTCCACCAAATTAGTGTCCGAGGTAATAGGAGAGGGAATGTATTAATGTGTTATTGGTGACTAATAAAGACAGCAACCCTCTAATGCACTATGAGAACAGCTGAAGCATGCAAGGAAGAGGAAGGAGACAAAGTCAAGGCAACAGACACATTTGGTGATATATGTCAGGTCATCTGATTAAGTGTTAAATATCTTAACCTCTTTACCACACACTCAGGAGAATCAGGGATGGGGGGAGGTCCGTGGCATATGACAAATGAACAATGCATTTCATTTTGGTCTGGGAAAAAGAGCCCTTCTTCACAAACTAGCACTCCATGTTGCAGAAGCTGAACAGCAGTGTCATGTAAAATCACATGGTTATACCAGTAAAAAAAGGAAAATACTCCCACCTATGAAAGGATATACCTTTTTTAGCCCCCCATCTTGTGTCATAACACAGCTTGCTCTTCAGAGAACTCAAGTTATGTTGGGCTGACATAAATAGACCTTTGCATCAGTGCCATCTAGTTTATCTTCCAGCTGGCAGGCTCTAAGTGACATCTTCTGATATAGTTTGAGATGGCTTTTTATGAAGATGATAGATGTCGCAGCCCATCACATCCACTACAGTGAAAGGAACATTTAGTGCTCACAAAGCAGCAGAAAGGGTTCACTGAGGCTCTGGAGGGAGTGCTCGACTGAATGTTGGAAGTCCCACTGATATTCACATACTGGGAGAAGAGTCTTTCTTGGAATTGACTGCTGCCAGTTTGCATTAGAAGGGAATGGTGAGGTGGGTGAATGTGTCATGACACAGGAAGGATTTGGAACCCCTTCAATGCCCTGTAACTTCAGTATTTACCTGTAATTACTGAGTGGGCAACACATTCCTCTTCCAAGAAACGCTGTATTCAGATAGTTGATATAGGATAGAACAATACTTCAACAGACATCTCCTAATAATAATAAAAAATAAAAACTAAGATAAAATTAGTTTTATGCCACACTTCCAAAAACCTCTATAGGATATAAACCAAATTTACCATTTTAATATCAACCCAGAAATCCTTTAAAATCTGTTTTTCAGAGCAGAAGATGAAGAACATGAATTAGTGACAAGTATAATCATGAGGGAATGTTTCTTAAACCAAATAGATTAGTCACTTCACTTAGGGATTGATAATATTACCAAGGTGATAAACTTTCCAATAGAAAAAAAGTCTTTACAAATTTAAAGCTGAACTTATTTGGATTCTTGCCTTACAGCTGAAAACCTTCATTCTCTGTTCTCACAGGGCATTTTCCCTGTTGCTTAATTTCTATACTGCAAATCCATATGCAAAAATAAAGAACGATAATAATAGTAATAATAATAAGTAATTCTGATGTTTTGACAAAGCAGATACTAAATGTATGAAAGTATAAACAAAAAAAATCACCAGTTTCAAATTACTGAGAATTTTTGTCCTGTGTAGCTAACCAAACCCTGTGGTTACTTACTTGCTAAAATTCAGTTTTCTCCCACTATGAAAACCTGATAAAAAGTGTAACTGAAAACTCATAATGAATGAAATTTTAAGAATCTAAACTCTTTAAAAAAACCAGAAAACCCAGACTTTGCTGTGATATCAGCCTAACACAGCCTAACATCAAACTTATAAAAATTACTTGCTTTTAATTGGAGAGATATGGATTTGGTGGTTGTATTAGGAATTAGTTGCATGGTTGCCTTCAGAAAGCAGTGATCAATGGCTTGATGTCAAGATGGAGATCTGTGACAAAGCGGAGATTGAGCACACCCTCAACAAGTTTGCAGTTGACACCAAGCTGAGTGGTGCAGTTGCCATACCAGAAAGATGGGGTGTCATCCAGAGGGACCTGGACAGGCTGGAGAAGTGGAACTGTGAGAACCTCATGAGGTTCAACAGGGTCAAGGGCAAGGCCCTACACCTGGGTCAGTGCAATCCACAATTGCAATACAGGATGCAAGGGGATGCGGTTGAGACCAGCCCTGTGGAAAAGGACTTTGGGTGGTGAATGATGAGGAGCTTGATGTGAGTCAGCAATGTGTGCTCACAGCCCAGAAGGCCAATCGCATCTTGGGCTGCATCAAAAGCAGCATGACCAGCAGGATGAGGGAGGGGATTGTGCCCCTTTACTTCATTCTGATGAGATCCCATCTGGAGTCCACTTTTGGAATCCTTAATGTAAGATGGATATAGAACTGTTGGAACGGATCCAGAGGAGAGCTATAGAGATGATCCTAGGGCTGGAGCACCTCTGCTAGGAGGACAGGCTGAGATAGTTGAGGTTGTTCAGGTAGGAGAAGAGAGAGGAGATGGTAGAGTAACCTTCCAGCATCTAAAGGGAGTACAGGAAAGCTGGGGTGGGACTTTTCACAAGGGCATGTAGTAAAAGGATGAGGGGAGATGGATATAAATTGGAAGGGGAAAGTTTTAGATCAGAATTTAGGAAGAAATTCTTTGTGCTTGGTGGCCAGGTGCTTGCACGCCAGGTGCTTGCACAGGTTACACAGGGAAGTTGTGAGTGCCTCCTACCTGGAGGTTTTCAAGATCAGGTTGGATGGTGCTTTGAACAGCTAGTGGGAGGTGTCCTTGCCCATGGCAGTGGGGTTGGAACTAGTGGATCTTTAAGGTCCCTTCGAACCCAAGCCATTCTACAATTCTATGATTCTAAGAAGATGTTTCCAGTACCATTGATGAAATCTGGATGAGGTTTTTGAACATAGTCAAAGTTATCATTAGTTTCATCTAATGAGACTAGTTCCAGCTAACTTCAGCGACATAACAGGTTAAGTGTCTAAAATGAGATATAAGAGGTCATCTTCTAGATTTAGATGAAACCCTGAGGGGGAAGAAGGGGTTGCAGTTACCTGAAGTAGGTAAGCATCCTGGGGGAAAAAAACAGCATTTCCCTTTATCTCTCCCTATCAAAGGAGGAAGGAACTGACATGACTAGTTCAATGCTGATTAAATCTCTAACTTCTCTATGATTAAATACAGCTGTGAGATGAGTCATATTATTCACCAGTTATCTTGTGAGGTGGGTCAGTGACATGCCATGGAGTGCTCTAGTGACAGGTGGAAAAAATATTTATTTGTAATTAATAAAATATTTTATAGAAAGGGGAATAGAAAGTGGGACATACTTAACTTGTTTTACTCTGCTGCCATGGGTTATCATTTTGATTTTTTCCCTCTCCTGAATGCCAAAGCAGTGTAGCATTTATCTTATCTTGGTCTTTCTTTCCATGCCTTTTTTAATGCTACAAGTTCAACACTTTTATTGTTTTGCCTTGGGCTGTGTCTGCAAGAGAAAATGGAGGCAATAGCTCTACTTTCAGTAACGGGTAGCCTAAGAACTTTTTTTATTCAGGAGGATCTGATGAGGCAGGAAGTTTTTATTTCTCCAGGCCATTTCCATGGCATGAATTATGAATATCATGGAAATGTGGCTATTACACATTTGAGAACGTGTTACTGCATAAGACCACATGGGGGGAAGGGAAGGAGGGAGAATCATACGCAATTTTAAATTCTGTGAAGAAACAGAGTCAATTTTCAGTCTGTGTATATATTTCTATCATTTAGACAAAAAATATCTGGTTTCTTTCAAAAAAATATACAGGGTATTTTATATTTGGATTATTTGGTAAACTAGATGTCATAGATAATAACTAGTATTTGACAGGATTTTTTTTCTATGTAATATTTTATGGACATTGGCTGACATTGTCTCTCGAGATTTGGCATCTTTGCACCACTGAACAGCAGCAAAAAAATCTGAAATCACCAGAAATGGACAAAAAACAACAACAACAAAAAAGGGGCAAAAATAGCAGATTCACATAAGCCAGTCTAAACTGGCATAAACCAGTGCCACTTGCATGCATGTAGTCACCCATCCCATCATTTATTCATAGCCATGTCATACAATTCAATCAACAAAAAACTAGATACTAAACAGATTAGTTTTAATCAATCCCCTTAATCTGCTTGGTGAGTAGTTTCCAAATGTATGTGTTGTCTTATAGAAGGGTGTAGGGACAGAAAAGGATGAGGCTCACATTTTATCTGTTGCATTAGTTCCTACTGGCTTAGAGTTGATTATGAAACTATGACTGAAGATCCCACCGCCTACAGTGAGAGAGCCAACAATAGCAGGTGTTTCAGGGGTAGTATGTGAGGATGCAGCCATAGCAAAGCACTTCTTCCATCCTGTATGTTGGACAAAATGCAAGCTGGTTGTCTGTTTAGCAAAGCAGTGGACTCTCTCATACCAAATATTCAAAGCCAAGAGGGGCTGCTCTGCTGAAAAAAAACTACATTAGTCAAACACAAATTATTGGACTCCATGCAGCAGTAACTGAACACATTTTTTATTGCCTGCGCTATGCCAGAGGTCAGTCTCAATGAGATAACCCTTCTTTATGGCCTTAAAGTGTATAAAAACATTTCAAATTAATCCAGAGGACACTCTTGTGCGTGTAGATGCCTAACAAGATATCTACTCTATCCGACTTCTGGTATTTGAGGTCATTTTAATTCACAGGCTCTTATTTCTCTTCCATTATTAGATTTTCTGTCCTTGCAGCAACCAGCCTTTATGGGTTCACAGACAGAAGTAATGAGTGAGTAATGGAAGCAGCATCTTTCTTTGCTCTTCCTGCCAACCTGGACCACAGCCACAGCCTTGTTAGTTTTAAGGGTTTTTAATGTTCTACAGCCATGAGAAAAGTCAGAATGTCTCCTGGGCAGACTACAGTCTGCAACTCACAGGTCGGAGGTCATTGCTCTAATACATGGCTTCTCTGGAAGAAGGGTCACATATAGGTATCAGGCTCATCTTTCTCAGACTTACACGGAGGAGGATTTTTCATCTCTATGATTGTTTAAAGAAGAAGAAATCTGAAAGGTCACATTGGAGACAACAACACTATCACATTAAAAGATTGGATAACACTGCCATAAAACTTTTAAGGTTATTTCTATTTCCACCCACAAAATACTTATTTAATCATAAAATGGTTTTATTTTAATGCACAGTGAATATGACATATTTTTGTATACTTGCACCTCATCACAGTAGCATACTCATAATAATATTTCTTGACAGGTACTAGTGAATTTTTCTTTGCACATCCCAGGAGATATGAACAAGTGTTATTCTTGTTTCTTTGGATGGAAATCAAAATTGAGGCGTAAGTGTCTTGCCTTGTAATACACATTGAATCAGTCGTGGATTTGGGAACCAAACATACGTGAACTTGGATCCCTGTCTGGATCTGTAATCAAAGCACCAACTGTCAGTACATTAAAATTTTAATAATACAAATAAATGTGAAAAAACCACACATCTGAAGATGGATGAAGCAAAATCTATCTGGAAGCTTCTGCAAAATTTTTATGATTATAATTTTAAATCTTTCGACCAGAAACACATGATCAGTTTCCTAAGTACAAAAAGAAATGTGGGCAGTCAAAGAATACCAACTCATGGAAATAATGGGAGGGGAGTTCTGGCTCTCAATTACACAGATCCTTTGTCACAGCTCAAGTGTGTTCTTTTGGCCTGCGAATGAGATGGTTTTCTCACTAAGTCAGGCACTGGCAGAGTTTTTATCTTCATCACTTTAATGAAGCATGTCCATTATTCGATGAGTTAATTTCAGAAAGGGGGCCAAGTTTGGAAGGATTAACTGCCAGTTAAAGAAACAAAGCTTTCATGATCTCCTGCCTATCTTGCTCGGGGGTGGGGGGGTGGGGGGGAAAATTGATGCAGCTTTCTATGTGTGTGCTCATTTCCAAGTGCCTTCATGAGACATGGCGTGACAAGGGCTGCCAAGTGTTGAGCACAATAAATGGAACCACATTTTAAACACAATAAAAACCTAATGAAACCAGCCTCTTTTAAAGCCACCCACCTTTAGCACAACACATTAGAGGCTTTGTTATAGAAAAGCAAAAGGAAACAATAAAAGACATTTCTTTATATTAAAAAAACCCACCCAATCCTCTATACAGGCATACAAACACAGTGGAAATAAAAAGACCAGCAGATTTAAGGGTATTACTTAAAAGGCAGCAATGATGGAAGAAGAGGTGCACTCAAGCAAAATGATCTCCATGGTGGAGACAGAGATCTTGGAAAAGGAGAAGGCAAACTTGTAGGTGAGCGGTAGCCCTAGAGAAAGAGTGGAGAGTCCGATCAGTGATTACCTCATTGGGAACAGAGATAATATTGAGTGCTGTTTGGTTTTTTTTTTTTTCCTGCAGAAAGGGAAATTAGATAAAATTTCTCCCTCTGGCCACTCTTTGGACTGGTCCAGTCTAGCCTATCAAAGGAGCTACCTGACAACTATGTAGAAAGATTTATTTTCTGCGACTGTGAGGCTGCTTTGGAGACATTGTCTGCTTCCAATCTGCACAGATTTCTTCTCTCCTAATAGCATCTAGTGTATGGACAGGGTAAGAGGTGAGGGACATGAGAGAAGAAGCAGGAGAGGCACTTACACTTGAAGTGGGCATTTCTGAGAGTTTCTGGGTGGGACATCCTTGTGTTTTGTACAGCAGCACTGGCTAGTTGTTTGACCACAGCTCAAAGGAGCAGAACTCCTGAAATTCACAGTCTTCCTGAAAAAACAAGGGACAAGAAGTTCACAAAAATTGTGTGGAATAGACAAATCTAACAGTTTGAGCACATGCTTTCCTCCAGGCATAATTTCCTGGTCTCCAATTCAAGATGCAGGAGACATTGATATTGACGACTCATAAATATAGTATTGAGGAGTATTTGGTATTACTGGCTCAGACAGCAAAAAAAGACGTTTCAGTACTCCAAAAGGAAGTGTCTTTCTACTTAAATGTATATGTACGTTTTGATTTAGAAGATGATAAGATTGTTATGCTTCTCTTGTCTTGCCTTCAGGGAGGGAGAGAACCTGCTGGAAGCAGAACACTTGTCTTTATCTTCTAGTAGTGAAAGGTTTTTCAGGGAAACTTATAAACAATTTCATAAGTTAAAGTGGCTCCATTGCAACTCAGTGTAACAATGATGACCTAGCTTGGAGAGTCATAAATGGCTTCTCCCTTTCTCCTATATATCCAAAGAAAGTGTGAGGCACCTATGAAATCTTTGAAATCTGTGCAGCTTCTGAAAAGAAATATTTCTCTGAAATATGGTACAGAGTTTCATGGTGTAGAAACTGCTTCATATATTCATAATATAGAAATAGAATAATTTTTAAATCTGCCTTCCATGCATCTCATTCTCAATGGGTGCAAGGAAGTTATTCAGGCCAACGGGTGTACTCTGGCACTCTCCTTATATAGTTTCTTGTTATCAATGTCTTAATAAGTTTTATTTTAGTGTCATTCAAATTTTTCCTTGTATGATATGCAAAAGATATTAGTCAAATAAAATATTAACCTATTTGACTCCTAGTAAGAGTATATGATGATGATACTATCTACTTCTTCTTTTTTCCCCTTTTGTGGTAAGCTTGACATACATCAGAAGTTCCTAGACTAAAAAGGAGCATCGGTCATATTCCTTTTTGGTTTAGTGACAATGACATTTTTTGTTGTGGTGGTGGTAGCTTTAACTTTATTCTTTTCAGTAGAAATAGTTTCTTGGAAAGGACTGGATTGAATATAAATCAGTGTCCTGAAGCAGCCTGCAAATTTTCCAGACATCTATTCTGACACTTTTAGGTCCCCAGGTGTCATCTCTAAGGAGAAAACTAGCAGTAAAGATGCCTTTAGTTTGTATACAATAGCAAGAAGAACATTCTGACAGGAGACTGTAATGTGGTCTTTTTTTTCTCTTAGTTATTTACTTGCTGAAGAGTGAGATTTTTTGCTCAGGCCCCTTCCATGACAGAAGGATCCTGTTTTATGCACTGCAATACCATTCAACACTTGCCATTTCTACAGAAATCTGCTTCCATGAGGAGTGCAAAGAGAAGCCTTTGAGGCTGCCGCTTTGGTGTGTTCCCCAGACAGTAGGACCTACAGAGATGCAGCCCCATGTAACAGGATTTGGCAGTTCCTGATCCACTTCAGGAATAACAATGAATAACTATGCTGTAACAATGGACAACTGTGCTATATCTCAGGGTTTTCAAATCACAAAGAAGATAAGAAACTTTTGAACCTGTGGTTAGCGTAAGGCATTCACGAATGATCTAGTCATAACCAGAGAGTAGGGGAACTAGGACAATGATGGTTTCATATGACGTATGAAGAAATCCAAGTGCAGAGGCTTTCCCTCAGTGCTGCAGATAGTCATGTATGTGAACAGTAGTATTTGCCAGGGAGATGTCAGCAGCAACTCTGCCATAGAATACTCCCAAAAATAGGGAATGGAAACATCCAGCTTCTAGCCTCAACTGGAAGAAGCATGAATATGACAACATGACCTGATTTATCATGAAACATTAAATGTACTCATTTTCAGACAATAAGCAGGTTATCTTAATTGCTGAATAAAACTATTCCTTCAGCTTTCAGCAACCATCTTTAACTTGCTTTAACAGACCAGGGAGTTTGCTTGCAAATATTTCAATAGAAGGCTTTTCAATTGCAATGAAATGAGTCAGATGTGACTAGATGAGCCAACTGTCATGCAAGCTTCTCCCCATGTATTTGACAGACTGTAACTTTGGGTAGTACCTGTGTCCTACTATATATTATGTTGGTTGTTACAGTTTTGTATAGTGAGACTGAAGATGTAAGCTGGCCCCAAGTGCCTTTAGTCTTGAGGCACATATATATGTTGTCCCAAATGTAAGGGATGCAAATTAATTGTCACCAGAAAGAAGATGTATTGCGCTGATAAGTAGATGGTGTTATGAATGGCACCTGCAGCTCCTCTAACATTTCATTGATAAATTTATATGTTCAGAGAGTGAGTTCTGTTAATGAAATAAAATGTACATTTTGTGAGGTTAAGAAATTACATTTCCTCATACCACTTTAAGAATTATTTTTACAGGCATGTTATTCAAGGAACAACACAGAAAACTATGTGCAGTGATGGGCAAAGAGCAACCCTATCTGCCCCAAACCTGGACTTCCTCTAGTTGATCTTCTTTTTAATGGTTTATTTTTTTCCCTGATGTTTCTGAGACTGCAAAATTCAATTTTCAACTATGTTAAAAAATATCATAAAAGGCCTTTTCACTCTTAAGTCACAAAACATGTCAGTACAAACACAAATTTTGATCTTTAGGCTGTCACCACTGGTATCACTGGCAAGTGAAACAACATAAATGCAGTGATGAGGGAGTGCTATAGCTTTCACTTTCTGAAGGAAAGAGACCTTGTAGTCGGTCAGCTTGCATTTTTATTTAGATTTTACACTCAATGGTTAATTACTATTTTCTGTCTTTTTTAACCAAAGCAACAGGCATCCTTGAGATATCCCAGAAGGCCCTTAAGAGAAGCTGGGACACTCGGCAATTTGTGACAACATTGATGGTTACATTATCATTCTACCAGAGCTAAGAAACTGGTACAGTTCAGAGTCAAAAGAGATTTGCTCAACCTTTGACCTCCAGCCTACTCCATCCTGATGACTGTGAGATGGCTCTGAAGTGAAAAGCGCTGGGGTTCTCTCATTAGTCAGCTTTCACATGACAAAAAAACCACCACCACAAGCTGACCCATTACCAACCTTCCTTTACACAACAAGACAGATGAAAATGAGTGTGGAGACCAAGCGAACATCCCCCATGTAAGGGTTCAGGTCAGGGTTGAGGACACTTTGGTTCGGGGCCAGTCAAACCAGACTGAGTGTATGTTTGCCTCTGATCAGCCCCTGTGTGTTCTTCAGGTAAACTCTGGACTTCAAGTTCCAGAGCTGCCAGTCTGCAGTCTTTCATCAACACAGGAAAAAAATCCCCTTTCTTCCCTTGTCTGCCACTGCCCAATGAACTTCTGAAGTGTGCTGAAACTGCTTGATCCTAAAAATGAGCGCTATGCTTAATATGTTGTTCAGGTAGAATGGATGAAATCTGGTAGTGTAAACTGGAGGCAACATTCCTCATTGCATTATTTACATCAACCTCTGTGAACACACCCCAGTAGGATACTTGGCCCTTTAGCATCAGGAGCTTTTAAAGAACATACACTATTGAAAATAAAATAAGACAACAGTAACATGAAAGCGCACTAGACCTGGAGATTTCAAATGGTTTCCTACCCCAAAACAGAGCACAAAAGGAAAGATAAATGGCGTTCTGTTGCAAGCAGAGAACAGATGATAAATGTGTAGAGTTCGTGATCTAATGTGAGAAAATGTTTATTTTCTTTGCCTGGGGAAAAGAAAATAAAGTTAATTCAACTAACTAACAGCTCAGCCATTTTCCTCCACTCTCAGTTGTCCCCGCCTGGTTATATTATGACAAGACTGGCTCACATCAGGGAAACTGTTCATTCCCCTGTACAGCTTCACAGCAGGAGAGCAGGATGAAGATATTGTTGTTCTTTTTCTTTTCTTTTCTTTTCTTTTCTTTTCTTTTCTTTTCTTTTCTTTTCTTTTCTTTTCTTTTCTTTTCTTTTCTTTTCTTTCTTTCCTTTTCTTTTCTTTTCTTTTCTTTTCTTTTCTTTTCTTTTCTTTTCTTTCTTTCCTTTCCTTTTCCTTTCTTT